>OY756380.1:7500-4807500 GCA_963576895.1 Ceraclea dissimilis
GGTGCAGCATCTGTCTTGTTTAATTAGGTAGTTTCGTCTTTTTCTTTTGCACTTATTACTTCTTCACAGAATTCTGCTACAGCGTCCCAGTTTGATTTTTTTTGTAACATCGCTGGAACTATGTTCTCTGGTGTCAGAGACGTCGTTCCTATTTTTCTTTCTAGGTTTTTTCTCTCCGTGTTCCATCTATGGCACTGAAAGACTGTGTGTTTGGCGTCATCTATCTCCGCGTCACAGTACGTGCAAGCCCTACTAGGGGCCTTCTGTATTTTATAGAGAAATTCTCCAAACACGCCGTGTCCTGTCATGCACTGCGTCATGCGGTATGTAGTCTCACCATGCTTCCTCTCCGTCCATGTTGTTAAGTCATTTACTAGTGTGTGCGTCCATCTGCCTTTTGGGGCGGTGTTCCATATCTCTTGCCACTTGGCGATAGTGAGTCTCCTCTCTTCCTTTACCTCATCTGGTGTTATTTCATTTTTCTTACGGTATATACGGGCTCTTTCCTCCGCCACTAGTGTAGCCGGCACCAGTCCAGATAACACCAAAGCTGCTTGGGTAGATACTGTCCTGTACGCCCTACATATTCTTAGTGCCATTGTCCTCTGTGTGTTTAGGAGAGCTTCTGCATGTTTTTCTTTTCTCGTTACTTCTGCCCACACCGGTGAGGCATACAGAATCACCGATTGGACTGCCAATGCCAATACTGCGCGTTTTTTGTGTGCCGGTCCCTTTGTATTTGGCAGTATTGAACAAAGCGCTTTTGCCGTCTTTTGTGCTTTTTCACCGACGTTCTTTATATGTTTGCCGAAATTCATTCCGGAATCCAGCGTTACTCCGAGATACTTGGCCTCCTTTGAGGGGGTCACCTTCTCTTCTTCCATCTCAAACAGTATGTTTCGTACGCGCCTCTCTCCGCTGAGAATTATGGCTACGGTCTTTTGGGCTGCTATTTCTAGGTGGTTGGTTTTCATCCACGAAGCAACGGAATGTAGAGCCGTTTCTGTCCTGATTACCAGATCCGTCTGTGTCGCGGCAGTTACTGATATCGCGAGGTCGTCTGCGTAGCACACCAGCTCGACTCCCTCAAGTACGTCTAGCGACATGATGTCATCATACATGACGTTCCAAAGTGTGGGTCCGAGGACCGAGCCCTGTGGGACTCCACCGCCTATCTCCTTGCTATTATTTTTCTCCAGTATTACCTGCCTTTCTGTGAAATATTCTGTAATAATATTCACCATGTAGGGGCTTACTTGTTTAGCTCTTAATTTATTGATTGTAGTGGGCCAAGACGCTGTATTAAAGGCATTTTTAACATCGATCAGAATTAAGGCGTTTAATTTATTTTGCTTTTTTGCCTCTTTTGCTAGGTGTATTATCTTATTAATAGCATCAACTGTGGATCTTCCTTTCCTGAAACCGTACTGATTTTCATTCAAGCCGGATTCACCGAGTTCCGCTATCAGTCTATTATTGATCACACTTTCAAAAAGTTTTCCAAGAACATTTAGCAGGCATATCGGCCTGTATTTTGTTTCCTCTGCGTTTGACTTTTTAGGTTTTTCGATGAGAACCAGTCTGGCGGTTTTCCATGACTTGGGAAATTTTTGATTTCTTATAAGGTCTTCAAACAGTACCTTGAAATATTCCATGTTCTTTAACACTAATAATTTCACGACGTCCGGTGTGATTGTGTCCGGACCTGGGGCTTTGCCTGGCTTGATTTTTCTTATGGCTTCTCTCATTTCTCTTTCGGAGACCGTCCTCCAGACGTCTGACGTTTCTGGGCCATAGACTTTGGGTAGGAGCTTAGCCGGTTTTGTCATGAATAATTGCTTAAAAACCTCTTCTTTTTCTTCTTTTTGGAGTTGAGTCCTAGGACTTGGTCTGCGTAGCTGATTTTTTATTATTTGATACGCGTCCCCGAAGATATCCTCATTCAGTTTTGTGCATAGCTGGTCCCAGTTTCTCCTCTTTGATGTTACTATAGCCTTTTTAAGGGCGTCCTTTGAGTCTTTGTATTCCTTTTTTAGGATCATTCTTTCGGAGTTATTTTGGCACTTCTGGAATTTCTTCCTCTTCTTTCGCGTTTCTTTTATTTGGTCCTGTATTTCTGCTGTCCACCAGTAGGGCATCTTCCCTTCATCGTTAGCTCTTATTTTTGCTGTACTTCGTTTGAAAGCTTCTACCATTGCCCTTTCGCACTCTTCTGCGTTTATTTCTTTATTTATCGTAATTCTTTTGAATTCATCGCACAGAGTTGTCGGATTTGTGGCTCCGTATATGTATTTGCGTTTTAGTTTGGTTTTTCCATGTCCCAATTTTGTCAATACAAACCGATGTTCACTCAAAGGCTCGTCCTCCAGGACCTCCCATGTGGTATCTTTCATGGCTTGCGTGTTTACTAATGTGATATCTATGTATGATATGCCGTTATGTCCAACAAAGGTGGGTTTTTTGCCATCATTTAGTATATTAAGGTTAAGACTGTTTGCCCATTCTAACAGGCACACACCCTTTTTATTCGTCTTGTCTCCCCCCCATGCTGGATGCTTTGCGTTAAAATCTCCAAGTATTATCAGCCTTTTGTGTGTTTTGTCGGCCATATCCGTTTGTATTTCGTGGAGCTGTTTTTCAAAGTCCTGTATCGTGCAGGTATTTGGGCTCAAGTATACCTTGTATATGACAATATCTTCGATTTCTACTCTAACTGCCCCGTCAATAGATTTATATTTTGTTATGTTATATTTTTTGCTAATGTTTTGTACAAGAACGTCCTTTTTTTCGTTTGCGTAGCAGTGCGTCCCTCTGCATTTACTCAGGTTTGGTTCGCTTATAACCAGTATGTCCGCCTGTGTGTTTCTGGCCACTATCTGAGCCATGTCATGCGATGCCAGACTTCTGCCCGTGTTTATTTGCAAGATGTTAAATGTGTCCTTCATGTATATTGTTATCTCGAGCTGTCTGTTTTGTTTCTCTTTTATTTCTATTTGAACTATGGTCCGTCTTTTTCCCTGCTCTTTGATTCTCCTCAATCGCCTTTTTTAGAACGGCGCATCGGTTTGACCCCGCCGCGTGTCCTGCTACCTCGCACAGCGAGCAGAATGGTTGGTTTGTGCATTCTTTTGCGCTGTGGCCTTCTTGTGCGCACTTTCTGCATAGATTGGACCGGTCCTTTTCCGCACACGATGACGCCTTATGTCCAAAATTCCAGCATCGATAGCACTGTTGGATGTGTGTTCTCTCTCGCACTGTGCAAGTTGAGAAACCGATTCTAAGTCTTCTGTGTTGCAAAATTTTATCTCCATCACCCTTTTCCATAATTATTGTGCAAGCTTGATTTTCCTCTCCAATTGGTCTTAAAGATCTGACTTCGCATAGATCTGGATGTGCGATACCAATCTTCTGCAGGGACCTCTTGATATCTTCGGTATCGGCCGAAGGGTCTATATTTTTTATGTGCAGGACCTTCTTTTTGACCTTTGGAAGAATTCTAACTTTGCTTTCATTAAGAATACTTTTGATGTTTTCTGACAGGTTCTTTGCTTCCTTAGATGTTTTGAGGATTATCCCTCCTTTTCTAGTTTTTCTTATATTGTTGATATTTTCTGCATCTTCTTTGTTACATAGACCATCCTTCAACTTCCGGGCCACATCCGCGTATGATGCCTCGTTTGTCTCTATTAATATTGTGTCACCTTCCAGCGATTCGAGTCGCTTTTCACGTGTCTCTGCTTTTGGATTGCGATGAGTTATCCTTAAGTCAATTGCGCACTCCATTTTTAGAAAGATAGCCGCTACCAATTTCCTAAGAATATTTATTTTGACTGATTTTGGGGCCACTATTGTGATATTTGTCTCCTTTTCTTTAAAGGTTAATTCTCTTATTTGACATAAAAAGTCATAGAAGTCAGAGAGTCCTTTTTCATCTTCCAGGGGAGTAGCCGCGAAAAACACTGAGACACTCCTTTTAATAGTCACTGGTGAGCTGTCAGAGTCGTAAGTGATTGCCTGCGTGATATGCGCGCAGTTGCCATTTTGGCACGCTGTTTTTCGACTTTCCAAGATTTCTGGATATCTGTCGAATATTTTCGTGCTGTCACTGTTATTGTCTTCCTCGCCATGCACGTATACGAGTCTTCCATTGTATGCTTTGAGCAAATCCTCTCTCTTTATTTGTACACTCTTCAGGCTTTCCTCGGTCCATTTTTCTCTCACTTTAATCATCAGTGCCGGGAAGTCCAGCTCGTCGCACGAGCTCGGATCGAATGGCTCCAATTTTTCTTTGTCCCTGCATTTGAGGCAGCTCGTCTGATCTGTCTTTTTGTAATCGAGAAGTGCCTCTTCGAGGAATGTGTTGTTGCCTTTATTTCTATGAGCTAAGAGCTCCACCTCTAGAGTCCCTATTTTTTGCTCTTGTTCGTCCAATCTTCGGTTTAGGTTAGACATCCTCTCCTCGAGCAATTCATCGTCCGCTTTTTGTCTAGTGACATATTGGGTCATCAATCCCGTTAGCTGTGCAGTCATCTGTTTGATATCCTTATGGACATTTTTGTTCGCTTTCACATACTGGGAGAGTTCTTCTATTTTGCTTTTAAGTCTGGTTAGCTCTTTAGGTGGGAGCTTTTTACTTTCCGTGCGCCCTTCAATTCCCGGTGGCTGGTCAGGGCTGGGGGCAACCTTTCTCTTTTTTGGCACCCTGTCGCCTGGTGTCGTCTCTAGGCTGATGTCGAGAGGTACGACTGGTGAGCCTGGGGGTGGGGTTCTACGTAGGGAATCCCTGCGTGCAAATATCCTCCTCTCTTCTGCTGCGTTCCTATCCGCCGTTTTGTAATCCTTAGTCAAGTCCATAGTCGTTCCGATGTCGTCACCATTTCCATTTCCGCTTCCATTTTCGGTATTAATTTCCATTTTTGTTCCCACGAGTCATGAGGAAAAATAAAGTCGCCACACACAGAGCCTCTTATGCATGGAGGGCTATGTTACAAGGGGGTGTCGCCTGGTGCCCCCAGGGATCCGTTCGCGACACTGGGATTGATGGTCTGTCCCCAGTGCCATTCAGCCTTCGGCACGGAATCTCACACCTTAGCTTGGGACAGTTTCGGTTTTGGTTCGCGCCAGGTATTTTATTTCCCTGGTAGCACCACAGGAATGTTCCCGTGAAGCCGTTCCTCTATCCACCACCTGAGGACGCGCCCGATGGGGGACCGAAAACCCCACACGGGAACCTAACCTAACCTAACCTAACCTAACCTAACCTAACCTAACCTAACCTAACCTAACCTAACCTAACCTAACCTAACCTAACCTAACCTAACCTAACCTAACCTAACCTAACCTAACCTAACCTAACCTAACCTAACCTAACCTAACCTAACCTAACCTAACCAAACCTAACCTAACCTAACCTAACCTAACCTAACCTAACCTAACCTAACCTAACCTAACCTAACCTAACCTAACCTAACCTAACCTAACCTAACCTAACCTAACCTAACCTAACCTAACCTAACCTAACCTAACCTAACCTAACCTAACCTAACCTAACCTAACCTAACCTAACCTAACCTAACCTAACCTAACCCCTGGTGGACAGACGACCTAAACAGCCTTAAAGCAGAGCTAAGGAGCGCAAAACACAGGCTGCAGAATGCCGGAAACTCTACAAGGCAAGCCAGACTGGAGGATTTTTTGGCGGTCAAGGAGAGGTACAAAGCAGAAATAGACACTGCAAAGGTCACGTCGTGGAAAAGCTACTGCGAGAAGCAGAACAGAGAAACGGCATGGTCAGCACTACATAGAGTCTTGTGCAGGAGGAAGGCTATGCAAGTGCCAGCGACACTCAAAGAAGGCGGAGTATACTTCAAGAACGCCGAAGATACCGCAAAGGGCCTAATGAGACAATTCTTTAAGGACGACGACCTGAGTGAAGAAACAGAGGAGCAGAGGAGAATCAGGCGCAGTTCGTATGTGGAATATAGAGCTGAAAATGATCCACCTTTCACGGTTGACGAATTAAAAGACTCAATTATGAAAATGAACCCCCTGAAGGCTCCGGGACCAGACGGCCTCACGGCGGACATCTGTCAAAAGTTCTTTGAATTGGCACCGGAAATTATGCTCAGCATATATAATTTGTGCCTCAAATTGGGCACGTTCCCAAAGAGATGGAAGCTGGCAAAAATACTGACAATCCCTAAGCCGGGAAAGGATGACTGGACTGATGTTGGATCCTACAGGCCGATAGGACTGCTGCCAATATTGGGAAAAGTTTTAGAAAGGCTGCTGATATCAAGAGTGGAGTGGCAATTCAGAAGCAAAAAGGAATTAAGTGACAAGCAGTATGGCTTCACTCCGCAGAGGTCAACAGAAGATGCGCTAATGGCATCAGTGTCTAGAATACGAGAAGCGCTTAAAAAGAAAAAGATGGCAATTGCAGTATCATTGGATATAAAGGGGGCTTTTGATAACGCATGGTGGCCCTTCATCCTTAGGCAGCTGCAGGTAAAGAATTGCCCAGGAAATCTCTATAGAATGGTAAAAAACTACTTCTGGGAGAGAGAGGTACTACTGCGACACCATGATGTCGAAATAAGAAAGGAAACAAGCAAGGGATGCGTGCAAGGGTCCGTTTGTGGCCCCTTTTTCTGGAATTACATACTGGACGATTTACTGCAAGAAGAATTCCCAGAACGAGCGGAGGTAGTGGCTTTTGCGGACGATGTCTTACTGACGGTGATTGCAGACACAAGAGAGCAGGCTCAAGAAATAACAAATGACGCACTGGAAAGAATTGTGAAATGGGAGAAAAAGACAAAACTACATTTTTCCGAAGAAAAAACAAATGCACTGTTTATCACGAGGAGACAAATAGAAAGACCGGAAATTACCATGAGGGGGAATAAACTCACATACGTCAATCACTTTAAGATCTTGGGACTCATAATAGACGACAAACTTAATTGGGGTAGACAAGTAGACTACGTGTGTAAGAAAATCGCAAAAGTCTCAAATAAATTAATGACAATAGCAAAACCGACATGGGGAGCATCTCCGGAAATCGTGAGACAAATTTACCATGGTGCAGTGGAGCCCATCGCCACCTATGCGTCAAGTGTCTGGCAGGAGGCAGTCGGAAAGAAGGTTAACGTAAGAAAGCTGGAGGCAGTACAGAGGATGGTAGCAATAAGGGCCTGTAAGGGATATCGCACTATATCAGCCACATCCGCGCTGGCCCTTGCAGGATTCACACCTCTAGACTTAAAGATTAAAGAGGTAGCTGAAATATACAATACAAGAAAAAATGGTCATATCTTAGGTCTACCAGAGGACAGAATATATCAAGGAGTGGTGAGTATATCATCCCTGCCTCATCCAGCGGAACGAGTCAATGTCAGAACAGAATACTGCGACAAGGAATCCCCACAGATGGAGCCAAGAGAGGTACATATATACACAGACGGGAGCCTCATAAACGGAAAAGTAGGGGCGGCATACGTGCCTTTTGAGGGCGAAAACCGGAATCAAGTAACCAAAATAAAATTAGAGGATTATTGTTCGGTGTTCCAGGCAGAGCTGGTGGCAATAGAGAGGGCGCTAAAATATGTAATGGGCCACCCAAAGGAAAAGTGGGATAAAATCAAAATATTAACGGATAGCAAATCTGGAATGGAGGCAATAACTTACAGGAACTCGGTGAACCCAATAGTAAACGCCATTAGGCATGACATTACCATCCTAGAAAAAAGAGGGCAAAAAACCACAATAGCCTGGATTAGAGGACACTGTGGCACAGAGGGCAACGAAATAGCTGACCAGGGGGCAAGGGAGGCAACCCTCAAGAAAACTAAACCAGAGTACGATAAGTTCCCTCTGAGTTATGCTAAGAAAATAGCCCGAGAGAGGTGTATTGCAGAATGGAACAAGAGATATAAGGACTCAACAACAGGACAAGGAACAAAAATGTTTTTCCACGAAATTAAAGATTGTCTGAGATACAATAAAATGAACGCACCAACGTATGAAATGACGCAAATATTGACAGGACATGGTGCTTTTCGACAATATCTGAAAAGATTTCATATCACTCAGACGTCAGGCTGCCCATGTGATACAGAAGTGGAACAAACTGTAGAACACCTGATATCCAGATGTCCAATATTCGAAAAGGAACGATGGGAGATTCAGCACATATGCAGACGCATAGGACTCGAAGTAGAAAATAGAGGGGAAATCCTTTTGAACAAAGAATCCAGCAGAGAGTATTGCCGATTTCTAACTAACATAGCAAGAAAAATAAGAGAAATAAACCAACAAGATGCAACTCAAGCAGAAACGGTAGACGAATAAAGTGAAGAAAGATAGTAAGAAACTAAAAACAGAAGAAGTAAATAGAAAAGAAAGAACTCATATATGAAAAATAAAGAAGAAATAAAGAATACAAGAAAATGATTAACCGCCGAAAAATTAATCTGGATAAGATAGAATATAGATAATTATGTAAAAAAAATATTATGTAGAATAGAACTAATAAGTGTAGTAGATAAAATATAAAAATTAAAGATAAAAATTAAATGGAATAGAATATGTACAATCAGATATAATATTATGTAAAAATTGTAAGTAGGCACACAAATGACATGTAATAAGCCTTGTACTTTGCAAGCAAGGCAAAATATAAAAGACAATAAACAAATTAAAAAAAAAAAAAAAAAAAAAAAAAAAAAAAAAACCTAACCTAACCTAACCTAACCTAACCTAACCTAACCTAACCTAACCTAACCTAACCCGAGCGTGACCTAACCTAAAGCTGAAGTGTATTTATGTTCCTCGCTGGTCTTGTTGCGTTCTTTTTTCATCTTCCTCCTTTTGTATAATTATTTGTTCCAAGTTCTGTTGTTTTTAGTATACAGGTACTTACATATTACGTGGAGTTGAATAGCTGTAATATAGCCTAGGGCATCTATGTCCCTATACTCTGTATTGACATGGTGTATACTGTAGCGGGGGTATGTGGGTAATGATAGAAATAATAGAGCAACGATCAATTTTATTTACAAGCATTTATTTGTTTCTCATCATATTATAACATTTAATAATATTTATCTCTTATAATAGATTATGTACGCGTTCTTTAGCATTTTACTCTTAATAATATTTATAATAATAAATCATTATTTATTTAGCGGTTTCGGCGGCGCAGATTTATCATAATATCTATAATAATAATAATAAATATAATCTAATACAATATATATAACAAAATAATAATATATATATAATATAACATAACATAACAGATAGACCTAGGTATATATATATATATATAATAATAATAATAAAGTATTTAGAGTTGTATCAGAAATAACAGGACACTATACTCCATACACTGTGTGGTGTGTGGTGTGTAGTGTGTATAGTATATGAGATGTATATACAGTGCACCTGCACCACCTCACACACACACACACACACACACACCACACCACACCATGTATAGTGTATAGTGTAGAGTGATGTTACAAGGCAGCTTACTAATATTAAGTATATTATATAATCTATATGAAGAGTCTCTACTTACAATACTAATACATACATACATTCCACATCTACACAACTATACTCGCTCACTCTGTGAGTGATCAGGCGACCGTTACATAATCTACCCGCATTACATTACATTAGGTATATATAATATATAGATAAGTACTATTACATATAATATTATATAATATAAAATTGGTCACAAACTGTGGGAATATTACATAGGAGTATGTAGGCGGCTGTAGTGTAGAGTGTATAGTGTAGAGTGTATAGTGTATAGTGTAGAGTGTATAGTGTAATGTGTACGAGAGGCAGAGTGTGGTGAGTAGTGTAGTGTAATTATTAGAGAGATCCGCAGGTAATGATATTAGAAGGTAGTGTTATATTAATGGGAGAGCTGCAGCAGTGTATGTGTGTGTGTATGTAGTACCAGCTATAGGTGTAACAGAAGGAATATAATATAGTTTAGGCCATTCACTACTGAGACAGTCACCTCATGTGAGTGTGTGAGTGACTGTATAAGTATTGTCTATAAGACTGTATAGTGTATAGTGTCAGCTGCAGGCTGTGTATTGTAGTGCAGTGCCATATGGGGTAAGAGTAAAGTGTGTATTGGAGATAGGAGATGTATAGTAATAGGAGACATATGACACTTAAAGACTTATTACACTAATGTTGTAAAAATACAAAAAGCTATACGAGTGTTATATCATCTATAATACATCCTAATATATATATATAGGCCGTGATATATATATATATATATACTCTACTGCTGCTATATATATGTACTCTACTGTACACTGTGTATTGTATAGTGTGTGGTGACCTACACGTACTCTGTACAGCACATCTACATCCCTCATACTACACAGCACACACAGCGCACCCTACACACTGCACGCAGTGCACGCGTCTCAATGGTGGATCTTACTTGTATTTCATGGAGGGACAATCACCCAAGCACTTACAAGTTCATATTATGCTCCCCGCTTCTCTTGTTTACACCTTCAGTTTAGTAATCTATATGTCGCGTGCTGAGTGTGCAGTGTGCTGAGTACAGTGTGCAGTGTGGTGAGTACAGTGTGCAGTGTGCTGAGTACAGTGTGCAGTGTGCAGTGTGCTGAATACAGTGTGCAGTGTGGTGAGTGCTGAGTACAGTGTGTAGTGTGCTAAATACAGTGTGTAGTGTGGCAGTACACTCAGACCTAATAATCACCCCGGCGAGTATGTTCCGTTTGTTTGGATGATGTTTGCGATTACCATACGACTATGTAACGAGTCTATACTGTATAATGCACCACTAGAGTGGAGTCACTATGGGGGAGTGGGAGAGGAGTATACTGTTAGAGAGGAGTATACAACACTTCGGCATACATGACAACTGGCAGGAACCTCATTTATTTATTGTTTAGTAGACAGGACACTATGTAGTGTATTCTACCTACTGTACAATACAGTAGGTACAATAGGACTATACAATACATAGTTATTTTCTCCAGTAAGCCGCAACTTTTATGGCTCTGGCCAGCAGTACATACATGCATTGTACAATACACACACATACATTGGTAGTACACAGTACAGAGTACATAAGTTGACTGTCTTCCAGTTAACCCACGCTATGATATGTTATACAGGGTGTCCCGTAAATCAACGTCATCCCGTGGAGGGGTGATAGACCAGCTCATAACCTACCAGAAAATCGAAATATGACTTTACTAAAAATCGCTCATTCTCGAGATATCGGCACTTTTTTGTTTTTCGTGAAATTCGACACCTTCAATCAGTTTTTCGATCGCAACGGTCACAAAATTCAATATTATGGGATTAATTTTTTTGATTCGTAATACTGAATAATTCAGCTACTTTATTACAGTCCAAAATAAAACCTATTAATTCAGAATTTTGAAAAAAAGAACATTGTTTCCGCCTCTCGAGTTTTTTGTTTTTTATTAGCAAATTTTGACTCCTTTACACTGTAAAAATTTTGTATGACATTAAGCTGGAAAATTACATTAAAAACTTCCTCATTTAGTGTAGTTTTTAAAAAGGCACAAAACTGGATATAGTTCCCTTTACAAAAAAAGATATTCCTGTTTTACTTCAAAAGGACCTCATTATAAAAAAAAATCAAATGCAGGATTATAGCTTCCTTATATGTAATATTTGGACAAGTGATAGACGATAAAAAATTATGAAAAAAAGTTTAACAAATGAATGTCGAAAAATCAACTGTTTTGGAGTTATGGTCTTTTGAAAATTGAGGAGCATTAAAATTTCTCATTTAGGTTTTTTGACTATAACTCATAAACCACCAACTCGATTTTGACAAAATAAATTAAAAATCATTGTAAATAATATAGGATTGCGATAAAGTTCCTAATTTGCGGGCTTTCTTCAAAATTATGTGAAAATTCTGTTAAGAAACATGTATTTTTGTGAAATAATGATATTTTTTTTGCAGAATTTTCACTGGTTTCTAAGAAAAAGGCCACAAATTAAGATCTTTATTGAAAGCCTATTCTATTGACTACGATTTTTAGTTTGTTTTGTCAAAATGAATTTAGTAGTTTGTGAGTTATAGTCAAAAAACCCAAATGAGAAATTTTCATGCTCCTCAATTTTCAAAAGACCATAATTCCAAAACAGTTGATTTTTGGACATTTATTTGTTAAACTTTTTTTCATATTTTTTCATCCTCTATCACTTGTCCAAATATTACACATAAGGAAGCTATAATCCTGCATTTGATTTTTTTTTATAATGAGGTCCTTTTGAAGTAAAACAGGAATATCTTTTTTGTAAAGGGAACTATATCCAGTTTTGTGCCTTTTTAAAAACTACACTAAATGAGGAAGTTTTTAATGTAATTTTCCAGCTTAATGTCATACAAAATTTTTACAGTGTAAACGAGTCAAAATTTGCTAATAAAAAACAAAAAACATGAGAGGCGGAAACGATGTTCTTTTTTTCAAAATTGTGAATTAATAGGTTTTATTTTGGACTGTAATAAAGTAGCTGAATTATTCAGGATTACGAATCAAAAAATTTAATCCCATAATATTGAATTTTGTGACCGTGGCGATCGAAAAACTGATCAAAGGTGTCGAATTTCACGAAAAACAAAAAAGTGCCGATATCTCGAGAATGAGCGATTTTTAGTAAGGTCATATTTCGATTTTCTGGTAGGTTATGAGCTGGTCTATCACCCCTCCACGGGATGACGTTGATTTACGGGACACCCTGTATAGTAAGCTGTGAGGTGTATCTAGTATTGTGCCATGGACTAATATTATATATGTTACATTCACATGTAGGTAGCATACTCGTATAGAGTCCTATGTATACACCACCTATGTATAGGGAATCTACATCTGTATTGTATAGTAAGTTACAGCAATGTTATGTATACTGTATAGTATATACACATTACACAGAGTACAGTAGTGAGTACAACTAGTGAACTAATGTGATATTGCGTGCGAGTCTCTTAGAGTCAGTAGAGTTGAGAATATATTGTGTAATGGAGTCTGCCTACTAGATACTGGTACCTACTTCACTACATATAGTACATATGCCCAGGCAGTACGTGCCTAGGTACTATATATTATATATTCAGTTATCATCACAAGCTATAAAAGTGACTAATATTATAAATACATATGTATACTTATATAATATAGGCTATTACATATATGTATGAGCTGTTAAAACGGTTGCAGATATGTCGTTGGCAAAATTTAGTATAGTGGTTGACCCTTGGGACTAAGGAGCCTATATCGAGGCTCCCTACTTGGGAGGCCATCAACAGGCAATGGAAGGGTTAGCGGCTACTGATTGCTGACTAGTGACTACATGGGAGAGGGGAGGGGGAGGGTTGTATGTATATGTCACTAATATATCTAGTTTGTTATAATAATATTCATATAAGTTAAGTTGAATAACACCAGAGAAGTGAGTAGGTACCTGCACTGTACTGCACATCACTACACACTACACACTGCATGGTACAGCACCCTGCACACTACACACTACACACTACAGAGTACAGACACGTCATGTTGTGTTTATTTATCCCATTATACTATGATGCTCAGTGCTCCCTTGTCAGTACACACCAGTTAATACATAATACTGTATGGCGTGTAGTGTGCGGTGTGTAGTGTGCAGTGTGTAGTGTGCGGTGTGTAGTGTGCAGTATGTAGTGTGTAGTGTGCGGTGTGCAGTGTGCGGTGTGTAGTGTGCAGTGTGTAGTGTGCACTGTGTAGTGTGCGGTGTGTAGTGTGCGGTGTGTAGTGTGCAGTGTGTAGTGTGCGGTGTGCAGTGTGCGGTGTGTAGTGTGCAGTGTGTAGTGTGCGGTGTGCAGTGTGCGGTGTGCAAGTACCTACTTAGGAATATAATACATATAAGTACATAGCAATAATTAGATAGAGATAGAGATAGAAATATGTAGAGAGTGTGCACCATCAGCAAGATATGTATATATTATATTATGTATTGTATATGTATTGCATGTATCGTAGGTAGGTGTAGCGGAGATCAATTATTTACAGTAAATTCTATGTACAATACATTACATAACAAGTGAATACATAAGAGAAGCACACTACTTGGACTGATTATAGGACTCTATTATAGGAATTACTTTGTAACAAATTATATTAGTTGACAACTCCTCCCCTCATAGGGCGCCCTCCCCCCCCCCCCCTCCTCATACCAGAGGTTATATAGAACTCTACCTCACCTTAGCCTTATCCTACCTCGCAATACATCTAGGCTTAGAGATTCGTAAATAAATTCTTTATATTAACTATCTATACAATATAACGGAGCCTACAAGTACCTAGTACTAACATCTACTAGTCAATCAGGACTTATTACTACATACACATACATATACTTACCTACTATATTATATGAATCTTTCTTTTGAGAACACATTGTCGTCTGCTATACATACATAGTACAATACACACACACACACACACACACACACACACACACACACACATACACACACATACACTCTCACATCCTGAACAGTATTACTTTATTCGGTAGATTCAACCAGCAAATCTACACTCCGCCTTGTATTGTATTGTATTGTAGTATAGGCCTAGCCTAGCCTAGATAAAGCCATTACATATAAACCTAATTACATTATGTATTACGCTAGGTGTAGTGCTAGTGATATGACAGAGAGAAGGAGTCCATCCCGCGGAGAGGACGGCATCCATTGATATGTAAAGAGCAGCAGCTCCCCCGCACCGCCTTGCTGGGCGCTGGGCCTAGGAGGAGGGCGTGGAGCCCAGCAGGGAGACTGCCACTGTCACTGTCACTGCCACACCCATCACCACCCAGCCTGACGCTGCAGCCACACTGCTAGCTCCACACTTCTCTGCAGGCTTCACAGCCGTCGATGTCTCCAAGTTACCTGCAATTACACATATCATTACACAATATACTCGTCATGTTAGGTATGACCTAACCAGGTTACTGTTAATGTTATGTATACTCACTAGTGACAGCTATAAGCTGGGGTAAGTACTTCTTCCAGAAAGCACATTGCTTGAGGCGAGGCCCCCGTCCTGTGGCGCTTGAATTTACTTCCAAGGACAGGAACTCCCTTCCATACGCCGTGTGAACTGGCCAGTATGTGTTGGTCCACGAGCCGTCAGATCCCATACTTGGGTTACTGAAATACCAATATAACATGAAGAGGTGTTGGGTTAGGTTAGGTCTAAGGTATATGATAGAGCTAATAGAGAGACTTACCCTGTCTTAGCGAAGTTAGCCCAATACCGCATCATACGTTTACTCAACTCTGCCTCTTGTGGAGCGTAGTTCTTATTTGGTTTGAGTGGCTCCCCAAACACAAAGTTGATCTCGTCCCCGTGGATGACTCCCGCCCACGAGGGCCAGGGACTCACTGCGCTGCGGTGCTTGTAGTAATACATGTACACATTATTCCCCGTCTCCGCATACCTGTTGGCGAACTCATTTACATTGCAAGTGAATTGATAATCTCCCACCATCTTATCTAGAGCATCTCTATTCCTAATAGGATCATCTGGGTTCAGCCAGTCGGTGTACTCGAACACTATGGCTTGTCTCGCTACATTATTCACGTATGGATTCAACTCCTTCACGGCTTGTAGGAACTCCTCTCGATTGACGTACACATTCTCCTGCATTCTGAAGAGGTCAGTCAAGTAATATATGATGAAGTAATGTCCTTCCTCGGAGTTGGAGCCCATCATTATATTAGTTTTCTTAAAATTTTTCACAGCTAAAGATCGTTGTGGAGTTTCGTCTAGGAAAGCACCGTCTATAATCGGTACGAAGGGAAATTCACATATGCCGAGGGTACCCCATTCGTTATTAACTAATTCCAAAGCATCCTTAGTTCTGAGACACTCGATCACAGCATTCACATTAGACCTATCGTGAGGACAGCCCACAGCTTCGGCCAGGCGTAGCCCTCTCAAGTAACTCTCTTCGCGGGATATGATAGCCCACGGGGCTGTGGGAGAACCTGACTGCATGATGGCTTGAGAGAAGAGATTCCTCGACAGAGGCGAAAGCAGGTGTAGGGAAACTGAAACAGCACCGGCAGATTCTCCGAAGAGAGTCATATTGTTGGGATTTCCGCCAAACGCTTCAATATTATCGTGGAACCAGTGCAGAGCCATCATTTGATCAAAGAGCCCAGCGTTGCCCGGAACATCCGGAGTATCGAAGTAAAGGAATCCTAATGAAGCTACTCTATACTGCATGGACACTACAATGATATTCTCTTCTGATACTAATATCTTAGGGTCGTACACATCTAGCGTGGTAGTCCCGCTGTAGAATCCACCGCCATACACCCACACCATCACTGCGGAGTTCTTCGGCCTGGGTTTAGGAACATACACGTTCACGTAAAGACAATCTTCCGATAGAGGAGTATTAGGATTCCACATGGTGGCTCCCGGGAAGTCGGGGAACACGGTATCAGTTATTTGATTACACGTATTTGGATGACTCGTGGCATTTATAATCTCATCACCCCATTTTTCTACTGGTCTAGGGTGTCTAAAACGTAATGGTCCTATTGGTTTTTGTGCGTACGGTATTCCCAACCAGGCGTCTACTTCTTTTCCATTTGCAGCCAATAAAGTAGTTCCTCTAACTTTACCTTTCTTTGTTTGAACTACAAGAGGATCCTCATCCGCATCACTTCCTTTTGCTTTCTCTTCTTTAGGCTTGTCAGAGACAACAGGCGGCGGCCTCGGCTCATCCGCTACTGGGAACTCATCAGGGTCCGAGAGTGATTCTCTCCTCTTAAACTGTCTTCTTTTATTTTGAATTGGTTTTTCTAAGGTTTCTTCTAACCTCCTATGTGCTTCTTGTTTATCATACGACGCACTCACCTCCTCGCCCACTGTGTTGATGACATCCAGCTCAGGATTATACCTGACTGAGTCCCCGTGCCCCAAGTATACTTTAGCTCTCACATCGTCATCCTGCACAAGTCCGTGTTTCGGTAATAAATTATCACTTCTAAGTTTGATTGTAACGTGTTCTGGAGTTTGTTGTTGAGTAGCGTGTCTCAGTTTCTCTTGGCGATGGTACATTTCTAATTCCTCGGGAGTTTCTAAATCCGGCCTGTGGCGAGGCCTTCGCTCTCGAGGTGTGGCCAGGACTCCCGCCGCGAGTAACACCACCACGCAGGCAGTCTTGACACTAGCCATCTCGCAGCTGCAGTACCTGAAAGAAATAAAGCAGATTATATGATTGTGCCTGATGGTATGCAACCTCTGTCTCATATAGTGTGGAGTCAGGCAGGTAGCCAAGTGGTATTAGGTATATTATAGGAGATTGCAGTTACCCAGTTGGCACAGAGGAGCAGTGATGCTGCCAAGTGTAGAGAGGGTATTGGGTGTAATAGGTTAGCAGTTATTGCCTCATGGTAGTATATAATATAATGTCCTGCCAGCCTATGTACTGTATGTATGTAGGTGTATGATATGATATAGTGTATAGTATACAGGGCAGTAGGCACGTAATTGTAATAAAACCCTCCTCCTCTGTATACACTGTACAGTATGTGCCGCATCATCATATAGTATAGTATAGTGTTGTATACAGGGTGATATGGTAGCAGTGGCTGGTATAATAGACTAGAGTTTAATGATCACATAAAACATTATCTCCGCTTTACACACAATATTACCTTACCTACCATATTACCCCCCCCCCCCCCCCATACAGCCTGGGAGCTGTACACCATACAGGGTGTATAATACACTATACAGGGTGTATACTACACAGGGACCACACTACACATAGGAGAGAGGAAGCAGACATTATATCACTATACAGTATCACTCCTCATGTGCACATGCACACAGCACATGCACACCGCACACAAGTAGTATATAACAGCTAATATATAGTATTATTATTACACATCAAGTCCTTGACCTTGTATATCCGTGTATACAGGGTGGGGTGCTATATACTACATACAAGTATAGACATATAATATAATACAGGTAGAGAGATCCTCTGAGGGGAGGGGAGGGAGGAAGGGGGAAGTAATTTGCTTACAACACAACACATTGTCATTACACTTACATGGGGGGGGGGGGGTACCTCCTCCCTACTCCCTATGTCCTATATGTAGGGGGAGGGGGGCACTATGCTGCGTGTGACCACACACCAGGACATTATATCAATCGCTAAACTATCTTACATACAAGTTCTAATTGTAAACCAATATATACATACATACTGGGCTCATGATACGCATGCGCATAATGTTGTAACATAACTACTTGTTTAGAAAATCCACCCGCTAACAGACCAAGTCCATTGCAAATGCAAAGCCATGAGTCGAATCTCAGCCAAATGCTTCACAAAGAAATTATATCATGGAACATACACATACACATACACATACAACACGCATGCACGCACTTATCACACAGATGACGGCTAGTACAGGAGAGATATGATACTCTCCGGTACGGTCTACCATATCTTCATACCTATCATATTCTATAACTGTAAGGGATTTATGTATTTAGGTGAGTTATATAACTCAGGAGTCATATATATATATATATATATATATATATATATATATATATATAGGAGTCATATAAATATAAATAGGAGTCAAATCAAATCTCTCATTAGTCACTAAACTGAAACTTAACAAGGCGCGTCATATGATATGCCTTATGATAAATAATATTATATCGTGTGGTCACCTCAGTGTAGTGTATAGGGTGTGTGTGACAGGAGAGGGGAGGTAGGAGGTGTGGGAGGGGAGTGTTGTGTTTGCCTTGTATTGTAATCACAGTTAGGTAACGTATGTAAATAATTAAATAATCAACTCACTGGGATGTCACCCCCCCCCTATACTCCCCCCTACACTCCCCCCATACACCCCCTCTGGTACCGTATAATTGAAAACAAATTCAATTACATGTCTCCCGGTCCCTGTCCTACACACACACACACACACACACACACACACCACTAGGTATATTATACTATAGATGCCTGTATGTATCTATATAGTACACAGTAAGGCAGAACAGCTTATGTGGTGGAGTGAAGTATAATGTGCAGTGCAGAGTGTAATGATTGGCATTGTGTAACAATAATATGATAATGTAAGCGATGGGAGGTGCCTGCCAGCTAGTGCATCCTGCATGCCGGTGTAGTAATAACTCTGATATTACATGACGTACCACATGTCACACTCAAGTATCTATACCTGCATAGTACATATTATATTCATACAGCTGAAGGAAGTTCAAGTCACCACACCGCGCCGCGCCGCGCCGGTACATGTGTGTGTGTGTGTGTGTGTGTGTGTGTGTGTGTGTAGTGTAAAGTTACAACAAGGTCGGGCAGATATCCCCGGTATGTAATGTGTAGCCTAGGTAGATTGTATATAGTGTATAGTGTATAGTGCGACTATATAATATATAAGTAATATAATATAAAGGTCAAGGCCATATCAGAGAGGATCGTTATGTCAATATAGATACATTATTTATATATTATTATATGTTGCAGTATTGGAACAGAGAGGGCTGAGGCAGTTGTTGTCATTTAAGTAATAGTCACAAGTATAATGTATAATGTATATGCCCCACTCGGTGGTGACATGGCGCAGGTCTACAAGATTACTGTCAGTAGGAAGATTTATGTGGGGCCTAGTGATGACACTACGACACACGAATAAACTTCAGTGAGTGATTACTGATTAGATTACTGATGTAGTTTAGAGGACTCATTATGTTTAGGACGAGCTCTAAGTGAAACTTGTTATGTGTTGATTGTTTATATTATAAGACACTTGTAGGACAGCATCCCCCCTGTGTAGAGGTAGAGATACACTGTACAGGTGTACAGGTATACAGGTGCAGTGCAGATATATAAGATGTTACTACTGCTCCACTAATACTAGGTGTAAGTGGCGAGTGGTTCATGTGCTGTGGAGTGCAGTGGAGTGGAGTGGAGAGTGTAAAGTACAAGATGAACTAACAGTCACTTAGTGTAAGAGTGTATGGTCTCTGCTATCCACTCCCCCCCTCTTCCCCCTCACTGGGGCTGGACTACCCTACCCTACACACAACACACTAACTGTATTGCCCGGCGTTGCCCGGGAACCAAAGGCATTGGGACTCTGATCCACCGGTTTAGGCTAATGTGCTCATAATAACGACCACCATACTCACTTATGTAAGTAAATGTTTTGTCATATAATATTTCTGTACATATACATGCAATATGATAATTATATATATACGTACAAATCTGGGGACTATAGTTATGTAATTTCATTGCATTTTACGAAGTAACCGAATATATACACCAACAGGCAGATTGGTAGAGAACCATTAGGTTATTATTGTGCAACTACTTGTCTCTGTGTCAGGGTGTATTATAATACCTACAGTACTACAGTTCTCTTCTGATGTGATCTACTCGTAGTATGGGAGGAGGCATGCGCACTGCACAGGTACTGTACTCCCGACTAGACGAGTATACACAACACTACTACGGATACAATGCCTCTATGTCCCGTGCTGTGATCTACCTGTGCCTGTCCCTGTACCTGTCCCTGTGCCCGTACGGGACAGTATAACTCTCTGCTCTGTATACTAATATGAAGGACACACACTATACACCATACAGTAGACTATACAGATCTCCCACTTGGTCCATGGTTAGTGGTTAGCCCATCAGATATCAGGACGAATAGGTCTACTAGCACTAGGTCCCTCCCCTCTACACAGGCAGTATGAGTGTTCTATGTGGCAGTGGCAGTGTGTGACACTATAACACCCGCAAGCTACGAGTCCATTAGTTTGTTGTAATGAAACTTTACTAATAAGAGCATTGATTATGTCTGTATAGTATATAGTATGTATAGTATACCACCTCCCCCTCCCCTGAGTAGTATAGTGTAGTGTAGTGCATATAGTCCTCCTGCAGATGATGGTGCAATGTGTAATGTGTATGCAGTATGAGGTGAGCATTGCACTAAACATTACTGCCTCTGTATATAGTGTATAGGTATAGGAGTATCTATATATGTATACCATACAACATGTACCGCATGGTGTATCCCATCCTCCCAGTACATATAGCAGTGCAGCCTAATATTGTATGTAACTCCCAGCCTAATACAATAGATTCACCTGAGTAGAGTAGGTCATATAGCATATAGAGTAGTAAGGAAACAGTGACACACTGGTAGTGGACATGGGGAGCTAACCCTTACAGCTCCCTACCTATATGTTGGCCCAGCGCCCAGTAGGCGATACATTACTGTATAGTGTTGTATGTGATGTTAGGGAATTAGGGAAGTAGTATATACTGCACAGTGCACACCTGCTGCTCACCTAATATACCTGGTGGCTAGTGGCAGTGGCCTACTCCCATTGTATGTACAGTGTACAGTATAGGCTGCATATACTGTATGTATGTAGGCAGGTATATAGGCATGTATAGTATAGCAGGGGACGGCAATGCAGAGCAATGCGGAATATTTAGGCTACACAACATCTCCTATGTATTGTGTCTATAGTATAACTCCACTACTGTGTGCAACATATTATATACTATATAGTGGAGTGTATACTAGAGAGTACTACACGGTACTGCCCTACAAGTATCTCTATACTGTGTGGACTGTACGCACTACGCACCTAACTCTCTACATCACTCAGGATGGCTGTGTAGAGTGGAATACAATCACTGTGTAGTGTGTAGTGTGTGATGTGTGATGGCACTCCTGGTAATATGCAACATCTATAGCATATAGTATAAGGACATAGTACATAATATGTATGTATGCACATTATTGTATATCAATAACCAAATCTTCTACTGTCTCGCGTACTAAGCATTCAATAGATATTAGATAGAATAGAATAGAATCCATAACCACAATGTATATAATATGTAGGTACAGGTAGGTACCTATATAAAGTATATAGAGTAGAGGAGAGAGAGAGAGAGAATGCGCACTGCACTGCTGTATACAACTAGTATACAATGACTATATATAGTATAACCTAACCTAACCTATGTACATGGCAGGACAGTGACAGTATATCTGATCTAATACTAGTATAAACTGGATTCATCTCTTGGCAGAACATTGCGATCCTGGGGGAAATGAGCTAGGTATTAGGCAAAAGAAACTAAATAATGGAGGATTTTCAATACTTAAAGGAGACTGAGGTTTTCACTGTTAATATTTTGACTGATAATGAATTATAGACAACATATTAACATATAATAATTATAGGACCAAGGGACATACGTAAATACCAAGTAGTCCGTTAATCAGAATTTATAAGCAATTGTTTAATATGTAACAGGAAACAGTACACGATGGAAGTAAAGTAAATTACTTATATTTTATTGTTATTAATTGCAACATATAATTAAACATTGGATAATAATTTATAAATACATACACATCTACTTGGCATAAAAATATACATCAGATATAGGAGTAGCAGTACCTCTCTGAATAAAGTATAATATTCACTCAGTAGCTACTTCGCTTCGCAACACGAGTGTCTTTATTTGCAATATATATAGAATGATTCACTTACACTTACACCTACACCTACAGCTACAGGGTATTGTATGAGACGATTGACTGTTAGAGATTACACTGAACATAGATATGTATTGTATACTACCTATACGAGTATAATATCACCTACTAACATGTTATGATGTGCTCCTGGATTTATGCAACTACTGTAGCACACACATTATACCACAACCAAAATAATGTCACTGACCACAACTTACTATAGGCAGTCAGACAGGAAAACCTTCATTCTTAGGATTTTTGCCAGTATTTGGAATATTTTTTTAGTTACGATAATTTACAAAATAGTTCTATTGACAATTCCGGATATTAAACATATTCCTATAGTGGAGTACCTACATATTACAGGCCGACTACCCAATATATGCCCAGTGCCTAGTGCCTACACTGCCCAGTACCCACATATACAGACCCAAATACTTTACTGCAAAGTGAGCTAAAATATTGATGTCTAGGGAACGTCACCACTCACCAGTACCTTCGGCATGGGAGACCCGCGCTCCAACCACTGTAGTATAGAGACACTAATGTGTGAACATGAAGATGTGATATCTAATGAAATAATCTGTCACAGTATAGTGACTGGTGGGGGGAGGGGGGCCTCCCCTGGCATCAGCTGCTGGCAGGCGGTGCTGGGGGTGGCGGGGCAGGGGCAGGGGGGTGAATGTTTGATGAGGACAGCCATAGCAACTTTATGAAATAAATAATTCAGTGAGAGTTCGCTCCACAGATACGGGGATGTTGCTAGTTGACTGTATGTTGTATAGAATAGACTATTGTATGATGATAAGTACATACTCGTAGGTAGTCTATGTTTCCAGTAACTTGGTCCATATGCTATGCGAGAGGTCAGGTATATAATATATTGATAGTCCTATTAAGAATAATATAATGACTCACATAGCCATCTTTCTTTTTACAAAATTATTATTTAAACATGACAATAGTCAAATAATAATTCTCATAATTAGTAACTCATCTGCAATTTCAATATGGAGCCCAAAAATATAGTTTCATTTTTCAACGAATTCCAATTTTATTGTTTTTCTTGAGTCATTATACAGAACACAGAACACAGAACACAGAACACATTAATTCAATGGTGAATATATTTTTATACTTAAACCAAGTGATAGAGAATCATTAGGTATTTCGGACATTGTCAAGCTTTCTGTACCTGTGCACTGACTGTGAATATAAAAAAGGCTGTGCACTGACTGTGAATTCAATGTTTATGATTAAATAAACCTTCGTTCATGGAAACAAGGATAATCTGTGAAATAAAAATGACTGTTTTTAAAAAAAATCTTCCAAAATTGTGATCTTTTCGACTTTTTATGTATATGTAAGAAATAGAACATATTTCAAAAATGTGTGAGTATTTCTGTGAAAAAAGGTTTATTTAATCATTAACAATCAATTGAAAGTCAGTGCACACGCACAGCCTTATTTGTCTGAGGTACAGAAAACTAGAAAATGTCCGATTTACTGAAATCGTTTTGTGTTATTAAAATGAATGAAAGTATTCGAAATGATTCGCCATCTAATGAACAGTGAACATACCGGAACCAGATGATCCTAGCGTCTGTAGGATGTGCTGTGGAGTGTAGTGTGTAAACTAGACAGGGTCCATACAAAGTTACATACAATCACAACACAATCAACTTGAGTCTATCTTACTAGGCAGTGCACAGTGTACCTGGTCACCATATCTCTACCTTATATTATCTATACCTTATATTCTATTGCGATTGTTTAATGACACTACTGTGTATGTATATTGCATTGTGTATAATGTCATATATATATGGTAGTCTATATAACTAACTGCTAACATCATCATCTTATCTCTGATTGGTACTTGCAAGCATTTAGCTTATAATGTTGTTTTATTTTTTAATTATTTGACTTAGTTTATCTATAATTTGTAATTAATAGGTTAATGGGTAGGTTTTTGAAAAAGCAGTTAAGAGAATTTAATTTAGATTAGGTAGTTTTTTTATATTGTCAACAAGTATTTGTCCCCATAATATGAATTCTTTGTGTACACTGTAATAGGGCTTTGAATGAACTATATTTAATGTAATGTTTTTCTTTAGGCTAATTTATGTTCAATGTCTGTAAGTGTGCCTTGCTGATAAATAAATAAATAAATAAATAAAATAAAATAAACTTTATTGTACAGAAAAACATACAAGGGGCGGGCTTATTGCCAAATGGCAATTTCTGCCAGCCAACCCAAGATAGAAACAAAAAATGAGATATACCTAATTATAGATTCAGTACCAAGAGGGTACCTTAACTGAATACTCAAATACATACATAACAATAATTGAATTCATAAATACATACATAGATAAACATATTATACATATAAATATATAAATATATATGAATGGTAAATGGGATAATAAATAAATCTCTAGTACAATATATTATGTTCACTGTATACAGGCTGCATACTGCATAGCGAACAACACATTTTCTCTCGATTTCCTGTTGTCCAACTTGTATGGAAATTCGCTTAAATTACTAGTGACCTCTTGAAGTTATTGTACCATATTTTTATGAAATATTTTTTTTATTACTAAGTTTTATACATCATTTGAAAGAGCATGGATTAGAGAAGTTTTTTCAAAATTTATGAATCTTCAGACAATTTTTTTCCAAAGAAAATCCCCTCTAAAGTCGTGACTCGTTTTTGAAATAATCATTTATCGAAACTTTAGTCCGATATTTTTTATCATTATTGTTTCTTCAGATTGAAACTAATACGTTTAATAAACACATGCTCAAATAACAAAAAATAATTACAGAACTAAGTAGGCACCTTTACTTACGAAGCTATAACTTGAGTTATTCGGGGTTTTTCTATAAAAAAATGAAAATCTCAAATAACTCAAGAACCGTCAGAATTTGAACTAAGCTAAGTTTGGCTCAATAGATCCCAAATGACTTCTACTATCACCCCTGAAGATACATGCATCCATCTATCAAACAGCCCAGTATATTGTAGATACAGAATGACAGCTATATTATTCCTCCCGCATACTAGCTCTGTATAGGTATAGATCTTTGATTTTATTATTGTGAAATGCATTTGGTACAGGCAGTGCAGGGATGTGATGTTGTAAGTGAGTGATTGTGCAGTGTGCAGTGTGCAGTGTGCGGTGTGCAGTGCATACATAGTGCCATAGTGTATTGCATCTGTAGTGTTGTATAATATTATGATATTGGAGTAGGTAGTGGAGTGTATGGAGTATGGATGGTGGAGGTGAGATCTTCCCCGGGCTGCCCCTCCCCTCCCCCGTGTCTCCCCGCCCCCCGCCCCCTCCCCCCCACACGCCACCACACACCTGACGATCGATAGGAATACACGAAAGGCCAGCCGCCTGCCTTGTGCTCCCGTCACTGTGTACTCTATACCGAATACTGTATACTCTCTGTATACTATATACTATATACTATATAGTGTATATACTCGTATAGAGGGGAGAGTACTCCACTACTCACTAACTTACTGCTGTGGCTTAATCCTTCACTTATACTCTTATACATATTATATATACATACACACACATACATAATATTAAGATAAATAAACAATTGAACACTGGAGAATATTTGGGATGTCCCTTATATTATTATATGATATGATATTACTAGTAAGTAAAGTTAAACAGAAATAGTTTGGATAATAAGGGAGTAACCGAGCTTGAGAAGAAATGTGTAAAAATATTGTATTAATTCACTAAGCATTTGAACAAGATGAATATGCCCGAGTAGAGAGCGCTGCTTGTCCATGGAACCTCAAGTCTCAAGGACAGTCAACTTTGCATTCTATATACTATATCAGACGTATACACTCGGAATCCAAAATCCAACTGCAACATTCTCTATGCCGGATTGCCCCAGACTTTGTTAAATCGCCTGCAAATGGCAATCAACGGAGCTGCGAGGATAAAGGTTGCCATATGAATACCATTGCTGGAAAAGTTTCAATGGCTGAAGTGGGAGAAAGAGTAGAGTACTAGCTGTGTCTCATGATGTACAGAGCACTGAACAACATGGCATGGCACCACCGTCTCTCTCTGAACTCTGCAAAGCAGACACTACCTCGAGAAGACTTTTGGGTTCGGCAACTACAGTCAGTATAACAACCTTATCAAACTCAGCGGGGCTATCAAGTCCTTTTGTTATGGGAGGGGTTCAGTGTAGCGCGTATAGTTGGGAGAAAGGTAAAGTCTGTGGTGACTATGTGACTAGTGAGTAGTGAGGCTCCATTAGGCAGTGGCCAGGCTGGCAGTGGATGTGATATAATGAGTGAGTAATGTAGCCTGTATTATCATATCACACTATGCCTGATAATATTCACGGTCACCTCCCCCCCCCCCCGCACTGCGCCGTGTTATCTCTAGGCGGGCAGGTGAGAGTACTGCCTACCTGCCTACCCTCCTAGTATCCGCAGTATATTATTTTGTCTAAATGTCCCCCCTCGCCCCCCTCCCCCTCCCCCCGTCCCCCACAAACACTTGACACACAACTCAACTCAAGTAACTTTCATTTTCTTCTTCAATATTCTTATCACAACTTCCACCATAATGTCTCACACACACACACACACACACATACCACCACATAATATACCACATAGGTATAACAATGTAAGTACACCTATACTATACATATGTATAATATAATAAGTAGATAATATATGTAGATAATATTTTCCAATTGTTGTAATAGAAAATACCTTCCCTGGGAAAACAATTTAATATGTAAAGTATGTATGTGTGTATACAATGTAGTATAATATACACTCCTATATGTACTAGTTCATACATACTCGTATACTAGTAGATTATTAAACTGTTATATAGGAATAGGGTAAAGTCATCCACTTTGTTTATAGTTTATAGGCGCTGTTTAATTGAATGGTGGACGCTCCTCCTAACTGCAGTGTATTATAATAGTTCTCACACAGTAGAGAGATGTGGTGTGCTGTGTGCGGTGTGCAGTGTGTGTGGTGTGTGGTGTGTGATGAGTGCACAGTGTGTGTGTGCGGTGTGCGGTGTGATGAGGACCTGTAGTGCAGTTGGTGCGAGATAGGGACTAGGTGTGTAGTATCAGTTAGGTTATGTAGTCATTAGGGAGTATGTAGTAGGCACCAGGCTGTACTACCTATAAGACCTATAGTAAGTTAAGTTAAAATATTCGCGAGGAAAGGAAATTCAATTAAGATAAAGGTTTATTTATTATCTCTTACCCTCCCCTCCCCTCCACCTGCACCCCCTCCTGCTATATATATACTAGGCAGAGGTACATACTGTATAGTAGGTAATATATAACATTAATATGTAACAAGGATTACCTTATGTACTATATATATACACTATACAGGAGCCTACCATATTAATTAATTAATGCCTACTAATATAGATAGATTGAGTTTATTGTTTATAAGTGCCAGGTGCCTCCCTGCTTTATACTACTAATACATATAGGTATATTCGTATATATTAGGTACATTCAGTTCATTACAAAGATGGCATTAGTGGTGAGACGCGGGTGTTTGAATAATACCATGATGGAGGTGACTGAAGCAAGGAGTGCGTGTGGTAGTGTCCCTCTGCCTACCCGCAAGGAATGGTATGGAGCCAACATAGCACTGTATAGGAACTAGGTAGGTACCAGTACACTGAGTACACTGAGTACAGATCTACACACACCTTGAGTTAATTGTAATGTATGTGACTCCCTTTAGATGTGCAGTGCAGATGTTATAATAAGATGTATGATGGTATTACCTGCAGGAGTGAAGTCACTCTAGTGGCATGTCGTGTATAGTATTATGTAGTAGGGGCGGGGGCGGGGGCGGGGGCGGCTGCAGGCAGGGACCTCCTCCTGTAAGATATCACACACACACTGGACACACTGGACACCTCCGCTGCTTCTATCTGAAACAATACATAACACTATTTACTACTTAACAATCTAATCTCTACACTACGTGGCAGAGAGGACCCACTGCTACATCCCTCACCATATTGTAGTATTGTCACTTTATACCTCAGCCTTAGATTATACAAGTTGAGTATTTCACAAGTGTGGCCATCCTCATGTAATATGTAGGCCGCAGCAGTTTCAATGATTTCATACTCTTTTTTGCTTAGTACTAATTTTTTACTTACATTAAAAAAAATACAATTTTGTTAAGAATTTCGTTTCTGTATTTGTACTTAATTAATTTAGAAATGATTTGATAATGAAATATTATTGTTATATAAAATGGCGTAACTGTAACATTATCTTTCTTTCATTACATCGGCCCTTTCAATACTTCCTCTGGCCCTGTCAATACGACCTAGCAATGAAGGGCCATTTTTGCATGCATGCAAAAAACATGTTTTTAGGGGGCATATGCACTGAGCAAAAATCGTTCTATTTTTACTTCAACTTTTTCAATTTTGTATGAGAATGTTAGCGCGAAGCAAGAATAACGTAAGCGACAAAGTGAATTATACCTTTTTAAAAGAAACATGGGAAGAAATTTAAAAATCGAAAAACAGCCGATTGGTTAAGATTATTTTTACCAGTATTTTAGCTAAATTATACTTTTATATCTAAAAAACTGAACGGAAAATCTTCAGATCCCGTAAATTTTAGGGGTAGGTACGAGTACTTTAGGAATATTTTTTTTATTTAAGGAATTTCCGAATCCTGTAATTCTAAAACAACTGATCCATACTTTCATCTATCACTGTCTTCAGTTTCAAGATGATTCCCTCAGTATTAGCTGAGTAAAATTCAGGGCGCCGAAGCCCAATGACAGCATATAGGGTCTTAACAGAATTTTCACTGAATTCTAAGGAAAAGGCATAAAATTAGGATCTTTATCGAAAGCCTAAATTAAGTATTAACTATGATTTTTAGTTTATTTTGTCAAAATCGAGTTATTAATTTGTGAGATATTGTCAAAAAACCCAAATGAGAAATTTTCATACTACTCAATTTTCAAAAGGCTTATTTTTAGACATACATTTTTTATACTTTTTTCATATTTTTTTATCCTCTATCACTTCTCTAAATATTGGACATAAGGAACCTATGACCCCGTATTTGATTTTTTTTATAATGAGCTCCTTTTGAAGTAAAACAGGTTATTTCACTTTTTGTAAAGTGAACTAAGTATATCAAGTTTTGTACTTTTTAAAAACTACACTAAATGAGGAAGTTTTTAATATAATTTGTCAGCTCAATGTGATACAATTTTTTTACAGTGTAAAGGAGTCGAAATTTGCTAATAAAAAACAAAAAACTCGAAAGCCGGAAACGATGTTCTTTTTTTCAAAATTGTGGCATAGCAGGTTTTATTTAGTACTATAATCAAATAGCTGGATTATTCAAGAATACGAATCAAAAATTTAATGAAAGATGACTGGATGACAAAAAAAATATATATTTGAGTGAGCGAAGAGGGGTGAGGAAACGTGTCCGCCCGAGACTGACCTGGTCCGATCATGTCGACCAGATCCTCATGGACGCATTTTGAGTAAAAGGAATCGGAGAGCATGTATGACTGCATGCATGAATGTGATGGAGGCTAGGAGTGTGTGTAAAGATAGGGCTGTGTGGCGCTCTGTCCTCTCTGCCTACCCTGCAAGGGACGTGGCGTGAGGGTATAGATAGATATACGAGTATATTCCATCATTGTGTTTCTTGTATTTATTACTTTTGTAGGTACTATAATGTAGTGAATATTTTCGAGTAGTTTATATATTGTATATATTATAGTAGGTATCCTCTGAGACTCGTGTAGAGATTAAATACTACAATGTTAGGTTATGTTAGGTTAGGTTATGTTATGTAAAGCAAGGTAGAGGAGTGTTTAGTATTAGGTAATTAGTTTATATACCTTGTATTGTGTATTCAGTATTGTACCCCAATACCTCAATATGTTAATTCAATCCTCTGATTCTACTCGTATACAGGGTGATTGGTTCCGCTATTCAGATATTATGAGAGGTGATAGAGGGTGTTCTAAAACGTAGATCTGCCAAAGGGATGTCATCCCAATTGTTAAGGGTTGCGGAGTTACACCCTTTAAAAAAAAATCCACCCCCAACATCGACCACCATCACATTTCACTGAATAACTCTGATGCTATGAGTCCATAATTAATAAAAAAAAAAAATTTGTATTATAATAAAACAAGCTTGTATTCGATGTCAAAAATATTTAATAATAATAATAATAACTTTGGTAAAATTAAACACAAAAACAAAATTTCATTTTTTTTTTGTTTTCTACATGTTTTAATTTTTTTTCAATAAAAACTATAATTAACTAGTACTTTTTTTTCTTTTAATAAATACACTAGACCCTTGTGAATAAAAATGCCGAACAATATCCATCCATATTTTGAACTAGTTTTTCCAAATATTCGATTTTGTAAGTACATATTTGATAAAAAATTTCATCAGAGATAGATACATCTAATAAATTTTCACTATGTACCTACTTAAAGAGGTAATCAGTAGCGAAGTAGAAATTTCCGATAAAATTTTTTATCGAATATGTACTTACAAAATCGAAGATTGGTTAAAAACTGGTTCAAAATATGGATAGATAATGTTCGGCATTTTTATTCACAAGGGTCTAGTGTATTTATGAAAAGAAAAAAAAATACTAGTTAATTATAGTTTTTATTGAAAAAAAAATAAAACATGTAGAAAACAAAAAAAAAATGAAATTTTGTTTTTGTGTTTAATTTTACCAAAGTTATTATTATTTCCAAATCAACTTTATTAACACAATAGTATACGAAATTTTTTAGCTCTATATAATACATTCGTTAAAACCAAATAATATATAAAAACATGTTAAAATAAAAAATTACAAAAATATAAAATAAATAATAGGTAATAATATTAATACAAAATTTTAAATAAACAAACACATCACATAGAACTAAAAACATTTTACCATACTAATGGATGTCCCCCTCTCCCACGATGTGCACTAGAATGCACTTATCATGAGAGAGTTTTTAAGAGCTATTTATTATTATTAAATATTTTTGACATCGAATAGAAGCTTGTTTTATTACAATACATTTTTTTTTTATTAATTATGGACTCACAGCATCAGAGTTATTCAGTGAAATGTGATGGTGGTCGATGTTGGGGGTGGAATTTTTTTAAAGGGGTGTAACTCCGCAACCCTTAACAATTGGGATGACATCCCTTTGGCAGATCTACGTTTTAGAACACCCTCTATCACCTCTCAAAATATCTGAATAGCGGAACCAATCACCATGTATACTAACAATCACACTGTATAATAATACTCACCTATACTATTTACATTTCTATATATTTACTATTGGTTATCGACTCGTTATACACACACTCCTAACTTTCATCACACGCGTGCTGACTACTCGACACTCCACATACTACAGTTTCTTTTACTCAGTAAGTTGACCTGCCCTTCCGTCAAACTACAGTCGTGAGTCGATATATTGAGCCAGAATATTGTCAACTGTTTCCAATAATATGACATAAAGTGTTTCATATAGTAGGAGTACAGTACGTTACTTGTGAAGTCTAGTAATATATCTACAGAGTTTGTACGCCGTACGGGCTGTATGGCTCCAGCTCAGTTAGGTAGATAACATTATGTGACTTCTTCTCTGGGTGCCATGTCAGGTCCCCCCGACGTCGGCTATCACTCTGGCGTAGGCCTCCCTGTCCTGTGCCAGCCGGAACACTGCCGTCCTAAGAGAGAACACAGTAAGTCGTGATTTTTGCAAAATTGAGTTATGTATGCAGAAATGATCCTTAGTACAAGACGCATCGTTCTGTCTAAGTCTCGTTTCGATATTCGAACTCTATCCACTCTTTTTTGTCATTTAAAAAAAGTCATTTACAGTAAGTCCGTCAAGGGGGTGCCCATACTACTGTAAAACACAGTAAGATAGAGAGATACTGTGGTGTGCCGTAGGATTAGAGCACTCCTATTATACAACGCCGTATGTGGGCACAGTATGTCGCCTTTACTGTACTTTTTAGTAGGAATGTAAGGCGAATGGAATACATATTACTTCATGACAAAACAGTATAGGATTTTGTATTGTATTTTGGTCTAGTAAAATATAACTTATATTATTTACTGAATGTAGGTGAAGGATTTGTGCAATCGTGTTGGTATTGTTATTAGAGATTTTAAATAATATATTAAATAAATAACAATAAATTTTGGAAATATGCAACCAGCTAAATATATTTATAGCAAGTAGCTATGTCAACAGATATACAGCAAAGGATGGACCTTCCATCAGGCTTATGACTGATCGTCGGCTGACTTAATGTGACCACTTTACACTTATGTAACATCCACCAATTCTTATAATAATATTCCTAAATAATTCTAATAACTACCTGTTATATTCAACCCTGGGTCCACCTCTTAATAATATTTTGCTAGAAGTGCGGGTAAAGAGGTCGCTATTAATGCGCCTGAGCTACCCGGGGATGTGGATGGGCTTGAGCCCGCGGTTTTTCCTTCAATATATTCAACTACGACATGTAGAAAATTCCGATGTTCTCTCGAACCATGAATTGTGATTTTCTAAAAATATATTTAAAGCTCTTTTTGAATTAAGGATGAAATAAATAATATAAATTAATATGTACTTTCGTTACGATCATACAATTAGTAATTAAAGGTGAACGGATTTTTTCCTCAGCTAGTCAATGTGCTCAAGTTATATTGCTCAAATGGTCTCGTTTTGTTCTGTCTTTAACGACCTGTCTTTAACGACCTTATCTTCCTTACAATCTGTCAAAACCATTTTGGTAATAATACATCCATATGTTTTAAATTGTATAAGTGTTGTGCAATCCATGAATGTTAAGAATCCCGAGAATTATTGGCTATTTTATTATCTATCGAACACCTACTAGAGTTCCGAACCCGGCGAAGTACAATTAATAATTCAAGAATATTTATAAACAATGGTAACCAGTACAACAGAGAAAAGAAAAGGATGAATTTTCTCGATCACTTAGTTTTACAAAAGACTCGTAAAAAATCGATCTTATTCTACTACCCAGGTACTTCACTCTTACGTTAATTTCTTTTTTCATATTGTACTTTTACAATATTTGAAACCTTATATATCTCTATATATCTCTCTATTTTTAATAGTACCTATTAAGCATGATTCAATACTCATTAGATTACATGACTTTCTATTTTGGAATCGATCCTCCAATGTACTTAATATACGAACGTAAATACAAACAAACGGATTAACTTGCTTTAAAGTATAAGTATAAGTACTTATTATTATTAGTAATAATTTATTACATAGCAAAATAGTGAAACATCTGTATTTGTTATTATATTACTTATTATGCATTGTTTTTTTTTATTTTAGTCCATTTTGGAACAAACCAAATTCAGTAGGTAGTCATATTATTAAGAATTTTTAGTCTGCATTATTAAGATGACGTAATGTCATAAATTCTATAGGTACTATTGTTTATTAGAATAGTTTTTAATTTTGTCAGGCCGTCGACTGTAATAAATAAACAATGAAATAAATAAACAAAAAATGTTATTTTAAAAGATTCTAAATTTAAACACTTTTACAATGAGTTACCATAAATAATAGTAAAGGACCTAGTACAATAAAATAGGTCATAAAATTGTTAAGATTATTTTTATTATGATATTGGTTTACTTGTTTCATATTTTTTGTTGTTAAATATACACTATCTTTTATGTACTCGAATAGAATTAGGCAATTTTCATTGTTCCTTTTTATGGTCCTGAGAAAGTTGTTAAAGTCTCTACAAACAATACATTTTTTTCCATTGTTGCTAAAAGGATCTTAACATGATCTTAACAGAAATAGATATATTCTTGTGGTTATTTTATGAAAAGTTTAACTACAATTGATAATTTTAGTCAAACCATAGCTTACCCAGTAGTACCTTTTTCAGAATTCATTGACGTAATAAATAATTGTGAATTGTTGTATTATATGACTGTTTTTAAAGTTAAAAATAAAATAAATACCTTGAAATATTTTTTTATCGCCGCTCTTTTTTTATAAAACCATAAACTAATATTGTACATCACCATGGGACAGTGTATCCCAGTAAAGGTGTAACCAGCAAATGCTGAGTCTATGAAAATGTACAATATTCACAATATTTAACTACTTACTGCACTTCTTTGTTGTTTCAAACCATTTAAATCCACGTCTGTCCTAGTGAAGACTGCAGTATCGCACTCGTACTACAATAGAGTACAGTAAGGCATAGCGATACTGCGTTGTGTTGTAGTATCTCTTCATTTCGCCCCGCTACTATACTAAGATAGAACACAGTTCTCGTTATTTTTTATAGTACATGTAAAAAATATTATTTTTTTAAATAAGAATGTTTACGGATCATCATTTCCTATCATTTAAAGAAATAAACATTCGAATCAGGCCAGTACTTTTTGCACAGGAGATGAAAATATACGCAAAACTTTAATCGCGTTTATCTCAAAACATGGGTTACCCGACTTACTGTGTTTTTCATTAGGACGGCAGAACAGCTCCCCCACCCTCTGGATTCCGGTCCATTGCCTTATATTTCTTAACCAGGACATTTGCCTTCTCCCCACGCCGCGACTTCCTTCAATTTTCCTCTCCATAATGATGTGAAGCAGATCATATTTTTGGTTGCGGAGAATGTGTCCCAAGTATGCCATTTTTCTTGTCTTGATACTGGACAGCAATTCTCTGTTTGACCTTGCCCGTCGCAACACCTCAATGTTGGTGACCATATCAGTCCACGGGATGCGCAACATTCTGCGATGGAGCCACATTTCAAATGCCTCTATACGGTTCATTATGTTTGCTTTGAGGGTCCAAGTCTCTACTCCGTATAATAATATGGACCAGATGTAGCATTTGATCATTCTCTGCCTTAATTTTAGATTGATATTATCATTACAGAAGAATGGTCTCATATTGTTGAATGCAGCCCTCGCAATCTCTATTCTGCACCTCACTTCTTTTTCGGGATCCAAGTTATCTGTTATCACACTACCAAGGTACTTAAATGTGTGTACGCGTTCTATTTGTTTACCATTGAGCTGAAGAGTAGCACTATTGTGCGGTTGTCGGCTGAAAACCATGAATTTAGTTTTGGCCACGTTGATATTAAGGCCCATTTCGTCGCCTACTGCACTGATACGACTCACTAGCTCCTGAAGTCCCTGCAGGCTATCAGCTAATATCACTGTGTCATCTGCATATCTAATATTATTTATGCAGACACCATTTACTTTTATACCTATGTCGGTATCAGCTAGAGCCACCTTGAATATCTTGTCCGAGTACAGATTAAAAAGCAAAGGCGACAATATGCGTCCTTGCCGAACTCCTCTCTCAATTGCCACCTTAGATGTTTTATTTTGCCCTACACGTACTACAGCCTTTTGTTGCCAGTAAAGGTTTTTAATAAAGTTGAGATCTTTGTCATCTAGACCACACTCCTGAAGTATCCGTAAAAGTTCAACATGCCTGACCCTGTCGAATGCTTTCTCATAATCTATAAAGCATGCATAAACATCTTTCCGCTGGTCACGACATTTTTGTAATAAGATGTTTACCGCAAAAAGCGCCTCACGAGTTCCAAAGGAATTTCTAAAGCCAAATTGAGCTCTGTCCAAGTCCTGCTCACATTTATCCCTAATTCTTGCATGAACAATCCTCAATAATAACTTAAGCATGTGGCTCATGAGACTGATAAGGCGATAGTCGCCACACCTTTTAGGATGGTTTTTCTTCGGCAGTGTGATAAAAACAGATTCAAGCCAATCGTTGGGGATGACCCCAGTGTCATATATCAAATTAAACAAAGATAAAACTTTGTCAATGTTGGATTCATGGATCAGTTTAATCAATTCTACGGGAATTTCATCTGGGCCGTTTGCTTTCCTTGTTTTAGATGTAGATATTGCGTGCAGAAGCTCCGATTTAAGAATTGTTGGGCTTTCACCTGGGGATGACAATGTGATGTCATCTCTGTCATCCTTGAAAAGTGTACCAATGTATGATTCCCATGTACTTAGAACCTCTGCATTATCCAGTATCAATTCGTCATTATCATTACATATGCACATTGGCTTGTGCTTTCGTGATGAGCCCGTTAATTCCTTTAGTTTTTTATGCATATTAAAACTATCATGCCTATTATTAAGTTGTTCCAATTCGTTGCATTGCCTTTTCATCCATTCCTCTTTTGCAGCTTTTATTTCTCTTTTTATGCGTCTATGAACAGCCTTGTATTGAGTTTCATTATTCTTCAATTGTCTACGCTGATCCATTAGTTGGAGAATATGGTCAGTCATCCAAGCTTGCTGCTTTTGGGGTTTATCAAATTTTAAGTGATCTTCACATATATTATTAAAGACTTGTCTGAGGTCATTCCACTGTTCGTTTATGGTATTTGCATTTATCGACACATTAACAGTATTGAGTTTCATATTCAAGTCATTCTGGACTTTAGTTTTAGTGTCAACATTGTTCAGCTTTGCTACGTCAATTTTTGTACCTCGTTTTATCCTTGTGACTATTATGTGACTACCTACTTCTAATATACTCTCCGCATCCCTTGTGGCTTATAGAGAGGAACAACTACCATATCATATTCAACCTCCTCCACATTCACGCAAATGATAATATTAGGCCAACATTGACATATTTACAGGAAGGATGATGGTGACGCCCTGTATAGTGTGCCAGTTAGTTAGTGGAGTGGAGGTATATCAGTTAGATCAGGTCACTCAGTCACTCGAGTGGATTCCACCCTGTATAGTATAACAAAGTGATGGCGATGTGAAAATGTGATAAAGCGCGATCCTCGGGGGTGGGGGGGGGGAGGGTGAGGGGGGGTTTGAATGACCATCAAACTTTACAAAATAATATGATATTCTATACAAGACACCACCACTACTGACTACAAGACATGGATCGATATTAGGTAACTATACCTACAAATATTTCCGTAACACTTACGGTGAAAGCAGAGAGGAAAAACAGACATAATCGTTGATTCATGAATCGGAGACGAGTAGTTCATGTGTAAGAGGTGGAACACCTAGACTACATATTATAATACATACTTCGCATATTTCCCAGATTCTACACGCCTTTGTTCTTGTCTCATCTACTTCTTCATTATTTGATGGTAATTCTATCATCTGAGATTCTCAACACATGTACAACTCACCACTACCAAATACATTAATGGTTGTTAGGTATGTGAAGCCAAAGGAGGAGATGGCCGCTGACTATAATCTGCCATACTCCACTTGGAGAGCACTCAATAGATTGAGAACTGAGGTGTCGTGCTGCAACAGTAACCTCAGACAATGGGGATACACGGAGGACGACACCTACAGACATACAGGATAACCAACACCTACTAGTATGTCCTACAATCGGGGAGACAGGCGCGCGAGAAGATCTCATAAATGCAAGTGACAGGGCCGTAAATGTGGCCAACTATTGGGGGTTCCTGATTTGAGTATCCGGACACTTCCGTGTATCAAGTAGGTATGTATTGTATGGTTACTGGAGTATGTGGTATGTGTGACTTAGTATAGTTTAGTATCTTGTGGAGTGTGTGGCTGAACCTGAACCCTGAGCAAGGCACACCACACACAATGTCTCCATTGGCTTTGTACAGTTTGTAATATTTCTTCTCTTTATTAGAGTTGGTCTCTGCAGAGCTCCAGAGTTGGAGATATTAGAATAGAGGATAGAGGGAGGGAATGTTAGATGATGCTGCAGAGTATGCTGATACTCGTATGTGTATGTGTATAGTATGTAGACTGTGTAGTGTGTACTTAGTGTAGATAAAGCAATCATATATTATTGTATACCGCTATATATGGAGATGCATCACATCTTATTACTCCACAATGTTTGCTTCCATCTGTGTATACTCAGTACTGTACGTCATTGTATAGTCAGTAGTAAGTGTATGTACTAAACGCTAGCCTTGCAAGGATTGCTATAGAGTTTGCATAAATACAGGAGCAACATAATATTACCACTGCACCAGGGATGGCATTTTGTAACTCATACTCGCTCGCTATGCGACGTGTACACGACGCACAATCATTGTTTGTATGTCTTATACACGTCGCATAGCGAACGAGTAGAGAAACTTATAAGACTGTCGCGGTCCTTATAGTAGATGCTGATAAGCAACCAAGGTCGTATCCAGGAATTCACTTCGAGGGGGGGGGGGGAAGGACTCGCCCTGGGGACCAGAGATAATGAGTAACAACAATGAGTGAATGGTTGTCTATCAATAGCATCTCATCTAAATATTATTTCTGGGTAATTTCCCACAAGGCAAACGACTAGCGCCGCGGGTAAAACTTTTCTCATAAAATATAAGAAGGCTGATAAACAAGAGTCCTTAAAAAGTCCAGTTTATTTTTCGTCTTTCAAGTATTAATTATAATTAGCGCCGCAGGCAAATTTTTTCAATGAAACAATTGCAATTTAATGGATTTTTTACAGTGCTTATTGAACATTCTAGCATGATGGAAAAGCGATGTTATTTTGTTTTCCTTTGATTTATTCTTAAATTCCTTGTACAATATTCAAAAGATTTATAAATTGTATCTTAAGGTCCGCACAAAATATGCCCCGCCATTTGGTGACCTGTGGACTTCATACATAAACTAGTAGAGTAAAACAAGACATTAGAAGTACCTAACTGTAATGATTTTATACCGTGTGGTGAGATACAGAGCAATCAGCTCTAGTTCACCCACGGTAATGCTATTAAACATAGATGAGCTGTTCGCGTATTAATGTATGTTAGCACAAATGAATTGAAATGCCTATGTTTTCATATGTACACTATATTATGACCAATAAATCTATCTATCTATCAAAAAAAAAGTAAGATAACATGAAAGAAGGCAGATTCTACAGATAATACTAAATAATTTTATCATAGGAATATACTTGGACTACATTGCGTTTCACCTTGCTTGTCCCACTATTTCTATAGAATTACTACGTAGCCAGTGGCCAAATTATTTGAAACAAAGAGTAGTTGGACTCTACTGAGAGACTCACCTCGCCCTAGTAAATATATGTATGATGCAGTCCAATGAATTCTATGAAACTTATACTAAGGAATAGAGATAAATAAACATTATGATGCAGTGTAGGTATGTATATACTACATATTATATACCTTCATGTATCTACTGTAGGTAGCTATATAGTATACTAAATGGAACTTAAGCAAATGATTCTATTGGTATAGAGATCTGCTGCAGAACTGCCTTCCTCTACATATACACATATGTGGAAGTGTATTTAGTAAATATTACAATTAAATAGTGAATATTACATACCTGAATGGAGACATCCGCAAGCGACACCATGTATTGTTATATTATATTATATAATTATATTCTCATATCAACACACTTATATATACCTATATTCGTTATATAAACAACATATATTCACTATTATATTTATTTATTTATATATTCTATATATTGTATATTTATTTATTTATTTATTATAAGCACATCACAATTGATTGAATAATTCGTTTATTAATTTGGAATTGATTTAAGCCTTGAGAAATATAAAGTGGAATAATATTTAGTAAAGTTATGCGACTCTATCAGATAACCGCATTAATATTATGTGTGTGTGTGTCTGTGTGTGTGTATATATACACAACACCTATACATATACACTACAATAGCGAGAGCCAAGAAATCTGCAGTATCGTAAATTTAGGCAAAGCAGATGAAACAATAACTGTGTGTGTGTGTGTGTGTGTGTCTATGTAATGTATGTATGTATGGAGTATATAATATAATGGAATGTAGTAATGTTTACCATATAATATAACAAGTAATAATAAAGAATTAGTTATAATGTAATAATTGCTCTAGTCATTAGGCCTGTGTCTTGTCGCTGATGAGATGTGGCGGGTCTGTTTGTTGTGTTGTTGGATAGAGATGGAGCACTGAGTAGTGTGTAGAGAGCGGGTACGAGGTACGTGGCGGGGTGCGAGGCGACGCAGGCGCAGACACGGAGACGACTCTACGCCTCGGGGTTCAGCCGGAGACTGGCAGTGGCAGCTGGCAGCCGTGCTGAGTGCAGGCACTCTCTGTACAGGCTGGACTCTATACTACTTGATACTACACACCACACACCAGAGGGACAGAGAGAGAGAACTCTACTACCCCATGGTGTATCTACATAATATTATATTGCGGACCACGGCAGGGTCGGGGGGAGGGCGGAGGGCAGAGGGAGGACAGGGGTGGCCCCGAGGGGAGCTCTAGCAGGCAGGGGGGAGGGGGATGCTACCATCAGACAGAGAAGGATCCCCTCCCCTATACATTATCCCATCAGCCATCATGCACCACACTTCATCCATTAGAAACTATTATTTCAAGTGTTCCTGAATCTAAATGATACATATTGTATGTGACTGAAGAGATGAGTGGCTGTAAGAGAAGATGTTATAACTAGAGCTAAAGTGAGATGTACAGGACACGTCGAGAGAATGAGCGATGAAATGATTATAAAGAAATGTACACGGACGAAAGAAGAGGCGACCAGATGCATAAGAACGGAGGCCTTTTCAGTAAAATGAATCGTACCCAGAGCTAGGGACGAGAATAGTTTTAGGAGATATTTGTTGGATGGTTTAGCTAGGCATATATGGGTGGTGCTGGGTAGTGCTCGTATATAATATTGATAGGCAGGTACCTACTTGTGATATGGAACAATAAACAAATTATTATCTGCTGACCTTAATATGTGTGTAATTATACAGTATACATACATCATCCCAGCAATTATCACTAAACTCTGACGGACTACTCACACTATCACACTACTGAGGAATCTGGACAACCCATCGACCAATAAACAGACTTATACACAAGTCGGCTTGACAGCTCATCGCCTGCACAATGCAGAAAGCAGTCATACAGGGAGAGAGACATATTATTCACTCTATACAAGTCATTATAGTGACATCAACTGTTACAGTCTGAATACATGAAGCCTCGGGCCCTCACCGAATATATACTTGTAGTATATAATATTTCAGGTGTTTCAGGAGAGTCCTCGCCTGCCTCAGAGAGGAGGGGCGGGGTGTGGGAGGGGTGGAGTGGGGGAGGCAGAGTGGGGTGGGGGTGTGGTGCGGATTTCTTCTCCTTCTCTTTCTGGTTTGCATCAATTTAATTTTCACGGATTCAGGAGAAGAGAGAGAGAGACAACCACCGTGAAATAGTAATAATATATATACCTAGTTATATACTATGTAGTATGTATTGTTCTATATAATATATCTGATATCTCTCTGCAGGATGCAATACACTGAGGGTATAATTAGTATTGGTGCATATTATTAACATTAGAGACTTATAGATAGGCAGGCACCACACCACACCACATATAGGATATAGGCCTCTGCTTAGTGGCCAAGTGGGACACTGCAATACAGGGTGCCCAGTGCCCAGTGCCCACATAGTCCATCCATCTATCCCAGGCACTCATTGCTCCATTCTTCTATAAAAAGTCTGTAAGAAAATTCTTTGGAAATCGTTGATGAAAACAAAGTTATTTTTTATACAGAGTGTTTGATATGATAGATGGATAGAGATATATATGTTGTGCATGCAGCATGTCATACAATGACTGTAATATATTTAACTAATACTTAATGAGCTAATTCTGTGGAAAGTATATCTGGCGATATATCTGCCTCGCAGGTGTTAATCTGACTATTTATCTAATTAGGATCTAATCTACCTGTAAGTATATAGCATTTCTTATTAATACCTACATATGTATAATCAATTAACTCTCCAAGTAGGCATCACCTGCACCTAGCTATACTAATAGACTGACTGACTGACATACTCACTAGGGTGCATCACCTGATGTATGAAAAAAAAATTTTTTTTGAATCTCGAATAGCCCTAGTGCGGAAAAGTTGCAGTTTACTAAGAGTGTTAACCACACCAAATATTAGCTTCCTAGGAGTCCGTCTTGAGGTTACGCAACGACCTTGAAGTTTTGAAAAAAAATGAAAATTCCATAAATTTCTAATATGTGCAAGGTCTTATAAAAAGCATTTTGTCTAAAGTATTTAATAATATTTTTACTTAGGAATGCTTAAAAATGATAAAACAACACTAAAACAGCAATAATTTCATTATAAACATTTGCTTTAGAATAATAATCTATATTGAAAACATACTAAAAAACATGCTTACAAAATAAGTAACAACATTTTATAAAGAAACACTAACGAATTAAATGGGGCGAGTGAAAACGTTTTAGCTATTGTTTCTGGTTTAAGTTTGTGCACATTATTATAAAATTGTCCAAATTATACTGTTTTGAACATATCAAGTAGGTATTTTGGTGTGTATAGTTAAGTCCAAATATTGTACTGCAATCAAAATACTCTACATCGATTTTCTGAAAAAGTGTACATATTAATCGTTGCAATCGCGAAGTGATGAACTATTTGAACTTAAAAATTCACAGGGTTCAGTTATTTCACCATTTAACTAAATATATAAGTGCCTTAGTTTCCATGTAATAGACAAATTAAACCATCGAACAAATCACCCTACTTATTTTTCTATATAGCAAAATAATCCCTCCTATTCAAGCGCATCACAATCAATTACTGTTAGATGTTGTAGAGATATATTTTCAGTTTCTAAATTTTGTGCGATAGCCTACCTATAGTTATATCTAGTGCAAATCCAGTTTCAGGTATAATATGTGTTATATTATCACTCCCAGGTTTGCGAATCAATGAAAAATGTTCCTCGATTAATAAATTTTGTAGAATTTTCCAACGTCTATTTGATTATTTAATTCGACTAATTATTAATTTTATTCGAGCATCAAAAAATAATTCATAAATCTGAATATTTCGTGGGTATTTACACCATATATTTGTAAGGTAGGTACTAAGATACTTAATAGAAAAGTCTATAGTTTATACCGAAGAGCACAGGGCAACATGCTTTTGTATCACACATTATAACAGACCAAAACCAGCTCTATCAGAAACTTTATACCTATCACTATTAATGATTAAGTCTGGTGTGTAATAAAAGCACTATCCTGTCGAAATTATTTGAATAGTTTTCTGTTTGTAGTAGAAAATATCATATTAGGCGTTTTACGATCAGATGAATCTAATAATAAATTGCTGTCAGTAAATACCATCCAGGTGTCCTTCTTTCTATTTTCTTATCTTCATTCTTGTCACCATTGACTATTATCCTTTTCATAGGACCCCTTTGGTCTTATAAGAATAGTTTTCCTTTTAAAGACACGTTTAAATCTTTGGAGCACAGTCATGTGATCCTGCATTTACATAAAGCTTCATCGATAAGTTAAGAGCTAGATTAATGAAATTTACTCACTTTATGTTAGAAGCTCTCAGATGTTTCTCGGCTTTTAAAAGAGTTTATCGTATTTTTATACTTCAAATGAAAATTATTGGTCATTGATCTAACTCTTGTTTCACAGAGAGTTAGTGATGAAGCATTCTTCCGTATATATAAAGAAATACTGTCACCAAGTATGTATTTGGGGGTCCTGGTCTCCAAATGGAGGGTCATGGGTTCCATGTATTAATTTCCAAGTTATTATTTAATACTCATAGCACTTTAATACGTGATCATACGTAGGTAACACATTTTCTTTGAAAATTCAAAAGTTCCTATTATTGGGCATTTAGCTGTCGAGTATACATATTATAATTATTTTTATGTAAAAAATAACAATATTTAAAACGCTAAATATGCACTTTGGGCATCTACTGCTACCAACTATCAAAGAAATGTATAAATGTTACACCTCCGCTAAGATAAAAAAAGTACGAATTTTCATCGATTTCGTGGTCAATATTTTTTCAGAGAAATAAATATTTTTGTGGGAAAAACTATAAAAAAGAGTACATACACTATTTTTATTTGTTCGTAACTCAAAAAAATCATGGAAAAATACTAAACAGTATTTAAAAATCGATTTTTAAAAAAGGGCGTTTTCATCATTTTTCCCCAACATAAATGCGCGTTGCGGAACCTCAGGACATTTTTTTTTATTTTTTTAAAGATGATTTTTATTCATTTGAGACCCAAATGCAACCTTTTGGAACTAGGGAAGGTCGGATTTCCCAAGAAAAGGAAAACGGCCCACCCTAATACTCACTCTGAATGGAAGAACCATCAGAGAGTACGGCCGTCAGAGGATTACTTGGACTGGATCTATCATGTCGACCTGACGACCTCTCAACAACGAGTCAGTTTAGAAAAATAATAAAAGAAATCAAATAACATAATCATAACGGATGATGCATGCGCAGCATGGCGCATTCTGGGAGTCTGTCTCATCTGCTCATCTGCTTACCCCGTAAGGGACTAGGCCAGATAGTAGTTAGACTAATCTACATCTTATACATATAATAAAAATGGGCGTATGTATGTATGTGGGCATGTTTGGTCCACCATAACTCTGGAACGCCCGGAGTAATTTGGACCAAACTTGGTACAAAAATGCCTTGCTATCTGGAAACGAATACTGTGTAGTAGAAACTTCTGGAAATGCGGATGAGGGGATCCAAGGGCTGTGTGGGGTCGTGTGTGGTATAGTATGAAAGGGCATTGGAATAGAAATTCAGATCGTAAGTCATATTTTTTCCAGCTCAATTCATCAGAAGACACCGAGTGATCGAGAGGATCCAGTAATTACGTAGAACGTAGAACCTTCTAGAAAGTCGTGGAATTTAATAAACAATGCAGCGCGAGCGTTTTCTAGAAAGTTGTCAAAATTAATGCGATTCGGTTACATACTGTGTATGTACTTCACCATCCAAATCTGCCGTTGCGAAGCACGGGTAACTCAGCTAGTACTATATAAATGATGATGGATCATATTTATATCTGTAAAGTAATTTGCTTGTCAATAGTATAATGTGTGAAGGTGATCAGATGATCTGATAGGATCAGGGACCGGTAGGCAGGGGGACCTACGCACAACACAATAATACCTTCAATAGTATAATGTGTGAAGGTGATCAGATGATCTGATAGGATCAGGGACCGGTAGGCAGGGGGACCTACGCACAACACAATAATACCTTCAATAGTATAATGTGTGAAGGTGATCAGATGATCTGATAGGATCAGGGACCGGTAGGCAGGGGGACCTACGCACAACACAATAATACCTTCAATAGTATAATGTGTGAAGGTGATCAGATGATCTGATAGGATCAGGGACCGGTAGGCAGGGGGACCTACGCACAACACAATAATACCTTCAATAGTATAATGTGTGAAGGTGATCAGATGATCTGATAGGATCAGGGACCGGTAGGCAGGGGGACCTACGCACAACACAATAATACCTTCAATAGTATAATGTGTGAAGGTGATCAGATGATCTGATAGGATCAGGGACCGGTAGGCAGGGGGACCTACGCACAACACAATAATACCTTCAATAGTATAATGTGTGAAGGTGATCAGATGATCTGATAGGATCAGGGACCGGTAGGCAGGGGGACCTACGCACAACACAATAATACCTTCAATAGTATAATGTGTGAAGGTGATCAGATGATCTGATAGGATCAGGGACCGGTAGGCAGGGGGACCTACGCACAACACAATAATACCTTCAATAGTATAATGTGTGAAGGTGATCAGATGATCTGATAGGATCAGGGACCGGTAGGCAGGGGGACCTACGCACAACACAATAATACCTTCAATAGTATAATGTGTGAAGGTGATCAGATGATCTGATAGGATCAGGGACCGGTAGGCAGGGGGACCTACGCACAACACAATAATACCTTCAATAGTATAATGTGTGAAGGTGATCAGATGATCTGATAGGATCAGGGACCGGTAGGCAGGGGGACCTACGCACAACACAATAATACCTTCAATAGTATAATGTGTGAAGGTGATCAGATGATCTGATAGGATCAGGGACCGGTAGGCAGGGGGACCTACGCACAACACAATAATACCTTCAATAGTATAATGTGTGAAGGTGATCAGATGATCTGATAGGATCAGGGACCGGTAGGCAGGGGGACCTACGCACAACACAATAATACCTTCAATAGTATAATGTGTGAAGGTGATCAGATGATCTGATAGGATCAGGGACCGGTAGGCAGGGGGACCTACGCACAACACAATAATACCTTCAATAGTATAATGTGTGAAGGTGATCAGATGATCTGATAGGATCAGGGACCGGTAGGCAGGGGGACCTACGCACAACACAATAATACCTTCAATAGTATAATGTGTGAAGGTGATCAGATGATCTGATAGGATCAGGGACCGGTAGGCAGGGGGACCTACGCACAACACAATAATACCTTCAATAGTATAATGTGTGAAGGTGATCAGATGATCTGATAGGATCAGGGACCGGTAGGCAGGGGGACCTACGCACAACACAATAATACCTTCAATAGTATAATGTGTGAAGGTGATCAGATGATCTGATAGGATCAGGGACCGGTAGGCAGGGGGACCTACGCACAACACAATAATACCTTCAATAGTATAATGTGTGAAGGTGATCAGATGATCTGATAGGATCAGGGACCGGTAGGCAGGGGGACCTACGCACAACACAATAATACCTTCAATAGTATAATGTGTGAAGGTGATCAGATGATCTGATAGGATCAGGGACCGGTAGGCAGGGGGACCTACGCACAACACAATAATACCTTCAATAGTATAATGTGTGAAGGTGATCAGATGATCTGATAGGATCAGGGACCGGTAGGCAGGGGGACCTACGCACAACACAATAATACCTTCAATAGTATAATGTGTGAAGGTGATCAGATGATCTGATAGGATCAGGGACCGGTAGGCAGGGGGACCTACGCACAACACAATAATACCTTCAATAGTATAATGTGTGAAGGTGATCAGATGATCTGATAGGATCAGGGACCGGTAGGCAGGGGGACCTACGCACAACACAATAATACCTTCAATAGTATAATGTGTGAAGGTGATCAGATGATCTGATAGGATCAGGGACCGGTAGGCAGGGGGACCTACGCACAACACAATAATACCTTCAATAGTATAATGTGTGAAGGTGATCAGATGATCTGATAGGATCAGGGACCGGTAGGCAGGGGGACCTACGCACAACACAATAATACCTTCAATAGTATAATGTGTGAAGGTGATCAGATGATCTGATAGGATCAGGGACCGGTAGGCAGGGGGACCTACGCACAACACAATAATACCTTCAATAGTATAATGTGTGAAGGTGATCAGATGATCTGATAGGATCAGGGACCGGTAGGCAGGGGGACCTACGCACAACACAATAATACCTTCAATAGTATAATGTGTGAAGGTGATCAGATGATCTGATAGGATCAGGGACCGGTAGGCAGGGGGACCTACGCACAACACAATAATACCTTCAATAGTATAATGTGTGAAGGTGATCAGATGATCTGATAGGATCAGGGACCGGTAGGCAGGGGGACCTACGCACAACACAATAATACCTTCAATAGTATAATGTGTGAAGGTGATCAGATGATCTGATAGGATCAGGGACCGGTAGGCAGGGGGACCTACGCACAACACAATAATACCTTCAATAGTATAATGTGTGAAGGTGATCAGATGATCTGATAGGATCAGGGACCGGTAGGCAGGGGGACCTACGCACAACACAATAATACCTTCAATAGTATAATGTGTGAAGGTGATCAGATGATCTGATAGGATCAGGGACCGGTAGGCAGGGGGACCTACGCACAACACAATAATACCTTCAATAGTATAATGTGTGAAGGTGATCAGATGATCTGATAGGATCAGGGACCGGTAGGCAGGGGGACCTACGCACAACACAATAATACCTTCAATAGTATAATGTGTGAAGGTGATCAGATGATCTGATAGGATCAGGGACCGGTAGGCAGGGGGACCTACGCACAACACAATAATACCTTCAATAGTATAATGTGTGAAGGTGATCAGATGATCTGATAGGATCAGGGACCGGTAGGCAGGGGGACCTACGCACAACACAATAATACCTTCAATAGTATAATGTGTGAAGGTGATCAGATGATCTGATAGGATCAGGGACCGGTAGGCAGGGGGACCTACGCACAACACAATAATACCTTCAATAGTATAATGTGTGAAGGTGATCAGATGATCTGATAGGATCAGGGACCGGTAGGCAGGGGGACCTACGCACAACACAATAATACCTTCAATAGTATAATGTGTGAAGGTGATCAGATGATCTGATAGGATCAGGGACCGGTAGGCAGGGGGACCTACGCACAACACAATAATACCTTCAATAGTATAATGTGTGAAGGTGATCAGATGATCTGATAGGATCAGGGACCGGTAGGCAGGGGGACCTACGCACAACACAATAATACCTTCAATAGTATAATGTGTGAAGGTGATCAGATGATCTGATAGGATCAGGGACCGGTAGGCAGGGGGACCTACGCACAACACAATAATACCTTCAATAGTATAATGTGTGAAGGTGATCAGATGATCTGATAGGATCAGGGACCGGTAGGCAGGGGGACCTACGCACAACACAATAATACCTTCAATAGTATAATGTGTGAAGGTGATCAGATGATCTGATAGGATCAGGGACCGGTAGGCAGGGGGACCTACGCACAACACAATAATACCTTCAATAGTATAATGTGTGAAGGTGATCAGATGATCTGATAGGATCAGGGACCGGTAGGCAGGGGGACCTACGCACAACACAATAATACCTTCAATAGTATAATGTGTGAAGGTGATCAGATGATCTGATAGGATCAGGGACCGGTAGGCAGGGGGACCTACGCACAACACAATAATACCTTCAATAGTATAATGTGTGAAGGTGATCAGATGATCTGATAGGATCAGGGACCGGTAGGCAGGGGGACCTACGCACAACACAATAATACCTTCAATAGTATAATGTGTGAAGGTGATCAGATGATCTGATAGGATCAGGGACCGGTAGGCAGGGGGACCTACGCACAACACAATAATACCTTCAATAGTATAATGTGTGAAGGTGATCAGATGATCTGATAGGATCAGGGACCGGTAGGCAGGGGGACCTACGCACAACACAATAATACCTTCAATAGTATAATGTGTGAAGGTGATCAGATGATCTGATAGGATCAGGGACCGGTAGGCAGGGGGACCTACGCACAACACAATAATACCTTCAATAGTATAATGTGTGAAGGTGATCAGATGATCTGATAGGATCAGGGACCGGTAGGCAGGGGGACCTACGCACAACACAATAATACCTTCAATAGTATAATGTGTGAAGGTGATCAGATGATCTGATAGGATCAGGGACCGGTAGGCAGGGGGACCTACGCACAACACAATAATACCTTCAATAGTATAATGTGTGAAGGTGATCAGATGATCTGATAGGATCAGGGACCGGTAGGCAGGGGGACCTACGCACAACACAATAATACCTTCAATAGTATAATGTGTGAAGGTGATCAGATGATCTGATAGGATCAGGGACCGGTAGGCAGGGGGACCTACGCACAACACAATAATACCTTCAATAGTATAATGTGTGAAGGTGATCAGATGATCTGATAGGATCAGGGACCGGTAGGCAGGGGGACCTACGCACAACACAATAATACCTTCAATAGTATAATGTGTGAAGGTGATCAGATGATCTGATAGGATCAGGGACCGGTAGGCAGGGGGACCTACGCACAACACAATAATACCTTCAATAGTATAATGTGTGAAGGTGATCAGATGATCTGATAGGATCAGGGACCGGTAGGCAGGGGGACCTACGCACAACACAATAATACCTTCAATAGTATAATGTGTGAAGGTGATCAGATGATCTGATAGGATCAGGGACCGGTAGGCAGGGGGACCTACGCACAACACAATAATACCTTCAATAGTATAATGTGTGAAGGTGATCAGATGATCTGATAGGATCAGGGACCGGTAGGCAGGGGGACCTACGCACAACACAATAATACCTTCAATAGTATAATGTGTGAAGGTGATCAGATGATCTGATAGGATCAGGGACCGGTAGGCAGGGGGACCTACGCACAACACAATAATACCTTCAATAGTATAATGTGTGAAGGTGATCAGATGATCTGATAGGATCAGGGACCGGTAGGCAGGGGGACCTACGCACAACACAATAATACCTTCAATAGTATAATGTGTGAAGGTGATCAGATGATCTGATAGGATCAGGGACCGGTAGGCAGGGGGACCTACGCACAACACAATAATACCTTCAATAGTATAATGTGTGAAGGTGATCAGATGATCTGATAGGATCAGGGACCGGTAGGCAGGGGGACCTACGCACAACACAATAATACCTTCAATAGTATAATGTGTGAAGGTGATCAGATGATCTGATAGGATCAGGGACCGGTAGGCAGGGGGACCTACGCACAACACAATAATACCTTCAATAGTATAATGTGTGAAGGTGATCAGATGATCTGATAGGATCAGGGACCGGTAGGCAGGGGGACCTACGCACAACACAATAATACCTTCAATAGTATAATGTGTGAAGGTGATCAGATGATCTGATAGGATCAGGGACCGGTAGGCAGGGGGACCTACGCACAACACAATAATACCTTCAATAGTATAATGTGTGAAGGTGATCAGATGATCTGATAGGATCAGGGACCGGTAGGCAGGGGGACCTACGCACAACACAATAATACCTTCAATAGTATAATGTGTGAAGGTGATCAGATGATCTGATAGGATCAGGGACCGGTAGGCAGGGGGACCTACGCACAACACAATAATACCTTCAATAGTATAATGTGTGAAGGTGATCAGATGATCTGATAGGATCAGGGACCGGTAGGCAGGGGGACCTACGCACAACACAATAATACCTTCAATAGTATAATGTGTGAAGGTGATCAGATGATCTGATAGGATCAGGGACCGGTAGGCAGGGGGACCTACGCACAACACAATAATACCTTCAATAGTATAATGTGTGAAGGTGATCAGATGATCTGATAGGATCAGGGACCGGTAGGCAGGGGGACCTACGCACAACACAATAATACCTTCAATAGTATAATGTGTGAAGGTGATCAGATGATCTGATAGGATCAGGGACCGGTAGGCAGGGGGACCTACGCACAACACAATAATACCTTCAATAGTATAATGTGTGAAGGTGATCAGATGATCTGATAGGATCAGGGACCGGTAGGCAGGGGGACCTACGCACAACACAATAATACCTTCAATAGTATAATGTGTGAAGGTGATCAGATGATCTGATAGGATCAGGGACCGGTAGGCAGGGGGACCTACGCACAACACAATAATACCTTCAATAGTATAATGTGTGAAGGTGATCAGATGATCTGATAGGATCAGGGACCGGTAGGCAGGGGGACCTACGCACAACACAATAATACCTTCAATAGTATAATGTGTGAAGGTGATCAGATGATCTGATAGGATCAGGGACCGGTAGGCAGGGGGACCTACGCACAACACAATAATACCTTCAATAGTATAATGTGTGAAGGTGATCAGATGATCTGATAGGATCAGGGACCGGTAGGCAGGGGGACCTACGCACAACACAATAATACCTTCAATAGTATAATGTGTGAAGGTGATCAGATGATCTGATAGGATCAGGGACCGGTAGGCAGGGGGACCTACGCACAACACAATAATACCTTCAATAGTATAATGTGTGAAGGTGATCAGATGATCTGATAGGATCAGGGACCGGTAGGCAGGGGGACCTACGCACAACACAATAATACCTTCAATAGTATAATGTGTGAAGGTGATCAGATGATCTGATAGGATCAGGGACCGGTAGGCAGGGGGACCTACGCACAACACAATAATACCTTCAATAGTATAATGTGTGAAGGTGATCAGATGATCTGATAGGATCAGGGACCGGTAGGCAGGGGGACCTACGCACAACACAATAATACCTTCAATAGTATAATGTGTGAAGGTGATCAGATGATCTGATAGGATCAGGGACCGGTAGGCAGGGGGACCTACGCACAACACAATAATACCTTCAATAGTATAATGTGTGAAGGTGATCAGATGATCTGATAGGATCAGGGACCGGTAGGCAGGGGGACCTACGCACAACACAATAATACCTTCAATAGTATAATGTGTGAAGGTGATCAGATGATCTGATAGGATCAGGGACCGGTAGGCAGGGGGACCTACGCACAACACAATAATACCTTCAATAGTATAATGTGTGAAGGTGATCAGATGATCTGATAGGATCAGGGACCGGTAGGCAGGGGGACCTACGCACAACACAATAATACCTTCAATAGTATAATGTGTGAAGGTGATCAGATGATCTGATAGGATCAGGGACCGGTAGGCAGGGGGACCTACGCACAACACAATAATACCTTCAATAGTATAATGTGTGAAGGTGATCAGATGATCTGATAGGATCAGGGACCGGTAGGCAGGGGGACCTACGCACAACACAATAATACCTTCAATAGTATAATGTGTGAAGGTGATCAGATGATCTGATAGGATCAGGGACCGGTAGGCAGGGGGACCTACGCACAACACAATAATACCTTCAATAGTATAATGTGTGAAGGTGATCAGATGATCTGATAGGATCAGGGACCGGTAGGCAGGGGGACCTACGCACAACACAATAATACCTTCAATAGTATAATGTGTGAAGGTGATCAGATGATCTGATAGGATCAGGGACCGGTAGGCAGGGGGACCTACGCACAACACAATAATACCTTCAATAGTATAATGTGTGAAGGTGATCAGATGATCTGATAGGATCAGGGACCGGTAGGCAGGGGGACCTACGCACAACACAATAATACCTTCAATAGTATAATGTGTGAAGGTGATCAGATGATCTGATAGGATCAGGGACCGGTAGGCAGGGGGACCTACGCACAACACAATAATACCTTCAATAGTATAATGTGTGAAGGTGATCAGATGATCTGATAGGATCAGGGACCGGTAGGCAGGGGGACCTACGCACAACACAATAATACCTTCAATAGTATAATGTGTGAAGGTGATCAGATGATCTGATAGGATCAGGGACCGGTAGGCAGGGGGACCTACGCACAACACAATAATACCTTCAATAGTATAATGTGTGAAGGTGATCAGATGATCTGATAGGATCAGGGACCGGTAGGCAGGGGGACCTACGCACAACACAATAATACCTTCAATAGTATAATGTGTGAAGGTGATCAGATGATCTGATAGGATCAGGGACCGGTAGGCAGGGGGACCTACGCACAACACATCATCAATCATATATTGGGAATCCCACCATACCACCACCAGCTCCCTGGCTATATAATGCGCGCAGCGCAGCGCTGCATGTGTATAGTCAGCAGCACTCGTGCTTAGTACAGGTGAGTGAGCTGCATACAGGAGCTGCTAATATGTACCAGGCAGTCCAGCCACCTACCAACACAACATTCGTATCAATACCTGGGACTCTGTAACTTATTAAGTGCAGCATCCTAACTGAAATAAGACGATTTTAATTCAATTATCTTAAACTTTATATTCGTACTTAATTAATCTACAAACTTATACAAATGTTTTTCATTCCAGTCAAAACAATAACATGAAACTAGTGGCGCTATTCTTCCTTGTGGTGGTGACCCTCAGTGGCGCCACCAGCAGGCGACTCATCGGTAATTAACTCCAACATTGGCTATATATAATTATACCTAATTATTTGTTATATTATATACCCCTCATGATACATAATAATATTATATCCCTCAGATTTAGATGCTCTAACTGCTGATAAGGCGATACAGGATAAAGCCTTTGAAGATGAAATCCTCGCCATGTTGGAGAAGCTGAGGGAACTGATTGGTACAGGAGATCCTGAGAATGGCATTCCTGTGTTGGATCCATTTCAATTGGATGAAGAGAATGTTGACTTCCAAATACCCGACTTGGCTGAGTAAATATTACATTACTTCCTTAGACCTTGTGTTCGCATAATAATTATTACAGATAGGACTCCTCACCCCGCAGCCAATACAATACTTTACACACACAATCTCCTCTAACTCCACCTAATGGTATATTGTTTCAGTATTAAACTCTCAGTAACAGACCTGACAGTTGTCGGACTCCAGGGTTTCGTAGTCAATAAGGCGAGCATTAATATTCTCCGCAGAAGGCTGGACTTCGACATCACAATTCCATCCATCAAGGCAACAGTTGGTATGAATCAATCAATCTTTATCACCAAATATAATAAGGTTAGGTAGTCGTGTATTCAGACACTTCAATACTTGTTCGTATTTCCCAGGGACCTACGATCTGTTGGCTGAAGTCTTAGACCATACATTCCTAGGAAAAGGCAAGGGCAGGTGAGCGATTCCAAATATTGAATCTTTGTGATCCAATCCACTGAGCCACTCGTTGATTCCACATCAGTTTGTTTGTCCGTGATAAAATGAACTTTATACAAATGTCAGTTACTCTATATTCATATAGGTAGGCTTATGTTATATCCTTATTATGTTATGTTGTAGTGTTGAAGCTATAAACTTGAGGGTCCATGGTTCTGCTTTCTTCTCACTGCTAGGCAGCATGACCAAAGTCAATATTTATGTTGAATTGCAAGACTTTAAGGTGAGACTCGTTCAATGGTTTTCTAACAATAGTGCTGGGGCTGGGGTTGGGGCTAGGGGCTACAATAATTACTAGTTAGGTATACTAAGTAGGTGTACATTATTTCACGATAGGGAAAATACGTAAAGAATTACAAGAAATGAATTAACATGATATATTGAATATTGCAGTCCGAGTTGAGTGGACTCCAGGAAGGTGGAGGATCCAGTGGTGATGCGAATCAAGTACTTGGGGATCTGGTGGTGGACCTTGTGAAGACTCAAGCAGCCCTCATCTCCAGTACCTTGGAGAGGATCATCTTAGAGATTGCCGGAGGGATGCTGGGTGATGAAGCATAATGCCTACCACAGCTGACTGCCCCACTAGCATCTATACCTACGTCCTGCATTATCCACAATTTATTTATTTAGGGATTAATAAAAGTGTGTTCAAAACACAGTCTGGACGTGATAGGTCTAATTCTGTGTAACTAGTTAAGTGCGTAGGTACTAACTAAAATAAGACTTTTATTCTCAACAATTTCATAGTAGAGATAAATTAAATTAAATACACACATATATTTCAGTTCGTACAATATCTAGTAAATAATATATTTATTGCATTTCACATGTTTGTTTCCTTATCAACTGAATCGAAAACCAATTAGAATTACAACTGGAAGAGATAGAGAGACATTCAATACAAATATTTGTGAGGATTGTTATCATCATTCTTTGGAACTCCCAGAATACCTCTATGGATGTCATAATATAGTATCTACTCCCTGCAGTGAGACAGGCTGGGTGCAACCTGCACTGCCCCTGGCTCAACTAATGGGGCAAGAGGGGTCATTCCCTTTTTAGTTTGGCCAGATAGATTGAGACTATAGTGGAGACTGGAGAGACACATACAGTGAGAGAAAGTTTGTAGGGACTCTTGAGGAGATCCACAAGGTGACGCCAAGAACGATAGACTACTTGAAGAATATTGATGCGGAGCCAACTTGTACTGAACAAATCTACATATGGATCATCGTGAAAACCTGCAACTACTTTTAAATATTGTATGCATATAATATATGAAATAAGAAGAAGCAATGATTTGATATTAAGTAATCAACAACATTTTTTAGTTTTTCTTTATACATAATCGACAGATACAGTCACAATACAAAATGTAACAAGTAATTAATTAAGGTAGGAACATTACACTGCACAAGACCAATAACAGAATGAACCTTTAGGTAATATTATAAAGTATTGACGGCCTCTTGTGTTGCTTGGTGACATCCCTGTGTTTCCAGGAAGAATATACTCGTGTATATTCAGTAGGAGATTAATATAATAAGATTGATGATGTACAGTAGTACACAGTACATTGTACACAGTACAGTAGCAGTAGATAAATAATAAGGAATTAATCTATAGTAAGATAAGATTATATTGCCTTGCTGGTGTGGGGTGTACACTATGTAGTACAGTACACAGTATACAGCACACAGCACAGCACAGCACAGTATAACTCCTGAGTGACAAGACGTGTATCTGTGTAAAGGTAACCACTAATCACTCATTCTTTATATCCTCCTGAATGTATACTACACTCTACACTGTACACATCATACAACTGTATGGACTGTATTACAATCTCGATGTTTTCCACCGTTAGTAATTGCTGGAAGTCCATTTTTAAGGAAAAAGCGACTAGTATTCGAGGATTTGCACAACCCTCATCATCAGGCGATTGTGAATAAAGTTGAATCGCCTGATGATGAGGGTGCGAATCCTCGAATACTAGTCGTGAAAGCTAAAGTCATTTACTTTGTGGATTTTAATCCAAATATTTAGTTTTTCATTATTTTCCTTAAGACTGTATTATAGTCCAGTGCAGACTCCTTTAGTCTCTTGTCACTATCATCAACACTATCAACTCACCTAACTATATATCATCATCTTCAGGCATCCTATAGCCTAACAGCTTTAACTATCTTTTCTTACCAACTACCTATATTTATATCAAGTAGGGTATATCAAGTTCTCTACCTTTTAAAAACTACACTAAATGAGCAAGTATTTTAATATAATTTTTCTAGGCTAATGTGATACATATTTTTTGCAAATGAGTTGAATTTTACTTATAAAAATCAAAAAACTCGAGAGTCGGAAACGATGCTCTTAATTTTTTTTCCAAAATAATGGAATATTATATGTTTTATTTTGGACTATAGTCAAATAGCTGCAGGATTACGAATCAAAAGTTATAATCCTAGAATACTGAATTTAGTGACCGTGGCGATCGAAAAACTGATCGAATAAGGTGTCGAATTTCACGAAAAATAAAGTGCCGATATCTCGAGAACAAGTGATTTTTCACTAAGATCATATATTTCAGTATTCTGGTCAGTTATGATGAGTTGGTCTGTCACCCCTCCACGGGATGACATTGACTCATGGGACACCCTGTATAATCTCTCACACGACGTTTATAAAAAGAAAAGGACTTTATTATATGAAGTTAATAATTTAACTTTTCAGTTACAAGTAATACAATATGAAGACAGTGGCGCTATTCCTCCTCGTGGCTGTGACCCTCAGTGGCGCCACCAGGGTTGCAGTGAAAGACAGGCAACTCATTGGTAGTGTCATTTTATTACTACACCATTTTTAAAATAATATTTTTTTTATTTATGGAGCTTACACTAACATTACTTATTAATTTATTATTATTTTATTTTTATCACTAGATCAATCACTAATATAGTACCTACCTACTCGTATATAATATAATATAATGACATAATCCGGTGAAATATTTAAAGATAATTTAATAATTTATGACGTAGTTTGAGATTTATTTCAATAACAAATTAATAATAGCTAGTAGGTAAAATATATATTCATATAGTAGTATCTTCACTACTTACATATGAGCTAAAGTACACTGCATGATGTAGTTAGGTATATACCTACCCACATAGCTGCCTCCTTACTGCAGATCCTAAATAGAATAAGTGGTGACCCTCATTGCTGTAGTATTATAGCCTCCTGTAACTGCCATCACGACTGGAACGTTATACTTTACAGGACAGAGCACTACTGTCTAGAACACAATATATATTAGCAGGCATCCAGTAGGGTTATGTATTAACTATAATGTATCTTCCTTCAGATGCGTTGGCTGACCTCAAGGGAGCTAATAGAGCCTTTGAAGCTGAGCTCCGCGCTATCCTGGAGTTACTCAGGGAACTGATTGGCACAGGAGATCCTGACAATGGAGTTCCTGTGTTGGATCCAATACAAGTGGATGAAGAGAACTTTGAATTCCAAATACCAAACACCGCTGAGTAAATTATAATATTCATATTATCTTACTCCCTATTGGCACTCATATGAGTTGGTATACGTATAGCTATTACTTTTTATTTCAGTATCGAGCTTTCGATTCGCGATCTGACAGTTGTCGGTCTTCAAGGCTTCGTGGTAAATAACATAGACTTCAATATTCTCCGCAGAAGGCTGGACTTTGATATTACTATTCCATCCATTAAGGCAACAGTTGGTAAGCACTCCATACTCCATAGTCTACACTCCACATCAACTTAAAGTCTAGTCAAAAGCTTTCAATCTCTTTAGACAAAAAGCTATACCTACGCTTTACAAGTAATCCTTTTACACTAAAAATACACCTGAGTAGAATCGACTAAAAAATTACCAAATTAAGTATAATATGTCTGCAGCTCTATACAGAATTACATATAATTGGATACATAATATAAAGAACTAATACATATCAGTACATGAAACCAATTGCAATCAAACTATCATTAAACCTTTTGCTCTATTGCCTACTGTTGTTGTATGTTGTCAGGTTACTATGACCTCATGGCCAAAATCATTGACTACACATTCTTTGGAAAAGGTGATGGCAAGTAAGTTAAATTAAATATGTTCAGTTATCCTACATAGTAACCTATAGTATAATGTATTGAACTCCCACTCCCCCCTTTATATTGTAGGCTTGAAGCTGTCAACCTGAGGTTCTATGGCTCCGCCTTCCTCTCTATAAGGAGTGACTTGACTCTGACTATGAGCAGATTTGAGATTATAGTTGAATTGGATGGCTTTAAGGTTAGTTCTGACTCCTGACAATCTTTGCCTATTGTGTTATATACTACATAAGATCCAGGTAATATTTTTGCTTTTCTCTGTCTTGTAGTCCAAGTTGAATGGTCTCCTCGGAGGTGGTGAAGTAAGTGACGTGATTAATGAGATCATTCAGGAGCTGGTGCCAGCCCTGGTAGAGTCTCAGGCAGACATAATCTCAAGCACCATAGAGAGCTTCGTGATAGAGTTCTCCAATGTGTTCCTCAACAACCTCACCCTGCAGGACCTTATAGACCTCATCACTGGAGGGGGAGGGGGTGGAGCCTTACACTAAGGCAGTCACTCACCATCCGTCCTATTCAGTGTGGGGCATACTATAACATGACATACATCAGTGCTTATTGTAATTTACCTGCTAATATCTGCGTATAATAAACTGATACGTGCCTTCTGAAGTAATTAATATCTATACCTACCACCTCCTTATCCCTGCTTGTTAATGTCCATACTTCGCAGTACATTAATGCATAATCAGCAATGCATTCCTATAGTCAACACTCATAAGTGGTGCTCTAACCAACTGAGCTAATCATATATAGTAGTTGATTTTCTACTGTTCACCATAGAGAGTTTCCTACTGCAGGCTTCTATAGTAGGAAGGTATGGTACTATGAATGTATAAAGGTGCATGTCTAGCGTACAAAGAAAAGTATACAATAGTAATAGTGAACTGCAAGTAATATGTTGGAGGATGAGAATGAGTGGCGCTGTAAGGTGCACACTGCACACTGCACCTACACAACAACAGAACCAATATACAACTGAGTCCACACAACAATTATCCGAATGTTGTATAATTATAATTTTAATTACAACACTAATGTTTAGTGATGGCAACAAAATGATATAGGGACGATCGAGTATCTATATATTGAGGAATAGACTATAGGATTATGGTCTGATCTGATATATAAATATAAGATATACAGGCAGGTATCTTTAATTTAAGACCTATAAGACTGAATGATACTCGATACGGTATCAGATAAGTTAATTAGTAAGTAGATAGAGTTACATACACCTGGGGAGTGATTCATAGTACATTATATAGTGTACCGCAGTGTGTACCTAGTCTCTAGTAGGGATCTCTTGTTATTCTATAATATTATAGTATAGTGACAGCAGCCAGTATGAAGGCAGTGAGCTGCATCCTTATCTTCTTAGTCTCCCAGTCCTGCGCCTGGGGAGCTACACATACAGCTAATCATATTGCATCAGGTGAGTGTTGCTTTATGAACTACAGTGTATAAGCCTTGCATTAAATATTAGAGCTTCCAGTGTCCCTACCTAACCCTGTACCTACTGTACCTAACTGTTTCAGGAATCGAGCCATCAGAACGGGAAAGGTCCAGCCGACTGTTTGAAGAGGAACTGCAATGTCTCCTGAACGCAGTGTTGGCAGAGGCTGAGCTCCTGCCACTGGGGGACAGGGAACTAAGCCTGGATATTCCCACGGAACTCATGTAAGCCATACTAAGGTATTACCTAGTAGTTAGTTATATCATTACGATGAATATATTGTAATGCCGTAGAGGTAATGTTTCAGAATGAACATCAGTATGGAGAACATGGTGGTGGCGAACCTCAGCAGTACAGTGAGTAACTCTCTCAGTATGTCGGGATTACTGAACCCTAGGCTGGATGCAGACATCACCATTCCTCTGATCACAATCACAGCTGGTAACTATACCTTATACACCTACCCTATACGCCTACCCTATACATCTACCCTATACACTTACCCTATACACCTACCCTATACATCTCTAGGTACCCTACATCTTACACCACTTTATATCAAGTCTTATTCAGCGGCATAAATACCTAATTTACATTGTTGAGTTAGTATTTTGAGCGTTTTGAGCAAAAGAAATCGGAGAGCGAATATGAAAAATTGCATGAATGTGGCGGAAGCATGGATTGCGTGTAAGGATGGGGTAGCCTGGCGTCTCTACTGGCTACCCCGCTTGGGATGCTATGTGAGGCGATAGACTGATAGATATTTATACTCTCACACATTTCTATACAACAAATGAGCATGAGCTCCTCAAACTACAGCCTTGGCTTCCATCACAGCACCTGATATTAATTATTATTATAAATATTTCAGATCATTACAAACTGTGGGCTGACATATTCCTCTTTGAAATTATAGGAGAAGGAAGTGCCTTGTAAGTACCAACCTCCTTCTTATATATATTCAATACCTACCTCTACCTTAGATACTTATACCTACCTATACATAAATAATCAATACATTGTATGCAGAGTCAGCCTAATACTCAGGAGATACCATGATGCGTTTAACTGTTTATCATCCCAGAGGTTCGTGACCCTCTTTCTCTGTAGATACCTAACTCCCTGCATCCTTCCTATATCCCATACGACCTATGACAGCATGATAATGATACCAGAACATTTCAAATAATGATATGGAGAGGCGGTAGATAACGCACTCCTAATGTTGGACCATGTTAGGTAATCTTATAAAGTTAGGTACACACTAATATACTTATGTACCTCAACTGTATCTGTTATTACAGATTATATGTGCGGGATTTGAACCTGAAACTGAGTATAAGATTGAGGGCCGGCTCCCCCACTACAGTTACTGCTGTAGAGTCTTCCATCTCAATAAGGGAAGTAGAAGTAAGTTTATACTCTAGCTAGGTATATGTGTTTGTAGTATCTCTCGTATCACAATACAGTGTAGAATACAGAAGCTGTGTTATATTTGCAGACACACTTGGAGAACTTGATGGACGGCGGTGATTCCTCTGACGTAATGAATGAGATCCTCTCCGACATGGTGCCCATCCTAGTGGAGGATATGCAGGATTACATAACAGACAACATGAATGCTCTCATAAAGGACATGGTGGGTGACATTATCAAAGACATCACTATACCTCAGATGATTGCTATCATCACTGATGCCTGCAAATAATATAGCATTGTATGTATAATAAATAGTTCATTACAATACTAAAGCAATACTTACTTACTTACCTGATGCTAACTCCAGTCTCCACTCACAGCTGATGAAGGTGATGAAGTCTAAGACATAATCCTGAATCAACTCATACTGCTTGTAATGTCGATATGCTCACATAACTATAAATTTTAATTAAAAAATGTAACCTCTGCTGATACTGGCAATGATGCCATATTACGCTATTGCATACAACAGTATATGTGCCAGTTTATCATCCTTTATTCCATTTCAACATTTCCAATGAAGAGGTCAGTATCAGCAGAGGTTACATTTTTTAATTAAAATTTATAGTTATGTGAGCATATCGATGAGCATATGAACTTAAATGAATGGTTTTGCTTCATACATAAAATATTTATTTTATTAATAATTGCATTTTGGTGACCCACCCGTAAAGATTGATTTACGGCATTTGTGATTATGGTTACAAATAGACTTATAAGTATTATACAAAAAACGATAAAAATAAAATAAACATATTGTAATATCGCAGCGCGTTTCGCGTGAAAATACATGCGAGTTGAGTTTAGTGGGTACCATCCATAAATTCAAAAACACAAAGATTCCCGCCACTTTAATAAAAAAAAAAGCCTATGTTGCTAGGAAAAAAAAACATAGTTGTCAGAATCTTGTCATTGCCAGTAGATTATAAACTTTTTTGACAAAAAGTACCTAGGTAGGTAGGTATATACCTATAATATGTATTTTAAGTAGGTATCTAATCGCTTAAAATAAAAAATAATGCATATCTGAATCTCCCTTGATGGTGTTGTATCTCCCTTTGTACAGGAAGAGCTCAATTTTTAAACATTAAATTGGGAATCGTAGGTTTTAAGTCTTGCTGATAAGAACCTAGGTAGAAAAAAAATAGTGATTAGGGAGGTAGGTATTTTTTATCGAGGATTATGGCCGTAATACAAACATGAAACAACAGAACTTATAAGAGAATTTATTATGTCGCTGATACAGTAATATTAAATTTAGGTATCTACACATTTTTTGGAAATACCTACCATATCATTTTTGTAATTTTAATACCAGATATTTTTATTTTCATTATTTTGCACAATACTATTACTTACCTTATAATTAAGGAAAATGATATGAAAATGGCAAGAATAATTCAATTTATTGCCATATACAACAAAATTGTAGTCATTGTACCATAGAGTAAAGTGTCTATGGCGGTGATGCAGTTTTCATTTTCTGTATGTCAAAATCATACGTCTTTCTTCACGCCATTTGTCTCGGCTTATGAAAACTAGTGTTAACTTTATTGCAATTTATAGTTGAGAATTATGTACAAAGGTGAGTTATGTGATATTAATTGCACAGGTGATACATTCTCACGTCGGATGTCAAGTGTTGAAGGATCTTCTTGTGTTCGCACGCCTGCAGTAGTGTTTTTCCTCCGGCTCTGCGTCGCTGCCCTTCTACCGAAGACGCCATTTTGTCTGGCCGGCTGATCGTTTTACATTCAATTATTTCTTTATGTGGCATCGCTGATGGTCTATTGCGTCGCGCTGAGTGTGAGGAAATACGTTGGGAATATTTCCAGAAGTATACTGTGGAAGGACATCACGCCCTCCCCATATTGCGCAAGGGCCACAGAAGAGCCCTCGCTCGGGGGATGTCGTCGTAACGAACCGTGTTTATTTTAATAACGTTTCATTTGCACAATTTCTTCTTGTAATTCTTTTTCAATAATCTTACAACCGTCTTATCGTTTCGCGCTAAATGTCACATAAATATTGGAAAAGATCGGCGTAAAGTGCAGAGTTCTATGTTTGGTTGTATTTACACTTCGGGGGTTGCCTCATGCCTGCTAATATTTGGTTTGTGAATTACGAGGTATGACGTTTAATTCTCTTCAATATAAGTTCAATAAACTAGAGTTGGGCCTAGCTGGGCTAAGACTATGATTGTGATTGACATGTTGAAGATTAGTGCTGTGTGACATTTCCCCATTAGTGCAATGCAATATAGTCCACCCTCACATTGTGTGTTGGATATAGTGGAGTGTAATGTTTATGTGGTGTGTTTTGTTTGTAGGTTGTTTCCCCCTGAGGAGATGTAACACGACCACAACATAACATGACCATATCTAGGAACACTATACCAGTAAGTATTCCATTCACTCTCGCCTAGTAACATCTAGCTAATATTCCTTTAAAATCTGTTTGTGAACTACCTATTTCATTAGGCCTGTTGATACTGAGACAAGCGTAACTTTTTAGAGAAGAAATTGTTTGAAAACATTTGTTTTGTAAATCAGTATTTGACATTTAACCTACATAACCTCAAAAAATCAAAGACCCTAAATGACAATAATACCATATCTTACCTTAGTGTTACAAATGTGATTTAACAATATAAAACATTAGAGTTTGCAGTATTTTCACTGATTTATTTAGTTAAATAATCAGCCATTGAGTATTAATGTGTGTTGGATTGGTTGTTGGTTGATTTTACTTTTACTCTAATGTCTCGCTGTGAGTTGAACTTCAGTATTGATAGTGTATTCGGTACTATTGTACAATTGGAGCCCCAACCATAGATATACCAAAAAGTGACATAAGAACTATGGAAAAAGCTAATAATTCGCCGGCAATATTGTTGGGTTAGGTTTTTTTTTTTGCAGAAAAAAAAAAACAACCTAACAAACCTAATCAAAAAATATCGATATTTTATCTATGGTTGGGCACCAATTGTACAATAGTACCGGGTTGTTTACAATTGGAATGAAATGAATTACAACTGTATGAATCCCTTTGTGTTTATTCCCCTCTGGCTGAGACTCTCCTGGCTAGGCAGAGAGTGCACTAGTATATAATGTAGAGTAGTAGGCAGATATGCTTCCAGTATTGTGTTGTGTAGGTTGAAGTATTATTATTAAACATTGGCTCCTCTCCAATATGAGTTCCAACTTCATATATAATGTCATATTTCACTCTTTACCTCACAATATAATATCATGCAGTAGACACGGACTCTATATAACACTACAGTAAACAGTTGATGATATTAAGGAGAGATGCTCCCCATCCACCTGGCAGCCTGTCACCTACCAGACTAGGCCTGATCTACCACAACATGTACCCCCCTCCCCTGCCTCCTGTATCTCTATTATATAAATACACCGGACCATGATGTCATATTATATTATAATAACAATAATAAATATAATTCAAGTCATGCTGTCATACTTGTGTGTGTTTATTATTAGAATATTATATATGAATTAGTGTGTGTATGTGTATATATGTATGCGTGTAGCAGAGGGAGACTATTGTGAATATCCCGGGGCGGGGGCTACCACCAACAGATGTGCATTACCTTATTAAAGGATATTTCATTAAATCATAAACGGCCAGAAGTCTTTGATATATACACAATATCAGTTTGGTCAATATAAATACTACAAATAATTACAAACTCAATGAAACTATATGATAAAAACCAGCAAATTGGTGAATGCAAAAATTCAAGCAATTTAAATAAAAAAACATTCACAAATAAAAATATAAAATTACACAAAAGATGTAAAACTCGATGGATCAAATACAGATACAACGTCAAATTAAGTAGATACTTAAAAAAATGAAATACTGATATAAAATAATATGATAAAAACCAATTGGTGAATGCAACAACATGTGGTATATCTTATTCCAGAACTGAATGCTGCAATGTAATATTGTTATGTATGTATTAGATAAGTAATGTATGTATGTACATATACCTTTATCATTACACTTTAGGTATGTTGATAGTTCCACTTAGACATGAGCGCCGCGCCGGCGCGCCGCCGTGGTCGCGAGTTTAGTCGGCGCGCCGTCGCCGAGCGAAAAACGCGGCGCGCCGCCGTAAGATAATTTTGGTACTCTTTTACAGCAATAACGCGAATTTTCGCATATTTGACGCGAATTTTACCTTTATTTTGGAAAACATCATAAGTGAAAACATTACCAAAACAAATGGCTTTGAAAGCAAGAAGAACCACGCTAAAAAAATCTTAAAACAAGCGTTTTTCTTTTTATCAAATATTTTTGTTTTATTAATAGGAGTTGGATTAATAATTGGAGTACTACCTATTTTATTAATTATTTTTGTTATATTATATTAATTATGTATTCATTCTATTTGTTGTTAAAATAAATAAAAAAATGCTGCAAAATCATCCAAATACCTAATGATATAAATATATGCAAAATAACACCACGTTTTGCAAAATTGTGAAAAATTACACCCCATTTTGCAAAAAATAACAAAACATTTCCCAAAAAATAACACCGCTTTTTTTCAGTCCCTAGTCATAAGCATAAGTGTTATGTCAGGTATTTTTTTAAATATTTTTTTTCAATTATGATCGTTTATGTCCTCCGTCTCTTTATTAAAGATTTTTTTTTATTTATTCATTTAAACTTAAAGTAAACAACAAACACATATAAATATACAAAATAGACATAGTACAGATTATAAAACGTTGTTCACTAGGGCGAACTTATCGCAGAACTGCGATTTCTTCCAGTTAACCCCAAAGTTATAAAAGCTATAAAGCTCCATTTGACACCAACAATCTGGTTTTCTTTATGTCCTTACTTCCTTAACAAAAAATCTATGGTTCAAGGCCACGCCGCCGCCGTGAAAATTTGTTCATTACGCCGCCGCCGACGGCGATCATGTCTAGTTCCACTACATTATATAGGTTAGATGTAGGTCAGGCTATGTAGGTCTATGTATAATAAGTTATGTAATGTTTAGCAGATGGAGTTCCCCGTGGGTAAGTTGACAGCCCTGGAGGAGAAGATCTCCAGCCCCAGGTGGGTGGTGCCCGTACTGCCTGATCAGGAGCTAGAGGTCCTACTCAATGCTGCCATCGCCTTTGCGTCGCAAGGTACGTGGAGACAGTAGGCCATCCAGCACTGTAATACATAACACAACCTTATATCATACTATACACTACACTCTATACTGCATACAGGTCGCGATGTCTCCTCCCCGAGCTGTCTGCGGTTCTACAGAGAAGGGCTGACCACCTCATTCAACAAGCTGCTGCAGGACGACGCCGTCACCTCATGGAAGCCCAACATCCAGCAGTGCATCCGGAACAACTGTGATAAACTTGTCAAGCTGTGTTCTCTGCGGATGGATGAGCCACACCTCCTCAACATCCTGGCTGTACTCTTCAATCCTAACAATAAGTTAGTACTGCCTGCCTTGTCTATGTATCTATGTGGGCTCTCATACTGTATAGGGAGGCACATAATATATGCTGTATGATTGTATTGCAGATTTCATTCCTTCAACTCCAGCAAGCAGAGTGAAGTGAGCCCCGAGGAAGTGGTGTATGCCAAGGCTGTGGATCACAGGAACCCCAGGGGGTGGCTGGTGGATCTCATCAATCTGTATGTGTTATACTACACCATTCTATATGTAATACACCACACCACTCTACGTACAACACAATATATTGACTGATTGATTGCATTACAGATTTGGTTACTTGGAAGGCTTTGAGCGCCTGGGGGAGAGATATTCTGCCATTGTAGGACTCAAGCATTCTCCAGTAACTGAGGAGAATGCTATTGTGGCAGATGCTGTAGCCACGGAGCAAGAGAAGACTGATACTAGTGTACAAGTAGGTGTTATATTATATTGTAATGCTGTATGTCCTATGTATGTGTACTATACTAATACTATATATCCCGCAGGTGTGTGAGTCTCCTGTGTGTGAGGAGCAGTCCAGTAGTGGGAGCAGCAATGCGGGGGAGGTGGGAGGGGGGGACAAGGAGAGGGAGGGGGAGGGCGGGGGGGCGGCCATAGTCACGCAGGTCTGGCAACTCATCCGCCCCCTGGGCCTCTGCCACGAGATGCTCACTCCTTACACCATCAACAAGTACATCATGCCCATACTGGTGAGTGACACTGCTGCTAGCAATATATCTCAGTACAATATACAATATACATTGCATGGTATACTGTATGTGTGTGTGTGTTGCAGGAGACCATCCCCGGTGTGCTGGAGAGATTGTCTGATGACGAGTTGAAGAGGGAGGCTCTGCAGTGCAGCAGTGAGAACAAGACTGATACAGTGGCGTGCCTGGTGAGGGCGGCCAAGTGCCTGGCCTCCCGGGCCGAGAGGAACTCCGCCCTCATCAAGGGCCTGGAGATGTTCCGACTGAAGATGGTGCTGCGCCTCCTGCAGATGCCCTCCTTCAACGGGAAGATGTCGGCCCTCAATGAAGTGAACCAACTCATTGGAACAGTCTCCCACCAGGCTAGACCAGACTGCCTGACGCCACAAGCCATAGCTGTAAGTCACAGCACACTCCCTTGTGTTATATCTGCATGTATTACGTTGCTCTGTACTAATGAGTGTTGTGTGTTACAGCAATGGATAAAGGATAACAAAGTATTAGAGATAGTCCTGCGGGACAGCCTGCACGTGTCTCAGTATGTGGAGAGGCTGGAGAAGATGTTGAGGTTCATGGTGCGGGAGGGAGCACTGTGTGCTGAGGACTTGGATGCCGTGTGGGGAGCACAGCATGGCAAGCATGAAGCTATTGTTAAGAATGTACACGATCTGTTGGCTAAACTAGCCTGGGATTTCAATCCTGATCAGTTGGATCATTTGTTTGACTGTTTTAAGGTATGTTATTATCCAATATATTGTAAGGAACTGGGTTCCAATGCTAGTGGAACTAGTGTGGTATAGTGAAGTGATGTCATATTCCAGGCCAGTTGGTCTACATCGAGTAAGAAGCAAAGTGACAAGCTCCTGGAGGTGATACGGAGGTTGGCTGAGGATGATAAGGATGGAGTGATGGCTCACAAGGTGCTGGTGTTGTTCTGGAATATGGCTCACTCCAGGGAGATCAGTACGGATGTGATGGATGTAGCATTAGCTAATCATGTCAAGATATTGGAGTACAGTTGCTGCCAGGATAGAGATGCCCAGAAGACAGTGTGGCTAGACAAGTTAGTATAACATGTGTGTATGTGTGTGTGTAGTATGAGACCAACCTAACCTATACATACATACGATGTGTAACATTACAGATGTGTAGAGGAGCTCAAGACATCGGAGCACTGGGCCCTGCCAGCGCTGAAGCAGATGAGGGAGATATGTCTGCTGTACGATGCGGGGACCGGGGGGCAGCCAGGGGCAGCGGGAGCTGGGGGCAACGTAGTGGGGGCAGGTGTGGGGGTGGGAGGGGCGGGAGGGGGTACTGTGAGGGCCGCAGCTCCCTGTCGTCAGGCCGTCATAGAGAGGCTGCAGCGCCAGCACTCCCTCGTCATCCTGGTCACCAACTCCCTAACCTCCTACATGGAGAGAGCCAGGAACCTCTACAGAGGTCAGTCACCCCACTTCACTCTATGTACTCCTCCGGATACATTACCTATATGAGTCCATGTAATATATTATGTTGTTTTACTGTTTAGATGAACCTAACTTGGATTGGGACACTTGGTTACCAGATGGCAGATATCCTCATGTGATGCAAGTACAGGAGAGACTCAACTTCCTTAGATTTCTTCTGAAAGACGGGCAGCTGTGGTTGTGTGCTGAGCAGGTACCACCTCTATACAGTATAGGTATATCATGTGCTAACTCATTTCACCCCTTATTGCAACATATGTGTGTGTCCCGCAGGCTAAACAGATCTGGGTGTGTCTGGCGGAGCGCGCCGTGTCTCCGGCAGACAGGGAGGCCTGCTTCAAGTGGTTCAGTAAGCTGATGGGGGAGGAGCCTGACCTGGACCCCGGGATCAACATGCACTTCTTCACTCAGAACATCCTCACCCTGGACCCACACCACCTCACACACAGTGGAGTCAAGTGCTTTGAGAGGTACACACCACACCACATCATGTTACATCATTATACATACATACATACATACAGCAGGTATTAATACATAGTGTGTGTATGTTGGCAGGTTCTTTAAGGCAGTGAATGTAAAGGAGGGACACCTGAGGGCCAGGAGAAGAGGCTACCAGATGGAGGAGGCAGATCTCATAGGACTGGATTATCTGTGGAGGGTGTGTATATATTATACTGTAGTAGTACTGTAGCTTATTCCTATACTGGATGTTGTATCACATGTCCCGCCTCTCTCTGCAGATCATATGTGAGTGCCGGGAGGAGATAGCTCTGTGCGGAGTGGAGATGATGCGTGTGGTGTGCAGCAACCCCGGGGGGAGGCTGGCAGCCGGGGCACACCACCAGGCATTCACCTCAGACTGCTGCGCGCGCTTGCAACAAGCCACACAGGCCTTACAGCAAGCCACCACACAGCAACGTAAGTATCACCATCACACATACACTATACTATATATACATGTGGTATGCAGTACTGATAACTGATTGTATTGTGTTCCAGAGGTGAACACGTGTCTAGTGAAGTTGTGTCGAGTGCTGAGAGTTCTAATAGAATATGTGGAGTCGTGTGACACTCGCTACGCCAGCTCAGTGGCGTGGGGTGGCGAGCGTGTGTGTCTGCCACTGTACCGCGCCTCGCGGGGCAGGCACTGCGCTCTGGCTGTGAGAGTGCACGCCACACAGAGGCCACTGGATGATATTCACCTGTACGCTCACTCCAATCAGACGCTGCATGACCTCAGGAATAATATACACTCTAGGTACCTACACATACATATATTGTGTTATACATAGTCCTATGTCTTCTCTCCATACTATGCTTCATACATTTGTATAATGTGCTTCAGGTTAAGATTGCCAGTGGGAGGAACCCTCAAGCTGGAGTTGTGTCTCAATGGGGAGATATTAGATGCTAGTCAGGACTGGAAGCTGCTCTCGGAGATCCCCATCCACAACAAGACCACCTTGACAGGCAAGGTGTGTCCCTCGGGGGTCAGTGGGCAGTCCTCTAATGATAGTTCCAGTGACTCCTCCATCGGCACGCCCCCTCCCCCGCCCCTGCCTGAGTCTGCCCTCCCCGGAGTGGTGAGTCCCTCCACCATACTGTGTTGTGTAGCAGACATTGTGTAATGTATGGAGATGTTATGTAACATGCATGTGTTGTATTGCAGATATTAAGTGGAGGAGAATGGCAGATCCCCTTCATCCTGGAGTTGGAGCAGCTTGCTACGGAGCGTGGCTACACTCCCCTGAGGGACGCGGCACACCAGCTCACCCAACTCCTCCCCGCACACATACACACTGTACGTCTGCCTGCCCACATGTCTCTATATCTCTGTCTCTATACTACACCCTGTGTGCTGTACTGTACTGTATGTATCTTGTATCATTGCAGATGGATAAGTTATCTCTTGGTTTAGTGAATGAAGACAGCAGTGCCTTACAACAGATGTTCTATGGTCCATCCCCTCCCACTGTAGCTTATAATGTACAAGTGAGTATACACACTACACTACACACGTCATGTGATGCTAACTATACACATGTACCACAATGTAATGTAATGTTGCAGGTATTATACAGCATGCTGATGCCAGCGGCCGACCCCATGATGGACCGCCTGCGCTCCCTGCAGCTGGCCAGCATGCACCACTCCCCCCTCTTCCTGGATGCCGTGGTCTCCTCCACCTTCCTGCAGGGGGGGGCCACCTATGTCCTCAGGTGAGACCATTGTATCTCCAGCATTATGCACCATACATTGTACCTCTAGTAGGTATCATACCATATCTGATGAGTGTATGTCTGTTGTAGGAATGGTAATCTATATATGCTGAAGTTAGTGAAGTTGGTCCTCACGGCGCTGGGACATCTTCTAGTCATCATCTCCCCCGACTCCCCCGTGTCTCCCGACTCCAGGGTGTCCCGGAGTGAGATCATCCGTGAGGCTCTCCAGGCCCAGCCCAATCAGCACTGTGAGCTCATGGTGAAGGCTGTGGCGGAGAGTCTGGCTAAATACATGTCTGAGGAGGTATGTATGATGATACTGCACTATAGGATGTATTCACATTGCATATAATATAAGGAGTTCATGTGATGTTGTGTGTTTAGATCCAGAACAGTAGTCCCTCAGTGTCCAGTATAGCCGCCCCCCTGCTGAGCCGCCGCCTGCCCTCCACTAACATGATCCTGGCTGTGGCCTCCCATGCCCTCACGGCAGCACAACAATCCACTCCCACCAACACAGCACCACAGCCTCCCACCAGGCAGAATGATATTGTGGATTGTAAGTAGCATACTCTCTCATCTAACTCCTATAGTGTAGAGTAGTGTAGATGAATTATGTATAATACCTATGATTGTATTGCAGTGGTGCGAGAATCTCTGGAAGTAGTGACCCTGTGTGTGGCCCTCAGTGGGGGGCAGATCGCCTCCTTCCTGCGGGACCACTGGTGGCAGGACCTCATGGTGCAGCTGGTCATCATGTGCCCCAACCCCCAGGTGCGCATGTGCTGCTGCGAGCAACTGCTAGTGATGTGCTCCTGGGGGGAGGGCGCGGGGGCGTGCCCCGCTCTGTCTGTGTTGTTGCAACACTCGGGGGGAGCGGCGCGCACTTACAGCAAGCACGCCACACAGTACTTCCAGTTGTTGTGTAGGCTGCTGGCGCGCGCGGGCACGGCGGCTGCTCGGCGCTTGCTCCCCGCCCAGGTGGCCTACTTGCAGAGGGCCAGGGCGCACCCGCCTCCAGACCCCATCCTGCTGGAGGGACACCTCAACCTCACTAAGGAGATCTTCCAGTTGTCTCCCAGTGAAGTCAAGTACGAGTATGGATCTCATCCTGAGAAGGAACATCAGTTGATAAGAGTGAGTGGAGTTACTTTACACTCTAGTGTTTGGTATAATAATCCTAGAGATGAAGCCACTTGAGTCTCATATAAATGTGTTGTGTTTCAGGAATTAGTGTGTGAGTTCCTGTGGCCCTGCTCGTGGGCTCAGCTCCAACTGAGACGAGGCAATGCAGCGGCTGTAGGCTCAGGCACCCCCACTGCATTGTGCACCACTCCGGGTTCCATCTCGGCCGCCTGTGATCTCCTCACTGCCTTGTGTTATGGTTGTGTCCCCAACATGACTCTCCTAGCTCAACTCCTGGACGATTGTTTCTATAGTGGTATGGGATACATCTACTCTACCTAGTAATGTATTGCAGTACCTATGTAGGTGTGTGGTGTGAAGTAGTATAAGTATAGTGTATGATGTATTGTGTTCCAGATAGTAGTAGTAGTGTAGCAGAGTGGGAGTACCTCCCCGTGATGGGGGGCCGGGCCCCGTGCGGCCTGGTGGGGCTGAAGAACGCGGGGGCCACGTGTTACATGAACTCTGTCCTCCAGCAGCTGTACATGGTGCCAGCCATCAGGGAGAGACTACTCACTGTACAAGGTAATATACATACATACACACGGGTGTAGTGATTACAGTAACTCTGCAATGTATTCATATGTATTGTGTTCCCAGGTGCGGCCACAGACCCTAATGAAGACTTCTCAGGTGAGAGGGAGGAGCCTCTGGATATTGTAGCAGACGTAAGTTCCTGTCTCTCTATATGTCTTATTGCCTAGTCACTGTGTGTGTGTGGTGTGTGTACATATAATACATATTACATAATATATTTCAGGAGAACACAGACTATAATGTTGTGATACTGAAGCAGGTCCAGGCCATCTTCGCTCACTTGCATTACAGTAAACTACAATGCTACGTACCCAGGGGACTCTGGGCTAACTTCAAGTGAGTCAAACACATGATCATGTAATGCAATCATTCTCTATCTAACATTACTAACTCTACTACATGAACTGTTATTCTGTCTAGATTACAAGGAGAGCCTGTGAACTTACGAGAACAACAAGATGCTGTGGAGTTCTTCATGTCCCTAGTGGAGTCTCTGGACGAAGCCTTGAAGCGACTCAGTCAGGAGCAGCTCATGAGCGCCACCCTGGGGGGCTCCTTCTCAGACCAGAAGATATGTAAGGGATGTCCTCACAGGTACTGCAAGGAGGAACCGTTCAGTGTGGTGTCTTTAGACATCAGGAACATGTGCCGCCTGCAGGAGAGCCTGGAGGCCTACGTGCGAGGGGAGCTGCTGGAGGGGGCCGATGCATATCACTGTGATAAATGTAATGCTAAGGTAGTCACTGTCAAGAGACTGTGCTTGAATAAGTTACCCCCAGTGCTGGCCATACAACTCAAGAGATTTGAATACGACTTTGAGAAAGTGTGCGCCATCAAGTTCAACGACTACTTTGAGTTCCCCCGAGACTTGGATGTGGAGCCCTACACGGCGTGGGGGCTGGCCAAGGCGGAGAAGGACGCCAGCCTGCTGGAGGGCTGCGTGGGGGCCACCAGCATGCCCTGCACCCGCTACACCCTCACGGGGATCGTGGTGCACTCGGGCCAGGCCTCAGGCGGGCACTACTACTCGTATATTCTCCACAGGGACGGCTCGGGGAGCAGCAGGTGGGTGAAGTTTGATGATGGAGACGTGACGGAGTGCGGGATGCAGGACGATGAGGAGATGAAGGCACAGTGCTTCGGGGGGGATTACATGGGGGAGGTGAGTTGCTGCTCTAATATTCTCATACTATACATGCGTATGTATGTTGCCTCCTGTAACACATTATGTCTGTGTAGGTGTTTGATCCACTGCTGAAGAGGGTGTCATACAGGAGACAGAAGCGATGGTGGAATGCCTACATGTTGTTCTACACAAGACAGGACTACCTGCAGGGATACAACTTGGATCAGCCCATGTCCTGTCTCTCCATCAAGTTAGTAACTATACTGTACCATACAATATAACATATACAATGTAATAAGTGGGTAATATTCATGTATATGTCTGTGTGTGTTACAGAGAAGCAGGAGTGCCCCAGTCCATGTGGGAGTGTGTGCGGCGTAGCAACATCGCCTTCTCACATCACCAGAGTCAATTCAGCCCCGAGTACTTTAACTTTATGAAGAATCTCTGTTGCATGAGGCTGTCTGCCGCCTCCTCCCCCACACCCTCGTGGGGCCCGGAGCAGGAGGAGCTGTCCATGCTGTGTGTCAAGTTAGCCACTAAGTTCCTCTTTAATATTGCCTTCAGGACCAAGAAGTCATTACGCGGCTCCACAGGGGACTGGTGAGTACTCAGCTGATAGTGGAAGTGTATGTAATGTATAATGGTCGGAGTACACAGGCTGTTTGTACTGTACTGTATTGCAGGTATGAGATCCTCTGCATGCACCTGAGATGCTCCGCCTCCATCCGAGCGTGGTTCGCCAGCAACGCCATGTTCTCCCACCCGCACAGGATGTGTGAGTACCTACTGGTATGCCCCAGCACGGACGTCCGCATGACTTACATGAAGCTAGTGGTGTTCCTGGCTCACTTCTCCATGCAGGACCCCCCGGTGCAGGACGTGGGCAGTGGGCCGGGGGGCGCCACGTCCCTGGCGGAGCAGCTGCTGGCGGGGGTGTGTGCCCTGGCCACGGGCAGGGAGGCTGCGGAGCACGCGCGCCACCTCCCTGTGCTCTTCACACTCTTCCACATCTACGCTCTGCTAGGATCAGCTGATAAACTACAACTCATTAAGGTGAGTATGGAGCTAGTATAGTACTGAGTGTGCCCCCCACTGTGAATGTCTCACACAGGTAGTATGATTGTATTGCAGTTGAATGTAGTCTCCCTGCTGGTGTCCATATCTACAGACGAGGCCACACAGTCCAATGTGAAGTACCAGTACCCCGAGGTCATCAAACTCCACCAAGTGGTGTCCATCTTGGTGAGGTGCTGCGACGTCTCCTCCCGCTGCCAGTCGGCCACCGAGGGTGGGGGAGTCATAAGGCCCAACCCCTTTGCAGAGCCCTCCTTCCCAGAGGGGGAGCCTCGGCCCCAGCTGCCTCCGCAGTGTGCCGATGCCATTTATAATAAAAATAGGTAAGCACACACACCACATTATATTACAAACTCACAATTTAAAAAATACATAACATTGCCCAGTATATGGAGCATGACAGCTCCGCTACTATTTATTTTAGAGCAGAACTTCATGTGCCAAATTTCTAGGAAAATTTGGTTACTTTAATTTGGAATAGGAAAATTGCTTACGAAAAGTTAAGGTTTTCAAATTATGAGCAAAAAAAATTACAAAAAATGAGATATCTTTTGCTTTTTGTTACATTTTTTCCAATGTCCTTTAAAACTAGACTTGTTATGTGTGTGTGTGTGTGAATATAATAAGAATATTGCGTCTGTCTGTGTGTTCCAGTTATGTAAAGAAATTAATAGAAGAGAGTCTGGGCTGTGAGGAAGTAGTGAAGCTGGTGCAGTTCCTTGCCTGGGAGAATCCAGTGTGGAGTCGAGTGGCTCTCTCTGAACTCCTGTGGCAGGTGGCCTATGCTTACTATCATGACCTACAGCACCACGCAGACCTGCTGCTTGCCCTACTGCTGCTGCAGGACTCCTGGCAGGCACACCGCATACACAATGCCATCAAAGGTACCTCACCCTACTATATGCTGTGGAATACTCCCTAGAGTAGGTAGTGCAGTCAGTGTAATATGTGTCTGTGTGTTACAGGAGATGACCGCCACGGCTTATTAGATAACATTGGGCGCAGCAGAGGAGCTTACCAGAAGAGGGCCTACCAGTGCATCAAGCTCCTGGTGTGTGTGTTCAGCCGGAGCCCCACGGCCCTGAGGGTGATGAGGCAGCAGAAGGAGCTGCGGCGCAGGTGGGGGGCGGCAGTCAGGCACCTGCAGGAGGAACTGGACAGAGTAAGTAGTGTGGCGTGTACTGTATAGTGTGTAGTGTGTAATGCCTCATCATGATGTGGACCTCTCTATGTTCCCAGCAAAAGTACGAGCCTCGCGCCTACAGCTACAGCCTGCAGCCTCTGGACAGCACCTCAGGCTACCTGCTGGAGAGGAGCAACTCCACCAAGAAGACCTTGGAGAGGTAATGCACTGTGTGGTATACTGAGTGTGTGAGTGTTATATACTATATAGTGAGTGGAGTGTAATGTATGATGTGTTGTAGGGCCTTCCAGCTGTGCCCCGAGGAGGAGGAGGAAGAGGAGGAGGAGGAGGAGGGGGTGTGCTGCGGGGGGGGCGGGGGGAGCGACAGGGAGAGTGGCGGGGAGGAGAGGGAGGCGGGGGGGGCCTCCACCAGCACAGCAGACAGAGACACTAACTACATACTGCCTGAGGAGGACTCCACCACCACACACCAGGTGACACATTCTATCAAGTGACTTGTATTTGAACTAGTATATATTTGGAACTCGGTTCATTTGATTGGAAACACCAAAGTGATTCATTTAGTTCTTTGATTCGCTGATTCATGTGACTCATTGTCATTGAATGTATGTAGATAGAGATACATTTGTGTAATTTGTGAGGATTTTCCCAAGGCGTCTTCTATTCCCTTGAACATCTCATTTAATCAAACATACGAGGGCTGGCTGAGAACTTCGCGGCCTTGAGAAAAAAATGTACTAGCCAGTTTCAATTTATTGTTGATATGGATAATTTGAACCTTTACAAGGCTACTGGCAAAATTTGGCATCAATAGGACTAAGCTGGCACTCTTGGCACCATTTTTAATCCAACGTGTTTAAGATTTTTGTGAAAATGAGAAATTGTCAACCATGATCCACGATAAAATGTTTTATTATCACAGGCTGTATATCAAAACACACTTTTTAAAAGATGTAAGATACATAATTGGAGTCTCCTCTATCATATGCGGTAGTCAAATAATGGGTATCACATTTTAAATGTGGTCAGCAAGGTGTTGAAGAAAACCCTCGCAGTGGAATAAACTGCAGTTGTTTCGGAAAACGTCGATAAAATCATGGATGTTGTTCAGAAAGATCGCCAAATTAGTACCTGGCAGATAGCAGAGATCCTAATTGTCTTATGTGAATGAATAGATTTCATCTTAACTCAGGGCAGGGCTTGTATTAGCTTTCTGTTTGCAGGGTGTTACAGTGAACGCGGAGCAATATCGTGAAGACCTTTACAATTTCTTCTATAAAACTAGGATCCTAGCTTTGAAAAGTGGCTAGCAAAAGTGTACTCAACTTCAAATAGATCGTATAAAAAAATAATAAGAAAATCCAACCATACTCCAATACATTTTTTTCTCAAAGCCGCGAAGTTCTCAGCCGACCCTCGTATTATTAATGACCTCACCTGACTGTATGTATGTTATACAGGACACATTGAAAGATCTCTCACCAAAGAAATCCCTGGGACTGGACATCTCCAACCCTGTGGAGACAGAGGATGGCAAGCAACTGGACTACAGGATATGGGTGAGCCAGTTCTCCCGGCAGGGCCAGGGCAGCCAGCCCCCCGGGCCCGAGGGAGGGGGCTCCCACACTGCCACCACCCCCAGCCAGGCGGAGGAGGAGGCCTGGGACCACCTGCCCAGTGACGCCCTCCCTGCCAGTGATGGGAAACCTAATGTATGCAGTGACGCCCCAGTGGTGCCACACACAGAGGACACCCCCAGTGTAGGGAGCCAACCCGAGGGGCCTGGGCAGCCAGTGGGGGTTGAGGGGAGAGAGGTGGTGGTGCCTGTTACCATGGAGAGGGAGGCAGACAGGACTCCCGTTGTAGTCAATATACCAATTGTTCTAGAAGATGTAAGTACCTGCGGGGAGCATTGAGATGTATAGGACGTGTGGAGAGAATATTGAATTAATCCATATTGTATTGGTTGTTGCAGGATATGAAGACTCAGGATGGTGCATCGTAGGTTGTATAGGCGACACACACACACACACTACACATGTATAATACTATATTGTGTATTGAGGCATGCTCAGCAGTGTGGGCTGCCACCCTCTGTAATGTCTCAGTATGCATCTTAAAGACTGACTGATTGTGAGCTCAGCATTATGTGTGTGTGCTGTTTATTGATAAAGCATTGTATATATTGTATTGTAGTTTAGTTTATTGCTGCAAATATTTTGTGATTATTATTATTATTTTTGTATTATTATTATTATTTGTATGATGTGTTGTACTGTGCCTCACACACACACACACACAGTATCAGTATATTCACTCACAGACGAGACAAAGTAGAAGAAGACAGTTGAATCAATTACTATTAAATATGAATGAATTAGGTACCTATGTAATGTAATGTTATTCTCCCAGTGAGCCTTATGTTATGTTATGTTAGGTTGGTTTACTAGGGCGAGCTTATCTTATGAAAGCCATGTTGTGTTGTATGTATGTGCCTGTATGTATGGGAACATAGGGGAGCCACAAGGCTACAGTGAAAGAGGATCCTATTGGCTAATGAAATAACATAAAATACATTCTATCAGGAGTGCCCACCAGCCTATCAGTGAATGCAATGTGTGTGTAGACTTGTGTATGTATGTATTGTATGGGATGATCTGTAGAGAGTAGAATTGATTACTGCCAGTTGGTGATATAATCTCACGAGTTTAAGAACCTTTTTTGTAGTGTTTGTAAAGGACGGATATACCAGCCTAACGCATCATGTCTTCTTGTTCATTGCGCTCACTAATCCTACTATAACTGCGTGTACGAACTTGCATGTAGTTGCACTGTCTCACACTACAAAAAAGGCTCTTAACCTCACGCGACTAGTGTACACTGCGTGTATGTGTTGTTAGGTCAAATCATCTTGCCTTGCCTCATATTATACACCACACTACACCAGTAGGAGCAATACAGGGTGACTCACACCATTTGCTGCTTGTATTCTGAAGCTGAGGAAATAATCTCATCTCAAACCAATTAGGAGTGTCCTGGGAGTATCCAATATTAATACATAGTGAGGAAGGTCTATAAAAATCTTAAATAATATTACCTAATTAATATGTTCATACACAGGGGAGTAACTCCCATACAGTGTACAGATTGGATGATTGAGTTATGTATGAAGATATTACTAGAGCCTTGTGTATTGTACTGTGTGTTATATTGTATTGTATGGGAGGGGAGGGGGTATTATGTGAGAGTGTGTAGGGAAACTGAATGCACCTCTATGTATAGTACTGTGTGTATAGTACTGTGTGTATAGTACTGTGTGTATAGTACTGTGTGTATAGTACTGTGTGTATAGTACTGTGTGTATAGTACTGTGTGTATAGTACTGTGTGTATAGTACTGTGTGTACAGTACTGTGTGTACAGTACTGTGTGTACAGTACTGTGTGTACAGTACTGTGTGTACAGTACTGTGTGTACAGTACTGTGTGTACAGTACTGTGTGTACAGTACTGTGTGTACAGTACTGTGTGTACAGTACTGTGTGTACAGTACTGTGTGTACAGTACTGTGCGTATAGTACTGTGCGTATAGTACTGTGCGTATAGTACTGTGCGTATAGTACTGTGCGTATAGTACTGTGCGTATAGTACTGTGCGTATAGTACTGTGCGTATAGTACTGTGCGTATAGTACTGTGCGTATAGTACTGTGCGTATAGTACTGTGCGTATAGTACTGTGCGTATAGTACTGTGCGTATAGTACTGTGCGTATAGTACTGTGCGTATAGTACTGTGCGTATAGTACTGTGCGTATAGTACTGTGCGTATAGTACTGTGCGTATAGTACTGTGCGTATAGTACTGTGCGTATAGTACTGTGCGTATAGTACTGTGCGTATAGTACTGTGCGTATAGTACTGTGCGTATAGTACTGTGCGTATAGTACTGTGCGTATAGTACTGTGCGTATAGTACTGTGCGTATAGTACTGTGCGTATAGTACTGTGCGTATAGTACTGTGCGTATAGTACTGTGCGTATAGTACTGTGCGTATAGTACTGTGTGTATAGTAGTGTATGATATGAAGAGGATGTTGCCATTTGTTATTTATAATGCAAGTCAAGTACGTAATAGTTATTTATATTTTGCTAATGCATTTGTACTCAACACACAGACACACCTGCATGTATACACACACACACACATACTCTATTAAGCAATGTATCAAGTTATACTAAATGTATTGTGATACAAGTAGTGAGTAACCAGGGACAGGTGTGTGATGTGCAGGTAGCATGTATAGTGTGTTGCATTGTATAGTTTAGTATATAGTGACATGTTAGGTTAGGTTAGGTACATAATGTTACGTTGAGGATTCACTGTGTCTAGTCTTTAATATATAATAATACATACTACGTACTATATATACCTAACTACACATTATTAATGCCATTTCAAGTCACATACCAAACCTACACTTAGGTTAGGTCATAGTAGAGTTACATATTGTATTTAGTATTACTTGTAATTATTATATATCCTTAACTATATAGTACTACCTCTTCTAGGGACTCACGCCACCACTAGGCTCTCATACAGACTCACTGAGGGTTGACTAGAAGATGGTATTACAGTATTGTATTGTACTAATAATATATCTGATATGATTTCAATACAACATACATATTCCCAAAGACACATTGTGTATAGTAGAGAGGGGGCACTGTGTAGTATGTGTTAGTGAGTCCATTACACTACACTATGGAGGGAGGGAGGGGGGCCTTATACTTTATATATTACATTATGTATTGTACCACTAGGTAGTTATACTACACATCATTCATCTCACATAACACAGCCCTGCCGTCTAATGACAAAACACATCGCAGTGAGAAATGCACTGAAGTTGAATTATAGTTGATAGGAATATGTAGTCACCCATTGTATGTTGTTATTTGATAGTGTTTTTATGTACTAGTAACTCGTACTGCATTTTGTAGATAGAATTGATTGAGAGAGGATTACAGTGTTTTGTCATTGGACAGCAGGCTCCCTGTATTGTATCTCGTGCAGTACAGTGTTATATGTAATGCAGTGAATGATTCAGTATTGTATTATCTTATGAACTACGCTGCAGTCTAGTCTCACACTGATTGCTGTAACATGTAAATACATTGTTACAAACATTTTATATTGTCGTGTGCTAATCGGGAGAGGACTATTTGTGAACTACCTGTTTATGTAAAAGCATTAACTAGATATCTCCACCAATAAGTGGGTCATTTTGATTTTCACACTTTGGTGGCTGCTTGTGGATCAGGTAACTGGTTAGTGGTTAGGAGATGTGACTGCAGGATGGTGCTTATTTAGAGAGACTTATGCTGGATTTCACCAACTTCTCAGGTGAGGAATAGCGGAGATACGAGCCACTTATCATTATTTTTCATTTAAAATTTATGCTAGGTGACTCATAATCTCCACTATTCCTCACTTAAAAAGTTGGTGAAATCCAGCACTAGTGTTTCATTGATATTTAGTACTACTTCTACTACAATGTATATTCAGTATATTCCCTACTACCAAAGCTGTATAGTAATTCTATAAATCTATAATCTACATCCATTCCACACAATATTCTAATCTTCTCATCACTTCACTGCATTCATCTGATGATCTTTCATTAATATTACTTACATAATACTATATGACATTAGTTGTTAGTGGAGTCTATATAGTAATACTACATAATAACATAATCAATACAGTCTTATTGCATTTCCCAATCAATCCACTTTACATTAATAAGAATCTAACTGATGCCAACACATGATATAAACTCACTTGTATTGGATCTGTTTTCTTGTTTCTTCTATAGACTGTGTGTATAACTGTATATGTAACACAACATGGCTCATAGAATAAACAAGAAATGTTTGCATCAGTTGTTCTTATGACTGCTAAATAGTATTGGTGATTATATATAATGGCAGACAGAATGTCAGTTATTGATTTGATATTGTTCAGTATTATATATGGAGGAGGGGGGATTCAGTGACTGCAGAGGATCCAGAGAAATGATAAATCAATAACTCACATTCTCCCTGTTGATATGTGGATGGTGTGGCGTGTGGTGTACAGTGAGAGATGTCTCCGTGTCTGGTGGGGGAGGATAGTGCCGTCCTCTCACACTGTGTGAGTAGTACTAAGTACAATCCTCTCCCATCAGACATTACAGACTCGTGTGACGTAAAGAGATGAAGGATTTTATAAACATTTTTTATTCACTTTTCTAATCATCCAGACTTTGTATAAATAAATAATTGAATTAGGAGTTTTTAATACATTCTGTATATTATTATTATTATTATCTTGGCTGATGTTTTATCACATTATTATTATTATTATTACCAAGTTGTATTGTTGTTTTATTGTTCAACATTATAATATTTATTGTACTGGAAGTGATGGCTGTGTGGCGTGTGTGGTGATTGTGTTAGGTCAATTAAAGTATTAGGAGGTGTGTTAGGATGTGTGGTATTATAATATTATGTGACATACAGTGGGAGCTTACGGGACACACACACAGAGGGCATTGTCTAACTGCATTACTTATTAAGTGTTACCTGCATTTTATACTCAAGTTGATTGTTAGTTTATAATATAAATACAATATGTTGCATGTTAGACAGTCCCATCTCTGGCTGTGTGTCGTGTAGAGAGTGTAGAGTGTAGACGCCCACCAGCTGACTCGAATGAGAATACATTTCCATAGAAACACTTTGTAACTCTAATGATTCTTTAGTATTCTTTCAAATATTTTATTAATTGAAGATTATGTTGTTGTTGCAGATTTTAAAAGTCAATAAATAAATATTTGTTAATTTCATATCTACTGTTGGTTTATCATTCTTTACCTTTACTTTACATTATCCCGACCTAATCTTACATTATCCCGACCTAATCTTACATTATCCCGACCTAATCTTACATTATCCCGACCTAATCTTACATTATCCCGACCTAATCTTACATTATCCCGACCTAATCTTACATTATCCCGACCTAATCTTACATTATCCCGACCTAATCTTACATTATCCCGACCTAATCTTACATTATCCCGACCTAATCTTACATTATCCCGACCTAATCTTACATTATCCCGACCTAATCTTACATTATCCCGACCTAATCTTACATTATCCCGACCTAATCTTACATTATCCCGACCTAATCTTACATTATCCCGACCTAATCTTACATTATCCCAACCTAACCTCTACATCCATAGTATGAGCCATTGTTGGAGTTCCAGAATACAAGACTACAGGAAAATATTTAGGTTTGTATTTAATATCGTATTTGTATAATAAGAAACAACAATAGATTCGGAATGAATTGAAAAGGCATTGTAAATTACTGTTCTTTACTGTCGTGCATCGCAGGCCAATACAAGAGGAATAAGTACAACTCAGCATTGGGGTCATTACTCTCCAGCATTTTACCGCAGACAGATTTTTTGTGACTGAAAATGAACTTTAAAAAAAAAGTTTAATTTTTCCCACAAGACTGTATGTACGCAGCAATGATATGTATGTCTAAAAATGAGGGATTCTGGCAATCTGTTCTCTCTGTCTACCCTGCAAACGTTACATAGTTACTGCTAGTTTTTATATAATTTCCTATGAAGGGAGGTGAGAGCCTAATAAGAAAACTGGCTGGGCTGACCAACGACGTACTCTTTGCTATATCAATTACTGGGGACTTACAAGCACAGAACACATAATATGCTCAATCCCACCAACTTTTACCTAGGAAGGAGAGCCCTAAGAAATTTCCATACAAAAACAGAGATAATATTCTATTTAAGTATTGAATAAAGAACATCAGCTTCCAGCTACAACACAGCTTAATTCCATATGAAATGCAAGTCACTTACTCTGGGCGGAGATATTTGGGCACCTGACGTAGGTGAGTTGCATGTTGCATTTCATATGGAATTAAGCTGTGTTGTAGCTGGAAACTGATGTTCTTTATTCAATAGTAAAAGTTGGTGGGATTGGGCAATATATTATCTAGCGAGCTTACAAGTCCTTGTCCTAATCCTATTAATAATATCTGCCGGACAGAGAGAGAGGATGGTCAAGACCAACAACAATCCGCTACATGGTCGAGGAGTGGCCATTGGGAAGATTCCCAGGAGACCCAGCCAGCCTCCACAGAGCGGGACAGGATGTTACGGACTGGCTGCAGCGGCTATAGACCTGAGATTGTAGAGAGGAAAATGACGCAACCACAATTGGACCTTTGTAATACCTATATAGGTTCCTTAACAATCGGTGAAGGATCCTGCCCATATGCCACACGAAAAGTAAAGTAAGTACCCTCAACAATGATAACGATGCACAAGAAGAAGAATACTTACATATGAAAAGTCTACATAATAATCCTACAACAATCTACAATTTTATAAGTAGTAGAAAAATGTATTGTAGATTGTAGAGAGTGATCTAATCCACGAAACATTTGTGACCTTTTGTATCAGCCGCAATGTGGTCATGACAAAACTATTCCGTGAGACACAATGTCATCGAGTATTTCCACCGAGCGTGCATCTGCCTCCATAGCTCAGTGGTTAGAGCACTGGTCTTGTAAACCAGGGGTCGAGAGTTCAATTCTCTCTGGGGGCATCCGAACTTTTTTCGTTTTTTTTAGACTATTTATCATTAAAAAAAATACTTTCCGAATATAATATTTTTTTCTTAATTTATTATTTAATACAACGACATAATGTATTTAATGAGAAGTTAATAATACAATCATCTGCAGTAAGTTCGGTGGAAACTTATTATGAAGATCAACTTAAACCTAACTAATTTTTTTGTAATATTTATGTAATGTTTTAAAATAAAATAACAATATTAAAATTATTGTAAAACGTCAACAAAAAATAAGGAAAAAGTTTTTTTTAGATAATAATATTATCAAATTCTTGGTAGTACACGTTTCTGACGATATCTTAACTAGCAGTGCCATCTATGTGAAGTTATTGAAAATATTTTCTTATTACTTATTTAATATTTACATTTTTAAACGAGAAATGTACACATTATTTTATTATGTACCTATATATTTTATTATTATACACAGAAAAAAAACAATGCAAAGCTAAGATGTCAGGTCAGATTTCAAATTTATTAGAAACAATAGTTATTAAACATAATACAGCGCCATCTCGCGACATAAGTTCTAAATAATATAAAAGTACAATACTAGGTACTTAGAAGTAGTTCTGTTATATTCCAACAGATGGTGTTAATCATTATTATTATTACAAATTATTTTAATCTCTTAAATCAGTGTTCGCCAACCTTTTACTTTTTATTAAAAATATAAATGGTACAATTATTTGGGTTGGCTGGCAGAGTTTGCTGCATTGCGTGGACCTTACCTCGCCCTAGTGAACAAATGTTATTCCTACTTATAATATGTATTCCTATTTTGTAATGTCAACACATAATGTATTTGTATTTTGTTCACCAGATAAATAAATAAACATACCTATTTCTTAGGCGTTACTCAGTTGGTGCCAATATATAAGTTAGGTTGGTAATAATGGTATATAGTTATCTAATATGAATTGTAATAAGTAGAATGTATTGATAGCGATGCCTCCATAGGTCAGTAATTCTAATGATATTATAACCTAATCTATAATCCATGTATGTGTATATTGTATTGTACATAATATAGCGTATCAATATATAATATGCAATAACAATAACATTACTTACTGACATTGTTATAGTATAATCTAATCAGTAAATCTTCAGCATGTGTATGTGTGTGTCCTGTTGGGAACATTTTCAATAGATATATAATAATGTTCCATATTTATTTTCTGTATAAGATTGTCCATAGATGTAGATTTTTCTTCTTAAGTAGGTAATATTTATTGAACTTTGAATTAGTTGGGTAGCTTACGAGTAGAGGTACCTACCTATACCGAAATATTTCGTCTGTATAATATATACCTACACAGTGGCGGATCCAGGATTTCATTTTGGGGGGGGCTGAAGATTAAAAAAATTTTCCCGAGAATTTTTTTGTTGACCTTTTTTTTTTTTTTTTGGTCCTCGCCTAAAATTTTGAATCCTGCCGTAATCAACTGATGACCTTTTTTTTTTTTTTTAGGTCGTCGTCTAAAATTTGTTGACCTTGACGCCTAAAATTTTGTCGAGCGGCGGGGGGGGGGAATTGCATTCACTATACTACATTTTCAATTTAGTACTCAAGGCACTAGAAACGTCACTCAACATTTTGGGGGGGGCTAAGGGGCTAAAATCCCTACATTTGTTCTATATGTACTACTGTAATCCATGGTTTGGGGGGGGGGGGGGGCTTCAGCCCCCTAGCCCCCCCCTAAATCCGCTAGTGTACCTACAGTGTGTTGAATAAAATGTCGCAAGATGGAGGCAGGCTCCTATAAGCTAGCCAATGTGTATTGATGAATGATGATAGAGAGGAGGATGATATTGCACACAATACAGTAGACCTACTTAACTATCTGTATAGCTAAACTCCCTGCAGTCTGAATAGAGAAGGGTTTCTAATTACATTGCATAATACTACTATACTGCCTATCTAATTATATACCAAGCCACAGTGTCTGGTCACATTATATCATTATACAGGACATGGACGTCGTCCAGAGGGGGCAGGGGGGCAGTTGCCTCCCCTAGAGATTGGAATACGTATATACTTCTTCATATTAAATGATAAAAACACACATCTTCCCATCATATAATAAATTTTCAGCATGAAAATCTATTAAAATGCAACTGTTTCATAAAAAAGTTAAATAACTCTCCGGGAGTCCCTGACCGGGACAAATGACTGTCGGACCGGGACACCGGGACACGGACCTCAAAATCTGGACATGTCCCAGTGTACCGGGACGTATGGCACAGCTAACTATAGTTATTTTAATGATTATACTAAAAACAATTTTATTAGGTGGGTATTGTATTTTATTTATTTATTTATTTCACAAAGCACACCGACAGACACTGAACATGAATTTAGACAAAAATAAACTAATACAATATAAAGAATCAAATCAGCAGAGAAGTATATAAGTACTTAATATATTATCTTATGTGTCTATGTGTGTGTAACACTACATACTTAACTAGGTAAATATTTCATACACCTATCAATCTTTACCAGTGGTCCCCGAAGTGGGATGCGTATGTTAACTAGCAATCCACTTAGTAATTTACCTACAGTCTGCACCAAGTTTGATGTATCATATTATTATTTTCTTATAAATAAAATTAATCTGGATTTGTCGAAATAAACCCAAATAGGAACATCTTTGTACACTTCACAGAAAGCTTAAAACCTTGTGTTGTGAAGTGGAGTAAGTCGGGGATTGAACCCGCGCCCACTGGATTAACAGTCGAACGCCTTACCAACCAGGCTACCGACCACCTCTTGGGATAAAAATGAGCAGAGCGAGACTCTCCTGGGACAGAATTTGTTAATATTTTCATAGAATGATAAGTATCTGCGTTCATTTCCCCCTAGTCTCGTCAGTGGAGACTCTTGGACCACTTTGCCCACTGTTCTTTACATATTGTCCTATGGACCTCATGTGCAAAACACTGTGGATAGGGGGGGCGGTGATAAGTTCGTCTAAAATCAATTGGTCTAAAATCAATTCGTCTTATTATCAATTCGTCTAAAATCAATTCGTCTAATTATCAATTCGTTTAAACTTTAAAATCAATTCGGGCAAATTGATAATAATTAGACGAATTAATTTTAAACTAATTGATTTTAGATAAATTGATTTTAGACGAACTTACCAGACGCCGGGTAGGGGAACATAAAAATTGTAATATTTATGGAGTGGATATTATCAACAACTCATTATTGAGTGATAATTAGTATGAATAATTCAGTTGTGTTGTGTGGTGCTGTAGTGTGTTTGTGTGTAAAGTGTGTACATAAGTTGATGCGATAAACTGTAGAAGTGTATTTAGGTATGTGTGTTGCTCTTCTATGTATAATCTACATGCAGACATTACATAATCTGCATAACAAAATATTAATAAATTATCTAAAATAAGGTAATACTTAACTTGCCCATACAATCATCTGTTATAATAAAAAGATAAAATGTGTCTTCTGTTTAGTACTTGTTTTACGAATTAAGTAACTTTCCTACTCTAAATTAATGTACCTACTTAGGTACATTGAATTTCCCACGAAATAATTGTGATATAAAGTTTTGCTTTAAAATAAATAGCAGCGGAACTGCCGAGCTCCAAAAATAGCCAATTTTCGTATTTTTTAGAAATGTATGAAAAATAGTTGACCTTTTCGGGTATATGCTTGATTTTAACAATTATTCTTCCAATTTATTAGACATATTTCACCTTATTGGAATCAGGAAATATGTGGAAAGTTTTCAGAGTATACATAGTTTTAAATATAGTTATTTACATCCACTAGAAATGTTTAAAAATTGGTACATATTTTTGGAAAGATCAACTTTTCCCACACGAAGCAATTAGGTATGGCTCCCAACTATTTATTGTGATATACCTACTATGACGCTATAGTAGTGCGAGTATAATTCCTCACTGCTTTTTAAGACCCTCCACTCATCGAATAAATAAATAAAAAATGATGTATTGTTACAGATGGATAAGTTAGTGTCTGTGGATGATTTCGAAAAGTCCGCCTTGGAGCGCCTCCCTCGCCAGGCTGGGGACTATTACAGGAGTGGAGCCACAGCTGAGCACACGCTCCTGGAGAACACAAGAGTCTATTCCAGGTAGCTATACCAACTCACACACTACATACAATAGGTACACTGATATAACAACATTGTGTTTATATGAGACACTTCCAGGTAGACCTGTTAAACAATATCTTGTTTATCAACATGGAAGTTGAATCAAATAATTATTATTGTTGACTTCTTGAATGATAATTGTAGATATTTATTATTCATTATTTAACCTTTCCAGAACTATTAGTGATAAAATATCACATGAACATAAGAAGAGGATTGTTTGCTGTACCTAATGCAAAATTTTAACGTTGTCTTACATAAAAATATTAATTTATTTATGTATAAAATAATTGCTAAACAGTTTCTTTATCAGCCTATCCCCGTCCACTCTTGAGCAAAGGCCTCCTCCATTTGCCTCCATGTTGCCCTGTCCTAAACATACTTGCAGATATTATAATTGTGATACCTACATCCAATTTCATAAACCATCCTCAAGTAACTGAGATTGTTTTCGTATTTCCAAATGGTACAAGAGTTATATACTTAAATAAATATTTTCCCATTCCATTCCAGGTACCGCATCCGCCCCAAGTGCCTGCGTGACGTCTCCAAGTTAGATCTGTCAGTGCAGGTGTTAGGAGACACAGTGCAGTTACCATTTGGCATAGCGCCCACAGCCATGCAGAGGCTAGCGCACCATGATGGAGAGGTCGCCACTGCTAGAGGTGAACAATAACTTAAACTAGGTGCAAGTCAAACAGCCCCTCACACAGCATTAGCCCTCGGCAGTCCAGTGCTCTGGATATAGGCCTCCCTCCCAACTTTCATAACTCCCTGTCATTTGCCATTTTGTGTCACTGACGTCTAGCTATAAAAATACCATCGGACCATCTTGACTGTGGTCTCCCTGGGATTCTGTTTCCGGTTCTCGGTCGCCATTCCAAGTTTCTTTTGGTCAAGCGATCATCTGTTGTCCTAATTATAATATGACCAGCACAATTCCATTTTAGTGAGGCTGTTTTATGGACCACATCTGTCACTTTTGTCCTTTATCCAATCCACTGATTCTATCTCGCAAGCTGATGTTTAGCATCTTTCTCTCCACTGGACGTTGGATTCCATGGAGTTTTGCATTGTCTACATTTTACAATACATTTTGTTATGATTTCCAGCCGCTGGTAGTTTCGAGACTCTCTTCATTCAGAGTACAATATCCACATGCTCCATAGAGGAAGTGGCTGCTGGAGCTCCTAGCACCCTAAAGTGGTTCCAGCTTTATATTTACAAAGACAGGTGAGACCACGATCGAGGCCTTCCACAAAGCTATATTATATTTCTTACGCTGATAATCCTAATGTGTCTGATCGCTGTCCAATATTATTCTAGGAAAGTCACAAAGGATCTGGTGTTACGAGCAGAGAGATCTGGCTTCAGAGCTATAGTCCTAACAGTTGACGCTCCATTCTTCGGAATCAGAAGAAATGATATAAGGAATAAATTCACACTTCCTCCGCATCTGAAGTAAGCCTACTTCTACTCAATTATTTAAAGCAATCTTTACTTTGAATAATTGCAATGATAGATTTGTTCTCTTCCAGGATGGCCAACTTTCAAGGCCTCCTGGCTGACAAGATCAACACCACAGATAATACAGGATCTGGGATTAATGAATATGTCAGTCAGTTGTTTGATAGTTCCATCACATGGCAGGATGTGGAGTGGCTAAAGAGGTTAGTCAAGTGGAACTCTTAACTCAGAGTAACAAATCTGCTCATGCACATTTTGATCAACACCTGTAAATTAGGTTACAATTTATGTCCCTAACGATAATTCCCTTAGCAAATTATTTTAGCTTGCTCTAGTGTGCCGTGTAAGCCTGCTATAAAATTTCCATTGACTGTTTCAGTTTAACTAAGCTCCCCATTGTGGTGAAAGGAATACTTCGCAGTGATGATGCCAAGTTAGCTGTAAAGCATGGAGCAGCTGGTATCATAGTATCCAACCATGGAGCAAGACAAGTGGATGGAACTGTCACATCGCTAGACGCTCTCCCTGAGATCCTGGAGGCTGTGCGGGGGAGTGGGGTGGAGGTGTACCTGGATGGAGGAATAAGAGAGGGGACTGATGTACTCAAGGCTCTTGCTCTGGGAGCCAAGATGGTAAGCTGGGTGGGATCTTTAAACTAAAGAGAGATATTCTCCTCGTGCATTCTCCATTTATTTGCATTGATGATATTTTCAGGTATTCGTAGGGCGCCCAGCCATATGGGGCCTGACCCACGGTGGACAGGAGGGAGTGGAGAAGGTCCTCAGTATATTGAAGCTGGAATTACAGAGTGCCATGGCTATAGCTGGTGAGTGTGGTGTGATTCAATCATCCATCCAGTAACTAAACTAAACTAAGCTATTGCTATACTAATTAAATGGTTCTGCTATTTACAGGCTGCTCCAAGATCTCCGACTTGACATCAGACCTTCTCATTCACAAATCTAAATTAATCTCTAAATTATAATTTACAAAACGTATTTCCTGTACATGGTTGGAGCGCGGACTTCCCAACCTAGAGTTTTCGGACACAAATCTTGATACAATATTTTAAATATCACAATTTTTATTTGTAAAATATGGAATTTTGTCGTAGTTGAAATAACAAGTAGTTATATCTCAACAGATTATATAGTAAAGGATGACCTTCTATGAAGCTTATACTGATCCTAGGCTGGTTTAATGTGATTAATTTACATTTAAGTAACATTCTCCAATTCCAATCCATCCATTGAGATAACTTGTTGTTGATGGTGTATATTCTGCAGTATTCATCACTTCACGACAAAAGCTTTCAAGTTACTGAGCACTGTGCAGGATAATATTTTCTGTTATAAATGCGAACTCATGATCGCCCGTTTAGACAGAGGTGGCGATGTATCCAGCTGAGTCAATGCTCGTACTCATTATCTTCCTATAAATACCACTTCTTCACCACGGCTTACAACTTTATGTTTTCGGCTCCAGAATTATGAAGGACATATATAATAAATAAAATATATAAACCAAATAGCAATTTCAACTTGTCCAATTTATTTAAATAATAATAATAATAATGACAATAAATAATATAACTAAGTAGGTATCTATATTAATTAGGTATATAAGGTAGGTAGGTACATCACTATATAATATTAGGGATAGGGATATAGGAATAATCTTTTTACAATACATATGTATTATTATATTAGGAATCGCAAATCAACTTATCATTTATTTGTTGCAATAATAAAAACTGCGAAATACAAATATCGCTATTCCGCAGGATGTAGGCTTTCCTTACACATAGATGTCATGTCTTATTCTTATTCCCGTAATTATTTATGCCACGTAATTTTTTTACTGAAATAGCGATGTTTGTATTTCACCATTTTCATTATTACTTTGTATAGAACTATAGGACAATAAATTTCCAACAAATTTGTTTTCACAGGAAAAATAAAGGAGGTAAATCAATATACTACACGTATTTATTTCATTTTATTAGCTCATAAGCAAACACTTTACTCATGTAAAAAAACGAATAAAAAATCACTAGGGCGAGCTTGCTGAACTGCGATTTCATTAATCTAATCTTTGGTATTTTCTTAAATAATTAGATTCAATTCATTATCATATTTTTGGCCAAATTATTCTGAATACTGTAAAGGCAAATTGAAGTATGTAGGAAACTGACTATATCCTCAATATACTAATACAGATTGGAAGAAGGAAGATATCTTGGCTTTAGGCTTCAGGGAAAGAACTTCTAAGATGGCCAATATTGTCAAAGGATCTTGGATGGCGTCAGAAAAATATTTTCTCTTTATTCACACGCTCTGTATATTATTATTTATGGGTTGACTGTAAGATATTGCTTTTGCAATAAGTCCGCCTTTTTGGCACACTACCATTGTCTTGTTTTCGTGACTATGCATATTTTCTTTGGCCAACAAAGATTTATTTATTTATTTAATATGCAAAAAAATGTAAGTTGTTATTTTATAATTTATTTTGAAGGATTTAACTTTGTCTCATTATAATAAGAGGACTTATGGAATATTTATAACAAACATACATTTGGATATTACAAATACGAGTACATATTATTTTATTTTAAACAACTTTTGTAATCGCCTTTATCCCAGTAATAACTTTTTAAATAAACAATAGAAAACTATAATTGGATTACTGAAAATATTTGGAAAGCTGCCTTAAAACATTTCAACATGAAAAGCAGAAAATTGGATAAAAAAATATTGTTATATCTGGTTTTGAAATGAAAATATTCAAATTCATATTAATTATATTTAGGGAATGTGTATGTGGAATGTGAACACAATGCAACAGATCATTTTTTTATTTCAAAATGAACCACTTCGTTATACTTTTGCTGTTTTTTCTATGAAGCTTGTGATTGGTTGTGAAGTATTTGGATAAAATTATGATATACTCGTAACTGCGGAACATCCCCGGAAGATGCCCAGGATAGAGCCAAGTGGCGGCGAAAAACAAGAATGGCAGACCCCACCATCATGTGGGAATAATAATTGCCCAGGGAGAGAGAGAGATGATATACTCGTAATATCCACAAAGTTTCTCGTGATAATTTTGCAAAATTTTCACAAAAAAATATTTTATTATTAAAAGATTAAAAAATAAATTAAATACATTATTGTAAATGTAAAAAATATTTTATGTACTTAAGCAATGAATATATTTTTCATCATAAAATAAAATTGGATTATATAAAATGTTTTTAATTCTTTGGCACAATTTAATTAATAAAATATAGATTAAATTAACATAAACATTGTTTATATAAATTGATGTATAAAATATATGGAACTATCATAAGTAAGTAAGTTTGTTATCATAAAATACTGATCATCTTAAAATCAACAAAAAATAAAGTAACGTCAAATTTATTCTTAAAAAATAATCTCTAAAAATATGCAAGAAGATTTCTTATTTTGTGTACATTTTGTATGTAATCTAAGAACTATACTTTTTTTTTCAAAGGTATACTGATAAATGATGGGAAAATCTTTTCTACTAATCAACCAGGATCATCTCTAGTCTATTTGTGACGGAATAGGAACCATGAGAGTGCATTATAAAAAGGTTATATTTTTTAAATAAATATCTGACAATTTAATGAATACAAGTTACATAGAGGGGGCTACAGAATGTATTTATTTTCCTATAATAATGGATATTATATACAAGCAATATACAATAATTAAACAATATACATAATATAATATAAATATATAAAGCACGCTACGATCGTTGATAGAATCCTTTGAAAAAAATATATTAAATTAATAATAAAATTACATCTGATTGTCTGTTTTCTATTCTGGAAAAAATACTGAGGAATTATGCCTTGAAAATATGGAGACAAAATAAAAACAATTAAACAGAAAAGTCTGATTTCTTTTATGAGTTCATCGTGCTATGAGAATACTACCAATGTAAAATTTTGGACTCTGGATCAATTGTCTCTGTGTTCTTTAAATTTTAGTCTGCTGTGCTTAATAGGTCTACTGGACCGAGAAATTGGTTAGAAATTGGTAACGAAATGCCCACAAAAACAACAAAAACAATAATCTATTGGTATACTTAACTAGTTACTATTTTTAAGATTTAAGATTTTTTGTATTACTGTCTGTTTGTTTGTTTGTTTAATGAATGAATAAGTGAAAATATATCAATTAAGTACATGGTTGGCGCAGTTGGTTGAGGCGGCAGTCTCTCAAGCGGGAGGTGCCAGGTTCAAACCCCGGCGCTGGCGATGTATTCCACACTTTGCGATACAGGCTTTTAGCCTAGTGCAAGGTGTGCAGGAAAGTATGTGGGTTTGTGTATGCAAGCCCAGATACTAAAAAAAAAATAAAACAGATCGTGTGTCATCGTTTTCAAAATTATTTGGACTCGGATTGTTTGTGATGTTCGTGAGATGGCCACAGATAAATACTTAGAAAAAAAAAACAAAAAAAAACACATACAAAATCAAAAAATCCGTTGTTTTTCAATAAATAAGAAGACAGTAATATTAAAAATGGTTTGTTTAAAAAATATACAAAAAATGAACAACAATTTACAAGTAATAAGTATTAGACATACATTATCATATTGTAATCATAGTACACAGTTTTATATAAATACATTATTTTATTACTATTTAATATTCTTAGCAGCAAAAAATAAAGTATATGCTTCTAAAACATCAACAATAATTTATATTTTATTTATTTTCATTAACATTTCTTTATTAATTAATTAGAAATATAATTTATTAGGAATATACGGAGGTACGTAAGTTTACTCAGAGTCAAATGGAGAGCAAGTCTGAAGAAGGATCTCTAATGTTTCTACCAATAACACTTTATTAGGTACTGACAATAATTAGGCTCGTCACCCATCACACCGCGTCAAACAATGATGCAGACGCAAAAACTAAAGCGGAATTGGAGATTTAGGTGGGGAAGGATAATGAAATGTTACGTGGGGAAATGTCATTTCTGAAATCTATTATCAAAACTTTTTTTTAATTGGAAGGTCAAGGGACCAGTTGTTGTCCCTTGTGTCACTCCGATCAAAATATATCTGTGTATGACATCACCGCTTATAGAACCCACTTTTTATATAACATTCAGAATGGTTTGGTTTGGATAACCTCATTGGCGAACAAGATGTAAAATGTTTTATGGAAGTTTTTGAAATGTCTTAGAGGACGCTTACAGGAAAAAAATATTTTAAAAGGGAGGTCAATAATTCTACAATGCAGGGATCCTTTAGTATTTAAATAAATCTATTGGACTTGTGACGAATGACGATTCAATCGAGATATTACTTTTATTTAATGAATCACAAACAAATAATAAGAACATAATGTGCAGCACATGATTTGGTGGTGGTTGAATGCCGTCACGAATGTTTGAGTGGAGGCAGGCAAAGTAGTTTAGCCCCAGAAGGAAAGGAAATAAATATGGCTTAAGAAGCGAGGGGGGAATTAAGGACAGGACAGCCTTTCTGTCATAATTTCTGTACCAGTCTTTACAGAAATTATCACAGTGGTATCGTCAAATTATAATTACAATCAAATATTCAAACGATAGTCCCAAAAACCAAAACGAATTTTATAATTATGAAATAGTACGAGGAGTACCACAGGGCACTAATATGGGCCACGTTGTTTCCAAGAGAGTAACTCGAAAATATTAAGATATCTATGAATATTTCTCTATTTTCCACTGCCTAGTAGAAATAGTGTTAATTATTTATATCATTTTGTTAAATGCCGCAATAATAAAAAAATGGAGGCAATAATTCTCCGAAATTTTCAATAGATGTTGATAGCATAGAAAAATAGTGTCATATGAAATACTTCAGAATTACAGTGTGTTAAACAATAAAAAAACAAATTTCACAGTCCCTATAAATAATAGTATAACAAAATGAGCATCGACCAAGCAATTCAATAATCATTTCAACGTTTTCGATTTTTCGATAAAAGGGCTTTGCATTGTGTATTGCTGTACATAAATTGCCAGTACATTATTTTGTCCATTTGTCGAGATTGTGTAAATTGTAAAATTCTTATTATCTGATATTTTTATTGAATTAATTATCTTGTGATAAAATATCCTTCTCCAGACTATAAGAGAGATGGGGAGAGAGCAAGTGAGAGAGAGAGAGAGCCAACTACAGCTTCATACAATCAACACAGAATATTGAGTAATTTAGATTTCATTGTATTAAGTTTAATGTAATTTGGCATTGTTAATAATTAACATTGTGTGTATTTATATTAATAGGTAATAATATTATTATCTAAGTTTATAAATATCCAATTTGTTTGTTGTTTTGTTGTTTGTTTTACATAAATTAATATTTATTGTTGATTTTATTTTACAGGTTATTCGTTCCACTTGAGAGAAAGTCATTGACATCTTTTTGCCTGTCATTGTTTGATTCGATATTCGCCATCTTGGATAAAATCCCGCGCTTTTCCAACACCCTGAAGTTGCCGTAGTTCCGCTCCATAGACAAAGCATCGCGCTTCCCGACGTTCTGCAGGTAAACTCTGTTCTTCACGGCTTGTATCTCGTTCTCCCTCATCTGCTTGCGCGCAATCTCCAGTAAGAGCCTCTGCCTCAGGACGTCCATTGGGTTGACAATTGAGAGTGACGGTTGTTTCCTCTTTGCTCTGAAGCCTTCTTCGTTGTTCTGAAAAGTAAAATAAACAATTCGTTATTCTATGTATGAACAAACTGAAGAAAAACCGAGAAAGAACTTGAATGAGGTGTAACCTAACCTAACCTAACCATAATGCTTTCTTTGTGTTGGTAAGGTTTGGTAACAGACTATAGGCGAGATGGTCTGATGACATCAAAGAGGTAGCAGGACAGCAGTGGTACAGACTAGCGATGGATAGGGAAGTGTGGAAGTCTGAAAGGGAGGCCCATGTTCAACACTGGACGAGTGAAAGCTGATACTTATGATGATACTTGTATACTAATAGATAGTGAGAGACAAGGCAACCTGCAATACCACTCTTATAATATGAAGTAAGGAGATATTCCTCCCCATACAACATAAAGTACTATAGGACTAATCTAAACCACACTACAATTCTACATATAAGGCCGAGCTCTCACCTGCAAGAAAACTTCTGCAAGAAGTGTCAGACAGCTGAGAGACAGTATCTTGCAGGTGTAAACTCCGTAGGAAGTTACAGTCTGCCAGACTGTCGGCCACTTCTTGCAGAAGTTTTCTTGCAGATGGAAACCCGGCCTTATACTAGACTCGGCTAGAGACAGCGGAACATCGCAATTATTTTTTTCTCTACGACTTCTTCCACTTCCTTCCGCCCGGTCGGTCTTCATATAATTTGCATACTGCATACCTTTTATATACTCGTACTATACGCTATATAAGTAACTTATAGAACTATAAGACTTTTATACGACAGAGTCTAAACATAAAACTGTGTGACATAAAGAAATGGAAATGTTTCAAAGACATCTATTTATCATTCACTAGTTTCTACCTACCTGCAAATATTCACGGAGGGTTGGTTATAGCACTACCGTTGTTTGTATTCTTAGTACCTATTGGTAAAGGACGTTTTATACGCAGGCACGTCTACGTATACCATCTAGTATGAATGGTTATGTTACATATGAAATATAATTTGAAAGTAGCGATGCAATGTAACTATATCTTATTATCACATCACGCAACACTAAACCAAGTTTGCTCCGTGAGACTTCTGAAAAAAGACAGACAACAGTTACTTCCCACTTATTTGTGGTAAGTGTCCATATGAATATTATTTTAGAGCACATAGAATCAACAGAGATACTACATAATATATGCACACAGCACACCTCTGCACAGAGCACAAGAGCAATACAAATATATGGCATCTACCTGACTCAGCATTGTGCACTGTGCACTGTGCTTACACCTTACAATCAGAGCCGTAGCCAGGATTTCATTTCGGGGGGGTTCGAGCTTTGGACCAGAGACATATTGAAGGTCCCTCCTCACACCCGAATAACACAGGCGCCGGTTAGGCGCCTTTTTATTCGCTCTTTCAGCCCAAAGTTACTCAGACGGTCCCAGGGTTAGCCGGAAGGGCACCCCCCATGACTAATACCATCCAGAGTGACACCTTCAATATCCCTGCTACAAGGAGGATAACAAATAATTAGCTACATTACATAATAACTTAGACTTGGATCAGAAACAATAAGTGAAAACCACGGGCATCGCCAGCTTCGAGCACAACTCAAATTTTGACATTACCAAATGAAAAAAAAACTAGTAAATAGCGCCGCTGTCGATTTTTTTTAAATAGGTGAATTGATGAAAATTGTTGTAAGGAATCTGAATATATTTCTGGGATACCAATACGACAAGTGAGCGCCGCAGGTGAAAATTTTGTCATAATACATTACAAGGTAGGTAAAATAGAACCGTTTTAAAATGCAGTTTGTTTTTTGTGCACAAACCCTCAGTGTATACGTAATTAGATTAGCGCCGCAGACATATTTTTTTAAATTAAACAGCTGAGATTTAATAATTTTTCACAATAATTATTGAAAATTGATGACATGGTGTAAAAACGATGTGGTAATAATGTGATTCATTTCTCATACGTGTAAAACTGTAGGTTCGTTGAAGAATTTCGAAGGGGGGGGGGGGGGTTAAACCCCCAAAACTCCCCCCTGCCTACGGCCACTCTTGCACTATGCACTGCACTGCACTGGTGTTTACATAGACAACTGATAGTGTTAAGGTGAGTACCTACCTGATATTGTATATTATATATTATATTATAATATTCATAGCTCTACTGGAGGTGCCCGGCGTCACCCGAGTAAGTAAATAAACTTTACAATGTTGCATCATAAAAATATCACCCACACTAGGTACTTACTAATAATATTTTTGAACTTACTGTTGACCTTTGATGCCATTTTCTTTTTATACTGCTAACATACGAGTAATGTCATTTTATATTCATTCATTCATACATTAGTTTTGTCTTCTTCGCATCCCTTGCGAGGTAGGCAGAGATAATAGATTGCCAAATTTCCTATCCTTACACACACGTTTTGCCTCTGTCACATTCATGAAATCCGTCTTACACACTCTACGATTCCTTTTACTCAAAACACAAATGGCCGCGTTTTCTCACACCTCTTCACTCACTCCAAAATATATTTTTGTCATCCTGTCGTCATTCATTCTTTCAACGAGTCCAAACCATCTTAGTATATAGATATATCTTATCTCTAAGATTTTTCCCACACATTCTTCTTAACGACCTCATTTCCACTGCATTGAACCCTGATTCTGACAAAAGAAGTTAATGTATGTAGATTTTTGTATTGTCCTTTATATTGGAAATTTAATAAATATATACTATATTTTGATGTTAGTGATTAAGATAATGCTACATACATAGTATAGTACCTAACTATAGAAGATAGTAATATTGAATAGTTGATTATATGCGGCGGTAGTGGATGAGGTTGCAGTTTGAATTTCGTGCTTGAGATAATCTTCTGACATTCCACTCCGACTCTGTACAATGTACACCCCCTCCCACACCCCCTACACCCCCCTAAACAACCCCTCTCAATTTGATGCAAATGCACAACTGTCTTACCACAATATAAATATTGCATCTACCACTACTTTTCAAATGATTATAATAAAAACCCAACTCCAACCCTAAGTGTTTCAGTAGTATAAAATATCCTTAAAACACTTTTTTTCAGAGAGCTCAAAGGGGGTTCTTCTCGACGAAATCCTCCGAAAAATATTATTATTAACACCTTCTGTTTATTAATTTATTCTTTAAGTGAAAATTTGCACACAATACAATTCAACAAATACACAGCTACATATAATAATAATAACTAATGCTCACTATCGTGGGCAACGAGGAGGCTGATGAACTTGCCAGAACTGGCGCAGAAAGACCCTCCGTAGGCCACGAGCCTATTTTCGGATTGCCGCGTAGCACTCTCAGAGCCAGCCTAAAGTGCTGGGTCAGCGACCAGAGCCGCGAAATCTGGACAAACAGCATAGGATTGAAACATGCGAAGGAACTTATTACAGGGCACTTTACTTTACAACCCTTTTTTACTCCCATCTTTTTGTCAACATTATGTACCTATTGAGTATTTAATTGTAATATTCAGCAGGTTAGTTACCTGCATGTTTTCCATTTCCGTGAGAATGTAGAGCCTGGGGTCCGCCACTCCGCCCCAGGCCACAGAGGGACGGTACTTGGAGGTCAGGCGAGGGAGCAGGTAACCGAATGTTTCCTGCAACAAATCAAGCAATCAATTACTTCATCATATGATATTAGGAACAACACGTCCAATATAGAGTGTAGTTGCATAGTACACTCACAGCATCTGGTGGTGGCGCATCTATCGCTTGCAGTGACAGGGGCGGCTCCAGGTCCAGTGGCGGCCGCGCTGATGCAAGGACTCCACATGTCAGGACCAGCGCCCACCTCACCAACACACGGGTGAACATCATTAATGTCTGCTAATCACCAATCTGAAACAATACAAAAAAATAATTAAATACACTCCAACCCAAAGTTTTATAATTTAATTTGACATATTAATTTTAGGTTAGATTATTGTTTTTTTTATCTCTTCTTTTGACTTTTATATTTGATTTTATATTTAATCGTAGATTAGCTTCTAATTTCTTATTTATCGATGATATAATATTGGCTAAACTTGTACAACCTAATTAGGTCGCTGTTTGAGCTATATAATACTCCATGTCTATTCTATTTCTATGTGTATTCAGTGTCTGTGTTGTACTTATGAAAGAAATAAATAAATTAGCCCTATCACTACCAGTGTCCTCCAGAAAGGGCATGTAGAAATAAGAATGCTAAAAAAGAGCTGCCCCAGCGCAAACGAAATGTAACTCAAATGATAGGTAAAAGTAAGTAAATATATACTCCATAGCGGGCATCATCGAAATCAATGACTTAATGTGTTAAATACTTATTCAAAGTTTTACAGGGGTCACATGAATGTATTAGTAAAAGGAGCATTAAACAGTTACAATTGCGGTTTAAAAGCGTATATTAAAAAAGCTCGTCTTCATTTTCTTCTTCCTCATCAGCCTTGGTCCCTAGACAGCTGGACAGAATTAAGAAATAATACCTAATTTTTAATGTTCATTCTTCATTCATTTGCTTCCTTGTTGCCTGTTCCCGAATATGAAGTGCATATTTTTACTTGCAACTCTAAACTACCCGAGCGTTTGGGGGCGGATAACGGGAAAAATACTTTTTTTTTCGAATTTCTTCAAAAAATGGTAGATTAAATCGGTTGTCAGAAAAATTCCACAACCTTCAAATTATTTCTAATAGTGGGAGAAAATGAATTAAAATAAACGCCATACTATAAAAAAAAAAAAAAAGAATTAAAATGTCGGATTTTCGATTGCTAACTGTCACACTACTCGTATAAGTAGACAATTTTGATTTCCCCATAGTACTCGTACTTCCAATCTAATAAAATGTCTGTCTTATTCGGATTTTATTTTGTAGAATATCCTAAATTAATTTAAACAAATAAGAATTGGGATTTGGGAACAAAGTCATTATCAATACAAATTATATTTATATGGGGTTAACTGGAAGAAATCGCAGTTCTGCGATAAGTTCGCCCTAGTAAACAACGTTTTATAATCTGTACTATGTCCATTTTGTATATTTATATGTGTTTGTTGTTTACTTTAAGTTTAGATAAATAAAAATAAATAAATAAATAAATTTACGGGGCAATTTCTACCACGTCTAATAAAAAACAATAAGTACATCATATACGTAGAAATTAATTCTTATTTTTTTATACTGTGGTATGTAGATAGGTACGCAGGGCGTATATAGCTTTTCATTTCGGAGGGGGCCGATCCAGATGCATTAAAAATAGTAATAGCGCCGCAGGCGAAATTTTTCTTGAAGGCGAGTAAAAAAGGACGAGTTTTAGGTTGGTATTAAAATTATACGGAATGATAAGAAAAATAGCGTTAATTTTTCTAGAATAATGGGGGAAGTGGTGGCAGATTTAATGTGATTATTTTACATTTCGGGGGGGGGGGGGGGTCTTTCTGTCACGTTGTATAAAATGGTACTTACTTGATTATTTCCTCGAAAGAAATATTATAAAACTATTTTCTTTCATAATTTCATTAGTAGGTACGGTACCATTCGATATTTCAAAATTTTCATTCATATAAGTTTAAAAAAGTGAGACTTGACGAAAATTTTTAGCCACTAACGAAGGCGTCGCTGCTTTAAATTTACATACATATTCATCGAACTTGCAAAATTTTCCAATGGACAAGCGTTACATACCTACATGACTTGGATTATACGAGTATTATGTAATGGAATAGTTCATTAGAAAAATAGTACTGATTCAAATTTTAGTGACAGCACCCACCCCAAGAAAAAAAGGGCGCCTCCCCCCCTAATATACGCCCTTGATAGGTTGTATTACACCTAATACTAAGACAGGTGAATTCCCATCCCTAGTGTAGGTTACCATTCCTCTTCTTCTTCTTGTGCCATATCAGGTCCCCCCCCCCCCCCCCCCCCCGAGGTTGCCATTCTTCTTGTTGTGGTGCCATATCAGGTCGGAGGTCCCCCCGAGGTTACCATTAGGTAATATTAATTTCACGCTATTTAAATATAGAAACCACATAATAATACATACAATTGTCAAAGGTAATTCCACAATGGCTGCTACAGGTTTCTTTTGCTTTCCCTTTACCTCATTAGATATTGTGAATGTAATAGAATGTGGGGTGGTCCAACTGGAAATATTAGCAAATCTCTGTTTCAATAGAAGGAGCAAACGCAAAAAGATAACGTCAATGGGTACTGTGTAGGTAGTTAGGCACTTAATTAATCCAGGAACCTATCCACTGTATTGTGCCTACCTAGTACCTACACAACAACTACCTAACACTCATTTGTGGTTTTGTGATGAATGCTTTTTAAAAATAATACAATCTTACGAAAAAAAAACTATAATGGGGAATGAAGAACTGAAATGAATGCTGTTTACTCTTCTACGTTTAAGGCTGATGACGTCACGGTCATTTTCCGCAGAATTAAGGTTCAGAATCCATGAACAACCGCATGATAAAATTTAAAAAATATTTTTTTTTCTATGTTTTGGGGTTAATTTCACTTTATTCAAAAAATCTTTAACGGTCATTCCCTAGATAAATGTTCAATGTATCTACATAGGTACTCTATTTTTTCCAAAGCATATTTAGTAACGGTTGTCGAGATCTAAGGTCTCCCGTTTGCTGAATTTTTTTGAAGTGTCAATATGCGTACTCTGAGTGTTATTTCTATTCATGAGAGTGAGTTATATAACTGGGTAACACAGAGGGACGCTTCATTTAAGGTTTAAGGTGAACTCTCCTTTGATATACAGGCAGGTACTTAGACTCCTTTATATCATTAGCCCCTTACACACAACATTACCTTGTAGGTAAATAATAAGGCTGATTTTATATAAGATACACCTACTGACTTTTTGCGTGCAAAGTAAGTACATGATTGGCTCAGCTGGTTGAAGTGCGGACTTCTAATTAGGAGGTGACGAGTTAGAATCTCAGTGGCGACGTTGTTTTCTGCACTTGACCTCACAAGCTGTTATTGCTGTGAAGTGTGCAGGAAAGTATTGTTTTTGCGCACAAGCAGAACAGATCCTTTTTTTGAAATAAATAAATGTTTCCAACCGGCAAAATCTTTTTTTAAAAATTTTATATTATTAATCTTTCGAGTACAAACAGTTTTTCAATAAGTATAAACAATACAACATCAGCAACAAATACACCAGCGAAGACTCAAGGATTACCAAATTATCTGAGTTACAAAAGCAATTCATTATTAAAAAGGAAAATTAAGATAAAAAAATCACATTATAGACAAACACACAATAAACATAACTAGTCAGTCATGATAATCTATAAGTACAATCTATGAGTACAAGAAAAAAACTCAAATGTGGGATAGTTTTGTAAATAATAAGTACCTATCATTAATATTTTTGAGTGTCCCATGTGAGAACAATACCATCCCAGACCAGCAATGAGATTTACCATCCATTCTGTGAATGACGGGTTACAGCTGGTATGTATACATCACTGGTTACACTACATTTAGACCAGTGTTTTAACATTAAAAAAGGGGGTATAGCGTAGATAATTGTCGGAAAGCTGGAAACTATTTGATTCCCTTCATTAACATGCAAATAAGGTTTCTTGAAGTTTGCACCAATTTCCCGCTTGTGCTAAGTACAGGGTGACCCATAAACCGAAAAAATAATGTACTTTTTTCAGTTTTTCAGTAATAACTTCTAAACTATGCTTTTTACGAAAATGGTGTCTTTTTATAAATTAAAGTACATAATATTCTGCGTCGTTTGAGCATAAATACTTCTTTGTACCTCAAAAAAATTTGTGATACAGACACTGTCAAGTACATATTAATTTTCGGAACAAATTGAAATATTCGTATTTTTCACTTTTGTTGTTGAATAGCTCCCCAACTCAGGTATTTACGGTAATATTTCAGTAAAAATATTTAATTATGGGTCAATTTTCTCTAACTTGTGATTAAAAGTTTAGACCTACGGCACACAGTTCAGGATGCACAGGTGTTTAAAGAGAGACGGGTGAAATAAAGAAATTTATTAAATGATAGATTTAGATATGTTAAAAGTAAGATAATTTAAATTTTACGATTTCATTTTATTGATGTATAGTTTTTTCAATTAAAATATGATTTTTAATACTGTTACGCCACTGCCTAATATTTTATATCGAAAAGAGTATTTTTTTACATTCATTGATTTTATTAAAATATCTCCTAAACGGTAAGTGTTAGGAAAAAATATTTATCTCACAATTTATCTAGAATAATTTCTCTATATTACATTTGAAAAATAATTTATCTAATATAAATACTTAGTGAGGTAGAATTGATTAAAAATGGTATATAAAAAATAAGTTCATACATGCCTTCACTTTTTGTTAAATTACTTCTAAACCAAGCAATGTAGCGTAAATCTATTAAATTGCATTTAAAGCGAAATAAATTTTCTATGAAATGAGTATAATAAAATTAATTTGTAATTTATAATAAAAAAGTACTAGATGATCAAAGTTGATTTTGTGTAGAGGCACATTGCTAAGTAAGAACATTTTGTATGGGAAGCGTTGAATTATTTTACTAAATATTGATGTTGATCATCTAGTACTTTTTTATTACAACTCCCAAATTAATTTTATTACACTTAATTTATAGGAAATTTATTTAGCTTTAAATGTAATTTAATGGATTTACGCTACATCGCTTGGTTTAGAAGCAATTTAACAAAAAGTGACGGCATGTATGAACTTATTTTATATATACCATTTTTAATCAATTCTACCTCACTTAGTATTTAAATTAGATAAATTATTTTTCAAATATAATATAGAAAAATTATTCTAGATAAATTGTGAGATAAATATTTTTTCTTACACCAACGGTTTAGGAGATATTTTAATAAAACCAATGAATGTAAAAAAAATACTCTTTTCGATATAAAATATTAGGCAGTGGCGTAACAGTATTAAAAATCAGATTTTAATTGAAAAAACTATACATCAATAAAATGAAATCGTAAAATTTAAATTATCTTACTTTTAACATATCTAAATCTATCATTTAATAAATTTCTTTATTTCACCCGTCTCTCTTTAAACACCTGTGCATCCTGAACTGTGTTTCGTAGGTCTAAACTTTTATCACAAACTAGAGAAAATTGACCCACAATTAAATATTTTTACTGAAATATTACCGTAAATACCTGAGTTGGGGAGCTATTCAACAACAAAAGTGAAAAATACGAACATTTCAATTTCATCCGAAAATTAATATGTACTTGGTAGTGTCTGTATCACAATAATTTTTGAGGTACAAAGAAGTATTTATGCTCAAACGACGCAGAATATTATGTACTTTAATTTATAGAAAGACACGATTTTCCTAGAAAGCATAGTTTAGAAGTTATTACAGAAAAACTGAAAAAAGTACATTATTTTATCGGTTTATGGGTCACCCTGTACTTAGCACAAGCGGAAAATTGGTGCAAACTTCAAGAAACCTTCTTTGGATGTTAATGAAGGGATTAAAACAGTTTCCAGCTTTCCGACAATTATCTACGCTACAAAGCTAAATTTCCTGGGCTAATTGTGGTAACCACATAATCACCATGATGCCATGATGTTATGGATGGATGGGCCATAATTTATAATGTAGGATGTAGGTTAAATACATCATTTGTGGTATATTCATATGAGTAGATTTTCTCAATGTGTTGTGAAATTTGTTATAAATATTATTTATGTTTCACGGGGAGATTTATTTTACTTTAAAAGCCTACAGAATATTCTATAAAGCGGCGTTTAAACGAAAAAATATGGAGGAAAATAGAAGGGAGCAGAATATTCTAAATAACAATGATTTATAATCACCACAGTGTGGAATAACATCAGTGGGTACCATGAAATATTAATACTTTCCCGTCTCACCGTACATGTGCGGGTAGCCTTGCTAGTCTTAGTACTAAAAACTATTAAAATGATTGGTTATTGTTCTACAAATATACGACACCACTGTTTTTTTTTTCAAAAGCATGTGATGAAGCAAAGTAAATAATAAAGTACACACTACAATTTACTCGTACGTACTTTGAGTACGAGGTTGGCGCAGTCGGTTGAGGTGGCAGTCTCTCGAGCGGGAGATGCCAGGTTCAAACCCCGGCGCTGGCGATGTGTTCCACATTTTGCGAAACAAGCATTTAGCCAAGTGCAAGGTGTGCAGGAAAGTATTTGGGTTTGTATATGCAAGCCCAGATCCTTTTTAAAGTAGGTAATTTGTTATAATCGGTATTCATAGTTAAAAGTAAAATAAGGCATATTTTTTTCCATATTTAACCTAGATCACTCGCAGACGGGAGGAGAGGAGAAATATTTTAACATAACAAGTAATAGGTGCTATGACATTTGTTCACAGAGCGAGATTTTATCACAGTGCTGCGATTTCCGCCAGCTCACCCCAAACATAATTATTTCAATTTGTGGGAACCTTGAGTCATGGGCTCGTCTGACAGTAAACCTAAGTTCACCATTAATTTTATGTACCTATCTAGACTCGTAGGCTAAACTGGCTCGGGCACATTCTACGTATGCCCGCTGATAGCATTAACAACAGCTGTCTCCAATATCGCCCTAAATGCAACAGACGTCTGGGCAGGCCTGCAATGAGAGAGGCTGTACCTACACATCAGAGCTGCGCCAGGCTGGAAGGCATGGGAACAGGCAATGGAGTTGGCCCAGGACAGAAAAGCCTGGAAAAAACCGGGTGACGACCACATGCTCCACATAGGGAGCGGACTTGGATATGTACGTATAGGTATGTATGTATCCAATTTAACATATATAGTTCATTCATATTTCATATTATAAACCTAGAACATGGACAATGTAATATACTCAGAATAATGAATGGGATTCACATAATACACCATCCCTACATATATTTATACAGGAGACCCTTTTTCAAATGAATTATTTAAATTCGATAAGCTAATTGAGAAAAAATAACATCCCGCATTTAAATAATAACCAAGGCATGTCCCTTGTTTATATTAAATTACATTTATATTAATCCACTCTGCGTTCATCATTTAGTTCAGCAAACACAGCAAGCAATAAGTTCAGCGAACTCAGCAAGTTCCATTTATACAAGAGAGGATTTTTACAGGTGGAAAATACTTTCCATGGATTTACGCAAGGACCAGGGCATTACTGCAATTAGGAGCAAGTAAACACCTCGCTCTTGGAACCCAGTTTCTTGCGCTCCGAAGATGGATGATCCATTAAGAGCAGGTAAGTATATGGACATTTCAAAAATTTCTAAAAACGGTAGATCCTAGATGTTGACAACCGTTGCTAATAATGGTTTGAAAAAAATAGAGTAGCTACATTGAACCTTTATCTAGGAAATGAGCGTAAAACATTTTTTAAATCTTGCATGGCTTTGTCAAAAAAAAAAATGTGATTAACACCTGCGATCTTTTTTCCGAAAGACAGAAGCTCGTTTCCCGAAATGAGAAGAGTTTTTCTTGTATTCAAATTATTTTTTTAAGCAAAAATATCAATTATTTTGACTTGGACTGGATTCTCGGCTGCGGATATTAAAAAGTAGAAACAAACTAAGTACTTAGGTATTGTGAACTCGGGGATGCAGTTTAAATTTGTGGTGTTATTTAAAAATCAATTTTTGTATAAAATCATATAGAAGTAACAAATGAATTGCAGAATTCCATCAATTCATTTGTTTCCTCCCAGTCATCATGTATTATGTAACAGTATTATAATATTACATTATGTTGTTACATAACAAAAACAAAAACAACGGTACATAACACCATGGGCGTCGGCAAGTGGGGGTCAGGGGGCAGAGATTGGAATAGGTATATATTTTTTCGTACTAAATGATAAAACCCCACAAAAAATCACATTACTACGACACGTTTGTTAATCATATCGTAAATTTACCAAAATTAGTATGAAAATGCATAAGTTTCATAAAAAAATTGCCTGCGGCGCTATGTTTTATTACTTTTTTATAAGTATATAAAAATTTTCATACATGTTATTGTGCGAAGTATTATACACATTTTTTTATAAACAAACAACAGCACGATCTCTTTCACAATGTCTCACAAACAATTTCGCCTGCGGCGCTATTTACGCATTTTTAATGCTACATCAATTTTTAGCCCAAGATTAAGCCCTCCCTAGCTCCGAGGCTGGCGCCGCCCATACACGACACCGAGCAAGGCGATACATCAATACAAATAGAAGTAAATATTTTTACATTTCATTATCATAAATAATATTTCATTTCCTATACAATAGAATTGGTTACAAAGCCAGGATAAAAAAATAAATAAAAAGTACAAATAATGAATACTGGCAACACAATATTAAACTACCCTGCGCGCCACCGTGGTTGTTCTCCGTACTACTAGAGTTGTAACAAAGAAATTGTATGGGATTTGCATAATACATTGGTGAGGTATCTGATGTCATTAGGTATTCGTAAAAGAGAAATATTTACGGGGATTTCCTAGCAAAAGTCTAGAGATTTGAATTCATTTGTATGGTAACTTAAATAATATTCTGAAAGACTAAGTAGATATTACAATAGTAGGTACTCCATCTACTGAGATTTCCTATAAGCTGCTTATCCTTGCCGCCGTCCAACATCATTGGTAGGTACAAATATACTATCTAACTTTATTTGAAAATAGCTTTTTTTCATATTACCTACTTTAAATGTGTGGATCTACACCTACAGTCTGCTAAGAAAGCGATGGATCCAATGAGGGCGCCACTAGTAACTTTGTAGTAAGCATACTGACAGAATTTAAAAAAAAAAATGACATTTTTGCTAGGAAACAAAATTGTAGTTCTCAAATATTCTGAGACAATCTCTTTGTTGGCAGACTTAACTTCATGTTTTTCATATTTTTACAGAAATGTAAACAAGATACAGGTGGATATGTACAGGCAAATTAAACCTTAATAAACATTCTATATATAAGTACAATGTACACGCACATGGGGGCGCTAGCATCTATGGTTCTTGGGTTATCTGTATTTTGATCAAACATTTTGAGTTGAACTGTAAAAATCCTTTCTGAGATTATAAGTACGTAAGTATTAACAGTAAAATACAAAAATAGTTACAATTTATAAATATCGTCGTATCTGAATAAAATAAATAATTTAATTTTCTAACAAACGAGGCGTTCAAACTTCAAGGAATCCGTACAAAAATGTTGCAATCAAATACATCCTTATTGAATTATAGTTAAGCAGGAAGTTTGACCTTTTCGCCTCTGAAGAAGCGGATTTTTCCATTTAGAAATACAAAATATAATATTGTACCTTAATAAGTACTTGGAGGTACTTGTAAGAGAAATTAGGTTCCCATAGATGTATAGGTATACTTAATGGAACTATACCTGCGCAGGTATAGTTCCATTAAGGGTTCAAAGTCCAGAAGTAAGGGTTTTTTTTGCAAGATAAATTTCGACACACTGGTACATGGTGTAGGCTATGGAAAATAATGAAGATAATTACTTGTAATTTTTATCTAGTGTGGATTTTGCAAGTACTAGGTACAGATTCGTCAGAAAATAATCTAAAAGATTTTTAGGTAATTTTTCAACGCACTTGAGTATATTTTAATATAGTCTGAACTCAGATACCTATTTGTTTTTTGCCCACAATGAATAGAGTAGGTATGAAAATATTTGTTTTATGCAGCCCCCATACACAGGCCGAGCGTCCACAAGTTATAATGAGTTTTTACTGCGTGTGGATGGGGCGCTTGTCTTGACTCGTGTACGTAACCGGCCGTTAACGTCTTTTTACTCATTAACACTAAACTATGGATGAGGCACCAGGTTTTTTGTTGTTTTCCAACGGAGCAATTTTTTTTCTACAGGTCCAAGGAATCTTACCCACTACACCACAATGAGCGAGGAGCTCGTGGTGTAGTGAATAAGATCTCTACTATGCGAGACGAAGGTCTGGGTTCGAATCCCAGCCGGAGTGAACTGAAATGGCGAATGTTCCTCTAATTTCTTGATTAGGCCCTAAGGGCTTGGCACCAGGAATGACGTCACAGTAATTTCCCACGGCATTAAGGTTCAAAATCGCGTAACAATCGCTTGACAAAATGTTCAAAATAGCGTTTTTTCCACTTTTTGGGGTTAATTTTTGCGTCTATCAAAAATCTTTTACGGTTATTCCCTAGATAAAGGTTCAATGTATCTACCCTATTTTTTTTTCAAAGGATATTTAGTAACGGTTGTCGCGATCTAAAATCTCCCATTTTAGAAATTTTTGAAATGTCAATATGCCTACTCTTAAGAAACAGATTATATTTTAAGATATTTTCTATGGATTATGATGCTCAACTCAATTAATAGGTACTTAATGTACAACACTACCCTTGACATTTTCAAAATAAGAATTAGTGTTGGGCACTGGGTAGGGCTCAGTAGGGTAATAAGTAGGTACTCGCTACAGATTGGCGATTATTGAAAGCCCTCTTCTGTAAATATTGTATAAGTACTTGTATTAATTAGGTATTATTAAGAGTAGGCATATTGACATTTCAAAAATTTCTAAAAACGGGAGGCCTTAGATCTCAACAACCTTACTAAATAATATGCGTTGGAACAAAATAGAGTATATATGTATAATACAATTAACCTTTATTTAGGGAATAACCGTAAAAGATTTTTTATATCTTGTATAGATTTCTCAAAATGAACTGTGAAAAACACCTCTGATCTTTTTTCTGAAAGACAGAAACTCGTTTCGCTAAATTCGCGGATTTCTTTTTGTATTGATAATAAGCATTAAAAGCTAGGGAATAACCGCAAAAAATTATTGATTTAAGCGAAATTAACCCCAAAAAATGCAAAAAACGCTATTTTTTACATTTTATCATGCGATTTTGAACATTAATATGCCGTGGGAAATTACCGTGACGTCATAGTTGGGTCGGGAACTTTAAGTATACATAAATTAAAAAATAAAGTTTGGGAAACGCTCGTTAAATCCTTTATTATTTATAATAGAAGCTTAGTCATTTATTTTGTATTAAAACAACTACTAGCTTTATATTACCCGGGGAAGTTCTGGCTAAAATATGTACTATTACAAACATCAAATCATATGTCCACCTGGGGTGGTACTTTCTAAGCTTTCTCACCCAAAACACGCAGATAAAATGTTTGTGGAAAACGACCCTTGCAGCGATATACATAATGGCGTTTTTAGCTTGCATTTTATCTGCATGTTTCGGGTGAGAAATCTTAGAAAGTACCGCCCCTGATCCTCTAAGAAGGACGCCTTTTGAGTAAAAGGAATCGGAGAGGGTCAACCTGCATGAATGTGATGGAAGCAAATAGTTATAATTAGGGATATAATGAATATTCGGTTGAGCTGCGCCAGACTGGAATAATATGGGAACAGACAGCGGAGTTCACCCAGGACAGAAACTTCTGTAAAAACTGGATGACGACCACATGCTCCACATAGGGAGCGGACGTGGATATGTATGTATGTAAGGCAAAAGACACTTGAAACATATTTTTCTAATCTAAGAAACAACATTGAAACATCTACTAAACATTGACACAACGGGACATACAGACTGCTATTATTTTATTATTAGATATGAATATAAAACTGTGACAAAAACTTTTCAAATGTTTATTAATTAGAGTATGTAATTATGTATGGAAATCCAGATTAAACGGCGGAGTGAATAATAAATGAATAAATAAATGAGACTAAATAATATTTGGGAAGCACTTGTCGAATATTATTCTCTACCTACTAGTAAGTGTTATACTCACCCGTCGAAATTCACACAGGGATTTTTTTCTTACACGTGTAGACACTGAATAAGTTACCTACATATAAAGCAAACCTAAAATTAAATAAGGACTAACTAAGTTATGCCCTAAAAATGATGCTCTAGTATGCAAAAGATGAGAGGTGTTTTTCACCTTTATATTTCAGAAATCTATACAAGATATAAAAAATCTTTTACGGTTATTCCCTAGATAAATGTTCATTGACAATTGACATTTCATAAAATTCTTAAAACGGGAGACCTTATTAGATCTCGACAACTGTTACTAACAGTGCTCTGAAAAAAAATACGGTAGATACATTGAACCTTTATCTATCTAGGGAATAACCGTAATATATTTTTTTATCTTTAATAGATTTCTCAAAAAAAAAAAGTGATACACACGTCTTCTCTTTTTCCCGAAAGACAACGACTGAAAATCTTATAAACGACCGTTTTTTTTTCGATTGGAGCGTGATTAACCACAAAATATGAAAAAAAAACGCTATTTTACATTTTATCATGCGATTTTGAACATTAATGTCGCGGGAAATGACCGTGACGTCATAGTTGGGGTCCGAGTTTTAAAATAATGTATTATTTCTAATTTATTTACATTTATGCCTACAACGTTTTGTCAAGCGAGAGCTTGTCATCTTCTTTTGTAGATCGTCTAGACACACTACTTACGAATTAACTTTTTTTATAGCTACTATTTTAAAAGAAAGCTCAACTCTTGTATTATCTTTGCGATTCTATGGGAGACAAGTTAGTAGGTAAAACAGAGATCTTCAATTTATAAAAGTGGATTAAGTCCCTGCACTAGGTGTCTGTATGTTATTTACATTATTCCATAGCCTCCAACTATTTTCGAGCGTCGTTTCCATTTTCGTTTTCTTCTAATCTTTACTGGATGATTTAATGTGATGTAAATGCTCAATATTAACATCGATATTGAATACCATCGATACCATGTGTTGTATTGGTAAAAAAATAAAAAGGATTAATTATATAAATAAATAAATTTGTATAATATAACTCATTAACTTAATATGCTGCCGCTAAAATTATTTATAATTAATTTCATTATATATATTAAATGATTTACATAAAACGATTATCATTTCATAATTTATGATATTCCAGAAATTCAAGCTGTCTAAATGTCGATCATATAATTATATATTATCCTGCTTAAAAACAATCATTTCGCCCACCCAAGACAACATTGAAGGTAATAAAAATATACTTTACATGCCCAAATGTCGTGTGGAAATGCGGATTACGCTAGAAAATGTAAATATATCTTTTCTCCTTCGTTAATATCATTATTAATTTATACGTAAAAAATATTGGAAATCGCTTATAATTCGTAAAATCCCGGGAGCGAATTTAAAATATCGATGGCTCGATGTGTGATTCGATGATGATATCACGTGCCTATGGCAGATGTAATTTAATAAAAATATATTATCTGCGATGTTATTTTAAGCGTAAAAATAAGTCAAATAACTAAATAAGCCTTACTTGTCGCATTTTTGTCGAAAGGTGCATAAATTAACAATGATATCAACCAAAATACGGAAGCTTACCGATAGAAAGATACATTACAATTTGAGGCTAAATATATAACCACAGTCCGAAAAACCACGTTAGGGGGTAATAAAATGTTTTTTTAAATTAAAATGCATCCTAAGATGAGCGAAACAATTGGATATTAACGTTAAAATATCTAATTACAATCACATTTTGACACTGTGAAAATCGTAAACGTCAAATATCAACAAAAGAATACTTATTGAATTACATGAAAAGGAAGAAATGGCCAGAAATGACTTCACACACATTTCATAGTGTTGTATTGAAACAAAAGAATTTGAGCGAATCTATGTCAGTATGTGTTTGATTAGGTACTTCAATAATCAAAGCATTATTCCCTGAATGGAATGAGATTAGTACAAATAAATAAATAAATCTCTATTCAAATGTTGAGAAACTGAGGTCATGAAGAGAATATTAAATTGTAAAAAGACTTACGCCCAATCCCACCAACTTCCACCTAGGAAGGAGAGCCCTAAATAATTTCCACACAAAAACAGAGATAATATTATATTTATTGAATAAAGAACATCAGCCAGCAGCACCAGCAGAGCCTAAATCCATATGAAATGCAACATGCGACTCTCCTACGCTAGGTGCCCAAATATCTCCGCCCAGAATCTCCCCAACTATTTTTTTCTTTTGTACTGATAATATGCATCAAAATCTAGGGAATAACCATGAAAGTTTTTTGATTGAAACGAAATTAACCATGGAAAAAACGTTATTTTTACCATTTTATCATGCAATTGTTCACGCAATTTTAAACCTTAATGCCGTGGGAAATGACCGTGACATCATAGTTGGGTCGTAAAATTCAGGCGCTGAACGCAGCTAGTTCATCAAAATAAAATAATCGCCCTGTTGATCAGAGAATTTTCATTTGCGTTGGTACGGCCCGTAGAAGGATGAAATATTATATGCCGGTAATATCTGTTATGAACAATTTAGACATTTTTACAACGAAAACAAAAACCCATACAAATCCTACGAAACATAGTTACCTTCTTAAATATTAAATTATTTTATTTTCATAAATAATAAAATAGAGAATAAATGTAATACTTTGGTATAGAAACCTTAATAATGTATGAAGAATATAATATTTCCGATACACAATGGGTCGCCATACAATATATAGGGAAATTAAATTAAATTTTGTATCGAAATATTCAAATTTCCTTTACTCTTTCATACTACGGGAAGGTGAACCTAATAAAATCCTCACTCCATATTAAATATCACCATTGTATGTATAGATAAGTACCATTATAATATGTACATTAAGTACCTATGTACTGTATGTACACAAAACAATATAGGTACTTGCAATGCCTAATATATCGGAAACTTAAAGCTCGCGACCCAACTATGACGTCACAGTCATTTCCCGTAGCATTAAGGTTCAAAATCGCATGAACAATCGCACGATAAAATGGTAAATATAGCGTTTTTTTTCATTTTTTGGGGTTAATTTCGCTTCAATCAAAAAACTTTTACGGTCATTCCCTAGATTTAACAATGCTTTGATGCTAATGCTAATATTATCAATATAAAAAAAAAACGCGACTTTCGGGAAACGAGTTGCTATCATTCAGAAAAAAAGATCAGAGGTGTTTTTCACAATTTTCTTGAGAAATCTATAGAAGATACAAAAAATGTTTAACGGTCATTCCGTAGATAAAGGTTCAGTGTATCAGAATCTAATCTATTTTTTCCAAAGAATATGTAGTAAGGTTGTCGAGATCTAAGGTCTCCCGTTCTTATGTCAATTTGCATACTCTTAACGATTGGTTGGCAGAAAAGGTGTTACTAAGTACCTACCTGCCTAATGGAGCATAAAGAAATCGGGGATGTCACGTGTACCCCAAGATAACATTATGGGAGACCTGTGTAGAGAGTAGGGTAGATACATTTACATAAGTTGTCAAGCCTTTTTCATTCTTAAAACTTATTTCCTACCACAATTTGTATCAATCATTAACCACAAAAAAAAACGATCCTATACGTAATTTGCATCAGCGCAATTAAATTTAAATTCGGTTCCTGTCATCTTTTTCTTTTCAGCCCTTTTCCTTCCACTGCTGGATATAGGCCTCTTACTGTCTCTTCCACAATTCTCTGTTTTGGGCGGTCTGCCTCCACCCATGTCCCACCGACTCGATGATATCATAGGTCCATCTCTTTTGTGGTTTCCCTATAGACATGTGCGCCGGCTGCAAAAAAGCCGGCGGCGGCGCCCATGTCTAAAATAGCCGGCGGCGGCGCCACGCCGGCGGCGTGGATCCAAAGTGGGGGGAAGCATTGGATTTTTTTGCAATATTGTTTTAAATGATTAAATACGTATATGTGAAAAGGATAATGATAAAATCGATTTATTTATTTTGAAAAACTATGATTATTTCAATAATAAAGTGAAATTATTTCAATAGTAAAGCTCTTATTTAAAAAATAATGGAAAAATTCATTATTGTCTTTTTATGGTGCTGGAGGGCAGGTCAAAAAAAACAAATCCATAAAGTCAAACGCGTCAGAATGAGCCTAACTATGGGCAGTAGTGCAGTCGAACAGGTTTCTCATTTGGCAATATTTGGGCTGTTAGCTAAACGGTGAGTGGAATTCAAACTCTGAAATAAAGTCCAGAATCGCGATGACGAGGTCGACCTTCCACAAAATGCAAAATTCCTATGTAACCAAGAACTACGGTTCAGCATAAGCTGTAAAAACATATGTGTTATATGTGCTGTTGCTTGGAATGGAAGGGTAATTTAATAAAATTATCTAATTTAAGTTTTGAGGTGGTCTGTAGCCTGGTTGGTAACGCGCTCGACTGTTAATCCAGTGGGCGCGGGTTCAACCCCCACCTACTCCACTTCACAACACAAGATTTTAAGCTTTCTCTGAAGTGTACAAAGATGTGTGTGGGTTTATTTCGATAAACCCAGATTCATTTTATTAAAAAAAAAACTTATTTTGGATGTTATTTTAGGTGTAAAAATAAGGAAAATAAATAAATAAAGATATATTGTGGTGTTTTTAGTCGAAAGGTGCATAAATTAATAATGACATCAACCAAAATACGTAATGATTACCGGTGGAAAGATAAATTACAATTTGAGAGTAGTCTGTAATCACAGTCCGAGAAACCACGTTAGGGGATAGTAAATTATTATTTTTTATTAAAATGCGGCCTTCGGTGAGCGAAATAATTGGATTTTAACGTTAAAATATCTAATATCAAAATATAATCACATTTTGACACTTTGAAGATCGTAAACGTAAAAATTACCAAATGAATATCGTTTTTTGTCAAGAGAAGAGGAGTCTTAACTATTTCTACAGTACTTATTGTATTAAAATAAATTAAATATAGCATCTCTCTCTCTCTCTCCTGTCGATTTCCTCACTGCTGAGGGTCGCGATCTCCAAACCCAAACACCCGTTGCTTGACCAATCCCCGCCACGCAGCTCTGTCCTCGGCAAGATGCACTGCCCTATAGATGGAGGGGGCAACAGACTGCGTAACTTGGTCCATCCATCGCAATGGTGATCGTCCTCTGGGTCTCCGTCCCGGCGTGTTTCCCGTGATTGTTAGCTTCTCTCCCTCTGCGAGCGATGTGTCCAAAAAATTGGAGAATTCTTTCTAAGCATGGAGATGACAATCTAGATGTGATTCCAAGTTCCTGAAGGATAGAGGCATTTGTCCTTCTTGAAGTCCATGGGATCCGCAGCATGCGCCTCTAACACCACATCTCGAAAGCGTCAACTCTAGCTTTGTCCCTCGCTCGCAAGGTCCAAGATTCCACCCCATAGAGGAAAATAGAGAACACAAGCGACCGCACCAATTTAATTTTTAGCCCTCTGGATATTCTTCGGTCTTTCCATATTTTATCAAGGCGTGTCATAGCGTTCTTTGACATCCCAATCCGTCTTCTGATCTCCGCCTCGCATCCTCGTGCGTTATTTAGCACGGATCCGAGGTATGTGAAACTCTCGACAACCTCCAGGTCAGCGAGTGCACCTGTTATCTGGAGAATAGCGAATCTAGTCAAGTGGAATGAAAATAATTTCGATTAGGTACTTCGATAAAATCAAAGGTTAAACTAATGAAAAGATAGAACGGTTGATCGAAAAGACCGAATATTTTGGTCAGATATTCCTGGAAGAAAAATATAGCCTTCTGCTAAAATTTACGTGGTTTAAAAATTTCAGCGTGGTCAACGTATGATAAAATCGACCGGTGTCCTAAAAATCGATCAACTATAAATTTTGAGTTTTCCTTGTGATTCCCAGTTAACATAGAATAACGTTTGTTCATTTGATTTCCACCATGAAGAACCAAATTATTAATGCCTCCATCCCATCCTATTTCTTGTTTTAGAATCAAATAAATAAGGTACAGAAAATTCCCCGATTTTTTTTTTATTCCAAACCAAATGAACGAAATATGTGAGACGTAGGAGTGGGTCAACAATGCATTAGTTATTATTCGACATCTTATATAATTACTGAATCCTAGCGTCGCCACAGCTGAATGCTTCATTTTTTTACCTGGAAAAGTACTTATTTAGATTTCTGTCTCAAAAAACATAGGATAAATATTTTTGGTCACGCAGTTCCCACGCCGCCGGCGTGAGCGTTTTGCCGGCGGCGGCGCGCCGACCATGATTAGCGGCGGCGCGCCGGCGCGGCGCTCATGTCTATTTCCCTACACTTCGTTTATTTTCATAGGCGGGTTTCCAAAACAAAACCAGTTCCTATACCTAAAATAATTTGGGAATATTTCAAGTTATTTACGTGTTTTTATAAAGAATACCATAATCCTTCAGGCTGTTGGTGTTTGGTATATCTCCTATGGCATCTCCTAGCTACTCGTAAGTTAGTAGGTAACTTTACGGAGAAGTCACTTAGCTAATCTCTGACGCCAATTTCTCTGAGGCTTATGTCTTACCTTACGCTACGTCCTCTTTCCCCGACTAACTTTATACTTAACATTCTTTCATATTTCTGCTATAATATTTAGAAGTACTATTAGATACTTTATGGTTAGAAATAGATGTAGTCAAAGAGTCATTGACTGAACACATAAATACGTAATAAACTCATCTCTTATAGTCCAAGAGCCCGCTGCTTAATTTATGACGTATCTGTTTTTTGATCGAAATGTGGTATAAATGATAGCTTACCAATAGGGTATTACATCGCACTAGGGTTGCCTATCAAAATCTTGCCGCAACCCCCCCTGCCCCCCCCGAAAAGGTCCCTCTTCGCGGTTTTTCGCATTTTATAGGAGAGAGTAAGTACAAGAGATAGGAGAAAGTAGTCAATGAGAAAAATAATCCTTGCTAAATTCTCTACAAAAAATGGTAAGTCAATTTTTTCGTAGAACTAGCAGTTTACCCGCAATGGCCGGTCCAAAACCGAATTTCATTTATAATACCAAAAAAATGTATTTAAACTAAATTGGTTGAAAATTGATAAGAGCTACAGGAAAATAGTCAGAGAACGAATTAATTACCATAGTCTTAGCTACAAAACGAGCTATAACTTATGTACATACATCTAATAAAATAACCAGTGCTATAGCAGGCCAATTTTTTTTTCCATAAAATGTTAGTAATAATGGGTGGAAGAATGTGAAAGAAAAAAAATCACACTTTTTTTTTTATTTTTTCAAAAAATATCCTGTTTTTTGACCGGCCATTACGGGTAAACTACTAATCCTATGAAAAAATTGACTAAACGTTTTTTGTAGAGAATTTAGCAAGGATTATTTTTGTCATTGACTACTTTCTCCTATCTCTTACCATATTCCTATAAAATGCGAAAAACAGCGAAGAGGGACCTTTTCTGGGGGGGGGGGGGGGGCAGGGGGAGTTGCGGCAAGATTTTGATAGGCAACCCTAGTGCGATGTAATACCCTATTGGTAAGCTATCGTTTATACCACATTTCGATCAAAAAACAGATACGTCATAAATTAAGCAGCGGGCTCTCGGACTATTAAGAGTATGCATACTGACATTTCAAAAATTTCTACAAACGGGAGACTTTAGATCTCGACAACCGTTACTAAATATGCTTTGGAAAAAATAGAATAGATACATTGAACCTTTATCTAGGGAACAACCGTAAAATATTTTTTATATCTTGTATAGATTTCTCAAAAAAAAAATGTGAAATACACCTCTGATCTTTTTTGCGAAAGAAAGCAACTCGTTTCACGAAAGTCGTGGAGAACTGCTCGTGGGAATCTCATCCGACGAATGTGCGTGCCAGATGAGCTGGTTTTGAGTTCACATTCGGCAGTTCCAATTTGGTGACTTCACCTGTGTAAGATCGGAGTGTTATCTAATGTATGGGGGATATTTATGTATTTCCCTGGACTATTAGGTACGGTAATCTGATCGCCTATAATAAATATGACGTAGGTATCTGTGAATCTATAATAGTGTGTGTGTGTGTGAGTGTGTGTGTGTGTTTGTGTGGCAAGCAGTCCATTTAAAGGAATCCGCACGCCTTGAGTGGTCGACGGTTTAGACTAGTGGGAAGATTGAGGGAAGGAAGAGGAATCATGTGTTGTTGTATAATGTTGATGTATTATGAAAGGACAATGTGGGATATAGGTTAGACCATTGATTTTCAAAGTGGAGGGCGCTCCCCCCTAGGGGGGCGTGTAGAGATGTACAGGGGGGCGCGGGCGTTTGTTAGAGTAGTGAGTGACAGGTTATTACTTCTATTTCGCCATGAGCTCGACGAAAAAACGCAAATATAATGATGATTATATTGTATATTATATGTAAGGGGTACGTAGTGATTTTAGGAGAAGCTTTTGGGGAGGCGTGAGTGGTAAAAGTTTGGGAACCCCTGGGTTAGACTATAGACTAGTTACATATTCAGTAATAATTAAGGCAGTAGGTGATATAAGTGTCCAATTAAATTGTACAACCAAATCAATTATTATAAATTGGTATTGAACTGAACACCCACAGCACACCACATACTACAGGAGCCTCTTTATCAGTCATCCTTTATTTAAACATGTACGCAGGACGCCTCAGGGTCTACCAGAAGGACTTGAAAATTAAATATTATTTTTATATAAAATGGCGTAACTATAACATCGTCTTTCTGAAAAATCACCCGTAGACGGGTTCCATACTGAAGTAAGATGAAGATAAGAACATTATCTTTCTTTTATTACGTCGGCCCTTTCAATACGACCTAGCAATGAAGGGCCAATATCAAAAAACGTCTACTTTCTATAAGATAAATTAGAAATTTTATATAGAATATTGCATCTAAATCTGTGGAATTCTTATTAGTAAAGAAAATACAAGGCAAGCAAAAAAAGTGGCCCCACATTGTGTAAAAATAGAAATTGATTGAATTCGATATTAAGGTAATGGGTGCATGTCGCCAAAAGCTACTTTTATTTATTATAATTTGTAAAAAAGTTACGGTATAAGCTAGATCGATGCATTGTACTGTGCTCTAGTGCATATTACTGTAAAAGATCTTTCGTATCTTACACATATTCCTGAAAAAAAAAAGTGAAAAACACTTCCTCTGAAAAAGTTTTTTAAAGAAAATGTTTCTTTTCGCGAAAGTTTTACGCCGGGCCCCAAAGCTAGTAAAAATAAATGAAATTGATTATAGAAAGGACAGAGGACATGCAGGTTTGTGTTTAAATCATTTGTCAAGATGACATCATGACATGCCTGAAGGATATGGGTACTGTAGGTACTATACAAAGGACATAGGTTATATATAGTAGGTACTATACATAGGACATTACTAATGACGTGATGGATGGCTCGTATGGAATCACATGAAACAATCATGAGGATTTGAAAGGAATATCTAAGGCCATAAAACGGCAAAATAACGAATAACTTAAATGTGCCTAAATAAAAAAAATGTAATAAAATTGGTGTAATGGAATTGGTAAATGTTTTAAGTGTAAAGTGATGATATTAAGCCAGCCGACGATCAGTCATAAGCCTGATGCAAAGTCCATCCTTTCCTGTATATCTGTTGAGATAACTACGTGTTTTTTTACAGTTCTTTCTTCAACAGAGACGTGAGGCATCTTCATTCATAAAATGTAATGTTATATGAACTCCCTTGTTGAGGAAGCAAGATGGGTGTTCCGACGCTTACAAGTCGCACCCATCCTGCTTCCTCCCCAAGGGAGTTCACATAACGCTACATTATGTGAATGAAGATGCCTCTCGTCTCTGTTGAGGAGAGAACTGTAATGTATTTCCGTCTGTGCAATGCAGATAATTTCAGGTTCCATACCTAAAATAATTTAGGTATATCCCAAATTATACGTGTTTTTTATTCTGTTGCATTTATAAACCCAGAATAATACCTAGGGTACGTAGGTACCAGTGGCGAAGGGTGGATTTCTGCAGGAGGGAAGCCGGAGCTAACATTTCTTATGGGATTACGTCAGATTAGACTCTATCATATCCATCATTTTTTTCCAAAAGCTAACTCGATGGGAATCGTGTTCTTAGGTAGCTTCGAGCCTGGTTGGTACACAAATAAAAAAATATTTTTAACTAGAAAAGTTTCGTCAAACGTGGCGCTTTCAGGTAAATAAATTGAGTAAAAAATAATGAGTAGTTTAAGCAGTACAATAAAGTAAAAGTTGTTAAAGTCCACACAGCATACAGCATGCAGTATATAGTATACAGTAGTATAGAGTATGGAGCTTAGTTTCACAATACAAAAGTTTAATTGTGTTTCTAATTTAATGTCCCAAACTACAAATTATTTGCTACAGTCATTCCACTGCCAATTGTATGGAATATAATTCTTATGTACAGGGCGGACCATTAATCCTTGCACTTTTGAAATGGCCCTAAAATTAACAATGCAGTTTGTATTTAAAAAAAATATGAATAGAAACAACAATAAATGGGAAATTCATTTCACGCTCCGCAAGTCTGGCTCTGAGATTTTCGAAAAATACCTTTGTGTCGAAAAGTTTTCAAAAATTTAAGGGCCAGATTTGAGGAGGGCCAGCGCCAAGATGGAGGACACCTTGATGTAATTGTGTATAGAAAGTGATTGTCCTGTTTATTGTTGTTCTGTAGTTTCCCACAACAGTGTATAGAAGAATTAAGGATGAACATTGTCGTTGAAATTCGACAACACAGCCGTCGCTCGTCGTGGTGTAGTGGATATGATCCCTACTAAGCGAGACGAAGGTCTGGGTTCGAATCCCAGCCGGGGTGAACTTAAATGGCGAATGTTTCTCGAGTGTAAAGTGATCACTTAAGCCAGCCGAGGTCGGTCGTAAGCCCGACAATGTTCATCCTTAATTCTTCTATACTGTTGTGGGAATACTTCAATTAATATAAATGTTTTGAAATAGCATTTTTTAAATAATTGTTCTACATTTCGGGGGGGAGGGCTCGCTCAGCTCCCCCTTAAATACGCCCTTGATGAGAATATACATTCATACAAAGAGTTCATCAGAGTCATTGAACATTGATTAATTATCTGAAAGATGTTATTTGCATGGATTGTCCCTCTGTTGTGTTATATTGTTTGAGTATGGTTCAAATGATTTTACTGTATAACTCATAGAGCTGGTATACTATTAGGGATATACCCCAGAAAACCTTCAACAACAGTAAATAGATTTTGCTTAGATGTTTCGCTCCCTCGACCTCACCAATATCAACTTACATAATTCTGGTGGGAATCGTATTACAATGTAACGCAGGGCCTGTGGCAATTTTTGCAACTGAACTGAAAACACTTATGCCGGATTTTACCAGCTTATAAAGCGAAGAATAGCGGAGATAGGAGTAACATTATACGAGTCTAGGAAATGTTTTAAGCAGTCATTGATGGATGTCGAGCTCCTTTATATCAAATTTGCACATTTTGATCTGTAAATCGAATTGGTAAATATTGTAGTACAAAATGTTATTACCTAAGTAGAATAGAAAATGCTGCGCTAAATAAAAAAATATTTTACCATATTTATTTATTAGGTATTTATCGTATGGCCAACATCACGCCTATCATTTAACATTAAATAAAATAAAATAAATAAAATAATCTTTATTGTACCAAAAAAAACAATCGTAAAATGGGCGGACTTATTGCCAAATGGCAATTTCTGCCAGCCAACCCATAACAGAGATTAAATTGAGATATATCTAATTATAATAAGTACCAAAAGGGTACCTTAACTTAACAATAATTGAATACTAAATACATACACAGATAAACATATTATACATATATAAATAATATATACATAAATGGTATATGGGATGGGATAGGGTAAGGGAGGGATGCTGGGTTCAGGAGGGACTGGTAGTGGGATTTGAAATAGAAAGGTAATGCTGCTTCAGTCTACTCTTGAAAGCGGAAATAGTTGGTGCGAGTCTGATGGATAATGGAAGGTCATTCCACAATCGCGCAGCCTGTACGGTGAAAGAATTAGTGAAAAACGATGTATGATGGATAGGGATTAAAAGCGTACGTTGTGCACCAGAACGGAGTGGTAGACCATGAGGAACCAGTGGAGTGAAATTCGACTTTAAATAATCAGGTGAGGAGGGATTGTATAGGACATTGTATAGAAGAGAGAGGGTGTGGAGATTACGGCGATGAAATATGGTTAGCCATTTAAGTTCAGACCTGAATTCTGAGATGTGGTCAAATTTCCGCAGGCCATACACGAAACGGATACAGATGTTTTGCAGGCGATCAATTTTCATGATCTGCTCCTTAGTGATGTCGATGTACGATATGTCCGCATAATCTAGGAGAGGTAAAAGAAGTGTAAGACATAAAAGAATTTTGGTAGGCTTGGGAAGAAAATTTTGATGGCGTTTGAGAGAATGAAATCTATAGAAGAATTTGCGGCGGACTTCGCTAACCTGCGGGACCCAAGAGAGACACTGGTCGAAGTAGATACCCAGATTTTTGACCTTATTTGTCAGAGGGATGGGAGTATTGTCTAAAAATAAAGTAGGTAAAGAGATGGTCTTAACTTTGGGAAGTAGTTTCGAACTACCTACCAGAATAGATTGAGATTTAGATGGGTTGAGGATTAATCCATTTTGCTGCGCCCAGTGGGAAATGCGGTCCAATTCACCATTCATTTGATTAATTGCAAGCGAAGCTTGATCCAACTCGAAGTGTGAATATATCTGAAGATCATCAGCATAAACATTCGTTATGTCAAAGTGTAAAAAAAAAGAAGTTAGAATCGCGGGGCGAATAGATAAGAATACATACGAGTATATTGTATTGCTTCGTCGCTAAGGGTACCTACCGAATATACGCACAATAATTATACACGTAAGGACAGAGCTATACTTCTAGTATGTTGTAACCTTCTAGTATGGTCCTGACGTAAGGATAGGGTCTGGCGATCTGTTCTCTCTGCTTCCACCACAAACCGGGTAATTTTTGCCGCGTTACAGCTAGTATTATTATATTGTTAACCGTGTGTCGGTTGGTTTAAAGGCTTGTAATTATTTAGATTATCTATTAAGGAAGTTATATCAACTATTAAGGTCCCCAGCCCCACCATGTCTCTGTATATAATTATACTAAATGAATGAATCAGGAAGGTATAGGTATAGGAAGTGATGGGAACTACTGATTAAACTAAATGTATGGAATTTGTTTAGAATATCTACTGATGTTATCAACCAAAACTTATACTTGGTCAATTCAGTGAGAATTTACAGCAATAAATCCTTAACTATATCGACAAGTTTACTTTCTAAAATCTCGGGAGACGTTCGAAGTGCGGTCGTGAAGTATGTGTGGGAAAACGTTAGGAGATATGGAGTAAAGTAATTAGAGAGATGAGTGACTGTAAGACAGGTGTAGTGATTAGAAAGAAAGTGATCTCAGAGGTACACAGCACGTTAAGACTGATCATCAGATCTCCAAGTACGGAGGGGTTTTGAACATGTAACTGAAGCTAGTATTGGTGGCGCTCTGTCCTCTCAGCTTACCCCGCAAGGGTGAGGGATGGATATATAGTCGTGTGTTGTTAGTACATCCCCCATGGGAAAACCCTAATACTTCATCAAGTACTTATCTCAGCGGATGTATAGCAAAGAATGGACTTTCCATCAGGCTTATGATTGATTGTCGGTTGGCTTTTAATGTGATCACTTTACACTTAAGTAACATTCACCAATTCCATTTCAACCATCTGCCGCGTCCGGGATTCGAAGCCAGACCTCCACTCTCCAGCCTTACACATAAGCCTCATGGAAAGTCCATCCTTTACTGTATATCCGTTGAGATAACTACTTGGTATTTCAACTACGACATGTAGAAAAAATCCAATGTTTCTCACGAGAGTGAAAATTGTGATATTCAAAATATCCTAATAAACTTTATGAGAAATATTAATATCACAAAGGCTATTGAGACATTACAATATGAAAAGAATAAATAAATAGCGTAGGAGTTTTTAGTATTGAATATTCCAATAAAAGCAATAATCAAGTGGTCCGTGAGAGTCGTTACATTTGCATATTATTCTATGGGAGTATTAAGGACAATAATAGTACTCTGTAATAGAGAACAGTCCTTATAAAACAATCAGCAGTATCAGTTCATTTGTGTTTTATATAAAGTACCATCCATACAAGTAGTTATGAGAGTCGAAATGAATTTAAGAAATAATACGGTAAATAGTACCATATTCTACCATGAACGTCGTCAGGGGGGGCAGCTCTAGAGATTGGAATAGGTATATAATTATTCATACTGAAACGATCAAACTTCCTAAAAATCACGTTATTAGGTACCACACATTTTCTCATCATATCAAAAATATTCTCAAAGTACAATGAAAATGCATTCAAATACAATTGTTTCATAGGAAATTTTGCCTGTGGCGTTAATTACCTATGCTTATTCTTGTGTTACATGTTCTTTTAGTAGGTGCCTATGTTTCGGGTTGACTGTAAGATATTGCTTTTGCAATAAGTCCGCCTTTTGGCACACTACAATTGTCTTGTTTTTATAACTATGCATATTGTCTCTGGTTTCATGTTTTTGATTTCACGAAAAATAAACTAGATTTATATCGCGACTTTTTTAGATACATGCTTATATGTCTTCTGAAAAAATCGCCTGCGTCGATATTTTTTGGTACATTTTCTATAGAAAACATTTCTTACAACATTTTATTACCTAGATATAAATTTCTACTCAAAGAAAATAAAGCAAACTACATCACGACCTTCTTCGATCTGTCTCACAAAAGAAATTCGCCTGCGGCGCCATTACGCGTTTTTAATGCTACATGTTTTTTTTTGCCCCCCCCTCTAGCTCCGAAGCTGCGGCAACGCCCATGCATTCTACTGTTGACACTATAGATTTGGTCCTTTGCGAAAATTTGATACAGTAAGTCATTGAAAATAAAAATGTTTGGCACTAGATTAAAACTGAAATACTTGCATACTCGTAGATCTGACCAAACCATACTCCTTATTACAAAAGTTAAAAAAAAAAGTTTAAAATGTGCAGAAAATATTTGGATTTATGGATACTGTTATAGGCCCTCATTTTTTACATATTTTTTTAGTCTCCTGCTAGAGTCGGGTTCGTAGAACTTCCACATTAGATTCTCTCTGAGGGCAAAGCACCCGATTAGGAGTGATTTATGTGTAATTAGAACCTAAATGTATTTATCTAATATTATCCATTATACTTGTTCTACCAAGCATACATCCGCTAATTATTTTCTAAGATATTTGCTTAGGTTTTCATACGGTCAATATTTAGCCATTTTATTGCGACGTATTTTTGCTACATGCCTAAATTATCAGTGGTGTAACAACGGAACGCCAATCTTGAATTACTGGGGTAACCAGTGAAGCAGAATTCTGTGTATATAGAAAAATCCAATACAGTAGAGTCTAGAATCCGGCACTATTAAAAACCAGAGGGTGTCGGATTATTGGAAAGTTCAGATTACTGAATTGTATACGGAATTTCAGAAAGCCCAAAGAAGAGAGGAGCGGAAAAAATTGGAAGAGGCCCACATCCAGCAGTGGAGAGATGGCTAAGAAAGAAGAAGAAGAAGATACGGAATCTCTATAAATAAATGAAAAAAATATGCAGTTATTAGCAGCTGCCTTAAAATGGAGTTGGGCAGGACACGTTGCCGTTGCGATTCTAGATGAACCAAAAACCAAAAAGATTCTCGAGTGGCAACCTAGAAGGAGTGTAGGAAGACTTCAGGCAAGATGGTCTGACGATGTGAGGCGAATCGCAGGAAGCAAGTGGATGCAGCATGCCCAGGATAGGGATCTGTGGAAAGTCAAAAGGGAGGCCTATGTCCAGCATTGGAATTGTAACGGCCGAGAAAGAAGAAAAAGAATATGCAATCATAAATTGAAAGTCGGTGGCGAAGGTTGCCGGATTAGCGAGACTCTGGTGTACTTATTCTTTGCTTAATTTTTTATACATTCAAATTGGCTGTCGACCTCTTACATGCTGTAGACCAGCAGAGAGGTTAGACAAGCAAGACAGTTAGAGTTCTCTGTCCCAGGTCCCCAGAGTTCTCTATGTAATAAACCAGACCATCTGATCTAGTACAAGAGAAAGGAGAAGAAGATATTGAATAGAGGCACTTGATAGGTACTTGTAATAAATTGTGTGAATCAATAAGTAATTTAGATTCCATTGTATTGTATTATATTCTATAGTACTTGGGTTATTGGCATTGTGCGTGTTTGTATTGTATGTACATAGGTGTGAAGTTACTACGAGTGTATTGTATATTGTAGACGTATAGTACATATTATAATTGACCACACACTTCATATTGTATGCCAAATATCTTGCGGGATTGTTGGAAGGTTTCTCTCTCTATAGCTCTTACACTCTCCCTTGATAGTGCATCACACAATAGCACATCATGGGAGAGGGGGACACCCAATAGTATATAGGAAGTTTTTAGTTCTGTATAATATGTTTAAAATTTAATATCTAGTTTTAATGTTTTGTATTTTTTTTATATGGATTTATTATATAGACTCCCAATTTTTTGAATAGTTTTGTGTTAAACAAAAATCGATTCGAAATAATGCGAGTGCTCACAGCTACTCGATAAACGTTCACTAGGGGGAGCTTGTGGCTATTTAGTGATTCACAAGCATTAAAATAGTTTACGAGGTTAACAATTAAATATTCAGAGTACATCAATGCATGGATCACGTGGCTTTCTCAATATGAATGTGTACATACTTTCAAAATACTCGTAAAAAAGTTAGTATGGTCGAGTGCCTAGTAGGTACTCAGTACTGGTACAGATCATAATACCTCACTCCGGTCCTGCCTCTCGAGTTACAGTTGTGGTGACTCTCCTCACGTCACGTGTTGTAGACAGGCCTCGTGACTCTAGGAGTCAGATAATAATATTAAGATGCTTTGATTATACATATGTATAAGGGGTGACACGACATAAAGTCTACAGACAAAATGTCTCCCGACAGAATGTCTCCGGACAAAATGTTTACTCGAAAAAATGTTTACAAGACAAAATGTTTACGGACAAAATGTTACCGCAAGAAAATGTCTCCAGACAAAATTTTTACAGATATTCTTAATTAACAGGATTTTTTTTAGGGAAATTATGTTTTTATAAAATTGAGTATCGAAAAACGAAATTTGTCTAAAAATACATTTTGGTCAACATAATGTCTGTAAAAATTTTGTCTGGAGACATTTTGTCGTGTAGACCAGTGATTCACAAACTATGGTACGCGAACCACCAGTGGTACGCGACAATTATTAAGGTGGTACGCAAGCAGCCATGGCCATCGGACATACACAGTAACTAATTAGATAAAATGTTTTTAAGCCAAATATTTCCTATCTTGTCTCGAACATGCAGCACCATTATTCGCACTAAGAATATTGTGTTTTTCTCCTATAATTAATAAATGATAATGTTGTCAAAACAGTTGTTGCAGTTTTTATTACTTTACCATTTTTAAGGTTCTTTTTAACGGTTACAGTTCAGTGGTACGCTACTGATTTATAATTTCGTGTGTGGTACGCGAAATTAAAAGTTTGGGAACCACTGGTGTAGACATTTTCTTCCGGTAACATTTTGTCTGTTAACATTTTGTACGGAGACATTCTGTCGGGAGACATATTTTGTCGTGGAACCATGTATAAGATGTTATGTCAGAGAATTGTAATTCAATATTATTGTAGCAATTGATTTTTGGTAGCGTAATACTACGAGAATTGTACTGTCTCCATGGGATCACTGGATTATGAAATAGGTCACAACCAATGTTTGTCGTAAAACAATTAAATTCACATCTCTTTCAGCGATGAGGTTCGCCACTTATTCTGAATGTCACACCCCATTATTGGGATACCTTAATGGATTACTGCTAGTCAGTGGCGTATATATGCTGGTGCTTCAGTGGTTGCATACATAACAGGAGCAATAATTTACTCATACATCTGGCATTCTAGGTCGTTAGGTACTACATATATATTATAATCCCATTAGTATTATCAGCTAACCAAGATCACTAAACAGTAAATTAAATAAATTAGATTTAATCCATGCAATATTGCATTTAGATTTCTGTATAGTGATGTTTCAGGCACTTAGCTTGTATTTTATGTAGAGCATCAGTATATCTGAGCCTAATCCTGTGGTATCTGGATATGTGAATAGGTGAATGTTTCCCAGTATTAGGCTGATGAGTATATTATATATCAATCATTATATATACATCATAATGCTGAGAAGTGTGTCGGCAAGTGCTACCTCTGCGTAGAGAATGGGATAGCCAGCGATTGACTAGTCCAAGAATTATATTACAAATCATTTAATATCTTATTCTTCTTAATCTTAATGTAGGCCTGATGGCCTGTTATTGAAGAGCGGTTAGCCTCCTGCGAGGTCCTGCGATTTAATATGTATAGGTTTTATTATTTGGTTAAAACAACTTACATGTTCCGAAATGCTTGGTGATTTGACTTCGCACTGATGGATTGGAGGAAATCTGAAACAATATGACACAATATTTTAGAATGTTCGTACCATTTGGTTTTGTAGTTTTATAATAATAATTTAATTTTAATAATAGATAATAGATAATAATAATTTAATAATAGATGGCAGATGTGGGAATCCCCTTCCTGCGACTGCGGGGAACCAATGCAGACCATTCAGCGCATCGTGGAGACGTGCCCTCTGAGAGCTTTCTCTGGCACATTATACCGACATACATAACGCCACTCCAAACACCTTGCAATGGCTGGATGATTTAGATGTTGCTCTCTAGTGTCTCCTGGATGTAACAGCAAAAAAACGTTTGACTCTCTTATGTATGTTCTGACGACGCCACCTTTCAGCGGCTGATGCCAAACGATAATAATAAGCAATGGTCGCCTGTTTAGAAGCTTTTTTTCATAGAGATAATAATAGTAAAAAATAATTGTATTTTGTCACGTTTTAGTAAAAAATCTCCAGAAATATTAGTGACGTTGATATAAAAAGTCCGTGTGAAATATAATCTGTCTGTTGTGTTAGAGATCAATAAGGAATGCGTCACCAATGTTACGCCACAATCAAGAGGTTACTTATGCAATATGTCCGCCTTTATCACACTACTATATTGTCTATATTGTCACACTACTATACTACTATTTGTAACTTTTTATTATTTTTGGTAATTAAGATTGGGAACCCATACACCTCTTCATAGAGAGGTCTCAGCTGAGATGGCTCGGACACGTCATTCGGATGCCAGAGGAGCGGCTTCCGTTAAAAGCTCTGGAAGCCGAGGGTGCAGGCAGAAGACCGGTGGGCCGCCCCAGGAATATCTGGTATAAGCAGGTGACAAAGTTGTGCGTGGAGAGACTGTAGTTGGAGTGACCAGATGTCCTGGAATCTGCAAGTGATAGGGGCCTCTGGCGAAGATATGCAGATGTTTTGAACTCCCGACGTAACCAAGGATAGAAGGGGAAGAAGATGTATGTATGTAATAAAGATTTATTTGAAATCTCGGAATTCTGTTTCGATGAACTTGTATACTGTGCATTAAGTTAGGAACCAACTCATATTATTTAATCCTAATTCAATGGTCTATCTATCTATCTATACCCTAACGCCACGTCCCTTGCAGGGTAGGTAGGTATGCAATGTCAGATAGAACTTCCCACCTACTAATAATGTGATTTATAATTCATGTTGTGATGTCATCTTATTATTATGATTATATACTCGTAAAGTCACAAAAACCAAATTTATGTTTTGATTAAGTTTTTGATAAAATTTCCCAAAGTTTAATTCCAAATATCACGAGTCCGAACTCCAAATCACAATAAGGAACTTTATATTGCAATAACATTTACACTGCTAACAATTTATTTGTGATTTTCTGTTTTTTTTTTTTTTATATACTTACCTATATCAATTTTAACACAAAATAATACGAGGTCCAATTCATTTTTTCATTCATTTCATTTTTATTTATTTAATATCAAAAAAAAATACAAAATACAATATAAGAAAAGAAGTACTGGATTTTATTGCCCCGCTAGGCGATAGCCTGTTCTGGGGCAACACTAATCACAATATAATTAGAGGGCCACTTTCATTTAAGCACAAGCTTTCCAATCGACTTAGGTAAGTACTTATTTTTTAGATAACATTATTAAAACATTTTTTCTCCACATTGAGTCTTCGGTTTCCAAAAACAAAAAAAAAACATCTTAAACAATATAGTGACAAAAAAATATTAAACATATAAATACTTTCCATCTATTTTTCAAATCATCTAAGTATTTTAAAACGTGACACGAGAATTTCTTTAATTTTGACTTATAACACGTCACTTTGACATTTTTTTTTCCTCAGTAAAAACAGCAATTATTGAAGATACACACCTACATAAAACATATTTGAAATAGTCTGGCGAATAAAATATATAAAATATTTTTCTAAGGATATGTGACAGAAAAAAGTGAAACACAATTATTTTACGTGCAACATTTATTATACGCGACTACTTTTACAGATATGAAGCTCATATTCCTATTAAAAAGTAGGTACTTGCCAATATAAATACGAGATATCTCGTATGAGGTATTGAACGTGTTAAAACGTGTTGTACTATAAGTCTCCAGGGCCGAGGTGTCCTCCAATATAATTATGCGTGTGCCCAGGAAGATATTAAATTTATAATCATAACACAAACCAAATTATTAAATGTCATACAGATTATCTAATCCTATATCAAACCGTATCCTATTTATTACATACATGAAGTTAGTTACATTTATGTAACCTGAGCGTAGGATGCATGGGCAGCCTCCTCCCCCCTAGAGATTGTGATAGTTAATGGAATACTAAATGATAAAACCTCACAAAAATCACATTACTACCATTAATGCCGTGGAAAATAACCGTGACGTCATAGTTGGGCCGCGAGACTTAAAATTGTAGTAAAAAGAATAAGTATATTATGCATTATTATGAGACATTGACACTGGCCAATATTATTATTATAGGTATTATGTATAGATAATTATGAATGTCCAGCAGATGATGGTGCGGTCTATAGGAGGGGCGGAGTGTGGAAGGAGTAGGAGGGGTGGGGGTCGTAAGGGGTGAGGGGGTAGGCAAGTAATTAATTATGCAGTGTTTGTGTTGATTGTAAACTTGTGTTCATTTTATTAGCCGAGACTAGCTCAGAATACCCGCCACTACCACGCGTATTTTAATCTCAGGTGAAAAAGTGTATTTGGAAAATATATAATTATCTGCTCTATAATAAACTAATCCCTCAACCGGTAAGCACGCCGGGTTCCATTCCCGTACCGACTTACTCCATTTCACGATACAAGCTTTTCTAGCTCGCTGTTTATAATAAACAGCGATAAACTGTTAATCAAGTATGTTGGCTTAATTTAATAAGGCGTGTTGTCGCTTTAGATAATGCCTCACTCAGGTCGTGCATCTTGTAAAGACTTTGTTAGTTCCGTGGTCCACACTCCACCGGTATCCGGTAAGTTTGTTTAAAATCAATTCGTCTTAAATCGACGAATTGATTGTTAGGCAAATTGATTTTGGCCGAATTGATTTTAGACGAATTGATAATTAGACAAATTGATTTTAGACTAATTGATTTTAGACGAACTTACCGTAGACCTGGTCCACCTAAGGAAGAAGAAAAATGATAAAAAATCTTCATCTATAATAATAAATTTAAGGAAATAAATCTTCGATGTTAATAATTATCGGTATTTTTTTTTAAATTCTAATTCTTTTATGACAATACAGACATCTATTACAATTTTTTACAAGAAGACATGCGGACATTGGTGTCCGGTAAATTCGTCTAAAATCAATTCGTCCAAAATGAATTGGTCTCAAATCAATTAGTCTAAAATCAATTCGTTTAAAATCAATTTGTTTTAGTTCGTCTAAAGTCAGTTGAACTTACCGTGACATTATGCGTTTTATTAAACCTAATGATGAGTAGATTTAGTTTACAATGATATAGTTAAGTAGATCTCATAGTAATATAGTTGAGTAGATAAATAGAACATATGTTCCTCATCCCCATACAACCCTCATACCACACTACATCACCTCGGTATAGTATTGTGTTAGTTTAGTTAAGTAGAATGCTTAGTGTTTACATGTAGATTGTAGAGTGTATAGTACTGTGTGGACATTGCTCTCTCTTTAGTTCTCATCTCGTGTTTATGTTTACTAACTCTCATTTACACTGCACACACACACACACACATACACACACATACTATATTATAATACTAATACCTACCAGCTTTATTAGTACCTACACCACGCATTCTCACAACCATCAACCATATTGTTTTAGATAATAATAACATGGACAATTTCTAATGAACAAGTCCACCTCAGTCCGCCTTTTACGAAGTTCGTACGCCAAAGTTCATTCCAGGCAGAAGGCCCCGCTGAGCTGAAAGCTCTTTCTAGATATCTAGGTTTGTTGTTGATATTAGGATAAAATATATCTACATAATTATAAATTACTAAAGGTGCTTAGAACAGGCGACAATATTAGGTCTGCATTTCATTGCTTATCGAAAGTGGTTAGGTAAATTAAAATATTTACTAATAACATTCAACAGGATCCTAAAAACAAAGTAAATATCTAGGTACCCAATTGAAAATAGATCAAAACTGCGTCTATCGATTTTCTTCCGAGATTCTTCATAATAGGAAGGTATATTTTATGCAGTATTGCTACAAGAGTGTAGAAGAATTAATGATGAACATTTTACAAAGCAGTTGCTGCTGCAGTGTATTGGGGTGGGTTGCCCTAGTGTAAACGGACTCGTTAAGTAAGTAATGATGAACATTGTCGGATTTAAGCCAGCCGAGGTCGGTCGTAAGCCCGACAATGTTCATCCTTAATTCTTCTACAGTGTTGTAGGAATAGTGCATGGTACGAGTATATAATGTAAAAAAATCCAACGCTTTACAAGAGTAATTTATAAAAACCAAAAATAGTTCAAGGTATATTTTATTTCATTGGATGGGGTGTATTATGTACTGTGACCTATAAGATCTATTGTACTCCCCCCACTCTGCCCAGTTAGAGCAGCCCCTCTAGTCCTAGACGTCTTACGAAGTCCAGCACTCTACAGGGGTCTAGGGTGAGAATGATTCCACCTATAAGGATGCTATATATTTTGGATAAGAAACCCGAGTCAACAACACGAGAAAGATCAACATGAATAGTTGTACTAAAAGTTAAACATTGAGTGGTTTTCAGTAAACTCATGTACTACGAGTGTAAATAGTTTATAATTAATAGTTAATTGTGGAATAAACATTATTTACTAACAACTTCTGTATTGTCCCTGTTGCCTGAAGCCTTCTACAGAGGTTGACACTTTGATAATGAATACTTATTGACAAACACAAAACCAAGTTTTGTATTTATTTATTTATTCAAAGGTACACATACAGACATAACTTAAAAATCAATCACAATGGAAATTATACACTACATGAAGAGTTAAAGTAACGCCCAGTTACAAGTGCACACAATTAGTTTTATCGGTCAATATTAACAGCAAATATATAAAAATAAAATCATGGCAACAAAAATATTAAGAGTAAAGTCAGGTATAAAAAATATTCTCATATAGTCTCATTTTCTGTATAAAGTACGAAAATGAAGTAATCTGTTGGACATATATAACTTCATCTTGTTACCGTGTCGGTCGGCACTCACTATATCCCCCTCCGCTCCCAGAAAGCCACAATCTCTCCTGCATAATCTTCCAATGGGGAGCGATCTGCAAGACTCTCCATTTTATCAAAGCAAAAAAAATCTCTGCGGATTTTCGAAAAACGAGTTTCTGTCTATCGGAAAAAAGATCGGAGGAGATTTTTAGATTTTATTTTTGAGAAATTTATACACGATATAAACAATCTTTTACGGTCATTCTCTAGATAAAAATTCAATGCATCTACCCTATTAAATGATGTTGTAGGTTTTCCCAGCATGGTATATATTATATTCTTCCTTTTAGTTTGTTCGGGTGTTGGCTGCGTGTACCTTGATTATCTCGAGCTTTCGACATCGATACCCTATTTTTTTAGAAGAGTATATCTACCCTATTTTTTCCAAAGCATGTTTAGTAAGGTTGTCAAGGTCTCCTGTTTGTTGATTTTTTTTAAATGTCAATACGCCTACTCTTTAAGCTTGTTATTATATGTATGTAATATTGTAACATAACACGTAACATGTACGTGGCTTAAAGCTCGTATTTCGCTTCTAAAGAGTTCAATAATAATATAACGTGACAGTTAAGTACGAGTATATTGAGTGTTTAACATTTATGTAAAATTTGTAAAATGTGTAAAATTAATTGAGTGAAAATGATACTGTTATAATATTATATTGTTCATGTTATATTATGTATGTACTTGTATAAAAATGAAACCTTATTATACTCGTATGTTGAAGGTTTTCACGGTGTGCGATTGACTTTGTTTCTTGATTTTCGGGTGAACCGTGTGTAGATAAACTTGATCGACGCTCCGACACTCCTACTGGTGTCTTCCTCTGTTCAGCAGCTGCTCACGCTGCACAAGTTAACACTCCACAGTACACAAACACATTTCTCATACATTCATCCACAGAGGAAGACACCAGTAGGAGTGTCGAAACGTCGATCAAGTTTATCTACACACGGTTCACCCGAAAATCAAGAAATAATGAAACATTATTATATTATCACACACACTTGCAGGCTTTGATTTTTTGAATATTTGGAGGGGTTTTCAGGGCGATACTTTACGAGTTGAAAAACAGAAAACTCTCTTAAAGCTAAGCATATTGACTATTAAAAAAAGGGAGATATTAGATTTTATATTTTTTTTTAAATAAAAATTAATCTGGGTTTATCGAAATAAACCCAAATACACCTTGTACACTTCACAGAAAGCTTAAAAGCTTGTGTTGTGAAGTGGAGTAGGTCGGGGATTGAACCCGGCCCACTGGATTAACAGTCGAGCGCGTTACCAACCAGGCTACCGACCACCTTAAATTAAAAAGATTTGGAGGTAATGACGTCTAAATGTGCTCGTGTATTGAATTGTATTTTTAGAAGAATAAAGGAATTATGAAAAACATCACTGATTACTCTGCATGTAGAATTATGTTATGAATGAACGAAGGGATGAAATTATGTAAATAAATATGATACATAGTACTTTGATGATGTGGAAAATTGATATCACATTAAAGATTTTTATTTCGTGGAAATGTTTCCCATATCCATTCGCCGTCTTTTTAATAATATGTAATTTATTGTACCTACTCCGGTACGAGTATATTTAGAATGTTTATTATGGTCCTATATGCTGCAGGGGGCATCGGCGCCCTGAATTTTACTCAGCCAATACTGAGGGAATCGTCTTGAAACTGAAAACAGTTATAGATGAAAGTATGGACTACAGATAGGCTGTTCTAGAATTACAGGATTTGGAAATTCCTTGAATATAAAAATATTCCTAAAGTACCTCTAAAATTTACGGGATCTGAAGATCTTCCGATCAGTTTTTCAGATATAAAAGTATAATTTAGCCAAAATACTGGTAATTATAATCTTAACAAAACGGGTGTTTTGGATTTTTAAATTTCTTCCCAGGTTTCTTTTAAAAAGGTATAATTCACTTTGTCGCTTACGTTATTCTTACTGAGCACTAACATTCCCATACAAAATTTGAAAAAGTTGAAGCAAAAATGGAACGATTTTTGCTCTGTGCATATAAGCCGTTAAGGGCCTATTATATGCGCAGAGCAAAAATCGTTCTATTTTCGCATCAACTTTTGTACCTATGAGAATGTTAGCGCGAAATAAGAATAACATAAGCGACAAAGTGAATTTTACCTTTTTAAGAAGAGCCTGGGAACAAATTAAAAAATCTAATAAGTCAATTTGTTGATATTATAAATACCAATTTTGGCTAAATTATACTTTTATATCTGAAAAACTGAACGGAAAGTCCTCAGATCCCGTAAATTTCAGGGGTACTTAAGGAATATTTTTTAATTCAAGGGATTTCCAAATATTATATTTGTAAAACGGTCAATCTGTAGTCCATACTTTCATCTATCACTGTCTTCAGTTTCAAGACGAATCTCTCAGTATTGGCTGAGAATAATTCAGGGCGCCGAAGCCGGATGACAGCATATAGGACCTTAACATCACGTATGGTATGGATTGTTTCTGTATTTACTCACCTGATCGAGAATTTAATTTTAAATATCACATTTGTTTACTCCCTACTTATTAATTATTAATCTTATGGTTTATTTATAGACTTTATTACAAAGCACACATTACATTGAAATAATAATTATTATTTTAGAAAAAAATAGAATCTATGAATACCGGAACCATACCTGTTCGTTCCATAAAATAAATAATCTTTTCAGATCCGAAATTTGAACCCAGCACCACTGGCTTAGAAGATCTGTGCATCCACCAACTAAGTCGACTAAAAATACTCATACATATATTGCTACTTCGCTCTTTTAATTTTCGGATCCCAACTATGACGTCACGGTCATTTCCCGCGACATTAATGTTCAAAATCGCATAGCATTTTAAAACTGTTTAGGATTACTTAATTTAGCTCGAAAGACCCTCTTATACCATACCTCGTTACTGTAACACTAACTTTAAGCGTTGATGGAAATTACATGGAAAGAAGTAATACAGATCGTACACAATTGATTTAATTTGCAGAGCCTAGTGACCTCCCAGTGTTCATTCCAAGAACGCTAAAAAACCCCAGTTCTAGAAAATTCGTATATTTTATATTGTGTATAGAATAAAGTTCTGCAAAAATGTGTGGATAATCTCATATATGTAAGTAAATTAGAGCTGTGTCAATAATGGTAAACAGTTAATCTTCAACAGTTGTTCTTATTTAACACGTCAACACTGTTGACATAAAAGTATATTGTCTGCTAACGTTAATCCACGCCAATACCACAGTGCGTCTGAGTATGTAAATATTCCAAACAAACGTACAAGAAGAAAACTAAGCAAAATTCCCGCGCGTATTAGCCCGTCAACAGTAATAATAATATCAACAGAAAAATGAACGACTAGGTACTGTTATTAATCTCGCTATGTCACTGTTGACCGGTGACCAATGACATCGCGAGATTCATTAGGCGCGCAACGCGCTTCGTACGTGCGGGTCATTACTGGGTAATCTTCCGAAGTTGAACAGCGACGATAGCAGTTAACGATAACTAATAATCATCTGTTAAAGTTAACTTTAGTTAGCGTAAACGCCCACCACTAGTCGTAGGTAGGTTTCAACATTTATTTTGGATTCTTTAGATATAATTTCACGGCTTTCAATCACCCAGTCAGTCAATTTATGATTTCAATAAGTAGGTATAGTAGGTGTGAGTTATCTATCTGGAAAAGAATATATTATACTAGTATTACTAAATCCATGGTAAATTCGCCAAAATAAATAGTAAGTGGGAGGTGGCGCTAACGTCGCGTATCTGGTACTTTAGTTCAGTTGATAACATTAGTTCAAAAAACTGTAGATGAACTGGATTTAAGAACATGTTATAAAACATATCGTATGTATGGCATGAGAGAGAAAGGAGTACAACATAACGGAACGGGATGGCGATATTTCCGCAGAACGATTTTGAATTTTTCGCGTTTTAAAGCCTTTTCTTGAAAATATCGATTAATATATTGGAAATATTTATAGCCTATGTCACCCGCTAGCCTCTAAGGTTTCTAAAGAGGTATGACATGATATAATTGGACATTTGTATCAGCCTGAAAGGCTACCGTAGAAAAACAAATGACTATCTTCTTTATATATTGTATAGATAGATAGTATAATCTTTCTTGGAATTAACTTCTATATAGAAGGTATAATATGAAATGCTTCTATTGCGAAGCACTTTAGGAGTCTAATATTCCACTTATATTTTATATCACACGCATTGTCTTTGGCAAAGCACCTCTCTGAATAGATTCACATTTTGATGAAAAATATATCTCAAGAAATTTGAGCTATTTGATTTTTCAGTTAATTTATTTTTCAAGTATCTGTCCTTGTACAAAAATTATCTTGCACAAATCAAGCTTGAATGGAGTGGAAATGAGATTTTTGAGAAGAATGTGTGGGAAAACATTAAGAGATATTAGGATCAGAAATTAGGTTATTGGAAACACTGTGAAACAAGTCCCGTGACTAAAACTACTGTACATAAATAAGCTTATGTAGATATAAATGGCATGTTGTGAGAATGAATGATGATCAACAGGATAATAATTAGGGAGACTAACCTGGACTGAACACGTTGACCAGATCCTCAAAGAAGGAACTAACCGTTTTGAGAACAGGAAATCGCAGAGCGTGTATGAAAAATTGCGAGGGTGTGACGAAAGCGATGAATGTGTGGGTTAAGATAGGGCGGTCTGGTGTTCTGTCTTCTCTCACTACCCCGCAAGAGATGCGGCATCAGTGGATAGATAGTAAGATGAGATACTCGTAGTAAGGTGTAGGAGTTAATAATTAATAATAAATATTTTATATTTTAATTTAATTAAAACTCTTGATTGTCTTTTGATAATAAGTTGTCTAAGGGGGGGGGGAGGGGGGAGGCGGGAGGGACAGTTGTTGATTGTCATTTGTTCAAATAATACATCAGAGAGGACGGGGCGGGATTATTACCTCAATAGATATTCATTAATATTACTTATTGTTCAATTTATTATTATTGACAGACAATTCGTCATAATTATATTATAATTCACAAGCCCTAATGCCGATTTAATAAAGTCGTGGATTGTCGAGTACAACCGAAGTCATGATGAACACCTGCAGTCATCTACAAGTAGGCCTATTGACATTTCAATAATTTCTAAAAACGGGAGAACTTAGAGCCGCCGACCCCAAATAAATGGGATATGGTGCAGAGAAGAGAGAGGGAGACCTTAGATCTCGACAACCGTTACTAAATATGCTTGGAAAAAATAGAGTAGATACATTGAACCTTTATCTAGGGAATGACCGTAAAAGATTTTTTACATCTTGTACTTATAGATTTCTAAAAAAAATACCTCTGATCTTTTTTCCGAAAAAAGAGAAACTCGTTTCCCGAAAGTCGACGAGAATAATATTTTTTTTTTGAATTGATAATATGCATTAAAATCTAGAGAATGACCGTAAAAGTTTTTCGATTGAAGCGAAATTAACGCCAAAAAATGAAGAAAACGTTATTATTACCATTTAATCTTGCGATTTTGAGACTTAATTCCGCGGGAAATGACCGTGACGTCATAGTTGGGTCGTGAGCCTTAATATAACAATAATTAAATTTGAGTAGGTACCTACCTAGAGTGGAACATTTTAGTGAAATAAAATAAAATAAAGATAAAATACTGCAGCATTCCATGGAAAAATAATAGCAGTAGAAATGACAACTGCGCTGCACCGGCATGTTGTGATGAGCTCATGCAACAACTCTCGCTTCCATGACAGCGTAATGTTTGTAAATTCATATGAGCAGACACACTCACTGAACATCAGGTAACTACTATTTCACATTTCATCATTCACGCTTATTTTATTACTTACCTATTGTATAATTATTGTTATGTTCACTTTATTCAAAATTCATAATATCGCCGCTCGCTTTTTACTTTGACTTAAGCGACAGAGGGTCAACTTTTCAGGAGAGCGATTTAAAGTTTAAAAAAACAGGAAAACCCTGATAACTTTTTTATTTATGAACCGATTTAAATAAGTTGTATGGGGGTTTTGTTCATGAATTTTTTTTCTATTTTTTAGTATATAATGTTTAATAAATATAGTCTCTTTTGTGTGAGTTAGATGGCGCTTAATGCCTTAATGCCTAACCTGATATTTAGTATAATTCGAAATTTATTAATTCAAAACAAGTAAATGGCCACTTTCCTTAAAATCATGAAAATTCAAAATGACTAACATGCCATTTGTAATCTTCCTCCAAAAAAACAAAATGACTTACACGTCATTTATATATATTTTCTAATAATTCAAAATGACTAACACGCCATTTTTACTCTTCCTCAAAAATATCAAAATGACTAACACGTCATATATATATTTTTTCTAATAATTCAAAATGGCTAATAGAACTTTTTATGACAAACTGTATCAAGCAGAATGTCTAAATTAGCGCTGAAAATAAAATCGTTATAATTCAAAGTGATTAATGCAACCATGTTTTCCAAACACTTCCAAGTTAAAATGGCTAACACACAAACTCTTGTATTTTATAAAGAATTTTGTGAGTAATAAAAACTGAAGATCAATGTCTTGGAACTCTAAGTATTCATCTTCATATCTGTTTCAAAAAAGAAGGAAAGTAAAAGTTTTCTAAATATATTCTTTATAAATATTTCTTAAATAATATATTCTAAATAGGTATATACGTTCGCGCCCATCGCACACAAAAGCAACACGTGTATTGACAATGAAGTTGTTAGTTGAACGACCGATAATAATATTTTCAAACCTTATAATTCTGTTTCAAACATTTTGTCTTAAACGACGACAGATGTACCAAATATCAGCTATTGTTATAACCGCAAAAATACTAAAGTGCAAATTTAATTATAAACAATTACTAAGAATGATTAACGCATTACATAAAATTAAAAAGTAACAATCTACTGTGACTAATGGCCATTTTTATTTAATTCAGTATTTAGTAGAAATGACTTAAAAGACATGAAACGACTAATATCCAAAATTCAAAAAGTCTAAACGACAATTTAACATTATTTAGTATCATGTAAATGTGACTAAACGTATAACATGTTAAGATTTAATATTATACGATTTGACTAAAGTGCATCTGTCTTAATAATTTTGATAAGTCAAAAAAGCTAAAGCGCCACTCGCATTGTTTTATGTGTTAAGTTTGTTTTTCTTATAAACCAAACATTCATGAATTGTGAAAATTTTGCAAAAAAAAGCGCCATTCGCGATTTATAAGTTGTAATTTTCGTCGCTTTACCTATTTTTTGAAAGATAAAAGTTGGTTTTTCATTTGACTAAACGACCAAAAAAGCTCTCTGATTGACCTTGAACTTGGACCATTCGACGCAGCTCGTCGAGACGATTCCAATGATATATATAACTCATTTTATACCTAAGTGGCGCTTAAGTCAAAGTAAAAAACGAGCGGCGATATGGTCTTTGATAAAAATATTTTGTATAATATGTAGAACCATACTGGTGTCCAAAGTTGTGAACTGAACAATTAAAAAAACATTGCCTACGGCAATAAACCTGCCATTTGATAATAGTTCTTTTGTCAATAAAGTTTTATTTTACTAAAGATTTAATTAATACCTACTCATTTTAATGCCTCTACCACATGATCGCCGACCCTCCACGTTTTTTGTGTGAATGAGTAAAAAGACGTGCAGACGGGGTGATTGTCTTGGATTGTATACGTAATCGACGGTTTACGTCTTTTTATTCATTCACACAAAAACGTGGAGGGTCAGCGAGCATGTGGATGAAGCATAAGAGAATTAAAAAAAAACACAAAGCGGTCGTCAACCCTCAAATTGCTAATAATATTGTATTCAAACTATAGATGCCTGATATTCACAAATAGGTTTATAATTATTTTACCATTTAATTTCTTTTTTTTTTTGTATATTTAGGCAGTCCACCCTAAGTGGGTGATTTGTGCAAGTATACATGTAAGAAAACTTAGGATAAGATGAAATTCAAAAGTTCAAATCTGTTAAAGTTTCAAGTCGAACCTCTCCAGGAATCCCGCAATCGCGCGATATGATTCCTTAGGCTTGATTGATAGAAGCGAAACAGAGCTAAAAAGTCTGGAGAAATCATGTTGGTAGAAGTCCTCACCACAACCCCGCAATGGACAAGCAAATGGGATATGGTCTATTGACTCATCGTCCTCTCCACACTGAGTTTATTCATTATACTTTCGACTATTTTCCTCTGTTTTGACAAGCCTCTAACCACCACTAGCTGTTATAATAATAGTAGGTAAAATATATTTCATGAGGAGGCTAGCGACATGTTGTCAACAGGACATAATCCAGATCATTACTGGGAACTGTAACATCTGTGTGTGTATACTATACCTACTAGTACAGTGCTTCTCAACATGTTTTCAGGTAGAAAAAAAAAACAATCAAACAACACGGCCATCAAGTAAATACTTTGGATATCACGTCATTTTACTTATCTAACGACATTACACGGTTGTATTTGAACACCAGAAATATTGATGGCTTAGCTTGACAATGGACCTCAAGTTCTTGCACGAGTAATAAATCGTATTGATTAACAGTATTTCGCAATACATAGCAATTATTTCGGCATTTTTTAAAGTGAGACAATGATATTGCGTGCAAACGAGAAAGAGAATTGTCATGATTTGAGAATTGTCAAGATGGCAGAGATCGCACCATTGCGATAAGCTGATAAGTAAACAAATGTTATGATTTATATTTGAAATGTTTACAGCGACTCGAATTGCTGAATATCTAATCAGTTTGGTCATTTTAATTCTCGTTTGCACACAGCATCGTTTTGTCTCGCTTTAAAAATTTCCGAAAAAATATCCCCACCTTAATTAACCTATATTTTCCCAGTAAAATCCGCGATACCAGTGATCGAAATAATCCTATATACATAACTGTTATCATCAGAAGTGAATGTTTTAGAGGCGTTATACTTTAGAGTACATTGTTTTTATCGCTACATTATATTCTATTATCATGCGAGTATTCACTAAAGTGTACACTTGTATACACTCTCGTCATGTCTGTATAGTGTATACACAATTACACATGTCTGTATACACTATACACTATACACCCGCGGGCTGGGGGAGAAAAACATGACATTTTATGTTCTTCCATTAAAATGTACACACATTAAAATTCATTACCTAGTTGGTGCTATAATATTAGGCTGATCACCAGACAATTCGTTGTTTCGTAGCTTTGTTTTGTCACCATGTATTTAGTGCCTGATGGTCAACGCCCGCCAGGAAGACCACCGAAGCGATGGAGAGACAGCTGGAGTTCCACATCACAGGAGAACAATCCTGCCAATACAAACTCGCTGAGTCTAGACGTAGTTTAAGAAGAAGAAGATGTATTTATTGATTAATGATTTCATTATTTTTTGCTGTGACTGTTTATTGATTTGCTGCATTTGACTTTGTGATGTTTGTTTAATAAGAAGTAAACCTGACGATTCCCAGTGCCTTAAATAAGACCTACGGAACCAATATACTTATATGTGAGATTATATGTATGGGCGATACTAGATGTTTTTCGTGATAATCCCAGTTTCAACTTTTTGACTTATACGCTGTGCTTAAGTAGGTACTTTGTGTACAACAGGAGGTATCATGGGCGTCGTCAGGGGGCAGGGGGGCAGCTTCCCTCTAGAGATTGGAATACGTATTTAATTTTTCATACTAAATGACAAAACCTCAAAAAAAAATCGCATTATAATCACATGTTTTCTCATCATATCATAAATATTCAAAAATCTGTATGAAACTTCATTAAATGCAATTGTTTCATAAAAAAGTTTACCTGCGGCGCTATTTTTTTTATTGCTTGTCATAAAAATACATATTATTGTGAAAAGTTTTATGTACATTTTCAAATAAACCAAACCACATCACGACCTCCTTCACTATGTCTCACAAAAAAAAAATTCTCCTGCGGCGCTAGTTACGCGTTTCTTGTGCTATATCATTTTTTTTTTTAATTTTTGTTGCCCCCCCCTTAGCTCCGAGGCTGGCGACGCCCATGGCAGGTATATAAATATAACCTGTTGAGAATCCATAACATATTATTATTACAATATTACGGCATGACAACATTGTTGCTTTTGTCCCTGACTCCGCCACTGGAATGCTAAATATTCCTTTCACACACAAAATTATTCCGCAATATTTTCGGCGTGATGAATTCTCAACAGGACCGCGATAAGACTACCACACATTATGCTCTGCACTCGAATAGCAAAGCTTACATTTTTTTTTTTTGAAACACATTCCTAATAATTACTATATAGGTTACTTGTAAAAGATACAAAGTGAGAAAATTGCGGAACTTTGACATCTCTCATGACAAGGCTCGACAATCAGGCCTACCAACAATACCATCTTGCAACCTCACTTGCAGCTAATGTCCGCCAGCTACCAAGATATAGAAAATACACTGTAAGTGTATATAATATGTAATGTACGTACAGTGAAGAGAGAGTTGAGTCCCCAGACAACATCCTTGAGTGTGCGTGTGGGCGCCCAGCCCAGGCCGTCTATAGAGTTCTGTCTCAGCAGTGACAGGCAAATGTCTCCCTCCTCGCTGATGTTGGGATGCCACAGTTTGGTTAAACACTTTACCTTGGGGGGCTGCAACAATACATACTTCATGCTGACAATACTATACATATACCACATCTCCCCCCACCTGAGAAACAATACTATACATATACCACATCTCCCCCCACCTGAAAAACTTTCGTCGATGCTCGTAGTAAACTTTTTTTTTGACATTTTTGTTATAAGGCATGTACCTGTTGTCTACATAAAAAAAGTTGTGGTGTAAATCTTGTCTAGTTTTCTTGAAATAAAAAAAGTATTGTCAAACCAAACAATGTAAAACCAAAAGAAGATTAATTGGCACCGCAGGCAGTTTTCTTTTACGATTAACGATTGTAAAATAATATAATATAATAAAAAATTCTTTCTCGCAAATAAGACTTACATGAAACATATTCCTAATAATAATTCCAATAATTACAACTTATAAATACAACACTTCCAATCATATCAATATTTAACAACATACATAAGCAATAGAAACTATAGCTAACATAATACAATGCACAAGTACATTGAAACTAGGTAGGTACTTTTCAAACAAAAATCAAAAATCCATCCATTGAGACAGCATTTAGATACAACATATTTTTCAGTTCTACCGACAATACAATAAATTAATAATGTTACAAAGTTACATATTACATATTTATTAGGGTATGATATTTTTGAATAGAAACACTTTTAAAATGAAATTAAACATGATAATGTTCATAAAAACAGCTTTATTTAAAAAATATTGTATATACCTACTATTAATGCTTAAATTTGATTTCATGCATATATGCGCCGCGGTTGGCTCGAAGGAAGCATAATCTGGAAGTCCAATTTTCGAGTCGGAAGTCGAGTTTTTCGAGCAGCTGAGGCTGTAAATCGCTAATAACTCTGCGAATGTTGGCTTCCAAGTGATCCAATGTCTCAGGTTTATCTGTTTTGACCCCCTAGTAGACTTCACATATCCCCACAGACAATAATCCATAGGAGTGAGATCACACGATCGTGGAGGCCAATTTATTAACCAAACCATTACGTGAAATTATGCGCCGATCGAATGTTTCCTGCAATAACCTGTGGTGTATAGTGTATAGTGTATAGGCTGTGGGAATATTAGGAAACTTTCTTCCTCTTTACAGGGAGGTAAAGTTTTCCAATTTACCCTATATGTATTATTATAATACGACCTTACACTTTACCTTATACCTACCTGATGCCTATCTCATGAAACCACCAAAATCTATTTCCCGAGTTTTAATCGCATTTATACACTACGAGTACACACTAACTATAATTTTGGCACACTTGTGTATACACAAGATACAACAGGTAATGATAAAAATCAATTTCAATAACACATTTCCCTTAGTTTGCACAATAATTTCCACAGTGTTTATTTATAAAAAAAAGTTATAAAAAAAGCGCCGCAGCAAATTTTTTTATGAAACTGATGGATTTTTATACTAATTTTAGAAAATTTATGATATACTTAATGAGGAAATGTGTGGTAGTAGTGTGATTTTTTTATGAGGTTTTATTTATTTTATTTTATTTATTTATTTGATCTCAAAATTACACCGAGCAACATTACAGCTTAAGCCTTTGCGTCGCTCGTTTCATTTAGTACGAAAAAATATATACCTATTCTAATTTCTAGGGGAAGGCAGCTGCCCCCCCTGCACCCCCTGACGACGCCCATGTGAACAGGTATTTATTTATAAAATGTTGATATTTATTAAAATAAAGTTGCCATGAATGAAATAATTGATTACAGTATATAATCCGTGACATGCCAATATCCAGACCAATGAATTACAAACAAACAAAATGTTCAATAAATAATCAAAATACGATACGTATCCCTAATAACAGTTCGCTCAGTAGAGATGAAACATATTTTATTAGAAAGATCTGTCTTCTCTGTTTGTCATGGGTAGCTTGGGTTTTAACACCCTAGAAAAAAGGCGGAAAGAGTACGTTTGTAGGCACTTCTTTAAACTTATTCACGGGATCATACAAAACCCAACAATATTGGCCGAGATCAATTTTTATGTACCAACTCATACACTCGTTCACGTTCGCACATGTTGTTCTACCCTCCTTGGGGCAGAACCAACGTTATGGTTAATGCACCGGTCAGCAGGGCTGTCCGTTATTTGAATGAACTGGCACAGTGGGTCGACATGTTTGGGGTGACTTATAATGAGTTTACCAGACGTGTCGAACAGCATCTGATATAGTATGGTTACGTTATTATTTGTAAGTGTAGTATAAGTTTATTTTTGAATTTGTTTGTGATGTATAATGTCATGATGTGTTATAATTGTTTACACCGAGCGACGCAAAGGCTAAAGCTGGAATGTTGCTCGGTGTAATTTTAAGTTCAAATAAATAAATAAAAAAATAAAAAAATCTATCTTTACCCTCACGCTACGTCCCTTGCAGGGTAGGTAAAGAGGACAGAGCGCCAGACAGCCCTATCCTTACACACACACACACACTAATAGCCTCCGTCACATTCATGCATGCAGTCATACACGCTCTCCAATTCCTTTTATTCAAAACGCGTCCATCCTTGAGGATCTGGTCGACATGATCGGACCAGGTCACCACTCTTTGCTCACTCATATATATCTTTTTTGTCATCTTTCATTCTCTCAACATGCCCAAACTATCTTAATTTATTCACTTTTATTCTAGTCACAACACCAGTCTTGCAGTCACTTATTTCCCTAATTACCACGTTCCTCATCTTATCTCTCAGCGTTCATCCACACATTCTTTATATATACACATATCAATCCACTGCACTCAACCCTGATTCGTCCTAAAAAGATCTGTCTATATATAAGCTCAATACTTTTTGAATGCATACAAAAATACCTAATTTATCATAAAGCAGTCAATACTTTTGTTGAGAATTGCAACAAAACAAAACGGCCTACTAGAACTCCCTTTGGGGAAGACGCAGGATAGATGTTCCGACGCATACGAATCAACACTGGTTGTCGTTAGTGGTCAGTTCATTTATTCCGCATTCTCCTGTAAGTTTTATAGGGACGGTGCAATTTAAGTATTTTTCACAATGCACCAAAATTTATATACTACCGCCATCTGTGTAGGAGTTGAAATTCTAATGATTTACCTGTACAACGCCGGAAAGAGAATCTTATCATTGTACTTGATAATATTAACATAGGTATAACGTACGTATACAATCCAATAATGCTCATTGAATACGCACTACGCAGGTACAGGATGTTCTATAGGCTTATAATGATGACAGGATTGTATTACGACGTAGTACAGGGTGATTAAAAACAATAATAATATGACATTTACATTTTATACAGGAGTCGCCATTCAGACAAACTGATAACAAATTTCAAAATAAAAAGGTGGATGGGGGTAGGAGGTTTGGACGTAAAAAAATACAAGGTTGCGGAGTAAAAACGTGCTAAAGACATTTTTTATGTACGTGTGAAATTATGAATTAAATGAAATTATTATAGAGAGTATAGACTACTCTACATACACCACCTGCATGCGAAGATTTAACATGGTGGTTTTCAAATTACGTTATTAAAGCCAAAACTGTGTAAAATTGTTTGCTTATATGGTTAGGTTAATATTTTTAATATTTGCTAATTTGGCTTGACCGGCGGAAATTGCTATTAGGCAATAAGCCCGCTTTCTGTACTACATTATTATGCAATAAAGAATATTTTATTTTATAAATTTGTATTTGACTATGTTTTACTGTAATGTAAATGTATAATAATGTATAATATTCGCATGGTTAAAAAAAAATGAAAAACTGACTACAAAAAATCCATTGATGCTCATAGATTCGACGTTCATAATTATCCAAACTATATACTATGCAGAGTTTTAAAATCCACGGATTTTGACTTTATTGGTGATCAAGAACTCATCCACGTCTTCATCATCACATCGCGCTAAACAAGTCAAAATCCGTGAATTTAAAAAACTACGAGTAAGTAGATATATTGATTAATACGGTGCTTTTAGATTTCTCGATGGAAAGATGTGGGGTAGTCTGTTTTTCTTTCATTCTATACGTATTTTGGGGTGCTGAATCCGAATCCGAGGTTTGCCAACAAAATTTCGTGACGGAACATGGCGAAAAATTGGTAAAATGGCGAATATTTACATTTCCTGGCGAATTCTGGATTTGAACTTAAAAACCATCAACTTTTTGTGGGTCCTCTTTTTAGCAGAATGAAAGCACATAAAATTTCCTACAAATTTGGTATATAATTTTTTTTCTAAAACAACTAGTAGCGGAGTTGTCAAGCTCCAAAAATTGGTCAAATTTTCTTGTTATTTTAAATTGTGAGAATGGAAAATGTATGGAGAATAGGTCACCTTGTTCGAATTATCACCAAATTTTGACAATTATTTTTCAGATTTATGATACATATTACCTCGTTGGAATCAGTAAACATGGAGAGAGGTTTCAGGATAAATTTTATTTAAAAATATAGTGTAGTGTTTAAGCTAAAAAGGTTTAAACATTTTTAGCCTAAACAAATTACTATATTTTTAAATAAAATTATTTAAACATGTCTACCTCAAATATTTCACGGTGTTTTTAAATAAAAATTTCGTTAATAGCTTTCTTTGTGTTTTCTGATTCCAACGAGGTAAAATATGACTCATGAATTTCAATATTAATTGTTGAAATTTACTTATGAAGGCAACAAGGTAAACTTTTTCAATACATTTTCGATTCTCGTAATGTAAAACAGTAAGAAAATTTGGCCATTTTTTGGACCTTGACAGCTCCGTTCTTATTTATTTTAGAGAAAAATTCAATACAGAGATTTTGTAGTAAATTTTACGTACTTTCATTTTGCGTAGAAAAATAACTTACAAAAGTTGTCAGTTTTCGAGTTCTTATAAAGAAATTGCCAAAAAACGAATTTTTTCGCCATTTTTTGTATTTTTCGCCAGGTTCCGTATCTAAATTTTGTTGGCAAACCTCGGATTCGGATTCAGCATCCCAAAAAACGTATAGAATGAAAGAAATCCCTACTACCCCACAACTTTCCATCGAGAGACTGCTTTGAGTCTAATTTCACCGGATTAGATTTCCTCTTTCAAAATGGACTTCCACAAAAACAAGAAATCGACATTCGACAACCTTAACGTTATTTAGGTGGGTACTATAAATTATTAGTTGTACTCGTATTGTGATGCGCAGAATACATCATGACGAACTGAGAATGCTAAATTCTACCAAAGTATGCGCAACACGTGAATAAATACATACCTACGTGACTTCCTTATCTTATCCTGATGAACTATATCATGATGAATAGAGATATTAAGGAAAGTACCTGCCTAATCAATTATAATTCAATTCATTTCTACAAATTAATTAAATTCTCGAACACGTTGCAATAGAAACAAAACAATAAAAAAATGAATTGAGATATACCTCAATTATTTAGGTATGGAACCGGATTTATCTGTACCTATTGCACAAACGAAATTACATTAAATAGAATAAAAAAATTACTTGAATTATTTTTGGTTTACAAATTATTCTTGTAAAGCGTTGGATTTTTTCCTACATTCCGTAGTATATACAATGCAGTATTCCTGCAACAGTGTAGAAGAGATAAGGATGAACATTGTCGGGCTTACGACCGACCCCGGCTGGCTTAAGTGATCACTTTAAACTCGAGAAACATTCGCTATTTCAGTTCACCCCGGCTGGGATCACTTTAGCCAGCCGAGGTCGGTCGTAAGCCCAAAGTTTTCATCCTTAAGGGCTTGGTACCAAGAATGACGACACAGTCGTTTCCCACGGCATTAAGGTTCAAAATTGCGTGAACAATCGCATGATAAAACAATAAAAATAGCGTTTTTTTGGTTCATTTTGCGTCTATCAAAAAGTTTTACGGTTATTTCCGACATTTTAATGCATATTATCAGTACAAAAAAATATTCACGACTTTCGGAAAAAAAATCAGAGGTGTTTTTCACAATTTTTTTTTGAGAAATATATACAAGATATAAAAAATCTTTTACGATTATTCCCTAGATAAATGTTCAATGCATCTACCCTATTTTGTTACAAAACATATTTGGTAAAGGTTGTCGAGATATAAGGTATCCCGTTTTTAGAAATTTTTGAAATGTCGGTATGCATACTCTTATTTATTCTACACTGTTGTAGGGATATTGCAAAAAAACTGTGGATATTTTGAAATGGTGCTTTAGTATTTTTTCCTCCTCACCTCCGAATGATTGAGTAGAATTCACGGGTCACCGTAACGTGTTCAATTAGCGAAGTTGTTTGATCTGAATAAAAAATCGCCAAAAAACATGTTAGTCGTTACAAAGCAGAAATTACAAAAGTAATTATTACTGGAATATCTGTTACGTTATGTAAATCAATGTGCCCGATTAATGGGATTGTGATGTGATCTGATGGAGGTGGAGGGACTAATTAATGGGAGCTTACTGTACCTATCTAAGTTGATTTTTTATGCTTATGTTGTACCTACCCCCGAAACATATTAATTTTTGGGCGCAATTAGATTTGTTGAACCCTTAGTCCACAAATAGGATCCATCCTGGTTTCTCGCCAAGGGAGTTCACATAACGCTACATTATGTGAATGATGATGCATCTCGTCTCTGCCGAGGATAAAAACTGTAATGTATTTCTGTCTGTGTAATGCAGATAAATCCAGTTCAATACCTAAAATAATTTAGGTTTATCTCAAATCATAAAATAACAATTAATATGGTTCGGAAGTTTAAAGATGGTTTGGGAACGTTGAGGGAACGAAAGATGTCAGGATGATAAAAAAATATATATTTGAGTGAGCGAAGAGGGGTGAGGAAATGCGGCCGCTCGAGACTGACCTGGTCCGATCTTGTCGACCAGAGCCTCAAGGATGGAGGCGTTTTGAGTAAAAGTCTACTGCCTACCCTGCAACTAGAGACGTGGCGTGAGGGTATAGGTAGATAGATAGATTAATATAGAATTGTTTTATGGTTAGCCTCACCACACTGTGGATGGTTATCTAGTTCTAGTAGATGTAGGGATGGGGAATGTACGAGTATTATCATGGCAGTATTGTATTATTAAATTACCTGAATGTTTAATAAAGACTTTAATAAGAGTTTAATACACAAAGACTGTGATGGCTGTCAGGAGCACTCAGACATCGCGCTCTATACAATGTGACTGTCACTGAAGTCGTCATAATATTATCTCCTTATAGATTACAATAATTCATAGAATTGATACAATAAACAATGCATGACCTATATAACAAATACACCAGATTGTGAACAAAATCTCACAAAAACTGAGAGTTAAATAAAGAGTTATTAACACTATACAAATGGAGCAACAAGCTCCTGTTCTGGCGTCCGTGGCTCGGTAAACGCCCTACAGGCCGCCCACAGATGCGTTGGACAGATGACCTGAAGTTAACAGCTGGCCTCAAATGGACATCCGAGGCAAAATCCAGAGAGAGATGGAGACGAATGAGAGAGGCCTATATCCAGAAATGGAAGCTGCAGGGCTCGTAAAGAAGAAGAAGAATACTATACTATCCCCCCCCCCCCTCACGCCGCATCCCTTGCGGGGTAGGCAGGGAGAACAGATCGCCAGACTTAGGTGTTGTGACAAGAATGAAAGTAAATAAACTAAGATGGTTTGGGCATATTGAGTGAATGAAAGATGACAGGGGTGAGGAAACGTTCCCCCGATCATGTCGACCAGATCCTCAAGGATGGACTTGTTTTGAGTAAATAGAATCGGAGAGCGTGTATGACTGCATGCATGAATGTGACGGAAGCTAGGAGTGTGTGTAAGGATAGGGCTGTCTGGCGCTCTGTCCTCTCTGCCTACCCTGCAAGGGACGTGGCGTGAGGGTATAGATAGATAGAACTTAAATGATAAATTTTCATCCTCTTAATTATTTTCAAAAGACCGTATCTCCAAAACGGTAGATTTTTTTGTCATGCATTCTTTAAATATTTAATCATCTATCACCTCTCCAAATATTTGACATATGGAACCAATCACCTTGTGTGTATGTATTTATTTATTTCATTAAAATATTATATTCTGAAACCTGCAGTTTTGCAGTTTAACGCCCAACATTATTCTCTCAATTTTTCTTTGAGCTTTTCGCAGTTTGTTGGCAGACAGTTTGGTAACGGTTATAGTTTCCGTGCCATATGCCAAGACTGGCAAAAACACACTAATGTAACACTTCAGTCTTCAGGAAATTTAGGATAGAGCTACAAAAACTGCAAGACAGGAAGAGGAATGACTGGATGCGCAGCCAGACTAAAGTGACTGATGTGGTTGAGAGGATAGCGGTGCAGAAGTGGAGATGGGTGAGGCACATTGCAAGAATGCAGGACAACAGATGGACGAGGAGACTGCTGGAGTGGAGACCAAAGGGCGATAAGAGATCACAAGGGCGACCACTTACCAGATGGATGGACCCCAGTGGATGGGAATCGCACAGGAGCGGGAGAAGTGGAGGAGGAGAGGGGAGGCAATCGCGGGCTGATGATGACTACGACCTACGTATGTAGCTACCCACAAAATATAATCTCATAACCAATAGAGCAAAACCACAATAGAAAAATATATCGTAGGTTCAGCCAATTGAAACTATTGTTAGGCAGACAATTACTTTAATACTAAAATGTACTGAAGAAAGAATATTATATTATATAGAATATTGTATGACTTTCATTTTAGTTCCGTGTGAATGGAAGTAGATATTGTATAATAGGGAATTTTAGAAAGAAATATGTTTTCCTTTAATCCTACATGGTGGTTTGTACCACAACTGAAGACCTTTAGGTCATGTTATTATAATCCAGAAAGTTCTCATGGTGTACAGGATGAGGCGACCTTTATATCTGAATTATGCAATAGTACCTACTCATTCATTTCTCGATAATTTGATAAATAAAAAAAAGATGTTGCCTGGTGGGCCTGCTCCTGGTTTGATGCAACCACTAGTGCTTAATTAGTTTTGTAATTTAACGTCATTTTCCTTTTTAAACCTAATTGGTATTTATCGTAACCTAACCTTATTGAAGTTATATAGACCTCAGCTACAATCGAAGTAGAAATTTTTTCTCTTCTTTCCTTTGAGGCACTTATATATATTTATCACACTCAATTTCGCCCACACACTCACCCATCGCTCACGCACACCTCAAATATTACAATTTTATTATGAACTAGCTGAGTGTTACTCGGGCTTCGCAACGGCACATTTGACAAAACAACCCAACATACCTTATAGGCTTGAACTGGGCAAAATGTGACTTAAGATCTGAACTTCTTTTCCAACGAACGCCCTTTCATACGATACCAAACTCGACCCTATACAACCCTTGGATCCCCTTATCATCATGACATCCCCTAGGAAAAGCTTTTTCTCAAAAAACCGACGACATTAGAACACAGGGTATATTATCGCAAAAGTTATTCTAAATTTTTGCAGCAATCCGTCGGTAAATGCAGGAGTTACGCGAACACTTACAAAAAACCGACTTCATTCTACATATACAGATTTATTAAATACAAAATAAGAGAAAACAAATTGAAAATTCCTGATACTATCAGAGAAGACGGTTAGGTGTATTCACGAAACATCGAATAAGTAATCAGAGATTTAGAGAGTTATCATATTAACGAGATAAGTGTATGATCAGGATCCCAGAGCAATGCATTTGGTACTTTGTGTTTAATTCAGAAAGAGAGCTATCCCACACACATTAGGGATGGTATAATATAAAGTAGCTATGCGGCTTGTGGCTTCTTTTCACATTTCATGCTGCGGTCTCCTCTATGAATAATATTATAATACATTACATACTAAAGTACTATTGGTTCGATAACTTACAAATTATAATAAGTATTCCATAATCCATAATATCGCACCGTTGGCGTTCTGCACTATTTAAAACCATGGGTCTGCTTTTGTTGCTATGTATTGCTATGTTAATATCTTGTAGTTTTACGATAAGACCCAATTATGACGTCACGGTAATTTTTTTAAAGGATCTGGGTTGCTTTCACAAGGCCAAATACTTTCCTGCACACCTTGCACTATAGGCTAAAAGCCTGTATCGCAAAGTGTGGAATACATCGCCAGCGCCGGGGTTTGAACCTGGCACCTCCCGCTTGAGACTGCCGCCTTAACCAACTGCGCCAACCATGTTTTCCCACGGTTTTAAGATTCAAAATTGCAGGAACAATCGCATGATAAAATGTAAAAAATATCTTTAATATTTTTAACTTTTTGGGGTTAATTTCGTTTCATTCTAAAAAACTTTTACGATCATTTCCTACATTAAAATGCATATTATCAATACAAAAAAAAACTCTGCGACTTTCGGGAAACGAGTTACGGTCTTTCGGAAAAAAGATCAGAGGTGTTTTTCACTTTTTTTTGAGAAACCTGTACAAGATATAAAAAATCCTTTACAGTCATTCCCTAGACAAAGATTCAACGTATCTACCCTATTTTTTTCCGAAGCATGTTTGGCACGGTTGTCGAAATCTAAGGTCTCCCGTTTTTTATTTTTTGTAATCTCAATATGCCTACTCTAAGCTCTTTTTTTGCATAATCGTCAGGTTGCTGTTTTTGATACTTTTAAAGACTAAATTTAAAAAAATGTTAAAATAAAACCGATTATATTATTATTAATTAGACAAAGCGATCTTTTAGTGACGTAACTAGGTACCTTGAGAATGTAGTACGTGTCCCAATAAATAAACAATAACGTGTGGTTACCATGCCACCCTACTCCTTCAGTTATCCCACGCTGTCACCACATCTCTCATTTTGTAAAATTACAACAAAATATTTCGAGAAAATACTTCTTTAAATACATAGAATACAGAATACGACATATTTAGGCAGGGCGGTAACCAGGAATTCATTTCGGGGGGGGGGGGGGTTTGAGTTCTGCACCAGAGACAAAAAGTTACAACCATGGGCGTTAATAACGCCGCAGGCGAATTTTTTTTCAAAAAGGGGTAAATTGATGACTGGTTTATTTCAATAGTAAAGCATTTGAATATATTTCTCGGTCATGATATGGTAAATGACTAGCGCCGCAGGCGAAAATTTTTTCACAAGGAGGTAGATAAAGAAGAATAGTTTCAAAGTCCAGTTTATTTTTGTGAACGAACCCCCACTTTAATTAGATTAGCGCCGCAGGTGAAAATTTTTAATGAAACAACTGTGATTTAAAGGATTTTCACAATAATATTTTAAAATTCATGACATGATGATAAAACAATGGGAGGGGGGTTTGAACCATCAACCATGGACGTCGCCAGCGTCGGAGCTACGGGGAGGGGACAACAAAAATTTTGAAAAATGATATAGCATGAAAACGCGTAAATAGCGCCGCATGCGAAAATTTTTGTGAGACATAGTGAAGAAGGTCGTAATATGGTTTGGTTTATCAGAAAATTTACATAATAATTTGCACAATAATATGTATTAAAAATGATTTTTATAAAAAGTAATAAATAATAAAGCGCCGCAGGCAATATTTTTACAAAAATTGAATTTTGATGGATTTTTTATACTAATTTTAGAAAATGTATGATATGATGAGAAAATGTGTCGAAATAATGTGATTTTTTGTGAATCATTTAGTATGAAAAAATATATACCTTTTCCAATCTCTAGGGGGGGCAGCTGCCCCCCCCTGTCTGCCCCTGGCGACGCCCATACCCTCAACCCCCCCTGCCTATGGCCATGTGTTTAGGTGTTGCGTAGTTCCATAATTTGACTACAAGATTATGTTACAAACCGCAGGTAAGTACTTTAAAAATATATTTATTCAAAGGTACCTACCTTTAATAAATTCTCTGTACCTTTGATGATGATATGAGGGATCAAATTCATCTATGAGAACTTTCGTATTGTGAAAAATTCCCATTGAAAACTTTTGATGTATAAAACACAAGAGAAATAAAACAAATTGTTCTACTTTATAAACACACATCCAACAAATATTCAAAACAGATAATCCCTTATATAACGCTTCTGAAACACGTGGGAGAGCTTTTATTGATATTTTAGCTTAAGAAATTTGGTTCTCGAAATAGGAAGTTTTATTTTTATCTTAATAAGGTACAACCTCCCAGTAGAAGTTCAGTTGAAGAATAAATGAAAAATTACATTCTATATCCCCTCACACCGCATCCCTTGCGAGGTAGGCAGAGAGTACAGATCGCCTGACTTTCCTATCCTTACACACACTTTGTGTTTCTGTTACATTCGTACAAGTCGTCTCACACTCTACGATTTCTTTCCCTCGGAACTCAAGTGTGCCATGTGGTTCATGGACAGCCGCGTTTCATTACAGTACCTCTTCTTTCTCCCAGGTATATTTTCTTTGTTAGCCGTTCATCCTTCATTCTCTCTACATATCCCAACCGTCTCAACTTGCTCGTTTTCATTTTAGTCACGACATCCGTTTTACATTCACTCAACTCTCTAATCACTTGATTTCTTATCCTATCTTCCAACGTTTTTCCACAAATATAGTAAATAAAATATGTTACATAATTTTTCGTTCTTATAAGTATAGTACGTGAGAATATTGATATTCATACGAGTACAAGTGTGTGACATATTACGAGAATATAATATCAATATAATGCGATTTCCAACTACTTGAAAGTTTAAAAAACTTGCATATTGAAATGTTATGTAAAGTTGCCATTCCTTCTTTACTGTACAGCGCACTGCACGTGGCATAGCACAACATAGCACATCAACATAGCACAACATAGCACAATACTTGGATAACTATAAGGAGATTAATAAAACTGTATGGAAACTTTGACAAGGATAATGTGGAGTGGATGGATGAAGATAAAATGCCAGAGGAGTCTTGGGCTACATTTTATTTCAAATTTTAAAAAAGTATTATTCCATAATGTTGATTAACCATTGATAAATACTGTTTGTATTTTTCCGATTCTGCGTCTCTTGACGGGGAGGCAGAGAGTGCAAAACGCCAGACTAACCTATCTCTTCAAACAACGTTTGTTTCCGCCACGCTCATGTAATTCGTCGATTCGTACGATTCATTTATTTTCAAATAGGTACGTCAAAATACGATTCATTTTCACTAGGTACTCCTATCTTCTTCATCATCATCATCAGCCTTGGTCCCTCCACCGCTGGATGTAGGCCTCTTCCATTTGTTTTCAGTCTTTTCTATCCGTCGCCTTTCTGACCCACTGCCTACCCGCTACCAAGGTCACGTCGTCCGCCCATCTTTTCTGGGGCCTTCCGACACCTCTTCTGTTTTCCCATTATACGTATTATTTTTAAACTTTACGAGTATCTCCGGTACTTTCGTTATTGATTTTTAAGTGTGCAGGCCTGTATGGGTTATAAAAGTAGTTTTGGTGTAGGCCTATATGATAAACTATATTCACATCTATTTCGATATTAAATTAAACCACAGACAACAAAGCAACCATAACCATAGATAACCATGATGTTCAGTCATTGTGTAGAATAGATTCAACTGTAACTAGATGTCAAAACACTGATAAAATCACAATCACATATAGCGACCCATTACACCTAGTGAGTGAATGCAAATGCAGGGATCTCTCTTCCATTAGCCACGGTGGGCACTTGCCCAGGGCCCCGCGATATAAGGGGCCCCCAAGTTCCTGCAAAATCACCAATTGATAACTGATGATACCGATAAATATACATAATACTATTATTTTACGAAAATCAAACAATAATTACTGTGGTAGGTACTACTATAGTACTTATCAGGTTTTTTGGTATTCTAATAAAAAAGGGGCACATCTTTCACATTGCAATCCACGGGGCCCAATGCCTGTTATCGTTAAATTATTTGAAAATAATAAACCAGATCCATATAAAGAATTTCATTCCTCGAGCTAAAAACAAATTCGCCTGCGGCACTATTTGCTATTGTTTTTTTTTTCGTACCAAAATAGTTATTGCTCTCTCTACACTGGGTGCGCTTTTTATAATTCTCTAGAGGTAGGTACTGGTGGCACCGGATTTATTACATGGCAACTTGAAATTTTGGAACCAGGCTGTCACTCCACAGTACACGAACACATTTCTCACACATTCATCTATAGAGGAAGACACCAGTAGGAGTGCCGAAACGTCGATCAAGTTTATCTACACACGGCTTAGCCGAAAATTAAGATGCAGTGTCAGGCTGTCACTGGTGGGGTTTGAGGGACGCCCGTTATCTTGCAATGCCCAGGGCCCCCAACAGGTTAAAGAAGGCCCTGTGCAGATGCAACATGCAACGTGGCATGTCATAATATTCACCTTCTTTCTCTAGAATCTTGTGTTCGATTGAATATGATGTTATTCTTAATGCAAAATAATAAAGACATAGACGCCATTTATTCTAACGTCGTGTCACAGCATCGTTCCTGCAGACAAGACTATTCGCATTCTACTATTGTCTGACATCTATGGAATCATATCACAAATAATACAAACTATCGCCAGTCTGTATGTTCTACATTATGTCCTTGATGCTAGGGACCTAAGAGAAAAAGACTCTCAGAAAATATGTTTTTCTATGTTCACGTTTTGAAAACGAAAACAATCTTTCCTGACCACCTACAATCTAAAGGTATAAAAAGCTCAATATTTTTGCTTAGCTAAATAAATCTTTAGAAAAAAATTACTACCAAAACTGAAAAACGTTTGTATGTGTAAGACTGCATGAGGTGGCAGTGGCGAAGGGTGGATTTCTGCAGAAGGGAAGCCGGGGCTAACATTTCTTACGGGATTACGTCAGATTAGACACTATTATACCTATCATTTTTCCAAAAGGTAACTCGATGGGAATCGTGTTCTTAGGTAGCTTCGCGCCTGTGAGGTGGTAAATCTAAGATAAGACGACCTGCCTTCTTTGCATTCACACGGCGCAATTATGAATCCTACAATTCCGAGAGAATTAAAACTATACGTTCCTGCGCTCGCACATGTTGTTCTACTCTCCACGGGCAAGACAAAATGTAATACACAATTCTCCTTTCGCAAGAGCAGTCCGCTACCTGAATGAGCTCGCAGTACATGTTGACATGTTTGGTGTCACTTACTTAGTGTTCATCGCACATGTTGATGTGTATTTGTAGACTTTCTACCTTTTTTGTTTATGTTTTGAATATTGTTTTTGGAATACTCTTTTTCTGTACACAGTTCAGCACAAAGGCTAATCGCTGTTACGTTAAGCTGTGTTTTATATAATAAAATACTATTGTCGACATACTACCAGATACTTGAGTTAAAAAAAAGTTTTAAGAAACGTCGACTACTACTATACATTCAACATTCAACCCACACGACAGAATATCTCCTTTGAAATCCCCGACCCCTTTAAGAAATGATTACCTTGTAACTACATATTGTAATAAAAATAAACTTGTTGACATAGTTGAGACTATTGAGATTCCCTGACTGATGTAATTTCGCTCTATTAATATTTAAGCTATTCCTTCAATTTATGCTTGTTCAGCTTGAATGATTTCTTCGTCATTAAACTGAAATTCACTTCTGATCTTTGAAAGGAAAATGCTGAGAAAAATCTTTGGACCTCTCTACGAAAGTGGAACCTGGAGGATAAGGTATAACCATGAGCTGGAAAGTCTATAAAACGAACCCAACATAGTAAAGTACATAAAATCATATCGCCTAAGATGGTTGGGACATGTCCAGCGAATGGAGGACAACCGAATACTAAAGAAGATACTCAGCACGCGACCAGATGGGAGACGAAATGTGGGGAGACCTAAGCTGAGATGGATGGATGGCGTGGAGAGGGACCTCAGGGCAATTGGGGTGACAAACTGGAAGGTGCGGACGATGGACGGGATGGAATGGCGAAGAATTCTGGAGGAGGTCGAGGCTCACAAATTCTAAAATTCAACAAATTCACAAAATCTAAAATTCAGAGAAAGGGGTTATTTTTACTTTGTTTTGAACGTTGTGTGGGTCTGTCTACGTCTTTTCAACAGATGGCAGTGGATAAAAAAGATTGGCCTTTATAATTGGGTTTCTTCACGGTCAGCCTGAGACAGCTTGTGTCAAAATACAACCGCAAGCCCGTCGGGCACAAAAGCTGTAGTGGAATTAATTCAAAGTGGCGTACGTAGTCATAAAAATGTGACCGAGAAGGGACGACTACCTGCTTTATTCCCCTATCTATAGTATTAATAATTACAGTAAAATACATACTAAATATATTCTTCATTACAAATTGAATTTATCTCCACCCGTCATTACTGACAGGCACGTTGCATTGTGTCGTGGAATTAGATATTTAAATTTAAATAAAGAACGGAATGTCAATATATTGACACCATAGAGTAGAATACAATATAGAGATATTACAAGTACATTCCTTCAGTGTTGCCATTTGTATTGAAAACATTCCAGGATTGTGTCATTATATAACGTTATGGTATTACCGTCACACAGTCGCTTCTATAGAAGTACAAGAATAACTACAATCGTACCTCGCTTAGCGGATAGCAAATTATATTCTAATATAAGTTACACGTTGTGTAAACTCTCTTAGAATGTATAAAAACAAGGAACGAAGTTATGGCCTATGATCCGGCCCCTCAAAATATGACCTACGTATCTATTTTTCGATCAAAATATGATTTAAGTTCAAGTTTATTTATTCTTTAAGCGGACCAATTATATACATAAAAAATGGACATAGTACAGATTATAAATCAGTGTTCACTAGGGCGAACTTATCGCAGAACTGCGAAGTTTACACATAGGTTTTACATCGCACTAGGGTTGCCCATCAAAATCTTGCCGCGTCACCGAATAGGTCCCCTACGCGGTTTTTAGTAACTTTTTTAGGAAGATGGGTTTTTCGTGCTTTTAGGAAAGTTGCCATGGATAAAAATAATCCTTTTAAGTTTATTCACAATGACCGGTCCGTACAAGGAATTTGGACAAACTTATTTGTGAATCGTCTTTCCTGATATTCTCTCTAGTCTCCATTCTCCACAACGCCAAATGCCATACCTGCATTTACCTAATTACTTCACATCCACCAATACCATATCAGTATTTCGTGCAGTGTCTCCAATGTCCACGACAAATAATAATCACCTCATCGAACAACGTATAACGGAGCTACGACTGCATCAGACGTACGCCGAGGTAGGAGTGTAATCATATGAGATTTTCTTGTAGATTTGAATTGATGTTTAATATAGAGAACGAAGGAGAGATAAAACGATTTTGGATCGTGTATAGAAAGATTTGCAAATGTTTTACTTGCAAATCATAATATTACGTATAGGTACCTATACTAAATACAATTCCTGGTCAAGACCTATTGTCCATTTTTTCAGAAGTCTCACGGAGCAAACTCGGTTTAGTGTTGCTTGATGTGATAATAAGATATGGTAACATTTTTTTGCTACTTTCAATTCATATTTCAGAACTGTTGTTTAAAAAACTATCCAATTTTTGAATTGTTAGAATAAGCTGGCAACTTTGTTTTTCAAACTTGCGGTGGCGGTTTAAAGGGATTGATGGAGTATTTTTTTCTTTTTCCGACTCGTAAAACTATCTTGCCTTTAAAATTATTTCTCTAGCGCTGCTGTTTAATATTTGCGGCATTGTAGGATACCTGTAAAAGATACAATGTGAGAATACTGAAGACCTCTTATGACAAGGTTTGACAATCTTTTGACAAAGTTTGACAATTACGGCTACCAACAATACAATCTTTATCTACACTTGCAGCTAACCTCCGCTAGCTGGCAAGATATAGAAAAAGCACAATATGTGTGAAGTATCGGAGTGCCTATCTGAAAGAGATAAGAGTCTGGAAGCTTTTGAGATGTGGTCCTACAGAAGAATTTCAGGAATTTCTTGGAGGGATCACATAAGAACGAAGAAGTTCTCAACAAAATCAAAGGAGGAAGACACCTGCTCATTGCAATAGCAGAAAGTCGTGCCAGATGGATCGGCCACATAGTGCGTCAAGAGGGTCTCCGATTTGAATTAATCGAAGGAATGAACGAGGGGACAAACTACAGAGGACGACCAAGGGAAGAATACCTGGACGACCTGTGCCAGGATATGGGCTTCGACTCATAATATAAAGAGTTAAAATGAACCGCACAGGACAGGGATGAGTGGAGAAGGAGACGTGGGGCTTTGCTGCAAACCAATCGTAACGATTGAAACTGGAGAAGAAGAAGATTGAAACACATCTGACAGAGGTGGGCAGAAAAGCGTTAATCCGTTAATCGTTAATTAACGAAGTTTACATTTTGTTTAACGATTTAACGCTTTTCTCACCTCCAAAAATTGTTAACAGATTATTTAACTTCCGTTACATTTTACTTTCGTTAATTAAGTCCGTTAATATTTGATTGTTTGCATAGACATCATCCACTGGCAGCGCTGGCATTAGATAATCCAAGGGCTGTATGGGGTTATGTGTGGTATCGTATGTGATTTGGGAGTTGGAAAAAAAATCACTTTGTTGGAATACATCGCGATAGTGTAAATGTGATAGAAGTTGTACGTATGTAGTTCTACTTCATGCGATTTAACCGCGATTTTTTACATTAACGCATTAACGTTAACTTCCGTTACATTTTTCAAAATGTAACGCTTTAACGATGAATGATGTTAACTATTTAGTTAACGGGTTATCGATTAACGAAGTTAACTTTTTGATTAACGATCCCCACCTCTGACATCTGACGTAATGCAATAAAAAATGTTAGCCCCAATCACCTCATTCATATTGTAAATACAGAATTTCCCACATAAAGCAACTGATTTGAGTAGACGTTAACCTAACATAACACTGTGAATTCAAATCTTTTCACGTAGCAGATAAAGACTTAACCCTCTGCACCAGGCGACTACGTGATCAGGTGTTAACTTTTATTTTATTTTTTTACCTTATGTTCTAAAAATACAAAAATAATAAAATATGAGTCCGTCACGTCTATTGAAGCAAGCAACGTGTGTCTGGGAAATTGATGGATTTTTTCTTTTGTGAGAATTTAACCTTTACTTTCTGAATGTGTTTATTTTCCTTCTTTCTCTCTATGAATACATCAGATATGATTCTCTGTGGAATCCAAAGTAGGCACCTCTTTATTCTTCAACCTATCTATCATTTTTTATTTATTCATACCTTTATATAGCGCCTCAACGATAATAAGAGGAAACAATAAAAGGTTTCACGAAAATTACAATAGATGTCGATAGCATAGAACAATTGGTACAATGTGAAACATGAATGAAAGTATCCAAAAGTCAAAAATTAATAAATGACCTTTATTATTTAATTGATAAGCCGCCCCGAAAAGCGTGTATATCGTAGTTAGGGGAGGATTTAAAGATATATAAGTTTAATTTTACAAAAGAGTACTAAATATAATTCTGTATTCTTTATAACTAAATTAATAAATGTTATTTAAATTTATTTTACTATAAAATAATTGAAACAAGTACTTTTATTTTAGTTAGTACCTACGCACTTAAGAGGTATCGGAAAGAAGCAGCTATCCTGGCTTCGAAACATTAGGCAGTGGATCGGAATCAGGACTGTGGAGGAACTGTTTCGCACTGCCCAGGACAGAGAGGCGTTCTCCCAAGTGGTCGTCAACGTCGGGGGACCCGACAGGACACATAAAGAAGAAGTATAGATAGGTATTCGAATTTTTGAAGCTGTGGGATATTGATATGCAAAAATCATTAAAAATTGTTACTGTAACGTGTGTTCCAATTGTTGCAGAGATGGGCATATTGAACACAAGAATTTATTTATTTATCGTATGGTCAAAAGAAGGATATCACATCCCTCAAAGGAAAAAGTTTGAAGGTTGGACATTGGGCAATGATCAATTTTGCAAGCAAGCTTGGTTCTTTATATATTCAGTCGCTAGCTCATTCAGGTATTGGAAGTCATCGAAGCTCTCTTCATATGTTCTGAGGCCGCACTCAGTCACAATGTGGCCCACAGTCTGCCTCTGAAGACAAGAAAACCCACAACAATTACAATAAAAAATCAAATTCCAAAAAAAAAATCTATCTATTCGTCTATTTTGGTTCACCCAAAACATCTAAGTCTAGTTTTTATATTCCCCTGCGTATAATATAAGAGAATAATAAAAACCTGTAATATTGTAGAAATTCATCTGTTTCTCATTCAATTCAGGTACAACAGTGATGTTCCACACATTTCCATTTACACAAACAGCTCTTTCTCCATCACATTCACACGTCCTCATTATATTATAAGGAGATATACTCTGTGTCTCACATACTACAGACAATTCCCTGTTAGAAGTCCCCTGGTGCAATTGGTGCAAACTTGGTTTAGTGTTGCTTAATGTGATAATACGATATGGTTAAATTTTTCGCTACTTTCAAATTATATTTCAGAACTGTTGTTTAAACAATTTGCCAATTTTCGAATTGTAAGAATAAACTGGCAACATTGTTTTTCTAACTTGTGATGGCGGCTTGAAAGGATTATTGGAGTATTTTTTTCTTTTTCCAACTCGCAAAACTATATTTTCTTTAAAATGATTTCTCTAGCGCTACTCTGTAATATTTTCGGCATTGTAGGTTACTTGTAAAAGATACAATGTGAGAATATTGGGAACCTTTGACAGCTCTTATGACAAGATTCGACAATCAGGGCTACCAACAATACAATCTTCAACTCCACTTGCAGGTAACGTCCGCTCGGTGGCCAAGACGGATGAAATTAATACTACATATGATACCTACACAATACACATCCCATCAGACAATACTATCAAAGTAATACGTATACATCTAACATCAAACACATGAGAATATGTATCAAATAATATGTAGTTTTGGAATCATAAAGTATTGTTATACTCATAAATGTTTCTAATGTCACATTCACATCTGTTTCATTTTTAGCGAAACTAAAATCAAGGAAAAGTTTCTTTAGAACTACTGAAACTACCACCAGACAGGGCAAGAAAAGATCTCTGGCAAACACAATACAGTGGAGATCAGGTCAACCTGTCGGAAAGTTTAGGGCCGGGACACCAACTACCCTACCTAACATGGAAGACACTTAATAGATTACGTGTAGGTGTCATCAGGTGCAGGGAAAACATGCACAGGTGGGGTATGAGGGTGGAGGAGGATGTCTCCTGCGATTGCGGAGAGACCCAGACTGACGAGCACCTCCTCTTATGTCGAGACATGCCAGTGAGGTGCGATGCGAGGGACCTGATGATGGTCACTGACAATGCCGTTATGGCTGCTAATATCTGGAGTGGGGTGGCCTAGTGGGGTAGCTCGGACCCGAAAATGAATGATCTGTTTCATTTGAAAAAAATTATAAATAAATTTTAAAAAAATATATATCTTTTTGTCATCCTGTCATCTTACATTCTCTCAACACGCCGAAACCATCTAAGTTTAATCACTTTCATTCTTGTCACTACACCAGTCTTGCAGTTACTCGTTCCTTATCTTATCTCTCAGCGTTTTCCCGCACATTCTTCTTAATGACCTCATATCCACTGCATTGAACCCTGATTCGTCCTTCTTCATCCACATCCAAGTCTCACTAGCATACATGCAGGTTGGCACTATAATAAGACAGCATTGCTTTGGTAGCCACATTGCTACTACTAACAATCGGACCGAGCGCACCATATGTCCTAGTACCGGCCAGCTTCCTTCTTTCAATGTCTCCATCACAGCGTCCATCTCTAGTAAACAAACTTCCCAAATATACATACTCATTCACTTGCTCCAGACAGTAATTACCAACCTTTATAACACAAATTGTCCTTACTTCCTCTCTTTCAAACACTACTATTTTCGTTTTATATAATTATATAATAAAACTATAAAAACTTATTAAAGAAGGTTTTTTTTCTATATTTATCGGTATTTATGCAGTTGATCCTCTTTTCCATTTAAATGTCCAAAAAGTGGCTTCGTCCGGTTTATATAAAAAAACTGGAAATATCGCCAAATTATCTATCAATGAAGGCAGATTTCTTGCAAGAAAAAGTCACCCATAGAGTAATTAATATTATTCTGATGTAAACTCAGCATTAGATGATTTTTTCTAGCCACCTAATATTTCCAGTTTTTTCCCACATCACACAATACAGAGGCGATGCGAGGCACAAAGCTTCTGTTAGGTTTCCTTTACAGATTGCTAAATGAAAAAATATCCAACTACCTACTCACTTCTATGACTACCTGTATTATCAGAAAATGGCTTTTATTTCTGCTCAACTACTGGTTGTACAGAGTGGAAATTGCGTCGTAACAAACAACATAGTGATTGGCAAAATACACATTTTATTTTTTAAAATTTTAGTATAGGTACATAATGAACACTTAAAACTAAGTACGCAGTTATTTTGGCCATGTCCTTGAGGAGAAAAATACTCCATTCTCCAGCTCGTTATGAAGGGGGAGATAGAAGGCCGTAGAGGGGTCGGAAGGAAGTAGCTATCCTGGCTTCAAACATTCGGCAGTGGACCGGAATCGGGACTGTGGAGGAGCTGTTTCGCACTGCCCAGGACAGAGAAGCGTTCTCCCAAGTGGTCGTCAACGTCGGGGGGACCCGACAGGACACATATAGAAGAAGACGCAGTTATTTATAAATCTACTGCACCCCATAAGCAACTGAATGTTTGAGCAGGGTGCAGGATTCCACAATTAAAACAATGACACATAAGAACTTTATCACATGACAAAACAAATCACACAGACAGCTAAGTCACATAACAATGATCTTATCAGCTCAAGTTACGAGTATCTAAATAGCAACAGGTTGAGGCTCAAAGAAAATCTTTATTCGACTGACCAACTCTTTACAATCAGGGATCCGTTTCATCTCCAGCGGGAGCTCGTTAAACCTTGTTTCTCCGAGGTAAGAATAATGGTGCTGGATGAAGGTTGTACGTTTCTTACAAGACCAAAATTATTAATATGAAAAAAAACTGAAGACTGTGTTTCCATTTTAAACTTTTACAATCCAGTTCCCGACGCAGAATGATATTTTGACCTGCCATTGCAAGAAAAGCACTAGGCCTATGAAAAAAATGTATGGAAAATTTATAGAGAATTAAGTGAATATTATTTTTATATAGTCGACGACTAGTTATAAACCTGATGGAAGGTCCATCATTTGCTGTAAATCTGTTGAGATAACTACTTGTTAAATAAATAAATCTTTATTTCTGAGTTATATGCTCCCCAACAAGGTCAAAATCTGTCCCACTCCCGGGGTAGCTAATGAACCCTGGTCCCTGGTATCTAAAGAGAATTCAGAAGCGATGGACTAAAAAAATATATCGACAATAATAATATAATGAATACAAATTTGGTTCATTTGAATCGCGTATTTCAAAAAAGTGATTGGCAAAATTGGACAGGCAATGCAGAAAATAATAAAAAGAATATCTACAGGTAGTATTAGTACTACATATAATACTAGTCGCGGTTACATACAACCTCACTGATTTCCCAAGCGTGGATTTGCCATGGTCTATCAGCCATTGCAATACAATTGCACATGGGCATCGCCAGCCTCTGAGCTTAGGGGGGCTAGCAAAATTTAAAAAAATGATTCAGCATAAAAAAACGCGTAAATATCGCCACAGGAGATTTTTTTGTGAAACATAGTGAAGAAAATCGTGATGTGGTTTGTTTATTTAAAATATGTATTTAATATTTTGTCCTATAATGTGTATAAAAAATGCTTTATGTAAAAAGGTAACAGAATTTTTTTTCATACAAATATTAGAAAATTTATGAAAAACGTGTTGAACTTATACCATGTAGTTTGAAAAAATATATACCTATTCGAATCTCTAGAGGCGGCAGCTGCCCCCCCTGCCCCCCCTGGCGACGCCCATGCGGCTGCATATATTGTACAAGTACACTCAGTACAGTGTACAACAATTGTACATTAATTTCTAACTATTGATTTGCTTTGTTAGGTAATGCATAGAGAGACGATAAACCACAACCCTGACAGGATTCATCCATCGCTCAATCCTCTACCAACTATTACGATTCAAATATCAATCTACATCCTTCTAACCTCACGATGTTCACAATTGCTTATTTTTAGTTTCAGCGAATAATCTCCCAAAAAGTTAAAGTTTTCTTAATGAAGCAAAATTAACCCCAATAAGTTAAAAACAACGCTATTTTTAACATTTCATCATGCGATAACCTTAATGCCTCGGACCGTGATGTCATAGTTTGGTCTCTAGTTAGTAGGGAACCTCTTAAATGTAGGAAGACCTAACGGATAAAGCCATAGACAAAACTTGACTGCCGCCATTGCCGTTACTGGCCTTTCCGCTAGGTATAAGCCATTTTTTTTCTAATTTACCATTTGATTACATAGGCTATATTCCAAAGGTAATTTCCATACTGATTATACATAATGAGTCACTGAAATATCATCAGGTTTCATGCAATTGTGGACAAGCAATATGACACGCAATCATATGTTTGTAGCTCCCATGGCGTCCACCATAGATAATAGAAGGGGCTCAATGTTCAATAGTTCTTCCCACCTTTATGTAAGTTCCTTGCTATCATCTGATATGTATTGATAACTGACACTAAAACAATATAGGTCGATTGTCTCGCGTCGTCTGTACAATATATCATATATAACCCAGAATGCATTGTTGGTTCTACTCGTAGAGAATATAGTTACTATTATTTCATACTATTATTACAGGTATACCTACTACCTTTAATATACTATAACCACACAGAACTATATGGAATGCAACGCTATGACTGACATTAATAAATTCCATAACAGAATTGCTACCCCAACTATCCTACCTGCTGATATGATTACACATTAAGTACCTATTGATGATATTGTCATGTTACGTCATGATCCTGTAATTATTATCTGTATTAGTAAGTATGCAATATGCATGCAATATGGATACAACTACATCAAAGGAGAATGCTCAAATGAAAGGTAATCATTTGTACTTAATTAAATTCTGCATGGGAGGCATCATCGAAATGAATAGCTGAATGTGAAATACCTATCCGAAGTTTTACAAGAGTTACAGAGATTGTATGAAAGGGCGTCGGAAAAGAAATCCAGATCGTTAGTCAGATCCTGTCTAGCTCAAGCCTCGAAAGACACCGAGCAATCAAGAAGATCCAGCACCGCACACCGCCGTGTTTGGTATCTCACGAAAGTGCTTCACGAGTAGAACTCATATCTTTTTGCTAATTTTGATTCTGGCCGTTATTAGCGGGAGGCGCCATTGGAATGAAGCGCCACGGAAGGGCGTGTTTGGTATCGTTTGGAAGACCGCGATAAACAGTTCTAGGATGTGTTATTTTATTGTATTTTATTCATTACAGTAAAGTTAAGTGGTGGTAAAATAACATTTTACCGAGAAAAATTCCTACATACGTTCGCTTGGAATTATCCTACATTGAAAGGAATTTCGTATTGTACTGTTTTATACGCACAGCTTTCAGGAGGATGAAAAAAGATAATACTCAATTACGTCAGTAAATGTATTTAATTCAATCCTAATACGAAATGTTGTATGTACTTATTGAAAATATAATTTATTTAGACTTACCTCGCTCAGCCTCTAATCACCAACTCGAGTATGCTGGAGGATGGATCTGAAACAATATAAGAAAATAATAAGTTAGAGACTAAATATTATGTCAAATGAATTTCATTCATCTATAACTCGTATTGATATCATGCTTAAATGCAATTTCATCATCTGAGAACAACATGGCCTGAAAAAGTAAAAATGAAACGACTTGAAAATGGACTTCCACTATGTATCGTCGGTCACAAACCTTGAGATTATGACCTTACAAATTTTGAGATGTGACTTTTTGTGTGAAAATGTTTCTAACCGATATATTCTATGAGTACGTATAACAATATGACCCTAAAGTGGTGTAGTGTGTGTAAATAACTACTAGAGACTAATAAGGTTCCATCTGAGTGAAAAACATATGAAGCTTTCAAACTTTTATCTCATTTTTCTCAATATTTTGTTCATGTCAAATAGAACCTTGTTTTTCTCAGGTCAGCTGACGATTAGCAACATTCATAGCAACTTTAATGCCTCATCCACATGCTGTCCGAGCTGTCACGTTTTTTGTGTGAATGAGTAAAAAGGCGTTCACCGTCGGTTACGTATACAATCCAAGACAATCACCCCGTCCGCACGTCTTTTTACTCATTCACACAAAAAAACGTGACAACTCGGCCAGCATGTGAATGATACACAAACACACATCAGAATGGTGAGTGGCAGACAGGAATAGAAAGATTTGAAAGAATACGATTCTTGATCTTTTCTTGTTAAAGATGATCCTTACAACGCATGGTAAGGTTAAAGTCCTTATTTACACCTTTTTTTTACCTGTGATACTATTGTTGTCCTACTCTTTTGTCTCTCTTCTCTATTTAGTCCAGGTAATGGGTATTTTTACCTTACATTTTGTATAGTAGTTCTGGTTTTTGGATATGTTATATAGGTCGATCCTGTGATTAAGAATCCAAGTTTTCGACCTCCCAACCCTTGTGCGTTCACTAGGGCGAGCCAAAAAGTGTCGAAATTTCGGTCATTTTTCAGTTTATTGATCATAACTTTTTTACAAAGCATTTTAGAGAGAAATAGTTTACTTAAAAGTTGTAGAATATTAAATTCCCTGCAACTTATGTCTACAAAGTTTTTTTGTAAAATCAATATACAAAGAGTTATGCGTTACCAAAATTTCAAAATTTTTCAAAAAAATGCACTTTTTTACAATTTTTTTCTTTATTTGAATATATTTCCTAAACGGTACATTTTAGAGAAAAGTGTTGTAAGTAAATGTTGTAGATCGTTCAATTTCCAATAAGTTTGATGTGAAATATTTTTATCTCGGACCAACAAAAATAGAGTTGTGATCTTCTGAAAAAATATAAGACGAACATTTTCGAAACTTTCAGTATAGTACGTATGACAATAGTATCTAATCATAAAAATGCAATTTAAGAAAAAAAATTTTTGGACCTTATTAAGATTAGTGTCGTGGTTTAGAATCCAAGTTTTCGACCTCCTCAACCTTGTGTGTCCACTAGGGCGAGCCGAACACTGCCGATATTTCAGTCATTTTTCAGTTTATTGATCATTATTTTTTAATTATCCATCTTAGAGTGAAAGATTGTATGTGATAATTGTACAATATTAAATTTCCTGTAAATTAGGTTGGAAATATTTTCTTTGAAAAGCTATGATTTAAAGAATTATATAATAACAAACATATTTTTATTAAGAAAAATTTTTTTTTCACGATTTTTGAGTTTTTTTTCAGCACGGTACGTTTTAGCGAAAAATGTTCTTAGCAAATATTGTAGAATATTAAATTTTCAACAAAAAATGATACCACACTTTTTTGACTTGGACTAATAATAAACGAGATATGCTATCCTGAATATTTATTTAAGCTCAATATTTAATTTTCAGGACAGCATATCTCCTTTATTATTAGTCCAAGTCAAAAAAGTGCGGTATCATTTTTTGTTGCAAATTTAATATTCTACAATATTAGCAAAGAACATTTTTCGCTAAAACGTACCGTGCTGAAAAAAAACTCAAAAATCGTGAAAAAAATATTTTTTTCTTAATAAAAATATGTTTGTTATTATATAATTCTTTAAATAATAGCTTTTCAAAGAAAATATTTCCAACCTAATTTACAGGAAATTCAATACTGTACAATTATTATATACAATCTTTCACTCTAAGATGGATAATTAAAAAATAATGATCAATAAACTGAAAAATGACTGAAATATCGGCAGTGTTCGGATCGCCCTAGTGAACACACAAGGTTGAGGAGGTCGAAAACTTGGATTCTAAACCACGACACTAATCTTAATAAGGTCCAAAAATTTTTTTTCTTAAATTGCATTTTTATGATTACTATTGTCATACGTACTATACTGAAAGTTTCGAAAATGTTCGTCTTATATTTTTTCAGAAGATCACAACTCTATTTTTGTTGGTCCGAGATAAAAATATTTCACATCAAACTTATTGGAAATTGAACGATCTACAACATTTACTTACAACACTTTTCTCTAAAATGTACCGTTTAGGAAATATATTCAAATAAAGAAAAAAATTGTAAAAAAGTGCATTTTTTTGAAAAATTTTGAAATTTTGGTAACGCATAACTCTTTGTATATTGATTTTACAAAAAAACTTTGTAGACATAAGTTGCAGGGAATTTAATATTCTACAACTTTTAAGTAAACTATTTCTCTCTAAAATGCTTTGTAAAAAAGTTATGATCAATAAACTGAAAAATGACCGAAATTTCGACACTTTTTGGCTCGCCCTAGTGAACGCACAAGGGTTGGGAGGTCGAAAACTTGGATTCTTAATCACAGGACCGACCTATATAACATATCCAAAAACCAGAACTACTATGCTAAATGTAAGCTAAGGTATGATTTTTTGTATTCATTTCCCGGAGTAATTGTTTCACAGAAGGATTTGTCAAAATCCGCCATCTTGGCATTATTACGCTGTTGGCTACTACAAGTTTAATCTTGAAAAAAATGGTATTTTTAGATCACCTCGGCTGCGAATGGGATAGAATACGACTGCAGAAATAAGTAATAATTTATTTTTTCTTAGGTTTATGTGCAAAATAAGTTCACGTTATTACAAATTTAACTCGTAAAAACAACATCCTTAAGGTATCGCCAGAGTAAATACCCGGCGTTAACTTAAGGACAATTTTAAGGACGTTCGCCTTCGCTAAGGAATTCATTTGTCATCGAGAATCGCAACATCCTTACTAAGCGAATATATCCTTAAATAGTCGCCTTAAGTAAAGGAAGAAACGTGAATCGCGTCCCAGCAGTGCATAGATTAAGGCTCAATTGTAAAAAGAAGATGAAGATATGATGTAATAATTTGCCCCATTCTTTTCAACCCCCTAGGCTGATGGGGATGAGAATTAGATAACACATGCATTGTGCAGAGAATGCATTGACTTAGATTACTATCAGATAATTAGGTAGCCCCCCTAACCCCCCCCCCCTCGCCACTGCTACCCTATACATTATTATGGCATTGTGCAGGGACGTCACCAGCTTCAAGGCTGGGGGGTAGGGGGGGACAGCTAAACTTTTGATTGCAAAAACTAGCAAATGGCATTAGGGCGAGACTGAGTGAAAAATATTAAAAACATGCTAGATCTTCCTTATATGGAACAAACGATTAAAAAATGGTGCCCAATGGGGATTTTTCTTTAAAAAGGGCTGAATCGATGAACCTGGTTGTCTTTGCCTGCAGTGAAACCCGAAGAACTAACAACATGGAAATGGGTTCATCAGGCTGCGAAAGCCTACAAGATTATATGATAAGTTAATTGATAAAGTAGGTATGTAATGAAAAACAGTGTGGTAAAATAAAGAAATTTTTGTGATTTTTTAGATAAATATTGGTGTACTTATTAATTTCCCCGGGGGTAGGTCAACTACCCCCCGCTGCCTCCCCAGGTGACGCCCATGGCCTGTGTATAGTCCAGCAAATGACGAGGCTATATTGTAAAGAAAGCAGTCCTGCGACTGACAGTTGGATAATAACCGCTTTTCCAGTTTCCAGCTTTTATCCAGGTAACCTAACCTAACTATACCAACTTATTCAGAATATATATTCTATACTTTACAGGGGCGTTGCTAGCAATCGGATTTCGTGTAAGTAAATAAGTTGTTATCAGAGACCGCAGCACTGCGATTAGCTCGCCCTAGTGAACAAATATTATGATTTATATTTGAATTGTTAACATATCTCTGTATCTTGTTCACCAAAAGTAAAAACAAAAAATATGTAATACTTTTGTTTTTGTTTTTAATTAAGTACCTACCTAATTGTTTGTTATTGACTGTCTGATTTGCTGGAAGCTCGTAAATGATGATACCCGAATAGATATACGCCAGACAGCCCTATCCTTACACACAATCCTAGCCTCCGTCACATTCATGCAATCTGTCATACACGCTCTCCGATTCCTTTTACTCAATAGAGTCCATACTTAAGAATATGGTTGACACGATCGTACCAGCCCAGTCTCGGGCGTTCGCTTTTCATCATACCTCTTCGTTCGCTCAAATAGGTATAATTTTTTTTTATCCTTAATTCTCCCGACATGCCCAAACCATCCTTGAGAATCTGGTCGACATGATCGGACTGGCGGCTCTCGGGCGGCAACCTTCTTAGTTTATTCACTTTCATTCTAATTACAACACCATTCTTGCAGTCACAAGTTAAATAAAATCTTGTAAAAATGCTTGTTTCTTTGTACTTGGCATTGTAGACACGCCACTGTATATTGTATATAGTTACTATATATAAAGTATAGACAATCAAATAATATTAAAGCTAATATTAATTATGTTTCTAGTTTCTAGTATTGAATGCCTCATTCTGATCTGACGGACAGACACTAGACAGCCCCATTTACTTCAATGTAATCATGTTGCCTACAAACATGGATGTCGATGTTGCGGTTGTGAATGATGTAGATGCGGATGCGGATGTGGATGCGGATGTGAAAAAAATCACGGATTTTGTACAGCATCACGGTAAATCAAAATTAAAAGTATGTTCATTGACATTTCAAAAATTTCTAAAAACGGGAGACATTAGATCTCGACAACCGTTACAAAATATGCTTTGGAAAAAATAGAGTAGATACATTGAACCTTTATCTAGGGAATAATCGTGAAAGATTTTTTATATCTTGTATAGATTTCTCAAAAAAAATGTGAAAAACACCTCTGATCTTTTTTCTGAAAGACAGAAACTCGTTTCTTGAAAGTCGTGGAAAAAAAAATTTTTGTATTGATAATATGCATTAAAATCTAGAGAATGACCGTAAAAGTTTAATGATTGAATCGAAATTAGCCCCGAAAAATTGAAAAAAATACTATTTTTTCCATTTTATCATGCGATTTTGAACTTTAATGCCATGGCAAATTACCGTGACGTCATAGTTGGGTCGGGAGTCTTGATACAAAATGAAACATAAGTGTGTAGTAAAATAAATCGTTCCCTGGAGCGAATTTAAATAAAATGAAATCCAATACTTGTTTCTTACTTATATTTTTTTAATTTGTTATATTGTTTTGATATTAAATAAATGAAATGAAAATAGAAAAATTGTCTCATATCAACTTAAGTAACGTACAAATAGACATCCGCAACAATTAATGCGGATGCGGTTGACAGTATTTGTGACAACCCTGCTTAGAACCACATTGCAAATCAACTAGGAATACAATATTGGAAATCATTTACCATTGGTAATTATTATCAGATGTCATTTAGTAGAAATGTTTCACCAAAATTATTCTTTCTATTTATCCGTCCCCTCATTCCGTGTGTGTTTCCTGCGTGGTAGGAAGAGAGGACAGAAAGCCAGACAGCCCGGAATTTGAACCTAGAATTATTATTACTATAATATTTCCCTCAAATAAGTAGTTTTAGCCGCTGTGGGAGGTCAACATAGGCCGCAAACAGCAACCGACCAAAAGAAATGGAAGGGTAAAGAAGAGGCCTATATCCAGAAATGGAGGACAGAGGGCTGAAGAAGAAGTAGTTTTAGCCGCTGTGGGGGGTAAACATTGGCCGCAAACAGCAACCGACAGAAAGAAATGAAAGAGTATGGATCTAGCAGTGGAGGACAGAGGGGTGAAGAAGAAGTTGGTTTATTCAATACATTCATACTGTCACCGAATATGGCACAATGCGGTACGAAATGCTCTTTCATGTTTACAGTAATTTATTAATAAAAAAACTCGCAGTGCATGAAGATGGTTTGGGGATATAGAAAGAATAAGTAACGTATGCTGGATGTTGAAGGAAACATAGTTGTTCTTAAAATTCGCATCTTATGATCCTTAAAAAACAAATGTAGGTGAAGGTACCTGCCTACTCAAAGAAAAATAAACTGTTATGAATGTGATAGAAGCTGGAGATGTAGGAATGTTTGGCGCTCACTTCGTTTATTAACATAGGTATAGGCACTAGCGGATCCAGGGGGGGGCTAGGGGGCTGAAGCCCCCTCCAAAACCATGAGTGTTATATACAACAAATCTAGGAGTTTCAGCCCCTTAGCCCCCCCAAGATGTTGATTGACAGTATTTTTTACCATGTGACGACATTCAGCCCCCCCAAAATTGAATCTTGGATCCGCCACTGGGTATAGGAACTATACAAATACAGCATGTTCGAAAACGTATTCGTAAAAGAGTGGTAGTCTTCATCATAGTTGGTTTGATAATATTATTTCAGCTAAATATTTAAGTCGTAGATTCAAACGATATTGGTACGCTATAAAAACAAAACGTGTATCTGCAAAATATTTAGTAATGTCATCATAAAATCCTCATGTATTCCTCATGTTGGGTTAGGTTAGGTTAGGTAGTCTATAATATAAACCACGATACTATAATTTACAAATATAAACATGAGACTATTACCCAGTTGACATTTGCTAAGAGCTGTTTCAATATTTTCATACAGTAATAATATTATCTACAGAGTGTTTTATTTTCCACTCGGAATATTTTAGAATAAGTCATCTCGCACAGTTTAGTCAGTGGCGACGGTCGGTTTAAGCCTGCAAATGAAATGCCCTTGCCTTGAAAAGTCATGCCCTTGAAAAGTTATAAAATGCCCCTCATTGAGGTTAAAAATATGTTGCATTTATACCTAAATAGGTTTACCAGAGGTAGATGTTGTAAAGACCGGACAAATTATCCCTTTCTCTCCGTTTTGGCAATTTTTTATAAGACTCATAAAATGATGTTTTCATTCAAAGGAATATATTTTTCCTTGGTTTACCTGTGAAAATTATCTTGAATCTTTTGAAATTCTGATTTTATTTTTGCTTGGGGACGAGGCCCGTAGCATTCGCTACAAATTTTGATTATATACCTCTATTATATAATCAACGATTTTGCTACTTTGGCTATTCCGGCACTCTTTTCCTCATTTAGGACGTCTCTATTTTGAATATTGTTTTTGTTTATTGTTCTGAATCGTCCCTAGGCCATTTGCAGGCACTTGGACTCGTCAAAGTTACATGTTATCACAGTGAATACTATATATAAAAAAGAGATACAAACAATAAATTTACAAGGAAATTCAATGCCTTTCAGTGTAAAAGGCTCATAAAACTAGGTACATATTCTACGACATGCAAATAATATCATGAAAAAGAATTTCACATGAACAACACAGAATGTTACAATAACATAAGGACACAATCGAACAAATCATACAGAACGGTTCACTAGGGCGAACTTATCTCTTTTAATTATTTCGTACAGTTAACCCATATTTTTTTAAATATCATCTAACCTTGAAATAAATTAGGACACACTGTAGTTGTTTAGCAGATACCCCGTCACATTTGACTGAAATACACGTAACATATTATTTTATGAAAATATTTAGTAGGATACGCGAGTCGTCTCACATACGTACGAATATTATTATATTTGCTTTGCAATATTTAACCCAGAGTTCTCATGACTGTAAATATCAACACACGGAAAAATTTACTCAAAGAGATTTTATATTCCGATTATAAAATACCAGCATTTAAAAGCCCGCCAAATATTGCTATAATTGCCTGCGTTTTTCTCAAAAAATGGAGAACATGGGCAAAGAGGTGTGGGAAGGCCACAGATTTTTTTTTGTGGGACATAGTGAAGAAGAAGTGATATGGTTTGGTTTATCTGAAAATAATTTGGGCAATAATGTGTATGGAAAATTATTTTTATAATAAGCAATAAAAAATAGCGCCGCAGGCAATTCTTTTTCGACACAATTGTATTTTGGTGGGTTTTTTATACAAATTTTAGAAAATGTATGACTTGATGAGAAAATGTTAAGTAATAATGTGATTTTTTGTAATACATTAAATATGAAAAAATATATACCTATTCCAATATCTAGGGGGGCAACTGCCCCCCCCCCTTGCCCTCCCTGATGACGCCCATGTATCTCAATATAAAAAAATCCTCTTGTATTGTATTTTTAAAAAAAGAATTGCTCATCTTTCTTTAAGATTAAATCAAATTTCTTCTCACATATTTCTTATTGTGGAAATAGTTGAGAATTTAATTTCTCTTTAGGCTAGGCATATTGACATTTAAGTATTTCAAAAAACGGGAGACCTCAGATCTCGACAACCTTACTAAATATGCTTTGAAAAAATAGGGTAGATACGTTGAACTTTTATCTAGGGAATGACCGTAAAAGATTTTCTGTATCTTGTATACGTTTCTCAAAAAAAAATGTGAAAAAGAGATTTTTTTGTATTGATAAAATGCATTAAAATGGGGTTAACTGGAAGAAATCGCAGTCCTGCGATAAGTTCGCCCTAGTGAACAACGTTTTATAATCTGTACTATGTCCATTTTGTATATTTATATGTGTTTGTTCTTTACTTTAAGTTTAAATAAATAAAAAAAAAACTAGTGAATGACCGCAAAAGCTAACGAATGGAGTGAAATTAACCCCAGAAAGTTTTAAAAAACGCTAATTTTAATATTTTTTATGTGACTGTTTATGCGATTTTGAACCCTAGTGCCGCGAGAAATGACTGTGACGTCATAGTTGGGTCCGAGCCTTAAATTCCTCTGCACCAGTGGCGTACCCGTCACAACAAGTCATAAAGCCAGACAGTTTAATCCATAAATACGATTTCCTGACCGGAATTCTAAAACAGGTTGATAAATTCTGGTTGAAGTAGTTGACATATTCTCATACGTAAAATTATTATACCTATGATTCGTATTTATTTATTTATAGTTTTGACGGCCACAAGGCCTTTGGAAAGTTAAAATACAAAAAATTAAAAATATCAATACAATAAAGGTACACAGCCAAACAATACACAGTAACAACAGACAAAAGAATCACAATTAAGACAGTATGTAAACACACAATATGGACAAAAAACAGTAAAACAAAAATCGTAAAACAATACAGACTTAAAACAGAAAACACAATAGTACATTAAACTCCGGGAGCCAACCCACTGCGAAAGTGCAATGTGAGTTTGCACTTGGTAATCACTTCACTATCATTGAACATATCTATGACATGAGTATGCTGGATTTCACCAACTTTTTAGGTGAGGATTTAGCGGAGATTGGAGCCACCTAACACAAATTTTGTATTTATTTATTTAATTCATCTCAGTACTGTAATTACACAAATAATACATACATAAATACATCTGTACACAGTATAGTATATAATTTCCAACCCCACTAGGTTACGACCTGTATCGGGGTTGACAATTAATCAAAATGAAGACATCTTCATTCCACAAATGCACAACAAAAAACCAAATAAAATATCATAGTCCTCATTATGACAAATTAATTACATAAAACATACTATGTTGCATATCGGGAGAGTCGGGTACTTGGCAAATTTCTGGAATTTTATGAAAAATGATGATAAGTGGCTCCTATCTCCGCTATTCGTCACCTAAAAAGTTGGTAAAATCCAGCAGTAAGTATAGTATTAAAAAAAAAATATTTGTTGATTTTACGAAAATTGGTGATGCATGTTCCTATTTTAAAACTACACATTGTAAGATATTAACATGGCAACAAAAGCAGCCATAACCCATATAAATATTTCATATAACAAGTCACTTGGTTTCAGTGCAATACACCAATCTGCAATATATGAGAGGCAACAACACCTATTTAGATAAAACGTTTTTTCAATTTGCTCAGAATCAGAGTGAGATTGCTGTTTTTGATATTACACGCTCATATCTAGCAGGTAGGTAATTGTGTATTTTAAATGACATTATGTGGGTAGGTACCTGCTCAAATGAATTTCATAACTTGTAGAGTATGTTTTTTTTTTCAGAAGTTTCACGGGAGCAAACTTGGTTTAGTGTTGCTTGATGTGATAATAAGATATGGTTACATTGCATCGCTACTTTCAAATTATATTGCAGACCTGTTGTTTTAATTAAATTTTCAATTTTTGAATTGTTAGAATAAACTGGCAACATTGTTTTACAAACTTGTGATGGCGGTTTAAACGGATTATTGGAGTATTTTTTTCTTTTTCCAAGTCGCAAAACTATCTTGCCTTTAAAATGTTTCTCTAGCGCCGCTCTGTAATATTTTCGGCATTGAAGATTATTTGTAAAATATACAATGTGAGAATATTGCGGATCTTTGACAGCTCTTATGACAATCAGGGCTACCAACAATACAATCTTTCAACTTCACTTGCAGCTAACATCCGCCGGCGGCCAACATATAAAAAACACTCTGTACATGACTGTACCTGGTTCCTACTTCCTTTCATGTATGTTGGGTTGGGTTGACTAACATATGAAATTAAATGAAATAATTTTATGAAAAATTGTCAACATTTTATCAAAGTCCAGTTTATTCGAATGAAATGTTTACTCGGAGCTTTGCGGCTGAATTTCTACATTAAATTTTTCTCTTAATGATATTAAAAAACTTGGCTTCCTACATCCAAAGCTCGGCTGAAAAATTGATAAATATAAATATGGACGTACATATGAATATCGTCATGTGAAAGAAAAGAAATCTAATAATTTTTGAAATTATTTTTAGCATGAAAATATTTTAAACCGACATGATCTATGAGAACAATTAATAAAAAACCCTAAAGAGGGGTAGTTTTGTAAATCGGACATTGCCAAATTTTCTGTACATCTGACAATATAGACTGTGCACTGACTTAGAATTTATTGTATTATACTAAAATAAACAATTTTTAGTAGTATTCCTACAACAGTGTAGAAGAATTAAGGATGAACATTGTAGGGCTTACGACCGACCTCGGCTGGCTTGAGTGATCACTTTACACTCGAGAAACATTCGCCATTTCAATTCACCCAGCCAGCCGAGGTCGGTCGTAAGCCCGACAATGTTCGCCCTTGATTCTTCTACACTGTTGTAGGAATACTGTATTGTATACGCTACGGAATGTAGAAAAATCCTACGCTTTACAAGGATTATTTGTAAAACAAAAAATAATTCAAGTACAAGTACTCAAGGATATGATACCGACATATCGAAAATTTCTTAAAACGGGAGACCTTCTATCTCGACAACCGTTACTAAATATGCTTTGGAACAAAATAGGGTAGATTCATTGAACATTTATCTAGGGAATAACCGTAAAAGATTTTTGATAAACGCAAAATTAACCCCAAAAAATGGAAAAAACGCTATTTTTACCATTTTATCATGTGACTGTGACGTCATTCTTGATGCCAAGCCATAAACCATTTTTTCTTGAACCACACTTCTTGAATTGCGATACTCCGTACTGATATTTTATTTGTGTTAACAAAATTTCTGACAGATCGACCTAACATTCAGGTTAAACTTAAAATTCGGGACGTGTTTGGATAGTAGTGTCAAATTGTATTCATTTTCGATCTTCCGGAACACGAATACCGAATGTTAGATTCTAACTTTAAGGACGTGTGTGATAAGCCATATTAGATGATTTCATATTGGTAAATATTATTTTGATGTTAGGCATGATGGGGGAAGGGTAGAGGAATGGGAAGGAGGTGATAAGCTGTAAGGAGTAGATAATAATATAATGTGATGTCGGTATTACAGGCATCTGCTAAATGGTTTTAAGAAAATTCATATTCTGATAACATCTAAATAATATTGCTTATTAGACTTTGGTAAATATTTCTGTATAATTTTCACATTCTCCTAAACTACCTCATTTCTGCAGCATATTTATCCGAGATTTACTTATTTATCAGATCCTCGAGTTGTAGAATTATCCTTGACTCTTTTTACAAGATTCTGCATTTCACGATTAAGCTTTTAGCGTATTTAGGAAATTATGTTAACAAACCTAGGATTCGGATTCAGCACCCCAAAAAACGTATAGAATGAAAGAAATCCAGACTGCCCCACAACTTTCCATCGAGAAATTCAACTGCACCGTACTAATATTCATAGTTCCATACATTTGCATGACACAGATGGCTTGAAAAATAGGAGTTGCTTATGGAAACTCAGATTTTTTATGATTGAAATATTTGCATCAAAGGTTCAAATACTCATTTCAATGAAAAACTCAAAATACGTAAAGGTGGCGAATACCACTATTTATAAGTGGTTCTTGATAAGGACGGCAGAGAAGTAAACTAATATCTGTTTGAATATAGATTTGGCTATTCTTCTTCTTTCGTATGCAGACGACCATTGTACAAGTTATCTTGGAGTCATAGCTCCGCGTCAATATTCTATTGCCCTTGGCGTCACCTTATGGATTTCCTCAAGAACCCCTGCAAACTTCTTGTCAGGACACCTCTCTCTACTACATGGTCAACAGTCTCGATCTGGCCACATTCACAAAGGGGATGGTCTCTCTTGCCCCATTTATGGAGCGAGTATCCGCATCTACCGTGGCCAGTTCGATTTTAGCTATTAATTAATTCACTTGGGACGGTTTGGTCATAACATCGTCACGGTGAAATAATCCCATTTTTTTACCAAACCCTCGGGCATTGTAAAGATAATGGAGTGTGTGTAGTTCTAACAGTAAGTAAATCAGTTTTATTAGCGCCCTCTAGTGATATATTATTATCACCGTGCACCCATACTACATATAATATGATACAGTACACTACATGTAATACACTACTGAGTATACTGAGTACAGGTGAATTATCAGGGATATTTTATAGTCCCGTGTTAACTGGAAGTCATTTATCTATAAATTAGAAAGTTAGTCTATCTGTTTCCTTCTCTATTGTAAATATTGTTTTCATTTCTATCTATACCCCCACGCCCCTCCAAGGTAGCTGCCTAGAGGACAGACATGCAGACTCATTCCTAAATACATGTATGACAATTTCTACGGTGATCGGTTCATTTGAGTATTTAGACTGTTTGCCAGGGGATGATTTCACTTTTAGCAAAAGTAAATCGTGTGATATGGGCTTTTGCTACAAGTTTACTAGATATAAGTATTCGCATATTTTATTGTTGTGTTCTGTTTATATTAAAGCATCCTTTTAAGTTTTCCTTCTTCTTCTTTTCAGTTCCTTTCCCTCCACTGCTAGATATAGGCCTCTTCCTGTGTCTTCCACAATTATCTATTTTGGGCGCTCTGCCTCCACCCATGTCCCACCGACTCGATGATATCATCGGCCCATTTATTTTGTGGTCTCCCTACACTTGGTTTATTTTCGTAGCGTCTCCAGCTCAGTACTCTGGAGGTCTATCTGCCAACTGGTCCAACTAAAATAAGTGGAATTATATTCCTTACAGGGCAACGTCGGGTATTTGAGTTTAAGTTTAGTGACTATCAATTATCATCCTCGTATAACCGTACAGAATAATGGCCTGAAATAAAATGACTATAATGTAAAGTGGACCATCTATCACTGTGCGCTGTATGCTCTTCATATTATAAATTTTATGTACGTACCTATAGTACCTACCTAACCACTACATCACAGAAGTATGAAAGCGAATTGAATTGACAATTCTTTGTACAAAGGAGAATGCTCATTTAGTATGGAAAGAAAACCCAGGCCCGAGGCAAACGAAATAATAGGTAAAAATAAGTAGTTAAATATTGCATAGGTGGCATCATCGAAATCAATGCCTAAATTTGTGAAATATTTCATTCATTCTTCTTCTTCTTCAAACTTGGTCCCTCTCAAAAAAGGATACACCACCCATTCCGAATCTCTCTATTTGAACAGTGTTAAATATTACAGTGTTTTTTTTATTTAAACCTACTTAAGTTTGTGCTACATGTTGTTTTGTAACTAAAGTCATTTTTCTCTTTAACCGTAATAGGTATACAAATAAGTTTATTTGATTTTCAACAGTCTATGTCCTAGCCAGTATTCTGCTTAATCACACAAAATATGTAATCTGAAAGTTATACTGTGTAAAACTGATTCCTGGACATAGAAAATTTAGTGCCTTAGTCAGCCTTTTTAAAATATGATGGTGATTTGTTAGTTTTACTGCCAAAAGACATCTTGAGACGCTCAAAGCAAACATCATAATTATTAGTAAGTTAGAAGTAATGGCAATGGACGGGACATGTTGCAAGACAAGACCCCACAAGATGGACCCCAAAAATTTTAAAAACAGAAAGGAATGATGGAAGAGTATGGAAGTGACCTATATCCAGCAGTGGAGGACAGAGGGCTGAAGAAGAAGAATAGGAAAGAAAAAGAGGTAATGTACACTAATACATCTGTCACCGGCTACTTCACATTGTGATGATGGTATGGATGGGTGGTTAAATAGGTCCTGCGTATTATATGGAACCCTTTAGGATGGATGTCATAAATTATTGAGGTTCTGTTAGAAGTAAACTATTTGTCAAGTCCGACTCAAGGGCCTTATCCTTCTAAGAGCCCTATCAATCATTTCACACTATTCCTAATACAGAGTATCCTACTCCCCGTGTCTATTGCAAAATACATGCTCCCAATTCCGTCTGCAGGAACTAGACACTAGGTTCCCAACCTTTCTAGTCTCGTTACCCCTAAAGTCCATTATAGAAACTGGTTTGATCCCCGCTTGAAAAAAAAAATGTTGAGCGGGGGGGGAGGGGTATTTCGCAGGATGGAGCGAAAGACTGAAATTGTTGACCTCGTAATTTTTATATAGAAAATTTTATGAACCAACAAGATACGTAACGTCGTTTTTTCCCCCATGGTTCCTCATTTTGCGTGTAAACTTAAAAAAAAAAATATCGTTCTAATTACCCCCGCCAAATAGCTGCTTTACCCCCCCCCCCCTTGGGGTAATTACCCACAGGTTGAAAATCTAGGAACCGGACACACTGTATATTTAGCAAACATACAATTTTTCATGATATAATATGTAAAAATTGTGGTGGACATTGAAGGAATTTGATAGATTTCAATACATATTTCACCTAAGGGTCCACTGCACACTTCCCACACCTACGCAGCCATTGGAGGGGAAGTAAGAGTAATACAAAGTGTTATGGATGGTGGGCACTGGGCATGATGGTCAACTTACCTACTACTAATAATAAATTGTTTGATGAAAATATTTGTATGGTTGAGGGAACAAACCACAGGGGGCGCCGCCGACGGCAGTACCTGGACCAGGTGTACGAGGACATGAACTGCACCATATATGTCGAGCTGAAAAGAGCTGCGGGAGACAGATATGAGTGGAGAACAAGATGTAGGAATTTGCTGCACTAATCCGCATGATTGAAACTAGAGAAGAAGATATGAAAATCTGTACCTGAAACCTCATCATACAATTTTTTAGAACGTGATAGAAGTCTAATGCTGAATTTCACCACCTTTTTAGGTGAGGAATAGCGAATATAAGAACCATCTAACGTAATTTTTCATACAAAATTTGTGCTAGGTGGCTCCTATCTCCGTTATTTCTCATCTAAAAAGTTGGTGAAATCCAGCATAAAATTAAAAAAATATATGTAGTCTGAAATTACTCGTTAATAATACCTAAATTTTGACAGTATAGTGATTCAATTCTCATGTTTAGAAAATGAAACATTTTAGTTTTCATGAAAGATCAAGGCATGTAGTAAGCATATTCACCGTGTAACTTAGATAGAGATATATAACCGTCTCACTCAGTTACACTGTATCGTCCAGTGGGAAACTCATTGTCGGCAATTATATAAAATGTTTGCTCACGACACTAATAGAGATGTTTTAATATATAAGCATGTATAACTTAATTTTAATTCATTAATAAATTCAACCTCATTATTTAGTTTCTGTAGCCCTGCTTTTATAGGAAAACATATTCCTATATAATATTCCTATTGTTCCGAAATTCGTAAAAAAAACTCCAGATGCCGGCATATTATCCTACTTTGCTTTCATCAAGATAATGATAAAAAAATATATAAATAATATAAAAATGAGGTTTGGTATATATTATTCTTTCGTTCAAAATGTCACCTATATTTTTTTATGAAACTTTTTATGCTAGTAAAAAAGTTTCTTTATATACTCGTACAATAAGCAGTACACAACATTTACAACCGCTCCATGAGTATTGAATGAATGAATGAATGAAAATTTATTTCCCATACATAGATATACATATACACACTCATAACATATAAACACAAAAAGTACAAAATAAGCATACATTAAGACAACAAGATACATGGGAAATTGTACTGCCCCACTAGGCCAGAGTGTGTTCTGGGGCAGTACACACATGGGTGAGTATTATATCTAACAAAGAAGATTACACTTTATTGCTATTGGTCTAGTTATATTGCGTGTGTTGTACACCCTTCTAAATGTATCAAATACTCGTATATAGACTGGCTGTCACTTATAATGTACGGGAAATGAATTTCATCACATCTTCGGCAGAACGAGGAACTTCTACCATAATAATCTTGGATAAACCTACAAATAAAATATATCTTCAATATGGAAAATAATCCTTTCACAAGTTTTTCGGTTGGCTGATGTTTCGTTAAAATGTTATTACCTACCTGAGATTATTCCCGTAGTTTGTTAGATATACCTAATGCTGCAATTTGGTTGATAAAATGTTTAAGGTAAAACGCAGTGACTCTATAGTGGATATTTTTTGATATTAAATCCCCTTTATAATAGGTAATCCAAAATCAATTTTGGCGCTTAGGCTAAATTATTGTTATTTTGCGCTTACACTGCCATACATAATTTTAAAAATGATGCGATAATAGCACTATTTTTATTCAGAGCATATCGCTAGGTACCAGTGGCGAAGGGTGGATATCTGCAGAAGGAAAGCCGGGGCCGACATTTCTTATGAGATTACGTCAGATTAGACACGATTATACCTATCATTTTTTCCAAAAGGTAACTCGATGGGATTCGTGTTCTTAGGCAGCTTTGCGCCTGCTAGGTACTTAAAAACCCTATTTGTCAGATTATGTCAAATTTAATTTCTTAGGATTCTGAATTAAATTTGAGGATGTCCAAAACATCTCACCTTAAGAGTAGGCATACTGACGTTTCAAAAATATTTCAAAAAACGGGAGACCTTGGATCTCGACAACCATACTAAATATTCTTTGGAAAAAATAGGGTAGATACATTGAACCTTAATTTAGGGAATGACTGCAAAAGATTTTTTATATCTTGTATAGATTTCTCAAAAACAGTATGTGAAAAACACCTTTGATCTTTTTTCCGAAAGACAGCAACTCGTTTCCCGAAAATCGCGGAGATTTTTTATTTATATTGATAATATGCATTAAAGTCTAGGGAACAACCGTAAAAGTTTTTTGATGGACACAAGATTAACCCCAAAAGGTTTAAAAAAAAGTATTTTTAACATTTTATCATGCGATTTGGAAATGACCATGACGTCATAATTGGGTCGTTGAATCGGAAAATTGATCAGAGAAAGTAAATAAAATAATGTCGATTCACTATTTGAGTTAAAGTTCCTGAATTGTTGTTGGCAATTGTTATTAGGATCCTGTAATTACATTCCATTGTTTCAGATTTGGTTTATTTGTCGAATCATCTAAATACACTTACACTGTACTAAACCATGGGCGTCGCCGACTTTGGAGGTAGGGGGGAGGGGGCAGCAAAAATTAAAAGCTTTGAAATAAATAAATCTTTATTGGCCAAAGTAAATATGCATAGTTACAAAATCAAGGCAATAGTTGTGTGCCTAAAGGTGGATTTATTGCAAAACCAATATCTTACAGTCAACCCGAAATAGCACGAAAACGCTGTAAAAACGTCGCAGGTGAACTCTGTGAGGCGAAATGCAGAAGGTCGTTGTAAGTAGTTTCAAGTTTGGATTATTTTCTTATAAAAAATGCATTAAAAAATAGCGCCGCAGGCAATCTGTTTTGTGAGACTATAGTTTCTTTTAATGGATTTTCATAACCTAGGTACTAATTTTAGAACCTCGATGTTTTCGACCGTTGGTACTTGGTGGAAGTCCATTTTAAAGGATAAAATGAATCACTAAATATTTAGATTAAAATCCACTTAAAATGACTTTAGCTTTCGCGACTAGTATTCGAGGATTTGCACCCTCATCATCAGGCGATTGTGAATAAAAGTTTGTGTGAATTTTTTTTTTAATATGATGAGAAAACGTGTAATTACAATGTGAATTTTTGTGAGATTTTAACAGTTAGTATAAAAGAGCATATACCGATTGCAATCTCTAGGATGCGGTATCTGCCCCCTGCCCCCTCCCCTGACGACGCCCATGTACTAAACTACATTCTCACCTAGTTGAGTGAAGCCTTTACAGCTGAAACTAAGTTGTACGTTCATTGATTGAATTACAGTTCAATATAACTTGAAGTTCTGCTAGCAGATACTCTGTATTGCAAATATTGAATGTGAAGTTAAACTGAATATTATCAAAACAGTTTGTATTGCAAGTCATGTCAGGTATTTTCTCAATCAATATGTTACACCGCGTAATAAGTGATATACTCGTAGTTAGGCAGATCACTGATTCACTCACTAAAAATAAATTATAACTAAAAAATGCATCCATTCCTCATAATTAGATTCAACTATATATCTTTTTCTGTATGTATGCATTCTGTTTCTTATTTTTTTAAATTCTGCTTTTATTTTTTTCTCACATATGTATGTATGTACATATTTTCTACTTCATTTATTTTTTTTCAATTTCTTTTTTTCTGTTTTTTCCTGGGGTAAACTGGAAGAAATCGCAGTTCTGCGATAAGTTCGCCCTAGTGAACAACGATTTATAATCTGTACTATGTCCATTTTTTACATTTATATGTATTTGTTGTTCACTTAAAGATTAAATAAATAAATAAATAATTGATTTACGTTTCCATTAATTTTAAAACTTTTTAAATAACATCGAAATCAATATAGATATGGCTAAATGTATGAAGTACCTACATATTTGAAATTCAGGAGACACGGTGATTGTATAAATTCAGGGGTGCGTATGTTGCAACAATGTTTTAAAAATTATTATGTTTTAGTCTCATCCAGCAGTGGAGGAACCAAGGTTGATGATGAAGAAGAAGAAGATGGGTTACCTTATAATAATCATATTATTCGCTTTTAAACCGCAATTGTAACTCTATTACTAATACATTCATGTGACCCCTGTAAACATTGAATAGGTATTTCACACATTTAGCCATTGATTTCGATGATGCCACCTAGGCAGTATTTAATAACTCATTTTTACCTATCATTTGAGTTACATATCGTTTGCGCCGGGCCCGTTTTTTTTTCCTTTAAAACACACTTAATTTAGCTCGAAAACTTACATAATTGGATCTATTATTAAACCCACATAAATATTGAACTTTTTGTGGACTATAACAATATTAGTGACAGTAAAATATTGATGTAATTTATAGCGTGTCACAGGTGCAGATAATATGTGGAACAAGTTCGATTAAACTTATATTATTTCACTAACGCGCACATCTGTATTAAACAATTATTATTGGATGGCCTTATTCGGCCTCCATACATCCCAGGAGGATTAACAAACAGATATGAATTGTATCAACTTATATAATAAAAGAGAAAATATATCTTTTCGTTTTGATATTTGCTATTATATTCGAATGAAAACCCCGTAGGTCAAAGGCTGCCAGGAAGACCATAAAAAAGATGGAGAAATAGCTGGTCTTCCACATCCCAAGAAATAGCAAAAAACGCCGATACAAACAGATCCCAGATCTAACATAAGCGGAAGAAGAAGAAGAAGCTATTCTATTGTAACCTCCTTGGACAAGGATATTGAAGGAACGTAATTCGGGGGTGGAGTTTGCCGGGGGGCTCCCTTAAGGCTAACCCTGGGCCCACCTCTTAATAATATTTTGCTAGAAGTGCGGGTAAAGAGGTCGCTATTAATGAGCCTGAGCTACCCGGGGATGTGGAGGGCCTTAAGCCCGCGGGATTTTCCTTCAATATTTTCTTTTCTATTTTCTATATTTCTATTCTATATTCTAACCCATCACGCCACGTCCCCTGCGGGGTAGGCAGAGAGAACAAATCGCCAGACTTTCCTATCCTTACACACACTCCGTGCTTCCGTCACATTCATGCAATTCCTCATACACACTTTACGCTTCCTTTTTACTCAGAACACGTTCGTCCTTAGGAATCTGGTCTACACGGTCGAGCCATGTGGTTCAATTACTTACACCCCTTCTTTCCCCAGGTACATCTTCTTTGTTATCCTTTCATCATTCACTCTCTCTACATATCCCAACCATCTCAACTTGTTCAATTTCATTTTAATCACAACATCCGTTTTACATTCACTCAACTCTCTTATCAGTACATTTCTTATCCTATCTCTCCACACATTCTTCTCAGTGTTCTCATCTTGGCAGCATTTATACCTGATTCTTCCTTCTTCAGCCATGTCCATGCCTCACTCGCATACATCAGTGTTGGCACCACACAAGATAATTTGTTACCTCGGTCTTTAGGTCTCTGTATATTTTCACGGGTATGTACCAACTAGTACGAATATATTTTCGTTTTGATTAAAAAATAAACATTTGCATTTTATTTAAATTTTTATGTACTGAAAATATTAAAAAAATACAAATTATGATCCTCGATCGAATTTGTCTAATAAATCTTCAGAGAAATTAAGCTTTTTTCGCTGTAGGCTGTTCCTATCATAATATAATGACAGAGCTTTAGTAAAGCCATGAAAAGAGGGTACTTAATATAATACGAAGTAACTAATATCAGATGTAACTAAAGAGTATGATATTTCAAAAATTTCTAAAAACGGAAGACCTTATATCTCGACAACCGTTACTAAATATGCTTTGGAAAAACTAGAGTAGATACATTGAACCTTTATCTAGGGAATAACTGTAAAATATTTTTTAAATCATGTATAAATTTCTCAAAAAAAAAGAAAGAAAAACACCTCTGTTTTTTTTTTAAAGACAGCAACTCGTTTCCCGAATGACGAGGACATTTTTTTTATTGTACGATTGAAGCGAAATTAACCTCAAGAATAATCATATTGGAAAAACGCTATTTTTAATATTTCATCATGCGATTGTTCATGCGATTTTGCGACCTTATGTAGCGGGAAATGACCGTGAAGTCATAGTCGGTTTCCTAATCTTAGCTAGAACATTTTCTTGTTTAGATATCCATGTTTTGCGTCTTTTAAGATAATATCTTTAGGTTAGCTGAGTGAGTACCTTCCTTTTCGCATGTAAAGTTACTGTGGCCCCGCCATATCAATATAAGCTGCCTGTATGCCATCGACGGCGTTGAGATTTGTACCAATGATGGTTCGGTTTAACCATAAATGGCCCCGCAGTCATCAAAGTATTATATTACGAATGACTGACTGTCATACATACCTTCGACTGACACCACGATATTATAATGTTATTATCTAATAATGTAGATTCAATCATATCAAATTACCGCAAATTGATTTCCAATGTACCTACAATAATTACTAATTACTAATTAGGTTCTATCTTGTACCTATATACAGTATATTATATACAAAGGTAGGTACACTCTAGATAAACAACACATTCACACCTGTTAGGCAACTATACTTCTCTAATATCAACATAGGTGTTCCTATACTATTTCAGTACTAGAAAATCTGATCTGAGAGGACTCCATATTTTGAGCTGTAAGTAAATTATTTCCATCTGCGCAATGCAGAAAAATCCAGTTCCAATTCCAAAAATAATTTAGTTAGGTAATTTAGCATAATACCACTGGTAAATGCAACAAATAGAAATGGGGTTACAATGGCCCCGGCGCGACTAGAGATGAGTAGATGCAAGCCACAGTGGTCCTTCTCAAGCCTCACAATAAAGTAGGTTACTAAACTCCTCAGCAGATGGCGGTAGTGTCGAAGAATTGGTTCATTGTGAAATAATTTCGATCTCACAATTGACAGCAGGATGTGGTGGAATAGGTGAACGTTGCCCCGGGCACAAATTGATCACATAATCCAGCCAAAGCCGACTCCTAAGAGTCGGAATATCCATCCTGCTTGCTCCCCAGGGGGGTTCACATAACGCTACATTACGTGAATTCCTGTTTCTAATTTGTGTTCTTCAATTCTAATTTGCGACTCAAGCACGTGTCGATAAAATGTTGACAATATGTAGGTATACGAGTATAATAATTTGTTTACACGACTTCGTGGTGTAAAAACAATCGTCTCAAGTTGCTTATAGGTACGAAATATGTTTCTTAGAATTGATTCCTTGTTTTGATAGGCTTAATGACGTCACAGCTCCTGTAGGTATCAAGAAAACTGGATAAAAATTGCCTGACACTTACTTAAACAGTTAAATATTTCACTAGACACTTGGATGCGATGATCTATAAAAAGTATTAAATAATGAATACAATAATAACATAAACCAGTACTTTTATGATGTCTAAGCTTGAAACATCGTCTATTTTTCGGCGGAGAGTCGGTCACTGTATAGTTGCTCAGTATCTATGCAGAATTGGTGTCGTATCTGATCCTACATGTCAGTGTGGAGTGGATGATGAGTCAATAGACCATGTCCAATTTGCATGTCCGTTGCGGGGTTGTGGTGAGGACTTCTACCAGCATGATTTCTCCAGACCCTTGAGCTCTGTTTCGCTTCTATCAATGAAGCCTAAGGAATCATATCGCGTGATCGCGGGATTTCTGAAGAAGTTCGACTTGGAACTTTGACAGATTTGAACTTCTGAATTTCATTTTATCTTAAGTTTTCGTGTACTGGCACAAATCACCCAGTTAGGGTGGACTGCTTAATTATAAATAATAAAAAATAGGTAGAATTAGTAGACCTGAGTAGAGAGTCGGATAATATTAGTGTTACGTACGGTTATTATATACTTGTGATATTCCCAATAATATGAAATGTATGTAGATTTTATAATATTGTAAAGTAGGGAGATAGATATAATCATGTTAGACAAATCTCCCTACATTAGACATGAGTATTCAAACGTGTGGAAATAATATTAGTGACGTAACGTATACCTAGTACCTAATATTATCGAAACCTTCAGAAGTAAAGTCACCGATGGATACAAAAACTATACGTAATATGATGTTGTAGGTTTTCGCAGCATGGTATATATATTCTTCCTTCTAGGTTGTTCGGGTGTTGGCTGCGTGTACGTTGATTGTCTCGAGCTTTCGACAGCGATACTTCATTCTGAAGATAGCAGCAGTATCGCTGTCGAAAGCTCGAGATAATCAACGTACACGCAGCCAACACCCGAACAACCCAGAAGGAAGTATATATACGTTATATGGTTACGTGTGCGTATATTGACATTTCATAAAAATTTAAAAACGGGAGACCTTAGATCTTGAAAACCTTACTAATATGCTATGGGAAAAAATAGTGTAGATACATTTTGAACGTTTATCTAGAGAATGAACGTAAAAGATTTTTTATTGAAGCGAATTTAACTCAAACTTTTTTAAAAAACGCTATTTTAACCATTTTATCATGCGGTTGTTCATGCGAATTTGAACCTTAAAATGCCTTGGGAAATTACCGTGACGTCATAGTTGGGTCGGGAGGCTTAATAGAATTACTTTATCGATGTTTTGTTGTGACATCTCTAATAAAAAATGAAATGTTACAATATGTCACACTCCCACACAGAATCACTTGAGTATCATCCCTTCCCCTTCCTATTCCCTTCCTGCTCCCCTCCCCTCTCCCAATATGTGAGTGATCCCAGGGTGAGATTAACAACAATACATTTCTCTATAAGTTTAATAAACCAGCCTTCAGGGAAGGACTTCGTATAGGTAGGTAAAAACTACAAAAATAAATTAATATTTCGTTGGAAAACCTAGTAAAATATAATAAATTGTAATAAAGGAAAAAGATGAAAGGTATGGTCGTTCAAGAGTCACCTAGATTCTATAATTATTGTTTCTTTGTATTGACTAATTGACGAAATGCTGGTCGGAACCTTTTACACTCCGATCAGCATTGATCTTGGATCATATTTTCTGTTCTATTGATATATAATTCTATATATTTATATACTAATGTGCTATTGTTTATACATAATTCTTTTTTACATAATATGTTCAAATGACGATTGGTATACTTGCATAATATTTGTCTTATACATCGCAGAATGCTCCGGATACCTTGCACGGATATGGTCAGCAACACAAGAGTTCTCCAAAGAGCTAGAGCCAATAGAGAGTTGCTGTCAAATATCAAAGTCCGGAAGGTATTGGGTCATGTGCTCCGAGGAGAAAAATATAAATTACTCCACCTGATCATTATGGGCAAAATAGAGGGTCGTAGAGGGGTTGGAAGATGGCAGATTTCTTGGCTCCTCAATATACGAGACTGGACTGGAATAAGGAGTGCTGAAGAGCTGTTTCGAGCTGCCAAGGATAGGAACACTTTCTCTCGAATGATAGTCAACGTTGGGGGGACCTAACACGACACTGGAAGAAGAAGAACTATATGTAAAACTGACGACTCCAAATGCCCGATAAAGGGTCTAAGAACAATAAACAACAATAAATAAACAGGTGTCTGGATGCGCCTAAGGACATTAAACAACAATAAACAATAGACTACCTAGAGTAGACATATTGACAAGGGATGACGATGGCTAACCATCAGAAGAACAAGTCATATAGGTTAGCTTCCCGATGCTGACGATTCAGCTTTGGCTGGCTTAAGTGATCATAGGGAATAATCGTAGCTTCATATTTAGTACATACAGTGTCTCTGTGTCTTAATCCTCTGTCCTCTGTATAAAAATGATTGCATTAGCATTAACTGAAAGTTCTACAATTTACAAGTTGCTGTATTCAAGCTGTTAGCTCCATAGTCCATGGCTAACAACATTAATGACGTGTTTAACAATTTTTATTCAATTTCTTAATGTCTATTGAATACATTTTATTAAAAAACGTCTTTAGAATCTAAATATCACAGATTCTCAATCGAAATTAACCAGCTACCTTCTTTACTAAGCACTATTAATTATACAGGATATTTGATAGACGGATACAGACAATTGGAATCTTTCGTGCCAAACTAAGCTTCGTCCGAAGTTGCACGACTTTCGAGATATTCGAGATTGTCACATTTTTGCCAAAAATACCCGAATTTCTCAAGTTTTACTCCAATAGCATCATAAGGAATGATATACCTACTGTTACATAAGTATGTGCATTAGTCTAATTAACTCGTTAGTCATCTGAAGTACAAAAAATGATAAAAAAATATCAGATTTGAAATGTCTAGAAATACAATAATGAATTACGACTTCATCTCAAAACACCTCGAAATTCAGAAATGTGGAAAAAAACTTCTCTGGTTTATGCTCTTCAAATTAGTTGTAAACAAAACATTATAAAAAAATATTAGTTTCATTAGACTATGATAGAATGACGTACGGAGATCACTTCTAATTTAATAATAATGCCAAGATCCCGTTGCCGAGCATGTCTTTAACTTAAAAGAATCGCTGCCACGTTGTTATTGGTCCTGCCGACGGTGCCATTGAAGGTAACTATGGAGGCCGATTCTGGACATGCACACTCCGTCACACTTTGGACAAGGCTGCTCCTCATTTGTAACGGGTCTGCGGGTGGTTCTGTTTTGCGGGCCAGTGTAATAATTGATGATTCTCCACCAGTGATTTATTTATTGTTTAAATGAAAACATTTTCTTTGAATACAGTTTTAGAGGCGCTGGTTCAGGTCAAAGTGTTTGTCCTTTTCATTTTCATGATAATGTTAGCTTCTTAGAATTCCTTTTAATTAATCATTATAAGGACCTCGTCTCGTTTGAAGTCCTGCAAACTCTGAAGGAGAGATCAACCATTGCTGGCCTGAAGGGTAACTCCAACACCACAAGATTCAAAATATTTTACTGTGCCTAAAGGAGAATGGGCATTTTAGCTCAAATCAAATAATGAAATGTTATTTTAATGCACCGTCAATTTGTTATAATTAATTAAAAATAGTAGGTATTTTTGATAGTTGTTTTGAAACGCCCTTTCGTGAGTTTTCGATAGTTAACGGGGCCGTGACGTCGTGAAATTCATTCTCAGAAATTGGATTGTGTGTGGGTTAGGTAGGGACGACGTAGGACGTGACGTCACAACATGGCGGCCATTCAAAAACCTGTTTCCGCGCTGGAATGGAATATGAAACTTTATTTTATAAATATATCCACAAAGACACAAAATTAAAATCTCTAATTTTCGAAAAACCTTAATTTATAGTTAATGTACCGAATACCAAAATAAAAAAAAAAACATGCAAGGACCCTATTTAATGCCAGATTGTGCGGGGTACTGCCGACCCCTCTGGCACCCGTAAATTTAATTTCACTTCAGGACAAGGAAGGTTAAATGTCAAAAGCTTCGCACTCTTCATACACTAGTCACTACGTGTTTCAAATTTAATTCTATTTTTAAAATTGTTTTATAAAAATGTTACAGACGTTCTTCGTTATAAGCGATTCCATTATATCCTATTAGTGAGGGATTATATTAATTACAAGGCTTTATAAAAATTCTGAAAAATATGTTTTTTTTTTCGTTTCATATCATAATCCTTTTCATTGTCTAATTAGGATGTGTGTAAGGAAAGTGTATTACTTTTATTCTGTAGTATCATCGCCATTTAGAAATAACAAGATTCCGGTTCTAATTCAACTGAAGGAGACTGTTGGTTCTGGTAGAGCAATGCTGCCATTGATGTATGTATTGTACTATAACTTAAAGAGATAAAGGTAGGTACCTACTAGAACTAAAGATTTATATAATGTGCCAAATCTGAATGAGTTAATATGGACGGAAAAAGCCAAAATGATTTATGAAATAAGGAACAAACTTAGGAGTACGCATACTGACATTTCAAAAATTTCAAAAAACAGGAGACCTTAAATCTCGACAACCTTACTAAATAAATATGCTTTATCTAGGGAATAACTATAAAATATTTTTTATATCTTGTATAGATTTCTCAAAAAAAATATGTGAAAAACACCTCTGATCATCGGAAGACAGAAACTCGTTTTGATAATATGCAGCATTAAAATTTAGAGAATGACCGTAAAAGTTTTTTGGTTGAAGTGAAATAACCCCAAAAAATGGAAAAAACCGCTATTTTTCCGTGGAAATGACCGTGAAATCATAGTTGGGATGCGAGCCTTAAATTTTAAATAATAATGCGTTGTTTCTTCTTGTTTCATTTTTGCATTTGAGATTTTTTCTAATGTGATTTTATCATATAACCCGGTGGCATAATCTTTTGTAGGGTGCGATGTCCTCCCCGCAGTACAATGTATGACAGAAAAGTTCTTTACAAAGTAGTGGTGGGTAGATGTGGTACTATACCATCTATTCATTATTTGTAAGACCCATGGACGTAGCCAGCCTCGGAGCTAGGGGAGGACAACAAAAAAAAATGATATAGCAGGAAAAACGGGTGAATAGCGCCGCAGGCGAAATTTTTTTGTGAGACAGTGAACAAGGTCGTGGTGTGTTTTGGTTTATTTGAAAATGTACAAAATAATTTGCGAAATAGTAATAATAGTGTGTATGAAATAAAAATGTAATAAAAAATAGCGCCGCAGGCAAGTTTTTTTACGAAAATTATGTATTTTCATACATATTTTAGAAAATTTATTATATGATGAAAAAATGTGTGGTAGTAATGTGATATTTTGTGAGGTTTTACCATTTAGTATGAAAAACTATATACCTATTCCAAATTCTATTCCCCCTTCCCTGATGACGCCCATGTGTGGTACTATACCATCTATTCATTATTTGTAAGAACCACCTATAGAGAGACTTAACAGGATACAGCAGCGCTTATACAAAGGTGCAATACACTTTGTGTTCACTTTACTTGCCTTACAAATCTATTCTCTAACCTGACTTACAGGATGATTAAGGGCTTAGGTATATGAACTCAGCAAAAATCGTTCTATTTTTGCTTCAACTTTTTCAAATTTTTTATGAGAATGTTAGTGCTCAGGAAGAATAACGTAAGCGACAAAGTGAATTATACCTTTTTAAAAGAAACCTGGGAAGAAATTTAAAAATCTAAAACAGCCGATTTGTTAAGATTATAATTACCAGTATTACCAGTATTTTGGCTAAATTATACTTTTATATCTGAAAAACTGAACGGAAAATCTTCGGATCCCGTAAATTTTAGGGGTACTTTAGAAATATTTTTTATTCAAAAAATTTCCAAATCCTGTAATTCTAAAACAGCTGATCTGTAGTCCATACTTTCATCTATCACCGTTTTCAGTTTCAAGACGATTCCTTGAGTATTGGCTGAGTAAGAATCAGGGCGCCGAAGCCCCCTGACATCATATAGGGCCTTAACTAAATATTAAAAGTTTAAATTGTTTTACACTTTAATTAAAAATACTACTTTGTTCATAACTTTCTTAGCTGCAGAAAACTAGATATTAAAAATATGCTAACTTATTTCATAATGAGTGTTAAACTTTTATTAAACGCAGAAAACTGTTGAGATACTGTAGAATGTTTTTTCAGTTTCAGAACTTCCATTCGTCTGCGAGTGATTAGAGACTCTAGAAGTGTTCAATAGAAAAAAAACAAGTTGGAAAAAGAAAACTCTTTACAGATCACAAAGTGATAACGCGTAAACCAAACTTAGACGATTCGTAAGCATCGGAACACCTGCTTATCAATGATGTTCCTACCTATACATTATTTTCAGTATTTCTTGTGAACATGTTACCTAAGGTAATTTTCACTAACACGGTTGGTCTTATCGTCGTGGCGAAAAAGGTCAATTAGAAAAAGGGTGAATTGGGTGGCTGAGATTTGAGCTTGGGATCTCAGAATTCTTGAGGTAAATCAGATATAAGTACTTACTAAATTCGCCACTTGATTTCATACACGTCAACAATTTACCAAAAGTGTGGCTTGTGTAAATGATTGTCGTGTGTTGTCTACTTGTAGGTGCATGTTGGTAATTATAAAGTTACTAAGTACGTGCTCGAAAATCCAAGATTTTCGGTAGAGCTAGAACAAACAATTCGGTCAAACCCGAATATTTGAAAATATTTTAATTGATGGAATCTCAGATAATATAATATGGGTTCCATGAGATGAAGATCCATTATGTAATACTCACATTAAACTTATAGATACTGTGAAATTTCTATAATTAATTAACAATTTATGATTTTACTAATCTAGCGATAAAATAAAACATGCTGTACATTTCAGCCAATAAACTTGTAGGATGCTTGAGAAGCCGGTTGTAAAAGATATGTACTGCAGGAGTATACTGTATGTACTGTACATCTACATATATTAACTAAACTACATGCGATACATGTAAGTAAGTAATCCTATTTTTATGACACCGGCTTGTTTGACTTTAGATATTATGTAACAACGTGTTTAAAGATATGCCAATTCACACAATTGATAGTGCTACATACAAATACAAAGTGTCTATATCCATCTTTACAATAAACTCTTACATATTTATGTAAATGAGAGAGAAGATGGATTCGATGTGCCCAGGACAGGTTCGTGGAGGACCAAAGGGGAGGCCTCTATATCCATGGGCGTCGTAAGGATTGGAAAAATCACATATTACCACACGTTTTCTCATTATGTCATAAATTTTCATGAAAAACCATCAAAATACAATTGTTTTATAAAAAAAAAAATTGCCTGCGGTGCTATACTTCTTTGTAAAGAACACCTTTCATGCATATTATTATCCAAAGTATTATATACATTTTCAAATATACAAAACCACATCACCCCCTTCTTCACTTAGTCTTTTCCATCTTCACTAGTTCTTTTATACGACCCGGTATACCGGGACGTATGGTAGACCTGGACTAGATAGAATTCTACATCCCGGAATTTCACAAGGAAGATCTCACCATCCTACGCTATGACCTGTTTAGAAATTGTAAAACAATCCGTACTATTTCGCATTTATTTATGAAATTTTTCATTTGTCTAAAGATATTTGAGTAGCGCAAGACAAAGGGAGCCAATGATGAGAGAAACTTCAACAGTTGAGAAGTTAGTAATTTAATATATGTGGGAGGTACACTACACAGCACAGTATAGCTCAGTACTACCCTCTTAGTCTTAGAAACAGAGCCTAGGATAAGTTTTATCAGTCAGCAATGCTTTGAGGGAAAGTTGCTTGGAGTTGAGAGTTGAGGAGTTGATATGAAGTAATCTAAGAGAAATACTAAGGAGAGAATGAATAATATGTCTTATAAAGTCTACTACTTCTTGCACTCTGCTGAGAAAGTTCATATTAATAAGCATTACTCAGTATAGGAATCACTTTCTTTGTGAAATATTTCAGTTTTTGACTTATTCATTGCATGCAGTCGAAATCTAAATATTACTGGCAGAGTTCGAGTCTCCGCTAGGTACTTCATTCCAAAATCTTCCTCATTAACGGAATTCTTTTCACCACAATATTAATATATCTTAACGAAGAAAGTTAAAATGCCCACAGCGATCCATGGAGAGACAGATGCTGGGTGTGAGCTTCAGCGATAAAATTAGAAATGAAGAAATCAGACGAAGAACCCAAGCTGTCGACGTCATGTATCGTACAGCAAGACTTAATGGCGAGATATGGCGGAGGGGTGTGATAAAGCGGACCTATATAGGGCTAACGACAAAGCAGTTGCTGCTGCAGTGTATTGGGGTGGGTTGGCCTAGTGTAAGCGGACTCGTTAAGTAAGTAAGTAAATGGCAATGGGCAGGGCACATAGCAAGACAAGAGGAAAATAGATGGACACCCAGACTCGTAAAGTGGATGCCATGGGAAAACAGAAGAGGTTTCGGAAGGCCCCAGAAAAGATGGGCGGACGACCTCAGTAGCGGGTATAGGCAGTGGGTCAGAAAGGCGAGGGATAGAAAAGACTGGAAACAAATGGAAGAGGCCTATATCCAGCAGTGAGGGGACTAAGGCTGATAAAGAAGAAGAAAATGAAGAAAGTAAATACTTAAATGAATAAGTATAGGTAGGTACTATAACATTATTATTACAAAACACCATATAGTAAGGTATAGAATATTGATATAATAAGGTATTCACATGGTTTATTCTTATAACCAGTTCGTGCTTATCTTTTCTACGTACGGATTCCAATTTGTATGAATAATGTACGCAATGATGAGGATGAATTATCGACGATGGATTCCGATAAATCTCCTCGCATAGGAGAGACCTCTGGAATGTTTATAGAAACACATGAAGACCTCTTATTAGAAAAACACAACACGTGTTCTAGAACTATAAGTTAGAGTTGAAGAATTGTTTCTAAGGAAAGTTTAAGTAACTAATTAGCTCAGTCACTTTAGAAAATCACTCCAAAAAAAAACTCGGCAAATTTAATAACAATTTGGACAAGATTGAAAATCACATATTATGCTTTGTGAGAACATCGGAATTTTTCTACATGTCGTAGTTGAATATAACAAGCGTGTAGTATAATATACGCGTTCCACCTCGACTCAGCTACTGGGTTCGATTCCCTGCCGCGGCAGATGGATGGACTGGAATTGGTGAATGTTACTTAAGTGTAAAGTGATCACATTAAGCCATCCGACGATCAGTTATAAGTCTGATGGAAGGTCCATCCTTTGCTGTGTATCTGTTGAGATAAAACAATTTGGAGCCTATGCAGGATGATAGGTACCTTAGAATGGGATGGGGTATTACATATGCACCCGCCCGAACATTCTCATTCTTGGATTATACAATATGACTTTAATAAGTATTTTTCACCTCTGCCTTCCTCGAAGGGAAAAGCAAATACTAAATTAAAGGGATCGATAAAATGCTATAATCATTAACAAGCTTTCGAAAAGAAAAGCTTTTACTACTTGAGATCAAAAAAAAAAGGTTATAAATTATCTAATTAACGCAGGGTGTAAACGAGGCTTTATGGGGCGAATTAATTACCCCATTTATTCCACTTTTTCTATCAGCATAATAGTAATAGCCTGTTTTAAAGCTCCCGACCCAACTATGACGTCACGGTCATTTCACACGGCATTAAGGTTCAAAATCGCACGATAAAATGATAAAAATAGCGTTTTTTTCATTTTTTTGGTGGTAATTTCGGTTCAATCAAAAAGCTTTTACGGTTATTCCCTAGATTTTAATGGATATTATCAGTACAAAAAAAAACTATCTGCGCGACTTTCGGGAAACGAGTTTTTGTCTTTCGGAAAAAAGATCAGATGTGTTTTCCACTTTTTTCTTGAGAAATCTATACACGATACAAAATATCTTTTACGGTTATTCCCTAGATTCAATGTATGTACTTTATTTTTTCCAAAGCAAATTTAGTAACGGTTGTCGAGCTCAAAGGTCCCCCGTTTTTAGAAATTTTTGAAATGTCAGTATGCGTACTCTTAAGGTTGTTCCGCCTCTTAACCTCAGGGTTAGGTAAAATTTATCATTCCAACCGCGAATTTTCGCAGAAAAAAAAGGTCCAAGTTCACATGGCCTCACTAAACCGCACACGATGTTAATGTGTTGAATTTTTTACACATTCTCACCCCAAGACGTCAAGGGTTAGGGTCAATCTCTCTAATCTGTGGATTTATCAACATTCCTAGATATTTTATCATTCGATTATACAGGTACTTGCGTTTATCCAATAAGCGCGTCGCAAATTCGTTCCTATTTTGAAATTCATGTCGCGCGCCTTTTTTTAAAATTAGAATTGATTGAAGATTTAGGTCTGTTTAGAAAATAAAGGGAAGAATCTAATCTTAGAGAATAAATAAATGTTTTGGGTTGGGAAATAAATGTGTAGAATAAGAAAATAATCAGAAAGTGCTTGTAATGAATTTCAAACACACTGAGAAAACGTGAGGGTTAAAAACGTATGTTTTTTGTGAATTCAACCTATCATCACTTTTTTTTAAATTTAACCGAGTGTATGTAATATGCGGGCAGTCATTGTTTCCAGGATCGGTCAGTCTTCAGAACTTAATAGTAGGCATACTGAGATAATAGTAGGCATAAAGAATTCGAAAAACGGGAGAACTTAGATCTCGACCACCTTACTAAATATGCTTTGGAAAAAATAGAATAGATACGTTGAACCTTTATCTAGGGAATGACCGTAAAAGATTTTTTATATCTTGTGCAGATTTCTCATAAAAAAATGTGAAAAACACCTCCGATAAATTTAACGGATTTTAAGGTAGTCAAGATCTCACATTTTTATATATTTTTGAAATGTCAATTATACAGAATTTCATTTTAGCTGAGTTAAAATCAAACTTTATTAAACGTTCGTTTTGGAGTGAACCCTAGTAATTTACAAAAAAAAACTCTTTACTTCACAAAAGAGATTTTAGTAGTTTTCATTTTTGGTATCTAAATTGTAAGTCCTGGGAATGTTATGATATTTTTAAAACTTGTGGAAATAAATAAAAATTATGTTTTTCCTTTTTCATGATTCACTTTATTAATACAATCACTTATGAATAAATTATTAAACCTGCCTATTCCATAAGTTGTGACGTCATCACCCTCTTATATCAGTGCGTAGAGGCCTACAATGAAACTATATTCAGTTTCTCAATAACTTGTACAACAAGTATCCTCACTCCACAATGGCGATGTAACCACGAGATGTTATTTAATATCAATCTTTATCAGTAGTGGAATTATTACAATCTGAATGAGGAGGGGAGGTGTTGCTTTGCATACTGAATACTGAATAATCCATCCAGCTCCCAGCATCCAGCATCCACAGCTGATCAGATCAGATCCCACGGTAATCGAAGCCTTCGTTAATTCAGCCGTGAGGGCGCGTCATGAAAATAGGATGATGATCACACATTCTCAAACTGTTCACTTTGTTTATTGTTCATTATTATACATTGGGAGATTCGATGCCCTAGGTACCTAGTTTTATTGCCGAGAATGACATCCCTAATTTCCTAATTCCATAGACGGCTCGTAACCAAAAGTGTTATTTCTCTTCGAATTTTAATTACGGGGGTTTCCATCTTTACCTGAATTCTGTACAACCATCAATATCTATAGGGGAATAAAACAATAAGTAAAGTGTAAAAAACAAATTCAACGTAACTTGTATCAGTGTGCATTATGCAGGTAGTATTATACAAGTAAATAAACTGTATTATAATAGTTTTGTTCACTATACGCCCCTGCACATCTCTTAGTCCCAGGTACCTAGGAGATTGAATCTCCTGATGTATATGTTATAAATCGGTTTATTTAAGGTTGGCTCAATTGGTTGGAGCGCGGACTTTCAATATGGAGATGCCGGGTAAGAATCACGATGCTGACTAGTGTTCTGCACTTCACGATACAAGCTCGTAGCTTACTGTTAAATGTAGTGGAAAGTATTTATGTTTGTACACACAATCTCAGAACTTCTTTCAAAATAATAAATGGTTATAAAGACAAGGTAGTAATCATACCTTTGGGTCGTTATTAGGTATAAGTCCAAGATAGAGACTATAGCTATACTGTTTTTTTCCTTGCAAATTCGAGTTATTTATTTAGTCACATGGGCACAGACAGTTATAACAGCATATATCAAACAATTCAACAAATACAGAAAGCAAACCAGTGAAGGCCCGACGATTTTACCAGAAAAATATATCTAAGAGAACACCGAAAAACAAATTACATTTTAAAAATTAGTTACAAGTAAAAAACATTATGAAAAAATGATGGGAACCACAGTTTAGTATTGAGTGGTATGTATCTTGTGTACAGTCAGCATGAAAAGTTTCTCATCAATCTTCATTAGAAACGCGGCGTTGTGTGTTAGGAGTACCGTACCAAACCCTCCTCGGCTCATCAGAATGTACGCTACAGTACACCCTGTAGTTGGAGGTGTAGGTACACTTAGTTACTAGGCAGTAGTAGGCACCCTGTACCTGGGCCAGGAGTACACAACCATCTTTATATTACAATACAACAATGTTGTAATGTCATTCTACGTGACAAACCTCTGGTTCCTTGTCCTACCGACCAAGTACATAGGTGCTCAGTCGTCCTGGCCATAGAATCTTAATTCAAATTTGTTGTATTTTTTCGACACATTCTTTGGCATACTCGATGTTGGCCAAAGTATTTTGTTTCGCAACTTGTTTGATTGGTATGGTAGACATTTTAGAAATAAAAAATATTTAGTTTAACTATATTACTACATATTATATCACTTAAGAGTACGCATATTGACATTTCAAAAATTTCTAAAAACGGGAGACCTTATATCTCGACAACCGTTACTAAATATGCTTTGGAACAAAATACAGTAGATACATTGAACATTTATCTAGGGAATAACTGTAATAGATTTTTTTATATCTTGTATAGACTTCTCAAAAATAATTGCGAAAAACACCTCGAAATAATCCCAAATACACATTAAGCTTGAAAAGCTTGTGTCCTGAAGTGGAGTAGATCGGCATCGGGGATCGGACACGCACCCACTGGGTTAACAGTCGAGCGCGTTACCAACCAGGCTACCGACCACCTCACTATCTATTATTTAACTATCTATTGTGTAAGAGATTTGTGGATAATGTGGGGTTAACTGGAAGAAATCGCAGTTCTGCGATAAGTTCGCCTTAGTGAACAACGATTTATAATCTGTACTATGTCCATTTTTTCATGTTTATATGTTTTTATTATTCACTTAAACATTAAATAAAAATAATAAATTGAATAAAAAAGAACGATTCTTTGCACGCGTGTCGAAGGTTGTTGAAGATTATTCCAAGTAAGTCCTCCATCATAGTGACTGCAGCGTGACTTGGAGTGGCCCACCTGACCCAAGTGAGACTGGATGGATGGGAAGCCAAGTAGAATATAGTATAGATGGTGTATACTGTATAGTATAATACGACCCAGTCCTATATAAGTCCCAGGTAATTATTATGTCTACTTACTAAATCCCGGACTGAAATCCTTCAAGATCACAACCAAAGGGTATATTCTAAATAATTATTATATTCGCTTCACATAAATAATATGGCTTTCCACTAGGATTTCCCAAGATCCGTGTTATTGCGGACGGATGTAGAATTTTCTCCACACTGACTGTCATATAGTATTTTACCTTTATAGATTGTAATGTAGCTCATTGTTTGTTATCCTCCTTGTAGCAGGGATATTGAAGGTGTCATTCCGGACGGTGTTGCTGGGGGGTGCCCTTCTGGCTAACCCTGGGGGCGTCTGAGTAACTTTGGGCTGCAAGTGCGAATAAAAAGGCGCCTAACTGGCGCCTGTGTTATTCGGGTGTGAGGAGGGACCCTTAATATATTATAGAACCACGGACTCTTGCTCAATTTTGAAACGTAGAAACACAGTTGTTCCGCAAATAACTTAAATAAGAAAAACTATTAGTTGCAAAAGTAAATTGAGTACTTAAAAGAAAACAGAGATTGGTGTGTAACACAACCAACACTGGTGCATGACTGTGACGGAATTAAATAGTGTTGCAGAGATAGAGAGTAGTCTGGCGTTCTGTCCTCTCTGCCTACCTCGAAAAACAATTACCTAATTAGTTGGTTTTATCTGACAAGACCAAAATTTTGAAAAGACGAGATCAAAATTAAAAAAAAACTTGAACCTTATTAGTGTCTAGTATGTAGCTATTTTCAAAACTGCATCACTTTAGGGTGTTTTTGATAATTGTACGCTTAAAATTTGTCAGTTAGAAACATTCTCATGTAAAAAAATCAAAATGTGTTAATTGAAACCTTGTTATTCTGAGATGACGCAATATTAATGATGTTTGGAGGCTTTGTCCTGATTATTACTCTCACCTTGAAGGTTTTATAGAGAGCCTATAGAACCTACCTACCTGCCTAACTAATAATAAAATATCCAATTAATGCGATCTATCAAAGTTATTCCTCAACAATAAAACAAAACGCTCGACATAATGTCGGATAACCGCCATCTTGTCCGGGTAAAATATTAGGACTACATAATTCTACAAGGTCGGTCCATCTGTAGTCTCCAAATCAGGGCTGCCAGGTGCGAATCTCGGAACGAACGATTCTGCTACAAGTCAAAGTTCGTAACTCAACTATGACATCACGGTCATTAACAGCGTTTTTTTTACTTTTTGGGATTAATTTCGCATCATTCAAAGAATCATTCCCTAGATAAAGGCTCAGTGTATCTACCCTATTTGCAAAGCATATTCAGTAAGGATATCGAAATCTAATGCCGCATCCACATGCTGGCCGAGCCATCACGTTTTTTCTGTGAATGAGTAAAAAGACGTGCGGACAGGGTTATTGTCTTGGATTATATGCGTAACCGACGGTTAACCCCTTTTAGTCATTCACACAAAAAACCCTGACAGCTTGGCCAGCATGTGGATGAGGCATAAAGTCTCCTATTTTTTGAAATGTCAATATGTCTTTCTTAAGTCCGGATATTTTACCCGAACAACTGTAGACCGCTGTGCTGATCTCAAGTTGAAGGTTATAATAAATAGAAGGTGTATTATTTAATACTCCATTACGATGTATTTATTACGGAGCCTCGTTTTATTGTACAAAGGGTCGGCAATGATGAGTCAATTAAGGAATTGATATTCCAGGATTATTATCTGGCTCGCCTCTCCTGCCTATGATTTCATTATACTACACTTTTATTATTTTTCTCTTTATGACTGGGGATTACTTTCACATCATTTGGAAAGTAACACTAGTCTACATCCAGAGAGACTTAATCGAGACTGTTGGTCACATTGTCGCTGTCAAGAAGTTCATGTTTCCATCCTTGGACAAGGACACTGAAGGAATGTAATTTCAGGGGTGGAGTTTGCCGGGGGGCTCCCTTAAGGCTAACCCTGCGCCCTGGGCCCACCTCTTAATAATATTTTGCAAGAAGTGCGGGTAAAGAGGTTGCTATTAATGCGCCTGAGCTACCCAGGGATGCGGAGGGCCTTAAGCCCGTCGGAGTTCTTCAATGTCAAGAAGCTCAAGGGAGATAGGGGAAAGTCGGGCAAGATGACGATGCTAAACTAAGCTTTGAGACGCCATTGCTTCTTTCAGATAACTTATATTATCATAATATCTTCGTTGTTGGTTTTTCGGATTTCCTTACTGTGCGTAGAGTGATTGAATAACCAAACTTCACCCTGAAGATGGCAGTAGTATCCCTGCCGAAAGCTCGGTTATTCACTACTCTATACGCAGTAAGGAAACCCGAACCCACAACGAAGATATGGATTCATCACGCTGCGAAAGCCTACAACACTTATATCATATTTCTTTGTGCTTATTATCATGCCCCAATTATTTTTTATGATATTCAATAAATAATATTATCACAAACGAAGGGAGAACTGAATAAAAAGCATTTTTTCAGGAGGAGGGAGTTTTAATTGAGAAATCCATGATATAACCTCAAAGTACTAGAATACCTAAGAAATATTTGAAGCGGAACTCTGACTTATAGATAATTTGTACAATATTTATCTCGCATACAAAAGAAGAAGTGTGTAAAGAGAAGTTTCACCCAATATTTGCGGCATTTTTCTTCGGGGTGAAACTGCTTATGATGCGGAAACTACTGTTGCAGTGATCACCTCGACAGTTAGTGTGGGAATGAATTCCGCGCATTGTGTCGGTGCATTTTATACTGTCCCGCTCGACAGTGGCACCACTGATGCTACCTCTTCGCTGACGTCGATCGAAACAAGAGAGTAGGTAATGAACCCATTTTTTTTTTATTTTTGCATTTAAACATGAGTAGGTACTAAATTATTTATTGGCTAATTAACGCTGTCAACTGTTTGAGTCAACGGTCGTAAATGTAATGTTTTTCGAACAACCCAAAATCAATAAAGCGGTTGTTCTTTCAGAATACTTAATATCCAAATGTCATGCAAATAGTGGTGAAATGTTGAACGTCCTGAATACATAATTGACGTTGAAATTCACAAAACGACCCTCCTTTTGACCAACGCATCAGACTTATTCGATTTGTGAGTAAAGTCTACATTGTTTATTTTATTTTATAGGGGATATTTTATACGTAGTACTTACATAGTTACATATTGTATTGTCACTATGTCTTACAATATTGAGAAGTCTAAAAATAGAGAATCTATGATAAACTTGGAGACGGGAGTCGATGAGAAGGACTTGGGTTGGTCTATGACACGATATGTATTATTTCATCATATAAATAGCCCGTTTATTGTGGACTTTATAATAATCTCTTATTTTATAGAGGCAATGTATAAAAATTAGATCGAATATCCACAAAATATCTACTAGAATCACTGCGTTTTGCCATAAATATTTTATCTACCAAATTACAGCATTATATCTAACAAACTATGGATATAATCTCAAGTTTTATTAAATTTCAGAGGGAACTTTGGAGTTATTTTTGATTAAGAAAATTTACATTAATCAAATTTCTAACTGCTAGAGTCACTAAAACATATTTTTAATTATCCATGTTTCAAGTCTTAGGATGATATCTTTAGTATTAGCTGAGTAATCTTACTTATCCAGATGCAATTTTTCGTATGTTCAGGTACTTAATAGCTAACCGACAAAGCACGCAAGGGAATTAAATTATTATTAACTAAACTAAAAAAAACTCCACTCTCCGGTATGACAGCCTTTAGGCCTTTGCACCGGAGAATGTGCAGACATGTACAAAAAAATATCAACACTCAAATATCAACGCACAATATATTTCTTAAATACACAAACCCAAATACTTTCCTACACACTCTGCACTAGGCTAAAAGCCTGTACCGTAAAGTTTGGAATACATCGCCAGCACTGGGGTTTGAACCTGGCGCTAACGCTGGAGAGCCTGCCGCATCAACCAAATGCGCCAACCGTACACTGTATCAACTATTGTATCAGCAACTCCGTCTGCCATTGTACATTAAATAAATAAAAAAAAGTATGAACATGTAAATTGAATAACTTAATACCCGTAAATTTTTCTTCTTAAAGTCTCTTTGACTTTCCCAAAGGATTAGAATTAAATTATAATAATACAAAATGTATGATACGAGTATGATATGAGATTATATTTAAAATTTCATTATGTATATCCATATTCAAGCCATATTTCCACAAAAATATATTACCCAAGTACCGTATCAAACCAAAAAACACACTAATTCAATTAGGCAAAGTATAAAGGCGCCTTCACATGGTTCGTAATATTGCGGACGGGCGTACAATTTTGTACACTCTGTAAAATATTCACCATCTTTTTATTTTATGATGAATAATTCCAGCGCCACCTTGACATTTCTCTCCTTCTCTAGTCATGATGTAGGATTAATACATAAAACGTTATAGGCCAGGTTGCCGTCACCGTCGCTAAGGAAATGTATGGAATAACAGTCCCTTAACAACGAGAATGACGGACCACGTATTATATTCTGTTAGGAGATTTGACAGGAGTGGTGATCCTATTTGATCATTATGCTATGTTGCCAACTGTTACAGCACGGCTAGAGTCCCTACTCTAGGAGGCGAAATAAAAAACAACGTTTAGAAATATCTACGTCAGTTCACAATATCACGAATCGTGGGAATCCCCATTTAAAGCACCAAAATTTAAAAAAACATATAAGGCGCTTTTGTTTTGTTGCTCAGAAAACCTTTTTTCTAGAACGCTATTTTATTAAACCGTTAAAAAACGAAATTTTTTTGAGTATCCTGTAAGACTGAAACTTCCGTTTAGACCCATTTCTCTTTTTACAGCTTCTTCTTTTTTGGAATTTCTTTCATGACATTAATTTCAATAAATATTTTTAACTAGCCGAGTTACCCGTGCTTCGCAACGGCTAATTTAACAAACCAACCCGGCATACTTTATAGGCTTGAGCTGGACAAAATGTGACTTAAAATCTGAATCTTAATTTCTTTTCCAACGCCCTTTCATACGATACCACACTCGACCACACACAACCCTTGGATCCCCTCGTCATCATGGCATCTCCTAGGAAAAGCTTTTTCTCCAAAAACTGGCGCCGATAGGACACAGTCCATGTTATAGCAAATGTTACTCTAAATTTTAGCAGCAATCCATTGTAAAATGCGGGAGTTATGCGAACACTTACAAAAATCAGACTTTACTTTACATATATAGATAAATAAATAAATTATTTTCACACAATATTTTCGTTAAATGTCACTTATTTTTATCGAGTTCATCAAATAAAAAACCTTCCGCGAATTTTCAATGATACCGTATCAACTATAGTAATTTAAAATTGATTTTTAAATATAATTAGAACGTATTCTAAAGCCTACGCATTTTGATACGTATTCCAAATTAAAAAAAAACATAAAAGATCTACAATTACCATATTGTTCGTAATGTATTATACGTTGTTTTTTTTTTTGAGCAGTTCCTTTGAACATTGAAGAATTTGAAATGCTTTATGCCTTTGTAACGTTCGTCCTTGTAGGAAAACATTGTTTAAATCACAGTCTGTGTTCGCTTTGTTAAGGCTAAGGACACAACTATGACGTCACTGTCATTTCCGGTGACACTAAGGTTCAAAATCACATGATAAAATGTAAAAAATAGCGTTTTTTATTTACTTTTGTGGTTAATTCGGGTTGACTGTAAGATATTGCGTTAGCAATAAGTCCGCCTTTTGGCACACTACGATTGTCTTATTTTTTGTAATTAATATGCATTTTTATTTTGGCCAGTAAAAATGTATTTATTTATTTTTGTATTTAATCTCTAATCTAATCGTTAATCTAGATTTTAATGCATATTATCAATACAGAAATATTTTCTACGACTTTCAGGAAACGAATTTTTGTCTTTCGAAAAAAAGATCAGAGGTGTTTTCATTTTTTTTAGACATCTATACAAGATTTAAAAAAAATATTACGGCATGCCTAGATAAAAGTTCAGTGTATCTGTCCTATTTTTTCCAAAGCATATTTAGTAACGGTTGTCGAGATCTACACCTTCCTTTTTTTTGAAATTCGATACTTTTAAGATCTAGTTTTATATAAATACGAATCCAAAATATTTTCCAACACATTTACAGTAAGCTATAAGCCCAGAGCAACTTATTAGACCCTAATGGTAAATTCCTATAAGCGAGTGATAAACTTATGTATGTAACTTGTAAGAGTAGAAGAACTTACGAGTTAGTTCAGTCTGAAATATGTGAGATTTAACAAGTTAGGCTTTTAGGAAAAAAGTTAATGTTAATTAAAAGCTTCGCTTATAGTCTCTAAATTCTAGAGTAGCTTTTAATTAATAATATTAAGACGCTGTTCTTTCAACTTAAAAAAATATATTTTTTTTAACTCTGTTCTATTCTACCCCCCCCCCCCCCCTCGCCACATCCCTTGCGGAGTTCGCAAAGAGAACAAATCGCCAGACTTTCTATGCTTACACATACTTCGTGCTTCCGTCACATCTTCATACACACTCTACGATTGCTTTTACTCAGAACATGTCCGTCCTCGAGAATCTGATACTCAATTAATTTTTAGAAGTTTAATTTTACTTTTATACGTACATACTTCGGGTTGACTGTGTGAGACATTGTTTTTGCAATAAGTCCGCCCTTTGGCATACTTTTGTCTCTAATAAGATTTATTTATTTACTTCACTGCGTAGGTATGCGTTTATGTGTGTTGTGTCCATGATGACAGTGTAAAAAATTAGGATAAATAGCCATTGTCGCGTTGTATAAGCTGGGTGTTCAAAACTGCATAGGTCTACCTTGGTACGAGCTCAGGCTCAGATGGGTAGATAAACAAACACTATTTTGAAAATTTGATCTGAAAATAAATAAAAACTTTAGTCTCTAAATTCCAAGTACTTTTTTGTGACAAGAATCAGTGAAACAATATAATGACATCTCATTTTCAATTTTATTTTGATTGATTTTTTAAATTATTTTGTGCGTCTTATAATAATTTTACTTTTTTTACAATTAAACTATATGTAAGATGCCCTAAGGGTGCGATATTTATCGCTAAACGGCGCTAAATAAGTGGTCCAATTATTATTATTATTAGGTACCGAGATTCGAACCCGGCATCTCCCGATCGTAAGTCCGCGCTCCAACTAACTGCGCCAACAATGTCTAAATATTAAATTTTTCTTCACAGCATCACACAAGTGATTAGGACAGGTTGCTAAATTAATAAGGTAGGGTACGTACCTTCTAGGTTAATTAATATTAATTTATAATTAATAATTATCAGTCCCCCCCTCCACCAACTGAAGGGGAGGGGGACAGATTGTATGGCTAATGATTTAATACATTTCGTCCTTTGATGAGCCCTCAGGCGACATTAAACAACAGGACAAAATAAAGTTCAACAGGAAAATTTAGGAAATCATTTTTTTTGTTTGTTTTTCCACCCACCCACCTACATACTTTTACTACGTCCAGTGGCGAGTAGATTTCTGCAGTTAGAAAGCCAGGCTAACAATTTTTATCGCATTATGTTCAATCTGACCAAGGGCGTATATAGGGGGGAGAGAACCCCCCCCCCTAAATGTAAAACAATGATTTTTTTTTTTTTTTTTAAATGAATCTGGGTTTATCGAAATAAACCCAAATACATCTTTGTACACTTCACAGAAAGCTTAAAAGCTTGTGTTGTGAAGTGGAGTAAGTCGGGGATTGAACCCGCACCCACTGGATTAACAGTCGAGCGCGTTACCAACCAGGCTACCGACCACCTCAAAAACCGTTATAAAAAATGATTGAACGACCATATAAAAACGTTATTATTAAACATTTAGAAAGATATCCAGGATTACCCACACTTCGCCCTTTTTTCAAAAAAAAAAATTCCTGCAGCGCTATCCTTCCTTTTTTATACTTTTTGTACACCACAGTTTAATATTTAACTTTACTTCACAATTCTAACACCAAAACACGACCTTTTTCACTCGGTCAGCAGCTGGGTTAAAAACGCGCTCGAATGGAAATTTGATAGGGGCAGGTTCGATCCCCGACGCCGACTTACTCCACTTCACGACACACGCTTTTCTACCTCACTGTGAAATATAGAAAAATGTAGGTACTTATTTGGATTTTATTCAATAAACTCAGATACCTGGACTGGCGCTAAGGCAACAATAGTCGCTGTCAAGCTGGTCTTTTATACTTTATTAAATAAATAATAATAATAATAAAAAAAATACATTTGAAAAAAAATCCTGAAGCAAAATGTAACTCGATGGAAATTGCATTCTTAGGTACATTCGCGCCTGCTACTTACTATGTACCTATCAGTGGCGAAGGGTGGATTTCTGTAGAAGGGAAGCCGGGACAAATGTTTTTTATGCATTATGTCATACTAGACCTAGGTATTATTATCCTAAATTAAAAAAAAATGCTTGATGGGAATTGTATTCTTAGGAACCTTTGCCCCTGCTACCTAGTCCTTTTTTACTCCATCTACATTTAATAGAGTGAATGTTTCACGATTGTCAATAAGCGAGCACTAAAGCCAACCAATGACGGTCGTAAATCCTATACAGATGTCCATCTTGCTATGTACATCAGTTGATATCCCTACACGAGTTTAGATATTCATATTTCGATATCCCTACACGAGTTTAGATATTCATATTTCGATTTCCCCCTCAACTCTTGTCCCTAATTACCCTTCCATCCTTTATCGACTTTGACATTTCCTGCAACAGGTTTAGTAGACAATACCACCTGAGGGCAAATCGTTTTTTAATTAATTAGAAAAGAATGTATAATTTTTTCAACCAAAATAACAACAGACAAAAACAGAGAAATAATTAGGGACTTTGTCATTGTAACTTTTTGAAAAAATTAATTATTTTTTTCGCTGCGCTAATTAGCGATCAATCAATTTTAAATGCCACAGGGCGAAATGAGAATTATCCCTTCATTTTCAGACTGTAGCTTCCCACTCCCGAACATAGGCCTCCTCCATAAAGTTAGGAAGCTCTAATATATATTATAACATAATAGAGGTCCAGCATTGAATTTCTTTACCAGACACTCATACGTTAAAATTATTAAGTATGTGAATAGCTTCGTAGATTTTCACGGTTCTTGTTAATATCTTCTCCATTCTTCTCGGGTGTCGATGTTGTCGAGCTTTCGGCCCACTTGCTGGGAATGCTGGGGCCATCTTCACTAATGTAATAGCTTCTTCGCTGTGATGTGTGTGTGTTTTATGAAGTAAGTAAATATACCTACTTGTGCAGCGTGAGCAGTGTAAAGGTAGTATGTGTTGTACTGTATGAGCTGTTAACTTTTGAAGCGAGAGCATCACAGCGAAGAAGCTATTACATTAGTCCTGAAGACGGCCTCAACAAGTGTGATGTGTGTGTGTTTTATGAAGTAAGTAAATATACCTACTTGTGCAGCGTGAGCAGTGTAAAGGTAGTATGTGTTGTACTGTATGAGCTGTTAACTTTTGAAGCGAGAGCATCACAGCGAAGAAGCTATTACATTAGTCCTGAAGACGGCCTCAACAAGTAGGCCGAAAGCTCGACAATATCGACAATCTACACACGGTACACCCGAGAAGAATGGAGAAGATATAACATATGTGAATGTTGCTAAGTTCTACTTAGACAAGTTCTCTTATTTTCCTTTACTACGATTACATCATCTGACAGCGCCGGAGCTCTGTAAATAATGCGGTTTTTGTGGTAAAAATGGCATATTGCACATTTATAGAAATGTAAAACATTGCAGTAAAGGTGGCTAATGGTTATTTTATTTTAAAATTGGTTTTTTATTTAATTGAATATTTTTAATATCTCTTTAAGCGAGTAGAGTCGGACACACCGGCATAAGTCTGGATTATGTAGGTACCTACCAGACCAGCTGAATACACTACAGGATGGGGGAGAGTGGGCGGAGATGGCATTCCTTAATTTGAAATTAATTGCTTATTTTATTTTTATTTATACACTGCCTCAACTCTCTTAATAAAAAAATATAAATAAATTGTTTAAACCATTATGCACGCGGAATTATGAAGAAATATTTATTTCAGTCAATGCATGGATAAATCGGGGAGATGAATGACTCAAAAATGACCCCGGTGGGGTCAATTCTGTAAAGAATTAGGTAAGCGCATATTATATTTAACTAAAATAAATGTTGTTTTTTCGATTATTTCATAGTAAAATATTTATTTATTTATAACACTTTTGGTGAACAAAATACAGAGACATGTTAATATTAAAAATATAAATCATAACAAATTGGCATAAGTTGTCTACCGCCATCTACCCTGATATTGTCTAAGACTTCAGGGAAGCATAAAAATGGTTGGAACGTAGGTACACTAAAATGCCAAAAAATAATATATACACTCAACTACCAGCCTTCATAGCACAGCAGTCGAGTACCTGTTTGTCAGGCTGGAAGTCTAGGTTCGATTCCCGGCCGTGGCAGATGGATGGACTGGAATCAATGGTGAATGAAATAATAAAATAACTTAATTCTGAACTTCCATTATCAGTCATAATCCTGACGGAAGGTTCATCCTTTGATGTGTATCTGTTGAGATAACTACTTGTGATAAATCATAACATTTGTTCACTAGGGCGAGCTTATCGCAGTGCTGCGATCTCTGCCAGCTAACCTCAATATAAAAAGAATACAAACAGTAAACTAAATATAAATATAAAAAAATACATTATATTCATTCATTCAATGAATTCTTTCTGCTATAAATGTTCACCTAGCTATTAATCACAGGTGTATATTCAATTACGTTGATGATAATTCATTCCCACCATATTATCCATTAGCAGTAAGGAGTTAGGAGTATGGGTCATCGCACTGCACTTTGCACTACAGTAAAAGTAATTAATTACTGGAGGTAAAGGAATCTTCAGTTGCTGCTGAGATCATACCTTAGAGATATCTTAATTGTTCTCTTAATTACAGGGTACATTATCTTGATAGATGGATTGTATTACAGGTAACCACAGTGAATGAAGAATTGAAGGAAAATCCCGCGGGCTTAGGACCCTCCACATCCCCGGGTAGCTCAGGCACATTAACAGCGACCTCCTTACCTGCTCTTCTAGCAAAATATTATTAAGAGGTGGGCCCAGGGTTAGCCTTAAGGGAGCCCCCCAGTGAATGAAGAAGTACAAGAATACAACAAATAAGTCTTCAACTTGTGCAAGGAGCCCAACCAGGGCCGTGCCTTGAGGCAAGGAAGCAGCCGCCTCAGGCGACACCTCCAGAGGGGCGGCAAAATCGGCCAAATTAAAATAAAATAATCAATAAGAAATAACAAAAAAAATCGTGAAACTCCTCCAAAGCAGATTAACCACATAACCCATTTAAAAAAAGTTTGCTTGCGGCGCTATTTCTCGTGTAGGTATCTACATTTTTTTTATTATAAACGGCATTATTTTTATTTTAATTTAAACATTTAATTTTATCAAGAATGAACAATGCCAGACTACCATACATCGCTTTGCATGGGGTGCCTGATGGTCAACGCCCGCCAGGAAGACCACCGAAGCAATGGAGAGACAGCTGGAGTTCCACATCACAGGAGAACAATCCTACAATACAGACTCGCTGAGTCTAGATACAGTTTAAGAAGAAGGAGAAGAGAATTTAAACCAACTGCATTCTACGTTACGGTCTTTTTGAAGGAAGGAAGCGCGGGATTGTCAGTTAGATGGATTATTTATGGAAAGATAATGATGCCTCAGCTTACTCTTGAAAGAAAGAATAGTTGGAGCTAGTCTGATATGAAGTGGAAGGTTATTCCATAACCTAGCCGCGTGTGTAGTGAAAGAAGAAGTGAATAAGTATAGGGAGGAAAGCAGAGACGCACCTCGCCGGATTGGAGATTAAGAGAAAGCGAGGCATGGCTGGGTAAACACAGGTTTTTCATATTCGTTTTTTTTTTCCTAGAAAAATGAACGTATGATGGAGGGATCTGGGAACACAGTGTGAAGGGGTAGAATAAAACATAAAATAGAATGTCATAAAATATTAGATATGTTCTTATGAATATTTTATTACATGCTGCGTGAAGTACAAAGGGTGAATAGGGCTCCAGGTGTGAGACTAACAATCCAATAACTTCAAATATTGTCGAATTTTAATATATATCTAATAATACCTTTGTACATAAATCACAGTGGATTTTACGTTATTTTTTTTACAAATTCTATCTATCGATTTGAATAAAGTGGAAAAATAATACAAAATGTCAATCCCAAACACATAAAATAAGGTATTGACCCAAAACAACCTCAAAGTGATGTCACACACAAATATAATAAGGTGGTAACATATTCTAAAACGACTTCAAAGTGATGTCATACAAATTAAATAAAGTGGTAACATATTCCAAAACGACCTCACAGTGATGTCACACACAAATTAAATAAGGTGGTAATACTGGTAACATATCCCAAAACGACCTCAAAGTGGTGTCACACACAAATTAAATAAGGTGGTACACTGGTAACACATCCCAAAATGACCTCAAAGGTATATCACGTGTGGTAACATATTCCAAAACGACTTCAAAGTGATGTAACACAAATTAAATAAGGTGGTAATACTGGTAACATATCTCAAAACAATTTCAAAGTGATGTCACACACAAATTAAATACGGTGTTAACATATCCCAAAACGACATTAAAGTGATGTCACACAAATTAAATAAGGTGGTAACACTGGTAACGTATTCCAAAACGTCCTCAAAGTGGTTTAACACACAAATTAAATAAGGTGGTAACATATCCCAAAACGACTTCAAAGTGATGTCACACAAATTTAAGAAGACGAAAAATGTCGCAAAAAGACGTTAAGTATTTCGAAATCAATAGGTACTCTACTATAAGTCGTTGAGAGTAATTCTTCTAATATTAGCTTCAAATTGCCAAACATTTTTAAGACTGTTATTTTAGCTAAAATTTCAAGTTGATTTTGGACTGAGTAAAAATGTGTGCCTTATGAAATAAGTATCTTAAATTCCATTATATAATACTGGTAATATCCAAGTCACGTAGGTATGTAACGCTGGCCCATTGGAAAAAATTGCAAGTTCTATGAATATGTATGTAAATTCAAAGCAGCGACGCCCTCATGGGTGGCTAAAAATTTTCGTCAAAATCTCACTTTTTATGAATGAAAATTTGATATTTATAAGTGTATGTACCTACTAGTGAAATTATGAATAATAATAGTTTTGAAATATTTCTTTCGTTGAAATAATCAAGTAAGTACCATTTTATACAACGTGACAGAAAATGAAAATCTAATTCTCATGCATACTGTATGGTACGTACTTATACACGTAAAGATTGCAAATCGAACTATTTAAATTAGTACCCACCTTCTATATGTGTGTAAAGTACCTATGTATGTAGGTAGACATGTAAGAGGAGTTTTGTGGCTTTCAGGGGTGGGTGCCAACTAAAAAAGTCGACAATATGAATCTGGTTTTACGTCTTTCACGACAATATAGGAGAGACGGGGAAAAAACGGATCCTCGTGCTCTTCCTGTGTTTATTCGATGAATTTTGAAGGGTGGAGTAGTAATAGTGGTTACACAAAAACATATTTAGCCAAGCCTCCGTGAATTTTCACGGGTAGGTACCCACTAGTATCCTTATAATTCCATTGATGTTTCTTTGTAAACAATCTTCTGGCTCCTACGCTAATTCCGCGCTTAATATTAAATTTAATAAGGTTATTATATTTAGGGAATACCAACAACCCTACGGAGGAAATTATGTAAACATAAAGGGTGGATATGAGTGCACTCGCACTGAATCAGGCGCTATAAGGTCCCACATAACTCTACACTCCCCCTGTAAAACAGCTTCCTTTGAAGAATTCTGAATAAGATCGTGTACCTAGTGTAATTTTTTATTATGTTTTTTATACCTACTAGTTAAGAGCATGCATATTGCATATTGTCATTTAAAATAAATTCTAAAAAAGGGAGACCTTAGATCTCGACAACCGTTACTAAATATGCTTTGGAAAAAATACAGTAGATGCATTGAACATTTATCTAGGGAATGATCGTAAAATATTTTATTATATCTTGTATAGATTTCTCAAAAAAAAAATTGAAAACACCTCTGCTCTTTTTTCTGAAAGACAGAAACCCGTTTCCTGAAAGTCGTGGAGATTTTTTTGTACTGATAAATAGCATTAAAATCTAGGGAATAACCGTAAAAGTTTTTTGATTGAAGCGAAATTAACCTTAAAAAATAGAAAAGACTCTATTTTTACCATTTTATCATGAGCAATTTTGAACCTTAATGCCGTGGGAAATGACTGTGACGTCATTCTTGGGACCAAGCCCTTAAGTATCAAACCCTCGTATGTTTTACACACAGATGGAACCTTATTAGTCTCTAGTAGTTATTTACACACACTACACCACTTTAGGGTCATATTGTTATACGTACTCATAGATTATGTCGGTTAGAAATATTTTCATAGGCAAAAAGTCAGAATCTCATAATTTTCTGCTCGTTAGAACATTGTTACTCTCAGATGACTATAGGTTTACAGATTAATTTAAGGTTTTAAATCAATAAGAGATTAGATACCTATCTGCATAATACATTTTTACATTTTTCAATATTGCAACACAGTGAAGTAGGTACCTATAATAGTAAATTTAAATAACTCTTTCTAAATTTGAAATTTAAAACTGTTGTAGAGCGTATAATGGAACATAGATTGAATAAATTCCATTTTTAGATTTGCAATTGTAATTGAGCGGATTTAAAACTAGATATTGTATTTCTATCTAAAGAAATCTTGAGACGTGGGTGTGGTGGCGTTGTGATCGTTTGTGAAAATGTTGCCATATTAAAAAATCGGTAAATTTGTTATTACCTAGCATTATTAGATATAATAACAAACATTTTTCCTACAGAAAATTGAAAAAAAATAGTAAATAAAATAATGTTCAAAATTAATGTAAGTATTCCATCTTCACAGAGGTGCTGGAGAAATTGTTAAAATTTGGAGATGAAAATGTAGGTGCAGACAACACCAACAACATTGACAGATACAGGTTGATAAAGGCATGCTAAAAATGAAATAAATTTGTAATGTTTGCAACACTGACAACATGGAACCTTTTTCAGTTCATAATTTTGCCGTTGTGTATCACAATATATGGCGCTATTGTCGTAATTTAGAATGTAAAATTAAAAATTATATTCTTTAAGCTATACTTAGTGACGCAGTATGAAGAATGGGATGACCCTTATGACCTCTCTTGAGCTATAATTAATTAAGTACCCACCTCAGATGAAAGAGAAACACTTCTGTTTTATCCCCAAGTACAGGGATCTGTATTACCGACCGTCCCTCTCAAGATGAAAATTACAAAATCATAAAACGAACAAACGTTTGAATTTAATTCGCCGTTAATTTTTCCCGTTTAAGAGTATGCATACCGACATTTCAAAAATTTCTAAAAACGGGAGACCTTATATCTCGACAACCGTTACTAAATATGCTTTGGAACAAAATAGGGTAGATGCATTGAACATTTACCTAGGGAATAACCGTAAAAGATTTTTTATATCTTGTATAGATATCTCAAAAAAAAACGAAAGACGGAAACTCGTTTCCCGAAGGTCGCGGAGTAAGCATTTTTTTGCACTGATAATATTAGTTAAAATCTAGGGAATAACCGTAAAAGTTTTTTGATAGACGCAAAATTAAGCCCAAAAAATGGAAAAAACGCTATTTTTACCATTTTATGGTGCGATTGTTCACGCGATTTTGAACCTTAATGCCGTGGGAAATTACTGTGACGTCATTCTTGGTGCCAAGCCCTTAATTCGCCGTTAATTTTTCCCGTTTAATTTCATTTCATTAGCTCCCCCGGGTGGTTCCGGGGTTCCGGGTCGCTTGAATTGTATTTAATTACAGTATCAAGAACACGGAAACTCTCTCCAATCTCTTCTATGAGAGGTTTGAACGTTTCTTGCGAAATATAATAGTTTCATAAATATCTCCTTTATTAAAAACTTAAGAGTTTTAAAGGAATCGTTGAGATTAACTTAGGATTAAAAGTGGCTTCACATTCTCTACGGGGTAGTAAGAGAGAACGGATTAAAACGTGATCTTAGATTATACAACCTAGACCTATTCTAAAACGCTGGGTTCCGCGTGGGATCCCACTCTCTTTTGATATTTTTCTAGGGTCCTGTAAAAATCTGGTGGTAAAACTTTCATGAGACGGTTTTCCTTTTTCTTTTAAAGAAATGAAGCGGGCAGATTTTTTTTTCTTTATTTTTATTTTTATTTTATTTATTTAAACTTAAAGTAAACAACAAACACATATAAATGTACAAAATGGACATAGTACAGATTATAAAACGTTGTTCACTAGGGCGAACTTATCGCAGAACTGCGATTTCTTCCAGTTAACCCCAAATCCATCCTAAGCTTCATATATGTAAATGTATAAGGTACACAATAAAAATATTGGGTTTGGCTCCAGATATCGCAGCACAATTGCTGTATTTTTTTAATGGATCTGGGCTTGCATACACAAACCCAAATACTTTCCTGCACACTTTGTACTAGGCTTAAAGCCTGTATCGCAAAGTGTAGGATACATCGAGAATTTTCTCAACGAAGGCGGCAGATATCAACATTCACATAATAACTTATGCGAACTCCCTGTAGAATACATCGCCAGCGCCAGCGCCGGGGTTTGAACCTGGCACCTCCCGCTCGAGAGACTGCCGTCCCAACCAACTGTGCCAACCGTCTACTCTTGTTTAGTTATAGTGTAAATAAATGAGTTAATAAATGTTGTGTCACGTGTGTTTTTATACTCACACAGCATTCACTGGTTACCTCATTATTAGGAGATACCATGATGGTATATAGTAGTACCTATTAAGTAGTTGAAAAGTTAATTTCACCTTAAGTTGGTTGGCACACAAAAAAGGACTCAAACAAATAAATAAATAAATAAAAACGCTAACTCAAGCGAAGCAAAAGGATAAAGGTAAAATTTTATACATAAAATATAAAAGAAGTTGTTTCCAGAATGAGTTTCTCTCTGAGAATTGCTTTACTGAATTTTTAAATACTTTTTTTCCTTCAGATGAAATGTTTCATAAGACAAATACCACTGGAGACTGTGAGTAGAAAATATACTCGTATCTTAAAGCTTATTAATTTTTAAAAAGTTAGTAACACTTTTATTTGCACTGCCTGCATTGGCGCTGCCCAGGGGGGCAGGGGTTAACTCCCCCCCCCCCCACCTATGATAATAAATAGGAGCCTACCAATATTATAATAATACCTAGAAAATACTACAGCCAATCAGTATATAAAAAATAATTAAAAACAGATACCTAGAATATAATAATTTTATTCGATTTCTAAAGACGCTAACCTCATAAAAGAATATTCTTTCAAACGAACTTTCCATAAACTAATTTTAGACTCAAGACCCAACTATGACGCCACGGTCATTTCCCGTGGCATTAAGGTTCAAAATCGCATTAACAATCGCAAAATCACATTTATTAATTACATATTATTATTTGGTATCTGTGGAAAGTAAAAGGGGAGGCCTAAGTCCAGCATTGGAATTAAAACGGCTGAGATCTTTCTCAGAAGAAGAAGATTTGGATATTTGTAATAATTGCGTGAAATAAAATTATCTAAACAATTTTATTTTTAATTTAATTTTATTTTATTTAAGTATTAATAAAGTTAGAAACACAAAATTCATAACTTAAGGGCATGGCACCAGGAATGACGTCACAGTCTTTTCCCGCGGCATTAAGGTTCAAAATCGCGTGACAATCGCATGATAAAATGGTAAAAATTGCGTCTGTCAAAAAACTTTTACGGTTATTCCCTAGATTTTAACGCATATTATCAGTACAAAAAAAATTAACACGGCGACTTTCGGGAAACAAGTTTCCGTCTTTCGGAAAAAAGGTCAAAGGTGTTTTTAAAATTTATTTTGAGAAATCTATACAAGATATAAAAAATCTTTTACGGTTATTCCCTAGATAAATTTTGTTCCAAAGCATATTTAGTAACGGTTGTCGAGATAGAAGGTCTCCCGTTTTTACAAATTTTTGAAAATCGGTATGCACACTCTTAAAATTAACAATTACAGAATACAACATATAAATATTAACAACTATAACAAAAATTTTAACAACTATAAAAATATACTTTCAGACGTCATTACCTTTCATTCATTCATTGGGGTCTTCAGGGCTACTTTCAACTTATGTAATTGACTAATTATTCATATTTCTTACATGATTGTGTTTGTAGTCTATTCCGGGCTGCCTGAAATATAACAAATACCTATTCAAAATTAATCTTATGGTGTTTACAAAGAGAAATGCCAAGTTATATTTAGGCAATGTTTATGTAAGTACTAGCTGAGTTCGCAACGGCACGGTGTCTCCCGATGGTTTGAGCTAGACGAAGTAATTTCAATTTCAATTTATTAATCATTAATACAATTTACAAGTATATGTATTGTGTAACAACATTATATGCATATCATATATTAAACAACAAGAATGACAATATCCCCAGTCAGCAAATATATTGCTGGTATAAGGGGACGCAAAGTATTCCGGAGCAATTGTTTTTTACAAGTTAAGTAAATAATTATAACACACAAAATCACACACCACTCTTAACAACGCGTGCTTCAAAAACACTCCTTTTAACTTTTTTCTTAAATAGTTCGATATTAGGCACTACTTTTATTTCTCGTGGAAGCGAATTAAAATATTGATATTGAGGTATATAAGAAACTATACCTTTCTCTATTAAGAGTGTGCATACCGACATTTCAAAAATTTCTAAAAACGGGAGACCTTCTATCTCGACAACCGTTACTAAATATGCTTTGGAACAAAATAGGGTAGATGCATTGAACCTTTATCTAGGGAATAACCGTAATAGATTTTTTATATCTTGTATAGATTTCGCAAAATAAATATTTAAAAACACCTCTGACCTTTTTTCCGAAAGACGGAAACTCGTTTCCCGAAAGTCGCGGAGTAATTTTTTTTTCTTGTACTGATAATATGCATTAAAATCTAGGGAATAACCGTAAAAGTGTTTTGATAGACGCAAAATTAACCCCAAAAAATGGGAAAAAACGCTTTTTTTACCATTTTATCATGCGATTGTCACGCAATTTTGAACCTTAATGCCGTGGGAAAAGACTGTGACGTCATTCCTGGTGCCATGCCCTACCTTAATCCTTGGAGTTTTGCACCTTATGTTATTTGCTGTTCTCATTTTTCTCGAGTGTATGTCACTGTTTAACAGGACACTTATGTTAATCTTCATTATAGTTTATTCTTTATTTTGTATAATATTTTAGCTTTTTCGACATAAATTTCGACACATTTTCGACTAAACTTACGTGATTAATTGTGACTTACGGTCTGAATTTCTTTTCTAACGCCTTTTCGTATGATACCAAAACATGACCCCACACAACCATTGGATCCCCTCATCATCAAGACTCATCATCATGACATCTCTCGCAGTCTCCCGAATCGATGGCTAGAGCTGGTCAAAATTTCACTGAAATTATTTTACTACGCCCTTTCATAAGATACCACACACAACCCTTGGATCCCTTCATCATCATCATAGTATCTCCCAGGAAAAGCTTTTTGTCCAAAAACCGGAGACGTTAGGAAGCAGCCTATATTATCGCAAATGTTATTTTAAATTTCCACTACAATCCATCGTTAAATGCGTGAGTTATGCGAACACTTACAAAAATCAAACTTTACTTTATAGATATAGACAATCGAATGAAATCTATTTCAAGACACTTTAGGAAAACATATTTGATTCTTGAATAACAAAAAATCGAATTGTATGAAGTTTGTTTGGGTCAAAGAAAGATGGGCCCGATAACTTTGCATATGCGAGAGTTTGTCAAACAAGGATGACATCAAAGGGCTCGGGATTGGGTCTTGGGATAAGCAACTTATTTGATTTGAATAATGGACCCCAATCATAGCAATGTAATGAAAGCATCTTCCCTTTGAAGGGTAAATACTTTTCGCCGTCGGTTAAAAATGTCTTGACATATTTTTTTTTAGCTTAAAAAAAGTGATTTTGAAATTATTTCATTTTGAAAATTTTATGTTACGTTTTGTGTGTAGGATGTTAGGTCATATTTAGGTCCAATCCTCTAACTTTCTGAAACTAAAATAACTGTGTTTTGAATTTAACGTTGAAATAATTGATAGAAAATGACTTATTTTAGTTAGTAGATATGCACTTAATTAATTGACCGACGATATTGTCCAAATCACTGGAGGAACATGGATGCGGAAGGGTCAGAACAGAGACCAGTGGAAACAGATCGAAGAGGCCTATATCCAACAGTGGAGAGAGGAAGGCTGATGAAGAAGAAGAAGTCACAAAATTGACTTCATTGTCGAACCGTTGCTATTGTGTTTGCTGTAATTAGGTATTTGATTGTTAGTATGTGCTCACGAAAAGAAATGAATAAATACGCAAATAAATGTTGTGATTTATATTTGAAATGTATACATGTCTCTGTATCTTGTTCACCAAAATTGTAATTAAATTTTTAATAATCCATTGGCAGGAATTCAAGCAAAAAGAGGACGCATATTTCCATCAGAATTTCACAAAAAATTGAACTTAAAAAGCTTTAGAATTTTGATTAACCTTAGAAGAATCTTAATATAACAAACCTAAGAAACTTTTTTATTTTATTTTTATTTATTTTTTTATTTATTTATTTAACATAAAATACATTTACAATTTACAATTATTAAATACATGGTAAGAATATGATTAGCAATGATCTTGATACTCCCCGGATATGAGTATATTACTCGTGTTCCGAGGAGGATCTCAAAAGTAATACAATACATACATATATACATACACACATATATATGCATATATATACATATATACACACACACACAATGGAAAATACACAATTACAAACTACAAACACACAACACAACAGCAGAATGACAACATAAAAACAAACATTCAAAATAACATATAATAGCACTATTTAATTTCAGACTTTATTTTAGACTTAAATTTGAGATAGTCTGTGCAGCCTCCATGATATCTATTATGACCACTATGTATGTATGATGATACGAGTACGTTTATACAAAATTGCGTTGATAATTACCTATAGTAAAACGAGTATAATACTATCATAGGCTCTATGTAAATAACAAACATAGATAAAATAGATAGATAAATAAAGCGATAGATAATTGAATAGGTCGCAGGATAATTCAAAATAATCTAAATTAAGAGTATGCATACCGACATTTCAAGAATTTCTAAAAACGGGAGACCTTATATCTCTACAACCGTTACTAAATATGCTTTGAAACAAAATAATGTAGATACATTAAATCTTTATCTAGGGAATAACCGTAAAATATTTTTTATATCTTGTATAGATTTCTCAAAATAAATTTTGAAAACACCTCATCTCAAACAAACATCTTTTTTCCAAGTCGCGGAGTAATTTTTTTTGTACTAATAATATGCATTAAAATCTAGGGAATAACCGTAAAAGTTTTCTGATAGACGCAAAATTAAGCCCAAAAATGGAAAAAACGCTATTTTTACCATTTTATGGTGCGATTGTTCACGCGATTTTGAACCTTAATGCCGTGGGAAATGACTGTGGCGTCATTCTTGGTGCAAAGCCCTTAAATATAGCGATTATCGATTATGTAGTCGGGTATATGTTATAGTGATTATGCTATCCGGCGTAATGGAATAATAGAAAGCTCATCTACTTATATTGAACGAGAGCTTTTAATTTAAATCCATACGTAATTAATATATAATCGTAAAGCAATTAATAAGTAATAAATCCAGTTATCTTGCTGCAATTATAATGGCTTTTTAAATTGCATAGACATATCTATACACCAACATATGTACCTACAAAAGCAATTCTGTAGGTATTTATCATAGGGCCCCCGCCCTCACAGGGACCCAATAATAACGATGTATTTCTTTAGAAAAAAATGAGCTCAATTTTGAAAGATTTGCTGGAACGTTGGTTTGTTTGCTATCAAAAAATATTGAGATTTTCGTCCGACGGCACAAGGTGGAAGTCAATCTTTACAGGTATAAGTAATGAAGATAGCTTTGTAGATTTTCACGGTCCTTGTTAATCTCTTCTCCATTCTTCTCGGGTGTACCGTGTGTGGATTGTCGATGTTGTCGAGCTTTCGGCCTGCTTGCTGAGGCCATCTTCAGGACTAATGTAGTCTACTATATTAGTCCTGAAGATGGCCTCAGCAAGTAGGCCGAAAGCTCGACAACATCGACAATCCACACACGGTACACCCGAGAAGAATGGAGAAGAGAAGTATTTTAATATTTGTCTAAGTTACAAATGTAAACTATGTTTTATAAACGGTTTCGAGAGCATCAAAATCCATCCTCATATTGCACTAATTAAATTGTGAATTCATAATAGGTATACAACATCTTAAGATGGAGACCTTGAAAGAATAAAAGAGGCATCGGAAGACCCCAAAAGAGATGGTCCGACGACGTAGCTGCTGTGGAGGGTAAAAATTGTCTGCAAGCAGCAACCGACAGAAATAAATGGAGTGGTATGGAAGAGGCCTATATCCAGCTGTGGAGGACAGAGGCCTGAAGAAGAAGAATAGGTATTAAAAATCTGTATTCATTTAGATCAAAGAAATTGTGGTAATTGTTTTACGAAACCTGTTAGCTATCGTAATTAGGTATAAGTACTTATTTAATTCTGAAAACTGATGGTTAATAATTTTATAGTTTATATATAAGTTATATAAGTAAAATGTACACAAAAATAGTATATTTAGGTATTTAAATGTGGTACGAATTTATATAATATTTCAGCTTTTTAGGCCACTGCATAAATAAGAATTTAATAAATCCATAAGTAAAATAGTCCCGTTTCTAAAGCGTTGATTGACGAATCATTGTACTAATTTATTCATAAATATTTTACGGTATTTAAGAAAAAGTTGTACACAATTAAATGAACATTCATAAATATAAATCCTAAATGTATAATAAATGGTGAGTACTTACCCGTGAATTTCTGGAATCTGCGGGTCTTCTTTTCAAAGACGAAAACTTTTTTTTCAAAAGAACTTTCGGATAAAACGTAAAATAACTCAGTTAAAAAGTTAGAACAAAAGTTTTTATTCTCAAAAAAATAAAAAGAACGAATTCAAATATGAAGTTGCGGTACGATAATTTAAATAAAAGAATATTTCAAATTATTTCGGAACACGTTCTTTTTTTGTTTTAAATATTTTTGAATAAAATAGAATTCTCTTTTAGAATATTATCCACTGAATAAAACCTTTTTAGAGATTTGAAGTCCGCGCGTTTATCCTGACTTCGGTTTATTGAGAAGGCTTCGATGTTCCCGCCTGTTTTATACTCCAGCCCTCAGAAGAGGCAACTAAATGAAAGAATCAGGGATGTCTAAATCCTACAGAGAGGTTTAGAGGTTGAATAAAAGTTACACAAATATTTAAATACCGCGTTAAAACGAACACAAAAAATATTGTTCTTACTACATGTCATGTCATGTTTTTGTAACTTTTTATTTCATTTTTAATATCCAAAAAATATTATATTAGAAAAAAGTACTGGTGCCCCGCTAGGTGATGACCTGTTCTGGGGCAATACTAACCACAATATAACAGTTCAAGTTTACATGCAAGTACCTACGAAAAAACAAAAATACTGAAGAATAAGCAAATTATTGAAGAATGTTGTAGACTGATTATGGGGATTTGTTTAGTAGGTTTGCCCCTCGTGACACAACATGTCTCCCAACAACCGTGAGAGATCATCAAGCCGACCACGATTTTCTTAATACTGTTTGGATTGTTCTTTTTTTGTCTTATTCATGTGTAATTGAAATACTTAAGTACCTGAATTGTTACAGTGTGTTAAATATCTTGTAATGTAAAAGCAACTATATGTTGCGTATATACACAAATAAATAAATTAAAATAACGTTCATATACGATAACAGGTTCAGGGTTTTGACGTGAGAAAAGTCCGTCAATTGATGCCATCACGCCATTTTATTGGAGCAACCAGCAATTTCTCGGCATTATAAAAATATGTACGATATACGGACTTATGTTTAAATTCAAATAATCTTATTTGAAAAACAAAAACACGTAATCTACTTCATTTCCCCGCACAATGGAGAAAGAGGAGTGGAGAGAATGGAGAAAATCTGCGCGAAAATTGGGTGCACCTCCTTATACGCGGCTTAGAAACTGAAAACAGGATTAGTTTGGGTGGTGAAGAAGATGAAAAACGTCTCCTGGAAAAATTTGCAAACACCTGACTCTAAAACTATCAAAAATGAGCTGGGGGGCAATCTGAGAAATATTGCTAATAAGGGGATCCAAGAGTTATGTGGGGGTGTGGTATGGTATGAAAGGGCGTTGGAAAATAAATTCAAAATTCATTTTTTGTCCGGCTAAGTCATCGGAAGACACGGAGTGATCGAGAGGATCCAGTCACCACATACTACCGTATTTGGCATCTCATGAAAGAGTCTAGAGCCCGGGCAACGTCGGGCAATACAGTGCAAGTCCTATATATTACAAACAAAAATTTACTAAGCAATTAATTATTCACGTGCTTCGTCAGAAAAAATATTTATTACTACGATTTAGATTTGTGCCAACCCTGTGTGTATTGTAAGGGAGATTCTACAGGTACAGTACCCGCCAATATGAATTTTCCCAGTGCGCGTCACGATGACGTACTGTAGTAGGAGCCGCGCACCCCAACTGAAATAGAGCGACGTGATTGGTGGAAATATTCAGTTGTAGAGTGACGTCATACTTGTGAATGAAACTCGCTGCAACATGTGGGTGAATCACTCCACGAAAATAACAGTAACATTTACTATGTCACTGATATGTGATTTAACTGAATGAAGGTAGCAACAATTAGTCCACTCTATTAAAATTACTTTTGGTTCCCGGAGATAACTTTGATATATAAACAACCATAAAATAGGCTAGGGACCGAGGATGGACCACAAGAGTTAAAACGTTCCATAAAAACATCAGCAACACTACAAAACTCGTTTTGCAATCGATGGAGGCGCAGAAAAAATGAGAATCAGTACCTAATGATAAAATTGTTGGTTAAGGCATTAAACTCGTGAAATAGTAGGTTCAATTCTGTAGATTTATGAAAAAATGTGTGTTAAAATATATATTTTCTTCTTCTTCGTCAGCCTATTCCCGTCCACTCCTGGAAGAAGGCCTCCTCCATTTGCTTCCACGCCGCTCTATCCTGGGCTCTTTGGATCCAGTTGGTACCCACGTATTTTACCAGGTCGTCTCTCCGTCGTAGTGGTGGTCTTCCTACACCCCTGGTAGTCATTCTGGGTTTCCAGGTTAAGACCCTCTTCGACCACTTATCGTCTGGGTCTCTAGCCATGTGACCTAATATATTTTACTATGGAATAATTGAACAAAGTACGTCTTATTTTAGTGATTACACCCTTAATTAGTTACAGGATTGGACCTAAGGAAAGTGATCCAGTGTGTCTGGAACGTGATGTTTGACACCCTGAACCAGATCCATTAACCATATTGTATGTAAAAAGTGAATTCGCTGACCATTAATTTCAGAGGCACTCATGACATACACAATTAACATTACATAACATTATTATATTAACATGTCTCCTTTTTTGATCTGAATATGGTTTGTGTGTGGTTTTGTGTAATGATGTAAATTTGTAATTAATGAATTATGTGTAATGAACAATTGTTTGACTGTTTTTACTGATTTTTTTGTGATTTTTGAAATATACTTTGTTCAAATGGCCTAAAAGCCGTGTATGATTGTAAATAAATGAATAAAAAAAATTGTGTGGAGCATTTCGTAGACACGTCTCACATTGAATCGTGTTGTAAGAAAATTCGCACACATTTACACCATTATGGGAAATACCGTGATCATGAAAATGAGAAATTACTAAAAAAACTCTTTATTGAATATTTCTATCCGTCTATTACTTACACTGTATCCCTCGCAGGGTAGGCAGAAAGGACCGAGCGCAACACACCAGTAGCGGATCCAGGATTCAATTTTGGGGGGGGGGGGCTGAATGCCGTCACATGGTAAAAAGTACTATAACTCAACGTTTTGGGGGGGGGGGCTAAGGGGCTGAAACCCCTAGATTTATTGTATATAAAGTACTGTCACTCATGGTTTGGGAGGGGGCTTCAGCCCCCTAGCCCCGCCTTGGATCCGCTAGTGCAACACACTCCTATCCTTACGCATATCTCTCGTTTCCATCACATTCTCAATATTCCTCATACATGGTCTGAACAATCATGCTTCCTCACACCCTCTCTAATATATATTTATACTTTCTTTTTTTTATATTCTCTGACATTCCCCCCACATGCCCAAACCATATTTACTTGTTCACTTTTATTCTTTATTAAACACAGTCATAACATTAATAAAAAAAAAAAACATGTACATACCTAACAAATGTCCATTGATCAGAAATCACAACATTGTTATTTTTGGCAATATTTAGAACATGACAATCTGTGACTGTGAAATAGAGTAGCAGTGACTTTTAGGGACGATCATCGCTAAAATATTAGATCCTGAATAATATTATTTAATAGGGTATTTTATTAAATTTGCTAAACGGTGACACTAAATTACTAAATTCACTGATTAAGCGTATTAATTGAAAATATTAGGCATTAAAAACACGTGCATATAAAACTCATATCTATAGAAGTTAATATCAAGGTTTTTAACCGTCGGTAGATGGTGTAAGTACACATCTTTAAGGTAAAAATGAAAGGACTATTATTAATTTCATCCGTCTTGTCCACCGTGCGGACGTTACCTGCAAGTGGAGTTTAGATTGTATTGTTGGTAGCCCTGATTGTCGAATCTTGTCATAAGAGCTGTCAAAGGCTCCCAATATTCTCACATTGTATCTTTTACAAGTAACCTACAATGCCGAAAATATTACAGAGTAGCGCTAGAGAAATCATTTCAAAGAAAATATCGTTTTGCAAGTTGGAAAAAGAAAAAAATACGCTAATAATCCCTTCAAGCCGCCACCACAAGTTAGAAAAACAATGTTGCCAGTTTATTCTAACAATTCGAAAATTGGCAAATTGTTTTAAACAACAGTTCTGAAATATAATTTGAAAGTAGCGAAAAAATTTAACCATATCGTATTTAACCATAACCGTATCGTCTCCTGTTAAACCGACGGTAAGGGGTTCCTTTAGAATTAACGGGATTTTTTTACCGTCTGTTATTTAATAGGAAAATGTTATCAAAAGAACGCGTGTCTTGTTAATTATTTCTATTAGTGCAAATGCTATGAGGTAAAAATACATATTTGTGCGAACAAATTTTGCCATTGCCATAAAACAGGGCATAACGAATAGCAATGAAGTGTAATCTTCTTTGTTAGATATAATACTCACCAATGTGTCTACTGCCCCAGAACAGACTCTGGCCTAGTGGGGCAGTACAATTTCCCATGTATCTTGTTGTCTTATGTACCTATGTTTATTTTGTACTTTTTGTGTTTAACTGTTGAGTGTGTATATTTATTTATTTTTATTTATTTAATGAAGTATAAAAGACCTGGACCAGCTTAACAGCGACTATTGTTGCCTCAGCGGCAGTCCAGGTACAGGTTATTCTTACAAAGAGGTACTTACATGCTAATACACGATGTGATAACAGACGTACATAAACACATAAATAAACACCACAAACACAATAATACACTATTTTAAACTTAACAAAAACAATCAAAACAACATAATACAAAAATTAACAGAATTATAGCCACAACACTCACGATGACAGCTGAGTAGACTGTCATCGTTTAGTGATGGGCAACTGAAATCCGTATTGGCATAACCCGGTAGGAATATTCCCCCGCAAAAATTGTCAATAGTACAAGTGATTCTCGAGATGGCTGACAAAAGTGGCATAAGTCACCCCAAAGATGTCAATGGATGACGCCAGTTCGTTAAGGTAGCGTACCGCTCGGCTAACCGGCGAGTTGATCACGACGTTTGTTCTACTCCGTGGAGGATAGAACAGCATATGCGAACGAGACCGGCCGTATGAGTTTGGAACGAAAAAATCTATTTGAGCAAGAATTGATGGATTTTCTATTATGCCATTCAATAGTTTAAAAAAGTGCCTACATATGTAGTCCTTCCGTCTCTTCTCAAGTGTGGCGAAGCTCAGACATCCCATTACAAATAGTGAAGGATACAAGGGTAGTACCCATACTCGATGCGATATAGGTGCCTCAAAAAGCGTTTCTGTACTCTTTCCATCCTCTGAATGCAAGTTATTTCACTTGGACTCCATATGATAGATCCATATTCCAAAATAGTACGTACGAGAGTCTCGTATAAAATACGCAACGTGCTTGCTCTCTGGAAATAAGATGAATTCCTTAAGACAAAGCCCAAAGTTTTAAATGCCTTGTCTGCAGTTTCAGTAATGTGTAAGTTAAACGTCAAGTCCGCCTCGAATAGTATACCCAAATCCTTCGATCGATCTGCACGCTTCAGTTGGTCACCATTCATGGAATATATGAAATTTTTGGAGTTGCGAGCTCTTGTATATGTCATCACGAAGCATTTAGGTACACTAAACGGTAGTTTATTGTCAGTCGACCATGTCACCACCGAGTCAAGATCTCGCTGTAGTAAACATGCATCATTCTGTGATTGTATTTTACGATAGATTTTAAGATCGTCAGCGTATAATAGATATTCCGAGTGCTGTATTGCACTCCCAATGTCATTTATAAAAATTATAAAGAGCAAAGGGCCCAGATTGGAGCCTTGTGGTACTCCGGAGGGTGTGTGGTAGGTGTTTGACTTATGACCCCGATAAGTAACATATTGATGACGGTTACTGAGATAACTTGCGATGTATCTAACTAAGATATCAGGTAGGCCAATTTTATCGAGTTTATTTAATAACAAGTTATGATCTACTTTATCGAATGCTTTTTCAAAGTCGTTATAATTTACATCTACTTGAGTCTTCTTATCGAGACAATTCGCAACATAAGTTTCAAAATTAATTAAATTTGTAACCGTAGATCTAGCTGGGCGGAAGCCGTGTTGTTGGTCTATAATTAGATGACTACAAACCTCCCATATTTTTCTGTGGAGAATAACTTCTAGTAATTTCGCTACTGAGGACAACACAGCCACGGGTCTGTAATTCCTAATGTCAAATTTGTCTCCCTTTTTATGTATAGGTGTCACTTTTGTTAATTTCCAGCTATCCGGAAACACTCCCGCCTCTATTGAAAAATTGAATAGATACGTTAAGACTTCTACTAGTTCATAGCCAACTTCTTTTATGACATAAGCTGGAATCATATCAGGGCCCGAAGATGATTTTGGTTTCAGTTTACGCAGGCTATACCGCAAATCTGATTCGCATATTTTGTCAACATTATTAAGATATCCAGCAGAGGCTGAGGCCACGAGGGGACCTGACCGCCCGAAAACTATGTATATATGGGAAATAAATCTTCATTCATTCATTCAAACATCTCGAAACTTTGCATTATGTATCCACGGAAAACTCTATGTGGACTATCAGTTAGCCTTTTAGATACTGAGTGGAAAATAACCAGTGATATGATATGGCTTGTCACAGTGAAAACACGTTTTTAGTCAGAACGCGTTTTTTACTAGTTAAAACTAGTGTTTACTGAGTGCGACTGTTACAACTAGAATTTACTGCTGGTCATCTTGAATAACAGTTAAAACTAGTTTTAACTAGACAAAAAATAGGAAAAAAACTAGTAGCTAGTATCTCGATGGATATACAGCAAAGAATGGACCTTCCATCAGGCTTATGACTGATCGTCGGATGGTTTAATGTGATCACTTTACACTCAAGTAACATTCACAAATTCCAGTCCGTCTATCTGCCATTGATCAGATGGATGAACGATCAGTCATAAGCCTGATGGAAGGTCCATCCTTTGCTGTATATCCGTTGAGATAACTAGTTGTTATCTCAACTACGACATGTAGAATAATCCGATATTTCTCACAAAATGAAAATTGTGATATAGTTTGAAGAGTAGGCATATTAGGATTTCAAAAATTTCTATAAACGGGAGACCTTCGATCTCGACAACCTTACTAAATATGCTTGGGAAAAAAATAGAGTACATACATTAAACCTTTATCTAGGGAATAACCGTAAAATATTTTTTATATCTTGTATAGATTTCTCAAATAAAATGTAAAAAACACCTTTGATCTTTTTTCCAAAAGGAAGAAACTCGTTTCTCGAAGACGCGAAGATATATATTTTTTGTATTGATAAAATGGATGAAAATCTAGTAAATAACCGTTAAAGTTTTTTGAATGGAGCGAAATTAACCCCGAAAAGTAAAAAATGCTATATTTAACATTTTATCATGCGATTTTGAACCTTAATTCCACGGGAAATGACCGTGACGTCATAACTGGGGTCCAAAACTTAACTGACATTCTAATTTGACTAGCAGTAAATTCTAGTTGCAATAAGAGAATTCAGTCAAAACTAGTTTTAACTAATAACGGGTTTTCACTGTGACATAACATACCTATATATAAAAAATGAAACTTACCAATATAAAGAATCTTTTTCATGAAATCCTTGAAGGGTATGAGAGGAGTCACCTGTTTTGATTCCACTCTTGTACGAAGCCGAGAAATCTCACGAGAAACACAAATTCCATAATTAAATTCAAATTAATTATAAATATTTGTTAATTTAAATTTTTAATTGCGTCATTATATTCACAATAATAAAACAATTTATGTAAAACACTTCAATGCCACATAATAAAATTAAAAAATATATTTTTATTGTAAATTTTTGATTCGGTATTTAAATTTGAATTCACGAAACAATTTTAGAAAGAATTCCACTTTTTAAATATTTTTGAATTTATAACACCCTCTGAAAACATGAAAAAAAAATATGAATGGTAAATTCAAATTAGGTAACAAGTAGTTATCTTAACGGATATACAGCAAAGGATGGACTTCTCATCAGGCTTATGTCTGATCGTCGGCTGGTTTAATGTGATCACTTTACACTTATGTAACATTCACCAATTACAGTCCGCCCATCTCTTGTTATTTACATCCGATGTTTTTCACAAATAAAAACTTAGATATTCAAAATTAGGTAATTTAATTTTATACTCATAGAAAATATAAGTATTTAAAAAATAATCTGAATATTTTTTCCACTGATTATACGCAAGGTGAAACATACTAAGATTTACTTGGACAAGGCCATTTTCATTTTAAAAATATTACTATAATGCACTTAGCTTTTTCAGGCACCACACATATTAATTCTGAATTCTGATACATCACTATTTAATATATTCACGGAAGTTATTAAGTAGTAACTATATAGGTACACAGTAATTTTAATAGTTTTATGTAAAATCACACATCTTAACTCTGCGGCAGTAAAAACATATGTGATAACAAAATTATAAGGAATTCAGTATACGTAATTGACAACAAAACATAAAATTAATTTTAATGTTATAGAGTTTTGGATCGAAGAGCGTATGATGATGCACATATTTTTGAATAATTTTCTTTCTTTCATCGTTTCCTCATTGCTGAGGGTCGTGATTTGTGGAGCTACCCACGGACAAAACAAGACGCCTCCAGTCCTTTCTGTTCTCCGCAGTCCGCATCGACGAGCACAAGTCTCTCCCAGTCATTTCCTTAATCTGGTCGCACCACCTCGGAGTAGGTCTACCTCTACTTCTTTTGCCTGGAACACTTCCCATGATTATATTTCTTTCCAGGTTTCCGGACTCTCTTCTGGTGATGTGACCAAAGAAACCCAGTACTCGCCGACTGCATACTACAGATTGTGATTCCGTTATTTTGAGTTCTTCGAGGACTGAATCATTCGTCCTTCTTGCAGTCCATGGGATCCTCAACATGCGACGCCAGCACCACATCTCAAAGGCAAAAGGTAAATAATATTTGACACAAAAGGATTGGGGTTCATACAAAACCAAATTCGATCGTACACACTTACCTAACCCAACTATAACGTTCTAAAGGTTCTAAATCGCATGATAAAATGTTAAAAATATCGTTATTTTTTTTAATTTTTGAGGTTAATTGCAACCCTGCGACTTTAAATGAAACGAAACGGAAACGAGTTGCTGACTTTCGGAAAAAAGATCAGAGGTGTTTTACACATATTTTTTTTTGAGAAATCTATACAAGATAAAAAAATCTTTTACGGTCATTCCCTAGATAAAGAGATGAATACATTGAATTGTATCTACCCTATTTTTTCCAAAGCATATTTAGTAATGTTGTCTGATCTAAGGTCTCCCGTTTTATGATTTTTTTAATGTCAATTTGCCTACATTAAACTTTCTTAAACCTCAAATTAAGAACCCATTATTAAAACCTTATGTAGTATGAATGCAAATCGATTTTTTATATCCATCATCCAAAGTACATTGACTTATTATACCACAAATAATATGTTATAGATAACTCTTGTTTATATATATATATATATATATATATATATATATATATATAGATTTCATGTATTTAAATAATTTTAATGAGTCAGCAATATATTAATAAAAATGTGTACGTACCCAAATGATATAAAATTAGCAAAATGCATTTATTATATACATTCCCACATACATACCTTATAAATCCTATTTATTTAATTAAAGAATTGCTCTAAATTGACCGGTTATTATTGTTATTAATTCTTCGCGATGAAATTTGACAAATTATTAATCATGGAACATTGTGCACTAGGGCGAGCTTATCGCAAAACTGGGATCAATATTTTATTGTATTTTGTTTATTTTGTTTTATATTTTATTATATTTTTTACTTTATTTTATTCTATACTTCTCTTCAAATCTTGCTCTTGATGGCATTTTATTAGTTTGTCTAACATAATATCTTCTTTGTTGTTGTTATTTATTGTGTTTTTTAATTTTTTATTTCTGATATGGTTGGAAGCGAGCTCCCCCTCAGAGCGCGAGCTCAATTCTGAGGGGAGATTTCACTTATAATTTTATTCTTGTTTAACATGTAGCTTTGAGTTAAATAAGTAATAAAAAAATAAAATAATAATATTATTATAATTAATAGATATATACATTTTTCGACCATTCAAAGTCAATCAAGAACACGCATCGATGTCTTAATTACTACCGTATTTTTGTTTAAATGAAATATCTTTGATTAGTTGGAAACTATGTAAATTGTTTCCCTCTGTTCCGGAAAGGAACTCCAAGGTGTATAGCATATTTATACCTAAATATCTATTTTTATATTAAATGTCATAAAAATACTTTAGTGTAGATAAAAACATAAATAAATAAACCACAAACATTTCAATATATACTACCATGTATAGCAATATTTGTAGTATATATAATTAAATTATGTATGTATATAAGTACATAATATATTTTGTATTTGTTGTATTTGTCACCCGATATCATATCTGTAATTCATTACCTACGCACACTGACCTAATAATGTTTTAAACACACAGTGATATTTGTATGTCCCGAAAAAAAAATCAAATTCAAATATATTTATGGCTCACCACAAACGTCCCGAAGTTCAGTTCCGGAATCGACCGTTTTGCAAAAAAGTTCCGACCAAAACCTCTTTCTGAATTTAAAATCGGGGTGTCGCTGAATTCAGAGAGAGGTTTTGATCGGAACTTTTTTGCAAAACGGTCGATTCCGGAACTGAACTTCGGGACGTGTGTGGTGAGCCTATTAGTAACTAATATCTTACATTTAATACATACATATAAAACTAATTACAATATTTACAATTTTCCATACTACCCTCCAATGTGAGGAGACCTCGTGTATTGGAGGGGAGTTCCGGGGTTTTCATTGATTAAAAAAAACATAAAAAAAAATCATAAAAACATTAAACGTTTTCTAAGTTTCTTCAATTCCGCATCCCACGAACGCTGGATACTCCGAATGTGGAAACGACTAATGCAAACTGCAGGAGTAGTGAGTACATGGTTGGCGCGCGGACTTCCAAACTTCACAACACAAGCTTTTAGCTTTCTGTGAAATATACAGGAAAATATTTGGACGTATGTAGGTATACACTATACAAGCCCAGATTCTTTTTTAATAAATAAAAAAAACATCAAACGATTAAGAAATATACCTTCCTGCTATTTAAAATCATTTTGCAGACCGAATTCAGCATACGCGATTTTCAAATGTCTAGGAAATGTAGAATCTGTCTCACAATCTCAGACTTTAATTTATATTTTGATATTTTTTTATATTACAAACTCTGACTTGTGACAAACATCTACATGTCGTAGTTGAAATAACAAGTAGTTATCTTAAGAAGTCATAAGCCTGATGGAAAGTCTATGCTTTGCTGTACCTACATTGTTAAGATAACTACTTGTTATATTTTGATATAGTATATGTAGTATATTAATTGTGTTAATTTCACATAGCGTCTCGTCTTTTCGAAGGCTGTGTACTCTCTATGTGAGGGACAAGTTTTGACCTAGATGAAACGTATATAATATTATTGTGTGTATTGTATAGGTTAAGTATAAGATATAGTTATAGTATATGTAATATATTAATTGTGTTTTTAAATTATGTGTATTCTCTATGTGAGGGACAAGTTTTGACCTAGATGAAACGTATATAATATTATATATTGTGTGTATTGTATAGGTTTAGTATAGGATATAGTTATAGTATATGTAGTATATTAATTGTGTTTTTAAATTATAAAATACCTATTGTAGATTTTATAATTTTATAAAATTATTTAAATAAAAATAAATAAAGATGATTCTGTTGGTCAAAATCTTGGCAGCAAATGATTTTTGGCACCTATAATATAACTTATCTCCTGCAAGGTTGTGCGACCAGATTAAGGAAATGACTGGGAGAGACTTGTGCTCGGCGATGCGGACTTCGGAGAACAGAGAGGACTGGAAGCGCCTTGTTTTGTCCGTGGGTAGCTCCACAAATCGCGACCCTCAGCAATGAGGAAACGACGAAAGAAGAAGAAGAAAATATAACTTATGTTGTGTTAAAATAGTTAATCCACAATATCAACGAATGAAGTAACATTGAATCTATTGCTAGTAGTGGATATAAAAAGTATAATTGTATTGATAATAATATAGGTAGGTATAGTACACTGGAATGAGTAGGTGAAATCTGATGTAACATTTCATAGTATGGAGACAGTCAATAAGGAAGATACTATACTAACTACAATCATTTACTTACCTAACGATTGTAAAATTTCATCATATTATGTAGCGATCCCAGATCCCAATAGCGGTATAAGAAAGACACACTTACATACATACATCTTCTTTCCCTTCTATCCTTGGTTGGATCGGGAGCTCAAAGCATCTGTGTATCTTCGCCAGAGGCCCCTGTCACTTTCAGCTTCCAGGACCTCTGGCCACTCCAACCACAGTCTCTCCTCGCACAGCTTTGTCACCTGCTACTGCCAGCTATTCTTGGGGCGGCCCACCGGTCTTCTGCCTGCACCCTCGGCTTCCAGAGCTTTTAACGGAAGCCATTTCTCTGACATCCGGATGAGGTGTCCAAGCCATCTCAGCTGGGACCTCTCTATGAAGAGGAGTGTGGGTTTAGGAAGACGATTCTCTATATACAAGCTGCAGTGAAAATGAGGTAGTTTAGAAGAATGCGTGGGAAAGCATTGAGAGATATAATGTTGATTGTTTTGACCGAAGGTTCGCGGAGGCAGTTCATTTTAATATTTTTATTAAATTGAAGTAATTATGGTATCTCCCTCCACTGATTTTGATTAATTACGGCAGGAAAACTGACGAAGGACAAGTGTCTGTTAAGGCTTAAACTAGTCGCCTTATTCAATAAAGTCTTTGATTCATTCTAATATCATTAAGAGATGGAAAAAGGTATGAGGTGATTCGAGAGATGAGTGGCTGTAAACGGGGCCTATGGGGTTATAGAATGAAAGTGAAAACGCTTATGCTGAATGAAGAGATTAAAACCGTTTCTAGCTTTCCGAGAATTATTCACGCTAAACATCCTTACTTCCTCTATGTTGCCTGGCCTAATGTAGAAAATTCCGATGTTCTCACAAAACATAAACTATGATTTTCAAAAATAATCGTGGAGTACTTAATGCTGAATTTTACCAACTTTTTAGGTGAGAAATAGCGGAGATAGGAGTCACCTAGCGCAAATTTTGTATGAAAAATAATGATAAGTGGCTCATATCTCTGCTATTTCTCACCTAAAAAGTTGGTGAACTGCAGCTTGAATTTGAATTGAAACTTGAACTTGAATTTTTGTGAAATACCTATAGCGTAAAATACATGTTTTTGCTAAATACGGCCAAATGTGGAGTTAATTCCACAATTTTAGCAAAGTATGGCCGAAATCAGAAACTTGTTTATTTACATATTTTGAAATTTGATCAAATAATATGACCTCTTATGATCTCATGACTTCTATGGTCTCTTCCTGTTAAAATATTAAAATTAAATAACAACGGTTAAATTAATAATAACGCCACACGCAGTGGCGTAACGTGGCTTTCTGCCGCCCCCCCCCTTTATTTGGGGATTTAAATCCAAAATGCCCGAAAATTTGAAAAAAAAAGGTTGCAAAAAGCACTCCTCAGCAGATGGTATTAGCATCGGAAACATTGGGTCAATGTGAAATAATTTCCAGCTGAAGCATATATACAACTTCCAAAAATTACACGATTGACAGCAGGATGTGGTGGAATGGGTGAACGTTGCCCTGGGCATAAAGTGATCACTTAAGCCAGACAAAGCCGACTCGTAAGCGTCGGAACACCCATCCTGTTTGGGGAGGCTCAAAGGAGTTCACATAACGCTACATTATGTGAATGAAGATGCCTCTCGTCTCTGTTGAGGAAAAAAACTACAATGTAGGTATTTCCAGAAATTCTACTGAGTTTTTAAGCTGGAGTGGGACAACGAAAATGTTGATTTTAACATAATACAAAAAGAGAGAAAATAGAGCCGAGGGCGAAATTTTTCGAGTTTTTAATGAAACAAATGTGATTACATTGATTTTTGGAATTTTTCCAAAATTGTTCCCCCCTCACGTAGTCCATGAGCCCGCTGCTTAAATTATGACGTATCTGTTTTTTGATCGAAATGTGGTATAAATGATAGCGTACCAATAGGGTATTACATCGCACTAGGGTTGCCCGCAACCCCCCTGCCTCCCCGAAAATGTCCCTCTTTGTGGTTTTTCGCATTTTATAGGAATATGGTAAGAGATAGGAGAAAGTAGTCAATGACAAAAAATAATCCTTGCTAAATTCTCTACAAAAAATGTCAAGTCAATTTTTTCGCAGGACTGGTAGTTTACCCGTAATGGCCGGTCAAAAAACAGGATATTTACTACTGGTAAGCTATCGTTTATACCACATTTCGATCAAAAAACAGATACGTCATAATTAAGCAGCAGGTTCTTGGACTACGATATGCTACTGACGCCACATTCCACAATAACAAAAAACAATTATTTATTAGCCGTGGCTAATAAAATTTAGTAGGTACGGTACGATACATCAAAATATTGATTAAATGTACTCACACTTGCAAATATATTGTAAATAAAAACATATTTTTATATGAGTATCTGAGGACAATATATGATGTGTTGTTTTTCTTTGTGTTATATTTAGGGTTGCCAGATGTCCGGTTTGGGACCGGACAGTCCGGTTTTTATTTCACCTGTCCGGTCGAAAAAATCTTGACAAACCGGACAAAGGACTGTCCGGTTTTTTCGATCGGGCCTCAAGAAGTTCCACACCTTACCAATTACCAGAGGTGGGCACCGTTAATCAACGTTAACTAAAAAGTTAACTTCGTTAATTGTTAAAGCGTTACATTTTGAAAAATGTAACGGAAGTTAACGTTAATCCATTAAAGCGTTAATGTAAAAAATCGCGGTTAAATAGCATGAAATAGATCTACATTAGTACAACTACTATCACATTTACACTATCGCGATGTATCCCAACAAAGTGAAATTTCTTTTCCAGCTCCCAACCCACATACGATATCACACATATCCTTGGATTATTTAATGCCAGCGCCGCCACTGGATGATATCTATGCAAACAATCAAATAATAACGGACTTAATTAACGGAAGTAAATGTAACGGAAGTTAAATAATCCGTTTACAATTATTGGAGGTGAGAAAAGCGTTAAATCGTTAACCAAAATGTTAACTTCGTTAATTAACGATTAACGGATTAACGCTTTTCTGCCCAACTCTGCCAATTACCTATTTTTCATAAATTCATTCAAGGGAATACAATCCTGATTAGGTATTTCTATTTTGTTTTCATTTTTCATACGTAGCAGGCACATTCCTTGTGAAAACATGAGTATTTAAATAGGAGGCATTCTTTTCATAATTTAAAATTCGTCTACTTTTTGAGGAGGGCAAAAATTTGTAATTGTCCGGTCCGATTTTTAAATCTAACATATATTCTGGCGACCCTAGTTATGTTGTGTGTTGTTGATGGAGGAGGTACCTACTCCGCAGGGGATAAGAGATAAAAAGGAGTAGAGGTTATCATGCTTATCTTTTTATCTTCAACAAAGGGCAGCATCAGCCACAGCGCCATCAGAAGCTGTACTGAGACATCTGCTCAACTGTGACCAGCCCCCTTCCATCATCTCAGCCTTCTTGAATCAAGCGTTGGATATAGATCTCCCACTTAAATCTACATAGCTCTCAATGTTGAGCCATATACCTCCGGCAATATAATAATAACAATAAGTCATGGGGTTAGCTGGCAGAGATCGCAGCACTGCGATAAGCTCGCCCTAGTGAACAGATGTTATGATTTATAGTTATAATGTTAACATACGGTATATCTGTATCTTGTTCACCAAAAGTGTAAATAAATAAATAACAAATAAGTAAATAATAATGTTCACTAGGGCGAACTTATACCTATACAGCGATCTCTTCCAGTTAACCTTGTGACATTCATTCACCCACAGCCGAGTAAAGAAGCCACAGAAAAAATATGACAGTTGGGGACTGGTTTGTTAGTGCTACTACTAATGTTATTTTTTTAATGGAACGAGCTAAAAAGAGGTATTTTTTCGTAAGGCTCGGCTGCCGGTGGACTCACAATAGGGTAATGGTACCCTAATATTTATATACCTATCTTTCGTCCCCTACATTTCAACATTATAGAAATTTCTAGAACGTATTTACATTGTTTGGTGAGGTTGTTTTGCATGATAACAATAAACAATTAGGCATCGGGTCCTTTGATCTCGTCACACAAGCCCCAACATCCCCAGAAAGGTCCAGCGCCCTCGGGCCATGTCACCAGACCATGAGACATACCTACCTACCTCTGCCTTCAAATAAAGAACATGGAACTTTAGTATTATCATTTAATCCCTCTCAGAGAATTATTATGATCCCGAAATCTAATGAAAACATATTTCAAAACTCCATCAAAAATGTGTACTATATACATTATACAATGGGCACACGGGAGAATAAAAACGTAATCAAACCGAAGAACCTATTTATTTTTGCAGGTAAACTGGAGTCGCACTTAAAATTGATATATTTGCAGATTCCTGTTTAAAAAAACGTATATTCCAAGCAAAAAGTGTATACAGGATGTCCCGTAAATCGACGTCACCCGTGGAGGGGTGAAAGACCAGTTCATAACTAACCAGAAAATCGAAATATGACTTTTTTGTTTTTTGTGTAATTCGACACCTTCGATCAGTTTTTCGATCACCACGGTCACAAAATTCAATATTATGGGACAATAATTTTTGATTCGTAATCCTGAAAAATTCAGCTTTTCGATTATAGTCCAAAATAAAACGTATTAATTCACAATTTCGAAAAAAAGAACATCATTTCCGGCTCTCGAGTTTTTTGTTTTTTACTAGCAAATTTCGACTCCTTTACACTGTAAAAAAATTGTATCACATTAGGCTGGCAAAATATATTAAAAACTTCCTCATTTAGTGTAGTTTTTAAAAAGGTACAAAACTGGATATAGTTCCCTTTACAAAACTCATGAATTCTCGAGCGACTCAAAATGACTAAATAATACTTGACGTTTCGTTAATACCCGGCTTCCACCAGGCACACAAGTAAGATATACTCGTACTATTAGACCTCTTCTGCTATATTTAGGTTCCCTACTGCATCTCAACCATTCATTAAGTGATGAGACAAGTTGGGTGCAGTTTCTATAATCTGAACTTTCCATTAGTTGTGTAGTTGTGTGGCTCTGCGAGGAGTTTCCCTCATTACCATATTTGTCTCCAGTCTCCATTCAAATCAGACATCACAGTACATTATCTAGAGGTACAATAATTCAGTCCTACTATACAGGGTGATTCCAAATACCCGTACCAATAGTTTATCTGATCGGGAAACCTCTCCCTATAAGGATTTAAAAGCTGGAGAAAAAAAACTCAGTCCTTGTTCACACTAGGCTAGGAAATTTTGGCATAAAACATGTAAGAAGGTATTAGATTTTTATTTTATTAGATGGGGTGTACTATGTACTGTGAGCTGTGACCTATAAGATCTATTGTACTCCCCCTACTCTGCCCATCTGGTAACTACCCAGTTAGAGCAGCCCCTCTAGTCCTAGACGTCTTACGAAGTTCAGCACTCGGAGAGGGTCTAGGGTGGCAAATGATTCCACCTCTAACTGGTGCTTGCGGGGAGTTTCCTCCTCCTCCTCACAGAAGGCGTTAGATTAAACAGAAGGCGTTAGATTAAAAATTTATTTTTTGTAAACCAACCGTCATTTCAATTAGAATAGCGCCGCAAGCAAAAAAAAAATAATGAAACAACAATGATTTAATGGATTTTCACAATGGCAGAGGGATTTCAGAGGGGGTTTGAACCTCCAAAACCCCCCTCCGGCCTTGGTCAAGTCCATTAGACTTATTTAATACGTAGTCACATTCCTAAGCTCGGCTGAAAATAAGTGTAAATAATTTTTGTTTTGTGTCATAAATGACTATGAGATGTGGGACTTGCCTGATCCGATCATGGCGACCAGATCCTCAAGGAAGGAGACGTTTTGAGTAAAAGGAATTGGAGAGCGTGTATGACTGCATGTATGTATGTGACGGAAGCTGGGAGTATGTGTAAGGATAGGGCTGTCTGGCGTACTGTCCTCTCGACCTACCCTGCAAGGGACATGGCGTGATGGTGTAGATAGATAGGTATGACTATTCTATAGTGTTGGTCTGCGTGAATGCAACCACCCTGTGTGGTGCTAGCACTATGCAATAAGTCTTCATACGATTCTATAAGACTCTGCTGTCGACTGCCATAGTTGTTCTCTTCAATAAATTAACAACTTATTCATATAATCAAGGCACAGCAAACTGCAAACTTCATATAATAATTCATTAACAATTTAACTACTATAGAGTATCCCTACACAATCCCAACGATGGGGTAAGCAGTGAATGCTGTGAGTTTATGTGACATTATGGAAGTTTAGCGAACCACTAACTCTGACAAAACAGTTATATGTATAGTAGGTATATCGTATGGCGTTAAGATGGCAAAGTCAGAGTTTAAGATCGTGGGAGCTCATGAGGTATTGAAGAGCCTCAGGAGACAGGTTGTGTATGTCCTCGATGGTACCGCTGAACTTGGTGAGTGGACACTCCCTGGTGATGTGGGTGACAGACTCCACCCCTCCACAAGGGCAATATGGGTGCTCCCTTTTGCCCCATCTATGGAGGAGGAGACCGCGCCTTCCAGACGAAACAGTTGACAAAATACAACAAAAGTGAACCTGTCATGAGTTTGCACTCACACAAACAATTTGTCAAAATAATTCTTCCATCCTATCCTAGCAATCCTGAGGATTGGCAGCATTCAGACCCGTAGCTAGGCTGGGCCAAAGGGGGGCCCACAAAGAATATAATAGGTGTAGGCATGGGCGTCGCCAGCCTCTGAGCTAGGAAGGTAAAACAAAAAATTAAAAATTCGATATAGCATGAAAAAGCGTAAATAGTGAAATTTTAATGCGAGACAAAGTGAAGAAGGTCGTGACGTGGTTTGGTTTATTTGAAAATGTACATAATACTTTGCACAATAATATGTCTTTCTTAAAAAAGGAATTCAAAATAGCGCAGCAGACATTTTTTCTTATGAAATAATTTAATGTTAGCACTATAATACGTGTCGTGAAATAATTGTATTTTGATGGATTTTCATGAAAATTTATGATATGGCGAGAAACATGTGGTAACAATGTGATTATTTGTGATGTTTTATCATTTAGTATGAAAAAATATATACCTATTCCAATCTCTAGGGGGGGGAGCGCCCCCCCCCCCCCCCCGCGCCCCTCCCTAACGACGCCCATGGTTACAAACATACCCAATAATACTACATGCAAAGCTAGTAATGTATCTACAAACGCATCGCACTGATGGATATATCTATAGGTAGTATTAAGTGAAGTACCTAAATGTATTGTGTCTATAAATAAACGTAATATTGACCTAGTGAATGATGACCTGTGGTAGGTTAGGTCAGGTACCTCACCACCTAATCTCTCTGATAGTGCAACTCTCTCACTGCCCTGCGCGCCCTGGGCTGGCTCCAATGACCTCCTGGGCCTGCTCTAAATAACTCATATCTACCTATACCTGGTATTATATGTAGCAATCTCATCTCATATGTATACAATACATCACATGCCTAATATTACATTGTTCAGATTATAATGGAAACATTGTATTGGCTATCAAATTCTAGTTCACTGAAAGCCCATATATCTACCTACATATGTACGTACGAGTAGCTAACAGGTATATTAATGCAATCTAGATATGCACAGGTATTTTATTTTATTTTCTTAGAGTACAGACAGTCTTACAAAAATTATTATAAACAGTACAACATCAACAACAAGTGGACCAGTAAAGGCTCAAGAATTACCAACTAAAAATTATCTTTTTCAGTAATGAGTTTTGCCACCCATTCTGAATGTGGTGTACCTAAATGCTGGTGCAAGTGAATAGTGCTAGTGCAATTATATACCGCATGTAATTTTATGTACTTTCATTCTGCTAAAAATATAACCCAAAAAAAGTTGATAGTTTTCAAGTTCAAATCCAGAGTTCGCCAGAAAATGGGAATATTAAATAAATAAATCTATTGGCCGGAAAAAATATGCATAGTTACAAAAACAAGACAATGGACAATATTCGCCATTTTATCCACTTTTCGCCATGTTCCGTCACGAAATTTTGTTAGTAAACCTCGGATTCGGATTCAGCACCCCAAAAAACGTATAGAATAAAAGAAATCCAGACTACCCCACAACTTTCCATGGAACTGCATTGAGATTATTTTGACTGGATTATACAAGCAATGAAGATAAATTGTCAAATTGATTTTTGCACCAAATAACTAGAAGGAATGAAAAGGGTAGGATGTAATAGGGAGAGGAAATATAGGATAAAAGAAAATATCGTTTCATATTTACACATTGTTTTGAAAAAATATTGCGTATGGTATATTAGTAATAGTTTTTATACGCGGAGGCATGACTTTGTCAACACAGTTCTCAGTATTATCAGCCAGAAGAGTCTACATATTATCATTCATGATTCACATATAAAAACTCATCAGCCTAATACTGGGAAAAATTCACCTATCCAGATATCACGGATATCACAGGATTAGGCTCAGATGCGCGGGGCCTAAAATACAAGCATTGTGCCTGAAATATCAGAATTTAGAAATCGTCCTACAATATGCAAGTATTAATAATTACCGATATTAATAGGTAAGTATGATTATTTGTAATGCAAATAATAGATGTTTGAATTGCTATTGAAACATCATGGGCTCAAATTTCATTATTCTAATTATAGCTCAGTCAGTATTACATAAGTGGCTGAGTGCATCAAGCTTAAGGGTCGTCTCATGTGCCCCACATATTATATTATAAATGGATCTATTTACCATTGTTTACATAATTACCTACATATTACATATAGATCAATTACCATATTTACAATTTACAATTACAATTACCATATCTACAATTACCATATAGATCTGCTGAATCACAGTTAAATTGTTTTCAATTTTAAACAACCGGTTCGCAATCATTATTTTTTACAAGCTCATGTGAAAGATAAGTAAACGTAGAAATTGTTTGTATTTTCACATCCTAGAACTGTTTTTCGCGGTCTTCCAAAAACACCAAACACCCCATTCCCAGGCGCTTGGATTCGTTCTTTCCAATGACGCCTCCCACTAAGAATGAAAATTTGTAAAAATATATAAGTTCTACTCGTGAAGCACTTTCGTGAGATACCAAACACGGCGGATGCGGTGACTGGATCCTCTCGATCGCTCGGTGTCTTCCAAAGCTTGAGCTGGACAAAATCTGACTTATGATCTGAATTTCTTTTCCAACGCCATTTCATACGATACCACACATGACCCCACACGACTCTCAGATCACCTTCAAACGCTTCACATCTTTTTTGTCTCTGGAGAAGGATGATCCAGTTTTGTACAGAAACGTATTGTCATCGAGTTTACGTACGTTTTCAAAGTTTCAGGTCTCTAAGTATTCAGAAAGTGGTTGAAAAATCGATTGCCCGATTTACACACAGACAAATAAATAAAATAAAAATTTAAAAAAACAACGGAGTGAAGTTTTTAAGCAAAATCTTGTAATAAAAATGCTTGAGATGGAAATAGTGTCCGACCGAAACTGGATTTTTAGCCGAAACCGAAACCGTAACCGAATATTCGGCTCCCCTTCTAGTTTCGGCCGAAACCGAAACCGAAACTTAGGAATTTCAGTTGTAATTTTGAAAAAAAAAAAATCTATATAGGTACCCTGCTCTGATATCTAGTGTTTTCCTAAGATATTTATTAGGAAACCACTTCATTTTCGGAACTCAATGTAAGCAGGAAAGAAAGGAACCCATTAAACTACAACTTATGTAGGTACTTCAGTTATGTAGGTACATCAGTATCCATGGCATAAAAAGGGGAGAGGGCATAAAAATGCAAATTTTCTTCGGGAGGTTAAGTAACGATAGTTGTGGTATTGTTTGCTAATATGTATGTGCACAAAATTGATATAGGATGAAAAACGCATAAATAGCGCCGCAGGCGAATTTTTTTTGTGAAACATGGTTAAGAAGGCCGTGATGTGGTTTGGTTTATTTGAAAATGTACATAATAATGTGCACAATATTATGTACGAAAAATATTTCCTATAAAAAGCAATAGACTAATTTTACAAAATTTATAACATGGCGAGAAAATGTGCGGTAATTATGTTATGCTCTTGTAGATGAACTATTTACATATTGATACCCATCTATGTTATGGGGGGGGGGGGGGTGCGAAAAAACTCCCGCGAAGGGCAAGTAAAATTTTAACATGGACGTATTTACAAAAATCATTAATAGCGCCGCAGGCGAATTTTTTTTGTAAAATGGGTGAAGTGATGAACCAGGAATCTTCCTATAGCAGATGACACATCATTGTTTGACATTTCGGGGGGGCGAATATAGGGGGGGCTTCGGCCCGCCCCTTGGAACTTATAAATCACTCGGTTATGTTGTATCAGGGAAACGGCCGCCCAAGTAAAAATTTGTCATAAGACATAAATTATGTGTATAAAAATGGGTAGTGATATAAATTTAGTTCTTTTTTGTAAAATAAAAAAGGAGTCTTGTGTACGGAATACAAACACAAAGTGTGAATCTGTTCCGAAGATTCCCGACAATGCCCGACATAATACGGATGCTAGTTTCGGTTTGGCCGAAGGTTCGGCCACTTTTTGGCCGAAACCGAAACTGGGACCGAAACCAACTATTTTGGCCGAAACTGGCCGTAACCGAAACCGAAACCGAATATTCGGTCGGTCTCTAGATGGAAACATAGTATTTCTACAACAGTGCAGAAAAATTAGGAATGAACATTGTCGGGCTTGCGACCGACCTCGGCTGGCTTAAGTGATCACTTTACACTCGAGAAACATTTGCCGTTTCAGTTCACCCCGGCTGGGATTCGAACCCTGACCTTCGTCTCGCATAGTAGGGATCATATACACTACACCACGAAGAGCGACGGCTGTGTTGTCGGATTTCATGGACATTAAGTACCTACCTATGTATTGTTGCATTTCTTACTGTTGAAGGTAGGAAAAATCCGACGCTTTACAAGAATAAATTTGTAAATCAAAAATAATTCAAGTAATATTTCAATTAGCATTTCGAGGACTGTGTGAATAGCAATCGGTTCGCATGAACCAGTGTGACTGAGTGTGACTGAATGGTCACTTTGCAGTGTTGTGCATAATCCAATATATATTATATCTATCTATCTGTGTAGTGTGTAGATATAATAAATAAATAAATAATAAAATTTTATTGATTTAATGTTTGTTTGTTGACATTTACTGTGGCGCCGATAATTGATATGTTTTATATTTAAATAGGAAAATTTATAGCACATGTTTTACTAATGATTGATTGTGAATAGGTTAGGTACAGGCCCCTCTTTCCCATTAGCCGCAGTGGGCACTTGCCCAGGGCCCCGCAATCCAAAAGGCCCCCTAGGTCCTAATATATTTTATAAAATTATTTTCAGAAAACAAACGGCTCCAAATAAAATTTGGCTACAAAACAATTGGTTGGCGCAATTGATTGGAGCGTGGACTTCTAATCTAGAGGTATCGGGATCAAATCTTGGTGCTGACGTTGCATCTGCCTTTACGACACAGGCTTTTAGCTTGCTTTTAACACAAGCCGAGATTATTTTTTAATTCATATAAATTATACTTCTCTAAAACTAGAAATTTAATAAATAAAAAATAATAAAATACCTAAATTGGTTTGTAAATTAATTTACCTGGACAGGTAAGTTATACATAAAAGCTTACAGATATAAAATTAAAAAAATATATAAATCAGTTACAATAAACTTCCACTAAATAGCTTCGTAACAGAAACTAATTAATTCAATTAATTAATGTTCCACCTTCTATTAAAAAAACAATTTACCCTTTCTTAAGATATCGAAGTGGAAATACCTGAAGGTTCCTCCTCCTATTTCTAATCAGTATTTTTTCAAATCAACTTTCTCCCTCAGCCTAACGGGCCTATAACGGAGGAGTTGCTACGAGTATTTCATACACGCACAAAAAATAGAGCGACTGGAACCCCAAAGCAATCCAGGAGAATTTTGAGGATCATAGATTAAGATCATTCAAAAGTTTCAAAATTGCATGAACAATCGCATGATAAAATGTTGAATATAGCGTTTTTTCCCATTTTCTGGGTTAATTTTGCTTCAATCAAAAATCTTTTACGGTCATTTCCTAGACTTTCGGAAAACGAGTTGCTGTGTTTCGGAAAAAAATATCGGAGGTGTTTTTCACATTATTTTTTTTGAGAAATCTATACAAGATGTGAAAAAATCTTTTACAGTCATTCCCTAGATTAAGGTTCAATGTATCTATCCTATTTTTTCCAAAGCATATTTATTAAGGTTGTCGAGATCTAAGGTCTCCGTTTTTTATATTTTCTAAAATGTCGATATGTCTATAAATAAGTCTTAGTACTTATGTGATGGGACACATCATTGGTCAAGTTTCGCATCTGATGGATTAGAGATCTAAATCCAACACTTTTTCACTTAATTTGCTAAATCTTTCAGTTGGTCCGCACTCATCAATTAAGCATTTTAGCAGCCTTAATCCTAAGCTTTTTCGGAGGCGCTTGATTTTGAATTAAAAGTTTCTGACAAAATGATGTAAAAAATATCATCAGATAACTTAGGATTATTTTAATCTGTGTAATTTAATTAGATAATACTAGAGCTTACAAATACTAGAGCCTAGAGCTTAATATAATCAATAGGGTTTTTTATTAATACATTTATTTTAAAGGATTGGATAAAGCTCTACCTATTATAAAATATATACCTATAATATACATAATGTGCACCTGAGAGGACACCAGCTGAAACTGACAACAACAAGATTCACATCCAACCCACGGAAACACTTCCACAGCCAACAGAGCTGTCAGTGCTTGGAATCAGTTGCCAGAGTCAGTGGTACTTGCTCCTACCACCAACACCTTCAATAATAGACTAGATAATATAAACACTACTTAACTGGGACTTGGGTCAAAACAGCGAAAGCTGCTTACCCAATAACAAATAATAATAATGTTTATTTATCATATGGCATTTTGTTACATAACATCTTAAAATCTATGACATATAATTTGGATATAAAATAGTAAAAATAGCACAGGATAGAGGTCTAATTGTCACTATATAGGGGCGGAAGCCAAATCCACCGCCCCCTTATTTAAGCATTTAAATCCAAAATACTAGATTTTTTTTTAAATGAATCTGGGTTTGTGAAACAAGCCCAAATACATCTTTGACACTTCACAGAAAGCTTAAAAGCTTGTGTTGTGAAGTGGAGTAAGTCGGGATTGAACCCGCGCCCACTGGATTAAAAGTCGAGCGCGTTACCAACCAGGCTACCGACCACCATTTGCAGGAATTCTAAAGAACTTCGAAGCCGGGGAGTAGGAAAACGAAAATTTATTTACTGATATGGCATAAAAATAGAAAAAATAGCACCGCAGTCGAAACGAGTTTTTAATGAATCAAATGCGATTTAATGGATTTTTCTCTCTGCCTACCACGCAAGGGACCCGGCGGATAGATATATAGATAGTAGATGACATATAGATAATGTATATAGGGTTGTAGGTTGTAGTATGGCTAATAATCACTTGGTGATGTATAGTACATATATGTAGGTAGATATATTAATATAAAATCTAGAGAGGGTGATGTAGTAACGATGTTGTCTGATGAAATGAGGACCATACAGACCTACACTTCATCAAGGATATTACCCATCAAACGAGGATCACAATCACACAGGGTGTAACGCTACCAACTCTCATCTTTCACATTTATTTTTCTATGTATTGATTAGTAAAACTTTAGCGTGAAGCATGCTGTTTGACATCATTATATTCAGAAGATTCGTTTATAGAACATCGTCTTTCCCTCATCCTTGGCTAGATTGAGGACCTAAAGCATCCAGTGGGATAGTTTTGTTAATAATGAGACTAATAAGGTTAAAGGTTCCATCTGTGTGTAAAAGATAATAATTTGTGTGTATTTTTTTAATTCAATATAGCAATATACATAACACACATTTGTAAAAAAATGTGTCATTGTCTTGTTGTTGATGTTGTGTGTTGAAATCAATGAAAAGCCCGGAACTCCCCTCCAATACACGAGGTCTCCTCACATTGGAGGGTAGTATGGAAAATTGTAAATATTGTGGTAAGTTTTATATGTATGTACTAGAAATGTAAGATAGGTATTAGTTACTAATAAATTTATTTGAATTTGTTACAATAGACATAAAACAGTTATCAACTGAAGCAGCCCCAATTACATGCTGCCTGTAATAGATATAAATAATTAAAAATTAACACAACACCCATCTCGGAGCTCTGCAACTTACAGGACAATTCCTTGAGAAGGCTATTGCACTCAGCGGCCACAGCCACCAACAAACTCCGAGAGCGGAACACAGCAAACAAGTCCTGTTTATTTGAGAGAGCTTTCTCTGTCGCCGGACCGATTTCGTGGAATAGACTGCCGGACGAACTCCAAAAAGACCAGTCCATCACCAGCTTCAGAAGCAAGCTGAAAACTACGAGTTTCAAGACCAGCTTCTCACGCCCTTGTCCGTCAATAAGTCCGTCCTTAATTTTTTCCATACTTTTATTATACAATGAATATAAATTCATGATTTTCTTATGTACATGAGAATTAACAAATAGTTGTTTTCGACACTAATAAGTAATTTTTAAATATTTCACATCCCAGCTATACACGCTGTATCAGAATCTAACCTGTATAGTGTTGTCATCATGTACCTAATGATTGCATCAGGCGACTTAGAAGATTATGTGTTTATTTTATGTTATGTTATCACTTGATACTAACTCGCTCACCCCCCATTCTGCCCTCTAAATATATCACTTCATCACAAACATCCATCCATTCTTCACACCAAGGACGTCTCATCTCATGACACCGTTTTGGAAATTTATCAAATGTTCTCTACAATACGATTTACTTTTTTTCTATGTAAGTAGGTAGGAAATCTTGCCACGCTGATATGAGTGGAATTAGCAGAATCCCGATCACAGAAACCTCGTCCAGGACCCCACAGTGAAACAGCCTGGTTTCGAACTTCCTCGCAAACTATGGGTATCCCTAAATAGGATCCGAATTGGCCACGGGAGATGTGGACACCTCCTCCATAAATGGGGCAAGAGGGAACATCCCCAATGCCAGTGCGGGCAGATAGAGACAGTGGAACACATTGTGGGGCACTGTCCCATCAAGAAGTTCGAGGGGGATATTTGGGAAGTCCATGAGGTGACGCCAAGGGCAATTGAATATCTGAGAAATATTGACGCGGAGCTCTGATTCAGACTCCCAGATCATTTGTACAATGGTTGTATTCGCATACGAAAGAAGAAGAAGAAGGTAAGAAATCTTTATTTGATAATAATTGTAAATTTACAATTTACGTTTTGTGAGAACATGGGATTTTCTACATGTCGTAGTTGAATATAATAAGTAGTTAATCTTCTCCAGTTTTATTTTTAATCTTTAAGTGAACAAGAAATACATATTATAAACATTAAAAAAAATTACATAGTACAGATTATAAAGCGTTGTTCACTAATACTCATATACTATAATACTCATATTACTCCGAAATGAGTAAGATCACGTTTTATCATTACGTCATCTAAAAAAAATCGCTTCAGGCGCTACTTTCTACAGTTTTTTTTTCAGTGAAAAACAATAAAATTATATAGTTTAGTAGGTGGACTTCTCTGTCTGATAATACAACGGCGATTGCGTAATATTTCAATTATTTCCACAAAAAATATATTGCGTCATCTAACTAGATTACTGCTGAAAAAATGTAGACATTCTATGAATAGCTGTACAAAGATATTTAGTTTATATGGGAGATGGTTTGGTCTCAGTACCTTGATTAATTTGTACCTACAGACAGGCATAAGAAGAGCATAGTGGACTTACTGAAGAAGAGAAGAAAAAATTGAAAGAAAGCTGGGAAAACTTGTTCAATACATCGGAATACATTTAATCCGGAGATAATTTATTTAATGTAGTGTACATTCCTAAAACAGTGTAGAGTTGAAGATGAATATCGTCTGACCGACCTCGGCTGGCTTGAATGATCACACTCGAGAAACAGTTCTTCTTGTCACCATTTTACTGTTGGAGGAACGGGGTGGTATGTACGCACCCACAAACCAATAATATAATTGCTGAAACGAAGAACTAACCTTCACAATCGTCTTCGCTAGATGGCGGCAGAGGTCACTAGGAACCTCATTTAATTAAAAGAATCACTTTATTACCACCATATATAATTTATTCCTTAAATTAGTCAGAAATTTTGTACAAACAATGTGAAAATTCTTTAAATCACACCAAATCGTTTCATTTGTTGCGTGCTGTGCTACTTGAAGTACATTTTCATTTCAATATCAGATACCAAGAAATGGAGATACTGGCGAATACCTAATAGAGAAGCATGGACAGATAGAGTGCTTGGTGGCTTGGATAGGTCTCCCGAGATTCGTCACTGAGTTTCATAAAAAAACATAGAAATAACTTGAGGTGGTCGGTAGCCTGGTTGGTAACACGCTCGACTGTTAATCCAGTGGCGCGGGTTCAATCCCCGACTTACTCCACTTCACAACACAAGCTTTTAAGCTTTCTGTGAAGTGTACAAAGATTCATTTTCTATAAAAAAAAAAAACTTTCCCCAATACTGGATCACTTTGATTACAAATAACGTGGCATCTACTGTACTGTGATCACTCTATGATTTCATTTTGAAATCATAACATCCCTGAACAGTGTTATTAATTTACACTGCCAACTGATTTCTTCAGAGGACATTTCAGGAAATTACAAGCGACTTCTACGAGTTTATAATGATGTCAAATTAGGGGGACATCTTCTTTATAATTAGGAACCTGCAAGTAGAAGTATCGCTGATCATTAGACATCATTATATCTTTATAAAAAATACAGAAATACGCATTTTTCCATGAATCTTTCAGACGTTTCAGCTTACCATGAGACACGTGCCTAGATAATTATAACCACTACTCCATCACGCCGAATCCCTTGCAGGGTGAGCAAAGCGAACAGAATGCCAGAGAGTCAATCCAAATTAAACCAAGCAAAAATAATTATTTTTGTTAAGTATTTTGTGAGTTCAAATTCATCTATAATTTTTTTTGGACGCATAGTTTTTACTTGGCCTCCAAACTAGTTTTTAACGGTTTTCGATTTTTTTAAATTACATACTACTTAGTACTATTTTCGATGCCAGTATGAGTTTTCGGAGCATATTCAGTTTTTCCGTAGAGCCCTCTAAATATACCACTGAACGGCTAAAATCCGGTTTTTGAGTTTAAATATCCCAAAAGGGACTGAGTGGGAAAATGTTATATTTTCACAAAATTATCTTCTTCCCATTAATACATCTAAAAAATAACGAGTGCTTTTGGTCCTATTCTGGAGTTATTAAGCCTCAAAGTTTGCAAAAAATGCTCATGACTATACGTACCTAGGCAAGCACAGCCGAAGTGCATAAATTATATCCTTTTGCAATAAAAATCTCACTATGCTAATACTGTACCATCAGGGTATCTCTCAGTATAGGGGGCCCCTACGAACAAAATGTTTTTCCGTTTTTACAATTTTGACAGCTTATTTTGTCTCGTTTGCCTTGTATTTAGATTATTTGTCGTATTTCAATGCGTATTTCATCACACACAAAAGCTCTCATAATTAAAGTTTCTTGTATTCAGGAAATTAGCTTTCAATGTAATATGAAATTAACTTAATATTTCAAATCATTTTTAGTATTTCTTTGCAATACCTAACGCATCATTAATTTATGGTAAAATTAAAAGTATTTTCTTGTCATGTTTTAAAATAAACTCACCTTTACTACGCGCTTCATTGTTCTTACCTTCAATAAAATTTTAAAAATCGCCGTAGAAAGATTATTCATCAAAGATATCGAAAATATAATATAATTCTATAGAGGCAATGACTGAAACATCAATATAATAAAAGGCTTGCTATATGTACGTCATGTTGTAAAAAAAAAACGTGAAAAAATATTAATAAAAAGTTTTTTAAGAACCATCATGCTTATAATAATATATACTAGCTTAGTTACCCGTGCTTCGCAACGGCAATTTTAACAAACCATCCCGGCATATTTTATAGACTTGAGCTGGACAAAATGTATCTTAAGACCTGAATTTTTTTTCCAACGCCCTTTCATACGATACCACACACAAGCCCACACAACCCTTGGATCCCCTCATCATCATGGCATCTCCTAGGAAAAGCTTGTTCTCGAAAAACCGGTGACGTTAGGACACAGCCTATATTATCGAAAATGTTATTCTAAATTTTCGCAGCAATCCATCGTAAAATGCAGGAATTATGCGAACACTTACAAAATATGGGGCCTGCGCCTGATATAAAGTTTTTGCAACCACTGTAACATACAAGTTTTGTAAAATTACCTAGTCATTTTTTTGCTTTTGGTTTAATCGTAGCTATCGTTGCTCAAAATAATACGTAGTACAGCACAAAACTGATTCGGGTTAACTGTAAGATATGGCCAATAAAGATTTGTTTATTTATCATTTCCGAAGATAGGCGATAGAGTACCTACACCTATCTATGCACCTTACTCAAATATTACAATGATTTTTAACAAGAAGTTATATCTCAACTGATATACAGCAGAGGATGGACCCTCTATCAGGCTTATGACTGATCGTCGCCTGGCTTAAGTGAATTTAGTGTAAAGTGATCACATTAAGCCAGCCGACGATGTATATCAGTTGAGATATACTACTTATTAAAAATTCAACTATAAACATGTAGAAAAATTCCGTTGACCTCACAAAGAAATTGTAATTCCAAAAATAACGGTGATTTTTATTTATTTAGATTACTTCAACTCAAAACATTCACTAAAATAGTGTTTTACCTATTTGGTCCCAAGCAATGTCGGGTATTTGTAACTAGTCCCGAAATTATTATTGGTAGATGAAATTCGAATTGAAAAGAAATAGAACGATTGGTATTAAAAAGCTTTTATGAATATGATACGCGAAAGGAATTTTAAATGCTGATGCCGGCCTATTGTAATTAAAATAGAAATTAATTTGTGGAATTGTGTAAAAAATGGGAGAGATTTCTGAAAGATAGAGTAAGAAATAAGGTAATTAGAGAGATGAATTACTATAGGATGAGTGTTGTGACTAATTGCGACTTGAGATAAAAGTTAAAAAATTGAGAATTTACATCACAAACAGCGAGGTGTTGAGTAAGGCCGGAGAAACAAGACAAATCTTGAATAAGGTTGCCCGCCAGAGCCATACTTTTCACGGGAGTAGGCCCCGACGAATTTTTATTTTATTTTAGTGCTATTTTTTTATCATCCAATAATTTTTCGTCGACGAGAGGGTGGGGGGAAGGATTGTAAAGAAAATTCTCTTCCAAAAATTTTTTCATCGGCGGGGGGGTGGGGTCCCTAGGAATTGTTACAAAGGCTAAAACTGTTGACCTTGGCAAGAAAAAATCTGTAAAAAAATCCCAAGACAAAACCATACTTTTTTTTGTTTTGAGCGAGCGAATGCCGCCCATAGTCCCCGGCCTGCTCGGCCTTTTGGCAAATCCAGCCCTGCAATGCGCCCATGTACCTATGTACGCACAAATTATATTCCTACCCGCATTTTGAAATGTTTTGTTAGAGGAAGGAGGAATTATGAGATAGATTGGATAGAAAGATGGTGAATGAGTAATTGGAATAGAAATGATGTGAACCATGACGCCACATTATTGTGATTGACTTGTCACATCAATATAATTGCATTATAGTCACATATATCAAGTATGCTGCATAGGTCTAGTATTGTAATCTGTTTGGTCACATCAAATAATTCACACATCACTGATGGTAAAGCATAATGAGAACTACCTGTCGATACAATCAGGGGGGCTTAGGGCTGCCACCTCTCCGGGTTTGACCCGGAGTCTACGGGTTTGAGTGGTGTTCTCCGGGCTCCGGGTTAGCATAGTGTATCTCCGGGTCTGAAATTTTTGTCAAGACTAAAATAAAAAAAGGAAAATAAAAAAAAAGGTCAACTAAAATACTCGGGGTCCCGGTCCCCCCCCATAGAAAAACTGGGTCTCCGGGTCAGCACAGTAAATCTCCGGGTTTGGAATTATGGTGTGGAATTATGGTGTGGAAGGTCAACTATGGTCACAAATTCGTTTTTTCCGAATCTCCGGGTCTACGCTCTTACAAAGGTGGCAGCCCTAGGGGGGCTTGTCTATTATATTATAGTGGTGACGATTATCCATTTTGTAACGATTACGATTATATTTTGTAACGGTGACGATTATCCATATTGTGTTATCCAAACCTGCTCGCGCACGATAACCTGAATAACATCATGGAGGCATGGACCACTGAGTGGCAAAGCAGCACGGGAAACACACCATCCAACTCCCTGCCCTGCATTACAGAGACGCCGCCTGGATTCAATCAACCGAGAATGGATCTGGTCGGCTCTAAATAGAATTCGAACTGGTCATGGCAGGTGCGCAGATTTTTCCCACAAGTGTGAATGGCGAGAGTCCCCTGAATGCGATTGCGGAGCCGACAGGCAGACCATTCAACACATAGTTACCAGGTGTGCACTCAGAGCGTACAGCGGCAATGCATCAGACTTCCTAACCCTTAGCGACGAAGCAATACAATACATGAGAAACCTCTGTCTAAGTCTCTGACAAGCAGTTCACTCTAGTATAACATGTTTTTACACTTTGACATAACGAATGTTAAATGATAATGATATAGGCGTGATGTTGGCCATACGATAAATAAGTATCCAGTTTGTGTTTAGGTATTTCGACCCTTGAGCAAGTGTATGAGTATGTATATGTGGGGAGTTTGTTTACTAGAGATGGACGCTGTGATGGAGACATTGAAAGAAGAAAGCTGTTGGGTACTAGGACATATGGTGCACTCAGACCAATTGTTAGTAGTAGTAATGTGGCTACCAAAGCAATGCTGTCTTATTATAGTGCCAACCTGCATGTATGCTAGTGAGACAAGGACATGGCTGAAGAAATGAGATTGTTGAGAAGAATGTGTGGAGAGATAGGATAAGGAATGAGTGATAGAGGTGTCTAGGTATTTTGTGATATACAATCAATATTGTTCACCTGGTATATAAATATCTAAATCCAACATAAATGAATTTTAGGCAGCAATTTCATCGACGTCTTTTGCCAATTTATTTTGATCGATTGTCTTGAAATTAATTTCGTTAAAATATTGCTGTATTTTTCTCAGCAAAAAAGAAATAATAAAAGATTTTCAATAAGATTGATATATTTATATCCTCCGCATTATTGTTAATTAAGGACCCGTATATTTTTATAAGGTTACAGTTTGCCAATGGAATTATTTTATCCACCATTCGGACTGCATGGTAGCCCGCGATTTTTGAAATCATATTTTTGAAATAGGATTCAATTTAAGGTTTTTTAGGGGATGATTTCGATTTACCTACATATTCAAAAAATATATATTATGATAAAAGTAGATTTTTAAGCACATTATCACTAAGTACGACAAAGAACTATTTCTCATCATCTTAAAAAAATCTGAGGTATATTTCGCTTTTTTCAGGAATCTAGACAAGATATAATGACATGAGCGTCGTCAGGGGGGGGGCAGCTGACCCCCCTAGAGTTTATACTAAATTTATTTATTTATTTATCAATGATAAAACCTCACAAAAATCACATTATTACCGCACGTTTTCTCATCATTATCATAAATTTTCATGAAAGTCCATCAAAATACAGTTATTGCATAAAAAAAACCCTGCGGCGCCATTTTATATTACTTTTTTATAAGAAACATTTTTCATACATATTGTGCAAAAATAATACACACATTTTCAAATAAACCAAACCACAAGTCGACCTTCTTCACTATGTCTAAAAAAAAATTTCGCCTGCGGCGCTATTTCAGTTTTTTTCATGATACATCGAATTAAAAAAAAATGCCCCCCCCCCCTAGCTCCGAGGCTGGCAACGCCCATTTATAATGAACCTATAAATAACCTAACCAAATATCTTAAACAATACCTTGGACAGACGAAAATCTGTTAACTAATAATAGTAACTTTTATTCTCAGTCAATAATATAAAGATGTAATAAGATCCACTATCTGCAGTTCCTCATAAAAAAATTATACAGATTGCAAAAAGTCTGTCATTTACTGACGGGTTACTGCTAGTACGTGCATAATTAAAATCTACGTTTAGATGTCAAGCGAAGTGAAGTGGACTACTTGCATATTTAGGAATAGTGATTTGGGCTAAATTATCACATAGGTACCTCGCTGCATAAACTGTCCATTAAAATGTAAATTCACCACCACACGACACACGACAGAATGGGGGGTGAGCGATAATGTTCTACTAATAGCGGGAGTACAGTCATTCAACCTCTAAAAGGTGTGGTGGGAATTTTGACAGACCTCCGTCTCTCCGGGCCTTTTTTTTTCTTGTTAGGTCAGGGGACCGTTTATCGGTGTCCGGTAAGTTCGTCTAAAATCAATTGATCTAAAATCAGTTCGTCTAAAATCAAGTCGTCTAAAACCAATTAGTCTAAAATCAAGTCGTCTAAAACCAATTAGTCTAAAATCAATTCGTCTAATTATCAATTCGTCTAAAATCGACGAATTGATCGTTAGGCAAATTGATTTTGGCCGAATTGATTTTAGACGAATTGATTTTAGACGAACTGATTTTAGACGAATTGATTTTAGAAGAACTTACCGTAAACACCGTTTATCCCTTGTTAGGTTCCTTTTCCTTGTTAGGTCAGGGGACCGTGACATCCTTCAATGTTACATCTCGTCTTTAAGGCCGACGTGTCTCATGTAGCTCACGATCAGCCTCGGTGCGAGTAGTTTTGCCTTCTCGGAGTCCAGTAGGAGCCCTCCAAGAATGCGAATTCTTTTGTGAGCGAGTGCGTCACAGTTACAGAGGATGTGAATAGGTGTTTCGTTGTCCTTTGAACAGAATCTACAGACTGGAGTCTCTTCGGGTCTTGGAGGCGTTGATAAAAAAATTATAAGTGATTAAAGTAATCCAGGTGGGCGCCACGAATATTGAAGTGAGGAGGCCTTGGACAGATAGAAGGAGTGTCGGAAGGCCACCAAAGAGATGGACCGACGACATTGTACAAATGGCTGGGGGAACTTGGATGCGGAAGGGTCAGAGCAGAGACGAGCAGAAGATGTTGGAAGAGGCCTATATCCAGCAGCGGAGGGAAGAAAGCTAAAGAAGAAGAAGTCATGTAATATTTACATGAAGGATAAGTATACACAACCTGTCTCCTGAGGCTCTTCAATACCTGGACTCCCACAATCTTAAACTCTGACTTCCTAACGCCATGCAATGTATAGATTTACAATTTTAAAAATATCCATACCTACACAGAGGTTAATTTAGATAAATTTGGTGATGGCCTTTCAGGCGTGAAACGGGCGCCAAGGGTTAAACTAAATTTGAAATTCACGTATGTTGGTTGGGGTCAGCTGAAATATGAAATTAAGGTGTAATATTCAGTATGTATCCAAGTGATGATAATAGGTTTAGATTTCCAGGTCATTTAGTGCGCCGCCTCCTCCATACAGACTGGAAGCTGGACTCTGGAATAATCAAGATTATTTACCATAAAGTAATTAAACTGGATAATATGTATTATTATATTGGTACTAGTTAGGACCTCTCAAAATTCACGGAGGGTGAAACGCGTTTGTTTTATTTATTAGATAATCTCGTTAAAAATAAGCGAAATCTAACGAATATGTCTAAAAATATAGTACTTCAGTCAAACAGACAAAATTACTGTAGATTGAATTTCAAAGGCATGATTTTTTTTATCTTTTCGTTTCCATACACTTAAATATGTACCTACATTGCGTTTCATATAACTTGGCCACTGGCTACATAGTAATTCTATACAAAAAGTGTGACAAGACGGATGAAACGAAATGTATGTATTTTTTATCTCAAATGAATGTCACAAGTGGTTGGTTGGCAGAAATTGCCGATGGCAATAAACCCGCCGTTTGAAAATTAATATTTTTCAATAAAGTTTCATTTATTTATTATTTTTTCTGTAAAACCATCCGTCTGGGAGGTAATTTGAAAATAGAAATGAATGGCAGAAAATAAATGGATTTTTTCGCTACCAACTGGAGCGCGGCAGCCCTAGAGGGTCACATTTTTGAACTTATCATTGCAGGCCCAGCACAAACGTTAATTTACTGGGACAGCTGAGGACAATATTAATCGGCTAGCGAAATTTATGTCTCTTTCTCATAGCGTATTTTTAGTAGCAGTTAAAGGAAGATAGCACGAGTCTACTCATGCAGAGCTTAACGGTGTCATCTCTACACTATATTACTCTGAGGTTTGAACCAGGCACCTCCAGATTTCAAGTCCTCACTCCAACGAACTGCGTCATCAGTTTCTCATATTTTATTATAGAGTCACCTTATATTATTATTCTATTCTGTTGAACAATTTACTAAATTTTATTGCGATTTCATATAAGTAGTTGCTTGCATAAATAAATACAATATCAAATATATTACGTTAGGTAGGGACCTAACTACCCATGTACCTAATTCCAGGGTCGAATCAGTGAACAGCGTCTTATAGCTCAGCACCTGAATTTATGCAAAATTTATTTCAAATTTTCTTTGTAGTTTCTGTTTCAAACTTCCGTGAGACGTTGTCATCTTTTTCAGCAATGAAGTTCGCCACCAATGTCATATAAACGCACGTTTCCTCGGAGAAAATGCCCAAAATGTAAATGGCCAATTTTGTTAGGTTTACATATAGAATTATAATGGTATACACAAGTTCAAATTTTATTGGTCTTTCAATTTTTTTAGAAAATGGCCGAATGGAGTTTGAGAGGAACAAAATTTTGTTCATTATTGTGTTTTTATACCCTGTTTTAATTATGAAAATTGACAACAATAATATTTATTTACACTTTTTGTGTACAAAATTACAGATACCTAACATTTTTTTACTAGGGCGAGCCTACCGCAATGTTACAATCTTTGCCAGATAGCTCCGATAGATATAATATATCTATTCCCAGTTGAATACAACCGATAGACACTGTATAATATTTAGAAATGGACCACAAGAAAAGTAGTATTGTCGTCAGACACAGCCCTGATTACATCTCCTTTCAGCAAGCTTCTAGGAATCGTTATGATGCCACCAGACAAAGTTACGACATTGTTGATTGTTATTCCTAATACTAATAATATTATTAATTATTATCTACTCGACAATAACACTTCTAGGAAGGAGCCAAACAAAACTGTACATAAATTTATATCTTCATAATCCCCCATAAATATTAACTTGTGTCTCACACCAGTGATAGTCTTGACGCTCCTTCGATCCTATTGGTTAACATCTGACCAATCACAACGCCTCAGATTTCAAGAGATAAAATTTTTTGGAAATCCACTGTTTGTGAACTGCATGTTTGCGTTTTCACTGTTGCTATTACAACGAGGATGTTTTTTTTTAGAGAAAGCACTTTAAACAGATCTGTCTAATTTAAGCGGGCACCTAAAGGACACCAGAACCAATCAGGGCTTGAAAGTAAGTCTCATAGGTGCGTACGTCTAAACTTCACTTGAAATCTGAGGCGTTGTGATTGGTCAGATGTTAACCAATGGGATCGAAGGAGCGTCAAGATATCACCGGTGCGAGACGCATGTTAAATTTATTTATTCGTGTTAAGTACTCTCCATTTCACATTATTTGTCTCTTGGGTTTCCGTGGATACGAAATTTTTCCATAGAATTACTACTAAGAATCAAGTATCCAGTGGACAAGTTTCCGATCCAACCAGCCAAATTTGTCGTTGCGAAGCACGGGTAATTCAGCTAGTACCTAATAACTTCATAGTTGCTTCAGTAACTTTATAGATGAATAATTTAACATCTGTCTGTACATGCTGAATTACTTTGTAACTTGTATCTATACTTTTATTATTGACTGATCTAGTGCACTATTTGGTTAATGTGAATACACAAGTTTGTAATGGAGAATGCTTGTATAGTTTGTGTAAAAAACCAGTCCCTAGCGTAAACGAAATGTAACTCAAATGATAGGTAAAAATGAGTAATTAAATGCTGCATAGGTGGCATCATCCAAATCAATGGCTAAATCCTTTCTCAACAGATAGAACATTACTATTTTCATATGTAACAATCTGGATGGTATGTAGAATTAGGACGGAGTGTTGTAAGGTCCCCGCATACCTCAAGGGCGCTGAAATCATCATGTCCAGAACATCCAGAGATGGCAAAAAGGATTTGGGCTCGTATTTGCAATCCCAAATACTTTCCTGCCCACTTCAAAGCATGTTAAAAGCTTGTGAAGTCGAGAATACATCAATACTTGTCGCAGGTTTTCACATACTATGTAGATTAATTTTTCAGGTTAATCGTGTAGTTATCAGATGCTCCAACGTTTTGGAGAACCTACTGCCTACTGCCTCACAACCCGTGACCAAGGCGGCAGGCAGTAGGTTCGCCGAAACGTCGGAGCGTCTGATCGCTACACAATTAACCCGAAAAACCAGTGTTGTGGGTTGTGTGAGTTCATGTGTGGTATCGTATGAAAGGGTGTCGGGAAAGAAATCCAGATCGTATGTTAAGTCAGATGCGCCCTGGGAGGGCGTGTTTGGTATCGTCTGAAGACCGTTAAAAGCAGATCTAGGATGTGAAGTTTTAAATTTTTTTTATGGTTACTTATTTTATTAGAGACCGGATTATATGCAACTTAAAATGGTTGAAATATGCATGAAAATATGTATCATAAATTCTCGAAATATGCAACAATACCACCAAAAAGTACCAAAATATGCAACATTAATTTAAATAAATACAACAAATTAGCATTTCTACATGATTTTATTTGACTTAATTTTTACTAAATTTATAGTTTGGTATCGTTTGGAAGACCGCGAAAAATGCATATAATCTGGTCTCTTCTTATTATTATCCATCTGGTCCTGAAATAACACTGAAAGGATGGGTTTACCCTTGATATTTGAAATTGCGGGAGATATCAGAGTGTATAAAACAAATAAGTGAATAAATAAATAAACAGTATAAACATCTATTGTATTATTTATTTATACTATTTATATAATAATATAATATTCAACATGCAATTATCACTGTTGACATGTACTAGTCTCAAGATCACACAACATACATCAATAATAACATAATATTGTACCAGAGTTCGCCCATATATATCACTGATAAATATGATGATATATATCAGATTGTTACACCTTGATATATATCACATCGTGTATTAGCATGTAAGTACCACTTTGTAAACATAACCTGTACCTGGACTGGCGCTAAGGCAACAATAGTCGCTGTTAAGCTGGTCCAGATCTTTTATACTTTATTAAATAAATAAATATCAAGTGATTTTTATTACTAATTGATAACAAGTATTTTAATTTGTCCAAGTTATTTTGCTCAAATCCTGGATTTTCATGCATTGTTATATGAGTAGAAAATCATTTACACAAGGCACACAATGTAAAAGCTCTAGAAGAGAGTATGAAATCAAGTAGCAAAGTTAGCATCCCGAAGAATTTAGGGGTAATACCAGCCACCCCACAAACTTTTTTTCAGATGTGTGCCTTGTGTAAATGATTGTCGTCTGTTGTTTACTCATGTCACACCATCCAGTACATTAAAATTCGTAAAATAAGCAACCATATTTCAAAAATACGGTTTCCTATCGATACATATTGTATCAACTTTTGATATATATCCGATCTTTAGAATAAATATCGGATATTTTGGGAACCCTGGTATGTAGTATATGTCAGGTCTTCAGTTGATCTCTCTACAGAACCATGTAGTATATAGCAACAATAACAACAGTGAAACAATTCATATAGTTAATACATCATATAATATTATACTCAGCAGGTAGCAGGTATTCCCACTCCAATCACAAGCTTGTCAATTTATCACTTAAAACATTTTATTATTAGTATTCAGTAGGCCAACAATCAATCAATTATTCCATTTCAAAAAATAGTTAAACATATTTTTCCTTTATGTTTGTCGGTACTCTAAAAAAAAGTACATCAAATTTTTCCTCAAATTTTTACTCCAATGTGTGACTGTATTAAGATTCTATAAAACTCCATAAAAAAGTTGCCAAAAATAATAATTTTTTCAACATTTTTCAATGTACTTTAAATTTTAATGCATTTTTAGAGAAATTACTAGTTTAAGAATTCAATTTTAAAATGCCTTTAGTCAACAACTGAGTGAGATGTAATTCAAATTAAGAATACCTTTTGTTGACAAGTGAATGTGACAATTCAAAGTAAGACTCTCTTTAATGAAAGAATTCACATTTGGAATGCCTTTTGCCAACAACTGAATGAGATGTAATTCAAATTTAGAATCTTTTTTGTTGACAAATGTATGTGACAATTCAAAATTAGAATCCTTTTTGTTGACAAATGAATACGACAATTTAAAATAAGAATACCTTTTGTTGACAAATGAGTGTGACAATTCAAATTTAGAATGCCAGAAGAGAGAATTTCTTGATTTTAAAAGAGTTCTATAGAATCAAATACAATATTCCTTTCAATATTTCATTTTTTGTGTCTTTTTGATTCGAAAAACAAACAAAAAATCTATACACAATATATTACACATGTTTTCAAATGCAAATTTAGTTTCAATTTCCAATCAATCTTTATTTTTTTTCAAAATAATGTTTCATTTTTCATCCATCTACACATCAATAGACGTCATATAATACACAATTATTACATTAAATCGTAACTGTGAAAAAATATATAATTTTTTTTCATAATTTTCAAAAATGGAGAAAATTCCTACGAACCAAATCAGACAGACAGACAAAAAACAATATATGTTTGTAAATATTTACAAATTTGTTTTTACTAAATTTCTGAAAATTGTGGTGCATTATACATACTAAAGTTACTGAGCAAAAGTTGTTTTTCACTTTTTTTATTTAAATTTACATTGTAATTTAATAATTACAAAATATCCACAGCTCCGTATTAAACAATGCAAATTATTTAGAAACTAGCTGACAGAAATCGATGGCAGAAAATAAGTTTCTGAAAAAAAAAATAGATAGGTACTACTGCTGTTTACTGTAAGGAACCTATATAAAGGTGAAAAGAACTATTGAACATTGAGCCCCTTCTATTATCTATGACAAATCTATGGTGGACGCCATGGGAGCTACAAACATATGTTTGCGTGTCATATTGCTTGTCCACAATTGCATGAAACCCGGTGATATTTCAGTGACTCATTATGTATAGTCAGTGTGGAAATTACCTTTGGAAAAAACCTATGTAATTTAATGGTAAATTAGCATACTTTACATTGAGAAAAAATGGTGTACCTAGCGGAAAGGCTAGTAGAGACAATGGCAGTGTTCAAATTTTGTCGATGGCTTTATCCGTTAAGTCTCCCTACATATATACAGGTTCCCTAGTTTACTGAGTGCAGATCAAAGTGTGGCATTACCACCATCTATCATTCGTTTGAAAAAGCATTTTACAATTACTGTGTTATTACGAGGTAACTGAACGGACTCATGCACTGAGTATGGTTACAGCAGAATTCTGGCTTTAACATTTTTTTTTTTTAAATTTTAACTTAAATATCGGAGCCGTGGATTTGAAATGTGTACAGCAAATAAAGGAATCTGCATTGAAATTGTGAACCGATAAAACAGTTGTCTACTTCAGCGGTTCCCAATTCTTTTTGGCTACGGAACCCTAAATGATCTACCTTTTTTTCGTGGAACCCTATTCGACAACAAAAAAGCGAATTGACCAAAATTACATTTTAACACAGTGGCGGATCCAGGATTCAATTTTGCGGGGGGTGAAGGTCGTCACATGGAAATAAGACCTTGAGGTATAAAGAATGTAAATAGCGCCGCAGGCGACTTTATTTGAGCCTGAGTGAAGAAGTCATGATACCCATACTTATCCTTTAATTTATTTTCTATAAATAAAAAAAATACCAAAGAAAATAGCGCCGCTGGCGAATTTTTTTTTTGATAGTGTGTGAAATGATGAACCTGCTTGCCTTTATATAGCAGGCCTCTGGGCAAACTTTTTGGATGAAGGGCCATTTGAAATTACTATAAATGAGCGACGGGTCGCAAGTAAAATACAATTTTAGATTAACTATCAGGGTTAGAATAATGCGCCGCAGGCGAATTTTTTTTTAGAAAAATAGGTGGAGTGAGAAGATAAACATAATAAATTAGCGCCGCAGACGATTTTTTTTTTTACCAAACAATGTAGTAGTTTTAGAAAATTCATGATGTGATGACAAAATTATGTAGTAATAATGTGATTCTTCGAAAACTAGTTGTATATAAAGTACTGTCACTCATGGTTTTGGGGGAGGCTTCTGTCCCCTAGCCCCCCTGGATCCGCTAGTGTTAACACCCATGACAGGTTTGTTGTTATGTTCGACTTGAAAAGAAAAACTATGTTTTTATTGAAGAATCCGCACATAGTTATTTAGTGTGAAGAATGAAATTTCAGCATTTACTACGACGATACGCTCTAACTCACGGAACCCCTGTTAGTCCGAGAGCCCGCTGCTTAATTTATGACGTATCTGTTTTTTGATCGAAATGTGGTATAAACGATAGCTTACCAATAGGGTATTACATCGCACTAGGGTTGCCTATCAAAATCTTGCCGCAACCCCTCCTGCCCCCCCCGAAAAGGTCCCTCTTCGCGGTTTTTCGCATTTTATAGGAATATGGTAAGAGATAGGAGAAAGTTGTCAATGACAAAAATAATCCTTGCTAAATTCTCTACAAAAAATATTAAGTCAATTTTTTCATAGGACTAGTAGTTTACCCGTAATGGCCGGTCAAAAATCAGGATATTTTTTGAATAAAAAAAAATTTTTTTTTTTTTTTTTTTCTTTAACATTCTTCCACCCATTATCACTAACATTTTATGGAAAAAAACATTTGGCCTGCGGCGCTATATCGCTGATTATTTTATGAAAAACTAAATTTTAAGAATTTTCTTCACTGAGTTTTATTGCAATAACTCCAAAATTATTAGATGTATGAACATAAGTTATAGCTCGTTTTGTAGCTAAGACTATGGTAATTAATTCGTTCTCTGACTATTTTCCTGTAGCTCTTATCAATTTTCAACCAATTTAGTTTAAATACATTTTTTTAGTATTTCAAATGAATTTCGGTTTTGGAACGGCCATTGCGGGTTAACTGCTAGTTCTACGAAAAAATTGACTTAGCATTATTTGTAGAGAATTTAGCAAGGATTATTTTTGTCATTGACTACTTTCTCCTATCTCTTACCATATTCCTATAAAATGCGAAAAACCGCAAAGAGGGACCTTTACGGGGGGGGGCAGGGGGGGTTGCGGCAAGATTTTGATAGGCAACCCTAGTGCGATGTAATACCCTATTGGTAAGCTATCATTTATACCACATTTCGATCAAAAAACAGATACGTCATAAATTAAGCAGCGGGCTCTTGGACTATGTGACCCTTCAATTTAGGAACCGCCGGTCTACTTTACCCACTGTAGATCAACGATCAAACCAATTTTAATACGTAGTAGACAATGTAACATGATTACAAAAAAAAAATACAGTTTAATAACGCTACTACTTCACTCCCACAACACAAGCTTTCTAACATACAGTGAGTTGTGAATCTGTGAGCACATAAACTCACATTTTTTTTATACAGTAATATTCACAAAAAAAACACAGTGCTGGAAAAGTTGATACAAAAAAAAATAGCAGTGGTGTAAAAGATTAAAAAAAGACAGTTTCATACTAATATTTATTGATACACCAATGTCTTTTGTGAGAAAAAAACAGAAAATAAAACACTATAAAAAAATCGCACTACACTTAATTCCATTTGCCTAATTTGTTGTTTATTTTTTTTTTAATTCTTTTGTACACAATATTCATATTACAAAAAAAAATAAAACAGAATATATAAAAAAAAAAGATATTTATTATGTAGTAACCAGTTCTGAGAAAGTTCTTGTGTAAATCACCAAAAAATGTTTATTTATTTATTTTGCGTACAAACGCAAATCGTGGTGTATTTGTTGTTTACGAATCACTTTTTTTTCGCACAGTTATTAAAAAAAAGCACTTTTTTTTAATAGTTCAACACTAAGACTGTCTTATTTTTTTAATATTTATTTATTTATTTAATTCTTACAGTCCACTAAGTTATTATTGTTCAACACACACCTTGGATCGATAACGGAAAACTAGAAAATGTTACACAGTTCAACATTTACATTTTTTTTATTTATTTTTTTACACTTTTTTATATTTTCAATATATAGACATGTTATATATTTATTTATTAAAAGTTATATATAAAAACCACATTAAAATTCCACAATCCTTTTTTTTTTTAATTTATTATTTATTACTATTAAACATACCTTAGAATATCATTGAAAAAATAACATAATATTTAATCATTTTACAAAATCCTACATTTTTTTTATTATATTTAAAAAAAAATAAAGAAAATAATTAAACGAAAAAGCTGGGAAATTTAAAGAGCAGAAAAAATTTCATCAGAAAAAAAAATGTGTATTAGTAGTTTTCTAGAATATAAATGAATTTACATTAATTTACCCTTTAACATTTATTGAACATTTAATATCATGCGCTAAACATTTAACATTCATTAATTTTTTTTTTGTTAGAAAATTTATTTTTCTAATTACAAAACCCTATTCTAACAGTGAACCAGGTTCAACCTAGGTGTACAATTTTAATACAAACGCGTTATAGGAAAATTGTTTTTTAATATTTAAAAGATTTAACACTTTTAAAATACTTTATTCTATCGTAAACGCACGGGGGTGGATCACCGCCTCCTAGAGCAGGTACTCTAGCCGTGCTGTAACAGTTGGCAACATAGCATAATGATCGCATAGGACCACCACTCCTGTCAAATCTCCTAATAGAATATAATACGTGGTCCGTCATACTCATTGTTAAGGGACTGTTATTCCATACATTTCCTTAGCGACGGTAATGGCAACCTTGCCTATAATGCTATAAGAGAGAAATGTCAAGGTGGCGGTGCATGGATGCATATACACATTATGAACGGAGACAATAAATGTATTTAAATCCATTTAATCCACGAAGAATTCAAACCACAAAAAAAGGAAGAACGTGCATTTAAAAAAAATTAAAAAATAATAACGTGAAGTGAATGAAAATCATAACCGAATATATGTAGTATAATTTATTTCTATTAAATGTTCATTTTTTGTAGCGTTTTTATTTTTTATATATTGTAGTATATTTTTATATATTTTTGTCCTCATTGTATGCTTTATTATTTGTATTATTGATAGAGTATTATTATTATTACTGATTAGCAGATATAGGAGGTATGTATTATGTGTTATTTATTTATTACGAGAACAGGACACGCTGTGTATTTATGTTACGTAGGATCGTGTATGTACGTGCGCACGTACAATTGTGATGCGTGTATGCGTGACCTCGTTGCAGTGCAGATTTAATTGGGACGATTGCGTCCTCTAAATCCACCGCGAGAACCACCACCGTCGCCTCTGTCCTGAAAATTAAAGAAAAACACGATTATTTTTGAAAATTGCAATTTATGTACGACATTACTATTGCAATAAGTCCGCCTTTTGGCATACTTCTGTGTCTAATAAGATTTGTTATTTATATTTGGACTGTGGCTAATAGAGATTAATTTATTAATGTTAACAGAGTGTAGAACGTCTGCTAGCATTTTGTCGGGAAAACATAATTCAATTTGAACCATAAGCAATATTGAACAAATTCGATGCTGAGATGTACCATTAATCTCATGACAGCATCTCGTCCTTAATATTTGACAAAAAGAACATTGACAATTGGGAATGAGGGATGATTCACAGTGTAACTGTGGACACCCGAAGCAAGCCATGCAGCACATCTTGCGTGATTGCCCCATACGTTCTTACCCCGGTACCATTGACAGTGCTGCCAGCCTGTCCCCTGAATTCATCCAGTGACTAGAGGCGCTGGATGTCAGACTTTAACGATGTGACAATACTTCGACGTTGCCATAAATAAATGTCCTATACAGCTAGTTTAGTATATTTTATACAGACCGACTTTGACGGAAATTGCTCTTTTCGGCAGACATTACGGAGATGAAAAATATATGTATTACCTTATGCATCTGATGATGTGGCCTGTACCCCCCTCCTCCTCCGCCACCCTGCTGCTCCCTGTGATCCCTGTAGCCCCCGTGCTGGTCCCTGTCTCCGCCACGGTACCCCTTGTACCCACCTCCGCCACCACTCCCATAATTATCACCACCGTTACCGTGATCTTTATTGTAACCTCCATTGTCCTTATTATAACCACCGTGATCTTTGTTATATCCACCGCCATGATCTTTGTTGTAACCTCCATGATCTTTGTTGTAACTGCCATGATCTTTGTTGTAACCTCCATGTTCTTTGTTATAACCACCATGATCTTTATTATAACCACCATGCTCTTTGTTGTAACCACCATGCTCTTTGTTGTAACCTCCGTGATCTTTATTGTAACCACCATGATCTTTGTTATATCCACCGTGTTCTTTATTGTAACCTCCGTGGTCCTTGTTGTAGCCACCCCCGTGGTCTCTGTTGTAATTATCACGATTGTAGTTTCCTTTATTACCGCCTCCGTACGAGTCGTGCTTCTCGTATCCTCCATGGTGGTGTGACTTCCCTTCGTAGCTCCCTTGATGGCTGTTTTCCTTGTAGGGCTGCGGCTCAGGCACCTTCCTCTGGTCCTCCTCCTCCTGCCGCTTCTCGTAGTGGATGAAGTCGTCGAAGATGGACGTGGAGTGCTTGTAACCGTGCATCATCCTCAGCACCTGCAGTCCCTTGGCGTGCGGCACCTCCTGGGTGTCCCTCGAGTTGGTCACGGGTTTGTTTTCATTATTCTCGAGACGTATGTGTCTCAACTGAACATTAGGCACGTCCTTAACATAAACCCACCTCACTTTAAACTGTCCCTTCCACTTGTCTTGCGACCACACACTAGAGTTGGAGTTATAATCCACGGCACTGACCATCTGAGCCATGCCACAAAAGTGTCCACTACCATTCACTGAAAAGAACAAATAGATCACTCCGTTCTCCTTCTCACGTTCACGGAACGCCATGTCCAATCTTTTATTACCGTGTTCTGTACTGCACCAAATCTCATACTTGATACTCCTGTGAATATCGTCCTCGGAATATGATTTGATCACAAAGAACCTAGCATTGGGTGCGGTGAGATCAAAATCACCCGGATTGTAGTTGTTTTTTATCTTGAGTTCATCTAGCACAGGGTGGGGCAGCACGGGCTGGGGGGGCGGCTGCTGGAGCTGCGGGGGAGGCATCTGCGGAGGAGGCTGCGTGGGGCCCCCCTGCATGAGCAGAGGCTGGGGGGGCGGGGGGCGTGGCATGGGAGACCAGTTGGGACGCCCTTGCATTGGACCTTGTTGTGGAGGAAGCACCATCTGGTTTATACACATAAAACATTAATACAATACACAAAAAGATAATATTTTCTGGGTGAATACCGGAACATTTCCGAATCGATAAGAGGATGGGATATAGAATTGATCCTCAACTCATAAACAATTTTTTCGGAAATGTTTCAGTATTTATCTAGACAGATGATATGTAATTGGGTTGGCTGGTAGAAAATAATATTTTAGTAGTAATTTTATTACCATTAGGCAATAAGCCCGCCTTTTGACAGAGTATTTTATTTTTATTTTCGTTTTTTTGGCATTTCCAAGCGAGAGATCTAAGTTATAAAAGTAGATAAACCTGTTGTTGCATATGCATCTGTTGCTGCATGGGGATTTGTTGCTGCTGCTGTTGCTGGGGTGATTTCTGTTGCTGCGGTGGCGGCTGTGCCAGGGGTGGCGGCGGTTGTGCCATGGGGGAGGGCGGCTGCGCCACGGGCGGGGGAGGCATGGAGGGCCCCGGGCCATTGTTGTTGCTGACGGCACTGGGCTTGCTGCTACTGCTGCTGCTTCCGCTGTCCCACGTCCCAATGTCCATGTTGTGCTTACCAGGGATGATGGGTGGGGGAGGCATTCCTATACACACAAATACAATATTAAATAATCTTACATAATAATAAAAATGGACATACATATATATGTATGTGGGTATGTATGTTTGTCCCACCATAACTCTCCAAATTAATATATAAATAAAATATTTAGACCAAATTTGGCACACGACTGCCTTGCTACCTGGAAACGAATACTGTGTGGTAGAAACTTCTGGAAATGCAGAACCTTCTGAGAAATTTTGCTTGATGAGGGGATCCAAGGATTATGTGGGGTCATGTGTGGTATCGTATGAAAGGGCATTGTAAAAGAAATTCAGATTGTAAATCATATTTTGTCCAGCTCAAGCCATCAGGAAACACTGAGTGATCGAGGGCATCCGGTTTAGAAAATTGTAGGCTTAATTGAACATTATAGAACCTTCTAGAAAGTTGTCAGAATGAATAAACAGATGAACACGATTCGGGTTGTACTTTCGACCTACTTCACCATCCAAATTTGCCGTTGCGAAGCATGGGTAACTCAGCTAGTATATCATAAGGAGGATACAGATTACACGTACTGAATGAAGATGTAATTTGAAATCTCACCTGGTCCCTTCTTCTTGAGTCCCGAGCTCTGAGTAGACGGCTGCGGTTTAGCCGGTTGGCTCGCAATAGTCGCCCAAGTCTTTTTGGGTGCACCGCCTCCACCGCCGTCCTTTGCCTCCTTGAGAAGCTCCTTCTCCAACTTGTTACTGTCTGCCAGAGAGAGCCCCTGGACTCCCGCCTCGACCGCCTTGAGTCCATCGGGCATGTACAGACCATCCTGTCTGTAGTAGTCGTCGTAGGGTTTATTCCTACCGCCTAGTTGGCCTCCCCACGTGGAGTAATCGCCATTGCTGTTGAAGTAATTGAAGGCCACTGCGGACGTGGGTTGGCCGAATGTGGCTGTGGAGAATGCTGTGGTCGACGGACCAAACACTCCTGGATTAACAGAAACAACAACACGTTAATAAATATAAAATGTACCAAGTGTGTAATACATTAGCAACACGACACAACATTTAGTTGAGCACATAGGCTTTCACGGTCGGCGTCAATCGGAGTAACTAGATTGTCCAGGATTGTTGACATTAACTGGCCGGGTCTAAGTGGCATAAGAAGCTGATGACGTCACATATTGTGGTAAGAAAACGTATGAGAAGAAATATTCCATAGACCAAGTGATAATGGGTGGTTGCCATGGAAGCCTCGGATGGTCCATTGGGCGATGCTATATGTCCCAATGTTTCTCAGTTGCTGGTCACACACAGTGCGATAGCAGTGACACTTAAAAACCACGGTAATACAGTCCGGATAATCTAGTTACTCAGATTCAGTAGAGCGCTTTCATACAAACATACATGCATGTTCGGTATGAAGAGTGGTGGGTATGAACTGTATTGGTATGGATGGGTATGAACATTCATTCTCCTTGTATGCTCTGTATAATGGGACATGTATCATTACCGTCCATAGCATAAGAGTCGTGCTGAGCATATCCTCCTAGGAAGGTCATGGGGTCCGTACCATTGGTGGACCATGTCCCGTCTCCCACTCCGAATGACTGGTACTGAAAGGCCGTGCCCGCTGTGCCATAGTAACCTAATGAAACAACATAAAACAATGCCAACAATAATATAATACAACATCATTGTGGATTGTTTCTACACTGGACCTCACTGAACCCCACCTCAGGTACCTCCCACAACCCCTTCCCTACTTCCAAATACTATTCTATGGCTGGAGGAATAATTGTTGGATAATAGATAGAGCTGTCAGTCTTGGAATCAGTTGCCGGAGTCAGTGGTACTTGTTCCTACCACCAACACTTTCAAGAATAGACTGGACAATATAAAAACAACTTAACTGGGACTCGGGAAAAAACAGCGAAAGCTGCCTACCCAATAACAAATATATTTTTTTTAAAAAGAAGTATCCCGGAGAATTTAGGGGTCGCAGGTTCAAATACCAGTCACCCCACAAACATTCTTTCGGATTTTTCAGATATGCGAGTTGTTTAAATGATTATCGTCTGTTGTGTATTCATATAACACTCTCCTGTACATTAAAATCTATTAAATAACCAATTTCGTTTAAAAAAATCATGTTTCTTCAGATATAAATCAGATACAAATCAATTTTGGATACATAGCAACTTTTGATATACGTATATCCAATCTCTATCATAAAATATGGGGAATGTTTCCTGCGATTGCAGCGAGACCCAGACTGACGAACACCGCCTCATATGTCGAGACATGCCAATGAGGTGCGATGCGAGGGACCTGATGATGGTCACTGACAATGCAGTTACGGCTGCTAATGTCTGGAGTGGGGTGGCCTAGTGGGGAGAAACCCGGACCCGGAAATGAATGAATGAACTCTTAAGATGGAATTTTAGCAACCCCTCTGTAAATAATTGTAAATATGTTTCCATCCTTGGACAAGGACACTGAAGGAATGTAAGTTAGGGGTGGGGTTTGTCTGGGGACTCCCTTCTAGCTAACCCTGTGCGAACCTCTTAAAAATATTTTAAAAAGTCCTCTTAAAAAGATGTACGGGTAAAGAGGACGCTATATGCGCCTGTGCTACCCGGGGATGTGGAGGGCCTTAAGTCCATGGGAGTTCTTCAATGTAAACCCTGCCCTCACCCAGTGAATCTGTTTGAGTGTGACACATATAGTAGGTAGTTGTATAGTTACCCTGTGGAGCCGTGTAAGGGTCTGGTGGAGAGGATATGGGCGCGGCGTAGGAAGGGTGCTGATGCCTCCATGACTCTACCAGCTCCTCACCTCCTCCGCCCTCTACCTGCTCTTTACATACATTGCTACCTGCAACACAACACAACAATACATCATCAACACATAGCTCAGTCTAAATATTAACAATCTTACCAATAAACACCTCATTTCTAAAACAATATTAAATTATAACATATCGCATATTGAAGGTCACTCCGCACACCCAAATAACACAAGCGCCAGTTAGGCGCTTCGCTCTTTCAGCCCAAAGTTACTCAGACGCCCCCAGGGTTAGCCGGAAGGGCACCCCCCAGCAACACCGTCCGGAATGACACCTTCAATATCCCTGCTACAAGGAGGATAACAAATAATGAGCTACATTACATAATAACTTAAAAGACTAATTACAAAACTATTCGACCGAGCTAGTGGCAGCAAAAATAAAGGACCCTGAGGGCTTGACTTAAAAGACTGGTTTCAATGCTGTGGCGCCAGGCGCCACAACCCGGCGATTGTGTGGAATCAAAACAAACAAACCTCCCCGCATGGGAAAAATAAAATTAACCCACCCAAGCCTCCACCAAGGAGAAAGGAGGATACGACTATCGACATGAATTGATGCTATATTGAAATTGCGAAAATACAAGTTTAAAGTAAACTAAAAGTGTTTTATTTTGATGCCCTGCCTGATTACAGTAACAGAGTTCTCAATAATAAAATTCACTATAATATGGGAAATACGTGAGCTAAAAATGATTACACTCGTAATTAAATTTCATTTAATAGTAGAGATGTACAGACTATAGTCGCCGACTAGTCAAGAAAGCCGAAATGCTGACTATTATAGTCGGCCGACTAATCAGTCACTTGAGTGCCAACTAGTTCGCCCATCACTAGATTTTACATACGGAAGGAAACACTTTTACGATTTATAGCAATGATATAAATAATGGCTATCCCTGCTCTATGTGTTATTGTCAAACATAATACTAAAGTTGGTTGAGACATTGTATAATATTTCTATGTAAGTGTTTACATAATATGAATAGTACATAATACAGTTGTGACAACATCTCATCCTATATACCTGACTACATTATCTATCATTTCATTTACATAATACATACACACACTCATGTGTAATGCCATGTATTATTCACAAACATAAACTTCCTCTTCTTAGCGTAGTGCAAACAGTTAGACTCTCTGTCCTCTTTGTGTTCCCCTGAGGGATGTTTAAGGTAATTACGGAGAATCCTGTTAATCAGAGTCTTCTTCATGTCGACCAGATCCTCAAGGGCGTGTATGACTGCATGCATGAATGTGACGGAAACTAAGAAGGATAGAGCTGTCTGGTGCTGTGTCCTCTCTGCCTACCCTGCAAGGGACGTGGCGTGAGGGTATAGATAGATAGACTCACAGTATCAAGGATGAAGATTGTCAGGCTTACGACCAACCTCGGCTGACTTTAGACTCGAGAAACATTTGCCATTTCAGTTCAGCCCAGCTGGAATTCGAACCCAGACCTTCGTCTTACACAGTAGGGATCTCATCCACTACTGACTACACCACGAGGAGCGACAGCTGCATTGTCAAATTCAGTATACGTTAATACCTATGAATTGTTGCCGACTGACTGAACTAGCAAAAAGATTTATTTATTTTACTTATTCATAGTGCCAAAATAAGGAATAAAACAGTCAGTCTAAAGCTTGCATGGTATGCGAAGTACAGAATACAATGGGATTTGAACCCAACACCTCCCTCTTCCGCCATCCCAGTCAACCCAAGCTCCAACCGTGTACTCAAACATTTTAAAATAAAAACAGATCCCTACTCCGAAAAATACATTTGACAACTTGCTAGGACTATTCCCCGCACTCTTTTCTAATATTTTTTCATGTGTCCTGTAAATGATGTCACATAGTTTTCAGCAACGAGGTTTGCAACTCATTCTGAGGTACGATTTCACTTTTCAAATTTCAACAAAGCTAAAGAAACAGCCGTAAAATTTCCCACAATATGGTAGTGAATCAATATTTACATACAATACAAATTTTGTTTAAAATATGACAAATAAATGGCTTATTCATAATGTAATTAATTACACAACATTCTATTATATAAAACAAAACTAATACCAAGTTAGGTATTTTGTTTTAATTGCCAAGTTTATGATAATATTTGCAGTGAAATATTTGGCAATTTGTCACATGTGACCTAAAGGCGGTGATATTTTGTAGAAGGTAAAAACAATCACAACAAAGCCATAACAATTAGTAGCCGGCGTTATGATAATATTGTATTTGTGTGGGGTCGCCTACAGCTACGTCACGTTGTATCAAACACATTCCACATACCTGGGTTCCCTTGCGATTTCATCCGCTGTGAGACGTCCCAGCGTGCCACATGGAACAAAAAACAAACACAGACATCGATCAATCGTCATTCTACAGAAATACGTAACCCATAAAGGTGTAATGATTGTGTAAAAGTCGGAATTACCTGATCTGACACGCCTGCTGACATTGGCTGGTGATGGAGTCTTAAATCGCAGTCTATGTGTCGCTACGCTTGTAAACACTACACCTTATATATAAAGATACTTTTGTACACTGTGTGCTGTCCAACATGTATATCAAATAGTCTTTATTGTCTGTATCACACTTTAAACACACTTAAAACAGTTTCGGTTGAATAAAACAACACATTACATTAAGATGATTACAATACGATAATGGCGGCTCCGGGACATCTGAGTGAGATACGAAATTTTCGTTTTGCGCATGATACTGCGCATACGTCCCACACAATGTTGCAATTATATAAAATTAACACACGTCAGAATAATGTCAAAAGGGTAAAATTTTGTTTAAATATATCAAAATCAATCATACAACCTTATTTAACTATAATTTTATCCATTTAACTTCTTTTTTTCATGAACACTTATTAGATACGCACAATAATGATCACTGTTCAGAATAATATTTAAGTATATGGCAATATTTGTTATTACTACGGAGAGACATCTGTAGAATAACCAAAATATCTCTAAAGAAAAAGTTTGTAAAACAGTTATAATTAAATCCTGTAGATGGCAGCACAAGGAATATCTTGTCAAGAAAGGTGAGAATCTGTAGCCCTCTATAGAAAACGACGGAAAGCTTGTAAAAATTCATAAAAAATAATCAAAAATGTCCCCTCCACTTACGGTCGTGGACGCTTGTCATTGTAGTTTGTTATGTATTATTGTATTATGTAGTGAAGCGATTGTTTAGTAATTAGCGTTATTGAAAATTACAATGAAATATGTCTTCGGAGGAGCAGGAGATGCATAATAAAAGTGTATCGGTGCAAGTAGATAGTGATTTTGCTTTATTATTACCAAGCGGGTTGTATGAAATTAAAAAAATGGAGCCCAGATCTCAGCCAAGGCTCAGAAGAATCGCTTTTTTATGTTTATTCTTAGGAATATTCGGTATTTTTGCGTTTGGATATTTTTGCCCCGATCAGGTACGATATGTTTTAACAATTCACACTTCATTTATTAATTGTTTCCGAGTAATTTTATCTCATGAATGTATCATCTGTCATGGTGTTATTTGTTTATTTACAACGCGGAGAGATTACTAGCGTTAGATTACACAACACACAGATAATTATCTAGAATTATTATCTTTATAGTTTATTAGCGTTACAGTTTAATCTAATGCGAGATAATTTTGTTGCACATAAGATAATGAACATTATCAGAACCTTTCACTCACAATACAATGTCATTAGACTCTGAATACCTAATATTGAATTCAGTATCTTATTTGTTTTACATTTTTATGGATTTTCCTCACTATGAACATCACAATGAATAATTGCAATCACTTTGCAGTGTGCAATCACATTTTAAAACGAAAAATTAAGATAAAAAACAGCAAGTCATATTCTAATTATGCATTTCATTACCCAAGAAAAAATATTTTGGTTTCCTTATAGATATTTTTTATATTAGCGTCTACGAACTAACAGATTATTGAAAATCCTTTTGTAAAAAAAAGTTATTTTTTCTCAAAAACGTGCCAAGTATGGTATTTTTTTGCTCGGTTCAGCTGCGGGTGGGCCCGGGCGAGCGCACAGAAAGTCAGAATGTGTTTTTTTTTTTAAGAAATTCGTAGACTCATATGTTTTAGCTTTCAAATGTCATCCCTGTCAAAAGTTTTTAAAAGTCTGCACCACCCGCATCCAAGCCTAACGTACAAAATACCATTTTGAGCGCTTTTCTAAAACAAAATAAGCTTGAAAAAAGTGGGGCTGCAATAATGTAATAGTTCCAGCAAGTTGAAGTTGTTACTTAGTATTAAGGAGTGTTTACTGCTGCTATTTGTAAAAAATGTGGTCAAACAAACAGACATATTAGTTTATTATGTTTCAGTATGAAACTTAATCCTTCTTTATGAATAAATTATGCAAGAATCTGAAATTTACAGTCTTGGTTCAAAGTTCTTAAATGCTCCTCCGTAGATGTTAAAGTTAATGGAACATTGCAATTGTTCTGCTTCACCAACCAAATATGCCATCGCGAAGCACGGGTAACTCAGCTAGCAAATAAATAAATACCTAATTACTTGTCCCCAGGTGTGTGCGTTATCGAGCCGGGACAGGTTCTCGGAAGTATCGTTAGCGGGCTTCCAAGACAACCTGGGACGGCCGCTGCCGGGCACTCTGTCCAAGTCGGGTCTCAGCTACGATGAGGTCCTCCACGATGACTTTCAGTTCAACATTGACGGCCACGACGTCATGGTCTTCCTGCACATTCAGAAGACTGGGGGGACTTCGTTTGGGAAACATCTGGTCATGGATTTGGATCTGAAGGTACTTACTTACTTTTAACTTTTAATGTTTACCATCCTAGTATTCTTCACAGTATATTTAAAGAACGATCGACAGAGACTCAGACGAATATAAAATTCTGAATAAAACGATAAGAAAAGAAATCCGGAAAGATATTCGAAAATACAACACTGATATGATAAATAGAACAATCGAATCAAATAAAAATATGAAAGTTCTTCGATCAAATAAAAGTATGGGCAAATCAAACATAATCAAAATTAAAACCGACGACGGAAATACAGCAAATGACAAAGAAATGATTGCAAATACAATACAAAAGTTCTACACAAAACTGTATGAATCATCAACACAGCACACAGAAAATAACAATACCATTACGAACGTTGGGTCGGAAGAAATACCGGAAGTAAGCAAAAATGAACTAATAGAAGCCCTAAAACACATGAAAAATAATAAGAGTCCGGGAGAAGATCAGGTGACAAGTGACATGTTAAAGCTGGGAGGCGAAGAAATTATCAAAGCAGTAACAATACTTCTGAACAAATGTATAGAACAGGAAACCATTCCAGAAAATTGGAAAAATGCTGAGGTCATACTACTGTACAAGAAAGGAGACCCTGAAAACCTAGAAAATTATCGCCCAATTAGCTTACTATCCCACTTATATAAATTACTTACGAAAATCCTCACAAATCGCCTGACACCTAAACTAGACTTCTATCAACCAATCGAACAAGCCGGCTTTAGAAGAGGGTTCGGAACCACAGACCATATACAAACCCTACGCCTACTTATTGAAAAATCTGCAGAATACAAACTAGAAATACATCTAGCGTTCATCGACTACAAAAAAGCCTTTGATTCCGTAGAAAAATGGGCAATATTAGAAGCACTAAATGACGCAAGAATCGATTCTCGATATACAAGACTGCTTAAATATATTTATGATCATGCCACATTAGATGTAAGAATAGATGATAACAATAAAACAGAAACAATCGAAATCAAAAGGGGTGTTAGACAAGGTGATACCATCTCACCTAAACTATTTACTTTAGCCCTAGAAAATATATTTAAAACTTTAAACTGGGAACGTAAGGGAATAAAAATAGATGGTATATATCTGAACCACCTTCGCTTCGCAGATGACATTGTGCTCGTTAGTGATGATTTGGAAGAACTAAATGACATGACAAAACAGCTCCACGACGCTTCTCTGAAAATAGGCCTGGAAATGAACATCTCCAAAACTAAAATCCTGAGTCCTTCCAACAGCAATTTGATAATAAACAATACTATAATAGAAGCTGTTGACGAATACATATACCTAGGACACAAAATTAAATTGGGGAAAGACAACCAATTAGCGGAGATACCTAGAAGAATTGGACTAGGCTGGGCAGCATTCGGTAAACTCGACCACATCCTCAAAAATAAAGATGTTCCGATAAACCTTAAAAGAAAAGTCTTTGAAACGTGTGTCCTCCCAGTTATAACATACGGGTTGGAAACAATGACACTAACTGCCAACACAATATATAAATTGAAATGCACACAAAGAGCTATGGAACGACAAATGTTAGGAATAAGTCTGAGAGATAGAATTAGAAACGAAGAAATCAGACGCCGAACAAAGGTCGCAGACATAGCAGACCGTATCGCTGGGCTAAAATGGCAATGGGCGGGCCACGTTGCGAGACAGGGGAACGAGAGATGGGCACCCAGAATCCTAAGATGGCGACCATGGGAGAACAGAAGACCTGTGGGACGACCCCAAAAGAGATGGGTAGACGACATAGTCCCAGTCGCAGGAAGGAACTGGGTGAGCAAAGCCCAAAGTAGAAAAACGTGGAAAGTGTTAGAAGAGGCCTATATCCAGCAGTGGAGGGATGGCTGAACAAGAAGAAGATATTTTAAGGGCGTATATGCACTGAGCAAAAATCGTTCTGTTTTCGCTTCAGCTTTTTCAAATTTTGTATGAGAATGTTAGCGGGAAATAAGAGTAATGTAAGCAACAATGTGAACTGGTATACTTTTTTAAAAGAAACCTGGGAAGAAATTTAAAAATCTAAAACAGCTAATTTGTTATGATTATAACTACCAGTATTTTGGATAAATTATACTTGTATATCTGAAAAACTGAATGGAAAATCCTCAGATCCCCTAAATTTCAGGGGTACTTTTGGAATATTTTTTTGTCTGTCACACATTTTCTTCCTCGGAACACGAGTAATATACTCATATCCGGGGAGTAACAAGATCATTGCTTAATCATATTCTTACCATGTATTTAATAATTGTAAATTTTAAATGTATTTTATGTTAAATAAATTTTTTAAAAATTCCTAAGCTGACTCGGCATTGTATACATTCCCTAGGATTTGCAAACAATTCCTAAATTATTAGACCTATGTAATCAGTAATCAAACCTTTCACATTGATACCTCCTATACTCCATCGAGTAGTGCTTTGTGTGTGTGTGTGAGTGAGGTACAGCGTGTTACAGAATAATTAATTAACATACCTGCACAGACATTCACTCATTCATAGGAATTTGTAGCTAATTATAATACCTGCCAATACACATGTTGCTAATAATATAATAGATGATGGGGCTTGAGGCCTTGATGAGCACTAGTGACATTTTAAAGTCAAAATTCATTAATTCAACCAGTACCATCAGTAGTCTCTCTGACCCAGCTATCTCCGCCGGTCCCTAAACTCAATTCATCATCATGTTAGCTTTTCTGTGTCTATTGTTGAACGTAGGCCTCCCCCATTGATCTCTACAGCTCCCTATCCTGGGCAGACCGCATCCAGCCCCCTCCTTCCTTCACCGCCCTCTACTTTCAATTAATGGCTACATATTTTTTGATACCTTAGTTCAGTAAGATGATTGAATTAATTCCATTGAATTACGAGGTAAATAAACACATAACTGCTTATTCCAGCATACATATGTGATGCTTATTAATCTTGAAATTTCCCTATACAATCCAATAATCCGTCACTTCCAGTTTTTTAATAGTGCCGGATTACTAAGACTCTGCTGTATTCATATTGCCCCCCTCCTGAAGGCACGCTGCGGGCGTGCTCACGAACCCCAATTTTTATTTTTGCCGGCGTAGACCCCTTACAGTTCGAAATCGACCCCTGGGGGTTGACCATTTTGGAATGACTGCACTATATAAGGGTTTCAAGTTCCTAGTATCTTCCCTAATTTTTTCTTATGTTTACTGTGCTGAAATGTATCTTAAAGGGTTTGTTACCGTGGGATATAGGAGCTTTAAGGAGTTATGCATTTTGTATTGTTAGACTAAATAGTTGGCTGATTGAGTTGTGTGTTTGTTTGTTGACAGCGTCCGTGCAACTGCCAGCGAGCCCGCAAGAGATGCCACTGCTTCAGGCCCCACAGCAATGAGATTTGGCTCTTCTCCAGATACTCCACGGGCTGGAAGTAAGTACTCCACTACATTATTTATTTACAACGGGAGGGGTGTACAAAAAATTCGAAACCAATTCCGTGAAAACCAAAAAGTGAAACGTAGCCGCCCCATAAGTCTATTGTGGTATTAAAAATGTGAGTAGCGTCGCAGGCGACAATGGTACAAATGGTCGAATAGTACAAGTGGCCTTTTGCCTTTATCGACCAGTTAGAACCATTTCGGAACATCCATCCTGCTCCCTCCCCAAGGGAGTTCACATAATATCCTTATGTGAGTGTTGATACCTCCCACCTTCGTTGAGGAAAATCTCAATGTATGCCATCTGCGAGATGCAGACAAATCCAGTTCATACCTAAATAATATAGGTATATCCCTCTCATTTAGAGTAGACTCACCCGCATGGTAAATTGGAGAAACCGGCGATATGTCCCTTTTTTTCCAGATTTTCGTGCAATTCGTCATGCGTGTTCTACGGTTTCTTGTACTGGAAACGTGTCCATCATTAAGTGTACTGATTAGGATTGATGTAATGCCACAGATGAATGATGCTAGTGATGTTGTATGCAGGGCCGTCCCTACCTAATAGGCAAGTTAGGCAAAGCCTAAGGGCAGCACTCTGAAAGGGCGGCAAATCGAGGAAGCGGCTGTGAATGAATTCTGATGTTTGGCATATTTTTTTTAGTTATTTCGTGTGCAACGTAATCAAACGCCAGTTATTTCTTTAGCTAGCTTGCTAGTTAGTAATATAATTAGTAGCAAAGATGTTCATCAGCTTCTGCTTTTTTCTGCAAAAAATTCGCCTGTGAAAATTTACTAGTTTCAACACCATATCAATATCGATTACCGTATTATGTATTTCAAAACTGTTAGCGAGGATATCTAGCCTTATCTATCAATTTACACATATTTTTGGGGGCGACATTTTCCCACTTGCCTTAGATGGCATTATGTCTAGGGACGGCCCTGGTTGTATGCATAGGAAATAATGTTTTTATTTTTACTTTCACAGCTAATTTAAGATGTATTTAGTGTCTAGCTGAGGTAGTTACTTGTAGTACTCAAATAGATACATTAGGGGGTGTCACCATTCATCAGTATTATATGTCACACACACATGCACATAACTTCCAGGTACCTACCTACCTACCTACCTACACATGTATCACACATCTGTTGTGCATATTTCACTCACTAACTACATACATAGTATATGTAGGTATCTACCTACTTCTCCTAGCAATCACTTTGCGACTGGACAAAAACCCATTAGAATTTTGCTCAAATTTGAATAAACCCCAAAAAAGACGAAAGCCCCTTGGAAATTTGCTCGAGGGACAAAAGCTCAAATCTCATTGGATTTTTGTAAATAAAATTAATTGTATCCATTAGTGTACGATTTCTTTCAGTGTGTTCTTAGAAACTAGCATAGATTAGAAAATAAACAAATAAACAAACATATCTAAAACAGGATAGACAATAAAATAGTCAACATTTTATAATTAATTAATCTACTGGAATCCAACCAGAAAGTTTGGGCTTTTATCTGCTGGGGATATTTCTGAAGGGCTTTTGTCTTTTTTGGGATTTATTCATGTTGAGCAATATTCTTATGGGTTTTTCTCCGGGAACCATATATTATGTACCTCTCTTAGCAATCAATCAATGTTGTATTTTTGTTTATACGTTCTGTCCTCTCATGGTGCATCCCCTGTGGGGTAGGCAGAGAGAACTGTCACATTCGTTCAATCAGACATGCTCGACATGGTTGAACCAAGTAGTTTCTGGAGGACTGCATTTCCTGACACCTGTTTTTTTCTTCATTTTTTCGTTACTTACACGAGCCAAGACAAACGCTTCATCCACACGCCTTTTTACTCATGAACACCCGCTCGGTCTGACGCATGGCAAGCGTTTGGCTTGGGCATAAAATAGAAAAAAATGTATGCATTTGCACTATAAGGCGGTAATATTGATTTTATGGATAATTTTACCAGTGCTACGCCGGGTACAGAAGTGTAGTGTAGTTCCCCTGTGTTGTGATCTCTTGTCTCCAGTACCTAGTGTTAGTTTACTCCATCTATTTAGTGAAGTGAAGATATGTGTTACATTTTTAATCTAATTTATCTGTCTGTCCTATCTCCTGTCTTGTCTGTCCCCTTCTAACACTCTCTCTGTCTCTCACACTCATAATAAACAGGGTGATCAGTAATCATTTGCATAATCATTTAACACCATGTAGATCAGATTTTCAAGGATGGACATGTTCTGAGTAAAATGAATCGTAAAGTCTGTTTGGAAAATTGCATGAATGTGACTGAAACGAGGGTTTGTGTATCAATAAGGCGGTCTGGCGTTGCCACTCTGAAAGGGATGCAATATATAGATATATGAATGCCCTAAAAACCTTGCTCAACAATTGGTTCTGGCTGGAAACAGCAAATTACTGTCATTTTTATCATCGCATCATCCAGTTCTTCACGCTCTTGGGCCCCGTTCACACTAGGCTAGTAGTTTAGTCGAGTAGGTAGTGAATTAGTGACAATGCAAGATAATTGTTTGAAATCGATTGTATTGATGGCATTGTTGTATTATAATGATATTGATTGTCTGTTTTTTGTTAATGGCTTATGGCCGTTTATGAAAAAAAAAAAAATACACTAAGATTTTATATGAGTGTACATATATCTGGGCTTTGTTACTAATTCACTACTTGTTGGACTAAACTACCAGGCCCATACTTACTTACTGCTAGCCACTCTTGTGCCGCTGCACATAGGCCTCTAGTAAACTCTTCCACTTCCTTCTGTCTTGGGCTATCTGCTGCCATCTATGACCAGTAAGCTGGGCAGTGTCATCTGTCCACCTTTTCTATGGTCTTCCTACGCCTCTTTTGTTCTCCCAGGGCCTCCACTACAGGATTTTAGGTGCCCATCTAACACTATCCCGCCCACTGCTCACTACCGTGCCCTTACTGTGTAAGAATGAGTTTCAAGGTTTCCACTTGTATTTGGCCCACAAAGCTTCCTACAATGTGTCTAGAATGATAGTTTACAATATTACATGTAAATATTTGTAACATGTTCCCCAGAAATACATGTACAATATATAATACCTACCTATATGTTCTCTTCCTTACATTGTATTGTTTATGATATATAGTGGTTGGTATAAAAGTTATATTGGCATTACAGTATTAGATGCATGTATAGTCTGCTAATTCTACATACTTAATACATGCGTAATGTTCAGTTTACATTGGCTATCCTACTTTACGTAATATGCTATTAATTAGACATCAGATATTTGCATAAATTAATAATTTGCCACTTCTTTTTGTTAATTTAGTTTGTTATTTAATTTTATATATAAGATTGTGGACCATTAGTGTATAAATACATTTTTAAATGAATCTGGGTTTATGGAAATAAACCCAAAAACATCTTTGTGCAATTCACTAAGTTAAAAAAGCCTGTGTTGTCAAGTAGAGTAGGTCGGCATCGGGCGAACAGTGAGCGCCTTGCCAACCAAACTACAGGCCAGCAAAATGATTAAATTTGTAAAAGCATGATAGAAGAGGCAAGTGTATCTTAAGGATAGAAGTGTGTGGCACTCTGGTCCCCTCTGCCGATCCCCCAAGGAATGCTGGTTTGCGTTTTTAATCTCAGTTTGGTCCATGAAACCTGTTTAAATTGGATTACACCAAATGCTGGTAGGAATTCGAACGAAGATGAAAATTTGTTCACAATCAATAACTGCTTACACACACAGCTTTCACTGGTTACCCCATTATTGAGTATACAGTGATGGTATAGTAGTAGCAGTAGTTGTATACCACTGGAAAGCCAGGTTTACATTATTGAAGTTGTGAGTTTTTTCATCACTTTGATGTTGTCTAATAATTTATGGAGTGTTAGCTTAATATGTTATTATTATTATTATTGTAGGTATATATATAACAATAACAATGCAATAAATTTAGTATATAGTAAGTTAGTAGATACAGTTTGTTTGTGGTAGCCAACATCTGCTCACTCCTGGAATGTCTAAACAGTTCCACACTAAGGGGCCAGGGGCCGTACTCACATCTTAAACACACTATTATGTTATTTTTCGAACTTTTGAAGCTTACTATACATGGTAAATCTTGAGCCTTTGCTGGTTTGTTTGCTGTTAATGTTAACATACACATATACTCTGTAATAACTGTTTGTGCTCGTTAAGACCAATAAAATAAAAAAAAAAAAAAACAATGCCGTACATACCTAGACACTTCATTCTCTAGAGTGCTTCAGCATTGAGGGGAAATGTTACAATTTGATTGTTATATAAAGCAGTAAGCTTGTGTCGATAGAACAATTGTCAATTACTACTATAGTCCAAAATCTTAATATCATAAAATCTCCTTGAATTAGAACAATTTCACAGTAATCTAGGAAACAATTTCATTTGCAATAGAGTGGTGAATATGTGGAACCGTTCACCCGAAAATGTGATACGAGCACCATCAGCGAACGTTTTTAAAAACAGATTGGATGACTTTCTCAGAACGACAGATGGCACAGACATTGATTTGGGCCCATCAGCCTAGGCTGCTTGCCCAAAAATTTATAATAATAATTAAGGATGAACTTTTTTTTTTATAAAAGGATCTGGGCTTGCATGTACACAAACCCAAATACTTTCCTGCACACTTTGCACTAGGCTAAAAGCCTGTATCGCAAAGTGGGGAATACATTGCACCGGTCACAGTAGCTCCTGTTGACCAATTGATCAGCGACGAGACGACATATTAACGTTAGCAGTTAACGATAACCATTAATCGAGGTTAACATTAGCATCTGTTAATGTTAACTTTAGTTAGCGTAAACGTCCGCCACTATGTCACTGTCAGATAGATACGTAGCTTTAAAATGAATTTATTTCTCTATTCTATTCTATCCCCTCCCGCTGCCACATCCCTCGCGGTGTAGGCAGAGAAAGCTGATCACCAGCCTTTCCTTTAAGTATGTGATTTTTTCTGTTTAGTTTTCTTCATTTTTTATATTATTCTTGCTCCGCCCCTGCAGTGTATTGTGTGTTGTGTGTATTGTTCCGTGTGATAGAGTTGCACACCAGACAATACAGTCCTAATTATTATATTCCCATCCCATACTTGTAAACTGCAATCTATTATATAACTATACCTACTATACTATATACTAACTCACATGTCACCACATAACCAGTAACCACATGTACTTCCCTACTATCATCATGAGAATTACTCTTTAAAACTAGGCATATTGACATTTCAAAAATAAAAAAATGGGAGACCTTGGAACTCCACAACCATTACTGAATATGCTTTGGAAAAAGTAGAGTAGATGTATGAACCTTTATCTACGAAATATCCGTAAAAGATTCTTACATCTCGTATAGATTTCTCAAAAAAAAAATGTTGAAAATGTCTCTGATCTTTTTTCCAAAAGACAGCGACTCGTTTCCCGAAAGTGGCAGAGATTTTTTTCTGTATTGATAGTGTGCATTATAATCTAGGGAATGACTTTTTTTGAATGAAGCGAAATTAACCCCAAAAAGTTCAATAAAACGCTATTTTTAACATTTTACCATGCGATTTTGAACCTTATCATCGCGGAAAATGGCCGTGTGATGTATTCTGCATTTCACAACACAAGCTTTTACCTTACTGTGAAGTTTGCAGGAAAGTATTTGGATTTGTGTGTACAATCCCAGACGTTTTTTTTTTTAATAAATAAGTCTTCTGCAAGATTTTCTGCACATTCGATTCATTCAGTCATATGCTTGATGAAGTTCATCTTTCACTCTACACCTGTTGAGATAACTTCATATTGTGATGTTTGTATTGTCCGATTGAATGATAATGACTAGAGACCGGATTATATACATTTGCATATATTGGCAATTTATTTAGGATTTTGCATATTTCGACCAAAATGTACTGATCATGCATATTTGGGTATATTGTAACATACATGTGTACTACCTATCGGTGTAATATATCAGTGTAACCTATACACTTCACTTTACCTTAAACGTACTATACAGACCTTATCCTTGAGATCTCCACGGCAAAGGTTTCAGGTTCTTAACGGCATGAGCTCTGGATCTCGAGGGTGAAAAGCCGTGGGAATGGCCCACATTGATAGCTTTTGCTTTGGCTGCCACAACTCACTTGTCTTTCTTAGGTCAACCTCTTTTTTTATACCAAAGATATTTTACTAACTGACAAATGAGAACCCAGGTTTATGATAATACTTTTATTGAATTGAATAGCAACACAAGTTACGTTTAAACAAAAGGGGAAAATATAATTATTCACTCATACAACAAAAGGAGGAGAACATGAATGTTACAACTTTTCCATACCTTGTAGCCATGGCCTGCTCCGAGGGGTGGAAGTCCTGGTTTCCTTTGAGGAAACTTATTTAAAACTGGATAGCTGGTACGTTGTCTGCAAGAACGTACTTGTCACAAAAGTCTGGAGGCTCGGGGTTGTTCGGGAACCTCAACTCGTACCGAGGAGGCAAGATACTGGAAGGGGCTCCGCAAGCTGGAAACTTGTGAGTTTTGGAAAGACTACGTATCTGGTTCGTTGCTCTTTACTGAACCGAAACTGATTGTCAGATAATTGTTTGAGATGATTGCGGTCACATTTATAGAAAAACCGTTATGCCTTTTTTTATATGCCGACATCAAATCAGGCATCATCGAAGTTTTTAAACACAAAAGTTTATCGTACTAACACATGTACGAAGGCGGTGAAGCACAAACAATAGTTTTTAACCCATATTTTCTGAGTTTTGTAACTACATTATTTTAATTTTATACCGGCAATTTTCGGAGCGCGACAAAACGCGTGTATCTCACTTGGGAGCGATTGTCAAAGAGAGACGGAAAAGGACGCCATCCTTCAAAAATGGCTGAGAATTACTTCCGGAGTCAAATTAAAGACTGCCGAAGTCGAATTTGTGTCATCTATGGATATCAACTTAATGATATTTTCAGAGAGATTTTTGAAAGGCGGGAATATTTGAATTTATCTCCTGGGAGGAAGGTTTTTTATGTCAAGGTGAGAATACACCTTGACACATTCCCCTTCCTCGGGATGAGAAAAGAAGAAAAATCAGTACCACTGATTTTTGGGCGGGACTCGGCAGGCAAAACATGGTCTACATGGCGGATTACAAATACACATTTCAACAATGAGTTTGTAGCATGACACAAGTTACTTAAATCTATTACAATATAATGTCAATGGTCAGAGAGAAAATTGATCCATTGACAACCATATGAATAACATATAATGTTTTTTTTTTTTTTTTGGACAACTTAAATTTTCCAGTGATGTATCACAATTTTACATAACAAGGTGGTATATATTTTTCAGTCTTAAAACAGTCAATTATACCTTTTACAACATATAATACTTACAATTATGAAACATTTATATAAACATTTGCATTTTTTTTTTTAACATAACCTTACATAGTTATAACATGGTATTGGTATATTTGGTTGTTATTGTTTTTATTATGCCCACTGATTGACTTTCACTGCCTAGTATGTGGCAAACATCTAGGTCTTTTTCACTGTAATGTTTATTTTGTACGATTTTTGTTTTTTTTTTTAATAAAAAATTGTATATAATTCGTAGTCTTCTTTTTAATTCTTGAGGCAAAAAATATTTTTTTTTTTATTTTTGAGTGAGTGGTTCTTTTTACAATTTCAAAGTTCACATACTTATCTAGTACATTAAATATTCTGTATCAAGTTGCCAAGATTTGGTACAAAGTTTCTACACGCTAGGTTCTCTTTACTCTATTCAATACTAAATGATACATGAATTTTATAGCTAATGAAATATATGCTAGGGGTTACATTTTTCTAAAATTGCACATACCTATTACTAAAGAATCACGCAACTTATTTCTAAGGAACGTTCCTATCCAGTTACTTATCAAAGGATATAAGCTAACAATGTACATAATTATATTTGTCATAGTACTAGGCTAATGACAATTTTCCTCCTCCCCGGAAAACAAACAGAACAAGAAAAATTTTGCTATGGCCACTACGACTGGACAGCAGGACGAAACCTTGCCGACAGCTCGCACCAAAAGGCCGTAACAGGACATAATTACAAAAAAATTTAACTTTGAGATGACTGTTGGGCGAAACCATACTATGCCATTCAACAGATAAGGAAAATTGGACATACAACAATTTACTTCTTTAGTGATGTAAGAGTATGCATACCTCTCGGGTATGTACCAGACACACAATAATTACATCTATAATTTAATATAGTGTTGACCTTACTCGCACAGGGGTGCTGAGGTTCAACGCGAGCAAAAATTATCTTAAAATAAATACAGTCTTATCATTAGCAAAAGTGTATACCCGTAAGAAAGGGTTATACTGACAATGCTCGATACAATGAAAAGATTATGTAAAAGAGTAAATATAGCAACTTTATGTTTATCAGCCCTACCTGACTTACAAAAACCTACTAAACTACAAGTACATATTTCTTGAAATCAATTCCTATCTCATGGGTGAACGCCACTTGTTTTTTCTTTCTGGCTTAAAACAAGAAACCATTCTTACATTTGTTTGAGAAAAAATTTTGAGTTTGCAAGGTTGAATTTTCATGAATTTTCCAAAACTTTTCATGTAAAGTACAAAAAATTAAAAAACCGTGTGCGTAAGTGTATCCTTAATTACCCTGGGCCTTAATACGTGATATTCTTTGGCGAGGTAGCTAATCTCGCCTTGGAACACACATAGAATGACGAAATATGGTGATGTGACAGTTTTACTAGTAAACGGTCCCATCCCACAAGTAGGAAAAAAAAAGATCAACGTTACGACAAAGATACAGAGAAAAATGTGTGTAAAAGAGTTATTTTTTGGATTTTACCAGGTCCTTTCCTGTAGTTCAGGGCGCAATCCTAAACGAATGATTTCCACAAGCTCGTGAATGTCTAAAGGGGTTGAAAGTGCGTCATTCTTTTCCTTCATAAATTTTAGAAAATCGTTGACAGAGTGGAGGCCTTGCTGTGCGGAGTACAGGATTCTACGCAACTTAATGTCATTCGTATTTGACGACGAGGATAAGCTCGTAAGCCTAGCCAAAAGTATGTTGTTGAAATCTGTTGCCTGTTTGCGCAAGGACTGCAAGGCGCGTTTTGGTTGAATCTCTCTTAACGAGAGTTCCCTCCGCAAGGTGGTTGCATTTGCAGAATCTATGTTTTCTATTGGTGTTGAATCCATGGTAGATTAGGGTGTAAAGACATAAAAGTAAGATGAGGTGTCAAATGTGTAAAATGTGAGAAAAAATGGTGCGTGAGAAATAATTCACATTATTTCTCTGTGTGTGTTACAGTGTATAGAAAAGTGTAAACAAACACAAGAAAAGAAATGAAAGACAAACTTTCAAAAAAAATTTTCTTTTGGGCACTGCCTAAAATGTCGAAACAATGAACCGCCTCTGGTGATATTACTCGTTTTCCTAGTTTAGGAAAACAAAATGGCCGCTCACGTTACTTTTCCTGCCACGGCGGCGTTCGTGTCGTCCATAGGTATATCGAAGATTACACAAATATTTCCGTTGCGTGAAAAAATATGATGATACTATTTGAGGTTATGAATACACAACAAATTATTCATGAACAATATTCAACCTTACAAAATGACTTAGTACAAAAATAAAAATACCTAACTATTTTGCAAGATAAAATAATAATTTTTGTGACTTACAGAGAAGGGAGCTGTGTCAACCTAGCAAAGCCATCACGCTGGAGCGCCAGTGTAACATACAGGTGTGTACTACCTATCGGTGTAACATATCAGTGTAACCTATACACTTTCACTTTACCTTAAACGTACTATACAGACCTTATCCTTGAGATCTCCACGGCAAAGGTTTCAGGTTCTTAACGGCATGAGCTCTGGATCTCGAGGGTGAAGAGCCGTGGGAATGGCCCACATTGATAGCTTTTGCTTTGGCTGCCACAACTCACTTGTCTTTCTTAGGTCAACCTCTTTTTTTATATAAAAGATATTTTACTAACTGACAAATGAGAACCCAGGTTTATGATAATACTTTTATTGAATTGAATAGCAACACAAGTTACGTTTAAACAAAAGGGGAAAATATAATTATTCACTCATACAACAAAAGGAGGAGAACATGAATGTTACAACTTTTCCATACCTTGTAGCCATGGCCTGCTCCGAGGGGTGGAAGTCCTGGTTTCCTTTGAGGAAACTTATTTAAAACTGGATAGCTGGTACGTTGTCTGCAAGAACGTACTTGTCACAAAAGTCTGGAGGCTCGGGGTTGTTCGGGAACCTCAACTCGTACCGAGGAGGCAAGATACTGGAAGGGGCTCCGCAAGCTGGAAACTTGTGAGTTTTGGAAAGACTACGTATCTGGTTCGTTGCTCTTTACTGAACCGAAACTGATTGTCAGATAATTGTTTGAGATGATTTGCGGTCACATTTATAGAAAAACCGTTATGCCTTTTTTTTATATGCCGACATCAAATCAGGCATCATCGAAGTTTTTAAACACAAAAGTTTACCGTACTAACACATGTACGAAGGCGGTGAAGCACAAACAATAGTTTTTAACCCATATTTTCTGAGTTTTGTAACTACATTATTTTAATTTTATACCGGCAATTTTCGGAGCGCGACAAAACGCGTGTATCTCACTTGGGAGCGATTGTCAAAAAAAAGACGGAAAAGGACGCCATCCTTCAAAAATGGCTGAGAATTACTTCCGGAGTCAAATTAAAGACTGCCGAAGTCGAATTTGTGTCATCTATGGATATCAACTTAATGATATTTTCAGAGAGATTTTTGAAAGGCGGGAATATTTGAATTTATCTCCTGGGAGGAAGGTTTTTTATGTCAAGGTGAGAATACACCTTGACAATATTTTCTTAAATTTTAACTGTATTTTGTAAAATTTAAACGTTACAAAAACAAATATGTTTGTATCTAGTTGAAAATGTAGTAGGTAAATAAAGTAATTTAATAAAAAAATAATTGCCTAAACGTAGGTACTTTTAAAAAAAAAACACAGGTTTTTTGACTTCACATCGTAGAACTGTTTTTCGCGGTCTTCCAAACGATACCAAATAAAACTAAATAAAAATTAAGTTAAATAAAATCTTTGTTACTATTTATTTTTATTATTATTATTTACATTGTTTATTTGTTGTATTTATTTAAATTTATGTTGCATATTTTGAACATTTATGATGCATATTAGCATGCATATTTCAATAATTTTAAGTTGCATATAGTCCGGTCTCTAATAATGACATTCACATCGTGCGGTTAGTTGAGTATTTAGTATGAGACACACAACACCACAAGTTAGTCATAATGCAATTAGTATTCCATACATTCACCTCAGATAAAGCTATACGCTTAGTAATACTTATCATTGCAAATTGTCTATTATTTATAAGTTATTATATCCTACCAAATCTATTTATAGTCTATTCTATCACGTCAATTATTATTAGGTATTCATTTTGGGCATACAACCTATTTGGTCCAGATCCAGAGAGTGGTACAGATAAGACATACTCGTATTCAAGCACTAAGGCGTACGCTTGTGACATTTTCCTATATACAGTAATTTTATTGTTTGTTTACTGTTCTATTCCATCCCCTCTCACCGCATCCCTTGCAGGGTAGGCAGAGAGAACAGATCGCCAGACTTTCCTATCCTCACACACACACACACACTTCTTGCCTCCATAACGTCAATTTAATTTGTCATACACAATCTACGATTCCTTTTACTCATAACTCCTCCGTCCTTAGGTAACTGGTTGGCATGGTCAAACCAAGTGATTCTTGGATGACCTCGCTTCCTTACACCTCTTCTTTCTCCCAGGTATATTTTCTATATTATCCTTTAATCATTAATCCCTCTACATGTTCCAACCATCTGCCAACTTGTTCACTTTCATTTTAGTTCCTATCCCCTACTATCCACTCACGCCACGTCCCTTGCGGTGTAGGCAGAGGGGACAGATCGCCAGACTTTTCTATCCTTACACACACTTCATGCTTCTGTCACATTCATACAATTTGTCATACACACTCTATGATTCCTTTTACTTAGAACACGTCAATGTAGTTGGTGAAATTGTGATGATTTTTTAACATCTGAACGACAATTCTAATTAGTGCGTAAATTATACAACTGTTAATTGACGACATTACTGTTGGCACTAACTGCCACCAGAGACGGGCGTCACTGTGGCGTCTGATTGAGGAGAGCCGGAGGATTAATATATTTTATTAGATTAATCTGCATTCAGCCAGACAATGGATGTAAATTGAATCTACATAATGTGGTGTGGAGTTGAATAATTCAACCGTCACGTAGAGAATACTATTCAATATAATACTCGTATAATGTGGTAATAATTAGATATTTGCAGACTACGGAAGCATCGTACTTATAATGTAATACTTGTATACCAGTCCACTGATGAAATAGTAGTCAAATTCATTCCTAGATAAAATCTTCCTCTTGTATTAGGTCGGGTGACCTGTTTGTGACGGCGGACTGTCCTAGGATGAGGAGGTCCAGCTGTCCTTCCATCTCTTGGGTGGCCTTCCGGGTAATCTTCTTCCAGTGGAGTTTTCCGTTTTGACTATCTTTGCAAATCTGGTGTCATCCATTCGGTCGACATGGTCCCACCAGAAGCGTCTTCTACTTCTCCCCACCTTACTATATCCTCGACATCGCAGACAGAGCGTATAGTCTCTTCAGTGTAGCTTAAATCAATTACAATAATTAGCTTATGATGTATAAAACTATCACATAATTATAGTAGGTACAATCAGTTAAACATAGTCTTGTATATATCCTCTCACACTGTGTATCTTGCGGTATAGGCAAGAGAGAACAATTCAAGAATGCAATTTTTCATACACACACTAGTTATATTTATTCTACTCTACCCTCTCACGCCGCATCCCTTGCGGGGTGGGCAGGGAAAACAGATCGCCAGACTTTCCTATCCTTACACACGCCTCCGTCACATTGGTGCAATTTGTCATACACGTAATAAGTGAATATCACGTATAGATAAATAAAGGATATTGAACGTGAATATGTCTGACCTAAATATTATTAAGTCCAAGTCGTGACTCCTGTGTGTACCTACCTACACTATTCATCCAAATACATATCATTCCGTGTGTCCCTTGCATATTAATCACTTACCTATTAATATAGTACATTATTGTCTTACTCAGTGGGACTATGAACTCCCCCTGTATCCGTGACTCTTGTGTTATTTTTGCAAACATTTTAATATAATTTGTATTAAATTCACATGTCCTCATTAACATACAATGGACAGGTTAATATTGAAATGGAAAGTGTGATATTCTGTTCCAATTATCGTTTAATAACCTACAGTTTTTGGCGATGGACGAGGATTGCTTGCTGAAAACAAAAGTTGTAATCCGTAACATAAAATAGCTAAAATTTTATGAAATTTTCAATAGAGTGCTGGCTGAAGGCAGGTGTATTTGACACTTATAAAGATTAAACCATAGAGTTGGAATGTATCAGAGTTTCATTTTTGACATTCTATGCGTAAGTCACTCATGGAGTTGAGCCATAGACAGTATATATTAAGTACTAGACGTCTGACTCCATGTATTTTTAATAGAACGGAAGTGATGCAATGTCATGCTCGGCACTTTTTGGTATTTTAGAGTGGCAAAACTTACACTATTAACAAGATATCGATAATAAAAACTAAAACATCTTAAAAACTATCGCTTAATTCCTAAAACTACTAATACAGTTTTGAACTATGAGAGCAAAGTTTCGAAAACGTCGAAAATCGTATGGAGACTTTTCACAGTTTGTGGGCACCAGTTTACTTACACTACTAGGATTGAGTACGCCATCTAGGTAGTACTGTCTTTGAGTTGGGCAAACACATTTACTAAATCAGTTTTAAATTTGTTGGCCCACAAAACGTTGTTAACCCTTCTGCGTTATCCTATTATCTGTAGAGTTTTCCTTAAAAAATATGAACAAAAAGTATGTTTTCATCCGAGTATTTTGAGTACCTATGATAATGTGAGGAGAGATTGTATGTGAGGATTGAAGTGTATGATGGACGATATTATAAGAGACATGTACTATTATGTACTTACCTATATTGTTGTGTAAAGAGATTCATTGATAAATTAGTTCTGAATGAATGTATGGCTACACACACAGGTCAACATTTCATAGTACTTATTATTATAATACTTGGGAGAAGTAAGTTAGTCACGTACTGAGGTCACATAACCATTGACCCATCTCTCTCTCTCTTATACAATAGGTACAGTACAATACAGTCCAGTAGTTCAACTCACTGCTCCGTGTAGTAAGTAGATGGATAATCATGTGATGGTCAATTGAAGATTATAAATATTACAAAAAGTCCATTGTTGTCTATCAGGGTTCACCGATTTATATTATTGATATGCGAGTGTATCCGAACTTTATATCCAATTAGAGTTTTTTCCTCAACAGAGACGAGAGGCATCGTCATTCACATAATGTAGCGTTATGTGAACTTCCCTGGGGAGGAAGTATGACGGGTGTTTCGACACTTATTCGACGATTACTTTATGCCCAGGGCAACGTTCACCCATTCCACCACATCCTGCTGTCAATTGTGTAATTTTTTTATGTTATGCTACAGCTAGAAATTATTTCATATTTACCCAATGTTTCAGATGCTAAAGCCATCTGCTGAGGAGTGGATGCTACATTTGCAACCTACTTTTTATTGTGAAGTGGAGTAATGTATTACCGTCTGTGCAATGCAGATAAATTGAGTTCAATGCCTAAAATAGTTTAGGTATATCTCAAATTTATATCCAATATTGTATTTTAACGAACCCTTTTGCCTATCATCTTTGGGTCCATCTGGACTAGGGATGATCCAGAGCTTCGACTTCCGATTGATTTTACGGCTTCGACTTCCGATTGATTTTATGACTTCGACTTTGGCTCTGTAGAGAAAATATGAGTAGTGCTTTACGCTGTTTTGCTATTGAACTGCAAATAGATAGGAAAATGTTGCAATAATCAAATAGGTAAACAATTAAACATAATTGATTGTAGGCAATATGTGTTTATTTATTTGTTTGTTTATTTCAAGGAAGAGTCACAGGGTTAATATATTTATTACTCACATTATCATTATCAATCATATATAATAAATTATTTGCTATGATTGCTCTAAGTGTGGACATTGTATAGCGTTGTATAGTTTAATATCACGCTCAATGTACTTAGGAATAGAGAAATCAATTGTTCATATCGTAGATTTTATTATCCCGTTTCTATAGGCTGTTTTCTGGACATATTGACATTTAAAATGAAATTAAAATGGCTTTATTGGCCAAAGAAAAATATGCATAGTCACAAAAACAAGACAAGGGTAGTGTGCCAAAAGACGGATTTATTGCAAAAGCGATATCGTACAGTCAACCCTAGAAAAGAAAGAAATACCTATCCATGTCGGAAATGTCCATAAAAATGGTTTTATCTTTATGAAAGTTTGCCATTTATGGCGTATGTGCGCCACACTGGCTTGAATGTCCAAGTCCAATTTTCAACCACTTTTTCGAGCAGAGGAGACTGTATGTCGGTAATAACTCTCTGAATGTTGCTTTCCAAGTGGTACAACCTCTCTGACTTATCTGAGTAGACCACCCACTTCACATATCCCCATAGAAAATAATCCAGAAGGGTGAGATCACACGAGGTCAATTGACAAGACCGTTGAGTTAAATTATGCTCTTATCGCTGTTTCCTTCAATAATCTGAATTTTCGATTTTTTTTATGTAAGTCTTACTTACTTGTAGCCACTTGCGTTCCACTGCTGGACATAGGCCTCTTCTAAACTCTTTCACTGTCTTGAGCTATCTGCTGCCCGTAAGCTGGACGATGTCATCTGTCCACCTTTTCTGTGGTTTAAAATCAAACCTCTATATATATATTTTTTTTTAAAAGGATCTGGGCTCCCATACACAAACCCAAATACTTTCCTGCACACCTTGCACTAGGCTAAAAGCCTGTATCGCAAAGTGTGGAATACATCGCCAGCGCCTGGCATCTCCCGCTTGAGAGACTGCCGCCTCAACCAACTGCGCCAACCATGTACTTAATATAAGAACACCCTATATTATTTAATTATTGAAGTGTTGGTGTAGTGAATGAATCAAAGGAAACATAATGAATAAATAGTAATGAGTGTTGTAAGGTTATCAGTAGTGTGTAGTGAGTAGAGTAGGTGTAATAAGATTTAATGGTCTAGATAATGTGCCCTCTACTGTACCTTGTACTGCCCTTCACACCTCCAGTGCGTGACAAAATATGTACAGAGTTAATATAACTTATAACATTTGTTCACTAGGGCGAGCTTATTGCAGTGTTGCGATCTCTGCCAGCTAACCCCCAACCCCAACTACACTACATTGTTTTATTGTTACTCATGAATTTATGTCCCTTTGTGAATGTGGCCAGATCGAGACTGTTGACTATGTAGTAGAGAGGTGTCCTGACAAGAAGTTTGCAGGGGTTCTTGAGGAAATCCACAAGGTGACGCCAAGGGCAGTAGATTACTTACGGAACATTGACGCGGAGCTATGACTCCTAGATGAATTGTACAATGGTCTCATGCATACGAAAGAAGAAGAAGAAGATGAATTTATGTTGCTCCATACATTCATTCATGGAATGGTACCCGGCAAGTGTTTTCACTCGAACATGCTTCAAAAATATTTATGAGTTTATGATTTTGACGTATTGCATAAAAATGGGACTGAATATAAAAAAAATATCCGCTAGAGTCACTGCGTCTTACTTTAATACATTTTATCAACTGAATTGAGTACATGGTTGGCGCAGTTGGTTGAGGCTGCAGTCTCTCTAGCGAGAGGTTCCAGGTTCAAACCCCGGCGCTGGTGATGTATTGCACACTTTGCGATACAGGCTTTTAGCCTAGTGCAAAGTGTGCAGGAAAGTAATTGGATTTGTTTATGCAAGCCCAGATCCTTTTTGATAAAAAAAAAGGTTTGTAATGGGTAGGTACTCGTGAACAATTAAATAACCATTTATCAATCAGTGGCGATCACTGCCATCTATTGATGATTTTGTAAACATGACATTCACACATGTTTTACCATTTCATAATAAAGACACAAGGAATCAATGTCACTGAATTAGAGACAGCTTTGTCATTGTACTTTAGATGAATGACAATTATATTAGATGGTTATCGATTGAATGCACTTTATTTATTATCGTGTTATTGTTGCCGAATATCTCCTCTGGTCACCTTGCAGGGTAGATGTATATCTGAGTTATAATAGAATGCTTGTATGCTAGTTGGGTTAGGCAGGGAGTGTAGTATCAATGTTGCTAATACAGTATGCATGGGCATCGCTAGCCTCGGAGCTAGGGGGGGGGCAGCAAAAATTGAATAAATTGATGTAGAAAAAAAAAACATGTAAATAGCGCCCCAGGCGAAATTTTTTTATGGGACGTAGTGAAGAAGGTCGTGATGAGGTTTGTTTATTTGAAAATGTATATAATACTGTGCACGATAATATATACGAAAAAATTTTATTTACAATAAAGTAAAAAAATAACGCCGCAGGCAATTTTTTTATTGTGAAACTGATGGATTTTCATACTAATTTTAGAAAATTTGTGATGTGATGAAAAAGTGTGTGGTAGTATGAGATTTTTTGTGAGTTTTTATCATTTAGTATGAAAAAATGGATATCTATTCCTATGTCTTGGGGGGCAGCTGCCCCCCACCCCTCTCGCCCCCCCTTGACGACGGCCATGACAGTATGAACAGGGCATTACAATGAAGCATTATTATAACTCATATTGTTATATAGTACTGTGTAGTGTGTATATTGTAATATGTTAATACCTTATTATTATACTAAATATATAGTATGGATGAGAGATCATTGACACATTCATAATGCTAAACTGAAGTAACCAGTGCAGCCCAGGTAAATTAATGAACAAGTAATCATTAGCTTCGAATCGTAGCTTGGCCTAACATTCGGCCTGATTGACGCACGTACGTATTTTGATGCGAAAAACCACATTATTCCAAGTATCGCACATCCTGCTCTCTGACTGGCCCGCTGAAATAAATAGGCTAAAACTTGCCAATATTTGACCGTTCAAAACTGAAATTTATATCCCTAATTGGTCTTTGATAATACTTACTCAAAGATACATTTACAAAATCTATTATGTCACGAATATGAATGTACCTAGACATGGTACACAGCCTTAATTTTGGGTGATTTTTTTATTTATTACTCCTGTTTTTAGGTATTTCGTATTTGACCGAATACCAAATAGTAATTGTTACATCTCTTCTTCGTCAGCCTAGTCCCGTCCATTCCTAAACGAAGGCCTCCTCCATCTGCTTCCACGCCACTCTATCCTGGGCTCTCTGGATCCAGTTGACACCAACGTATTTGACTAGGTCGTCTCTCCATCGTAGTGGTGGTCTTCCTACACTACTGGTAATCGTTCTGGGTTTCCAGGTTGAGACCCTCTTCGACCACTTATCGTTACATCTCTACTAATTATCATTTTATTAACTAGAAACGATAGATTGATTTGTCTGCTCATTTGGGCTATCAGAGATCTGCGCTGGATGTGTGTACACTCGAGTGTAGTGTATGTAGATTGTAATCAATGTTGTATTGTATAGTTAGTACATTATAAGATACAATAGAGTGTCCTGTAGCGGATAGGTAGTGTAGTTAGATGGTTGTCTAACTCTCTGTATGATGGGGAGCCACTGTTCTGAATACTAATGCATCAATTAAGTTAGTAGCTGTGTGCCATATAGGATACAGTACAATACCTACTTCACACGCCAATAAATATGAGATATCTTATATACTATGTATGGCTATCTCATCAAAGTGTTCTTAGATCTTAAGGGAAATTAGTGTCTGCAAGACTGGTGTAGTGACAAGAATGAAAGTGAATAAACTAAGATGTACAGGGCATGTTGAGAGAATGAAAGATGACAGGATGACAAAAAATATATACTTGAGTGAGCGAAAAGGAGCGAAAAGGAAACGCAGCCAACTCAAGAATGGAGGCGTTTTGAGTAAAAGGAATCGGAGAACGTGTATGACTGCGACGGAGGCTAGGAGTGTGTGTAAGGATAGGGCTGTCTGGCGCTCTGTCCTCTCTGCCTAGGGTATAGATAGGTAGATCTTAAGATGCGTTTGGAGAGAGAGGAATCGGAAGTTATGTATGATCAATTGCATAAATGTGACAGAAGCAACAAGCGTGTGTTTTTGGGGAGATGATGAGGAGATAGATGTTTATATTGTATAGTGATATATGTGATGATGTCTCCATCCATTAGCATTCTAAGGACAGTACAATATAGCTAGAGAGGGGAACCTATACATAGATATTACTATAGGAGTAGTATATTCCCTAGCAATACATATTGTACTACACAGGGTGATTGGTTCCGCTATTCAGATATTTTGAGAGTTGATAGAGGGTGTTTTAAAACGTAGATCTGCCAAAGGGATGTCATCCCAATTGTTAAGGGTTGCGGAGTTACACCCTTTTAAAAAAATTCCACCCCCGACATCGACCACCATCACATTTCACTGAATAACTCTGATGCTATGGGTCCAAAATTAATAAAATAATATTTTTATGTCTCGTAATTAAACAAGCTTTTAATTGATGTCAAAAATATTTAATAATAATAATAATAACTTTGCTAAAATTAAACACAAAACCAAATTTCATTTTTTTTTTGTTGAAAGTTTTGACAGTTTTAATTTTTTTCAATAAAAACTATAATTAACTAGTACTTTTTTTTCTTTTAATAAATACACTAGACCCTTATGAATAAAAATGACGAACATAATCTATCCATATTTTGAACCAGTTTTTCAAAATCTTCGATTTTATAACTACATATTCAATAAAAAATTACTTCTTCGCTACTGACTACCTGTTTATTGTAGGTACGTAGTACTAAAAGAGGTATAATAAGGGTCTAGTGTATTTATTAAAAGAAAAAAAAGTACTAGTTAATTATAGTTTTTATTGATAAAAAATTAAAAGATGTCAAAACTTTCAACAAAAAAAAATGAAATTTTGTTTTTGTGTTTAATTTTAGCAAAGTTATTATTATTATTATTAAATATTTTTGATATCAATTAAAAGCTTGTTTTATTACGAGACATAAAAATATTTTTTTAATAATTTTGGACTCATAGCATCAGAGTTATTCAGTGAAATGTGATGGTGGTCGATGTCGGGGGTGGATTTTTTTTAAAAGGGTGTAACTCCGCAACCCTTAAGAATTGGGATGACATCCCTTTGGCAGATCTACGTTTCAAAACACCCTCTATCACCTCTCAAAATATCTGAACAGCGGAACCAATCACCCTGTATAGCTGTATAGTATAGTATGATCAGGTAGAGTAGACATTATAGACATAGGTATTACTATTATGAAGTGTTTTATATTCAAGGACCGACCACTTCCTGTTGGAATACAAGTACCTACTATACTCCTCTCCTATACAATACTCCATACTATACTATACATACTAAGTACCTCATTATATAACCCATACAGGCAACAACACACCTTCTGTCTGTCTATCTATCTATACCACACCATCAAACCATTTCTCAAAACAGAGGAGTTACCAGTGAATCCTATCAAATAACATTCACTCCACATGGGCATTATTAGTTGGTCAATTTCACTTTTTTATTAGTTTGCTGATCAGTAACGGCAATGGTATTCTACTGTCCCTATCGTGTTTCGAGCAACCGGGCCTTAGTTGTTAAATAGGCTCGCACCCCCCATATTACCCTCCCCCATATACTCTCGCTGGTGTCAGAAGTGTTTCTATTCATGTGATCGACACGAAAAACTATGCATTGTACACTAATACCGCTTTTTGCATACCACCCCCTCCTACCCCTTCCCCCCCTCTCCCGTACCCCTACGGGTGCCGAGAGTATTACTATTCATCTTAATAGATTGACTAACTGATTGTTTTTTCATTGTCTACAGATGTGGCCTCCATGCAGACTTCACAGAGCTGACCTCCTGCGTGGACGGGGAGCTGGACAGACATGAGGGGAGGTCGGTGCAGAGGAGGTACTTCTACATCACGCTGCTCAGGGAGCCTGTGGCCAGGTATGTCACACCACAATACATCCAGTATATTACATGCATACATGCATTATTCTAAAGGGCAGTCGCTCACAAACTTTCTTGTTGATTCTCCTGTAGACAGAGCTATGAGACTGCTCAATCGGTTTGCATCATGCACTCACATGTTTCATGTTCAATATAGAGAGTGCAAACAGCAGAAAGGAATGGAAGAATATGGAAGAGGCCTATATCCAGCAGTGGAGGACAGAGGGCTGAAGAAGAAGAAGATAGAGAGTTTACCTCGATTGTACTCATGATGATGGGTTGTCGAGATGCATAAATGATTTTTAATTTGAATGTCCATTTTGTTTCTTATGATTGTGGTGTTATTTATTGCACTGTGATCGTTATTGTGTTGTGATTATTGTAATGTACTTTTCATTGTAATTGCAGTGAGTGGCGGAAAGGCCTACGGCTGTAATGCCACTCACTGTTGAGTTTTATGAGAATAAAATGATAAAAATAATAATTGTGTCTATAATTATTTGTAGGTATCTGTCAGAGTATCGCCACGTAAAGAGAGGAGCCACGTGGAAAGATGCCAGGCACTGGTGTCAAGGGAGAGTTGCATCAGGTAGCACCAAACTCACTTTCTTATTCTTCTTCAGCCCTGGTATCCACTTCTGGATATAGGCCTCTTCAAATCGTCTCCACTCCTTTCTGCTGTTCTCCTTTTGCACCCACTCTCGTGAAAATATGACACAACTATACCCTTTGGGGCAAGCAGAGAGAACAGAATTCCAGACCGCCCTATCCTTACACACACTCCGTGCTTCCATCACATTCATGCAGTTTGTCATACATACTCTCCGATTTCTTCTACTCAAAATGTGTCCATCCAGGTTAGTGTCGGATGGCTGCGTTTCCTCACACCTCTTCGTTCACCTGCTTCATTCATTCTCTCAACATGCCCAAACCACCGAAGTTTAATATAAAAGATAAAATTTGATTATTTTTCTCAGCTGCCGAGGTCCCACCGTGCTACACTGGCACATCGTGGAACGGAGTTTCTTTGGCTGAATTCACGCAGTGTCGCTCCAACCTGGCGGCCAACAGGCAGACGAGGATGCTGGCGGACCTGGCGCTGGTGGGCTGCTACAACTCCACCATGCATCCCTCCAGGCAGACTGAAGCTATCATGCTGGCCTCCGCCAAGAGGAACCTGGCCGCCATGGCCTTCTTTGGTCTCACTGAATATCAAAAGGTATGAATTTTAAACAACTTTGAATCTGGGTTTATCGAGATAAACCCAAATACATCTTTATACAGTAAGTTGAAAAGCTTTTGTTGTGAAGTGGAGTAAGTCATAATCGGTGATCACACCGATGCTGTGTTTGATTTACGGCCGAGCACGTTACTAACCAACTGTGGGTGTGGGGAGTGTCACTATTCATCTCATCAACACCAAAAACTATGGATTCGACACTAATATCGAATTTTCCTTTTCACCCCCTACACTCCAGCGGGATAACGGGAGTGTCAGTATTCATTACATCAATACCAAAAACTATGGATTCGACAATAATATTGATTTTTTCATTCCACCCCGTACACTATTCATCTTGTCAGCACCAAAAACTCTGAAATGGACACTAATAATTATGTATTGTTTTTGTTGTCCATGCAGATAGCTCAGTATGTGTTTGAGGAGACGTTCAACCTGCGGTTCGCCATCCCCTTCACGCAGCACAACAACACTGTGTCCAGCATGACGCTGAGTGGCATGAGCCCCCAGGAGATAGAGTACATCGCCAGGATCAACCACCTGGACATGGAGCTCTACGCCTTCGCTAAGAAGCTCATGTTTCAAAGGTAGCTATATTTCATTATTTATTCACACATAACGGCAAAACCTTTAACAATTTTCCAAGATTTAATTTAACTTCATCCGGTGTTTATTTTTTGTCCATGCGCAAATTTTGCAATTGTTTCTTAAACCGCTTCCTGACTAATTAAAGAAACCTGAAACTTGGTGACAATACAATTCCGTATCACATTGACTTAAGGGCACTCGATTTCGGAATCTGACAAACAATTTTCATTGTGCAATATACATGTAGTGTCTGTCTGATTAATATGTATTGTTATTATATTGATGTCATGTACTTTGTATGACTATACGATAAATAAACCACATTGACTCAGCCTTCTCCAGAGACAATAAAGATGTAAGGCGTTTGCAGGGATCATGTGCGGTCATGTGTGGTATCTTATAAAAGAGAAACGCAGATCGTAAATCAGATTTTGTCGAGCTCAAGTGTCGAAAAGTCATATCCAAACCTTTCGTGGAAACTTTAGAATCTGTAGTTTGTTTTTATGTAAAAACTTGCACATTTGTAATGAACGAGGTTTGTTATGCAATATTTTAATCTATTTGTCATTTATTCCCAGGTTCGAAGCTTTAAAGAAGCGTGACGTTGATTTCGAGCAGCGCTTTGCTCACTTGGGCGAGGTGGCGTCCCGGAACGGCGTCACGGAGTTTGACTGGGACAATAATCTCGAGGACATATCCACAGAGGGCCAACTGCAGCACTCGTCACGTAGCAACGTATAGTCACTGCTTAGTGGTAATCTGAACATATCTTAGAGAGCGTACCATAGTAGGCAAGCAAATAACACACGTTATCGAACTAGGAGGAACTTTGTTAAAAATGTATTTTCATTTGAAAGTAATTTGTTAAACGATTATTGAAACGAATTATCACTTTTTACCAAAACTCACGAAATAATGACGTTGATTATATTTTCGTAGATTTTTTATTACTGTCCAGCAAATTGTACAGTAGAACTCAGATTATGTGTGTTCTGGTTTTGATATCCGCAGCAGCGGATGGATTGATTGAAATTGATGAAAATTTCTTAAGTGTAAAGTGATAGTATTGAGCCAGCTGACGATCAGTCATATGCCTGGTGGAAAGTCTATCTTTTGCTGTATCCAGAACTAACTGAAAAACTGAATTAAAAACTATTGCAATTTTTCATACGTCACGTAAAAATATTGTCATTTTCGCCCCCTTCTCGTTGCATGATACGGATTGCTGACGTTTTTGCTTGCCTATTGCATAGGTGTGTGTGTGTGTATATCATTACATACTATGTAACTCTGTGTGTGTATATATGAAGCTGTATGTATTATATGATAATTGTTGTGATATAGGTATTATTATATAATTATATCCATGTATTGTGTGAAGGATTGTGTAACTAGTGCATAATATAGTCTGTAAGTGTAAATTATTAAATCGGGCGAGATAAACTATGGGGGCGAGTTAAACTATGGGAGTGAGTTATACGTATATCAAATAAAAAGACTTGAAGAATGTGACATCTAGTAATTCTTTGTGTATTTTGCAATTAACGATTACCGAAGTAGCAAAATGTACATCGGAAGAAAATTTTGATCATTTTAGCCCATGGAAATCGATTGCTCGACCGAATTCCAAAAAACAATTCAAAATTGCAAAAAAATCAAGGAACTCTTACAAGAAAATCTATGTTCTGTGTTTATACTGGCGGCGTTAGATGGTTAAAAAACCGTATTGCTCTGCGCATGCACTAACACAGTCTGTCGTGCATCGTACAAAACTTGCGCTAACCAGTTACAATAGAATGAAAAAATCACTCATTAAACATAAATGGTTCCAATAGTATGCATTCTTTTTTCAGTGCTTTCACACTTTTCACGTTGATGAATCATACTAGATTACTTCATGGTGTGACAATCCCATAAGAAATAATCAAAATACCTTGTGGTAAATGTAATCGTGTGGTAGATGTAATTGTTGATTGTAAAATGCACTAATTAATTACTAGATAAGTAACCTAATTAGTGAAGTTTTGTATAAAAACATATTAAGATCTCGTTAATTTTAGTCATATTTGGTGGTTTATTTTATACTATTCTATAATTAGATGTGTTAGTAATAATTAAAATATGTAATCGGGGAGCGTAGTTTGGTTAACCACGAAACGTAACTACTGTTTTAATCTGTGAAAGAATGATTAATCGGTTGTGGAGTACTGGTACCTAATTAGTCCAATGAATCAACAATATTGCAAGTCATAGGTATCAATTGTTTCCTTTTAAAATGTCTTTCAAATGATACCCCACACAACCGTTATCCCCAAGTGTCTTTAACCGATACCCCACACAACTGCTATCCCCAGGCATCTTTAACCGATATTGTACACAACAATACCCCACACAACTGTTATCCCCAAACATCTTTAACTGATACCCCACTCAACTGCTATCCCCAAGCATCTTTAACCTTGGAAAAAATCTTGGTTGTTGAACTGTAGGTAAATAAATTTGGTGCTCAATTTTGATGAACTGCCAAAAATCACTCTGTATTTTTATATAATTTTTGGCAGATTATCTCACGAAATCTAAAATAAATTAATTGTGGGTTATTAGTAAATCAACCAAAACCACAGAACGATAAATGATAGAGCTGATGTGAAATGCTTAAAGATAATCAGTTGTGGTAAACAGAAATAGAGGAAGTGTAATTAAACTATTAATGATGTGGTAGCTTTAGGACGTAAACACCAAGTACTAACCTTTACATAAATACTATAGGGTGTTTCTTTTGAATAGGCACACATTTACAATGAAATTAAACGTATTAAAATCATGGTAGTGTTCATAAAAATAGCTTTATTCAAAAGATTATTTTATACCATCAATGCTTAAATATAATTTCGGGCATATGTGCGCCGCGGTTGGCTCGAAGGAAGCATAATCTGGAAGTCCAATTTTCGATGACTTTCTCGAGCAGCTGAGGCCGTATATCGCTAATAACTCTGCGAATGTTGGCTTCCAAGTGATCCAATGTCTCAGGTTTATCTGTGTAGACCCCTTAGTAGACTTCACATATCCCTACAAAAAATAATCCATAGGGGTGAGGTCACACGATCGTGCTGGCCAATTAACCGAACCATTACGTGAATTATGCGCCGATCGAATGTTTCCCGTAATAACCTGATTGTGTCGCTTGATGTGTGGCATGTTGGCCATTGTGTTGAAACCAAAGTTGTTGCACATTAATGCCATTTAATTAGGGAACAAAAAAGTCTTTAATCATGGACCTAAGCGCTCTCCATTGACTGTAACTTTCCTACCGCCAGCATCTTTGAAGAAATATGGGACAATGATTCCACACTAAACAGCGAGTTTTTGTGGATTTGACGGCGTCTCAGAAATGGCTCCTAGAAAGGAATACCCGTGCATATATACCCGAAATCATATTAAAACATAAATGGTAAACTTCCATCTTTCCAATGAAGCTATTTTTATGGACGTTACCATGATTTTAATACGTTTAATTTCATTTTAAAAGTGTGCCTATTCAAAAGAAACACCCTATATAATACACTTCTCACAACTCAACTACAAGATATGGTTACATTTTTTTTCACTACTTTCAAAATTTATTTCAGAACTGTTGTTCAAAAAAATTTGCCTATTTTTGGATTGTTGGAATAAACTGGCAACTTTGTTTTTCAAGCTTGTGATGCTGGTTTAAAGGGATTATCGGCGTATTTTTTTCTTTTTTCAGCTCGCAAAACTATCTTGCCTTTAAAAATGATTTCTCTAGCGCCGCTCTGTAATATTTTCGGTGTTGTAGGTTACTTGTTTAATGTGAGTCTCTCAACTCTCTGATCACTTCATTTCTTGTCCTATCCGATCACAACCTTTTTCCGCACATTTTTATCAGCGATCTCATCTTGGATTATTCAATAGTTTTATACATCGTAAGTAGATGATTGCAATCCATTTAAATTACGGAGGACTTTGATTATTTTGACTGTAAAATATTGCTCATTACTAGTGTTGACCAAACTGCGTTCCCTGAAATTATATAATGGATTTCGGGGTATTATTTTATTAGATTTTTTTCATAAATACAATAGAAGAAAACAGTTTAAATCGACAAATCGTTTATCGAAGGTGCATCGATGCGCCAGTTGATGCATTTAGTTAAGGCGTTTATCTCAAAAGGGAACATTACGAAGTTAGGGAGTACAGTATCAATGTACTAAGTGGAAATACTCTTTTTGACAGCTTTTACTCTTTTTATGATTACGTATTTATAAGTTTGTATAATGTCGTGTGTACGATCATATCACTAATCCTTTATGTTACCGACTTAGTATAGATTGTAAGAATAATGTTTTTTCTCTACTATGTAAGAAATTTCCACACAGATTTTGCTCTATTTAGATAAAGGTTCAAAGTCCCTAGCTGCCCTAATTTTTTTCCAGCTTACCGTCTGACAAGAAACGGGTGGTCGTCGATGAGGGCGCTACATCCTGACAACTATAGTTGTAGAATTTCAGTAGAAATTTCATCGTTGCCAGCAAACAAAATTGGAATTTCAAATTAATCCGAGACCATATCTTTCTTGTTAGACTGTACATGTGCTAGTTCCTAGGTAATTTATCTTGAGAAAAAAAAATATTTTGAGACATACGACCCTTGAAAGAGTGTGTTAAATTTTTTTTTCATTAGATAAAGTTCAATGGAACCAAAAATGAGACCACACTCCATGTAAACCCTCTGGTTACAATCCGGTCATCGTTACTACACCGTATGCATAATCTGGTTGCGATGTGATAACGGTGACTGAATTGCAATCAGAATCTGGTTGCAGTGTACTAACGGTGACCAGATTGCGACCAGAATCTGGTTGCAATGTAATAACGGTGACCGGATTGCGATCAGAATTTGGTTGCGGCGTGTTAACGGCGACCAGATTACGACCGAAATAGTCACATGGGCAGGCCCTATTCCGCCATTACTGTCTAGTTTTTTATAATTATTAATTACGTGTATATAATTTATTTGAGTCTGTATTACTAATTATTAGAATATAATTTATCCCTGTCGAGCTTACCACAATATATTTGTAAATATTGTATTGTCCTTGATCAAATTACTATTAAATTATTGGTGCCATGTTTTATATTTATTAATTTACTTCAGTATTCCAGTTTATTGTAAATATTATTATAATTATTAATTATTTTTACTTATTGTCTATGCCATTTTATACTTGATCAAAGACTTTAATATTAAGTACCCTAGACGTCTGACTCCATGTATTTTCAATAGAAAGGAAGTGACGCTGCAATTTCACGCTCGGCACTTTTTGGTATTTCAGAGTCGCCAAACTCACACTCTTAACAAAATATATCAACAATAAAAAGAAAGACATCTTTAAAACTATCGCTTAATTCCCAAATAACATTAAAACTTTAATACAGTTTTTAAGCATGAGAACAAAATTTCGAAATGTCTAAATTATCCATACGATTTGACAGTTTGTAGGCACCAGTTTACTACATACTAGCATTGAGTACGCCATCTAGGAACTTAATATAAAAGTCTATTTAATTGATTTGGGTTGGGTTGGGTTTACTGGAAAATATTGTGAATTTTCAGTCACTTTGCCCCACATTTTTTACCATATTGTAATGTTTAATGTAATGTATTTAAAGTGTCTGTATACAATTTGTCATATCTGTAATGTATATACTAAGTAGGCGTAATACTGTAGCGGGTATCGTAAGCAGCTTGTACATCGTTGTGACATAAATTACAACTAAACTAACGTATTTTAAATGTCCGAATCATTCTCACGTCGACATTTAAGTACGCTTAATTAATTGTTTCTTAAATGCAAAGTGGATTCCACCAACCTTCAGATTCAAGTCAGTTCTTAAAACTTTCCGAGAAATGAATAATGATCTTAAATATTGGCAGCGGACTGTCAGATAACCCGGTCTATAGATTTTACTCAGAGTACAACGAAACACCCATTCGCATCCTCCGTATTTGTGACCCTCTCGCTTACAAAAGATGTCACGTCCTTGGATGGCTACTATAGGACCCTAGAATGTAAGATTTCTCGCACCAAAACAGATTGTGAGTTACACGATGCTTGTGAGGGCGAGATGCGACATCGAAAGATACCACAATGGTTGTATTCTGGTCTCAGCGGCACAAGAAATGTGTAATCTCTTCTTCTCCTTCTTCATCAGCCTTGGTGCCTCCGATATAGGCCTCTTCCATTTGTTTCCAGTCTCTTCTATCCCTCGACTTTCTGACCCACTGCCTACCCGCTACCGAGGTCACGTCGTCCGCCCATCTTATCTGAGGCCTTCCGACACCTCTTCTGTTTTCCCATGGCCTCCGCTTTACGAGTCTGGGTGTCGCATCTAGTAGTCTCTTGAACTTTCCTAAAAGAATACTTCGGTTGTCCTCATTAATCTCTCCTAAAGGGTTGGTGAAATTCACAAACAAAGACATGGATAGGATAGACCAGACATATCGGGAAAAAAGTGGCACGCTAAATTGTAAGACACTTCATTGAAAATTGTTGGGGATACGTTCACGAAACATCGACAGTCAGTTTGTCTCTTTCTCACTGTTAATCTTAACTAGCTGTTAAAAGAAGATAGCATAAGTTAATTGTGTCAGGTGTATCCTATCTTACTCCTTATATACGTAAATGTTAATATTTCTACATAGAGGTGTGTGTGAATTACTCTTATTTTTATTTTCATTTTAAAATGTTGAAATAATGTTTTAGTGTCATACACGTAGAACATTAAGATAATATTAATGTCCTCCATTTTGTTGTTTGTTTCTTGTGACAAAATGGAGGCAACTACTACTGCTACTGTCAAATATTTTTAATGTAGATACATAACCTCAATTTAACCTCCACAGATCAAATAGTTATTATTATTTGTCGCTTTTAACTTGATCTCTGCAGTTGTCTCGATGTAATATGGGATGGTTCTATTCAAATAATGTAATTTTAAGCTAATGTTTCGTATAAATACATATCTAAATAACGTCATTTTTAATCACAAATAGCTTTGGGTGAATTTAATAAACATTAGGCTATATGTTGTATTGGGAATGACTAAACTATCATCAGATTTAAGTAGGTTCGTGGTGGAAGTTTATTGTATAGTAATATTGAAATGAAACACTGTTCGTTTGAGATAATAAAGACAATAATTATCTATTGGCACCTAACCTTGTAACTCAGTTAGATGTGTCTGTTCATAAAAGTATTAAGTTACTACTAGCGCCAATGTCTTGGCACTAAATTTGAAAATATTCTTTTGAATCATTTTTCCAGCATGTAAATGATAGAAGATTGTAATGCAACCTAGATAGGTAGAGGATATATTTGGCGAGACTGAATTGTTTCAACGCTTAAAAATCTGACTTATACATGCACCGTTCTAAACATAACAATATGTTAGCAGAGGTAGGACTTGTCAACACACTTCTCGGTATTATGATGTACATATTGATATATAAACTCATCAGCCTAATACTGGGAAACATTCACCTATCCAGATATCATATACTGTATCAAAGTACTATACTACTCAGATATACTGCTCTATTAAAATACAAGCTAAGTACCTCAAATATCACTATTTAGAAATCTAAATACAATATTACAGTCCATTTTTTTTCAGAGTCTCACGGGAGTAAACTTGGTTTAGTGTTGCTTGATGTGATAATAAGATATGGTTACATTTTTTCACTACTTTCAAATTATATTTCAGAGCTGTTGTTTAAAAAAACTAGCCAATTTTTGGATTGTTAGAATAAACTGGCAACTTTGTTTTTCTAACTTGTGATGGCGGTTTAAAGGGATTATTAGAGTATTTTTTTCTTTATCCAAATCGCAAAACTATCTTGCCTTTAAAATGATTTCTCTAGCGCCGCTCTGTAATATTTTCGGCATCGTAGGTTACTTGTAAAAGATACAATGTGAGAATATTGCAGACCTTTGACAGCTCTTATGAAAAGGTTTGACAATCAGGGCTACCAACAATACAATCTTGCAACTCCACTTGCCGCTAACCTCCGCCGGCTGCCAAGATATAGAAAAACGCACTGTAATTACAGATTTTTATATTTTTACAAATATTGTTATGTTTAGAATGGTGTGTGTATATTATAGTTAGAATTTGTGTATCAAAAAGTTTTTATTCTAGAGTTTGTTTGTATTGTAAGATGGTTTGTATGAAATATATTATGTATTTTGAAAAACATGGGTTGTATTAGACAAATAATTATCATTTGTAAATAGTTTAACATTCGAGCTTCAAGTTGTTGTACGTATGTTTTATTATATGGACGACCAGAATTATGTTACGTCTGAATTTTGTAGTCCATCGTAGATACGCAAAATTCTTGAATTTTTGTATTTTAGAGTTGCAAAACTCACACTGATAATAAGATATCAATAATAAAAACTAAAACATCTTTAAAACTATAACTTAATTCCTAAATAACGTTAAAACTAATACAGTTTTTAACTATGAGAACAAAATTTGGAAAATGTTGCCTACGAAATGTCAAAATTCTCCATACAATTTGACAGTTTGTAGGCACTTACTGGCATTGAGTACGCCGTCTAGGGTACTTTATATTAAAGTCTATGTATTACACATATTTAATATTGAAATCTACTTTTTTTTTCTTTGTCCATTACGGACGGTAGTACGAATCAATTTGACATATCGGTATTTATTTTATGGGTACTACATCTAAGTATTTGGATTATATTTGATTGTTCTATGATTGTAGTGATATTTTTACACAAAACGGATTGGAATAAGGATTGATAAAAATCTAAATGTGATTAATTTAGTAGTAGTAATTTAGTTTGAAAATTGTTGGCCACGAATAATCTGTATATTGCATAATGTATGTGATTTTTATATCAGTTTTTGTGTAAAATAATATCATAGTTGAGTATGATTATTGTGTGTAAATTTTCTAGCGCTAAGGGCCGGTTGCTCAACAGTAACAACAATAGATTACCATTACTGTTACTAACGAACTTTTACAAGTGTTGCTAAACTTTTACAAGTGACAATGACGCACAGTAATTGTTATGCCACTACCTGAATAGGGGCAATAAAACCCTACTATTTTTAGCTTAATGTTCTATTTAATCAAGGTTTGGTTCGGCAAAATAAAATTAAGAATCTTGTATCTAGATACTATACATTGGGAAAGTGAATGTCGTTTTACTGCCGGGGTGCAGTTAATCATTACTAATCCTCTAATTCCATAGACGGCTTGTGAGCAAAAGTATTATTTTTCTTCGTATTTAAATTACGGGGGTTTCCATCTTTACCTGAATTCTATACAACCATCAATATCTATAGGGGAATAAAACAATAAGTGAAGTGTAAACAACAAATTCCACGTAACTTGTATCAGCGTGCATTATGCAGGTAGTATTATACAAGTAAATAAACTGTATACTAATATGTTTGTTCACTCTACGTCCCTGCACATCTCTTAGTCCCAGGTACTTATGGCATTGAATCTCCCGATGTATAGTAATGGTAAACTAATAGTATTAACATGCACTAACGTTTTATTTTCTATTTCGATTGTGCGTTCAAACAAGACAGCAATATTAAGTAACAGGAAATGCTTCTAGGAATAGAGCGCCTTACTAGAGTGGAGTTCGTATAAGAATGCGCCGCGAATTCAAATAATGCGGACACTTTGTTAAAAGGTATTTTTTTTAACAGTCATTTTTTAAACTAAGGATTGGAATAAAATAATACTTTTTATAAAAATTCACGAAATAATGACGTTTATTTGAATTCTCGGCGCATTCTTATACAAATTCCACACTATTTAAGTAAGATTTTGACACAACGGATAGTAAGAAATCCTACGATAGAAACGACTTTCGCCAGTCGACGTTACTATTCATCGAGCAACCAGGCCTAAGCCAGTTGAATTATGTGTTAAGTAATCTCAACAGACAGCTATTTAAGCAAGGCACACGCGTTGTGTAAATTAGAATGTAAGAAATCAAATAGTTTTAATGAAATATTAACAACCAAAGATCTGTTAAATGTAAAATAAATGTTTAATTGTTGAATTATTAATTGTAATTAAGTACTATAATAATTTGTATGTAATGAGTGTCTGTATACAATATCTACTCCATTATGTGTAGTCCATCTCTCTCTTGATCAACTGTCGTGAGTACATGGTTGGCGCAGTCGGTTGAGGCAGCAGTCTCTCAAGCGAGAGGTGCCAGGTTCAAACCCCAGCGCTGGCGATGTATTCCACACTTTGCAATACAGACTTTTAGTCCAGTGCAAGGTGTGCAGGAAAGTATTTGGGTTTGTCATTGACAGCCAAAAAAAAAATTGTATATCAAAGACAGGCTTATTGCCTATTGGCAATTTCTACCAGCCAACCAAAAATTGTGAATATGGCAGTTGGTTTTGAGAGAGAGACTACATCAGTATACCTTATAATAATGTTGTGATAATCAATATTGTTATATGGTATTTGGTTTAATCATGAACTGTATTTGGCACAAAATTATTTGACACATTGCAAGAGCATGAATTTACTTTAAACTCTGACCCCTCCACGATCCTGGGGTTTTAGAATTGCCCTCCCACTTTCTATTGATAGTATTTCGAGCGTCCTGTAAATGTCAGGTGTACATTCTCATACAATAATTCAGTACGTAATATTATTTATCTCATTTTATTGTCACAAGTGGTTGGTTGGCAGACATTGCCTACGGCAATAACCCGCCATTTGGTATAATGTTTCATATCCAATAAAGATTTCATTTATTCACTTAACAGATAATGTCTTAAATATGATTAAACAGAAATTCTCACCAAGGCGAGATTGATTATATTTTTCATCTATGTATTAGGTCCGTTTCAGTAACTTTTTGAACCAAAATAAGTGCGTTTTAAATTTATTCTTCTATCAAATAATCAAAAGAAAGAATGCCTTTATTTTAGTGTGCGCCTAATTAGTTATAGCATCGGACCTATTGTGTTCACTTGAAGTGTAAAAATGAATAAAGAGCATTCAATAGGGTCCTTGCATGTTTTTTTTTTTATTTTGGTTTTCGGTACACTAACTATAAATTAAGGTTTTCCGAAAATTTGAGATTTTAGTTCTCTGTCTTTGTGGATATATTTATAAAATAAAGTCTCATATTCGATTCTAGCGCAAAAACAGGTTTTTGACTGGCCGCCATATTGTGACGTCACTTTCCCCAATTCCTCCATACATAACCCACAAACAATCAAATTTCTTTCTATGAATTTCATCGTGTCGTGACGTCACAATCACGTTAAACAATGGCCGCTCGTTTCAGAGCACCATAGAAAAACTCGTCAAATTAACATTTTCATTTAATTATTATAAATTAACGGTAAAATGGAGTGAAAGTATGTGCGTTAATGTTTGCAGATGATTTAGTGTTGATGGCTGATGATGAATGTGAGTTACAACGGATAGTATCCTGTGTGTACGAAAGCTGCGATATGAATGGTATGAAAATGAATGTAAATAAAACGAAAGTATTAGTGTTCGAAAGAGAGGAAATAAGGACAAATTGTGTGATAAAGGTTGGTAATGACTGTCTGGAGCAAGTGGATGAGTATGTATATCTGGGAAGTTTGTTTACTAGAGATGGACGCTGTGATGGAGACATTGAAAGAAGGAAGCTGGCCGGTACTAGGACGAATGGTGCGCTCGGTCCGATTGTTAGTAGTAGCAATGTGTCTATGAAAGCAAAAGTGCTAGTGCACAATGCTGTCTTGGTGCCGACCCTGATGTATGCTAGTGAGACGTGGACGTGGATGAAGAAGGATGAATCAGGGTTGAATGCAGTAGAAATGAGGTCATTAAGAAGAATGTGCGGGAAAACGCTGAGAGATAAGATAAGGAATGAGGTTATTAGGGAAATGAGTGACTGCAAGACTGGTGTAGTGACAAGAATGAAAGTAAACAAACTAAGATGGTTTGGGCATGTTGAGAGAATGAATGATGACAGGATGACAAAAAAGATATATCTGAATGAGCGAAGAGGGGTGAGAAAGCGCGGCCGTCCGAGACTGACCTGGTCCGATCATGTCGACCAGATCCTCAAGGATGGACGCGTTTTGAGTAAAAGGAATCGGAGAGCGTGTATGACTAATTGCATGAATGTGACGGAAGCTAGGAGTGTGTGTAAGGATAGGGCTGTCTGGCGCTCTGTCCTCTCTGCCTACCCTGCAAGGGATGTGGCGTGAGGGTATAGATAGATAGATAGATAGAATTAAAATTACATAATTTAATTTTATTTGTAATTCTAGTAAGTAGAACTATCGATTTAATATATTTTTTGAACGATAAAAAAAAATGCAAGAACCCTATGGTTGACCCACTTTTTGAAAATATACCTTCATGGTAGTCGAGTTTAAATTACAGTCATGCTCTTGAATGTGTCGTTCGTTATTGGTTTTTGGAATTGTTGTAAATTATAATAAAATAAAAAATGCATATTGTATTGTATTATATAAACTAGTGAAGTGTGTTGTTAGGTAGTGAGGGTCCCTGGTTACCCCCTTTACAGAATGATAATAATAAATATGTACGTTATATAATAAGCAAATTATAAAGTCTCTAGGTGTGTAATGTTGATACGATTATGTCACAAATAATGATTTTTGTATGGAATTCAAAATAATAAACTTATATAAATTATTATGTTACATTTGTTTTATCTATACCCTCACGCCACGTCAGAGAGAGCGCCAGACAGCCCTATCCTTACACACACTCCTAGCTTCCGTCACATTCATGCAATTTGTCGAGATTCTTTTTACTCAAAACGCGTCCATCCTTGAGTATTTGGGGACATGATCGGACCAGGTTAGTCTCGGGCAAACGCGCTCTCTCACACCTCTTCGCTCACTCAAATATATCTTTTTTGTCATCCTGTCGTCTTTCATTCTCGCCACAACACCCGTCTTGCAGTCACTCATTTCCCTAATAACCTCGTTCCTTATCTATCAGTGTTTTCCCACACACTCTTCTTAAGGACCTCATTTCCACTGCATTCAACCCTGATCGGTCCTTCTTCATCCACGTCCAAGTCTCACTAGCATACATTAGGGTCGGCACCAAGACAGCATTGTGCACTAGCACTTTTGCACATTTGGTCTATTGCTTTTCGTTATCCGTTTGTTTTCCAATTCAGTTCTTTAGTGCTGGAGATAAAGAAAAGTTGAAACTGACATAATCGCCAAAATCTAGTATCATCCGTCATTGGAAAACAGATTGTGTATCGAAATTCAGACTTTATGATCGAAATTGAAGTGGGGGTAAGAATAACGAAATAATAGACATTGAATATAAAATAGATTGATTTTATTATTTTGGACATGAGATGTTTAAATATTAAGAAATTTTTATTATTACATACAGTAGAAACCACAATTGAATCGTCATCAGCGAAAACCACACATGTCGCATTTTTTTTAGAATTTCGTTTTATTGCATAAAATGTCCCTAATTTACGTGTTAGGAACATTTTAGGCAATAAAACGAAATTCTAAAAAAATGTGACATGTTTGGTTTTTGCTGATCACGATTCAATTATTCCAACCAGTGAAGACTATTCTTATTCCAATTTGTTTAAAAGTAAGTACACAAGATGTATTTAATAACGAAAAAAAAGTGTTCTCTGATTACTATACATCAGCGTTTTCGATTCTTTACCACATGCCTTTTATTATAGGTACGGCCATAAATCATTTTTAATCCCAAAGTCCATAGACGGCTCGAGACCAAAACTATTATTTCTCTTTGAATTTAAATTACGTGGATTTCCATTTTTACCTGAATTCTATACAACCATCAATATCTATAGGGGAATACAACAATAGTGATTTGTGAACAATAAATTCCACGTAACTTGTATCTGTGTGCATTATGTAGGCAGAATTAAAAAAAATTGCGAAGGAAATAAACTGAATACTAATATTTTTGTTCACTCTATGTCCCTGCATCCATGTCGTAAAGAATCCAAAACGCCTATGTATACTGGTTACTTCTCACAAAAGGAATAATCTAGACGACTGCATACATAAGTAGTGCTTATTGGCAGGCGGATAGTACTGTCCGTCAAGAAAGAGACTGTTTTCGATAAGGACTCCACATGAAGCTTTTTGACAGCAAATAAAATTTAAATTCCAAATAATATGAAACCTCTCCTTCTTAACAAACCGTAACTTCTTCCAGGCAACCTGGTACATTAATTAGTATTTTATTAAATGCAGATTCATAACATAACATCTCAATAGTTTAACACCAATACAGTTCTTACCAAATGATAATTATAAAATAAATTATTCATTATGTACTTAACAATCTCACTGGAAATAAGATTTTAGAGAGACTTAATAACTAGTGTCCGACCGAAACTGGATTTTTAGCCGAAACCGAAACCGTAACCGAATATTCGGCTCCCCTTCTAGTTTCGGCCGAAACCGAAACATAGGAATTTCAGTTGTAATTTTGGAAAAAAAATCATTATAGGTACCCTGCTCTGATATCTAGTGTTTCCCTAAGATATTAATTAGGAAACCACTTCATTTTCGGAACTCAATGTAAGCACAAAAGAAAGGAACCCATTAAATTACAACTTATGTCATCAGTTATGTAGGTATCCATGGCATAGGTAACACTAGGGCGGGACATAAAAGATGCAATTTTTCTTCGGGAGGTTAAGTAACGGAAGTTGTGGTGTAGTTTGCTAATACGTATATTCATGGGCGTCGCCAGCCTCGGAGCTAAAGGGGGGCAACAAAAATTTACAAAATTGATATAGGATGAAAAACGCGTAAATAGCGTCAAAGGCGAAATTTTTTTGTGAGACATGGTGAAGAAGGCCATGATTTGGTTTGGCTTATTTGAAAATGTACATAATAATTTGCACAATATTATATGTATACGAACAATACTTCATATAAAAAGCAATAAAAAAATAGCGCCGCAGGCTTTTTTTGTGAAACAATTGTGTTTTGATGAATTTTTTATACAAATTTTACAAAATTTATGACATGGTGAGAAAATGTGCGGTAATAGTGTGATTTATTGTGAGGTCTGAGTAGTGAGGTGTGAGGAAAAATATATAGCTATTCCAATCTCTAGGGGGGCAGCTGTCCCCCCCCCCCCCCCCCCCGCCGACGTCAACGCCCATGTGTATAGGTACTTATTATCTTTGAACTAAAATAGGTATGTAGAATACAAAAATAATTATGAGTATTTTTCCTTTAGACGCACCTAGAAGTAGCGCCGCAGGCAATTTTTTTTTTTATAATAGGCGTAATGATGAATCTTGTTGTAGGTAAGTAAAACATTTGGTTATGTTGTATCAGGGAAACGGCCGCTTAAGTAGCGCCGCAGGCAAAATTTTTGTCATAAGACATAAATGATGTGTATAAAAATGGGTAGTGATATAAATCTAGTTCACTTTTCGAAGATTCCCGACAATGCTCGATATAATACGGATGCTAGTTTCGGTTTGGCCGAAGGTTCGGCCACTTTTTGGCCGAAACCGAAACTGGGGCCAAAACCGCCTATTTTGGCCGAAACTGGCCGTAACCGAAACCGAATATTCGGTCGGTCTCTATTAATAACTAAAGGAGAATGCTTTAATAAAACTCACTGTAGACACTTAAAACCCATCCATTTTACAAATTTTCGTCATCATGGGTTACGTTTAGTCTTAAATTGAAAATGAAGTAATCGGTGTAGGAAACAAAAATGTCCTAAGATAACAAACTAAAAAGTAGATTATTAAAAATCAAGAAATGTCTTTTATATGTCATGATATTTATATTAAATACTTGATAAATAGATATACAATATAACTGTGATATAACATTATATAATTTATACACATTTAGATAAATAATTAGCAAGATATAAAATGGTCATACATATTTCATTCTAAGTGTTTTAAATACTATATAGGTATATCTTATTATGTTTTTTAACATGAGTTACATGGTTGGTGCAGTTGGTCAGAGTGCAGGTCTCCTGAGGGGGAGGTGTTCAAATCTCAACGCTGACTATATTTCACACTTCACAACCCAAGCTTTTAGTTGAGAAGTGTAGTAAGGTATAAATACAAAAATAGGCCACTAATAAAGGTATGAAAATGAAGGAGTTTTTTGATACTAATTTCTTGAAAATGTTTATGCAAAAAAAATGTTGTGTGTTTTTATACATAGTGGGATTATACAGTTTATAGATAGTGGGATTGTATACTAGTAGAGATTTAAAAAAAAATTAACATTATTTGGTATTGATTTGTGGGCCATTTCTTCGAAAGAGCCTTCTATGTCGCTGGACCAATTACCTGGAATAGACTCTCAGATGAACTCCAAAAAGATCAGCCCATCACCAGCTTCAGGAGCAAGCTGAAAACTATGAGTTTCAAGACCAGCTTCCTGCGCCCTTGAGATGGAGTACCATTAAACGGCGCCGATAAGTTATCCATTATCATCATCAACGATAACCATTGATAACCTCCTCAATAGAGACGAGAGGCATCTTCATTCACATAATGTAGCATTATGTGAATTACACAATTGACAGAAGGATGTGATGGAATGGGTGAACGTTGCTCTGAGCATAAAGTGATCAGCCAAAGCTGACTCATAAGCTTCGGAACATCCATCCTGCTCCCTCCTCAAGGGAGTTCACATAATAACCTCATGTGAATGTTGATACCTCCCTCCTTCGTTGAGGAAAACCTCAAATAATTAACCGACTGGTGACATTATCCATGATCACAATAAAAGGTAGCCCACTCTATTATATAAAAATTATTTCCCCGCAAGGGATGTGGTGTGACGCAATAAATAAATGGATATTAAGATGACAGGGTGCTACAGGTACATAGTATTATTACATAGATAAGATATAATATTTACACAGCTCACGGGAAGAGAGGGAGTAGTATTGGATATAGGAGAGGAACAGGCGGAATATATTACAGAAGAGATTGCTCCAACATAATTTTATCAAATCCTAGGGGCGGAGGATAGTGGAAGTTGTCTAGTATGAGATCCAGGATGGCTCCGTCATCCACTGAAACATAAAACATACAATATTTATTAGAATACATCGGGAGATTCGATGCCTTAGGTACCTGGAAGTAAGAGATGTGCAGGGACCAAAGACATTATATATTAACTAACCTAGATGTCTGACTATGCATTTTCACACTCTGCACTTTTCGGTAATTTAAGAGTCGCAAAACTCACACTATTAACAATATAAAAACTAGAACATCTTTCGTCCGATCATGTCGACCAGATCCTCAAGGGTGGACGCGTTTTGAGTAAAAGGAATCGGAGAGCGTGTATGACAAATTGCATGAATGTGACGGAAGCTAGGAGTGTGTGTAAGGCTAGGGCTGTCTGGCGCTCTGTCCTCTCTGCCTACCCTGCAAGGGACGTGGCGTGAGGGTATAGATAGAGATAGATAGAACATCTTTAAAACTATCGCTTTATTCCTAAATAACGTTAATACTAATACAGTTTTTAACTATGAGAGCAAAATTTCGAAAACGTTGCCCACAAACTGTCAAAATTCTTCATACGACTTGACAGTTTGTGGGCACCAATTTACTTTCATTACTAACATTGAGTACGCCATCTAGGTACTTAATATAAAATGTCTTTGGCAGGGACATAGAGTGAACAAAAATATCATACAGTTTGCTTATTTTGCAAATTTTGTTAATACTACCTGCATAATGCACGCAGATACAAGTTATGTGGAATTTATTGTTTACACTTCACTTATTGTTTTATTCCCCTATAGATATTGATGGTTGAAACCCCCGTAATTTGAATACGAAGAAAAAAAATACTTTTGCTCATGAGCCATCTATGGAATTAGAGGATCAGTAAGGTTTTATTGACACCTCAGGAGTAAAACGGCATTCGTTTTCCCGATGTATGATAATTACTCACTGTCTCAGATTGGGCCCTTAGGCTACAGCCCAAACAACCTGTGCGTAAATGCAGCCCAGACTAATCTAACTTTAAGATATTATGTACTTACTAAGAATACTATTTACATTTATTTATAAGAAAAACCTTTAAAGATAAATAATCAAGGTAAATTCTCTTGATGTATGCATTCTGGCAATATTCCAATTTATAATTACTGATTCTTAGATACATGTGAAGTCACACAGTAATTGCCTACATGCTACACACAGGGTCAGATTGTATATGTAGACAGGGTCACTCCAACTATCTGTCTATTCTCTCATACTGCACCCCTTGTAGGGTAAGCAGAGAAGACTGAACGCTACACTGCCCTATCTTTACGTCATGCAGTTGTCATAAACACTCTCCTATACCTTTTAATAAAACCCCGGCGCTGGCGATGTATTCCACACAGGCTTTTAGCCTAGTTCAAGGTGTGCAGGAAAGTATTTGGATTTGTGTATGCAAGCACAGATCCTTTTATAAAAAAAGTGTCCATCCTTGAAGATCAGGTCAATCTTGGACGGCCACACTTCCATACACCCATCTTGTATCATATCCTGTATCATTCATTCTCCCGACATGCCCAAACCATCCAAGCTTATTCCTCCTAGTACCAGAGATTCTCTTCAAAATTAAAACAAAATAATGTACTGCGATGGTACGGGCATGTCAGCAGGAGACTGCCAGAGTATGTTGGCAACAGGGCACAAACACTCAACGTTCTCGGTAGGAGATCCAGAGGAAGACCCAAGCGCAGGTGGAGGGAAGTGGTGAGGCAGGACATGAGAGAGAGTGACGTTGTACGATAGAGCAAAGTGGCGGCAAAGGACCAGAGAAGCAGACCCCACCACCATGTGGGATTAATAATTGCCAAGGGTAAAAAGAAGAATGTATGTAAATATTGACTCACCATATAAAGCTGGATAGACACTCCCTTTAACATTAGAGATTGGTATTTCCATATTCTTCCCGTTGAGGAAGAAGTTGATCTGTATGTGATCATAGGCCACCCCGATGGTGTCCCCCTCCCTGGGGGTCACGTGGGCCCCACAGGCCGCAGTCTCCACGTGGCTGCTGGGGGACGGGGGGCACTTGTCCAGCAGCAGGTCGGAGGTTTCCACTCGAGGGGACCCGGGACGTTCTGTTGCTAGACGGTATAGTTCCTGATTGTCGTGACGCACGGTGCCGTCACTGTTTAAGCACCAAGACTCTTTATCCATTCCACCTGCAAACAACGAGCAAATATCATTTCATCTATCATGTCTCTCTAAAATCCCGAAATGAAGTAAGAATGTAAATGTTTTAAGGGGTGATTCCACCCATAGAAAATGAGTAATTGAGGGGTGAAAGTGACTAAGGTGACTGATGTGGTCGAAAGGATAGCGGTGCAGAAGTGACAACATTAAGAAGTTCATAGGACCCCAGTGGATGGTTATTGCACAGGAGCGGGAGGAGTAGAGGAGAGGCCTATGTCCTGCAGTAGACAAACGCGGGCTGATGATAATGATTAGAAAAATACAGCATATTATGTGATCCACCTAAGTGAGCATAAGCCCGTACCAAGGTAAACCGAAGCTGTTTTGAATACGCGAGTTGGGCAGAAGTGGAGGAGGAGAGGGGAGTCCCACTGCAGGAAGTGGGGAAATGCAGGCTGATGGTGATGATGATAAGGGATGAAAATATATGAAAAACAAGGTTTAATGAATTCATGAGCAAAAATGGGCTTGTAAAAATGAGAGTATGAAAATTTCTTTTTTGGGTTTTTATTAGTCTTTATCGTCTAACCTCTGACTGTGAATCCTCAAACACTAGTCATGTGTAATTAAACTCATAACTGTATATCTACAATTTTTTCACTTTTACCTCCAATAAATTGATTGTAATATCATGTAGGCCAATTAACTTTATATCACCTTTGCATGCATTAGTATTCACACTGAGTGCATGGCTACAGTCAGGTGAGGTGTTTGACATTATGGTATGATGATGCAGTGTGCACCGTGTGTAGAGTGCATCACAATGTTACATTAGGGAGATGTGACGGGTAGATTACACTATGTATAGTGATTCTTAGAAGTGATGGGACCTTGCAGTGTATGTGTATGATGGTATCATCATGTGATGGACATATTATTGGCACTAGGAGTATGCCGAGTGATTGGACCTTGCTGACAAAACATAAGTACATATGTACATGGTTTATTTGATTCTTTGCCCTTTTCGTTCCCCTTGAGAACATAAGATGGCTATTTGTAGACGGGAAAATTTCAGAATCATAACAAAATCAAATTTAATTGCAAATTTTGTGATTTTTACGAGATAAATGCATGTTTTTTAATGCAACAGTAGGATAACAAGTAGTTACCATATTGAGAGATATATTTTAATGTTAATTATTGAAATAATTCGATTTTTTTCATCTCAATTTTACTTCTGAAAAATAATGCAGTTGCAAAACTACTTAATCACAAAGATAGAAGTGGCTTTCAGAATCACAAAGATAGAAGAAAATCTTTACCAAAAAAGTCTTCTTACAAAGTCGATTTTTATTTTTTTGTGAATACTTTTTTATAATTAATAATTTTCTGTATTTTGTTGAACCTTGTTTAGGCACCACGACTCGCATAGAGTTGACGATTTAGATGTTATACCTTCTAAGTAATCCATAAAATATGTAGTATTGTCTCATCAGAGACATGTATTTGAATAGTTCAACTCATTAAAAACATGACGTAGAGTTTATCGAGTCAATGTCAGGCAATGTCCTACATACACATACACAATATTAATCCATGTGCACTGCACTGCACTGCTTGACTAGGGTACCTACTCTACCATGTATTGCACTTGCATTTAACATAAGACCAACAGTGCATACTGATAGACTAAATGCATTAATGACATCAGACTATTACCTCGATGACTTAAAAATATATTTTATCGGGTAGTAATTTTATAAAAGAAAAGCATACGACGCAACAGTTCCCCGTGCTTTCAGCATTTCTTTTTTTACGCCAGACAATTTTTGCTTTGCTATATATCTATACCCTCACTCCACGTCCCTTGCAGGGTAGGCAGAGAAGACGGAGCAGCAGACAGCCCTATCCTTACACATACTCCTAGTTACGCCACATTCATTCATGCAGTCATATACGCTCTCTGATTACTTTTACTCAAAACACGTCCATACTTGAGGATCTGGTCGACATGATCGGACCAGGCCAGTCTCGGGTGGCTGCGTTTCCTCACACCACTTCGTTCGCTCAAATATATCTTTTTTGTCATCCTTCATTCTCTCAACATGCCCTGTACATCTCAGTTTATTCACTTTCATTCTAGTTACAACACCATTCTTGCAGTCACTCATTTCCCTAATGACCTCATTTTTGCTTTACGACTTTGGGATTTTGACTCTCGACTGACAAACTCTCATCCACAACTTTTGCTGTCCACAGCTCTTGGCTGTGCTCTTGAGGGGTGAAACAGGAGACTTTCTCTTTACACGTTACCAATTAAGAGAGCCGTTTTTTTACAATTGGCTTTTCTCGTTATGTGAATTGCTCCAAATGAGAGATTCCACTGTGTATGCCAAATAGTACAAGGTTCTACTCAATTTAGTACATTATGTATATAGTACATGGGAGGTGCAAGGTTCAAACCCCGGCACTGGCGATGTATCCTACACTAAGCATACAGGCTTTTAGCCTAGTGCAAGGTGTGCAGGAAAGTATTTGGGTTTGTGTATGCAAGCCCAGATCCTTTTCTTTTAAAAAAAAATTAATAATCAAATCAATACGCCGATTAGCTAGAAGCAACTTACACAACCTAATAATCGATTACTACTAATTACATTATAATTAATTAGAATGTGACTTGATGGATCAGTGCTACCATTGAGGAAATAAATTAAACAGACAATAATCATTATATTATTAGTATATGTAGCAATATTGTGAAATATTCCATAATTAATTATATTGTAATTAGGTGAGTCTTTGCCATTATTTATTAAGTTTACTACAATGCTTAACTGATGAGGGATGGTCAATTGAATCGTTTAGCAAATCATGTGAAAGAGCGCTAGATTGCTACCGATAACGTACCACCAAATACTTTTAAATGTTATAAACATTGGTTGGAAAAATATGTTCTAGCTAATTGGTCGGTAGCCTGGTTGGTAACACGCTCGACTGTTAATCCAGTAGGCGCGGGTTCGATACCTGATGCCGGCCTATTCCATTTTAAGACACAAGCTTACTGTGAAGTGTACAAAGGTGTATTTGGGTTTATTTCAATAAACCCAGATTCACTGACTATGAAGTTGAGCCAGAAAACTAAGATCACAATATTTAAGTCTATTTATAGACCAATACTCACCTTTGGTCACCAGATATGGATGCTTCACGAGAATGTAAGGTCAAGAGTACAGGCAGCTGAGATGAGGTACCTCAGAGGAGTGGCAGGAGTAACCCTGAGAGACCGTATAAGGAACGAGTATGTTCGGGAGGCTCTCGAGGTGGAACCCACACTCCTCTTCATAGAGAGGTCTCAGCTAAGATGGCTCGGGCACGTCATTCGGATGCCAGAGGAGCGGCTTCCGTTAAAAGCTCTGGAAGCCGAGGGTGCAGGCAGAAGACCGGTGGGCCGCCCCAGAAATAGTTGGCAGAAGCAGGTGACAAAGTTGTGCGAGGAGAGACTGTGGTTGGAGTGGCCAGAGGTCCTGGAAGCTGCGAGTGACAGGGGCCTCTGGCGAAGATATGCAGATGCTTTGGGCCCCCGACCCAATCAAGGATAGACGGGGAAGAAGATGTATGTATGTAAGAAGATGTATGAATTAAAAAAAAATAATTTAAGTACCTTTTTAATGACTAAAGGGGATTGAATATGAAAAATTCAACCTATGGACTCACTTCACTTCATGTTAAACTATATTTTATTTAAGTCGGAGCTTTATACATCTAACAGGTTATCATAGAAAAAAATCAAGGGGAGCATACATATACAGTGACCGCCTCCGCGAAAGGGGCCTTAGCAAAATACTCCAATCAACGAAATTAATCACCTTGAATATGCAACACCAAATTATGATAAATAATTATATTTAAATTGTCTACAAATAATTATATGTAGTTTACATGAACAATGGAATGGGTAAATTTATATGAAAACTTTCACACTATACCTACCATCACATCATAGCCTGAGATCCGGCTGCTCAAAATATGACCTACCTGTTTATTTATCGAAATGCGATTTAAATGAAAGCTTACACATTAAGTCGTATATCACACTAGGGTTGCCTAGCAAAATCTTGCCGCGTCCCCCACTGCCTCCCCGTAAAGGTCCCCTACGCGATTTCTCGCATTTTTTAGGAATGTGGTTAGAGATAGGGGAAAGTTGTCAAAGACAAAAATAATCAATACTGAATTCCATAGAAGAAAGGCATAATTGTACGATGGATAGATAAATAAATGTCTCACCATATATTCTATCCAAGTCTGTATTCCTGGTGGCCAGGCCCACGGCCCACACGCCACCCTGCTGGAGCTTCACCTCGAAGTAGGACTTGGACTGCACCAAGGGGGCGCTGCCCAGGGCACAGCCTGAGCCACACACTCGGCACCCACCCTTCACAATCACCACTTCGTGACCTACAACACAATTACACAGACATATTTATTTATCGTATGGAATTTAACATGACATCTTAAAATAAGGACATAGAACAGTAACAATAGCACAGGTAGGTCTGATTGTCAAAGGTTTAGGTCAGTGTTTAAAGTATAAATGTTGTATGTATGGTGTGTTGGGCTCCACTTGACTGTATGTACTTTATGTTATGTTGTCTTTATCTGTCAATTGTTGTGTTGTTTGTAATGTTCTTATTATAATTATTATAATGTGAGTTTGCTTCTCCCGACACATGATATTCCTAGTGGGGGAGGCAAACATAAGCAATATATATCTTGTAAATGTTAAGATCAAATAAATAAATAAATATTCAGTCGCTGTATCCGTCAGTATGAAGAAGTCCCTGATATTCCCCGCATACGCTCTAAGGCTGCATTCGGATACAATATGGTGTATATAGTCTGTTTCTCCGCCCCGCAGTCACATCCAGGGGAGTCCAGCCAGCCACGCTTGTGGAAGAAATCGGCACATCCACATAAATTATCAGACAATATCCCTTGTCCCTTAAAGTCCCTTGCAGTTGGTGACCTAAACTCCGACTGACTGAAACTTTCGTTCCGTTCTTATTAATAAGAAATACAAAACACGGGCTTATTGCCCAGTGGCAATTTCTGCCAACCACCCCAAAACAGAAACCATATTGTGGCAATACTAATTATATACTTAGTACCAAAAGGAACCCTTCTTCTTCTTTCTCAGCCATTTTAATTCCAATGCTGGACATAGGCCTTCCCTTTGACTTTCCACATATCCCTATCCTGGGCATGCTGCATCCACCTGCTTCCTGCGATTCGCCTTTAAAAGGGTACCGAAAGAGTGCCGCCTCAATCAACTGCGCCAACCATGTACATGTATTAAAATATTTTGGTCGTAAACACAGTTTTGGACGGCCATGACAAAATTTTACCAGCATTTTTTTTTTCATTATCGTGTATCGCACATATATCATGTTAAAGTCTCAGCGCATTTACTGTTGTTGTAACAATTTTTTATTTCCAATTTTTGGAATGTGGCTTAGGTCTGTTCACCTTCACGGCAACAAATAAGAGTTATTCCACTATTCGCAGAACACAATAAATCACAGACAAAACAGAGTGGGAGTCTAAATGAGAAGCTCGCAATAAAAATGTTGAATGTATGTGGGAGTATTTGAACCATGAAATTATATTACAAAACAGCGCTACGAACCCTGAAAACTGTCTTATAAGAGCGAAAATATCGGTCATTTGACTAGTATTTTATTGCAGTTATAATTTCGCCAAACTGTGATGAAATTTGTGTAGTTTATGAAGAAAAATACTCAAGATGTTACCCATATGTGATGTGTCCAGTTGTATAGGCTCCTCGCGGGGCCTGGGGGGCACGCTGGGGCTCAAAGAAAAGCCGTGAAGGCAGCCCTTCAGACAGCAAAACATATTGTCTATATTTAAAATAATATTTCTAACTTAATTAATGAATTAAATATAAATAATAAATACGAATTTTCAACTTGGGTGACATTATGTTTTGACAGTTTGTTATTCGGCCAACTTCACGTCGATCCGCTGCGCCTCTGGGCTGCCAGTACATAATATTATTTATAATGTTGCCATATTCTGTACACCGTAACTAGACGTATTTTTTACTTTTGATTGTAGGTAATGTAAAAAACATCCACTTAATTTTGCCTCTAAATCGACGTCTCACCTTTTAAATGTTCTTGTGCACCGTACCGTAATTAGACAAATCAAAGAATTAACCATTGGGCACAATATATCTAATTTTCTTTTTGTTTTGATTCCTTAGTATGTTTTGTGGACGCTATACCTTTTATTGTTGAATTGTGTTAGCTGTTGTTGAATAATGATCGTTAAATGCAAAATAATTATGCACTGCTCTGATAATAATGCTAGTTCTTTCTATTGTCTGATAAAAACCTGTCTACGTGTATAAATGGTTGCATAAAATCAGGAGTAGTTATTTTAATGTTCCAGGCATAGAGGAGAGTTATATGAACAAACCTACCATCACAATAATGGGATAACCTCAGAGATACTTAATCAATAAATGCTGTAACCTTATGTATTAGATATTCTATAATCTCAGCTTATGGAACTGTCTTCCGTCTGTATAGCATCAATGGCGTATAAAAAGGGAAGCCGTGCCCCTCCCCCCCCCCCGAAATGTAGTACAATTACTTAAAAAACGTTATTATAAAACATGAAAGTTACTCAAGTTATCATCACATCACCCATTATTCAAAAAAAAATCGCCTGCGGCGCTGTATAATCATTTTTTTACTATATATCTATGTTCAAATTTTTGTTGCCTCTACCCCCCCCCCCCCCCCCATTTCGTAGCAGGCTACGCCCGTGGTTCTGCCCGTTTTTGTCTCAACCGTTGACAAGAGTTTTTTCAGTTTAAGAATGGTCAGGCTTAGTTTCCTCTACCCCCAAAGTCAAATACTAGATCTCCCCCCCTCCCTCCCCCGAAATGAAATCCTATATACGCCACTGGTGTAGTGTAGTATATCACTATACCTTTACATATAATACAAGTTCCTATATGTAAGAAGTTGTACTATATCCAAATCCATAATACCTATAACTCCTATAAGTATTATCGAGTTTAATAAGTAGGTAAAGTATAGGCTCTGTTAGCTCGTTCTGGTACTCTGAGATAAAGAGTTCTCACGGAGTGCATCTTCATATGTTATGTAAATAAATAATTATACATAACATACTCATACAGGTACACAACATGATAATATATTTTCCTATACATGCCTATTATATTATGTGTCAGACATACATACATACACATAGCAGGCTCAGGCTCATTGAAATATTAATTGACGAAGCAGTGGTGTTACCATGGACGCCGTCAGGGGGGGAGGGGCAGCTGCCTCACTCTAGAGATTGGAATATGTATATGTATATACTTTTTCATACTAAATCTAAACTTCACAGAAAATTACAGTAACTATTACTACACATTTTCCCATTATGTATGTCAAAAAAATATCTAAAATTAGTAAAAAAACAATGGTTTCACAAAAAAATTGCCTGCATCCCCTGTAGTTTGTCCCCTCGTTCATTCCTTCAATTAATTCAAATAGGAGACCTTCTTGACGCACTATGTGGCCGATCCATCTGGCACGTCTTTCTGCTATTGCACTCAGTAGGTGTCTTCCTCCTTTGATTACGAGTACCTATGTTAATTAGAAAAAAATATGCAAAATTCAAGTTTGTTAGTTAGAAGCTTGATATCCTCGCAGTCACTGTAGGGACGTAGATACAACAGATCCTGTAACAAAAAAATGCTGAGGCCTAAAGATAACTGCTCACTCAGGGGGCCTTTATTATGAGTGACACCACTGCTTTACTCTACATAAAATTCGTGAAAGAATACGACATAGGTAAGTAGGTGTATGACTGTGAGACACAGGCAAGAAGACGTTATGTATGTTACATATGGATATAATATTATATAGAAATATTAGGTAGGTGTGTACTGTGTATTGTGTGTGATGTGACGGAGCACGCAGGTGAAAGTGGTCTCTTGTCTCGGCTGACACGGATAGGCCGAGCCTCACGCCTTGCCTGATGAGCCTGCGACTGCGAGGTATTGGTTTGATGAGTTCAGATGTACGCAATGAGGTGCAGGAACTATACCTACCAATTATTGTATGCAAATTGTTTATGATGTGTCAACACTCCAAAAAGACAAGTGTCATGGTTCATTATTGGACCGCTGGACAACTGTCGTGAGTCGCGCGATACGTAAATCATTTTACATTTCAATAACTACAGAAGAAATTTAAGTTCTTGTAATCACAAAAATGTACAGAGACAGAAACTGAAAATCAGTAGTTTCACTAGACTATTATATTACTGTACCATATAGGTACATGGTTTAGTATAGATGATGATGTCAGGAATCGAACACAGCAGCCACTTATCACCCGATAGTGATACAGACTCGTAGGCTAAACTAGCTCGGGCACATTCTACGTATGCCCGCTGATAGCATCAACAACAGCTGTCTCCAATATCGCCCTGTAGGCAACAGACGTCAGGGCAGGCCTGCAATGACCATCCAGAGGTTGTACACATCAGTGCTGCGCCAGGCTGGAATGCCATGGGAACAAGCAACGGAGTTGGCCCAGGACAGAAAAGCCTGGAAAAACTGGGTGACAACCACATGCTCCAAATAGGGAGCAGACGTGGATATGTATGTATGCATATAGTTATGTTTCTAAATAAATTTAATAAAGTATAGGAAAATTGCTGTTCATTTTTCTCAGAAATATGTTTTATAAGACCTTATCTGCTTATCTCATGGTACAGTATAGAACTGCTGAGAAATCCAAAATCTGTGAAAAAAACAGGACCTACACACTTTGACCTAAAACTTTTCAGATTCTAAGTAAAATAAAATATAACTTTACCTATAACAAGTAAGTCAGAGAATTTGTATAACAATATACCTATTATAAATGTATTGTTTTAAATTTATGTAAAATTAAATGGTGACATTGTATACCTAATACAACAAGTATAATGTAGGATGATGCTCCATACATACTCGTACTTGTATTAATATTGAATACTTTCTCCTCTGGCCATACAATACAATATACAATTAGGTACAACACAAAATACTTGTATTGGGTATGATTGCCAAGGTTAACATTACTATTCATTTTCAACAAAACTTGTCCATCCATATTATACATTATGTATGTATACAGTATATACACCTGTAGGTAATGTTTATATACATTAATGATAATAATTTATTAAGTGATAGAAGATATGGAGATTGGAGGTATTACCAAATGCAACTGTTGCATGTATGGACACAATGTAAAAATATGTAATTTGATATTTATTAGTTAATAAATTGGATTCTTTTATTTCGATTTCGAGTATCCTACGCTTGGTGGATGCAAAAATGCAAGAAACAGAATAGAAAGATTTAGGTAAAGTAATTCGACTAATTTTGTAGAGATGAGGTCGCTGAGGAGAATACGTTGGAAAACCTTGGTGGATCGAACAAGGTAATCAGAGAAAAGACCGGTGTTGTGAGGGGAATTAAAGATAATAAAATAAGATGGCTTAGACATGTATGAAGAATGAATAACGAATGGTTAACCTGAGTTGATATCTTCTTCATTCTGGCACAGTCGTCCAGGTATTCTTTCCTTGGGCGTCCTCTGTAGTTTGTTCCCTCGTTCATTCCTTCAATTACTCGTAATTCAAATAGGAGATTCTCTTGACGCACTATGTGGCCGATCCATCTTTCTGCTATTGCACTGAGCAGCTGTCTTCCTTCTTTGATTTTGTTGAGAACTTCTTCCTTCGTTATGTGATCCCTCCAATAAAATCCTCCTGTAGGACCACATCTCGAAAGCTTCCACTCTCTTTTTTAAATATCATATTATGTAGGTACATTTTGATGTCATCCTTATTTGGAATGTATTATTTTACTACCAAATTAAGAAATTTCGGCCTCTTGAGACGACTTATTAATTAAGCGATGCATTTCCGTCATTAGCCTTGAGGCCTGAGGCCTGTTGCACTAATTATTCATTAGGTATATATAGACATTACACTATATTGGCTCAATGGCCTGACCGACCAATCAATCATTATTGATATTCTGTATGACAATACATCGCTCATTCATTTCCTGCATAAAGACAATGAGGCCTAACTATAACAGCCATGGACGTCGCCAGCCTCGGAGCTGGGGGAGGGCAACAAAAATTTAAAAATTCGGAATAGCATGAAAAGAAGTAAATAGCTCCGCAGACGATTTTTTTTTTGAGACATAGTGAAGAAGGTCGTGATGTGGTTTGGTTTATTTGAAAATATGTATATAATACTTTGCACAATAATATGTATGAAAAATGTTTTGCACAAAAAGTAATAAAAAAATTACCGCCGCAGGCAATTTTTTTTTATGAATTAAATTTGCTGGATTTTCATGAAAATTTATGATTTGATGAGAAAACGTGTGGTAATAATGTGATTATTTGTGAGGTTTTATAATTTAGTATGAAAAAAATATACCTATTCCAATCTATGGGGGGGTAGCTGCCCCCCTGACGACGCCCATGATAACAGCTATTCTAGTATACTCGAGTTATGTAATATTATTTTCCCGTATGAGTGAGACGAATGCAGCCAGCAATACTATCAATGGACCATACCTATCGAATTTATAGATCGATAATTTAATTGATTACTTACTAGCTTATTTACCCGACGTAACCCAGTTAAAGAAAAAACCCTGAGTTAGGTACTCTTATTTAGGAATACTCAACGCATATTGATCTGACAATACATCGCTTTGTAGCTTAAATAATTTTCGGAAAGCTGGAAACTGTTTTAATCTCTTCATTAGCGTGTAAGAAGAGTTTTTTTCAGTTTGCACCAATTTTCCGTTTGTTCTAAGTACAGAGTGACCAAAAAACCGAAAAAAAAAAAGAGTTTTTTTCAGTTTTTCACTAGTAACTTCTATACGATGCATTCTACGAAAATGTTGTCCTTGTATAAATTAAATTACCTGATATTCTGCGTCGTATTGTAAATATTATTCCTAATTCTTTGTAGACGGTAAAAAATGCACTAAAAATGTTCATGTTTCGTGCCTGTCCCTCTCAAAAATAATAGTACCTAGTGAAATAATTTACGATACTCTTAGAAATACCAGTAGGTAGGTATGTGAAGATCGTTTTCAAAAAGCTCATTTAAAAGAAAGTTCAAACACAAACATATCTATATACTTTGTAGTTATTCAGATTCCGTCGATAAGATTTCATATCACAAATTAAATCAAGAAAATTCTCGAACTCGTAAGTAAAAGTCACAATACAATAAAGAGAGTTCTTATTGCAACAAGGAAGGACATCATACCTACAAATGAATAAAGAAATGTGTAACATCTTGCAATATGATATTGTGACGTGATGATGCAATAATGGGATTTTCTCCACGACATCCGCTTCTGCAGCCACACCTGCCAGTCAATCAGCTGCGTCACACACACACACAATACCACGTGCACATTGTAATGTTTGTTTGACAACTTTCATTCTCAGATGAATCATGTAAAGTTGCCATCTACATATATCAATATTTACTCTATATACTCGTAAGTAATCTATAGGTATTGCACAGCATGGGCGTCGTCAGGTAGGCATCATCAGGCATTTGTCCCCTCCTCTCCTAGTACAATCAGTAGGCATATATGATATACCTAAATTATTTTTATCTGCATTGCACACACGGAAATACATTGCCCTGGGCAAAAAGTGATCAATTAAGCTAGCCAAGTCGAAACACCCATCCTGCTTCCTTCCCAAACGAGTTTGCATAACGCTACATTATAAGATGCCTCTCGTCTCTGTTGAGGAAAAAACTGTAATAGGCATATACTTAGGTACCTACTATAATATCACAAACCCTCCCAAAAGAAAAAAACACTTTTTTTATCATAATATCATTAATATACATTTTTTTTTAAATTGAAAATAGGATTGTATCTACTTATATGCCTACATAAATCAAAATACCTCTTGACTGTACACTTCACACTAAGTTAAAAGCTTATGTGTCAAGTGCTATAATACATCGTCAGCGCAGAAATTCGAACCAGGCACCCCCTAGTATTATTGTCATAAAAACATAATGAAAAAAGCACGGAAACATTACAAGAAACAAAGATAAAAATTACGATATCATTAAATTATATGCCATAATGGCATAATATAAATTTTACTATTCCATGTAGTATTTAATATGTTTTGTATATTAATATGCATGTAATATAATAATATGCATCTCATTTGCATATTAAGATGCAGTCCAGTCTACACATTTATTAAAATTAAAGAGTTTACAAACTAGTGGTACAATCAGAATCAGAAAAATCGACGTTGACTTATTAGTGGAAGCTCAGAAAATTTATTTTTGTTTACTGAGGTGACAAAGATTTAAATCGTGTGTTGTGTAGCCTGTGTAGGTGTATTATACGATTCTAATTTCAAATAGGGTCTTTCCCATTTTAACGTTATAATATCTAATTAAATCACATTATGACACTTTGACAATCGTAAACGTCATAATTAAAAAATAAAAAATCAAATGAAAAAGGTTTGCTGTCAGAGGAATTGGCTTCATAATAGTTTTCATAGCGTTGTATTGAAACAAATGAAATACAGCGAATCTAGTCAAGGGGAATTAATATAATTTGATTAGTTACTTCGATAATCAAAGATCTTTCCGAATCGAAGAAAATAATATTGTAATCTGCGTATTTTTTAATTATTTCAAGATTCACGAAGTGAATTGCTATATTGATATATGTACGAGTATATCTGTATAATGGGGTCTAGGAAATATCTCGGTATATGACAAAGATAACAAGAAATTTATTTTGCATGTACTTAACTAGACTATTAAAAAAATTTATAGAAATGAAAAACTTTGTAACTGAAATGAAAATCGTAATTGAATTGGATTTTATCATTACTTACTTTTAGAAGTGTGCCAAAACGTCCAAGTATAGTGAGCCAAAACGACAGTACGTATAAAGACATGCAATTCAAACTCAATAGATTTTACAAGATTATTTTTGATATCACAATGTATGCTTTGTGAGACCATCGGAATTTTTCTACATTTCGTAGCTGAATCAGATTTTTAGCATAGCGGTTGAATACCCCGGCTTGTTAGGTTGGAGGTCTGGGTTCGATTCCCGGCCTTAGCAGATGGATGGACTGGAATTGGTAAATGTTACTTAAGTGTAAAGTCTGATGGAAGGTCCATCCTTTGCTGTGTATATGTTGAGATATAACTACTTGTCAATAGATTTTGGTTTACATGAGACGGCATCATGTAATGTGTTAGTACTACGTTTTTGTAAACGTTGCATTCTCAACCACGCCATATGATGTAACATTAATATACATATATTTTATTATATATAGTATATACTTATATATTAAGTATCAAAACATTCTCATATTACTCAAATTAAAATTTTAAATAATTTATAGAAAACTTTCTATTTTTAAATTAATACAAATGTCAGCATTTTATTATAATAGTCTCCCATTCCACATAATGAATTCCTCGGAGTATTTTTATCAACCAAAAATATTGATGTGACGTAGGCTAGGAGTGTGTGTAAGGATATATGTCTGTCTGGCGCTCTGTCCTCTTTGCCTACCCTACAAGGGACGTGGCGTGAGGGTATAGATAAATAGATATCATATTAATATAATCTTCTTCTTCGCTCTCGCCTTTGTACCATTTACTTGGAGTCGGCTCTCCTAGTCCTCATCCTCCAAGTCCTTCTGTCCCCCGCATCCTCCGCACGAAGCCTCGCCTCCTTTAGATCTCTTGTGATTGTGGACATCCAAGTAGTCAAGGGTCTTGGCTTTGGTCTTGTCCTGGTCTTCTAGGTCCTACTTATATGTCCATTGTCCTTTTTATCATATTATCCTATGGCAGTCTCATAACGTGTCCGCATAGATATCATGGGCGACGCCAGCCTCGGAGCTAGGGGGTGGCAACAAAAATTTAAAAAAATGATAATGCATAAAAAATGCGTAAATAGCGTTAAATTTCTTTGTAAGACAATCGTGACATGGTTTGATTTTTTCAAAATGTATATGATACTTTGAACAATAATATGTATTAAAATAGTATTTTTTATATAAAAACATAAAAAAGTAGCGCCGCAGGCAATTTTTTTTATGAACCTGATGGATTTTTATTCTAATTTTCGAATATTTATGATATGATGAGAAAATGTGTGGTAGTAATGTGATTTTTTTGTGAGGTTTTTGTCATTTAGTATGAAAAAATATATACCTATTCCAATCTCTGCCCTGCCTCTGCTCTGGGTAGCTACCCCCCCTGCCCCCCCCTTACGACACCCATAGTAGATATCATATTATTATATACCGACCTCTAATTATAATTTGTCACCATGCAGAGGTACGTGATGTGACCATAACCTTGATGACTCAAGTACAAGAACTTGATGAGTTAGTGAAGCCACTTCAATACGCCGTATAGTGTATGTGTATAGTAATACCTGCTCTGCAGTACCTACCTGCCTCTCTAATTATATTTATTAATTATTATATTAATAGGCGTTACGAAATATTCTACAGGTTGTTAATTAAACATTATGTAAATATGTCTAATATACCTGTCTGTATCATATGTACATGAGAATATGCCGAATATTTTGTTACGAAATATTAGATGAAAATAATTTAGATATTTTTTCATTTCACTGGGTTGTATGTAATGTATACTGCGACCAATAAGAACCATTGTAATCCCTCGTCACCTTGCCCTTATGATTATTGTAATCCAGCAGTGGCGTAGCGTGGGTTTCTGCCGCCCGGGGCGGAAGTCAAATCCGGCCCTCCCTTATTTAGGCATATGAATCCAAAATTCTCAAAAAGATACAGGAATTGTGAGAGCTTGTAGGCAGGAGTGGGACAACTAAATAAAATTTTGATATGGCATAAAAGAAGATCCTTTTTTAAGATTTTTCGAGTTTGTCTACTAAAATGTAGAAATTGAGACGGTACAAAAAGAGAAAAATAGCGCCGCAAGCGTAGTTTTTCGACTTTTTAATTAAACGAATGTGGTTTAATGGATTTGTGATTTTTTTCCCAAAAAATGCCGCCCCCTAGAAAGTGTCGTCCGGGGCGGACCGCCCCCCCCCCCCCCCCACGCTACACTACTGGAATCCAGAACTCAGAGGGGGTTTTCACAGTTTTCATAGGAGTAGGCCCAGACATTTTCGCCGCCCAATTTTTTTTTTTATTTCCAGAGTCCCAGGCCTACTCAGCCTTTTGGAAAATCCGGCACTGAGTCTAGGGTGAGTTATGATTCTAACTCTATCTGGTTTCTACGTGGATTCGAACATCGACTATCAAATTGAGACACCAATCTCGATCGAAATGAGTTAACTAACTAAATAGGCATCAATAAATAACATGGTATTGTGTCAAATGGACAAGCGCGAAACCTAAATGTATTTTTTTAATCTCGAGGTTTTTGACCGTCAGTACATGGTGGAAGTCCGTTTTTAAGGTAAAATAAAAGACTAAATGTTTTGTTTAATATCCACAAAAACTTTTGATTACCTACCGCGACTAGTACGTACAGTACACTAGTGTTCAAGGATTTGCTTTTGGTTGCTTTCATTAGACTTTGAGACCTTAATTGGGCATTCTAATTCATAAAGGGTGATTAAATGTCACAAAATTATAAGATCAGAGTCATCTCTGTCTATCCTGCAAGAAGTGCCTCTAATATGCGGGTGTCACACACGTACAGTACATTATGAGGATACACCTAGTAGAAGACATGAGCCGCGGCTATAAATACAAGTGACTCTACACACCTGAGCTAGTCTTCTAGCAAGCACCGCGCCGGCGTGTTATTCTCGCATACATCGAGTGACATATTACTCAATACTGTTTTATATATCGTGTTTGGATTATTATAAGGTAGGATCTTATTCAGATTACTATTTATCAATTCAATAATTTTAGTAATAATGGGGCCACTTATTTGGCGCCGTTTAGCGATAAATATCGCCCCAAAGGCACCTTACATTAAGTTAAATGCATAATATTTTTTAAAAAATGAGCCGACTAGGGTCCCGAAATCGACGCCCTGGAATGATGGAATTTTTTTTTCTAATGAATCTGGGATTATCGAAATAAACCAAATACATCTTTGTACACTTATCAGAAAGCTGAAAAGCTTGTGTTGTGAGTGGAGTAAGTCGGCATCGGGGATCGATCCCGCGCCCACCAGATTTACGGTCAAGCGCGTTACCAACCAGGCTACCAACCACCTCAACTATTTTAAATCCATCAGGAATGATGGAATTATTTTATACCCATCAACGGCAAGTTTGGGAATTTTGTCGATTTTAATCTAAATATTTAGTTTTTTTTTTCATTTTTCCTTTAAAATGGACTTCCACCATGTACCGACGGTCGAAAACATCGAGATTACAATCAGCAGTGTCTGGTTGGTGGTCCAAATTTACATATTATTCGATTTGCAAAATGTTCAAATTTGTATCTACTCGTATGTATCTAACCCATGATATGATATACTCGTATATTCTCGTGAAACGCTTTCGTTTCGTGAGATAGGAATCAATCAAAGGACAAATTGCATGAATGTGACGGAAGCTAGGGAGTGTGTGTAAGGATAGGGCTCTCTGGCGCTCTGTACTCTCTGCCTACCCTGCAAGGGACGGGCGTGGCGTGAGGGTATAGAGAGATAAATAGATTCTCTCGATCGCTCAGTGTCTTCCAAGGCTTGAGCTGGACAACATCAAATCTGACTTACGATCTGGATTTATTTTCCAACGCCCTTTCATACGATACCACACATGACTCCTCACAACCCACGGTCCCCCCTCAAACTCCTTACAACTTTTTTGTCTCTAATGAAGGTTGATCTAATTTTATACAAAAAATATATTGTCACCGAATTTACGTACGTTTGCATAGTTTTAGGTCTCTAAGTAGTCAGGAAGTGGTTGAAAAATCAATTACAAGATTTGGGCTCAGACAAACTAAAAAAAAAAAGCAACGGAGTCACAGAAGCAAAATCTTGTACCTAAGAACGACTCAATCTTAATCTGACTACTCTTAATATTTTTGTTGCCATAATTTTATTTTTTAACGCGGAGGCATGACTTTGCCAACACACTTCTCAGTATTATCAGCCAGAAGAGTCTACTACATATTATCATTCATGATTCACATATAAACTCATCAGATTTTGGTATTATACCTGTAGCTGATAATACTAATGGGATTATATATACCGACCTAGAATGCCAAATATTTTTTATTTCACCTGCTAATTCTGTATATTTACGATTTTTTTCTGCGACGGTTGTTTGAATATTAAATGTATTTGGTACAGCGATGTCAATTAAATAAGTGATTTTAGTTTGTTTGTTATGTAAAACTACATCGGGTCTATTATGATGTATTGTTCTATCTGTTATAATTGTTTTATCGTAATAGAGCCTATAATTTTGATCTTCTAAAACCGATTCCGGTTGATTATTTATTTATTTGCTGTTAATATTGACCGATTAAACTAATTGCGTGCACTTGTAACTGGGCGTTACTTTAAGTCTTCATGTAGTGTATAATTTCCATTGTGATTGATTTTTAAGTTATGTCTGTATGTGTACCATTGAATAAATAAATAAATAAATAAACATCGATACTGTGATACACCGTGATGGTGTAGCACTTAATAGTTTATCTCACGCCTATATCTTAATATAAATAAAATTAACTTTCAGCCTTTTTTCATAGACAAATACAAAGTATTATGATAAATAATGAGAGTGAGAAGTATTTAGTATTGAATTTAAAATCACACCTAAACGTGGGAACAAATAGAAATAATATAAATACAAGACGAACAATTATACAACAACTATCTCATTATGTTGTTATTGATTTACTAGCTTCTGGTGCTGGTGTAACACAAGAAAATATATATACAAGTTCACCTAGAGAAATATCTGTACTTACACAATTTTAATTAATTATTTTTCTATCCCATCACACCGTATTCCTTGCTGGCTAAGAAAATTAATCAGACAGAAATGAAAAAAATGTAAATTCTTAATAGATACGTATGTTGTATATGGTAACTAGTTGATTTTTAAATAATCTTGTAGGCTATCGCAGCATGATGAATTCATATGTTGAGCATTTTGTTGGGTTCTCTCGCTGGGTATGTTGTTTCGATTGATTGATCGAGGTTTTGGTATCATTGCTGGTACCATCTTCAGGATGAACTATGTATTTGATTTATAAAAAGCTAAAAAATAGATCTCTAGAAAGATGACGTAGAAATATTAAATTATAAATGACACTGTACGTCGACAGACCCGGCAGAGATTAATTAGTCCTAGATAGGGGCCATGTTTTAAATATGTCTGATTATAGTTTGTCAAAAAGAGCTCAAGTTTTCATCACAGAGGGTTCTTTCAGCCAAAAAGACTTCCTTTTACAGTACACATTTATTATTACGATCAAAACTTATCGTATATAGATCAAAGCTTAGAATTGACCGTAATCAGAGGCTTTTACTGCACAAAACCGTTATAAGTAGCGAAACTTATACGACGAACCCTCTCTATGTTCGTATGAGGAACGTGTAAGACATGTAGAGTTACTTGATTTATTTATTTAGTGAACGGAGGATAATAAAGGATTAAAATAAAATAATCAAAATAATCCAAATTCCCCTTATAGAGTGCCTAAAGTACACTATTTTATCTCCGAGACAGGATTCTACACTGTTCAAGTTGAGCATTTACAGTTCTGTAAAGTGAAACTTATTCTCAGATAACGAGTATTATACGAGTAACATACAAATAAACACACATACACTCTAAACCATTATAATGATAGATAAGTGTGTGTAGACAATAATTATTATGTCCTACAATAATGCACACACACGTCTGTGTTAATTTCACTAGATAATTGTGTGATTGTTTGTGTATTGTGCAGTGCGCAGTGCATGCTGGTGCACATGAATTCAATCAATTGTATATTGTTGCCAGATCTCAGATCTATAATTTATTTTATCTCACGATCTTTATTATTAAATTAAACAATCATAATTTGTATTAAAATTATTTAATTAAAAGTTCATTCATTGTTTCATGAATGTGTTTTCTTACTTTACTTTTCGTTGTTTGTTTAATACCTACAATGCTTTTAGATACAATGTGTATACAAATACAAACTTGCTTAGTAAAAAGATACTTACCTTCTGAAACTGTTCAAAGATCAACGTTTCAAACATTCATATCTTTTACACGCATATATGGAATCTTATTTTAGTCTAGTATTATTTACAAAGCTTTTGTTAATTGTAGTCAGGTAAGGAACTCATAGATCATGTCGGTTAGAAACATTTTAAAAGATTTTATTTTACTTGCATAACTTCACTCCGTTGATTTTTTTGTTTATGCGCAGATCTTACAATCGGTTTTTCAACCACTTCCTGGCTACTTAGAGAGCTGAAACTTTGCAAACATACGTAAACTCGGTGACAATACGATTCTGTGCAAAAATGAATCAGCTAACTCCAAAGGCAAAAAAGATGTAAAATATGTAAAGCGTTTCAGGGGGATCTTAGGGTCATGCTGGGTCATCGTATGAAAGGGCGTTGGAAAAGAAATTTAAATCAGAGATTTTTTTTACTCTTTCAGTCACGCAATAATTCAGTACATAACAGATAATATTTTTAATAACAAAATGTTTTTGTCTGCATTTTGTCATCAAAAACATTCAATAAAAGTGTAAAATAAGTAAGTAAAGCAAAAAATCACGCAAAAGTCAAAATATCTAAAATTGTTTGAGACAACTGCCCATATCTACTGAAATTAACAGGACATAAATATACGATAAGCATTTTATATACATATACTCAAAGACAGTGACAATATCTGAATACTTCTAAAGCTACAAGGTACCTGTATATTTCTTAGCTGTTTAAATTTTTTTATTTATTAAAGAATGTCTATAGGCATCTAATACTTAGTAAAAAGTAATAAATTTCACATAGCACTCAGCACTATCCACAGATAACAATATAATATCATAGACTGTATGTAATACTAATGTATTATCTTCATCACGTATCTTCTTTTGTCTTCATTTCAAATGTGGAATGTGCGGTGACATTTAAATGTAAATCTTTTGTTTTGTCCACCATCAAACGAACACACAAACAAACTTAGTAAAATACTATCAATGAATAGTACACTACTAAACCTATATTATATTGTATAGACATTTTGTATTTAGGTACATCACAGCCTTCTTTTTGTAGAACATTCTAGTTAGATAAGACCGGTAGATCGTGCTTGATCTGGGCTTGCGATGAGCTTGACAAACCCTAAAACTATCCTGCACACATCACAGTAAGCTAAAAGGTTGTGTCGGAAAGTGTAGAAGATCTGAAATCGACACTTGCAGCTGAGAAGTTAGCGCTCGTTAACCGCTATGACTCCCTGGTTATTGTGTTCTTGTGTAAAAAATATACAGAATTCTCCCCTGAACTCAAAGCAGTGGCGTATATAGGATTTCATTTCGGGGGGGGGGGCCTGATCTAATATTTGACTTTGGGGGGGTGGAAGCAACAAAATTTTGAAGAGAGACGTGCAGTATAAAAATTATAATAGCGCCGCAGATAAAATTTTTTCGTGAATGTAAGTAAAAAAGGTCGTGTTTTAGGTTGGTATCTATATTGTATGCAGAAAACCCAAAGAAGAATAGCGCCGCAGTCGAATTTTTTTTAAATAATGGGTGAAGTGATGAACTTGAGTATCTTTCATGTTTTAAAATAACGTTCTTTTAAAGAATCGTTCAACATTTCGGGGGGGGGCGGGCCCCCTCGGCCCCCCCTCTATATACGCCACTGACTCAAAGTACCACAATACAATACCAGGTCAAATGAAAACATAAGACCTATAAGGTACAGACTAGCGAAGATGTCTAAAAGCTTCGTGTGTCTCAGTTAAAATCGCTGGATGATACGGCCTTCCGCGGAGGGGTGAAGAAGTACCTCGTTCATAAAGTGTTTTACTCTATTGACGATATGTTAAATTCTTATGAACGACGAAATGTCAATCAGAGCCCTTTACACTCTGATTGGCATTGATTTGATAGGTAATGATATTGTTTTCGATACTTTGTTTGATGATAAGCTATAATTGTAAAAATTGACGAGTCCAGGTGCCCGAATGGGCCTACGGACGATAGAAAGCAATACCTAAAATTCTAATGACATAATTTATTGTGATTTTGGGAATAAAAATAGATTTAATTTCAAAAAATTCCTAGGTCCGGTATAGATATGTTTGTACAATAATAAAGTATTTGTCACGTACGATTTCTAATTAATATTCCCAACAAACTTGTATAAGCGGTGGGATTCCCCAAGAATTTATTTCTCATAACTTATAAAATATATCTAAGCTAGTATACAACTTTAACGAAACCTCTACAGCTTGGGGCTTTAAAAATTTTTGGTATAATTTGATAAAATTTACGTAAAATGACTAAAATAAAGAATTGCTTTACAGCATAAACATTAAACAGCCATAACCACCATAACCCATATAAATATTTCATATATAACAAGTCACTTGGTTTCAAATACACCAACATTGTAAGATATTAACATGGCAACAAAAGCAGCCATAACCCATATAAATATTTCATATAACAAGTCACTTGGTTTCAGTGCAATACACCAATCTGCAATATATGAGAGGCAAAAACAGCTATTTTAATAAAAAATAAATTTTCAATTTCCTCTATATCGGTTTAAGTGAGATCAGATTGCTATTTTCGATACTATATAACTCGTATCTTTCGTGATATGACATAATCTATCTATCTATACCCTCACGCCGCATCCCTTGCAGGGTGGGCAGTAGAGAGCACAGAGCGCCAGACAGCCCTATCCTTACACACACTCTTAGCCTCCATCACATTCGTGCGTGCCGTCATACACGCTGTCAGATTCCTTTTACTCAAAACACGTCCATCCTTGAGGATCTGGTCGAAATAATTGGACCAGGTCGGACGGCCGCGTTTCATCACCCCTCTTCGCTCACTCAAATATATTATACTCGTATTTTTTGTCATCCTTCATTCTCTCAACACGCCTATACCATCTTAGTTATACACGTAATATGTATAAAGGATATTCTGTGAACTTTGTACTTGTAAAACAAATACTGGAGATAAAGTTACAATACATAGTGCTAATATTAGAATAGGCATAATACAAATGTCGCTATTATTACATAAGGTATTACCTATATCCTTGTCAATGATTTCTTATTTTAGCAAAGAAACATCCATACAGGTATAGTTAGGTATACCTGTATGGATGCCTCAGATACCAGCGATTCTAAGTCTATAAGACATACTATATCCAGTGTCCACTAACTTGGGACGAGAACTTAACCATTATCAGTCTGATATAATATCAGATATTTTCTCCAAAAGAGGGGTTAGCTGGCAAAGATCGCAGGACTGCGATAAGTTCGACATAATGAACAAATTTTACAGCACCTATCGTGGGCGTCGCCAGCTTCGGAGCAAGGGGAATAGACAAAATTCAAAATTTTGATATAGCATGAAAATACGCAGGCGATTTTTAAAATCTTGAAAATTTTTAAATTTTGAAACTCTAATCTTACTATCAGTATCCTATACTAAGTAAGTACAGCGCTTCTCAAACTTAGATATCTGCTATCTGCAAATAGGTAGGTAGATCGTGATCTGTTTTTGCGACAAAATATATTTTGGGTTATTGCATAAAAAGTGGACCGAATATCAAAACATACCTCCTAGAGTTACTGTGTCTTACCTTTAATATTTTTAACCAAATTACAGCGTTATATCTAACTAAGCTAAGAAAATATTCTTACATTTCTAAGGTAATTTTGGAATTATTTTTTATCGTGAAAATTAACACCAATCGAATTTTTAAACGCTAGAGTCTCTAAAACACCTTCTCATTTATCCATGTTCTAAGTCTTAAACCGTTTCCCATCGGTAGCTGTCAAACACGAATTGTACCGCCAAAACGGCACGTTTTTTACAAACCATTTTTTTAGTATTAAATTAATTTTTACTAAATAACAAATAAATCTTATTAGTCACAGAAGAATGCCAAAGGGCGGACTTATTCCAAAAGCAATGTCTAACAGTCAACCCGAGAAAAAAAAGAAAAGAAAACTTATACATATTTAAATCAACCATAATGTAAATAAAAAAATAAATAACATACATATTTTTATATGAGGAAGAGGATAATTATAAGAGGGCTGGAGGGGGAGGAAGTATGGAAACGCTATAGGAAGGAACAATCGCTAATTACTCAAAAAGAAACTATGAACGTTGGCCCAGTAATAAATAGTTACGCGAACTCCAGTTAAAAAACTGCTGTTGTAAGAAATACAATGCCAATTCTTCTGGTGACATCATCACTTGATTATAATCATAGAACTACAGGAAATATATTAATTTAATATTAAATAATATATTAAATATATAAAGACATGGGCGTCACCAAGGGGAGACAGATGGGGCAGCAGACCTTCCCCCCTAGAGATTGGAATATGTATATATTTATTCATACTAAATGCTAAAACCTCACCAAAAATCTCATTACTACTACAAATTTTTGCATCACATCATATTTTTTTTAAAATAGTATGAAAAACCATCACTTACATAAAAAAAATTGCCTGCGCCGCTATTTTTCATTAGTATTTTTAAGACAATTTTTCATGCATATTGTTGTGCAAAAAACCGTGCATTATGCTATACATTTACAAATAAACAAACCACATCACGACCTTTTTCACCATATCTCACAAAAAAATCGCTATTTACGCGTTTTTATGCTAGATTTTTTTTTTTAATTTTGGTTGCCCCCCCTAGCTCCGAAGCTGGCGACGCCTATGTATAAAGATGCGGTGGAAATGTTTCCTACAAACAACCAGCGGAAGAGAGCAATGCCACGCAGATTATATTATTTATCATAAAACACACAATAACCATTTATTATAGTTTAACATTCAATCATGATCTTTATTTAAATTACATTCATCCTATACAGTTTGTCGTATTTTCAGTTAATGTTTATTATAATTATAGACAAATAATCTTTAAAATAATTGCAAAATAATGTCAATTTTAATAGTCAGTTAGCGAGTACAAGGAAAAAATAATCACTTCTGGGTTTCGCGTTAATAGTGCGTTGATGTAATTTTGCGGGATTTCGTTCTTGTCCAACTGAAGTAATTTTCAACGTTTTTACATGGTTTTTTTGTTGTGCAACACTATGCGTTGATATAAATTTTCTTAACAAATTTTGTAAAATAAATAAACTGTGTTTTACTCCAGAGATCTTTCATAGCTATAGCTTCATCTTCAGTGGCTTTCTATTGAAATGAAATTTTCTTAGTTTTCAAAGAGGTTTCGTCTAACGCTGCGCGTTGTAGTATTTTTTCATATAGGTTTCAATACAGAGAAACATACTTTAGCATTAGTCAGCTTTCGCCACTGAGAAAAAATTTTCCTTCCTCTTCCCATGTCATTCCTAACCGCCTGATTTCACTATCATAGTAACAATATAAAGTAAAAGATGGTCTTCTTGGACTAAGAAATTATGTCGTATTATTGAAAAATATTGACAAATGTTTCAAATAAACCAACTCAATATGATGTAACTTATATATGGCTCGATCATGTAGACCAAATTCTCAAGGACGGACGTGTTCTGAGTGACAGGAATCGTAAGTCTGTATGACGAATTGCATGAGTGAGACGGAATCGGTGCAAGGATAGGAAAGTCTACTTACCCCGCAAGGGATGAGGCGTGAGGGGATAGATTAAAATAGAACTTGTATTTTTATATATTATTTTTTGTTACAGAAAATGAACACATTGATTGGTCTGACAATCCTGGCTGCGCTATGTGCTGCAGCGCACGCTCAGTTCGCCAACGGCAGAATACTAGAGCCACCAGTCCCCAACCTCTGCGCACAGAGAGTCATCCACGAGAGGAGACCTGACGGTAAGACTAATTTATATACTTTTCTATCGTATATTATTCTGGGTGGCATACACCTTGATTTTCTTAAATGATTATGAAAATTCATTTAACCATAATCGTTTCATATTGAGGTGGTCGGTAGCCTTGTTGGTAACATGCTCGACTGTTAACCCGGCGGGTGTGGGTTCAATCCCCGACTTACTCCACTTCACAACACAACCTTTTCAAACTTCCTGTGAAGTGTACAAAGATGTATTTAGGTTTATTTCGATAAACCCTGATTCATTTAAAAAAATAAATAAAAAAGATCCTACGCCGCTAATTAAACCTGGGTTACGTACGTATTCTTTATACTTACTCAAATATTTTTTCAAGAAAAATAAACTAGATAAGTACTCGTACATCCAGTGATGACCTTTTGATTTAAGATGAGAAAATTTTTTCTTCTCCAGTTTCAATCGTTACGATTGATTTGCAGTAAAGCTCCATGTCTCCTTCTCCACTCATCCCTGTCCTGTGAGGTTCTTTTTAACTATTTATATAAGTCGAAGCCCATATCCTGGCACAAGTCCCCCAGGTATTCTTTCCTTGGTCGTCCTCTGTAGTTTAAATTTAGAGAAAATAATAAGTTTAAAAAATCTGAAAAATGTTAGCCCCGGCTTCCCTTCTGGAGAAATTCACTGTTTGCCACTTTTATTTGTACCTTCTTATGTCTTATGACAAAATTTTCGTCCGCTTGTCTTGAACAATTAAAAAAAAATGGATTTTAAAATTTGTTTTCCTTAACGATTCTAGGCATAGTGAAACTTCTGATTGTAAATACTTGTGAAAATTAAAAGTCTATCTATCTATCTATACCCTCACGCCACGTCCCTTGCGGGGTAGGAAGAGAGGACAGAGCGCCAGACATCCCTATCCTTACACACACTCTTAGCTTCTGTCACACTCATACAGTTTGTCATACACGCTCTCCGATTCCTTTTACTCAAAACGCGCCCATCCTTGAGGATCTGGTCGACATGATCCGTCCAGTCCAGTCTGGGGCGGCCGCGTTTCCTCACACCTCTTCGTTCACTCAGATATATCTTTTTTGTCATCCTGTCATCCTTCATTCTCTCAACATGCCCAAACCATCTCAGTTTGTTCACTTTCATTCTAGTTACAACACCAGTCTTGCAGTCACTCATTTCCCTAATAACCTCATTCCTTATCCTTCAAAATTAAAAGTACCTACTGGAAAAGCGATAAAAAGATAATGCAATGCAAGCTATGTTTGAAATAAAGTAAATAATATTAATTAAATAAGCCGACAAAGGTGTAAATGAATTGTAAATAATAGTTACTTAGTTAATAAATAAATAAATAAGTAAATAAACAATATAATAAGTTAACAAAACCCATCACCACTTTCACATCTATTTTACAACAAGAGTAAACAATTAATTTCCCTCGCTTTTTTAAACTTAATTTATTTATTTATTTATACATCGTTATATGAAGATGTACGCCGTTGTTACATTGCGCAACACTTTCGATTGCATATATGCACTTCACACACGTCACTATAGCTACTAATGAGACGTAAAATAGTGCCTCACATATACGCGAACTGAAGGTCTAAAACTGTCGCGAATCAGAAGTATCGTAATGTTTTGTATTTTGAGCACATGGTTATGGTTGGCACACTTTATTCTTCCCTCTTCTAATTAGGAGGTTCCGGGTTCGAATCTCAGAAATGACGATGTATTTTGCATTTTACAACACAAACTTTTAGCTGTTTTAGTGATTCTGGCCGTTAGAAATTAGAGTTTAGATTTTTTTTAATAATGCCAATGTTACCTCTGAAATTGATTGAAATTTGTTGAGTTATTCCGGTAGTTTGTTAGATATGCTAATGCAATTTTAAACGCAGTGACTCTAATGCATATTTTTTAATATTCGGTCCCGTTTCTATACAATAAGGCAGAATGTATATCAATTACGTTATTCTAATTTCGGTCTTACACTCTAGTCATCATCATCATCATGTCAGCCCCCCTGCGTCCATTGTCGAACATAGGCCTCCCCCATCGATCTCCATAGCTCCCTATCCTGGGCAGACCGCATCCAACCACCTCCCGCAACTCGCCTCACATCGTCCGACCACCGTGCTTGAGGCCTACCAACACTTCTTCTGCCTGTTCTAGGTCGCCACTCCAGTAAATAACAATAACAGTACACTCTAGTAAATAATTTTAATTTAATTTTAATGCGATGATAGAACCATAACATATTGCTACTTAAACATAAACAAAACTGCAGAATTTTCTGTGCTGTGGAAACAGTTCCAATCTGTGAAAAAATCGCGAAACCTCGAATTCGCGAATCCATTAACGCGAATGAATGAGATGGATATAATAATATGTGTTTAAGTTGTTAATTAACAATGATCTACACAGAATTTCACAACAGACAGAGATCTATATAAGTAGTAGGTTCACGTATAGTTTCAGTACTTGCATGTAATGAGATCTTTCCAGAAGTGTTTTCATTGTGTGTCAATAATATTACTGAGAAGTAAAGTAGTACTAGTTCTTCTTCTTGTTTACAATAAATATGTATTGACTACACTGCATTGTGTAAGATTCCGTGATTTGGAATAAATCTATCTATCTATACCATCAAGCCACGTCCCTTGCAGGGTAGGAAGAGAGGTCAGAGCGCCAGACAGCCATATCCTTACACACATTCCTGGCTTCCGTCACATTCATGCATGCAGTCATACACACTCTCCGATTCCTTTTACTCAAAACGAGTCCATCCTTGAGGATCTGGTCGACATGATGGCCAGTCTCGGGCGGCCGCGCTTCCTCACACCACTTCGTTCGCTCAAATATATCTTTATTGTCATCCATCCTGTCATCTTTCATTCTCTCAACATGCCCTGTACATCTTAGTTTATTCACTTTCATTCTAGTTACAACGCCATACTTGCAGTCACTCATTTCCCTAATAACCTCATTCTTTATCTTCATTTCTCATACCTCATTCTATCTCTCAGCGTTTTCCCACACATTCTTCTTAACGACCTCATTTCCACTGCATTCAACCCTGATTGGTCCTTCTTCAGCCACGTCCGAGTCTCGCTAGCATACATTAGGGTCGGAACCAAGACATGGAATATTGGACTAAATCGTATAATAATCTTGGTAAAACTAAAATTGGCAACTGACAACGGTCTAGTACCTAAAAATAGGTTAACGGAGTCAGGCTATAAGCCAATAATTTTTTATTTATTTAATCTTTAAGTGAACAAGAAATACATATGAAATGGACATAGTACAGATTATAAATCGTTGTTCACTAGGGCGAACTTATAGCAGAACTGCGATTTCTTCCAGTTAACCCCAATTGTCACAGGCTTACCCTTCTACAACTATACGTACTATATTAATTATTCTAATTATTTATTTATTTTAATACAAATAAGAGCAGTATTAGAAATATAGAGAGTTAGTACAGTAATATGAGGAAATTGGATGGCATTTCTAGGAAAAAACCATAGACATTTTTTTCTCCATCATACTTTATGTATTTGGGGGCGCTGAATCCGAATTTCAACTTTGCCACCTCGTAAATGTGATGCGTTCTGAGATATCTCAGAAAGAAAGAGAAAAAAATGCCTTTTTTACAGACTTTGACTGATAATTCAAAAAGTATTCATTTTAGAGAAAAGAAGCTTAGGACAAATATAAACTTCACTAAATTTCCTACAAAATGACATATAAATCTTTTTTGTGACATAAACCGTTCAGGCGTCAGAACGAGCTAAAATAGGGGCGTAATTTTCACCCTACATCACAAACTATATTTGTTTGTAAGTTTGCTCCCATAACTCAGAACTTGCACACTTTTAAGCAAAAATATCTAGTATAAAAATAAAGTTCATTCTTTTTTCTTTAATTTATGCTACAATTGTTTCGTCGACAGGTAAACGGTCAAGGCGCTAGAGCGCATTGAAGTTCAGTATAGTACATTAGAAGCAGTTTTGACCATTATTTAAACTGATATATAACGATCAAAAAATACTTAACTGTACTGAATGGACTCAAAAATACAAGGAAAAAGACTGTAATATTTATTTTAAGGTTTGCCACCACTTAATAGTGCTGCGTTGATAGAAATATCAGAATAACTCAGAAACAATAGTTATTTCTTTGTTTTTTGTTCATATATTGAAAATAAAAAGGCTTTATAGAAATTATTGTAACAAAAAAGAGAACTACATTAAATTATCTATAAGTTATGCCTACAACACTTTTTAATGGGATGAACCATTCAAGAGCCAGAGCGCATTCAAATTTAACCAAAATTGAAAAACGTCAAAATCCTCTACTTTCTATTATTTCCCGCCTACAACTAAGAAGGTAGGCACTTCTTACACACAAAATATAAAAGATAATTAAATTTTCCACAAATTATGTCTCTTACGATTTTTCACTCAGACTAACGGATTCGAAGTTACAGCGCATTCAAATTTGTTGTAGTATATCAGAGAGAACTATATTCATGTACGTCGTATTAATATCTCTATTTGATTTTGAATTGTAAATTTGGATGCGCTATAACTTCGAACCCGTTAGTCTGAGTGAAAAATCGTAAGAGACATAATTTGTAGAAAATTTAATTATCTTTTATATTTTGTGTGTTAGAAGTGTCTACCTTCTTAGTTGTAGGCGGGAAATAATAGAAAGTACAGGACTTAGACGTTTTTTTTAATTTTGGTTAAATTTGAATGCGCTCTGGCTCTTGAATGGTTCATCCGATTAAAAAATGTTGTAGGCATAATTTATAGATAATTCAATGTAGTTCTCTTTTTTGTTACAATAATTTCTATTAAGCTTTTTTATTTTCAATATATGTACAAAAAACAAAGAAATAACTATTGTTTCTGATTTATTCTGATATTTCTATCAACGCAACACTTTTAAGTGGTGGAAAACCTTAAAATATAAATATTACAGCCTTTATCCTTGTATTTTCGAGTCCATTCAGTACAGTTAAGTATTTTTTGATCGTTATATATCAGTTTAAATAATGGTCAAAACTGCTTCTAATGTACTATACTGAACTTCAATGCGCTCTAGCGCCTTGACCGTTTACCTGTCGACGAAACAATTGTAGCATAAATTAAAGAAAAAAGAATGAACTTTATTTTTATACTAGATATTTTTGCTTAAAAGTGTGCAAGTTCTGAGTTATGGGAGCAAACTTACAAACAAATATAGTTTGTGATGTAGGGTGAAAATTACGCCCCTATTTTAGCTCGTTCTGACGCCTGAACGGTTTATGTCACAAAAAAGATTTATATGTCATTTTGTAGGAAATTTAGTGAAGTTTATATTTGTCCTAAGCTTCTTTTCTCTAAAATGAATACTTTTTGAATTATCAGTCAAAGTCTGTAAAAAAGGCATTTTTTTCTCTTCCTTTCTGAGATATCTCAGAACGCATCACATTTACGAGGTGGCAAAGTTGAAATTCGGATTCAGCGCCCCCAAATATATAAAGTATGATGAAGAAAAAAATGTCTATGGTTTTTTCTCCGCGAAAACACCATATTATTGCACTAAGTATAATGTTGGGCTGCAAAGTACTGCAAGACAGGAAGAGGAATGACTGGATACGCAGTCACACTAGCGGATCCAGGGGGGGCTAGGGGGCTGAAGCCCCCTCCAAAACCACGAGTGACAGTACTTTATATACAACAAATCTAGGGGTTTCAGCCCCTTAGCCCCCCCCAAAACGTTGAGTGACAGTATTTTTTACCATGTGACGACGTTCAGCCCCCCCCCCCCAAAATTGAATCCTGGATCCGCCACTGCGCAGTCAGACAATAGTGACTGATGTGGTTGAGGATAGCGGTGCAGAAGTGGAGAAGGGCGGGGCACATTGCAAGAATGCAGGACAATACATGGAAAGTAATTTCAATCATTTTTTTTTTATTCCTCACCAAAAATTACATCAACGCGTAATCTAAAAGACAAGAACGAAACTCTGTTAAATAAAAAAAAATATATCAACGCTTTATAGATGGTTCCGTTTAGTCGTCGCGTGATTCGATTTGCCACGTAATCCATTACTTAATAGATTATCTCATCCCATATAGAAGAAGAATTCTCATGCGTATTCGAATATGTAAATTTGAATTAATTTAAAAATAGAAAGTTTAAACCTGTTTTGTGTTGTGATTGGTTATCTCGGTGTGTTGGGACTCTATGATTGGCCTATTTCATGCGTGGTGTGGATCTCTTTGTATCGTTCATTATTATTGGTCAATCGAGAGGTGATTCTAGATTTTTGAATATGTAAGTAAGTAAAAAATCTAATTAAAAAAAAATCGTCGTCATTCGAACTCCTATCACCAAATTATTGGTCAACTATTTTCACATCACTAAGTTCTACCCAGTAGCGTAGCGTGGGAGGGGGGGAGAGGGCGGTCCGGCCCGGGCGGCACTATTTAGGGGGCGGCTTTTTTTTAAAGAAAATTTTAAAAATCCATTAAATGACATTTGTTTCATTAAAATCTCGAAAAAAATACGCCTGTGTCGCTGTTTTCTATTTTTATACCATGTCAATAGGTATGTAAAATTTAGTTGTGCCGCTCAAAAGATTAGAAAAATATTCGCCTGCGGCGCTATTTTTTCTCTTTTTATGCGATATCAATATTAAAATTCTTGTTGTCTCATTCCAGCCTAGAAGTTCTTTATAATTCCTGTAAATTTTCGGGAATTTCGGATTCGCATGCTTCAATAAGGGGGGCGGCGGATATGACTTCCTCCCCGGGTGGCAGAAACCCAAGCTAAGTTGCTGGTCCTACCGATCGACTTTTACGATTTATCACCATAATTAACTAAGCCTTAGTAAAATATATGTGTGTAGTTATTCAATGAAATAAATAACATGTATTTATCACAAACACTTCTTGGTATATTTCAAGTTGAACTTTGCCGGCAGGTCGACCGCCGAGGCAATCAATGAATTTATTGGGTACCTACATATATTATAAACAGGTATATTTTGGTGTTATGTAATACGACAAAATATACTATAAGAGATTATACCATATATTCTACATATTAACATAATACCATAATTCTCACCATAGCCGGACATATAGATACTAATTTATCTAATGTCCAATAGCCAATAGGGCTATCAGATTAGATGTTAAATGCTGGTAGAATATGTTGATAGTTCTTCTAATTTCTAATTAGGTGAAGTTGACTTCAGAAGATGGCAGTAGTATCGCTGCCGAAAGCTCGGTTACTCAACCACTCGACCCGCAGTGAAACCCGAAGAACGAACAACGTGGAAATGGATTCGTCACACTGCGAAAGCCTACAAGATTATCTGGTAGAATAGATTTATATGCAATCAACACAATTTGCAGGGTAGGCAGAGAGAACAGAACGAAAGACATCCCCATCCTTACTTCCGTCACGTTGGCGCAATTTGTCATAGGAACATTTTGACATAGGAACTATTAGGGTTCCTTCATCATGCAAGGGTTAGTAGGAGGGTGCTACACTGCGACTACACTCTCTACGATTCCTTTTACTCAAAACACGCCCGTCCTTAAGCATCTGATCGACATGATCAAGCCAAGTGGTTCTTGGACGTCAACGTTTCCTTACACCTCTTCTTTTACCCATCATGATTTTCTTTGTCATCCTTTCATAATATCATTCTCTCTACTTACATATACTTTTCAATTCCTATAACTTTATCAGTTTTTTTTTTAATATTTAGTCTGTAAATTACGATAGCCCTATGTATAGAGAAAATCTTATGATTTAAATATTATAAAGGTAGAGAAGTATCATGTAATAAGAGTGGGTAATATTATACAAGAAATGAGTATTGGAGAATGTTGTAACATTATTATATTACGTATTATGATACAAGGTCTTGAACTTGCTCTTGAAAAGCGAAAATATACCTACACAACAATCACATAACATCGAATAAAAGGTATTTTAAAAATATTATTTAAGGTGGCAACTGCTGTGAACTATAGCTTCGGCGCCCTGAATTGTTCTCAGCCAATACTGAGAGAATCGTCTTGAAACTGAAGACAGTGATAGATGAAAGTATGGACTACAGATTGACTGTTTTACAATTACAATATTTGGAAATTCCTTGAATAAAAAAGTATTCCGAAAGTACTCCTTCAATTTACGGGATCTGAGGATTTTCCGTTCAGTTTTTCAGATATAAAAGTATAATTTAGCCAAAATACTGGTAAATATAATCTTAACAAATTGACTACTTTATATTTTTATTTTTATTCCCAGGTTCTTTTTAAAAAGGTATAATTCACATTGTCGCTTACATTATTCTTATTTCGCGCTAACATTCTCATACAAAATTTTAAAAAGATGAAGCGAAAATAGACTGATTTTTGCTCAGTGCATTTAAGCCTTTAAAGTTACATCATCTACAAAAGGCCATAAATCTAATGAATCCATGGCGATATAATCTTTCATTAACAAAGATTGAGAAATTATTTACATAAGTAAGTAATTTCATACATTTCCAATGTCGTGTCTCTATGAATGCGGTTAGTGTCGTTAAATCAACTCATCTATTATTATTTCTGGTTTTCTTCAAATCAAATGTTTATCTATGCGTTAAATAACAACTTTCAATTTTCACGGAATGCTAAAAGTGAAGATTCTTCCGCAAGAAGTACTTATCAGACTCAGACCTTTCTAGAAGATTCTTCTGTATAAGACAACCAAATGAAATATAAGGAAGATAATAATTTGTTTTTCACGTATGGAAACAAACACAGAAACATTCAAATGCATTCTAAATTTAATTACGTTCTCTTTTTCAAAAACAGAATAATTTTCATTTACATACAAAATCACAAAATCTTAGAAAAATCGCATTGTTACCACATCGGTTTTCATCATATGTCACGAATTTTCAAAAAATCTTTGAAAACCCAAAAATCACAATAGCTTCATAAAAATTTATGCCTGCGGCGCTAATTATTACCCTTGTGCATTAGTTATATTTTTTTTATTTAAATGGACTTTCTCGACGTTCTATGTCTACGTACATATATCACGACATTCTTTACTCAGTCACACAAAAAATCGCCTGCGGCGTTGTTTACTTATTTTTTATAAGTTCCAGGATATCAATATCTAAATTTATAATGGCCTCCCCTCTAGCTTCTAGGCGACTACTCAGTCTCACAAAAAATCGCCTGCGGCGTTGTTTACAATTTTTTTTATAAGTTCCATATCAATATCATAATTTATAATGTCCTCCAAGGCCCGTGTGAGGTTCTACGTAATCATTCGGCAAACTTTCATTAATCACACCATGATGAAGACACTATGTTGCCATAACGTGAAAACTCATTAAAATAATATGCGTAAATATTAATTAGGTACCTACCCATACTGCACCCATCATAATAATATTTGAAATGGCAATGTTTTACATATTAATTTGTAAAGACTTTCTCTATAACGTTAAAATGGCAAACACTGACACCGTAGAGTTCATGGGCGTCGTCAGGGGGGCAGGGGGGGTTGGCTGCCCCCCTAGAGAGTGTAATAGGTAAGTAGATGTGTTTTCATACTATGTAATGATAAAAGCTCACAAAAAATCACATTACTACCACACATTTTTTCATGATATCATAAATTTTCTAAAATTAGTATAAAAATCCATCAGTTTCATAAAAAAAAATCCTGCGGCGCTATTTTTTAATTACTTTTTATATAGAATATTTTTCATCCCTATTATTGTGCAAATTATTATGTACATTTTCAAATAAACGAAACCACATCACGACCTTCATCTTCACTATGTCTCACAAAAAGAATTCGCCTGCGCGTTTTTTTATGCTGTATCAATTTTTTATATTTTTGTTGCCCCCCAAGCTACGAGGCTGGCGCCCATGCCATGGTAGAGTTGGTAAATACCACATCTAAAACAAACACAAAATAATGCAATCATGCATTGTATTCTAAAATCTATACATAGAATGAAAGACATGAAATACGCAAGACATTTAAATTTGACGAGATGGTTGCAATAGTTGCAATACAAAATGGATGACAAAACGCATTGTGGAACATATTTCAAAACATTTTAATTGTTTGCTAATTAGCGGTAAAGAGCCTAGATATGTTGTATTGTTTTCAGTGCATAGAATTACGTTAGGGCGTCAGTGAGAAGCAAGTAGAATCAAAACATGCTACATAATGTACCTAATTAATTAATTATTGACTGTAAATTGCATAGAGATACTATTCCTATCTCTATGGTAAATTAAAAAAGAATAGATTTGAATTTTTGCCAATCCGTTTTTGAAAATATGAATTTAAAAAAAAGAACGCAGATCAAAACAAACAATAGAACTTTATTTAAAAGGAAAAACTAAAAAACTTTTCTTCTAATATTCTGTTCGTCCTTTCACTTTAGTATCTACTTGCTATTTATAGAATTACAATGTTTCATAAAAATACACTTAAAATTCATCATTTTTTTGCAACAATACAAAAAAGCGGTGAGTCTTGATATTTACAATAGATGACGGCAACTTTTAAATCAATAAATAAAATATTTTTCCACATTTTTCATTATAGCTGATGCCACTAATTTTTCATTAGATTTATTTAGCAATCCGTGAATTTTCACGGATACCAACTAGTGCCTAATTCTAATTGCAATTTCAAGCACGTCAAATCATCATAAACTGTACTAATAATAATACATAGTGAGAACTTCATAATAATACCCCATTTCAACAATATGATCATCGGGCCATGTCATTAAATATTTTTATTGTCACAAGTGCATCATGAATATTTAAACAGGAGCACTTATTGTTTTCACTTTCTTGCTTTGCCATAAAACTTTGTAAGCATATGAGAATCATATTTATAATAATATAATTAATGTCCCGAATCCGCGTATACGAATTCGCGAATTCGCAAGTTCGCGTAATTTTTATTGACCTTTTTTCCTGTAAGTAATAATGGTGACCTCTCCTTTTTTGTGAATATATTTTATTAAATCATTGCATTCTGTATTTTTTCATACAACATTGTTCAAATGTTTTTTTTCGGTCGTATTAAAAAAAAAATACCATTTTAATGAAAGGAATATGAAAAATAGCACATGCTTTTATCAAAAAAATATTTCAAAAAACAGCATTTTTTGCAGTCCGAACCAACAACTTATCTTTCATAAGGATTTAAAATATTATGAGTCGTAGTAATACATAATAATAATATATTGAATATACTAATAGGAATTCACTGAAAGCCGAAAGGAAATTTATGTATCTCATATCTACATTAATGTACTGAAAATAGTATAAATTCAGGGGGTTGGTTAGAAAGAATCAATAGCAACACAAGCTTTTCAAGCTTTCTGTGAAGTATACAAAGATGTATTTGGGTTTATTTTGATAAAGCCAGGTTCATTTATTAAATAAAAAAAAATAAAAAAAAACATTTTAGTGAATTTAGTGCACAGAACACATACGTCATACACTCTCTTTTAATGCCAAACATTCGCGATGAGTTTCATACTAACTTCGCGAATAATTGCGACGGGTTGCGTACCAACTTCGCGAATGTTTGAGGTAGTACGTATTACTGCATAATATTATTTCCGATTTAACATCAGACATTGTTATATATAAATACACTAGCTGAGTTACCCGTGCTTCGCAACGGCAAATTTGACAAAACAACCTGGCATACTTTATAGGCTTTAGCTGTAAAAAATATGACTTAAGATCTGAACTTCTTTTCCAACGCCCTTTCTTAAGATACCATACATGACCCCACACAACCCTTGGATCCTCTCATCATCATGGCAAATTTTATTCTAATTTTTCGCAGCAATCCGTCGGTAAATGCAGGAGCTATGCGAACATTTACAGAAAACCGACTTTATTTTATACATATTATAGATTCATCAATTAAATTATAGTATAGTGATGTGGAGACATTCTTTCATGTGACGCCGTGAATTGAAATGGCTGATAATTCTCCATAACATCACATCACTAGGACATCGTATGTAATGTCATTGTAAATTATTTAATTTACTTTACAATGTAACTTTCCCCGCCGAATATGGCGAACTATAAAGCGGTGCGGTGACAGCAGACATACCGCATGATGGATTGCCGTCCACGGCGGTATAATCAAATGGAAGAACGCCTATCGAAATTTCACATTCGCACGATAATTGTTTCACACCGCGCCTACAGGGGCTTCGCTAGGCTGAGGCGATCGGTGCACCGCCCTGGAATGAAATATAATTAAAAATTAACTGAAAAAATTAACACATCATTTACATTAAATCACCTGTTTTGTTTTTGTAGAAAAAATTGAACAAAAGAAATAATCGGCGAAGCTCCATATTGTCTCAACAACTTTTATCTTAAACACCTCGCCTGCGGCGCTAATTTTCAATGCATTTACACATTTTGTAAGACAACAATTGTGCAAAGTATCCAACATATTTTTATTTAATGCACATGAAACCAAAATTAATAAATCACACTACATCACGAGCGTCTCATAAAAAATCGTCTGCGGCGCTATACATTTGTCTTGGTTGACCTTCCCTCCCTAACTTGAAAAGCATACAAATATGAAAAAAGAGCCCTTGAATATAATTTTTGCCCAAGCCCCTAAAGGATTAATTCGAGTCGCTCATTTAACACAAATGGTTCCGAAGTGATTTAGAGTTTCAAAATCGGGGCATTCTTTTTCGCTGACCCTGTACATTACGGTGGGTATATATTTTGCTGAGGTGTGTAATTTGCAAGTGTTTAGACATTATGCTATTATTATGGCAGGTAGGTACCCAACTACCTACGCGATAAATGAATAAATAAATAAATAACCGCGAAGAAAGCCACCTCCATATAAATATTTATAAGTAGGTTCACTTTCACTGCGAGACATTATTACAATGGCAAGGATTTAGAAAAGTGAAAAGTCTAACTGTACCATTATAGACACTATAATGACGCCTAGCTACAGAGGGGGCCCTGCATCGCGTGGGGCCCCCGGGAGAATAGATTTTTAGGGCCCTTTACGTGTAGTTACATAAATAAATATAAAATTCTACAACATTCTGAAGGTCGCAAATTTTTATTAATTTTTAATACTGATATTGTTACAAGATGAAGCCCATGAAACACTCTGTAATACCGTACAATACCGCCGCAGACCATTTTTTCAAAATATTGTAAGAATGAAAACAGTATTAGTACAAAAAGATTAGAAAAAATAAGAAAGAAAAAGACTATGTTGGTATACCAACTGCACTTCGCGACATAAGCTTAAAAATAAAACGAGTATTGAGAAAAGGCAAAGCTAGTTAAACCTGGGTATACCATTTTTTTCATTATATAAAATGGATCTGGGCTTGCATACACAAACCCAAATACTTTGCACACCTTGCACTAGGTTAGAAGCCTGTATCGCAAAGTGTGGAATACATCGCCAGAGCCGGGGTTTGAACCTGGCACCTCCCGCTTGAGAGACTGCCGCCTCAACCAACTGCGCCAACCATGTAATCATTTTTTTCATAAAGTATCTGGTTTATTGTATTTATATTAATGTTGAGTATTTTGGTTGTTTTAGGTAAGGGTTACCACATGTCATGGAGAGACCCCGAGCAGAGAGGCGTAGAGTTCGACTGGTTGGGCGGAAGGAACTACTGCAGACAAAGGTGCATGGATCTCGTCTCCATTGAAACATCTGTGGAGAACGAATGGATCAAGAGCAAGCTGGTGTCTGACAATGTAAGTTCAAAGAGACTGTGTTACTATTATGTATGTTTTACGGCCGCAGCGTGAGCAATAAGTGGGTAGGTATATTAAATTATCCAATTCACTGCTGCAGCGTGAACATGGTCTACATTGATTGAAAACCTTTAAAAATTGTTTTATATGACTCTCAAACTCTATCTTTTCAGTTACGGACTGACTGTTATTGTGAAAAATAGGATAAGTGTGAACATGGTGTGAACATTGTATAAGGCCCTTGAGTTAATTAGTGACCTAAATCTCTTACGCCCCTCCCTGAAAATATCCCGGAGCCGCCACTAATGTAATTTTTCGATTTGTTTTCAGGTAAAATACATTTGGACATCCGGCAGACTGTGTGACTTCAAGGGTTGTGACCGCGCAGATCTCCAGCCCATCAGTGTCAACGGTTGGTTCTGGACCGCTGAACTCCAGAAGCTCGCCCCAACCAGCGACAGGCTACAAAACGACTGGTCCGAGAATGGTGGAATCGGCAGACCACAACCAGACAACAGAGTAAGCCTTTCCATTTTCTTTGCCTTTCACAGTTTGCACCTGAATTTATGCAAAAAATACGTAATTTCACTAGAAATCTTCTTCTTCTTCCTCTTGCATTATGTCGGGTGACCTATTTGTAACGGCGGGCTGTCCTGGGATGAGGAGGTCCAGCTGTCCTTCCATCTCTTGGGTTGCCTTCCGGGTAATCTTCTTCCAATGGGGTTTTCCGTTTTGACTATCTTTTTAAGTCTGGTGTCATCCATTCGGTCGACATGGTCCCTCCTGAAGCGTCTTTACTTCTCTCCCACCTTACCATATCGTCGCAGACAAAGCGTATAGTCTCATATCTGATCATATCTCTGAGTGTTCTGCCCGCGATGGATCGTAGGGTTTACATCTGTAATTTTAAACTCGCCGATTTCGCGTGATTTCAAAAAAAAATACATATTTACTCACGTCTCATATCTTTTCTTTCCAGGAACTCCTCCAAGGTGGTGCCCCCGAGAACTGTCTCGCCGTCCTCAACAACTTCTACCAAGACGGAGTCCACTGGCATGACGTAGCCTGCCATCATCGCAAACCCGTCATGTGCGAAGAGAACGATGCCCTGCTCAAATACGTTAGATACAACAATCCAAACCTCAGAGTCTAAATAAGTGTATATTATAATAATGCAATACTCTTGTTAATAAAAGTATTTCGAAAAATCAAACACAAGTTAGCAGAGAGGGAGAAAAAATGGTCAAATTGGTGCTGCGCTACTTCGTATTTGTATCCCCGGTACAACTAGAACCAACACATATAAGGTAAAATTGTATATCGCAGAAACCATAAAGACCCGCGCAACTTTCTCGTATCGCATCTTTCCTTTCGTGCAAATTTCCGCTCACTGAAAAATAAGGTTAATTTAAATATAAAATTGGTATCTCAAAAACTAGACGCGGTACGATCTTGAGAATTGGCTTACAGATTCTCCTACTGAAATTAGTAATTTATTTATAAAATCAGTTTAGAAAGGGCATACATAAGGCCTAACCTGCCATGACAATCGACTGTAACCTAACCTCCAATGACAGTAAAATGTGACCTAACCTAAAAATACGTTTTTTTTACCTAATAATCATTATAGTTTATAAAAATGAAATATTATGGAAAACGGAATGAAATTATTTGAGAAATATTTGTTATTAACAATTGTATTGCAAATGAGTTATGCCAATAAGCGTAGGTTATTTAATTTTTATTTTAAGTTATTTTGAGCTGAATGTGTTTTTAGTTATTATCTGTTAAATAATAATATTACAATAAATGAAACAATTATAAAAAAAGCTCACTACAAATCCAAAAACTATTTATTGTTACATTGTAATATAAAATAAATATAATATGTGTTCTTTAGTTTTATATAAACAATGTATAATTATTGTTGTAATCACTATAATTCAAACCTATAATAAAAATACATAAACTGTCAAATTTAAGAAAAACAGCTGATGATAAAGGCAGCCATTTTATAACTATTGTTAAATCCGCCATTTTGTCACACAAATTGACATTTAATTTATTTGAATATCTCAAAATTTATTTGCACAAAATCCCTGATTTTCAAGCACGTAGAAAGTTGGTTTACGTGTTTACATGAGGAGACAACAGACAACGATCATTTGCACAAGGCACACATATTATTTGATTTTTAAGGCGAAAAAGGTCCATAAAAAAAGGATTTGAACAAAAAATTCTCGATGTGAGCCAGATATACTTACTTCGCATTTTCGCAACATGATTTTAGTGAATTGTAAGAGAATTTAAAAAATGTGTGTGCCTTGCGTAAATGACTGTGGTCTGTTGTCTACTCATGTATCATTTCAATAATTGTTTAACTGATAATAATAAATTTGTTTGTGTAAAAAATAATAAAGACTGCTAAACAAAAACATAATAGATAGGACTTTTTATTTTCATTTATCCAGACAGAACGGAACAAGCCAAAACAGAACGAGGACAATTTAGAACACTCAATACCGAACATAGAAATTTCAGAAGGATATCAATAGGTACAAAACAATGACATAGAATGCGAACAAATCAAAACATTTCTAATACAGAACTGATTATTACAAAACAAGTGTATTATAGAACTGTTCTGGGTTGGTGGTCTTATGTAATATTTTTCTTCTTTTTAAATGAATCTGGGTTTATACAAATAAACCCAAATACACCTTTGTACACTTCACAGTAAGCTTGAAAAGCTTGTGTCGTGAAGTGGAGTAGGTCGGCATCGGGGATCGAACCCGCGTCCACTGGATTAACAGTCGAGCGCGTTACCAACCAGGCTACCGACCACCTCTTTCACCATCCACATTCTGTTTTAGACTGTTGTGTAATATGGTCAGTTCTAAATTGTCATCGTTCTGCATTGGTATTGTTCTGAGATATTATTGACGTTCTGTAATGGTTCGTCCACCCTTTTTATTCATCCTGCTCTGGCGCCTGACTGACTGACACAGACTTGCTGCGACTCTTTGTAGCAGACCCTACGTCGCTCTTACTCCCCAACTTGGAGCCCTCACCTCCAGAAGCAGTCACGGACGCTTTCTCCGGACTCTTGGGCATCTGATCCATCTTCAGTGCCAGAGTGTCCTTGGTGGAGACACTTCTCATAATAGACACGGAGAGACCAGTACTTATAGTTCCTCGAGAGCCCTCTGCCAAATTCTCATCGAGTTGTCCCTCTTCGCCCATTTCATCCTTTTCTGGAGATTTTTGAGCGCAACGTGACGGCGATCTGGTGAAAGTGAAAAGAAATCATAGAAATAATCTATAACAAAGAAGAGGTGTATTACAAGAATTACGTAGGTACTTGGCACGATCATGTTGTAGCACCGCCTCCTAGAGTAGGTACTCTAGCCATGCTGTAACAGTTGGCAACATAGCATAATTTTCAAACAGAACCACTACTCCTGTCAAATTTCCTAACAGAATATAATACGTGGTCCATCATACTCGTTGTTAAGGGACTGTTATTCCATAGCGACGGTGATGGCAACGCAGCTTAAAACAAAGTGGTCTCAAATTTCTACAGCATGGCTAGAGAAAGAGTGTCTAGGTGGCAGAGGTTGTAGTGATTCAATTCTCACGTTTAGAAAATGAAATGTTTTGGTTTTCATGAAAGACAAGGCCTTTCCCACAGTGGTAAGCATATTATTACTGTGTAACTTAGATAGAGATATATCTCCCTCTCACTCAGTGAGCATTCAGTGAGTGCAATATCAACCCTGCTCGAGGATGGACATATTTTGAGCAAAATGGATCATAGAATGTATATGACGAATTGCATGTATGTAAAGTAAGCAAGATGTGTGTGTCAAGAAGAATGTGTGGGATAACACTGAGAGATAAGATAAGGAGTGAAGCTATTAGAGAAATGAGTGACTGCAAGACGGGGTTGTAAATGGAATGAAAGTAAGTAAACTAAGATGTACAGGGCATGTTGAGAGAATGAGTGATTAGAGGATGACAAAAAATATATATTTGAGTGAGTGAAGAGGTGTGAGGAAGTGCGGCCATCCGAGACTGACCTGGACTGATCATGTCAACCAGATACTTAAGGATGGACGCGTTTTGAGCAAAAGGAATCGGAGAGCATCTATGACAAACTGCATGAATGTGATGGAGGCTCAGAGTGTGTGTGTGTAAGGATAGGGCTGTCTGGCGCTTTGTCCTCTCTGCCTACCCTACAAGGGACGCGGCGTGAGGATGAAGATAGATAGACAAAAGCTAGTTTATGATATTGACTTACTCTTCCTCCAACGAGCTCTCAGGCGAGCTGCTGGAAAAAGTCTCATAGCTGGTAACCTCACTGGAACTCGGGGTGTACGTCTCATAACTTTTGATGGACGAGGCGGTGGAGCTGGAGAATGTCTCATATCCGTCCAGGCTGTCGAACATAGCCGGGAGACAGCGGTACTTCTTCACATCCTCCAGGTAATCACTGATGAATCGGTACAAGTCCTCAGGTTGACTGCGAAGCACCTTCGTAACAATTAAATACTTACTTAAACACTCCTCGTCACCAGAGAATAGCAAGGTTGCAACTGCTAAAAGTGCCAAGATCAAAAGAAGATCAAAGTCATAAACATTACAGTTTTTTCCCCAACAGAGACGAGAGACATCTTCATTAACATAATGTAGTGTTATGTGAACTCCCTTGGGGAGGAAGCAGGATGGGGGTTCCAACGCTTACGAGTAGGCTTTGGCTGGTTAAGTGATCACGTTCACCCATTCCACCACATCCTGCTTTTTTATAATGTAAAATACATCTTTGTACACTTCGCATTAAGCTTGCAAAGTTTGTGTCGTAAAGTGGAGTAAGTCGGCATTGGGGATCGAATCCGCCCTAAGCGGATTAACAGTCGAGCACTTTACCACCCCTAAGACTTGGAGGTGTGACAAATAGAATAACAATATTAAAATGAATGTGACGGAAGCAAGGAGTGCGTGTAAGTATACGGCAGTGTGGCATTCTGTTCTCTATGCCTAGCCTGCAAGCGACGCTGTTTAAGGGTGTAATAAAAAGAAGTAGTTTAAACAATTTTTCAGTCTTAACATTACCAAATCTCAAAATATGCTTATTGGAACTTTGTTATTCTCAGAAAACGAGCAGAAGAATGAACATAGAATAATCGTGAGAAGGTGAATAGGGTCCTTGCATGTTTTTTTATTATTTTAAGGTTTTCCGAAAATTTGAGATTTTAATTTTGTGTCTTGGTGGATATATTTATAAAATAAAGTCTCGTATTCGATTCTAGCGCAAAAACAGGTTTTTGACTGGCTGCCATATTGTGACGTCACTTTCCCCAATTTCTCCATAGATAACTCACAAACAATCCAATTTCCGACTATGAATTTCATTGTGATATGACGTCACAATCACGTTAACCAATGAGCGCTCGTTTCAGAGCACCTGAGAAAAATGGGTCAAATTATCATTTTCAATCAATTATTATAAATTAACGGTAAATTAATATTACATTTCAATATTTTATTTGTGATTCTAGTAAGTAAAACTATCGATTTAATATATTTCTCGATCGATAAAAAAAATGCAAGTACCCGATTGCACGCTTCAGTTTAGCATGGATCACCGGCATTATAAATCAGGGAATTCACCCATCTCTAAATACAAGTACAACAATTCGTATGGTGATGGCATCACTTCTGTGTTTAGACGATTCACCATCGGATGATTTCACTGTTAATGACTGGGGAATTATTCTGTAAAAATGAACCGTCTGACATAAGCTCGATTGTATTATTGTATGGGTTGACTGTAAGATATTGCTTTTGCAATAAGTCCGCCTTTTGGCACACTACCATCGTCTTGTTTTTGTAACTATGCATACTTTCTCTGGCCAATAAAGATTTATTTATTTATTTATTGTGACCTCACCTCCCTGGATATTTCAGACATTAGTTGCTGCAAACCGTCCGGGACGAGATGGACATTATCAGAGGCACGATTGTGTGCTGGAAGATCCATGAGTTGCAAGATTAATAGATCATGAATAGATCAAAATATATATATGTGAGTAATCTGTCAACATCTGTCATATTAGATTCTACAACATTTTATTTAAACTGTTAAATAAAGATTAAATCTTTGAGTATAGAACCTACTTACACCTACTACCCTCCTACCTACAAGAGGTGCACCATGAAAAAAAAATTCCTTTGGCACGCCACAGGCATAGGTAGATTTCAAGTGATTTATTAATTTTAAGAGTACATCTGTACAATAAAAACAATCACAATATTATCAGCAAATAAACCAGCGAAGTGATGAAGTAGTATGGATGTAGTTTATTCTTTGATTATCGAAGTACCGTAAGACGAAAAAATATTTGATTAAGTACTTCAATAATCAAAGGAAGTACCTAATCCAATAATCAAATTATTTTCATTCCACACATTATATGGATTGGTACCGGTACCTAAGCACTAGAAATTTGAAAAAAAGATGTGAGTTCTTCTCGTATCATGAAGCACATTTCTAAGACAACAAACACGCTAGTACCTATGCGGTAACTACTTAACTAGATCCTTCGATCGATCAGTGTCGTCCGAGGAATTGAGCTAGACAAAATCTGACTTTTTATCTGTATTCCTTATTTAATGCCCTTTCATACGATACCAGACACAGACCCTCACAATCATTGGATCCCCTCAGAATGATTGTTTTTGAATTTAAAGCCTTAAAAAGTGAACCTTCCTCTTAATGGATTTCACCCAATCTCCTATCAGTTCATCTACCACTTACCAAAAATCTACCACCCAAGTTTCACGTTTCTGCGACGCATAGTTTGGCCGCAAACGTGCGCACAAGAAAAGGGACATATATATGGCTTATATATATAAACTTTTAAACCAAGGTCGGATTCGGGTTCTCCTGGTCCTAATTAGTGATACTGAGTAGAAATTTTTCAATTCTGCGACATCACGGGAGAAACGAATAGGTAGAGTTCCTTTTGGAAATCTACCTAATAAGCATGAAATAATTTGTGTCAAGGTACAAGTGTGTGATATTTAAAGATTAATACACAGTAAAATAGTAATAATAGACTAAAGTGACTGATGTGGTTGAGAGGATAGCGGTGCAGAAGTGGAGATGGGCGAGGCACATTGCAAGAATGGAGGACAACAGGTGGACGAGGAGACTGCTGGAGTGGAGACCAAGGGGCAATAAAAGACCACAAGGGCGACCACCTACCAGATGGATGGACGACATCAAGAGGTTTTGGCAGGACCCCAGTGGATGAAAATCGCACAGGAGCGGGAGAAGTGGAGGAGGAGAGGGGAGGCCTATGTCCTGCAGTGGGCAACCGCGGGCTGATGATGAAATATAGTAATACACAAAGGTTCATGGAACGGCAGATGCTTGGCGTTAGTCTCCTAGATTGGCTAAAAAATGTAGAAATTCAACGGAGAATCAAAGTTGCCGATATCATGAGACGTATGTCAAAACTCAAGCGGCAATGGACAGGACATATGGCCAGGCAGGGTGACACCAGATGGGCGCCACGTATATTGAAGTGGAGGCCTTGGACAGATATAAGGAGTGTCGGAAGGCCACCAAAGAGATGGGCCGAAAACATAGTCCAAATCGCTGGATTTATGTCAAATGGAATTAGAATAATTTTCAAAATCTTTGAGTTAAATAAACAGATACTGGGTAGATACCTATTATTGTGGTGCTTTTTTTTACTTTATAGCAGTAGTCTTTTCAATGACAATAAAATATTTATAAACGGAACACAAATTTTAAAAAGTCACACACTATAGACTTTTTTGTTTTACTTATCTCTTGTTTTTTTTCTTCTGTAATTTGCAAATCATTTTTCAGTACTATTATATTATGTATAGTGATTTTGTTGTTGTGAATAAAAAGAAAGTAAGTAAGATAATATATTAAGTGAACTTTCCAGACTTTGAGGCCGTGGTCGAATGGTCCCCAAGCAACCATTCGACCACGGCGTCCCCAAGAAACTATTCGACCACGACCTCAAAGCCCGGAAAGTTCACTTAATATGTTATGGGATGACTCTAGCCGTAAAAGCCTCCACACATAACTGTAAGTGACTATTTTATTTAAGCTACGATAAGAGCAACAAGATCAATCCGATTTAGCATAAAATAATAGAAAAATACATGGTTGGCGCAGTTGGTTGAGGCGGCAGTCTCTCAAGCAGGAGGTGCTAGGTTCAAACCCTGGCGCTGGCAACGTATTCCCCACTTTGCGATACAGGCTTTTAGTCTAGTGCAAAGTGTGCAGGAATGTATTTGGGTTTGTGTGTGCAAGCCCAGATCCTTTTTTTAAAAAGAAAAAAATATCGCTTTTGCAATAAGCTTACCCGTGAACACACTGCTATTTTTTGTTTTGTAACTATTGAGCATTTTCTCGCTACTAAAGATTTATGTATTTATTAATTTATCCGTGTATCTGACAGTGCGGTAGCCAGGCTGCGATAGCCTTCTTTTCAATGGCTCTACGGCCCATATCAAGCCTTGGCCTCCATGAGACTTCTCCTCCAACCTCTCCTGTCCCCTGCTGCGACCTTCCAATCTGTTGCCTGGAGTAGTTGGGCTGCGTCCTTCCTAACCTCGTCTTCCCACCGTAGCCTTGGCCTCCCGACCCTCCTTCTTCCATCTGGGTGCCCTTCCAGGATCCTTTTTTGAACTCTTAATGGTGGCACTCTCTGCACTGCGATAGCCAATCCAACATAATTATAATTATGATACGACTGGCCGTCGATTACCCGTGAGGCCTAATGTGGCTCAGGCAGTAATTCAATGCACAATTTATGATCAAACGTATACTATGTAGATTCCTCGGTGCTACATCGGTAAAGTATGATTTTTAAAAAAAACTTTGAACTACCACTAGTTAGCCTGTTCAGCAGGGCTAAGTATTGTTACTAGTCTAATGCCCGATCCCACCAACTACCACCTAGGAAGCAGACCCCTAAGGAATTTCCATACAAAACCACAGACAATTTGAGTGATTATTATAACTGTCATAACCTTTAAGATATAAATCCATACAAAATACAACATGCAGCTCTACTTAGTTAGGTGCCCAAATATCTCCGCCCAGAATCTCCCTCACTTAAGTAGCTGCATGCTGTATTTTGTTTGGATTTATATCTTAAAGGTTATGACAGTTATAATAATCACTCAAATTATCTATGGTTTTGTATGGAAATTCCTTAGGGGTCTGCTTACTAGGTGGTAGTTGGTGGGATCGGGCATATATATATTAAGTCTGATTTTTGTAAGTGCTCGCATAACTCCCGCATTTTACAATGGATTGCTGCGAAAATTTAGAATAACATTTCCGATAATATAGGCTGTGTCTTAACATCGCCGGTTTTTGGAGGAAAGGCTTTTCGTAGCAGATGCCATGATGATGAGGAAATCCAAGGGTTGTGTGGGGACGAGTGTGGTATTGTATAAAAGGGCATTGGAAAAGAAATTCAGATCTTAAGTCACATTTTGTCCAGCTCAACCCTATAAAGTATGCCAGGTTGGTTTGTAAAATTTGCCGTTGCGAAGAACGGCTAACTCAGCTAGTTATAAATAAACACGAAGACATTTAAATTCTTAAAATTAATCAAATTTATTTATACGAAAATATACACACATTATGATTTACAACTATAACAGTCCATCAACACAAAGGTGTCCCAAAAACTACGGTCAAACGTAAGTCCAGAGACAGAGATATACATAATCCAAGGTATTTGGATACCCTTAGAGGTGCTCTATCTCTGATTCCGCTTGACCGTACTTTTTGAGACATCCGTATAATAGTTATACTTATTACGTCAGTTGCAAATAACTTCTAATCTGCCAGATTAAGTACGATATATACGTTTAGGTAGAGTTCTCCTCAAAGGATTAATTATTGACAAATTATAAAAACACAACGAGTAGTGGATACCAGGATTCGCCGATGTATATCATTGATATATATCGGATTTATATTCATTGATATATATCGGATTTATATTCATTGATATATATCGGATTTATATTCATTGATATATATCGGATTTATATTCATTGATATATATCGGATTTATATTCATTGATATATATCGGATTTATATTCATTGATATATATCGGATTTATATTCATTGATATATATCGGATTTATATTCATTGATATATATCGGATTTATATTCATTGATATATATTGGATTTATATTCATTGATATATATCGGATTTATATTCATTGATATATATCGGATTTATATGCCTTGATATATATCAAATGATTTTTATTATTAAATTGACAATTCTTGTGTCACAAAATGTTCAATTTTAAAGTCGACAATAATTTACGCAAGGCACACACATTGTGTGAACACTCCAGAAGAAGTCAAGTAACGAAGTTAGTAGGTATATCTGGTTCTCATCAAGAATTTAGGGGTCGTAGGTTCAAATCCCAGCCACAGCATACACCTTTTTTTTTTCAGATTTTTACTTTTTTTTCAGATGTCGGCCTTGTGTAAATGATTTTCGCCTGTTGTCTACTTATATAACATCCTCCTGTATGCTATCTCATCAAAATTGAACATCACATTTCCAAAAATCTGTTTTTCTATTGATATAAATTGGATATACCTATATCAACTAATAATATACTGCCTGACTTCCATAATTTGACTAAATATTATTACTGATTACTTTGACTAAATTTTGTTTTTCTTTTTTCGTACCGACTGTCAACTTGCAATTTCTTGAATTACCTGAACTCTTATTATGAATATTGTTTTATCTGTATTGACTAGTTGTGTACACATGTAATAGGGCATTACTTGAACTTGATCAGTATTGTTTTTTTGTTTGGTTTGTATTTATACGTGGGTGATGTCTGTTTGTGTGCCATGAAGTAAATAAGTAAGTAAATAATATATCTGATCTTTATTATAAAGATCCAATTTTAACGAACCCTGGTGGATACTAAGATACCTCCACTATTTCTTCCCCTCCACCATGATGATGTGATATCCAAACTTAGTCTTGACGGGGGGGTCAGTGTAGACGGGGCTGTTTACTGTAGAGACGGGCAGGGCGAAGGCTGCGTCTTGGAAGGGCCCCACCATGGCCCCCCGGGTCTGCCAGCCGAGGTCCCCTCCCTGCCGTGCCTTATCTTCGCTGTACTGGGTCGCCACGTCTTGAAACTTCTGGCCCGCTTTCAATTTCTCCAGCGCTTCTAAACATTTACTCTGCTTTTCGCATAAAATGTGGCGAACTTTGACAGCAGTACCACCTTTCTTCTCTTTTGCACCTGAAATTTACAGAAATAAATAAATTGATCAAAATTTACTGGTGAAAATAGAAAAACAATACAACAGTTTGGAAACTATTAAACTATTGGCCCCACTTTTTCTCTAAAAAAGGGTATTTTTTTTCAAAAGAAGCGCTATAAACGGTATTATTTCGCTCGGCTCAATTGCGGGTGGGGCTGAAAGAGCGCACAGAAAGTAAGAATGTATTTTTTAAAAAGAATTTAACAAAAATACAGTGTTTGAATGAAATGTCACGCCTGTCAAAAGTTTATCGTGTTTTAAGAAGGCGCTAAAAACCCGCTGCCGAACCGAGTAAAAAATACAATTTTTAGCACCTTTTTAAAACACGATAAACTTTTGACAGGAGTGACATTTCAAGTCCAAAACATCTTAAATTTACTAAATTCGACTTGAATTATTTTTGATTAACAAATTTTTATTCTTGTAAAGCGTTGGATTTTTTCTACAGCCGTAGTAAATACACAGGTACTTAATGTACATGAAATTCGACAACACAGCCGTCGCTCTTCGTGGTGTAGTGGATATGATCCCTACTAAGCGAGACGAAGGTATGGGTTCGAATCCTAGCCGGGGTGAACTGAAATGGCGAATGTTTCTCGAGTGTAAAGTGATCACTTAAGCCAGCCGAGGTCGGTCGTAAGCCCGACAATGTTCATCCTTAATTCTTCTATACTGTTGTGGGAATACTTCAATGTATTTACTAAATTCGTTTTAAAAAACATATTCTGATTTTCTGTGCGCTAGTCCGGTCCCACCTGCAGTCGAGCCGAGTGAAACAATACTGTTTTTAGCGCTTTTTTGAATAAAAAAGTTTTTCAGAAAAAGTGGGGCCGCAGCGCTCCAACAGTACCCCGCAATACTGTAATGGTTCCACAATTTCAGACTTCAACTCCACCTGTTACAAGACTACAAATACAATACAAATTCTATGACACTACTTCTTCTATACCATCACAGTACATCCCAATAATGAGGTAACCAGTGAGTGATGTCTCTAAAAAAACAACATTCTATTTGCATAAACATTTTTATGCTGGGCAGCGAACCTCGTCCCCGAAAAACAAATAAATGCCTTAAGGAAGGCTTAAGAACACCTGAGACTCAGAGGATGAGTTAGGAAATATCAAACAGTCAATTTCTGTAATACACTAATAGAAAAATCATCTTTTTACCTTTATCTTCGTCGGCTTTTCCGCCGCTTCCCTTTGCCGGCTTGGCTGGCCCTTTCTTAGGAGGCATTTCATGAATTGCAAGAGAATCCTGGATATAAATTGTTGTCACCTTTGGTTGATTCTGGTTTTGAAAAGTACTGTTGTAGTTTTGTTACTACTATTTTTTCATTACCAATGCGAACCATTTATTTATTTATTTTCATTTTACAACATCGCACAACGTGACTTCATTTGAAAAGTAGTGACAGCCAAAGGTGACAGCAGCTGTCAGTGGAAAATAATCTATGGTTTATTATTCTGCGTTTCACATACGATGTCACCAAAGTACGCATATTCTTGCGATGTGATGGCACCGCGTGTTTTCGGCCTCGGCATTAAATTAATAAGCCCTGAGATATTACATAATAAAATAAAACCACAATGTTTTAATTTATCCAATGATTTCAATATATTATTTAGTAAATTTAATCTTGAAGATAACAGTAAATCACAAAAAAAAGCAACACTACCTAGGTACTTTATGAACACTATTGCTTTTCTGAACTATTTATGTGAAATGCAGAGTTGCAAAGATTTTCACTTGACGTTTAGACGTTTTAGCTTTTTTAGTTTTTTGTTTTTCATTTTCACGGATTTGACGAGTTTTTATTTATTGCAAGTTTTAAAGAATAACAATGTCCAGAAGAAGTATGAGCCACTTTTACAGTTCCAGATCGAGCTACAGTAGAGAACGGGTAACCTCACTTTTACAGTGTTTACAATTTACATTATGTAGTGTTATGAAAAAATGAGTTGAGATTTTCTGTCCTTGTGCAAATTGTTTGTATGTATACTGCCTCCACTCGCGTGTCCCTCTCGTCTTTCACAATCGAGTTTTCAGGAGACTGGCTTCAATTGAATCATTAGTTCAGCAAGAATACTTTTGTACCATTCCCATTGTAAAAAAGTTCTAATATTTTGGAATCTGAGGAAATCCTGGAAAGTATTGTTATACTTTAGACAATCGTGTCCAGATTCCTTAGTTAAGACTATGGAGATTTCCTAACCTAATTCATAGTGATTCAATACCCTTAAATTAAAGTCCTAAGAGAAATAATACCATTTTTAGCGCTTTTTTGGCAAATAGTCTATCCATGTGTATGTACCCTCGCGCCACATCCCTTGCAGGGTAAGCAGAGAGCACAGAGCGCCAGACTTCTCTATCCTTACACACACTCCTAGCCACCGTCACATGCAGGACAAATAGTGGAGCCGCGATAATGTAATAGTTCCATACATTCTCTACACCCCTGTATTTCCCGATATTATAAGGTGACCAACCGTCCTCCTTTTGGAAGGACAATCCTCCTTTTCTAGGTTCTGTCCTCCCTCCAAAAGTGTCCTCCTTTTTTACTTTTCAACATTTTAAAACTAATCTGTTAATCTCAAAACCACACGTTTTTTCATCATATCATGAATTAACTAGTACTATAGTATAAAAATACATTAAAATGCAATTGTTTCGTAAAGAAATTTGCCTGCGGCGCTAATTACCTTTACCTTTTGTGTATATGTAATTTGGTATGTCTTATGACAAATATTTCACCTGCGGCGCTATTTTTTGATACATCCTTTATGGAAAACATTTTCAAGAAAATAAATCAATCAACATAGCGATCTCCTTCACTGTCCCAAAAAAAATTTCGACTGCGGCGCTATTTATGCACTTTTTGTCCTCCTTTTTATTTTTAAATATATGGTTACCTTAGATATTATTCTTCTAATTCTGTTTGTTGTATTGCAGGATGACTTTCCACCGTACAGCAGGAGAGATGACTCTCCGTACAGCAGGAGAGATGACTCTCCGTATAGCAGGAGGGGAACATCCAAGAAAAGGAAAGTAAGTCTTAATAATATTAAGTTGTATGTAATTATTACCAGACATTGCCATTGTTTCGCTATTGAATAGTAAATGTGTACACTCACTAGTTATAGCGTTAATTTTTATACGAAGTTAATACTTTGACCAAAATCATCAGTTAATGCATACATTGATTAGTGAATCCAAACATTAACGGCCGTTTAAGCTTTAACTTTTTTTTTTTAAATGAATCTGGGTTTATCGAAATAAACCCAAATACACCTTTGTACACTTCACAGTAAGCATGGAAAGCTTGTGTCGTGAAGTGGAGTAGGTCGGCATTGGGGATCGAACCCGCGCTCACTGGATTATCAGTCGAGCGCGTTATCAACCAGGCTACCGACCACCTGTTGAAACTGTGACACATCCACTGTAATCTGATTCCTTTGTTTTATCGCTGCTTAGGTTTTACCGCTGCTTAGCCATCATGAAATAGAGCATGTGAAATATACTGGCATTCCCTTGAAATCCAGTCTTTAGAGAGCTTCTAAGGTTCGTTCCAAGTGTGGGCAGTGAAAGAAACAAAAACACAGTTTCACACAATCTGATTATATTGAACAACAATAATTACACTGTATGCAGGCCTACGCTATGTCTGTCTTCAGCTGAGTGTAAAACCAGAATGAGAATTGTCCCCACCTTCGGAAAAACCTTCCACAATATTAAACCCCCTCTTATTTTCCCAGTAAGTACTTTAGAATCCCGCACCGCCATCTGTGTTCTAATCTCCCAACCAGCTCATTGCTAACAATCCACTATTCACCTGTAGCAGTTAGCGAAGTCTCACACCTATTGTGTTTCTCACAGTTGACCACAGATGACAGTACACTACAGCATGCCAACATCATGAGGAGCGTCATGAGGGACTGCAGCGTGCGGGAGGACCTCCTCCAGGCGCTCCCTGATGAGCTGCTCCTCCTGTGTGGAACAGACTTCTGCAATGTCTGTTCCAAAGACATAAGCAACGATGGAGTCCGTAAGTGTTCACTTACTTACTTTACGTGTCCGGGTGGGTCATACCCTGCCACTCCAATATGCGGCGACATACATCGCCTTGACATTCCCTAGAATCAGGTCCCCAGGGGTGCAGCTCTCTCCCATCAGGGGACACATTAGTAGGTGGCTGTCGTCCTGGGTCGCTCCGCAGTCACAGAGGATGTTGTCATCAGGCAGCGACCCCTAACGTTGGAGATTCTTTTTACAGCATGTTACATGCACTCTTAGTCTGTTGAGAGGTACCCATAAGGAGTAGGGTGTTTACTGACATTTTATTATTATTGAAAATGCTTATTTATTTATATATTTACACTTTTGGTGAACAAGATTCAGACATATGTAAACATTAAAATAAAATTATAACATTTGTTCGCTAGGACGAGCTTATGGCAGTACTGTGATCTCTGCCAGCTAACCCCAATTATTAAACAATAATATAAAACAAAATACAAATTTTGAAATACATATAGACACAGGCATAAAAATAAAGAGAAATACATACGAATACACACACAAAATATATAATATAGAATACATATAGAAAATAAAAATATATATACATAAGTACATACGTGTTCATCGTATTTATTATGTTACTGTGATGTCCAGGGTAAATTACCTACTTTTATTGGTATGTTATGTTTAATTATTTATTGAGACACTCACAGAGGATTGACAGATATACATAAATTAAAAACATCAAACACAAATTTCCGGTCAACCCCCCGATTACGAGCGTCCACAGCATGCGCATAGATATATGTATTATACTACGTGACAACAGTTTTGTTTTGTTTTCATGTTTTTTTTTATTGCTTTTTATTGTTTTGAATTGAAACTTGTTCTGTGTACACTCTTCACTGTAATGCCGAATAGTGTAATATTTTACCTAAATAAATACAAGGGTGTCCCCCGTTTTCACCAACTTTTACCTAAGAAGGAGACCCCCTAAGAAATTTCCATACAAAAACAGAGATAATATTCTATTTTTTGACATGCAGGCCTACCAACCACACCCTAATTCCATACAAAATGCAATACGCATCTCACCTACGTTAGGTGCCCAAATATCTCTGCCCAGGCTAGGTGAGTTGCGTGTTGCATTTTGTATGGAATTAGGGTGTGGTTGGTAGGCCTGTGTGTCAATAAATAGAATATTATCTCTGTTTTTGTATGAAAATTTCTTAGGGGTCTCCTTCTTAGGTAAAAGTTGGTGAAAACGGGGGTGTATCTTTTTACAACGAGGGCATTCTTTCTCGATGGCACTGTATTATTTAACTCTAATGTTTTGTGTTTCTGTTTAACCTATAGTGATGGCCCACTACTCGTCCCTGAGTCACTGTAAGAAGATGAGTGCGTGGGTTAAGGATGACTGCGCGAGGAGGAAGGTGCCCATCCCCAAGGGCGTTGTCATTAACGTTGTGAGTATTATCTATTCACTATATCTTGGCAGCCGGCGGACGTTAGCTGCAAGTGGAGTTCAACATTGTATTGTTGGTAGCCCTTATTGTCAAATCTTGTCATAAGAGCTGTCAGGTCTGCAATATTCTCACATTGTATCTTTTACAAGTATCCTACAATGCCGAAAATATTACACAGCGGCGCTAGAGAAATAATTTTAAAGGCAAGATAGTTTTGCGAGTTGGATAAAGAAAAAAATATTCCGATAATCCCTTTAAACCGCCATCACAAGTTAGAAAAACAAAGTTGCCAGTTTATTCACAACAGTTCTGAAATATAATTTGAAAGTAGCGAAAAAATGTAACCACATCAAGTAACACTAAATTAAGTTTGCTCCTTGAGACTTCTGAAAAAAAGTACAGATTTACAGATTACATAATATTATATCCATCATTTATTCTTTCTATTCTATCCCCTCACACCCCACACCTTGTGGGGTGGACGGGGAGAGCAGAACGCCAGACATTCCTATTCTTACACACACTTGGTGCTTCCATCACATTCATGCAGTTTGTCATACACGTGTCGTAGAACGTGAGTAAATTGGATTAAGGAACAATTGAAAAACTAAATATTTAGATTAAAATGTACAAAATAATGACTTTAGATCACACGACTAGTATTTGAGGGTTTGCACCCTCATCATCAGACGATTGTGAATAATAATCCTCGAATACTGTCATGAAAGCTAGTAATTTTTTTGTGGATTTCAATCTAAATATTTAATTTTTAATTTTTCCTTAAAAATGCACATTCACCAAATAGTAACGGTCGAAAACATCGAGATTGTAAATTGGATTTTTTCCCATAAAAAGTTAAAGTCTCAAATATCTATTTTTTGGACTAAGTTTTTGCTCAAAAGATCCCAAATGACCTTTACTATCATCCCTTAAGATATCTGTTTTTTTTTTTTGTTTTTCCAGACTCCTCTTAAGCCAAGAGAGTTGGGTTGTGAACTCTGTAATGAGGACTTCAAAAGCCCAGAAGAGGCCCAGAACCATTATACGGGCAAAACCCATAAACTGTAAGTCGTTCATGAAATAATCAAATCATCTTTCAATGATATTTCTTTCTTATATTGTACATATTGTCTACTTTGTATTGCTGTATATTGTGTATATTGGTCCCCTCATACCAGCTTTTAGCTGTATGGGGACCTGTCACCTCAATGAGTATGTAATTTAGTGTTGTAACCATTATTTGTAAACTGTACATATTTTTCTGAATAAACTTATTATTATTATTATTATAATAACATCATTTTCAAGTGTCCTGCGGAAGCCCCCGATAAATCAAACAAACAAGAGCAGGGCCGTCCCTATGTAATAGGCGAGTTAGGCAAAGCCTAAGCGCAGCACTCTGAAGGGACGGCAAATCGAGGAGCTGGCGATCTGAATGAACTCTAATTTTGTATAAAAAAAAATACATAGTATCATTGTCATTGGTCTTGTACAATAAAATCAGATGAGACCGGACACACAGGCCACGACAAGGTGACATTTGACGATGATGACGTCTCAAACCTTGGCCAATCCAAGGACATGATATAGACGCACTATTATGCTAATGTATGAATGTCATTATTAAGTTGCCACGTTGGCCAACCTAACGATTATAATGTATTGTTGCCCTCATAGAGTTTGCAATTGTTTTCCTACCGCTTGCAGGCAATTTCACGTTTGTATTAGAAAAAAACGCTTGGTGTCTCACGCACTCCCGTAGTTTTGATCTACCATTTTAGTCTAAGGGCCAAAAAGATGATGAAAAAGATGCCGGCGTTTCTAGCATCAGGACTTTTCTTTTGAATGTTATTCTAATTATGAAACAACATTGCAGGGTCCTCAGAGAGGAGCGGATGGTAAAGGACCCCAGCCTCCTTGTCGCCCCTGAAGGGGTACATCGGACGTAAGTGTTTTAATATTGTCCTGTCAGTCTGTAACAAAACTACACCCGAGATTCCCTATTTTTTTTGTCTTGTAGACTACTTGAAAAGTTTTTATTTTTTTTTTAAGTATCTGGGCTTCCATACACAAACCCAAATACTTTCCTGCACACCTTGCACTAGACTAAAAGCCTGTATCGCAAAGTGTGGAATACATCGCCAGCGCTGGGTTTTGAACCTGGCACCTTCCGCTTGAGAGAATGTCGCCTCAACCACCTGCGCCAACCATGTACTCTTGTGCTTGATTTTGAATTTTTCAAAATAGAATAATAATTATCTCCTTTAAGAGTGTGCATACCGACATTTCAAAAATTTCTGAAAACGGGAGACCTTCTATCTCGACAACCGTTACTAAATATGCTTTGGAACAAAATAGGATAGATGCATTGAACCTTTATCTAGGGAATAACCGTAAAAGATTTTTTATATCTTGTGTAGATTTCTCAAAAAAGTTTTTTAAAAACACCTCTGATCTTTTTCTGAAAGACGGAAACTCATTTCCCGAAAGTCGCGCAGTAATTTTTTTTTTTATACTGATAATATGCATTAAAATCTAGGGAATAACTGTAAAAGTTTTTTGATAGACGCAAAATTAACCCAAAAAAATGGGAAAAACGCCATTTTTACCATTTTATCATGCGATTGTCACGCGATTTTGAACCTTAATGCCGTGGGAAATGACTGTGACGTCATTCTTGGTGCCAAGCCCTTAACCCTGCTGTTTGTGTAGCAGTTTTACCCCCGCGAGTATGATTAACTCCAGGTTGGGAAACCAGAGCCTACAAGAAGCGTAATATGTATTAATATTTATCTTCTTCTCCAGTCCTAATCCTGTGGATTGGTTTGCAGCAAATTCTTACATCTCGATCTACATTCTTCTCTGTCCTCTGCAGCTCTCTTCAGCTCGACATATGCGGCATACTATTTGTATAATGATAATATTATCATTACAGGCAGCGGTTGCGTCAACGAGAGAAGATCTTCTTCACGGACCCCGATGTTCCCAAGACAGGCGATGAGCTCTTCTGCTCCCTCTGCAAGGTAAGCACCACACAGATCCCTCGTAGAATTATAGTGGAACAGTCTCCAACTATTTTATTTTTACAGTTTCGTACATTTCCTCAACAGAGACGAAAGGCATCCTCATTCACACAACGTAGCATTATGTGAACTCCCTTGGGAAGGAAGCAGGATGGGTGTTCTGACACTTACGATCACTTTATGCACAGGGCAACGTTCACCCATTCCTGCTTCCTCCCCAAGGGAGTTCACATAACGTTACATTATGTGAATGAAGATGCCTCTCGTCTCTGCTGAGAAAAAAACTGTAATGTATTTCCATATGTGCAATGCAGATAAATCCAGTTCAATACTTAAAATAATTTGAGTGTTTTTGTTGTTCAGGTGCAGACCACTACAGAGGCGCAGCTGAAGCAGCACCAACTGGGCGGGGCGCACAGGAAGAAGGTGGAGATGAAGAAGAAGAACACCTCCCTTCGTATGTATCTCCTCCCTTCTATCTTCCCTCATACAATCACTAACAATATTTAGTATTATAAAATTGCACGAATGTGATGCAAACAATAAGTGAGTAAGGATAGTGTCTCTGTCCTCTCTGCCTACCCCACAAGGGATGTGGCGTGAGGGGATGGATGGGTAGATATTTATTATATATAGCTGTCTTCAACAGATTTGAGAGTTATATGCATCTACACCAAGGCAGGTATATTTAAAGGGGCATGTTCACTACATACTGATCAAATTATAATTGTTTAGGAGGCCTTAGTAGTGCGCAAAGTATTTCAGAGACCCTTAGGGTTAGTTCATTAAAGGGATCCAAATCTTAAACTAGAGTTTTCTTACAATGAAATCAACTTACATATTTTTTGTAACGCAGAACCTCGGCAATTCTTACAACTTGTTCAAATATGTATGGAAATTAAAATATTTAATGATTGCAGTGCCTTTACAAATATTCGGCGACACTTGAAATTTAGAACTCCTTGAAATCATTAAGATAAATAAATAAAGTCTTTATTGTATTTCCAAGTGGCGGGTTTATTGTCTGTCAACCAACCGCTTGTGAAGATAGTAATATATTATTTACCATTTACCATGGGGTAATTTGGGAGACCTTTTCTGATCCTTGTTTCGACTATGTAGTGATCTACCCTCTCTAAGTATACCCGCCACAATGTAGCCTGACCTTCATTTCAATGTCTATAACTTACTGTATATTGTATTGTTTTTGTTTTACAGTTGAAAAGATTGTGAGCGGAGTAAGTGATGGGGGGGAGGACGAGGTGGAGGACTTCACAACGGAGGACTTCGACACCATTTGCTCCGCTTACGGCGAGAACTCGCCCCCGCCGAAGATCTCACCCAGTAAATAATGCGTTTATACGTTTGCTTTGCAAAAGGTCGCGTAGTTTTATTTTATTTATGTTTGTTAGCGTTGGGCCCATATAGTCTAGTCATATGGTGTTTTCACGGAGAAATAAATACAGTAGTCTACTTCCCTTTCATATTTTACGTATTTGGGAGCGCTGAATTCATGTACATATGCTTGTTTTTTATATATATTTCTGTGAGTAAATCATTTGACACTAAGCGGACTGCGGCGGTCCGAGACAATCGCAAATATATATTTCGCTTTACAGATCCAACGCTAGCAACAATAACATATCAATAAACGAAAACTAACTGACTTTTTGCATAGCAAAATGTTTACTATTTTTACTGGGTGCGAGTGGAAACTCTACCTAGGCTGTTCTGCGTTTCTTGGACCTTCAATGATATCAATCTCTGCAAACATCTTGTTTATTGTTTATTATCTGTAGACCCTAACTCGAGGTCTATTATAATTCATTCCTGGTACTATAACACACAATGTCAAACATACATATGTATGACACAATTCACGATGGTGACGGAAGCAAGAAGTATGCGTGAGGATAGAGAATTCTGTCCTCTGCCTACCCCGTGAGGAATGCGACATGATGAGATAGGTAGATAAATAGTAGAATAGCAAGGGATAATTACGTATACTGATATTTTTTATGAACAGATTGGATGACTTTCTCAGAACGATGGATAGCACAGACATTGATTTGGGCCCATCAGCCTAGACTGCTTGCCCAAAAGTTAATACATAATAATATTAACTAGCTGAGTTACCGTGCTTCTCAACGGCCCGGTGTCTCCCGATGGTTTGATCAAGTCGTGACTTAAGATCTGAATTGCTTTTTCAACACCCTTTCATACGATATGACAAATAAGGTGAAACGCAGTGCAACATTCAAAACATGGATATGTATGAACTGAAAACTTACTCTACTCTTCATAAGATGGCGTTATTGGAGTTTCAGTGCCAAAATGTACGGTTCGCTACATGGCTAAGTTCATGGATTAATAATTGCAATGTGTGGTCTGCGACATCATCTGTTTGGTTTTTTTTAAGGTTGGTACTAATTTGGACATCGCCGTGTACTATTTATAATCTATGGTTTAACATGACATTTAGTCCAACATGGCCGTTCCGTTTTAGCCGTATCCGTATTTAGATTTTAAAGCTAAATATCTCTTAAAATAAGTGTTTTTTTCCAAAAATGGCGCCGTCAAGACCTAAAGCGGATCGGTAGAAGTGTTCATGTGAATTTTCACAGCAATCCATCGTAAAATGCGCGAATTTTGCGAACACTTAAACGAATTGGGACTCTCCAATAGTATATAGATTTATCATAAGCATTGATAGATATTGCATCACACGGTGTCATTTGGTGTTTGACACTAATAAGTATACATCGGGAAATCGAATGCCGATTACCTGATGAGGTGCAATAAAACTTTATTAATCCTCTAATTCCATAGATGGCTAGTGACCAAAAGTATTATTTCTCTTCGAATTTCAATTACGGGGTTTTCATCTTTACCTGAATTATGTACAACCATCGATATCTATAGGGGAATAAAACAATAAGTGAAGTGTAAACAATAAATTCCACGTAATTTGTATCTGCGTGCATTATGCAGGTAGTATTAACAAGTAAATATACTGTATAATATTTTTGTTCACTCGACATCCGTACACATCTCTTAGTCCCAGATACCTAGGGTATTGAATCTTTCGATGCATAATAATAAGAGATGACAATTACTTTCAGCATTCATTTCCGGGTCCGAGCTTCTCCCCACTAAGCCACCCCACTCCAAAAATTAGCAGCCATAACGGCATTGTCAGTGACCATCATCAGGTCCCTCGCATCGCACCTCACTGGCATGTCTCGACATACGAGGAGGTGCTCGTCAGTCTCGGTCTTGCCGCAATCGCAGGAGACATCCTCCTCCGCCCTTAATGTTACTAGATAATTATAGGATATTTATCGATGAATATAATTACTATGTTGATAATTTTCAACCCCGATAGATAACGACCTGGATGCGTACATCGATCAACGCGATGAGTTTTATTTTAGTCAGAAAATAGATGACGTTATCAAGGCGCAAGACCGAAGATATGACGAATGGATTACTTCACTCGGTTCATACGCGAAGAGGTTCGAAGAGTTCGAAGCGAAGATTAGAAACATGGAAACATTGATTAATGATGTTTACTCTGTGAAGCTATCGACAGTCAGTGACGTTGAGGTCAAGAATGATTTTGTTACTATGTAATATCTCCCATCATACTGTAGGTACCTACTCATAATCTCATATATGTTTGATAGACGGATACAGATATCTTAACGGGTCATTTGGAAACGTCTCACAGTATTCGAGATGTTCATTTTCTATAGAAAATACTCAAATCACTCGAGTTTTACTCCAATATCATCACAAGGAAAGGTACCTACTTAGTTCTATCATACTTTTATGTTACTCCAATATGTGTTTAGTCTATTTAATTCATTAGTTTCAATCTGAAGAAACAATAATGATAAAAAATATCGGATTAAAAATCGAACGTGAGGTGCCAGGTTCAAACCCGGGCGGTGGCGATGTATTCCACACTTTGTGATACAGGCTTTTAGCCTAGCGCAAAATGTGCAGAAAAGTATTTGGGTTTGTACTATATGCAAGCCCAGATTCTTTAAAAAAAATGTACTATTTGTCACTATATGTAAATAAACCAATAAATATGTAAATAAATGTGGTAATAGATGGCTGGGTTGATAACGCGCTCAACTGTTAATCGTGTGAGCGCGGGTTCAATCCCCGATGCCGACTTACTCCACTTCACAACACAAGCTTTGCAAGCTCACTGTGAAGTGAAAACACCTTAGTATGTACATCTGTTTAGTTAAGTAGCTCCTATATATTTCTATTATTTTTGTACCTACATATGACGTGATTATAATAATATTAAATGTGAATAAATTAAGATGGTTTGGGCATGTTGAGAGAATGAAGGATGACAAAAAAGATAACAATGTATGAATGTATGAAATGCAGTCGTCCGAGATTGACCTGGTCTGATCATGTCGACCAGATCCTCAAGGATGGACGCGTTTTGAGTAAATGGAGTCTGAGAGCGTGTATAACTGCATGCATGATTGTGACGGAGGCTAGGAGTGTGTGTAAGGATAGAGCTGTCTGGCGCTCTGTCCTCTCTGCATACCCTGCAAGGAGCACGGCGGGAGGGTGTAGATAGATATTATATTTAATAGAATATGGTTTGTGTAAAGACCAAAAAGTGTAACATTTCAGTTTATTAATTTTACAATTGTTTACGTTTTTTGTTACAATTTACTGTAGTATTTTAATGTATGCGTATCAGATTTACTTGTGTTGCATGGAAACTCAACTGTGATAAAATGATGTGAACATGTGTTACTCTAAGTTTATAATAATTACAATTGTAATATTGTCACCTGAAAATAACAAGGTTCTAACTGACAAGACCAAAAGATTTAGAAAAAATGTGCAAAGTGTCAAACTCTTGTATCTTTTACACACAGATGGAACCTTATTACTGTAGGGACTGGTGAATTTCGTTGTGGTGTTATTTTTGCAAAAAGGGATGTTATTTTTCACATTTTTGGCTAAAAGTGGTGTTATTTTTCGTACGCTTGTTCGATTTAAGTAGACAATTTTACAGCTTTTAATACGAGAATGTAAAGAATTTTTTTACGTGAACAATAAAAACCCTAAAGCGATAAAATAAAACGAAAATGTTTGCAAAAATCAATCCAAAAATGATTTGCCTATCAATAGTGGTTTAATTATGTACCATGTGTTTCGACATAATGGTCGAAATTCGGGTCAAATGTGCGATAATTCGCATTATTCTTGTAAAACAATTTCAGATTTGCAAAACTCACGTAAAAAAAAATGCATGAAAATTGCGAATAAAATTGTTGTATCGCAATCATGAAATTCACCAGTCTCTACTCATCAGTCTTGTAATTAATAAAACTACACCAATTAGGGTATTCTGTCAATTGTACACCAAAATTAATATCATTGGGTAGCAATTACAATTTTAGTTATTTCCAAAATAATGAATTTCCATAGTACTAGAACGAAATGTTAGATTTATAATATGTTGTTATTGCAATTGTATAATATAGTTCAGAGTGTAAAGTATGTGTGCGACATGTTTTGAGAATGTCTGATTATAATAGATAGCCCTTGGCTGAATGCTTGCACTTGTCAACCCACAAGATTTCCATCACTGTGAAAGAACCTCTTACACTGTACCGTTTCTATCACAAGCTCAGACAGTATTTATTTATCAAAACAAATGTTACAAATACAAAAAAAATAAAATGAACAACTGGATGTAGTTATGCAGGTAGCCCAGTGCGGCATTGTATGAACTCCCCAAGGGAGGCTACTGGATGGGTGTTTCGACGCTTACGAGTCTTTTCCGAAAGTTAAAAAAATATTTGTAATGGTTTTCTATATGATTTTTTTAGCACAACTCGCAAGAACAAAACTTTGTAATTCACTGTTAGAAATCTTGTCGACTGCGGGTGTTATTCCTAAACTTTGTAAATACTATTGTCTAATCTTATGTAAAGAAAGTACTACTGATTTGTAAATATTGTGCTTGTATTGAGAAATCGTTCATTATAAAAAATATTATTTAGTGATACTATGTATGAAATAAAAGACTTATTACAGCTTATTGTTGTTATTATTCATTTTAAATCTGTCACAAAATAACAAGTCAGGGTTGTCTAGAAGAAACTGACGGTGACAAAATTCTCGTCCGACCCACGGAAACACTTGCTGACCAATAGAGCTGTCAGTGGTTGGAATCAGTTGCCAGACATTGAAGGACTCCCACAGGCTTAAGGTCCTCCACATCCCCGGGTAGCACAGGCGCATATACCTCTTTACCAGCACTTCTTGGCAAAATATTTTTAAGAGGTGTGCTCAGGGTGAGCCAGCAGGGAGCCCCCTGACAAACCCCACCCCTAACTTACATTCCTTCAGTGTCCTTGTCCAAGGATGGAAACATATTTACAATTATTTAGAGATTGTTGCCAAAGTCAGTTGTACTTGCTCCATACGACACACTTACTCCTTCAATAGACTAGAGAATTGCATATAAACACATACCAGCTGGGATTTGGGCCAAAACGGCAAAATCTGCCTACCCAATAACAAATAATAATGATAAAAATTAAGACTTCAACATTAGATTGCCTTGAACTCATCGACTGCCACCAACACAGATACGTAAGTCCGTAGAGTCTTTAAAATAAGAATGTGCTGTGGGGCCATAATTATTGAGTATCAAACTGCTCTGAGTGGTAGAGCCTTGTGGCCTCTCCGTATTCCCTTGAGGAGTATACAGCTCAATCTTCTGTCTCCTCATCACTGAAATACGAATCTTTTTTAATCCTCTTCCTCTCCGCTGGTTTCTCCAATATCAGTTCTTCAATATTTCCACTACTGATTTTCTGTTGACAATATTCAGTCTCTCGTCTTACTTGCTGCAAAATAAAAGTATCACGACATTTAAGAGTGTACGAATACAGACATTTTAGAAAAGGTCATGGTGTCTTAAAGGAGTTTCACGAACTATAATAATCATAATTTTAATCTATCTATACTATATGCGTGCTTCTGACGAAATGCTGACAGAGCCTTTTACATGATTTGAGATACGTATACCTAAATTATTTTAGGTATGGAACCGGAATTTATCTGCATTGCACAGACAGAAATACATTACAGTTTTTTTCATAAGTGTCGGAACATCCATCCTGCTTCCTCCCCAAGGGAGTTCACATAACGCTACATTATGCGAATGAAGATGACTCTCGTCTCTGTTGAGGAAAAAACTGTAAGAGCCTTTTACACTTTGTTGGCATTGACATGCTTATATCTGACATACTGATACTAAATTATTCATCTCTGTATAAAAACCATTGAAATTATGTAAACTGACAAGTCCTATGTGCCCGAAATTGAGGCTTAGGGATGATGAGGAATAAACAAACACCAGACTTTCGCAGAACACACAATTATTTACAAAGAGTGGGGGCCAATTAAAAACTCGGACATCTCACTGAGATGTCTCCCTTCAACTTGAATATAAAATCGAAGTAAAATAAATAGATTCTATCATATGACATTGGAAAGATCAGAGTCAGAGATTAAGATGGTGAGAGCTCAGATATTGAAGTGCCTCAGGAGAAAAGTTGTGAATGTCTTCCATTGTGCCGCTGATGAACCTAGTGAACCAACATTGTTCAACAATGTGGGTAAAAGAAATACATTGTAATAAGTAATCACCTCCATACTGATTGCCGAGCTCAGTGTCTCCATGTCTTCCTGAACATCTTCTCTCTCGTCCTCTCCATCCGTCTTGTCACAATCCCTGCCCTCTCTCACATCTTCATCTGAGTTGTCGTAGTAATTCTCATCACCCTGAAATTACAAAAACATTTTATATTAGCAAGACAAATAAAAATGAATAAATAAAAGAAATAGAGTATAGCCCTGATTAGAATGCATATTGTGGGGATGTATTCTGTACTCGTGCCAAAAAGCTACCAAACCTGTGTCAATATTGGCACAATAACCTGAATTTTTCAACGGAGTTCTGAAGGCAAAATAACATTAAACAATTACAACCAAATTATTTAAAAATAGTTAGATTTTAAACTTACGGGTATATCTTTAAATTGGACAACATTCGTTAAAAAAAAAATACAACGACAACGAAGTATTTCGGTATAGACTAATTTTATAACTTGACAGTTGATTACTTGATTATAAGTAATATCCCTAGCGAAGCCTGCGATAGTATAGTACAAGCCTACATCCTCGAATTCCATCACCACCATGATTGGTGACGTCACCTTGTATCGGTGACAAACACCTTGTCTCGGTGACAAAAACTTGAACTACGGAATATTTTTTCCCATACAATTTTGATGGTGTAATCATCGTCAAATGTCAGTTGGGGATGGCCTCTATGAACAATATGGCGTCGGCCTCGTCCCTAGTAAATCTATTGTGAAATATTGTATCCACAGTGACCCATGCGACAAATAACTCTGAACGGGAGTGAGATAATGAGAATCCAGACCCCATTAAAATAAATCAAATCACCTGTGCGTCGTGTTGACCGGAGTGCTTCCTGCGGACTCGTTGTTTCTTGGGAGGGGGCTCTCTTATTCCCAGAGCATTGGAGGGACAACTGTAGCTCAAGTGCCCCTCCTTGCCACACTCGTAGCAACTTGATTTGTCTGGATATTCCTTCCTGCAATCCAAAGTTATTTTTATTGATGTTACATTAAAATATGAGAGATATGAATTTATTTATTATAAAAAGACAGAGTTTACTGATATAGGTAAATCCGATATTTATTATTTGGGTGAGGGAGTGTGGCCTTCCAAAATCAATCTGGACCGATCCTGTCGACTGGATCCTCCAAGACGGTGCGTTATGAGTGAAAGAAATCGGAGAGCGTATGACAAATCGCATGAGAGTGACTAAAGCAAGGAATGTAAGGGTAAGCCAGTCTGGCGTTCTGTTCCCCTCGCCTACCCCGCAAGGGACATTGTGTGAGGGAATAGATTGATAGACGACATTTTCCATTTCTAATATCAATGTTTTCGACCGTTGGTACTTGGTGGAAGTTCATTTTTAGGGCAAAGAAAGAATGAAAAAAATATTTAGATTAAAATCCACAAATAATGACTTTTAATTTTGCGACTAGTATTTGAGGATTTGCACCCTCATCATCAGGCGATTGTGAATAAAGTGTTTTTGCTTGCTAATCTAAATATTTCAATTCTTTTCCTTTTTTATTTCTGTCAGCTTTGTATGAAAGAGAATTGATTGTACTGACTGATATATCGTACCTAAATGTCTGAGCTCTGGTACACTTACTTTCTGATATAATCTGCAGCCCTTCCATTATCCTTAGCAATACTACACTTGAGTATTCTCCCAAACATCTCTTTGTTATTTGTTTCTCTAATGCAAGACACTGCGTCCTCCATACGAAGATATAAAATAAAAGCCACTCCTTTTGATGTCCTCCACTTCTTGTGACGCACCACCGTCACCCTGCAAACAATATAATAAATGGGGACTATTACAGTGTTGCGACCCCACTTTTTGTGATTTTTTTTATTCTTAAAAGTGCTAAAAACGGTATTCTTTCGCTGGGCTCGACTGCGGGTGGGGCCGGACGAGCGCACAGAAAATCAGAATGTGTTTTTTTTTACACGAATTTAGTAAATTTACGATGTTATGGACTTGAAATCTCACTCCTGTCAAAAGTTTGTCGTGTTTTAAAAAGGTGCTAAAAACAATGTTTCGATACCGTTTTTTTTTAAATAAGCTTGACCTTGAATGGGGCCGCAGCATTGTAATAATTCCATAAATTCTTCATTTGTGTGAAATAGCGTTGTTTCAAAATGTAAACATAACCTCATAATACTCACTTGACAACTTTCCCGTACTTTTCGAATATCTTATGCAGATCATTGTTAGTTAAGGAGAATGGAAGATTAGAGACGTAGACAGTACTTCTGCTGGGAGCTAATCCACCACTCATAATTGTTTTATTTTATTATCCAAAAATATCACTAACGAAAATTCGCGAGAATCTCAACAAACGAAATGTCAAAAATGTAAATAAATGACGTTTAATAAGATTCTTCTTCTTCTTTTCATTCGCTTTTATGGTGTTTTGTGTCTATGGTACACATCGATTGTTCTAGCCAGTTATATAGATATGTCGGAAAAACCCTTGGAAAACTATTGTAAGAATTTCAATATCACAGAACATGATGCAGTGAGTATTGCATTCCATTTATTTTGCCTTTCTATTGCGGGTCAAACATCTTTTTTCAATTAATTCAATTCTTAAAAAAAATTCTACTGACGAGCTTTGTGAAAACCATCATTGTCCAAGCTAACTTTAAGAAGAAGCGTCAAAATGGAACTAAGTGTCTCTATCTATCTATACCCTCACAGTCCTCACACCTTGCAGGGTAGGCAGAGAGGACAGAGCTCCAGACAACCCTATCCTTACACACACTCCTAGCCTCCGTCACATTCATGCATGCAGTCATACACACTCTCCGATTCCATCACTCAAAACGCCTCCATCCTCAAGGATTTTGGGGAGATGATCGGTCCAGCTTAGTCTCTTCGCTCACCCAAGTTAGTATAATATATTTTTTGTCATCCTCTCATCATTCATTCTCTCAACATCTTAGTTTGAACCTCGGGTAAAAACAAATTAAAAACGGTTTATGTATATAAAAATAAATTTATTCACAATAATCTGTGTTTCTACATTTCACCACCTTTTCAAAGAGGGTAGCCCTTGTGAACATTAAAGAAATACACTGTATTTTTATGTAAAAGAATACTGCATATTTATTTTTTCTTTATTTCATTTCCTTACAATATATGCACGGAACACTTTATACAAATATTTTGCAGTAATGGATGCATCTTTGGGCCACAAATCCTTGCTGATTTTCTGCAATCAAAATAAAATGCTAAACATAAAAGAATATTAATTGATTGTGACAGGCCCCTACTGATGTGCCTACTGATGAAGGAGGGGTGTACACCTGGGGACCTGATTGTGCCCAATGACAAAGCGATGAAAGTCGCGGCTTACTGGAGTGGTAGACTTTAGACCGGACACGGAAAGTAAGCAAGTAATTGATGCTAGTGAAACAAATTGGACATAGATGAAGGACTGAGAGGGAATGAGATTGTTGAGAAGAATGTATGGGAAAACATTGAGAGATAAGATAAGGAATGAGGTTATTAATAGAGAGATAAGTGACTGTAAGATGGGTGTAGTGACTAGAATGAAAGTTAATAATAATAATAATAATAATAATAATAATTTAATTCAGAAAAATATGTACAGTTTACAAATAATGGTTACAACACTAAATTACATACTCATTGAGGTGACAGGTCCCCATACAGCTAAAAGCTGGTATGAGGGGACCAATATACACAATATACAGCAATACAAAGTAGACAATATGTACAATATAAGAAAGAAATATCACCAACAATAAAACAATAAAACAATAACAAAAAGTATAAAGATAAATCAACAAAATTAAAACAAATAAGGAATAAACAATAATTTCACCGGCAAGAAAGGAGTTCATCTGAGAAAATTAGAAACAAACATGAAGTTAGGATGACACAAAAGCATAAATAATCACAATAATAATAATGAAGAGAAAAAAATAATAATAATAAAAAAAAAAAAAAACAATTACAATAGGGAAGAAAAAACTAAGTAATAAATAAATAGGGTAAATAAATAAATAAAGAATAAAAATAATAATGATGAAAATAATAATTAAACAACACTTAAATAACAATACAAACAAAACAAAACAAATAAAGAATATATAATGCCACAAGAACGAAGCCAAGTAATGTGACCCATGCAGATGAAAAATAAATAGATAAAGACGATGCATTAGCACTACATATGTATGAATAAGTGACATATAATTCACATAGATAAATACACACACATATAAATCAAATGCATACACACATACATACCATTAAAGAGCAATTAAATATATATTATAAGTACGCTCAAATAATAAGAATAAATAGCATCCAAAACAAATAAAATAAAATAAAAATTAAATTCAAATTTAAACCCAATAAATACAAATTAAAATTAAAAACCAAAGATTGATAAAATCAAAAATTCAGATCAAAATCAAAATCATATTCATATTAATAAAATAAAATAAACAAACAGAATAAACAGACAGAAAATCACCGTTCATCTCATCTCAATAAGTCCATCTCATCAAGTGGCAAGGGAAACAGTCAGGGATGTTGGTCGCGTCTCCCCAGCACCCACCTCTTTAAGTGTACCTTGAAACTCTCAAGGCTAGATTTACTTTTCAAGGTTTCTGGTAGAGAGTTGAATAAATTCGATGCCGAGTACAAGAAACCGTTTCTGATTTTATTGGTTCTAGGATGGTTCAATCTAATATTATTCCTTGTTCTGGTAAATCGGGTATGAACATTGCTATTGTAATTCAAACATAAATTCGTCTTAATTAGATCATTTTTTATCCTGTAAATCATCTTGACCTTTTCGCTTGTAATTAATTCGTCGAGGGTCAGAGCACCCGTGATTCTGTAGAGCACGTTGGTTCTTGTGAATTTATGAAGACCGAATATCACCTTTAAGGCCTTATTCATTGACCTCTTTATCGTTTCCCTCAATTGAATATTACACTGTGACCATGCAACCAGTCCATAGGTTATTTGAGGTAGGATGAATGCATTATATATCATCATCCTGACCTCATCATCGAAGACGTTCACCCTTTTCATGATTCCCACCAACGGACCCAGTTTTTTCAAAATAATTTCAATATGGTTTTCCCAGAGCAATCCATCGTCCAACTCTAAGCCCAGGTATTTCATATGTGAGGTTTGCTTTATAAGACAGTTACTGATTTCAATTCTTACTTCAATAGGGGCTTTATTCTTTTGTTTCAAGATCATAAATCTTGTCTTTTCAGTGTTCATCGTTAGTAACTTACTATTCAACCATGATAGATAAATACTCATATCGTATTCAATTGCAACTCGCAGGTCCAGTTCATTCCGTCCACTATATATAAGGACAGTATCATCTGCGTATATAAAATACTTACCCCTGAGACCACAGTACCTGAGATCATCAATGTATAACAGATAGAGAAGAGGTCCCAGTATTGAGCCCTGTGGTACACCTATATCTAACGTGTTCTCAACACTCACACTGCCACCATTGACTGTTACAGCCAATCTATTAGTCAGATAACTTTGAACCAAGTTATGTGCATTTCCCCTGATACCCAGTCTATACAACGAGCGCAAGAGTACACTGTGATCAACGGTATCAAATGCTTTGGTTAAATCAATAAATATTGGTATGACATAACTCCCTTTATCCAGTTCATCTTCAACATAATTTAAAACATCCACTAAAGTCGTGGTAGTGTTACTCTTACTCTGGAACCCGTACTGATGCGGATCGAAGCCCCCGTTATTCGCAATAAAGCTGACAAAACGCTTATGCAAGATTTTTTCGAATATTTTACTCAAGGAGCTAAGGAGACTTATAGGACGGTAGTTGCCCGATTCACACCTCTTGCCCGCCTTATGAACGGGTACAATCTTAGACAATTTAAAGCAATCAGGATATTGGCCCAGCAAAATATACTTATTAATCAGAAAGGCTATCGGTCGTGCCAGAATGGGACTCAGCAGCTTCAAACACTCAGACGTCACTCCATCACATCCACAAGCAGATCCCCCCTTTAGACTAGCAATTATACTCATGACTTCCGATTGCGAAGTTGGTTCAATGAAGATACTATTTAAAGGGGAATACATTTCACGGTTTCCAATCAGGTTTAAAGGTTTTTTACTTTTAATTTTTTCGGCAAGATCTTTACCGATAGAACAAAAATACTTATTTAATTGATTAGCCACGTCTAATTCATTATCAACAACGGTGCCGTCAGGCGTGGTGAGTTCCCTAATACCACTTGACCCTCTTCGAGACCCATTACCCAAAACCTCATTTATCACTCTCCAAAATTTTTTTCTATCACCGCCTGCGTTTTCTATTCTATTTTTAACGTACAATCTTTTTGCTTTCCTCACTTCCTCCAATACCATGTTCTTAAGATTTCTATATTGGCGCCTTAGCTCATCCGATGATTCTTCTCCCTTTTGCATGGCATACAGTTTATTTCTACGATCAATCAAGTTCAATATATTGGCATTCATCCACTCGTTACCCTCTCTAATCCTGAATCGCCTCACAGTGGTTGCCAAAACTTTGGATTCTGTCAAAATCTGGACTAAATCATTAAAGTCATTCGGCTCATTATTCATGTCATTAAGTCTCCCATTCACAATCTCGCAAAATGTTTTCTTGTTAAGTACTCCCTTTTCAAAGTATTTTAGTTTTCCCTTTATCTTCGGTGCACTAGTAATACATATATTCAGAATTCTGTGATCAAGTCTCGCCCAGTCCCATAAATCAATTTTAAAGGTGTTACGATCATTATCATTAAGTACGTGATCAATTATTGTACTTGAGGTCGCCGTCACTCTGGTCGCGCAAGAAGGATGCACCGTGTTAGCAATTTTATAACCATTTGCTTCTATAACATACTTATATGCACACACTGTTAAGTTTTCGCTATCTAAGAGGTCAATATTTGCATCTCCTATCACAATCATTCCTTTATATTTACATAAGATGTTGTCCAAGATGTCCATAAAATCCCCCACAGGTACCAGGTTGGCCGATCTATAATACAAACAAATCTTTTGCGAGTATCCATTTCTGCTAATATTGACCACAGTAAGATTAAGTGCATCGGACGTATAAAGTAATTTAAAGTGAATCTCATTCCTAACATAAATTACGGTACCACCACCTCTATTAGCTGCATTCCTACAATTAAAAACACCTGTAAAACCTTCAATCTCAAAGTAATGAGTTTCGTTCGCATATAGCCATGTTTCACAGAAAACAAGCACAGACACATCCGGACACCTTTTCAAGATGGCTACAATCTCATCCACCTTATTACGCGTGCTCTGCAGATTGGCATAAATAATTTTGAAGCCATTGGCATTACAGACATCAGTACTTACCGCACTACCACCATCATTGTCCAGCGAGACATCCTTCTTAAGAGAAATCTGGGTAACCGACCTGAGATCTTGCTCTACGATCCATTAGTACTCTAGTAGGACAGCTTCTGTCCGTTGAAGTGTGCTCATCAACTAGCTTCCTGTATTTGCAGTTACTGCAAGTAGGCACCTGATCCCTCGCTGTGCATTCTGAAAGCTGGTGTTCACCAGCACAATGGCTACAAGTTAACCTATTTTTACAATTCTTAGAGAGGTGATTATATTGCTGACAATTGTAGCAACGAATGAGGGGGCTTTCGTCCACAACTTCAATACGTTGATACCCCATGTTGATCTTACCCATTTCAATCATAGCCTTGTATAGAGGCGGAGGGCAGAGGCACACCATATTGCACAAAAGTGAGTGACGATGCTTCTTTTTAAACAGAACCTTGAGTTTGTAATCCGTCAATTGCGAAAGTTTATTCTGTCTGAATAAACAGTCATTTAGCTCATCTTCTGTTGTACTCCTAATGATGCCTCTTAGTGCAACCATTGGTAGTTTTTTCTTGCCTTCCTCCACAGATAGGGTATCGCCGATCGCAGTTTCCATAATATGTTTCTTTAGTACGCTTCTTTCCTGTACCGAAGGACAAGCTACCAGAATCTTCGTGTTGTTGGAAACGTGTCGTAAAGCTGACACACCTATACCCAGCGCCTTAACATTAACGTTTCTCTTAACCAGGCCCTCGACATCAACGCTGGTCTTAGTAGCGTCCTTCGCCGAAACTATGAGAGTATGAGACTCCTCCCCACCATTATCCTTCAAGTTTCTAGCTGTTACATTGGCATAAGTAACACGACTGCGGTCCTCCAGGGTAGCCATTCTTTCATCAACTCTCTGTAAAGCACCGTCAATTCTATCCAGCGTTTCTTGCTGCCTTTCTTTGAATCCCTCACTCACATCTTTATAGATAGCAATGAGAGACAGCAGTTCCTTTAGCTTTGCATATACCAAGGGTCTAATATCTTTCTTTGCTCCTCCCGGTCCATCAATCAACGCCCTGATCTCCTCCGCGATATCCTCGGCTGCAGGAGGTCTGATGTTACTTATGTTGTCCTTTAATCCTGACGAGTCAAGCTCCGATGGCACCGAGTTTGATCTAGTACTTCTATTTCTCACAGTTGAGACCTGTGTATGTGTGGGTTTCATTGTCTACAAATTTCTATTGCAATGAGCGGCAAGTTTTTGCTAATACGAAAGCCGATTTATATGAAATATGATAAATAAAATGTTTCCAATATGATGAACAAAAATAGCAAACAGTGTGTATTAATAAATTCGCAACAATTAAAATGTATAATATAAGACAAAATAAATTAATAAGTAGTATATACGTGAAAAATTGAAAATAAGAAGTAAATAAACAATAATAATAAATAACAAATAAGCAAAATGTGTCCTATATTAATAAAATAAATTGATAATCTAGATATATGGTATAAGTAGTATAGAATTATACAATATGAAATAAAGCAACAAGCGATATGTGTATTGTGTATGCTAATTTGCAATAAGTAAATAAATAAATATAATGTGTCTTATATGATAAAACCAAATCATCAATCAAAACACATCGCATATAATAAAATTAATTAACAAGCAATATGAGTATTTTCATTCGCAATAAATAAATAAACAAACAAGGTGTGTCCCAAATGGTAAAATAAACAAAATAAAATATATGGTACGGGATAAAAATAAATTAACAAGCAATATGTATGTGTTATTTTGCCATAAATAAACAGAGCGTGTCCCATGTGACAAAATAAATTAATAAATAAATATTATAATATGGTATGGACAAAATGAAATGAAACTAATAAATAAAATATTATAATATGGTATAGACAAAAAAAACAAGCAATATGTATGTAGTAGTAATATCTCTGGAGGTACTTGATCGCTCACTTAACAGTTTGATGATTGTATTGTGTAATGTCAGTTGACAGCTGTTGGTCGGTTGACGTCTCTCAAATAAACGGTGGTGCGTGGTATTTGCAGTGATAAAGTGTAGTTTAAGGTAGTGTATGTATTTAACAATTTGTATTATCATCAACAGTGGCTTTAAGCAGCAGGAAGTGTAGTTCCAGAACGTGTAATTATGTTTCTATTCAGTGCAGTAGAGTTGTGTAGTGTTTATTCATCGGTTTGAGGTTATGTTTCTATCGAGAATTGTGTATAGTGCGCAAGTAGTCTTTCAGGATAATTATGTACAGAGCATCAGGTTAGTGATAAGAAGGCAATATTATTTAATATGGTTATCATTCAATGCGTTGTATAGTCTTGGTATAATATGTTGAAGCCTACAATTCGTCGACTGGCGGGAACTGTCATGCAATTTGTGTAGTTGCAACACCGGGCGGTGTGGCGAGCCAATAGGCGCGTCCGTTCGCCGTGGAGATGATGGTAGGAATTTTTTTCAGCTTGTAGAGCAATATTTAGTAGTGAAAATACTTGTAAGATCTGACCTTATTTATGTCACGAACAACTCCCCAGGTAGTTCACTCGGTAATTAATCGTTATAAAACACAGATTGGTTTAAATATGTGAGATTTAGTACAATTATTATATTATTATTTCCGTGACCTTGAACTATATTTTGACAGGTAGACAAAAGTTGCCACATTATTAGTTAATAAGCTTAAATGGTTTGGGCATGTTGAAACAATGAATTATGATTGGATAACTAAAAATATATCTGGGTGAAAAAAGAGGTGTAAGGAAATGCAGCTCAAGTACCACTAGGTTCGACCATGTCGATCAGATTCTTAAGAATGAACGTGTTTAAAGTAAAATGAATCGTGGAGTGTGTATGATGAGTTGCACATGAATGTGACGAAAGTAAAAAGTGTGTGTATAAGTATGGAGCAATCTCGCATTCTGTTCTCTCTGTTCACACCACAAGGGGTGGGGCGTGAGAATGTAAAATAGAAACATATAAAAAAAACTCTGGGAGCCGAGGGTGCAGGCAGAAGACCGGTGGGCCGCCTCAGAAATAGCTGGCAAAAGCAGGTGACAAAGCTGTGCGAGGAGAGACTGTGGTTGGAGTGGCCAGAGGTCCTGGAAACTGCGAGTGACAAGGGCCTCTGGCGAAGATACACAGATGCTTTGAGCCCCCGACCCAACCAAGGATAGAAGGGGAAGAAGATGTATGTATGTATAAAAAAACTGGGATCTATTTGACCCTTATTAAAGAAACTTACTTGAAAATTGAGTCCATGAAGCGAAATGCCTTTCTTCAGTCGCCGTAATAACTTGTCCAACTCTTTGCAACGTGCCTTACAGCATGTCTTATTATTTGTAGGAGATAAATCATTTCCTAAATCATCCTCAATAGTTTCCTCCGAGATTGTCTTTTCTAAATTATTATTTGTAACTATCAGTTGAGTATCTTCTTTATCAATTTCTACATTGTCTGTAACATCATTTTTCTTATTGATATTGTCTATAACATCATTTTTCTTATTGATATCGTCTATAACATCATCTTTCTTAATGATATTATCTATAACATCATTTTTCTTATTTATATTGTCTATAACTTCATTATTCTTATTGATATTGTCTATAACGTCATTTTTCTTATTGATATTGTCTATAACATCATCTTTCTTATTGATATTGTCTATAACATCATTTATCTTTTTGATATTGTCTATAACATCATTTTTATTATTGATATTGTCTATAACATCATTTTTCTTATTGATATTGTCTATATCCCCATTTTTCTTATTGATATTGTCTGTAACATCTTCTTTCTTATTGATATTGTCTGTAACATCATCTTTCTTATTGATACTGTCTATAACATCATTTTTCTTATTGATATTGTCTATAACGTCATTTTTGTTATTGACATTGTCTGTAACATCATTTTTCTTATTGAAATCGTCTATTAAATCATTTTGCTTATTCATATTGTCTATAACATCATTTTTCTTATTGATATTGTCTATAACATCATATTTCTTATTGATACTATCTATAACATCATCTTTCTTATTGATATTGTCTATAATATCATTTTTCATATTGATATTGTCTATAACTTCATTATTCTTATTGATATTGTCTACAACATCATCTTTCTTATTGACATTGTCTATAACATCATTTTTCTTATTGATATTGTCTATAACATCATTTTTCCTATTGATATTGTCTATAACGTCGTTCAACTTGACGAATTCTCCCTTCTCTTTAGATGTAACGCTCAGCGGAAGACAAAAGTTTATGTTATTAGTTCCATCATTTTGCGTCTTTTCGTTGAAGAATAGATTAAAATTGGAATTTTTATCTTTATTTTGCGTCGCTTCGTTGAAGAATAAGTAAAACTTAGTATTTGTATCTTTATCGGGGACTGTTTTCAATGTGTGTTTGAATACGCTTCCAAAATTGAATATCATTTCTTCTTTTTTATTATCATCAACCATTTCGATTTCTTTATTAGCAGCAATAACGTTTTCTTCCCCAACCTTTTCAACATCAATTTGATCTTCCAATACTTCCACACTTTCCATCTTATCGTTTTCCTTGTTACATTCTACGTAATCCAACACATTATCATTTAAAATTATATCTTGATCGCCACTAACAGCCACACAATCAACGATGACATCATCGACTGGTTTAAGCATTGGATCAATTTCATCTTGATGATCACCAAATACTTCGTCCATCACCTCTATGTTGAATTGAGAACCATCTTTACACAATTTTTCTAAATTTTTTCGAATTGTAACGTCCCCATCTTCTGCAATACTATCAACACTATGAACTTCTTCTACCTTACCGTTTTCTGCATCGTTCACAGCCCCATTATCAAGATGAATACCATTATTTTTAAAAGCAAGGGATTCTAAATTAATTCCAAGATTTTTATTTTGAACCATTACTGCATTTACATTGTTTTTCTTTGGAACGAGATCATCCCCATTTACGCGCAGCACGTAATTCTTGACATTGTTCTCGTAATGGCTTTCAACCTGCTTGACAAGCTGGCGTACTTTAGATGACGTTGTACGATCATTATCAACATTAAATTTACCGTCATTTTTGGAACAGTTTATAACTAATGGTTTATTAAACGCGTCTTTGAATTTCACCAATTCGTTTTTGTTAAATTCCTTAGGTTTTATTTGTAATTTCTGCACAGGATTTCTATCTTGCCGAATGAAGAAAGTTTTCTTGAAATTGTTCGATTTCTTATGCGGCGTTGAAGAGTGTTTCGGCGTAAACGTCTGGGAGAAATTCGCCGACACATTTTTAAAATTTACGTCTAATTGTAAGTTGTCGTTCAGCTTTGGTTTTCCGTTCGCTATCACATTTGAAGAATTCTTACAAATGGAAATTATTGTTTCATTACTATTTCGTAGTGTATTGTTTAAGGTTGTATCAACAGTTGAGATGGCATCGTATTTACTACGAAATGATTCAGTTAATTGTCTTTTATCATCGACACGTTTTTTCTTATTGACTTTCCCATTGAAATTCATATTTTCTTTATTATTATTTATATTCATAAAATCACCATTCCTTTTACTGTTGTAATGTGGATGTGATCTTTTGATTGGCGCAATAAGATTATTGTTGTCAAAAAGTTTCTCTCTCATTTTTATGGGCTGTTTTTTATCTTTGAGCCTCACGTCCTCTGTTAATTGACCTAAAAATGAGTTCCAAAATTCATTTTAAAAACAGCACTTTAAATTCAGCTATACAGCATAGTGCCTCAATAATCCAAATCAGGTACCGAAAAAGGAACCCTTACATTCAGTCACAGAGCGTACATATTAGTCTAGGTATGGACTTTCTACACTCTACTGTATTTTCAATTAATTATGCAAGATGATATCAGCCTACCTTTAATTGTATGGTCACTATTTCCAAATTTCAATACTGTCCGAGTTATCCAATGGAGCAACTAAAATTGAACAAAATATACCAATGTAGTTATTCAATATCAAAAAAAAATTCCATTCACATTAGCAAACACCTATAACGGCGTGAAAATTTTTTTCAGAAGAATATCGATAGATGGAGATTTTTTATCTTTTTCCTAACATTTGTTTCATACTTAACAATTTATTTTGGCTTCAAGCGACCCTGTTGAAAAATGATGTCGGTAAATGAATGTCATTAATGATGTCAAAATTTTCAAAAAGCACGTAGGTGCCGTGATAATATTTTTGACATTATGACATCAAGACTGACAGAGCGCCAAACGGCCCTATCCTTACACACACTCCTAACCTCGGTCACATTTATGCATGCAGTCATACACTCTCTGATTCCTTTTACTCAAAACGCGTCCATCTTTAAGGATCTGGTCGACATGATCGGACTAGGTCGTCTCGGGCGGCCGCGCTTCCTTACCCCTCTTCGCTCACCCAAATATATATTTTTGTCATCTTTCATTCTCTCAACATGCCCAAACCATCTTAGTTTATTTACTCTCATTCTTGTCACTTGTGTATGGAATATTTAATTTAATTACCTTCAAGTCCTTGACAGCATGTTGGTTATAACGTGAGTTAGTATTGATCCTAGAATTCAGTTGCTCCAAGATATTATACTGTGCGGCTTGTTGACTTGCCAACTTACAACTCTCCAATAGTACGTATAACAGTTCTATGCCTTCCGAACTTTGCAATAAGTTTCTGAAACATTATCGTATAGTGAAGGCTTAATTTGTATCACTATAAAGATACTCTTTGCCTATTTTGTAAGGAATCACACTAATACTTATCCATAAAATGAGACTGATATTATTCCATCTATGTGTATATCGTTGCCGTGGAGGTGAAGAAAGCTAAGCCACAAATTTTGAAAAATTAGATTTTTACACCATTTTGTTCAGAAAGGTTCAAATTTTCAGTGGTGAAAAGATCTGATCGATATTTTGATTATTTATATTGATTTTATTTTAGATTTTATTAATAAAGATTTATTTATATATCTTATATTATAAGATAAACAAATAAATCCTTATTGAAAAAAGAGTTCAAATGGCGGGTTTATTACCGTAGGCAACGTCTGCCAACCTTGTGACATTATGTTTAAAATCGACAAATATGTGTTTCAAACATTGGTATCAATTTCTTCCAACATTTTAGTCCTGCCAATGATGGACACATTTTGAGTAAAAGAAATCATAAGGCATGTACGACAAATTGGATGAAAGTGATGGAGGCAAAGAGTGTATGAAGGGATAGGATGGTTTGGCGCTCTTTCCTCTCTGACTGCCCCGAGGGAAGTGGTGTAAGGGGATAGATAGATAATTTAAACCTTGATATTCTGACTGTGGCTGAACCGATCGATGGAAGAATTAGCATGTACACAGATGGACGGGGCCTATGTTTAGGAGTGGACAGCTTCAGGCTGAAGAATGTATGAAATAGTACTTACTTATAAATACATTCCATTCCACCGAGTTGCAAGAACTTCTCACAATTCTGTGTATTACTTTTTGTAAGAGCTATTACTATATTAATCATCTCGACTTTAACTTTATCCTTAGGTTGGTTCATTTCCCTCAGGCACTACAATCATAGTAGAAAGAATTGTTAATAATATTGGTGTCATCCATACATCTTTATAAGATTGGGTTGCCAGATTTCTTAAAAGTCAAATCGAGGCAAACTTGTTGAGTGGGGAGGGGGCCCTAACGGAGAAGGAAAATTAAAACTGTTGTCATTGACCAAGAAATAAAATGTCGAAAAAAATCTACGAACTTTGTCTAAAATTTTGAAACTTTATGAGATCAAAAACTAAAATGGAGGGATGGAGAATAAGTTTCATAGAAAATTTTATGAATCACTTATGCGCAACTTTCTGTGTTTTTTACGTAGATCTTTATTTTGTATGTAAATTGTCAAAAATATCACAAAATGATAAAAATGTATCAACTTTTCCGAAAACTGGGACATTTGGGCGTCCCGAGAGGTTTGTTCGAGACACTGGGACACGAGACGTAAAACTTGGTAAAACCGGTGACAATCCTGGTAAACCGGGATGTCTGGCAACCCTATTATAAGATAATGCTTGCTGTCCAAATTTTATTAATTACCTACCTTAGGCAGGATATGCGATGAGTGATCCTGGTTGGCTGGATGATCTGAACAGCATTCAATAAGGCAGTCACACAGTAAAGGCCATACTGGATTTTTCTATAAAGAAGTAATAAATATACTAGCAAGTGAAACTTTCAAAAGATGTGTGTCTAGTCAGACGATTTACAATGGACAGTCATTGGAAATTAATCAAAAAATTAATATTCAGTAAATAAATAAAATACTACATATTTTCTTCAGATATGTTGCTTTTATTATGAACGGGTCTCACAGATGGCGTTAGGATCTTAAGATAGGCAAATGTGAAACAATTTCAAGCTGCACAATTTCCAAAAAATATTCGTTATTTGAAAGCGCACTATATGGTGGAATAAGTGAACATTACCGTGGGAATAAAGTGATTGCTTAAGCCAACGAAAGCCAACTTGTGCTTCCACCCCGAGGGAGCTGTTCACATAGTACTACATTATGTGACTGTAGTTACATACATATATCTCGCTTCTGTTGAGGAAAAAACTTTAAAAAAAATTGTGTTTAATCCCCCGTGAATTTTCACAGGTAGATAAGTACCAACTAGTATTTGAAAAACCGTCTTACATTGTCAATCCTTACGAACAGCAGACACATCTGATTAAGGCACCCTGAGTGCCTAATCTCCTCCTTAGCTACCAAATGTGAATCATCACTACTTTGATCACTGCTACTACTCCCATCTGGGAGGCTTCTGGAAGAGTCTTCCCTTACAAGCCGGTAGGACAACGCTGTCAGCAAGCGCAGGACTCGTGGGATCTTATTGGAGCAGCCTGAAGACAAGCCAGTCATGGCGTAGTTGTAGATCACGCTCATATTGGATACTATCTGCTTGAAGCTGACCTGGAAATATTTAACATAAGTAGTTTTCTCAACAGGATATACAGCAAAGGATAGACTTTCCATCAGGCTTATGACTGATAGTCGGCTGGCTTAATGTAATCACTTTACATTTAAGTAACATTCATTTCCAGTCCATCCATGTCGTGGCCGGGAATCGAACCCAGACCTCCAACCTGTGCTGACGATCAGTCATAAGCCTGATGGAAGGTCCATCCTTTGCTGTATTTCTGTTGAGATAACTACTTGTTATATTCAACTACAACATGTGTAGAATATTCCGATGTTCTCACAAAACATAAATTGTGATTTTCAAATATAATCTTGAAGTTATTTATTTATTTACGCTTTTAGTGAACAAGATACAGACATATGTTAACTAGGGCGAGCTTTTCGCAGTGCTGCGATCTCTGGCAGTTAACCCCAAGCCAAAATGTTATATGCAAATAAATAAATAAATCTTTATCTATCTACATATCTACACCCTCATGCCGCGTCCCTTGCAGGGTAAGCAGAGAGGACAGAGCGCCAGACCTAGCCCCATCCTTACACACCACTCTTAGCCTCCGTCACATTCATGCATGCAGTCATACACACTCTCCGATTCCTTTTACTCAAAACGGGTCCATCCTTGATGAGGATCTGGTCGACATGATCGCAGACCAGTTCAGTCTCGGACGCGTTTCCTCACACCTCTTCGCTCACTCAAATATATATTTTTTGTCATCCTTCATTCTCTCAACATGCCCAAACCACCTTAGTTTATTCACTTTCATTTTAGTCACAACACCCTCTATTAAAATAGCCATATTGAAATAATTAAGCCGTTTTTCTACTTACATGTTGTATAGAAAGAACACTCAAAAGTGACAGAACTTTGCATTCGACAATCGCCTCCTTTGAGTACAACAAACAGTAAACTAATTGTTTGGGATTCAAAATAACACCTTTACGAGCTATTTTCATCAATTTCTGAAAGAATTTAATAATATTTTCATTAAAACGCATCATTATAAAAAAAAATATCAAGTATTGCATCTCTGAAAAGTATAAAGATCAAAATCATATGACTTACAGATAATGCATCCAATTTTTTAGATTCATCATCACTTTCAAGTAATTTATATAAATCGTCAATGTATTTTTGAGACATTATTAGTCAAACTTTCAAGAGTTTTTCATAAAAAAGTTATTATAAATACGAGGAAAACAACTTTAAAACAACGGAGGCAGCCCGCCATTATTCACATTATTGTTTCCCAGATGAAGAGTGTTGCAAGTAAGAAAGAACTCTTTACATTTTAAGCTGCACATTCTTGATTCACGAATGAATAAATCTTAATATAAATAGGTACCAGAAATAAATAAATAAAATAATTAATATAAATTACGGATACACCTATTCTTGAATTTTAACTCCTTGAACACAATAATAATGAAATTATTATTTTCCATAATTAATCGTTACTGGCAACATTTTACTTGACAGTTGTTCTCGAAGCATAGTGGTGTTTTGTGTTTTTGTACGTTTTCTCAAATTTGTTTATTGAATTTTCTATTTATATGTGAAAAACCATTTATAATTAATTGCCAAATATGGATATATCGGAATTATTAGCGTTTAAGGTCTGTACCCAATATATTTGTTTGATAAGTCGTGATTGTTTACGATATGTTAGGTTATGTTGTGCTGTCAAACAATTGTGTATTTGGTTGAGATTGTAACTTTCAATGACATGGATTTATTTTACAGCCAGTACAGACTCCAAAGCGTTCCAATGATGACGATTCTGGCGATGACTCTGATGACGATGGCACAGTGGCCAAGCGGATGAGAATGATGGCCCATATGAGGGAAAGGGAGAGGGCCAACAATCAAATGGCGAGGGATAGAGACATTATCAAAGTCTTGCCCAAGAGTGAGCCCGCGCTCACGGACCTGGAGAGGGAGAATATATTACAATATGTGGAGAATGAAGAGACACAGGTATATACAGAGATACACTTCTAATCGGTAGCCGTTTTAATAAAGCATTCGACTATCAATCCAGTGGGCGCCGGTTCGATCCCCGATTCCGACTTACTCCACTTCACGACACAAGCTTTCGGGAACTATTAGGTACACTGTTGCGGCCCCACTCAGGCTGGTTTTGTTTTTAAAAAACGAAAAAATACAGTTTTTATCACTTTTTTAAAACATGATAAACTTTTGATAGGAGTGACATTTCAAGTCCAAAACATCTTAATTTTACTCAATTTTTTTCAAAAAACACATTTTGATTATCTGTGAGCTCGTCCGGCCCCACCCTCAGTCGAGCTGAACAAAATAATAGAAGTTTTAGTGCTTTTTTGACTAAAGTGGGGCCCCAATAGTTGAACAGTTTCGCGTACAAAGATGTATTTGGATTTATTTCGATGTATGTATTGTATATTTCTAATGTAATGTCGCAAGTGGTTGGTTGGCAAAAAAATAAATAAGTAATGTCACAAGTGGTTGGTTGGCAGACATTGCCTACAGCAATAAACCTGCCACTTGAAATTATTTTGCAATAGAGGTTTTATTTATTTATTCATTTTGACTTTAAAACTAAAATGTATTGTATGTATTTGCCAGGGTGACGTGATAGATGAGACGGCTGTGAAGAAGTTAGTGTTGTTGTTTGAGAAGAAGGCATTGAAGAACAGAGAGATGAGGATCAAGTTCCCTGAGCAGCCCGACAGATTCATGGAGAGTGAAGTGGAACTGCATTCTGCTTTGCAGGTGGGTGGATCATAATATAATCTTGTTTGAGGTTGTGGTGGACCCCGGCGCTGGCGATGTATTCCACACTTTGCTATACAGGCTTTGAACCAGGGCCGTCCTTACCTAATAAGCAAATTAGAAGGCACTCTAAAGAAGCTGAAATAAAAAAAAACAGCTGCGGCGCTAGTTACACCGCCATTTGTCTTGTACAATATAATTAGATGCAAACATGTTCATTAGCACCTACATTTTTTCTAAAAAATTTGCCTGCAGCGCTATTTGCTTGTTTGCAACTAACGAGAGACATTAGGTCTCAACAACCTTACTAAATATGCTTTTAAAAAAAATAGGGTAGATCCATTGAACCTTTATCTAGGGAATGACCGTAAAATATTTTTTATATCTTGTATAAATGTGTCAATTAAAAAAATTGATAAATGCCTCTGATCTATTTTCCGAAATACAGCAACTCATTTCCCGAAAGACAGCTACCTGAAAGCCATAGAGAATTTTTTTGTATCGATAACATACATTAAAATCTAGGGAATGACTGTAAAAGCTTCTTTGAATGATCCTTTCTTTATTCATTTCTTATCCTATCTCTCCACATATTCTTCTCTCCTCGACAGCATTATAATCTTTTATGTGTTTATTTGTTCCAGGAACTGAGTGTAGTGGCGACAGTTCCAGACCTCTACCCCACATTGGTTCAGATGAAGTGTGTCCCCTCACTATTAGAATTATTATCTCATGACAACACGGACATCTCCGTACAAGTTGTACATCTGCTACAGGTAACTACAGCATTGAGGTTATTTTTGAAAATCACAATTTATGTTTTGTGAGACCATCGGAATATTCTACATGTCGTAGTTGAATATAACAAGTAGTTATCTCAACAGATACACAGCAAAGGATGGACCTTCCATCAGGCTTATGACCGATCGTCGGCTGACTTGATGTGATCATTTTACCAATTCCAGTACATCCATCTGCTGCGACCTGATGTAAGACTTCAGGGAAACATAAAAATGGTTGGAGCGTACACTAAATACCAAAAAATAATCTCAATAGAGGGCCATGTACAATATATACACGTTTCATCTCGACTCAACTACCAGCCATCATAGCACAGCTGTAGAATACCGGCTTGTCAAGTTGGAGGTCCGGGTTCAATTCCCAGCCGCTGCAGATGGATGGACTGGAATTGATGAATGTCACTTAAGTGTAAAGTGACGACATTAAACCAGTCAACGATCAATTATAAGCCTGATGGAAGGTCCATCCTTTGCTGTGTATCTGTTGAGATATAACTATTAGTGCAAAGTGTGCAGGAAAATATTTGGCTTGTGTATGCTAGCCCAGATCCTTTTTATAAAAGATAAAAATAATTTATAATAATTTTATCACTACTTACGAACATACAGGTTTTGTGAATTACTAAATGGATTTATTTGTAGGAGCTGACGGATGTAGACATCTTACACGAGAGTGTGGAGGGGGCTGAGACTCTAGTGGAGGCCTTACAAGAGGGCCAGGCTGTTCCTCTACTCTTACACAACATCATGAGACTGGATGAGAGTGTACAGGAAGAGCGGGATGGCGTACACAACACTTTAGGTAAGAACTTATAATTAGTGTGTATAAAGATGGGGTGGTCTAATATATTGTTGTCCTGCTCACTCGTCGTGGAATACTCTGCGAAATATTATTTATTTACAAACATCCGAACATCTTCATAAGTTCGATCTTTCCGTAGGCAGATTTCTGATCACTAATCTTCACCGCATCCACTACTGTCTATTGTTATTACTGTTTTTTCTCGGGCGTCTCCTTCCCATACTTCCTCCCCCTCTAGTCCTTTCCTATTTTCCCCTGCCTCATACAATATCTTGTGCTTCTTCTTCTTCTTTGAATAGATCTTGGATCTGTTTAGTCGGTGCTCAAGTCTCGTTCCTGTGATGTAGAGGTCCAGCTCTCTCTCCATCTTTTCGGTGGACATCCCGGTGGTCGGTGTCCTTCAGGGATCTCTTGCATGACGGGCTTAGAAATTCTTGTGGGGTCCATCCTTTCAACATGATCCCTCCAGAACCGCCTTCTTTTCCTGCTCCATCTTACAATATTCGTATTTATTTTCTGTAATCCCGTATTTATTTATATATTTATGTATGAACTTTCAGGTATAATAGAAAACATAACAGAATTCCGTCCTGAACTTTGTGCGGAAGTGGCCAAGGCTGGATTCTTACAGTGGCTCCTCAAGAGACTAAAGGTATTAGTACATTATTATTATTAATTTTGGGCAAGCAGCCTAGACTGATGGGCCCAAATAATTGTCTGTGCCATCCGTCCTTCTTAGAAAGTCATCCAATCTGTTTTTAAAAACGTTCACTGATGGTGCTTGTATCACATTTTCGGGTAAACGGTTCCACATAATATTCACTACTCTATTGCAAATAAAATTCTTTCTGGGATTAATGTGAAACCGTCCCTTGGTGAGCTTCATAGAATGTCCTCTCAAATGGGATTGGTATTCAGGGTGTAGATGGAGCTGATACATGGTTATAATTTGTATTAATCTACTACTCATTGATGTTACTATGTTTGTTACATGTATTGTTTTAATGTTTCCAGTTGAAGGCCCCGTTTGATGGCAACAAGCTGTACGTGAGTGAGATCCTCTCCATTCTCCTGCAGGACTGTAATGATAATAGAATATTACTGGGAGACCTGGACGGGATCGATGTCTTACTTCAACAGCTTGCTGTGAGTATTATACTGTACACCAGGGGCTCCCAAACATTTTACACTCACATCTCTCCCAAGCTTCTCCTAAAATCACTACACCCCCCCTTACCTATTATCAGTGATGGATTAAGACTACCAGGAGCCCCACTAGGGTTGCCAGAAGTCTGTTTTTTATTACATCTGTCCGGTCGAAAAAATCTTGGAAAACTGGACAGAGGGCTGTCCGTTTTTTTCGGTCAGACCTCAAGAAGTTCAACACGATCAACCGAGCTTCAATTATCTATTTTTTATAACGTCCTTCAAGGAATACAATCTTGATTATTTCCATCATGCTCTGTTTTTCATATGTAGTAGGCATCTACATACATCCCGTGTGAAAACTTGAGTATTTAATTACGTAGCATTTATTCATAAAATAAAATTCGCCTACGGTGCTATTTGACACTGTTTTGAACTACTTACGTTAGTATAGTATTTTTGAATGCAGTATTCCCACAAAAGTGTAGAAGAATTAAGGATGAACATCGACCTCGGCTGGCTTTAAGGATCACTTAACACTCGAGAAACATTCACCATTTCAGTTCACCCCGGCTGGAATTCGAACCCAGACCTTCGTCTCGGATAGTAGGGATCATATCCACTACACCACGAAGAGCATCGGCTGTGTTAGTGATCACTTAAACCAGCCGAGGTCGGTCGTAAGCCCGACAATCTTCATCCTTAATTCTTCTACACTGTTGTAGGAATACTCCATTGTATAGTATATACTACGGAATGTAGAAAAAAATCCAACGCTTTACAAGAATAAATTTGTAAACCAAATAATTCAAGGGTCCATCTTTTTCGACGACCCTGTATTGTATCATTTTCATAGCAAATTATATGACTGTGTATTTGTTATAGTTCTACAAGAGACACGACCCTAGCAACAGTGAAGAGCAAGAAATGATGGAGAATCTCTTCAACTGCCTGTGTTCAGCTCTCATGCACTCGGCCAACAGAGACAAGTTCCTTAAGGGGGAGGGGTTGCAACTCATGAACCTCATGTTAAGGTAACACCAAAGACATTAGTGATAATCTACTTATAATTCTCGTCGTAACCGGGTATGAGTGTTACGCATTCATCGTCTGGAAATGTCGTGTTTTCTGTAACCCAAATTATTGAGAACTCATTAAGGGCTTATATGCACTGAGCAAATATCGTTCTATTTTTGCTTCAACTCTTTCAAATTATGTATGAAAACGTTAGCGCGAAATAAGAATAACGTAAGTGACAATGTGAATTACACCTTTTTAAAAGAAACCTGGGAAGAAATTAAAAATCTAGAACAGCCAATTTGTTAAGATTATAATTACCAATATTTTCTGAACAGCTGAATGGAAAATCTTCAGATCCCGTAAATTTCAAGGGTACTTTCGAAATATTTTTTTATTCAAGAAATTTTCAAATATTGTAATTTCAAAACAGTCAATCTGTAGTCCATACTTTCATCTATCACTGTCTTCAGTTTCAAGACGATTCTCTCAGTATTGGCTGAGAACAATTCAGGGCGCCGAAGCCGAATGACAGCATATAGGACCTTAAGTCTTCATTGTAAAATGTAAAAATGTACACATTATGGGGCTATTTGTGTAGAAAATTGATGTTCATTGAAAAAAATGCAGCACTTATATTTTCCTGAACTTTTTTGTTTCTTTCCAGAGAAAAGAAACTGTCACGCAATGGCTCCCTGAAGGTGTTGGACCACGCGATGACAGGTCCCGATGGTAAAGACAACTGCAACAAGTTTGTAGACATCCTGGGACTCAGGACTATATTCCCTCTCTTCATGAAGACTCCAAAGAGGAAGAGAGTCCTCACGACTGATCAGCACGAAGGTATGATAACTACGTATTATCTTCTTTTTCTTCTGCTTCATCTAGGACTGTGTCCTGTCATTGCTCGGAGCCTGCTCCTGGGACACAGATGTCCAACTATCTCGCCATCTTTTATGTGGCCTTCCTGGGAGTCTGGTACCTGACGGCAGCTCATTCGCTGCTACGCTCAGCACTCTCTCAGGACAAGCTCTCTCCATGTGATCTCTCCAGTAGCGTCTTCTAGATCTTCCCCATCGGACAATATTCTCGACGTCGCAAGTTCTTCGTATTTCAGAATTCTGAATTTAATACATAATACAAATTTATTTTTGTGACAAACATCAGATTTTCTGCATGTCATAGTTGAAATAACAAGTAGTTATCTCAATAGATATACAGCAAAGGATGATCTTTCCATCAGGGTTCTAATACCGGCCACAGCAGATGGGTGGCCTGGAATTGATGAATGTTACTTAAGTGTAAAGTGATCGCATTAAGCCAGCCGACAGTCAGTCATAAGCCTGATGGAAAATCCATCCTTTGCTCTATATCTGTTGAGATAACTGTATTATTATTTGGTCAGTGTAATACTAGATTCACCAACTTAGGCGAGGAATAGCGGAGATAGGAGTCACCTGATCATAATTTTTCATACAAAATTTGTGCCAGATGGTTCCTATCTCCGCTATTCCTCACCTAAAAAGTTGGTCAAATCCAGCATACGGATACCAAAAGGAGGAAGTGTGTGTAAGGATAGGAAAGTCTGATGTTCTGTTCTCTCTGCCTACCCTGCAAGGGATAGAATAGTACACAATTTGTGTAAAGAAGTTTGAATAAAATCATAATATGTGATTTTATCTTGTAACCTTAATAACGTTGTATTGCTTTCAGAACATGTAATCTCCATCATAGCCTCCATGCTGAAGAACTGCCAGGGATCCCAGAGACAGAGGCTGATGAGTAAATTCACAGAGAACGACTTGGAGAAGGTGGACCGCCTCATGGAGCTGCACTTCAAATACCTGGACAAGGTGGATCGTGTGGAGCAGGACATTGAGAGAGAGAGACAGGTATGCATCCATTGTATTCTATACCCTCACTCCGTGCCCCTTGCAGGGTGGACAGAGAGAACAGATCGCCAGATTTTCCTATCCTTACACACTCCGTGATTCCGTCACATTCATGCAATTTGTCATACACACTCTACGATTCCTTTTACTTAGAACACGTCCGTCCCAAAGAATCTGATCTAAATGGTCAAGCCACGTGATTCTTGGACGGTCACGCTTTCTTTCACTTCTTCTTTCACTCAGGTACATATTCTTTGTAATCCTTTCCTCATTCATTCTCTCTACATGTTCCAACCATCTCAACTTGTTCACTTTCATTCTAGTCACAACATCCGTTTTATCTATCCATCCATTAAACAAATATAGGAGAACGCTCATTTTGTATGGAAAAAAAACCCTGACCCGGGGCAAACGAAACGTAACTCAAATGATAGGTAAAAATAAGTAATTAAATACTGCATAGGGGGCATCATAGAAATCAATGGCTAAATGTGTGAAATACCTATTCGAAGTTTACAGGGGTCACATGAATGTATTGGTAAAATTAGCATAAAACAGTTACAATTGCGGTTTAAAAGCGTATAATAAGGTAGCCCGTCTTCTTCTCCACCAGCCTCGGTCCCTCTACCTAAGAAAGAGTAATTTTTTAAAGATCGTTGCAACATATGAACTCCTGAATTGATACAGTCGCTGTGTGGTTAACTAAAATGGTTTGGAGATGTTGAGAGAATGAAAGATGACAAAAAAGAGGGGTGAGGAAGCGCGGCCGATCGAGGCTGACCTGGTCCGATCATGTCGACCAGATCCTCAAGGATGGGCGCGTTTTGAGTAAAAGGAATCGGAGAGCGTGTATGACTGCATGCACGAATGTGATGGAGGCTAGGAGTGTGTGCAAGGATAGGGCTGTCTGGCGCTCTGTCCTCTGCCTACCCTGCAACGGACGTGGCGTGAAGGGATAGATAGATAGAGATAGCTGTGTCTCCTGAATTTTCAATTTCCTTAATGATTTTTTGTTTAGCAAACTGAAGAAGACGGTGAGGTAAACAAGGGAGAGGAGGAAGCTCTGTACCTGCGGAGGCTGGGAGCGGGGTTGTTCACTCTGCAGCTGATAGACTATGTGATGCTGGAGGTGTGCGGGGGGGCGGGGGTCAAGCAGCGCGTGCAGCAGGTGCTCACGCTCAGGGGGGGCTCGCTCAAGACTGTCAGGCACATCATGAGAGGTAACGCCATATTATACCATCCTCTCATACTGTTTATTGTTCATTATCGTCCTTAGGCCCTAATTTCGGGCACTTGGATTCATCAAATTTACATAGTTATAGTCTATTTACAATCAAGAGGAGCAATAAGAAAAGATAAGCACATCAATGCTAACAGAGTGTAGAACTTCTGCTAGTATTTCCCAGGGAATACATAATCAATTTGAACAATAAGCAATATAAAGTCTCATGCCAGCATCTCGTCCTTAATATTCAACATAAAGAACATTGACAAGAAATTACACAACATTTAGTCGGGAAAGAGTGGCAGGTACAAGAGTGCGGAGAGATGTGACATTGCAATGCAGAATACAATAAAAATACTGCATCTGATTACCTCACTCCCTGTCCGATACTTACCGAGACTTAGACCTTGCCACTCACGGGAAATCTTGTTCGGTCCATTCTCTCAACTCGTTCTCGGTTCAGTCCATTTTCTCATTGGAAAGCAATATTTATAAAAAGAGTGTAGGACCATTTTGTACCGACAACCTCTTAATTTTTTTTTATAAATTGCCTATGTCAATCACGATTAAAATTTATAAACTCGTGTTATGAAGGAGAGTGCATTTGTATCTCCAATTCACCTGACAGGCTAATGCATCAACCCAACTAACTAACGGTCATGATATAATTTCCATTTCGTTTATGATTCCAGAGTATGCGGGTAACTTGGGAGATGCAGGAGATAATGAATGGCGGCAAGAAGAACAGCAACACATTCTACAGATGGTGGACAAATTCTAAACTCACGCCTTAATTATCTACCCACCTACTAGTTTACTATGTAATAAGCTCGCAGTGAGATTGACTGAAATAAATCACACTATTGATAATGGCATTGAACCCAAACCTCCACCAAAGGCTTGGACTCCTATTTGACCTTGCAATTGCCATCTTCTGGACATCTTTTTATTTCAATCACACAGTTTTATTTTTTTTCGGATTTTCCACATGATGTGGTTACAATCTTGCAGATTGGTTTGTACCAAGCATATATCTCTTTGTCTGTCACTCGCCAGTCTCTTCACTTCCATATAGGTGCTCAATAATCTGGTCCATATAACTGCTTCTTGGGCGACCTCTCACATTAGTACCTTCTACCGATAATATATACATAGCAACAAAAGCAGCCATAACCCATATAAATATTTCATATAACAAGTCACTTGGTTTCAGTGCAATACACCAATCTGCAATATATGAGAGGCAACAACACCTATTTAGATAAAACGTTTTTTCAATTTGCTCCAAATCGGTCTAAGATATACTTATAGTTTTGGGCTATCACTAGTGTATATAATTATATTGTGTGAATGTTGTATTTCCATGGTATGTATGTTTAGTTATTATGTCGCGTGTATTATTTCTAATTAGTTTAATAAAAATGTACATTTTATAAATTATTTATAAGAAATTGTTTAATGCATTTTTATTGCAATTTTCTTAAACTCATCTGATCCAGGAGCCTCTCCCCATACTCTTCCAGGGATGTGGTGTAATCAAACGAATGTTGTTTACCATTTTAAATATTTAAATATATATATTCATTTATTTCATAATATAATATGTTTTACAAAACAATAGTAAGTACATAAACAGTATAATACATATTTAATATATAGTACATAATTACAGTACAACGAAATAGACAGTACAGTCTGCCCAGAAAGAGATGGTCTCGGATTAATTAAGAACTACAATGGCATTTGTATTGAAATTCTACAAGATGCTATAAGTAGCGCTATAGACTTTTATATTAAGTACCTAGATGGCGTACTCAATGCTAGTAGTGAAGTAAACTGGTGCCTACAAACTGTCAAATCGCATGGAGAATTTTGACATTTCGTATGCAAAATTTTGACATTTCGAAATTTTGTTCTCATAGTTAAAAACTTTAACGTTATTGAGGAATCAAGCGATAGTTTTAAAGATATTTTAGTGTTTATTATTGATATCTTGTTAATAGCGTGAGTTTTGCGACTCTAAAACACCACAAAATGCCGAGAGTGAAATTGCATCGCTTCCTTTCTATTGAAAATACACGGAGTCAGATGTCTAGGGTACTTAATATAAGTCTTTTTATGAGGGCGCCCTCATAAAAAACCATCACTTTCTTGACAGTCTGTACAGATCTTCATTAAACAGTGGATTTGACAAAACAATGCTGATCAAATCCGATTGCAATACCTATAATAATTTAGGTACTATATCCGAAAATTTCAATTTTTTCCCAGATTCGTAAACCTCACGGTTTCAGAGAAAAATGCCTTGTACGGGTGCGTGGAAACACCCTGTATAACAATAATAACTACATAATACAGGTGAAACAATATATATTTCTCACTCAATTTCGTCTCACTAAGTAACTCGTAATATTTAAAATTAAAACATCTGTGAAGTGCGCTTACATTATAAACTTAACACCTCCTTCTGTTCCCTAGGGGAATATTGATGGGCAAAGTACCTTGAGGAAAAATCTAAAAAAAATTTTTTTGCTCCTAAACTAAAAATTTTTCCGTCGTAAAAAAGAGTGCTACTTAAAATTTCTAACTAAATAAAATCTAAATTCGCTCAACACCAACTAACTATAAAAATAATAAAATATTTGTTACTTAAAATGCATAATACATAACATCTATCACTGGGTAGGCAGAGAGGACAACAGTCACTCGTTTTTTCATCACATTCAATGCAGTTGTTAATAAAATCAAATTTATTATGTTTTCAATAATTAAATAGGATCCTAATTTAGGACTCCTGGCATTAATGGCGAAAAGGTGCTCTTACAAGAGCAATAATTGCGACAACTCGTACAAATCATATTGATTAACATTATTTCGACAATATTTAAAGCGAGACAACGATATTGCATGCCAACGAGAAAGAGAATTGACTAAAATGACCAAACCGATTGGATATTCAGCAATTCGTGTCGCTGATATTATGATACATAATTCTCGTTTACAGGCAACATCGTAGTTTCGCTTTAAATATTGCCAAAATAATGTTAATCATTATGATTTGTACGAATTGCCGCAATTATTGCTCATGTAAGAGCACCTTTAATATGAAGATATATTTTAATAAGCCCATATTCGTATACTTAAAAAAAATTTTTTATAGAATAACATAATTTTCAGTGTGCTAAAAAGTATAAATTTGCTTTAACAACACAATAATGCATAAAAATAGTAAAAAATATATAATAAATTCTTAACACATAACAATAATAAAGTAAAATCTTAAATTTAACATAAAAATAATCCATTTAATAATTGTAACATAAGTTCCTAATATTATTAAAGAAATGGTGCACACAATAATTTGCATTGGTGTAAAAATAAACAAATCGGACTAATAGCCTAATGCTGGATTCCACCAACTTTTTAGGTGAGGAATAGCAGAGATAGGAGCCACCTAGCACAAATTTTGTACACAAATAATAAGTGGCTCCTTCTACTTTCTCAGCTGTTTTAATCCCAATGCTGGACATAGGCCTCCCCTTTGACTTTTCACAGATCCCTATCCTGGGCATGCTGCATCCATTTGCTTCCTGCGATTCGCCTCACATCGTCAGACCACCTTGCCTGAGGTCTTCCTACGCTCCTTTTGCTTGTTCTAGGTTGCTACTCGAGAACCTTTTCGGTCCATCTAGAATCTGAGCGTCTGTCAACGTGGCTCCTATCTCCGCTATTCATTCCTCACCTCAGAAATTGGCGAAACCCAGAATTAGTCATTTAAATCACGTTTCGATGAAATAACAGATGGGTCAAATTTTTGCGGTGGGCACTCAGGTGCTAGTCAAAACTTGTACAAAATAACTGCACGTAATTTAGAAACAGAAGGCCAAAGTGCCTTACACATACACACTCATCACTTCAGTCACATTCACGCAATTCCTCATATTAAATATTAACATTGTGCATCACTACATCACAAGATTGCTTAATACTAGAGATGTAACCAATGTTCGGTTACTATTCGGCATTCGGCCTATTCGGGCCCCTTTTTGGAGTATATAATACCGAATACCTAAAAACAGGAGAAAGAAACAATAAAAACACAGAATTTGTACCGTGTCTAGGTAAATTCATATTCGAACGTAATAGTTTTTGTAAATGTATGGGAATGTATCTTTGTGTAAGTATTATCAAAGACCAATTATTTATTATGGATATAAATTTCAGTTTTTAACGGTCAAATATTGGCAAGTTTTAGGTGATTTTTTTCAGCGGGCCTGTCGGAGAGCAGAATGTGCGATACTTGGGAAAATGTGATTTGCGAGTCAAAATTCATACGAGCTTTAAGAGTAGGCATACTGACATTTCAAAAATTTCTAAAAACGGGAGACCTTAGATCTCGACAACCGTTACTAAATATGCTTTGGAAAAAACAGAGTAGATACATTGAATCATTATCTGGGGAATCACCGTAAAAGATTTTTTATATCTTGTATAGATTTCTCAAAATCGATTGTGAAAAATACCTCAGATTTTTTTTCCGAAAGACAAAAACTCGTTTGCCGAAAGTCGCAGAGATTTTTTTTTCTGTACTGATAATATGCATTGAAATCTAGGGAATAACCATAAAAGTTTTTGGATTGAAGTGAAATTAACCCCAAAAAATTGAAAAACGCTATTTTTACCATTTAATCATGCGATTTTGAACCTTAATCCCGAGGTTTGTGAACCTTTTGAACCTTAAAGGACCTTTAATCAGGCCGAATATTCGGTATTCGGCTGGAGGCCGAACGTACTATTGGTTGCAACACTACTTAATACTAAATCTACTTAAGGACACTCTTTAGTCAGCACCTTCCTTAGGGCTTCCGGAATGCTCTCCTTGGTCTTGGTGAAGACACTGTTCCCCAGCAGCTGAGGGCAGGACAGCTCACCCGACTGAATGGCATGCACAGTCTTCAGTAAGTCGTAGTTCATCTCTTCGTTCACTATGGAATCTTCCCTGAAAACGAGACAACGAAAATTATGTTTTGTGAAATGAGTGACTGCAAGACGGGTGTTGTGAGGAGAATTCATTCATTTTCGGGTCCGAGCTACTCCCCACTAGGCCACCCCACTCCAGAAATTAGCAGCCATAACGGCATTGTCAGTGTCCATCATCAGGTCCCTCGCATTGCACCTCACTGGCATGTCTCGACATACAAGGAGGTGTTCGTCAGTCTGGGTCTCTCCGCAATCGCAGGAGACATCCTCCTCCACCCTTATACCCCACCTGTGCATGAGAATGAAAGTAAACAAGTTGAGATGGTTTGAACTTGTAGAGGGAATGTCTAAGAATGGAGTGACAGAGCATGTAGAGAGAACATTTTGATCCAGTCAGTTAGAATGTGGTTATTCTCATGAGTCGATGTACAGAGAGAAAACGTTGCGAACATGCAATTTTGAGTAACAGGTGGTCGGTAGCTTGATTGGTAACGTGCTCGACTGTTAATCCAGTGGATTAGGGTTCGATCTCTGATGCCGACCTACTCCAGTTCACAACACAAGCTCTTCACGTTTACTGTGAAGTTTACAAAGGTGTATTTGGGTTTATTTCGATAAACCCAGATTCATTTAAAAAAAATCCACATCATTCATTGTCGTACTAACGATGTGCATTCAAAGAAGGTCTTCCCTTCCCATTAATTTGAAACAGATAATGACGAGATGATATGCTTACTTGTATTGTGGATGCGACCTAACAAACGACCTGATGTACGAGGCCGTGGTGAGGAGTTCGCCACTGGCTCGTCTCTGTATGAGCTTCAGGTACTGCTGTATGGAGCAGTGGGTGTCCGCGTCAACATCCATGCTGCCCAAGTAGGACTCTATCAGGTTTATCAGACCGGGGAATGTGCCTTCCTGCAAATAATGAGTACACAGTTGATTTACGAAGAAAAAATAATAATTGGACACAATCGGAAATTTATTGGACACATTGGGAAATTTATTTGATGCAATGGGAAATTAATTTGACAGGATGATAAATTGACTCGACACAATGGGGAATCCATTGGACACAAAGGCAAATCAATTTGACAAGATTGGAAATTTAATTGACTAAAAGGGGAATCTATTTGACACAATGGGAAACTTATTTGACAAAAAGGGAAATTCATTAGACTCAATGGGAAATTTATTTGAAAAAAAGGGAAATTCAAAATTTAGGAAATTTACTTGACATGATTGGAAATTTATTTGACACAAAGGGAAATTAAGTTTGCCACAAGTAGATTTTCATATTTTACTAACCTTTCCATTAATAATTTCATTGATGGTCATCAGTTCGTACTCCTGACACTGCTCACTGGGGACGCCGTCACAGTTGGGTGTGCCGGGTGCGCTGGAGTCCTGCGACGTACTTGTGTGTCTGCAGTGTCGCTCAGCTTCAGGCGGAGTGGCACCAGGCGTGCTGACATCTCTCCTCCACCAGAATTTACCCATTCGACATGCGTCGCGTTTTTGTGCCGCGTGCATGTTGCTGTCAACCTGTAATATAGAAAACAAACGGGTGATTTTAAGCTGAGATGGTTTGGGCATGTTGCGAGAATGAATGACGAATTCGAGAATTCGAGACCGACCTGGAAATATCATGTTGACCAGTTTTTCAAGGATGAACGCATTATGATTAAATAGAATTGAAGACAGCGTATAATCAATTGCATGAATGTGACAGAAGTAGAGTATATGTAAGGATAGGGCAATCCAATGTTCTATCCTCTCTGCCTACTCCACAAGGGATGCAGCGTGACGGGATAGATAGAATCCATCTGAAGAAATATCTGAGAGAACACAAACTCAGTCGAACCGCATCCTCGAATCCAGCGAACCATTTTCTTTCAAACCGTGTTGCGAATGTGTCGAACAGATTGCCTGGTGATATTATTCATGCTCCAAGTGTGAATGTGTTGGTCCAGTATTTGAGAGACAATCGTGCAGTGCATGCTTAATTTTTGACCATTCTTCAATGGGTTTTAGCAGCGCTAAGTCCATTTGTTTGCAGAAAACGGATTATAAGTCGGAACTCACACTTGGCAGGAGCATCGATCGAGGCGGCCATGTTCAATTGCCTGTAACTCGGCTGCGAGTGGCTCATCAGTTCCGAAAATGGCAGAGCTTGTGGTGGGCACAATCTCATGATGTGCAGATCTTACTCTTTCGTGCTTACTCAGAAGCACAAACGGAACTTGATTTAAAAACAGCCCTCGTATATTTCTTCAATGCCTGTATTCTTAGATAAAAAAATGCACACCTGTCCCTGACTACATTACATTGCGGCATAGTATGGGTTGATTGATCTTACCTTACTAATGGGCATAACAAAGTTAAGTTGATAGCTGAGTATAACTCTAGTGAGGAGAACCACGAAACACACAAAGGCAGCATTCTCAAAGTCAGTCAGCTGAGCCTCACAGGGGCGGAACTCCACACGCCACCCGATGGGGGAGCGCGGAGGGGGGGGCTTGAAGCGCATCGTCTGCCAGTTGGTCGACTGGATGTTCTGCAAATTAACAACAATATTCTATCATCAGTAAAAATATACATTCTGCTATGCAAGAGATTGAAGGAAAATCCCGCGGGCTTTAGGCCCTCCACATCCCCGGGTAGCTCAGGCACATTAATAGAGACCTCTTTACCCGCGTTTCTAAGCAAATCTTATTATGAGGTGGGCCCAGGGTTAGCCTTAAGGGAGCCCCCCGGCAGACCCCACCCCTATGCTGTGCAAGAGATGTGGCAGTTCTGAGTTTTTGGTATGTTATTCGTGCTGGGCCTGAAATGTTAAATTTAAAATTTAAAAATCTCGGACCACCGTGGCCATGTTCAAAATATCTCCCAAACGGTTGGTTTTACAGAAAAAAACACTTAAAGCTCTCAGCAAATTGTCTTCAAAATGAGCTACAAACCAACACTTACACTCAAACGGTTACTTAGATATGAGCTCTAAAAAATCACATTTTATTTTTAACAAATTAAAATTTCACTAAGGGTTTTCATTGGTTGAATAACTCCTAAACTAAGCTATTTATAGCAATATGTGTGAGTCAACTTTCTATGCAATAAGCTTAGAAGTACACCCGCACAGTCACAAAATAAGATGTACAACTGAAAATAGATAGGTGTTTTCGACATGTTCACAAAATAACACTTTTTGATATGAAAATAATATGGTAATTTTAATTTTTAGATACTACATTGCTAATTGATGTTTTTAAAAAAACTCTGTGTTTGTTAGTCTAATTATTAACTCATGTAATTGACAAATCAGATGTAAAATCTAACCTCAAAATGGTCGGTATCCTCCTCATCATTCTGGTTGACCTTCTCAGAGAAGAGAGACACGGTGTCCCTGATGAAGAGATGGGCAATGTGCTGCGCCAGGGGATGGTCTATGCCACTCTCCCTGAGTTGCGTGTAGATGGCCTCGTCATATGTCAGGGGAATGTCATTGTATCTGGAACAAATAGAACACGTTAGGTACCCGATATCCTTAAAAGTCGACTTTGGAATTTGTATGTAAGTAACGGTATATCCAAAACCATTAAATTCGAGTACATGGTTGGTTGAGGCGGCAGTCTCTCGAGCGGGAGGTGCCAGGTTCAAACCCCGGCGCTGGCGACGTATTCCACACTTTGCAATACAAGTTTTTAGCCTAGTGCAAGGTGTGCAGGAAAGTATTTGGGTTTGTATATGCAAGCCCGGATAGTTTTTATAAAAAAATAAAAAATATATTCAAATCTGATAATGGTATATCCAAAACTAATAATGGTATATCCAAATCTGACCACATTCTAATCGCTTTTCGAGATGTGGTGATGAGATTGTATAATAATAATCAATATTTTGTCGGTATTTTCAGTATTTTCTGACTAAACAAACACAAGATCTATTCAAAGAAGAAGAATATTTTGTGTATATTAAATTAAAATATTTTTTGTATTCAGAATTTTAATAATATCTATTGTCATACTTTTCATTTTGCGGTGAGAGATATGAGTCGATGGATGCGTATCGTGACTTGTTTATTCTGAACTTGTCCGTGCCACTGAGGGGGGTGAGCCCCCTCTCCCCGGATGTCCGGCAGTCCACGGAGCTGGAGATGACGTCCCACCGACAGTCCACGTCCACCAGGACTCCTCGGTACACGGGGGAGGCGGCCGACAGGGCCAACTGGAATACAAAATTCATTAATCAAGTATTGAATTTACAGATCTTTAAATAAGTTGTACAGATTCTATTTAAGAATGTAATTCTTTTTTTACATTTTTTCAACTGTCTTGTAAAGGTAAGTTGAAAAGTTCATAAAACTTCCATAAGCTTCGTCTTTCTTTCGCCACTCATTCTTAATGTCACATAAACGTTTGCAAAAGAGAATGTTGTGTGTTTATTTACACAGCATTCACTGGTTACCCCATTACGGTACAGCAGTATTAGAAATAGTGCAATTGGAAAACATTTCTGGTCAACATGGTTAAGTCAAATTGGACTACCGCGATTCTTACAATCTGTTCTTTCAACCATGTACCTATATGATTTTCTTTGTCATCATTTCCTCATTCATCTTATAAACATGCTCAAACCATCTAGACATGTTGACATTCATTTTTTTATGAGCTTGGGTTTATTGAATACAAATACACCTTTGTATACTTCACTGTAAGCTTGAAAAGCTTGTGTCGTGAAGTGGACTAGGTCGGCATCGGGAATCGAACCCGCGCCCACTGGATTAACAATCGAGCTCGTTACCAACCAGGCTACCGACCACCTCATTCTAGTTACAACATCTACAACAGATAAAACCTCCTTGTAATAATTACCATAATAGGGCAGAGTGGTGTCAGCTGATCGTACAGCGTCCTGGCCTCCTCAATGTTGCAAGCCTGGAAGGTTAACTGCAGACAGCAACACCCCATCCCGAAGCCCATAGCATCCATGTACACGCAGTCAGGCAGTGCGGCCGTGGGTTCTCTCACGCTCGAGTCGTCTATGGGGATGCGAGTGTTCTTGTCACGGAATACTAGAAAAAGAAGAAAAAGTTCCTCAGTGTACGTAACAAAAACTGGAAGATGGTGTAATTCATAGGTAAAAATGAAATGAGTGGGTTTCAACACCATGTATCGTTTCGATCTTACAACATAGCACAACCTGTATACATCTAAAAGATAGATATCAGAAAGTGATTTGGTCTAAGAATCACTTGGTTTCGATTTGGGTTTGGGCTAAATGATACAGTGTGATAAACAAGTTTTTAAAAATTACCCAATTTTCGAGTTTTTGCAACAGAAAAAACCTTTGGATTTTTTTTATTAGTTTTTTTAATGAATTTAAATATGTGGAGTAATACAAAAAAACCAACGATTAGTTGTTGAAACGTGCAAATGCGATTGTGCGAAAATTGTTGCACTCGAAAAAAAATTTGAGGTTAAGTTTTAGTAATGTAACTCGTTTAAGTTACATCGATGATTTCCAGAATTCAAGGATTGACTTGAACTAGAGTTTGAGTTGAAAGATATTGTGGGTGCCTACCTGGCAGATTGATGGCGACTTTCTCCCCTCTCCGACTCCGAATATTCCTCGTGAGAGTCTTGAAGCGAGGGTGTCCGGGGAAGATGGCCTCATCCGGGAAGTACAGCGACCTACTCACGCCACCTATAGGGTCCGGTTGTGCTGGGGGCGATGTAAAGTTGGGGCAACCCAATCTGTAAAGCAACCAAAAAAAATCAATGTTATTACTGCATCATTCGTTATAAGAGAAGTGGTTTGGTTATAAATGTTTATGACAGTGAAACCAATGCATTAGATGTCCATCTCGATAAGGAATATCTTCTGAAAAGGCGAGCCTCTATTGATATATTTGACTGTTTTAAAAATAAAACAAAAATATCTGTGTTACGAGGGTTACTTTTTGTAGATAAATACATAAATACATAAAATAAATAAATAAATGTTTATTGGCCGAGAAACTATTCTGATATATTTGCAGATTTGTGACAAAAATAATACGCCAAGGTGCGACTTATTGCAAAATCAATACATAAAATAATATTATTATCTCAAAGATAATAATATTTTTTGGGATATTTTTATAGTGCCATTTATGTGCCGAAGTACCTCGAGGAAGTATTAAAAAAATTAATATTATATGATAAAAGTCATCACCAACAAAATAAATATCATTTTTTTTCCCTTTAAAAAGATCTGTCTGATATCTCAAATGACTCCCCTAGTAAAATCTAAAACTGATAGGTTATGAAATTTTTATCCAGCTTCGAAAAACCGTTGGTTTCAAAACACGACTTAACCGACAGCAAGGTTTTACATTTGACGAGATAGTAGTTACGTACACTATTGTATGTTCATAACTATCTGTTGTAAGTCTTCTTCTGATCGTATAACCGAAATGGGGGAGTGGTTGTCTCGCCGAACGCAGATCTTGCAATTCCTCGTCCACACGTACAAAAAATCACAGAATTTCGCCACTTGTTTAGTTTGTTTCAACAGTACTTTATTATACGGCGTAAGATGTTCGTTGATGTAAACGTCGGCACGACCGCTGTATCCCAAGTCGCTGACTTTCAATCCCCTCTTTTTCCTGACGGCAGACAATATCGTGTCTTTTATTCGTCTGTTGCGGAATTTCACGATAATTGTCCTTGGGCGTCCATCTGCGCTCGATTTGTGAGCGGTCCGAGAAGCGTACTCCATATCTGCGATCGATACATGAACTCCTAAAGCTTCGGCGACTCGAACAACGCAGTCTGCTGGTGACGATGTTTCGCTCTCAGGAATACCTGATATTTCTAAATTGTTTTTCCGCATAAGTTGTTCAGACTTGTTACTTTTGTAATCAGATTGTACGAATCTATCATCTAATTGTTTAAGCGCTCTGAAGTTATTGACGCATTCTTTCAGCATTTTCTCAAATTCGGCTATTTTTACCGTTTGCGAATCTAGAGCCCTTTCGAATTCGTAAAACTCGTCTCCAATCGTGCCGACATTCTTCTTTAAATCACACAATTCTTCCTGAATTTCACACGTTTCTACTCTTTCCTGGTGAAGTGGTGAAAAAGACCTGCTTTCGTTTAGTATGCTACATTCTTTACACTTTGTTAAGATGCGTTCCTCTACACTAAGTCGTCGGAATTGCTTCAATGCTATTCCTTCACACTCGAGATGATATGTCCCTTTGCACTCAGAACACGAGAAATTATCGTTATTCTCGGAGACGGTTTCAAAACACGATGAACAAGTTTGGCTATCCATTATTCGGACATTCGGGGCGTAGTTTGTGAAATATTTTAACAGATAGCGAGACGATTTCACGAGTTATTTAAGTAAATTGAAAAGTGTGTTTCGTACACGTCACATTGGCTCGACAGTTAAGCAAATACCTGTAGAATTAATATGAGTAATACCATAAGTAATTTATGGCAGTTTAGGGGCCACAGCAACTGAACACACAAAAATTTACATCGGGAAAAAGTAAGATAACTCAGCCAATACTAAAGATATCATCCTAAGACTTAAAACATGGATAAATGAGAATATGTTTTAACGACTCTAGCGGTTAGAATTTTAATTTTTGTAAATTTTCTCAATAAAAAATAATTCCAAAGTTACCTCCAAAATTTTCTGAAAATTGAGATTATTTCCGTAGTTTGTTAGATATAATGCTGTAATTTGGTTGATGAAATGTTTAAAGTAAGACGCAGTGACTCTAGTGGATATTTTTTTTGATATTCACTCCCCTTTTTATACAATAAGCCGAAATTGACAATAAGTCACTTCTTCTTTTTCAGCCCTCTGTCCTCCACTGCTAGATATAGGCCTCTTCTATTTCCATTTTTCCTACCCTTCCATTTCTTTCGGTTGTTTGCTGCTTGCAGTAAATTTTTACCTCCCACAGCGGCTATGCCATCGGACCATTTCTTCTGGGGTCTTCCGATGCCTCTCTTATTTTCCCAAGGTCACAATATTAAAATTTTTGGGGTCCATCTTGTGGGGTCATGTCTTGCAACGTGCCTACCCATTGCCATTTCATTTTGTCACTTACATTATTCTTATTTTGAGCTGCACTCTCGTGCAAAATTTGAAAAAGTTGAAGTGATAATACAATGATTGTTATTCAGGGCATACTGCCCCTTAAGTTAGCATAAGATATGTAATGAATGTTGATAAGATATCAGATACGACACTAGAAATAGAGTGGCTTACATAAAAATACAAATAAATTATTGACATATTTGCTTATCATGACAAATTTTTGAGTGAAGGAAATAATTTAAAACATGTAGGAACGTTCTAGAGGACACATGATTTGGAGAATCACATTTCAGAGATGCCACCATGAAATGAAATGTGTGTACAGTTAGAAATTTGTGAATGGTGTTCTGTCCTCTATAATTATCCCTCAAGGGATGCGGAGTGGTGGAAGAGAAAGGTAAGTTAAGACGATTAAAAATAAGCTTGAATGGTTTGGACATTTTGAGAGAATGAATGATACGACCAAAAAGATATTCAGTACAGTCTCGCTAATCCGGCACTTCAGTACATTGACACGTCCACTAATCAGGTACCTTTCGCCAACGCCTTCTCCACCCCCCCTTCTTTCCCCTGCCCCTCACTTTCAATTAATGACTACACATTAAATCAGTTAAGTACTAAGATGGTTGTCATATTGAATTATGTAGTAAATAAATACATATCTGCTTATTCCTACATACATATGTGATGCTTTATTTTATTTACCTTGAATTTCCCTATACAATCCAGTAATGCGAACATTCCAATAATCCGGCACCTTCCAGTTTTAAATGGTGCCGGAATAGTAAGCCTCTACTGTACATGAGTAGAAAAAGAGGTTATTTTTATTGTAGTCTGAGTGCACTCAATGTGATGCCGCATGGCTGGTTGGAAGAAATTGCCTTTGGCAATAGACCGTACATTTTTATTATTGACTGATCTGGACCGACCATGTCGACCAGATCCTCAAAGATGGACGTTTTTGGAGTAAAAGAAATCACAGAACGGGTATGATAAATTGTATGAATGTGACGGAAGCAAGGGTGTGTGTAAGAAATGGGGTGGTTTGCGGTACTGTGCTCTCAGACTACCCCACAAGAAATAGATAGACAGATAAAACAACGCATCATCATTATACAGGTAAAAACAAATTAAATAGAATTATGTAAAATATGTAATTAAGTTAGGTAGTAATAATCAATATCTAGACGATAGCTACTTCATTATTTTACTTACATAATTACATACTGATTTTAATTACTTTCCCACTACATTAATTATGTATTCAGGATTAGTAAAACCGATAGCTTTAGATCCGGCCGCTCAAAATATGACCTGTTTTTTAATCTTGAAATTTTATCCCTATCCTAATATGTAATTATTCAAATTTTAAACTGCCGATTATATGTAATTAAATATTCTCAATTTTTTGATTTTTAAGATTTACTGATATTTTTTTGATTCTTCTTAAATTCTTCAAATGCAAAATTTGTATATCAACCTGGCAACTTCATAGGGTAGTATCTAGTTACTAGAGTATGATGTTTAATTTGTATTATTAAGTGGACCGCTTATTGTGTTTCTGTCTCCCTCTCTCACGCGCTGTGTCCACCCTGTGTCGGCCTAGTGTGCGGGTGGGACGGAGATACATTAGTATTTTGGTATTATATAGAATTATAATTATATTAATTATGTATGTATTGGTCCCCTGCACTATATTGTGTAGTTGTTGACTGAAGATTGCCTAGGTTGATTTGACTTATTGTTTACGCATATTTTTTGTTCATGTCATATACATATGTGATCTGTTATTTATTGTAATAGCATTATTAAAGGCTTACGCCGTTTATGAAAATAAATAAATAAATAAATGTGATTCAAATGAAAGTTTACACATAGGGTCATACATCGCCATAGAGCCTTGCAATTTTTTTGTGGCGAAAGTGGCGATCGCCTTTAGCCAATATGGGTGTAAACTGAACGCAGTGCCCCCAGCGGTGCGGTCCAAAAAGCTTCGACAGATTCATACAAATTTTGTTAAATTTTTTTCATTAATTTTTTTGCAGATTCATACTAATTTATGTTCCATTTGAGAAAACAAAGATGTTGTGTAAGATTTTATAACTCTTTTACGTGAGATTACAAAGTAAAACACACTGATATTTGACTACAAAAATCTATCTAATGACATATTGTCTATGACTACTACAATGTCGAAGAGACAAAATGACAGTCAAGGGTCTCAGACATTGCGGAAAGAGTAGGGACACTAAAATGGCAGTGGGCGGGTCATGTGGCAAGGCAGAAGGACGACAGGTGGACCCCCAGAGTACTGAGCTGGAGACCCTATGAAAATAAACCAAGTGTAGGGAGACCACAAAGGAGATGAGCCGATGATATCATCGAGTCAAAGCGCCCAAAACAGAGAATTGTGGAAGACACAGGAAGAAGCCTTTGTCCAGCAGAGGAAGGAAAGGGGCTGATAATAAGAAGAAGACTACGATATCAGTCTATGGTAATCTGATATTAAGACGGCTAGCCACACACGTCCAGAAGTTTAGCAGCTAACATTCAGCTAGTTGAATGTTAGCTAGTGTGTGATGGGCTTTACAGTCACAAAGTAGTAGATGTAGATAATACTGATTATGAAATCAATACATAAAAATGTTTGTGTTTTTATTTTACCATACCATGATGATTCGGCACTTTTCACATTCACATTGGAACATTCCAGACAAAGATAATAATAATTACTATAACAGATGACATAATCTATATACGGGTATTTCACAATACCGTCCAAATATAATTTACATTATTAAGACCTTGGTACCAAGAATGACGTCAGTCATTTCCCACGGCATTAAGGTTCATAATCGCATGATAAAATGGTAAAAATAGCATTTTTTCCATTTTGTGGGGTTAATTTTGCGTCTATCAAGAAACTTTTACAGTTATTTCCTAGATTTTAATGCATATTATCAGTACAAAAAAACAATTTACCCTGCGACTTTCGGGAAACGAGTTTCCGTCTTTCGGAAAAAAAATCAGAGGTTTTATGATAATTTTTGCATTTTTGGTAAAATTGCCTATAGTTTTTATTCATATTTGATTACCTAAGGCTCATGTAGAGGCTCCTGTTTTGTTTTTCAACATTTTTTTTGAGAATATACAAGAATATACTATAAAAATCTTTTACGGTTATTACCTTGATAAATGTTCAATGCATCTACCCTATTTTGTTCCAAAGCATATTTAGTAGCGGTTGTCGAGATATAAGGTCTCCCGTTTTTAGAAATTTTTGAAATGTCGGTATGCGTACTCTTAAGAAGAATTTACACATCTATTTTGGTCATAATGAGTGACCGTATCAATGTATCAATCGTGTGACCAATTTTCAAGCTGGAAAATAACACAGAATATCTTGTTATCGACAATTTCTTAGAAATACAACAATGATGACATGGGTGGATTTTTGAACAACATAATAAGCATATCATCATTTTTTTCCAAATCTCATACCTAGAAAATTTATTTTTTGTGAGAGCATTGGATTTTCTGCAAGTCATAGTCGAAACAACTTGTAGTCATCTGAACAAATATACAGCAAAGGATAGGCTTTTTATCAGGCTTATGACTGATCGTTGGCTTTTGAATTTTCACATGTAAATGTTTTTAGCCGACATAATTTATGAACTGAGTACGATATTAGGTCAATTCCACGGCAGAGATCTCATAACAAGATTTTTTAAAGTGTGGAAAAGTTGGATTATTTTTTTGCTAATATGTTAACAAGGGTCCATCTTTTAGTGTGCTTACATTTTTTCAGCCATTTTCAAGCATTTTATACGATCGGCTATTTTGAAGCTGAAATAAACCAAGACACAACTTTTCACAAGTTCTGATTAAGCTGACACAGATATTGATGATTTTGCTATTCGAATTATTACATGGGACTCTTAACAATGTGCTTCAAACGATTTTGAATGTTTAAATTATGTAAAAGAAGATACATAAGCCAATTAAAATTATGTGAACTTCATGTTCGTCAGAGTTGAAAGTTGAAGCGGAAATTGAACGATTTTTGCTCAGTGCATATCCCCCTTAATGCATTGCGTATTTATATTTGTCACCTGTAATAAATAAATAAATTACCTGGGGAAATTAGTGATGCTCATGATGACCTCACCGGGCTCCAGATGGGCGGCGGCCTCCGCCCTGCGATATTTCATGTTGGCCTCCACAATGTTGAAGTGAGCCAGCAGCCCCCCATAGGGATGTCCCGGGGTCCCCTCTATCATGTACGCTCCGTACTCCGGGCGCCATAGGGATTTTACACCTAGAATACAAAATATATGTCATAGATTATAATGTGTTCTGAAAAGTCGGTAAACTACTTTGGTACTATTACGGTATTGCGGCCCCAGTCTCAGCCAAACGAACAAAAACAAAGAAAAAACACCCTTAGGGGAAAAATATGTAAAATTTCATTATTGGTATTATGCAACCAATCCTTTTTGGCGTATTTAAAAAAAAACAACCTAAAGAATCTAACCTGGCCAACTATGGGGGGAGCGCAATAGTTATGTTTTTTTTCCTAAAAAATATAGTTAATACTATACCCTCACTGCTTATGCCGCACCGCTTGTGGGGTAGGCAGAAATAATAGATCGTCAAACTTTCCTATCCTTACACATACTTCGGGCTTCTATCACATTCATGCAATTTCTCATACACACTATACAATTCCTTTTACTCGGAACACATCCGTCCTTGAGAATCTCGCCTACATGTTCAATCCATGCGGTTCTTGGACAGCCCCGCTTCCTTACACCTCTTAAAAAATATAGTTACAAGTTTTTCATATCCTTATAATTCTACACGTGTAGCGAATGAATTATTAATGAAATAAAAATGTTCATTATAAAATTACAATAAGACTACATGAGTTAAGGTACTCGTATAATCTGAAAGACAATCAAATAATCCATCACTAGTACGACAGATCAATAGATAGTGTATCATAAACAATAAATTACAAGGTAATATTGTCAATGGGGATAAGGATAAGAAAAGATAGGTACTACCTAATAATAATAATAAATTTTATTTACCGTAAATATCTATGTACAATATAATTAAAATATAATCAATATGATATTATTTTGCACAATATGTTCTAGTCCCCAGACAGCAACTATCGTGCTGGTTTAAGGGGACACACAAATATATACGAGTACATATAAGTAGCACTAACACTTTACTTTATTTTCACTATAACATTTTACTTCTCATGTGATGTCTCTTTTTGTAAAAACATACTGCTTAATACTCTTGAAGATCGGAGAAAGAGAGGGGATCTCATAGAAACATAAAATATTAAGCGAACTCTATGATTGCCCTGAACTGAAGCTGATGTTCTGCCTCAACCAAAACACCAATTTAAGAGGTCACAGTTTGAAGTTAAACAAGCACAGTTTCAAGCAGAATTATTTGAAGCATTCTTATCCAATAGGGTAGTGGATGCATGGAATGGTCTGCCACCAGAGTTGGTTGTGGCGGAAAGTGTTAATGTGTTTAAGAATGGACTTGACAAACTGAATGAGTGAATACTGTTGTGAGATCAGACATATCACCATAGCTGCCTGTCTGATAACACCTAATAATAATAATAATATATGGAGCTGGGCTTGAAAAAGTGCAAAAATATCAAAGAATTATCACGTGCGAAATAAAGACCGTTTTGGTTTCCGCTTCCGGCTACCAGGACCTCACGCATGGTCCTGCCTATTTGCTCTCATTGGCACACTGATACCACGCACAAACCATATGCATGATGGACGAAAAAGCTTAAAAAGTGTGCATAATAGAAGGATTTTAAAACCAGGAGGGGCGTTCCGAATGGTACATAAAATCGGTGAAAATCCCGGTAAATTGGGACGTCTGGCAACCCTAGTATACAAGCCTAAATCCTTTTCAAAGAGATAACATCTTAATTATATTATGTCTATGATCCTTTTACAAAGAAATAAGATAAATAAGTGTCTTTAAATAACACAATTACTGATTTGGTTGACTGCAAGACATTGCTTTTGCAATAAGTCCGCCCTTTGGCATACTTCTGTGTATAATAAGATTTATTATTTATATTTGGTCGTGGCTAATAAAGATTTATTTATTTATTTATTATTTGGACCCATCAGATTAGGCTGCCTGCCCAAAATTTAAAAAAATAATAACCATTAAAATATAATAGGTCCAATTCTGTAATTTTTGGACTGAAATAAGTGTGTTTTATATTTATTTTACTATGAAATACCTACTTGAAAACAATGTCTTATTTTAATAATCTAGGTAGTATGCACTTAATTATTTACAGAACTGACCTCAATTCCTAAGTTCTGGGTCAATATTTATTTAGTTTTTTGTTTATGATACTACTTTTAGACTTCTAAGGTGTGAAAAATTATGTTTCAGGTACAAAAGTTGACATTTTACATTGACAGGACACCCCAAAAATGCATATTCAATAAAAAAAAATGGAGCAATTTGTTTTTCATACCTTGAGGATCCGCGAGCTCCTTCTCGTTGAGTTCAGCCAATATTTCTCGAGCTCTGAGACTCACAGTGGCCCTCTTATTCACATCGTCAAACTTCACAATTATATATTCAACTTCATCTCCCCACTTCAACACATCTCCCTGTCTGTCCCGCAATCTCTTATACAAGTTAATAAACTGAATCACACCGTGTTTCCTCACATGCTCGGCTAGTTTCTTGGTTTCCTCCCAAGACAAGGGACTACCTTCACTCAAGAGACCCATCTCAGTTTACTGTCGAAACAACACTGTTTTTTTCTCTTAATTATCTCGCCTTATATTCACAATAAGTAGATCATGTATTCAGAGATAAGATAATACACTATTTACTTAATTATATAATGTTTGATATAAATTATAATCAACACTAGAGATCACAAATGTCTATTATAATAAAGAAGATACTTATCAAGGTTTTATATATCAGGTAAAAAACGCGACACTTAACGATTATGGCGATGTTTGTGAATTTTATTATAGAGCGGTTACTGTGTGTCGTGTTTTGTGTACCGACGCCGCTAAAAACAAGTTTATTGAATATTTTGTTGATTTATTACAATGGCACGCGCGACCAAGTAATATTATTATGTTAGAATTATGTTGTAAGGTTGGTTTATATACCCTCGATGTAGTTGTTTATTTATCACTTGCTGACAGTCAATGTACACGGCAGATAACGCGCAGTCATTCAAGTGTTGCGAGACGAGATATTACGCAATATTTGAATCATTCATAAGTCAATTATCGGACAATGATAATCCATTTTAGGCCGCTTTTTAACACAAAATTCAAGGAAACCGACACCTCTCCTCGCCGATTTGACAAACGAATGACATTCGGAAAATGTTGCCAGAAATCAATTTTTCTGGTCAAAAACGGTAATCACCAGGTTATTCTAGTATAAAATAAAGGCATTACTGAAACGATTAGAAACATAAAACTATCATAATATAATTTACATCAAGCGTGCTTTTTAATTATTATAAAAAATAGTTCTAAAAAGTAACTAATGAATAAACACTAGTTTCTTTAAATTCACATAATTAAGATATTTATTTTATAGAGGCAACAACACTGACTCCCGCCCATTTCATAAATATTTGAATTGTCCATAAGTGGTGGAAATTACAAAATCGCAAGTAAAATCGTTAAAAAATTCAATGATTGCATACAGCTTTAATTAAAATTAAATCAATCTCCAAGTTAAATAACTTTTTATTACCCTGATAAATTCCGGAGCTCTAAATTGATAAAGATTATTTTTTAAAACTCCGAACTTTGGGTAAGAATTTTAATATCTCCATTCTTCAAAAGATGTCTCTTTACGTGACAGGAAATATTGTTGTCTATGGTTTACTTAGTGTTTCAATAATATAGCCGTTTCGATATTTTTGGCGAATCTGGTAATGACTAACATTTATATGAAAAATGGGATACAGACAAACGCCCGAATGCTATTTGGCCGCCATGTACAAATTGCCGACAGAGAGAAAAGCCGACACGACCAATTGGGCGAATTGCACAAATGGTCGAAAGACGGAAGGCCGAAATCCAAATGGCCGACAAGTACAATTAGTGGTTGGTTGGCAGAGATTGCCGACGGCAATAAACCCGCCATTTTTTTCAAAAGTAAAAAAAAATAGCCGAAATCCAATAAACCGACAAGGACAAATGGCCGAAAAGACGTAGCCGACAGGACACACAATGGCCGATACGGTGAATAAGTAGGATTTGCGATTCGGCCATTCGTCTTGTCGACCATATGTCTTTTCGGCCATTTGTAGTAGACTCATGAAAAATATATTTAAGACCGTTGAACAAATTTCGAGATTATCTTCAACCGTTGAACGGGTGTATTTATGATATCCAATTCCTATTACTGCTGACCCTCGGAGTGCACAGTGGCGGATTACCAACAGCCTACAGCATGGGCGTCGTCAGGGGAGGGCAGGGGGGCAGCTGCCCCCTCCCCTAGAGATTGGAATAGGTATGTATTTTTTATAGTAAATAAAAAACCTCACAAAAATCACATTTCTACCACAATTTTTTTTTATCATATCATAAATTTTCTAAAATTAGTAAGTATGAAAATCCATCAGTTCAATAAAGAAAATTGACAGCGGTGGTATTTTTAATTACTTTTTTTTATAAAAAAAAAACATTTTTCATACATATTGTTATTCAAAGTATTATATACGTTTTCAAATAAACAAACCACATAACGACCTTCTTCACTATGTCTCACAAAAAATTCGACTGCGGCGCTATTTACGTGTCGTTTATGCTGCATTAATTTTTGTTGTGGTCATCAATGTCATCAATTTACCTAGCTCCTAGGCTGGCGACGCCCATGGCCTACAGTAGGACTTGTGGCTTGTAATGTGGCAGCTGCCAAGGTGCTCAGGTATGGCGCTCAAGCAGAAAAAATGTAGACTGAATTTTAAGTATCAATTAGTAACGAAGCAGGAAATTGTAATTTTATTGTTTCGTAAAAAATAACTAATTAGGTACTAAGTGTTTTCTTGAGAAATAAAAATCTGGTTACAAAATCTAAAACATTAAACGCCTGTACCTATTCAAAAGAGATAGGTAGCGATGAAAACCTATTTCAATTCAATGTTATACGGAATAAATTGAATTGAAATAGGTTTACAACCCTGCCTACCTATCGTGCAGGCTTTTAATATTTTGTGACAAATATTTTGCATGCGGCGCTGTTTCCTTGGTACTTTTTCTTTGTAAAAAAAACAAATTTTTTACATGTTACTGTGAAAAGAATGCTTTATATTTTCATTTACCAAATTTATACCACAACCGTCGTCACTCAACCTCACAAAAAAAATCTCTTGCGGCGCCATAAATTTTAATTAAGCTCATTAAGTTGTTTGCAGGATATTTCGTATTTCTTTCTCAGGTGATCCGTTGTGTTCGGTTGTGTTGATATGTATTGTGTTTACATTTTTTATTTAGCTTTCGACTGTAATACGATTACTTTCTTGTTCCTTAATATAGTTGAAAGCTAGACACAATCAAAATCAACACACGAATCATTCGAGAAAGGAATGCCTAGATGCAGAATATGGAACGAGTTCACGCGCACATTCGAATGTTCTCGTTACATTATTCCCTGATATGGCGAATACTCATTTAGATACTTGGCAACATTATTTTCGCATTGTGAACCATAGACAAAAGGAATATTTCGAAAGGGAAATTTGGAAAAAAACAATTTTTAACTGAAATTTCGTTGGCGGCGGTGTTGTGTCGGGTGAATGTTGTTCAACGTAATGTGCGAATATTATAAAATCTGGCATGTCTGTGTCGTTCAAAATGTGTTACAGTGAAAAATAATGGTGTTTGGTGTGTGTTTTGTGAGCAAAAGTGTGTGCAGTGCACTAGGAATATGTCTTGTAAAGTATTTACAAATACGACATTGATGTGCTTACTATTATAAAAGTGGAAAGATTGCGATCTTATTTAGTGGTAAAATGGAAGAGGGCATTGATATAAAGTCCTCTAATTCATTAACAGTTACAGGGAGCAACGAGGAATCGTCCAATGTCGACGGTAAGTCAGATTTTTCGTTACTTTATTATTATCTTTAGGCACTTGTCATAGGCTCACCATTTTTGGCCTGTTGATAATGTTCATTCAATGCCAATGTCATTTTGTAATAAACACTGATATAATATCAGTAGTGAGATCAATTATAAGTGATATATTAACTGCTGTTTGCTGATAAATTAGCCGAAAGACAGTGATAACTTTCTTTGAGAACTTTTGTTGGGACCGTTGTATTTTACATTAAGATAGGTTAGTTCCATAGCTTGCAACAAGTGGTGATCGGAGTAGATTTGTATTTAAAAGAAAGCGAACGAATTAGAAGTGTTTTTTTTAAATGAAATATACTTTCAATGAGTAAAAGTCTAGAATCCTTTAAACATGGCCTACTATTATAAATATTTGTTCAGATTTTTGCTAAAAGCAAAGGTCAAATTTGATACATGCTAGAGTTGAAAGTTCTTGTACATATTGTTCTAGGATCCACCATAAAGGGTTCTATCCCACCCCACTTAGAAATACCAGTGTCTGTTTGAGAACTACCTATTTTTTTATTTTGAGAAGTTAACATTTTTTAATAATCAACTTGCCAAAAATTGTTGTACTCTATTACGGCTCACCCGCAGTGGAGTAAAGTACAATTTTTAGCACTTCCTTAAAAAAAAAAACCTTGTCGTAATACCAACTTATGTTACAAGCTACAAGCCATCAAACATAAATTATTGCTTGTCATTTTATTAACTTCTTTTCAAGAGACGCACCTATACTATGTCTTTGATCGCCTTTGGATGGTCCCACAATACCAAAATGGTTATATCTTGACGTTTACAGTTTTTTCATTCTGTGATACTTATGCCGTCCTGCATTGATCTGGCCTGATCATATATCGATTGGATGGATGCGTTTTGATTGATAGAAACTGGATAACTTCTATGACAAACTGTATGAATGTGATGGAAGCTAGGAGTGTGTGTAAAGATAGGGCGTCTGGTGTTCTATCCCTTATGCCCACCCCGCAAGAGGGAATAGATATAATATATATGAACAAACTCTTGAACTACAAACTGTCGCAGCGGAGACTTCAACTGTTCACACTCGATTACGAGGCTACAATTAATTATGTAATCAAGTTGATTTGAATTTCCTCATGGTTACGTATATATGTGTGTTATTGACTGTCATTCATTGTCACTTTATTTACCTACTCCATTACTCGGCTACACATTGCCTATCGAATTAGCACCTCCGTCGGTTCCTACTAGTATACCATTGTATTACACATTAAATACAATCATTTGTGGGGTAGGGAAGGAGAGCAGACTGGCATACAGTCCTATCTCTCTGTATGCCATCCAGAATTGAGTCTCCAGTATTGAACTTCGTTCCCGAATTGAAAACCCCGCCATATTTGTATGTCCTAATCTGTAAACACTTCTTCTTCATTAGCCTTCTTCCCTCCACTGCTGGATATAGACCTCTTCCAACTGTTCCTACTAGTCTCTGCTCTGACCCTTCCGCATCCAGGTTCCCCCAGCAATTTGGACATTGTCGTCGGTCCATCTTTTTGGTGGCCTTCTGACGCTCCTTCTATCTGTCATTGCCACTAGAGTTTTGACATACGGTTCATGATATTGGCAACTTTGGTTCTCCGTCGAATTTCTTCATTTCTTAACCTATCCCAGAGACTAACGCCAAGCATCTGCAGTTCCGTGAACCTTTGTGTGGATTTTAATTTCTGTATACTTTTTCTTCTCTCTACTACCAGTGCAATTAAAAAGCGCCCCCAGAAAAACTAAAATCACCTATACAAGAGAAATGTAATTATCTGAACTCAGTGGTAGCTGTACCACTGTATAAATTGAGTGGCTGCGGCGTTCACTTCAGGATCTATAGATCTCCTTAATAAATGTCTCCATCTATCTCCATATTGTATTTGTCAGAATATGTTAATCTAAAAGGATTATTATTTTAATAGTACTATCACATTGTACTGATGGTATGGTAATTATACAGGCAGGTATATCACTATCAGTCCAACTTGATTAGTGCATTGTGTGCGTACTGTGTAGATAGATAGATAGATAGATAACCAATAATGTAATAATTGGTATTAAAGGTAACCACATCACTCATTATCTCTATTCTCTATATAGATATATCTACATAAGCCAGTTGTATTGTACTAATCTTATCTCACATATTGTATGTATTGTTATTACTTATTTTATTAGATACAATAATACATTGTTGTGGGGTATTGTTATCCTTCAGTTCATTTCCCTGTAGGCCTATAAGCAAATATGAGCAAATGAGCATATTATTGTACTTTTAATAGGATATTTAAGTTCCTGCCCAATAGCATTGTCCTGTCTGAGGGTCTTCCAATTCTAAACAACCAGTAAACCCTGTTAATGCTGTGTGCACAAGTAAAACCAACAACATTTTTCGCTGCACAAATTTGACATGGCGTTCAGAATGGGTGGCCAACCTCATTGCGGGAGAAGGTGAAAAACGTCTTATATTTTTTTTTCTGGATATACTGAAACCATTATATGAAGCTGTTGGATTTGATCTGCATTGCCAGTTGGAATCACTTATGTCAGCCAATGCCGACTCACAAGCGTTGGAACGCCCATCCTGCTACCTTTCGGTTTTGGATATTTTAATTTTCTGCGGGATGACAAAAAAGATATATCTGAGTGAACGAAGAGGTGTGAGGAAGCGCGGCCGCCCGAGACTGGACTGGACCGATCATGTCGACCAGATCCTCAAGGATGGGCGCGTTTTGAGTAAAAGGAATCGGAGAGCGTGTATGACAAACTGTGTGAGTGTGACGGAAGCTAAGAGTGTGTGTAAGGATAGGGATGTCTGGCGCTCTGTCCTCTCTGCCTACCCTGAAAGGGACGTGGCGTGAGGGTATAGATAGATATAGATAATTTTGTGCAGTTATTTAGTCTCTTTGTGGAGGTGACCACTAAAAACAAAATTTAAGATTAAATTTATAGTTTCCCAACCGATCTAATAAATTATTCCTTTTTCGTTTAGTCTGAGGCACCATTAGGTTAGGTATTATTATAATTTATGTGTATTTTTTTTGGCAACGGTGGGTTAGGGCGCGATGTAAACATTTTTTATATACGAGGACTACCATTTACCTGCTTCCTGTGAAGTCAAGTGTTCTCCCATATATGCAGCAGTCAGACTAAGGTACCTACTCTATTGTTTGCACGCAGAATACCTCTGTTCTGTTATCGACGCGGCGCTAGGGAGTTTTTTTTTATCCATTGTTAAATTGAGATGAAATATATCCTTGAAACCCTAACAATGGAGGATTGAACGAAATCTTAAGTCTGATATAAATAACGCCGCATTCAGTTGGTCCATTTTATTATCTGTTAAAATTTTGTAGACCTTTTTGTGGTCGTGTTTAGTTTTGTTATGTTTTATTGCAGAGTTGCCTGTTTATGAGGGTTGAATGCAGTGAAAATTAAATAAAAGGTGTACTCTAAGGTACATTAAGGGTGTTCAGAGGAGTTTCGGGAAGCCTCTGAAGCATCCGGGGTGGATAAACCCTTAATGTAGTGGAAATGCGATCATTGACATCTAAAGAATGTGTACTTATGAGAGATTGATGGGAGAGAGAATATAAGAAATGGAGTGATTAGAGATATGAGTAACTGTAAGACGGGTGTAGTGACTAGAATGAAAGTGAACCAACTTTGAAGGATTTGTCGAATTGATCGTTAGTCGAATCAGTATTAGATTAGTCGAATAATTCCTGTAAATCGTCGCTAAACTTTATTGTTGAGATGTTACTTTGTTTCAGTCTTGATTTTGATTAAATCCAGTTTGTCTTCTTCTTATCGTGTCGGTCGGCACTCACTATATCCCCATCCGCTCCCAGAAAGCCACAACCTTTCCTACGTCATCGTCCAAGAGGGAGCGATCTGCTGACAATCAATTGTTGAAAGTTTTCACGGTGAACACAATCGAAATAAAACTGTACACCTTCGCAGTTACACGGTTCGCCTGAAAATCAGAAGCAGTCAGGTCCGATCACGTCGACTAGATCCTCAAGGATAAACGCGTTTTGAGTAAAAGGAATCGGAGAGCGTGTACGACGAATTGCGTGAATTTGACGGAAGATAGGAGTGCGTGTAAGGATAGGGCTGTCTGGCGCTCTGTCCTCTCTGCCCACCTTCCAAGGGACGTGGCGTGAGGGTATAGATAGAGTTTAGATAGATTAGATTGTCATGTACTGACAATAGTAAACAATAAGTACCTATTAGTTAAAAAAGTGGAGACACGCTATTTTAAGTCGGTGCCATTTTGTGCAATCGATAAATATAATTTCCATCGTTGTTTCCCAGAAACTTGACCTATATAATACTCGTTGTATTGTCACCATGCAAGCGTGACTGCATCGTTCCCTCTCACGCATGATATGCACGTGGTCCCTCAGACTTGCGTACCCTCCCTCCATAGTATGTAGTATAGTAGGTACAGACACCTGTCCCCTTATTGTGTGTTGTGATAGGAGCACATCATTGCACCTGACTGCTGCTATGTAAACTTCGAATAGTATTAAATTAGGTCTCTCTATTTTAGATATTATACCGTCATTTTAGGATTAGTCATACAGAGGACTGAATGCTCCTTTTTTAAGTCCTACCTAATTCCATGGATCTTATTTCGTCTCTAGAGTGTAATATTACGATTAGAGACTCCAATCGTAATATTACACGCAGCTTCACTTTAGCGTGGATTGTATCATTTTGTCTTCTAGATTAAGATTTAGTACGTAGTAATACGTAATTGTAAGATGCTAGTTTCTAAGAAAATGTAGTAGCGTGTAGATCCTTGCACTGAGAGTCTCCTCCAGGGAACATTAAGGGTGTTCAGAGTAGTGCAGGGAGGGGTTTGTTGAGGGTAGCCCTTCCGGTGAACCTTGAGCACCCCTTTGGAAAAAAATGTTTTTGCGTAAAAGACTGGATGACATAGGAGCTGAAGCTCCTGAAACATCCAGGAGTGTAGGTGGGTTTACCCTTAATTAGCATGGATCACCGGTATTATAGATCAAGGAATTTCTCGATTCCTAAATACATGTGTGACAATTCGGTACAAAACTAAACCATGCGTTATTTTCTCCCAGAGAGTAGGTAGTTTATATTTTGTTTGTATGATGATCACGAAAATCATGACAGACGCTCTTTGGTTATCCGCGTTGTGTTTGATCGATTGAATTTTATCATTAGAGCAATGTATTAATTAGTGTCTATGAAATTAATTAGGTAAATATAGATAGGTACTATTACCTAGTGCTAGGTAGTCAGTAATCAATTGTCTGTTAGTCAGAGATAATAATGATATTTCTCTGTCGATCTCTCTGCCAATTCTTTTTGCATTGTTTGTTTATGGATCAATTAGTTCATTAATTCGACTAGCCAAAGTAACTCGGTAACAAACGCGTCTTCTCTAAGTATTAAACTCTTACATTTCATCGGTGTCACACCGATTCTCGGAAAGAATACCTACCAGGCGCGATGCTACCTAAGAACACGATTCCCATTGAGTTACCTTTTGGGATAAATGATAGTTTTAATAGTATCTAATCCGTCGTAATCCCATAAGAAATGTTAGCCCCGGCTTCCCTTCTGCAGAAATCCATCCTTGGCCACTGATACCTACTGATATATTTAAAAAATACATACATACATCTTCTTCCCCTTCTGTCCTTGGTTGGGTCGGAGGCTTAGAGCATCTGTGTATCTTCGCTAGAGGCCCCTGTCACTTGGAGTTTCCAGGACCACTGGCCACTTCAACTACAGTCTCTCCTCGCACACCTTTGTCACCTGCTCCTGCCAGCTATTTCTGGGGCGGCCGACTAATTCGACAATTCGTAAAAAAATAATATTTTTTTTAAGAATGTCTATTTCTACACTTGGATAACAAGCACTTACATAGTTATTTTGACAGATATACTTCTAAGGATGGATCAGTCATAAGCCTGATGGAAAGTCCATCCTTCGTTGTATCTGTTCAGATAACTAAGTATTCAGTTATATGTACACGTCAAAATGTTATTCAAGATTAGGCTCATTTGTTAATTCTTCTCTTTAGGTATGGAAGTCCACTAATACGCATAAATAATTAATTAATTAACAATGTAGGTTACAAGAGCAGAGCGTTTGCATTTAATTTGTGTAAATGCCGTTTATTTTTTTATATTAAGCCAAGTGAATAATTTCTCATTGTTGGTTTTTCGTATTAGCTTCGCCTTATCGACCGTGAAAGTCCGTCGATTCCGAGACGTCGCGTCGTGAAATTGTGAATGTATTGTATGAAATTCGATTAGTTTCGCATTCTTTATGGTTGAAGAGCGATTAAAACGGTGTAAATATGAAATGACTGTGTGGAGAAATATTTATTTTTCATCTAGGCATCCATCACATGATGCGGCTACAAGTTGCAAGCGATAATAAGTAATCATCCAGCAAGAACGCTCCCCAATCCTTGTTAAAGCCCTCTGTCAGTAACTCACACCTTGTATCGCGTGGGCTTACTGACAGAGGTCTTCACTCACTTCCAAATTTGATGATGATGATGGATAACTTATCGGCGCCGTTTAATAGTATTCCATCTCAAGGGGGCGGGAAGCTGTTCTTGAAAAACGTAGTTTTCAGCTTGCTCCTGAAGCTGGTGATGGGCTGATCTTTTCCGAGTTCGTCCGACAGTCTATTCCAGGTAATTGGTCCCGCGACAGAGAAAGTTCTCTTGAAGAAACAGGACTTGTTTACTCTGTTCTGCTCCCGGGGTTTGTTGATGGCGATGGCCGCTGAGCGCAATAGCCTTCTCAAGGAATTGTCTTGTAAGTTGCAGAGCCACGAGATGGGTAAGGGCGCCATGTTGTCGAGGGCATTGTTTACGGTGAGGCACCGCTTGTATTTCACTCTTTCGCTCACTACTGTGAATCTCCAGGAGTCGGTGCAGAACATCATAATATTGACTTCTTGCGAAGTCCAGGACTTGAAGGTCGTCTAATTAAATAGTCTAATTGAACCGAATACCCTCTAACATTGGCCTAGAATATGTATATCTACAATATAGTATTATCAACAAATGACTATGTTAGTAGTGTTGTCTTTGTTGCTAGGTACTTATTACGTATTCATAGTGGTGTTATTCTATTTACTAAACACAGCTGGAAGGTCAAAGACGCACAAGATAAGAGACTATTACTCTACCTATCACCCAGATGTAGAAACCTATTTCGCTTTACAATTTTACCTAACGACCAACTGTAAAGTACACCGTACTTCTCGAAAATATGATCATTGGAACCGAAGGATCGTCTTTAAAATTTCCAACAATTGCTAATGACTGACGAGATCCTTTGGGATAAAACATACATACATACATACATCTTCTTCCCCCTCTATCCTTGGTTGGGTCGGGGGCTCAAAGCACCTGTGTATCTTCGCCAGAGGCCCCTGGCACTTGCAGTTTTCAGGACCTCTGGCCACTCCAACCACAGTCTCTCCTCGCACGTCTTTGTCACCTGCTTCTGCCAGCTATTTCTGGGGCGCCCCACCGGTCTTCTGCCTGCACCCTCGCCTCAGAGGTCTCAGCTGAGATGGCTCCTGATAAAACAGAGGTAGATAATTAATAGTATAAGGCAGAGATTGAGAGGAAGAGTGGTTTGGTTGCAAATGAGGATATCTGCGGAAAGTTTGAAGCCAGTGAAATACATATATTGAATTGGTTTTCTTCTCCAGTTTCAATCGTTACGATTGGTTTGCAGCAAAGCCCCATGTCTCCTTCTCCACTCATCCCTATCCTGTGCGGTTCTTTTTAACTCTATGTGAGATACTTTTCTCTGTTATTGTTGATACATAGACATAATTGAACTTATTATCATGTTTGTATGATCGGTACACTATTACAACTGTTTGCGTGCAATGTGTTTCTATGTTGGTTAGGTTGTTGTTTATATTTGTTTATCGTTTTGTGTTATGTGCGATAATTATTATGCACTCGTGTTTGATAACATGTAGTAGATTATATAACACAATAGTATAGATCGTCGCGTGCAATACCTACTCAATGCAGTTGGAGAAAAACGATCTTGCAAAATCCAGTTTTTCCTTCTACTACTATTAGACTGTACGTTTATCGATTGTTGTATATCGTATGCCACTGGAAAGATCAGAGTCAGAGATTCTTCTTCTTATCGTGTCGGTCAGCACTCATTAGATCCCCCTCCGCTCCCAGAAAGCCACAACCTCTCCTGCGTCATCGTCCAATGGAGAGCGATTTGCGAGACTCTCCCATGTGCACCGCCCAGGAGTCATTGGGCATGCCAGGAGGTGCTCAGTGTCCTGCAGTTGCCCGCAGTCGCACGTCGCGTCCTCAACTATTCCCCATCTCTGGATGTTCTTCCTAGTGCGGCCGACCCCGGGTTAAGATGGTGAGAGTTCAGGGGTATTGAAGTGCCTCTGGAGACAAATTGTGAATGTCTTCCATTTGTGCCACTGATGAACCTAGTGAACTGACACAATTTATAATCTAAGTTACAGTAGGTATCCACGTAATTTATTGATTGGTGCATTTCCAAAAGTATCATGAAATATTTGTTAGATACTTAGATAGCATTCAGTCGTAGAGATGTTAGTAGGTATCAGGCGCGAAGCTAATTAAGAACACGATTCCCATCGAGTTACCTTTTGGATAAAATGATAGTTATAATAGTGTCTAATCTGACGTAATCCCATAAGAAATGTTAGCGTCGGCTTCCCTTTTGTAGAAATCCACCCTTCGCCCCTGGTAGGTATAGGTATCTTCTTCTTTCTGAGTCGTTTTAACTCCAATGCTGGACATAGGCCTCCCCTTTAACTTTCCACAGATCCCTATCCCGGGCATGCTGCATCCACCTGCTTCCTGCGATTCGCCTCACATCGTCAGACGATCTTGTCTGAGGCCTTCCTACGCTCCTTCTGCTCATTCTAGGTCCAGGAATCAGAGCTTCTAGCAACGTGTCCCGCCCAACTCCATTTTAAGGCAGCTGCTCTTTTTACCACATCGGTGACCTTGGATTTCTCTCGTATCCATTAATTTGTCTATCTCTCAACGAAATACCCAGCATTCTCCTCTCCTTGGCTATCTGTGTTACCAGCAGTTTTTGCGCAAGTAGGTATGCTTTGGTAGTACTAACATAATACACTCCAATATATAATCTCCCCTAACTAACCAACGCGTTATGCAATTGATCATTTTATTATTCAACAATCATTATTACTATATCTACCTAATAACTCACATATGCATAGTGTTGCTATCGTAAAATAATTATTATTTACTCGCTTACCTTATTACAGGTGTGCTTATATGCTTATTTTTATATCGCACAATTCAATTAATTTATTGTTCGAGTTGCCCTTAGTGCATTTAATCGGGGGACGGAATTGGGACCTGTAATAAAAATATAATTCAAATTGATTTGATTGTTCTTATCGTGTCGGTCTGCACTCACTATATCCCCATCCGCTCCCAGAAAGCCACAACCTCTCCTGCGTCATTTTCCAAGGGAGAGCGATCTGCCAGACTCTCCTATCCTAAGAAAAAATGTAGTAGTGTGTAGATCCTTGCAGCGAGTCTCCTCCAGGGAACATTAAGGGTGTTCAGAGTAGTACAGGGAGGGGTTTGTTGAGGGGAGCCCTTCCGGCGAACCTTGAGCCCTCCTTTGAAAAAATGTTTTTGCTTAAAAGATTGGATGATATAGAAGCTGAAGCTCCTGAAACATCCAGGGGTGGAGGTGGGTTTACACTGGGCAGGTTTATTTTGATTGTATTGAAATAAATAAAACTACCTACTTCATTCTAATCCAAATGTGTTGCTATGTTATGTTATGATGTATGTAATGTAATGTATGACAGTGAGAGCATCAAGGTTGTTGGACGATGTTTTAATATTAATATTTATTATATTGTGTAAGTCCGCTACTGGCATTGAGGTCTCATGTTTCTAGATTAAGTTTTGCGTAAACATTTTCCAATCATACCTACGGCCATTACAATGCCAGCTAATACAATAATCTTACACACATATAATAAGAATGGACTGTATATATGTATGCTTGTTCCACCATAACTCTGGAAGGCCTGGAGAAATTGCGACCAAACTTGGTACACTTATGCCTTGCTATCCGGAAACGAATACTGTGTGGTAGAAACTTCTGGAAATCCAGAACCTTTTGAAAAAAAATGCTGATGAGGGGATCCAAGGGCCGTGTGGGGTCGTGTGTGGTATCGTATCAAAGGGCATTGGAAAAGAAATTCAGATCGCAAGTAATATTTTGTCCAGCTCAAGTCATCGGGAGACGGGAGAGAGAATCCGGCCACCCGGTGTTTGGTGTCTCATGAAAGATCTTCACGAGTAGTACACAGATTGTTTTGTCAAATTTTGAATCGGTCAAGTCATAGTGGGAGACTTGTATCAGGATGAAGGAATCTATCGAAGTTATAGAGCATTGCAGAACCTTCTAGAAAGATGTCAGAATGAATGAACAGATAAATGTGGTTCTTGTCGTACTGTCGATCGACTACAATACCAGGTCAAAAGACAATATAAGAGCAATAAGGCATAGACTAGCGTAGACATCTAAGAGCTTCGTGTGTCTCAGTGTGCGGATGCTAAACGCGCTTCCCAGAGAGTTGAAATCACTGGATGATACGGCCTTCCGCGGAGGGGTGAAGAAGTACCTCGTTGACAAAGAATTTTACTCCGTTGACGATATGTTGAAAAATTGATTTGATGTATGACGAAATGTCAATCAGAGCCCTTTACACTCTGATTGGCATTGATCTGATAATGATATTGTTTTCGATACTTTTTTGATGATATGCTGTGATGAAATGATTTTGTAAAAATTGACGGAGTCCAGGTGCCCGAATGGGCCTACGGACGATAGAGAACAATAAAACTTCACAAATTTGCCGTTGCAAAGCAGGGGTTCTCAGCTAGTACTACACAATATCTCGTATCAGTAGAGCCAGAGTGTGCGCTGAGCAGTCAGTCATTCATTCGGTGGTCGGTGGTGCACGATAATAACATCGTAAATCACATTCAGCTCTCCTGCGCCGTGCAACAAGAGAGTGGCGGGTTTATTGTTTTCGAAAACGATCGTTCTCCGAGCGCCGGTCGTAAAAAACGCACCTTATTATAGGTATTACTGTATTATGTGCTTGTGTATGGATGAGTTGTAAAATTTTGTTATTGTTGTGATGCAAATTAGGTGCGAGTGTTTTTGTGTATGCTGTGTTTTTTAAGTTCTTTTTGTGCTGCTGTGAAGTGGTTTTAACTGGACATCCAATGTTGTCTAAATCTATAAGTGCCTGACTAAATCAATGACTGACAGACCTACTCGTACAGCCCAAACGACTAAAAGTAAAGAATTTGGAAGACAAATACTAGGTTTTATTACAAAATCTTTCTCTAAGGGAGGATTTTTAGGAAATTTCGCCCCTAAGGGGGGTGAAAAGTAGGGTTGAAATGCAAGGCTTGTTATGTTCATCGTTTTTTTTTTCCACCTGAAAACTTGTGTTTAATCGTCGGCTAACTTCAATGCAGTTTTGTCATGGGTCTTTAGTTATTTTGTTAATATTAAAAAAAAAACAGGTAGCCTTTTATTGAATCCCTTGAACACGTCTTTTAAATTCGTTTCAGTTTCATTGTTCGTAACTTTACGGGGCTAAAATTGACGGGGCAGTATTATAAACATCGCAAATACGAGTTTAACGTCAACGTTATACATTGGAAAATAATACAATTGAAATAATTTTGCACCCAAGTATACGGTAGCGTGGTTGGTAACGCGCTCGACTGTTAATCCGGCGGGCGCGGGTTCAATTTCTGATGCTGACTTACTCCACTTCACGACACAAGCTTTTAAAGCTTACTGTGAAGTGTACAAAGATGTATTTGGGTTTATTTAGATAAATCGCATTTACCATGTAGGTAGATAGATTCGTATTGAATATGACGGGTGCTACACGAGGTAGTACTGGATATAATAAAGGTGTTTTGTGAATGAAGAATTAGCATAATGTACAAGTGTTTCAGTACATTGTACGCCATTCATTATATTGTCGTTGTGTTTTGTGTTCAGTATTGACATAATAATATAATATTACTCGTTACACTGACACCTCACTGTGTACTGAATATGTAAATTATCTTAATTCACCAGTTCCTCCCGTGTTTGTAAACTGTGTATTAAAGAATCACTCGTTTAACACGAATGGTTTTAAAGTTTTATTTTTCAAATAGGGTCCATCTTTTTCGATGACCGTGTATTGAGAGAAGTTTTTCCAAGGTGTGAATGGATGGAAATACTTTTTTTTTCAGTCATATTATCCATCTTTCAATTACTACAGCATTGAAATATTTACTGCGAATCACTTACTTCGCACTTAGACACAAGAGTATATTCTGTGATATTTGTTTAGGTATCATATTTTATTGCTAACCAAACTAGATTTATGCGTTTTGGATTATTTGTCCCATACAATGTTTTAGCGTTTCAAACTGTTTACCGACTTTTATGGATTCGTAGAAATTTGGTCGCGTGTTGACACATCTAATAGACGCACTAATGTGGGTTATTATTGCAATGTTTCATATAAAATGTTGTACAATTTAATCTGCGACCTTCGATCATATTCATCATATTTCGTTTTAAAATATCCATCAAAGTAGTGTTGTCTTTATGTGTTGTTTGTTTACACCGAGGTTGCACTTATGTTGCACCGTGTTTACTATTTACTATCGACAGGGTATTGATGGTATCGGTTGTGCATGAAAAGTAACAGTAGCATTTGGTGCGAAATAACAGAGCGCGATGTTATTGTTGTGTATCATTTCCATTTGATCCTTTCTTTATAATTCTGCAATTTTCTCTTGGTTTGGTTTTGTTGAGATTATTGCAAATTTTTTTCATGATTATATACCTACACCTATGTGCCTACATTTTAAGAATTAATTCCCAATACAGCAATGGGCAAGGTATAGATTTACCAACACAACCATCTTCTGAGATTTGCTGGCCTCTAGAACAAGTAATATTCTCTAAGTTTTCCTGTGTTAATGGAATCTGACGTTTAGACTCCTGATCATCCCTTGATTTTAGCATTTCGCATTGTGATTATACGTCGATTTGTTATCGCGAAATGTAGTAATGTGTTTTCTTCTTCTTAATTTTAATGTAGGCTTGATGGCCTGTTATTTAAGAGGGGTTAGCCTCCCGCGAGGTCGACTTCCAGCTGCTGATCCATATCTTTGGTGGTCTGCCCGGGGGTCGCCTCCTTTGGGGTTGCCCATGGAGCACAATGTGAGGGAGCCTGGATGGTTCCATTCTCCTCACATGCGCGTACCAATATCTCCTCCGTTGCCTTCCCCATCTGACAACATCCTCGACCTCGCACATCTCTCTACATCTCGTGTTTCTCATTCCTGAGGGTCCTCTTCTCAGAGACTCGTAATGTGTGTGATTTGAAAATATGTGATTGAGTCTTTTGTTCGTCCCTTAAACCTCTTTTGTTTACCTCATTGTGTATGACCTGTGCAGTGTGCGGGCATGACACATCTTTTTATAGTTAGGTACCTACAATAATGTTGCTATATACTATAACATAACAAAATATCATTACTTGTACAATGTAGTCGCGTATTGTTATTGTACTTATTATGTGCCGACCTATTATATTATTATCTGTGTTACTTTGTAGTTGTACTCAGAGCTTGTTTAGTATCTTCCCTGTATCTCGAGCACCTCGTTGTTTTATTACTGCTACGAGTATACTACTGTTCTTCCATATTGTTGTAGTTTATTACTGTTACAAAGTACACAGTCTTTATAATGCCCCAGTCCTCCATTTGAAGACTACAGGGGAAAAACAAGGAATGTCAATCAATGGCACATTTGCGTGAATCAACATTTAATTTTTAAGTGTCACTGACATTCATAATGTTTTTCCTACCATTGGTACTGTTACTATGCTAGGCATATTGACATATCAGTGGCATCGACGGTTTTTACTTATTGCGCGCGGACCCTCATGATTATTGCCTTGTACAAATCTTACATATAATAAAAATGGATGTATGTATGTGGGTATGTATGTATGTATGTTTGTTCCACCATAACTCTGGAACGCCTGGAGCAATTTCGACCAAACTTGGTATACACATACCTTGCTATCTGGAAACGAATACTGTGTGGTAGAAACTTCTGGAAATCCAGAACTATCTGAGAAATTTTGCTGATGAGGGGATCCAAGGGTTGTGTAGGGCCGTGTGTGGTATGGTATGATAGGGCATTGGAAAAGAAATTCAGATCGCAAGTTATATTTTGTCCAGCTCAAGCCATCGGGAGACACCCAGTGATCGAAAGTCGGTCACCGCATACCACCGTGTTTGGTGTCTCATGAAAGATCTTCACGAGCAGAACACAGATCTTTTGTCCAATTTTGAATCGGGCAAGTGATAGTGGGAGGCTCTATCAGAACGAAGGAATCCATTAATCCAACCGCTCAGAGAATTACGTAGAATCTTCTAGAAGGCTCTGGAAACATGTCGAACTTTGTAGATCCTTCTAGAAAATTGTAGGGGTTGATCGAACATTGCAGAACCTTCTAGAAAGTTCTGGAAGTTAATCGAACATTGCGGAACCTTCAAGAAAGTTGTGGAAGTTGATCGAACATTGCGGAACCTTCTAGAAAGTTGTGACAATTCGAGTCTTCTGGAAGGTTATGGAAATAAAACAAGCTTTCTAGAACCATCTGGAAATTTCTGGAAATTTATCGAATACTGTAGAACCTTCTAGAAACTTCTGAGAATGGATAGAATTCGTACCTTCTGGGAGGTTTAACGAACTCAGTAGAACCTTGAAGAAAGTTGTGCAGATTAAACATTGCTGGATGTATGTGTGTGTCATACTGTCGATTTACTTCACCTTTCAAATTTGCCGTTACGAAGTACGGGTAACTCAGCTAGTAACCAATAAAACCGTGATAGTCGGTGACAACGACTTTTCTTGCTTTGGCAATTTCGCAGGATTATAGGTACACACAAATGCCTCTAGATGGCGTTACTACTTTAATTTTGGATTTTTACTGACATTCCTTGTTTTTCCTCTGTAGTCTTAATTTATAACATTGTTTATTGACGGTTGTGATTAACACAAAACAATCCACACAATACGATGAGACATTACCTGGGAAGTATCGATAGTAATGTCTATCTATCACATGTTATGATACATTATTGTCTTTATTATCATAACACCCGTTCCATGTTTCTCACGCCCGTTGTTTTTATTTGTTCATTCTTCGTTCATTGTTGCAGTAGAATCACGTGAAACGCAATTTCTTATCAGGTATTTTACTTAGTCACTACTTTTATACAGCATTATCTCCCAGAATAAGGGACCAGACTCTCCCTAGACTCTGGGCTTTCAACACCCACAATGAGGGACAGTAATTCGGCTTGAATACTACAAGTAGTAATCTATTGATTTCATAAATCTGCTGTAGTTAACGGCAAAATAGTCGACGTGCTGTGACAGCTCGTTGAGACAACGGATCGCTTTACCTATCGGAGAATCGCGTACGATGTTTGTTCTACCCGATGGTGGATAGAACAACATGTGCGAGCACGCTCGACCATATGAATTTGGAACGTAAAAATTTATCCTGTATCCACGTGTCTTTGACTTCACTTTATGCTTATCCATTCTCTAATGTAAATCCCTCGACCCTAGGCTTTCTGTATTAAAATTTCTAGACAGTAATAAGTTACTGTTCTCCTTCTTTTGAGAAAAAACTAGGTAGGTTACCGACCTGATACGATACAATAACCAAAGATTAGATTTAATTTAGTGTTGTTTATCCATAACGTCGGATCACAAGTTTGGGAATCATTACTGGTTCCTAAGATTACTCAAAACTGCATTGAATTTATCCAGAAGGTGAAATTTCTTTTCATTGTGAAGTAGTAGCATATTTTAACTTTTATCTCTATAATGTGTTATCGTCTTATCAACTTCTGAAGTACGAGCATACTCGTCTTAACTTACTAACTTATTTCTCTAATTAATTGTCGCTATCCAAGTTATCTCAAGTGTGTGTTTCTTTAGGTTAATTAATGTTTTGTGAAGTGTATATTGCTACACAGTATATTGTATCGCTTGCACAGTGTGAGATAAGATAAGGTGACTCCCCCTAGTGTTGTGATGTCGTTGTGGTGATTGGTGGTTAGAGAAATGGGGGCTCCCGAGGCCCCTGACTGAGGATGCTCGGAGGAGTCTTGGGATACGCGCAGAGGATCTTTAGGTCATTCTCCATTGAAAGCACCAGTAAGTTTACATGATAATTTATGACCTGTCTCATGATTTATGTGGATACCTTCAATGTACCTCCTCCACACTATGTGAGAATACTATTTTTGTATCATTTCATATACTATCTTTGAATTGTTCTATAATTCTGAGTTGTACAGCGAGCCTAGGTCCGCTGGATTCCGGTCCATTGTCTTATGTTACTTAGACAGGACATCTGCCGTCTTCCTGCACCGCGACTACCCTCAATCTTCTCTTCCACGATGCGGCACGTCAAACTGTACTTTGGTGTATCCCAAATATTCCATTTTTCTTAATTACCGGGTATCGAATTCAAAATATACCAAGGTGTATTCACCTAGGCTTAACCTTGTTACTTCCCGTGAATTGCTTCAATATTCATTGATTATATTACCTTATACGTTGTATTATTCTTAGTAAGGTGTCGCTATTATCGCTATCAATAATACAATTAGATAATAATATATTCATATGATTATTATCTGTACCATAGACTGTGATGTTATCAATCTTGTACATTGTAAAAAGAAGGATGCTATGGGCGTGCACGTCCGCGCATCGCGCCTTTACAAATTACAATTCAGTGTCTGTACTCTGTAGTAGATAGAACTAATAGAAAGGGTGTCTTAAATGTCAATGACACCCTTGGAGACTATACGACATATTAAGCATCATAGCAAGACAAGACGAAAATAGATGGACACCCAGACTCGTAAAGTGGAGGCCATGGGAAAACAGAAGAGGTGTCGGAAGGTCCCAGAAAAGATGGGCGGACGACGTGAACTCGGTAGCGGGTAGGCAGTGGGTCAGAAAGCCGAGGGATAGAAAAGACTGGAAACAAATGGGAGAGGCCTATATCAAGGCTGATGATGAAGAAGAAAAAGAATGTGTGTAACAATAACTGATGCACAATGCACTCGCATGTTGTAAATTTTGTGAAGTTGTCCGCTATTTATAGTATAAACGCGTTGTTCTGAGGTCATCGTTCAAGGAAATGTGGATTATCGTGTTATTGAATGGATGTGGATGGATGCAGTGTAGATGTAGCTCTCTATTATCTTAGTGCTATGCTAATTAGTTAACTTGGAAACATCACGTAATCTGTATTGTATATGTGGAGGACTTCACTAGATGCAGTCATGTGATGAATAGGGCACGTATGGTAACAATAAATTACCGATGACCTCTCGCAATATTCACTATGGCCTTTAACCCCCTTCCAACGTTTTTTTACGATAGTTTTTTATGGCCATTTGAAGGAAAGATGCGTTAAAGATGTTTCATATATTTAAATCTGTAATCTGATTCATACATAATTACATGTTCTATTTAAGTTGAAACTTATGATACCTGTTATAATTTGGGTACAATATTTTGTTGAGTTGACCACTCAATGTGAACATTGATATAAGTATGGAATTTCAGTTAAAAAATGAGCAACCTCTCGATGGGTTGATCTTGAAAATATTTTACTGTAAAATACGTATTTTGTTTAACTTGTTCTTTTTGTCATTGTTTCAGGTACCAGCATCTCAGGCGATGGCCAGTCTTCCCCTTCGGAACCCCCGATGGCCGCCAGGGCGCGGATATGCCTCGTCGGCGCGCTGTCGGGGGACGCCGACCTGGGGCGGGCGGCCGCCGCCTTCGGAGTCCCCGTGCTTCTGCATTCGGAGCCCGAGGACGCCCTCGCTCTGGACGGCGCCTCCCCCAAGACGTACTTCGTCTTGGAGGAGTTCTCCGGACCGGTGTTTGATGCCCTCTACAAAGCAAAACAAAGGTGAATATATCTATGTTTGTATTGTTCGTATGTTGCTCCTAGTATCAAAGGTTGTTATATTATAAAGAAGCATTAAAAATTGAGTTAATGAGAAGTGAATTGGCAATTCCTCCTCATAATGACCCCTCATTGTCTTGTCATTAGAAGATGATTGCGTACATAACACAGGAGGGGGACCTAACTGCGTGACAAAGTAGCCGGTATCATTCTTATATTATCATTATCATATAGGTATTGAGGTATTGGGGTACATAGACTTTTGTACACAGCAGTGTGTAATAGCCATGGATCTATAATACTATTCTAGTAAACTGGATGGAGAACATGGGTGTTTGTCTATACATTCTGTATGATTCTGGGGAAAATGGCCAGTTAGGCAAAAGAAGCAAAATGGAGGATTTTCCATACTAAACGAGGTATAGGAAACTGCGGTTTTCACATGGATTTTTGGTTTTCACTGTTAATATTTTAACTGAAAATGAATTATAGACATCATATTGACATAATTATAGGACCAAGGGATGTAAATACTCCGTTAATCAGGATTTATAAGCAATTTCTTTAACAAAGGAAACGGCACACGGTGGAAGTAAATTAAATTACTTTTATTTATTTTTCTTATTCTTTTTTTCAGATTTTCCTTTAAGAATTAAACCTTATGCATCGCTTAAGAAAAAAAAAATGAGAAAAAATGTGTTTTCAGTAGTTTGCTATCACTAATTATGATATTGAATATCACGGATGTGAAGACTTTTTAAATATATCATTTATTATGTAGGAATTTATTTTTTGATATTTTTTGTCATTTAAAGCTAATGTGTATGTATTTATGAATTTCCGTGCAATGTTTAATTTATGTTGTAATTAATGACAATAAAATAAATGTAATTTAATTTACTTCCATCGTGTGCCGTTTCCTTTGTTAAAGAAATTGCTTATAAATCCTGATTAACGGAGTATTTACATCCCTTGGTCCTATAATTATGTCAATATGATGTCTATGATTCATTTTCAGTTAAAATATAAACAGTGAAAACCAAAAATCCATGTGAAAACCGCAGTTTCCTATAGCCCGTTTAGTATGGAAAATCCTCCATTTTGCTTCTTTTGCCTAACTGGCCATTTCCCCTAGAACCGCAATAGTCGGCCAAGAGATGAATCCAGTTTACTAGAAGTATTATACATCCATGGTAATAGCTTAATTTGATCTTCCACGCCAGGGATCTGTTTTATCCTCTGTAAATTAATGTTTTCATACGAGACAAACGAGATATTTATACCCACGGTCTTGACGAAGACTTGTCGACGGACGTGTTTTCGGCAAAAAGAATCGTAGAGTGTGACAAGATGAATGTAACAGAAGCAAAAAGTGTTCTCTCTTCCTAATCCGCAAGGAACGCGGCGTCAGAATTAAATACATAGCAACTTCTGGACTAGCCAAAGTTTGTTGTTGCCTGTTTGTCAAAAAAAAATGTCCGCCAGCTTCTTCGACGTCGTTGGGTAATTTTTATTCTTGTATTTGTTTGTCTCCAGTCCATACATATTTTTTATTTACCGTGTGACGTACCTGCCTGATGGTGTTTTGTAGGTAGGTATGTGTAGATTATCTTAGTACCTCCTCGGTTGGTTGTTAACTGTATTCATCCATGTCGTGGTATCAAGGTCTCCGAGTAGGCAGTGGGCACTGGTGGCGGAGGTATGGCCGTATGACGGTAACACTATACGCACACACCTTGTCGCTTCACTGGGCACACCGACTGGCCAACGTGCCACGCTGCTGAGATATCATACGAGAACCGATCATAATATGAATAAGTATAATACCTGTTAAGGAGACCTGTTAAAGTAATAGGTATCCTACATACCTGCCTAGTGATTTGATTATCAATTATCATAAACCACATTGTCAAAAGAGTGTCACTAGGTTCGGCGCCACACTGGAAGACATCCATAACTTGTCTCCTGAGGCACTTCAATACCTGAGCTCTCACCATCTTAATCTCTGAATCCGGTCTCCAAAAAAATATCTTTGTCTAAAATCGTATTGCTTGTCAATTCCAAATCATTGTACAATCACTTGGTCTGGGTTTGAGGGTAGAATTTGTAAGATTTTAATTTGATAATTGATAATTCTGTGTCTAATTACCTTTTTCTTATTCTCTCATGCTCTCAGAGGATTTATACAACCATCAGGTAAGTTTATTTATGACTGTGTATTTGATTTTCAACAATCGACTTCGTTTCGAATGTAAAATTATTTTTGACTCAAATTCTCTCGACTAGTGTTTCAGGGCTATGGTACTTTCTTACGGCAATAGTCCTTTAAACGTCAAATGTTATATTTCGTTAATCTATTTAATTACCTGCTTATTACCAATACAGTCTTCTTCCTTCAGCCATCTCTCCACTGCTGGATAGAGGCCTCTTCCATTTGTTTCCGTTTTTCTCTATCTTGAGCTTTGCGAATCCATCTTTTACCCTCGACTGGGATAATATCGTCGGCCCATCGTTTCTGCGGCCGACCTCTTTTTATCCCACGGTCTCCATCTTAGAACTCTGGGAGTCTATGTTTCCGTCCCCTGTCTGGCAACATGACCCGCCCACTGCAATTTTTTGTTGAACAACCCGGTCCGTGATGAACCAATACAGTAGATTAAAAATATTTCGCTATAATTTTTATTTTAATTCCAACTATTATTGTTGTCAGGTACTATTGTTGTTACAGTTATGCAACAATACTAGTATGAGTCATTCCTAGTTATTCTTCCAAGTTAAACGTTTCAATTACCGTACTAATTACACATTACATACGTACAATACCAACTTATCTATTCTATTGTATGCTAAAGTAGCAAACACTCATCTTGTACCGGACCACGATGATATGGCGAGACGAAAAGAAGTGTAACTGCTATTTCGGACTGTGAATCTAGAGTGAAAAATAGCACAGATTGAAGCAGCTTCTTGGTTCAAGTAAAACAAAACCCATCGCGATGGAAACTGATTTGAAATTTTGTGAAATGAGAAAATACTCCAGTGGTATAATTTCTCTTGGACTCTGTTCTATTTTCTCTTTGCGTAGCTGGTAGGACTTTGGGCGTATTGTGCATATAGGTTCAACGGCACAGCGCTAGACATTCAAAACTTATTTTCTGAGGCACTTCAATACCTGAGCTCTCGCCATCTTAATCTCTGACTCTAGGATCTCCAATGCCATGAGCTATACATATAAACCTATGACAATGCAACCAGAATGAGGGGATACCTACTGTCCAAAACCCCTTAAAGTAGTGGGGCTTTGTGGCCTCTCTGTGTTCCCTCGGGAGCATTAGAGTGTGAAGGAGTAGGAATATTACAATCATCCCCTAATGGACGTGCCCCAGATCTCTCGATGTAGACCGCAATTTTGTAACTTTTGCAAAAAGTAGCAGCGACTGTTTTTCAATTGCTTCTGTAACTCATTACGTACTGGTTGATAATATGTTATTTACAATGACGGAGTCGCAGTTTCTTCCAGTCACGGTGAAGCGGATTCGTCGGCCGTGACGATGTTCTACCGACGAAATCATCGCCACGGAAATGGTAATATTCGACCGGCCATCAAGCGTTCTTACAAGGCAATTACGACTCTATTACAACCTTCTTTACGGTACAATATTGTCTGGAGTTTGTCGTTGCGGTTCGGTGTGCTTCTGCAGCATGATGCACACTGACCATTGCGTAATTAGCATATAGTAACCGAGAGGTGTTGTGGCGGTGAAAAATGGAAAACTTGGTATTTGTTATAGTCTCTACACACGATACAGTTATTATATTTTAGCGCCAGTATTGTTGCACGAAACATCTCAAGGACGGACCATACTCCTGGAGAAATTGCCCGACAACCGAGTTACTTTGTTTTATGAATGTTGCAAATTATGTTTTTTAGAGGTTATTTTATTTTAGTTGGGTTTGTTTCAATAGATTTTTTTTTTCAAAATGTTTGTTAGCATATTATGGTCCGGTTTTTTTTCCTTTTTTGTTTTAGGGAACGTACCCATACTACGTGACCCTTTTGGGGGAGGGGGGGGGGGGGTCTTCAAAATACCACGCTTGGTCACAGGGGGGGGGAGGGGGCTTAGGTTTTCGTCACGTAGTCAATATACTCTTAAGGAAATCTCGCGTTTTTCGATTTATTTTTCTCTTGTTTTATACTTCCAATTCTTTAAAATATGAATATAATTCATTTTATTTTTTAATATTTTTAAAGTAATGATTTGTATGAAGTTAAAGAAATTTTTGTTTTTGTAAATTAAGTTCCTGTCACGATATGTTTTTACATGGTTTTTGTCTTCCTGATAATATTTTTTAGTAGGTATGCATGCACATTGCACGCATTCTCGCGCTCGCATGTCACGCGGCATGCGCCGTATTAATAAAGACAGATTATTATATTCGACTTTCTGTTTGCAAATAAATGATTTTTGGATTACTATACTACGTGACAACTAGGGGGGGGGGGGCTTGGAATATGTTACAGGTGGTCACTGAGGGGGGGGGGGGGGTAAAAATGGTAAAAAATGGGTCACGTAGTATGGGTACGTTCCCTTAAATGAATCTGCATTTATCGAATAAACCCAAGTACATCTTTGTTCACTTCCCGGTAAGCTTGAAAAGCTTGTGTAGTGAAGTGGAGTAAGTTGGCACCGGGGATTGAACCCACGCCCGCTGGATTAACAGTTGTCGTCACTATTTGTATTTCATCGTTTTGCTTTGCGAAACGATCGAATTTAATATTATGTATTTACACTTTAATAAGTGCAGACAAAATACAGAAATGCGTTATCATCACATGTGATGGATGATATTTGTTCACTAGGACGAGCTTATCGCACTTCTACGATCTGTGCCAACTAACCCCAACCCTATCATATTGTGGAGTGAGCAAGGTTTCTAGCTGTTTCTATTCATGGGATTGACAAGTTTGTATAGATTCTTTAATACGATCTAGAGACAGCCTGCAAAATCTTAATCAAGAAAGTAAAATACTAAATCAAATATGCTGATGTTCTCTAACTAGGCCAATGTTCGATAATTTCTATAACATTTCAATCTAGAGATGTTTTAGTCTTACTGTGTAAGATTCTTAATCAGTTTAATTAATAATTTCATTAGTGTCTCGCTGGGGGTCTATTATTGCTTTGTTGCAAGCTATTTCGTATGCATACGTTGTGATTAATAAATGAAATGAATTTCTTTTATTGGCATAGCGGGATTCTACTACTTTAGGTAACTTTGATAGCTGCGATGTTATAGTCTAATGAATGAAGGTTTTTGACCGTACGAAATATTGGGTGTTTGCTTTGAATTTTCTTGTTGTATCTTTGGTAGGTCAGAACATCACACGAACCCCTTTCCCGAACCCAAATCATTACTTTTTTTACAATCTTTCGTAAAAATTTATTATTGTGAATTTTAGGGAAAATTCTGCCGACTTGTAGGTGCCAAAGTTTCCAACTAACATCATTGCCGAATTGCTGTTTTTTGCATCTTTTTTATAGACCTGCCGAGTTCTTTTTGTTTAACTCTGAATCTTGAGATGCGTGCATATTTTTATTAACTTGCTGTCATTGGGTTCGTAAGGAAATTCACTTATAGACTTTGTTCTAATTCAATATCTTATAATATTATCTTAGCTATCATCACCGTGATTAACACTATGCTATCAATGTATCACATTAATTTGGTAATGCAGACTTACATATGTCCAGTCGCAATACAGCGAATTGAACTGTAGTAATCTCTCAGAAGTGGCTTTGTGCTAGACCAACGTGGGTTTGGATTATGGCGGAAGATCATTGCATCAAGTTTTTATGGATCGGACATGATATCATTTAGACGTGAAACTGATCCAATTATTTCTTTGTTTGTTCCGCTACTTATTCATTTATTATGAGTTTTTTTACAATCATCTATTTTAGGACGATGCCATTAAGAGTTCCGATCAAAGTTGCCGAAGGTTGTTCACCCAATTTGAGGTTAGGTCATAAAATGTTGTCTCAGGTGTATAAAGATCACTCTAAACATTTTCTGTGTGTCGTATCAGGTCCCTCAGACGTTGGCAATAACTCTGGCAAAGGCTTCTCTATATTGCGCAGCTTGGAACAGCTTTTCCTCACGCCTTATCTTGGTCCAGTCTTTTGCGTTTCGCAGACAAGACGTTTGGCTTCTACCAGAATTACGATGACCTTCGATTTTGCCAGCAGTAGCACTTGGAGGGCGATGTATTTTTCTTTGCTAAACGATTTTTTTTAAATGTTCTTTTATAAAACACTCAAAACTATGTACACAATACTATATTGCCTCCCTTAAGTAGCTGAATGCTTGAGCGGAGGGCGTGTGTCCAAGATATGAAGTCTTGCAGACCGTCAGAAGTTGTGTGCTGAAATTAGCACTCATCAATATCTCTGGATTTGTGACCATGTCTGTCTACGGCGTACAGAGCATTCTCCCTTCAAACTGTGAAACTGTTTCACCAATCGATGTTCCATGACCTGGAAACTCTTCGTTTTGTTGAGTTGGTCCGTTGGCTGGATCGTGAAATCTCGCTCAGGTGGTTGAGTGGCACGAGTGTCGTCCCAATGTGTAATTCCTCGTGATTCATGGCGCATCGGGCGAGTTATAACGAGAGAGACTGCTTGAGAGAATTCATATTCGCCGGCGTTCTATTTTTAGCGAAAGAATTGTCCAACAGAAGTGGAATATTGTAATATGTAGATTGTAGGTATGTAATATTATTATTGTAAAATGTATTAATCGTCCGTTAGCTTGTCACGATGAGCTATTTGTCATAATATTATTATGAGGGCGCCCGAATATACAGGCAAACTACCAAAATAATGTTCCCACCAATCTCTTAATTAGATTCATAAAATATAAACATCATTAGATTGAGATTCATTCATTTTCTCGAAGGAGAGTTTTAAAACAGATTCCTTTGCTGTATACCTAGTTCCAGAAACATATAATCAGAGGTTGACAGATTTGCAAAGAAAGTTGAAAGAAAATTTAGAATTGCCTTGATTACCAAAGAATAGCTGGGAATCCACCTCACAAGAAGAGCAGCTCTCTTGAAAAACAGAAAGGTGACTTCTATTTTCGCAAACAGTAAAACGCTGTCTTACAGATATTCAAGGAGTATTTCGTGTCCAGGCTTCGCCCACAGGAGTGCATCACATCACACGTCAGCGTAGAGGCAGAGGAATAAAACCCCCACGTATGAGAACCTTCGCTGGCCAACATCATTATGCATTCCTGGGGGTGAGATGGTTTAACGTGCTGGATAGTGAGCTGAGGGCTATTACTGATCCGAAATCATTCAAAATAAAGATGAAAAAGGTGATCTGTGAAAGGTATAGAGAGAGAGATTTGAATTGAATGAAAGATGATAGCATGAATCCAATTTATTAATGAATTTGTTGTTATTTTTTTCTTTTATAATTTGTAAAAAATGTGTCATTGTCTTGTTGTTGATGTTGTGTGTTGAAATCGATGAAAACCCTGGAACTCCCCTCCAATACACGCAGTCTCCTCACATTGGAGGGTAGTATAGAAAATTGTAAATATTGTAATTAGTTTTCTATGTATGTATTAAATGTAATATATTAGTTACTAATAAATTTATTTGAATTTGACTACTCACTAGTGACCTGTAAGAGTTAGGACTGTTGGTAGTTCGAGAAACTTCCATAATTTTAATGACGTAACCCCATGTATGTATGAATAAATAAATAAGACGCCTTTCATATTTTTCAGTAATGCAGTTCGCTACCCATTCTGAAAGTCATAATACCTAGAACCTAATAGTAATTTACGGCATTTACTGATGAGATAAATAAATAATAAATAAATAAATAAAATAATCTTTTTTGTACAGAAAACATACAACGGGCGGGCTTATTGCCAAATGGCAATTTCTGCCAGCCAACCCATAACAGAGGTGTACTTACTCTTACAAGAAAGTCGAAATAATATAATAAAAAAGGTGGGGAATACTACGATCCGGGGATCCCACTGGGAAGTACAGTTTTTTGTGTTAACAAAATTCCTTTTCCGGCGCAGTTTTTCCTGGAGATACTTTTCATTCACATATTGTGATAGTGATAAAATATTTACCTACCTATATATACCTGGGTACTTCTCGTATATAATATAAATATAAAAAGTGTATACCAAAATACAGCGGTGACTCATTGAGATATTCGAGTTTGGCAAACACGATACTGTGTGTGTAAAGGTGTAAAGTATTATTGATTTGAGTAGTATTATCAACATTCAATCCTATATACGTTAACTTCAAATTAATATACACTAGCTGTGATCCCGCAATAAATGACGGACTCCTTCGATAAATTGGCATAAATCTCTATTAAAAATTAATTCAGCGATCGTCTGTGATTCGCTTTAATTGGGTATTTGCGCAAGAAATAATAAAATAAGAAAGAGGTATGCATTTATCATTTTACGGCAAAGAACAGGAGTAACAGATATTACCCAGCGTATCGCATCTCTCAAACGGCGGTGGGCAGGTTACATGGCTAGAGATCCAGATGATAAATGGTCGAAGAGGGTCTTAACCTGGAAACCTAGAATTACTACTAGAAGGGTAGGAAGACCACCACTACGATGGAGAGACGACCAAGTGAAGCCGAGACCAAGACGTCAAGTACGTTGGTGCCAACTGGATCCAGAGAGCCCAGGATAGAGCGGTGTGGAAGCAGATGGAGGAGGCCTTCGTCCAGGAGTGGACGGGAGTAGGCTGAAGAAGAACAAGAAGGGATTAATCTATTTATCTGCAAAAAAAATCTGGTATCATGACCAGGTATAATGCTTTGTAGGTGCATCTTGTGACTGTGCGAACATAAACTCAAGTACTTTCCAGCACAGTTCACATTACATAATTTAAAAGCTTGTGTCGTGAAGAGCAGAATACATCGTCAACGCCGAGGTTCGAACCGTGCAGCTCTGAATTCCAATTCCGCGCACTAACCGACTGCGCCAAACATGTACCTAAATCTTCGATCTTCTGATCTTCGTTTTTTCTTATATTTTGCTTTGCGATTTATTTTATTTTATTACAAACAAAAGCACAAAACAGAAAACAACTTTAGATATAAGTAATAACATGTAGATAAAGACAATAATTAGTCCATTCATAATTCAGCTGTCACCCACAAGCGTTGCACCCATAACATTTGTCGCCGTAAAACGTACAGAAATTGAGCATGGTAGGTAGTGGATTTTATATTTTAAATTGTGTATGTGAGTGTGTGTGTTTGCGTATAATACATATATAGCTTATTATTTTTCATGATGGCAAACACTTTTTGCATCAATAATGATTTTCAACCGCCGCGGTGCTGTCACAGAACTGTCCGTTAGATTGTCTCGTCGGCCGAAGGAGTTGGACGGACAAGGTTGTCGCATGTCACCGCGCATAGTATTCTCATACTACACCTACCTATGTATTTATTTAAAATATTTATGTCTTTAATCTGCGAGATTATTATTTGACATTGTTCTAAAACATACAGTAACAATTTACACATGTCTACATTAAGGGTAAACCCACCTCCACCCATGGACGTTTTAGTAAGTTCAGATGTCATCCAGTTTTTCACGCAAAAAATGTTTTGTTTTTCACAGGAAGGCTTAATGTTTGCCGGAAGGGTTTCCCTCAACAAACCCCTCCCGAAACTATTTTAATGTCCCTTGGAGGAGGGAGACTCACTGCTAGGATCTACACACTTCTATATTTCTTAAGAACTAAGATCATATATCTGAAAAGCTTTGTGTTGTAGGTTGTAGTGGAAAGTTGGTCAGCAGCTTTTTGAACCGCTTATTCTCGCTTGACAATTCCAATCGGGCCACCGACAAACTCGGAGACAAACAATCACGGATGAAAGTGAGAAAAATTTCTTCAAGCAAATATCACGGTCGTATTGAATAAATTGTTGTATTTTGTCACGGTTAATCAGTGGCTCACCGATATTAATACATATGACTTTTATTGAAATACTTTGTTCTCTCCCATTTGCACTTTATTTTCCGTAAATCCGGTACGTATTTCCCGAAGAATGATGATTCAGAGTGTCCCATACCAACTCCATCGCATTGCCTCGTGTATTTCAAACATTAGCTGTATGTAAAGCGGCGTGTCTAATTTGCAATGTACGATTCATACAATAATGATATTTAGATATGTAGGTATCTATTATTTTAAGTATTTGTTATTATTAAGGGCTTGGCACCAAGAATGACATCACGGTCACTTCCCACGGCATTAAGGTTCAAAATCGCGTGAACAATAGCATGATAAAATGGTAAAAATAGCGTTTTTTCCATTTCTGGGGTTAATTTTGCGTCTATCAAAAAACTTTTACTGTTATTCCCTAGATTTTAATGCATATTATCAGCACAAATTAAATTTTTTTACTCCGCGACTTTCGGGAAACGAGTTTCCGTCTTTCGGAAAATAGATCAGAGGTGTTTTACATTTTTTTTTTGAGAAATCTATACGAGATATAAAAAAATCTTTTACGGTTATTCCCTAGATAAAGATTCAATGCATCTACCGTATTTTGTTCCAAAGCATATTTAGTAACGGTTGTCGAGATGTAAGGTCTCCCGTTTTTAGAAATTTTTGAAATGTCGGTATGCATGCTCTTAATATAATGCCTCATCCACATGCTGTCCGACCTTCCACGAGTCCCGCGCGAATGAGTAAAAAGGCGTTAACCGTCGGTTACGTATACAGTTCAAGACAATCATCTCGTCCGTACGTCCTTTTACTCATTCACACAAAACTCGTGGAGGGTCGCCGAGCGTGAAGCGGCCGCATTAAGTTAATGTGTGTAGCAGCGAGTGCGGCTTGCCAACCCTTCCTCTAATTTGTGCCTTGCCAATACATAATATTAATAAATTACTCTATTACATATTATTGTGTGTCATTATTTCCTTACTACTCTACTACTCTATTGTGACTCGTATAGTTCTCTGGACATTACACCTAATACTTTGTATCATTATTGTCTTCGTCTCCTTGTCTACTTCAGCCCTGGTCTCTGCACTGCTCGATATAGGTCTCTTACAAACGTTTCTACTATTCCTTTCTGACGTTCACCGTTCTCACCCACTGTCTACCAGCTACTGATGAGGTTACATAGACTACCCATCTTTTCTGTGGTCTTCCGACACCACTTTTATTTGCCCACTTTGTCTTGCAAAGTTAATACCTGACCATTACTAGATTTTAATGCACATTGTCAGTACAAAAAAAAAACAATTATTTATTGCGACTTTCGGGAAACGAATTTCCGTCTTCCAGAAAAAAGATCAGAGGTGTTTTACATAATTCTTTTGAGAAATCTGTGCAAGATATAAAAATATATTTTACAGTTATTCCCTAGATTCTAGATAAAGGTTCAATGTATCTACTCTATTTTTTCCCAAAGCATATTTAGTAATGGTTGTCGCGATCTAAGGTCTCCGGTTTTTAGAAATTTTTGAAATGTCAGTATGCGTACTCTTAAATAGGACCCGATCTTTCAAAGCATGCCCACTATACCCCGCATGAAATAGACATGTCTAGCGGGAAGCAAAGTTAAATAATTATTATATCTGTCCACTTCACATCGCTAAATTCAAATTGTCCAGTCAATGACCACGTCGTAATACTATTTATAATTGGATGTGTGTAGTATAGTGTTATAATATTTATTGTCTATTATTATATTATACAACTATTAGTCCCTATTGTCTCTAGACTCGACCAGATACTCCACACTTGTATAATTTAGTGTTATTGCTAGAGACCGGATTATATGCATTTGCATATTTTGGAAATTTATTCAGGATTTTGCATATTTCAACAAAAATGTACTGATGATGCATATTTGTGTGAAATTTTAACAGTCTCTTTGCAAAGTTTGAACGTTTCTAAAACAAAAACGTTGGTGTCCAGTTGAAAATGTAGTAGAAAAATGAAGTAGGTTAAACAATAACTGGCTAATCGTAATTATAAAAAAAAATAAACATGATTTTATGATGTCATCCAAACGATACCAAACTAAAATTAAGTTAAATAAAATCTTGTAGTAACGTTAATTTCTTGTATTTGTTTAAATTTATGTTGCTTATTTTAATTTTATTTTATTGCAAACAAAAGCACAAAACAGACAACAACTATAGATATAAATATAATATGTAGATGAGACAATTAGTCCATTCATAAATCAGCTGTCACCCACAAGCATGCGCCACAGTTAAATTAAAACATATAAGTTCATTCCGGTCGTCTCACACACCCATACTCAATCTCGCTCACACACTCACCCATCGCACACCTCAGATTTTACTATTTTATTTTGGTACTTTTTTTTTGGTACGTTTTCTTGCATATTTCGAGCATTCATGATGCATATTTGCATGCATATTTCATCAATTTTAAGTTGCATATAATCCGGTCTCTAGTTATTGTGTACACGTGAATCGGAGAATCGCTTACATCTATAGTCTATAGGTAATAGTAATATATCGTCTTGTAAACCATTAGCGAATTTATTGGGTATTATTAACAGCGTTCACATGTACGCACGGCCCAGAGGAACATACCTAGTACAGTCATACATTCAAACACCGCCGTAATGCTTAAGCGTTGGTCCCGGTCCAAAAAGGAAACGTACTCGCCAATGATGTGCTCCGCGTCGAGTGGACACGGTCAGCGGACACTACACCCGAGGGCCCTTCGAATTTTTGACTTTCTTTTCGTGTTTAGAACAGGATTTTGCGTTCCGTCGATTCTGACAATATTTTTTGACCGTTTATGACAGCTCATTTGAACCAAGGAAGACTTTTTTACTCTGTCGTTTTGATAGAAATTGGAAAGATGTAAGAAGGACATGTTTTATCTTTCGCCCGTGTTTTGAGTGAATTGTAGTCTTGGACGATATAGTATGTCGCCACGATCGCAAAGGTCTTCTGGTTACCATGAAATGTAAAAGAATTCTATCATCACAGGTCCCAGCTGAGATAGCTTGGACGCGTCGTCCGATTGCCAGAGGAACGGCTTCCGTTAAAAGCTCTGGAACGCGAGGGTACAGGCAGAAGACTGGTTGGCCGCCCCAGAAATAGCTGGTCGAAGCAGGTGGCAAAGTTGTGCGAAGAGAGACTGTGGTTTGAGTGGCCAGAGGGCCTGGAAACTGTAAGTTACATGGGCCTCTGGCGAAGATATGCAGATGCTTTGAGCCGCCGACCCAACCGAGGATAGAAGGGGAAGATGTATGTAAGTATGTACACTGTACAGACAATACTTACTATCCGCCCCAATGCTGATAACAACTAATTTACGAAATACTCGTCAAACCAATGACGTTTTCAATGGTGTTTGAAGGTTAAGGATAATTTGTGGTGTAAATTGACTGTAGTTCGGGCTCATTTTGCCCACTGGTTTGCGTACGGAACTCGCCATACCACTGCAAGATATTATTGTTGTGTTCTGTGTATTAACAATGCTAGTATTAATGACTTGGAGCGCGTATTCCGAGTTGCGGCGTTATATTAGTTTTATTAAACATACTTAGGATTGTACCTATATTGAGAGGGACACACGATGAAAGCTCGTTCCTGGAACAATTATATATTTTTCTCTCTAATTTATTTCCACACACCTCGATTCTTTATTCGCTCCTATACTCTGTATTCCCACGTGTTCGCAGAATAGTATACATTTGTAAATTGGCCAGATATATCATCCTGCTTTGTGTATTATACGTATCGTGTTGGATTTCCATAAAGTCTCTTTCAGTTGTATGTTTTCAGAAGTGATTGTTTGAGGAAAATACAATTCGTGTTTTCGGAACGACATTCAGTACTAGTCCGAGAGCCCGCTGCTTAATTTATGACGTATCTGTTTTTAGATCGAAATGTGGTATAAACGATAGCTTACCAATAGGGTATTACATCGCACTAGGGTTGCCTATCAAAATCTTGCCGCAACCCCCCCTGCCCCCCCCGAAAAGGTCCCTCTTTGCGGTTTTTCGCATTTTATAGGAATATGGTAAGAGATAGGAGAAAGAAGTCAACGACAAAAATAATCCTTGCTAAATTCTCTACAAAAAATATTAAGTCAATTTTTTCATAGGACTAGTAGTTTACCCGTAATGGCCGGTCAAAAAACAGGATATTTTTTGAAAAAATAAAAAAAAAAGTTTGATTTTTTTTCTTTCACATTCTTTCACCCATTACTACTAACATTTTATGAAAAAAAAAAATTTGGCCTGCGGCGCTATATCACTGGTTATTTTATGAAAAACTAAATTTTAAGAATTTTCGTCACTGAGTTTTATTGTAATAACTCCGAAATTATTAAATGTATGAACATAAGTTATAGCTCGTTTTGTAGCTAAGACTATGGTTATTAATTCTTTCTTTGACTATTTTCCTGTAGCTCTTGTCAATTTTCAACCAATTTAGTTTAAATACATTTTTTTTGTATTTTTAATGAATTTCGTTTTGGGCCGGCCATTGCGGGTAAACTGCTAGTTCTACAAAAAAAATGATTTAACATTTTTTGTAGAGAATTTAGCAAGGATTATTTTTGTCATTGACTACTTTCTCCTATCTCTTACCATATTCCTATAAAATGCGAAAAACCGCGAAGAGGGACCTTTTCGGGGGGGGGCAGGGGGGGTTGCGGCAAGATTTTGATAGGCAACCCTAGTGCGTTGTAATACCCTATTGGTAAGCTATCATTTATACCACATTTCGATTAAAAAACAGATACGTCATAAATTAAGCAGCGGGCTCTTGGACTATACGACTGTATCGATATCAATGGAAGCTATAACGGGAATTCTATCGCTTGCTCTAGTAGTTTTATTGTCATTTGTATAGTAATCCGTATTGCGGTAAAGTATTGCCTTGCCAAGTTCTGTAACTTTTGCTACCTCTTTCGTCTGATCACTTCAGTGGCGTCTGAAATTTGTTTCTTCATCTGTCTTGATGTAGTTTTTTCGACCAGGTGTGGTAGACTGACCTTTTACTTTGGTAGTGTATCATTATTATTTCATTTTACGCAGGATTCCTTGCGGGATAAGCAGAAGAGTAGAACAACAGACATCAGCCTTTACGAATTCAGAGCTGTATAGTCGTTATTAAGAGATTGTCCGCTCTGTGTCCAGATCGTGGGTGAAACGTAATAATAATAATTTGACTATTTTGGGCGCAGTTTAGCGATAAAATCGCCCCAACGGCACCTTACATTTTTCTTTATCGCCATATAGAATCGTCACAAACAGTAAAAATGATAGATTAAATCACCATATAGGATCGTCATAAACAAAATAATAAAAATAAATCTAATCAGTTGTGGTTAACTCCCGTCATTGGCTGACCAGTGACCGACCCGCAGTTACGCTCAAAGAGGTGAGTCTTCAGCAGCCTCCTGAACTCCTCCAGGCTTTTGGCACACCTAACATCGAGTGGAAGTGCATTCTGTAGGCTTGGGCCCGCTGCACAGAATGCACGGTCACCATCATAACCCGTAGAAACAGCCCTTCGCGGCTCTTCTAGTTCATGCGCTAGACTCACAGCCGACCTCAGCGTCCGATGCCTCCAGCTGTAATGCTTGTTTTTATCAGTTTGTGTGTTGTCCTCACAAGTCCTCATCAATATGGTGTCTAAAAACATTGATTGATTTAGCACTCTGCTCACTGACCATCGCACGGAACGGATATATAGATCTAACACATGCCTCTATACTCTATAGTAATACACCTATGAATTACATGCTTCCTGTTCCGATGTTGGTATAGTCCTACATGCTATTGTGGCATATTGATACAAGTGCGATATTATAGCTATTTTATTAGGAAGTTCCTGTGCGGCGCGGCGCACGGTGGTGATGCGGAATTGCTCCTTTTTTGGGAGAGGTCACGGTAGCAACAGTAGGTACGTAATGCATTACTCATCGGTTTTGTTGCGAGAACCTGTGCTATCTTTATTTGCGATATGAATATTCGATATTGTTACGTAATTATTTTTACTTTGTAACAAATTAAATTTTGTACGTATTTTTTTTTGCTTTGTAGGAGATTAAATTTCTCAGTAATTAATTATTTTTACTTTGTAGCAAATTAAGTTACTGAGGTACGTAATTCTTTTTACTTTGTAGGAGATTAAATTTCTTAAGTACGTAATTATTTTTATCTCGTAGGAGATTAAATTTCTTAGGTACGTAATTATATTTACTTAGTAGCAAATTAAATTCAATTAGTTACGACCATTTTTACTTTGTAGCTAATTAAATCGAAGTATGAATAATTGTTACAGATACCTATGCCTACCCAAGTATGCTAGTGAGACTTGGGCATGTTAGAGGACGTATCAGGGTTAAATGTAGTGTAAATGAAATCGTTGACAAGAATGTGTGGGAAAACATTGAGCGATAGGATAAGGAATTATGTTATTGGAGAGATGAGTGACTGTAAGATGGGTGTAGTGACTCGATTAAATGGGGATAAGCTCAGATGGTTTAGGCATGTTGAGAGAATGAATGATGATAGGATTTCTAAAAAATAACCCTGCAGTTCAATTATTAGTTCTTGTCTAAGGTTCCGAGGTATAGCTCTCCACATACGTCCGAAAGTTCAGTTCACCGAATCGACCGTTTGCAAAAAAGGTCCGACCACAACCACTTTCTGAATTCAAAATCAGGGTGAAGTGATTAGACCAGGCCTATCGCTGAATTCAGAGAGAGGTTTTGATCTGAGCTTTTTTGCAAACGGTCGATTCAGTTAACTGAACTTCAGGCGTGTGGAGAGCCTATGGTATCATTTTTTCCGTTGGTATTATTGCCTGTTCTATTAATTTTGTTGCATCGTGTGTTATTGATAAAGTTCATTCAATTGAGTGTAAATTATTTTGCGAGATGATGTCTATTAAATGCGTTATATTTGTAGCATCTGTCATCGCGTCATTGAATAATACTACAATGTTGGATTGGAACTGAGCGTCCATCAGTCGACGCTACCCAAGTTAAAACTATTAAGATGATAGTGTTGGGTATTTCAGTGTTTTGATTCGATATTATTATTCAATCATATGAGCCGTGCGATGTGCTGACTGCTGTTACATCATGTAGTGAACTTGAAAATCGCGTTATATTTAGGTTGCTCCAATATTTATATTATTATCATCGAATAGTATTTTATGTAATTGATGTAACGAATGATATTAAGGGCTTGGCACCTAGAATGTCGTCACAGTAATTTCCCACGGCATTAAGGTTCAAAATCGCGTGAACAATCGCATGAAAAAATTGTAAAAATAACGTTTTTTCCATTTTTCGGGGTTAATTTTGCGTCTATCAAATAACTTTTACGGTTATTCCCTAGATTTTGATGCATATTATCAGCACAAAAAAAATTACTCCGCGACTTTCGGTAAACGAGTTTCCGTCTTTCGGAAGAAAGATCAGAGGTGTTTTTTATTTTTTTTTTTGGGAAATCTATACAAGTTTAAAAAAAAACTTTTACGGTTATTCCCTAGATAAAGGTTCAATGCATCTACCCTATTTTGTTCCAGGGCATATTTAGTAACGGTTGTCGAGGTATAAGGTCTCCCGTTTATAGAAATTTTTGAAATCTCGGTATGCATACTCTTAATATTATGTTCGTAGCGTATCTACATAATATTATCTGCTCGCCCATAGAAGTTTGTTAAAGTATCTGAATGATAAGCCAAGGACGTGCTTTGATACTCTTTTAAGATTGTCTTTAGTTAAAAATTTCAATTGTCGTGATATCATTTTGAAGTAGTAAGGTTTTAGCACGCTCCTAAGATACACTAAAGTTTTTCTTCTGTTGATTTTCTCAAGTCGGGATGAGTTGGTTTGACTTGATACGTAATTTTTCCGCATATCGCTAAATGTTTAATCTGTGCAGGTGCTTATATTTCAAGATTTTCAAGTAAGCGTTCCGACTTTTTGTTTTGATTTGTTTTTCTGTGTCGAGTAATTTTCAAGCGTTTTTTACGAGAGCCAGGATTTTAAAGGCATATGAATCTAGCTTTCCGCTGAACACTGTTTTGTGGAAATATATTTCGGCATATTTTCGAGGATTCTCTACTATTCAATAATGTATTGTTTATTGTTATTTATCGTCCCCAGGCCTAAATAGGGCACTTGCACCGGTCAACATTGAAAGACATACACGGACTTTAGGCCCTCCGCATCCCCGGGTATCTAAGGCGCATATAGCGTCTTCTTTACCCGCACTTATTAGCAAAATATTTTTAAGAGGTGGGCTCAGAAGGGAGCCTCCCGACAAACCCCACCCTTAACTTTCACCTTAACTTTCAAGTTTAACATTGTGATAAACTGCATCGGAATTACTACGAAAGTGTTTGGTCCATCAGTCAGTGATTTCGTTAATTCGCATTTTACCCCGTTATGTTTTCTGAGTTTGTTTTGAGTATTACTGTGTGTTTCTTTAGTACGTTTTCCTTTCGAAGTGTTTTGCCAGAATACATAATGTGTGGTTTAATTAGCGTATTATAATAGATATGTAGGTACGATTTAGTACCACACATGTGTCTCTGTTAGTTAGGCTAGATATATTGTTATACTTGGGTTGATACAATTGTATGATAATTAATAAATGTTCATAACATCTAGTTTAGTGTATAAACTAAGTGTCTCTCTGCCTGTCCCACTCCCTCTCCTCGTCATATCCTCCTTTCCTTCCCCGAGTCGCTACGTGGCCGGGCCATTCATAAAATTCTCCCGTGGAATTGTGCCAATGATAATATTATCATCAATACTCCTCTGTATTGTGCGTTCCTCCATCTCTCCCCATCCTTTTACATTCAAATCTACCCGTCTTTATCTGTCGTTAGTCTTTATTATTGTCGTGCATTCTTTTTTTATTCTTTGCATTTTACCGGGAAATTTTGGTAAAATTTTCTTTTCCAATCCGACATATTTGAAGTATGGTTCACCAATTTCTATTGTCTTACGTAAGAATTCGATGAATTCTTCGTAAAGTTAACATTTTTGTTTGATCGTTTCACATATACAGACCTAAAGGTCATAGATTTTCATCGCGTCAGAATAGCTTCAAACGACTTTGTACATAAGTGATTGAAGTTTGGTTCCAAGATGTTTTTTCTTATTTTTTCGCCTTTACGGTTTTTCGTGAAAGTCTTTCCACAAAAATAACTGTTTACTTATTTAAACAGAAGCGGTCTCACTCGCGCTGATTAGAGAATAAAGTCGTTGAATTTTGATGACGTTTTGTTCTTATAAATTGTGTCTAAATGAGACGTATGGCTCCGTGGACTTTTCTAATTTTGAGAACAACCAAGTGGTTTTAATTTCAAACATGTTTGTCAACAGGGTGTGATCTGTTTTTGTTTACAAATTAAATACGTGGAATAATCTACGTTTGACTTTAAATTTGACTTCCTGTTCTGTTTTATGTCTGTTGTTTCTGTTGGTCTTCCATAGCTTCAATTAACAATTTATTTATCATAAAAAAACACGTTTAAAACAAGTCACACATCACGACTCCTAATATCTTAAACAACAAGCAATTGTCAATTTCTTTTATCTAGCCAGCACCCCAAATCGGCCTACAGTCCCAGAAACGAAATAATCTACAAATAACTAATTGTTTCTATGGTAGATCCATGAGTGTATTGTAGATGATATCAGCTGTTGCTTTAAACTTTGCTCTCAAAGATAGGATTATTCTCATCCAAAGCCATATACGGAAATGTATCAAAGATAATAAAATGTGTTTGACACGTCATGATTTTATTGTCTATTGTCCGCTAATCTAATGAGCCGATCATTTGAAAACCAATAAAAACGTCACACAAACACAATAATTGTAAATTGTAATAGTGTTTTTCAAATTACCAATCACAAGCCATAAATCAAAAGTTTTACAAATAATGCCGCTTAATGTTTCTGCGTCACAGCGAGTGTTTGTTAGTAAAGTTTATTAATTGGTATGAGTGGCGAATTCCAAATATCTCGATCATCCAACAATTCGGCTTCATCTACCGAGAAAAGCGACGTTCGTAACGTGTATTACTATTATTAGCTTTTGATACTATTTGTAATACACACTGCATCGGTGACAAATAAATTTGCCTACGTAACTTGCCGAGGAATTCGTCCCAAGTCAACTGTGTGGATCTCCTGTCTCGTCCCGAGAATCTGTGAACGAGTCATGATGGATGACTGTATCTAAATACTTCCAGAATCGTATGATAGTTATGCCAGGATTTCATCCACGAATTCCATTTCGACTTTGGTGTTATTGTGTTGGATGCATGCCTTTTATTGTCGTGTTTTAAGCACGATCCGCCTATTTACTTTACAATGATTAGCTTGTAGGGTATTAATGTTGTTCTGTGGGGTACATGTCTCCTGTATGTAACAGATAGCATAATGCTCTTCTCTTCTGACGCTGCCGCCCAACGGTGGCAGAAGTCATGCGAAATAATAATAGTAATGATTAGCTTTTCAGTCAGGACCTTATAAGTCATCGTTCCCTTTTCAATACTTTAGTGTGTGTCGTGCCTCTAGTCTTTGTCGTTTCGGATCATCGTGAATATCACTAAACAACCGGTGACCTTTTAAGGTTTTTTGCGGTATGATAGTTGATGTTTAATGAATATTTCGTGCACTGTCAGCTTTCTTATCTTTAGATTCAGATTTTAAACACCTTCCTATTAAAATAAAGCGTCTTCAATTCGTGAGGTCATCCTGTCTCTCTCTCTTCAAACGGCCGATAACAGTAAAATAATATATGCACTCATGACGACTTTTGCTTTTTATCCTCAGCTCCTTTTCAACCTTTTTCGAAGCAATTTCTCTGGCGTTTATGTATACGAAGTTTTCTGCGCGCTTTTATTATTTTATCTTCGTATTTCGTGGAGATACCTCACCGCTTTTTATAGTAGGGGAACAGGGGGCAGAACCGGGTACTTAAGGAAGAAACGCCGGTTTACGAATCACATATTATTTTTTCACAAAATAAACATTCGATATGACAGATAGGACGACATACACAAATATATAAATACAATAATATGTAAATTAATTAAATGATGTACTGAAATAAAATGTACTATAAAACACGGCCTTGCAAAACCTACGGGGCAAAACCGGGTACCATGAAAACATAGAGAAAAACGTAGTATGTAGTAGGTAATTTATTCGCTGGTATATAATATACATTCATTTACAATGTTAACTGCATTCATAGAACCTTTGTTTTCAGTTTCTTCTTTCTTACATTTGATTTTTTAAAATAGCATCGTGCAAGCCATTCCTAATACATTTTTATATTGAAAATCGGTATTACTGCCGTTTTTTTAAGTTTTTATGCATTATTTACAAAATTATATGGTGTTAAAAATGTTTTTTTCAATAAATTATATGTAATTATTAATATTGTATTATTAAGGTATACCCGGTTATGCCCCGCCTTTGGGTACCCGGTTTTGCCCCGCGCGCATCCCTTAAAACTATTGCGTGTATTTTTGCATACGCGTTATAAAACTCATTTTAAAATATCAATAACAGAAGAAAAATAACCAATTTAACATTATGTGTATTAAAAATAATTAATATTTATGCGTACATAAACTGAAGGCGAACTCAATATTCAAGTCACTCTTAAGAAAATCGCAAAAACAGCAAAAATATTTTCAAAAATTTTTCCCTCGAAAACGAACTTAGTCACAGCCGTCAGATTTGGGAGGCCGACTTAAACCATCCTGAAGTGTATTTGGGCAGCTTGACCCTGGTCAGTATTCTTGTGGTATTGAAGATATCAACGGTACCCGGTTCTGCCCCCATACCCGGTTCTGCCCCCTGTTCCCCTACCTTAAACCTAGACTTGTCTGTTCAAGGTGCGTTCCCTTCCTGGTAAAAAATAGGAGAATCTATCGCTTGTTCCTTGCATATTGCAAATGACTGCTTGTGATACTTTAAACATTTCCCATCCTGTACACACATCGTTTTGTTTTGAACCTTTATTAATTCACAGTTTACGTCAATGCGTACATTATCAGGCCCTTCTATTCTCGTCTTGATGATAAGCTTCTTTATGATGACGTATGTTTCAGTGATGGTTGCACGGCCGCGTTTGAATGTATTTTTAGTTTGAAGGGCCGGCGATGACAGGTCTTGGTGGATTATTTGCGGAATGTCACCAATGGATGTTTCATGTTCAGATTAGGTACTCTACCTACCAACACAACTGATGGAGCTTAAGGGACTCTTCGAAGGAATGTGGGAATGCTGTTTCGGATTATATCACGTCGTATTATGAAATTAAGTTTAACCGTAGATACGAAAGACTTGTGCTGGATTTCACCAACTTTTTAGATGAGGAATAGCGGAGATAGGAGCTACCTAGCACAAATTTTGTATGAAAAATAATGACAAGTGGCTCCTATCTCCGCTATTCCTCACCTAAAAAGTTGGTGAAATTCAGCATATGTGTTTCTGGCATATTTTTTCTTCTTCTTTCTCAGCCGTTTCAATTCCAATGCTGGATCTAGGCCACCCCTTTGACTTTCCACAGATCCCTATCCTAGTTATGCTGCATCCACTCGTTTCCTGCGATTCGCCTCACGTCGTCAGACCATCTCGCCTGAGGTCTTCCTACGCTTCTTTTGGTCGTTCTAGGTTGCCATTCGAGAATCTTTTTGGTTCATCTAGAATCGGAGCGTCTGGCAACGTGTACTGCCCAACCCTGGCATATTGCTTTTCTTTATTTGAATTGGTATGTGGTATGGGTTCGCTGGTGGAAATGCAATGTTGAGATTCATTCGGCGTTATTTCTATTCTGATGAGCCATGTTTTTTTATTGTAACGAGCAAAACAGAGGTTAATCCATATTAACGTCTACCTTTTTTACCACATTTGAGTTGGTGACATAATTTTGACTCTCACATACATATTCTTTTTTACGTGTATCGCAGTGTTTTTTTCTACGTTTACATACAGTTATATTTAATAGGTTTTATTATTACTTATAATAATTGACACATCTTGTTTCGAGAGATCTCTTCCTCGTTTTCAAATCAGAAATACAATATTTTAACTCGATACAAAAATGACATTTCGGCCAAAAAAGTGTCATCACGTATGTTTGTGTGTGTGCGTGTATGTGTGTGTATGTGTCAGTGGTTGAGGAACGATATTATAATAAGCACGTTGTTTTTTCTAAATATATCTCAGGGAGTTTTAAATAGCTCACCACTGCTGATATAGAACAAACTGTAGGTATAGATGTGTCTTAACAGTCATCGTGATGTATTTACCTGAGCGATGCAGACATCAACTCATCGTCTTGTTATTGTATCACGCTATTAGGAACTTGGTACTACTAAGATGAATAGTTGCGGACAGGTGGAAGATAATGTTGTGGACTGTATCAACTTTGTTGGTATCACTATTCTGATTTGTTTACGTGATTTTGTTGCCTAAGAAAACGTTTTGTTTTCTGTTACTTCTTCGTCTCTGTCCTGCGTTGCTCAGAAAAGGTTGTCCGTTTTCTCTAATTCGGTCTGTTGGACTCTCTAATGTTGCGCTGCAAGGATATATGCTTTCTACCAACTCCTCGTCCTTTTTTATTTTTCCTTCTACAGTAGGTATCAGTGGGAAAAGGCGATGCTATTCTCCATGAATTTCTACGCCAATACTTTCAGTATTCAAACTATTGTTAGATTTTAGTTAGTTGGGTTCATCCGATATCTGCCTTATGCAGAATTTTGTAGAAGTTTTCTCAAAGCTAAGTTGTATCAATCCCATTCATCTTAAGACACCCTGCTTCGGTGGAACAGTTATTATTTTGTGTCATACCTAATTGTTTCTCATACATACTTAATAGTAATACTATTTACACATGATTACATATTGTCAATACGTATTTCACTTTGTTGGCAGAAAACAAAAGCTCTATCTCTCACATAAGTGTGTAAGATAGGACTAACGATGAGCGATCTATGCCGTCACTAGAACTCTACAATAATATCTCTATTTAGATACATTCGCCTCTTCTTCTGCAGCAAAGATTTACATTTGGTCTCCACTCCATCTTTTCCTCGGCACAATATTCAGCTCTATGCTCCAGGTATGAGGCGCAGCTCATATCCTCACAACTTTCTCCAGATATTTTAATCGAGGGCGCTCTCTGGACTTTGTTCCCTCAGCGATTCATAATTACCTACGTCTTTTTTGTTACTTATGGGAGCTCTTGCATTCTTCTTCTGCTCTCCGATCCCTTCATGGAATCATACAGATAAGGTCACTTCAGGGTCTTCGATCTTGGTGAGAGCGTCTCCTACTTTAACAGTTTGTCATTGTAAACTCTTTTGGTGACTCGATTGGGTCTGATCTATATGTTGAAATCAGGTCAATTTTGGCTAACCTCGCTTTCTTGCACGCTCGATTCTTTCAGGCCTATATTTTCCTATTAGTCTTATTAGGACCTGATTATGGCCAAGAAAGTCGCGGCTTATTGGAGTGGTAGACTTTAGACCGGACACCTAAAGTAAGTAAGTCTTATCATCGTCCTTTTGCTCCACATGTCGTGTATATCTCAACACGTTTTAGTTTTTTACCTCATCTCTTACTCTATCCCTCAGCATTTTCTACACATTATTTTCAACGATCTAATCTCTGAAGTGCTAATTCCACCTTCATTGTACCTGTTGTGTATTGGTCGAAAAACTCTACACAAATATTCATAAAATCAGTTTGCAAATCATTCGACAGCAGGTGAATGCATATAATGAAAGTAATATATACCTACGTAAAGTAAATCGTTTTCTTTAGATTGATGTCTTTAATTTTTGTCTATTTCTGCCAAGTATTTGGACTTGTCTACATTTTTGCAAACATAAGCATGTTGTACTTCTAATCTCGTACTGTTGCAATGCATTTATCTAGGTGCTCTAGGGTGTTTCATTTTGCAAAAATTTGAATGCCATCTTCACACCAATAAACTAATATTGAAAGGAGTGGCAAGCCAACCTCACGAATGTTCGTCCGAATTCCCTTTTAATTCATGTCATTTGGATAAGTTCTGTATTAGATGTTGTACATAGTGCTAAAACACATATCGCTGATATTGTAGTCCTAAATGGTGCAAGAGATGAAAGAAATACATGAGAAGGCCATCAGTACTAATTACTATGAACTTCATGAGATAAAATTGTGCTACCTCTAAATATTATCCAATCTTATTGAAATTTGGCATAAATGGTTTTTGCATAACATAGACCGTAAGCGAATTCATCCTTAAATCAACATTTTATTTTTTCTCATACAAACATGAAACACCCTAAGGTGCTCTCTTGTATTCATTTGATACATGCGTGTGTATACTATTATATAGATATATCCAACTGTTTGTATACATTAGACATATGTATATAACTGATGTCTTTATTTATATTTCTTCAGCCAAACCGTCTCAACTTCACAGCGAGAGTATTTCACCGCACATTCAGAGATATTCATTGCGAATTTTACCCGTTAGAAATTACGATTGATTAAAAAACTACGCCAATCTAGTTAGTTAGAAGTTATAGTTTTTTTGGGGTTCGGGGTTTTGCGTTTTCTTTTTTTTTTCGTTTCTATTTTATATCTTTCTCAGTCATATCATTCTAGTCATTGTTTCTATGCTTTCCGTGTTTGGACCTTGGGAGTTCAGACTGAATTGGGAAAATTATTGATCACAATAATTTTGTAGGTATTTGACAGTTTCGAATCCTATCTATCATTAGACACACCAGCATATTACGCGCTCTATCATGGTATGCACCACATTGGCAAGAAGTATTATGGTTGAGATGCAGGATATTACAGTTTTACTTACATTTGAGTTAAATTAACACTTTGTGTGTTAATTGTGCATGAAGAAATTCTCAAACACTGAGGACCGTATTCTAGAAGAGTTTGAATTTTTACTTTGAATTGACCTGTCGAAGGATGCTAAAGTCCTCGTAAGTCCGTCATCTTCTTAATAAATCCGTGGGAGATGTTATAGATTACTGAATGACATAGTCTTTCGTTTCATTTTGTAACAATCAGTTCCCGTCGATCAGGATTCCTCTAGAACTATTATTGTTATTTCTTATGGCTTCTGCCACCGTTGGGTGGCAACGTCAGAAGGTAAGAGAATTACGATATCCGTTACATACAGGAGACATGTACCCTACAGAGCAACATCCGGGCTTCCAAGCCAATTAGCCGTGGCATTGTGGATATCTGCACATGGTCCAGGGATGCTCTTAGAGGACAGTCTTCGACAATGTGCTTGATGGGTTGCACTGGCTCTCCACAGTCACAGGCAGGAGAATCTGTGGAACATTTGAGCACATCGTCCATGCTCCGTGAAGTAATTGTAAGAAGTATTGTTCATACGGAATCACTTGTAGGATAGGACACTCACTTGTAGCGTGTGCGTTACGTTACAGAGAGAGGGAGCAAAGGTAATATTGTATTGTGTATAGTGTAGATATTGTAATGTAGCATAGTGACTATTGAGAGATGAACGAGACATTGGGACTGTCTTCGGCAAGTTTATTTCCGTCCGTCCACGTCTCGCGAATGATGGATCACTCTTGTGCCGCGACTACTCACATAACCTACAATACATCTCAGATCACGACACGCAGTCTTTATATTATTGTAAACATAATATAGCACATCTACTGTGATATCAAACAGACACACACGCACTTTGCTACTTGATACAGAGGTGTGGCTGATAGTGATAACGCTCTAGGGAATAAATTCATATTGCATTCACTAGTATGTATTGAGTTGGGTATAGATTTACCGAATTTCTTCAAATAATAGAAACAAGGCTCGTCTAAAGGAGACTGTGTTATGGGACATGATGTGTGGACCTTTTAGTTGTGCGTTTTTTAATTTGGGTGCATTAGCGCACTAGGTACAGTCCTTTAACTTTCTTTCTGGAGAGGCCTTACCATTCTTCCTCATTAGAGGTTTTTTTATAATCCACATGATCGCCGAGTTATGTCGCCTGGCGCCATGGCATTGAAACTAGTGTTAAAGGTCCTCAGCGACCCGTACATTTGCTGCCCCTAGCTCATTCGATTTGTTTGTATTTATTGTAGGTTACATGCCATTGTGTGGTTTGTTATTTATGTTTTAAAGAGGGATATTGAAGGAGTCATTCCGGGCGGTGTTGCTGGGTGGTGCCTTTCCGGCTAACCCTGGAGCCGTTCGAGTAACTTTGGGTTGAAGAGCGAATAAAAAGGCACCAACATAGTTTGTGTTATTAGTGTGCGAGGCGGGTCTTCAATATATTTTCTTCTTCTGGTAGATCCAAGATCTGTGTTGACATGTGTCAGTCCTGCTCTTGCGACAAGGACGTTCATCTCTTTTGCCATCTCTTTGGAGGTCTCTCCTGTGGTCGGCGCCCCTCTGGGATCTCGTGCATCACAGCTCTGGGAAGTCTTGTTCGGTCCCTTCTCTCAACATAATCCCTCCAGAAACGCCTTCTCTGCTTGCTCCATAGTACAATGTCTTCTACATTACAGGTTCTGCGTATCTCGGTATTGGGTATTCTACTGTCTCTAAGTGTCTTGCCCGCAATGGGTCTTAGCGTCTTCATTTCGGTAGTTCCGAGAAGGTGTTCAGTTCTCACCTATTAATCACAATATATTTTACTTTTTTTAATTTAGGAGAAATAATGGTCCAAGCTAGATGGACCACTAGGCTGTGTAGGCGGCGTGAGGAGATAGATCAGTTAATTGAATCATTTCATCAATATCGCCATGTCTAAATATTTCTTTAAACACGTAATGTTAATTATGTGGGTGGGTTTATTGATTGAAAAACTATGTAAAATACCAACATTCTTATACATTCTTATTATGACTCATTGTTTTTATCGGGAAATCTGATTAACATAGAGATTCCACGATTGTGTTGTGCGTTGATTATAATCCGTTTATTTTAATTACAATCTATTTTTATTACACTATAATATGTAGTTGGATTAAATTAAAAAACATAGTTTTCCCATGTTATAATGCTGTAAAAGAGAAATGCTTGCGTAATGTAATTGGGTGTTGTCAGTCAGAATGTTGATATTTCTTAAAGGCTTGATATTAAGAATGGCGTCACAGTCATTTTCCACGGCACGAAGGTTCAAAATCGCGTGAACAATCGCATGATAAAATGGTAAAAATAGCGTTTTTTCCATTTTTTGGGGTTAATTTTTCGTCTATCAATAAACTTTTACGGTTATTTCCTAGATTTTATTGCATATTATCAGTACAAAAAAAAATCTCCGCGACTTTCGGGAGACGAGTTTCCGTCTTCCGAAAAAAAGATCAGATGTGTTTTTCACATATTTTTTTGAGAAATTTATATGTACAAGATATAAAAAATCTTTTACGGTTATTCCCTAGATAAAGGTTCAATGTATCTACCTACCCTATTTTGTTCCAAAGGATATTTAGTAAAGGTTGTCGAGATCTAAAGTCTCCTGTTTTTAGATTTTTTTTAAATGTCAATATGCCTACTCGATTTGATGCGAAGATTCCCTCAAGATGCTGCGTTGCATTGTATGCTAATATAACTTTTCTACTCTTCTATCTGTATAAGATTATATAGATACTACTTATCTGTAGCTAATCCGCAGATATATCTATCTAGCAGTGGCGAAGGGTGAATTTCTGTAGAAAGGAAGCCGGAGATAACATTTCTTATGGGATTACGTCAGATTAGACACTATTATACCAATCATTTTTTCCAAAAGAAAAGGTAACTCGATGGGAATCGTGTTCTTAGGTAGTTTCGCGCCTGCTATCTAGATGTACTATTTATTTCCGAGTATATATCGGTACATATGTTGATATAAACGTTTTAATTGTTATTAAATTGTAATTTATAAACACTACATGTACTTACATGTACATAATATAGCTAGCTAGCTGTTGATTCAGTGAAAACAAACATTTTCTCCATTCATGAATCGCTTTTTACTTATAAAAATATCTGTGTCGGCGCAGAAGATTTTTTTTCATTTTTTTATTTCATTTATTTAATATCCACAAAATATATAACAAGCAAAAAATATAAGTAAGAAACAAGTATTGGATTTTATTGCCCCACTAGGCGAAAGCCTGTTCTGGGGCAATACTAACTACAATATAGTTCAAGGCTACATGTATGGAAAAAATAACAAAAATACTGGAAAAAGCAATATAAATGATTCAAGAATGTTGTAGACTGATTACGGTACAATGGTTGAGGATTAGTTAGTTAGGTCTGTTTATTATAATGCAATATGTTTATTAGGAGGTGTACACTGTACAGCCGTGAGAGATCAAGTTGTCCATGAAAGGACATAGAAATTTATTTAATTATTAGATTCTGTGTGTGGTTGACCTCAGATGTTTATTATTTTACCTGTAAATAAAATTATGAAAAAACAAGAAGTTTTGAAAGAAAATGCAGACTTCTGAAAGACATCAATGTTTGATGTGTTTCGTGTAGGATTCTGTGAAAATTCTCAGAAATACGGGAGATTTGCATAGAATAATTCTAAATACACTCAATAAAAGCCACATCTACTAGGTGAATAAAAGTTATCCTTCTAGTACTTACATATCGTTTGGTGTTGTAAAGAGGTACAGTAATTTTCTGTGAGTTTAAAGTCTGACATCCAACGCCTTACTTCTTCTTCTCTATGTGTCCTGTCGGGTCCCCCCGACGTTGACGACCACTTGGGAGAACGCCTCTCTGTCCTGGGCAGTGCGAAACAGCTCCTCCACAGTTCTGATCCCGGTCCACTGCCGAATGTTTCGAAGCCAGGATAGTTGCTTCCTTCCGACCCCTCTACGGCCCTCTATCTTATAACGCCTTACGCCATAGGATAAATTCTATAGAGCCAGGCTGGTAGCCCTGCCAACGAAACCCGAGTTAAATAGATTAAATTAAACAAAAACTGTAATATTCTACAAATTTCGAAGAACGTTATTCTTATGTACTAAAATTGATGACGCCCTGGTTGAGAATTTCTGTAGTATACCTACTAGTAGAGTATACCTTAGTAGAGCTCGGAAGAAAGAAAGTATTTAGTATAATATTGTATTGTTTTGACTGCTGGTTATAAGAACTATAAGATATTGTTAATAAATAACGCATCAAAGTATGAATTATTATTATAATAATATTATGCATGTATAATGTGTGCTCGTATGTGTATTGTTTATTTATTGTGTGCAAAATTATCTTTTTTTATTGCCTATCGGAAATGCATTCTTTTTGTTAATTTTTTTTCAATTTCGCAAAATCCCGGATGACGGAATTCACAGCTCCCACGTTTTTCCGTCAGTTTTCCATTGTATTTTATTGATTAAATTGCGTTAATTGAATAAAATACATGGTTGTAGTTGTTCGCGTTGAAAGATTCAATGTCTAATAATTGAAGATTATTTTGAAAATCACAATTTATGTTTTTGTGAGAACATCGGAATTTTCTACATGTCGTAGTTGAATATAACAAGTAGTTTTATCTCAACAGATACACAGCAGAGGATGGACCTTCAATCAGGCTTATGACTGATTGTCGGCTGGCTTAATGTGATCACTTTACACTTAAGTAACATTCACCAATTCCAGTCCATCCATCTGCCGCGGCCGGGGATCGAACCCATACTTCCAACATAACAAGCCGGTACTCTACTGGCTGGTACCAGCCTTCACAGCACAGCGGTTAACAACTTAAGTGTAAAGTGATGACATTAAGCCAGCCGACGATCAGTCATAAGCCTGATGGAAGGTCCATATTTCCATCATGTTCTCATTTTCCATATGTAGTAGGCACCCATACCTATTTGTTGTGAAAACTCCTTAGTCTCCTTAGCAAACACCGTTTTGAACTACTCAAGTAAGCAAGTATTTTTTTGTAGGTATTACTCCGGGAAATGAATACAAAAATTCATACCTTAGCTTACATTTTGCAAAGTAGTTCTGGTTTTTGGATATGTTATAAAGGTCGGTCCTGTGATTAAGAATCCAAGTTTTCGACCTCCCAACCCTTGTGCGTTCACTAGGGCGAGCCAAAAAGTGTCGAAATTTCGGTCATTTTTCAGTTTATTGATCATAACTTTTTTACAGTGCATTTTAGAGAAAAACATTGTACCTAAAAGTTGTAAAATATTAAATTCCCTGCAACTTAAGTCTAATAAGTTTTTTTGTAAAATCAATATACAAAGAGTTATGCGTTACCAAAATTTCAATTTTTTTCAAAAAAATGCACTTTTTTTACAATTATTTTCTTTTTTTGAATATATTTCCTAAACGGTACATTTAAGAGAAAAGTGTTGTAACTAAATGTTGTAGATCGTTCAATTTCCAATAAGTTTGATGTCAAACATTTTTATCTCGGAGCAACTAAAATATAGTTGTGATCTTCTGAAAAAAATATAAGACGAACATTTTCGAAACTTTCAGTATAGTACGTATGACAATAGTAATCAGAAAAATGCAATTTAAGAAAAATTTTTTTTGGACATTATTAAGATTGGTGTCGTGGCTTAGAATCCAAGTTTTCGACCTCCTCAACCCTGTGTGTTCACTAGGGCGAGCCGAACACTGCCGATATTTCAGTCATTTTTCAGTTTATTGATCATTATTTTTTAATTATCCATCTTAGAGTGAAAGATTGTATGTAATAATTGTACAGTATTAAATTTCCTGTAAATTAGGTTGGAAAAATTTCCTTTGAAAAGCTATTATTTAAAGAATTATATAATAACAAACATATGTTTATTAAGAAAAAAAATTTTTTTTCAAGATTTTTGAGTTTTTTTTCAGCACGGTACGTTTAAGCGAAAAATGTTCTTAGCAAATATTGTAGAATATTAAATTTGCAACAAAAAATGATACCACACTTTTTTGACTTGGACTAATAATAAAGGAGATATGCTCAGAGGAAAATTAAATATTGAGCTTAAATAAATTTTCAGGAGAGCATATCTCCTTTATTATTAGTCCAAGTCAAAAAAGTGTGGTATCATTTTTTGTTGCAAATTGAATATTCTACAATATTTGCTAAGAACATTTTTCGCTAAATCGTACCGTGCTGAAAAAAAACTCAAAAATCTTGAAAAAAAATTTTTTTTCTTAATAAACATATGTTTGTTATTATATAATTCTTTAAATAATAGCTTTTCAAAGGAAATTTTTCCAACCTAATTTACAGGAAATTTAATACTGTACAATTATTACATACAATCTTTCACTCTAAGATGGATAATTAAAAAATAATGATCAATAAACTGAAAAATGACTGAAATATCGGCAGTGTTCGGCTCGCCCTAGTGAACACACAGGGTTGAGGAGGTCGAAAACTTGGATTCTAAGCCACGACACCAATCTTAATAATGTCCAAAAAAAATTTTTCTTAAATTGCATTTTTCTGATTACTATTGTCATACGTACTATACTGAAAGTTTCGAAAATGTTCGTCTTATATTTTTTTCAGAAGATCACAACTATATTTTAGTTGCTCCGAGATAAAAATGTTTGACATCAAACTTATTGGAAATTGAACGATCTACAACATTTAGTTACAACACTTTTCTCTTAAATGTACCGTTTAGGAAATATATTCAAAAAAAGAAAATAATTGTAAAAAAAGTGCATTTTTTTGAAAAAAATTGAAATTTTGGTAACGCATAACTCTTTGTATATTGATTTTACAAAAAAACTTATTAGACTTAAGTTGCAGGGAATTTAATATTTTACAACTTTTAGGTACAATGTTTTTCTCTAAAATGCACTGTAAAAAAGTTATGATCAATAAACTGAAAAATGACCGAAATTTCGACACTTTTTGGCTCGCCCTAGTGAACGCACAAGGGTTGGGAGGTCGAAAACTTGGATTCTTAATCACAGGACCGACCTATATAACATATCCAAAAACCAGAACTACTATACAAAATGTAAGGTAAAAATACCCATTACCTGGACTATATAGAGTATTCCTTTTTTATTGTCGCAAATTTGAGGGATTGACCCAAATACAGGTTGTACCTAGTTGGGCAATTTCGGCATAAACCGTTTTGTAAGCTAAGTATATTGAAAATAAATAAAGAAAAAAAAAGTTTAGTTGTATTGTCAAAATGTCTATTTGGGTCATGTTTGTTTGGGTATATATAATCCACGGTTCGTTTTCTTCTAGGTATTTATTATCATTGCATAATTCAATAATTGTCACGTATGCATTAGTAATGTATCTGCGTAGTACTAGTACTTATATAGTATTACTATTAGTAATGTACAATGTACATATGTTATTCTGTTATATGTTAATGAGATATTCCACGACTAATTATGTTGTACTCTACCTGTATTAATTAGTAATTACATTTCGCCTAATTATCGCATGTATTGGTACAGGTAAACCCTATACTTAGGTACATACCTAATATTAATATTTGTAGATGTGTTTGTTTAGCTTGGTGTATGACTGAATATATTATTGATTGATAGTCTACATAGACGCGAAGTATATTGTGTTATATATTTTGTGTTGTTTTGTGAAGTTGAGACGATCGCCCTTCCTTCACACAAGCAATAGCTTTAGAAGGAAGGTATATCGTATTAAATTGTGATTTGACCTGTAATGTTATTGAATTGTAATGTTTCTTAAACTGAAATAAAGTAATTTTTATTATTATTATTATACATACACTCGTCGATCGATACTTCGATCGAGAATGTAAACATTGCGATCCAATTATTCCATACTCCTAGCGTACAACGTATAACGTAAAGTTGAGTATGCTTGGGCGTCGCCAGCCTCGGAGCTAAAGGGGGGGGGGGCAACAAAAATTTTGAAAATTGATATAGCATAAAAAAGGCGTAAACAGCGCCGCAAGCGATTTTTTAGTGAGACATATTGAAGGAGGTCGTGATGTGGTTTGTTTATTTGAAAATGTATTCTATACTTTGCACAGTAATATGTGTTATAGGTATAAAGAAGTAATGAAAAATAGCGCCGCAAGCAGGCTTTTTAATGAAACTGATGGATTTTCATACTAATTTTAGAAAATTTATGATATGATGAAATAGTGTGTGGTAGGTAGTAATGTGATTTTTTGTTTGGTTTTATTATTTAGTAATATACCTATTCCAATCTTTAGGAGGGGGGGGGCACATGCCCTCATTGGCGACGCTCATTTGTGTTTGTACGTACAAAGGTCTGGCAATTAGTAAGTACGCTGAATAATTATTAATTACATACAAGATAGTGTTGTGGAGTGTTTGGACTATATCGTGTCGGTTCATTTGTGGATTTTCATCAAAATCCTGGAGGAATCAAGGTCTCTATATTGTTTTCTGTATGATTTTCGTGTTATATGACAATAGACCTACTCTGTTCGCAGGGGATAAACGGTCTCTGACCTCACAAAAAAAAATTTTTTTTTGTGTTTTTTGATGTATTTTTGGGAGATTTTGTCGTTTTTATATTACAGTGGTTTAAAAACTATTTATTCTTCTTTTCAAATAGTCTTCTTTACTCCAGTTTCTGTCTTGAAGTAAAGTAAAGTAATGTAAAGTAAAGAAAGTAAGAAGTAAGTACTCCAGTTTCTGACTAAATCCTGCGTATCCAGGGTGTTTTTTAATTGAGTTTCCCAGTAGTTCTAGCTCAAATATGTTTTCTATTCGTTGATTTTTCACGTTTATATCCTAAGATTCCACCGATGTGACACATATATTATTTAATCGAAATGTGATTTAAGAGTGTGCATACCGACATTTCAAAAATTTATAAAAACGGGAGACCTCCTATCTCGACAACCGTTACTAAATATGCTTTGGAACAAAGTAGGGTAGATGCATTGAACCTTTATCTAGGGAATAACCGTAAAAGATTTTTTATATCTTGTATAGATTTCTCAAAAAAAATATTTTAAAACAACTCTGTACTTTTTTCCGAAAGACGGAAACTCGTTTCCCGAAAGTCGCGGGGTAAAATTTTTTGTTTGTACTGATAATATGCATCAAAATCTAGGGAATAACCGTAAAAGTTTTTTGATAGACGCAAAATTAACCCCGAAAAATGGAAAAAACGCTATTTTTATCATTTTATCATGCGATTGTCACGCGATTTTGAACCTTAATGCCGTGGGAAATGTCTGTGACGTCATTAGCGGTGCCAAGCCCTTAAGTAAGTACACAAAGGATCGTACATGGCCACAGGGTTGCCTAACGTAAATCTTGCCTCGTCACCCCCCTGACTCTCCGAATAGGTCCCCTCATGCGCTTTTTCGCATTTTTTAGGAACACGGTTAGAGATAGGAGAAAGTGGTCCATGACAAAAAATATCCTTACTATAAATTGTCTACAAAAAAGTTCCGTACATTTCTTCATAGGTCTAGCAGTTTACCCGCAATGGTCGGCAAAATACCAAACAAAACAAAAAAGTACATTGACGTATTGTTGCGCCACGAAGAGACTCTAGTCTATTGTATAATATGACGCTGTTGTTTAGTTCCTCCTCCTCTTTCTTATCTTTATTGCAGCGAAAGGGCTCACGCACGCTGATTAATTAATTAAGCCAGTGGTACGTCAGTTATGATATTATTATGATTGCGAGTATGTCACGGTAGTGTGGGCGCGAAAGTGCGTCGCTGATTATGTCACACTCATCATAATATTATACCTGCGTCACACATCGACACCTCTTCCTCTTGCTGTCTTGCAGCGCGCCTCGTGGTAGTTGACAACCTGATCCATACCCAATACAACGGAACCAACCACCTACATACTTACTCGCAGACCGCATCTCTGATGTTCACATTTCAATAATCTCGTCAACACATTCATTCATTTGGCTGTCTCAGAAGGAAAGTTCTTCTATGATAGAAATTCGTACAGTTTTAGGCAGATTTCCTTGAAGTATTTCTTACATACATCTCTTCCCCTTCTATCCTTGGTTGTGTCGGGGCTAAAAGCATCTGTGTATCTTCGCCAGAGGCCCCTGTCACTTGGAGCTTCCAGGACCTCTGGCTACTCCAACCACAGTCTCTCCTCGTACAATTGTGTCACCGGCTTAACACCTGAAAAGAAGAAAAAGGCACCAAAAAAATGCGTCCACTGACTACCTTTCCAGAAAACCCTTTTCTTATTCTGCTTCATCTAGGACTGCATCCTGTCATTGCTCGGAGCCTGCTTCTGGAGCACAGATGTCCAACTATCTCGCCATCTTTTATGTGGTCTTCCTGGTAGTCGGGTAGCTGACGGCAGCTATTTCGCTGATTCATTCACCACTCTCACCAGAAAAACCTATTTTTTCAGTTTCGTTTCAAGAAAATACAATTTTCCCACGCCTTAGAAATGTTTCTGGTTTATTTATAACTAATGGTTTGTATATATTTGATTGTTTCAGCATCCTGGGCCCCACAGCCCTCCTGCAGCTCTCCTCGCTGCCAGAATGTCAGCTGCCCGAGATAGTCAGGCCGAGGTACTGCCTGAGTATGAAGGGGGCAGTCATCTGCTTCACAGGGTTTCGTGTTAAGGAGGAATTGGTAATTTATTATTTATTCTATTTAAGGCCCTCCACTCGTTTGCGAGTGATCTTAGGCCGAATTGGAAGAAGAAAAAATACAAAGACAAAAGTGTATAAAATTTAAAAATATCATCAAATCATAAAATGAGAATTGAGTCAATGAAAGAATGAATGAATGAAATAATGAATATAAATTCCAAAATTTTTCTTCACTAAAAATATAATGTTTATCGTTTCGCTGGAATTATTTCTATAATGCAAGGGAGGACTTTATAATTTCTTATTATTGAGAGTTATACATCTCAAAATTATTATATTAATTTCTTTCGAGTTTTGAGCAATTAGTAAGAATTGTATATTGGTAGGAAAAGTGACACAAACTTTTTTGAGGTCTTGGATGAATCGTGAGGAATTGGTAATCTATCTCCATAAAATTATTGTTTATTATGAGTATCAGAAATTTGTATATTTGGACACTGTACTGTAAGAACCTGGCTTTTCAATAGATGTAGTGGTGTAGATTATTGTAGCGAGAATTTCCTCCAAGGGACATCAAAATGCAAAAGACCAGTAATTTTGGGAGGTATTTTCCAAGAGGAGCCTTTTTGTGAAAGGTTGAAAGGTTAAACTTGAAAGTCTAGATGACATAAAGGATCGAAATGGGGTTTTCTTTTAATGCTGACGTCTTTTTAGTTAACCACCTTCTATGGATTGCATAGATTGTTTGTAACCTGGATTATTTTGACTTTCAGACCCGACTGATAATGTTAATTCACCACATGGGCGGGACCATCCGCAAGGATGTGAACGCCAAGACCACGCACCTCATAGCCAACTGCTGCGGGGGAGACAAATACCAGTACGCCACATCCTTCAGGGTGCCAATAGTGTCACGGACCTGGGTGGACTACTGTTGGGAGAGGCGGAACGACTTCACTTGTCGAGCCGCCGACGACGCCATAGTTGTAAGTAATCCTGTTTTTATCAAATTCAATGTTTTAAGATGTCTTTTCCAGACTACATCTACAGTTCCTATGATTCTCAACTCGTTTCTTTGGTATTTGCTCATGCAAGATCTCATAGTGTACGTGTATGAAATTTAAGCCTGGATATTTAAAGCCTAAAGCAGCCCATCGTCTATAGAGCATATGTTTTTGTTGTCAGCGTTTCGTCAATGGCGCATCAGGAATTTACCCGAATGTCCGTATAGTCAGTTTATCGGTACCCTTCATCATTGAAGACATCAGCATATCCTTGGTTGGAGAGTGTTGAATATCCTTTTGTGTCTTGGTTTGAATCCTAGCTCGGCTAGAAGGATGGATTTGAATTTAACCTAACTGTTAATCAGTCAATCCAGTAATGGAGAATGAAAGATTTACAGAAATTAGCGAATATTACTTATCAGGCTTATGCCTATATTGCATGGTTCACTTTTGCCAAAGAATTCCCAGAGCATAAGTGAAATCATCCAGTGGTGAACCGTCTAAACACAGAAGTGGTGCGATCTTTAGGAATGGAGGAATACCAGTGATCCACGCAAAAGTGAAGCGTGTAATACTAACATTATCTCAATTTCATTTCATTTGTAATAATTTATTTTTTGTTCTCTTTCAGTTACAACACAAACTAAAGGTTTTCTTCGGTGCAAGAGTTTGCTTCATCGGTTTCCCTGAAGAAGAGAGGCAGCATATGACGGAGATTCTGAGAAAGAACGGCGGCGACACGGCGGAGCTGGACGACAGAACGTGTACGCATGTTGTAAGTTGTACCGCTGTTATTATATTACGTCTATTTTGTCGTTTGTCATTGTGTCTGTACATTCTTGGTGTTATGTTGGTATGAAGACATTGTTTCATTCTTGGTGTTATATTTGTATGAAGACGTTTCTTATTACTACATGTTTAGTGGATTTGTTCTTTCGTTACTCTTGTAGATATTTTTGGGGGTGATTGTTTGAATATCCATTCATTCATACCATTGTGGTGTTAACAATGTGGTGTAACTAGCGACAGATGTGCACTGGCTTTCAGAATGTGCAGTAATCTTTATGAAATGTTGTTTTGTCTCTGGTGTGTTTGTAATTCTAATTTTCGGATAACTTTTGGATTAATTTACAAAGAGTTCTGTATTTGTCCAGAAGGGGTTGTGAATTGGGTCGTGTGTTGGTGTGAGTGTGTGCGTGTGCATTAGACTAACACAATGACAAATGAGTATTTAAGATTCTATATTCATTGCCATATACAAATCATTTCATGTTTCGTAATATTCATTCTATCGTAAGATTTGGAAATTCCTTAGATAAAAAAATATTTCTAAAGTACCCCTAAAATTTGCAGGATCAGAGGATTTTCCATTCAGTTTTTCAGATATAAAAGTATAATTTAGCCAAAATACTAGTAATTATATTCTTAACAAATTGGCTGTTTTAGATTTTTTAATTTCTTCCCAGGTTCTTATTAAAAAGGCTTAATTCACATTGTCACTTAAGGTATTTTTATTTCGCGCTAACATTCTCATACAAAATTTGAAAAAGTTGAAGCAAAAATAGAACGATTTTTGCTCAGTGCATATAAATAAAAATAAATAAAATAGTCTTTATTGTACTGAAAATAATCGTACAATGGGCGGACTTATTGCCAAATGGCAATTTCTGCCAGCCAACCCATAATCCAACCCATAATCCAACCCATATAGGCCCTTAATACTACATGCATTTTTCTGTTCACAAGTTCCATTCCTTACCTTTTTATTTGTCTGTCTATCCCATTGTCCTCGCAACTTCTGCGAGGTAGGCAGAGAGAATGAAACATCACATTGCCTCATTTTTTCACACACTCGTTTTCATTTACACAATTTGCCATTTGAATGTTCGTATGCATCTAATTTGTTAAAATAAAAAATGGAACTGATTTGTATGTGACAGTGATTATTTTATGAAACATGTGTCAGGTTTAGATTTAGAAGAATAATGCTGGATTTCAGAGGAAAGCGGAGATAGGAGCCACCTGGCACAAATTTTATATGAAAAATAATGATAAGTGGCTCCTATCTCCGCTATTCCTCACCTAAAAAGTTTATGAAATTCAGCATAACAGTTAGTAATATTTAACTTGTAATCTGCTAGCTAACCTTAGCCACTTCACCTATCTCTTATTCAGCCGATATTATATACCACCACTAATATCTATCTATTTATACCCTCATGCCGCATCTCTTGCATGGTAGGCAGAGAGCCCTATCCTTACACACACTTCTAGCTTCCGTCACATTCATGCATGCAGTCATACACGCTCTCCGATTCCTTTTACTCAAAACGCCTCCATCCTTGAGTATCTGGTCTACATGACCGGACCAGGCCAGTCTCGGGTGGCTGCGTTTCCTCACCCCTCTTCGCTCACTCAAATATATCTTTTTTCTCATCTTTCATCTCTTAACAAGCCCAAACCATCTCTTTCATTTTCGTCACAACACCAGTCTTGCAGTCACTCATTTCCCTAATAACCTCGTTCCTTATCTTATCTCTCAGCGGTTTGCCACACATTCTTTTTAAGACCTCATTTCCACTGCATTGAACCCTGATTCGTTCTTCTTCATCCACGTCAAAGTCTCACTAGCATACATTAGGGTCGGCACCATTGTGCACTATAGTATGATTCGCATCGGCAGCATTGTGCACTATAGTATGATTAATTCAAACTGTCGAACGCAGTAATAAAAATGTGACCGAGAAGGGACGACTACCTTCTTTATTCGCACTTATGCCAGAGCCATAAGGTGTGAATAAAGCAGGTAGTCGTCCCTTCTCCGTCACATTTTTATTACTGCGTTCGACAGTTTGAAATAATCATACTATAGCAATTTTGCTTTCATAGACACACTGAGAATTTTTGATATATTGTGATTTTGAGAAGATTTTCTTGAAAATTGTATCTCAGAAATTTGATCCTAGAATCTGTGTTGTATATAATTATGTACTGGAGCACTATGCACTTCTCTGTATAATATTGTACTACTATTCTTAATGTAAATGTTTGCAAGGTTGTGGGAGGGGCTAAGGTTGGCTTTTGTATTATCATAACACAGTTGGTGAATGATCGGTCTTCTGTCAGAGAGATGGAAAGGTCAGAAATACCTAATTGCATGATAGTGGACGTGAAGAGGGTCAGAAAGAACTGGTAGTCGAACTGCTTGCTCTGTGAAGCATGTAGCATGTATCATAGTGGCCAGAGGTCTTAAAGACTGCAAGGGGCCTCTGGGGAAAGTATTTATCTGAACAGACACACAGCAAAGGATGGACCTTCCATCAGTCTTATGACCGATCGTCGACTGGTTTAGTGTCATCACTTTGTCAAGTAACATTCACCAATTCCGGTCCATTCATCTGCCGCGGCCGGGAATCGAACCCAGACCTCCAACCTGACAAGCCGATATTGGTGAATGTAAAATGATCACATTAAGCCAGCCGACGATCAGTCATAAGCCTGATGGAAGGTTCATCCTTTGCTGTATATCTGATGAGATTACTAGTTATATTCAACTATTATAAGAAAATTCCGATATACTCTTGGAACATAAATTGTGTAGGGTGTATTTGTCCAGATCCTCAGTGAAATTTCTGTTTTAGAATGATTTGGATTTGTGTAGCTTTATATTGAGAGTAACGGGAGATATGGTATGCTTGTTGCAGCTTTATATAATAATCTGTGTATGCATACAAAAGTAGGTAACTAATGTAACAAATAAATGCATGTATATAATATAATAATCATAATAAATATACACAAGATACAATGTGTATTATAATGTCACCATGTTTACTGTGTATATATACTTCACATAATTATCATGTATGTGTGTGTGCGTGTGTGTGTGCGTGCGCACCGTGTGTTGCAGGTCGTTGCTAATGGCAGAATGTATGATCGCACTCCTCCCTTCTCACCCGCATACACTCCCGACCATTCCACCAACGAATCCTCCATCCACAATCGCCTCGCCGATCTCATCTCGCCCCGAGAGAAAAAGACGCCGAGAAACGAAGAAACGTCTCCGTCTCTGCAAGGCGTCGCCGCCAAAGCGAATTCTGTTAAAGTCGACGATCTGAACGAATCTAAGTTCAGTTTGTATAAACTCGAGCAGATGAGTCCTGAAGGTTTGAGACGTCTCAGTGAAAATATGCTTCTCGAGAAGTCGCACGATGGCATCAATGGATTCGATAACGATAAAGATGTGGTCGGCATAGATGAAGACTTCGTTGATAAGAAAATTAAGAGTCCACAAGCTAAGTTGAACGATTCGCTTGTAAATATCAGTGTAAGTTGTTTGTTCAATGGATTCGATGCTGATAAAGATGCGCTTGTCCTACCGAGTGTTGGGAGCTGCACGAACATCAGCGTTTCCACTACTTCCTCCAGTAAGAAACGCAGTAGAAACTCGACCGAATCGAATAACGAATTTGAAATTCACAACGAAGTCGTCAACAATGTCAAAAATGAAGAAAACAATTGGAAGTCGCCGTTTAAACGGTTGAAAATAAAAGATTCGTTCAGATTCAAAGGAAAAGATAAACCGGCGATATTAAAAAATATTACAAAGAAAAAGAAACAGAAGGATGAATCTCAGGAACACGATTACGAGAAGAACGATGCGGAGAATAATTATTTGACTTCTACTCCGTCACCGAGGAAAGATGACGACAATATATCAATGTGTTCTATAAGCAGTACGGCCAAAGCGGACCGCTCCTTCTTTTCCAGTTCAGGCTTATTTGATATCTCGTTCAGTAAGACAGCCAAATCTGTATCGAGAATCCGTAGAAGCATGAAATCTCTCACGGCGTCGTTCAGAGGAGAGAGGAAGAAGAAGTACGAGAAGAGAGCGAAAGACAGCGAGAGTGAAGAAGATTCCGATGAAATGCAACAGAATAAAGCATCGCCGACCGGTTCTGTCACTGGACACCATATTGTGGCGAGCACGATGGTGTTTGACGTTTCGCCAGTCGAGACCAGAACTCCTTTGACGAGGATTTCAGAAAATAACGAGTTGGAGGCGAGTGTGATGGCTCCGTCGCATTCTTCGCCGTCGATATTCAAGACGCCGATGGGCAAACCAAAGAGATCGGCGGCACAGTCCCCATTCCTGTCCACGTTCTCCCCCAATCCCGTGGTCGCCGCCACCAAGCAGACCGTCTCATCCCATCAGACGAAGAGGCACCTCGACAGACGGGACCAGCCTGGTGTCCGCCTCCCAATGCCCTCGGTACTAACAACTTCTCATTTTCTACTTCATGCTTTTTTTATTTATTTGCTTTCTCTTATATTACGTGCATGCATTATCACATTTATCATTGCTTTTCTACTTCTCACTGTATATTATGTATTTGTATATTAAACTGTATTGTATATTATGTATTTGTATATACATATTGTATTGTATATTATTTACTAACACTGTATATTATCTTTATTGGGTAGTGGCTTATCCATAGACTTTTATATTAAGTACCTAGATGGCATACTAAATGTTAGTAGTGAAGTAAACTGGTGCCCACAAACTGTCAAATCGTGTGGAGAATTCTGGCATTTCGTAGGCAACATTTTCCAAATTTTGATCTCATAGTTATAAACTGTATTAGTTATAACTATACATTGGCAGATTCGATGCCACTAAACTCCTGAGGTGCAATAAATCATTTTTAAACCTCAAATTCCATAGACGGCTCCTGACCGAAAGTATTATTTCTCTTCGAATTTAAATTATGGGGATTTGTGCTTATTTTTAAATGTAGCTACATACCATATGTAGTTTTTAGTATGATCTATAATAGTCATTGTTTTATGTATTATTATTATTAACTAAAATAATCCACTCTCCCGCATGACAGCTTTTAGGCCTTTGCACCGAAGAATGTGTAAAACAATGTTAATGTATGGAAGTGAGGCATGGACGTGGTTAAAAAAAGGACGAAAGGGAATAAATGCGTTGGAGATGAGGTCATTGAGAAGAATGTGTGGAAAAACACTGAGAGACAGAGTAAGAAATGAAGTTCTAATTGGATAGATGAATGTTGTGACAAGAATGAAGGTGAACGAGTCGAGATGGTTTGGGCATGTGGAGATAATGTCTAAGGATATAATTGTGAGTCTGAAGGATAGGGTGGGAGGAAATGTGGACGTCCAAGAGTCACCTGGAGTCAACATATTGACCATCAGCTACTTGACCACACACACATGAGTATTGCTTCATAATATCTATGACAGTTAGGATTCTTTTTATTGCATTCTACATAAGGGCCACAGTACCAGATTTTTGTTGTCTCATCAAGAGTTGGTGTGAATCGTAATAGTAGCCCAGGAAATTTAGCTTTGTAGCGTAGATAATTGTCGGAAAGCTGGAAACTGTTTTAATCTCTTCATTAACAAGCAAAGAAGGTTTCCTGAAGTTTGCACCAATTTTACGCTTGTGCTAAGTACAGGGTGTCCCAAAAACAAAAAAAAAATTGAACTTTTTTCAGTTTTTCATTTATAACTCCTAAAGGAAGCATTCTAGACAAATTGTGTTCTCCTGTGAATTAAAGTAGATAAAATTCCTCGTCTACTGAGCATAAATACTACTCTCTACTTTGAAAAATAACTGAGAAACAGCGATTTAAAATTGTGATGTTTTTGTCAACAAATGACAAATATCTTAATTTTCTTGAATCGTTGTTGAATATCTTTTAATCTATGCTACTTACAGCAAATTTTAGTACATATGATTCAATTTTCGGTTAATTTTCTATAAACTGGCATTAAAATTTTACCTCTATATTAAATGGTTTAGGATGTAGAGGTATTTAAAGACAGACGAGTGAAATAGAGAATTTTTTTAAACGATAGATTTCGGTATGTGAAAGGTAAGATAGACTTAATTTTGCGGCTCTTTCTTAATAACGTACAATTTTTTTAGTTAATAACCGAAATTTCGCTATTGATACGCCACTGTGTAACAACTTATATCGAAAAGACTATTTTTTTTACCTTCATCAGTTTTACCAATATAACTCCTGAACGGTTGATGTTAGGGAAAAGATATTTTACTCAAAATTTAACTAAAACTAATTCACTATAACTTGATTTCAAAATTAACTCTGTAACTTAAATAATAACTGAGTTACAGTGTTTGAAAAAAAGCATTACTAAAAAAATTAAATTGCCTCGGCTATTTTTGTTGAATAACTCCTGAACCGTGATATAGAGAAAAAGTTCAAGAGATTTAAATATAAGGTTAATAAATTTTCTATAACACAAGCGTAATAAAATAACTTTAAAAGTTATAGTAAGAAAGTTATGGATGATCAAAGTCAATATTTTGTGTAACCATTCGACGTTTGCTTATGAATTATATTCAATTATATTTGCCTAGTAAGCACCTCCGAGCCGGTGTAGTATGAAAATAAAGTACCTGCTCGCCATATACTAGTATGAAATATATCTAAACAAGCGTCGAATGGCTACACAAAATATTGACTTTGATCATCCATAACTTTCTAACTATAACTTTTAAAGTTATTTTATTACGCTTGTGTTATAGAAAATTTATTTACCTTATATTTAAATCTCTTGAACTTTTTCTTTATATCACGGTTCAGGAGTTATTCAACAAAAATAGCCGAGGCAATTTAATTTTTTTAGTAATGCTTTTTTTCAAACACTGTAACTCAGTTATTATTTAAGTTACAGAGTTAATTTTGAAATCAAGTTATAGTAAATTAATTTTAATTATATTTTGAGTAAAATATATTTTCCCTAACATCAACCGTTCAGGAGTTATATTAGTAAAACTGATGAAGGTAAAAAAAATAGTCTTTTCGATATAAGTTGTTACACAGTGGCGTATCAATAGCGAAATTTGGGTTTTTAACTAAAAAAAATATACGTTAATAAGACAGAGCCGCAAAATTAAGTCTTCCTTACCTTTCACATATTGTAATCCATCATTTAATAAATTTCTCTATTTCACTCGTCTCTCTTTAAATACATCTACATCCTAAACAATTTAATATAGAGGTAAAATTTTAATGCCAGTTTATAGATAATTAACCGGCCATTGAATCATATGTACTAAAATTTGCTGTAAGTAGCTTGGATTAGAAGATATTCAACAACGATTCAAGAAAAATAAGAAAATTGTCATATGTTGAGAAAAACATTACAAATTTAAATCGCTGTTTCTCAGTTATTTTTCAAAGTAAAGAGTAGTATTTATGCTCAGTAGACGAAGAATTTCATTTACTTTAATTCACAGGAGAACACAATTTGTCTAGAATGCTTCCTTTAGGAGTTATTAATGAAAAACTGAAAAAAGTTCAACTTTTTTTTTGTTTTTGGGACACCCTGTACTTAGCACAAGCGTAAAATTGGTGCAAACTTCAGGAAACCTTCTTTGCTTGTTAATGAAGAGATTAAAACAGTTTCCAGCTTTCCGACAATTATCTACGCTATACCCCCTTTTTTAACGTTAAAACACCGGTCTATAGGGGCTACTACTAGTTAATTCATAATAGAAAGCAATAAAATTGTAACTGATCCTCATACATATATTCATGTAGATATATTTATTTATTATTTTATCATTTTAACATAATTATTAATTAAGGTAGTATTTTCAATATGTTGTACACACATAGGGTTGCCAGATATGTTGTACAAAAAAACCGTAAAAATTTTTAGTTTTTGCCTCCCCCCCCCCTCTATATATATTTTTTTTTTCAAACATGCACATACAATTTGCTCCGCTGGCGAAATTTTTGCTGAAAGTGAAATGTGAAAAATGTGAACATGGTTGAAATAATTCTATTCCCTTGAATGATTTTATGACAAACAGATAATTATTATAAGCCTATATTTTTTTTTTTTTTTTTTTTATCTTTCTAGCGGGGGCATAGCTTATGCTATTGTGGCATCTCGACCCTTGGGATCTATTATACCTTCCCCCTCCTTATCCAAAGATGGACCTTAGGTAGCCCACTGTGCAACCCTGTGTGAACGAGACCACTTCTTCTGGTCTTGGATATCCATTTCCCAGCATCATTAGTCTCTTCCTTGCCAGAGCGTTGCAGTCACATAGAAGATAAGCCTATATACAATTGATCATGTTGAACTTATTGACATCCGATCGAAAAAACAGGACAACCCTTTGTCCGGTTTTCCAAGACTTTTGCGAACGGATAGATGTCATAAAAACCGAACTGGCAACCCTATACCTACATAGATGCATTATTTTGATAATTGTTATGGGTTTATTGAAATGGAAAGGTTATGCTTATTTCTTTTAGTTAAAATTAGTTTGCTTATGCTTATCAGAATGTGCTTCTTTCTCATTCTACCCAAAATAATATCACAGACATATGTAGTTTTTCTCTTTATATGCAGAAAAGGTTCATATCTCTACTGTAGAATTATTATTGAAGTATGAAAGCAAACAGTCCGTATAAGTGTTTATTATAATTTATCCATTTTATTAATATGTGCTTTAATTTTGTTTAGGTTGTAGATGAACAAAACACCAAGACTCAACCGGACGTGAAATCCAACGCTTATGTTGTGAAGGCGGAGTGGTTCTGGGCCTCTGTGCAGAATGAGGAAGCCGAGAACGAGAATGAATATCTATTTGAAGATGTAAGTATCAAATAGTCTTATTATTATTATTAATTTTGGGCAAGCAGCCTAGGCTGATGGGCACAAATCAATATCTGTGCTATTTCTGAGAAAGTCGTCCAATCTGTTTTTAAAAACATTAGCTGATGGTGCTTGTATCAAATTTTCTGGTAAACCTTCCACATATTCACCACTCTATTGCAAATAAAATTCTTTCTGGGATTACTGTGAAACCGTCCCTTGGTGGTGAGCTTCATGGAATGTCAAAATTCTCAGCAAGATCAATCTTATCCAGTACATCCTTTAGCATGTAGCAATTCAATTTTTAAAAAAAACATTTTTTGTAACCCAAATCTTTGTGAATTTAACAATTTTGTCTTGGTTGCAGTATCTGGAAGCCCAGGCGTCTCCTTCCCGGCGGTCCTCTCGAGGATCCCTCTCCAGCAGTGGCACCAGCGGCAGCATGCACGCCCCGCCCCCCCTCCCTTGTCCCACGTCGCCCCCGGCCACCCCGACGTGCTCCACGCCCTCGCACCACGGACACAACAACCACCTGCACCACCAGAGCAGTCAGCAGAAGTCGCAGCGGAAGAGGAAGTTGAGGGGGCCGGAGTCGGCGCTGCACAAGCGGAGATCTTCAGTGGGAGACGCCGTGCTCCTCAGTCTTAGTGGGAATCTGTTGGATTGCACGCAGAGTCCGGACGGCAAACAGAGCTTATTAGACGGTTAGTTGATCTTTTACATTTAGATACTACCATATCGGTTAGACTGTTTCTCATATCTTCGGCTTAAGAGTTTTGACTTGCTATGTGCACAGAATGAATTTTACGGAGGGCAATAAAAACACGACCTAAAATTTAATATAATAGTAATTTAAGAAATTAAAATGACGAAATTAAGACGACAGAATCAGTCTTAATTTTAATTTCTTTGATTACATTTTTTTTACTCTTATAGCAGGTTTACACTCTTAAGATTTTTTCAGTGTAGTACTTCTTACTTTCAAAGCCACATTCCTTATGATAATGTTTCGAATACGACATTTCCAAAATATAGGTCGAAATTCGCATCAAACATGCGAAATTTCGCGTTATTCCTGTAAAAGAATGCTGAAATTTGCATTACATGCGTAAAAAACACAAGATTCACACTATTCGCGTATAAAAAAAAGCTCGAAATTCGCGGATAAATTAGTTTTATCGCGATTGCTGAATTTTACAACCTCTAATTATACCCTGTCTCGTTGTCCGCCTGAAACCTACCATTGATTGTATGTTATTTATTTGCTTTGCAGAAGTAGAGTGTGTGAGTGTGAGCGACGCCGCCAGGAAGTTGATGAGCCCCAGACAGCAGGTGTTCATGGAGCTGCTCCAGACAGAATCTAATTACGTCGGCATACTACACACCATCATGAATGTAAGTTAACTACTGTATATTTATCCAGGCGTCACAGCCTAAGATCCGACCACCATAAAAATGACCTCTCCAATTTTTAATCGAAATGTGATTTAAATTAAGGTTTACACATACGTCATACATTGCCACAGGGATGCTAGGCAAAATCTTTCAACAATTCTTTTTTATTATTTTTTTGTATTTCAAAATAAATTTGGTATTTTGACCGGCCATTGTATGGGTTGAATTTAGTATGGGTTTTTTTTGTCGTTGACTACTTTCTCCCATCTTCTACCATGTTCCTACAAAATGCGAAAAACAGTAGAGGGGGACGTATTAGGGGGGCCAGGTGAGGATGCGGTAATAGTTTGCTTGGCAACCCTGAGGCGATGTATGACCCTATGTATGAATGAACCTTAATTGTGAGTACATGGTTGGCGCAGTTGGTTGAGGCGGCAGTCTCAAGGGGAAGGTGCCAGGTTCAAACCCCGGCACTGGCGATGTATTTCACACTTTGTGATATAGGCTTTTAGCCTAGTGCAAGGTGTGCAGGAAAGTATTTGGGTTTGTGTATGCCAGCCCAGAACATTTATTTAAAAAAAATAAAAATCTCATTTTAATTTAAAAATAGGTAGTAGGTAATTTTTAGCCTTTGGATTTCTAGGCCATCGGTGCCATATTGCATTATTTTTTGTTTGTCTGCAGTTATTCAAACAGCCCCTGGAAGAGATGAGCGAAGACGAGAGTGGTTCCCGTATTCCAATACTGAACAACACCGAACTGAAGATTATCTTTGGCAACCTGCCCCCCATATACGAGATCCACCGGCGGATGCTGGAGGAGCTGAAGGGGGCATCCTACAGCTGGACAGAGGAGACCAGCATCGGGAGGGTGGTGCTCAAGTACGCGCCCGACCTCGTCAAAGCCTACCCGCCTTTTGTGAATTTCTTTGAGAACATGAAGGAGATGATATATCAGTGTGATCGGGACAAACCTAGGTGAGATATTGTGAACAATCGAACATACATACATGTATCCACGTCCGCTCCCTATGTAGAGCATGTGGTCGTCACCCAGTTTTTCCAGGCTTTTCTGTCCTGGGCCAACTCCATTGCCTGTTTCCATGTCATTCCGGCCTGGCGCAGCTCTGATGTGTACTGGATGATGTATAATTATTGAACTTATAATGTAGAATTATGTGAACTCCCTTGGGGAGGAAGCAGGATGGGTGTTGGCTAGCTTAAGTGGTCAATGTATGCCCAGGGCAACGTTCACCCATGCCACCATATCCTGCTGTCAATTGAATAATTTTTGGGAATTGTATATATGCTACAGCTTGCAATCATTTGTCATCCTACCGCCATCTGCTGAGGATAATCATGTGAATGCAGATACTACCTGTAAAAAAAAACTGTAAAGTTTTTCCATCTGAGCAATGTAGCAAAATCAAGTTTTGTTATGTATAATAATTTAGGTGTAGTAAAATATTGATGGTGTGTGTATATTTCAGATTCCACGCATTCCTGAAGATCTGCCAGTCGCGGGATGAGTGTGGTAAGCAGAGCTTGCAAGAGTTGCTCATCCGCCCCGTGCAGAGGCTGCCCAGCATCACCCTGCTGCTGGAGGACATCCTCAAGCACACCAGCAAGTCCAACCCCGACCACTGCGCCCTGGAGGCCGCCCTCTCCGGAGTCAGGGAGGTGCTGGCGCACGTCAACGAGGACAAGCGCAAGACCGAGGGACAGCTGCAGATGTTTGATATTTATAATGATATTGATAACTGCCCTGTAAGTATATCGCATTTCAATATGCAAGAAATATCTTTAGTCAGGTTTTCCAGATGTTTCCACAGTTTGGCACTATATTATAGGAATCAGTTTTCTCAAAACTCTCTCAAAGCATCTGTGTATCCTCGCCAGAGGCCCCTGTCACTCGCAGTGTTCAGGACCTCTGGCCACTCCAACCACAGTCTCGCACATCTTTGTCACCTGCTTCTGCCAGCTATTTCTGGGGCGGCCCACTAGTCTTCTGCCTGCACTCTCGGCTTCCAGAGCTTTTAATGGAAGCTTATTTCCTTTTCTGCTCTTCATGTGCAGGAAAGTATGTGGACATTTATAATACACATTGAGCAACGAAGTCTTGTGATATCCCTGTGTTCCCTCGAGGAATACTAAAGGCTGAAGTGGTAGTAGTTATCAATTGGATTTGTTTGTATTGCAGCCCCACTTAGTGTCATCCCATCGCAGCTTTGTCTCCCGCTGTGAGGTAGTGGAGATCTCCAAGGATCTCTCCGGCCGAGGGGACCATTTGGTACTGTTCCTCTTCACCGACGTCATGGAGGTCTGCAAGAAGAGATCCAAGGTAAGTCTTTGAAGATATGTACCATTTATCCATCCACACCATTATTGCATTTCCTACAATGCAGATTAGAAAACACCATGTGTGTATTTCGTATCAATGGATAGACCTGAGCACAAACCACACATCTCAACAGCCTGGTTTCCACCTGCCTCGCAGACAGTGGACCACACTCAATAGGCTTAGGATGGGTCATGGCTGTTGCGGTGACATGCTCCACAAGTGGGGAATGAGGGATGATCCGCAGTGTGACTGTGGACACCCGAAGCAAACCATGCAGCACATCTTGTGTGGTTTTCCCCATACGTGTTTCCCTACCCCGCTACCAGAACTAGAGTCCATTGAATGTGGAATGTAACTATGCTTTCTTGTTTCTTCCAGGTGTTTAATTCCAAGAGTCCCCCGATGAACGGACTCCACCACGCCGCCTCCAAGTTTGGGTCTGGGAAGCCCTACCGACACATCCAGCTCATGCCTCTCAGCACGGTCAAGAGGGTCATAGACATACGGGAGTCTGAAGGTATTACATTATATCATATAGAGACAGATAAGAATTGTTGATGATTGTGTATTATTATTATTTGAAAAGTGAAAATATGATCAACGAAATAAATCTTCAAATGAAGTGCAAACTTGGAATTTTTCTTCCTCGTATCATATCGACTGCTTGTGTTTCTTCCATGTAAGTTCCAAATATGTCTTGCTGGGTGGGTATTACAACATTTTGATAGGACACACGATTTGGTATCGGGTGGCCAGGTTCCAGGCCTGAAGCTACCTAAGAACACGATTCCCATCGAGTTACCTTTTGGAAAAATGATAGGTATAATAGTGTCTAATCTGAGTTAATCCCATAAGAAATGTTAGCCTCGGCTTCACTTCTGTAGAAATCCACCCTTCGCCACTGCCAGGTTCACTTGGTTAATCCAAGTCCCCATTGAATTGTATTTATCTGCAATTATCCAGTCTGTTCTTGGAGTAGTTGGTGGTCGGAGCAGGCACAAATGACTCTGGCAACTGATTCCAAATTTGTATATGAATCTTGTTGTCTATACCTTCAGTTGACCTCCTCTCAGATGCACATCAGAGCTCATTTATTTATTTCATAAGTACAACACAGACACTGAATACACATAGAAATAGATTGGACATGGCAAACAGCGACCTACATAATTAGGGTGTACAAGTTTAAGCAATATTATATCGTCAATAAGTAAGAAATTAGAAGCTAATCTATGATTAAATATAAAATTGGTGACCATGGCTGGTAGTATCTCACACTGTGTGTCTTATGTTACAGAATGCCACAAGGTGTTTGCCCTGATGTGTCGCAGCAATCAGGAGTTGAAGGAGAAGCTGTACTCATTTGCCATCACGGAGGAACAGGTGGACAAGACACAGTTCCTCAAACAGCTGTGCAGACAGATGGCCAACACTGTCTGTAAAGCTGATGCTGTAAGTTCTCAAACATAATATCTACACATGCGGTATATAGAAACTTCCATTTTGATAATTTAGGGGTTCTAAGTAGACAATTTGGATTAGACTTTTTACATGAAAATGTTTCGAACCGACATAATCTATGAGTTCGTATAACAATATGACCCTAAAGTGGTGTAGTGTGTGTAAATAACTACTGGAGACTAATAAGGTTCCATCTGCGTGTAAAACATTTATCTTTTTTTATCGATATTTTGCTCTTGTCAATTAGTACGTTTTTATTCTCGGGTGACGAATTGTCAAAACTCAAAGTCATAAATCTAAAATATCGGCACGAAACCCATAAAAATTTATTGTTTGTAAAAAGGTTTGACTGAAATTATGTAAAAGAAAGTGCATCAAGGTCGCATTACTACACTTTCTACTTACTGCCAACCACAAGTTACCTAATGATGTATGAAAAACACATATACACAAAGTTTGAGAATTCCCCATTGTCCTGCGTAGGGTGGGGCTTGATCACAAAGTGAAAGAGAGACAACATCCTTATTTTTATAGGGATATGGATGTAGTGCGAGTGAGACAACCGTATTTTAGCAGAAAACCTTGGTATTTGTCTAATTTGTGGTTGTGTGATTTCAGGAAAAGTTTTTAGCGTGCCTAGACTCACATCAATTGGACATTGACACGAGCGACGTGGCTCTAGGGACGTTATCTAAAGCTTTTAAATTTGCATCCAGGACCAGATTAAAGGTACGTAACTCATTACGCAACACACCGTATGTTACGACACGAAATACAAAGATTAAGTCACATAAGATTTCAGATATAAATAAAATTTTACATATAGTGTATTGTTTTTAAATCAAGCACAAGCTAAGGTGGCAGTTTGGGTGGGTCCCGTCGTTAAAGAGGAGTTTTGAGGTGGTCGGTAGCCTGGTTGGTAACGCGCTCGACTGTTAATCCAGTGGGCGCGGGTTCAATCCCCGACTTACTCCACTTCACAACACAAGCTTTTAAGCTTTCTGTGAAGTGTACAAAGATGTATTTGGGTTTATTTCGATAAACCCAGATTCATTTAAAAAAATAAAAAAATTGTGGAGTGATTCGAGTAACCTCTGTTTTGACGTACGAGACTCGCCACTTTGCAGAGTTTATTGCCTATACACAATCACACGTTTGCACAGCTGGTTTTGTGGTTATTTTGTTGTACAGTTACAACAGATTCATTTTTGCAATACTGTGTACATTCATTTCACGAGTGCTTTTTTTCGAATTCTTATACAGAAAATGTTCAAATTCTTGTACATAATATACTATTTTATATGATAGAAGAAGTATGAATGTGGAAAACATACATATTGGGTGACAATCCGGTCACCGTTACCACATTGCACACATAATCTGGTTGCAGTGTTGTAGCGGCGACCGGTTTGTGACGAGAATGGTTACATGGGGTATGTTATAGTCATCGAGAAAGTGAGTGTTTGGAATCAGGGTTCTTGTGGTCGGTAGTCTGGTTGGTAACGCACTGCCGACCGACCTACTCCACTTCACGACACAAGCTTTTCAAGCTTACTGTGAAGTGTAAAAAGGTGTACTTGGGTTTATTTCAATAAACCCAGATTAATTTAAACAAAAAATAATAATAATAATATAACTTTTCCACTCCAATAAGCTCGCCCTAGTGAACAAATGTTTCACCATTTATTACTCGTTATGCTGTATTTTGTTCACTTGGCGTGTAAGTAAATAAATTTGGTGGCATTGAAGTTCGAGACAGCTTAGCGAGTGTGATTCCATTGCTGTTGTATTAAGTGTAGTGTAGATTTTGTAAATATTAATTTGATTTGATATTGTACTATGTAATTAGCTTATTGTATATAACAATGTATTTAATTATATGAAGCTTATGTTGTATGTAATATAATACTGTATTCAAATTAAGGTCAGGTTTAGTATAGAGTTGTCGTAAGATACATGAGGTTGAGAACTTTGGGCAAGCACCAGATAGAGGTGGAATCACTTCCCACCCTAGACCCCCTCCGAGTGCTGAACTTCGTAAGACATCTAGGACTAGAGGGGCTGCTCTAACTGGGTAGTTACCAGATGGGCAGAGTAGGGGGAGTACAATAGATCTTATAGGTCGCAGTACATAATACATTCCCCCCCGTTTTCACCGACTATAGCTATTCCTGCTCCTAACTGGGTGGCTATCCTACCTACCAAAAAATCCTACCTAATTTACGTTTCACCAACATATTTCCACTTAATTGGGACAAATCCAGCTAGGAAGATTTTTATTTGTAGGGTTGCTACATGAAAAACAAATTGATCAAAAGTAGTTATTTTTTTTAAACAATGCTTACTTTATAGAGTAAATAATACAACTTAAACACAGGGATTGTATTTGAAAAATATTTAAATATTAAATATCATTACAAAAATAATTTACAGTCGTTAAATAACCGTGTATTTTTATTTTTCATATTTCACACAACTATTATTACCTAATGGCAACACTAGACTCAAGCTTGACGCATGCGCGTTTAGGGTACGTGGTAAAATGAAAATGGCGCCTAACAGTAAACATCGTTTGTATGCAAAGTGTCATGTTATGATATTGTGTTCCGTTGTGTTCTAGGACTGTTTTGGAGTTATAAAATAATCCCAGGTCGGAAAAAAACACTACCTGATTGATAAAATTCAATGTGGCGGTCGATTACGTAGTTGGGTGAAGTTTAATATGACAGATCTTACCGTTAGGTGCTCAATTTTTGTTGCCTAAGATAAGTGGGATTCCTAGCCGTTAGGTAGGTATTTTCGCGTGGTGAAATGCAAATGTGGGCTAGGTGACTTTTATCTCTGCTATTCCTCACCTAACCAGTTGGTGAAAACGGGGGTCCATCTAATAAAATAAAAAACAGTATAGAATTACGATTAACTTGTTCCCTGGGGTAGTTGCCTAAAGTAAATAAAGAAGAGGTGTATGGAAACTCCATCCTGATGCCAACGCTGATGTATGCGAGTGAGGCATGGACATGGCTGAAGAAGGAAGAATCAGGTATAAATGCCGTCGAAATGAGATCGCTGAGAAGAATGTGTGGAGAGATAGGACAAGAAATGAGGTGATAGTAAAACGGATGTTGTGACTATAATGAAAGTGAACGAGTTGAGATGGTTGGTACATGTAGAGAGAATGAATGATGAAAGGATAACAAAGAAAATACTATAGCTGGGAGTAAGAAGGGGTGTAAGGAAGCGCGGCCGTCCAAGAATCGCGTGGCTTGACCATGTAGGCCAGATTCTCAAGGATGGACGTGTTCTGAGTGAAAGGAATCGTAGAGTGTGTAGGATTGGAGGGATAAAATAGTATGTATTTGGAGTATATTGTAGGGATTAGAATAGTTGTATTATTATTGCTGTGTGTTTGTATTTCAGTTTGAATCCATGGCTGCCATACCGTGGTTTAAGACAAGCAACGATTCTGACAAAACCAACCCCATAGAGAATTGGGTAGCGTACATACATACATACTACATTCATACATTCAATCATACTACATCATTCATCATATCTTTCCCTATACTAATCATGCAATAATACACCATATTATGTTTGTGTGACTGTAACTCACAAAAGAATGACACCATTTTATGCAACATTGTGTGAACTCCCTTGGGGAGGACGCACCCACTTCTCAACAGATGGTGTTAGGATAGAAAATAATTGTAGAAGTTCATGCACATATATACAACTTTAAAAAATTTACCATTTTACGGCGTGAAATAGGTGTAAGTTGCCGGTGGATGTTAGCTGCTAGTAGAGTTGCAAATTGTATTGTTGGTAGCCCTGATTGTCAAATCTTGTCATAAGAGCTGTCAAAGGTCCGCAATATTCTCACGTTCGTGAGCTCACTAGAATATCACCCGGTCTAGTACACAAAGTTCCGGAAATGAATTGTCCCTCACTACGTTAGCTACGGAGTACCTACATTGCGAGTGTCAAATTTCGATCTTCGACGAGTACGATCACCGTTGGTACCTACTACCGTTTACTTTATAATGGCGTTCGATGCGGTTGTTCCTAATGTTTTTTTTTTTTTTCAGTTTCGATAACTTGTTTCTTCTTGTTTTCTTCATATGGTGATATTGTTCATGTATTGTTATGTTATTGTGATACCTACCAGGGTAAATTGCCTTCTTTTATTAGTATGTTGTGTTGTTTTTTTTTTTCGTGTTTATTATTGTTTTGTTCGAAACTTGTTCTGTGTGCACTCTTCGGCGCAAAGGCTGAGCGCTGTAATGCCGAAGAGTGTAATATTTTTACTTAAATAAATAAATAAATAAATTGTATCTTTTACAAGTAACCTACAATGCCGAACATATTACAGAGCAGTGCTAGAGAAATCATTTCAATGGCAAGAAATTAAAAAAAGAAAGAAATGCACTGATAATCCCTTTAAACCACCATTACTAGTTTGAAGAACAGTGTTGCCAGTTTATCCTAATAATCCAAACATTGACCAATTTTTTTAAACAACGCTTCCAAAATATAATTTGAAAGTAGCGAAAAAATGTAACCATATCTTATTATCACATCAGGCAACACTAAACCATGTTTGCTCCGGGGGACTTCTGTCGCGAAATGTATTATATGTAGTAACTCCAAACTCATGTAACCAGTCACACAAACATAGACAATAATAATTGGCACATCATTTCACGCAATCACTTATATTTTATTTGTCTGTTGCACCATCACTGACTACTAACACAACACAAGGGTTTGGTTGGTTTAACTTACAATCTATAAAGCTACAATATCATAATACTATCATCAATTATCTTAAGTGAGCTACTCTTTAACTGCATAATCGGTTCAGACCTGGGAAAACTGATCATTAAGTAACAAATCATTTTAACTTTCTGTTCTCCATTCTTCTCAGGTGGATTGTCGATGTTGTCTAGCCTTTCGCCTACTTGCTGAGCCCATCTTCAGGACTAATGTGATGTATACCTGAAGATGGCCTCAGCAAATAGGCCGAAAGCTTAACGACATCGACAATCTACACACGGTACACCGTGACAGACCGTGAAAATCTACAAAGCTATTTTAACTTTCTATTTCAGACGTCACATAATTTAACACGCTTATTTTCTTTCAGGTCTCATTTGTATTTGAATTGTTCTATATTTTGGGGAAGCCTTTCAGGGCTGATTCCAAGGTAGAAATTGCCCTTTGCCAATTAATCAGCCCTTTGTGTCACATTTTTTTGTTTGATGAACAGTCCAGTCTAGATGCATTTCTCAATCGAAAGTTGTGGGGTAGTCTGGATTTCTTTCATTCTATACGTTTTTTGGGGTGTTGAAACCTGTGGTGGTCGGTAGCCTGGTTGGTAACGCGCTCGACTGTTAATCCAGTGGGCGCGGGTTCGATCCCCGATGCCGACCTACTCCACTTCACGACACAAGCTTTTAAAGCTTACTGTGAAGTGTACAAAGTTGTACGAGGGTTATTTTTTAATCAAGTTCCGTTTGTGATGTGCAAATCTCGTGATGTGCAGATCTCGCGGAACTTGATAAAAAAATAGCCCTCGTATTTGAGTTTATTTCAATAACTCAAATTCATTAAAAAAAAATACGGATTCGGATTTAGCACCCCAAAAAACGTATTATAGAATGAAAGAAATCCAGACTACCCCACAACTTTCCATCGAGGAACTGCTTTTTGTTTATTCGGACTGGACTAAAAGTGTTAATAAAATGTTTACGTGTTAAATTAATGGAATCATTGTTTTTGTCCCATAATTACATCATGATAATAACAAAATGTGGATAACCAGAGAATATATTACTGTGTTGCATGTTAGAACAATGTTTATTGTACTGTAATTAATTTATGTATTTTGCTTTTTTTACATATTTAAGAATAATATTTTATGTCTCTATTTTACTGTAAACAATAATTTTACTGTTCTCACAATATGTGATAGGGTTTATGTTGCTGTAGTTGATTTTTTTCCACTTAAAGGACCCAGTTGAATCCATAACCGTGTGTTAAAATGGGTACTATACTAGTAGTAAATAAAGTAAGAAAAAAAGCGAGGTGGTCAGGGGCGGTACTTTGTAAGCTTTCTCACCCAAAACACGCAGATAAAATGTTTATTGAAAATGACCCTTCCAGCGATATACATTAGGGCGTTTTTAGTTTGCATTTTATCCGCGTGTTTCGGGTGAGAAAGCTTTAGAAAGTTCCACCCCAGTATCCAAGTTGTTAACACGCTCAACTGTCAATCGGAAAAGCGTGTTCGATTGCGGATGCTGACTTACTCCACTTCTCGACACAAGATTTTTTCAAGCTTACTGTAAAGTGTACAAAGATGCTTTGATTTATATTTAAAAGAAACATTTCTTTGAATGAAAAAGTAAGAGCATATTATGTTAAGGAATTTCATAAACAATTTGAAGCAGCAAAATATACTGCATTGTGTAAAAAAAAAACTTGTTTTGAGTAAAGGGAATCGCAGAGTGTATATGACGAATTGCATCAATGTGACAGAGGAAAGAAGTGTATGTAAGGATAGGAAAATCTGGCAATCTGTTCTCTCTGTCTACCCCACAAGGGATGTGGCATGGTGGGATAGAATAAAATATAAAAAGAAATAACTTGTGATGTCCTTGCTCTTTGGCGATGAGTTGGAGGCAAGATATTGTGATTAATTATTGTGTGTTGTGTCTATGTCCAGGTGGGTAGAGCGTTCTCGTTCAACAAGACTCCCAGCAAGCTGAAGAGGGCCATGTCCTCCATGATCTCCCCCTTCGGCTCTACTTCCAACCTCACTCCCTCCTCGCAGTTCTCTCAGATGCGATTGGCCAGCTGCAATAACATCAACGTAAGTACACACAGAATTATAACATTAATTATCTTTCCAAACCGTACAGAACAAACCAACAAAGAACTCTGGAAGACAGTTTGTGTATGGACTATAACAGAACTGCTGTGCATAACAGAACCGACCATTTCAGAACTTCAATTCGACTTTTACCAAATTAGTGTCTTTCGAGTATAATCTCAGGAAGCATTGTCTCTCACCAACCCCCCTAACATTGTCCTTCTTCATCTTTCCAATCCTTCCCCCCTCCCTGTTCTGACATGTATACTGGCTTTTTATTATGTATATTTTTTTTCTATTATTAAGTAATTAGGGTTAGCTGGCAGAGATCGCAGCACTGCGATAAGCTCGCCCTAGTGAACAAATGTTTAAGCATCTGTTGCTAGTTAGGTTAACATACTTTTCTTCACTTAAAATGGAAGTAAATAAACAAACGGTCAATATGGAACACATTGGTAGTGTTCTGTAACGATTGTTCTGAAATGGTCGGCTCTATTCTGCTTCTGTTCTACAGTGTAGTCGCAAAAAACTTATTGCAAATGTGTTTTCTTTCTTTCAGGAATTGGGTGTCAACGCGCCCCCCGCTTCGCACGCCGACGTCTTAGTGGCGCCCATGTCGGTGCAGCCGACCCGCAAAGCCAAGGCCGCCAGTCTGTCCTCTGCGGGGCACTTGTGACACTCGTCCATAGGGGGGCTGATGTACCCCTCGTCTCTCAGTGATATACACGAACATTATTGACCAATGTCGTTGTTGCTATTGCTAAACTAGGTTTGTTTCCGTTTCGTCTCAACGGTTCGCCACGAGAGGGTCAGAGTTCACGAACGTCACGAAGAAATTTCAAGACGGAGAGTTTTGTGCTAAACAGGCAGTGGAATGAAAGTGAACGCATTTACGGAATATTTCACCAATCAAAAGTGAAATCATCCAAGAGTAACCGTCTAAACACGGAAGTGATGCGATCACTGTTCGAATTGTCACACATGTTTTCAGGAATGGAGGAATTCCCTGATTTATCGATGCAAAAGTGAAGCGTGTAATAGTATGATACAAAAGAGAAAACGATGGATAATGCTCTCAAATGGAACTCAGAATTATACTATGTGGCACATGTGAACACCTTGCAGTATTCCTACAACAGTGTAGAAGAATTAAGGATGAACATTGTCGGGCTTATAACCAACCTCGCCTGAATTTACACTAGAGAAACATTCGCCATTTCAGTTCACCCCGACTGGGATTCGAACCCGGACCTTCGTCTCGCATAGTAGGGACCATATCCACCACACCACGAGAAGCGACAGGTGTGTTTTCAACCAAAAATAATTCAAGTAAAAAAATTGCTAAACCTCTCAAGTCTGCTCAGTCGTTGAGGGCACCACTCCACTGCCTGCTCCAACGTTACACTTCAACGTACAGCCTCTGGATCATCGTGGTACGCCTATCTTGACGTCCTTTTCAAGTTGCTTACAACCGACGATCGTTTTATGTTGTGTGTACGTATTCTACTATAAAAAATAAGTGATTTAATTATAGATACAATACGAAAGTAGTTTTTAATAACGAGATTCAACGTGACATAATAATATTGTGTAAGTATTGAACTTATAGTGTGTTTTGGTTTACCGACGTTATTTTATTAATCTAGATATCGTTCGATGACTCTTATTTTAAATTTATAAAAAAACGTATTATCGGTACTTTGTTAATATTATTGATAAATGTAGTAATTGTTTTTTTAATATCGTATGAAGACTGATGACATATAAGTGATACATTAATTAATAGTTATCGTCTCTCTCTCTTTTCTAATCTTATAAATACTATAGTAATTATTATAATTAGTAAATTAGCATAGTAACTCTTGGTGGCTAACTTTATACTATACATCGGGAGATTCAATGCCCTAGGTACAGGAGCCTAATGCCCGATCCCACCAACTACCACCTAGGAAGCAGACCCCTAAGGAATTTCCATACAGATAATTTGAGTGATTATTATAACTGTCATAACCTTGAAGATATAAATCCATACAAAATACAGCATGCAGCTACTTAAGTGAGGGAGATTCTGGGCCGAGATATTTGGGCACCTAACTAAGTAGAGCTGCATGTTGTATTTTGTATGGATTTATATCTTAAATGTTATGAAAGTAATAATAATCACTCAAATTATCTGTGGTTTTGTATGGAAATTCCTTAGGTGTCTGCTTCCTAGGTGGTAGTTGGTGGGATCGGGCATAAGAGATGTGCAGGGACGTAGAGTGAACAAACATATCGCTTCCCTAGTTCAAAAGTAGGACATCTTGAACACACTATGTTTTGAGATAAATGACATTTAAGTTTTTGGCAATAGATGATCATTATCTAAACTGTAATTATCATATATTTTTTCTTCACGTAATATTTTTCTGGTATAAAATTGGGTGTTTTATCAGATTTGAAAGAAAAAAATGTTAAAAACTTTTTTTAGGCTTCAAATTTTAACATGTCCTTGTTTTGCACCAGGATTTCTCCTAATGTTTTCTATAGGGAAATCATACTTTTAATTAATAAAATTAATTAAAGCATAACTTTTGATATAAAAACAGTTCATCTAATGATTTATAACAAAATGAGTCCATGTGAATTATGAAAACAATTATTTTTATTTTTTTATTTTAAGATGTCTGAGTCTTGAACCAGCTCAGGTAGTGAATTTACTGTGTGGAACTATTTTCATACAACTGAAAAAGTATGTCAATTTCTTTATTTATCAAAATATCTCGTATTTTATTTTAGTTAATTAATCTGGAAGGCACTAGCTATGATTATAATATCTTACTTATAAACTATTGATTAAATTCCATGGGAATAAAATGTATTTCAGTGACGTCACTAAGACATTTTAACATGTCTGAGTTTTGAAGTGAGTTTGGTGAAGCATTTGGTTCAGAGTCATACTAGGATATTTTTTTTAATGCATTAAAAAAACAAAATTTTGGAAATCCAAAAATTAGGAAAGATAGAGCTTTAAAAATGCTATCGAACCTCATATTTAACTCATTTTCACTTTTTTTTAAGATGTCCTACTTTTGAATTGGGGGAGCGAATTATTATACAGTTTATTTACTTGTATAATACTACCTGCATAATGCGCGCTGATACAAGTTACGTGGAATTTATTGTTTACACTTCACTTATTGTTTTATTCCCCTATAGATATTGATGGTTGTACAGAATTCAGGTAAAGATGGAAACCCCCGTAAATTAAATATGAAAAGTGTTTGGTCAATACCTACGGTCGCAATACAGTCCGCTTTTGTTCTAACAAAGAGAAATAATACTTTTGCTCTCAAGCCGTCTATGGAATTATAGGATTAGTAAGGTTTTATTGCACCTCAGCAGTCAAACGGCATTTGTTTTCCCGATGTATAGTAATTACTGTATTTGACAATAAATAAATGAATGTGTTTAGTCATTAGTCTGTTGTGTATATAATAATTTTAATATTGTACATTGTATCGGACATTGCCTTTTTTTCTGTACCTCTATATTGTTACAAAATGGAAACAAATACTATAGGATTTTCGTTACGAAATGAAACAAAAAGTTAGAGCTTTTTTTGCAGAAAACAACACAAAGAAAACAGAGTATTTTTGTATTAGACAGCTTGCTAAAAGATATAGATATTTATTCCTATTTATATGCATTACTAAATTAAAAGCATTTGGATGGGACACTCACTTTTCTATGACTTAAAAACAACAGCTTTTTAAAAATCAATGTAAAATTGTGATTTTTTTTGTGTATGAAATTGAACATATTTCAAAAATGTGTGACTATTTTCATGAAAAAAGGTTTATTTAATCACAAACAATTAATACAAAGTCAATGGTCAGCTTTTGTTTATCAGATGTACAGAAAAAAATGCAATGTCCTGTATGTAATGTTGCAATGTATGTGGAGTGTTTTGACGGAAAGTTTGTAGTGATAATATTAAAATGAAACATGTTTAGTATCTCCGACAGACTTTGTGATTCGATAACCTTTTGGCCTTGACCTGTCTGTGAAAATTATAATTGTACACTACTCTCATTTATACACGAACTACTATTAGCGCCGATTTGTAGATAAGATTCAAACCTTTTGGTTCAAAAAGATCAGAATCCGATCAGCCTCAGAACCTAACAGTGGCAAAGAGTTGATTTCCGTAGAAGGGAAGCTCGGACTATAGTTTTTTATTGCATTATGTTAAATTAGACTTATTGTTTTATTGATAGCCCTATCCTTATACACACTCTTAGCATCCGTCACATTCATGCATGCAGTCATACTTGCTCTCCGATTCCTTTTACTAAAAATGCATCCACCTTTGAGGATCTGGTGTGTCACATTTTACAGTTTCAAAAGGTCACCTGATTGATAAATAAGATTCTATTCTGAAACGAGAGATACTAAATATTTCTTTTCATTTAATATTATCAGATTATCGTGATTTTTTTGACAACGATTATACAAAATTATACATACTTAGATAATATTGTATTTGTGAAAAAATTGTACCGAGTAATGATATCTTTGCCGTAGAAGTGAACAGACAGAAGCCACATCAAATTTTATATTATTTATACTTATGACGGGTTCACACACTTGTCAAACCTCCACAAGCCATAACAAATTCAAACGTGTGGACGAGGCGTTTGGCTTGACTTGCGTAGGCGTCCTATTAGTTGCTGATCCGTCAATTTTTTCACAAGCCAAAGGAAGTTTGCAGCAAGCGCTTGCAAAGCGTCTACACGTTTGTGTGTATTTGATGCTTGGAGTTTGCGGCAAGTGTCAATCTGGCAATAAAATGAACAAGTGTACCTATACATATAAAAGTTAGACATAAAACAGATGAAAGCATTGTTCACTCAGAGCTGCGAGATCTTCCAGTTAACCACAGTTATTTTCTGTGGTTTTCAAAACTGTATACTACTTATATTATCCGGGTTGACTGTAAGATATTGGTTTTGCAATAAGTCCACCTTTTGGCACACTATAATTGTCTTGTTTTGGTAAATATGAATATTTTCTCTGGCCAATAAAGATTTATTTATTTATTTATTATTATTTTCTCACAAAATTTTGGTTGGGTCTGTTCACTTTCTCGGCGACGACATTACATCTCTCCCTGTTTCTCTCTATTTATTGTTTTGTATTAAATTGTTTTATATTTGTATTTTGCACGCAATTCCACAAACATATTTATCTTGTATTGATATTACCTCTGTGGTTTGATTTTAAGGCATTGATTCTTTACCAATGTTTTGCTTGGTTATTTAGAAATCATGTTTCATTACATAAGAGAAGAAACTGAATCGAATGGATTGGTTACATAACAACAGATGAACTCCATAAACTACTTTCCTGTATATTTTACACTAGGCTAAAAGTTTGTATCATGAAATGCAGAATACATCGCCAGCACTGGGATTCGAACACGACACTTCCCACTTGGTAGATCCGCACTCCAACCAACTGCACTGCAATGCACTCCATATGTAAAAGGTTGCTGTTTTGTCAACTTTCATCCATTATTCTCTAAACATGCCCTAACCTAAATTATTGCCTTTCCCGAATTTGGGAAATACCGCTGGGCGCGTCGACTAGTATCGCGATCAACAAATTGCGCCCTTGTATATCTCTCCCAGGAACATAGTGAGGTTACCAGGTTTGCCACTTAATAGTTGTTTTGATTTACTCAATGTAGTAGTAGGGCGTCAGTTTCAGATCCTGTGGTTTGGATTACAGTATTGTTCTTGACTGCAGTATTCCTACAACAGTGTAGAAGAATTAAGGATGAACATTGTCGGGCTTACGACCGACCTCGGCTGGCTTAAGTGATTACTTTACACTCGCTGATTCAGTTCACCCCGGCTGGGATTCAAACTCTGATTATCAGAAGACGGAAGGTTTAGTATAGGTCCTAAGAAACTGTCGTGCCTTGGAATGAAACCACGATGGTAATGCATTGTATTAGAAAATGTTTCTACTTTGTCATTGTTTTAGTTAACACGGCACAAAGAACACACAGCAATCTAAATACTAAATTATACTTTATATAGAGAATATTAATATTTCTTAATATCTATTCTACGTAGATATATTGAAATGTATATATTCTCATTGCACCACACAACATAAGAAATTTATAACTATACATCGGGAGATTCAATGCCCTAGGTACCTGGGACTAAGAGTTGTGCAGGGACGTAGAGTGAACAAACATATTATACAGTTTATTTACTTGTATAATACTACCTGCATAATGCACGCTGATACAAGTTACACTTCACTTAGTATTGTTTACATTTCACTTATTGTTTTATTCCCCCATAGATATTGGTGATTGTACAGAATTCAGGCAAAAATGGAAACCCCCGTAATTTAAATATGAATGAAAATAATACTTTTGCTCATGAGCCATCTATGGAGTTAGTGGATTAGTAAAGTTTTATTGCACCTCAGCAGGTAAATGGCTTTTGTTTTCCCGATGTATATTTGTGACTATTGATTTTGTATGAAGATTTATTGTATTGAAGGCAGCTCCATATCGATGGAATACTACGGAACTTTGGAGAACTAATACGACAAATTTGTCTGCATCTTCAAAACAAAAATGATACTATTTATTATGTATAATAAACAAATTTGATTGTACGTACAGTAGAAGTCCATTAGTCCGGCATCCAACAGTCCGGAATGCCCGATAGTCCGGCATCGCTCCGGATCTCTTTTGCTGAGGCTAGTGCTAGCTACAGTGCTTCAGAAATTATTGATTTCCATATCATTAGAAATAAATTTTATACTAAACGCCAAAAGTCAAGAAAACAAAAGACATTTGTGACTTTTTTGAAACATGGAATGTAAAATAAACTTTGTTGTATTTGCATACTGTATTTGTAGTTTAATTATTAACCTAATTGTTCTTATAATTACGATTTGTGTTTGTATGTATTTAAAAAAAACAAAGAACAAAAATTAAGTACCTACACTAAAAGGAAGGGGCACCGCCCGATAGATCGGAATTTCCGGTAATCCAGCACCCAGCCGGTCCCGAACGTGCCGGATTATCGGACTTCTACTGTATTATCTTCTAGCGCTGTTTAGTGATATAGCTGTACGAATATGAAAATCCACACTTCATTTATTTTAATACATAGTACCTATACATACACATTTATTATTATCTATAATTTTTGTAAATATTATTTTCCGTTTTGTAAGTCACTGTTTATATTAGTATAATATTGTATTAGTAATTATTATTTTTAGCGTTTTAGGTTATGTCGTCGATTATTACTGTCCAACAAAATTAAATCTTTTTTTATTAAAAAATCATCGATCATAAATTTTACATACGTCTAGTGGTAATGTAACTCAACTCAAAACAGTTTTCCACCTGTCGTTTCCTGTTTGCGTCTATATTTTCACCTTCAAATTTTAATAACTTCTCAACGTCCCAGCACCTTGAAATTTTGCACACACAGTTATTTTCGGTGACAGTTTTTTTTTTGCACTAGGATAAAAGTAGGTACATATCGCAAAGTGTGGAATACATCGCCACCGCCAGGGTTTGAACCTGGCACCTCCCGCTTGAGAGACTGCCGCCTTAACCAACTGCAATAATCATATTTCATGTTAATTTTATTTTGTAAATTATTCCCTGGAAATGTGAATATAACAAACAATATTGTAATCATTCTTTTATCATTGCGTTGTCAACACCAAACATAGCAATACCAATTTTGTATACAAGTGACTAGTTGGATGAAAGGCTTAATGGTCGCAATGATATTTTAGCAGTAATGAAAAATAATTGTCACAATTTCGAATTCATCTTCTTCTTCATGTGCCCTGTCAGGTCCCCCCAACGTTGGCGATCACTTGGGCAAACTTGTCTCTGTCCTGCGCCGCTCGGAACAGCTCCTCTACACTCCGGATGCCGGTTCTATTTTCTATTTTGTTCAAAATCTATTTTGAATTGAGTTACTTTATCATTACAATCTTCATAAACCAACTTCTTTCTATTACTTTCATCGAGACAAAATATCCAGGATGGCGTTTGTCACAAAGCAATAGGTATATTGTACATATTTATTTTTACATCCGTAAGTTACTTTAGTCACAAACTCCAAACCATTGTCCATACGCTATAGTTGAATCAATTGTAACTGGCGAACGTTGTCATAAAAATATTACCGAGAAGGGACGACTACCTGCTTTATTCACATTTATGCCAGAGCCATTGTCCTTTCTTGGTCACATTTTTATTACTGCGTTCGCCACTTTGAATTGATTGGATTATAGTATACTGTCTTAAACACAGAGATGATTTTGGGACAATGGTCCACAACAACAAACCTCTATAATAAAATTTATGTGGGTGGTGAATAAAAATTGTGGATTGAAATTAAATTCATTTCATCTCTCAAGTTGTGTCCTTTGTGAGGTAGGTAAAGAGGACAATGCCAGACAGTCCTATTCTAAAGGTGCTTTTACACAAGCAATTTTTCGAGCAATAATTGAGGCAACTTGTACAAATCGTATTGATGAACATGATTTCACAACTATTGCGTGCAAACAACAACGAAAATTGTCTTGATTTCGTCGACATGAATTGCTGAATATCCAATCGGTTTGAACACGTAAGTCAATTCTCTTTCTCATTGCACTCAATATCGTTGTCTCGCTTGAAATATTTCTGAAAAAATTGCTATATATTGCTAAGTATTGTTAATCAATACGATTTGTATGAGTTGCCTCAATTATTGCTCGAAAAATTGCTCGTGTGAGAGCACCTTAATACATACTTCTTGCTTCAGGTGCATTTGTAGAATTTCGATTACATGTCTTGAAGTTTTTTTATGTTGCAATGTCAAAATAGCCAATGAACCAAGTCTCGAAATCATCTCTGTATTAAACTGTCGTAAATAACAGATTTTTTAAAATGTTCTAGGATTTTTGACATGTATTATAACCAAAATCATTTACCCTATACTGCTTACTGTTGTCCGATTATTGTTTTCATCAATAGTTTTTTATATGATGTAAATTTTATAAAACAGAAAAAAGAGAAATCGTAACAGAACTGAAGGAAATAATAAAATTTTCTTTGCTGGTTAAGTCGCTTGTGTTTTTTTTATTCTAAGAACCTTTCTATTGCTGATCATGGCCGACTTCTACTGTGCCAACACTGATGTATGCGAGTGAGGCATGGGCATGGTTGAAGAAGGAAGAATCAGGTATAAATGCTGTCGAGATGAGATTGCTGAGAAGAATGTGTGGAGAGATACGATGAGAAATGAAGCGATCAGAGAGTTGAGGGAATGTAAAACATATGTTGCGACTAAAATGAAAGTTAACAAGTTGAGATGGTTGGGACATGTAGAGAGGTTTAATGATGAGAGGATAACAAAGAAAATATGCCTGATAGAAAGAACAGGTGTGAGGAAGTGCGGCCGACTAAGTACCACGTAGCTCGACCATGTCGACCAGATTCTCTAGGACTAAAAGGCATCGTAGAGTGTGTATGATGAATTGCATGAATGTGACGGGAGCAATGTGTGTGAGGAAAGTTTGGTGATTGTTCTCTCTGCCTATCTCGCAGGGGATGCGGCGTGAGGGGATTAGATAGAATAAAAACTGAGACAAATCAGAGGCAAAAGATAATTACTAATTTGCAGACGGTTGAAAATATTGAAGAAATGGAGCCAATCGAATGGGGATATGGGAATAGCAACGAAACATGCGAAAAATTGCATGGAGAAAAGTAAGATGACTCAGCTAATATTAAAGATATCATCCTAAGACTTAACACATGGTAAGATATGGTGCAAGTGACTCTAGTCACTAGTGGTTATAAATTTGATGAAAAATAATTCAAAAGTTACATCTGAAATTTACTGAAACTTGAGATTATTGCCATAGTTTGTTAGATATAATGCTGTAACTTGGTTGATAAAATGTTTAGGGCAAGACGCAGTGACACTAGTGATTTTTTTTTATATTCGGTCCCCTTTTTATACAGAAAGCCTGAACCGATTTTGCGCTTAGCTTACACTCATCTAAAATTTGAAATCAGAATAACATTGCATTGAAAATGTATGGAATCAAGCTACAGTGGTTGCGTGCGTTCAGGAGTATTAGGGGGGTACTAAAAACAGGTGGTTTTCCGGGTTTTCCTTGCATTTTCCGTGATATCGCTTATACTTTATTTCGGCAGATGGCGGTAGTATACACTCTTGTACTTTTCACGTTAACATAACCTATAAAGATACAATGAAACAACAAAACTGTCGTGTGGAGTTTGGACCAAGAAGAAGATGGTGTGTGTGTGTATGTGGTGCTTGTATGCAGTGCGTGAGAATGTGTGGCGTACTGCGCATGCCCCCCACTTCTACAACAAAGCTGTAAGTCTCATGATATTAGATATTTGTTAGTGTTGGTTCAGTACTAAATGTAGATTTTTTTCGCAACTGAAGAAATGTGTGGAGACGTGCGTTCATAAAGAAACGTTATGGTACCAAAGTACCAATTACAAAGTACAAAAAAACTTTTTGTAAAAAAGGTCGTATACCTATACATGGATGTAGTTTATTTTTCGTGAAAGGTAGTACCTACTTAAGTATATGTAGGCAAAGAATACACGTAACACATTTTTTTAAGAAAAATTGATGAACTTGTTTTTGGTTTTCTTTGTTTGGAAGTAACCATGTAAGTAGCGCCGCAGTTGAAATTTTTATCAGCGTGTAACTGTCTACATAAAAAGAGTGGTGTAAATCTTGTTTAGTTTTATCGAAATGACAAATAAGTATAGGTACTGTTGATATGAACGCAGAATATGTAAAAGGAGAAGAAGTCTAATTGGCGCCGCAGGCATTTTTTTATAAAGGAATTGTAAAATAATGGATTTTTGTAATAACTCTCTGGGAATCGTTTTATTGAGCAATTAATATTAAGAATTATCCCTGACCGGGACAAATGACTGTCGGACCGGGACAGCGGGACATGGACTTCAAAATCGGGACATGTCCCGGTGTACTGGGACGTATGACAGCCCTATTCTACAGTTAGTATTCGTAAAGGCACTACTAAATGAACGTCCACAAAACTTTAAGTGTCCACATAGATACAGAGGCATCCACAATCCACATACATTCATAGGCACTTTAGGGAGTACACACCACACAGTACAGCATTAAGTAGTCGTTCATACATTGTACATCTTAAGTAAGAAAAAACACGTATTTTAAGGAGTGTAGTTGTAACCTAACCTAACCTCAACTGGGTACACCACAACTGCCTACGTGTCAAAGTATTTCACCCGAGTTAATGATGTGTAAGAAATAAGAAAACTGTACCCGAAAATAAATAACATCTACTTACAACACGCTTATAATATACTTACTTACTCTGACAAAAAGAAAAAACACGAGAGATACGGGTTTCTTAAAGTTTTCCTTCCTTTTCTTGTAGCCCTCTTCCCTTCTCTTCTAGATATAGGCCTTTTTCAGTGGCTTATATGGGTTTTCATAAAGGGAAGGGGAGGGCGATCTAGTATTAGATTTTGGGAAGGGTAGGAAACTAAGCCTGATCATTCATAAACCGAAAAAAACTCCTGTTGACGGTTGCGACGGAAATGGGAAGAACCATGGGCGTCGCCCGCTTCGAAGCTGGAGGGGAGGCAACAAAAAAATTAATATAGACGCATAGTACAAAAATTAATAATAGCGATTTTTTTTCGTGAAGGTTAGTGAAAAAGGTTGTGCTTTAGGTTGGTATTAAAAATGTGTGCAAAAAATACAAAAAAAGAATAGCGCCGCAGGAGTTTTTTTTTGATAAATGAAGTTACGTTATACGTGAACAAGTTTAATGAGCGCCGGAGGTAATCTTTTTTCACTCACATTGAAGGAAAATCCTGCGGGCTTAAGGCCCTCCACATCCCCGGGCGACCTCTTTACCCGCACTTCTAGGCAAATCTTTCACTCACAGTTCATCCACTCGTCTACGAGTGGATGAGATTTTTCTTACCTATTAAATAATTGTAAATAAATAAATAAATAAATAAATAAATAAAAACTTTATTGTACATAAATATACACACAAAGGGCGGATTTATCGCCTATTGGCGATTTCTGCCAATCAACCCATATCAATTGTAAACCTTTGGGTTCTTCTAGTTTCTCAGCCGTTTTGATTCCAATGCTGGACTTAGACCTCCCCTTTGACTATCCACAGATCTCTATCCTGGGCAAGCTGCATCCACTTGTTTCCTGCGATTCGCCTCACATCGTCAGACCATTTTGCCTGAGGTCTTCCTACGCTCCTTTAAGTAAGATATTGCTTTTGCAATAATTCCGCCTTTTACCACACTTTAGTCCAATGAATATAAGTCAAAATATGTAAAGCAATAATCAATATAAAATCCGTCAATGTTAAAAATAAAATATTGATTGAATGTTAAATAAAATAAAATAATAATACAGTGTCAGATAAAATAAAATAAAACAGAATTATTTGGATTAGCTGGAAGAAATCGCTGTATAGGGACAAGCTCGCCCTAGTGAGCATTCCTTATTATTGTGGATGTGTATTATCTTGTTGAGACCTTGGGAAAGTTAGAGAGGCGTCGGAAGACTCCAAAGCGATGGTGCGACGACATAGCCGCTGTGGGGGGTAACAATTGGCTGCAAGCAGCACAAACAACAGAAAGATATGGAAGAGGCCTATATTCGGCAGTGGAGGACAGAGGGTTGAAGAAAAAGAATATCTTATTTATCTGTTACATTATTCATGTAATGTTCCCTTAAATAAACAAATCAGAGAACTCTGGTTATCATTTCTTTGAATAGTTTAGTAGTTTAGTATATGGATATCATAACATGTAAAATATCTAAAAATGACAAAGTTTCAAAGTGAAATAAATATAAAATGATAAGATGTATGTGGAGGTTTCTGTAATATAATATAGAGACGAGAGCATGCACAGAGAAATGATATGAATCTCAAATTTCCGAAAAAACTTTATAAATTTTCAGGTAAGTTTTCAAATTTACAGATAAGCATCGTCTAATTTTTCAGCGGAGAGTGGCGCAGAGAACGTCATACGACTCGAGAGATACTTTGCTAAACTTGCTTCAAAATTCTACAGTATAATTTTGATAGTACAATAATATATTTAACATATTGTGGATGTGTTGAGGGGTTGTTTGGGTGTGTTTGTTCGTGTGTGTGTTCATCCCTTATCCCGCTTTCAAGCTAGGAGCATGCGCGCCTGATCTTCACAACAGTTCCCGGACGAATTAGTGCAGAATCATATTTCGAGCAGTGCGGAATCTCGAAAGGATCGGGCACAACCTCTGTCGCGTCCAGCGCCGAGCGCCGGATCTGTATTATACATAAATAAAAAAAAAGACCGATACACAGACATGAAAATATGAAAATAATATAAAAAATATTCGTTTAATAATGAAATGTTGTAATATTTCAACGTTGTATTGAAGTGTGTCGAGTTTGTTGAGAAATTATGTGAAAATATTGAAAATATAACCGCGTTTTCCTACATGTCTTTGTGATTATTCATTCCCTGTTTAATATGGCGTTTTAGTGTTAGTGCATGTTTCTACAGGTGCCCACGATTTTTTTTACATCACACAGGATAAAAATAAAGGATAATTTTCAATCATACACGTCTGAGAGCCGATGAGAAAATATGATACAGTAAGTAGAAAACACAATCTATAAATCATACCAAAAAATCTCTAAATTATTAAGATCAAATACTGTCCATACATACTGAAAGATTCACGTGCTCTCTAATCATACTATTCATCTTATTGCTAACATCATTAACTAACTATTTTTGACGTAGAATCTCTCGATTCAACCTTGGTAAAGTTGGTAGTCTTGTTTTTTCTTTTTGTATTATAATGTTTTTTAATATTCCTGCCACGTTTCTCTCTTAACCCCTACTTACTATACTACGTACTTTTTTTTTTATTTTGTTCGTTTAATTAATAATTCTTTAGGTTTCTCTACTACATCCACTGATAATAATAAGTCGAGCTTTGAAAGCATCTCACTCGGACTGAAATAAAAAAAGCTCTCTCTGTAATTGAATCAAATTTTATATTCAGCTGCTGAAATTTCTCTCTTTTTTTTCGTCCTGAATTTCAGACAGCGATTCTGAAAATAACAGCTGTCTGGCTAATGTACACGCGACTGTTTATTATTTTCGTTTTCCGTTAATTTCGTCTAAGTCCGTTTACATTTTAGACCTACATGTAATTTACATTTAAGATTTTTAACTAGGGACTGAAAAATTACGGTGTTGTTTTTAGGGAAAAGTGGTGTTATTTTTCACATTTTTGGAAAATTTTGTGTTATTTTTCATACATTATGAGACTTACGTAGATTTATTTATCGTATGGTCAAAAGAAAGTATATCACATCCCTCAAAGGAAAAAGTTTGAAGGTTGGACATTGGGCAATGATCAATTTCGCAAGCAAGCTTAGTAGATAATTAAGTAGATAATTTTACAGCTTCTAATAAAAGAATGTAAAAAAATTGAACCTGAATAATATTTTATTCAAAAATCCCTAAAGGAATTAAATAAAACAAAAAAAATCGCAAAAACAAAAAAGACAACCTTGCATGTTTTTTTTCATGGTGGTTCTTCTTATTCTCAAAGCCACATGCCTTTTGATGATGTTTTAATTACGATGTTTTTTTTTTTAAAAAGTCGAAAATTCCCGTTATTCTTGAAAAAAATGCTAAAATTCGCGTAAAAAAACACTATATTCTATAGAGTTTAACCCAGTACTGGGGTAACCACTAACCAGGAAGTGTTGTGGGTGTATGAAAATATACACATTATTCTCTCATGGGTTAAAAAATACAAACGTAAGGATAGGCAGTGGATAAAGTAATTCGATTATTAGACTATAATGCTATACCTAACAACTTTTCGAATGGATATTCTTTTAATGCAGCAGAATATTAATTTCCTTTCAAAATAAATTAAATAAATTAATAAATTTAATATATGTATTGTGCTGCGTGGATCAACATTTCATATTGTGAAATAAAGTCATTTATTTTTGTAATTTTATGGTAAAATGGCCGTAAAATTGTAAATATGCTCGCATGGCGGGGGAGCTGGTTCTCTGGGAGATTTATCACTTCCAGCACGTCGACACAAATCAAGATAATATCAGGAAGTCGCTGAAATAAACCTTTTTAGTAATTAAAATGTGTGTGGAAACCTCTCTATATGAGTGTTGTGAAATCATTTGAAAGTAGGCATATTGACATTTCAAAAAAAATCTAAAAACAGGAGACCTCAGATCTCGACAACCTTACTAAATATGCTTTGCAAAAAAATAGGGTGGGTACAATGAACCTTTATCTAGGGAATAACCGTAAAGGTTTTTTAATTGAAGCGTAATTAACCCCAATAAATGGAAAATACGCTATTTTTACCATTTTATTATGCAATTGTTCATCCGTTTTTTAACCTTGATGCCGTGGGAAATGACCGTGACGTCATAGTTGGGTCGCGAGCTTTAAAAGTAAGCATATTGACATTTCGGAATTATTTTTTGGTATTTTAGTGTACGTTCCATCCATATTTATGCTTCCTTAAAGTGTTAGACAATATCAGGGTAGATGGCGGTAGACAAATTACGCCAATTTTATGTACTTACCTACAATTGCCGACGATGCGTTTTACAAGATTTTTTAACGTTTTGTGAGAACATCATTCACTGGTTACCCCATTACTGGGATATACCTTGATGATAAAGTAGTAGAAGTAATATAATTTCATATTGTAGCATATTTAATGTGATTCGGTCCCTTGTTATTCCGTCCTAAGACGAGAGATTACATACAAAAAGGTTGAATGGTTTGAAGGAAGAATGAAGATATACTCGTATTTCATCCTGCGCGCAGTAGGTACTGGCTGGCTGTAAGCTGAACATATCTCCTGCTTGGCTGTCATAATGTTGTGATGGATGACTTGTCCAGAAAGTTCTGTGTGTCTTTATTATATATAGGGTGTTTCCATGCACTCAAACAAGGAATTTTCTCGGAAACTATGAAGTTTATGGAACTGGAATAAAAACTGCAAATGAAAATCGTTTAGTGATTTTTACAGTTTTTTTAAATCCACCGGAAGTAAATAAATAAATCTTTATTGACCAAAGAAAATATGCATAGTTACAAATAAAACATAATAGTAGTGTGCCAAAAGGCGGACTTATTGCAAAATCAATATCTTACCGTCAACCCGAGATACCATAAATAATAAAAAAGTAAATAAATATATAGACACATATTTTTGAGCCTAGGTTACCTATGATTTTTTCCAAGCTTCAAAAACCCCTGGGTTTTAGAGAAAAACGCCTTGATGCGTGTGCTTGGAATCGCACTCTGTATATTCTACAGAATTATCCTCTACCGTCCTCCTCGTATTGTCCTCTAATTCTCTTTGTTCTCTAAGATCTAAGAGAAGAGGAATCTTGTATACAATATAATAAGAATTAAAATACTTATCAAACATCATTATGTTAACTAGTAGGCACCTACCAGCTACCTACATATTGACCGGGAATGGTACTCAAGGCCGTATTGCAGGACTCCATCGGGCTTAAGTCCCTCCGCATCCCCGGGTAGCACAGGCGCATATAGCGTCCTCTTTACCTAAACTTCTTGGCAAAATATTTTTAAGAGGTGGGCTCAGGGTTAGCCAGAAGGGAGCTCCCCGACAAACTCCACCCCTAACTTACATTTTTTCAGTGTCCTTGTCCAAGGATGGAAACATGACTCAAGGCTGTAGCCAGGAATTCTTTTTGGGGGGGGGGGGGTTCGAGCTCTAGAAAACATGATATTGCCTAATGGAATAAAAAGGAGCAAATTGCGCCGCAAGCGAAATTTGTTTTTCAAGAATGGTTGAATTAATGAATAATCTTTCAGTAGTAACGTATCTAGGTTACAACAAGATAAACGAATAGCGCCGCAGGCGAAAATTTTGTCATAAAACATAAGAAGGTAGTTTATTTTTTGTGACATCACTTCAATTGTCATCACTTCAACTAGATTAGCGGCGCAGGCAATTTTTTTAATGAAACAGCTGTGATTTAATGGAGTGTCACAATAATTATTGAGAATTCATGAGATGATAAAAAAAAATAATGTGGTAATAATGTGATTAATTTCTCCTATGTGTAAAACGGTGGCTTGGCTGAGGAATTTCGGGGGGGGGGGGGGGTTGAATCCCCCAAAAAAACCCCTGCCTACGGTGGTTCTTTATAACTCAACAACTCACGCAAATCACACACTTTCATGAAATTTCGTACTATGTAAACACGATCTCACTCACTTCAAACTTACTTCAAACTCACGTGCGTCATGTGTATTTCCATACTGAAGCTATATGGGCCACTCTTATGGTACAAAGTATAACTCACGTGGCTTTCTCTAGAGTGAATTTTGACAGATAAACTCAAGGGCATTTTAGTATCTTAACGTCGAAACTGCCGTAATTTGTGTTTGAAATATATATAATATAATAAGTTTATTCAGAAAAATATGTATAGTTTACAAATAATGGTTACAACACTAAATTACATACTCATTGAGGTGACAGGTCCCCATACAGCTAAAAGCTGGTATGAGGGGACCAATATACACAACATACAGCAATACAAAGTAGACAATATGTACAATATAAGAAAGAAATATCACCAAATAACCAATAACAAAAAGTATAAAGATAAATCAACAAAATCAAAACAAATAAGGAATAAACAATAAATTCACCGGCAATAAAGGAGTTCATCTGAGAAAATTAGAAACAAATATGAAGTTAGGATGACACAAAAGCATAAATAATCATAATAATAATGAAGAAAAAAAAATCAAAAAACAATTACAATAGGGAAGAAAAAACTAAGTAAAAAATAAATAAATAGGGTAAATAAATAAATAAAGAATACTTATACTATTTTTTTTAAAAAAATGAATCTGAGTTTTATACAAATAAACTCAAATATATCTTTGTACACTTCACAGTAAGCTTGAAAAGCTTGTCTCGTGAAGTGGAGTAGGTCGGAGATTAAACCCGCGCTCGCCGAATTAACAGTCGAGCGCGTTATCAACCAGTCTACCGACCACCTCATAATACAAATTATACAAATTTAGTCTTAACTGTCTTACTGTAAGGCAAATTTTTAGGCGAGTATGAAAGCGAATAAATCAAGATGGTTTTGACATATTGAAAGATCATCAATTTTTGTAATTGACATTCATATTTTGTGTAGTAGCACCGCCACCTAGATATTTCTCTCTTTCTCTAGCCATAATGTAGGATTAATACATAAAACGTTATAGGCAAGGTTCCCGTCACCGTCGCTAAGGAAATGTATGGTATAACAGTCCCTTAACAACGAGTATGACGGACCACGTATTATATTCTGTTAGGATATTTGACAGGAGTGGCGGTCCTGTTTGATCATTATGCTATGTTGCCAACTGTTACAGCACGGCTCTGTGGTAGTAGATTTTGAGATCAAATACACAGTGAAGTTAAATAAAATCTTATAAGAAACATGGAATTCGAAAGCACTTTGATAAGTCAAATAGCTCATCGTAAAGTTTTGGGGTAAAGTTCATCAAAGGTTACTGACCGCTTCTTTGTAAGGACAGTGAGCAAATGAATGAGCATCGATATAAAATGACAACGTCGTGTACATTGTATTCATTCATTTCCGGGTCTGAGCTTCTCCCCACTAGGCCACCCCACTCCAGAAATTAACAGCCGTAACGGCATTGTAAGTGACCATCATCAGGTCCCTCGCATCGCACCTCACTGGTATGTCTCGACATACGAGGAGGTGCTCGTCAGTCTGGGTCTTGCCGCAATCGCAGGAGACATCCTCCTCCACCCTTATACCCCACCTGTGCATGTTTTCCCTGCACCTGGTGACACCTACACGTAATCTATTGAGTGTCTTCCATGTCAGGTAGGGTAGTTGGTGTACCGGACCCAAACTTTCCGACAGGTTGACCTGATCTCCACTGTACTGCGTTTGCCAGAGATCTTTCCTTGCCATGTTTGGTGGTAGTTTTAGGGGGGAAGTAGTTCTAAGGAAACTTTTCCTTGATTTTATTTTTATATTGTATATGTTACAGTTAAAGCTTAAACAGCCGTTAATGTATGCATTCACTAGTCAATGTATGCATTAACTGATGATTTTAGTCAAAGTATTAACTCCGTATAAAAATTAACGCTATAACTAGTGGTAGTACACATTCACTAGTCAATGCATGCATTAACTATTGTGGATTCGTTAAAGCATAAACAACAACTAACAGGGTATTTTTTTATAGTTTAAGATGCATTTGCAAAGAGTATTCTAGATTAATATGAGAGTTATGTTTAAAATGTATATTTATTGTGGTTATCCTGCTAAGAAACATGAAATCAATGAAATATAATTCTCACTGACAGTTGATATCAGTGTGTATTGAATAACAGCTGTGCATGAATGGCAGCCATTTTGCTTGTTATAAACATTGTGCAAGCTTTGACTGAATCTCCTTCGTAAATGTACGCACTAACTAGTCAAAGCGTAAATTAGAATGATTTTGAACACATTAACTGAGCGTGTTAGTCAATGTATACATTGGCTAGTTGGTACATGCATTCACTAAATGAACGCTTTAACTGTAGCATATATAGATAATATTATATGACTGTTAGTAGTACATCTCCCTAAGCCCGCGGTGGGGATCATAACTCCTCCCCTCCTAAGAAGAAAAGAGGGGGAATTCTTTTATTAGTAGAATAATTGACAGTAAATTAGCTGTAATTTATAATTATTTTATTTTAAACAAAGTCTTGTTAATTTATTGCTATATTATTTGGGTTAATTTGTTTAACCGAGAAGGTTACTTATTATTTTATTCTTAAAAACTCTTAAAAATAATAATTGTTAATGGGGCATATGCACTGAGCAAAAATCGTTCTATTTTTGCTTCAACTTTTTCAAATTTTGTATGAGAATGTTAGCGCGAAATAAGAATAACGTAAGCGACAAATTGAATTATACCTTTTTTAAAGAAACCTGGGAAGAAATTTAAAAATCTAAAACAGCCGATTTGTTAACATTATAATTACCAGTATTTTGGCTAAATTATACTTTCATATCTGAAAAACTGAAAGGAAAATCTTTAAATCCCGTAAATTTTAGGGGTACTTTAGGAATATTTTTTTATTCTAAGATTTTCCAAATCCTGTAATTATAAAACAGCCGATCTGTAGTCCATACTTTCATCTATCACTGTTTTCAGTTTCAAGACGATTCCCTCAGTATTAGGCGCCGAAGCCCAATGACAGTATATGGGACCTTAAGTAGTTATTTTAACATACGTATACAGCGAACAGTGGACTTTCCATCTGTTTTATGAATGATCATTGGCTGGCTTAATGTGATCACTTTACACTTATGCAAAATTCAGCAATTCCAGTCCATCATCAAAAAAGTAGGAGCATACATGTAGAAACGACTCTCGTTAAAGGCCCCTTAATATATTCGTATTTAGTTTCCCCAATTAATATAAATTTAATAAAATTATGTGCTTACAACAAGTTAGTTTATGTAGGTGGCCATGTTTGTCCAGTGCTGTTAATATAGGATGTAGGTTAGGTTAGGTCAGTGATGGACAAACCTAAAAAATATATTTTTGTTTTAATTGGTCCATTCCATTACAAGAAAAGAACTTTACCTTATTTTTAATTAAATTAGTTAAAATTTACCAATTGAAACGTGTGTTATAATAAAACAGTACTACAATTTTTAACTGTCATCTAAAGCAAATATGTGTGCAACATTTCAAGGTGCTGGGACATAGAAAGTTATTAAAAATTAAAGAGGAAAATGTAGATGCAGACAACAGCAACAACGACAGATGAAGTTAAGCAACAGTATGCAAATAATAATTTGAACAAGTTATTTGTTGATAAAACTGGGGTTAGCTGTCAGAGATCTCAGCACTGCAATAAGCTCGCCCAAGTGAACAAATATTTTGGCATCTATTACTCGTTATGTTAACATATTCCTGTAGTTTGTTCACTTGAAGATATAAATAAGAGCCACAGTGAAGTAGCTAGAGGACCGCATGTGGCTCGCGAACCGCAGATTTGGACCCCTGCGTTAGATGTAGTGGTAGGTTAGGTTAGGTTGCACTCAAGTAGCTAGGGGACCGCAAGTAGCTCGCGACCCGCAGATTGCGACCCCTGCGTTAGGTGTAATGGTAGGTAGTAAATAGAATCACTAAATAGCCCAACTACTCGTACTAAGTTGGAATTGGGGTGGCCTGATGAGATTCTGGGTTGACCTAAGAATGTCCTCTAGTCCGCTATCTTATTTGTTCAGGACCCTTGTTAATCTGACCTCGCACAACAAAATCATAATAAAACTAGAATAGCTTCCTGCTTCGCCCGGTGCTGCAGTCATCTATTTTCAGACGTCAACTTCTCAACATAGGTAGTTCATTATTATCTTTAATAAATAAATAAATCTTTATTGGATATAAAACATTATAACAAATGGCGGGTTTATTGCCGTAGGCAATATCTTCCAAGCGACCACTTGTGACAATACAATGAGACAAATTTATTTATTTAGTCATAAACTGCCGTAAGGCCTTTCACAAATTACAATATTACAATCATCAAACAATACACTTAAAATTACATCTTCAAAAAAATAATTTAAGATAGTCAATTGAAAATATAAATATATACACTCAGTAGAATAAAAACAAAAATAACACAGTTGCATGTATAGATATCTGTTGTATATACGTAATACAATATATTATTATAATTGTACACATACTTATGAAATTATGGAAAACAAAAACAAGATGCAGAGAAAAATAATATATAAAATAGGTGGTGGAGGATGGGATGAAGGGCAAGGAAGTTGAAACGAAATGACAATAGTAAAATTAAATTCAAACTCGAACATTACATCTGTACACAAATAACAACAACAATACACAAACACAATAAACACCAACTTACACTATTTATTTATTTATTAACAGTTTAAACGGCCGTAGGTCTTTAGATAACATAAATTAGAAATATAGCAGAACTGACAAATACAAATTAATACAAGAAAATATGATCAAACTCAACACAAACAGCAAAAATAAGAAAGAAAAACGAAAACTAATACATAGACAGCGAAAATATAATTACATATTATAATGTACATGGAATACATGTATATAAACATAAAAAATGGACACAGTACAGATTATAAATCGTTGTTCACTAGGTCGTACTTATCACAGAACTGCGATTTCTTCCAGTTAACCCGAGGGGAAAAAAAATAAATTTAATAAAAATGTGTAGAAAATATGTAGACATCATTTCAGACTATTTTTATCTGATGTTCGACTAATGTCCGGATATAATTATTATCACACACGAATATACGCACAAACATTCTGAATTAGTATTATGTAGGATTAGTAATAATTTCATAGTAACTTATAGAAAAGGCTATTTTCTCGGCTCGAGATGTATGTACTGTGTTTTGTATTTCTACTTACGTACCTACATAGTTTAGCCTGAAGAAAATTTACTCTGATACCAGTAGGTATAAGTTTCCAAATTGTTGCTAAAATTTAATTTTATTAACCTTTCAACTTGGTCACTAGATAAGCCTTCAATTTTTGAGTGGGTTATTAACTTGGACCAGTGGCGTATATAGGTTTGCATTTCGGGGGGGGGGGGGGGGGGTTCTGGTATATGATTTGAGAGGGGGAGAGGATGAAAAGTTTTTATCGTAGACATATAGTAAAAAAACAATAATATCGCCTCAGGCACAATTTTTTTGAAAAATGGGTGAACCTGGGGAACTTCCATGGTGTTTTTCACAAGAAATCTGTACAAGGTATAAAAATCTTTTACGGTTATTCCCTAGATAAAGGATCAATGTATCTACTCGATTTTTTCCAAAGCATATTTTTAGTAACGATTGTTGAGATCTAACGTCCCTCGTTTTTAGAAAATTTTGAAATGTCAGTATGCATACTCTTAAATGTGATGTTTAATAAATACTCGTAGAGCTTGGTTCACATTATAATTGTTATCATTTAGTTATATAATATAATATAATAAAGACAACATTGTCATCGCCGCACAAACTCGTCGTAATGGAGGCCTAATATACAGGGTGTTTCACACGCAGGCGTAGAGTACTATGTACACGTTATTTCATACTACTCTAATTATATTATACTATACAGCTGTCATAATTGTACGAATACAGGGTGTATTATTCATAGATAGCTAACGATTGTTTACGTAATTTAAGGTATGTCCCCCTCCCAGGCCCGGACTGCGACCTCAAACCGGCCCGAGCATTTATAGAGACGTCGGCCCCCCACTTTCCACGAAACCAGTAATTAGCGCCATAGTCGTAGATTTTTTTTCAAAAATGGGAGAATTTGGATATATGTCTGGATTACAATATGATAAAGGACATGAAACATCGGGACCCGTCCCCTTTGTACACTGTCTCCAACTGTACAGAACATTTTCTAGATGGCGGCACAATTCAGTTGCTTTGCATATTTTTTTTCGCGGTTCAATCAGTCGGCGTTGTTAGCTAGACGGTCTTTTGGCTAGAGCGGCCCATCGACCCTCTGACTCAACCGGCCCTTCGGGCAATCTTCACTCATCCCAGTCCTGTGCGGTTCTTTTTAACTCTTAATGAGTCGCAGCCCATATCCTGGCACAGGTCGTCCAGGTATTCTTTCCTTGGTCGTCCTCTGTAGTTTGTCCCTTCTTTTATTCCTTCAATTAATTCAAATAGTAGACCCTCTTGCCGCACTATGTGGCCGATCCATCTGGCACGTCTTTCTGCTATTGCATTGAGCAGGTGTCTTCCTCCTTTGGTTTTGTTGAAAACTTCTTCGTTCGTTATGTGATCCCTCCAAGAAATTCCTATCAATCTCCAGTAGGACCACATATCAAAAGCTTCACGTTTCTTTTGGAATGGGAAAGGGTAGAGAAAAAGTATTGAGAAACTTTTCAAACATTGAGATGATTCCCGCTAAAAATAATAGAATTCTCGTTCGATTTTCAAATATTTGCGTTGTATTGACTTAATGAAATTGTCTCTGCTTGTGAAACTTTAGTTTGAAAATAAACTTAGTGGGTACCTACTTACTTAGCTATACCAGCATTCATACAGTACTTCTAAATTTAAGGGCTTAGCACCAAGGATGATGTCACAGTCATTTCCCACGGCATAAAGGTTCAAAATCGCGTGAACAATCGCATGATAGGTAAATGGTAAAAATAGCGTTTTTTCATTTTTTGGGGTTAATTTTGCATCTATCAAAAAACTTTTACGGTTATTCCCTAGATTTTAATGCATATTATCAGTACAAATTACTCCGCGACTTTTGGGAACCGAGTTTCCGTCTTTCGGAAAAAAGATCAGAGGTGTTTTTAATAAAAAAATTGAGAAATCTATTCAAGATATAAAAAATCTTTTACGGTTATTCCCTAGATACATGTTCAATGCATCTACTCTATTTTGTTCCAAAGCATATTTAGTAACGGTTGTCGAGATATAAGGTCTCCCGTTTTTAGAAATTTTTGAATTATCGGTATGCATACTTTTAATACGGTACGGTAGGGTATCTCTCTATTGTTTTGTAAAAGCGACCTTTGTGGGGAAGCTGTGATGCGTCAGCACTTTTACACTCTGTATAATGATATTTACACACGAGGACATACATTAACTAATACATATATTAAAATTATACTAGCTCAAATACCCGGAGTTGCACATTTTACTCTTTATACTTAGTTTTGTTTTGTCACCATGTGTTTATTGATTTCATTCTCTTTTGCGGTGACTGTTTATTGATGTATCGCATTTGATCTTTTAATATTTGTTTAATATGTAACCCTGACGATTCCAAGTGCCTTAAATGAGGCCTACGGATGATTGGAGAACAATAAACAACAGCATACTTCCAACACTTTCTGAGTCATCGATGTAGACTCCAATCCGAAATGGAGCTGGGTATCCCATAAAGGTACAACTACATCAGGCTCCGGAGGGACAAAAGAAATAAACGCCGCAGTGAAATTTTGTCATAAAACATATTATAAGAAAGTAGATAAAACAGAATAAAAATTCAGTTTATTTTTTGTGAACAAACCCTCACTTTTGTAGAGTAACGCACCAGGCGAAATATTTTAATTATTTAATGAATTTTCACAATAATTATTGAAAATTCATGACATGATGAAAAAACGACGTGGTAACTTGATTCATTTCTCCCATGTATAAAACGGTAGGTTGGCTGAGGAATTTCGGAGGGGTTTGGACCCCCAACCCCCCCTGCCTACGGCCATGAGTATCTTCTCTTCTTCTTCTTCCTTCAGCCATCTCATATATTTATTTGCTTTATTATTATTTATATTATATAAGTTATCTTTTTCTTATCTCGGGTTGACTGTAAGATATTGCGTTAGCAATAAGTCCGCCTTTTGGCACACAAGATTGTCTTATTTTTTTGTAATCATTGTAATCATTTTGGTCAATAAAGATTTATTTATTTATTTATTTATTTATTTATCTCTCCACTGCTGGATATAGGCCTCTTCCATTTTCATCCATTTTCATTAATTTTCCTCTATCTTGAGCTTTGCGAGTCCATCTTCTACCCGCGACTGGGATAATATCGTCGGCCCATCTTTTCTGTGGCCGACCTACTCCTCTCTTTTTGTCCCACGGTCTCCATTTTAAAACGCTGGGAGACCATCGCTCTGTCCCCTGTCTGGCAACATGACCCACCCATCTGCCACTTCTGTTTAGCAACCCGGTCCATGATGTCTACGACTTTTGTTCTGCGCCTTATTTCCTCATTCCTTATTTTATCTTTCAGGCACACGCCTAACATTTGTCTTTCCATAGACTTTTGTGCACATTTTAGTTTGTGTACTGTATTGGCCATGAGTAAACGTACGTAAAAATATACGGAGAAACATTGTGTTTGATGTGTGTGGATGACATGATGAATATGTATGTTTAGTATCTACGAGTTGTACTATAGGATATTGTATAGGAATGTCGCCTTCTGAAGAACAATAATTTGATGATGACGATATAATTACTATCCTGTATACCTACACACGTACTTCATACAATATACATACACATCATACATACAAGCATACACATTCACACACAAGCATTTTACACACCAGGGATTGTGATAATATTTGCATCCTCATCTGCGGAACTTCCGGAAAAATTTACGAAGATTTCAGACATTTCACGTCCAATTCAGCAATGAGGCCACCCATTTAAAAAAGAAACGAATAGGTACAGAGAAAAATAATGTGGTGACAACATTTGTGACCGTGTGACCGGACAAAAACCAATGAGAATATTGCTCAACATGAATAAACCCCAAAAAGGACAAAATCCTGTTAGAAATATGCTCAAGGGACAAAAGCTCGAATGTAATTGGATTTTGAAAATGAAGTTAATTGTATCTATGAATTGGTATACGATTTCTTTTAGTGTGTTAGAAACTACCATAGAGTAGAAAACATATGGCCAAACATCGTATATCACTAATTTCGATAGACTAATTTATGTGCCAAATCTCAAATACGTACCACGTCCGATTTCCGAGATATTAGTATACTCTAAAAAACTTTCAACCCTATTTACCACCCCTTTAGAGGCGGAATTTCCGAAAATCCCTACTTAGTGGAAGGTTTTGTGTTAAAAGCTAACTGCAGTTGACTTCAAAATTTCATTTCTCTACGATTAGCCGTTTGGGCAGTGTGCGAGTAGGTCAGTCAGTCTGTCATTCAGTCAGGCACATTCGTATATAAACGGAGATTTCCAAATCCTTGATTATTTTGTAAAATAACATTCGCCACATCCCTGATGGGTATGTACGAGATAAATTAATGCTACAACTAAGTTAGTTAATTCAGCAGTTTGTCTTTGGTGGGCTCGGGGTTGGGGCTGGTGGGACAGGAATATAATAAATACATTATCAGAACGAAATAGAATAAGTGAAATCGATCTATTGAGAATATCTCGTCTTAATTAAATACTTCGATCAATGTTTAACCAGTGATACCAACTTCCCTAGTACAATACAACATTACTAACTTGGCGGCCAGAGAGAGTTGTGATAAAAAATTTCTTTGACTGTATAAAATGACACAGTAAACAAATAATTTATTTTTCAAAAACACATAATTGAAACACTGCAATTTTTACTTTTTAATTTTATTTTTCTCACTTGATATATGAAATATGCAAGTAATAGACCTATGACAGCAGCGCCTTAACCCTCTCATTATCCTTTTTTTCGTGAAGGTGATTGAGAAAGGTTGTGTTTTAGGTTGGCATTATAAGTGTTGTGTTAAAAATGCAACAAAAAAGAAGTGCCGCAGGCGAATCTTTTTTGAAAAATGGGTTAAGTGATGAACCTGGGATCTTTCTGTAGCAGATGTCACATCATTGTTTAACATACGCCTCTGTGTACTACTGAAATAGTAAAGTTACGAACCTACACTATATTGATAGAGAATGCAAATCGTAGTCTTTCAGTATCATTCGTTAATCTCACACGGATATAATAAGTATTTATAGATTAGGATAGATAGGTAGTGTAAATTTAATGTAACACTATAGTACGTACATGTAAGTAGAACTCAGACACGTACTATAGTGTTAACATTAAATTAATAATGGAATTCTACAAAATAAATATCCAATCAATTAACAGGTAGTGTAAAGCAAATTACAGGTGAATCATTATAATAAAGCATTGAAAATAACAAATTATTACTGCAATCAATGACGAATCTATTGTCTGCAGTTTTCAATGAATTGCCGAGTTATATTGGTTGTAGTGTATCACTGATAATAATATTAATTGAAATTCTCCAAGTGAAATGTAATTTTGGATTTGGTAAAATTGTGATCGTTACAGGGGGAGGGGTGTAGAGCGGGGGATGGGCAGACTGGGGGGTAGAAGTGGGAGGCTGGGTGGGGAGATTCGGTCTTTTATTTTCTGTCTTGTATATTCTACTAGTGTCTTTAACTGTAGTATTTGAAATGTTCAACCAGTTTCGATTTAAAAGAATTGTTGATACAAGTGATAATCAGAAACGCAAACTGATATCTTATTTATTTATAGAGAGTAAAAGTTTATAAACAGATTAATGTTCTAATTTCAAACTTGACATTTACTGAAGTAAAAATATCTGCCATAGTGTCAATCGTAATACCTACCAAACGTATTTAGGAGTGTTTACTGCTGCTATTTGTAAATAATGTAGTCAAACAAACAGACATATGAGTTTATTGTGTTTCAGTATTAAACTTAATCCTTCTTTATGAATAAATTATGCAAAAATCTGAAATTTACAGTCTTGGCTAAATGTTCTTAAATGCACCTCCGTAGATGTTACAGTTAATCGAACATTGCAATATTGTTCTACTTCACCAAGCAAATTTGCCGTCGCGAAGCACGGGTAATTCAGCTAGTAATATAAAAAATATCTCTATTGGCCAAAGAAAAATACGCATAGTTACAAAAAAAAGACAATGGTAGTGTGCCAAAAGGCAAACTTATTGCAAAAGCAATATCTTACAGTCAACCCGAGAAAAGAAATAAATAACATGTACGTATACTATAAATAATTATAAAGTATTCCTTGTTCACAAGGCTAGTAGTTTAGTCGATTAGGTAGTGAATTAGTAACAATGCCAGATATACACTAAGATTCCATATGAGTGTATGTCTGGCATTGTTACTGATTCACTACCAACTCGACTAAACTACTGGCCTAATGCGAACAAGGCATTAGTGCCAGCTAGCGATAAGTAGATGTAATAGAATATCACCACCCATTTTTTAATGCAAAAAATCATTCTATATGTCAATGTCACTATTGTTTGTGGAAGATTGTAAGGTTGTTTTTTAAGTGCTTTAAATTTTGTTTTAGTTTCCGGGTCGTTAAAACCGAAAACTAGTGTATATTACTGTAACCGTATATTGCGTTTATTTATCATGGATTTGTGGATACAGCGAAGTATTTTGTTCGGCACTTTTTAGTTCGTTTTAACCGAATACTACCATGTATTTTGTACTAGTGTTTTGAATGTAAAAATCCTAAAATATATGTTGTGTCCTTTTTGCGTCATTATATCCGAAAACTACTATGAATTTTATGTTATTTAGGACTACTAGTCTTTGAATGTAAACATCCTGAAATATAGTGATATATTTTGCTTGGGATACGTCGCTGTAACCGAAAATAAAAATGCGTTTTCGTTATGTAGGAACGGTGTATTTGTATATAGAGATTCTGAAATATACTGAAGTATTTGGTCCAGTCCCTGTGCTGTCGTTATAACCGGAAACTAGTGCATATTGTGTTAGTATAAATATATTGCCAGTATTTGATTATTCTCGTTATACTTATAACACCTACCCTCTCTTCTGCTTCGTTGCTTCCTCCACCTTCCTCCACTTGTATATTATATTGTAATAACATCTACTTACTCTAATCACCGGCGTAGTCCGGGGGTCGTCTTTCGGAGAGAGGTGGAAAAATACCTTGTCGATAAATCCTACTATTCCATTGATGAGATGTTAGTGAATTCGTCGTAATTGTATATAATGCTTTATTTCTACTGTTTTCTTTTCTTTTTTGTACTCATGTATGTATCTGTAAATAATTGGAAATATGTTTCCATCCTTGGACAAGGACACTGAAGGAATGTAAGTTAGGGGTGGGGTTTGTCGATGAGCTCCCTTCTGGCTAACCCTGAGCCCACCTCTTAAAAATATTTTGCCAAGAAGTGCGGGTAAAGAGGACGCTATATGCGCCTGTGCTACCCGGAGATGCGGAGGGCCTTAAGCCCGTGGGAGTCCTTCAATGTGATGTATGTCATCGTAATTGTATTAATTTTATTGATTATTGACGAAATGCAGTTCTGGACAATTTACACCCAGACCTGCATTGAACTAAACCACACCTTTTTTATAATTTTGTTTTGTCACCATGTGTTTATTGTTTCTATGTGATTTTTTTTTTTGAGACATAGTGCAGAAGGTCGTGATCTCGTGAGGTGGTCGGTAGCCTGGTTGGTAACGCGCGTGACTGTTAATCCAGTGAGCGCCGGTTCGATCCCCGACGCCGACCTACTCCACTTCACGAGACAAGCTTTTCAAGCTTACTGGGAAGTGTACAAAGGTGTATTTGGGTTTATTTCTATAAATCAAGATTCATTAAAAAAATGTATTTTAAAAAATGTTTTATATAAAAAAGTAATGAAAAATAGCGTCGCAGGCATTTTTTTATGAAACTGATTGATTTTCATACTAATTTTAAAAAATTATGATATAATGAAAAAATATGTGTATATAGTTTTTTTGTCATTTAGTATGAAAAAATATGTACCTGTATGTGAATACTGTTAGCTGCTACATATAAACAAACGTACTCGTAGAAATATTATTTATATTGATTGTGGGTATTTCTTCACAACATCACACCTTCCACATCCACACCTCCCGGGTGGTATAGACTATACACTATACAGTACACACTCATACAGCACACTCTAATAATTTCACCCACACACCTCCTATCATCAGTTCACTACGTCTGGATATAGGGATGGACAATATCATCGAATTATTATTCATCATGTTATTCACTCAGAGTAGGTACTCTAGCCATGCTGTAACAGTTGGCAACATAGCATAGTGATCAAACAGAACTACCACTCCTGTCAAATCTCCTAACAGAATAATTATAATACGTGGTCTTTCATACTCGATGTTAAGGGACTGTTATTCCATACATTTCCTTAGCGACGGTGGCGCTTACGGTTACGCGGTTACGGTTTTACGGTGGTGCTGACTCAGATCATCGAATCGATTATTTAACAGTTTTAGGTTTAGTTTAGTCACGCCGTCACAGCTACAGAATTCATACAGATTAGGCAAAGTTAATTTGTGCAATCTTGTAAAACTTGACGAGTCCAAATGTCCGACAGGGGCCTAAGGACGATGCAAAAGCAATAAACGATTTACAGATATAATCAAATGATCCGAAATTTCGGCGAATCTACTACCGCCTGTAGTGTATTAGAAGCCAAGTGTAATGCATACAGAATATAGGCTCTAGAGAGGCATTGCACCACATCAGGTAAGTACCTACTCTGGGCTACAGTATAGTCTACATCCATAGTACTGGAGGCGGTGGCATAGGACTAGCTCCTCCTACTATTGCACCATGTAATGTAGTAGTGAGTCCAAGAGGCTCCACGCATACTAGAGCAGAGCACTTGACTGCAGACCACCAGACTAGCAACACCTACCAGAGCCCAGGACAGCTTGCTGATACTTGGGAGGTAAGAGAACACTACACCGCCTACTACCAACAATCCGTGATCAAGGCGGTAGCAGGTACGCGGAACGTCGGATCATCTGATCATCTCACACGATCAACCCGAAAAACAAATCTACATATGGATCATCGTGAAAACCTGCAACTAATATATACAGATTTTCGATGTTTCGATAAATGAATCGCAATCTCTAGTTCAGCAAGCAACATTGGCGTGCTGAATGTTGCTTGATAATCGCTTTTCCAGAAGGCTGCTCAGCATCTCACGTAAATAGAGACAGAAAGAGGTGGCGAGGGGAGAGAACAACACACAACACATACAATACAACACAACACGAGGTATTGAAACACACATGGATACAACACGGTCCACACATCCATGGGCGTCGTCACCGGGGCAGCTGCCCTCCTTAGAGATTAGAATAGGCATATATTTTATCACACTAAATGATGAGCCCTCACAAAAAATCACATTATATTCAAACATTTTCTCATCATGTTATAAATTTACTAAAATTAATATTGAGTACATGGTTGGTGCAGTTGGTTGAGGCGGCAGTCTCTCAAGCGGGAGGTACCAGGTTCAAACCCCGGCGCTAGCGATGTATTCCACACTTTGCGATACAGGCTTTTAGCCTAGTGCAAGGTGTGCAGGAAAGTATTTGGGTTTTTGTATGCAAGCCCAGATTGTTTTTAGATAAAAAAAAGATTGAAAATTCATTAAAATACAATTTTTTCATAAAAAAATTGCCTGCGGCGCTACTTTTTATTACTTTTATAAAGTGCATTTTTCATACATATTATTGTGCGAAGTATTATGTACACTTTCAAATAAACCAAACTACATCACGACCTTCTTCACTATGTCTCACCGAAAAGTTTCCGCCTGCGGTGCTATTTACGCGATTTTCATGCTATATAATATTTTGAAATTTTTGTTGTCCCCTCCCCTAGCTCCGAGGCTGGCGACGCCCATGCCATCCATTGGGAATTAGATGGTTTATGGGAAACTAGAGGAATACGCCATCTGACGATACTTTCTACAAGTAATTCTACCCATATAACAAATTACGTATTATTGTAATGTCTCCCCGTGGGATGGTCCTCCACTCTTTTATAAACATTTTTTCAAGCGTCCAGCATTTACCTTTGAGTATAGGTTCTACGGCTACTGGCTCTCCTACGTACAAGAGGTGCACCATGAAAAATAATAAGAAGCATGAAATAATTTGTGTCAAGGTGCCGGTATGTGATGTTTAAGAATCAATGCACAATAATATTGTATTTAATAGGTGCAGAAGATGTTATTTAACAATATTATAACAATTAAGATTGATTCTTGACAGTTGGTGAAGTAAGAGATATGAAAATCTGACGATTTTGACACTATTGTGTCAATAAGTCGACTTTATTTTGAATTTATATGCATTTGAGACTTCTGAAAAAAAAATGCTGATTTTTTTTCAGAAGACTCAAATGCGGAAAGGAGATTACGGAAAAAATCGAAGGCCCTGACATGGACACGGGTCTCTAGGAAATGTTACAAAAAATCGTCGACGCTGAGGGGGGAGGGGGGGGGGAGAATTCCGTGAAAACCAAAAAATGAAGATTGCCCGCCGCCCTCTACATCTCTGCCGCCCATAGTCCCCGGCCTGCTCGGCCTTTTGGCAAATCCCAGTCTGACCCGGAGATATATGTACAATGCTAACCCGGAGCCCGGAGCACACCACTCAAACCCGTAAACTCCGGGTTAAAATGGCAGCTCTAGGTACACGACAGTTTTGGAGTCGGAAGTTTTTCCAATCTAGTTATTTTTCTCGAAAAAATGTATAAATTTTTAGTTCAGTGCATTAGTTTCCTTGGTTATTAAGAGTATGCATACCGACATTTCAAAAATTTCTAAAAACGGAAGACCTCATATCTCGACAACCGTTACTAAATATGTTTTGGAACGAAATAGGATAGATACATTGAACCTTTATCTAGGGAATAACCGTAAAATATTTTTTACATCTTGTATTGATTTCTCAAAAAAATATGTGAAAAACACCTCTGATCTTTTTCCGAAAGACGGAAACTCGTTTCCCGAAAGACGCGGAGTAATTTTTTTTTGTACTGATAATATGCATTAAAATTTAGGGAATAACCGTAAAATTTTTTTGATAGACCCAAAATTAACCCCGAAAAATGAAAAAAAAAGCTATTTTTACTTTATCATGCGATTGTTCACGCGATTTTGAACCTTAATGCCGTGGGAAATGACCTGGACGTCATTCTTGGTATCAAGCTCTTAAGTGCAGATATGATTAAAAAGTAATCTATTTCTTGTTAGGTGGGAGTAGGTAGGAGTGTGTTCTCATAGTTTTATTGTTATGGAGTTCATGTTCCCGTATCCGTAATGTTTAATGTGCATTCGTTCATGTGGAGAGGGCGTCTTACTTAATGTATCAGTGCTTATTCGCGTGCGAAATGCTAGTACAAAGTAATATGAAATCATTAACTTACATAATTCTCGTGGATACCGTATATGAATGTATGTCACAGAACCGTGCAGAACCGTGCAAACCGTGCAGAACCGTGGATACTTTTGCATGCTCGAATATACATATTATGTAATTTTAAACTCAAATAAATAGCGAAATCTCTTCATACCAGTACCTAATTTTATTTGCTGATTGGAGATATTTTGTTTTCTAATTGTGTTCATTGAATTATTTTGTGCTGTGATATTTGATGTTGCAATATTGTAATAATAATGGATAAATAAAAATATTAAAATAAATAATAAAAAAACACTTCTTGATCGTAATGCCTTCAGCTACGGCCGAAATGTGTTTGGCTAATTCTACTTTTCATTGAATAATGTTGCGTAATATAATACTATACAATGACATATCGTTATTCATAACCCTTGGTACCTAATAATTCATTGTCATTTTTTTAAATAAATCCCAAATACACCTTTGTACACTTCACAGTAAGCTTAAAAAGCTTGTGTTGTGTCCTTTATAATAAATTTTCACATTTTGATTTATAAATTGAATTGGTAAATATTGTAGTAAGTAGAAATATTATTAAGCAGAATACTACGCTAAATAAAAAAAAATGAACATAAATCTGGCGATCTCTTCTCTCTACCTACTCCGCTAAAAGCATCATTTTCAACGGGTTATTGCTGGTATAAAATAATTTCTAATAAAAGCATTATAAAGCATTGAAACATGAAAGAGATACGTTGAGAGCTGTTTTACCCTGTATCGTGTAGGTATAGGTAATATTATGAAATATCTTTATATCTTGATGTATTCTAATAAGACAGGGATATGGCTGAAGATGGGCGAATAAGAGTTGAATGCAGTGGAAATGAGATCGTTGAGAAGATGAAGTGATCAGATAATTGAGTGAATGTAAAACGGATGTTGTGACTAGAATGAAAGTGAACAAGTTGAGATGGTTGGGACATGTAGAGAGGATGAATGATGAAATGATAATAAGGAGAATATACCTGTAAGAAAGAAGAGATTGTACATATAAGGAAGTGCGGCAGTCCGACAATCTCTTGGCCTAACCATGTTGACAAGGTGCTTAATGATGTAGGCGTTTTGAATAAAAGGAATCGTAGAGTGTGTTTGACGAATTGCATGAATGTGACGGAAGCAATACGTGTGTGTGAGAATAGGGAACTCTGGGGATTCGTTCTCTGCTTATATTAAAGGTTTGTCTATATTGAAGGCTTGACTAGGCACCAGTGGCGAAGAGTAGAATTCTTAGAAGGGTTATTTTTAACAACTTTTTTTTTGTTTTTCTTTATATATAAAAGGATCTGGGCTTGCATACACAAACCCAAATACTTTCCTGCACACCTTGCACTAGGCTAAAAGCCTGTATCGCTAAGTGTGGAATACATCGCTAGCGCCGGGGTTTGAACCTGTCATCTCCCGCTTGAGAGACTGCCGCCTCAACCAACTGCGCCAACCATGTTCTCAATCACATACAACAACTCATCTTGCGATTGCGAACCTTAACGCCGCGGGAAATGACCGTGACGTCGTAGTTGGGTCTCTAGCCTTAATTATTATGGTTGTTCCAAAAAAATATGCCATGACTATTTTTTTCATTCTAAACCAAAAGGTAACTCAGTGGGAATCGGATTGTTCGGTGCCTTCGCCCCTGCCACCCAGACACAGTAAAGTAATTTAATTTCCCACTTTTACGACTCCCTTCCTTCAGTAGCGAGTGGTGAGTGGGTACCAGTACCTACCCAGTGAGACACAAAGCACCCCACCCGTATGCTAGTGATTTGTGTCGCACATTCATTGGCAACACTTTGTATGAAAGGGAAATGTGATCCAATGTGAACCAATGTATGCATGGGCGTCGCCGAGCCGCTGCCGCCACTGCCCCCCCTAGAGATTGGAATTGGTATTTATTTTTCAAACTAAATGATAAAACCTCACAAAAAATCACATTACTATAACGCATTTTCTCGTCTTATCATTCTTCTTCTTTCATCGTTTCCTCACTGCTGAGGGTCGTGATTTGTGGAGCTACCCACGGACAAAACAAGACGCCTCCAGTCCTCTCTATTCTCCGTAGTCCGCATCACCGAGCACAAGTCTCTCCCAGTCATTTCCTTAATCTGGTCGCACCACCTTGCAGGAGGTCTACCTCTACTTCTTTTGCCTGGAACACTTCCCATGATTATATTTTTTTCCAGGTTTCCGGATTCTCTTCTGGTGATGTGACCAAAGAAACCCAGTACTCGACGACTGCACACCGCAGATAGTCGTTCCGTTATTTTGAGTTCTTTGAGGACTGAGTCATTCGTCCTCCTTGCAGTCCATGGGATCCTCAGCATGCGACGCCAGCACCACATCTCAAAGGCATCAATTCTGGCGCGATCTCGGGATTTTACTGTCCAAGTTTCGGCCGCGTAGAGAAAGATAGGGAAAATGAGGGTTCGTATTATTTTAATTTTGGTGGAGTTGGAAATACCTCGATCTTTCCAGAATTTTTAATCTAAATTTTCTAAAATTTGTTTGAAAACCCATCAGTTTCATTAAAAAAATCGCCTGCGGCGCTATGTTTTATTGCTTTTTTATATAAAACATTTTTCTTGCATATTATTGTGCAAAGTATTATACGCATTTCCAAATAAAAAAACCACATCACGACCTTCGCTTCACTAAATCTCACAAAAAAATTTCGCCTGCGGCGCTATTTACACGTTTTTTGTTATATATGTTTTTTAAATCTTCGTTGCCCCTCCCTGGCTCCGAGGCTGGTGACGCCTCTGAATATATGTATTTATGAATCACACTACAGAAAAACGAAAGGAAAGAACGTTTCATTTGGAGTACTTATTAGTAGACACTGGAAAATTTCGCAATCGCGATAAAACGAATTCAATCGAGAATTTCGTGCTTTTTATTTATTCATTCAAATATGGCCGTATGGCCTTTAAGATATTATATTACAACCATTACCATCATACAATTCAAAATTACTATGTCATTCTAATATGGCCGTATGGCCTTTAAGATATTATATTACAACCATTACCATAATACAATTCAAAATTACTATGTCATTCTAATATGGCCGTATGGCCTTTAAGATATTATATTACAACCATTACCATAATACAATTCAAAATTACTATGTCATTCTAATATGGCCGTATGGCCTTTAAGATATTATATTACAACCATTACCATAATACAATTCAAAATTACTATGTCATTCTAATATGGCCGTATGGCCTTTAAGATATTATATTACAACCATTACCATAATACAATTCAAAATTACTATGTCATTCTAATATGGCCGTATGGCCTTTAAGATATTATATTACAACCATTACCATAATACAATTCAAAATTACTATGTCATTCTAATATGGCCGTATGGCCTTTAAGATATTATATTACAACCATTACCATAATACAATTCAAAATTACTATGTCATTCTAATATGGCCGTATGGCCTTTAAGATATTATATTACAACCATTACCATTTATTTATTTATTTATTTATCGTATGGTCAATAATGGTACATCACATCAATTTACAATAATAGAGCTCATGTTTGATTGTCAGAAATTAAAAATTAAAAGTATTGTTTCTCAAATATTCGGTCGCCGATTCGTTGAGTGTCAAGAAATCCTCCGGGTTTCCTCCATACGCTGTGAGACAGCACTCCGACACAACATGGCTCACGGTCTGCCTCTCCGCACCGCAATCACATCTTGGGGAATCCGACCACCCGCACTTATAGAAGAAGTCGGCACACCTGCCGTGGCCCGTCCGGATTCTGTTCAGTGCAGTCCACATTCTTCTTGGTAGGTCAAAGCCGGGTGGTTTCTCCGTGATGCAGGGCAGGGAATGAGTTGCTGGGCTCCCACTCTCCTCCCATCTGGACCTCCAGGCTTCCTGAATACCAAAATTGTTTTCGTGGAGGCTTTTCCCCTCTCTTAGTGGAGGTCTTCTCGATTTAAGCCTCTTACCAGATTGAAGGTAATTGAGGTCTGGCAAGGCTGGCAATTCGGGATTTTTAGCCAGCTTGGTGTACTCATTTAGCAAGGCATGCTGTCTTCGGAGGTCGTGAGGTGGGATATGGCTCAGGATGGGCAGCCAATGTGTAGGGGTGGATCTCAGGGTGCCAGAAACAGTACGCAGGGTGTCGTTTAGCTGTATGTCCACTAAGCTGGTGTGCGCGCTGTTAAGCCATACGGCGGATCCGTATTCCGCTGCGGAGTGGACGAGGCCGAGTGCAGATATGCGTAGTGTCTCTGCGGTGGATCCCCACGTTGTGCCAGCCAGCTTGTGGATGATGTTGTTTCGGGTCTTTATTTTTGCCGAGAGTTTCTCTAGGTGGTTTTTGAATGTAAGTGTTCTATCAAGCGTTATCCCTAGGTATTTAGGGGACCGACTATGATTTAACGTTTTACCCTCGAATGTTACGCTCAGTTCTCTGTTTGCATCTTTATTGCTCAGGTGGAAACATGTAACTTCCGTTTTACTTGCATTTGGGAGTAGTCGCCAGTTTCGTAAGTATCGACTCAGGATCTCCAGATCAGATGTTAGTGTGGACTCTCCCAACTCAAAACTGCGGTGTTGGCATGCAAGGGTCCAGTCGTCCGCGTAACCAAATTTACGGGATGTTGTCACAGGTAGATCTGAGATATAGAGACTGAACAATAGTGGGGCCAGCACCGATCCCTGAGGCAGTCCATTGTTTAGTTTTTTGACTCTGCTTTTATTGTCTCATAATACAATGATGTCCATAATACAATTCAAAATTACTATGTCATTCTAATATGGCCGTATGGCCTTTAAGATATTATATTACAACCATTACCATAATACAATTCAAAATTACTATGTCATTCTAATATGGCCGTATGGCCTTTAAGATATTATATTACAACCATTACCATAATACAATTCAAAATTACTATGTCATTCTAATATGGCCGTATGGCCTTTAAGATATTATATTACAACCATTACCATAATACAATTCAAAATTACTATGTCATTCTAATATGGCCGTATGGCCTTTAAGATATTATATTACAACCATTACCATAATACAATTCAAAATTACTATGTCATTCTAATATGGCCGTATGGCCTTTAAGATATTATATTACAACCATTACCATAATACAATTCAAAATTACTATGTCATTCTAATATGGCCGTATGGCCTTTAAGATATTATATTACAACCATTACCATAATACAATTCAAAATTACTATGTCATTCTAATATGGCCGTATGGCCTTTAAGATATTATATTACAACCATTACCATAATACAATTCAAAATTACTATGTCATTCTAATATGGCCGTATGGCCTTTAAGATATTATATTACAACCATTACCATAATACAATTCAAAATTACTATGTCATTCTAATATGGCCGTATGGCCTTTAAGATATTATATTACAACCATTACCATAATACAATTCAAAATTACTATGTCATTCTAATATGGCCGTATGGCCTTTAAGATATTATATTACAACCATTACCATAATACAATTCAAAATTACTATGTCATTCTAATATGGCCGTATGGCCTTTAAGATATTATATTACAACCATTACCATAATACAATTCAAAATTACTATGTCATTCTAATATGGCCGTATGGCCTTTAAGATATTATATTACAACCATTACCATAATACAATTCAAAATTACTATGTCATTCTAATATGGCCGTATGGCCTTTAAGATATTATATTACAACCATTACCATAATACAATTCAAAATTACTATGTCATTCTAATATGGCCGTATGGCCTTTAAGATATTATATTACAACCATTACCATAATACAATTCAAAATTACTATGTCATTCTAATATGGCCGTATGGCCTTTAAGATATTATATTACAACCATTACCATAATACAATTCAAAATTACTATGTCATTCTAATATGGCCGTATGGCCTTTAAGATATTATATTACAACCATTACCATAATACAATTCAAAATTACTATGTCATTCTAATATGGCCGTATGGCCTTTAAGATATTATATTACAACCATTACCATAATACAATTCAAAATTACTATGTCATTCTAATATGGCCGTATGGCCTTTAAGATATTATATTACAACCATTACCATAATACAATTCAAAATTACTATGTCATTCTAATATGGCCGTATGGCCTTTAAGATATTATATTACAACCATTACCATAATACAATTCAAAATTACTATGTCATTCTAATATGGCCGTATGGCCTTTAAGATATTATATTACAACCATTACCATAATACAATTCAAAATTACTATGTCATTCTAATATGGCCGTATGGCCTTTAAGATATTATATTACAACCATTACCATAATACAATTCAAAATTACTATGTCATTCTAATATGGCCGTATGGCCTTTAAGATATTATATTACAACCATTACCATAATACAATTCAAAATTACTATGTCATTCTAATATGGCCGTATGGCCTTTAAGATATTATATTACAACCATTACCATAATACAATTCAAAATTACTATGTCATTCTAATATGGCCGTATGGCCTTTAAGATATTATATTACAACCATTACCATAATACAATTCAAAATTACTATGTCATTCTAATATGGCCGTATGGCCTTTAAGATATTATATTACAACCATTACCATAATACAATTCAAAATTACTATGTCATTCTAATATGGCCGTATGGCCTTTAAGATATTATATTACAACCATTACCATAATACAATTCAAAATTACTATGTCATTCTAATATGGCCGTATGGCCTTTAAGATATTATATTACAACCATTACCATAATACAATTCAAAATTACTATGTCATTCTAATATGGCCGTATGGCCTTTAAGATATTATATTACAACCATTACCATAATACAATTCAAAATTACTATGTCATTCTAATATGGCCGTATGGCCTTTAAGATATTATATTACAACCATTACCATAATACAATTCAAAATTACTATGTCATTCTAATATGGCCGTATGGCCTTTAAGATATTATATTACAACCATTACCATAATACAATTCAAAATTACTATGTCATTCTAATATGGCCGTATGGCCTTTAAGATATTATATTACAACCATTACCATAATACAATTCAAAATTACTATGTCATTCTAATATGGCCGTATGGCCTTTAAGATATTATATTACAACCATTACCATAATACAATTCAAAATTACTATGTCATTCTAATATGGCCGTATGGCCTTTAAGATATTATATTACAACCATTACCATAATACAATTCAAAATTACTATGTCATTCTAATATGGCCGTATGGCCTTTAAGATATTATATTACAACCATTACCATAATACAATTCAAAATTACTATGTCATTCTAATATGGCCGTATGGCCTTTAAGATATTATATTACAACCATTACCATAATACAATTCAAAATTACTATGTCATTCTAATATGGCCGTATGGCCTTTAAGATATTATATTACAACCATTACCATAATACAATTCAAAATTACTATGTCATTCTAATATGGCCGTATGGCCTTTAAGATATTATATTACAACCATTACCATAATACAATTCAAAATTACTATGTCATTCTAATATGGCCGTATGGCCTTTAAGATATTATATTACAACCATTACCATAATACAATTCAAAATTACTATGTCATTCTAATATGGCCGTATGGCCGTTAAGATATTATATTACAACCATTACCATAATACAATTCAAAATTACTATGTCATTCAAATATGGCCGTATGGCCTTTAAGATATTATATTACAACCATTACCATAATACAATTCAAAATTACTATGTCATTCAAATATGGCCGTATGGCCTTTAAGATATTATATTACAACCATTACCATAATACAATTCAAAATTACTATGTCATTCAAATATGGCCGTATGGCCTTTAAGATATTATATTACAACCATTACCATAATACAATTCAAAATTACTATGTCATTCTAATATGGCCGTATGGCCTTTAAGATATTATATTACAACCATTACCATAATACAATTCAAAATTACTATGTCATTCTAATATGGCCGTATGGCCTTTAAGATATTATATTACAACCATTACCATAATACAATTCAAAATTACTATGTCATTCTAATATGGCCGTATGGCCTTTAAGATATTATATTACAACCATTACCATAATACAATTCAAAATTACTATGTCATTCTAATATGGCCGTATGGCCTTTAAGATATTATATTACAACCATTACCATAATACAATTCAAAATTACTATGTCATTCTAATATGGCCGTATGGCCTTTAAGATATTATATTACAACCATTACCATAATACAATTCAAAATTACTATGTCATTCTAATATGGCCGTATGGCCTTTAAGATATTATATTACAACCATTACCATAATACAATTCAAAATTACTATGTCATTCTAATATGGCCGTATGGCCTTTAAGATATTATATTAAAACCATTACCATAATACAATTCAAAATTACTATGTCATTCTAATATGGCCGTATGGCCTTTAAGATATTATATTACAACCATTACCATAATACAATTCAAAATTACTATGTCATTCAAATATGGCCGTATGGCCTTTAAGATATTATATTACAACCATTACCATAATACAATTCAAAATTACTATGTCATTCAAATATGGCCGTATGGCCTTTAAGATATTATATTACAACCATTACCATAATACAATTCAAAATTACTATGTCATTCAAATATGGCCGTATGGCCTTTAAGATATTATATTACAACCATTACCATAATACAATTCAAAATTACTATGTCATTCAAATATGGCCGTATGGCCTTTAAGATATTATATTACAACCATTACCATAATACAATTCAAAATTACTATGTCATTCTAATATGGCCGTATGGCCTTTAAGATATTATATTACAACCATTACCATAATACAATTCAAAATTACTATGTCAAAAAAAAAATACATGATAGTAATATGAAATACACACCTAGTAGAAATTTTTACGCGAATAACACGAATTTCGTATATTTAACACATTATGATGCGAATTTCAGCATTCTTTTACCGGAATAACGCGAATTTTCAGATATTTTAGGTAATTTTCGAAATTTATTATGGAAAACATTGTAAATGAAACATTATCAAAAGGAATGTGACTTTGAAAGTAAGAAGAACCACACTGAAAAAAAAATGCATTAAGGCGTTTTTTGTTTTATTTTATTGTTTTAGGGATTTAGGAAAACAAAATATATTCTTTTATTAAAACCTGCAAAATTGTCCACTTTAACGATATAAATGTATGAAAATTTAAACTACAAATTACCAAAATTTGAAAAATAGCACCACATTTCCCGAAAAATAACACCGATTTTTTCGTCTTTTTTCAAGATTTTATTTAACTTCACGCAGTTGTTTTTTTAATTATTTGCAAATCTTGTAATCATTTTTTAACCACTTCCTGACTACTCAGAGACCTGAAACTTAAAATGTAAACTCGGTGACAATACAATTCTGGGTAAAAATATTTTTTCTATGATTGTACCAAATTACGATTTTAGGTTGCGTGGTGGTTTTCGATAGTGGAACCTGATAGTGCAGAAAAAGATGTGGATATAACAGAGAAGGCCGTCATTTTTGACAGGCTGTAGCTAGTAATACTAAGCCTAATTTAATAAATCAACGGGAAAGCAAAACGAAAAGCATTATCTTTATCCAAACACTTAGTTTCAATAATTTCTTACCGGCTTTGTCATTACAAAATAAACAAATGAAAGCCCCTTTAACGGAGGTCGGTCCCATATGTATGCTCCTCCTCCTTTTTTTAATTTTTTTTTTTTTATTTGGTAATATTACATTATAATTTTTCAGTAGATAGGTATAAAGGTATACATTTTACGTTGTACTACTCTCTCAATAAGTAAATGAATTCTTGAGTAGAGAGAGGAGTGTTTACAAATTAGTACATTTTATCATCAATTGATCTGTATTTTCGCAACTAATATTGGTCCTATCGTCTGCAAAATTTTTTAGACATTACGAGACCTGGTGGTCTGTTTATAGTAGGCAAATCACCGCGTAAATAGCGCCTCAGGCGAAAATTTTGACATGACCTATTTGTGTATAAAGTGAAGTCTGCCAATCGAGAACTGGGCTGGGGTACTTAGGACGAGGAAGAAGACTTAAACTGTTGATCTTGAACAAAGAAAAAATGTTTGAGTGGAAGTGGGAGAATATGTTTCATATCGAAAATTTTACGAATCGCTAATGCTTATGCGTAACATTATTTGTTTTTTACATTATTTTTGTATATAAACTGTAAAAAATACCACAAATGATACCAACTGATTTAAGATAATACCTAAATTATTTAGGTGTGGAACCGGATTTATCTGTTCCTATGCACAGACGGAATTACATTAAGTTTTTTCAGCCAAAGCCGATTCTTAAGCGTCGGAACACCCATCCTGCTTCCTCTCTAATGGAGTTCACATGACGCTGCATTATGTGAATGAAGATGCCTCTCGTCTCTGTTGAGGGAAAAACTTAATATCGTAACTATTCCGAAAACCGAGACATTTAGGCGTCCCGAAAGGTTTGTTCGGGACTCCGGGACACGAGGCACAAAATCGGTGACAGTCCCGGTAGACCGGGTCGTCTAGCAACCCTACTCATCACTTAAGCGTTATAGGAATCTTTCTGTTATACTGTCATCTGTAATCCTTAGAAAAAAAAAGGAAAAAAAAAATAAAGGACTCTTCTTGGTATTACTGTATTACTGGTAGCAGTGGCGGGTGGGGTATGTCTTGGAATTGGCTTGGGTCCAAATATGAAATTGAAAATGATTGTCTCGTGTGGGGGAGGGGGGGGGGGGGGGCACGTGGAGACTGGGGGGTTTTGAATTAGGAATAGTGACTTTAAAATTAGAGCTGCTTTCGCCTCATTTCCATTTCAATATCGTGAAAGGAGAGACCGTCTCGTAAAATATAATGAAACCGTTTTATTTTATAACCAGTGCCGGATTAGGACTTAGTGGCAAAAGTAGCAAGCTGCGAGGCTTACGCCTTAACGGTTTTATTCGAAAATTCGAGCTTCTATTCCAAGTCCACCCGAAATCTTCCGAAATTTACTAAAGACGCATGTTATGTGAAAGATTTATGCTGGATTTCACCAACTTTTTAAGTGAGGAACAACAGATTTTGTATGAAAAATAACGACAAGTGGCTCCTATCTCCCCTATTCGTCACCTAAGAAGTTGGTGAAATACAGCATTAGATTCCTAACTTGAAGCCATCGACAAACTTATCGAAAGACAAAAAAACTTTTTAAGCAGGGTCCTTAAGCAAAATATGTATACGAGTAAGAAACTAATAAAATTGAAAAGTTAAATATTAGATAATAGAAAAAAAATCATCTAAGGATTAAATCTAAAAATATTCGGAAGTTATTTTAAAATAGGTAGATAAATCCACGAAATCCTCTGAAAATTCCGAAAGCCGTACGTACGTTTAGCAATTTACGGATTCTAAACATAAAGACGAATCCCGAGTAAAAGTAGGTATATGATATTTCAAAAATTTCAAAAAACGTCTCGACAACATTACTAAATATGTTTTGTAAAAAATAGAGTAGATACATTGAACCTTTGTCTAGCAAATGTCCCTAAATGATTTTTTATATCTTGAGTAGTTTTCTCAAAAAACAAAAATGCGAAAAACACATCTGGTCTTTTCTCCGAAAGACAGCAACTCGTTTCCAAAAGTTGCAGAGATTTTCTTTTTGTATTGATAAAATGCATTAAAATCTAGGGAATGACCGTAAATGGTTTTCGATTGAAGCAAATGGAAATCCCATAAAATGGAAAAAAACGCTATATTCAACATTTTATGCGATTGTTCACGCGATTTTGAACCCTAATGCTGCGGAAAAAGACTATGACGTCATAGTTGGAAGTGTAAATAAATAAATAAATAAAATATTCAATTTCCCGAATTTAGGTCTTTCGAAAAATTCAGAACATTTTGCAGGAGTTCTATTCACATCAGTGTGTTTTTAAATAGATAACATAATTACTCTTAATAACACATTTCATAAATTAAGTTGATTAATAATCACATAATTACTTAATAAAAACATGCCATAAAGTACAAAGATACGATCAATTCTATGGGAGTGGTCCCTCCTTCACTTCAATTAAATTGTCCTTTGTTATAAGCACGCCAACCTGCTGAAAGTATAACCGCATTTTTAATATAAATTGTTGATAGAAAATGTTAAACTGTTTTGTCTACGTTACCCCTTAAGGTGGCTTCCCACGGTCCGTGAAAATACTAAATCCGTCTGCAACACTACGAACCGTGGGAAGTCATCCTTAGATGTTAAAAATAAATAAAATAATAAGTAAGTAAACTTTGAAAAAAAAACTAAATTTTATTCACATCCTAGAACTGTTTTTCGCGGTCTTCCAAAAGATACTAAACACGCCCTTCCGAGGCGCTTGGATTCCTTAATCTCAATGGCGCCTCCCACCAAGAATAGACAGAATTAAAATTTGTGAAAATATAGATGAGTTCTACTCGTAAAGCACTTTCGTGAGATACCAAAAACGGCGGTATGCGGTGACTGCATCCTTTCGATCGCTCGGTGTCTCCCGAGGCTTGAGCTGGACAACATCTGACCTAAGATCTGGATTTCCTGTCTAACGCCCTTTCATACGATACCACACATGACCCCACACTATCCTTGGGTCCCCTGAAACCCTTTACATCTTTTTTGTCTCTGGAGTAAGCTGATCCAATTTGGTACAGAATCGTATTATCAATGAGTTTACGTACGTCTGCAAAGTTTCAGGTCTCTAAGTAGTCAGGAAGTGGTTGAAAAATCGATTCCAAGATTGGCAACCTATCTACCTTCTTACATTTTTGAATTACGGGCTTCTCCCACTATATTGTTTCAATTCTTATAAATACTCACTGTCTCTGTATTCCTGTTTACTTTATTCACAATCGCCTGATGATGAGGGTGCAAATCCTCGAATACTAGTCGCGAAAGCTAAAGCCATTTTTTGTACATTTTAATCTAAATATTTAGTTTTTCATTTTTTTCCTTAAAAGTGGACTTCCACCAAGTACCAAAGGTTGAAAACATAGAGATTATTGAAAATACATTTTTTATTACATTGTAACTACGTCACCCAGTTACAGTTAAATTAGCGGAGATTATAAGTGTTTTCCTATGAAGTGGTTTGTAAGACTGAAGTATTGGTACCTACTAGGAGAGGAGCATCTTAGCTCTTATCTTGACGGAGGATCAGTCAGTGGACTGGATGGAGGAGGGGAAAGATGTTCGATATAATCTACCTACATAATCCTCTTCGTAACCGGGTGTGAATAACATATCATATGGTGACGATCCTATATGGTGATTTATACTCAGACAAATTTAAGGTGCCCATGGAGCGATTTTATCGTTAAACGGCGCCAATAAGTGGTCCGATTATTATTAATATTATTAAGTCTCCCGACCCAACTATGACGTCACGTTCATTTCCCACGGTAGCAAGGTTCAAAATCGTATGAACAATCGTATGATAAAATGGTAAAAATGGTAAAAATGGCGTTTTTTACATTTTTTGGGGCTAATTTCGCTTCAATCAAATAATTTTACGGTTATTCCCTAGATTTTAATGCATATTATCAATACAAGAAAAGTTTTTTGAAAATGAAAAAAAATGAATTGGTAAATATTGTTGTAGTACCTACAAATATTATTAAGCAGTATAGAAAATACTATGCTAAATAAAAATTTGATTTACCATAAGAATGAACATATAATAATTATACGTGTAAGGGCTATCACACACGTCCGGAAGTTCAGTTGACTGAATCGACAGTATGCAAAGAATCTCCGACCAAAACCTCTCTCTGAATTCAGTGTTACCCTGATTTTGAATTCAGAAAGAGGTTTTGGTCAGGGCTTTTTTGCAAACGGTCGCGTCGATTCAGTCAACTGAACTTCCCGACGTGTGTGGCGAGCCTAAGGACAGGAAAATCTGGCGATCTGTTCTCTCTCTCTCTGCCTACCCCGCAAACCGCGTCATATTTGACGGGTTACAGCTAGTATAATATGTTAATATAATACATAGTACCTACTTAGTGCTCTCGTTATGATAATAATAATAATTTGTTAGAGCGAGACGGTGTTGTTTTCAAAAGACGGTCGAGTACTTGATCAACATCTCGAGATGGATGTGTCAACAAGAATTATAATAAATCGACAAATTCACATTACAATTTTATTATTATCTGTCTTTTGCATCACTTCGTATCCCTTGTGGGGTTGGATGAGAGGGCGGAGCACCACAAACTTCTATCGATATCATGGACGTCGCCAGCATTAGGCTAGGTTAAGGGCTTGGTACCAAGAATGACGTCACAGTCATTTCCCACGGCATTAAGGTTCAAAATCGCGTGATAAAATGGTAAAAATAGGGTTTTTTCCATTTTTTGGGGTTAATTTTTGGGCGCGGGTTCGATCCCCGATGCCGACCTACTCCACTTCACGACACAAGCTTTTCAAGCTTAATGTGAAGTGTACAAAGGTGTATTGGGGTTTATTTCAATAAACCCAGATTCATAAAAGAAAAAAATGCGTCTATCAAAAAACTTTTACGGTTATTCCCTAGATTTTATGCATATTATTGGTACAAAAAAAATTACTCCGCGTCTTTCGGGAAACGAGTTTCCGTCTTTCGGAATAAAGATCAGAGGTGTTTTTAAATGTTTTTTTTGAGAAATCTATACAAGATATAAAAAATCTTTTACGGTTATTCCCTAGATAAATGTTCAATGCATCTACCTTATTTTGTTCCAAAGCATATTTAGTAACGGTTGTCGAGATATAAGGTCTCCCGTTTTTAGAAATTTTAGAAATCTCGGTATGCATACTCTTAATGGATTGTTATTTAACAGAAAAATTTCACACTCTAAAATTGTGTAACGTAATATTTTTTACGCATGCAAACATTTAGGTTCTGTAATATCATTATTTTCGTATGTAAATATAATGTTGCCATGTGTGAGTGTATCGAACAAGCGCCATGTTTTGTTGATTTCATTCCAAATTCAAAAATTACATATGTACTTCCACTTTGTCTTATTAGGGTTACATATCCAAAACTTCACATTTTTTCGTACTTATTATTACACTACAATAAAAAAAATATACATAAACCCATGGGCTTCGTCAGGGGTAGGGCATGGAGGGCAGCTGCCCCCCCTAGAGATTGGAGTAGGTATTTATTTTTTCATAAAATTATAGGCAAATAATCACATTTGTTCAGATATGTTTTTATGTACATTCTGTTTCTTGTAATTTTTTTTTCTGTTTTTATATATTTTATTCTCACATATGTATGTAAGTATGTATATATTTTTTACTTCGTATATTTTTTTCAATTTCTTTTTTTCCGTTTTTTTCTGGGGTTGACGGGAAGAAATCGCAGTTCTGCGATAAGTTCGCCCTAGTGAACAACGATTTATAATCTGTACTATGTCCATTGTCTATATTTATATGTATTTGTTGTTCACTTAAAGTTTAAATAAATAAATAAATTATTACCATGCGTTTTCTCATCAAATCATAAATTTTCATAAAAATCCATCAAATTACAATTATTTCATAAAAAAAGTTGCCTGCGGCGCTATTTTCATAACTGTCTTGTAAAATAATTTTTTCATACATATTATTGTGCAAAGTAGTATATACATTTTCAAATAAACCAAACCACATCACGACCTTTTTCACTTTGTCTCACAAATAATTTTCGTCTGCGGCGCTATTTACACCTTTTCATGCTATATCGAATATTCAAATTTTTGTAGCCCCCCCCCCCCCCTAGCTCCGAGGCTGGCGACGCCCATGCATACAGCAATAATACATGTGCCAAGAATCCACCCGTTTCCTAGTTTTAAATTCAAATGTATACATACATAATTTATATTACATGGTCCATACATCTGTATAAGGAAATAAATACTAAAATATACTAGTAATATTCCCAGTATTCGCGTTTCTAGAATTCGCGAATTCACGTTTACGTAGATATTTTTATGTGAAATTTGTAATTTTTTAACGACCTCTATACACAGTTAAACATATACGTGCGACATGCACGCCCGAGGATGCGCTACTGGCGAACGCCAGGGCTATCCGGGTGGCTGAATATTGGGGGTTTCAAATTTGATGGTGTTCCGGACACGGAAAGTAAGTAAGTAACATATACGTTTACAAAAATAAATATTATTTACTAAAATACGTCATGCAATGTGCATTCGTATTTTCAGAATTCGCGAATCGTCCGATTTTTTATACAGAATGGTCCGATTACTTTCACCGGTATTGTTTTTCGTTTCGAGATCGAAATAACATCAATATGACGTTTTTATCCCACATTATCTAAAGTACACATAATCAAAATAGACCAGGTTGGTACCTACATATTATCTATAAAATTTTAAATACAGATCGAAGTCCATACGTCAAACAGGAAAATGCACTTTGCACACATTTTTTTTTAAATATTTAAAGTGATATCTAAATATATTTTGACTTGTGCTCAGTGGTGCAGATTGCGGAGAACAGAGAGGTCTGGAGGCGTCTTTTTTTGTCCGTGGGTAGCTCCACAAATTACGACCCTCAGCAATGAGGAAACGATGAAAGAAGGAAGAAGAAATATATTTTGAGCGAGCATTTCCGCAATCTAATACTTAGAAAAAATCGCGTATCTCTGTGTTTCGCGACTATTTCTATATCTGAAGTTCGCGTAAGTTGGAAGTAGGTATTTCTCTAAAGGTTTTTAACCCTTTGTCGGTTGTTTATTTTGCCTGTTATATTATTTACTTAAACTTAAGAATTTCCAAAGCAAAACTAAGGGTCGAATAAATTAGAGTCGATGTTGAAGAAGGACCCATGCATATTTAAACTACCGGACTACCTTTGTACGAAATTGAAAAAGAATTCTCCCATTTCAAGAAGGTATAACTTTGGAACTATTTACGTTAAACGAGTGATTCTTTCACTGTGCGGTAACTAATCAATGCAAGTTGAGGTTGTCGGTAGCCTGGTTGGTAACGTGCTCGACTGTTAATCTAGTGGGCGTGGGTTCGAGCCTCGATGCCGACCTACTCCACTTCACGACATGAGTTTTTCAAGCTTACTGTGAAGTGTACAAAGTGTATTTGGGTTTATTGGAATTATTTTAATAAACCCAGATTCATTAAAAAAAAGTTTGTTTGATGCACGATACAATCCATTAGCGCATGAGCATACTAGCTGCTCAGTCGACAAAGCTAGCCGGCGCTAATAATATTACATAAATCAGGGAATCCCTCAATTTTAGAATACATTCGTAGAGTGATCGGTTTATTTCTGTGTTTAGACGGTTCGCCATAGTAAGATTTCATCTTTTGTGTGCGGAATTTTTTAACAGAGAGCACATTGCGTTGATTTTTTTTCAAATGCGGTATTCGGTAATGCATTTTGTCGTACATCAAACAAAACTTGCATTAATCAGTTATTGGGCAGTGAAAAAACCACCCATTTAACATAAATGGTTCCAAAGTTATACCGTTTTGAAAAAAGAGCATTTTTTTTCGACCATCCTGTATAAGTATTTATTCATTTTGAGAACCAATCTACTTTCTTTGAACGTTGTTTTTATAGAACCAACAGATTTGAAAATTTAATGTTCTGTCAATATTCTTTATTTAAAAATTTAATACTGCTATGTTTTTTACGATTCTCAAAGCAATACTGGCAATTTTGTGATTCAGGAGGATTTTCTGTTGAGAATACACAATTTTTACGAGATACATAACTTCAAAAGTACATAACTTCGCTGTGGATCTAAGACCACTTCCTGACTACTTAGAGACCTGAAACTTTCCAAACATACGTAAAGTCGGTGACAATACAATCCTGTTCCATTTTGGACCAGCCTACTCCAGAGAAAAAAATGTAAAGGGTTTCAAAGTGATCCAAGGGTCTTGTTGGGTCATGTGTGATATAGTGTGAAAGGGCGTTAGAAAAGAAATTCAAACCGAAATGCAGATTTTGGGCAGCTTGAGGTTATAAAGACTTTAAAAGCGTGTCCAAGCCCGTACAGTCCGTCAAGAAAAAGATAGTTTGTGATGAGGACACCACTTGTAGCTTTCTGGTAATCATAGTTGCAACACTTGTAAAATTTTAATAGAAATGTCATTGTTGCCAGCAAACAAAATCGTAATTTTCAAATAATCGAAATTCCAAATACTTAGATTATTGTTTTGTATTCCTTTAATACTTTTTATATTGGGGTTAGTTGGCAGAGATCGTAGCACTGCGATAAGCTCGCCCTAGTGAACAAATGCTATGATTTATATTTGTAATGTTAACATATCTCCGTATCTAGATGTTTACCAAAAGTGTAAATAAATAAGTAAAAAAAATAAATCTAGACTGTATCATTCCATGATATGATTAAATTTCACTCATCACTAGACGAATATTTCTCTTATTTATTCATCGTTTAGCGTTAATATTTCATTAATCGAAAAATAAAATTCGCAAAAACGGATATGTAACCCTTCCCGTATAAGGGCGTCGTTCGGGGCTGCCAGATATAAAAATAACGAGTGAGCGAATGTATGTAATCAAAATGTCATTTTGGATAAATATTCTTTTACAATCAATTTGAGATTAAATTAGGACGGTATCCCTTGCGGGGTGGGAGGGGGGGTGGGGACGATTTGTATCTCTGGCTTCCCTCCCATCACATAACTGATTTTGTAAATTCATTTTTAGAATCATTTTTATTTTCATGCGTGTATTTTTATTTCTTTTTTTTTTCAGATAAATATTTGCCTGCCTATCAGTGGGAAAGGGTCCTTATAATATGATTCTCGTCGAGTTACCTTTTTGCTTTATGATGATTATTATTTTTTAAATTGTTAAGTATATATTTTTTTTTATAAAAATGAATCTGAGTTTCACGAAATAAACCCAAATAAGTACGTCTTTGTTCACTTCACAGTAAGCTTGAAAAGCTTGTGTTGTGAAGTGGAGTAAGTCGGCATCGGGGTTTGAACCCGTGCCCGCTGGATTAACAGTCGAGCTCGTTACCAACCAGGCTACTACTACCACCTCAACCTTAATTTAATGTAATAAATATTTGCCTGCCTATCAGTGGCGAAGGGTCCCAAGAATATGGTTCTGGTCGAGTTACCTTTTTTGGTTTACGATGATAAAATAATAGATCTAATCTGATTTATTGAAGTCCGTATTCCTTTCTACAGAAGTCCTCGCAACGAAGCAGCTGCCTATCAGTAGCGAAGAGTTAATTTCTGTAGTGGGGAAGCTGAAGTTAAACTTTCTATTGCAATATTGCCCAATCCCACCAACTCACACCTAGGCAGGGGACCCCTAAACAATTTCCATACACAAACAGAGTTAATATTATTTATTTAATAAAGTAGCACACCTAGTAATACCAGCAAAGTATCCTACGTAGGGGCTGAAATATTTCCACCCAGAATCTCCCAACTAGGAGACTTTTATGTAGAATTTCAAATGAATTAATAATCTTCTGCGTGTTGTTGTTGATATCTCCTTAATAATTGTGGATTTTCGGCAGCGTTGAGTATTTGACAAAACGCCGTCACAATCACATCGGAACGCTATTTTGAAAATTGTATATATACTGTTTACAAAAAACATTTCGCATTGCACCTAATTTAATTTTGTTTTAATTATATACGTACAATACAAAAAGTAGATATTCGTATACGCCACTGACTTTGCACGAGATTGTATTGATATTTTGGATAAAAATATGTGCAACAAAGGGAATTATTGATTTATAATGATTTTTTATTTCATTTCTGATTTTATAAAACATCACTACCGCCATCTATGAATCATAAATGACTCGGGAAAGAACCTGAAAAAAATGACGATTCACGTCCGGAGTAAACATTAATACCAGACGATTTTAGACATCCATCTATTAAATAAACTTATAAATGGAATCTCGGCTTCAACATAGGCTAAATAGGCTTAAAATATATGATTTGTATCGTGGTTTGGTAAAATTATCAATTTTCCCAAGATACTGAATTCTATCAAGTTAGTATGAAAATGAAAGAAGCCATTTAAAGTAGTCCCGTTAATATGGTTTTTAAATTTGTTTGCGTCGTTACATAATCTAGAACTAGGATATACATCTAAGGTTTATTTTTATACAATGTTTTTGCTCTACAAATACTTCTGTATGACTAAAAATGTGTCTATAATAATTAAAAAATAGTTTTGAAATTTGCTCCGCGGCGCTTTCTGTCGTCATCTGTTTTGACTCGCGTGGTGTAGGGGCTAGCGTACTTAACTTAAATTGAGTGTTATGCGATGGGAGGGTACGAGTTCGATCCCACTCCATACCCAACGCTTTTTTCTTCTTTTTTTTACTATCTTTTTGTGAAATTTGAATTTAGCAGAATCATATATACATAAAAAACAATTTTACTAGGTAAAACAAATATATTCCTTCCTATATGCCAAAAATTTATTCCATTAGGTATTTAATTCTAAAACGATGTAACTTCACCACCCGTACACAATTTTAGCCGTTGCGAAGCACGGGAAATACAGCTAGTAATAAATAATATTATCTCTGTTTGTGTATGAAAATTATTTAGGGGTCTTCTGCCTAGGTGTAAGTTGGTGGGTTTGGGCATTTGTCAGGTAATATGAGTTTCATTCTAAATTAAGGAAAAGTTTTGACCTAGTCGTTTGGGTATAAACCAAGCAGTATTGGAAGAGTTGTGCATGTATTGGTTGTTTGAAAGGCCATACTCCTACCAACTGGGCCAGCGACGTATCAATGTATTATTTTATCATTTGGTTGTCTTACTAACTTCTATATTATGTTATATGTCTAGTTCCTATGTTTTTATGTTCTTATGAAAACGTGTTGATTCCATAGAGACAGGATAAAGTAGAGGGGTGGACTACGCGCGCACTTAAAATTTTTGTAAGCCAACATATCAGTATGGAGCGGTCACGTGGCGTTAGGCAAATTATCTCTCATCATAGTAGTATTTGTATGGCATTTGAATAATCTTCGTTAACATTTCTGATTATAATGAATGAAAATCAATCTATTTATTTATTGTTAAACCCAATTTTAATTTAAAACTATTCCAGACAAATTTTAGCTTTTGAGTTTGATTTTCTTACCCATGAAAATATTAATATGCAATGTTTTCTTTGTTTTAATGTTAGATGCGACCACAAGAGCAACAAAACTGAACCATTTTCACTCAAAATAAAAAAATATATATAAGATTCTAAATATAGCGTCCTTTCACATAGTGTGTGATGGGTGAGTGTGTGAGCGAGACGGAGTCGGAGTATGACTGTGTGAGACGACCGGAATGAACTTATATGTTTTAATTTTACTGTGGCGCATGCTTGTGGGAGACAGCTGAATTATGAATGGACTAATCGTCTTATTATCTTCATGTTATTGCTTATATATATAGTTGTTCTCTGTTTTGTGCTTGTATTTGTAATAAAATAAAATAAATAGGGTTCAACTTGGAGAAATCGAAGGTTTGTGAGAAATTCGCCCTTGTGAAGAATATCTTATAATTTATATGTCCAATTTGTATTGTATATACTCGTAAGTACTTTGTTAGCTCGAAGAATAAATAAAATAGAAAAAAATATACCTATACATTCGTTTTTTGCCTAACTCCACGTGCGACATGTTGACTCATGCGCAGAACGTCAAAACGGGATCTGTGACGCTCTGTTATATTATATCTCTATGGTTGGTTCACTCTTTACATAAAGCACGTATGTATAATCATACAACATACATACATGGTGTTCTTGAATTACCCCGAGGCTAAGTAGAGAAAATGGGAAAATATGATCGAATCAGGGAGCACCAAGTCAGGCAGGATATATGGAGGATAATATTGTAATATGGATATATCTGATCTGAATCATTATCTGAAGCCATATCAGGGTCGCCTGAATCATCCCCAACAACCAGGGTGTGGAGGCCTCTTATGATATATTATTATTATGTAATCTTCTGTTTTAAGGTCTCTTTGACGGGATTATGAGGGGGATAAGTATTTGCTATTTTGAAATCTCATTACTTTTGTACTAATTACTTTTTATTTCTTTTTGCAGGTTTCTCTCATGATCTTGAAATTCTCCGGTAAGTTCCTTGAAAAATAATACAACTACAGTGCATTTTCTTTGTCTTGACAGCAGGCGGAAATTAGCTGCAAGTGGGGTTGCAAGATTGTATTGTTAATGAATGAAACTCAATTGACGAATGAACAGATGAATGCGGTTCGGTCATACTGTCGATCTACTTCACCATCCAAATTTGCCGTTGCGAAGCACGGGTAACTCAGCTAGTTACTTATAATCTTGTGTACTTAAGCGTTTATATGCACTGAGCAAAAATCGTTCTATTTTTGCTTCAACTTTTTCAAATTTTGTATAAGAATGTTAGCGCGAAATAGGAATAACGTAAGCGACAAAGTGAATTATACCTTCTTAAAAGAAACCTGGGAACAAATTAAAAAATCTAAAACAGCCGATTTGTTGAGATTATAAATACAAGTATTTTGGATAAATTATACTTTTATATCTGAAAAACCGAACGGAAAATCCCCAGACCCTGTAAATTTCAGGGGTACATTATGAATATTTTTTTATTCAAGAAATTTCCAAATACTGTATTTCTAAAACAGTCAATCTGTATAGTCCATACTTTCATCTATCACTGTCTTCAGTTTCAAGACGATTCTCTCAGTATTGGCTGAGAACAATTCAGGGCGCCGAAGCCGGATGTCAGCATATAGGACCTTATGTACTCGGATATGCAACCAACAATGCAGTACTAATGCAGCGAATTACGTCAGCCGAATCCCTCTGACGGTATTTTTTGTAAACATTTATAGCTTGAGGGCGATTGCTTCATTAAGTTAATGCACTGTATACATATTTGAAGGAAAGTTTGATGATCTCTTGTGTGTGTTAGTGTCTGTGTTGATTTAAGCTTCAATGTGAAAAATGGATTTCTGATAAAGTTCCCCCAATTCCCCACCTTCCCCCGACTCCCCCATTGTGGTGTCGCTGAAAGCCTGAAAGGGGGAAGCAAGCATTTTCCGGTGAAAGGTTTTTTTATTCCGCATCTGCAAGATGTGATTACGGCAAATCGATTTACGCCAGAGTCTTATCAAATATTGGCGAGGTACTTATTAGGTTCGGTCATGCATAACTCCAATCGGAATTGGGCGCTTTGCTTAAAGAAAAATATTGGCATTCTTCAAAAATATTTTTATATTGGTATACGAGCCAATTTTACAAGATTTTATTTGACTTTACTGTGGTGTTTTCTTTTGTTTGTTACCAAATTTTGTAATCGATTTTTCAACCACATCCTGAAGACTTTCTAAACGTACAAGTACGTAAACCCAGTGACAATACAATTCTATACCAAATTGGACCAGCCTACAGCCCATAAAAATTATAAAAAATAGCGTCGCTGCATTTTTTTTATGAAACTGATGGCTTTTCATACTTATTTTCGATAATTTATGATATGATGAGAAAATGTGTGGTAGTAATGTGATTTTTTGTGAGTTTTTACCATATAGTATGAAAAAACACACACCTATTCCAATCTCTAGGGGGGGGGGGAAGCTGCCCCCACTGACGACGCCCATGTATTGTGATGTACCTAACTGAGTGCGAGCTTGCACCAAGGTAAACCGAAGCAGTTTTAAACACGCTGTTTACATACAGCGCGACGATGGCTGTTACCCTACTTTTTGAGATTTCACATTTACCACACACTTAGATATCTAATACATAATATACTAAAAAAAACATAGGTACATAATTATATATCTATTACTGTATCTCGCGGTGGTTGAATGGTCATCGAAGGTTCAGACACCAGGACCGACTCACCTCGGCGCATTTCATTCCCTTCGGTTTGCCAAATCATCTAATGTTTCTCATTAGCGTGGTTTTTTATCGTTATTTTTTCCCTCATTTCTGCACTGTCATGATACTGCCAAACCACAATAACACAATAGTTGATAGAAGGGATTATTCTTATGTTTGGGAACCATATGCTCTCCTCACAATACTATTAATGTTCCTCTACTAAAGACTGTGTTTCCCAAATAATTACCTATTTATTAGGCCAGATATATATTTTTATAGTATTTATCTAATTTTGTAATCATAAGCTGTCATTTTGTAAGTTTATTTATTTATTGTATTCTGTCCCCCCACACCGCATCCCTTGCGGGGTAGTCAGAGATAACAGACTTTCCCATCCTTACATAATATCTACACTTCGTGCTTCTGTCACATTCATGCAATTCGTCATACACACTCTACGAGTTTATTTTGAAAATCACAATTTATGTTTTGTGAGAACATCGGAATTTTCTACACGTCGTAGTTGAATATAACAAGTAGTTATATCTCAACAGATATACAGCAAAAGATGGACCTTCCATCAGGCTTATGACCGATCGTCGGCTGGTTTATTGTTTTCACTTTACACTTAAGTATAATTCACCAATTCCGGTCCATCTATCTTTTTATTTTACTCAAAATACATCTGCTCTTGAGAATCTGGTCTACATGCTAAAGAGAGTGATTCTTGGACCTCAAATGTGTACGATTATTAGTGTGTTTTTTTCACTCTTGTGATACTTGTTTCATCATCATCATTGGCACTACAGCCCATTGTGGGCCGTGGCGTCTCCCAGCTGTCGTCGCCATTCCCCCCTGTCCTGGGCTGTGCTCCTCCAGTCCCTGATGCCGACCACTTGTGCGTACTTCTGCACTCCGTCCAACCATCTGAGCTTGGGTCTGCCAACACTGCGTCTACCTTGGGGTTTGGAATAGAGCACCTTTTTCATCAATTCTTGCCACATGTCCCACCCAACGCAGCCTTCCTATCTTGATCTGCTGAATAACTTTGGGCTCTCTGTACAAGCTGTAGACCTCTTCATTGTAGCGTGCTCTCCAAGCTCCGTGTTCCTGTATGGGTCCAAATATCTTTCTGAGTATTTTTCTCTCGAATATTTGAAGTGAAGATTCATCCTTCTTACTCAGCGTCCAACACTCAGAACCATACGTGTGAAACTATGTAATACAAGTGTATCAGAGAGAATAGATTTTTTTTTTGTTTTATATTGTAGTGGATGTATGTTATCCTTGATGATGTGTTTGTACGTGGTCTGGGAGATATCTATAATTAGATTGATGGATGTTTAAGGACATTTTTGTATTGTTTGTACAAGCTTATTACAATAATAGCCATTCCTAGATATAGGTTAGGTAAACAAAGAAAAATAATAACGGTGACGTCACAAAAATATATTACATTTGTACTAGATTTTTAGCCAGGCGTAGGTAGGCTAAGAAAACTAACACTCTATCAAACGCAAACTTAAAGCTTGCGCCTCAATTATGACGTCACGGTCATTTCCCGCGGTTCAAAACCGCTTGAACAATCGCATGATAAAATAGTAAAAATAGCGTTTTTTTCCGTGTTTTAATTACGATGTTTTCCAATTCAATTACAAAGGTCGAAATTCGCGTCAAATATTCGAAAATTCGCGTTATTTCTATAAAAGAATGCTTAAATTCGTGTTATACAAGTATATAACATGAAATTCGCGTAAAAATCTCGAAATTCGCAAAGAAATTCTTTTATCGCTTTCGCGAATTTTTCCAGTCACCAACTGTACTATAGGGCACATATTATATGTTTTGTAATAGGTAGAAATTAGGTGGTGTAACGGCCACCCAGGTAGGTCCCGTCTACCTGTTTACATTCTGTAGGTGATGGTCACCAGGTGTACGTAACGTTAATTCCTGTCAAGGACGTGCGACTAGTCGAATTTACCGAAATATTTCACCGAAAATATTTTTTTTTATTGAGGCGGGATATACTCTGAATGAAAATTGTTCTATTGTCGTTTTATTTTATGGGAGTGTAGGCACAAAATAATCTTTTTGTATACGTCTTGGATTCTTTTCTCTCTGCCCACCCTTCAAGGGCGAGTCGTGAGGTGATTGAATACAATAACATTAGCTTTCGAAAAAAATAGGGCAGATACATTGAACCTTTATCTAGGGAAAAACCGTAAAATATTTTTTTGTATATTGTGTAGACTTCTCAAAAAAAAAGTGAAAAACACCTCTGATCTTTTTTCCGAAAGACAGAAACTCGTTTCCCGAATGTCGCGTAGTTTTTTTTTTGTATTTATAATATGCATAAAAATCTAAGAAGTTTTTTGATTGAAGCGAAATTAACCCCAATAAATGGAAAAAACGTTATTTTTACCATTTTATCATGCGATTGTTCACGCGATTATGAACCTTGATGTCGTGGGAAATGACCATGACGTCATTCTTGGTACCAAGCCCTCAAAATCCACAAAAATTACTTCGCGACTAGTATTCGAGGATATGCACCCTCATCATCAGTGAATAAACTTGAAATTTGTTTAAGTACTTGAATAAACATGTGAAAATCCTCGAATACTAGTGGCGAAATCTAAAGTAATTTTTGTAGACTTTAATCTAAATATTTAGTTTTTCATTTTACCTTAAAAATGAAATTCAACCATCTACAGACGGTCAAAAACATCGAGATTATAGTTATTTTAGTTGTAGAATTGAAACTTTTTGTGACATTAGTATGTGTTGGCGAAGAATTGCTATTCGGTATAACTAGCAGGGGTATTACACCGAATGGTAATTGTACCCAGAGGTCTTTAATTAGGTTAATGTTGTATTAATTATAGAACATCGCTTCACCCTTTTCATTGTTGATTCTCAGGAGCGACTATACTGTATTGTACTGAATTATGCTGTATTACACTGTATTGTACTGTTCTGTACTGTATTACACCGTACTATATTGTATATACCTAATAACTTAATATTAAATACAAATTGCGCCGTGGACCCTTAATTAGATAAATGTCTATACTAATAAAAACATTTTTATATAAACATTCATTGCGCTTTCCTGTAAACCAAATTTGCACAATTTTCCTTCCTCCTCCACCTCCGCCATCATAAAAAGACTTAGGACATAGGCCTCCCCTTTGACTTTCCACAGATCCCTATCCTAGACGATGCTCCTGCGATTCGCCTCACATCATCAGACCATCTAGCCTGAGGTCTTCCTACACTCCTTTTGCTTGTTCTAGGTTGCCACTCGAGAATCTTTTTGGTCCATCTAGAATCTGAGCGTCTGGCAACTTGTCCTTCCCAACTCCATTTCCAACTCCAAATCCAGCATCAGTCTTGTGATAATGTCCCACGTGAATTAGATTACGTATTTCCGTCTGATACGATAAAAAATGATGTTAGATTTTCATACACTTTGAAACAAAACACCTCAGTATAATACACACTGCACCTGTTCCCTCATTATTTATGGAAGGATGGATGGTGTGGTATCTTTAAGAAGACATTAAACTGAATTGACACAATGGTAAACAAACAAAAAAACTTTCGGTGAGGATTTGCTTAAAAAAACGTGTCTGGGGAAATCATGGAAGAGAATCTCTAACAGGGAATTCTCAGATTCTGTCGTACAGACTAATAGTCAAAGGGCTAGGCTTAGGTGAGAATTAGGCTTATTTCTTTGTTTATTAAGGTGGTTGGTGTCGCCAAAAGGGTATTCTTCTTCTTCTTCTTTTCAGCCTCTTTCCCTCCACTGCTTCCTGTGTCTTCCACAATTCTCTGTTTTGGGCGCACTGCCTCCACCCATGTCCCACCGACTCGATGATATCATCGGCCCATCTCTTTTGTGGTTTCCCTACACTTAAGGGTATTGTGTGATTTCATTGTGTGAGGTGGTTGGTAGCCTGTTGGTAACGCGGTGGACTGTTAATACGGTGAGCGTGGGTTCGATCTCCGATGCCGATCTACTCCACTTCACGACACAAGCTTTTCAAACTTACTGTGAAGTGTACACAAATGAATTAATTTGGGTTTATTTTTTTAAACCCAGACTCAATTAAAAACAAAAAAAAAACACTTAATCTTAATTAATTTAATGAAACACATACATATTCATATTCAAACATATTATGATACCTTGATTACAGTCGAAAAATTGGTCCCGCGATGTCTTCGATGGTGAAAATATTTCATTACCATTCATGGGCGTCGTCAGGGGAGGCAGCTGCCCCCTGCCCCCCTTCATCTTTTAGAGAGTGGAATAGGTATATATTTTTGCATACTATATGGTAAAACCTCACAAAAAATCACATTGCTACCACAACATTTTCTCATCATTTCATAAACATTCTAAAATTAGTATGAAAATTCATCAATTTCATAAAAAAATTGCCTCGGCGCTATTTTTTATAAGTTTATATAAAATAAACATTTGTCATACATTTCATTGTGCAAAGTATTATATACATTTTGAAATAAACAAACCACATCACGACCTTCTTCACTATGCGTCTCACAAAAAAAGCACGTGAGGTATAAAGAGGACGCGAATGTCCTTGAATACACGTCACATGTTTGTGTAGTTATTTATTAATACGAAATATCATTATTAATAAGTAGGGGAATCTTTGTTTAAATAAATAAATATATATCATCAAAAATAAATAACCCTGTGACTATTGAAATAAAAAATAATAATTTTAAACCATAAAGTTGGGATTCAGAAAAACTGAGACCTTGATTCGTACCTACTTATGTGTATATAAATCTAGGTGAATGTGTGTGTGTGTGTGTGGGTATGGGTGTGTGTGTGTGTGTGTGCTCGGGTGTGTAACAAACACGAAAATAAAAGTCGAAAATCTAAATTTAGCATCTGAACTGGTGTGTAAAAAGTGGTGAAGCGAAATAACACTTTGCAAATATAATCCCTAAAGTAAATAAGACACGTGAAAGTTTCAATATCAAATGTTGAAATAGGTGTGACGCTTGGGCACACGCGGTACTTGTACGCGTCCTTGAGACGTCTCTGACTAAAAAGGGTTTTCTTTAGTATTTCTCGACGAAATGAGAACTGTCGAGCAAAGAACGGAGGCGTGATCGATTTTGAGTATGGCTTGAGTTGGTGGACTTTCAGTAGGGTCTCGATTTTAATATAGGAATTAATTACGAGTATGTAAGTGCGTATTCGCTGAATTAAGACGTCCTATTTGCAATTATTTTTTTCTATTCTATTCTATCCCCTCACGCCACGTCACTTGCGGGTTGAGCAGAGAGAACAGATCGCCAGACTTTCCTATCTTTACACTTGGTGCCTCCATCACATTCATACAATTCGAATGGCTTGGAAGCCTGGATGTTGCTCTGTAGGGTACATGTCTCCCGTATGTAACAGATAGCATAATTCTTTTATCTTCTGACGAAGTCTCCGAAATAATAATTCGTCATATACACTTTGCGATTCCTCTTACTCTAAACATGTCCGTCCTTGAGAATCTAGTCTACATGGTCGAGCGATGTGGCTCTTGGACGACCGCGAATATTTCATAGTAATATAAATTTGGGGAAAATATAAAATTAAAAGGGAAATGAGTGACTGCAAGACTGGTATTGTGACAAGAATGAAAGTGAATAAACTAAGATGGTTTGGGCATGTTGAGAGAATGAATGATGACAGGATGACAAAAAATATATATTTGAGTGAGCGAAGAGGATAATAAATTTGAAACACGCTTATTAAACCTAGAATGACGTAAATAAATATTTATTAACCAAAGAAAAATTTGCATAGTTACAAAAACAAGATGATGGTAGCGAAATATCTCGAAACGTCGAGAAATGAGTATAATTTAATATCGAGTAAAGTGAATCTCGAGAATCGTCGAATATATTAGTTTGTTTATAAGGGTATTGTTTGGATTGTGGAACAAAATTGGGATTCAGTGTGTTAGCTTTGGGAAAGATGTATATTTTAGGGAAAAAACGTGGGATTTGGATTTTAAAAGGTTAAGCGAGGTATAATATAATATGTGTACCTAATAGGGATACAGGCGGGGAGCAGAGAATAGCGAATGTATAGAAATGCTATAGAAATGCCATAGAGAACATTTCGAACATGTTATTTTTTTTAACTACTTACACACTTATTTTTTTGTTATGGTCCACGTGTGCATTTTTTCTTGAAATTTGAATATCTACCCTGTGTCTGAGTACTTTGGGAAATTTTGCTCATATTATTTACAGTAGAGTTTCAGTAGTCCGGCGCTATTAAAGACCAAAGGGTGGTGGATTAACGGAAAGTTCGGATTACTGGATTGTATGGGTAAATAAAATAAAGTATCACATTTGTATGTAGGAATAAGCAAATATGTGTTTATTATTTACTGCATAATTCAACGTGACAATCTTAACCTAACTAATTTATTAAAAAAATATGTAACCATTAATTGAACGTGGGGACTGGCGGTGGAGAGAGTGATGGCGTAGGGTGCCGGATTACTGGATGCGTCGATGTACTGAAGTACCGGATTAGCGAAACTCTACAGTATTTCTTTTAGGTGACAGTTTAAAATTGAAGCGCCGTAAATTAATAATTAATAAATAAGTTATTACGCTATAAGCTCGCCCTAGTTGACAAATGTTTTAGCATAACTTATTAAGTTAACATGTTGCTGTTGGTATATTGTTCACTTAAAGTAAATAAATCAATAAAAAAAATACCGTGCAATAGTGGTTGCAGTGATTCAGGAGTAAAAAACTTTATGAATCACGCTTATATTCATAATGCGCTAAAAAGGATATTTTTTGGGTAAGACGTTGATGCCCAATCCCACCAACTTCCACATAGGCAGGGGACCCCTAAATAATTTCCATACAAAAACAGAGATAATATTATGTATGTAATAATGCAGTGCAAAGCAATGCAAAAAATTCTATACATAAAACTCTTCTACGATAGGTGCCCTAATATCTCCGCCTAGAATCTCCCCTACGTTAGGAGAGTTTCATGTAGAATTTGATATAAATTTATTTATTTATTTATTTATTTATTTATTTATTTAATCACATGGGCACAAACAGTTATAACGGCACATATCAACAATTAAACAAAAACAGAAAGCAAACCAGTGAAGGCCCGTCAATTTTACCAGAAAAACATTTATATGTTAAAACAAATTAAATTTAAGAAACTAGTTATAAGTAAAGAAATATTATATGTATGCATAGAATTATATATAATCTAAGTATGTATGTATAGACAAAAAGAACAAATCAGGTAAAATGATATTCAATGATGTATGTACGATAAATTAATAAGGGATGCACACAGATACTCACTCCCTCACACACACAATCCACACACAGACACACACACACACACAGAAACACACACACACAAACATACACACAGAACATGGACACAACATTAAAAGACAATTTGACCCTGCAAGAATGCAAATGGGGAAGGGGCGAACGAAACAGATCCGAGAAAAGGAAAAAGGGGAAAAGGTGAAAAGGGGAACGGACATCATAGTCGTTCAGGGAATGGTGGAGGAGCAAAGTGCTCGCATGACCTTGGTCCTGAAATCGGCCCTAGTCAAAACGAACATATCGAGACTCCGAAAAAATATACGTTGTATAGAGAACATGTGCGCTGCAGAAACGAGTTCTGCACATAGTTTAATAATAAAATTATCCCTATTTTTTATGGAAATTATTTAGGGGTCCCCTGCCTAGGTGCCAGTTGGTGGGATTGGGCATGAGTGTAATACAAAGACTATATACGAGTATTAACAGACGTTTTGAAAACGTGAATAAAACTATGGCAGTTCTATTTGATTATTTATCTGTGGTTTTTTTCATATTATATTTGCTCGTAAATTTTCGTATTTGCCATTGGATAAGAGTTTTTTAACCACTCTTTTTCGTTCATATTTTACACTCCCTGCACTAGAAAGAAGGGCGAGGAGAGATATTGGGATATTAAGGTGTTTTATTTAAAAGAAAACTTAAGAAAATTTTAAATTTGAGTTATTTTTTTTACCATTACTTATTTATTGATGTATTATTAGTTTTTCTGGGTTGTTTGCAAGATATAACATTTGTAATATGCCCGCCTCTCTGCATCGTGCTCACCAAAAGTGTAAATAAATAAATAAATAATAACATTTGTTCACTAGGGCGAGCTTGTCGCAACTCTGCGATCTCTGCCAGCTAATCCCAAATACTGCGTTTTCATTTTAGTAATATATTAATTCACTACGATGAACTTCATTCTAGAAACTTCGGTCAAAACATTAGGCATTGATGTATTTTTCAGTCAATTTATTTACTGGATAACGCCAGCTAAAACGCTTCTCGTAATTTTAAAAATTCATATTAATTTTCGTGACTAAATTAAAAGACCTTCTTTCAAATTGACTGCCATTTTTAATGAATTTATTCACCGCAATTTGGTTTTTTGAAATGACGTGTTTTTTTCGTTAATGGGGAAGTTAGTCAATAAATAATGATGGGGTAAACCACAATTGCCCGTTAAGAGATCACGTTAATAACATTAATTACAAGTTAGTGCTTCATTTGCCATGAAATACCTAGTCATTTCGAATTATATCAACATTTTGTACTAAGACGGTACCCTATTTTCTCACTTTAAAGGTTTTAAGAGGCCCACATCAGAGAGTGATTTTTACAAGATTTAATTTCACTCCGTTGTTTATTTGTCTGTGGGCAAATCTCGTAATCGATTATTCTTTTTTTTATGACAATGAATCTTGGAAAATGAATACACTTTTGTACACTTCACTTCACTTCACAGTCTTAAAAGTGGAGTAGGTTGGCATTGGGGACCGAACCCGCGCCCACTGGATTAACAGTCGAGTGCGTTACCAACCAGGCTACCGACCATTTTTTATACATACGATTTTTCAACCACTTTGTGACTACTTAGAGACCTGACTCTTTGCAAACATACGTAAACTCGGTGACAATACATTTCTGTATAACATTGGACCAGCCTACTCCAGAGGCAAAAAAAATATGTAAAGCGTTACAGGGGGATCCAAGGGTCGGGTGGGGTCGTGTGTGGTATCGTATGAAAGGGCGTTGGAAAAGAAATCCAAATCTTAAGTCAGATGTTGTCCAGCTCAAGCCTCGGAGGACACCGAACGATCGAGAGGATCCAGTCACCGCATACCGCCGTGTTTGGTATCTAACGAAAGTGCTTCATGAGTAGAACTCATATCTTTTTTACAAATTTTGATTCTGTCCATTCTTGGTGGGAGGTGCCATTGGAATGAAGGAATCCAAGCGCCTCGGAAGGGCGTGTTTGGTATCGTTTGAAAAACCGTTAAAAACAGTTCTATGATGTGAAATCATAAAATCTTGGTTTTAAATTTTATTATACGATGACAAATTATTAGAAGGAGCGTCGGAAGGCCACCAAAGAGATGGACCGACGACATTGTCCAAATCGCTGGAGGAACCTGGGATGCGGAAGGGTCAGAGCAGTGACGAGTAAAAACAGATGGAAGAGGCCTATATCCAGCAGAGGAGGGAAGAAGGCTGATAAAGAAGAAGAATTAGAAGAAGATGATGACTTATTTACACCCATTGTTGACATTCTAAAAAAAAAACCTAAAACGAATAAACGTATATCGTAGACACACTACATTTCGATATCTCGTTTAAACAGATTGAACATTACCTCACTTTTGCGATGTTACTTAATGTCACTAAATGTTACTTAAGGGCTTGGCATCAAGAACGACGTCACAGTCATTTCCCACGGCATTAAGGTTCAAAATCGCGTGAACAATCGCATGATAAAATGGTAAAAATAGCGTTTTTCCATTTTGTGGGCTAAATTTTGCGTCTATCAAAAAACTTTTACGGTTATTTCCTAGATTTTTATGCATATTATCAGTACAAAAAAAAATACTCCTCGACTTTCGTGAAACGAGTTTCCGTCTTTCGGAAAAAAAGATCAGAGGTGTTTTTCATTTTTTTTTTGAGAAATCTATACAAGATATAAAAATCTTTTACGGTTATTCCCTAGATAAATGTTCAATGCATCTACCCTATTTTGTTCCAAAGCATATTTAGTAACGGTTGTCGAGATGTAAGGCCTCCCGTTTTCAGAAATTTTTCAAATGTCGGTATGCATACTCTTAATGTGACTAAATGTTAGTAAATGTTACTACTTTATAGAATATAGAACCAAAGTGAAGTTTTAATTAAGTTTGGATTACCAAAGTAAATGTGAAGTTTACATATAAAACCTAATGAGTTATTGGTTCATTAGGATGAAGTAAGGCGTCTTTGACAATTAATAATTAGCCGGGTAACGTAATTATTCCTTGTATCTCCCTACTAGATTAACTACCTATCTAAATTAATCTAAATTAATCTAATATAATCTATATATATATATATATGATTTTGATTGGTTTTCGGGTACTCACGCGTCGTACCCGAAAACCAATCAAAATCATATATTCCGCGATGCGAAAAACTAACAATTAACATATATATATATATATATATATATATATATATATATATATATATATATATATATATATATATAAGAAAGTGCCTGACTGAATGACTGACTGACTCGTATATCGACGCAGCCCAAACGGCTTATCGTAAAGAAGTAAAATTTAAGCGGTTTGAATACAAACTCTAAGGCTCTCCACACACGTTCGGAAGTTCAGTTAACTGAATCGACCGTTTGCAAACCGACCAAACCTCTCTCTGAATTCAGTGTTACTCTGATTTTGAATTCCGGAAGAGGTTTTGGCCGGAGCTTTTTTGAAAATGGTCGATTCAGTAAACTGGACTTATGGACGTGTGTGGGGAGCCTAAGAAAGGATTTTTGAGAATTCTGCCTTTAAAGGTGCGCTCACACGAGGAAATTTTAAAGGAATAATTGCGGCAAATCGTACAAATCGTATTGATAATTATTTCGCAATATTATATAGCAATTATTTCGGCAATATCTAAAGCGAGAAAACGATATTGCGTGGAAACTGTGGTCTGCTGTTCTCTCCTGGAGAAGAAATATTGACATTTAAAAAAAAATAAAAAAACGGGAGACCTTAGATCTCGACAGCCTTACTAAATGTGTTTTGGAAAAAAATAGGAATTTTATCTAAGAAATGACCGTAAAAGACTTTTTATTTCTTGGATCGATTTCTCAAAAAAAAGTGAAAAACACCTCTGACCTATTTTCCGAAACACAGCAACTCGTTTCCCGAAAGACGCACAGATTTTTTATTGTATTGATAATGTGCATTAAAATCTAGGGAATGACTGCAAAAGTTTTTTGAATGAAACGAAGTTAACCCCTTTTAAGTAAAAAACGTCATTTTTAACATTTTATCATTCAAGGTGATCGGTAGCCTGGTTGGTAACGCGCTCGACTCCAGTGGGCGCGGGTTTGATCTCCAATGCCGACCTACTCCACTTCACGACACAAGCTTTTCAAGCTTACTGTGAAGCGTACGAACGTTTAATTCGATAAACTCAGATTCATTTTATAGAAATAAAAAAATAAAAAATATTGTTTATGTGATTTTGAACATTAACCCCGCGGGAAATGACCATGACGTCATATTTGGGTCCTTAGCCTTTCGTCTATTGTTCAGTTACTACCCCATAGTTCATTCACATTATTTAGTTCAAAGTACTTTTTTTTGCTACAATCTTTGAACATTCAATTGAGTATGAAAATATTTTTGACGTTGTGTATAGGAATTAGGAATATATAGAACAGACTGGACGACCTTGTTAGTACATTAGGTCATAGACCTCTACGTTTTTGAAACTGAAATATACTTAAGGGGCCTATTACGGAGGATGGAATAATGGAATTCATTATTTCCATCTTTATATTATTTTATTATTATCAAAGCCTTCTTTTATTTTTTTATTTCATTAAATAACTTAAGTTCACTTTATCATTCTAATAAACTAAAAATTAAGACTCAAATACTCATCAAAATGACTTTAAAAGATTTACCCCATCGACTATCTTTGTGGGGTGTAAAAAATGTTGGACCGGAAAATGGAGGGGCAAGAACCGGATCCTTGTCCCTTGACCTATCCTCAATAATAATTAATCAATTGATGGAATTCGGTCCTCATATTATGCAAACGATACTCCTCTCGGTGCCTGCACTATGAAACATGTACAAAAGTATTATTTAATTTCTAATTTCATTTTTTATTTCATTATGGAAAAATTGAAAAAAACGCTTTTTTTACCATTTTATCATGCGATTGTTCATGAGATTTTCAACCTGAATGCCGCGGGAAACGACCGTGAGGCCATAGTTGGGACGTGGGCCTTAAATCTTTTGATTGACCACCCCTCGTCAAGTATCCGTAACAGTACCCTTAAGTATTATAGTTTATAAATCCGATAACAATAGTATTCTTTCTTTTTGTTGTCTAAAGTCTAAGAAGGAATTCAAATCAATACACTGTGTTTAGTCAGTGGGAGCCTTTATTTACTTATTTATTTATTTATTTATCTGGTTGGTTTTATCGCTTATGTCATTTATAAAATGATCGTCTTATCTCTCGCCAATTATCTTTCAAAGCACCGATCCTCCCTAGAAAAAGGGACCAGATTAACCAGCCCTGAGCCCAGAGAACAGTCACTGCTCTTTTTTTTTAAATCACATTAAATTTTTTAAATCTAGAAATTTACAAAAATATAATATTCAAAACATATTAATTAAGCCGGTATACAGGTAAACCGCCTTGTCAGGTTGGAGGTCTAGGTTCGATTCCCGGCCGCGGCAGATGGATGGACTGGAATTGGTGAATGTTACTTATGTGTAAAGTGATCGCATTAAGCCAGCCGACGATCAGTCACAAGCCTGATGGAAGTCCATCCTTTGCTGTGTACCTGTTGAGATAACTACTTCTTAAATTCAACTACGACATGTAGAAAAATTCCGATGTTCTCACAAGGCATGAATTGTGATTTTCAATCTTGTATTATTTAAAGTAAAATTTCTTCAGGCGAGTATTACATTTTGAATTTCGTAGAGTACATGGTTGGCACAGTTAATTGAGGTGGCGGTCTCTGAAGCGGGAGGTGCCAGGTTTAAACCCCGGTGCTTAGTTTCAAAATAATATACCTAATATTATCTGTCCATATATCTATACCCTCACGTCGCGTCCCTTGCAGGGTAGGCAAAAAGGAGAGAGCGCTAGACAGCCATATCCTTACACACACTCCTAGCCTCCGTCACATTCATGCATGCAGTCATACACGCCCTCCGAATTCTTTTGCTCAAAATGCACCCATCCTTGAGGATCTGGTTGACATGATCGGTCGGTCTCGAATAGCTTCGTTTCCTCACACTTCTTCGCTCACTCAAATATATATATTTTTGTCATCCTGTCGTCAATCATTCTTTCAACACGTCAAACCATCTTAGTTTACACTGCTATTTGAACAATATCGATTCTGTGAAAAATCACTATCGAAACACCTGTTCTTTGCGACCCTATTAATTTCCGAAGAAATTTTCTTTCCGATTGAGATAAAAGGGAAGAGTAGATGGAAAGAAAAACACAAGGATTTTGGAGCACAGTGTAAATGGAGATTTAAGGGGAAAAGGTTAATGAGCTATTATTTTTTACCTGTTACCGGCCCTGCTCTTTTTGTGGAAAAATAGAAAAAGGTGAACGCATGGGGATATCTTAAGTTAAAGAATGTGTTCATTAAAAAGAATGGAAAAGGAAAGCTATATAATAGAGAAAGATGGGATATATTATTCTGCCGTGCAGTGGCGTAGCGTGGGTTCCTGCCGTCCGGGGCGCTGCCCCTTATTTAAACATTTATTTTCGAAATTCTACAGAACTAAATAAATAAATAAACTTCGAAGCTGCAGTGGGGCAACAAAAAAAATGAAATGGATTTGATATAAAAAGAGAAAAAATAGCGCCGCTAATTTTTTCGAGTTTTTTTTTTGAAATTCTGTCTAAAAAATGCCGCCTCCTACTGCCGCTACTGCTGCCGTGCAAACGAAGAACCGTGTATAAACCAAAAAGTCGAACAGAAAAAATTGCAAAACGTGTACTATCGCCCATATAATTTTATTTATTTGTTATTGGTGAATAAAATACAGAATTGAGTACATTATAACATTAGTTCACTAGGGCGAGCTTATCTCAATGCTGCGATTTCTGCCAGCCAACCCCGTTTTAAGGCCCCAGAAAAGATGGGCGGACGACGTGACCTCGGTAGCGGGTAGACAGTGGGTCAGAAAGGCGAGGGATCGAAAGGACTGGAAACGAATGGAAGAGGAGCAGCAGCAGTGGAGGGACCAAGGCTGACGAAGAAGAAGAAGAACCCCGTTTTAGTACTCATCGAGAATCATTCGCCAAATAAGTTCATAAGTTCATAGATATCGAACTCAGAAGTTCGCACCTTGTAGTCCGAGAGCCCGCTGCTTAATTTATGACGTATCTGTTTTTTGATCGAAATGTGGTATAAATGATAGCTTACCAATAGGGTATTACATCGCACTAGGGTTGCCTTTCAAAATCTTGCCGCAACCCCCCCTGCCCCCCCGAAAAGGTCCCTCTTCGTGGTTTTTCGCATTTTATAGGAATATGGTAAGAGATAGGAGAAAGTAGTCAATGACAAAAATAATCCTTGCTAAATTCTCTACAAAAAACGTTAATGAATTTTTTCATAGGACTAGTAGTTTACCCGTAATGGCCGGTCAAAAAACAGGATATTTTTTGAAAAAATAAAAAAAAAAGTTTGATTTTTTTTCTTTCACATTCTTCCACCCATTATTACTAACATTTTATGGAAAAAAATTTTTGGCCTGCGGCGCTATATCACTGATTATTTTATGAAAAACAAAATTTTAAGAATTTTCGTCACTGAGTTTTATTGCAATAACTCAGAAATTATTAAATGTATGAACATAAGTTATAGCTCGTTTTGTAGCTAAGACTATGGGAATTAATTCGTTCTTTGACTATTTTCCTGTAGCTCTTATCAATTTTCAACCAATTTAGTTTAAATACATTTTTTTAGCATTTTAAATGAATTTCGGTTTTGGACCGGCCATTGCGGGTAAACTGCTAGTTTTACGAAAAAATTGACTTAACATTTTTTGTAGATAATTTAGCAAGGATTATTTTTGTCATTGACTACTTTCTCCTATCTCTTACCATATTCCTATAAAATGCGAAAAACCGCGAAGAGGGACATTTTCGGGGGGGGGGGCAGGGGAGGTTGCGGCAAGATTTTGATAGGCAACCCTAGTGCGATGTAATACCCTATTGGTAAGCTATCATTTATACCACATTTCGATCAAAAAACAGATACGTCATAAATTAAGCAGCGGGCTCTTGGACTATTGAGGTGTAGTGTTTAAAATCAAATACGAATTCAAAATTTTCGATAGTAAGTAAAGGTGCTGCGATCGCAAAATGTTTTAAATTCCATACATATCAGAATAATTTGGAAAAATTGCCACAGTCATATTATGTAATTGTGTATTTATGTATTTTACATTTGAATTGTATGTTTTACATTGCTGTTGTGATCCTCCTCGGAACACCAGTAACTTACTCATATCCGGGGATTTACACGGACTGCTATATGCCTACTATGTATATAATTATTGTTAAGTGTATTGTGTATTGTAAATAAATTTGAAAATAGTCCTGCGTCACATTTATGCCTGGTTACGACCCGAATTATGTAGGTTGATTCCATTTAATAAAGAGATTGTTTTTCGGGCGTTTAAATCGCAAAGTTTTTATTTGTGAAATTGTTCGACTGTGAATGATTTCTTTTCGTGATATTTTGTAGGTAGGGGTGACTTTCTCGTTAGAGGGCGAGATACACATGCGTGTTACTGGTATACACGTGCGTGTTACTGGTATACATATGCGTGTTACTGGTATACACGTGCGTGTTACTGGTATACACGTGCGTGTTACTGGTATACATATGCGTGTTACTGGTATACACGTGCGTGTTACTGGTATACACGTGCGTGTTACTGGTATACACGTGCGTGTTACTGGTATACACGTGCGTGTTACTGGTATACATATGCGTGTTACTGGTATACATGTGCGTGTTACTGGTATACACGTGCGTGTTACTGGTATACATGTGCGTGTTACTGGTATACATATGCGTGTAACTGGTATACATATGCGTGTTACTGGTATACACGTGCGTGTAACTGGTATATACGTGCGTGTTACTGGCATACGAGTACTTAGAAGTATGCGCGGAACTTGAAAATACGGGCACCAATACTCGTGTTTCCTAAATCTTTTCAAAATTCACTTCAATCAAAAAACTTTTACAGTTATTCCCTAGATTTTAATGCATAGTATCAATACAAAAATAATTATCCCCACGACTTTTGGGAAACGAGTTTCTGTCTTTCGGAAAAAACATCAGAGTTGTTTTTCTCATTTTTTTTTTGAGAAATCTATACAAGATATAAAAAACCTTTTACGGTTATTCCCTAGATAAAGGTTCAATGTATCTACTCAATTTTTTTCCAAAGCATATTTAGTAACAGTTGTCGAGATCTAAGGTCTCCCGTTTTTAGAAATTTTTGAAATTAGCCCAGGAAATTTAGCTTTGTAGCGTAGATAATTGTCGGAAAGCTGGAAACTGTTTTAATCTCTTCATTAACAAGCAAAGAAGGTTTCCTGAAGTTTGCACCAATTTTACGCTTGTGCTAAGTACAGGGTGTCCCAAAAACAAAAAAAAAGTTGAACTTTTTTCAGTTTTTCATTAATAACTCCTAAAGGAAGCATTCTAGACAAATTGTTTTCTCCTGTGAATTAAAGTAGATAAAATTCTTCGTCCACTGAGCACAAATACTACTCTTTACTTTGAAAAATAACTGAGAAACGGCGATTTAAAATTGTGATGTTTTTGTCAACAAATGACAAATCTCTTAATTTTCTTGATTCGTTGTTGAATATCTTTTAATCTATGCTACTTACAGCAAATTTTATTACATATGATTCAATGGCCGGTTAATTCTCTATAAACTAGCATTAAAATTTTACCTCTATATTAAATTGTTTAGGATGTAGAGGTATTTAAAGACAGACGAGTGAAATAGAGAAATTTTTTAAACGATAGATTTCGGTATGTGAAAGGTAAGATAGACTTAATTTTGCGGCTCTTTCTTAATAACGTACAATATTTTTAGTTAAAAACCGAAATTTCGCTATTGATACGCCACTGTGTAACAACTTATATCGAAAAGACTATTTTTTTTACCTTCATCAGTTACTAATATAACTCCTGAACAGCTGATGTTAGGGAAAAGATATTTTACTCAAAATATAACTAAAATTAATTTACTATAACTTGATTTCAAAATTAACTCTGTAACTTAAATAATAACTGAGTTACAGTGTTTGAAAAAAAGCGTTACTAAAAAAATTAAATTGCCTCGGCTATTTTTGTTGAATAACTCCTGAACCGTGATATAGAGAAAAAGTTCAAGAGATTTAAATATAAGGTAAATAAATTTTCTATAACACAAGCGTAATAAAATAACTTTAAAAGTTATAGTAAGAAAGTTATGGATGATCAAAGTCAATATTTTGTGTAGCCATTCGACGCTTGTTTAGATATATTTCATACTATATGGCAAGCAGGTACTTTATTAGGCAGACATATTTCATACTACACCGGCTCGGAGGTGCTTACTAGGCAAATAGAATTCATAAGCAAACGTCGAATTGTTACACAAAATATTGACTTTGATCATCCATAACTTTCTTACTATAACTTTTAAAGTTATTTTATTACGCTTGTGTTATAGAAAATTTATTTACCTTATATTTAAATCTCTTGAACTTTTTCTCTATATCACGGTTCAGGAGTTATTCAACAAAAATAGCCGAGGCAATTTAATTTTTTTAGTAACGCTTTTTTTCAAACACTGTAACTCAGTTATTATTTAAGTTACAGAGTTAATTTTGAAATCAAGTTATAGTAAATTAATTTTAGTTATATTTTGAGTAAAATATCTTTTCCCTAACATCAACTGTTCAGGAGTTATATTAGTAAAACTGATGAAGGTAAAAAAAATAGTCTTCACGATATAAGTTGTTACGCAGTGGCGTATCAATAGCGAAATTTCGGTTTTTAACTAAAAAAATTGTACGTTATTAAGAGAGAGCCGCAAAATTAAGTCTATCTTACCTTTCACATACCGAAATCTATCATTTAAAAAATTTCTCTATTTCACTCGTCTGTCTTTAAATACCTCTACATCCTAAAAAATTTAATATAGAGGTAAAATTTTAATGCCATTTTATAGAAAATTAACCGGCCATTGAATCATATGTACTAAAATTTGCTGTAAGTAGCTTGGATTAGAAGATATTCAACAACGATTCAAGAAAAATAAGAAAATTGTCATATGTTGAGAAAAACATTACAATTTTAAATCGCTGTTTCTCAGTTATTTTTCAAAGTAGAGAGTAGTATTTATGCTCAGTAGACGAAGAATTTCATTTATATTAATTCACAGGAGAACACAATTTGTCTAGAATGCTTCCTTTAGGAGTTATTAATGAAAAACTGAAAAAAGTTCAACTTTTTTTTTGTTTTTGGGACACCCTGTACTTAGCACAAGCGTAAAATTGGTGCAAACTTCAGGAAACCTTCTTTGCTTGTTAATGAAGAGATTAAAACAGTTTCCAGCTTTCCGACAATTATCTACGCTATACCCCCTTTTTTAACGTTAAAACACCGGTCTAAATGTCGATATGCATACTTTTAAATAACAGATATATTAGTTTCATTTTTACTGGCATGTGTATTCCAAGTTTATGATCGCTCATCATTAAGGAAAAGGTAAAAAATACATAGGTAGGTATTTATTATTTGAGGAAAGTATACCATTATTATTAAGTTGGTAGTCCCGATGTATTTCTTTTTTTATTTCATTTTTATTGCTTTGCAGACAGATTTGATTCGTTTCACTGGACACTCGATTCTTTTATTAGTTTTGTTTAACAATCTACCTACCCGTATAGGGATGACAAGTTAAAAAAATATAAAAAAAAAATTAAAAACAAGATTTTATGAGATTATTTTGAAAATCATAATTTTATATTTTTGTGAGACCATCAGAATTTTCTACATGGTGTAGTTGAATATAACAAGTATGTAGTTATATCTCAACAGATACACAGCAAAGGATGGACCTTCCATCAGGCTGATGACTGATCGTTGACTGGCTTAATGTCATAAGCCTGATGGAAGGTCCTTCCTTTGCTGTGTATCTGTTTAGATATAACTACTTGTAAGATTTTATGACTTCAAATCCTAGAACTGTTTTTCGCTATCTTTCAAACGACATCAAACACGCACTTCTAATGCGCTTGGATTCCTTAATTTCAATGACGCTTTCCACCAAGAATTGACAGTTTCAAAATTTGTAAAAAGATATGAGTTCTACTCGTGAAGCACTTTCTTGAGATACCAAACACTGCGACAGTTCGGCGTCTTCCGAAGCTTGAGCTGGACAAAATCTGACATACGATCTGGATTTCTTTTCCAACGCCCTTTCATACGATACCACACATGACCCCACACAAGCGTTGGATCCCCCTGAAACGCATTATATCTTTTCTGTCTCGGGAGAAAGGTGATGCATTTTTTCACAGAATTATATAGTCACCGAGTTTACGTACGTTTGCAAAATATATGGGCTGTCTGGGGTTCTGTCCCCTGTGCCTACCCTGCAAGGGACGTGGCCTGAAGATATTGTAGATTGACAAGTGTATTGAGTTATTTATCAGAATGGGTATTTCGTTCTTAGATCCATTTATTTCAATCATAAAAAGTCCGAGTTTACATATTTTCGACCCCCATATCTCATACTATTTGGGCGATACTATAGTCCAAGAGCCCGCTGCTTAATTTATGACGTATCTGTTTTTTGATCGAAATGTGGTATAAATGATAGCTTACCAATAGGGTATTACATCGCACTAGGGTTGCCTATCAAAATCTTGCCGCAACCCCCCCTGCCCCCCCCGTAAAGGTCCCTCTTCGCGGTTTTTCGCATTTTATAGGAATATGGTAAGAGATAGGAGAAAGTAGTCAATGACAAAAATAATTCTTGCTAAATTATCTACAAAAAATGTTAAGTCATTTTTTTCGTAGAACTAGCAGTTTACCCGCAATGGCCGGTCCAAAACCGAAATTCATTTGAAATACTAAAAAAATGTATTTAAACTAAATTGGTTGAAAATTGATAAGAGCTACAGGAAAATAGTCAGAGAACGAATTAATTACCATAGTCTTAGCTACAAAACGAGCTATAACTTATGTTCTTACATCTAATAATTTCGGAGTTATTACAATAAAACGCAGTGACGAAAATTCTTAAAATTTAGTTTTTCATAAAATAACCAGTGATATAGCGCCGCAGGCCAATTTTTTTTTCCATAAAATGTTAGTAATAATGGGTGGAAGAATGTGAAAGAAAAAAAATCAACCTTTTTTTTTTATTTTTTCAAAAAATGTCCTGTTTTTTGACGGGCCATTACGGGTAAACTACTAGTCCTATGAAAAAATCGACTGAACGTTTTTTGTAGAAAATTTAGCAAGGATTATTTTTGTCATTGACTACTTTCTCCTATCTCTTACCATATTCCTATAAAATGCGAAAAACCGCGAAGAGGGACCTTCCCGGGGGGGGCAGGGGGGGTTGCGGCAAGATTTTGATAGGCAACCCTAGTGCGATGTAATACCCTATTGGTAAGCTATCGTTTATACCACATTTCAATCAAAAAACAGATACGTCATAAATTAAGCAGCGGGCTCTCGGACTACTAGATTGTTTTCACGATTATCCCGGTTTCAAATTTTTGGTTTGCAAATGACGAAAAAACTGGAATACATTTGGCACCCCTTTAATACCTGGGGCCTTTGAAATTCCGGATATTGCTTTTTCTTTCACTTTATTTAATTTTAAACGTTTTAATATTTTTCGTGTAGCTTGTGAAATGTACTCAGGGGTGTAATTCTCTCCTCCATCCGTACCTGTACAGCAGGGCATGCATTCCGGAATTGGAAGATCTCAACTCCGGAATCTTTGAAGATTTTTCTTTAAGGGGACATATGCACTGAGCAAAAATCGTTCTATTTTCGTTTTAACTTTTTCCAATTTTGTATGAGAATGTAAGCGCGAAATAAGAATGACGTAAGCGACAAATTGAATTATACCTTTTTAAAAGAAACCTGAGAAGAAATTTAAAAATCTAAAACAGCAGATTTGTTAAGATTATAATTACCAGTATTTTGGCTAAATTATACTTTTATATCTGAAAAACTGAACGGAAAATTTTCAGATCCCGTTAATTTTAGGGCTACACTCGGAATATTTTTTTATTTAAGGAATTTCCAAATCTTGTTATTCTAAAACAGTCGATCTGTAGTCCATACTTTCGTCTATCACTGTTTTCAGTTTCAAGACGATTCCCTCAGTATTGGCTGATTAGAATTCAGGGCGCCGAAGCCCAATGACAGCATATAGGACCTTAATTAAATTCCGGAATTAAGAGGCCCCAATACTGGAATTTTAATATTGTAACTTGTAACCTTACATAGCCGTATCATACGAGTCGCATGATCTCGTAGATGAGTGTATCAAATACTTTGTTTGTTATTTGCTCAAAATTGTTTTCTTTTGAATGTTAATTAGTTATAAGCTCAAGCGGTTAAAATTCTGATTCAGATTAAGTGTATTCATCTTCTCTTCTCCAGTTTCAATCGTTATGATTGGTTAGCAGCACCCATGTCTCCTTCTCCACTTTTTAACTCTTTATATGAGTCGAAGCCCATATCCTGGCACAGGTCGTCCTCTGTGGCTTGTCCCTTCGTTCATCCATCTGGCACGTCTTTCTGCTATTGCATTGAGCAGGTGTCTTCCTTATTTGATTTTGTTGAGAACTTCTTCGTTCGTTAGTTGATTAAAATACTGATATTATAAAACTTGTAAAACATGTTTTTTTCGTTAATGTTGGTAGTCTAGTTCAAATTGAATATTTAAAAAAATTAACAGCTACATACTGGCGGCTGTAGGAATTCCTTAGGCCGTGATTCGGGCACTTGGACACGTCAAGGTTTTACCCAGCTACAATATTATGCCTCATCCACATGCTGTCCGACCTTCCACGAGTCCCGCGCGAATGAGTAAAAAGGCGTTAACCGTCGGTTACGTATACAGTTCAAGACAATCACCTCGTCCGTACGTCCTTTTACTCATTCTCACAAAACTCGTGGAAGGTCGCCGAGCGTGAAGCGGCCGCATTAGGACTATGAATAATAAAACAGAATCCATGCCGTATATTCAATTTAACTAATATTAAATTTGACTAATTATATGGAAAACTGACGAGTCCGAGTCCAAGATAAATAACAATAAACATGCCATTAGAATGTAAAGTGTTCTATAGGCATGCAGTCATGAATTTATGAAATAAATATCCAATGAGCAAATTCAAAGCAATAACAAAGTTCCGGAATCGAACTGAGTTCCGGAATCGACCTCGCGATACTGCACACCCTTCTTCCGACTGTATACAGAACAAAGCTAAGGTAATATCATCAGCTCCCTTATTCTAATATTGATCGGAAAAAGAAGGAGAGAAAGAGATTTCATTATTTTTTTAAATTACTGACTTGTGATGAATTTTTAGCTTTTTCCCTCAAAGCTTTCTGGAGTAATAATAATGTTGAATTTATTACCACATTTTTATTTCACTTCATCTGTCGTTGTTGATGATGTTGTCTGCGTCTACATTTTTCTTTCCCTTCAAATTGTAATATTTTATAATAACGCTATTGCCAGGTTTTTATTTAACTTTATCTGTCGTTGCTGATGTTGTTGTCTGCGTCTACATTTTCGTTTCTCTTCAAATTGTTCCGATTGAAATATTTTATAATGATGAAAACTTTATTGCCACATATTTATTTAGCTTCATCTGTCGTTGTTGATGATGCTCTCTGCGTCTACATTTTTTCATTCCCTTCAAATTGTTCATATTGTAATATTTTATAATGCATTTTTTTTTGCCAGTTTTTTATTAAACTTCATTTGTCGTTGTAGATGATGCTGTCTGCGTCTACATATTTTCCTTTCCCTTCAAATTGTTCATATTGCAAGTTTTATTATAATGCTAAATTTATTACCACATTTTTAACTGAACTTCATCTGTTGTTGTTGTTATGTTGTGTACATCACATACACTGTCAATCAATCTCTCGTTCATTCCTAAATCATCAAACGTTTTCCCTAATGCATTTCAGGGATTTGTTTAACCGCGTTACGTTTCACCGGTTAACCGGAAAATCTTCATTCAAGAAAATTCGTTTTTGCCACGCTTTGCTTCAACTTCATCTGTCGTTATTAATGTCTACATTTTCCTCTTCAAATTTTAATAACTTCCCAATATCCCAGCACATAAAATTGTGAACACACATTTGTCATAGGTGACAGTTTAACACTGTAAACACGTTGTATTTTTTTTCAATTGGTGAATGCTTCGTAAGTGTAAAGTGCTTTCATTAAACCAGCCGACGATCAGTCATAAGCCTGATGGAAAGTCCATCCTCCGCTGTATACCTGTCTGCTGAAATTTTTTCATCTTATTATTTTTATGCACATTTTTGTCACTTATTTTCAACGTACGTGTTGTTGCTAAAAATGTGTTTAATTTTCGTGCATTTTCAAGGGCAAATCTTGTTGATTTTAACGACAGATCCGAGTAGGTATGTGCCGATATCTCTTTCTTACATTTTTTTAGAGAAAAGAATCTGGGCTTGCATATACAAAGCCAAATACTTTTCTGCACATCTTGCACCAGGCTAAAAGCCAAAGGAGAATGCTCATTTAGTATGGAAAAGAAGCCCAGGCCCGGCGCAAAAAAAAGTAACTCAAATGGTAGGTAAAAATGAGTAATTAAATACTGCATAGGGGGCATTATCTAAATCAATGGCCTAATGTGTGAAATACCTATTCGAAGTTCACAGGGCTCACATGAATGTATTAGTAAAAGGAGCATTAAACAGTTACAATTGTGGTTTAAAAGCATATAATATGATTATTATAAGGTAACCCATCTTCTTCTTCTTCATCATCAGCCTTGGTTCCTCCACTACTGGATGGAACTAAGAAATATTAATTTTTAAAATACCGTTGGAACATAGTCATTCCTGAATTTATACAACCGCAGTGTCTCCTGAATTTCGAATAGGTATTTCACACATTTAGCCATGGATTTCGATGATTCCTCTTATGCAGTATATAATTACTCATTTTCACCTATCATTTGAAATACATTTCATTTGCGCCGGGCCTTTTTTTGAGTATTCTCCTTTAAAATACGATGTAACAAAAACAGAGAAATGAATGTACCTAGTAAAGAGCCAATATTAGGAGAAACTTGGAGTGTCAGTAGGTAACTTAGCTTCCTGATTGATGTACTCTTGGTGTCGATGTGATGGGAAGGTAAGAGGGGTTTTTCCTGGAAGACGCTTAGGGGGTGGGACCCTGTGGGAGACAGGGCCGTATAAACACGCAAGCTGTTTAGGCTGCAGCCTAGGGGCCTCCACCACAATGTACAACTTATATTTTTTTATAGCTTGTTTGAAAACAATTTATGTAATTTTATGAAAAATTTTGAGTACTTACTTATAAGTAGGCATATTGACATTTCAAAAATTTCTAAAAACGGACCTTAGATCTCGACAACCTTACTAAGTATGCTTTGGAAAAAAATAGGGTGGATACATTGAACCTTTATCTAGGGAATGACCGTAAAAGATTTTTTATATCTTGTATAGATTACTTAAAATAAAAATGTGAAAAAAAAACATCACAAAAACATCCGAAAGAAACAGAAACTCGTTTCCCGAAAGCCGCGTAATTTTTTTTGTGTTTATAAAATGCAATAAAATCTAGGGAATAACTCTAAAAGTTTTTTGATTGAAGCGGAATTAACTCCAAAATGTAGAAAAAAGTGGCATTTTTAACATTTTTCTAGCGATTGTTCATGCGATCTTAATTACGGCCCTGTTAGGAGGAACAGAGAGGAATGAAATCATTGATGATTCAATGATTTGCAAACAAGATAAAAATATTATCAATTTTTCGACAACGTTTTATTGTTTGGAATCAAAATGACTTACTTACCTGATATTTAGGGAAGTTTTCTTCTAATGTTTTATCAAGGTGTCTTTTATAAGGTGGGGTCTCTCAATTATTTCGCAATATAATAAGTTATTTACCTGAAATTATTTTTATTTTATTTTATTTTATAACACAACAGCTTGTGACATTTATAATAAACAAAGATAATAAAATACTTAAAGCCTATTATAGTGTTACCTTATTAATATATATGTATATGTATAATTAGTTACAGTGATTCTTATAATTGTAAATATCGATTAATAATCAATAGTGAGCATTGGGAAGGGGATGAGGATAGGAGAGAGGAAGGGTTTCATTCTTATAACAAGTTAAAATAATATGTATTCTTATAATATACTAAACATATTTATAAAAAATAAAAAAAATATATAAAAAATATGAAAAAATAAAAAAATAATTTACGATTTTCTTTCAATATTACATATTAGGTATCCTATGTGCAGGTAGTTTTATGTTATTTATTTTTATTAGTCGGGCCATGCTTATTTGGGTGGCGTGATTTGTGAAAAAAACCTGAGTGTAATGCCGGGTTCATACGTTTGCCAAACCTCGACAAGCCATCACAAATTCAAACGTGTGGATTGGGTGTTTCTCTTGGCTTGCGTAGGATTGCCAGCACTTGTGGGCGATCGGATCGAGTTTGGGTCTACTCACAAATCAAAGGAAGTTAGCTGCAGGCGTTTGCAAACTGTCTACACCAGTGTTTCCCAGCCTTTTTCGTGTAATGCCCACCAAAGCTTTTCTAACAGTCATATGCCCCACCGCAAAACGTATACATATACGATACATTGAGTTGGGCTGCATTCGGCAGGTTGAAATACATCCTTGGGAACAAAGAGGTGCCAATAAGCCTGAAAGCTAAAGTCTACGACTCGTGTATCTTGCCAGTGACCACGTAGGTCTAGAGACTATGTCCCTCACTGTCAGAAGCGTACAAAAAATAAAATGTGTTCAGCGAGCCATGGAAAGACAAATGTTGGGCGTCAGTCTTCGAGATAAAATTAGAAATGAGGAGATCAGACGTCGAACAAAAGTTGCCGACATCGCAGAAAGAACAGCAAAGCAAAAATGGCAGTGGGCGGGACACGTGGCGAGACAGGACAGTGTCAGATGGACACCTAAAATCCTGAAGTGGAGGCCCTGGGAGAACAAAAGAGGCGTTGGAAGACCACAGAAAAGGTGGACAGATGACATTGTCCAACTTACCGGTCGTAGATGGCAGCAGATAGCCCAATATAGAAGACAGTGGAAGAGTTTAGAAGAGGCCTATGTCCAGCAGTGGAACGCAAGTGGCTAGCAGTAAGTAAGTAAGTAAGTATACGATAGGTACATTTGTATGCCATGTAGTAAAACCGAGGGCCCCCTGTACACAACTACATACCTCATGCGATTCATATACAATTACAGCTATGATTAGCGCCGCAGGCAAATTTTTCTAACGAAACAATCCCAAGTTAATGAATTTTCACAATAATTTGTGATTAAGGTAAGAATCCTTCGCGCCGATGGCCATGACTGCGTATATGATCTTTCTAATTCACGAACCTCTATCACAAACAGCGCCGCAGGCGAATTTTTTTTATTGTTATGTTTTAAAAATTACTTACAAGTTATCGGAAATCTAATAAATAAATATAATATATCTAATACGTGGAATGGTTGGTAGTTTCTGAAGTGTCCCATCTGAGGCATGGTGCCTCACCTCTGAGGCGCGATGCCCCACCAGTGGGGCGTTTGTTTGTTTGTTGAGGCTAAGGTACTTATAATAAATAATATACTCTGAAAAAGGCGTAAGAATACACACACAGGTGTTAAGGGCTGAATGTTGAACGTTTCTCGAGAGTAAAGTGATCACCTAAACCAACCAATAACTGGCCGTAAGTCCTCATCTTACACTGTTCGTTAGCTGAGAGACTAACTACATAGTTGAGAGGAAGATACCTAAATCATTTAGCATTCTCTCATAATTCCACTGGTCACAGTAACCAAAAAGGTGGAAGCTGTAATGCTCCCGGCGCTATAGAAGTGGGTAGATCTCACTATAATATAGGTTGCTAAAGGTTACACCGCTCCTCAACGGATGGCGGTAGTATCTGAAATTGGGTGCATATGAAATAGGTTGTTGAGTATTATATATACTCAACGGCCAAAAATTTCATTTTGGTAGCAGGATGTGGTGGAATGGGTGAACGTTGCCCCTGGGTATAAAGTGATCACTTAAGCCAGCCAAAGCCGACTCGTAAGCGTCGGAACATCCATCCTGCTCCCCTCCCCAAGGGAGTTCGCATAAGTTATTATGTGAATGTTGATATCTGCCGCCTTTCGTTGAGAAAATTCTTAACTACATAGTTGTTAAAATAAATAAATAAATAAATAAGTTTGATATCATAATAAGTAATTGGTAGCGAAGTATCCAATGTCTTGCCTTAACAAGCTCGTTAGGGTAAACAGAAAAGTTGTAAAACTCAGTACTTGTACGCGAACAAACAACTTGGAAAATAGTTTACAGGGGATATTATAAAGTATGAAATTGCATGTTCATGAAAGTACAAACTTTATCCGGAGACGTTTCACTCTACGTACATAATATGTGGCTGGGATATTGTCCTCTATCGCTCTATATCTGTCTCATTCACAGGGTTGTGTAATGTGTATTTACCGACAAGCTATTTAGGGGCCTCAAACAGCAGAGTAAAATATATTTTAAGAGTATGCATACCGACATTTCAAAAATTTGTAAAAACGGGAGACCTTATACCTCGACAACCGTAACTAAATATGCTTTGGAACAAAATAGGGTAGATACATTGAAACTTTATCTAGGGAATGACCGTAAAATAAATTTTATATCTTGTATAGATTTCTAAAAAAATGTGAAAAACACCTCTGATCTTTTTTTCCAAAGACACCAACTCGTTTTTCGAAAGTCACAAGGAAAAGCCTTTTTTGTATTGACAATTCGTCATACACACTCTGCGATTCCTTTTACTGACAACGCCTCCATTCTCGAGGATCTGATCGTCGTGGTAAGTCCAAGTTATTCTAGGACACCCTCTTTTCAGCCACATACACTATTCTTGTCATTCTCTTAATATGTCCAAACCATATTAACTTATTTACTTTCATTATCTCCACAACACTAGTCTTACAATCGCTCGTTCTAATTATTTATTTTATTTAATATCATACTCGTATATGGAACCCACAGAGACATCAACAAAACATGTATAAATTATCATACAAAAAAGAAAAAACATCTCATGCCGACTCTCCAATCAAGGGCGCCCGCAGCATACACCGACAACATAAGCTGTCAAAAAAAAACTAACTAAAGCCAATCAGTGCCCGTAAAAAATGCCACCAAGCAACGAAGTCATTATACAACAAAAAATACTAAAAAATAGAAAAAAAATACCCAGTTCATGTTAATACAAGTAATGTGAAACTCCTAATTACATCATTCCTTATCGATCCACCAGAGTTTTCCCGCATATTCTTCTCGGCGACCTCATATTCAACCTGAATTAGGGAATTAACCTGAATAGAATTGTATCGCGTCTTGTTATGATGAAGTTAAAGAAAATATCTTATTATAGAAGAAAAGTGAATAAGGAAAAAGGTCGGTTCTATATTATTTCTCCATTTATTATATTGATGTGTTTGTATATTTATTTGTACAAAAGTGCTCCGAGAATCAGGAGTAAAACCAAAAAAGGGGTCATTATAATCTGGTTTCATCGAAATAAACCCAAATTCACCTTTGTACATTTCACAGTAAGCTTGAAAAGCTTGTGTCGTGAAGTGGAATAGGTCGGCATCGGGAATCAAACCCGCGCCCCTGGATTAGCACATTTTTTTTTAGAAATCCATACAAGATATAAAAAATCTTTTACGGTCATTCCCTAGATAAAGGTTCAATGTATCTACCCTATTTTTTTCCAAAGCATATTCAGTAAGACTCTCGAGATCTAAGATCCCCCGATTTTTTTAACTTTTTTGAAATGTCAATGTCAATACTTATCCCTATTTTTTTTTTAATTATTTGACGTCTGTAGAATTTTTTAATATTGATGTTTATTCTCTCTCCATTTATTTATCAGGACTACCCCGGGCATGCAAGTTAGTTCCGAAATATTAAGTTAACCCAAAATAATAATTGTATATCAGGTATGAAAAGAAATACCCTGTATTTGTGTGTAACAATACATGGACCAGATTCTTTTCTTAATAATTGAGTTTTTTATTCCCTGTATATTGAATTATTCTCTTCTATCCCCTCACGCCGCATCCCTTGCGGGTAAGACAGAGACAGTAGAACTCCAGTCTTTCCAGTACTTACAACACACTTAAATTTGTTTTAGAAGGAATATCAAAAAAAAAAGAGTGGGGGCCCATTTTACAATCCGGGGAACTCGAAACAACGAACTTGAATTATTTTTGTTTTTACAAATTATCCTTGTAAAGCGTTGGATTTTTCTACATTCCGTAGTATATACAATGCAGTATTCCTACAACAGTGTAGAAGAATTAAGGATGAACATTGTCGGGCTTGCGACCGACCTCGGCTGGCTTAAGTGATCACTTTACACTCGAGAAACATTCGTCTTTTCAGTTGTTTCTCGAGTGTAAAGTGATCACTTAAGCCAGCCGAGGTCGGTCGTAAGCCTGACAATGTTTATCCTTAATTCTTCTACACTGTTGTAGGAATACTGCATTGTATATGAAAATATCTTACAGGACACTCGAAAAACTATCAAAATCGAGTGGAGGACCAATTTAACCCGGGGATTATCAAACGGAAAATATTTTGATAATAAAAAATTATAACGTCTGCTTATAAGAAAAAAACTTTCCAACAATTAAAATTACACGATGATTAAGATCTCTCGAGGGTTGGAGAAAAAAACGTCTCCAGAGACTAACAATAACCTCTTCGACAGCCTCTCAAGACATCAATCACCTCTAGAGGAGGACTTCAAAAGAAGAAGAGGAGCTCGCCACATAATGGGAGCAGAGTACATCTGAACAATGCTGCAACAGTACCTCTCTGTCTACCCTGTCCCCCTTCCTAACAAACTTCATAATCAATCTCTAACTTATGTAAAGCGAGCCATATTGTCACTAAAGTGGTGGCAAATATTCTAATTAAAACATCGATTTTTTACAAGATTTTGTTTAACTACACTGTGGTGTTTTTTTCCTGTTGTACTTACATAATCGATTTTTTAATCACTGTGACAATTTAGAAATCTGAAACTTTGCAAACGTACGCAAACTCGGAGACAATACAATTTTGTGCAAAAATGGATCAGCTTTCTCCAGAGACAAAAAATATGTAAAGCGTTTGAGGGGATCCAAGGGTCGCGTCGTGTGGGTTCATGTGTGGTATAGTATGAACGGGCCTTGGAAAAGAAATTCAGACCATAAGTCAATTTTTGTCCAGCTCCAGCCTCGGGAGACACCGAGCGATCGAGAGGCATTTGATGGAGATGTTTGGCATTTCACGAAAGTGCTTCACGAGTAAAGCTTATATCTTTTGACAAAGTTTGATTCTGTCTGTTCTTCGTGGGAGGCGCTATTGGAATGATGGAACCCAAGCGCCCCGGAAGGGTGTGTTCGGTAGCGTTTGGAAGACCGTGAAAAATGAATCTAGGATGTGAATTCATACATAATTTATATTTATGACTGGCCAAAATTCGAGAATTATTTAATCTAAGTTGAATATGCATACATATTTCTAGCGAGTAAAAACATTATTGACTACATATGTTCTATCGATGTTGCGATGTAAATTTACCATCTCTATTTCCCAATCATTGATTGTTCTTAACATAACCCTCCAATAAATCGCTCATTTTTTTACCCTCATCAAAGTGATCAAAATATTATCAGATTAAATTAAAAAAGGCATCAGTACCAGCTGCCGTTACCCGAGGCGACTCAAGTCATTAATTAAATACAAACATCGTTATCCACAAGATATATCTATCTATCTATCAGCTGTATCCTCACGCCACGACGCTAGCAGGGTAGGCAGAGAGGACAGAGCGCCAGACAGCCCTATCCTTACACACACTCTTAGCTTCCGTCACATTCATGCAATCTGTCATACACGTTCTCCGATACCTTTTATAGTCCGAGAGCCCGCTGCTTAATTTATGACGTATCTGTTTTTTGATCGAAATGTGGTATAAACGATAGCTTACCAATAGGGTATTACATCGCACTAGGGTTGCCTATCAAAATCTTGCCGCAACCCCCCCTGCGCCCCCCGAAAAGGTCCCTCTTCGCGGTTTTTCGCATTTTATAGGAATATGGTAAGAGATAGGAGAAAGTAGTCAATGACAAAAATAATCCTTGCTAAATTCTCTCTCTCTCTTCAAGTCAATTTTTTCATAGGACTAGTAGTTTACCCGTAATGACCGGTCAAAAAACCGGATATTTTTTGAAAAAATAAAAAAAAAAGTTTGTTTTTTTTTCTTTCACATTCTTCCACCCATTATTACTAACATTTTATGGAAAAAAAATTTGGCCTGCGGCGCTATATCACTGGTTATTTTATGAAAAACTAAATTTTAAGAATTTTCGTCACTGAGTTTTATTGTAATAACTCCGAAATTATTAGATGTATGGACATAAGTTATAGCTCGTTTTGTAGCTAAGACTATGGTAATTAATTCTTTCTCTGACTATTTTCCTGTAGCTCTTATCAATTTTCAACCAATTTAGTTTAAATACATTTTTTTAGTATTTTAAATGAATTTCGGTTTTGGACCGGCCATTGCGGGTAAACTGCTAGTTCTACAAAAAAATTGACTTAATATTTTTTGTAGAGAATTTGGCAAGGATTATTTTTGTCATTGACTACTTTCTCCTATCTCTTACCATATTCCTATAAAATGCGAAAAACCGCGAAGAGGGACCTTTTCGGGGGGCGCAGGGGGGGTTGCGGCAAGATTTTGATAGGCAACCCTAGTGCGATGTAATACCCTATTGGTAAGCTATAGTTTATACCACATTTCGATCAAAAAACAGATACGTCATAAATTAAGCAGCGGGCTCTTGGACTATTACTAGAAACGCGTCATTTCGCTTTGTCATTTCCCACGGCACTTAGGTTTAAAATCGCGTGAACAATCGCATGATAAAATGGTAAAAATAGCGTTTTTTTTTATTTTTTGGGGTTAATTTTGCGTCTATCAAAAAACTCTTACGGTCATTCCCTAGATTTTTATTATTATCAATACATACAAAAAATAATCTCTGCGAGTTTCTGTCTTTTGGAGAAAAGATCAGAGGCGTTTTTCACATTTTTATTTGAGAAACCTGTACAAGATATAAAAAATCTTTTACGGTTATTCCCTAGATATAGGTACAATGTATCTACTCTATTTTTTCCAAAGCATATTAAGTAAGGTTGTCGAGATCTGTGAACTGTGAGATTTTTGACAGACCCTGTGTGTCCAGTGACATGAGTAATTAATGGATGTTGTTGCAATACTACACTCTGTACACAAACTGTTTCAGTGTCTACTGCCTCGGAACAGACCTCGGTCTAATGAGGCAGTGAATTTTTTCCCGGATAGTTGAGGTAACTTTGTGCCACATTTAATGATTTGTTTGTATACATGTGTGTTTTTGTATTGATTGTTTCTTTGTGTATATTCTGTAAAAAAAATTGTTCATTCATTCATCTAAGGCAGGGGTTCCCAAACTTTTATCACTCACGCCCCCCCAAAAGCTTCTCCTTAAATCACTACGCCCCCCTTACATATAATATACAATATAATCATCATTATATTTGCGTTTTTTCGTCGAGGTCATGGCGAAATAGAAGTAATAACCTGTCACTCATTACTTTAACAAACGCCCGCGCCCCCCTGTACATCTCTACACGCCCCCCTAGGGGGGCGCGCCCCCCACTTTGAAAATCAATGATCTAAGGTCTCCCCTTATTAGAAATTTTTGAAATGTCAATATGCCTACTCTTAATATACCTTGTGATACAATGTTTAAAAATCGCTGACATCTTGTTTCACAAGTATGACATATATTTACTTTGTATGCAACTTACGTACTTGTATCATAATATGGACACATCTCAACTAAACAAACTCTAAAGTAGATTGTAGTCGTAGATTGGTGTGTTTATTCAAATACTCTTGTACAAATTCCAAGTTAGGACAGCACTGTCTGCAATTCCTTATGAAACAATACGATATATTATCACAATTACAGAGACGTAGACTATACAGGGTGTTTCGTAACTAACGTAAAATATTTTATTAGACGCTTTTTTTTAAAGCTCGGACCTCAGCTGACGTCACGGTCATTTCCGCGGCAAAAACAATCGCAGAAATAATGAAAAATCGCATTAACAATGAGCATATGGAAAAATGTTAAAAATAGCATATTATTGAAAATCACAATTCATGTTTTATGAGAACATCGGAATTTTCTACATGTCGTTGTTGAATGGATGGACTGGAATTAGTGAATGTTACTTAAGTGTAAAGTGATCACACTAAGCCAGCCGACGATCAGTCATAAGCCTGATGGAAAGTCCATCCTTTGTCGTATATCTGTTGAGATAAGTGCTTGTTAAAAATAGCGTTTTTAATTTTTTCGGGTTATTTTGGTTCCATTTTATCAATACAAATACAGTTTTTGTCCTTCGGAAAAAAGATCAGAGGTGTTTTTCACATTTTTTTTTGAGAAATCTATAGAAGATATAAAAAATCTTTTACGATTATTCCCTGAATATAGGTTCAATGTATCTACCCTATTATTTTCCAAAGCATATTTAGTAACGGTTGTCGAGATCTAAGGTCTCCCGTTTTCTCTAGAGGAATAAGATTTAAAGCGTTTGTGGGGTTCCATGGATTCGGTTATTTACTTGTTTTCTTCTACTTTGGTCTATGGGTTTTAAATCATCGGCATCGGCCTTATTTAAGGCACTTGGAATCGTCAGGTTTACATATTGAACAAAATTTATACATTGCAAACTTATAAACTGGAAACTTATAAACAGTTGCAGCAAAAAAAATATTGGAAACAATAATTACATGGTGACAAAACAAAATTATAAAAAAAGGTGTGGATAAATTCGATGCAGGTCTGGATGTAAATTCTGGATAAAATAAAACAACTGACTTCGCCTGCCAAACACCCTGTATATTGGAATGATACGAGGTAGGCCATTAGCTGCGTCTACATTTCACATCCATATCACCGCAACAACTTGAGTATCTCATGCAAGATGCAAGACACGTTACCAGTTACCATAGACAAATGATACGAAAACTTGCAACTTACTTTGTATAACTTAACTAGTTGCTTATCTATGGATGTCTTTTCAAGCTTCAATTCTGCTTAACAACAATAGTTTATTTATTTATTTATTTACATTATTATTAACGGCATAAAGCCTTTAAAACAGTTATACATATGAATAGAAAAAGTACACATAAAAAACAAAATGCACATTACATGGTAGGTATATAACAAAAAAAATGAGAAATAAAAAAAGAACAGTGCACAATCACTAATGTCACCTTGGTACGGGCTTTGCCTGGTTAGGTGGCAAAATTATAATTGTTATTTTATGTAAATTGGAGCAAATAAAGTTTTTTTTAAAGAATAGAGAGGACTGGAGGCGCCTTGTTTTGTCCGTGGGTAGCTCCACAAATTACGACCCTCAGCAATGAGGAAACGATGAAAGAAGAAGAAGAAGAAGGTTTTTTTTATTATACAATGTACCTACTGTTATTTATCAAGGATGGACGTGTTTAGAGTTGAAGAAATCGTAGAGTATGCATGTGTGACGGAATGTGACGGAAGCAGGATGATTGTGTAAGGATTGGGAAGCATACCGATCGGTTCTCTCTGCCTACCCCACAAGGGATGCGGCGTGAGGGGATAGAATTAAACATAGTAGAATAGAATAGTAATTTCTACAAAATTTGACAGTTCAGGAGGCCTATGTCCAATAATGGACCTAAGTGACTGCAGAAGAAGAAGAAAATTTCTAAATAATGCTGTATATGTGCGCGATTTGGTTTTGAGGTGGTCGGTAGCCTGGTTGGTAAAGCGCTCGACTGTTAATACAGTGGGCGCGGGTTTGATCCCGATGCCGACCTACTCCACTTCAAAACTCAAGCTTTTTAAGCTTACTGTGAAGTGTACAGAGGTGTATTTGGGCTTATTTCGATAAACCCAGATTCATTTATAAAAAAAAAGATTTTTGACAATAGATCCTTACACGTGTGCTGCTACCTAGCGTGCATTGTTGGAAGCTGCTCAGAAAACAACACATTTTATGTCATACAAAGCAACTGTCAATAATCAACAAACCAGCAAAGACTCTACAAATTACTATATCCTTTGAGTATTTGAAATAATGTCAAACTGCATACAAATACAATCATATGAATGATTTCCGTTTTATTTCAATTCTCCCTCACCCGGCAAACGGTGCCGGTATGTTCCAAATAATGAGGAAACATTTAACCGGCAACCGATTTGCAACAACAACTTTCATCATTTCCGACTTTGTTTTCATAAAGTAATCTCAACGATGCTCTATCGAGAAAACTCAATTTCCTTATGCATTAAGTCTAGGGACACAACTATGACGTCACGACCATTTCCCGCGGTTTGAGGTGGTCGGTAGCCTGGTGGGTAACGATCTCGACTGGTAATCCAGTGGGCGCAGGTTCGATCCCCGATGCCGACCTACTCCACTTCAAGACACAAGCTTTTCAAGCCTACTGTGAAGTGTAAAAAGGTGTATTTGGGTTTATTTTGATAAATCCAGTTTCATTAATATTTATATTAAAAAAATGGTTCATAATCGCATGAACAATCAACAAAAATTTTTTTGCGGTCATTGCCTAGATTTTAATGCGGGATATCAATACAAAAAAAAAATCTCTGCGACTTTCGGGAAACGACTTTCCGTCTTTCGGAAAAAAGATCAGAGGTGTTTTTCACATTTTCTTTTGAGAAATCTATGCAAAATATAAAAAATCTTTAACGGTCATTCCCCTAGATAAAGGTTCAATGTATCCTCTCTATTTTTTTCCAAAGCATATTTAGTAAGTTTGTAAATATCTAAGGTTAGCCGTTTCTACAAATTTTAAAACCTACCTTGTTGGTTCAAAAATTTGTTCTTGAATTCCTACCTTGAAATGAGGGTTTAGTTTAGACGTACGGTGATACGTCGCCATAGAGTTGCCTAGGAAAATCTTGCCACGTCACCACCCTTGCACCCGATAAAACATCCCCTTACGCAGTTTTCCGCATTTTTAGGAATACGGTAAAAAATAGGAGAAAGTGGTCAATGACAAAGATAATCCTTATTAAATGGTCTAGAAAAATATCATATTTTTTTAAATGTCGATATGCCTAGCTTTAAATAAAGTTCAAACAACACTCGTTACCTCTGACTAGAAATACTATGAGTACTTTAACTACTTTCCGGAGATCAATAAGTCTCCACACCTAGACTCCGTAGACTCCGTAGACTCCATAGACTCCGTAATAACAAACGATTCCCGGATGGCTCCTATTACCGCTGCGATTATAATGAACATTGCGTTTACTTGCGGTTAATTTTATCCGTCTATCCCGGATAACCGGAAAATGTATTGTTTTCAAGATTTATTTATTTCTTTCTTCATTAAGTGAACAAGAAATACATATAAACATAAAAATGGATATAGTACATATTATAAATCGTTGTTCACTAGGGCGAACTTATCGCAGAACTGCGATTTCTTCCAGTTAACAACAGGAAAAAAACAAATGGAATAAAAAACATATTCTGTTTTTTCCTGGGGTTAACTGGAAGAAATCGGTTTGCCCTAGTGAACAACGTTTTATAATCTGTACTATGTCCATTTTTTATATTTAAATGTTTGTTGTTTACTTTAAGTTTAAATAAATAAATAAATAAAGTAAGAAAATATATACATACATTTACCCAAATTATTTCATGTATTGCAACTGGTATTTTCTGCTTTGCGCAATTTCTCAACAGGTGGCGGTATGATCGCAAAATTGATTAATTGTGAAACATTCTTCAACTGTAGAATATTCGACAACTTTTAAAATTACACGTTTGACAGCAGGATGTGGTGCGATGGGTATTTGTAAGCTTTGTAAGCATCGGAACACCCATCCTGCATAGTCTCCAAAGAGTTCACATAATGCTACATAATACAGTAAGTACTTCAACCTTAGATATACAAAGTCAGAATTTCCACACGCAAGCCCTATTTTCTTCAATGAAATGACAAGAATACAAAATATAAAAATGATGCATTAGGAATGAGGGGATGAGGACAGGGAAGGGGAAAAGTGAGGGAAGGATTATTCACGATTTTTTTTATCCGGATAACCGGACGAGCGGTTAACAAACATAATATCCGCACTACAACAAATAACTACTTATTTTAATCTTGAGTGCGATGTTGCGGGTACATACATAAGTACATACTTACGTAACAATGTAACATTCATACAAATACTACTTCAAACTTAATACATTGTATTGAAACCAATCAAACCGAAGTTCTATAACAAACTATTACAATATATTCGTGTTTTCAGGTGAGTGACTCCAGGCTTACCTAACTTTGTAGAAACTACGTCACTGGTGTGTGTAAACTCCGACCAATATATCTTGACTCAGGATTTACGCGAATGTCATTTTGAGTTAAATATGTGGAAAAACTTTAACAGACGTTTCATTTCAGTTTTTTTTTGACAATTCAATTTTTTTTATCTATCTATCTATCTACCCCTCAAATCGTGTCCATTGTAGAGAAGGCAGAGAGGACAGAACGCCAGCACTCTTCGGTTCAGTCACATTAATCTAATTTATCACACTCTCCGATTCTTTTTACTCAAATTGCATCCATCCTTGAGGATATGGTCGACATCTTTAATTAGCCTTTTTTTATTTACCTTTTAAGTGAAAAAAAAACACTATGACGTCAGGCTCATTTCCCGCGGCATTAAGGTTCAAAATCGAATAATAAAATGGTGAAAAAAGAGTTTTTTCAATTTTTTGGGGTTAATTTCGCTTCAATCAAAAATCTTTTACGGTCATTCCCTAGATGAAATGTATCGACTCTATTTTTTTCCAAAGCATATTTAGTAAGGTTGTCGAGATCTAAAGTCTCCCGTTTAGAGAAATTTTTGAAATGTCTATATGCCTACTTTTAATACAGATTTATTGCAATTTTTGTGTCGAATATTTGAGAGTTCCATCCTATATTTGATGTGCTTCCATGGCATGAATGTTGATGTGGTATTTGTGGTCAGTTTACCACAATACCAACAATGTTATCCACAAGGTAGGATGCCCGAATACTTGGTCAGTATAGGTAGCTGTTTGTCGGCTGCAGACAGGGAGTGCCCCAAGGGAGTTTTTTTTGGCCTCTTTTTTTAATAAAGATTATAAACATTTTCAAACCCACGTATAAATGATCTGGCCATATAAAATAAATAAATAAATCTTTTTTTGGCCAGTAAATATAAATAACAACAAAAACAAGACAATGCAGTGTGCCAAAAGGCGGACTTATTGCAAAAGCAATATCTTTCAGTCGACCCGAGAAAAGAAAGAAAAATAGAAACCCAGTTACTTTCCTGTACACTTAAATAAAGGTTTGTATCGTGAAATGCATTGCATAATACTTCATCAGCGCTGAGATTCGAACCCGATACCCTCCGACTGTAAGCTCGCGCTACAACCAACTGAGTCAACCATTTACATATTTTGAAAAAAAAAACAAAACTTTATTAAAGCGAGCTTATTACAGCTCTGCGATTTCTTACAGCTAACCCTTATGCAGCATCGACCCGCTTGGAAAGCAGCGACAAGCGAAGTGTGATGAAATGAGTAGAAAGGCGTGTGGATGGGGCGTTTGTGTTGGCTCGTGTAGGTAACCGACATAAGGTAGGGCATTAGAAGTTATGCCTTATCCACACGCTGGCCGAGCGTCCACAATTTTTGTGCCCGTTAGTAAAAAGGCGTTAACGGTCGGTTACGCACACGACCCAAGACAGACGCTTCATCCACACGCCTTTTTACTCGTATACACAAAAAAACTTGCGGACACTCGTAAGGGTGTGGCGGCGTCATTAGAACAACAAATCAAAAACAAAAAATAAATTATGCAACATTTGTTCTACAGTTCGACTGTGCTAACTTGGTCAATAAGTATAATTTCTCGTACTACAGTGGACACAATGTAACTTGGCATTTTACTAGTCGCCGCCGAGCAGCCAACGCCGACGTACAGACACGTCCGCAGTAATTTGAATCTGTACGTGATGCAGTACGAAGTCTGAACAGGACTGTAGGTAGCTGGTATACAGTACGATGCGGTGTCTGTCCAACGTACGGACTCGGTGGGATATACGGATTTCTATCCTATACAGTCACGTGACGACACTCGTCGGACACGGTTGGTTCATAAAGCAAGTAATTATCATCACAATTTCATTCATTTTATAGTCACGATTCTGAACCAAAATTGGATCAGCCTACTCCAGAGACAAGATAGATGTAAGGGATCCCAGGGTTGTGTGGGGTCATGTGTGGTGTGAAAAAAAATTACATGTCAGTTTTTCTCAAGATCAAGTCATCGAGAGACACCGAGTGATCGAGAGGATCCAGTCACCGCATACTTCCATGTTTGGTATCTCATGAAAGTGCTTCACGAGTAAAATTCATTTTCAGTCATTTGTTTAGCATTCTCTCTCTCTCTCCCTCCGGTTTCAATCGTTACGATTAGTTTGCAGCAAAGCCCCATGTCTCCTTCACCACTCATCTCTGTCCTGTGCGGTTTTTTTGACTCTTTATATGAGTCAAAGCCCATATCCTGGCACAGGTCGTCCAGTTATTCTTTCCTCGGTCGTCCTCTGTAGTTTTTGTGGTATTATTTATTTATTTATTTATTTATTTATTTATTTATTTCCAATCATATACGGCTTTTTAGGCCATTAGTACAAAATACATCATATAGTAACAATATAAAGGCAAATCAAAACATAAACCAACAACATTGCAACACACATATGTGCATCCAAAACCTGTGATGAAACTGGGTACATATTGTATTCAAATTGAGAAATACATGAAACATGTCATATAAAATAAGAAGGACACTAACGCAAATATCAAATCATTCATAAAATATAATATAAATCAGTCAATGATCATACAAAATATATCCGCTATATACCCACATTTAAAAGAAAATCATTCATAATATTCAAACAAAAAAAATAAAATAGTTACAACAAAATCACATGAAATAAATCAGACATATACCTACTTATGTTCAAAAGATTTTAAAAGCGTGTCATGAATTATTTTTTTGAATTTACTCGCAATGTCAATACTTTAAGAGCACACCTCTAGGAGTGTCCATTACATTCTGACCACGTACTTTGTAATATTTTCCATAAACATGGCACTCTCTGCTTTGCACCGTGTAATATCACCTACTTACGTATTACATACAATGTCAACATTCATAATTTAGTGCATACATACCACCTATGCATCAGCTGATCTCTCTGTCTACCCTGCCAGGAAAAAGCATGAGAACAATGGGTATTTTGTTTAACCCTCACACTACCAGAATTTAATAGAAGGGTTATAGACTTTTTTTTACTATGGATTTAATATCTGTATAAGTATGTTTATATAAATTTAGAAAAAAAAAACTTCGCCCCATGCCCTCCACGGAGGACACTGGTAGTTATTTCCTGGTAAACCACATTAAATACAGATAATAAACATGTCAGAGGTACAGAAAATTTGGCAATGTCCGAAATACTGTGTTTTTACCTTAATAATATTACAATGCACTTTCACCAAGAACCTTTGGTAAAAACACTCAACATTAATTTTATTTTATTTATTTGACATATAAGGGATACTGACAGAGAGTTAACAACACATACACAATAACAAACATAAAATGAGAAACGTGTCAGCCCTCCAATTAGAAGTGTCCACAACATACATAAATTATTTATTTATTTTTATTTATTTATTTAGAGAATACAACAGCTAAATACATAATATGATATTTTATATATATTTACATTTTATAGCGCCAATTATAGTATTCTTCGTTTTATTAACAAAAGTATAATTAGGTACATTATATATAAGCAAGAAATAGGAAATAGGATAGGAATGGATCCAGGAATAGGAAGGAAAATGGAGAAAGGAAGTGACAATAGTTCTTATCATTTTAGTTTTACGCTGAAACCCTCAGACCCAACGGTACATTCGACTAATTACTTATATAGAAAATAAAGATAAATAAATAAATAAATCTTTATTGACCAAAATGATTACAATGATTACAAAAAAATAAGACAATCTTGTGTGCCAATAGGCGGACTTATTGCTAACGTAACTGCTAATATAGTATATTGTTCATCTTCAGAATTTGACATCAATGGTACCTTGTCCAGGTAATACTGAATAATCAGGGTTGTACACCTTGAAATATCAATTGTCATCATTCATGTCCCAAACTCCCTGAGCGCCCGCCCCTACGGGAGCTCGCGGTGACGTGGAAGAGGAAGACAGGTTATTACGTCATTACCTCGTTAGGGTAATTTGTATCTTGTGCTTGTTGTTGTTGTTGCCGTTAGTTCAATTTATTACATCCGACATTTTTTTGACAGTGGCGCTGTAGTCGCGACTTATTTTTTACAAGTTATGGTTTTCTTAGATAATTTAAACTAATCAACTTTCGTCTCAAATGTGTTGGGGTTAGCTGGTCGACAACGCAGCAGTGCGATAAGCTCGCCCCAGTGAACAAAGGTTATGATTTATATTAGTAATGTTAACATATCTCTGCATTTTGTTTACCAAAAGTATAAATTAATAAATAATCATGTGAAAAAGTCATCCATTTTCAAAAACTTAAACTCGTGAAAAAATTTAACTAAATTTAAACTTGTGAACAGATGGCGGTGGGATCGAAGAATTTTCTTTCAAAAATTACATTTGCCCCGGGCACAAAAAGATCACTTAAGCCAGCCAATGCAGACTCGTAAGCATTGGAAAACTTCACATAACGCTGCATTGTTTGAATGTGGGTCCCGTTGTTCCGTTGAGGAAAAAACTGTAATATGTAAATAGTCTTTTGTTCCAATAATTGATTGTGCTACTATGTTTTAAAAAAAACACGACAAAATTTTTTATTCTCGAATATTCTAGCAAAATGAAAATGAGGAGAGATATTCAAATCGTACCTGTGTTATGTTTTCATCCAATTAATTCTATTCCGCTTTGACAATCTGCCTCCCAATTAAACCCACTCCCTCACTCACACGACTCCCCCCACCCTCCCCCATCGTGGACCCTTTACCTCAGTGACGGGATTAGAATATTATGTTCTTATTCAGGATCACCTCACATCTCGCTAAGACAAGAAAATTGTTACATAACTGTCGCCATTTCGAGAAGTGATATAAATTATCATTAAATTTGCCGTCAACTCGATAAATAAATACTTTTTGCCTTGGTATAATTATTGTCATCTTCATTGTATTCTTAGTATTTCAAGGGGAGGAGTGCCCAGAAAACATTTCATGTGGTTTTAACGTTCATAATCGCATCCACGGAATCAGACTGTGCTGGATCTTTAACTGTTTTTGGGGACAATTTCGGTTTATTCAATATAGTAAATTTTGATGCACGAGAAATATTTTTTTTCAACTTTTCGGCGGGAAGTTATTTGCTCTGAAAAAAAAAATGTATTTCAGAATGTGTACTCCCTTGACGGACTTACTGCCATTGATATTATTTCAAATGACGGAAAAGAGTGGATAGAGTTCGAATGTCGAAATTAAACTTGGACAGAACGATACAATACATGTTGTCGTCAGGATGTTGTAAAATTGAGTCCAAGTGCCTCCATAGGGCCTAAGGACGATACAATACAATAAACAATCATTAACAAAGGTACCTGATCACAAAATTTTTCTCGAGTAAATCTCGACTTATCGCCCTTTATCTTAGGACGGCAGATTTGTTACCAATAAATTTCTCGAGCTGTCGATCATAAACACGCACACATTTCTGTAAAGTGGTTATCATTTACAAGCCGCTCTATCTGGGATCATTAAGTTCCAGGTTTATGGGAGTAATCCAGTTTAATGTTATTGTCACCTTGTTCCAGCCCACAGATTCCAGGGTTCACTCACCCCACAGGTTTATTACCTACAGCTTACAGCTCGACTCAATGGAAATTGATACTAGGAACATCCTTACATACATAATGCTACATTACTGATATGAATAATTTCAAACATAATTAGGTAAATTATTATGATTAATTTTGGGCAAGCAGCCTAGGCTGATGGGCCCAAATCAATGTCTGTGCCATCTGTCGTTCTGAGAAAGTCATCCAACCTGTTCTTAAAAATGTTCACTGATGGTGCTTGTATTACACTTTCGGGCAAACGGTTCCACATATTCACCACTCTATTGCAAATAAAGTTCTTTCTCGGATTACTGTGAAACCGTTCCTTAGTGAGCTTCATTATAGAATATCCTCTCAAATGGGTGTTGGTATTCAGAGTGTAGATGGAGCTGATATCGGGAACATCATAGTAGCCATTCATAATCTTGAGTAATTAATAAATAGTTGAGTAAATTTACACTAGCGGATCCAGGTGGGTTAGGGGTCTGAAGCTCCCCCCAAACCATGAGTGACAGTACTTTATATACAACTAGTTTCCGAAGAATCACATTATTTTCTCATTATGTCATGAATTTTCTAAAACGACTAAGTAGGTACTTTTACTCGTATATTGTTGGTAAAAATTAAATTAATTAAACTAATTAAATCTGTTGCGTTTATCGTATCACTTAACCGATTTTTAAGCCGAAGCTTACTGTAAAGTGTACATAGGTGTATTTGGGTTTATTTCGATAAACCCAGATTAATTTTCTATAAAAAAATAGCCATCTTAGTGCTGAACTTCATAAGACGTCTAGGACTGGAGGGGCTGCTCTAACCGGGTAGTCTCAGATAGGCAAAGTAGGGGGAGTACAATAGATCTTATAGGTCGCAGTACATAATACACCCCATCTAATAAAATAAAATAAAATAAAATGGTGTTTTGCAACAACCAGCGCCACCTTGTGAGAGATGTACGCACTACAAAACTGGATACGTTCGTATGTTCATATTGACAAGTGGAGTCACTGTGTACTGATAAAGTACAGTACGTGCCACGTTTCCTGTAATGTTTATTTAACGGCACCGTAGTGTATGTGTGTGTTACAGTTACAAACTGAACGATATGTTGAATAATGGAATTACAGTAAAATCCGCGTTTTCCGTGTCTATTACATTAATGAACGCAAACAGATTCCACTGTATCATAAATGTGTAATTGTACTGTGTGTAGGGATGCCAATCGCCATCGATAAAATATAATCGAGTTACCTTATGTATTTTATTTCAAAACATAATGTGTATGACTGTAAAAGTTGAATGATTGACACTTCTAGACGAACTTAGTTTGTTTTGTACTATTTTATTTTATATTCTTCTTCTTCTTCATCAGCCTTCTTCCATCCACAGCTGGATATAGGCCTCTTCCATCTGTTTCCACTCGTCTTTGCTCCGACCCTTCCGCATCCAGGTTCCTCCACCGATTTGGACAATGTCGTCGGCCCATCTCTTTGGTGGCCTTCCGACGCTCCTTCTATCTGTCCAAGTCCTTCACTTCAATATTCGATATTTTATATTACTTTATCTTATTTTGTCTCATCTCGGATTGCCTTACCTTCTTACCTCAGTTCTTCTCTTGATTTTACTTGTTTTGATCTGTTTTATCTTATTTTTTGCCATTTGATTTCTGTTTTATTATTGTTACACATTTGAGGGATTGACCCAAAAACAGGTTGTATCTAGTTGGGAAATTCCGGGGTTTTGTAAGCTGTATTGAAAAAAAAAGGATAGGATGGAAGGAGCACATTTAAGCCATAAAGAGTACTGTCGTGCTATCTTCTTTTAGCGTACTACTAAAAATACACGGTGAGAAAGAGACAAATAAAACTATAACTGCTTGTCTATGATTATGGTGTGCTCAAATAAATTTCGGGTAGGAAAATGGAAGGGATGGCCGATGAGAGAGAGTATGTCATTATATTGCCAGTAGGTATGTGTCGTCACAGACTGCCAACTCAACCATTATAATGTATATTATTTCTAGCAATTGCTGAGATATTCCCAGCTAACTTCGTGTGTAACAATATTTGCGGGCGTCTTGCGCCAAACTTCGCAAACACCAAAATGTCTGGGACCTGATGAAAAATCATCCTCGTTGTAATAGCAACAGTGAAAACGCAAACATGCAGTTCACAAACAGTGGATTTCCAAAAAAAAAATATCCCTTGAAATCTTAGGCGTTGTGATTGGTCAGATGTTAACCAATAGGACCGAAGGAGCGTCAAGACTAACACTAGTGCGAGACACAAGCCAATCGACGTACTTTGTTTAATCTAATTTATCGGAACAAATTTAATGTTAAGTACAGAAACAGGTGGGTAAATAAAATAGATATAAATATGATAAACTACGATAATTAGTTAGAGTAATGCTTACTAAACGCGTAAATGTGAAGTTTTATATCATAAAAACAAGCTGTTTATGATTTATCGTATACTTAATATTTAATAATATAGGCTTTGTAATAATTCAACAAGATACCTTAATATTATTTATCTAGGTTATTTAGTTTTCGTATTAAAAAGTATGTTGACAATTGAGATTATTGTTGTCATTCATATACAAACATCGAAAAAATATATCGTCTTTTAAATCAGCGCTGCGTTTTTTGCTGTTATTTTTCAATCAGCGAGTCAACGGGCGATTATCGCAAGAAGACAGAACGTATTTGGGTAATTGTTTCAATTGAAATTGTCAAATAGAAATAGAGATATGAGAATACTTATAAGATTGAGTTGATAGACATACATCGAGATAGCGATATCACAACACTCTTCTTCGGTAGAAAGGAATAGACATATTGCGTGTTAATAACAGTAAGTTAACAGCACGTGCGGATCACTTTATTATGTATCTATGGCGAGCGAATGTCACCCAACCAAATTCGCAATAATTTCGAGGAAAAATCCTAAAAATTTTCGTTGTGTGTCTTTGAACTTACCTTTTTTTATATAACTACTGTTTTATGCTTTTTACGGAAACTCTATTTTTAAATAACAGTAGGTGCATCAATGAGATCACTCGCAGACGAGTGGATAGCCGTAAAGAATAATAATAGGTGCATCAAAAATTTACTCTTCTTGATGGCTTTAAAGCATAGAAATAATGTTGACATCCCTATTTCTTTTTAATGTTAAGCGTTTATCTGCCACAGAACGGAAATTATATTTTCCGAACAATGATTAACGTTCTATGTCTACCTGCTTATTGAAAAGCCATTTTTATGTAACTGATCTAAACGAGGATTGAGTGTATCTGTATTACATGTAGGTATATTAATTTTCAATATAGATTTCTGAACAGATATACAGCAAAGGATGAAATTTCCACCAGGATGATTCAGAGCGGTTTTATGATTAAATTGAAGTGGAATATTAAAAATTGTGTAATAAAAAAACCGTATCCGTATCGTAAAACCATCAGACCATTCCCTAGATAAAGATTCAATGTATTAACCCTGTTTTTTTCCAAAGCATATTTAGTAAGGTTCTCGCGATCTAAGGTCTCCCGTTTTTAGAAATTTTTGAAATGTCAATATGCCTACTTTTAATAATTTACTATTTAACCAGTAGTTATATCTCAACAGATACACAGCAGAGGATGGACCTTCCATCTGGCGTACGACTGATCGTCTGCTGGCTTAATGTGATCACTTAAAACTTAAGTAAAATTCACCAATTCCAGTCCATCCGTCTGCCGCGGCCGGGAATCAAACCTGATGGAAAGTACATCCTTTGCTGTGTATCTGATGAGATATAACTGCTTGTTATATTCAGCTACGACATGTAAAAAAATTAAAGGTCTCGCAAAACATAAATTGTGATTTTCAAAAGTAATTTACTGTAATTTTACTTTTTTTGATGACATTGTACTGCTTCAGTAAGTCTATAATACTAGTAGCAAGCACGTATCCAAGGGGGGGATAGTTGGGACCTATCCCCCCCCCGAAATCTGTCGCATACACGACACAAAAAGGACGAGACGATTTTTCTCTGCTATCTCGGCGCGCCTCAGTTCTTTTTGTGACAACTTTTTATGTCGATAGGTATGATACATACTTATATAAAAAAAAATTCCCGCGGCGCTATTTACACGGTATCTTTTCTACAGTATCAAAACAACCAGGTTTATCACTATACCTACTCTTCTAAAAAATTTAGACTGCGGCGCTAATTTTTTGGTGCATTTTCTGTAGGATGAGAAAAATGGCAAAAAGTATGTGCTTAAACATAGAAAATTTCTTTCACATAGTTGTAAGATTGAAAAAATGTCCCCCCCTCCGAACCAAAAATCTGGATACGTGCTTGACTAATGGGTAGCATTATAATATCAGGAGGTACGTACCCCAGTGTGCGGTCATACGAATTAAATGATTTTATCAATGCCGAACAATTTTGCCTCACTGTACCCTATTTCCACCTCACATATTCAATTCGTTGTACCGCACAGTCAAACCACAATTATCCGGTACACATTTTACAATTTAGATTCCGACCAATAAGACTATTGGTTTGAATAAAACTTAACATCAATCTATCTAAAAAGGTTTTACGGGTGGACGGTCAAACAAAAAGTAGGGATCTAAAGTATTATTTATAGTATTGGGTAGATCCACACAATTTTCAAATTCAAATTAAAATAAGTTACATATGGCACACTATTTAAGGGCTTGGCACCAAGAATGACGTCACAGTCTTTCCCCACGGCATTAAGGTTCAAAATCGCGTGACAACCGCATGATAAAATGGTAAAAATAGCGTTTTTCCATTTTTTGGGGTAATTTTGCGTCTATCAAAAAACTTTTACGGTTATTTCCTAGATTTTCATGCATATTATCACTACCAAAAAATATTTTACTCCGCGACTTTCGAGAAACGAGTTTCCGTCTTTCGGAAAAAAACATCAGAGGTGTTTAATAATTATTGAGAAATCTATACAAGATATAAAAAATATTTTACGGTTATTCCCTAGATAAAGGTTCAATGCATCTACCCTATTTTGTTCTAAAGCATATTTAGTAACGGTTCTCGAGATAGAAGGTCTCCCGTTTTTAGAAATTTTTGAAATGTCGGTTTGCATATCCTCAAAATTATTCTACAAGGTGAATTATGTCAGCTATCTTGGGAAGGATGCAGGATAGGCGGGCTGATGGCTACGACATTAGCTGGCTTATGTGAACACTTTATTCCCAAGGCAACGTTCACCTTTATTTCGCCAGATCCTACCGTTTTAAAAAAAAGTAGGTATTTTGACCCGTCATTACGGGTAAGCCGCGAGTCCTATGAAAAAAATAGAACATTTTTGTAGACAATTTAGTACGTATTGTTTTTGACATTGACCACTCTCATTTCTTATTTCGTGACCAATTCCAGGGGGAGAGGGGGCTAGATTTTGCTAGGCAACCCTGCGACGATGTATGATCCTATGTGTAAACCTTAGTTTAAAAAACGACAGTTACCTAGGTACACGTCATATTTTCAGCAATCGGATCTTAGGCTAAATGCGTTTGAATGCTCATAGCTCATTCACATTGCTACCGCACGTTCTCCCATCATATCATTTTTTTTCTAAAATTAGTATGAAAATCCATTAAAATACAATTGTTTCACAATAAAAATTTACCTGCGGCGCTAATTACCTATACCTATTTTTGTGTTACACATTCTTTATACATTAGTAGGTGGGTACCTATGTTTTCAATGTCACAAAAAATATACAAAGTTTAGGTATACCACGTCTTTTTTTAGATACACGCTTGTCTCATGAAAAAAAAATCGTATTTGTAACTCATTTTTGGTTCATTTTTTGTAAGAAAATAAACCAAACCTGGGGTTAACTGGAAGAAATCGCAGTTCTGCGATAAGTTCGCCCTAGTGAACAACGTTTTATAATCTGTACTGTGTCCATTTTGTATATTTATATGTGTTTGTTGTTTACTTTAAGTTTAAATAAATAAATAAAAAAAAAAAACAAACTATACCTACATAACGACTTTCTCCACTCTGTGTTTGCAAAAAAATTCGCTTGAGGCGATATTTAGGTACGCGTTTTTATACCATATCAAAGTTTTGAATTTTGGCTGCCCCTCTAACTCCAAATCTGACGAACTATGCAAAACAGTTTCGGCCGTAAATAAATAGGTAGGTAAATAAATAAATTCAGCGACCATTTTATTCATTTAACCGTTGTAAATTTTTAATGCAATAATAATTTGGACGAACGGATGTGTAGAAAGGATTATTTGTAGTCGACGTACCGAGTAATGCGGTGTCTATTGTACCGAATCATTGAATACAAACTATCCATAGAGTGAGTGAGTATGGACGCCTTTGTATTGAAAATTGAAATGTCGAATAACTACTGTCAATGAAACATTTTCCGCATTATTTAAAAATGTTGCCTCCAGCTAAAAATATGTCTATGTAAAAGTGTATTGAACATTTTTTTGTGTTGCGTCAGTATATTAAATGCAGTTGGTACCTACCTATAGTTTTTTTTCTTTTTGTAATTTATTTAAAAAAAAAACAGACTGAATAAATGCATAATTAATATATAAAACAAAAAATAATAAATAAAATAGAAATTATTCAAATTATGTGTTGTGATCAGCAACATATTAATATATTAAGTACTACCTAGACAGAGTACTCAATGCTAGAAGTGTAACAAAACTGATGCCCACAAACTGTCAAATCGTATGGAAAATTTTGACAGTTTGTGGCCAACGGATTCGAAATTTTGCTCTCATAGTTAAAAACTGTATTAGTTTCAACGTTATTTAAGACTAAAACGACAGTTCTAAAGATGTTTTAGTTTTTATTATTGATATCTTGTTAATAGTGTGAGCTTTGCGACTCTAAAATACCAAAAAGTGCCGTGCGTGAAATTGCTACACTTCCGTTCTATTGAAGATACATAGAATCAGATCTCTAGTACTTAATATGTAATCTCTTTGGTTGTGATGTAATTAGTATGAAAGTTTTTTTTTTTTTAATCTTTTTTATTCATTTAACAAAAAACAACGTAAATCTTAAAAATAGTAACTACCTAGTTATGTATTGAGAAAATGTGAAAAAATGATAAGAATTAAAAAGATGGCTCCCGACCCAACTGTGAAGTCACGGTAATTTTCCACGGCATTAAGGTTCAAAATCGCATGAATAATCGCATGATAAAATTGTAAAAATAACGTTTTTTCCGTTTTTTTAAACAGTTAATTTCGCTTCGATCAAAATACTTTTACGGTTATTCCCTAGATTGCAATGCATATTATCAAGACAAAAAAAATGAAAATACTCCGCAACTTTCTTTTGCCTCTGTAGGATTGGGCCTTTGGTGATAAATAAATAAATAAATATATTAGAATGTTACGCCACTGTGTGCGATGGTATCAAATGATTCTTACTAAATGAAGGTACGACATCCTATTACCAGAGGTGGGCACCGTTAATCGAAAAGTTAACTTCGTTAATCGATAATCCGTTAACTAAAAAGTTAACTTCGTTAATCGTTAATGCGATACATTTTGAAAAAAGGAACGGAAGTTAACGTTAATCCGTTAAAGCGTTAATGTAAAAAATCGCGGTTAAACGGCATGAAATAGAACTACATTAGTACAACTACTATCATATTTACACTACCGCGATGTATCCCAACAAAGTGAAATTTCTTTTCCAACTCCCAACCCACATACGATAGCACACATAACCCCATACAACCCTTGGATTATCTAATGCCAGCGTCGCCAGTGGATGATGTCTATGCAAACAATCAAATATTAACGGACTAAAGTAACGGAAGTAAAATGTAACGAAAGTTAAATGATCCGTTAACAATTATTGGAGGTGATGAAATCGTTAACCAAAATGTTAACTTCGTTAATTAACGATTAACGGATTAACGCTTTTCTGCCCAGCTCTGCCTATTACAAGCAATCTGCTTGATTCGACTATCTATCACTCCATTCATTTATTATGTATATGTTACCGGCAATGTATGAAATCAGTCATTGTATACATCTCCTAGGATTTGTATACAATTCCCAAATTTCATACTCTCTTAGCTCTACAGTCTACACCATATCCCATTTATTTGGGGTCGGCGGCTCGGATCCTTTCTCTCCATTTCCCAAGAGCGAGGCAGTATTCTGGAGTAAGCTCCAGGTGTTGCGTTCCGTTGCTCCAGGATTTTAGTGTTTTTAATTCCATCCTTGGACAAGGACACTGAAGGAATGTAAGTAGGGGTGGGGTTTGTTGGGGGACTCCCTTCTGGGTAAACCTGAGCCTACCTCTGAAAAATATTTTGCCAAGAAGTGCGGGTAAAGAGGACGCTATATGCGCCTGTGCTACCCGGGGATGCGGAGGGCCTTAAGCCCGTGGGAGTCCTTCAATATATTTAGTCTTTTTTGCTGTAACAGTTTATTATCGCATTTAATCTTGTAATGTTTGTAAACCCTCTATCTATCTATCTATACCCTCACGCCACATCCCTTGCAGGGTAGGCAGAGAGGACAGAGCGCCAGACAGCCCTATCCTTACACACACTCCTAGCTTCCGTCACATTCATGCAATTAGTCATACACGCTCTCCGATTCCTTTTACTCAAAACGCGTCCATCCTTGAGGATCTGGTCGACATGATCGGACCAGGTCAGTCTCGGACGGCCGCGCTTTCTCACCCCTCTTCGCTCATTCAGATATTTTTGTAAACCCGACGATTCCAAATGCCTTAGATGGGGCCTACGGATGATTTGAGAACAATAAACAATAATTTGTATAGGTCCGTAGTAGGTTTATTTCGCTTCAATCAAAAAAACTTTTACGGTTATTCCCTAGATTTATTATTTATATTTCAAATTATTGTTTATTGTTATCTAATCATATCCTCTTCTTCTTTCTCAGCCATTTTAATTCCAATGCTGGACATCCCCTTTGACACTCCCCTTTGACTTTCCATTGATCCATATCCTGGGCATGCTAAAACATAATAAATAAAATAAATACCTAACGTTATAACCTTGTTACTCTCGGGTGACAATAAATAGAATCCTACTTACAATACTTCCTTCTAATTTGGATTCAGCTACACACAGTTCGAGTATATTACAAATGATTCGCTTTGAATAAGTAATGAAATGGATTCCTTCCTATTTCCTATTCCTAGGAAACGGAATAACAACTTGTATTATGGAAAAACTTATGTCTTGCATACGAACGTTCAGTAATAAAACATTTTGTAAACATTGTTTTTATTCTAGAACCTACTATAGATAATATTAATTTGTTAAGAGTACGTATGCCTACTGACATTTCAAAAGATTCTAAAAACGGAAGACCTTAGATCTCAACAACCTTACTAATTATGCTTCGGAAAAAAATACAGTAGATACATTGAACCTTTATCTAGGGAATGACCGTAAAAGATTTTTTATATCTTGTAAAGATTTCTCAAAATTTTAGAAAAACACCTTTAATTTTTTTTTCCAAAGACCGAAACTCGTTTCGTGAAAGTCGCGGCGATTTTTTTTTGTTGATAATATTTTTGTTGAGAATAACCGCAAAAGTTTTTTGATTGAAACGAAATTAACCCCAAAAAATGGAAAAAAAAAAGTTATTTTTTCCGTTTTATCATGAGATTGTTCACGCGATTTTGAAACATAATGCCGTGGGAAATTACCGCGACGGCATAATTGTGTCGGGAGCCTTAACGTTTAGATACGTCAATGATTTTGTGTTTGTGAATAGATTGAATGCTGAATAGGACCTACGAGTATTATGTAAGCGGGTACAAGTTTACAGAATAAATTTCCATTAATCTCTGGGCGGGCATCTTCCCTGTACCTTCCCAGAACCTTCCCACCTCTTCCTAGTTCCTTCTTCTTTCTGTTACTATTTGTACAAGGTTTTCCTGCAAGGCAGTCAGCCGCCAGCCAAGATCCTAATCCTTAAGATAAGATTACCAGATAGCACTGAATGCCAGATATAAACTCGAATGACTGTATACTTACAAAGAACTTACTAGTTTCATATTTCTCGACCCATCAACTCGATAAATTTGCTCGACGCTATGGGATTTTTGTATTTTCTAAGTAAGTTCATTGTTTTTCATCATCGCTAGGCCCATTCGGGTACTTGGACTCATCAGTTATTACAAATTACTAATTCACTGACTTTTACGCTCGTAAATGACGCGCAAGCGTTGAAACCGTGGTAGCGTGTTTTACAAACTCAAGTGACTGATTAGATAGTCTAAAAAACTCGGTTTTCAAAATTAAACTGGTGACTGATTTACAGTACTGCATCTTTTCTTTCACCCGCTCGGTCTTCTCCGTCGATTTCTTCTCTAGATTTAGAGAAATTGCTTATACCTACTTGTTTAGCAGATTTACCCCCGTTTTCACCAACTGGTAAGGTGAGGAATAGCGGAGATAAAAGTCACCTAGCCCACATTTGCGTTTCACCACGCGAAAATACCTACCTAACGGCTAGGAATCCCACTTATCTTATGAAACGAAAATTGGGCACCTAACGGTAAGATCTGTCATATTAAACTTCACCCAACTACGAAATCGGCCGCCACATTGAATTTTATCAATCAGGTAGTGTTTTTTTCCGACCTGGGGTTATTTTATAACTCCAAAACAGTCCTAGAACACAACGGAACACAATATCATAACATGACACTTTGCATACAAACAATGTTTACTGTTAGGCGCCATTTTCATTTTACCACGTACCCTAAACGCGCATGCGTCAATCTCAAAGTCTAGTGTTGCCATTAGGTAATAATATTTGTGTGAAATATGAAAAATAAAAATACGCGGTTATTTAACGACTGTAAATTATTTTTGTAATGATATTTAATATTTAAATATTTTTCAAATACAATCCCTGTGTTTAAGTTGTATTATTTACTCTATAAAGTAAGCATTGTTTAAAAAAAATAACTACTTTTGATCAATTTGTTTTACATGTAGCAACCCTACAAATAAAAATCTTCCTAGCTGGATTTGTCCCAATTAAGTGGAAATTTGTTGGTGAAACGTAAATTAGGTAGGATTTTTTGGTAGGTAGGATAGCCACCCAGTTAGGAGCAGGAATAGCTATAGTCTGTGAAAACGGGGGTTATACTTTTTTACCCTGACACATATTTTTAAAAATATTTGTTTATATAATTAATACAACCACAATTTTTCCACCTAACTAGGCAAAGCCCGTACTAAGGTGGCTCATTTCCATATTATGTAACATCAGTATTTTATTTATGTATTTCACTTAAGTGTTTTTTTACTTAAATGTAGGGTCACAGGTTCATATATAAAATTTACAAGACATTGCAGAAGGCAATTCGATTAAATTAAAATAAAGAACAATGTGATTAAATTAAAATTACAACGATCGCTTGTTTTTTTCTCATAATAAACAAGATATTAGTTTCTCGACAATTCGAGATTTCTCATTTTGGGGAGAATTTATTGGAGACAACATTCATCCTTAACCCCTAACTGCTCTTATCCGGCTGGGGAAGCCGGTAGCAATTTCAATTAAATATTTTTGGTTCTTAATGAATAGTAATCTCCATGCGCTTTTCAGTAATCTATAAGCCCCATGTGGACATTATAGGCGAGGAAAAAAAAGCATGAAAAATTGTTTTTTTTCCATGTATTAGCGTTTTTGTAAGAAACTCAGTCAAATGATCCGCTCCGGCGGCAGTGGCCGAGATAGAATTCAGTACTTCTGTGACCTTTTTAGCATTCGAATGTGTTGTTTATTTACAAAATTGACATCTGGCAGTATTTTAAACAGTATTAAATTGAATTTGAAAGTTTATTCTCGTGTTTAATTAATATTTTTAATAGTTTTTGGACCAATTTTGGACTCTTGTAGTGAAATATAAATAATATTCATAAAACAATAAATACTTTCTACAAAAGTATTTATCGTGAAAATTGTCAAGTGTCAGTGTTTTCGTATTATATTTTTTTAACTCTTGTTTTTATAAAAATGGCTGACGTGTATCAGAGACGTCTGGAAAATTATAAGTCATTACAATCAAACTAAGGGTGGAGCTGATCTCATGGACCAGATTATTAAGAGTTATACGTGTAAAAGAAAGACAAAGAGATTGCCAATAGCATTTTTCATGAACTTATTGGATGTTATTACTTTTGCAGGCTATATTACTTACATATACTAATGTTTATGAAAAATGAATGTAGGAATAAACGACCGAAGGAATATTTATTTGGAAGCAGTGAACGAAGAATTGATTCAACCTTATTGTCAAGAACGTTTTCAATATTAATTGCGAAACAAATCTCTAAAAAGAACTCTTGTTTCACTGCAGGATTCCTGTATGACGAAGAAAACGAATCCCTCTTCTGAAAATAAAAACGTCATGGACAGTGTTATTTATGTGAAAGAGAAAGAAGAATACAACAGTGTTGTTCCAGGTGTATGAAAAAAAATTGTAAAGAACATTCAAAAACTGTATGTGATAATTGTTGTAGTCTGTAATCATATTTTTTTGAGCTTAGTGCAATAGTGTTGAATTTCACAGTCACTATCGTTAATTACCTATAGGATTGTTTATTAAAATATTTCAGTTAATCTGTATAATTAGTAGGTGAAAGTGTGTATATTTTGTTATTTGTTTTTGTACTAAATTGCAAGTCATAAATCGTAAGATTATCGATGCCATTTATTTTGAGTTCAACAATATAATGAGTAATTACGACAACAATAGCATTGTTTTATTGGTAGTACCTACACTCATTAGCCAAGACGCTAAATAACTATAATCTCTAATTTGGATTTACCACCTCCACTTCGAGACTTCCAGGAAAGACCCATTAGCGAATGACTTTATGAGAGTGATTTTTATGAAAGAAAACCATTAAAATAATGTAATTGTTTTAGTATAGGTATGTACATATTTTGAAGAAGATTTATAAGTCCCATTATAAGAACAATAGTAAGGAAATACCTAAATATGGTATAAAATCCTTTAATAGGTAAGTGTACATTTTTATTTTTAATATTACACATTAACAATAATGAATATTTGTAAAAAGAGTACTGAAATACCGCATATTTATACTACCGGCGGGCGAAGCCGCAAGGGAGCATATAACTGACTAAATGTATGGGAGCAGTAAGGGGTTAAAGCGCCTATGGTAAGTAAGCGTGGTATAATAGACTTAAGCTATGTCTTACTAAAAAGTCCTTTTAGCTCTGTATAGCTCCGTATCTTTTGCGCTTTAGAAGCTCCAAGGAAGATGATGCTGCGAGTAGGTAACATGATAAAATCACACGGGGAAAAGGTCACACGGAAAAAAATCATATGAGAAGAATCTCACAAGTAACATAGACACATTTTTATTTAAAAAAAAATAAAAAAAAATGTTGTTATAATAATTAGTAGTTATATGTCAACAGATACACAGCAAAGCATGGTCTTACCATCAGGCTTATATGACTGATCGTCAGCTGGCTTGATGTGATCACCTTACATTTAAGTAACATTACACCAATTCCAGTCCATTCATCTGCCGTGGTCGGGAATCAAACCCAGGCCTCCAACCTGACAAGCCGGTATTCTACCGCTGTGATATGATGGTTGGTAGCTGAGTCGAGAACCTGTTACATTCATCTACGACATGTAGAAAATTCCGATGTTCTTTCAAAAAAATAATCCTGAATAAAAATGTTTTATTTCTTCTTGTGATATATTTGCATGTGGGATTTTTTCCGTGAGATTTTTTCCTGAGTAATTCTTTCCTGACCGTAGAAGATAGAAATCTTAAATCTAAAGTACCTAGTGAGCGGTAATATAATTTGTTTTTTCATCTGCATAATCATTATAGAAATCCCTGTATTTTATCTGTGGCGTGCCAAGGGTTTTATGAAATGGAAGCCCAGAACTATATTTTATAAATAGTAAAAATCGAGGTGGTCGCGTCGGTAGCCTGGTTGGTAACGCGCTCGACTGTTAATCCAGTGGGCAGGAGGTTCAATCCCCGACTTACTCCACTTCACAAAACAAGCTTTTCAAGCTTAGTGTGAAGTCTACAAAGATGTATTTGGGTTTATTTCGACAAACCCAGATTCATTTAAAAAAAAAACAATATTTCTGCGACTTTCGGGAAACTAGTTGCTATCTTTCGTAAAAAAGATCAGAGGTGTTTTTCACTTTTTTTGAGAAATCTATAGAAGATATAATAAAAAATTACGGTCATTCTCTAGATAAAGGTTCAATTGGTATCTACTCTATTTTTTCCAAAGCATATTTAGTAAGGTTGTCGAGATCTAAGGTCTCCCGTTTTTAGAAATTTTTGAAATAACAATATGCCCAATGTAAGATTAGCAATAAGTCCGCCTTTTTGCACACTACGAATGTCTTATTTTATGTAATTAATATGCATTTTTGTTTTGACCAATAAAGATTTATTTATTTATGCCTACTTAACTCTTAATCACATTTCCTTTTAAAAACAAATGGGTCACATTTTGAGCGGCCGGATCTTAACAAAATCAACTCAGCTTTGTAGTAATATTTTCAAATCGCCTAATAACCGTAAGCATGTAATAAAAAAAAATATTTCGTTAAGTCTTTATTATCTTCTTTTAAAAGAAACTCTTCTTACAAACAATTCCCTGACTTTGCAGCCACTCGACCCCAGTAGCTATTAGAGCTGGGTCAATTATGGTCAACAGTTAATCGTCAACAGTTATTCTTATTTAACACGTCAACACTGTTGACATAAAAGTATATTGTCTGCTAACGTTAAGTCTCGCGACCTAACTATAACGTCACGGTCATTTCCCACGGGCATTAAGGTACAAAATCGCGTGAACAATCGCATGGTAAAATGGTAAAAATAGCGTTTATTTCCATTTTTTGGGGTTAATTTTGCGTCTATCAATAAACTTTTACGATTATTCCCTAGATTTTAATGCATATTATCAGCACAAAAAAATATTTTTTCCGCTACTTTTGAGAAACTAGTTTCCGTCTTGTAGGTAGGTACATAAAATTGGCATATTCTGTCTACCGCCATCTACCCTGATCTAAGTCTTCAGGGAAATATAAATAACGACTAGGTACTGTACTGTTATTAATCTCGCAATGTCATTGGTCGCCGGTCAACAGTAGTGACTGTTGACCAGTGACCAATGACATTGCAAGATTCATTAGCATTACGCGCGGGGCATTAACGGGGAATCTTTAGAAATTGATCAGCAACGAGACGACCATATTAACGTTAGCAGTTAACGATAACTATTAATCGAGGTTAACATTAGCATGTGTTTAAGTTAACTTTAGTTAGCGCAAACGCCCACCACTACTATGTATTGCTAATGTTGTTGGGAAACTTAACATAAAGCCTATTATTATATAAGTAGGGGTAGTACTTTAAGATACTTTCATACTATGGTTGTTGTCTGTAACTTTCAATATGCCTAACTATGTTCTATGTTCGTATTCTTATGTTACAAACACTGTTAGCAATTTGATGTTAATTCAAATTTCGGTATCAACCAATAGTATGTAAGATTGATAACAAACATCCATTGGTATACTTAACTATAGTCCAATTAATTAAGAGAAAGGACAACTTCCAGCTTTATTTGCACTTATGGCTCTGGCATAAGTACAAATAAAGCTGCTAGTCTTCCCTTCTCGGTCACATTTTTATGACTGCGTTCGCCAGTTATAATTAATTCCACTTTAGTAACTATTTTTTACATTTAAGATTTTTTGTAATATTGTCTGTTAAACAAATTAAATAAAATTTCAAAAAATGTACACGAGATAAAAAATCTGATTTTATTTAACTTCACTATGGTGTTTTTACTTACAAGATTTTTTTATTTGTGCGCAAATCTTGTAATCGGTTTTTAAACCACTTCATGACTACTAAGTGACCTGAATCTTTGCAAAAATAGGTAAACTCGATGACAATACAATTCTGTACCAAATTAGACCAGCCTACTCCAGAGACAAAAAAGATGTAAATCATTTCAGAAAGATCCAAGGGCCATTCGGGGCATGTGTGGTATCGTATGAAAGGGCGTTGGAAAAGAAATCCAAGTCGTCAGTCAGATTTTGTCCAGCTCAAGTCTTGGAAGTCACCGAGTGATCGAGAGGATCCAGTCACCGTACAACCGCCGTGTTTAGTATCACACGAAAGTGCTTCACGAGTAGAACTCATGATATCTTTTAACAAATTTTAATTTTTGTCTATTCTTGGGAAATGAGTGACTGCAAGACTGGTGTAGTGACAAGAATGAAAGTAAACAAACTAAGATGGTTTGGGCATGTTGAGAGAATGAATGATGACAAAAAAGATATATCTGAATGAGCGAAGAGGGGTGAGAAAGCGCGGCCGTCCGAGACTGACCTGGTCCGATCATGTCGACCAGATCCTCAAGGATGGACGCGTTTTGAGTAAAAGGAATCGGAGAGCGTGTATGACTAATTGCATGAATGTGACGGAAGCTAGGAGTGTGTGTAAGGATAGGGCTGTCTGGCGCTCTGTCCTCTCTGCCTACCCTGCAAGGGATGTGGCGTGAGGGTATAGATAGATAGATAGAGTCTATTCTTGGTAGGACACGCGATTGGAATAAAGGGATCCAAGCGCCTAGGTAAAGCGTGTTTGGTATCGTTTGGAAGACTACGATAAACTGTTCTAGGATGTGACGTCATAAAATCAGTTTTTTTGTACGATTAGGTACTTATTTGTATTATCCTGGAATTATTTATTTCTGAATACAGTCAAGTCAAAAATGCCGCATATTTTCATCATATGAGAAATCAGACGGAATACTTCTTCTTTTCCTTGTTCAGCCATCCCTCCACTGCTGGATATAGGCCTTTTCTAACGTTTCCCAAATTTTCTTACTTTGAGCTTTGCTTAACCAGTTTCTTCCTGCGACTGGGACTATATCATCTACCCATACTATTTCATACACATACTACAGTATACTGCAGACAGTACATTTCGAAATAAGTCTAGATTCCCCACATTGCCTGCCACACAATGTTGTACCTCGCTACTTATGTAAAGTATTGTATGTAAGGAGTATGTCCGCCTATTTCATGGTGAACTTGTCTTCTCAACAGAGTTCCCATTCTTCAGGGGAACTTGGAAGTTCGTGTCTGGAGGCGATTAGGGATACAATACGGCAGGGGGGACGGGGGAGGGAAAGTTTGTACAATCTACAGCTATATTCACTTCTATAAGAATAATTCTTCTCGACAAAGTTAAGATTTAGCTGACTGGAAAGTGTTAGTAAGTTACAGCTTTTTTATGGGTGTACGTAGTCCTGGGCACAAAGTGATCACTTAAGCCAGACAATGCTGATTCGTAAGCATCGGAACGCCCATCCTGCGACATTCCCAGGGTAGTTCACACAATATTGCGTTGGTGCATATAAAACCTGATCAGCGACGTTATTTAATAATTTTTCTGCATTAAGAGTAGGCATATTGAAATTTCAAAAAACGGGAGACCTTAGATCTCGACAACCTTACTAAATATGCTTTGGAAAAAATAGGATCGATACATTAAACCTTTATCTAGGGCTAGGGAGTGACCGTAAAAGTTTTTTGAACAAAGCGATATTAATCACAAAAAGTAAAAAAAAAAAAAACGCTTTTTTTTAACATTTTATTGTACGATTGTTCATGCGATTTTGAACCTTAATGCCTCGGAAAATAACCGTGACGTCAAAGTTGGTTAAAATTTTAGTTGCCCCCTTCTAGTTTCGAATCTGGCGACGCCCATCATGTATGAATGAAATTTTAAATTCGGGAGCAAGCCCACAGGCACAAAACTTGGTGAATAAGCAAAAATTAAATATTAAAATGAACCAAATTTAAAATTAATTATGTATGTTGTAGATAGAACTACTAATAATATGATAATTGAGTTTTTATAAGGGGCTTTTCCTTAATACTCCTCTGCCAGAGCTTTTATTAAACTTTTATTAAGTTCTCGTATAATTTGGAGTAAGTTCTACGCTCAACTTTATAACAATATCGATTCCTTAATAATCTGCTTACGGTCATTCTTCCGCGGAGTTTCCCAAAATCACATATTAGATTAGGGATGGTAAAATTTTTGTTTTAAAATCATCGATATTTTTTTAGAGAGGATTAGACATAATCTTGTAGGCTTTCGCAGCGTGATGAATCCATATCTTCGTTGTTGGTTCTTCGGGTTTCCTTGGCGCGTGTAGAGTGGTTGAATAACCGAGCTTTCGGCATCGATACTACTGCCATCTTCAGGGTGAATTGAAATAATACTACACCCAGTAAGGAAACCCGAAGAACCAATAACTAAGGATAAGAAATGATGTTGTTCAGTGTAAGATGGGCATGCTGGACTTACGACCAGTCATCGGTTGGTTTAGCTAATTACTTAACTCTCGAGAAACGTTCACCATTTAACCCCGTGTTTCTTACATTTTTTGGACGAATCGAAATTAGATTCCTAGAGAAACGATGTTTTTAGAGTATAATATACTTTCAGGGTATAATATGTTCTGTTCTCTCTACCTACCCCTCTTAAAACGGGGTATGAGTGCATAGAGTAGAAAATAATAACTAGACCAACTAATTTTTATGTGTTTTCTTTCAAAACTCACAGTTTCGATTAAACGACAAATTTAAGGCTTGCGACTTATGACGTCACAGTCATTTCCCACGGCATTAAAAGGTTCAAAATAGCAGTAACAATCGCCTGATAATATGGTATAAATATCGTTTATTTTTCCATTTTTTTGGGGTTACTTTTGCTTCAATCACAAAAACTTTTAGGGCTATTCCTTATATTTTAATGCATATTATCAACACAAAAAAAATCTCCGCGACTTTCTCTTTCGGAATAAAGATCAGAGGCGTTTTTCTCAAATTTTGTTTGGAAATCTATACAAGATAAATAAAATGTTTTACGGTTATTCCCTAGATAAATGTTCAATGCAACTACTCTATTTTTTCCAAAGCATATTTAATAGCGGTTGTCGAGATGTCAAGTCTCCCGTTTTTAGAAATTTTTGAAATGTCAATTGCATACTCTTACGCTACACACATTCGATGCATCGATGATGGCATTTCCATCACTATTCATTACATCGGCTGCCGGCACCTCGTGAAATTTTATATTTTTATAGTCCTCGAATTAATAATCCAACATCTGGGGGGAGGAAAGTTTTAAGGGCACAAATGAGATATTTAAGAAAATTGTTTTTTCCATCGTCGCCACTGAAAACAAATATGATATCTTTGTTATGCAAATTGAGGCATAATATTCTTTCAAAGAAAAATTTCTAAGGAGAAATTAATATTATTATTTTAGGCTCATATACCTAATGCTTACGCCACACGCTTGGCAAGCGGCGGGCCGAGCGGGTGTTCATGAGTAAAAAGGCGTGTGGATGGGGCGTTGGTCTTGGATCGTGTAGGTAACCAACCGTGAACGCCTTTTTACTCATGAGCACCCGCTTGGCCAGCCGCTCGTCAAGCGTGTCGATGAGGCATAACCTTTGAGTCACGTGGGAATGACAGTTGAATCAATCTATCTATCCTAATCTAATCGATCAATTTATCACTTGCAGGGTGGGCACTGGGCAGAGACGTTAGAATGCCAGATTGCCCTCTTCCTGATAACACTTCTTACTTCCGTCACACTCATGCAATTTCTCTCTCCCAGTCATTTCCTTAATCTGGTCGCACCACCTTGCAGGAGATCTACCTCTCCTTCTTTTGCCTGGAACACTTCCCATGATTTTATTATTATTTCCAGGTTTCCCGACTCTCTTCTGGTGATGTGACCAAAGGAACCCAGTACTCGACGACTGCATACTGCAGATAGTCGTTCCGTTATTTTATGTTTTTTGAGGACTGACTCATTGGTCCTTTTTTTCAACATGCGACGCCAGCACCACACATCAAAGGCATTTCTTCTGGTGCGATCTTGGGACTTTACTGTCCAAGTTTCGGCCGTGTAGAGGAAAATAGTATGTATATCTGTATACAAGACATGCGTCCGTCCCATCATGACATATGGGATAGAAGTGAGAGCTGATACCAACCGGACAAAAAGTCTTCTCAGAGTAGCCGAGATGAAATCCCAACGATCCATCGCGGGCAGAACACTTGGAGATAGAATCAGAAATGAGACTATACGCTCTGACTGCGATGTTGAGGATATAGTAAGGTGGGGGAGAAGCAGAAGACGCTTCTGGAGGGAACATGTCGACCGAATGGATGACACCAGATTGGCAAAGATAGTCAAAATGTAAAACCTCACTGGTAGAAGATTACCCGGAAGGACACCCAAGAGATGGAAGGACAGCTGGACCTCCTCATCCCGGGACAGCCCGCCGTCACAAACAGGTCACCCGACCTAATCTATATGGATATTCATACTGTTATAGTCCAAGAGCCCGCTGCTTAATTTATGACGTATCTGTTTTTTGATCGAAATGTGGTATAAACGATAGCTTACTAATAGGGAATTACATCGCACTAGGGTTGCCTATCAAAATCTTGCCGCAACCCCCCCTGCCCCCCCCGAAAAGGTGCCTCTTCGCAGTTTTTCGCATTTTATAGGAATATGGTAAGAGATAGGAGAAAGTAGTTAATGACAAAAATAATCCTTGCTAAATTCTCTACAAAAAATGTTATATCAATTTTTTCGTAGAACTAGCAGTTTACCCGCAATGGCCAGTCCAAAACCGAAATTCATTTAAAATACTAAAAAAATGTATTTAAACTAAATTGGTTGAAAATTGATAAGAGCTACAGAAAAATAGTCAGAGAACGAATTAATAACCATAGTCTTAGCTACAAAACGAGATATAACTTATGTTCATACACCTAATAGTTTCGGAGTTATTGCAATAAAACTCATTGACGAAAATTCTTAAAATTTAGTTTATCATAAAATAACCAGTGATATAGCGCCGCAGGCCAAAATTTTTTTCCCATAAAATGTTAGTAATAATGGGTGGAAGAATGTGAAAGAAAAAAAAAACAAACTTTTTTTTTATTTTTTCAAAAAATATCCTGTTTTTTGACCGGCCATTACGGGTAAACTACTAGTCTTATGAAAAAATTGACTTAACGTTTTTTGTAGAGAATTTAGCAAGGATTATTTTTGTCATTGACTACTTTCTCCTATCCCTTACTATATTCCTATAAAATGCGAAAAACTGCGAAGAGGCACCTTTTCGGGGGGGGGGGGGGGGGGGCAGGGGGGGTTGCGGCAAGATTTTGATAGGCAACCCTAGTGCGATGTAATTCCCTATTAGTAAGCTATCGTTTATACCACATTTCGATCAAAAAACAGATACGTCATAAATTAAGCAGCGGGCTCTCGGACTATTATATGAAAGGATACAAAAGTCTACAACGTAACTAGATACTACATAGAGCAAACTTTTACTGAGAATGCGTGGCTCTGGGCCAAGAAATCACTAACCGTACAACGTATTTGAATACAGCAAACTTGCCTACTTTTAAAGATAATGCCTAATAGGTATTGTTAGTATACTATGTATGAAATTTTGTAAACTTTAACAATGTACAAACTACTCACTAAGATAATGTTATGAAATTTTAAACTTATTACTATTCATAGTTTGTTTGTGTCCCGTGAGACAAAAATGTTAGGTAGATTTTTTTTCTTTTTGTTTGTTATGCATGTGGTTGTTTTATTAACATAGTCTGATATGGAAAAAAACTGACATATAAGTTTAATTTTGAAAATCTCAATTTATGTTTTGTGAGAACATCGAAATTTTCTACATGTCGTAGTTGAATATAACAAGTAGTTTTTTTTTTTTTTTGGTTGAGTTCACTGCACTGCCTTGCTTTATTGTGCAAGGCTTTTTTAAAATCTTGTTTATTGTTTCACAGTTTTAATAACTAATTTCACTCCGCACTACACAATCACTCTCAGGGTTCCGACAAACTATTTTCCCTCATTTATTATTTTAATAGTTCTAACAATGCAACATAAAAAGTCCAAAAACTGGCGCGAAACTCTCTCATGCAGGAGGACAGACTTCGGACATTTAATATTTAGTCCGTACTCTCTCAGGGCCATTTCAAGGGCATGCCTCCTCACAGCGAAGATATCGCAATCCCACATAAGGTGCTGAATTGTTTGTGGTGCTTGGCTGTCACACGGGCACTTGTTATCTTGTCTTATTTTATATTTGTGCAGGTAATCTCTAAACGCACCGTGTCCTGTTAGTGCCTGAGTCAACTCGTAGTATCGCCCGTACTTATTTAATACCTCCGCCGCGTCAGTAGGACTTTCGAAAAAGAGCTTTGTGGTCATGCCCTTTTCAACCACCGAATACCTGGTTTTCCACTCGTTAGTGCCCTCTTCCTTAATTATTCTTTTAGCATAGCTAAGAGGAAACTCATCATAAAGCGGCGCAGTTCTCTTATTGGATGCATCTTTAGCCAGTAGGTCTGCTCTTTCGTTACCTTCCTCACCTGCATGCGCCTTGACCCAACACAGCAAGACGTTTCCGGCTTCCACGAGCAAACACTGAATTTCCGAGACAAGACTATTCCTCGACTCACTGTCGGACAAGGACTGGAGTCCAGACAAGCTGTCACTCAGAATTATTACCCCCTCATTGCAAGCCCTGCGTGTTACCCATAAAACAGCTTCTCGTATAGCAACCAGTTCTGCCTGGTATACACTGCATTCGTCAGCAAGTTTCATCTTCCTGTTGTATATTTCGATACCACAGTTGTATACCACAAAAGCAGCACCCACTCTTTCATCAATCTTGCTACCATCAGTATAGATCCGTATGTCAGTATGAGGCAACCCATTCTGCTCCAGGTGAATCACAATTCGGCTTCTCTTGGCCGGATGCCCCAAGTCGGTGAACTTCAGAGGTCTCTGCAGAAATCTATCATCTGGTATAATATCCAGCGTGCCTACGTCTTTCACCCTATACAATGAAGCTCTTTCCTTTGCCACTATATCCAAAGGTTTTGTTCCTGCCAGGGCCAAGGCAGCCACGGTCGATATGGTCCTGTATCCCTTTATGATTTTAATACAATAAAATCTCTGCACACTTTCCATATTTTTAATTTGCCCTTTGTTAACACCTCCATACCAGACACTTGCACCATAGACGATAGTAGGGACAATAATGTAACTATAGAGTGTCTTCACCACTTCACTTGAGAGTCCCCAAGTGGCTTTCGCAACTCCTTGTAGTTTCTTGTAAAGTTTCATGCTTCTTTCACCGACGTATTTGATGTGTGCCTTCCAGTTCAAGTGGTCATCTATTATTACACCCAGGACCTTGAATTGATTTACGATTGTAATATTTTCTCCTACCATTCGTAGGTCTATATTTTGTCTTTGTCTTGTCCTGTGTATGAGCATTGCATTTGTCTTTTCTGGCGCGAAGCTTAATTTTGCTCTTCCCCCCCATTCACTAATTATCTTCAGTGCACTATTGCAATCTCTCTCCAACGTGGCAGTGCTTTTACTTGCAACACCCAGCATTATGTCATCCGCAAAAGCATGTATGTACATATTTTCCACGTCATAGTTCATGGAAATAACGTCATCTATTAAGACATTCCAAAGCAGGGGGCCTAACACGGATCCTTGCACACAACCCTTTGTGCAATTCACTTCAACAGTCGTGCTGTAATGTGTATATTCGACCTTTCTTTCGCGTAAGTAATCTGTGAGTACTCTATACAGATTTAGGGGCAAATCTTTTTCTCGCAATTTGTACAAAATCAGCGGCCACCACGCGTTGTCAAAAGCACCTCGTATATCAAGCGAGATCAAAGCCACGATCATACCATCATTCTTATTTTGTCTTACATAGTTTAGTGCATTATTCAATGCATCTTCTGTGCTTCTCTGTGGCATGAATCCATACTGCCTCTCAGACAATTTTTTGTTTTTACATAGAATCCAGAGTATTCTCCTGCTTAAAATCTTTTCATAAATCTTACCCAGAACCGGCAGTAATCCAATTGGTCGAAAGGATTTAAGTTCCTGGTAGTTTTCTTTGCCAGGCTTTGCAATAATAATGCACGCAGCTTTCTTCCATGGCTTCGGAAAGTGTCCTATTTCGAGACATCTGTTCACTATGGTCCTAAAGATCGTCATGTTTGCCCCAATAGCACATCTACATATATCCGAGGTAAAGCCGTCAGAGCCTGGCGCCTTACTGTCATCGAAGTCTTCCAAGCTTGTCATTATTTCCTCGTCCGTTATGTCAGGATCGATGCAATTAGTTTGGTATTCTTCCTGGACTGCGTCTCTTATATTGTTGTGAATGTTTGTTTCCTTCGTCACGTCATCTTCTGGATAGAAATGATTAATGACGCACTCAGCCGTTTGTTCTTGCGTCATTAAGACTCCACTGCCGTCCATCATCACGGGAGGTACACTCGGACTGGGTGATTTGGAAAATATCTTTCCGATATTCTGCCAGATGTTCTCCATATTCAGCTCCTCGCATGTCATCTTCAGGTGTTCGTGTTTTCGTGTCCTTACATTTTGTGTGTATATCTCTTTTTCAGATATCAGTTTGGCCATCAAAATTTCCTTTCTTCTGCCAGCTGCATTGGCCACTTGTCGCTTCAATTTCACCAATTCCCTATATTTGGTATTAATGTCTTCATTCCACCAGGCAGGTTTTCTTCTCCCTGTTGAGACTTTGGTGATGCGACAATGCATCTGTGCCACTATAACAACACATAACAAGTAGTTATCTCAACGGTAGGTATATACACGTTTCATCTCGACTCAATGTTCGACTCAATTCCCGGAGGGAAAGTGATCACATTAAGCCAGCCGAGAATCAGTCATAAGCCTGATGGAAGGTCCACTCTTTGCTGTGTAGGTTTTTGCTGAGATAACTATTTGTGACATTTAAGTTCTTTTTTCCACGTTTTTATAAACTTGTAGTTATCTCAACAGATATACAGTTAAGGATGGACTTTCCATCAGGTTTATGACTGATCGTCGGCTGGTTTAGTGTGCTCACTTTACCCCTATCTTAATTTCTTACTGAGATATGCTACTTTTTAAACAAACTACTCCCACCCCTTTACCCCTAATAATTGTCATTTTTTCGTAACGGAATAACGTAATTTGACTCTTTTTGGAAATTCCTATAAAAAATATTTTTAGCTTATTAAGAGACACTTAAAAAACACCACCTTTCATGAAGCCTATTTTCATCCCTTTTAATAAAAAATTGGAAAAACAGCCAAACATCCTATTACTAATTTTGATAGAAGAATCTACGTGCCAAATCTTTTTGTGACGATCCTATGTGGTCATTTAATTATCATTTTTACTGTTTGTGACGAACCTATATGGTGAAAAGAAAAATGTAAGGTGCCCTTGGGGCGATTATATCGCTAAACGGCGCCTAATGTTGTCCAATTATTATTATTATTATTAAATCTCAAGATTGTATCACGCCTAGTTTCTGAGACATTCGTAATATACTCTCAAAAAAATTTCAACACAATTTTTCACCCCCTTAGGGGCGAAAATTCTAAAAATCCCTTCTTAGTGAAAGGTTTTGAATTAAAACCTATCTGTCTTCAAAATTTCACTTCTCTGGGTTTAGTCCTTGGGGCTCTGCGTTGATGAGTGAGTATGTCAGTCAGTCAGTCATTCATTCAGTCAGTCAGTCATTCATTCATTCAGTCAGTCAGTCAGGCACTGTTGTGTATTATCTTTTTTTTTTTTTTTTTTAAGGTCAGGGGACCGTATATCCCCTGCGTCACTGCGACTTGTGTATTAGTAGAGATTACTTATTTTGTATTCTGTCGAGTTCTATAACTATTTACATGCAACTGGGCCTTTTTTTGTTAAAAATTTTCAAAAAAATATCCGATTCCTATTGTTGTACACGTGTTTATAGCCCCCTATACTTGTAGATATAAGTGCGTACTGAGTACTATTTTGGAAATTTGTTGTATGTACCACGTCCCAGTTTTTATAAACCATAATAATTTATACGTAGATGAATAATAATTCAACAAAAATGTTTTTGATAAAGGCTTATGCCATCGCCGGAGGCGTGAGCTTTCAACGGGCGACAATAAATTGCGACGAAATTGAATGATATTCTTGCGACATTGTCGCACATTTTTTTTTCTTTTACATGCAGTACTTATGCATATATTGGATTATAGAACTCGTCTGAAGAAACATGGCCATCCAAGACCGAATCTGACACGGCCATGTCGACTATATTTTCAAGGATGATCTCGTACTGAGTAAAATGAACTGACGATAATGTATGACCAATTGTAATTGATGAACGTGACATAAGTAAGGTATGCGTGCATTTAGAGACAGTGAGTCTGGCATTATATTTTCTCTGCGTACTCTACAAAGGATGGGCGTTATGAGAAATATATATAGAATTGGACTGGCGTAGGTGATAGCCGATACATCTTTGTCGGAATCTCATGCAATTTTGTCACAAACTCATACAGCTTTCTCTTCTCTCTGAATATCATACAACTTTGTCATAATATAACAGTACTTTGTCGTAATATCATACAACTGTGTCGTAACATCATTCAACTTTGTCGTAATATTACTCAGCTTTGTCGCAGTATCACACAACTTTGTCGCAGCGTCATACATTTTGTCGTAATATCACACCACTTTGTCGTAATATCACACCACTTTGTCGTAATATCACACCACTTTGTCGTAATGTCACAGCACTTTGTCGTAATATCACACCACTCTGTCGTAACATCATACTACCTTGTCGTAACATCACACCACTTTGTCGTAACATCACACAACTCTGTCGTAACATCATTCAATTTTGTCGCAGTATCACCCAACTATGTCGCAACGTAGTACGAGAATTGCACTTAGATTTTACGTTTCCCTTTGCCTCACTTTATTTCAACTTATTCGAGTTATGATTATTTCTTGTTGGCAGATTGACAAAACTCATTCTACAGTCCCAGAACATATACTACAGATTTATTTTATTATTATTATTGTAATCCAAGTTTTTTCGGAAAATGCTTCCGAAAATTATTATTATTATTTGTATATTCAAAATCAAAAAAGTTTTAGAGTATACGTATGTCTTTTTGTATGTGAGATGTGAACGCCGTCCCAGCGTCGACTCTGATTTATGTCAGTGAGACATGGACATGGCTAAAGAAGGACGATCCAGGGTTAAATGCAGTGAAAATGAAGTCATTAAGATGAATGTGTAGGAGAACGTTGAGAGATAGGATAAGGAATGATGTGAAGAATATGGGCTTGTATATGTCGTAGTCCCATCGTAGAATTGGTCACATCATGACATGCCCAATCATGAAATACCGCCATTTCATGAAATGTATCATTGTTGGTTGGCCACATTGTGATGTGCCCAGACTTGGTCAGGCCATGTCTTCCGTATGCACGATAACAGACTCCCCAAAAACATACTATTCGGGGAACTTGTGCATATATGGAAGAAGAAACCAGGGTGGTCAGCGCAAGCGATACAAAGACGTCCTTCATACCATCCTGAAGGACAGTAATATCCATCACACCTGGGAACAAGATGCTGCGGACCGGGCCAAGTGGAGACACGCTATCCACACATATCAACCGAAGGACAAAGGACACCCTGGCCCACCCGGAGGAGAACATCCATGCCCTAAATGCAGTAAAATATGTATGCCTCGGATCGGCCTATTTAGCCATCTGAGTTGGCATAGTAGAATGGAGTTACGACGCGATCCACCATGAACCCCCAGCGCTCACAATACTCGCCCCTATAGAGTTGTTGGCATAGATAGATATATAGATGTGCCCAAATGTCCCTTGGGCAGATCGATGAATAGTTATCATTTGTCGATATTCCTAACTAAACGCTTGGTCACTTCATATGATATGACCAAAATTTGACTAGCCATATACACAAACCCAAATACTTTCCTGCACACCTTGCACTAGGCTAAAAGCCTGTATCGCAAAGTGTGGAGACATCGTCAGCAGCGGGGTTTGAACCTGGCACCTTCCGCTTGAGAGACTGATGCCTCAACCAACTGCGCCAACAATGTATAATGTTAGATGTTTAAATTTTATCCGATCAACGCCTGGTAACACAAGTTAGCGACAATAATAAAACTCAAATATTCACAAATGAGTGATTTCGCCTCTGCGGGTGTAACCATCTTCTTATGAATAAAAGAGTTGTGACACAGATGGTGCTGCAGAACATTCTATATTATTTTATTTAGTTTTCGCATTTTGTATTACTGCTACCCACTCGTCTGCGAGTCCATATAAAAAAGCGTTAATCGAAATCTACTCGCAAAGAACTTATTAATTTAAGAGTACCTACGTATACTGACATATCAAAAAAAATTAAAAACTGGAGACTTTATATATCGGCAGCCGTTACTAAGTATGCTTTGGAAAAAATAGAGTAGATGCATTGAACCTTTATCTAGGAATTAACCGTAAAAGATTTTTTATATCTCGTGTAGATTTTTCAAAAATAGAAGTGATAAATTCCGAAAGACAGAAACTCGTTTCCCGAAAGTCGCGGAGAAATTTTTTTTTGTACTGCTAAGTGATAATATGCATTAAAATCTAAGGAATAACCGTAAAAGTTTTTTGAATGAAGCGAAATTAACACCAAAAAGTGGATAAAAACGCTTTTTTTACCATTTTATCACGCGATTTTGAACTTTAATGCCTCAAAATCAGGCTATTGAAGGAAAATCCCGCGGGCTTAAGGCCCTCCACATCCCCGGGTAGCTCAGGCGCATTAAAAAGCAAATGCTTACGCTCACTCGATTCCAAAAAGGGGGCGGGTCCGGACGGAATACCCTCGGTCTTTGTCTGTAATTGTGCTGTTAATCTGGCTATTCCACTAACAAAAATATTTCATAGATCCCTCAAGGCTGGCATATTTCCTGCTGAATGGAAAAAAGCCTACATCACCCCTATATTCAAGTCGGGTTCTAGGGGTGAGGTAAATAACTACAGGCCCATATCGAAGCTCCCAGTGTTTTCTAAGGTCTTTGAAACCCTTGTACTTGATCAATTGTTCCCCGTTCTAAAAAAATCAATTACTGAGGTTCAACATGGGTTTTTCCCGGGAAGATCTACAGTCACTAATCTCGGCGTATTTACTAACATACTGTCAAATTATATGGACAATCAAATACAGGTTGACGTTATCTACACTGACTACAGTAAAGCATTTGATAAGATTGACCATAGCATCCTGCGTGATAAATTAGAGGACTGTGGAATACATGGGAACCTATTTCGTTGGCTTTCGTCCTACATAGAAAATAGATCTTTGGCAGTTGCGCTCTCAGGCTATACATCTGTCTGGAAGTCTGTGACCTCTGGTGTTCCTCAGGGATCTATCTTGGGGCCCCTGCTGTTTTCACTTTACATAAATGACATTCCTGCATGCTTCAAAAACTCCCAAATATTATTATTCGCTGACGATATGAAAATCTTTAGACCCATCATTGGCCCGGAGTGTTGCCAGGGGTTGCAGAGCGATTTGAATGCACTCGCTACCTATTGTACGCAGAATAAACTATTTATGAATACGTCCAAATGTCATACCGTCACATTCACTCGCAACCGAAATAAAATTATTTACAATTACAAATTTGATGACACACTAATTACAAGGAAGGATCATATACGCGACCTGGGAGTATTACTGGACAGTAAACTGACATACGAAAAACACGTAGATAATATTGTATCCAAGGCAACTAAGTGCCTCGGCTTCATTCTGAGAACATGTAAATTTTTTAACAATTTCAATACTTTTGTTCTCCTCTACAACTCTTTCGTCCGTCCTCACCTTGAGTATTGTTCTCAGGTGTGGAATCCGCGGTATATCGTGTATGTTAACAGGATTGAGAGGGTACAAGAGAAGTTTATGAACTTTATTAACTTTAGGTCATACTATACATTCAAATCTTACGATGAGATCGAACGACATTTTCACCTGCCAAAGCTTATGAATCGTAGATAATTGCTGATCAGATGTTCCTGTATAGAATTGTAAATTCCTTAGTCGACTCATCCTACTTACTACGTCAATTAAATTTCCATGTTCCCAGTAGAATTGGCAGACACTACACCCTGTTCTATGTCCATGATTCTAACACCAACTCCAATCAAAATGAATTTGTTAACAGGTCTTGTACATATTACAATCGTAAACTCTCGGGAAATATAAATCACGCAGATTTATTTAATGCGTCTCCTTCAACATACAAGAGTTCATTGAGAAGATATTGCACCTAGTGTGTATGTATGTGTGCGTATTTATATAATATGTGTATATAAATATATTTTTGCATTGTATTCCATTTCATAACGATAATAATTTGATCTAATATAAACTTGAGTGGAATTGTACCTCACGGGATATTTCCTCCCCAATCCAATCCCTCTCCTCCTCCTCATTCCATTCCATTCCCATCCTATCCTTTCATATATTGTATAATCAGAATATCTATTAGTTAAGTTGTTTTTGCTATGTATGTATAGGTCTAAGTTTGTGTTACTGTGTTTGTGTGTTGCTATTTGTGTACAAATGTAATTGGTCAGGTTTGTCAATACATATTCCTGTTTAATTGTACTGTTGTGACTGTATTTGTACCATAGATAAATAAATAAATAAATAAATTAATAGCGACCTCTTTACCCGCACTTCTAGCAAAATATTATTAGGAGGTGGGCCCAGGGTTAGCCTTAAGGGAGCCCCCCGGCAAACCCCACCCCCGAATTACGTTCCTTCAATATCCTTGTCCAAGGAGGTTACAAAATTTCACTTATTACTACAATATTTCAAACTATATCTATACTTATATGTAAGTCTTACGAGCTATGCTATTCTAATTACAACGTATTTTATTAATTCAATCTTACATAATATATTTGATCTTACATGGAACACCATAATACACACACACACACACACACACGCGCGCGCACACGCACAAACACACACACACACGCGCACACGCACAAACACACACACACACGCACACACGCACACAGGCGCACACGAGCACATGCGCACACGAGCACACGCGCACACGAGCACACGCGCACACGTGCACACACACACGCACACTCAAATGGAAGCACAGCTGCTGAGAATTCATCTCAGGAGAAGATCACTTCTCCCATAGGTGGCGCGACCCTGGAGGTATCCAAAATCAGGCTAACACTGAATTCAGAGAGAGGTTTTGGTCGGAGCTTTTTTGCAAACGGTCGATTCAGTTAGCTGAACATCAGTGCATGTGTGGCCGCCGGTGAGACACTGATCAGAAATTTACAAAAACCTGACCCCTGAGAATGCTACACTCGGCCACACCACTTCCTAGTTAGATTTATGAATATGTGAATGCTCACAGTGTTAAATTAAATTACATATATATTTTTCAGGAAATCTTTCAGAATTGAAGAAATTGTTTCAGGTATTTTGTATTGTAAGTACCTACGGGGAAAAGCGTGAAAATGATTTTACGTTTCGATTGACTTTCAAAGCTGAAAATTTTCCATTTTCTTTTTATATTTCATCCAATATTATTCAATATTCAAAACCAATATAAAATCACCCGGTAAATGTCAAATTCTATGACAAAACTTCCGGTTAATCGCGGTTAACAAGTTTTGAATGGGTAAACCGTAACCGCGGTACACTTACGAAAATATTCGGTTAATGGTAGCTCACTGCTCAGTTTATCCCAAGAATGAGGTAACTAGTAAATGCTGTGTGTATAAAAACATCATTGGACAAACATTTATGTGACGTTCTGAAAGGGTGGTGAACTCTTTGCTGAAATAAATGCGGTACGTCTCATGGAAGTTTATTCTATTCTTGCGGGGTAGGCAGGGGGAAAATAATGCCAGAACCCAAATCGTTGCACACTTTTATCGCTTCCGTCACATTAATGCAATTAATTTTACTCAAAACGCTCTTTCTTTGAGCACTTTTCATTCACCCATGCATTTTGTGTCATTATTTCATCATTAATTCTCTCCACGTGTTCTAACCATCTTAATTTATTCAATCTCATTCTTATTACAATATTCACCCATCTCTCCAATTATTTCATTCCATATTTCATAAATACGAAATGTAGTTTTAACAGATTTTTTCATGTTGCCCACTATCGGTTAACCGGATAAATTTAACCGCATGTTTTAATAAAAAAAATTGACACTACAATAATATTTTTATATGGCGATATAAATAACACAGAAGTATCGCAAAATGTAAAATAATTTCTACGACAATAATAGCAATATTGTGCGAATATTACGCATTCACGAAGCGTCGCGCAGTACGCGGTTATACATAATACATTCAGAGCGTAACCGCGTGTAGGTGTTGGAGCGTAAATGTGCGTATTTTGTCCGTCGACTCGATAAAACAGTTTCTCGATTAAATGACAAAATATCATCATTTCGATAAATGCAAAAATATGAAATTTATCATTCCCTGTGTGATCTCCGTGTTGTAGAATAGCTTTCCCCCCACTCTTTTAATGTTTTTTCGGGTGTTCAGTAAATATTAGGTATTTTTTAGAATCTTTCACATCTTTTTCAACAATGAGGTTCGCAACCCATTCTGAACATCATAGAAATGTTTGCACAAAGATAGTTTTACCTTTGTAATAAATTTAACAGACGATTATATAGGGTTTGTCTTAATATCGACAACTTTTTAAGTAAATATTTTAGAATCATCTCTGTGTTCTCATTTGCTCTTGTCGGTGACGACAAGCTTTTAACTTTAGCACGAGAGCTCACTAATAGTCCAAGAGCCCGCTGCTTAATTTATGACGTATCTGTTTTTTGATCGAAATGTGGTATAAATGATAGCTTACCAATAGGGTATTACATCGCACTAGGGTTGCCTATCAAAATCTTGCCGCAACCCCCCCTGCCCCCCCCGAAAAGGTCCCTCTTCGCGGTTTTTCACATTTTATAGGAATATGGTAAGAGATAGGAGAAAGTAGTCAATGACAAAAATAATCCTTGCTAAATTCTCTACAAAAAATGCTGATTCAGTTTTATCGTAGAACTAGCAGTTTACCCGCAATGGCCGGTCCAAAACCGAAATTCATTTAAAATACAAAAAAAAATGTATTTAATCTAAATTGGTTGGAAATTGATAAGAGCTACGAATTAATTACCATAGTCTTAGCTACAAAACGAGCTTTAACTTATTTTCATACATCTAATAATTTCGGAGTTATTGCAATAAAACTCAGTGACGAAAATTTTTAAAATTTAGTTTTTGATAAAATAACCAGTGATATAGCGCCGCAGGCCAAATTTTTTTTTCCATAAAATGTTAGTAATAATGGGTGGAAGAATGTGAAAGAAAAAAAAACAAACTTTTTTTTTTATTTTTTCAAAAAATATCCTGTTTTTTGACCGGCCATTACGGGTAAACTACTAGTCCTATGAAAAAAATGATTTAACGTTTTTTGTAGAAAATTTAGCAAGGATTATTTTTGTCATTGACTACTTTCTCCTATCTCCTACCATATTTCTATAAAATGCGAAAAGCCGCGAAGAGGGACCTTTTCGGGGGGGGCAGGGGGGTTTGCGGCAGGATTTTGATAGGCAACCCTAGTGCGATGTAATACCCTATTGGTAAGCTATCGTTTATACCACATTTCGATCAAAAAACAGATACGTCATAAATTAAGCAGCGGGCTCTCGGACTATAAGGATGGTTCACTCAGAAATCAAAACTTATCGAGTTGTCGAGATGAGAAAAATGTTCTATCAGTGCCAGTAGTCACGTGATGGGCGTATGTGTAAAGGGAATCCCAGTGAATTCAAATTTATCTTATATACAACAGTACCTACGTACGTAGTGTGTAAGGACGAAATCGCATTCAATGAAATCACATCTAGACAAAATCGCATGAGACGAAATCCTTCATCGAGAAATGTTCGCTTACTGAATCATTTCTAAAAATGTATAATATGTCGCTAGGCTTAATCAGACATACAACCTAAGTTGTAGATATCATGATTCGTACAGCCAAATCCTTTTGTGAAATAATAGAGTAGGACAATTACAGTAGTGTCGCAGGTAAAAAATGTATAAATAAGGATTTTATCCTTACTATGGGTTGTAAGACTGCCGTTTGAGAAATCTTTTCCAAGCGATAGTGTCCATGGTTAAGGACACGTTCACTCAGGTATGAAAAAGAAACAGATTCGCACCTCAGGGCTGAGAAGTTACATTATGTGATATCGTCTGCTGTGGGATTTCATCGCATTATGAACCCCTACGTAGGCATATATTGTTATATAGACGTAATGTTATTACGGGCGTCAATATTGCCCCTACACTTTGTACGTATCTTTAGATTCTGTGTGTGAATTCCATTTCTATATGGCGGGTAAACTGATTTTAAAATGGGGAACACTAGACAAAAGTTCCTTATTTTTAGCGTCACGATTTTTCCGCAGGAGTGCAATCTGTCAAGTGGGACTAGCTGCCACAGATCGCAGCAATGCGATAACTCGCCCTAGTGAACAAATGTTTTGATTTATATTGTTAATGATTTAGGATATACCTAAATTATTTTAGATATGGAACCGGAATTCATCTGCATTGGACAGACGGAAATACATTACAGTTTTATCCTCAACAGAAACGAGAGGAAGAAAGCAGGATGGGTGTTCCGATGCTTACGAGTCGGCTTTGGCTGGCTTAAGTGATCACTTTATGCCCAGGGCATCGTTCACCCATTCCACCACATCCTGCTGTTAATTGTCCTGCTGTCAAAAATACTGCTTTCTCCCCAAGAGAGTTCACATCACGCTACATTATCTGAATGAAGATGCCTCTTGTCTCTGTTGAGGAAAAAACTTAATATATTTGTAACGTTAACATATCTCTGTACCTTGTTCACCAAAAGCGTAATTAAATAAATAAAAAATAACGGGGGAAAAATAGTAGTGACAGTTGTGCTATACCTTCTGTTTTCGTTAATTTAATATCAGAGGTGTGCGTGTGCGACGGGTGAGTGGATAAACGAGATTGAGTGTGAGTGTGTGAGGCGACCGTAATGAACGTATATGTTTTAATTTAACTGTGGTGCATGCTTGTGGGTGACAGCTGAATTATGAATGGACTAATCGTTTTCCTTTATGTTCTTACTTATATCTATAGTTGTTGTCTGTTTTGTGCTCATAATTGTAATAAAATAAAATAAAAATATATCCGTAGAGATTACTAAAAACTGAGAATAAAATGTATTTTTTCTTTACCAAAGTTTCGCGCGTATAAGGCTCCGTTGAAAAAAGCTAAATGTTGGCGCGTAAAAAGCATTTTAGCAACATAATGAAAATTCTAACCAATCAATTTAAATGCCTATTTACCAACACTGATAGCATCATATATTATATACGTACCTATATATGTATTATGTTTGTCATGTTATGTATATTATGTATATAAGCAGTACATACAAATACTAAATTGTATCCTTTATATTCGTATTAAGACGATCTGCATTAAAAAAAAATAACAAACGGGAGACTTTGGATCTCGACAATTTTATGTTTTGGTAGCGTAGCTTGAGGTAGGGGGAGGGGGCCGTCCGCCCCGGGCGGAATTTTTTTAGTTTTTAGGGGGCGACATGCTTTGGGAAAAATTTCTAAAAACGGGAGACCTTATATCTCGACAACCGTTACTAAATATGCTTTGGAACAAAATAGGGTAGATCTATGTATTGAACATTTATCTAGGGAATAACCGTAAAATATTTTTTTATATTTTGTATAGATTTCAAAAAAAAATGTGAAAAACATCTCTATCTTTTTCTGAAAGACGAAAAATCGTTTTCCGAAAATCGCGGAGTATTTTTATTTTGTACTGATAATTTGCATTAAAATCTACGGAATAACCGTAAAAGTCTTTTTGATAGACGCAAAACTAACCCCAAAAAATGGAAAAAACGCTATTTTTACCATTTTTTCGTGCGAATGTTCACGCGATTTTGAACCTTAATGCCGTGGGAAGTGACTGTGACGTCATTCTTGGTGACAAGCCCTTAAAATCCTAATTTGTGGGTTTTGATTTAGAATGTAGTGAAAATTTAAGAACTCCTTACTGGTATTTCAAGACACTCCTCCACCCACCCCTAACATTTCCACATCATTACAAGATACTGTTCAATATGAATGCCTTTACATTATTATTAGCCCTGTGTCCCCCGGGGGTAGGTTTCTTGATAAAGACTGCCATTTCCGGTGGACACTGCTGCCGGATATCCGGTTGTATTCGTGCGGACGACATGACAATGTATATAAGGGATGATAATTAACCATTGTTTATCATCCTGTCAGTAATACAGGAAAGACGTTGGTCGTGGCTGGGCCATGTTTTGCGAATGCCCAACGACAGCTGGCCAAAGAGAGCGCTGTTTTTCCACCCACAGGGGTCCCGACGCCCCGGAAGACCCTCTTTCACAGTGCACCGTTCCTATGAAAACGAGATCAGAGCGTTAGGAATGACGTGGAGAGAGGTAATATCACTCGCACAAAATCGCTCTGAATGGAGACGCCTGGTAGCCTCCCTGTGCTCCCGAATGGAGACATAAAGGGCGTAGTAGTAGTAGTAGTAGTATCATTTTCTCCATTAATTACAAGTAGTACAAAAATAGTATACCCCGTGAAGAATTTATATTTATTTTTATTTTTATTCTTTTCCATACACTTGTACGTATGTATTGTGTATGGAAAAGAAAAAAAAAATATTAAAAAAAAATCAAATATATGTCACAGGTGGTTGGTTGGCAGACATTGCCTATGGCAATAAACCCGCCATTCTGAGAAAATATTTTTTTCCATAAAGTTTTTATTTATTTATTTAATAATAGACTCCCGTGTTTTTTTGATATTTTTTTCGATCGTCCTGACGTAACCCGCTGGTTCTTGTAGTAACTTTTTTTTATCAGAACGAAATGTCAGCCACTTATCGACTATCAAACAGTAGGATTTTTATAGTGATGGGTCGACAATGGATTTGGGCGACTAATGGCTAAAGTAATCGGCATCTCAGCCGGATATTCGGCTTTTCCGATTAGTTGGCGACTATAGTCGGTACATTATCTACAAATATGAAATTTAATTATGAATGTAATTTTTTTAGCTCTTGTATTTCCCATATTATAGTGAATTTTATTCTCAAAAATACAAAACGTATTGTAAATACTGGAGATTTATTTCTTTTATTTCCTGTATTCCCGTATCTATTAGGTACCGATACCGACTATAGTCGGCATAGTTTTCCAACTATAATAGTCGACATCTTTGGCCGGAGAGTCGGCTTTTTCGACTAATCGGTACCTGCATTTCTGGATTTTTATTTATTGGTTTATTCTATTATACATATATACATACATACTACGCCTATTCCGTCATCTGAGAATAACTTCTTCTTCTTCTTGTTCTAGATCATTGATCTGTAGTTGAACGGATGCCTTCCTCTTGGGATGTGGAACACCAACTATCCTTCCACCTTTTTGGTGGTCTGCCTGGCTGACGTTGTCCCACGGGTATGTTATGGGCAACAATGTGGGGTATTTTGCCCTCATCCATCCTGTCCACGTGGTCTCTCCAGTATCGTCGCCTTTTCCTACCCCATCTTACGATATCTTCCGTCTGACAGGTCTCTCTAATCTCAGTGTTCCTCACCCTGTCTCTGAGAGTTCTCCCTGTTATTGCTCTGAGTACTCTCATTTCAGACGTTCGAAGCAGGTTCTTTGTCCTAACTGTGTCAGCCCTGGTTTCAACACCATATGTCATGATGGGCCTGACGCATGTTTTATAGATTCGGACTTTATAGTCCGAGAGCCCGCTGCTTAATTTATGACGTATCTGTTTTTTGATCGAAATGTGGTATAAACGATAGCTTACCAATAGGGTATTACATCGCACTAGGGTTGCCTATCAAAATCTTGCCGCAACCCCCCCTGCCCCCCCCGAAAAGGTCCCTCTTCGCGGTTTTTCGCATTTTATAGGAATATGGTAAGAGACAGAAGAAAGTAGTCAATGACAAAAATAATCCTTGCTAAATTCTCTACAAAAAATGTTAAGTCAATTTTTTCATAGAACTAGCAGTTTACCCGCAATGGCCGGTGCAAAACCGAAATTCATTTAATATACAAAAAAAATGTATTTAAACTAAATTGGTTGAAAATTGATAAGAGTTACAGGAAAATAGTCAGAGAACGAATTAATTACCATAGTCTGAGCTACAAAACGAGCTATAATTTATGTTCATACATCTAATAATTTCGGAGTTATTACAATAAAACTTAGTGACAAAAATTCTTAAAATTCCGTTTTTCATAAAATAACCAGTGATAAAGCGCCGCAGGCCAAAATTTTTTTTCCATAAAATGTTAGTAATAATGGGTGGAAGAATGTGAAAGAAAAAAAATCAAACTTTTTTTTTTATTTTTTCATAAAATATCCTGTTTTTTGACCAGCCATTACGGGTAAACTACTAGTCCTATGAAAAAAATGATTTAACATTTTTTGTAGAGAATTTAGCAAGGATTATTTTTGTCATTGACTACTTTCTCCTATCTCTTACCATATTCCTATAAAATGCGAAAAACCGCGAAGAGGGACCTTTCCGGGGGGGCAGGGGGGGCTTGCGGCAAGATTTTGATAGGCAACCCTAGTGCGATGTAATACCCTATTAGTAAGCTATCGTTTATACCACATTTCGATCAAAAAACAGATACGTCATAAATTAAGCAGCGGGCTCTTGGACTATTACTGTCTGTGAGCATGTGCTTGTGAGAATAACATGGTTCTAATTAACAATTTTGAAGATTTTAACTTGTTCTGTATTTCTTTTTTAAGTATAATTTGGGGTGGTTGGCAGAAATTGTCAGTTGGCAATAAGCCCGCCTTTTGAAATTTTACTTGTTTAATAAAGTCTATTTTATTTAACAGAATGAGTGCGTATATTTTATTTAACAGAATATGAGCCTAAAGTGGTGTGGTGTGTGTAAATAACTACTAGAGACTAATAAGGTTCCATCTGTGTGTAAAACATATGAGGGTTTCATACTACAATCTCTTTTTTTTCAACATTTTGGTCTTGTTAGTTGTAGAACCTTGTTTTTCTCGGGTGACTATTTATTAGTTATCCCATATTTCTAAATCAAAATAATAATGATTTGTTTTTTTCTATTTGTTACAGATTTTAACCAGGCCCCTAGGATACGAGTCTATGAATTACAAATTTCGAATTAATTAATAAAATAAATAAATATTCAAATAAAATTTATCATTTTTTTGAAAAAATCCGCCCTTTAGTTCTATAATAATACCACATAATAATAAATAATTTTTAAATAAAATTCCAAAAAAATAGTGCCAAATTAAATTACCTACTAATAAATTGTCATAAAAATATCTTTCGGTTTTAATTTACCTAATTAATTTTTTATCAATAATTAATATCTAATTAATTTTATCTCAAGAAAGAGAGTTAAAAATGAGATATTGTTAAAATTTGAGAAAAAATAATAAAAATGTTTTTGCATCGATTTTTCGCGATGGAACATCGAAAAACAAAATGTCAGTGACGTCGGTAATGTTTCGATGTATTTGATCGTCGTAAAATTTACGAGTGTGTTTGTGTCAAAATGTTAGAATTGGTTGTGTCGGAGAGCAGTGGCGTAAGTTGTTCCACGATGTGGTCTCGTGAGGGAGCGTGAGGGGCGTGAAGGTGGCGGAGTGCGGGGGGCCGCCGCGCGGGGGGGGCGCATGTCTCAAGCCAGGCGGCTAGTGGAGGCCCTTAGGGGGAGATCATCGTGTGCGAGCCTCGTCAACGCCTCGTCTGACAGACAGGTAAGTCTACCTACTCTTATCCATTCACCCATAATTATTTACCCATAGTGTAATCTCGATGTTTTCCACCGTGGGTACTTGTTGGAAGTCCATTTTTCTGGAAAAAAAAATATATTAAGATTAAAAACCACAATGTGGTAATGTACTTCTGTAGAATTTACATCCAGACCTGCATTGAACTAAACCACACCTGCTTTAAGTTTGATTTTGTCACCATGTATTTATTGATTTCATTCTTGTTTGCTGTAACTGTTTATTGTTGTATCGCATTTTATTTTGTGATGTTTGTTTAATTTGTAAACCTGACGATTCCAAGTGCCTTAAATGGGATCTACTGATGATTAGAGAACAATGAACAATAAACTTTTATTCATAATCGCCTGATGAGGGGGGTGCAAATCCTCGAACGCTAGTCGCGAAAAAAAAGTCATTTTTTGGTGGATTTTAATCTAAATATTTAGTTTTATTTTTTTCCCTGAAAAACTGTAATGTTTCACATTCATTCAAGTCACTACACCGTCCTATTCAATATTATTAGGTTCGTATGAATCTATGTATATGTGAATGTGGCTTTATATGATAAACTCAGAAAGTTATGGAATTGAATAAACTTTAACTGGAAGTTAGGAAGAAAATAATACAGGATACGGTGGAGAGGAAGAAGAAAAGAAAATATTATAACTCAATATTACACGCTGGATAGGTACCTACCTCACCTACTGATCATATGCAGGGTGTGATGTGGATCTTATGACCCTAAAACATCAAAACAAATTTGAAAAAAAAAATGCCCCTCGTTTTATGCAACCTCACTAACATCTATAAATTATTCGTACTGTCTTTTGACTAAATGACTAGCAATAAATACATATCAAATTATAAAAATTATATAGAACTCTCCTACGTAGGGGAAATTCGGGGTGGAGAATTTTCGGCCCCTACGTTGCAAGTGATGAAAGTACATATACTAGCTTTATCATTCTGGCATCTGGCATTGAGTTCTGTATCGGGGTATTCTCGCTATGATTATATTTAGAGGCATGACTTGCCAACACAATTTTCAGTATTATCAGCCAGAAAAGTCTACAAATTATCATGATTGATATATAAACTAATCATAAATAAATACTGATATTTCAGTCACAATGCTTGTATATAGGCCCCGCGTTGAGCCTAATCCTGTGATATCCGTGATATCTGGATAGGTGAATGTTTCCCAGTATTAGGCCTAGTTTCCACCTGCAAGAAAACTTCTGCAAGAAGCGTCCGACAGTCAGTCAGACAGTATCTTGCAGGTGTAAACTCCAGACTGTTGGACACTTCTTGCAGAAATTTTCTCGCAGGTGGAGACCCGGCCTTAGGCTGATGAGTTTATATCAATCATGAATGATAATATGTACACTGCACTAAATCATAATATGCAGCAAGTGTAGCGGCAAATCTACATAAACTCCTGCCTCCGCATAGACAATAATATTTCCTAGTTCAACATTACACCCTGCATAAGGTTCTCTCGCCAAATCAAAAGTTATGCCCAAAGTTAGTTTCACACCTTGATCCTTGTACAATATTAGGTGGCTGCCTGTATAGCCTATGTACACCTCCTACCTGTCATTTGGGCAACGTACGCACCCCCTGTATTCCTATAACCCCGTCCCTCAGGGGGTAGGTAGGTAAATTATTACTATTATTATATTCTCGTATTCATAATATTATTCATATACGATATCCTAGGCATTTTTTTGAGAATATCAACGTTCTATAACTATCTATCTATCTATACCATCACGTCGCGTCCCTTGCAGGGTAGGCAGAGAGGACAGAGCGCCACCAAATAGACAGCCCTATCCTTACACACACAACACTTGGATCCCCTCAATATGTTTATATATAATATCTTTTTTGTCTCTGGAGAAGGCAGATCCAATGTGGTACAGAATCGTAACATCATCTAGTTTACACAATTGGTGAAAGTTACAAAGCTCTATCCAATCTGGAAATGAATCAAAATTCCATTAGACATATGAATTACAAATTTACCAGTATTGTAATGTGATCTGCCTTACTGAGAGTGAGCCCGTACCATTAAATAACATATAATATGTTTGTGTTCCAGGGTTCCCACGAACTCGAGGAGATCTCAGTAGTGAGTGGGGCGATCAGCGGCACTACCAACGGTCCTGGTTTTGCATCAGGTGAGTTATTTATTTATTTTATTTACTTAACGGAATCAGACAGTTACAACAATAAATTTTACAAAGATATTACTAACAGACAGACCGGCAAAGATTCCACATTTTACCTGAAATATAAGGAATGCAAACAAAAACAACAAAAAAAAAAAACTAAAAAAATTAAAAAATGTTGCGCAACCTTTGAAAAAATGCTTAGAGACGTTGCACTAAGTATAAACAGAGACATTCGTTGGTTAAGGCTCGCGACCCAACTATGACGTCACGGTCATTTCTCACGGCATTAAGGTTCAACATCGCGTGAACAATCGCACGATAAAATGATAAAAATAACGTTTTTTCCATTTTTTGGGGTTACTTTCGCTTCAATCAAAAATCTTTTACGGTTATTCCCTAGATAAAGGTTCACTGTATCTACTCTATTTTTTCCAAAGCATATTTAGTAACGGTTGTCGAGATATAAGGTCTCCCGTTTTTAGAAATTTCAGTATACTCTTAAGCTCATTGCTGAACTTATTAAGATGTTATATTTTCCTCATATTTAACTCATTTTCACGTTTTTTTAAAGATGAAGATTATGATTTTGAATTGGGGAGGGGTATTTTTGATTTTCAACATTTACGGGACGCTTACAAATAATATTAAAAAAGAGTGGTGAAATATTCTATGTCAGTTAATAAGCGAGCAGACTGCCCTGAGTGACTGGATGATAAATGAGTGAAATCTTTTGTTTGTCCAAGTAGATGTAGGGTAGACAGAGAGACAGGAGGAGATGGACTCGGGGTGTCACTCCGCTTCACTAGTAAGATCATTCAACCTTACCTAATGCACTCATTCTCAAACTTTACAACAATATAAAAATACACCATTCTTTTTCTTTTTTTTTTAAGAAAGATCAGGGGACTGCTTATCCCCTGCGACACTGCGACCAAAATAGGTGTATTGTGACATCCTTCGAAGTTACATCTCGTGCTCAAGGCCGACTTGTCTCATGTAGCTCACGATCTGTCTTGGTGCGAGTAGTCTTGCCTTCCCGGAGTTCAGTAGTGGCCTTCCCTTCAGAGCACGAGCTTTGCTCAATTCTGAGGGGACGTTTTACTTATTATTATCTTCTTCTTTTTCTTTAGACCCAGGAGTCTGTTCACCTTTCCCTCCATCTCTTTAGGGGCCTTCCCGGCTGGCGTTGTCCATCTGGGATACCATGCAGTGCCACGTCTGGTATCCTTGAGGTGTTCATTCTTTGGACGTGTTGATACCAATACCGCCGCCTCTGTCGCCCCCATCTAACCACATCATCAACCGCACAGGTCTCTCGGATTGTGGTGTTCCGTACACGATCTCGCAGAGTCCCACCAGCGATAGCCCGAAGCGTTCTTATCTCGGCTGTTCTAAGCATGCTTTTGGTTTTGACTTATTATTTTATTCTTCTTTATTATTTTTGTGTAATAGGCATGTATCGTTCAGTAAAATAAAAGAAATAAAAAAAAGTCGAATATTAAGAACATTTGGAGAAGCTCTGTTGGTTGAAATAAAGGAGGTATTTTTTTCATGTAAAATGGCTAAGTTCTTTGTCCTATTGTTATCACTCGAGTTGACAGATCTTATTACTCCACACCCCAAGACAAGCTTCTCTCCTTACGAGTCTGTCTCTTCATTCTGTGTTAATACATCATCTGTTAATATTTATTTATTTTTCTACTTGATGTATCTATTGTCTCACCAATAAATTATTAGTAAAAATATTATTATTATTTCGTATGACTTCTGCCACCGTTGGGCGGCAACGTCAGAAGATAAGAGAATTATGCTATCTGTTACATACAGGAGACATGTACCCTACAGAGCAACATCCAGGCTTCCAAGCCATTCAAGGGTATTGGGTGTGGCATTGTGGATATCGACATATGGTCCAGGAAATGCTCACAGAGGACAGTCTTCGACAATGTGATAAAATAAATAGTAAAACTAGTAAAAAAAACTTCATAATCAAAAACTGGATGGAAGTCGTCCTTCAACACACTTCTCGGTATTATCAGCCCCAGAAGAGTCTACATCACTGGTCACCAAATAGAGGACCGCGGTCCGGATCCGGGCCGCCGGCATATTTTTTGCGGACCTTAAGGGCTTGGTACCAAGAATGACGTCACAATCATTTCCCACGGCATTAAAGTTCAAAAAATCGCGTGAACAGTCGCATGATAAAATGGTAAAAATAGCGTTTCTTCCATTTTTGGGGTTAATTTTGCGTCTATCAAAAAACTTTTACGGTTATTCCCTAGATTTTAATGTATATTATCGGTATAAATTTTTTTTTTCTCCTCGACTTTCGGGAAACGAGTTTCCGTCTTTCGGAAAAAAGATCAGAAGTGTTTTTCAATTTTTTTTTCAAGCATCGGAACGCCTATCTTGCATCCTTTGCAAAGATGGGACTACTTGGGTCTATTGAATTTTCATGGTCCTTGTTAATCTCTTCTCCATTCTTCTCTGGTGTACCGTGTGTGGATTGTCGATGTTGTCGAGCTTTCGGCCTACTTGCTGAGGCCATCTTCAGGACTAATGTAGTCCTCAGCATGTGGGCCAAAAGCTCGACAACATCGACAATCTACACTTGGTACACCCTAGAAGAACGGAGAAGATATTAAAATATCTGTTGAAATATCTATATATCTGAGAAGCTGTGGTACCAAATCTGTGTAGCATTCTGTTGTGGTAATAGGAGGTACTGGGTACGTGGTAACAGTAGCAACAATGTAACATTATATGAATCATTACTATTATACTGTACAAAGTACACTTCCACCCCTCTTTACGACAGTTTCCCTTGCAGCGGCAATGTGTCACACGTAACGACCTCTGGAAGTATCATAACATTTTACTTACCGCTACACGCAATTCACCACTTGACGTGGATTCGGTTAACGTTTGCTTTACAATTGAGTTTATTATTTTTTCTTAATTTATTTTTAATATCGATTACAAAAAAGTTTACGCCGGAATTGCCAAACTAGGTACAATCTGTATTTGAGTTGATCATGTGCAACAATAATAAAACAGAAATAAAATAGCACAAAATAAGATAAAACAGACCAAAACAAAATAAATTAAACCAAAATAAGATAAAATAAGTTAAATAAAGTAAAAAAGTAAGTTTAAATGTAAGTTAAACTGAGATAAGATACACACAAAACAAAACAATATCGACTGGTACATTGAAATTTGATGAAAAACTGTAGAGGCAGACAACAAAGTAAAAACAGAAAGTAATTAACAAGAGTGGTAAAAACGCGTCAAATCATGAACCAAAATATTATCTTCGTTAATTAACGATCGACGGACAAAAATAAAATTAACGGGAGTCACAAGTTCGTCAATAATTTTTAACACATAGTAAGAAAAGCGTTATTTTTTAAAACTAAATAGTAAATATTCTATCTATCTATACACTCACGCCACGTCCCTTGTAGGCTAGGAAGAGAAGACAGAGCGCTAGACAGCCCTATCCTTACACACACTCCAAGCCACCGTCACATTCCTGCAATCTGATTCCTTTTACTCAAAACGTGTCCATCCTTGAGGAGTAAATATTAATTTCGTTAATTAACGATTAACGTATTAACGCCAGGTTGTCGGAGGTTAATCAAGGTGCGGGTGTGGTATAAATCGTCTAACAGTAGCGCCACAATGTATATTATGAGGAATACAAGGCAAGGAGACATATTATTTCTACAAGATAATATGAAAATTGCCATCAAATTCTGTGTTCAGATATGAAAATTATGACACAACTTATTATGACTGTCGTAAACTACAAGTCTGATGTCACTAGGTGATTGTAAGACGCCTAAGGCGCCCGTTAAAAGTGACAAATAAAACAAATCTTCTTCTCTGGGTGCCATGTCAGGTCCCCCCGACGTCGGCTATCACTCTGGCGTAGGCCTTCCTGTCCTGTGCTAGCCGGAACAGCTCCCCCACCCTCTGGATTCCGGTCAATTGCTTTATATTTCTTAACCAGGACATTTGCCTTCTCCCCACGCCGCAACTTCCTTCAATTTTCCCCTCCATAATGATAATGATAATAAAACAAATACTTTAATTTAATATCTTCTTCTTCTTCTTCATTAGCCTTCTTTCCTCCACTGCTGGATATAGGCCTCTTCTAAATGAATATACACAAAGTTATTATTAAGTACTAGCTGAGTTACCCGTGCTTCGCAACGGCACGCTATCTCTCGATGGTTTGAGCTGGACAAAATGTGACTTAAGATCTGAACTCCTTTTCCAGTGCCCTTTCATACGATACTACACATGACTCCACCAAGCCTTGGATCCTCTCATCATCATGGCACCTCTTAGTAAAAGCTTTTTTTCAAAAATGGTGACGTTTATACCTAAAGTAGATCGGCACGAAAGTTTTCGTGAATTTTCGCAGTAATCCATCGTAAAATGCGATTTTTGAAACAATTTTAGAAACTTCATGATATTATGAAAAAACGATGTGTTAATAATGTGATTCTTCGTGAAGTTTTATCATTTTTTTTTTTTTTTTTTTTTTATCTCTATAACTATTTATTGCAACAATAATAACAATATTAACATACACATACATAGTAACAACTGTGAAATATTTACCAATTACATCAAGCAGTGTACAGTATGCATGTTGATATACAGAGTCACGCCAAACCTTATCCAGGTTTGTCGGCGCGTACTCATTACATCAACATTGCACACCACAAAAATACTCATAGGTATAACATATATAGGAAAACAATGAGAAATGATTATGTATAAATAAAGTTACATTTTTGCAACCATTCTTTTATGAGTTTCTTTACCATACGTTTACTCTTACAGTTCTTAATGGTAGTCGGCAACATGTTTAACAATTTGGGGACATTATAGCTCAGGGTACGTTTACCATATTTGTTATTACATTTGGGTATACAATACCCATCATTCACTCTAAATCTAGTGCTGTGCTCATGTTGCGGTACTATTTTGTATTCATCATTTTGAAACTGGTCTACGATAATTTTATTCCAAAACAATCCTTTGGCTGTCAAAACATTCAATTTTTTAAAATAAACAGAAATATCATCGCGGGTGTTTTTTCTTGTTATCAGCCTCAATATAGATTTCTGTGCCAACATTACCCTTTTCAAATTAGTATTAGTGCAATTACCCCAGCTACTGATTCCATATCTAATCACTGATTCAGCCAAAGACTTGTAAACAGTCAACAGAGCGTGGTTGGGCACGAAATATTTTATTTTGTAAATTTGCCCAGCTATTGAGCGTAACCTCTTACATACTTTATTCACGTGAGCATCCCACTTAAATCTATCGTCTATACAAACACCTAGGTATACAAAATCATTCACCAAGTCAATACACTGACAGGAACATAAAGCGGGAAGCTCAACATTTTTATGAATGCACTCATGGTCATGTGATACAATTGAAGGTGACATATTACAAATAGTGTGTGGTGTTCTAATGTGCATCAACTTAGTTTTCTTAGCATTTATCAGAAGCCCAAAATCATGGGACCACTGCAATAATTTATTAAAATCCCGTTGTAAAAGTTTAGCCGCTACCTCAACATTACTATGAGCAATAACTAAGGCAGTATCATCTGCATATACATAGTGTTTAACATTTAGAAAAAGGGTTTTCATTACAGAAACAAATATTAAATACAGGGTAGGGCCTAAAATGGAGCCCTGAGCTACCCCTGCCCGAATTTCTCTACTACTACTGCAATGATCTGAGATCCTAACACAAATTTTACGATTTATTAAGTAATTCCTAAAAAGTTGAAGCACATGACCACGGACACCAATACATTCCAGCATGAACAGTAGCTTACTATGGTTGATGGTATCAAATGCTTTCGAATTATCAATAAATAAGACCAGAACATGATTTCTGTTATTTAATTCAGTATTCACATAATCAGAAAATTCAACCAAAAGTGTTTCAGTACTCTTTTCTTTTTGAAAGCCATGTTGAGATGGGTCCATGAGATTAAATTTTCGGAGATAAGCAGTAAGGTTCTTTAATAAATATTTTTCCAGTATTTTTTCTTATAGGTCTATGCTTATAGGTCTATAATTTTTTAAAACATTATGTTTGTCGTTTTGTCTTTAATATTTCCGTAGTTTTAATGCCGGGCTTCCACCTGCAAGAAAACTTCTGCAAGAAGTGCCCAACAGTGTGTCAGACAGCTGTCAGACAATTATCAGCCAGAAGAGTCTAAATTTTACCACGTTTTTCTTAGCTTGCTTTCTTGTATGTTTGTTTGTTGTAAATCTTGCAATCGATTTTTCGACCACTTCCTAACATCCAATTGAGCTGAAACTTTTTGTGCAAGCTAAGTTCCGATGACAATACAAGATTTTAAAGATTTTATGATTGTACATTAGTCGCTTATGCGATAATTAATAACTTAATTAATAAATTAACGCGTCGATTTTTCGACCACTTCCTAACATCCAATTGAGCTGAAACTTTTTGTGCAAGCTTAGTTCCGATGACAATACAAGATTTTAAAGATTTTATGATTGTACATTAGTCGCTTATGCGATAATTAATAACTTAATTAATAAATTAACGCGTCGATTTTTCGACCACTTCCTAACATCCAATTGAGCTGAAACTTTTTGTGCAAGCTTAGTTCCGATGACAATACAAGATTTTAAAGATTTTATGATTGTACATTAGTCGTTTATGCGATAATTAATTAGCTAATTCTCAAATATGAGAAAAGTTCGCATCACTCTTTCGCATCATTATGGAAGAGATGCAGAAATACAAATTTCAGAAAGTCGTTGGAAAGTTTTTGAACAAATGGAAGTAAATAAGCTTTTGAGAATCAGTTTAAATGATTAAATTTTCAGATTTACAAAAATGATCGCAAGATTAACAATCCAAAACTAAAAAGAGTTAAATAATATTACCATATAATTTTTTTTATAAAAAATCCACGTTTTTCTCGGGCCCAAAGTGAACTAAAAAGAGGAAAATAACTTTTTCGGGGCTTTGTAAATCGACCAGTAAAAACGCATACCTAAAGCTACCTCTAAAATTCTACAACTAAAAACGTGGGGCGTAATTTGAACCTACAATAATTGAAAATCATTCAAATTTTCTTCAGAAATTTACCCATTCGTATGAAAATCTTATGAATTAATCTGCAAGCTTGATTTTGGATGTATCCAAGCCTAATTACTATCGACATCTAATTATAGGGGCGGAGGTAGAAAAACTGTAGAATTGGTCTGTAGAATAACTTTAGGTTAGTCTGTCCAGTTACCGGTGATGCAGTGTCGGGTCTTCACAGTACACACCGGTATTAACATCAATGTGTATGGTAATCAGGCTTGGATACATCCAAAATCCTCAAGTATGATACCATACACACATACACACCAGTATGATATCACCAATATCCTCAAGTATGATACCATACACACATACACACCAGTACAATCAGTATTAACTTGTAATGTACTTACATACCATACACACATACACACAAGTATGATATCACCAGTACATTGGGACCCAGCCCCAGAAGAAAATTTGAATGATTTTCAATTATTGTAGGTTCAAATTACGCCCCACGTTTTTAGTTGTAGAATTTTAGAGGTAGCTTTAGGTATGCGTTTTTACTGATCGATTTACAAAGCCCCGAAAAAGTTATTTTCCTCTTTTTAGTTCACTTTGGGCCCGAGAAAAACGTGGATTTTTTATAAAAAATTTTATATGGTAATATTTTATCATTCATGATTCACATATAAACTCATTAGCCTAATACTGGGAAAAATTCACCTATCCAGATATCACAGGATTAGGCTCAGATGCGCGGGGCCCATTTTTATGTATAAATTTTCCGATAAAAATAATAAATGAATGAAATATTGATTTTTAACAATCATTATTGATGTCCAGATGTCAATTAATACCACGTCGCTAGATGTCGCTATATCATGTAACGTGTGATGACATCTGGCGGCGGGGCGCGGCAACTTGACAAGCGGAATATCCGATAAATTGTTATGATGTGATTTATGATTTCCATTTGTCAATGTTGTTTTTATTACTTTATTAAATTACAGATTGAAATCTCGTTTATTTAAATTGAAATCGTTAAAGTCCTATATGCTGTCATTGGGCTTCGGCGCATGAATTGTTCTCAGCCGATACTGAGGGAATCGTCTCGAAAGTGAAGACATTGATAGATGAAAGTATGGACAACAGATTGGCTGTTTTGAAATTAAAATATTTGGAAATTCCTTGAATAAAAAAATATTCCAAAAGTACCCCTCAATTTACGGGATATGAGGAATTTCCGTTCAGTTTTTCAGATATAAAAGTATAATTTAGCCAAAATACTGATAATTATAATCTTAACAAATTGACTGTTTTAGATTTTTTTTTTTTTTCCAGGTTTCTTTTAAAAAGGTATATTTCACTTTGTCGCTTACGTTATCCTTATTTGGCGGTAACATTCTCATACAAAATTTGAAAAAGTTGAAACGAAAATAGCACTATTTTTGCTGCGCTCGGTCCGATTGTTAGTAGTAGAAATGTGTCTATGGAAGCAAAAGTGCTAGTGCACAATGCTGTCTTGGTGCCGACCCTAATGTATGCTAGCGAGACTTGGACGTGGCTGAAGAAGGACCAATCAGGGTTGAATGCAGTAGAAATGAGGTCGTTAAGAAGAATGTGTGGGAAAACGCTGACAGATAAGATAAGGAATGAGGTTATTAGATAAATGAGTGACTACAAGGCGTGTGTGTGCTTGCGCCAGTAGATGGGTACTAAGTAGGCACGTATTATAGATGGGGGGGGGGGGTAAGTATACACATATTATTGTGTATTCGCCATACATTAATCAACCCAGTGATAGCTATACTGGAATAGTCGACGTTGCCCGGCTTTGCTTGTCTTCCGGCCATTTCGGATTTCGACCTTTTGAACTTGTTGGTCATTTTAATACCCGTCATTTTACCGGTCATTTTACATGTCAGCCATTTTACATTTCAGCCCCTCAGGCGATCCTTGAGCCCTCCTCAGAAAGTATTACTTTGCACAAATATTGGATGAAATAGGAACTGGCGTTCCTGTACCATCCAAGGGTAAGTGGGAGGGAGCAACCCTTAACGGGATTTATATGTCGGTCAATTGATCATGAGGGCCATTTAACATATCGGCCAATTAGTCTTGTCGGCTATTCCTGAAACTGGAGTATCCAACGCTTTGTTTTTTCTTAAATATTTTTATTTCATTTCATCGTCTTAGGGTTTTTTATACAAAATATTGTTCACGATCAAAATCTTCTTATATTCTTGTATTAAAAGCTCCTAAATTGTCAACATTAATGATATAAATGTATGAAAAATAATACAACATTTTTCCAAAATTGTGAACAATAACACCTCTTTTTGTAAAAAAATAACACCTCTTTTTGCAAAAAATAACACCAAATTTCATAAATTACACCGAATTTTTCCAGTCCCTAGTTATAGGTCATATTACCCGCTTCAATTTAGCATGGATCACCGCAATTATAAATCAGGGAATTTCCCCCATCGCTAAATACACGTATAAAAATTCGTATGGTGATCGCATCGCTTCTGTGTTTAGCCAGTTCACCATTGGATGATTTTTCATTATTGATTGCGGAATTATCCAGTAAAAGCGAACCGTTTAATATCGGCTTTACAGACGAACATTGCGTTTTATAAATTGTAGTGCTATAAATTCGACAAATGTTACAATATCATATAAATAGAGGTACTCACTTTAGGCTCAGGGAAAAATGGAAAACAAAAGAGCGAGGGAAAGGACAAAAGATAAAGAGAAAACAGTGGAAAATCGTAGCTCCTATAATAATATGTTTACTTTATGTAGGTGTACTGTACTTACATATTGGGTGCTTTACATACTGAATTACGTATGTCTACATTAGGTAATACATAATATTTATTTGATTTGAGGTATACCTAAATTATTTAGGTATGGAACCGGATTTATCTGTACTTACCTAAAGCACAGACGGAATTACATTAATGTATTTAGCTGTTATATTCTCTAAATAAATAAATAAAAAAAAATGTAAAACACATTTATTTATTTATTTATTTTATTTATATTTTATTTATTTCAAGGTACAGATACAGTCATATACAATAATACAAAGATACAGTAAAATTATTATCGAAACAGACCAATTACATCTGTACCTACACAAACAATGACATGACAACGACAGAACAAAAAATACAATAAATACAAACTTAAGAGTATGCATACCGACATTTCAAAAAATTTTAAAAGCGGGAGACCTTAGATCTCGACAACCGTTACTAAATATGCTTTGGAGAAAATAGAGTAGATACATTGAACCTTTACCTAGGGAATGACCGTAATTTTTTTTATATGTTGTATAGATTTCTTAAAATAAATTGTAAAAAACACCTCTGATCTTTTTTCCAACTCGTTCGAAATAACGTAAAAGTTTAAAACTTAACCCCAAAAAACGGAAAGGACGCTATTCTTACCATTTTATCATTGTTCATGCAATTTTAAACCTTAATGCCATGTTTGCCCATCACTGCCCTAGAGCATCTACTACTAATCAAATTACCGTGACGTTATAGTTGGGTCGTGAGCCTTAATTTTGAAGTTTAATTTAACAAAATTGCTAAGATAATAATTAAGAAGGTAGATATAAAGAATCGTAAAAAATAGCTTATTTTCCGTGATATAAAAGAAACTTGCAATGAGGAATGCAATGCCATACCAAACTGCAACCTTAATATTCGAGCAGTAGGAAAAAATATCTTTTCATTTTTTCTATATTTTTTATTAGTTTGACTTACGCAGTTGAGCTATTTATGGAGTTAGGGCTCCACCGACACTTCAATTGTACACTTTTCACGTTTTTTTATTCAGCCGTATTTTCCAATTCAACACCCGACAATATCCCACATGAGGTATACAATAATGTACAATTGTGTATACACTAGTTGCTCTAGGGCAGTGATGGGCAAACTTTCTAAGAGGAGGGCCAGATAAAATAAAAACATATCCAGGCGGGCCGGAAAAAAGACTAAAACAGATTTTTTTAAGTGTTAAACTTTACTTTTGACTTTTAAATCATACACAACTTATATTATAATATGCTACAAAAAAGTAACATAAATTGATTATTCTTTAGATGAGTATGAAGGCGTATGTGACAGATGAAACTGTGACTGAGCTTCTAAAAGTTGTTCATAATTTGGTTGAAACTGGGATGCCGATGGACCCTCGGCGGGCCGGATTAAATGCTTTCGCGGGCCGGAGATGGCCCGCGGGCCGTACTTTGCCCATCACTGATCTAGGGGGTACCATGTCGATCAGCTGCTAATAGCCCGAAATCCGGCCGCTAAAAATATGACGCATCTGTTTTTTGATCGAAATGTCTTTTCCTCAATAGATTTTTCCAAAAATAATAACTGCTTGTCAATTATTATCATTTTTTTAAGAAGAGTTTTTTGGTAACCATTAAAGCCACCGGAGCAACGCTGGGTAATATAGCTAGTATCCTATAAGTCTATATTATGCGGCCGCTTCACGCTCGGCATCCCTCCACGAGTTTTGTGTGAATGAGTAATGCTGGCGCCACATGTTCGACGAGTCTCAGCGTTTGTTCACGAGCACCAATCATTCACGGATGCTCGGTAAATTTGGAAAACCATCCACACGCTCCCGACCGCGCTTGTATATTATGGATAAGCGAGCATGACGGACGTCTGGATTGTGTCGGCTATAACTTTCAGCATAGCGTATCTTTATTGTAAAAATAAAAATAAAATGAAAAGAAAACGAAAAATACGGCGAAAGAGATGGTGGATGTTAAAAATTCATAGAAACCGTACCAGTTTAATATTTAATTATTATATTATTATAACTTCATTCATGTAATATGATTTTTATGTAGTTTCATGTGTGTATTTAATATTTTTATTATTTTTTCGTTTTATAATTAAAATTCGATAATAATCATAAAATACCTTCTTACCTTTATATACCTATATATTTTTACTTTTGTTCTGTTATTTTCTCTCTGCGTGTGTGATATGCATTGTGTAAATGCTTTATGTGGGTACTTATACTTACATATTATATACTTCTTTTAGTTTCCTTATTCTTTTACTATGACGCTAATTGTATACTTTTAATACAGTCAAATTAAACTCAATGCAGTTTCTCGATGGAGAGTTGTGGGGTAATCTGGATTTCTTTCATGGTATACGTTTTTTGGGGTGCTGAATGCCAACAAAATTTCTTGACGGAACGTGGCAAATAATAGGAAAAATGGCGAAAATTTCCATTTTCTGGCGAATTCTGCATATGAACTTGACAACTATCAACTTTTTGTAGGTTATCTTTTTAGCAGAATGAAAGTACATAAAATTTCCTACAAAGGCATATTAAATTTTTCTCTAAAATAAATGGGAACGGAGCTGTCAAAGTCCAAAAAACATATTTTTGTGTTGTTTTACTCGTACATTACGAGAATCGAAAATGCATTGAGAAAGTATACCTTGTTTCATTCACGACCAAATTTAAACAATTATTCTTTAAATTTATGAGTCACACTCTACCTTGCTGGAATCAGTAAACATAACGAATGTTTTCAACAAAAAAAAAAACATTTAAAAACACCGTGAAGTATTTAAGCTAGAAATGTTTAAATAAATTTATTTAAAATGTAGTGAATTGTTTAGGCTGAAAATGGTTACACCTTTTTTGTTTAAACATTTCACTACCTATATTTTTAAATAAAATTTACCCTGAAAACTCTCTTCATATTTACTGATAACAGCGAGGTAAAATGCAGCTATTTCTATTACAACAATAATACGAGACGTCCGTCTTTCCCCTGCTAATGCACAAACGCTACTAAGTTCGCACGAACGTGTGGACGCTTCGCAAGTTTTTTGCCGCAAGCTTCCTTTGATCTTTGAAGTACCGTGAACACTCAGTCGAAGTGTTCACGTTCCTTCACGAGACAAGGCAAACGCCCATCCACACGCTCGGAGGTTGTGAACAGTCGTGGAAACTTGGCAAGCATGTAGCGCCAGCATCAAGTCCCGGAAATGCTCCCAGTGATTTGTGTAGTAGTGTATGGTAGGTACACTGGTACAATATAATGAATAAGTAAATAGATTTGAAGGTATTTATCTCCGGTACTGTAGGATCCCATAGAACACGAAGTTACCAATTCACATACATCAATCGCAGGTATCTATCTACGAAGATTTATTTATATTGCAGTGTATTTACGTTCAGTCAAAAAATCACAGCTGTGATTTGGAGCAGTGAATTCTAGTGACCATAAAAGGGGCATGTGAACGTGAGTCAAATTGCGCCGAGAAATAAAAAATATAGGCTTGAACTGGACAAAATCTGACTTACGACCTGGATTTCTATCATTTTCCTTTTCATCTTTATATTATTTTATATAAATAACTTCACTTTACCATTATAAAAAAACGAAAAATTATAACGAAAAAATCATTAAAATGACTTCATAGAATGTACGCTATCGACTACCTTTAAGAGGATGGAATTCGGTCCTCATTTTGTTCATATAAAAAATGCATCCAGCGCCTGCACTTTGATACAGAATCGTATTGTCATCGAGTTTACGTACGTTTGCAAAGTTTCAGGTCTCTAAGTAGTCAGGAAATGGTTGAAAAAACGATTGCAAGATTTTGTCACAGACAAAAAAAAATGAACAACGTAGGTTGTGAAGTTAAGTGAAATCTTGTAAAAATGACTCCAAAATTACTTGTGATATTTATGGAAACTTAAGATTATTCCCGTAGTTTGTTAGACATAATGCTGTAATTTGGTTGGTAAAGTTGTGGCTATAGCAGATAAAAAAGTCAAAATATATTTTGTCGCTAACGTTATTTTTATTTTGCGCTTACACTCTCATACAAAATTTGAAAAAGTTGTATCGATGTATCGAGTTAAAATTTGTCAGTACACGTATGGGACGCTTCTCCCATCTATAGCTGTATAATAATAGTGAATCATTCTGCTATTGCTATCACCTCACCTGTCCCTCATCCCCCCCACCTAACCCTCCTACACTCTGCACCGTACCTTCATCAGTTGCTTTTACTTGTTTGCCTGCGTTTATCAATCCCTCTATGTGGTAATAAACATTTTTATTTTGGACAGAACTGATGGTATCTACAATCTAAATTCAATAACGAAAGGTGGTCGGTAGCCTGGTTGGTAACGCGCTCGACTGTTAATCCAGTAGGCGCGGTTTCGATTCCTGATGCCGACCTACTCCACTTCACGACACAAGCTTTTCAAGTTTACTGTGAAGTGTACAATGGTGTATTTGGGTTTATTTCGATAAACCCAGATTCATCTGATATGAAAAAGGGCACTCCCTTGGGGAAAATCAATGGGTGAGTTCTGATGCTTACAAGTTGGCTTTGACTGGCTTAAGTGATCACTTTATGCCCAATCACACGTTCCTCCGTATCATGTTGTCAAATATGTAATAATTTTCTCGATCTTATCGCCACCTGTTCTTCTTTCGTTGCTTCCTTCATTTTCCCTTCCATTCTTCCTCTTCTTCTCCTCTTCCCATGCTTCCTCCTACCCTAACATAAATATTTTATAGATATAAGATCAATAAACTATGTAATGTAAACTATTTGTTTTGCGTGTGTGTTAATTGTGAACGGACGTTATCAGTCTTGCGTATTGTATATTTTTGTACTAAAATGTACTTGTCAATATTTGTTTTTGTGACTGTATCTGTTCCATGTGCATAAATAAATAAATAAATAAATCAAAAGGGAGCGGGTAGCATGTAAGTATGCCAAATTGCACGAATGTGATTGAAGCGAGGAGTGTGTGTGGAAGCCCAGAGCATCGGGAAAGACGCTAAAACAGTCTGCGCAAAAAATAGTTAGAAACTGTTTTACTATAAATCAGCGGTTTTCAATCTATGGGTAATACATTTTAAATGACAGAGCGGTAGGGGGATATAATCTACTAATACCGTCGTCTCTTTCACACTTGTAGTATAATTACAAACACTAATAATAGATTAATGTCCCTTTCCTTCCCTCCGTCCCCCTCTCCTCTCCTGTCTCTCCCCCCTACTACCCTTTACCTTCCCCATATCCTCCCCATCTCCCCACCCTACACCCCACCATCTATCTAGGATAAGATTTTAGATTGAGTTTATTGAGATACAACCTTTTCGACAGTGATCGTAAACCATTTACTTACACGTTAACTAAAAAAAAAGTTTCATTTCTATTCTATTCCCATCACGCCGCATCTCTTGCAGGGTAAGCACATGTAATTATTGTTTCCATTCTTTTCTTGCTGTAACTGTTTATAAGTTTGCAATGCATAAATTTTGTTCAATATGTAAACCTGACGATTCCAAGTGCCTTAAAAAAGGACTACGGATGATTTTAAACCAATAAACCAATAGGGAGAGAGAATAGATCACCAGACTTTCCCATCCTTAGACACACTTCTTGCTTTCGTCACAGTCATGCAATTCGTAAAACACCTCCATCCTTAAGCAACTGGTCGACATGGCCAAACCAAGTGTTTCTCAGATGGTACATTCATTCTAGTTGCAACACTCGTTCTACTTTTTTTTTATTATCCATTTGTCTAATCTTGATGAATTTTTGGTTAAATTACGCTAAGCTACTCATTTCTCTAATTACCTCATTTGTTTCTTCTTTACGTTGCGTTTTCCCACACATTCGTCTCAATGACCACATCAATGCACTGCATTAATTTCACTCGCTTACTTTTTTTAACAATATTCACGCCTCAGTTCCACACATATGTATGGTTTCAAAAATTTATTAAAAAAAAAGTTTGTGTTCTTAAATAGCAAAATTTACTCTTGACAAAAGAATTACGTTGCTTCGTTATTCAATACATACGTGTAAATAAAATGTTGGTGATCACTGTCTCAGAAGATCAATTATTTCATTACTTACTCGTACATCTGCCGGCAACATCGGGAACCAACGTTTGAGGAGGTGTGGGGAATTATTTATGGGAATTGACTTGAAAGTTGAAAACAATCATAATTATTACATCTTACAGTTTTACTCAACAGAGTCATATACATCATTATGTAAACTACCTTGGGGAGGACGTAAGATACACGTTCCGATGCTTATGAAGCGCAAAAACTGTCCTAGATGATCGGGCCCTAGGGATGATGGAAAACGATAAACAATAAAATATCGTTTTATAGATCTTTATGGACCTGACTATTACAGGGTTCTGATTCGAAACACGAAAAATGGCGGAAACGTTGAAAAAAAATGTTTTTGTCATTTTTCGTGTTTTTTGAAATCAGGCCCCAGGAATCTGGTTCTTACTTACTGCTAGCCACTTGCGTTCCACTGCTGGACATAGGACTCTTCTAAACTCTTCCACTGTCTTCTATCTTGGGCTATCTGCTGCCATCTACGACCCGTAAGCTGGACAATGTCATCTGTCCACCTTTTCTGTGGAATCTAGAAAACTAGAAAAAAAAGAGTGGTGACCAATTTAGCAAACAGACGATGTAATATTCCTCTTGGTCATTTGATTAATTCGATGTAATTGAAGTGAATTTGGGGGTAAGGATGGGGTAAGAGCTTTACCCCCCCTCAACAAACAGATAAACATCAAACTACTATCAACAGTTGAACAGTCTCTTTACCCCTTTGCAATTTGCAACATCATCCTGTCGCGTTAATTATATTGACAAACTAGCATCCTGATCGTTTCACTTCACCTTTATGTTTTAAGCACTAACTTCTAGTATCCGGCGTAGTCCAGATAAATAGATAAACGTAATTAGAATACCTAATCGTATCTATACTTAATTCCGTGTTTCAGGCCGGCCACACACTAATGGAAAGTTATATTCTGAGATTGTTTTTATGTTAAAAAGTTCCGACCAAAAACCAATAGCGTAGCGTGGAGGGGTCGGCATTTTTTGGGAAGCACTTCAAAAATCAATTTAATCACATTTGTTTCATTAAAAAAAACTAAAATATTTCGCCTGCGGCTCTGTTTTTATAGCCTTTTAGTTATAAACTTACTCCTACTCCTTTTATGCTATTCCAATATCAGATTTTAGTTGTCTCTCTCCAGCCTAGAAGTTCGGTATGATTTCTGTAAATTATCGAGAAGTTTGGATTTATATGTATAACTATGAAATAAAGATGACAATTAAAAACATAAAAATATTTTTTAAAGATAAATTATGAAATTGTACTTTTTATGTGCAAGAAATAGAACATATTTCAAACATGTGTGGCTATTTCAACGAAAAAAGTTTATATATTTATAAAAAAAATAATTTAATGTCAGCGCACGTCAGAGGTACAGGCCCGTCGGGTACAAAAGCCCAAAAGCCATAGAAAATATCTAAATAAATTAATAGTTGTTGAAGGTTTTTCGGGTTATGTCGTGTGAGATCTTTCGACGTTTCGGCGAATCTACTGCCGCCTTAGTCACAGAAACGTTACAAAATCGTACTTCTACACGTCACGATTGAACCCTATGTACTCTGAGTATACAAATGGTTCCTTGAGCAAATTATTAGGGGATGTTATTATATTAAAGTAATTTGGGTGTCGGTTTCCCAATGTTTATAGTAATGTGTCAGGCGCCAATAGACCTGGAGGGGTAGGTGAGGGGGTGGAGAGGGGTTGAGGGGTGTAGGGAGGGGTAACCAACCTTCTATATCATAAATTTATTAGAAACAATTAAACCTTTACACCAGGGCTGGACAACTTTCGGTAAAGAACGTCCAATATTATTGATTAGGGACCAAGGCTGATGATGAAGAAGAAGACGGGTAACCATATAATTATCATACTATACGCTCTTAAACTACTTTTACTAATACATTCATGTGACCCCTGTAAAACTTCGAATAGGTATTTCACACATTTGGCCATCGATTTCAATGATGCTCCCTATGCAGTATTTATATCATTTGACTTTCATTAAGTTTGCGCCAGGCCTGGTATTTCTTCCATACTAAACGATGTATTCTGCTTTGTCCATTTACTTTTTTTTGTGAAAAATGATTCATTGCTACATTGTCATTCACCCAACGCACACACATACCTATAGTATACTCAAGCACCCAAATATACATAAACGCAACTACACAGCAGGAACGTACTATTTAGAATTCTAGGGGCAGTGTATGTGAAATGTTTCTCGGCAAAACTAGTATTTACAGTTGGCACCACAAAGCCCTCAGTCATCAATCTTGCGGTTGGCGCAGTTGGCTGGAGCGCGGACTTTTTATTTTGAATTAGAATTTCGGTGCTGACGATGTGTTCTGCATTTCCTTTATAGCTTGCAATACTCCGTAAAGGTAACAACAACTACCTAACAATTGTGAATTTCAAGGTCATTGGTCTGTTCGCGGCCCCCAACCCTCACATTGAACGCCCCTGCCTAGTAATATGATACTACTATGTCAGCTGATCCTAATCTCTCATACTAACGCCAGTACCTACTCCGTATATTTCATATTTCGGTGACAGAAATGGTGTTAGGTACTTTGGGATATAATGCTAGTTGGTCTTGCCTCATCCTAACAGTTCCTTTCCGAATTATAAAGAGGCCACTAGATAAAAAAAATCTTGGTTTTTTTGGGTAAACCACGTTTAGATAAACATGATCGACGTTTCGACACTCCTACTGGTATATTCCTCTTCGGATAAATGTATGAGCCGACAAACCGAAAACCCTAGTTACGCCTATAGATAATTTTCGGGCGGATTGCCTTTTTAAGAAAAATAAAATGTATCCAAAAGATGAGGCTTTAAAAGGAATTTGATATAACGGCTGAAATTCCACAAATCTCTGTGAAGTATAATTTCCTTTGTGGAATTACAAGTACATGATACTATTATACATTTCTTTTGAGATTTGCAAACATTTTTAATAAAGTTAAACCTTCAATTAATTTTGTTTTGCTCTCGGGATAAAAATATTTATACAAATAAAATGTAATAAAAATATATTCATTCCTACATCTACATAATATAGATGTGTGTACAAAGAAGAGTATGTATATATATATATATATATATATATATTTGTGTATATTTGTAAAAAGATTCACGGATAAAGCCATGCTGGGATTGCTGGGGTATCACCCTGAGAGATAGAGTAAGACCTGGTTGCTCAAAGAATAGTATCTTCGGCTGTAAGGAACCTATATAAAGGAGGGAAGAACTATTGAACATTGAGCCGCTTCTATATCTATGACAAATCTATGGTGGACGCCATTTTCGCCGCAAACATATATTATGATTGCGACTCATGTTGATTGTCCACAATTTCATGAAACCTGGTGATATTTCAGTGACTCATTATGTATAATCAGTGTGGAAATTACCTTTCAAATGATATTTGTAAATTTAAAAATACGATAGATACATTGAACCTTTATTATAAAGGTATTTTTTCCAAAGCATATTAGTAACGATGTCTAAATTGTATTTACTTATCCGGCCTACGCCGGGTGGCTTAAGCTCATGTTGTATAATTTAATTTTCTTCAAACCTCTATTTTATATTCTTTTGCCTCATCCACATGCTGTCCGACCTTCCACGAGTCGCGCGCGAATGAGTAAAAAGGCGTTAACCGTCGGTTACGAATACAGTTCAAGACAATCACCTCGTCCGTACGTCCTTTTACTCATTCACACAAAACTCGTGGAGGGTCGCCGAGCGTGAAGCGGCCGCATTTAGTTATATTTCTGTGGGTAAAAACCAAGTGCTTACCTACGTTTATATTTTTTTCACTTTTCAGACCGACTAATTTCTTAATAAAATTTGCAGTATTGCTTTCCATTCATTTTCTGGTAGAAATTACTGAAAATGTTAGTCGGTACGACCTAAATATAACTTACTGGTCCCTTCGACGTTTCTCCTGGAGGCATAGAAGTCACAAGTCCCAACCATAACTGCTCTGTTATCCGAAAATGCTATTTTTATGAGAATGCTAGTTTTGTGAAAATTATATTTTTATAAAAACAGTATTTTTTATGAACACGCTATTTTTCTGAAAATGCAACTTTTGTGAACATGCTATTTTTATGAGAATGCTACATCTGTGAAAATGATATTTTTATACAAATGATATTTTCATTAACACGCTACTTTTATGAAAATGCAACTTTTGTGAACATGCAATTTTTATGAAAAAGCTATTTTTATGAATGTGCTATTTTTATGAAAATGCAATTTTTTATGAAAATGACGTTTTTTATGAAAAGGATATTTTTATAAAAATGCTTTTTTCATTTACACGCTATTTTTCTGATAATGCTACTTTCGTGAAAATGCTATTTTTGTGAAAATACTCGTTTTATGAAAATGCTACTTCTATTTGACTAGTTGATGAAATTCTAATCTCAGCCATTCACTCTCTGATCAGCATTGATCTTAAATCATGCTGTCATGGTCATCATGTTATCGTTCTCTGCATTTGTGTCTTTATATTGTTGTATTGTTCATATCAGTTATAAGTCTGAAATGTTAACTTATGCGCCGGCTACACGCTCGTGAGTCACCGCGACCGTTTGGTGTTCATGAGTAAAAAAGGGTGCGAATGGAACGTTTGTCTTGACGTGTACGTAACCGACCGTTGACGCCTTTTTACTCATGAACACCAAAAGGTCGTGGTGACTCGCGGGCGTGTAGCGGGCCCCCAAGCATCCGAACGTATGTAAATAAATAATTATAGTGCAGTGGTTCTCAACATTTTCGGTTCAGGGGCCGTCCCTTTAAAATATTTTTACTGAAAGTTTCATGAATTATTACACTCAGGGTCGAGTTATTTGTCCCCTAATCCTAATTAAATAATTCTGTCTAATTGAATGTAATGCGTGTTGTAAATTAATAGGTAGATGTGAGCGCTACTTAGAAGGCACTCGAGTGCGGAGTACAAAGGGTTTGTGCCGTAAACACAGCCCTGGAGAGATGAAAAGGAGGGATAATTAAGGGTAGGACTCAGGGGCGAAGCTACCTAAGAACACTATTCCCATCGAGTTACCTTTTGGATTAAGAGTATGCATACCGACAATTCAAAAATTTCTAAAAACGGGAGACCTTCCTATCTCGACAACCGTTACTAAATATGCCTTAGAACAAAATAGGGTAGATGCACTGAACCTTTATCTAGGGAATAACCGTAAAAGTTTTTTGATTGACGCAAAGTTAACCCCAAAGAATGGAAAAAAACGCTATTTTTACCATTTTATCATGCGATTGTCACGCGATTTTGAACCTTAATGCCATGGGAAAAGACTGTGACGTCATTCCTGGTTCCAAGCCCTTAAATGATTGGTATAACAGCGTCTAATTTGACGTAATCCAATTAGAATTATTAGCCCCGGCTTCCTTTCTGCAGAAATCCACCCTTCCCACCCAGGTACCCAAAATTGCGTCAGGAAAAGTAAGATTACTCAGCTAATACGAAAGATGTCATCCTAAGACTTAAAACGTGGATAAATGACAATATGTTTAAGTGACTCTAGCAGTTAGAAATTATATATTTTTAAAATTTTAAGTCCCCGGAATAGATCCTCTCAAGCGGTTTTTTTGCATTTTTTAGGAATAAAGTGACGCCGGCTTTGTACGCTTGTCGATCATCGACGGGTGTTCATAATTGTTCACGAGTTCACTGGTGTGTGGATGGGGCGTTTGTCTTGGATAGTGTAGGGTTGTGAACACTTGTTGTGAACGGTCGCTTTCTATTAATGGCGCAGAAATCTATGAACACTATTCCCATCGAGTTACCTTTTTCATAAAATAGTTTTATAAAATTGGATAAAAAAATGTCTAATAAATAAATAAATAAAAACTTTATTGAAGTAACAAATGGCGGGTTTATTGCCATGGGCAATATCTGCCAACCAACCACTTGACAAAATAATAAAAAACATAATGTGCGTACAAAAATGTACCTGAAATGTCTAATCTGGGATTACGGAATAAAATGCTAGTCTTTGGTACCCTGCTACAGAAATCCACCCTTTTTCACTGGTTTCTGTACAAATCAATGGCAGTTTGCGGCGAGCGCTTGCAAAGTATCAACATGTTTACTACTTTTTGTGAACGAAGTTTGTGAACGCCTGCCATGCATATCGAGCCGGCAGATGTTTCTAAAATCTCTACAATTTAATGTTCTAAATGTTTTTAAACAGGACTAGCAGTTTACCCGTAACGGCCCGTCAAAATACCGATTTTTTCAGGGTATATTTCGCTAGAAGAAAATAATTATTAATCGTAGTTTTTAAGTATGGATAATTTAAAGGTGATCAGAATACTAAAAAGTTATAATTTCTCTGGGGTCCATTTAGTGCAAATAAGTCTTCTGTCTAAATAGCGAAATCCCAAGGCGGCTCTGATATTAACAGATAAAGGGGAAGGTGGTGTACCTTGGAAACAGTTTGCAAATATTTTACGATAACTACATACCTATTACGATTATGTTGTGACTCAAACGAAAGTTAATTAAGATGGTTGGGACATGTAGAGAGAATGAACGATGAAAGGATGACAAAGAAAATATACCTGGGAGAAAGAAGAGATGTAAGGAAATAAATAAATAAAAACTTTATTGCACATAAATTTACACACAAAGGGCGGATTTATTGCCTGTTGGCGATTTCTGCCAATCTGCCAATGAAACGATGTCGTCCAAGAACCACGTGGCTTTTTCGGACGGACGTTTTCTGAGTAAAAGGAATCGTAGAGTGTGTATGAGGAATTGCATGAATGTGACGTAAAAAATCACAATTTTAAAAGACTTTTTAAAAAGCTGTCATTTTTATTTCATAGTAAAATGGCTGTCCCATTTCATTCCACAAATGTCAGTTTTGTAATTGGTAATGAAATTTTGTAATTACACAAATTACATTGCAAATCGGAAATTTGTATGGGAAAGGCCTGAGACATTTTTTTATATAAATAAATCTGGGTTTTTCGAAATAAACCCAAATACACCTTTGTACACTTCACAGTGAGCTTGAAAAGCTTGTGTCGTGAAGTGGAGTAGGTTGTCATCGGGAATCGAACCCGCGTCCACTGGATTAACAGTCAAGTGCGCTACCAACCAGGCTACACACCACCTCACATTGTTATGTAATGGGTGAAATAAGAATAATTCTTTTAGCTTTTTTTTTTTTTTACTTTTATATTGGCCTCCACCCGTTCGCGAGTGATTTAGCCATTGTCAAGTATATTATTAAATTAAATCGGTGATTTATCTATACATACATATAAGTACACAACTATATTACATAAGTATTCGACATTCTATACTACAACACCGAGTGATCCCATGCGACGGGCAGTAGAACAATAATAATATCATTCATACCCACCATCACACCGAATCCCAATACTGCAGTACAAAATGTCACAAAAATACTATAATCGCGCACAAAACAAAAAACACGACATTATAATACAACATCAACAACACTATTCATGTAGTACACGGTGGTGCAAAAAAAAAATATTTGCACTGAATTATTATTTATTAGATTTTTTTTTTTTTGATATACATATTTTTTAAACTTTTTATTATTAACAAAGTGGATGATTATAATACAATTATACTTTTTTGTCATATCTTTTAAGGTGTTTGACTAAGCTAGTATGTATCTTACTACTCTTCATTGCCAATAACGATTGAATATTTATTGGTAATGTGATGCACAATTCTCTTATATCGTTTAAGAATTCTTCATTAGGCATTAGTGGGCAATTAAAGAAGATGTGATTAGCTGTCTCCTCCTCCACTCCGCACTCGCAAAGTGGAGAGTTGACTATCCGAATTCTTGCGAGATGAGATGCTAACACGCAGTGTCCCAGTCTCAGACGCGAGATCAAAGAAACGTTTATTTTTGATATTGATAGTCCATGGAACCACGGCTGGGATGGAATCTCCGACTGGACAAATTTGTAGTGAGTTCCAGTCGGAGACTCCACGAAAGCCGCATTCCACTCACATCTAATAGCTTCTTTCGACGCAGTCACGCAATCGCTGGCGGGAAGGGCAAAAGAATGGGGGAGTGAGCCGCACGAGTGGGCCCGTTTAGCCAAGGAGTCCGCCAGCTCATTTCCAATTATTCCCACGTGTGCTGGTATCCATACCAAGACGATATCCATATGTCTTAAGGAAGTTGTGTAGAGAAAATACTTTATGTCGCATATAAGGTAATTAGTTTTAGAGGTAATTCGATTTGATAAGGCGTTAATTAGGCTTAAAGAGTCAGTAAATATCACCGCTTGTCGAAAGTTAGATGAAAGGATTTCAAATAGTGCTTCCTTTAAAGCAACGCATTCAGCTGTAAATATCGAAGCGGATTGAGGGAGCGAAAACATTCTTTCGATGTTCAACGAGGGGACACAAAAGGCGGAGCCGCAGCCGTCCTGCGACTTAGAACCGTCAGTGAAAAACCTTAAATGGTTTGGCCAATTTTGTTCTACCCTTTGGTTGAAGATTCGGTTCACGTATACGGGACTCATTGACGAAAAAGATTTATTGATATCGATTCCTTCCAATATATTAGGCGAGAATATCAGAACCTGGTATGGGATAGAAAACATAGGAACTTGAGAAGAAAAGGCAGATGAGAAAGTGGTGTTTATGTGATCCCAGGACGAGCATAACAAGGGGAAGATTTTATTTCTCCAATAAGGACGAGCCGAACATAATTCAAATAGTGTTTGCAGAATTGGGAATATTGGGTGTTCGTTTTGGTTGAGTCTACTGATGATAAATTTGTTGGCTAGGAATTTCCTTCGAAGATACAGGGGCATCTCCACGCATTCCGCCTGTAAAGCCACTATAGGACTAGATCTCATTGCACCAAGGATAAGGCGTAAGCTTTTTGATTGTATCCTACCCAATTTAATGCTCAAATAGTTTGGGAGCGGCTCCATTAGGAAGCACCCATAGTCAAGATGACTTCGAACCAATGCAAAATAAAGGATTCTCATCGTGGAGGGATGTGCCCCCCACCAGACCCTAGAAACAGCTCTTAGTATGTTCAAGCCGATTTCACACTTCACCATGACATGCTCTATATGCAAGTTCCAGGATAATTTTCTATGTAGAATCATGCCGAGGAACTTAACTGATTCAACTGTCGGGATAGGAGTGTCGTCAAACTTAATAGTAATAACGGGTGTCTCGTGTTTATTTGTAAAGATCACTATCTGGCTTTTTGATGGAGACAAAGTAAGTCCGTTATTATTGAACCAACGATTAATCGGTTCTAGCGCATCCTCTAACATTTTGGCAGTCCGAGTAACTGACCGCCCGGATCCGGAACTATAAACAACAAAATCGTCAGCGTATTGTAATATATTGCAGTGTGGGGGGATCATTTCTTTGAGGTCATGGGTATATATATTGAAGAGAAGTGGACTTAAAACGGAACCTTGAGGTAACCCTTTGTGAGACTCTCTGCGGATTATGCCAATTGGTGTTTCAATCATAAGGATTCTATGGCACATAATGTTAAAGATCAGGTTACATGTTGAAGTAGGAATACCAAGAGAGATCATTTTATTAAAAAGAAGGGGGAGGAGGACATTGTCGTAGGCACTGTTGATGTCTAGAAAGCAAGCGACGAGTTCCTTCTTGTTTGATGTGGCTATTTGAATGTCTGATACCAGCATGCTCAGGCAATCGAGGCATGATTTTCCTTTTCGAAAGCCAAATTGAGTATTAGGGAGAATAGAGTTTTTTCAATGAACCATTCCAATCTTGCCTTGATCATGCGCTCCAAAATCTTTAAGAAGCAGCAAGATAAGGCTATTGGCCTGTACGAAGAACCAAGAAATGGATCCTTTCCAGGTTTCGGAATAGGGATGATGCTGTGGACTTTCCAGGAATTAGGAATTACGTTAGCTTTTAGAATAGAGTTGAATAGTTCAAGCAAAGAGATGAGTAAGTCGTGGGTAAAGTGTTTAAAAAATGAATATGGGATGAGATCATGTCCAGGCGAGGAGTCCCCGCAAGACTGTATTGCTGTTTGTAATTCATTTAGAGAAAACGGGGATGTGAGAACGCACGGAGGATCACTGTGGACGGATCCTTTCAGCACTTCGGTTTTATTTTGTACGTAAGGCGAAGATAATTTATCTACAAAATCATTAACCCATGACGTGCATCTATTGCTATTAAACTTTGAACGGAAGGAGCCTCTAAATCTACGTATTGAGTTCCAAACTTCAGATATACGTGAGTCGGGAGAAAGTGAATTACAAAATGTTTTCCACCCTTGGCGTTTTTTCTTTCTTAATAATTTTTTAGTCTGAGCTTGAATTTTGCGAGTTTCTAAATAATTTTCCATTGTCATATTCCTCCGATAGGATTTATTTGCCTCAGACCTACGGTGGACCATATCACCACATTCTTGATCCCACCATGGAGGTGAGGGTTTGCAATATTTGTTTGAACGAGTTTTTGGTATAGATTTTCTCGCAGCCTCATGGATAAAGTTTGTCAATTTTTCTGCAAAACTATCGATATTGTTAGGGTCCTCTCCTGAGAGTGACCCAAAATTGGATTCGATTGACTCGTTAAAACACCTCCAGTTGGCTTTCCTGGTATTAAATAGTTGTTTTTTGTGGGGCGATATTGACATTTTTACATTGTTGTTTACTATGCAGATTGTTATAGGATAGTGATCACTAGAGTGTGGGTCATCTAGAACATCCCAAGATGACAATTGTGTGAGATCGCTTGTGCCTATTGAGATGTCAACAGCGCTATCATTCTGACCAGGGCGCGATACTCGAGTTGGTCTCCCGTCGTTCAAGATAGACAGGTTCAGTTCGTCAGCGAAATCGATAATAGCTCTGCCGTCACGGTCAGTGTCGGGGCTTCCCCATAAGCGAGCATGAGCATTAAAATCCCCCAGGATCAGGTACGAGATTGACAGCCTAGAAACAATAGATCTCCAGAGTGACACATCAAAACGTGTTCCGGTAGAATACATTGACACGATTGATATATCTAAGATATTTACAGCGACAATCTGAAAGTTCGGGTAATGGGGAAGATCGATTTGATCGTAAGAAAAACAGTTTTTGATAAGAATTGCAGCCCCACCCCAGCTGTCTGAACGCCGGTCATCTCGTACGCAAGAGAAACCCGGAAAATTCACATAGGAATGTCCGGTGAAATGCGTTTCGGATAGGGCGACTATGTCTATATTGTATGATTTAATTAATGATATTATTTCGTCACGATTGATTACTGCACCACGGCAATTCCATTGGAGGATAGAAAAGCTCGCTATTTTATGTATCGACGCCATTGTCATTGCTTAATTCGAGTGAGTTAAATGTTTTCATGAGATTAGCAGCGATGGACGGTGAAAAACATGATGGATTGGAAATTAATTGTAAGAGAATAAGGGAGATTTTTTCAACGAGGGGTTTAAGAAGGTCGATGGGTAAATTGTCAGAATTAGAAACGTGGGAAGGGGATTGAAGGGCGCATCCATCCGGAGGGTTGGAGACTTGCCCATTAGTGTACAAAAGGTTATCTTCATGTTCTTTACGATTGTAACCAATATTTGGGTTAGATAACTTACGAGTGGGTTTAGATGAGTAGGCAGTTCGAGTCATGGTGGATGAGGCGTGTGATGTCGGCGTGAATACGGCAGACGGGCGAGAGGATGAAACCTTATCTGCATATGAGACAGTTCTTGGGTGAGCAATTAAGGCTTCTTTGTATGATACGTTTTTTAGAGCCATTGTTTTTTTTACTTCATGCTGTCTCTTTAACTCGGGGCATGAGAGATTGGCTGCCGTATGATGGCCTCCACAGTTTACGCACTTAATTTCTGGGGTTATGCAGTTATCGCTGCTGTGGGGCTCTCCGCATTTGAAGCAACGGGGGGACGAGCGGCACTGTACTTTCGTATGACCATAACGGCAACAGTTGAAGCAAAGGATGGTGGGGAACACATAGTTGTCTACACGGAATGCATTGTGGAATATATAAACATGTTCTGGGAGAACCTGTCCTTCGAATGTCAATACAATCGTCTGTGTAGGTTTCCATTCTGTGCCTTCCTGAGTCGAAACCTTCCTGTTTAGTCTTCTGGCCTTGACCACTTTGCCACAATTTTCGGGAACTTCTAAAAACTCCAGAATGTCGTCTATGGTGACGTCATCCGAGACTCCTCGAATGACACCAATCTTAGTAGCGCGAAATGACGGAATATATGCTTTATACGAGTTATCACTTACGAATTGGCTTTCCAGGAAGTCATTTGCCATACCCGAGGATCTGAAAGTAATGGAAATTTTATACTTACCTTCGGCTCTAATAGAGCCGTTGGAGATGCCTGTTACCCTGGAACTGTATAGCCTTTTGCCGAAGTCCAATGGTCTTATCGGCTTTGTAGTGTCTGCATTTTGAACGAAAACTTCGAACGGACCGGCGTCATTTTGGCGATATTTGAATACTGGCGTAGGTGGACGGGTTTCGTCGAGAGCAGGAACTTTAGAGCGACTGACGTCAGGGGACATAGAAGGATCAGGAGAGCGCGGTCTCTTGCGGGGGTCAGGTGGATCGGTCTGGGACTCCATCATGGGAGTCCCAGGCTGAGGGGACAGGACCAAGGAAGGAGGAAAGATACGCTTACGCCCAACTATAATTAATAAAAAAAAAAAAAAAATGATAACGAAATTAAAGATAAAAAAAGGGCGCTTTGAAATTAATCTCTTGGGCCACCCGGTAGTTCTATAAACTAATATTATATATACTAGATATACAGAAAAAAGAAATTGATAATAATTTCGAGAAAGCAAAAACACACAACCGTCACCAACCGAATATTATTGTCAACTGAATTCTTTTAGCTAGAGGGCACAAATTTATTAGTCACAGATTTGAAGCTATTTGTATGAAAAAATGCAATAATTTTTGGGTAAATTATGCTAGTTAGTCGTATGTATTAAAATAGAGAAACTTTTAAATATGAAAACCGTTATTATTATTTTGTTATGACCCTCGCGGGTGTATTTCCAATTGTTTTATATTTTAAACATTTTGTAGTACTTAATATAATATACACTATACGTTACGTACATACATTGGGGAATCATAGTTTTATAAGCTAGGTAGCAGGTAGGGTTGTCAAAGATTTTCTTCGGTTATGAATATGCATATTGACTTTTCAAAAATTTCTAAAAACGGGAGGATCTCGACAACCGTTACTAAATATGCTTTGGAAAAAAAAATAGTGTTGAAACATTGATCCTTTATCTAGGGAACAACTATCAAAGATTTTATATATATTGTATAGATTTCTCAAAAAAAAAAAATGTGATAAACACCTCTGATCTTTTTTCTTTTTTCCAAAAGACAGAAACTCGTTTCCCGAAACTCGTGGATTTTTTTTTCGTATTGATAATATGCATTAGAATCTAGGTAAAAACCGTAAAAGTTTAGGAAACGCTTGGACCTTGGGCATCATGCGTGGTATCTTATGAAAGGTCGATGGAAAAGAAATTCAGATCGTAAGTCAGATGTTGTCCAGCTCAAGCCTCGGAATCCAGTCATCGCATACCGCCCTGTTTGGTATCTCACGAAAGTGCTTCACGAACAGATCTTTTTACAAATTTTTAATCTGTCCATTCTTGGTGGAAGGCGCCACCCCGTAAGGGCGTGCTTGGTATAGTCTGGAAGACCGCAAAAAACGGATCCATCTAGGATGTGAAGTCATAAAATCTTGGTTTTAGTGGTTTTTTTTTCTAGTTTAGTACTGGAAATAATACCAAAATCCATAAATATATCAATGCATTTTTCTCCCCTAAAAAAATATTAAACACGTGATTTCTAGTGGTAATTTGTCTACTTTCTTCTAGTGATGGTTGTGATGGCTGCATATAATTATTACCATGCTTAGCTACCGGACTAGACACAGTATATTCCTCCATTAAAATTAATATCATACTGGAAATTATTTAGCAGCCAAAACTATTCCAGATCATAATGACTATATCTGTTTATGTTCTCATGCAATATCTGTGTATAGAGCAGGTGTATCAAACCATTGAACCCCACATTGAAGGAATCCCGCGGGCTTAAGGCCCTCCACAACCCCGGGTAGCTCAGGCGCATTAATAGCGACCTCTTTACCCGCACTTCTAGGCAAATCTATATTAAGAGGTGGGCCCAGGGTTAGTCTTAAGGGAGCCCCCCGGCAAACCCCACCCCCAAATTACATTCCTTCAGTGTCCTTATCCAAGGATAGATAGATAGATAGATAGATAGATAGATAGATAGATAGATAGATTTTATTGGTCATAATATATAGTGTACATATAAAAACATAGGCATTTCAATTCATTTTGTGTTAACATACATTAATACGCGAACGGCTCATCTATGTTTAATAGCATTACCGTGGGTGAACTAGAGCTGATTGCTCTGTATCTCACCACACGGTTTAAGATCATTTTACTAATTTCACCATAAGTATAAGCAGTCCTCCAGTCAACAATGCTATTCGAATAAATAAAACAATAAAATCAAAATACTAATAATGGAAAGGAGGTTACAATTCACACTTACAGATAAGAGATTTAAACCCTACACAGTCTATTTTTTTTTTCAGAAGTCTCATGGAGCAAACTAGCATAGTGTTGCTTAATGTGATAATAAGATATAGTTTCATTTTTTCGCTACTTTCAAATTATATTTCAGAACTGTTGTTAAAAAAAAAACTAGTCAATTTTTGGATTGTTAGAATAAATTGGCAACTTTGTTTTTCAAACTTGTGATGACAATTTAAAGGAATTATCGGAGTATTTTTAGCTTTATCCAACTCGCAAAACTATCTTACCATTTAAATTACGAGAGCGACGCTCTATAATATTTTCGGCATCGTAGGTTACTTGTAAAAGATACAATGTGAGAATATTGCGGAACTTTGACAGCTCTTATGACGAAATTCGACAATCAGGGCTACCAACAATACAATCTTGAACTCCACTTGCAGCTAACATCCGCCGGATACCAAGATATAGTAATAAGATATAATGTTATGGTGTTTTATTTATTTTTTCAAGATTTTTTTAACTTCACTTTGGAGTTTTTTTTTTGTTTTTGTGCTCAAATCTTACAATAGAATTTTCAACCACTTCCTGACTACTTAGAGACCTGAAACTTTGCAATCATACGTAAAGTCGATGACAAAACAATCTTGTACCCATTTGGATCAGCCTACTCCAGAGACAAAAATGATGTTAAGGGTTTCAAAGGGATCCAAGGATCATGTGGGGTCATGTGTGGTATCGTATGAAGGGGTATCGTATGAAATCCAGATCTTAATTCAGATTTTGTCTAGATCAAGTCTCGGAAGACTCCGAGCGATCGAGAGGATCCAGTCACCGCATACCGTCGTGTTTGGTATCTCACGAAAGTGCTTCACGAGTAGAACTCATTTATTTTTCCAAATTTTGATTCTGGCCACTTTAGGACCGCGGGCCTCACTTTGAACATTTCTGGTATATTATGCTTATTAATATATTGTGTAATAAACTTTTGTATCATGCGGTAGTTCCATTAGAGAATTGTATAACTAATAATAATAATATTTTCTATCTCTCTCTAACATGTATTGTTTCACTAGCACTCACTTGTTTATTTAGCAATTTCAACTTTGTGTTCCATTATTTGACAGTAATTCGATAACTAATTTCAAATTTGAAATTAGAATGCATTCTCCTACAGAGAAGTTTGTGACAGGGTGTTTCTAAACTCGCTGCTATAAAAATATTCATTTTTCTATTTTTTTATTTATCCATATCATAGAATTAGTACATAAATGGTATACTATTTCAATTATTGATAAATGATAAACATGCATGATATTTTAAACTTTATAATTTCATTTTTGTATTTTTTAAGTAAGTAAAATTCTATTCTTGTAGTTTAATTTTATTCGATGTCATGTAATTTCTCCTCTATTTCATTCCCCACGCGATATGTACTAAAATTTCTAAAAACGGGAGACCTAAGATCTCTACAACCGTTACTAAATATGCTTTGGAACAAAATAGGGTAGATGCATTGAACCTTTATCTAGGGAATAACCGTAATAGATTTTTTTATCACATTTATACATCTCTGATCTTTTTTCCTAAAGACAGAAACTCGTTTCCCGAAAGTCGCTGAAATTTTTATTTAATTTGTATTGATAAGATGCATTAAAATCTAGGGAATAACCGTAAAAGTTTTATGATTGAAGCGAAATTAACCCCAAAAAATGAATAAAAAAACCCTATTTTTACCATTTTATCATGGGATTGTTCATGCGATTCTGAACCTTAATGCCCTGGGAAATTACCTTGACGTCAGAGTTGGGTCGGGAGTCTTAAGCTTATAGGTATAGGCACGAATTACAAATTACTCATAATATCAATTAGACGCCATCTATCGGTGAATGTATGGATATTATATTGTACAATGTATTGTACAATGATAGTGTATGGCACAATAATGATATAATCCTATCTGTACTCTGAGCATACAACATAATTGAATTAGTACTAACCTGAGTTACTTAAGATCAACACAGTACTTACCTAATTACCTATAATAATGTTCAATCAAATCATAAACCGGAAAACCAAATCATAAATTCCAAATCCAAATCATAAACAAATGCAAATCATAAATTCCAAATCAAAATCATAAATTCCAAATCCAAACCATAAAAAAATCCAAATCGTAAATTACAAATCCAAATTATAAATAAAAAAAAAAAAAATCATTAACCGGATTTCAAATTCAAATCATAAACAAATCCAAATCATAAATTCCAAATCCAAATCATAAAAAAAAACAAATCATAAACCGTATTGCAAATTCAAATCATAAACAAATCCAAATCATAAATTCCAAATCCAAATCATTAAAAAAAAAACAAATCATAAACCGGATTCCAAATTCAAATCATAAACAAATCCAAATCATAAATTCCAAATCCAAATAAAAAAAAAACCAACCATAATCCGGTTCAATCAAATCATAAAAAACCGAACAATACAACTTGATATCGATTCGTTGGTATTTTAACGTATATTTTATTTTATTTTATTACAAAGAGAAGCACAAAACAGAGATCAACTATAGATATAAGTAATAACATGAAGATAAGACGATTAGTCCATTCATAATTCAGCTGTCACCCACAAGCATGCGCCACAGTTAAATTAAAACATATAAGTAAGTTCATTCCGGTCGTCTCACACACCCATAAAAATATAAATAAATGTGTTTTAATTAGGTGTGCCAAGCGGGTGTTCATGAGTAAAAAGGCGTGAACGATCGGTTACCATCACGAGCCAAGACAAACGCCCCACCCATACGCCTTTTTATTAATTAGTGTACGAAATCAAGTGTATAAAAGTGTTTTTTTTTTTTAATACGAAATTTTGCGACAATGTCTTTTGCGATATTCTCTCCTAGAAATTACGTAATTTTGCGTAATTTATTTGTTTGTTAACTGAGGAGAAATTCCGTTTGGTAATACTCCTGGAAACCTCACACTTCTGATAGGCTCTCCACACACGCCCAGAAGTTCAGTTAACGGAATCGACCGTTTGCAAAAAAGTTCCGACCAAAACCTCGTCTGAATTCAAAATCGGGGTGACGCTGAATTCAGAGAGAGGTTTTGGTCGGAACTTTTTTACAAACGGTCGATTCCGTTAACTGAACTTCGGGACGTGTGTGGAGAGGCATAAACGGAATAGAAAAATTCCGCGTCGCTACGGAATGAGCTTGCGTAAGATTTACGCCCTTTGCGTAATTAACCATCAGCGCCTGGTTTACGTGAGGTTATGCCCTCCTTTCTTAAGATACGCAATTTTTCTTACTAACAAGAACCTGCTAATAAAGTGTGGTTCAAAATAGCAGTAACTGCTACATAATTTTAAAAACCCCGCGTTGGCCGCGCCAAAATAGGTGACGCGAGTGGTCGTACCATGGTCTTTCTTTCTGTAAAGCGGACGAATGGGAAAAAGCGATCTAACTAAAACACTGTCATTTTCCACGGCATTAAGGTTCAAAATCGCGTGAATCGCTTGACAAAATGGTAAAAATTGCGTTTTCTATTTTAGTGGGGTAATTTCCCTTCACCCATCCCTTCCCTTCTTCCCAACAATTTCTTCGTAAATTTCGGGAAACGAGTTTCTGTCTTTCTTGTCTTATGCAATAAAGTTCGCAACCTATTCTGGATATCATACAGGGTGTCCCGTAAGTCAAACTGTAAAAAAAATATTATTTCACTAAAATACATGACTCTTAAAAGAATTTTCACTAGATTTTAAGGAAAAGGCCAAAAATAAGGATCTTTATCGAAAGCCTACATTATTGACTATGATTTTTAGTTTGTTTTGTCAAAATCGAGTTAGTAGTTCGTAAGTTATTGTCAAAAAACCCAAATGAGAAATTTTCATACACCTCAATTTTCAAAAGGCAATAACTCCAAAACGTTTGATTTTCGGACATACATTTGTTATACTTTTTTTTCATATTTTTTCATCCTCTATCACTTCTCCAAATATTGGACCTAAGGAACCTATTACCCTGCGTTAGATTTTTTTTATAATGAGCTCTTTTTGAAGTAAAACAGTAATATCTTTTTTCGGAAAGGGATCTATGTCCAGTTTTGTACTTTTTTAAAAACTACACTAAATGAGGTAGTTTTTAATATAATTTGTCAGCTTAATGTCATACAATTTTTTTACAGTGTAACGGAGTCGAAATTTGCCAATAAAAAGCAAAAAACTCGAGAGCCGGAAACGATGTCCTTTTTTTCAAAATTGTGACATAGTACGTTTTATTTTGGGTTACAATCAAATAGCTGGATTATTCAGGATTACGAATCAAAAATTAGAATCTTAGAATATTGAATTTTGTGACCGTGGCGATCGAAAAACTGAACGAAGGTGTCGAATTTCACGAAAAACAAAAAAGTGCCGATATCTCGAGAACGAGCGATTTCTTACTAAGGTCATATTTCGATTTTCTGGTCCGTTATGAGTTTTATTGTTTTATTGTTCTTTTTCATCCCTAGGCCCTGATTCGGGCACTTGGACACGTCAGATGGTTACAATTCATATTAATTACATATCATGCAGTAGTAAAAAAGTGCCGATATCTCGAGAACGAGCGATTTTTTACTAAGGTCATATTTCGATTTTCTGGTCCGTTATGAGTTTTATTGTTTTATTGTTCTTTTTCATCCCTAGGCCCTGATTCGGGCACTTGGACACGTCAGATGGTTACAATTCATATTAATTACATATCATGCAGTTGGTCTATCACCCCTCCACGGGATATCGTTGACTTACGGGACACCCTGTATAAATGTTTGCGAAAAGAGAATGTTATCTATTTTATACACACACACACAGCATTCACTGACTACCCCACGATTGGGATACTGCGATGGTATAGGAATTTTTGTAATAGTTTAACATGAATTCTTACGATACTTCTTCTTTCTCTTGCATTAAATCCGGGGATCTGTTTCTTGAACAGGGGTCTCCTGGGACAATGAACTCCAACTATCTCGCCACCTCTTTGCTGGTCTTCCTGGTTGGCGGTTGCCTTCTGGGATGTTATTATCCATTTTCTTCGAGTGGTCGCGCCAGAATCTTCTTTTTTTCCTGCCCCATCTTACGATCTCTTCCGTGTTGCAGGCTTTACGTATGACTGTATTTCTAATTCTTTCCCTCAGCGTCTTGCCCAGATGCGATCTTATGATACTGTTATACATTATATTATCAACTTTACTGTTCTTTGGTAATTAGCAGGAACAGTGATTTTGGAATACGTAAATGCGAATAGTAATAATCTCCTTAATAATTGTGGATTTTCGGCAGCGTTGAGTATTTGACAAAACGCCGTCACAATCACATCGGAACGTTATTTTGAAAATTGTATATATACTGTTTACAAAAAACATTTCGCATTGCACCTAATTTAATTTTGTTTTAATTATATACGTCTATCTATCTATCTATCTATACCCTCACGCCACATCCCTTGCAGGGTAGGCAGAGAGGACAGAGCGCCAGACAGCCCTATCCTTACACACACTCCTAGCTTCCGTCACATTCATGCAATTAGTCATACACGCTCTCCGATTCCTTTTACTCAAAACGCGTCCATCCTTGAGGATCTGGTCGACATGATCGGACCAGGTCAGTCTCGGACGGCCGCGCTTTCTCACCCCTCTTCGCTCATTCAGATATATCTTTTTTGTCATCCTGTCATCATTCATTCTCTCAACATGCCCAAACCATCTTAGTTTGTTTACTTTCATTCTTGTCACTACACCAGTCTTGCAGTCACTCATTTCCCTAATAACCTCATTCCTTATCTTATCTCTCAGCGTTTTCCCGCACATTCTTCTTAATGACCTCATTTCTACTGCATTCAACCCTGATTCATCCTTCTTCATCCACGTCCACGTCTCACTAGCATACATCAGGGTCGGCACCAAGACAGCATTGTGCACTAGCACTTTTGCTTTCATAGACACATTGCTACTACTAACAATCGGACCGAGCGCACCATTCGTCCTAGTACCGGCCAGCTTCCTTCTTTCAATGTCTCCATCACAGCGTCCATCTCTAGTAAACAAACTTCCCATATATACATACTCATTCACTTGCTCCAGACAGTCATTACCAACCTTTATCACACAATTTGTCCTTATTTCCTATCTTTCGAACACTAATACTTTCGTTTTATTTACATTCATTTTCATACCATTCATATCGCAGCTTTCGTATACACAGGATACTATCCGTTGTAACTCACATTCATCATCAGCCATCAACACTAAATCATCTGCAAACATTAACGCACATACTTTCACTCCATTTAGGTCCACACCAACATTCAGCTCATTCAGAGGACGCATGCAGTAGTCGAAGAACAGGTTGAACAACCAAGGCGACATGACGCAACCCTGTTTAACCCCTTTTGTGAGAGTGAACCACTGCGACAACGCAGCATTCACCCTGACACAAGCAGAGCTCTCCGCATATAGAGACGCGATTGCGCCAATCAGTCGGTCGCTCACCCCATATTCCGACAGTACACGCCACAGTCTTTCTCGGTCCACACGATCGTATGCCTTCTCCAGATCCACGAACGCGCAGAAGAGCCTCTGGTGTTTAGCCAGAAGCTTCTCCACGACCATCCGTAGGGACAAGATCTGATCGGTGCACCCCCTGCCACTCATGAAAGCACCCTGCACATCCCATATTTTACTTTCAGTCACTTTTCTTACTCTTTCAATCAATACCTTTCCATACAGTTTGCCCACAGAGCTCAGCAAACTGATAGCCCGATAACTGCCGCATTCCAACCTTGAGCCTTTCCCCTTGTACAAAGGGCAGATGACTGCCCTCCTCCAATCCTCAGGAGTGCAGCCACCCTCCCAGCACAAGTTGAAGAGCCTCAGGCACCACTCGAGAATCTTCGGGCCACCTTGCTTGATGAACTCTATGGCCACACAGTCATGTCCCGCAGCTTTACCATTCTTTGCTTTTTTCAATGCAAGCACAACTTCATCCATACGTATTTCCTCGTCCTCAGCAATATTTACATTCATACTATCTGCTACATTCGTCTGGCTCGTATTAGTACCACTTTCATACAATTCTTCGAAGTATTCTTTCCATCGTTCAACAACTTCCTCTCCATTCGTCACTAACTCACCATTCTTATCTTTGATGCAATTCATACTGTTTTTCTCACTTCCAGATCTCTTTCTTTTTACTTCCTTCCAGAATATTTTCAAATTCTCCTCGGCGTTCCTCGATAGTTTCATACATTCCTCTTCCTCAAGTTTTCTCTTTTTCTGGCGAACCATTTCTTTCACTTCTTTCCTACACGCTTTATATATATTCTTCTTTCTTTCTTTCTCACCTCCATCACCTGTTTTCGCGCTAAGCACATCATTCCACGCTTTCTTTTTCCTCAATACAGCATCCTTCACCTCATCATCCCACCACGCATCACCTTTTTTCCTTCCTACCAACGCTTCTCCACATACTTCTCTTGCACTCTTTACTAGCACCTCCTTCATAACATTCCATAGTTCACTCGTCGAGCGTTCCTCATCATCATGTACTTCTAGCCTTTCGTTAGTTAGTCTTTCATATTCATCCCTAACATTCGTCTCTTTCAGTTTTTCGACCCTGATTCTCCGGACAGGCTCCAACTTCCGAGCCCTTGAGCGCCAACCGGAGAACAGATCAATCCTTGTTATCACAAGGAAGTGATCCGTCCACAGTCCGGCGCCCCGAAATGCCCGGGTGTCCTTTGTCGCCTTCCGGAGTTCAGAGTCCACACACACAAAATCAATCATCGACCTTTCAATACGATCAACTCTCTCTCTTTGCCAAGTGTACTGGTGGATCTCCTTGTGTGCGAAGAATGTGTTCGCCACAAAGAGATCCAACTCCAAACATACTTCTAACACTCTTTTTCCGTTATCATTCACCCTATCATCGCCATGCAATCCCAACACTCTCTCAAAGTTCTTCCTTCTGACACCGACCCAACCATTCAGATCACCTGCCAATATTACTTTTTCATTCGCTCTTCTTTTATCCGCTGTCTCCCGCACTAAGTTCCAAAACTCATCCTTTTCGTCATCCAAGGCATCATTCCCTGGACCGTAACCTATAATAAGGAACAGCCTGGTCATGCCTACCTTGAAACGAATCCAGATGAGTCTCGGTCCTACCAGTCCATACCCATTACGCTTCACCATACATTCAGTCATTCTTTTTGATAATATAGCACCCACTCCCTGACGTCCATGTTCATTTTCAGGCACTCCAGACCACATCTCTGCCATTCCATTCACCACATCACAATCTCTATCCTTTCTTTTCGTCTCACATAAGCACAATATATCTAAGTTTCTCTCATGCAAAACATCACGCAATTCATTCATCTTACCTTCCATATCTCCTCTTATATTCCACACACCAATCCGGCATTCTGCCCTCCTCTTTGCGCCCTCCCTGGTCCCTGACGCGGCGTGATGGGTGGCGAGCCTCACCGATTCCATACGTCAAGAACCACAATTATATACGTACAATACAAAAAGTAGATATTCGTATACGCCACTGACTTTGCACGAGATTGTATTGATATTTTGGATAAAAATATGTGCAACAAAGGGAATTATTGATTTATAATGATTTTTTATTTCATTTCTGATTTTATAAAACATCACTACCGCCATCTATGAATCATAAATGACTCGGGAAAGAACCTGAAAAAAATGACGATTCGCGTCCGGAGTAAACATTAATACCAGACGATTTTTGACATCCATCTATTAAATAAACTTATAAATGGAATCTCGGCTTCAACATAGGCTATTAAAATATATGATTTGTATCGTGGTTTGGTAAAATTATCAATTTTCCCAAGATACTGAATTCTATCAAGTTAGTATGAAAATGAAAGAAGCCATTTAAAGTAGTCCCGTTAATATGGTTTTTAAATTTGTTTGCGTCGTTACATAATCTAGAACTAGGATATACATCTAAGGATTATTTTTATACAATGTTTTTGCTCTACAAATACTTCTGTATGACTAAAAATGTGTCTATAATAATTAAAAAATAGTTTTGACATTTGCTCCGCGGCGCTTTCTGTCGTCATCTGTTTTGACTCGCGTAGTGTAGGGGCTAGCGTACTTAACTTAAATTGAGTGTTATGCGATGCGAGGGTACGAGTTCGATCCCACTCCATACCCAACGCTTTTTTCTTCTTTTTTTTACTATCTTTTTGTGAAATTTGAATTTAGCAGAATCCTATATACATAAAAAATAATTTTACTAGGTAAAACAAATATATTCCTTCCTATATGCCAAAAATTTATTCCATTAGGTATTTAATTCTAAGACGATGTAACTTCACCACCCGTACACAATTTTAGCCGTTGCGAAGCACGGGAAATACAGCTAGTAATAAATATGCAGGCAGGTAGGAACTCCTTTAGTTTATAATTAAACTACCTGCGACTAAAATACTATCTGGACTACCACCGTCGGACACGTCACCGTCATTTCCCACGTCAATCGCGTGATAAAATGGTGAAAATAGCGTTTTTTGTGATTAATTTCGCTTCAGTCAGAAATATTTTACGGTCATTCCCTAAATTTTAAGGCATATACTCGTATATATTAACTATACAAAAAAAAATACAAAGTTTCCGCGACTTTCGGGAAACGAGTTTCTGTCTTCCGGAAAAAAAATTAGAGCTGTTTTTCATTTTTTTTTAGAAATACATACAAGATCTTTTACGGTTATATCCTAGATAAAGGTTCAATGAATATACTTTATTTTTTCCAAATCATTTTTAGGTAGTAACGGTTGACGAGAGGTCTCCCGTTATTAGAATTTTTTGAAATGTCAGTATGCATACTACTCTTAACCGTAAAAGGTTTTTGACTATTCAATAGCCTGTATCCAAGCCAGGATTCTGCTCTATCGTTACTCAAAATATGTAGTCTGAGAGCTCGATCGCTCGGTGTCTTCCAAGGCTTGAGCTGGACAAAATTTGCCTTACGATCTAGATTTCTTTTCCAACGCCCTTTCATTCGATACCACACATGATCCCATACGACCCTTGGATCCCCCTCAAACGCCTTACATTTTTTTTGTCTCTGGAGTAGGCTAATCCAATTTGGTACATAATTATATCGTCACCGGTTTTACGTACGTTTGAAAAGTTTCAGGTCTCTAAATAGTCAGCAAGTTGTTGAAATATGGGTTTCAAGATTTGCGTGCAAATAAGCAACGAAGTGAATAAAATTTTGTATAAATATGTGACGCTTAAAATAGAAATTTTATAGATTCGATCAACCCTAAACAGAATCGAATTGTAAAACAAAATGTACTTGCAAATAGTTTTTCTACATATTTAAATATTCAAATTGTACTAACATTTTCAATTCAGTACTACCTTACCTATTATGTCTCTACAATTTTTCCAATTTAAAGTTAACCCACTCAACACCGTACACATGATAATAATACGTCCATCTATAAAATATACCGTATCCTCCGTAGGGTTAACTTGAATAGTGATGTGCGTGACGAAATGGAAAACCATCGATATTTATATCGATGGTTTGTTTTTTATATCTTGGCCGCCGGAGGATGATATCGATGGTTTGTTTTTTATATCTTGGCCGCCGGCAGATGTTAGCCGCAAGTGGAGTTGCAAGATTGTATTGTTGGTAGCCCTGATTGGCGAACCTTGTCATGAGAGCTGTCAAAGTTCCGCAGAATTCTCACATTGTATGTAAATTTTACAAGTAACCTACAATGCCGAAAATATTACAGAGCAGCGCTAGAGAAATAATTTTAAAGACAAGATGGTTTTGTGAGTTGGAAATAGAAAAAATACTCCGATTTGAAAAACAATGTTGCCAATTTATTCTATAACAATCCAATAATTGGCTAGTTTATTTAAAAAACGGTTCTGAAATATAATTTGAAAGTAGCGAAGAAATGTAACCATAATCTTATTATCACATCAAGCAACACTAAACCAAGTGTGCTCCCTAGAGCACATGCATCGAAAAGCCAATAAAATGACCTATACCTATAGTCGCTTGCGATTTCAGTCAACTGTAGGCTTAAGCTCAGTTAAGCAGATTACATAATATGATATGTTCTCCGAATGCTGCGTAATTTATATGTATAATTAATTAATGGAGTAACTATGTGGTAACTATGTTTTAGTAACTATGTTTGTGAGGTGATTCGGTTTGCCAGTAGTCGCTGGATGAAAATCGACTTACGTAAATGTCCTATGCAACGATATCTTCGATATAAGGAACCTATAAAAACGTGGGTAGAACTATTGAACATTGAGCCCCTTTTATTGTCTATGACAAATCTATGGTGGACGCCATTTTCGATGCAAACATATGATTGCGTGTCATATTGGTTGTGCACAATTGCATGAATCCTGGTGATATTTCAGCGATTTTTGCGACTCATTATGTAGGTATAATCCGTGTGGAAATTACCTTTGGAATATAACGTATGTAATTAAATGGTAAATTAGCGTACTTTACATCGAGAAAAAATGGCGTATACCTAACGGAAATGCTAGGTTCGAAAATGGCGGCGGTAAAGTTTTGTCTACGGCTTTATGAATGTCACAAGTGGTTGGTTGGCAGACATTGCCTACGGCAATAAACCCGCCATTTGGGAGATATGTTTTCTTTTCAATAAAGATTTTATTTATTTATTTATCCGTTAAGTCTTCCCACATTTATATAGGTTCCCTACTTCGATGATTCATCGAGAATTCCATAGACAAATAGATGTGACATTACCATCTCTAACGAACTGCAGAGAGTGTAGTAAATTTCAAATTAGAATATATCTAATGGACCTCACAGATGTCCGTCCCGTGTTCGATTTAACGTTTTAATTTGTCGAGGGTTTTCATTCAAATTTCCCGCCCACTGCATACCGCCGCACATCAGATGGAGCGGATAGATAGAGACAGTATCACCATAAAAGAGAGAGTTATATACGCCCACCATTTTGATTTACCGGCGACATTTTGATGTGTCTAAATACTGTTTCCTTTCAAATTTTTTTTTTTTTCTATGGGTGTATCCATAGAAATATGTATGAATGTATACTTGTACATATGTATTTCTTCTTTAATTACAGTTAAACTGATTCTTTCTAACTACCCCATTAGCAGTGGCGTAGTGTGGGTTTCTGTCGCCCGGGGCGGCAACAAAATCCGCTGCCCCTTATTTAGGCATTTAAATCCAAAATGCTCGAAAATTGGCGGGAATTCTAAAAAACTTCGAAACTGTGGTGGGCCAACTAAAATTTTTATATTGATATGGTGCAAAAAGATAGGCGATATTTTTTCGAGTACTTAATGAAAGAAACGTTGATTGAATGGTTTTTTGAAATTTTATCCAAAAAATTCTCCCCCCCCTAAAAAGCGCAGGCCCCCCCCCTCCCCCCAGCATCCTCCCCCTCTGATACTGCCTACTATGGTAAAGATTGAATAATAAGCGAATATTATTAGCCAAAAATAATATGTAAATTTCTTACACACACCACTTCAGCAGATCATGCATGAAAACAGAATATAGAAGCGTAAATACAGGATGATTCTAAACGGCAATGTCAACTTTCCTTGCCGCTATACTTGTCTAGTATTATTATATTTTTAAATTAAATGAATCTGGGTTTATCAAAATAAACCCAAATACATCTACATACACAGAAAGCTTAAAAGCTTGTGTTGTGAAGTGGAGTATGTCGGGGATTGAACCCGCGCCGACTGGATTAACAGTCGAGCGCGTTACCAACCAGGCTACCGACCACCTCAAATTTTTCCTTATGGTGTAGATATGTACATATTATCATTCATAATTATAAAACTCATCAGCCTAATACTGGGAAACATTCACCTATCCAGATATCATATACTGTATCAAAGTACTATACTACTATATACTGCTCTATACACATACAAGCTAAGTCCCTCAAATATCACTAGGTACCTATTTAGAAATTTTCTTGCTAAATTAAGTCTAATTTATTTGAATTATTGATGAGTGTTTTTGGCATTATACCTGTAGGTAACTGTTTATACTAACTATTCTTGTGAACCGAGGGATTCTGCCAACATTAGATCGGTTCCATGTCAAAATCTCAAGTGACAAAATCTCAACTGTCAAAAGGGTAACCTACGATTGACAGAATCGCAACTCAACACCGGGAAATCTGATGCCGTTGTTTTTTTTTTATTTGTTTTTGTGTGTAAAAAAAAACAACCTAACGAACCTAACCCAACAATATTGAAGTTGGCGGCAACAGGTTTTCCGGCGATGAGTTGCGATTCTGTCAATAGTAGGTTACCCTTTTGACAGTTGAGATTTTGTCACTTGAGATTCTGTCTGGTTACCATTAGATCTGGTAGTCATGAATTTTTGGGTAGTGAAGAATCTAATTTTGCAAAATTATCCTCCCCCAACCCCCTCCGTTATCTTAAAAAAAACATTAAAATATCGTGATTTTTTATATTATGCAATATAATTTCGTTCTTTCGCATTTCTGAACAAAATTAGCCGACTTTAAAATAATCCTCAAATCAAAAGTGGAATAAAAATATAATCACCCTATAGATATATTTTTTCGAATCCTCCGCAAGATTTTGAAGTGATCCTCGTGAGGCACTTCAGCCGAGTGATTTCCTTCTCTCCAAAGAAATAGAAAGTGATGAGGATTTGCTGAAAAGATATGTGATTTCCATTCTAAAGTTTAGCGTCACTGAGGAAGGCGTTAGGACGGAATCACAATATAGATTAAATGACAAAATCACATAGTGACGTAATCACATAAAGCTATAATATATTCTGGACAATTTACATCCAGACCTGCATTGAACTAAACCACACCTGCTTTAAGTTTTGTTTTGTCACCATGTGTTTATTGATTTCATTCTTGTTTGCTGTAATTGATGTATCGCATTTTGATTTTGTGATGTTTGTTTAATATGTAAACCTGACGATTCCAAGTGCCTTAAATGGGGCCTACAGATGATTAGAGAATAATAAACAAAACGAAAATAATATGCAAGAATAAAATTATATTAAATAAACAAGCAAAAATAAAAGTAAAAAACCAAAATAACAATATACAAAAATCATAGATAAATTAAATTATACTAAAAATCATGCAAGAATAAAATTATACCAAAAATTATACAAGAATAAAATTGAACATGCATCATGAATACAGAATAATACTTGTAAATACTAAAAATCTTACAACCTTAAATTCTTTATTGATTTTATAAAATTTGTTCACTAGGGCGAGCTTATCGCAGTGCTGCATTTTTTGGCATTTTCTTCTGCCACCTAACCTCATCTTGTGCCCTCTCATATTTTTTTTATTATGTACATATCCCATAAGAATATTGCTTAATATGAAAAAATCCCAAAAAAGACAAAAGACCTTTAGAAATTTTCTCAAGGGACAAATGCTCAAAACTAACTGAATTTTGGGAATAAAATTAATTGTATCTATTAGTATACGATTTCTTTCAGTGTTTTAGAATAGGTTAAAAAATAAACAAATAAATAAGCGGATCTAAAATGGGAAAGACAATAAAATAGTCAATATTATATAAGTAATTCATCTACTGGGATCCAACTAGAAAGTTAGGGCGTTTAATCCGTTGAGGATATTTCTGAAGGTCTTTTGTCTTTTTTGGGATTTATTCATGTTGAACAATATTCTTATGGGTTATACATAAAAAAAATACCACCCTCCCCCTTCAACAGTAAGAAATGCAACAATACATAGATTCTCAATGTACATGAAATTCGACAACACAGCTGTCGCTCTTCGTGGTGTAGTGGATATGATCCCTACTATGCGAGACGAAGGTCTGGGTTCGAATCCCAGCCGGGGTGAACTAAAATGGTGATTTTTTCTCGAGTGTTAAGTGATCACTTAAGCCAGCCGAGGTCGGTCGTAAGCCCGGCAATGTTCATCCACAATTCTTCTATACTGTTGTGGGAATACTACATTCTTATGGGTTTACTCCGAGAACCATGTGATTTGGACTTATGTGATTTTATCGATCTATGTGATATCATCATGCAACCACTGAGGTGGTATGCAGAGAGTAGAGAAGTATAATAACACTTAAGCTAATCGAAGAAGAAGAGGCATATTATTTGTGGATTTCGCTTTCAAGAGAGATGGCTTCAAGTATTTTTCCATATCTTTTTTTAATATTTTCAAGTCACCGAATTATTTTTGAGATAAACTAAATAGGTATTTGTTCTGATTTCAATAGATCAACTTAAGACTAGGCATTTGTTATTTAAAAAAAATAGATTTTTTTGAGATCTTAGATCTCGACAACCTTTCTAAATTTGCTTTGGAAAAAATAGAGTAGATACATTTAACCTTCATCTAGGGAATGACCGTAAAAGATTTTTTATATCTTGTATAAATAACTAAAAAAATGTACAAAACACCTCTGATTTTTTTTCGAAAGACAGTTATTTTTTTCCCGAAATTCGCATATAAAAAATATTTTTTGTATTGATAATATGAATTAAAATCTAAGGAATGGCCTTAAAAGTTTTTTGAATGAAGCGAAATTAGCCTCAAAAAGTAAGAATAAAGTATATTTTTAAGATTTTATCATGCGATTGTTCATGCGATTACCGCTCTGCCACGAGAAATGACCGTGTCGTCATAATTCGGTCCCTAATAATTGAATTATTACATATTATCTGTGTCAAATGGAATTCAAATAATTTTCAAAATCTATGGTGTAGTTAAGTACCTAGTAGAGAATTCTATAGGAAATAGAGTGCTTCTTCTACTTCTTCATCAGCCTTGGTCCCTCCACTGCAGGATATAGGCCTCTTGCATTTTTGTTTCCAGTCTTTTCTATCCCTCGCCTTTCTGACCCACTGCCATACCCGCTACCGAGGTCACGTCGTCCGCCCATCTTTTCTGGGGCCTTCCGACACCTCTTCTGTTTTCCCATGGCCTCCACTTTACGACTAACTTTTTACTTACCCCACTTACCAGTGGCGGATCCAAGATTCAATCTGGGGGGGGAGGGGTTAAATGTCATCACATGGTTCTTACTTACTTTACGCGTCCGGGTGGGTCATACCCTGCCACTCCAATATGCGGCGACATACATCGTCTTGTCTTCCCTAGAATCAGGTCCCCAGGAGTGCAGCTCTCTCCCATCAGGGGACATATTAGTAGGTGGCTCTCGTCCTGGGTCGCTCCGCATGGTAAAAAGTACTGTCACTCAACGTTTTGGGGGGGGGGGGCTAAGGGGCTGAAACCCCTAGATTTGTTGTATAATTATAAAGTACTGTCAGTTATGGTTTTGGGGGGAGGGGGACTTCAGCCCCCTAGCCCCTCCCCTAGATGCGCTAGTGCCACATACACTTTACAGTGCTAATTACACTTTATTTTGAAAATCACGCGACATTGACATTAAGACAAATAATTACTATCGGCAATTTTCTGGCGAGAAAAACAATGTTGCTAATAATGAATATTGTATCTCAATAGATGGCGGTAATTTACTATCATCAATATCTCTGTTACAAGGAGGGCGGAGTTGCCATTGTTGAAAACATCATTCAGAGTGATTTATTTATTTTTCTGTTTTGTTTTGACGATGGCGTTGTAAAGAACGAGAAATAACATGCATACCGACATTTCAAAAATTTCTAAAAACGGGAGACCTTCTATCTCGACAACCGTAACTAGATTTGCTTTGGAATATAATATGGTAGATGCATTGAACCTTTATCTAAGGAATAACCGTAAAAGATTTTTTATATCTTGAATAGATTTCTCAAAAAAAATATTTAAAAACACCTCTGACCTTTTTTCCGAAAGACGGAAACTCGTTTCCCGAAAGTCGCGGAGTAAAAATTTTTTTTTGTACTGATAATATGCGTTAAAATCTAGGGAATAACCGTAAAAATTTTTTGATAGACGCAAAATTAACCCCAAAAAATGGAAAAAAACGCTATTTTTACCATTTTATCATGCGATTGTCACGCGATTTTGAACCTTAATGCCGTGGGAAAAGACTGTGACGTCATTCTTGGTGCCAAGCCTTTAAGGAACCTGTATAAAGGTGGGAAAAACTATTGAACATTGAGCCCCTTTCTATGTCTATGACAAATCTATGGTGGACGCCATTTTCATTGCAAACATATGATTGCGTGTCATATTGGTTGTCCACAATTGCATGAATCCTTGTGATATTTCAGTGATTCATTATGTATAATCAGTGTGGAAATTACCTTTGGAATATAACCTATGTAATCAAATGCTAAATTACCGTACTTTACATCGAGAAAAAATTGCGCATACCTAGCGGAAATGCTGGCGGCGGTCAATTTTTGTCTATGGCTTTATCCGTTAGGACTTTCTACATTTATACAGGTTCCCTACCATGATTGGTGACGTCACCTTGTCTCGGTGACATACACTTCGGTTACGGAATATTTTTTCCCATTCATTTCTTTCAATATTTACGCAAATTAATTAATTTCTATGCACAAATTGAAAGAATAAAAAAGATTTTCGAACATATAGGCCAGTGTAAAAACATCAGAAAAGGGGGTATAGCGTAAATAATTCTCGTAAAGCTGGAAACTGTTTAAATCTCTTCATTAACATGCAAAGAAGGTTTCTTGAAGTTTGCACCAAATTTGCGCTTGTGCTAAGTACAGGGTGACCTAAAAACCGAAACATTTTTGTACTTTTTTCAGTTTTTCACTAATAACTTCTAAACGATGCTTTCTAGAAAAATATTGCTTTATAATAAATTAAAGTACGTAATATTCTGCGTCGTTTGAGCATAAATACTCTTTTGTATCTCAAAAAATAATTATGATACAGACACTGCCAAGTACATATTAATTTTCTTATCAAAATGAAATTTTCCTATTTTTCTCTTTTGTTGTTGAATAACTACACAATTAAAGTATTTACGGCAATATTTCATTCAACATATTTAATTGCGGGTTAATTTTCTCTAACTTGAGATTAAAAGTTTACACCTACAGGGCATAGTTTAGGATGCACAGGTGTTTGAAGAGAGACGAGTGAAATAAAGAAATTTATTAAATGATAGATTTAGATATGTAAAAGGTAAGATAATTTAAATTTTACTTTTTTACTTTGTTAACGTATAGTTTTGTCAAGTAAAATCAAAATTTTCAATACTGATACGCCACTGCATAACATTTTATATCGAAAAGAGTATTTTTATTACCTTCATTGGTTTTATTAAAATATCTCCTAAACGGGTAGTGTTAGGAAAAAAATATTTACCTCAAAATTTATCTACAATAATTTATCTATATTATAATTGCAAAATAATTTCTTTAACTTAAATACCAAGCGAGGTAGAATTGATTAAAAATGGTATATAAAAAATAAGTTCATACATGTCTTCACTTTTTGTTAAATAACTCCCTGACCAAGCAGTGTAGCACAAATTCCTAAGATTAAATTTAAAGCTAAATAAATTTCCTATAAAACAAGTATAATAAAATTTATTTGGGAGTTATAATAAAAAAGTACTAGATGATCAATATGAATATTTTGTAAAATAAATCCGCGCTTCCCATACAAAATGTTCCTGCGTAGCAACGTGCCTCTATACAAAATAAAATTTGAACATCTAGTACTTTTTTATTATAACTCCCAAATAAATTTTATTATACTTGTTTTATAGGAAATTTATTTAGCTTTAAATTTAATCTTAGGAATTTGTGCTACACTGCTTGGTCAGGGAGTTATTTAACAAAAAGTGAAGACATGTATGAACTTATTTTTTATATACCATTTTTAATCAATTCTACCTCGCTTAGTATTTAAGTTAAAAAAAATATTTTGCAATCATAATATAGAGAAATTATTGTAAATAAATTTTGAGATGAACATTTTTTTCCTAACACTACCCGTTTAGGAGATATTTTAATAAAACCAATGAAGGTAATAAAAATACTCTTTTCGATATAAAATGTTATGCAGTGGCGTATCAGTATTGAAAATTTTGATTTTACTTGACAAAACTATACGTTAATAAAGTAAAAAAATAAAATTTAAATTATCTTACCTTTTACATATCTAAATCTATCATTTAATAAATTTCTTTATTTCACTCGTCTCTCTTCAAACACCTGTGCATCCTAAGCTATGCCCTGTAGGTGTAAACCTTTAATCTCAAGTTAGAGAAAATTAACCCACAATTAAATATGTTTAGTGAAATATTGCCGTAAATACTTTAATTGAGTAGTTATTCAACAACAAAATAGAAAAATAGGGAAATTTCATTTTGTTAAGAAAATTAATATGTACTTGGCAGTGTCTGTATCATAATTATTTTTTGAGGTACAAAAAAGTATTTATGCTCAAACGACGCAGAATATTACGTACTTTAATTTATTACAAAGCAATATTTTCCTAGAAAGCATCGTTTAGAAGTTATTAGTGAAAAACTGAAAAAAGTACATAAATGTTTCGGTTTTTGGGTCACCCTGTACTTAGCACAAGCGCAAATTTGGTGCAAACTTCAAGAAACCTTCTTTGTATGTTAGTGAAGAGATTAAAACAGTTTCCAGCTTTCCGAGAATTATTTACGCTACAAAGCTCGTTTTACTGGGCTAATACCAAAAAACACTAAAATTAGGTCAAAATTGCTAATATACCAAATTTTCAGAGATTACTAACAAAATACAAGACTTTTCAAAATGCCTTAGAAACTCAGACTTTTCCTTCCTCTGATTGGTACTTGCAAGCATTTAGGTTATAATGTTGTTTTATTTTTAATTATTTGACTTAGTTTATCTATAATTTGTAATTAATAGGTTAATGGGTAGGTTTTTGAAAAAGTAGTTAAGAGAATTTAATTCAGATTAGGTAGTTTTTTTTTATATTGTCAACAAGTATTTGTCCCCATAATATGAATTCTTTGTGTACACTGTAATAGGGCTTTGAATGAACTATATTTAATGTAATGTTTTTCTTTAGGCTAATTTGTGTTCAATGTCTGTAAGTGTGCCTTGCTGATAAATAAATAAAATACTTGTTTAGTATTAAAAATACTAAAAACGGTAACACTGAAGCCCCATGCCCCCCCATTTTCGCCCCTCTCCCCCTTTTTGCTTTTTGAATATGCATAATCATGAAATACGTTTAATGAATTGCAAATACATTTTTGTGAATGATTTAAATTAAAATATTTTACTTTTCTCCCATGATCAAATATCAGAAATGTTTATTTTATAAAAAACACAAAGTTATTCTATAAAATACACACATTTTTTCACTACATTCGTCAAAATATTGAAAAAAAAATTACAGTTAACATGCGCTAATTCTGAACATAATCCGGCTTCGACGTTCAGTCACAACAAAGTTTTCTTTTGTCAATAAATTAAAATGGTTTGAGCATGTTGAGAGAGTGAAGGATGAGAAAAAGATATATTTGAGTGAGCGAAGAGGTGTGAGGAAACGCGGCCGCCTGAGACTGGCCTGGTGTGATCATGTCGACCAGATTATCAAGGATGGACGCGTTTTGAGTAAAAGAAATGTGACGGAGGCTAGGAGTGTGTGTAAGGATAGGGCTTTCTGGCGCTCTGTCCTCTCTGCCTACTCTGCAAAGGACGTGACGTCAGACCTTTTGTTACATAATCTTCCAAATTTTTTTTATTTTTCATCGACTCTTCGTAAAATCGTAACAACGACCAACTCTAAATATGTTTGTCCCTAGTCACGGACTAGAGACCTCAAAAAATTACATCATGAAAAAAAAACATTAAATAATAGAAACGCTAGACGCCGATCGAATGAAACACTTATATTAATGTATGTGTCCACAACCCGTTTCGTATGACAGTTTGTTTGACAACTACGGCCATCTGTGTCAGCGGTACTTGAAATTACCGGATTTTCGAGACGCTATTGTGCGATATTTCATTTGCAAAAAGGAAAAAAATGTTCATCTCAAAATTTATTTACAATAATTTCTCTATATTATGATTGCAAAATATTTTTTTTAACTTAAATACTAAGCGAGGTAGAATTGATTAAAAATGGTATATAAAAAATAAGTTCATACATGTCTTCACTTTTTGTTAAATAACTCCCTGACCAAGCAGTGTAGCACAAATTCCTAAGATTAAATTTAAAGCTATATAAATTTCCTATAAAACAAATACAATAAAATTTATTTGGGAGTTATAATAAAAAAGTACTAGATGTTCAAATTTTATTTTGTATAGAGGCACGTTGCTACGCAGGAACATTTTGTATGGGAAGCGCGGATTTATTTTACAAAATATTCATATTGATCATCTAGTACTTTTTTATTATAACTCCCAAATAAATTTTATTATACTTGTTTTATAGGAAATTTATTTAGCTTTAAATTTAATCTTAGGAATTTGTGCTACACTGCTTGGTCAGGGAGTTATTTAACAAAAAGTGAAGACATGTATGAACTTATTTTTTATATACCATTTTTAATCAATTCTACCTCGCTTAGTATTTAAGTTAAAAAAAATATTTTGCAATCATAATATAGAGAAATTATTGTAAATAAATTTTGAGATGAACATTTTTTTCCTAACACTACCCGTTTAGGAGATATTTTAATAAAACCAATGAAGGTAATAAAAATACTCTTTTCGATATAAAATGTTATGCAGTGGCGTATCAGTATTGAAAATTTTGATTTTACTTGACAAAACTATACGTTAATAAAGTAAAAAAATAAAATTTAAATTATCTTACCTTTTACATATCTAAATCTATCATTTAATAAATTTCTTTATTTCACTCGTCTCTCTTCAAACACCTGGGGGGGTACTTTGTAAGCTTTCTCACCCAAAACACGCAGATAAAATGTTTATGGAAAATGACCCTTATGGCGATATACATAAGGGCGTTTTTCGTGTGCATTTTATCTGCGTGTTTCGGGTGAGAAACCTTTAGAAAGTTTCAGTACTGTGCATCCTAAGCTATGCCCTGTAGGTGTAAACCTTTAATCTCAAGTTAGAGAAAATTAACCCACAATTAAATATGTTTAGTGAAATATTGCCGTAAATACTTTAATTGAGTAGTTATTCAACAACAAAATAGAAAAATAGGGAAATTTCATTTTGTTAAGAAAATTAATATGTACTTGGCAGTGTCTGTATCATAATTATTTTTTGAGGTACAAAAGAGTATTTATGCTCAAACGACGCAGAATATTACGTACTTTAATTTATTACAAAGCAATATTTTCCTAGAAAGCATCGTTTAGAAGTTATTAGTGAAAAACTGAAAAAAGTACATAAATGTTTCGGTTTTTGGGTCACCCTGTACTTAGCACAAGCGCAAATTTGGTGCAAACTTCAAGAAACCTTCTTTGTATGTTAGTGAAGAGATTAAAACAGTTTCCAGCTTTCCGAGAATTATTTACGCTACAAAGCTCGTTTTACTGAGCTAATACCAAAAAACACTAAAATTAGGTCAAAATTGCTAATATACCAAATTTTCAGAGATTACTAACAAAATACTAGACTTTTCAAAATGCCTCAGAAACTCAGACTTTTCCTTCCTCTGATTGGTAGTTGCAAGCATTTAGGTTATAATGTTGTTTTATTTTTAATTATTTGACTTAGTTTATCTATAATTTGTAATTAATAGGTTAATGGGTAGGTTTTTGAAAAAGTAGTTAAGAGAATTTAATTTAGATTAGGTAGTTTTTTTTTATATTGTCAACAAGTATTTGTCCCCATAATATGAATTCTTTGTGTACACTGTAATAGGGCTTTGAATGAACTATATTTAATGTAATGTTTTTCTTTAGGCTAATTTATGTTCAATGTCTGTAAGTGTGCCTTGCTGATAAATAAATAAAATACTTGTTTAGTATTAAAAATACTAAAAACGGTAACACTGAATAGTAGCCCCATGCCCCCTCATTTCGCCCCCCCCCCCTTTTTGCTTTTTGAATATTCATAATCATGAAATACGTTTAATGAATTGCAAATACATTTTTGTGAATGATTTAAATTAAAATATTTTACTTTTCTCCCATGATCAAATATCAGAAATGTTTATTTTATAAAAAACACAAAGTTATTCTATAAAATACACACATTTTTTCACTACAATCGTCAAAATATTTAAAAAAAACTACTACAGGTGACAGGCGCTAATTCTGAACATAATCCGGCTTCGACGTTCAGTCACAACAAAGTTTCCTTTTGTCAATAAATTAAAATGGTTTGAGCATGTTGAGAGAGTGAAGGATGAGAAAAAGATATATTTGAGTGAGCGAACAGGTGTGAGGAAACGCGGCCGCCTGAGACTGGCCTGGTGTGATCATGTCGACCAGATTATCAAGGATGGACGCGTTTTGAGTAAAAGAAATGTGACGGAGGCTAGGAGTGTGTGTAAGGATAGGGCTTTCTGGCGCTCTGTCCTCTCTGCCTACCCTGCAAGGGACGTGGCGTCAGACCTTTTGTTACATAATCTTCCATGTTTTTTTTTATTTTTCATCGACTCTTCGTAAAATCGTAACAACGACCAGCTCTAAATATGTTAGTCCCTAGTCACGGACTAGAGACCTCAAAAAAATATTACAATAAAAAACAAAAAAAAAACATAGAGACCCCGATCGAATGAAACACTAATATTAATGTATGTTTCGTATGACAGTTTGTTTGACAACTACCGCCATCTGTGTCAGCGGTACTTGAAATTACCGGATTTTCGAGACGCTATTGTGTAATATTTCATTTGCAGAATTGGATACATGGTGAGAATTTGCAATTATCTGCAACGCATGATAAATGCAAACAATAGGTTTTAAATCAATTTATATGTTTTTATCTCTGAATTAATAATGATATATATTGATATTGTTTTACAACTAAAAGTAATAGGGTTGTCACAAAAAAAATATCTTAAAAGGAACGTACAATAAAATACCAAAAAATAATCTCAATAGAGGGCCGTGTACAATATACTATACACGTTTCATCTAAACTCAACTACCAGCCTTAGGCGGATGGATGGACTGGAATAGGTGAATGTAAAGTTATCACATTAGGCCAGCCGACGATCAGTCATAAGCCTGATGGAAGGTCCATCCATTGCTGTGTATCTATTGAGATAACTATATATGTAGTACTTGAATTATCATTAGTTCCGTACAATATACTTTGCGCATCTTAAATGTTGGAAAAACGTTGAGAGATAGGATAAGAAATGAAGTTTGGCTGCGTCTGTCTTGCAGTTTAATGCCCAACGTTATTCTCTCCATTTTTCTTTGAGCTATTCGCAGTTTGTTGGCAGACAGTTTGGTAAGGGTCACAGTTTCCGCGCCATATTGGAAGTCTGGCAGAACACAAAATAAATAAATCCCTACTATAAATATTTTATAGGTTTAAGGTTTGTGCACTATAATGTAATCTATATTTATTTATTTCATAAGTACAACACAGACACTGAATACACATAGAAATAGAATGGACATGGAGTATTTATATAGCTCAAACAGCGACCTAATTAGTTTGTACAAGTTTAGTCAATATTAAGAAATTAGAAGCTAATCTACTCGTATGATTAAATATAAAATTAAATAAGAAAGTCAAAAGAAGAGAACAAAAAAAAAACAAAAATCTAACCTAAAATTAATATGTAAAATTAAATTATAAAACTACTTACACAAATACATTAGAAAGAAAACAATGCACCAATCACTAGAAAGGAGGGAGAGGATAGTATGGGATAGGGAGAGGAAGTGTAGGATAAAGGGAAAATCATTTCAAATTTACATATCACCCTGAAGAATACCAAGTATTGTTCTTTTCAACTGGTACGGAGTGACGTTGAAGATGTCGACATCGCTAAACGTGTATGTTTTGCATGTGTGCTAACGTATTTAATTGTAAACGGATGTTATTGGTCTTGTGTGCATATGTTTGTACTAATATACCTGTCAAATTTTCTATTGTGACTATCTGTTCCATGTGTATTGTGTATAAATACCTATATAATTTTTCCGTTTCCTTTTCCGCAACAACTGTTTCGTTAGGCCAACCCTGCTAGTGTTAGTGATTAAATTTATTGGCTCCATCGACTATTTGTTTGATTAATGTATGACCATTGGTTGTAGTGTAGGTCACTCTGCTAATAATAATCTTTCATACATTTATACAGACAAACATACATACTATATTTTATATTGTCACTATAAGCTGAATTACCCGGCACTGTAAATAAAATAAATAAATCTTTATTGGCCAGAGAAAACATACATAGTTACAAAAACAAGAAAATTATAGTGTGCCAAAAGGCGGCCTTATTGCAAAACCAATATCTTACAGTCAACCCGTACTGTATAATAAAAAATAAGAAGGTTGATTTTTTAAACAAAAATGAAAGTGAGCAAGTTGGGATGGTTGGGACATGTGAAGAGAATGAACGATGAAAGGATTAAAAGTAAAATTTACCCGGGTGAAAGAAGACTCTAGAGATCCCACGTGGAACCTCTGACCACTAGCGGATCCAGGGGGGGGGCTATAGGGGGGCTGAAGCCCCCTCAAAATCATGAGTACTTTATATTGTACTTTATATTAACCCTCTCCACTCAATGTCAAAAAAAGTCGTGTGCGGCGCTATTCACCTTTTTGATCATGGCAAGGTCATATTTGCATTTGACGACCATTAACGCCCCCAAAATTGAATCCTGGATCCGCCACTGCCTCTGACCCTAATCAAATGTGTGTAAACAACTTACCTTTGGGATAATGTGAACTTACGATACAAGATAAATAAATAAATAAACAAGATGCAGGGAATTGTGACTTGTTAATGAAAGTTTCATTATTGGAGCCATCACTCCTTATTCCATACATCACCATTCGGTAACTGAGGCCTATTCTGTAATGCCGAGGTTATTTCAGAAGCCCCGCCAGATCGTAAAAACCTTTTTTTTACCTTTTCACCTGTGTTAGTTATGTTTTAAGTGCAAATATATAACCACCAATGTCAAAATGTCTAATTTTTTTTTTATAATACAAAGCCCATACAATTGGTGTTTTTAGTATTTTATTTCGTGTATGGTAGAGTTTAAATTTAATTTAGAACATATATGATAATTATCAGGTTGGATGTCGAACCTAATGATGAAACGTCTTAGGTATGGAAGTTTTACTTTTTTAATTAATTATTTGACTTAGTTTATGTAAAATTTGTAATTAATAGGTAGGTTTTTGAAAAATCAGTTAAGAGAATTTAATTTAGATTAGGTAGTTTTCTTTATATTTTCAACAAGTATTTGTCCCCATAATATGAATTCTTTGTGTACACTGTAATAGGGCTTTGAATGAACTATATTTAATGTAATGTTTTTCTTTAGGCTAATTTGTGTTCAATGTCTGTAAGTGTGCCTTGCTGATAAATAAATAAATAAAACAGAGGGGGTCTCACGGGGAAAGAGTGAGGGAAACACAAACATGTATAATTCAATCTAGGTAAATCTAAAGTTTCCACGTTAACCGAGTGGAAATTTGTGTAAAATTATCTCAAGTTAGAAAAATGTACATTAAATTTCCCTAGAATTAAGGTTATTAGGTATGTCCGAACGTTATCACTAGGTTTTACCAGCATCAAGTTAGTAAGTTTGAATCAGAATTAAAAAATAAAAATGTTGCTACAGATTTAGCAATGTTGCCAATGTGTGGGAGGAGCACATAGTATTAGTTCTAGGTCCTTCCAAATATGGGCAACATTTGAAAATGGTAATCTAAATTAACATAATTAGTTTTTAGGTTATGTTTCTTGACAACTAGCCTTAACAATGCTAGCTTAACATAGCGAAGACATCCCCATAACAAATTATATTATGTTGTAGAAAATTCCTGTGTGTTTTTGTAACTCGAGTTAATTAGGTATCTATTATTTACTTTTTGACATTGTTCCTTTAGGTGTTGTGTCTAGTATTTTTGTGTAGTGTTTTTTACTTGTAAGTATATTGAGGTTAAGGGTTGTCGGTTAGGGCAATATAATACACAGCGTGTGTGGCAGTGGTGTTCCCGTATCCCGTATAGTTCCCATATAGTTTCTATTCTCAAACACACTCGGAGATATTCTCCTGCCTTGTTAACTGGAGATATCAAAGAGAATCGGGAAGACGTAACACTCACTGGTAGCATTAACGACAACAGGAGTTGCGGCGACCACGATGCTTGTAACTGAATCGGTATTTTGTAATTTTTGTCGCTCGCTATACGATGTGTATGAGTTCCAGAATCGGCCGACACTCGCCATTCGAAATTCTCACGTCACGCGATCAATCTCAATCTTTTAATTGACTTGGATTATCGCAGTTCTGCGATAAGTTCGCCCTAGTGAACAACGATTTATAATCTGCACTATGTCCATTTCTATGTGTTTGTTGTTTACTTTAAGTTTTAATAAATAAATAAAAAAAAAATACAATTTTCGTACAGTAATAATATTACTATTTCCCACATACATTAGATTGACATAATTATACTTACCTTTTATTACAATTGAAAGAACATGCATACTATTCAAAACTAAGGAATAATTCTGACCTCTCGTTGTTTTGACATGATTTGTAAAAAAAATGTGAAAAACACCTCTGATCTTTTTTCCGAAAGACAGAAACTCGTTTTCCGAGAGTCGTGGAGAATTTTTTTAATCATACCATATATGTATTAAAATCTAGGGAATGTTTTTTGATTGAAGCGAATGAAAGTTTTTTGATTGAAGCGAATTTAACCCCAAAAAATTGAAAAAAAAAACGCTGGTTTTACCATTTTATCATGCGATTTTGAACCTTAATGTCGTGGGAAATGACCGTGACGTCATAGCTGTCATAACTTCTCATTAATGTCTGTGTAATTTTACTCTTGATAAGCGAATAAGGTGACGCATTTGTAGTTGTCGCATTTCATTCTAAATTCGACTTAAGTACAAACCTTATCTCCTTATTTGGGAAAGGGATGGTATGGGGAATTAAGAACTGGAATAAAAAGATAATTCTTGTAGCGGGGACAGCTTGATGGCTTTATAATCCTCGACCTGGAAATGTAACAATATCTCTTCCTACCCCGCAAGGGATGTGGCGTGAGGGAGTAGAACAGAATGAATGTACGTCTAACAATTGAGTATTCTATTCCATGCCCTCTCGGAACAATCTAAAAGTCAGGCCCGTGATAACATACGGTCTTGAAACCATGTCGCTCACTGCCAGAAGAGTCCACAAACTGAAATGCACTCAACGAGCAATGGAGAGACGAACGATAGGTGTTTCCTTGAGAGACAGGATAAGAAATGAATATATGTATAAGACGACGGTCAAGGGTCTCAGACATTGCAGAGAGAGTAGGGACACTGAAATGGCAGTGGGTCATGGGGTTCTTGGACAGCCGCGTTTCTTTGCACCCTATTTTTCTCCCATTTAGGTATATTTTTTTGTTATCCTTTCATCATTCAATCTCTCTACATGTCTCAACTATCTCAATTTGTTCACTTTTATCTTTTATTCTAGTCCCAACAGCCGTTTTCCATTCATTTAACTTTCTGATCGCTTCATTTCTTATCCTATCTCTTGTGTTTCGGCGAACACTATTTATTTATTTTAAGGTACAGATACGGTCATGTAAAACAATACAAAGATTTTATTTTATTTTATTTTATTTTATTTTATTACAGGTATAAGTGCAAAACAGATAACAACTATAGATATAAGTAATTGAAAATTAGTTCATTCATAATTCAGCTGTCACCCACAAGCATGCACCACAATTAAATTAAAACATATAAGTTCATTCCGGTCGTCTCACACACCCATACTCAATCTCGCTCACACACTCATATTATAATAAAATTAATAAAATTTTTATCGATATAAATAAAATTATTATCGTTGCAGACCAATTATCTGTTTTGATAATATGCATTAAAATCTAGGAAATGACCGTAAAAGTTTATTGATTGATGCGAAATTAACCCCAAAAAATTGAAAAAACGCCATTTTTACCATTTTATCCTGAGATTTTTCATGCGATTTTGAAAATGGAAAATGACCGTGACGTCATAGTCATAGTTGGGTCAGGAGACTTAAACTAATATATAAATAGCAAAAATATAATATATAACATGTATACCCAATACATACAATGTACATGGAAGGATTGGACGGAAATGTGACTGGGAGGAGGAGAGGAAGGGAAAGGAGATGGAATTGGATAGGGGAAAAATATCTGATGAGATATATATAATAATAATAATCTTTTTATTTAACTCATCAATAAAGTACATATTATAACATAATTGAAAAAAAAAACAAATATAATTAAATCACCCCTCAAAATTGAGCAATGCTCGTGCTTTGAGGGAGAACACATACACACATGAAGCAATAAAAAATAATAAAGAAGATAGATATTAGTTAGTTAGTAAAGATAGTAAAGAAATACAAAGGTAAAAACAAAAACAGAAAAAAGAAGAAAAAAAAACAATACAATAAAAATAAAATAAATTAAAAAACAATGAACATCAGAGTAATAGAAAATATAATAAAAAATAAAATAACGTTGATAAATTCACTATAAGCTAGTTTCACAATAATACGTTCTATCATTTTGGTCTGTATTGCATCAGATGAGTTATTTAATATGAAATTAGATGAGGCCAGTTACGCTCTGTATTGCGGCACTATGGTACGTGTATCTAATATCAGCTATTCTATTATTTATAGTTTGGAATAACACAAACACCGACTTCAATTCATGCTCCTATACAGGGTATTCCGTTTCTAGAATAGGTATTAGAATTTTATGTTTTTTTTTTCTAAGGCAGGAATTGCCAACAAATTTATTTCTCAATTTTTTTTTTTGTTAAATGAATCTGGGTTTATCGAAATAAACCCAAATACATCTTCTCATCACATGGGCATTGGATCAACCCCCCCCCCCCGAAATTCCTTAGTCAACCCACCATTTTATACATAGGTGAAATGAATCACATAATTACCACATCGTTTTTTCATTATGTCATGAATTTTTAATATGTAGATGTGTGAAAATCCGTTTAGAAAATCATTATTGTTTCATTAAAAAAATTGCGAACTTTTAAACGATTCTATTTTATCTACTTTCTTATGTTTTATGACAAAAATTTCGCCTGCGGCGCTAGTCATTTTTCGTGTTGTAACCCAGAAACATATCAAGATTCCTTACTGTTGAGAAATAACCAGGCTCATCAATTCACCCGTTACTGAAAAAATTTCGCCTGCGGTGCTAATCTAAACGATATGGATGGGTGAACAAGAGGTGCGAGTGGTGTCACTTATTTACAAAAAAAATATAATAACTGTCTGTGAATTTTGACGGGTAGACATCAATCAGCTAGTTTACCGTATATAAATTTGTTTTTCACACTTAATTCCTGTTGGTAAATAGAATACATAATTTAGCCCCGATATGATGTCATCGTTCGCCTCTGCGTTCGCCCACGATCACATTAATTCGCCCCCGTTCCCTATACTGCGGCGAAATGCGAAAGGTGAACCATTGAGATGTAGTGCGTCATTACATCAATAATGGACATTATGATGTTTACAATATTGTTGGGACGTTTGCCGCGAGATGGCATTAGTGGTTCATTGAATTAATGTTGGTAATAATTTTATTCTGACCTTTAAGATAAGCGGAAATAATTTAAGATTTAATGACTTCACATCCTAGAACTGTTTTTCGCGGTCTTCACGCCTTTTGAGGCTCTTGGATTCCTTCATTCCAATGGCGCCTCCCACCAAGAATTGACAGAATCAAAATTTGTAGGCAAAAAGATATGAGTTCTACTCGTGAAGCACTTTCGTGAGATGCCAAACACGGCGGTATGCAGTGACTGTATGCTCTCAATCGTTCGGTGTATTCCAAGGCCTAAGCTGATGGACAAAATATGACTTACAATCTGGCTTCATTTTCCAACGCCCTTTTATACGATACCACACGTGACCTCACAGGACTCTTGGATCCCTCTCAATCGCCTTACATCTTTTTTGTCTCTGGAGTAGGCAGGAATGGCATTTTGTATCTTTGACTCACCGTGAGTTTCTTATCACTCTCACCTCACCCTATTTTTTGACACCGTGATTTAACTATTATTTGACACCGTATGTTAACCGTCGAACGACCTTTTAAAGTGAGTAAAAGACCAACACTTGGCAACATTGAAGTATCACCCTTCGGAAGATTACTATTCTCTATTATAGTTCTTAGATGGTTCTTAGCTGTCGAATTCTATGTCTGTTTCAACGCCATCTGTTGGAAAACGTGTCAAACAGAGCAATTTGTCAAATGTCCACAAAATTGGTACAGAATTGTATCGTCACAGAGTTTACGTATGCTTGCAAAGTTTCAAGTCTCTATGTAGTCAGGAAGTGGTTGAAAAATTTATTCCAAAATTTGCGCAAAAAGCAAAAAAAATACAGCGTAGTAAAAAAACTTTGTTAATGATTGTGTTGTTGTATTTGTTCCAGAGTCAGTATCACTGAAGCAACGTGGACAGAATCACCTGTGCAGGTCCCGCGCCTCGCTCGGCTCCGAGCTGGACCTGGCGCGCCGGGGCCGCGCGTCCAGGGGCCGACTCAAGCTGGCGGGGAGCCTGGCGCTCGCGAGTAGTGGCGAGGCTCCGCTGCTCGGGGCGCCGGCTCCCAATCCCATCAACCATCTGACGCAACTCGCGCAAGACAGGTCAGTACATACTTTCATACATATCTTATGTATTTATTTATCTTGGAAGATTATTTTGAAAATCACATTTTAAATTTTGTGAGAACATTCGATTTCCTATATAGTTGAATAAGGAGGGGGGGGGGTGCGAGGGGGCTCGACCCCCCGAAATTTAAAATAATTATTGAATAATTTATTCACTTCACCCATTTAAAAAAAATGTGCCTGCGGCGCTATTTTTCTATTATTATGCTATTTCACTATTTTATTTTAACCTTAAGCTATTATATTTAGGTTAGTATTGCCCCGGGCCAGGCCTAGTGGGGCAATAAAATCCAGTTCTTTTATGTTTATGTTTTTACTTTGTAAAATGCTTTGGATAATAAATAAATGAAAAAAAAAAAAAAAAATTAAAGTACGCATGTTTCTCCCTAATGCATGAAGAAAATTTCACAAAATAAATTGTATGATTTTTTCTAAAGTTTTTTTTTTCAAATTTGTATTTTACTGAATAAACTTGACGGCAGTATTTTAATTCGGTATATTTTTTGATATATTTTCAATACAAGCATTAATACGAGTACGTACCTACATAATTCAATATAGGAAGGGCAAAGTTCCAAGAGTTGGAGAGGGTAAGTTCCCAAGGTAGGTCCCAATTCCAGGGTAAGTGATGGATGACAGAGATCCCTGGAGGACGATAAAGTAGTCTGTATTAACATTGTGATGGATCAACTTCAGCTCGGAGAAAATTCCAATGATGAAAATATAAAATACCGTACCTATAATGTATTATGTGAATGCTGTGTTTCTGTAATTGATAAAAAACGAATAACACAGATAAACAATTTTGACTTCAATTTCTTTCAATTTCAAAAACGTTTTAGACTAAAACGGGCGTGATGATTTCAAATATGGAGTTAGTTTTTTTCTAACACGTCAGATTTTTTCGCTACAGCCTGTGTGAATTTCACCCTCCCTTATAATGGCCTGTTTCTTTCTTGGCCACCAACGCGGATGAACCGCAGTATAGTGTCCTTGTTTTTATGTAGTGGTAGAGGAGAGCTCCTGAGAAGCATTAGAGATAGTCAAATTGGCTGGCAAAACCCAGAAGCTCGTTAAAGAGGAACATTTTATGAAAAAAATGACATAACTCCAAAGGAATTCTTGATAGGCACAAAAAACCCTTGTCAAAAAGCCAGATTCATTTTTCAATTGATCATCAAACGCAATATTCCTTCGAGTACAACAGTGTAGAAGAATTAAGGATAAACATTATCGGGTTTACGACCGACTTCGGCTGGCTTAAGTGATCACTTTACACTCGAGAAACATTCGCCATTTCAATTCACGCCGACTGGAATTCGAACCCAAACCTTCGTCTCACACAGTAGGAATCTTATCCACTACGGCTGTGTCGTTGAATTCCGTATACATTATATTGTATTGAACATTGTTGGTGAATATGTTGCTTTGCTACCAACATAGCGGACCGTATCGCTGGGTTTAAATGGCAATGGGCGGGCCACGTTGCGAGACAGGGAAATGAGAGATGGGCACACAGAATCCTAAGATGGCGACCATGGGAGAATAGAAGACCTGTGAAACGACCTCAAAAGAGACGGGTAGATAATATAGTCCCAGTCGCAGGAAGGAACTGGGTGAGCTAAGCCCAAAGTAGAAAAACTTGGAAAATGTTAGAAGAGGCCTATATCCAGCAGTGGAGGAATGGCTGAATAATAATAAGAAGATGTTGCTTTCATGGAACGGAAAGGGTTTTGTAAAGAGTAAATCACGCTAAATTCGACCACACCACCGCATAAAATTACTTCATAATAAAGAGAGCCACGATGTCCGTTTGTAACGGAGGTGGGAACATATAACTCCTCCCCTCCTCTGCTGAAAGTCGACGGGAGTAATATTATATGTAACATTTTTTTGTCCTCTTAATATTATATCATGTAATAATTTTGGATTGTATGACAGCTTTATAGCTCGCCGGGGCGATTACAAAATTATTTCTTCAGTGATAGGGCTGACACAACTCATCATTAAAAGGGCTTAGAATAATTGATTATCGGTGCCAAGGTGAATGGAACACTTACACCTACGAAACTAATCAAGGGGATGAGGAAGGAGTTGTTGAATTTACCTAAAAACTTATAAAATCTCACGAAATTACATTATTACCCTATCGTTTTATATCATGAGTTTCTATAATTTTTTGTAGAAATTCAGTAGGTACGAGTATATCGCAATCGTTTTTTTTGTCTGTAGCGCTAATAATTATACGTGGCATTGTATAGCATATTTTTATTTATAGGCAATAAACTAGATTTGTTTCACGTCATTCTTCAATCATTTTCATAAAATATCAACTACAGTGATCTTTACTCGTTTTTTATGCAATACAAAATACCTACTAAACCTTTTTTTGCTTTGCCTATGCTAGTGAGACATGAACATGAATATAGAAGGATGAATTATCGGATATGAATGATGTTAAGTAGAACTTGTCGTGAAAGTCTTGTGTTTTCATTTATGTAAACTATGGAGATCTGCAAAATGAACTCAACATCAATTAATAAATAAATAAAATAATCGTATTTTTTCTTATTGACAACCCTGTTTTTCAACCTATATTAATACTTACTATTATGATGTTACATCTTCGGTCAGTTGTAATGTAATAGTAAAGAAAAAAAGGAAGAATGGAGGAAAAAAGGATAGGAAATAAGGAAGAAGAGAAAAAATCACAGTTGCTTAAGTGTGTACAATAAAAATATAATACGTATACATAATATAATATATCAACAACATTGTTGACCCCAACTTATGAAAGAAATATTATTTTATTAACGCGAGAATTTTTTCTTTCTATTGTGTAACGTTTTCATGAAACATATGTAATTCTCAGGAGATTATAGTCGTATATAAGAAAGGTGTCCAATTTAACTTGCTTTACCCTATTTTTTTTCGACAGATGGGATAAGAAATGAAGTTATAGAGAGACGAGTGATTTTAAGATGGATTTAAGGAATAAATAAATAAATAAAAACTAGAATGAATGTGAACAGGTTGAGATGGTTCGGATGACCGACTGTGTCAAAAATATGCAGCCGTCTTATCCAGCAAGACAGTCCTATCTTTACAGATAATTTTTGCTTCGATTCCAATTCATAGAATTTTATACAGGCATGCTCTTTTTTTTTAATGCACCTGTTTTTGACAACTTGGTCGATGATATTATTATCAATTCAACGGTTCTTGGACGGCCGCGTTTCGCATCATTTTAGCATTACACAAAAAGGAGATATTAAGAATGAAGAGTATTTATTTATTTATTTATTAATTCATATACGGCCGTATGGCCTTTAACATATTACAAACAATATAATTTTCACCATTAAGCAAAAAAGAATACATAAAAATAGGTAGTAAATAATAACATCAAACATCAAATAATTATCAAAAAACACGGTTGCATGAAGTACACAATATAGAAATAATACACAATAGGTAGGTCTAGTAAGTATGTAAATTGTACTGGGAATTGGTGGCAATAATAATCAACTATATCTATAACCGAGCTGCACCGAATTTACACCCAGTGCGGTACCTACATAGGTACCGACTCAGGGCACCTGCAGTCAATTATGATGGTTACAATCACACCGCCGTGCACGGCGGTCCATTTAGCAATTTTAACATTACTAACTTCGTACAAAAAAATTACAACTCAGATAATAAATACAATAAAATCACTCGAATAAATTCGATTGTTGTTAAAATCGTGCAATAAACCAAGATAGTCATATATATACAGGAAAACATTAAAAAATATATATATGTATATACAATTAAAAAATCACAACTCAGATAAATAAATACAATAAAATCATTCAGAATAAATTCGATTGCTGTTAAAATCGTTCAATAAATTAAGATAGGCATATATATGCAGGCAAACACAAAAAATCATACAATTAAAAAATCACAACTCAGGTAATAAATAGAATATAATCATTCAGAACAAATATGACAGTTGATAAATCGTGCAATGAAATTTAAAATAGTCAAACCGATACATAGTACACAAAATAACTAAATTTGAGCAAAATGAAATTCAAATTATAAGTATAAAAAAAACAAAACATATAAATCAAGAATTCGTATTAAAATCATATAACGAGCACACAACAAAGAATAGAACCACATCACAACTCAGATAATAAATAAAATGAAATCATTCAGTCATAAATTCTATAGTTGGTAAAATCTTGTAATAAATTAAAATAGTCAAATAGATACCCACTCAGGTAGATAAGGTAACCAAGTTTGAGGAGAAAAAAATTATGAAAGTCAATAAAAGCAATGAAAGTCAAATAAATAAAATAAAGTAAATCAAAATAAAATAAAATCATACAATATTTCACTCTGTGATGCATCCTTTCACTTCAGTTTTAAAGGCAAGCAAACTATGAACATAAAAATAATATAAACAATAGACAAGTGTTCGTTGCCTAGGCGATGCAATCGAGGCACGACTGTATTTTTGATATAATTTGCTGTGTGATTGTCACAAAGAAACAATACGCGACACCTCGTACTCCGCCCAGGCACACGAAATCCGATAGATTCAACCAATTCAGGGCTGTCAAAACTGTTACTTAGAATTTTATATAAAAATATAAGGTTTATTAGTTTTTTTTGTTCACATTAACAATTTTAGGTGATCCATTAATAATTCTAACTGTTATATCCGTCTCACCCTTTTTTTTACGTGCCTCTACTTCGCTCCATAATTTCTTCAAGTGTGCTTGTTGCATTTCGGTAAGATCTTGTTAATTTTTATCTGCCTTGGAAACTTGTACTTGTTGAAAAATATGGTCTTGGCGTCCTCGCAGTTGTTCAGGCAGACTTTGATTGGTCTTATCTTGTCATTCCTTCGGACACCCAACCTGCGTATTCTGAGTGACGTAATATCTTCCCTGATGTTCGCGTCTTGGACAAGGTTGTTTATGCGGTTCGCGTCCTCAGACAGTTGTTCCTCATTCGTCGATTCCGCATTTGCTTCTGGTACGTTTAATATGATAACGTTTCTAGATCTTGCGTTTCTATCTGCTAACTCAGCAAGTGTATCGCAGACGTCCAGGGCCTTGTTAGGTGATGGCGAACTGTCATGTTTCTTAAGACGTTCTTTCAGAAGAGCGATTTCGCCATCCTGGCTCACAATCTTTGCGGTAGCCAGGTTGACCGTTAGCATTATTTCAGTGTAGATAGGCGTAATCTTCGATATATGTTCTCTGGTAAACTTACTATTATTGATAACCTGCTCCGATATTGCATTTGCAGCACTTCTCATCATGTCAATTATCTCTTGTGCAGCCATCATTGTGAATAGATGCGGTGTAGTTTATCGAGTCAAAGCAATAAAATAAAAATAAATAATTTGTTCACTTAATGTGCCAACCCTGTTAGTAATCAGTATGCTGAGTCGATGACAATGTAAGATTGTTTCTATTGGTTGCTGTAAGTGGTTCTCTATTGGATTAAATACTGTGACGTGCGCTTCTTAGCGTCTTGATTTGCAAAAGTGATTCTTATTGCATGTGAGGTTTTGATGATTGTAAAAATGAATATGTGATATATTTTGAGACTCACCGCATATGATGCGACGCCTTCAATGTCACTTATATTTCGAGTTACAGGTAACACAGTAGTAGTGTTTTTGTGTTGATAGATTTGTTAGTTTCTCTATAATCGATGTAAATGTTTGAGAATAATTAAGACAGACTATGGCTAATCGAATATACAATGAGTATATAGTAGTCAATATAGATGGCGCTCTAGTAGCTGCCACTACAGCTGTTTTGTGCAGTGCTAGTTTTAATTTGTTTTTAATCTTCTTCTCCACACCATATCCCATTTATTTGGGGTCGGCGGCTCGGATACTCCCTCTCCATTTTCCCCGATCGAGGCAGTCTTCTGGAGTAAGCTCCAGGTGTTCCATGTCCCCTCTGATGGTCTTCTCAAGGGACTTCTTCGGCCGTCCTCTCTTTCTTTGTCCTTCCACTGACCAGTTTGTTGCCCTCCTCAGAGCGGAATCCTCGTCCCTTCTCTGCACGTGTCCATACCACCGAAGTCGGGCCTCTCGCGCTTTTAGGTCAATCGGGGCAACTTTCATAGTTCCTCTGATGTGTTCATTTCGGATTTTATCTAATCTAGTTACCCCGAGTGACCAGCGCAGCATTCTCATCTCGGTGGTATGGAGCAACTGTTATTCCTTTCGTTTCAGGGGCCAGGACTCCGCCCCGTAGAGCATGGCAGGTCTTACTACGGTCTTATAAAATTTTCCCTTGAGGTTAACGGGTATTCTTCTGTCGCATAGAACACCTGAAGCCTCTCGCCACTTCTTCCACCCCACCTGCACTCTGTGCCTCACATCTTGCTCAACGCCTCCCTCCGTGCTTATGACTGCTCCCAGGTACTTAAAGTTGTTCACTTGATTTAGTGTCTGGTTTTGGATCTTTACTGTACCACTGGTTTGTTGTGTACCTGGTAAATACTCAGTCTTTTCCCTATTAATTTTAAGGCCGTTGTCCTCTAGAGCACTCCTCCAATTTTCCAATTCTATTTCGAGCTCTCTCTCATCCTCACTGCACAACATGATGTCATCAGCAAACAATAAATTTTTGTGTGTTTCTCTGAGTAGGCCTCCAGTCAGTGTTTCCATAATGGTGTTAAATAGGAATGGACTTAGTGCTGAGCCTTGATGTAAGCCCACTTCAACTGAGATAGGAGATGTGAGCCCACAGGCTGTTCTTATCGTGGTTGTGCAATCTGTGTACATAGCCCTTATTATCCCTACATATATTTCTGGGACGCCAAATTTTCTTAGTGCCCACCAGATAAGATCCCTTGGAACCCGGTCGTAGGCCTTTTCGAGGTCAATGAACACCATGTGGAGTGTTTTCTGTTTATCTATGTACTTATATTGGGTGTTTCTTACTATATGAATTGCATCAGTTGTGCTTCTTCCCGGCATGAACCCAAATTGACACTCTGAGATTTTGTTCCCCAATTCAGTTCTCAGTCTATGTTCGATGATTTTCTCGAACCATTTCATGGCATGGCTTATAAGTTTGATTGGGCGGTAATTCTTACAGTCTTGGATGTTTCCTTTTTCTTTATATAGAGGTACCAATACGCTTTCTTTCCAAGCAGTCGGAACATTCCCTTCCTTCATAATATCATTGAAAATATCACAAACTATCTCTATAATAGCTTCTTCTGCTATATGGAACCCCTCAATCGGTATTGAGTCCGGTCCGGTCGCCTTATTCTTTTTCATTCTTTTCAGTGCTGCTTTTGTTTCTGCAATCGTTATTTGCTCCACCATATTACTGCACTTGGGTGGTTCACTAAGTCGTTTTCTTGGGTTTTCCTCGTTTAGCACTTTATCATAATATTCAGTCCATCTCTCTTTTATATCTTGGTCATCTGTAAGGACCCTTCCATCTTCACTCTGCACACATTTTACTACACTTAGGTCTTTGGTTCTGTTATTTCTTGACTTTGCCATTCTATATATTTGTTGTTCGCCCTCCCCCATTTCCAATTTTTCATATAGTGAGTTGCAAGCTTCAAATCTTGCCTTTGCTACTATCTTTTTAGCCTCTTTCTTTGCTTTTTTGTATTCTGCCATGTCCTCTGGAGTTTTGGATTTTTGCCATATCTTAAACAATCGCTTTTTGTCTTTGATTTTCTCTTGGACTTCCTCATTCCACCACCATGTTTCCTTCTCCACCTTTCTTCCGCCCTTTGTTGATCCGCAGGCCTCTTCACCTTTCTGCCCTATCACTTGTGTTAGCCAGTTCCATTTGTCATCTATTGTTTTCAGTTCGTTTCTTTCTTTCAATCTTTCATTGATTTCTGTCCGGATACCCTGAACAAATTTTTCCTCCTTTTCCTTGTTTTTAATAGTATTTACATATGTATATATGTATTTTTATAGTTAATCTGACGCGGATACATAATATTATGTATCTAAGGTATTGTATGTATATTATGTATGTATTATGATTTTATTTCTTGGACACAAACATTTTGTTGGTGATGACTTTTTATTATACAATGTTGCTTTTTTGTGAATCGTCCTCGAGGTGCTCCGGCACAAAGACGGCGCTATATAAATGTTCCAATTATTATTATTATTATTATGCATATTGACATTTCAAAAATCTCTAAAAACGGGAAACCTTATACCTCGACAACCGTTACTAAATATGCCTTGGACAAAAAATTGAAAAATTGAGAAAAATTGAAAAATTGATTGTTTTTGGTTGAATCAAAAACACCTCTGATCTTTTTTCCAAAAGACAGAAACTGGTTTCCCGAAAGTCGCTAAGATTTTTTTTGTATTCATAAAACGCATTGAAATCTAGGGAATGGCCGTAAAAGTTTTAGGATTGAAGCCAAATTAACCCCAAAAATTGCGATTATTCATGCGATTTTGAACCTTAATGCCGTGGGAAATTACCGTGACGTCATAGTCTTGCTCGTGTAAGAGCACCTTTATGAATTAATTAATAGATAGTTAGGTAGATAATAGTACCTTTTCAGTGGCGGATCCAGGATTCAATTTGGGGGGGGGGGGCTGAATGTCGTCACATGTTAAAAAGTACTGTCACTCGACGTTTTTGGGGGGGGCTAAGGAGCTAAAACCCCTAGATTTGTTGTATATAAAGTACTGTCACTCATGGTTTTGCGGGGAGCTTCAGCCCCCTAGCCCACCCCCTGGATCCCCTAGTGTACCTATTGAAATGATAAATCACTACTCTACAAATGTTTTAATTAGCGACTAGGTGAGGCCTAATAAGTATTTGAAATAATATCGGTAGCAATTAAACTGTCAAACAACTTATCGGATCGAACTCAACCGTACGAGTACGTATTATCTGCGAGTGTCTATATGAGCATTAAGGTTAGGGGAGCAGTGGAAAATAACAGGTACCAAAAATACCTGTTATGTTAATAATGACTGTTAGAATTAATAGGTCCACCTTTTTTGTTATCGCTATCACGCTAGGTCTCTTGAAAGTAGGAAGGAGTTGACTGTAAGATATTGCTTTAATTGAAATAAGCCTGCCTTTTGGCACACTACCATTGTCTTGTTTTTGTAACTCTGCATATTTTTCTTTAGTCAATAAAAATTTATATATTACTAATTTTGCATAATTTTCCTTCCTGTCTTGAAAAAAACCTACAATAATTAACACTTTTTTTATACTATGGAACATAGTGCTGTTTCGTTAATCATAAAATTTTCTGCAAATTAGCCACACACAGTTTTGCTCTAAAATAAATAGCAGCGGAGCTGTCAAGATCCGAAAAGTAGAACAATATAGAACACCGACAAATGACTATGCACATTGCACAATCATTCAAAGTGACAATACGAATACAGAAAAAACACGCCAATACTACATGAGATACCTCAGCTTGCGGATCTTTTTATTTCGTTGACACTGCACAATAATACGGGAGTGAAGTCACTCACCAAATATATCTGTCAAATTTGACAGCGTTTTCCCATACTATAAGCGCAACTTTATAATCAAATATCGGTGTGTAATCTTCGTAATGTCACGTAAAAGTGTGGCACAATATCATTATTTTATAAGGGGAACATAAATTAGCATGAATCTGTAATGAAATTTGAATTAAATAAATCATAACCTATTTCAACAAAAAATTGTATGAATCTGTCAAGAGATTTTTGGACCGCACCGCTAGGGGCGCTGTATTCACTATATACCCGTATTTAATTGTTACTGTTCTTTTGACTCCACTCACCGCACATCTCTAATTATCTGAAGCTGCGAAGTATCGATTGAATTCGTTGAAGTGAGTCGGTTCTATTGGAGAGCCAATAATTTCCACGAGTCTCTTTATACTCTCTGCCTACCCTTTAAGAGTATGCATACCGACATTTCAAAAATTTCTAAAAACGGGAGACCTTCTATCTCGACAACCGTTACTAAATATGCTTTGGAACAAAATAGGGTAGATGCATTGAACATTTATCTAGGGAATAACCGTAAAAGATTTTTTATATCTTGTACAGATTCCTCAAAAAATAATTTAAAAACACCTCTGATTATTTTTCCGAAAGACGGAAACTCGTTTCTTGAAATTCGCGGAGTAATATGATTTTTTTGTACTGATAATATGGAATAACCGTAAAAGTTTTTTGATAGACCCAAAATTTACCCGAAAAAAATAGAAAAAACGTTATTTTTACCATTTTATCATGCGACTGTTCACGCGATTTTGAACCTTAATGCCGTGGGAAAAGACTGTGACGTCATTCTTGGTGCCTACCCTTTAAGTATAAACTAACTTGTAACTCGGGGGATAGTATTTGAATAAGTACCTTAGTCTATAACAGCTAATTGTTTCAGGACGCCTTAAGCATCTAATCTTAAATTATGTATTATTGTTGAAATTAATTGGAATATCTACTCCCTGACAATAACAAGGTCCTAACTATCAATTAATCGGGATATCTACTCCCTGAGAGTAACAACGTTCTAAATAACAAATTAATTTGGATATCTGGTTCCTGAGAATAACAACGTCCTAACTAACAAATTAATAATTGGGATATCTGATCCCTGACAGTAACAACGTTCCAACTAACAAAATATGAGATTTTATTTCTTGACGTTAAAATGTTTCTAAAGGTTTGCTCACAAGAGCAACTATTGCCGAAATGATTGCGCATTTAATTGCTCCGTTGCCGAGCAATTATTGGAAGTATGAAATATTGCCGAAATAACTGCGCAATTGATTGCCCCAAAGCAATTATTTCGGCAATATTTATTCAATTTCTTTATGTCGGCGACGCGAATTGCTGAATAGGTATCCAATCAGTTAGGAAATTTAAGTCATCAGCGTTTGCACGCAAGCTCGTTGTCCCTTTTAGAATATTGCCGAAATAATTGCGAAATAATGTTAATGAATATGATTTGTACGAGTTGCCGCCATTATTACTCGAAAATTTGCTCGTGTAATGTCGCCGCCACACGCTTGCGAGCGTCTACAAGTTTTTTTTGTGTTCATGAGTAAAAAGGCGTCAACGGTCGGTTACGTACACGAGCAAGACAAACGTTCCATCCACACGCCTTTTCACTCATATACACTAAAAACTTGTGGACGTTCGCAATGGCGGCGACATAAGAGCAATATTTTGGCTCTCCACACACGTCCGGAAGTTCAGTTAACTGAGTCGACCGTTTGCACAAAAGCTTCGACCAAAACCTCTTTCTGAATTCAAAATCAGGGTAACACTGAATTCAGAGAGAGGTTTTGGTCGGAGCTTTTTTTGCAAACGGTCGATTCAGTTAACTGAACTTCCGGACGTGTGTGCAGAGCCTTAGTCCTATAAAAAATATGTATAAAGTACAGTTCACACCACACCACATCGTATGTAATGGTATAAATGTTTTTGTATTGACAATATTGAATCTTCAGTAATACTCGATATAATATATTATTGTATCGATATTCATCAGATCCGCTGTCAATCAACCTCTCGTTCTTTCCTTCAATCATCAAATGTTTCCCTGAGGAATATTGGGGAATTTAACCGCGATCCGGTTCACCGGTTAACCGGAAAATCGTCACACTTTTTTATTATTTCTGCGCAGTTTTGGAAAGTAGATTGCAAATATACTCGTAAGGGTATATGGGTGTAAAGTTTTATTATTATTAAAGACTTGTAATATTTAGCGTCGGAACACGCATCCTGCTTCTTCCCCAAGGGAGTTCAAATAACGCTACATTATGTGAATGAAGATGGCTCTCGTCTCTGTTGAGGAGAAAACTGTAATGTATTTCCGTCAGTGCAATGCAGATAAATCCGGTTCAATACCTAAAATAATTTAGGCATATCTCAAATCACTAATAACAAATAATAAAAATAATTAATAACAAATTAAAAAAAATAAGTATTTGAATTTGAAATTGGACTCAATATCGAGTGAAAACGGACCGGGTAACCGAGAGAATATTTTTTTTTATTCATCAAAGGGGGAAGTAATTCTGTCACTACCACTTCACTCTTCTTTCAGAATTCATTAATTTTTCTTTGAGAATTCATTAATTAAAATTAGTACATTAAAACACATCATCAAAGTTTTTTCTTAGGGTATTGCGGAAATTTTAACCGCGTTCCGGTTCACCGATTAAGCGGAAGATTCCAATATTATCCTGCGATTTGGGGTGGGGTGGGGTTTAAGACGAAGAACTTTTGAAGGAATTACTCGTTATCCAATCATGACATGCAGAAAATACAATGTTTCACAAATTAACCGTTCTCCTTCTTTTTCAGCCGTTTTTATTCCAGTGCTGGACATAGGCTTACCCTTTGAATTTCCACAGATCCCTAGCCTGGGCATGCTGCATCTACTTTCCTCCTGCGATTGGCCTCACATTGTCACACCAACTTGCCTGAGGTCTTCCTACGCTCCTTTTGCTTGTTCTAGGTTGCCACTCGAGAATCTTTTTGGTCCATCTAGAATCTGAGCGTCTGGCTACGTGTCCTGACCAACTTCATTTTAAGGCAGCTGCTCGTTTTACGACGTCGGTGATCCATTCATTTGTCTGTCTATCTCTCAACGAAATACCCAGCATTCTCCTCCCCATGGCTCTTTGCGTTACCAGCAGTTTTTTGCGCGATTCGCCTAGTTAAAACTGCGGTTTCAATACCATATGTTAAAACTGGTAAAATGCATAAGTCGAAAACTCTTTTCGTTTTTTTCTTTTCGTGTTATTAACCGTAACTTATTGCGTATTTTTTTATCGGATAACCGGTTAAAAAAAACACTTTCCCTTAAAAATATATCACTTCCGTGTCATGCATATAAACTCAATAATGTCACAAAATATGTAGATATCCATCCAACTGTCACTTTTACAATAAAAGTGACTACCTACCCATCTACTCCACATCACGCGTAAAGCTTCTGCGCGCAGGTACCTGTCTCTGAAGGATTTGTTATGTATTGTTATCCCTTCAATCCGCCGATACGGATTTTTATTGCAACAAATTTACAACAAATAATATGAGGAATACTGACTGTGACCTGTCAAAAATGACGTGGTTTGCAGGGTAAATAAACAAATCTTAATTGGTCAAGTATTGGAAAATATGCATAGTTACGAAAACAAGACAATGGTAGTGTGTCAAAAGGCAGACTTATGGCAAAAGCAATGGAGAAGGCAAATGTCCTGGTTAAGAAATATAAGGCAATGGACCGGAATCCAGAGGGTGGGGGAGCTGTTCCGGCTAGCACAGGACAGGGAGGCCTACGCCAGAGTGATAGCCGACGTCGGGGGGACCTGATATGGCACCCAGAGAAGAAGACAGTCAACCCAGGTTAGGCTAAAAGGATAGATTGCCAAACTTTTCTATCCTTACACGTACATACCTACATTCATTCTTATGGTAAATAACTTTTTCTTATTTTTTTTTTATTTTTAATAAAGGATCTGGGCTTGCATACACAAACCCAAATACTTTCCTGCACACTTTTCACTAGGCTAAAAGCCTGTATCGCAAAGTGTGGAATACATCGCCAGCGCCGGGGTTTGAATCTGGCACCTCCCGTTTGAGACACTGCCGCATCAACCAAATGCGCCAACCATGTACTCGCGTGCATGAATTTTCTATACAACTTAAGGGCTTTTGGGAAACGAGTTTCCGTCTTTCGGAAAAAAGATCAGAGGTGTTTTCAATTTTTTTTTTGAGAAATCTATACAAGATTTACTATGAAGATTTAATACAAAAAATCTATTGCGGTTATTCCCTAGATACATGTTCCATTAATCTACCCTATTTTGTTCCAAAGCATTTTAAGTAAGGTTGTCGAGATATAAGGTCTCCCGTTACTAGAAAATTTTGAAATGTTGGTATGCATACTCTTAGTCAATGCGATTTGTAAGAGTTGCCGCAATTAATGGTCGGAAAATTGCTCGTGTAAGTGTACCTTTAAATTATTACAACGATATTTAAACATTTGTACCATAGTATTTTTTGTTTGCCAGTATTAATTTCACCATCAGACTTTTTGGCCTTTTATTTTACCGGATAAATAAAGGCATTTTAACCGGAGGAGGAAAACATTTTTCTAAGAATTTGTGAGAAAATCGATTCCTGTAAATAAGAGAAAAAAATATCAGGAATTCTTCGGTAATAATACTTCTGGAAAAATACCCCAGGCGAAAATTTCTCCGAAGCGAATGTCTTGTGGATTTTTCCCCTAAGATTTCACTAACAACCTCTGGACGGGAACTGGATGTATTATATCGTACCGACCTTCCATGATTTTACCTTCTTTTCCAGCTCTCTGAACTCCTACCACCGATTTTTATAAATATTTGAAATTGCCAGAGTCATCTGGAAATCAGTCGTGTGCTAAAAGGTCGGTAACAATCAGTGACTGTGAATTGGAACAATTAATAGCGTGTCAGTTGTCTCTGGCGGAGCAAGCCATCTTTATTGTCTATGGCTAATTGGTTTTTAATCATCCGTAGGCCTTATTTAAGCCACTTGGAAAAATCGTCAGGATTACATATTGAACAAACATTACAGAATCAAATGCATCAAATCAATAAACAGTTACAGAAAAAAAATGAAATCAATAAACACATGGTGACAAAACAAAACTATAAAGTAGGCGTGGTTTAGTTGAATGCAGGTCTGGATGTAAATTGTCCAGAACTACATTACGACCATGACAACAGAATTTGATTAAGAAATCAGTATATAACGGAGACATATTATTCAATGCAGGTCTGGATGTAAATGGTACAAAACTGCATTTCGTCAACAATCAAATACTAATACAATTATGATGAGTTCACTGAGTCAGACAACATCTCATCAATGGAATAGTAAGATTATCAACAAGGTACTTTTTCACCTCTCTTCGAAAGACTTAGCTTCTGTCAAAAAGCTGTCATTCATTTTCTTTTCCCTTTTCGGTTTGCATTTTTCAACGTCGTTACGTGTTCTTGTAGTATTTTTTTATCAGAATTGTTAATCATACATATATCATCATAAATTTAAGAAAAATCCACTCATGTATATTGAGTAACGCATTAGTTACCTTTCACTGGTTGTGACGAGTCCACACGCTTGGAACTGGCCGCAAACTCCAGTCTCAACAAACACACACACTTTCTTTGGAGAAAAACGACACTCGATCGGATAGGTCACAAATGCTAACAAGCCAATCCAACGGCCTTATCTACACGTTTGGGTTTGTGGTGGCTTGTCGAGATTTGCCAGCGTATAGACCCAGCAATACACCACATTTGGGAGATATTTCGTAGCACTGGAAATGGATATTTTTTTAACAGTTACTAAAATGTGATTTTCTCTGCTACTGTTATTTTTTTACTGTTATTTTAAGTGATGTTATATTTATGTCACCGCTGATATTTAACTGGTGAGGACAGGTGCGAACGAAACAAAAGATTGTAATGTTCGTTGCGGGGGACGCCACAGAACAATGAATAAATAATAGATTCAGTTCTAAATTTGAACATTTTGTTTTGAAAATAGAATATTCAAAATAATGGTCAGAAAGGGAGAACGGGATGCTGTGATTGGAGCGTTTCAAAACAGCAAATGAAACATTGACAAGTCATAGACAAACGACTATAGCGCCATAGATTTATGTTTTTTTAGAGAGGAACGACTCAAATGACGGCCTTTATAACCTATTTTTTAGATTCTACAGAATTTTTACTATCGAAACTTTCTGTAAACCTTTTTATATCATTTTTGAAAAGAAGATTGTAGTAACATGTTTTTAGTAATTTGGGTTATGTTGTGAGAATGAATGGTTACAGGATGACCCAAAACTTAAGAGATGTGCTCATAAAACTCATAAATAATATGAGTGCAAGAAGAGGTGTAAAGAAACCGTCCGCGACTGACCTGAAGGAAGGATGCGTTTTGCGTAATAGAAATCGCAGAGCATGTAAGATAAATTGCATGAATGTGACGGAGGCAAAAAGCGATGTGTTAGAAATTTGTCAAGTATTCGATTTCAGAATAGCGTAGGGGTGAAATTGTCTTTTTTCAGATCTTTTTCAGCAATGAGGTTTGTTACGCAATCTGAATTCTGTCATACAAATGTTTGATGATGATGTGGTTACAGTCTTGCATATTGGTTTGTACCAAGCATTTTAATTCTTTCTTCCCACGCCGTCCAGTCACTCGCCAATCTCTTCAATTCCGTGTAGGTGGTACAGCGAACGCTCTCAATAATCTGATCCAGTTATCTGCTTCTTGGGCGACCTCTCACATTACTGCCCTCTACCATTCCAAGTGGATAGGCCACACAATACGACACGAAAACCTCCTCCACACCGTAATGGAGGGCATGACCGAGGGGACAACTCACAGAGGGCGACCCCGACAGGAATATATGGAGCAGGCTCTCCAGGATATGAGCTGCTCCTCATACTTGGAGCTGAAGCGTTGTGCGGAGGACCGGGGGGAGTGGAAAGCGAGGTGTTCTTTGCTGCAAACAAATCCATTGGATTGAAACCTGAGAAGAAGAAGACCATTCCTCCTGCTATGGTGATGAGCAGGCCGGGGTGCCTGATGTTATGGCTTATCCATCGCGTTATCTGTTGGGCAACTTTCTTCGAGATTTGTCTTGTCTCTCCGGCCTTACTCAACACCTCGCTGTTTGTGATGTAGTCTGTCCAGTGAATCTTCTGCATGCGTCTGTAGCACTACATCTCAAAGGCTGAAAGACGTTCGCATTGTCTGTTGCTTATTGTCCATGTTTCGCATCCATACAATAGAATGCTCCACACCAACATTTTATAAGATGTTTCCTGATCTATGTATGCTTGGTGATCCAAAAATTTTAGAAATGTTTACGCAAATAGAATGTCATATGCACATCATTTGCTGGTTACTGCATTATTGTGATATATCGTGATTGGTATAATAGAAGTCAAAGTTGTTGGTGCACAACGCCATCCTGGTACCAACACTGATGTATGCAAGTGAGACATGGACATGGCTGAAGAAGGATGAATCAAGTATAAATGCGGTCGAGATGAGATCGTTGAGAAGAATGTGTGGAAAAACATTGAGAGATAGAATAAGGAACGAAATGATTAGAGAGTTGAGTGAATGTAAAAAGGATGTTGTGAATAAAATGAAAGTGAACAAGTTGAGATGGTTGGGTCATGTGGAGAGAATGAACGATGAAAGAATGACGAAGAAAATTTACCTGGGTGAAAGAGGAGGTGTAAGGAAACGCGGCCGTCCAAGAACCACATGGCTGGACCATGTTGACCAGATACTCAAGGACGGACGTGTTTTGAGTAAAAGTAACCGGAGAGTATGTATGAGGAATTGCATGGATGTGACGGAAGCCCGAAGTGTGTGTCAGGATAGGAAAGTCTGGCGATCCGTTCTCTCTGCCTACCCCGCAAGGGAGGTGGCGTGAGGGTATAGAATAGAAAATAATAGAAGTAATAGTCTTAATTTTACTTCATAGCCACATCTCCATACTAATGGTTAATTTAAGACATATCCATAAACAAGTTAATCCGTGTATCATGCAGATTCAAGTTTAAAAGATTGATGTATAGAACGCGTTCTCAATTTAAAGTTTTACCACAATCCCTCCCGCCACGCGCCAACCAGCCAACCAGATTACTTGTATTTATTGCGCCAAAGTATTTCTTTGGTTACAATCAACTTTCCAAATTACAACGCTTTTATGATAATTACAACGCTGGTACTTGCCATAGGCGTCACCAGCTTTGTAAGGTAGGGGGCGGCATGGGCGTCATCAGGGAGGTAGCTGCCCCCTCCTAGAGATTGGAATATGTATATATTTTTTCATAGTAAATAATATCGTATGGCGTTAAGAAGTCAGAGTTTAAGATCGTGGGAGCTCAGGTATTGAAGAGCCTTAGGTGACAGGTTGTGTATGTACTAAATGACAAAACCTCACAAAAACAATTACATTATTACTACACATTTTCTAAAATTTGTATAAAAATCCATCAACATACAATTGTTTCATAAAAAAATAATCCTGCGGCGCTTTTTTTTATTGCTTTTTATACCAAACTTTTTTCATGCATATTATTATACAAATTGTTATGCACATTTTCAAATAAACCAAAACACATAACGACTTTCCTCACTATGTCTCACAAAAAAATTCGCTTTTTACTCGTTTTTCGTGCTTACATATTTTTTTAATATTTGTTGTCCCTCCCTTAAAACTGAATTTTGATTTTCCTTCTTCTCCAGTTCCAATCGTTAGGATTGGTTTGCAGCAAAGTGTCCCCATGTCTCCTCTCCACTCATCCTGTGCGGTCCTTTTTAACTCTTTATATGAGTCGAAGCCCATATCCTGGCACAGGTCGTCCAGGTATTCTTTCCTTGGATTTGGAAAAAATAGAGTAGATACATTGAACCTTTATCTAGAGAATGACCGTGAAAGATTGTTTATATCTTGTATAGATTTCTCAAAAAAAAAATGTGAAAAACACCTCTAATCATTTTTCCGAAAGACAGCAACTCGTTTCCCGAAAGTCCAGAAGTTTTTTCTTTTATTGATAATATGCATTAAAATCTAGGGAACAACCGTAAAAGTTTTTTGGTTGAAGCGAAATTAACACCAAGGAATGAAAAAAAAACGCTCTTTTTACCATTTTATAATGCGATTGTTCACGCGATTTTATACCTTAATGTGTGGGAAATGACCTTGACGGCATAGTTGCGTCGCGAGCTTTATTATTTCATTGATCTGAAACAATATTATAAATAGCCTTCGTAAGTATTTAAAAAAAATGTCAAATGTCGCTGGGTTTTCAATAAAAGGCAAGCGACGTGTTTCTTCTAGCGGAAAGCAACAAGCGAAATCATATTTCGTGTGGGCAATCCGCCCTTTCATCGTAATAAATAATATTTAGACATATCTCTATTAGATATAATAATAAACGCACGAGAAGGGTTAACGGTTAACCGGATAACCGGAGTCGGTTAAAATTGTTTATTTATTTTATTTATTTAAACTTAAAGTAAGCAACAAACACATATAAATATACAAAATGGACATAGTTCAGATTATAAAACGTTGTTCACTAGGGCGAACTTATCGCAGAACTGCGATTTCTTCCAGTTAACCCCATTGTAACAATTGCAAGCGTAGAATCTATCTATCCCTTCACGCTGCGTCGCTTGCTGCGCACGGCGGAACGTCTATCGCCCTTCCTTGTTTTCGTCATATTCATGCAATTTGCCATACACGATATTTGGTTTCTTTACTCGAAACTTGTCCGATCTTAAGGACCTGATGGAACCTATATAAATGTAGAAAGACTTTACGGATAAATCCATAGACAAAACTTGACCGCCGCCATTGCCGTTACTAGCCTTTCCGCTAGGAATACGAGATTTTTTCTCGATGTTGTACCTACGCTAATTTATCATTTAATTACAAAGGTTATATTCCAAAGGTAATTTCCACACTGAATATACATAATGAGTCGCAAAAATCACTGAAATATCACCAGGTTTCATGCAATTGTGGACAACCAATATGGCACGCAAACATATGTTTAGAACTTCCATGGCGTCCACCATAGATTCTTCTCACCTTTATACATAGATAGGTTCCTTAGGTCAGTCAGTCCCATGGCTTTTTAATCATTACTATCATCATTCATTCTCTCAACAAGCCCAAACCAACTACGCTTATACACTTACATACATACTAAATGGTAGCCTCTCTCTCAATATCGCTGTTTTTCTTCCTCGTAATTTATAAGTATTAAAAAATTACTATTAACATAAAGTTGGGAAGCTGTTATTACGTGGTAGACTCGCCGAATCGCTTAACCGCAAATTTTCGGTTAATCCGCAATCCGGCTAAATAAAAAGGTCCCAGAGGATAGATTCTTCGCAGGATTGCTTCAGCCATATTTAATATTATTATCTACGCTATAAATTCTTAATCTTCATAATAATATTTCGTCTTTGTAAATTCACTAACAAAACAAAGACGAAAGACAATCTCGCTTGGGGCCTTTGATGTTTACTTTATTGTCAAACCCGACTGTCTTGTACTAAGTTTTTGTTCGAATAAACACGAATTCTTGTTATTTTTCGTTTGATCTTTCCGTTTGGTCTTCATATTTTTGTGATAGATGTCCTTTTATGTCACGCTTAGTTAAGGGTTAAAATATTTTTTATGCAGTTTTCCGGTTAACTTTGTAAAAAAGTGTTTGGTTAAAAAAAAATTATGACACCTCCCGCAGGTTAAATTTTATTTGTAAAATTAATCGACCTTTCAGGCGCGAAGATACCTTCAAACTTTCCATCGAGTTACGTCTTCATTTAGGATGATAAAATCTATCTATCTGTATTCTATACCCTCGTGACGTCCCTTGCAGGGTAGGCAAAGAGCACAGAGCGCCAGACAGCCCTATCCTTACACACACTCCTAATAGCCTTCGTCACATTCATGCATGCAGTCATACACGCTCTCCGATTCATATTACTCAAAACGCGTCCATCCTTGACGAGACATGATCGGACCAGGTCAGTCTCGGGCGGCCGCGTTTCCTCACACCTTTTGGCTATCTCAAATATATCTTTTTTGTCATCCTTCATTCTCTTAACATGCCCAAACCATCTTAGCTCATTCACATTCTCGAAAAAACGCTATTTTTACCATTTTATCATGCGATTTTTCACGCGATTTTGTACCTTTCATCATCATCATCATGTCAGCCCCCCTGCGTCCATTGTCGAACATAGGCCTCCTCCATTGATTTCCACAGCTCCCTATCCTGAGCAGACCGCATCCAACCGCCTCCCGCAACTCGCCTTACATCGTCCGTACCTTTATGCCGTGGGAAATGACCGTGACGTCATAGTTGGGTTGCGAGCCTTACATAAATAATGTTATTATCAATCAATCCTATAAGGTAATTGAAGAGGTCCCACTCGCCACCCATTCTGATTATCTTGGCAAGAAGCTACGGGTATCATATTAATCTTACTTACCCTTTACGCCGTCAAGCACATCCAAACGAGTTATATGTTAATCCATCAAAATTATTCTATAATATCGGATACTATACAGGGTGTCTATTTATTTATTTATTTGCCTTTGGAACACATACAGACATCACATATATATAAAACACAATACAATTAGACACAAAACAAGTTGATTTCATATGATGCCCTATTACATGCGTTCACATTTAGTGTTAGAAAAAACAGATTATTATCAACATTTCAAAAAACTACCTAAGTAATGACTACCAAACAAAAAAAGGAAAAAACACATACTAACCTACACTTACTTACCTATCTAATAAAAGAGAGAATAAGTCAAAAAATATAAAATCCCGTAAATAGTGTCCCGTAAATAAACGTCATCGTATGTGGAGGGGTGATAGACCAGCTCATCTTCTTCTTCTTCATCAGCCTTGGTCCCTCCACTGCTGGATATAGGCCTCTTCCATTTGTTTCCAGTCTCTTCTATACCAAGCATTTCTATACCTGCTACCAAGGTAACGTCGTCCGCCCATCTTTTCTGGGGCCTTCCGACACCTCTTCTGTTTTCCCATGGCCACCATTTTACGAGTCTGGATGTCCATCTATTTTCGTCTTGTCTTGCTATGTGCCCTGCCCATTGCCATTTAAGTCTTGCTATACGATCCATGAGGTCGACAACTTGGGTTCTTCGTCTGATTTCCTCATTTCTAATTCTATCGCTGAGGCTCACACCCAGAATCTGTCTCTCCATGAATCGCTGTGTGCATTTTAACTTCCATCAACTTCTTTGAGCGATGGACATTGTGAACTCATAACTGACCAGAATATCGAAATATGACCTTAGTTAAAAATCGATCATTCTCGAGATATTGGCACTTTTTTTGTTTCTCGTGAAATTCGACACCTTCGATCAGTTTTTCGATCGCCACGGTCACAAAATTCGAGATTCTATGATTATAATTTTTATTTGTAATCCTGAATAATCCAGCTATTTGATTATTAATAAATAAATAAATAAATCGCTATTGGTCTAAGCAAAATATTAACGTCTATAATTTGAATTGAAATGCCTATCTATGTTTTTATATGTACACTATAATGACTAAATAAAGAATCTTTCTTTAATGTTATGTTTTGTGGTTGTTCCAGGAATTGTATGCGTAGAAGATCGACGTACGCGAGTGGCCGCCTGGGTAGGGACCCCGGCGCCATAGGGGCCGGCTGGTCCTTCGTGTTCGACCCCGCGGGCAGGCTCTGCTACTACTGGTCCATGGTCGTGTCCCTGGCCTTCCTCTACAACTTCTGGGTCATCATCTACAGATTCGCCTTCCAGGAAATTAACGGTAAGAAACAATACTCTCAAATTTATGTAACATTCACAATAGGTGGTAAACCTCATTGCTGAAAAAGATATGAAATGTGAAATGGAGTTTCGCAAACGACTTATTTCATCACATACACACGGCCGGTGTGGCCAGATGTTCCAAAGATGGCAGATACGGGAATCCCCTGCTTGCGACTGTGGAGAACCAATACAGACAATCCAGCACATCGTGGAGACGTGTCCTCTGAGAGCGTTCTCTGGCACATATACCGACATACATAACGCCGCTCCAAACGCCTTGCAATGGCTTGATGATTTGGATGTTGCTCTCTAGTGTCTCCTGGATGTAACAGCAAAAAAAATCTTTGACTCTCTTACCTTCTGACGACGATACCTTTCAGTGGCTGATGCCAAACGATAATAATAATAATAATTCCATCACATTCATGATTCGAATCTTCATAGAACATACTGAATATTGGTCAAAATCAATTTTTACGTACCCAACTCATATGCTCGTTCACGTTCGCACATGTTGTTCTACCCTCCTTGGGGAAGAAGTAACATTATGGTTAACGCACCGGTCAGCAGGGCTGTCCGTTATTTGAATAAACTGGCACAGTGGGTCGACATGTTTGGGCTAACTTATAATGAGTTCACCAGACATGTGGAACAGCATCTGAGATAGTATAGTGTCATTGTTATTTGTAAGTGTAGTATAAGCGTATTGTTGAATTTGTTTGTGATATTTAATGTCATGATGTATTGTAATTGTTTACACCGAGTAACGCAAAGGCTAAAGCTGTAAATTGCTCGGTGTAATTTTAAGTTGAAAAAAACCCACTTAGAATCTCTACGATTGTTTTTATCCATAACAAGCTCATTCTCGAAAAATTGTATGAAACAATCGATGATAAATCTCAAAGGATCGCTTTTCCTTTATCACCACTCCTTCCAGAATCATACTAACACCGTTAATTCTTTCCACTTGTCCAAACCACCTTAACTTATTCACTCTCATTCAATTAATTTAGTCACAACACTTGTCTTTAGCTGGCTTCCCACGGTCTGTGATATCACGGACCGACGCGGAATTTTAAAGAGCAGAATTTTAGAAAATACTACGCCGGTCAGCAATATCAGGGACCGTGGAACCCATCTTTACAGACACTCATCTCTCCAATAATCTCTTTCATGATCCTGTATTTTAAAATTATTTTTTTGTTACGTACCTACTGATCTATAGGCGAATGAATGTATAAATGGTTGAAGAAGTGAGAAATTGCATTGGACTTTGAAGAGAAGAGAAGAGAAGTAAAGAAAGTATAAAAATAGAAGAACTCTCTTTGAGCATATTATGTAGTTGAGTGTACTGTGTTCATCAGTCACAAGAGGGTTCTAGGACATGTTGCCTAAAGCAACTTACCTATGGATGTTTTCATACGCAATATTGCCAAAATTTTGAAAACCCATTTTTTTTATTTGTTTTAAAAAACGAATACACATACTCTTACAAAGTTTTATATATACATTTAAGACATACATATAATGTCTATCTATCTATCTATACCCTCACGCCACATCCCTTGCAGGGTAGGCAGAGAGGACAGAGCGCCAGACAGCCCTATCCTTACACACACTCCTAGCTTCCGTCACATTCATGCAATTAGTCATACACGCTCTCCGATTCCTTTTACTCAAAACGCGTCCATCCTTGAGGATCTGGTCGACATGATCGGACCAGGTCAGTCTCGGACGGCCGCGCTTTCTCACCCCTCTTCGCTCATTCAGATATATCTTTTTTGTCATCCTGTCATCATTCATTCTCTCAACATGCCCAAACCATCTTAGTTTGTTTACTTTCATTCTTGTCACTACACCAGTCTTGCAGTCACTCATTTCCCTAATAACCTCATTCCTTATCTTATCTCTCAGCGTTTTCCCGCACATTCTTCTTAATGACCTCATTTCTACTGCATTCAACCTCTATATACATATAATGTAATGAGAGGGAAAGACTTTCATGAGTGAGTACCTACTCGATTCGTCTTTGATTTCTAATTAAGTACCTACCCATGATATGCACCATGAAAAAAAGGGAAAGGGAAGGGAATGGAAAGGAAAGGAATAAGGAATGACATAAATCGTTACTATCCCATATTTGTCGTTTTTTTTACTATTTTTTTATTATTTTTTACCATACTTCAGTAGGTATCTTAGAATTAATACAAACTACCTACCACCTGGGATTTTGACAGCTCCTAATAGCTTATGCTCACTAGAGTGAAGCATCTAAAACAACAAAAAAAAATATTATAGATGTGACATTAAAAAAATATGTACGCAGGTGGATTTTTTGTGGGACTGAACGAAGAAGGAGGTGGTGTAGTTCTGGATTATTTACTTAAATAAAGGATACGTTACAGCATACTAGTATGGTATGGTGTTCACTATTCATGGAAAAAATGTAGGTACTAAAAAATAGCGCCGCAGGTCATTATTTAGGTAAAAATTGTAAATTTGATTCATTTTCATAATAATACGAGTAGGACTTACTTACGAGTATAAACAAAACTTTAAGTGGGGTATATTATTTTATCCACAATTTATTCATTCTGTAATGCCAGTTTCACACGCTTGCCGAGTGTCGACGAGTGTTCACAACTGTTCACAAGTTCAAAAGCGTGTAGATAGGGCGTTGTCTCGACTCGTGTAGGATTGTGAACACTTGCGAACGGTCGTTTTATATACACATCAATGGAAGTGTGCGGCAGGCGCTTGCGAAGCATCCACACGTTTGCCACTTGTTTGTAAACGCCTGCCAAACGTGTCGAGAGCCATGTGGAGTATTTGCTTCGGTAAAACGAATGCTGTGAATTATCACATATCATCAGCGCAATTTCACAGTGACTCGTACCTAATATATTAGTGTGTTCATTATTATTGCAGAAAGAACAGAACAGAAAGAACAGAAATATAACAAGTATTTAGTATCTGGGACGTAGAGTGGAGAAGGAGATAGTAACATATTACATACATTGGCATCGTCAGGGGGGCACGGGGGCAGCTGCCCCCCTTAGAGATTTGTATAAGTATTCAATTTTTGCAAGAATGAAAGACAACAGATGGACGAGGAGACTGCCGGAGTGGAGAACAAGGGGCGACAAAAGACCACAAGGGCGACCACCTACCGGATGGATGGACGACATTAAGAGGTTTGCCGGATCCCAGTGGATGGGAATCGCATAGGAGCGGGAGAAGTGGAGGAGGAGAGGGGAGGCCTATGTCCTGCAGTGGGCAACCGCGGGCTGATGATGATATAATTTTTCATACTAAATGACCTCACAAAAATCACATTATTACGACTCGTTTTCTCACCACATCAAAAGTTTTCTGAAATTAGTGTGAAAATTAATTAAAATACAACGGTTTCACAAAAAAATTGCCTTCGGCGCAATTTTTTAGTGCATTTTGTACAATAAGATAAACCAAACTACCTACATAACGACCTTTTGCACTCTGTCCAACAAAAAAAAGAAATGAATCTTGGTTGCCCCCCCCCCTAGCTCCCAAGCTGGCGACGCCCATGAATACATAGAGTCATGTGGAGTCAGTCGAGTAGTCAGCGAGAAATACTTGACTTTTATTGCCACTTGTACGGGTATTGTGACTTGTTACTATATTCACTGTGCTCCTATGTCTATACATCAGAGATTGCCAAACTTTCTGGCCTTATGGCCTTATTTCTGGCCTCAATATTTCGTTTCATTCCAGAAGACCATTACCCCTATCTATCCATCTATACCCTCACGCCACGTCCCTTACAGGGTAGGCAGACAGGACAGAGCGCCAGACAGCCCTATCCTTACACACACACTCATATATAGCCTCCGTCACATTCATACAATTCGTCATACACACTCTAAGATTCTTTTAACTCAGAACACGTCCGTCCTTGAGAATCTGGTCTACATGGTCAAGCCATGTGAATCTTGGACGGCCGCGTTTCCTTACACACCTCTTCTTTCTCCATAATTTTTATTTATTGCAATGAAATTTTATGTAGAACCTTCACTCAAAATACTGATTTGAGATAGTATATACCTACCTGGATTATTTAGGTATGGAACCAGGTTTACATATATGTTCCTAGTGGGCGTCGGAGCGCCCATCCTGCTTCCTCCCCAAGGGAGTTTACATAACGCTGCATTATGTGAATGAACATGCTTCTCGTCTCTGTTGAGGAAAAACTTAATAAAAACTTAATGAAAAACTTAACTCAAAATACTCTTGAAGATTTTTTGGTTAATAAATATTTATTCATTGTTTTCTCTTTGTTCCAGGAGAAACTCTCATCGTCTGGTTCTGCCTGGACTACTTATCCGACTTTCTCTACTTGGCCGACATCATCTTCCACTTCAGGACCGGATACCTCGAGGACGGGGTCCTTCAAACCGATTCAGTGAAACTCAGAAACCACTACATGAATTCCACGACGTTTTACATAGACTGTTTGTGTTTGTTACCTCTAGACTTTCTATATCTATCAATCGGATTCAACTCCATTCTCAGATCTTTTAGATTAGTGAAAATTTATAGATTTTGGGCGTTCATGGACAGAACGGAGAGACATACGAATTATCCGAACTTATTCAGATCCACTAGTTTGATTCATTATTTGTTAGTAATTTTTCATTGGAACGGGTGTTTGTATCATATAATATATAAAAATAACGGATTCGGTTCCAAGAACTGGGTGTATCACGACTCGGAGTCGGCGGACGTAGTGAAACAGTATCTTCAGAGCTACTACTGGTGCACGTTGGCGCTTACAACCATCGGTAAGTCAAAAAAATAATCATATTTATATTATCTTACAACTAATTTCACGAATTTTTAATTTTAAATATTTTTTTCGGCTATCCGGTTCACACGAACCGGTTAAAAATTGTTGCTTAATATGCTTAGGATAACTAAAAACAACTAATTATTTATTCATCGAATGAGCAACATCACGCCTATATCATTTAACATTCGTTATGTCAAAGTGTAAAAAAATGTTAAAAGCTAAGGGTAAATTTTCCTGCTTGTCCAAGACTTAAATCTAGATTTATTATGTGTTGTATTGCTTCGTCGCTTGAGAAAGTCTGATGCATTGCCGCCGTACGCTCTGAGTGAAATTTATATTATGTGTGATTGAACAAAGTACTTTTTGTCGGTTATTCGGTTCGCACGAACCGGTTAAAAAATGTTACTAACTTTGATTAAAGAACCCAAAACAAAAACCAAAAAATATTTATAATTATTTTCACGAGAGTGTACAAAAAATGATGTCATTGAGAAGAATATGTAGAAAAACACTGAGAGATGAGTGTGGAAGTGTTTTTACTAAGATGAAATTGTCGGCTAATCGGTTTGTACAAACATTTAAATCGGCTAAACGGTTTGTACGAACCGGCCTGATTTATTATTATTAATAATTAAAAAGTTGCAGGGAAGAAGGGGACAAGCTACATTATTATTTTTTTCTTAATTTCGTTAGCAATTTGTCTTAAATAATTAAACCAAGCGGAAGGAGAGAAACGGTGGTGATAAATTCACCAATAATTCTTTTTCTCCCTCATTTTGTCTCCGTCCAGTTAAAATTTATTTTATTTACATAATAATTACAACTTTGTTTCTTAAATATTGTTTTTTTTTTATTGTTTCATATTGTAAATCTTTTGTCACTCATTTTACACGGCAATTAAATTTTTAAACCAGCCCTCATCGAAATTGTTGGTTTCAAAATTGATTGTATCGAATCAGTGGCGTATATGACGGGGGAGGGATACTGCTACGTATTTTTTTTTGCTTACGTGGTTTCCTAGGTTTGTAATTTCAATTTATCTAACGACCTTTTTTGAGACATTATTGGAACATTTATTTCTTATGACGAAAAAATTTTGGCTGCGGCGCTATTTTCTGTTCCATTTTTTATGGAAAACTTTTTTCTAGAGAATAAACCAAACTACATTACCGACCTACTTCATTTTTGTCTCAGAAACAAAAAAAAAAAGATCTCAGAAAAAAAAAAATACTCTGTTTTTCCATTTGTTGATTTTGCGTCTCTTAAAAGAGTATATGCATATTGACATTTCAAAAATTTCTGAAAACGGGAAACCTTAGATCTCGACAACCGTTACTAAATATGCTTTGGAACAAATAGGGTAGATTCATTAAACATTTATCTAGGGAATGACCGTAAAAAAATACCATATTTTATAGATTTCTTTAAAAAAATGTGAAAAACACCTTTTATATTATCTTTTTTTCCGAAAGACAGAAACTACTCGTTTGCTAAAAGTCGCTGACGTTTTTTTTTGGATGGGTAAACGCGGATGGAAAAAACGCTTTTTTAAAATATCATCGTGCATTGTTCGTCCGATTTTCAACCTCAATGCCGTGGGAAACGACCGTGACGCCAAATTTTTAATGCTAACCTTTCCATGTGTTAATTTTCCCGTCTCTTAATAAAATAAATGCCCAAATTGAAATACTATGAATTAATTCTAATTAGCTAATATTTGATTCTGCGTTGTCACTTTCTGAAAGCAGATTAGAAATGTCGCTTAAATGAAAATGCTTTCTGTAGGAGGGGGGCGGGGGGAGGGGGGGTTTCTGGGTACCTACTTACGCACTTCAGAGAAGTTTTCGCTAAGAAGTCTTAATTATTTAAAACTTTTCATGGCTTTGTTTTAGACTCGCCTTTTGGTAATTGGAGAACAAGGCCGAAAATTAGATTCTTTCTCCAATTTTATTTTTATCGAGAATTTTTTGCTATCATATTTTTTTTAATGAATCTGGGTATATCGATATAAACACAAATACACCTTTGTACACTTCACAGTAAGCTTGAAAATTTTGTGTCGTGAAGTGGAGTAAGTCGGCATCGGGGATCGAACCTGCCTCCATTGGATTAACAGTTGAGCGCGTTACCAACCAGGCTAACGACCAACTCGATTAAGCCGATTTTTATTATAGAATATTTTGTTACGAGTGTGTGCAAGGATAGGGCTTTCTGGCGCTCTGTCCTGTCTGCCTACCCTGCAAGGGAAATGTCGTGAATGTATTAAGCCAGCCGACGATCAGTCGTAAGCCTGATGGAAAGTCCAGCCTTTGCTGTATATCTGTTGAGATGACTACTTCTTATTTTGCCCATTTCGAGTCTGTAGTTCTGGCTATATCGTGGCCAGCTCAGGTCCATTTCTCAAAATCTTTATGGGTAAAGATACGTATGTATGGTTTTAAAAAAAAGACGGTTTATTGATAACACATTGTGATAAATAAAAATATAAATACATACATATCCACGTCCGCTCCCTATGTGGAGCATGTGGTCGTCACCCAGTTTTTCCAGGCTTTTCTATCCTGGGCCAACTCCGTTTCCTGTTCCCATGTCATTCCAGTCTAGCACAGCTCTGATGTGTACAGCCTCTGGATGGTCATTGCAGGCCTGCCCTGACGTCTGTTGCCTACAGGGCGATATTGGACACAGCTGTTGTTGATGCTATCAGCGGGCATACGTAGAATGTGCCCGAGCCAGTTTAGCCTACGAGTCTGTATCACTTGGGTGATAACTGGCTGCTGTGTTCGACTCCTGGCTTCATCGTTAGTGACATGGTCAAACCATCTGACTCCCAGTATTCGCCAATAAAAATATACCTACGGTAGAATTCGGTTAAAAAAATGTTTCCAGTAAAATTAGTTTCTAAATACAGTTAGTAAAACTGTTTTTACAAACTGAAAGAATGGTTAAAAACAAAAAACGTACAGAGAAGATAGTTTTTAAAATAACATTAAATAAGTATTAAGTTTTAATCTTCAGAAAACTCTTAAGATATTACATTATTTTTTGTGTGGAGAAAAGAGAAAATTATGATTTTAAAAGATAATTAACAATTTCCTTTGAAGATTGCTTAATTTCCTTCAGCGGTTTTCAGGTTTTCACACCAGAATTTATAAGCACCCTCACTGAAAGAGAATAACTCCTTGTAAGGGCATTAGATGACACATTAAGATGGTTGACTCTGATCAAACTCTTTGCATTGGACATTTTATTTGGAACTAAATACCGTTCTTTGGGAAATATCTTGAGACATGGGCGTCGCCAGTCTCGGACGGACCCGGAGTGGGGGGGGGGGGGGCAACAAAATTATAAAAAATGATACAGCACAAAAACGTGTAAATAGCGCCGCAGGCGATTTTTTTATGTGCGACATAGTGAAGAGTCTTGATGTGATATTTGAAAATTTATGTAATACTTTGCACAATAATTTGTATGAATTTTTTTTTTATATAAATGTAAAAATGAATAGCGCCGCAGGCAATTTATTTTTATGAAACTGGTGAAGAAAATAATATGTAATATGATGAAAGAATGTGTAGTAGTAATGTGATTTTTGTTTAAATGATGTTAATGATAGTAATGAGATTTTTTAATTTAGTATGAACAATTTTATACCTATTCCAATCTCTAGGGGGCAGGGGGGCAGCTGTCTTAGATATTTTGTCCCATGCCCATAAAGCCCGCATGTCCTGAGGTAATTTGAGGTAGCTGTCTTGTGGCCCAAGCGTTATGTATGCTAGTGAGACTTGGGCATGGCTGAAGAAGGACGATTCAGGGTTAAGTGCAGTGGAAATGAGATGGTTGAGAAAAAATTGTGGGAAAACATTGAGATGTAGGATTAAGAACGAGGTTATCAATATCTTAGTCTCTTTGCACTCCTAAGTTGGCAAAATTAATTACAGGTTGGAACCAGGATGGGGTGTTTCAGAATATCAGGCATCCCCCCTCCACCTGACGCATCTCCCCCCTGCCCTCCCGAATAGGTCCCCCATATAGTTTTCCTCAATTTATCGAAAAATAGTAAGATATAGAAGAAAGCTCTCAACGACAAAAATAGTCCTTCATAAATTCTCTACGCAAACAAAATGTACTGAGCTATATTAGAGATATGAGTGTTTTTTTCGTACAAGTAATATTTAATTCTTCACAATTTCCCTCCCCCCCCGTATCTATCCCCCCTTTTCTTCGCCCCCCACCCCATAGACGGTAAAGTTTCGTGGTAAGCTTCACTCTGTTGTTATTATTATTATTATTACTGCTCATTTAATAATAATAAATTCTTTCTAAACTTTTATTAATTATCTCAGTGTTAGAAGCAAAGTTAATTATGTCTGTCTTCTATGACCAGCACAAAATAACAGCTGTGATTTTTCACAGACTGCTCTTTATGAAGCTAGCCCGAGATTGTGCACTACGTTCGTGGTTGGGGCAATTGGCCGGAGTGGCGGTCTCCCAAGCGGGAGGTGCCAGGTTCAAACCCCGGCGCTGGCGATGTATAGCACACTTTGCGATACAGGCTTTTAGCCTAGTGCAAGGTGTGCAGGAAAGTATTTGGGTTTGTGTATGAAAGTCCAGATCGTTAAAAAAAAATGGCGTGTTAGTCATTTGGAATTTTCATGGTTTTAAGGAAAGTGGTCGGTTACCTCGTTTTGAATACTAAACCCTCATGTTTTTTGTCAAAAATTTGCCTGCGGCGCTGGACCTATATCGTGTTGTGTCCCAGAAACATATCCAGGTGCCTTACTATTGAAATCAACCAGATCCATCAGTTCACCCATTTTTGAAAATATTTCACCTGCGGCGCTATTTGCTAATTTTAATTCCATTTAGCAATAATGCAATTTTAGTTGCCCCCCTAGCTTCGAAGTCGGCGACGAAGTTGTCACTTGTTTTCTCAGGTCCATGGCTCTAACTCCCCCGAAATGAATTCCCTGCTACAGCCCTGGATGCTAGCATGCACTCTAAAATATTTACAGTGAAATCTTTTATAGATAAAATCTATAGATAGCGTGATATAATAAAATGATAAATATCATGTCATTTGTTATATGCACTCTCTGCCAGCCAGTCCTCTCTATCTGTCCTATAAGTAGTGTAGTCACATCAGGGGTGACAGATCTTTCGGACATCAAAAAATGAAAATTATTATTAATAATGATTACCTATCCTAATGATGATTCTTCTTCTTCGTCAGCCTACTCCCGTCCACTCCTGGACGAAGGCCTTCTCCAACTGCTTCCACCCCGCTCTATCCTGGGCTTTCTGGATCCAGTTGACACCAACGCACTTGACTAGGTCGTCTCTCCATTGTAGTGGTGGTCTTCCTACACCCCTGGCAGTCGTTCTAGGTTTCCATAGATTCCATTCCTAGGTTTCAATCTGGGTTTATTGAAATAAACCTAAATACATATTTGTACACTTTACAGTTAGTTTTTTTTCCAAAGGATTTGGGCTTGCATACACAAACCCAAATACTTTCTTGCACACCTTGCACTAGCCCGTATCGCAAAGTGTGGAATACATAGTCAGCGCCGCGGTTTGAACCTGGCACCTCTCGCTCGAGGGACTGCCGCCTCAACCAACTGCGCCAACCATGTACATGTAATTATAACGGTATTACGATTTCTGCCAGACAATCTTTCTCATTTCGAACCACACGTTTACTACCACTGTTTAGTTGAGTGCCCTGTACATAATAATATACTATAAAATATAGAATAATGTAGGTATATTGTATTTTATGCAACACAACGTTCCAGGCAATTACAGAAATCCAGTCGTTTGTTGAATAAGCTCCATTTCTCACTGTCAACGTTACAGAGTGCTAGGTATATTGCATTACTCTAATAATATCTATGTGGATAGATACATATGAATATAATACTGGTATATAACAGTATACAATATCATTATACAGGATGTCCCGTAAGTCAACGATATCCCGTGGAGGGGTGATAGACCAACTCATAACGGACCAGAAAAACGAAATATGACCTTAGTAAAAAATCGCTCGTTCTCGAGATATCGGCACTTTTTTGTTTTTCGTGAAATTCGACACCTTCGCTCAGTTTTTCGATCACCACGGTCACAAAATTCAATATTCTAAGATTCTAATTTTTGATTCGTAATTCTGAATAATCTAGCTATTTCATTTTAATCCAAAATAAAACGTACTATGTCACAATTTTGAAAAAAAGGACATCGTTTCCGGCTCTCGAGTTTTTTGCTTTTTATTGGCAAATTTCGACTCCGTTACACTGTAAAAAAATTGTATCACATTAAGCTGACAAGTTATATTAAAAACTACCTCATTTAGTGTAGTTTTTAAAAAAGTACAAAACTGGACATAGATCCCTTTCCAACGAAAGATATTACTGTTTTACTCCAAAAAGAGCTCATTATAAAAAAAAAACTAACGCAGGGTAATAGGTTCCTTAGGTCCAATATTTGGAGAAGTGATAGAGGATGAAAAAATATGAAAAAAAAGTATTATGAATGTATGTCCAAAAATCAACCGTTTTGGAGTCAGTTTTCGAGATTACAATAAAAAATTCGCCAGGAAACGAAATAAATCCAATTTTTCGCCATGTTCCGTCACGAAATTTTGTTGGCAAACCTCGGATTCAGAACCCCAAAAAACTTTTAGAATGAATGAAATCCAGACTACCCCACAACTTTCCATAGAGAAATGTATCTAAACTGAACTATTTCGCTTGTTTCAGCAAATTTTCAAATGCTTGAACCCAAATTGTTTTCACTATTTCCCTGGATGAATCGTATAACTATGAAATGTTTTAAATTTAAAATAATACCTAAAATCATTGGCGTCGCTAGCCTCGGAGCTAGGGGGGGCAGCAAAAAATAAAATAATTGATATATCATGAAAACCGCGTAAATAGCGCCGCAGACGAATTTTTTTTGTGACACACACTGAGGAAGGTCGTGGTGTGGTTTGGTTTATCCGAAAATGTATGTACTTACTTAATACTTTGCGCAATAATATGCATGATTTTTTTTTAAGTAATAAAAAATAGCGCCGCAGGCAATTTTGTTAATGGATATTTACACTAATTTCAGAAAATTTATGATGTGATGAGAAAATGTGTGGTAATAATGTGATTTTTTGTGAAGTTTTATCATTTAGCATGAAAAGATATATAAGTACCTATTCCAATCTCTAGAAGGGCAGCTGCCCTCCCCCCCTGCGCCCCCTGATGAAGCCCATGTCTATAATGTATTATGTTTGAATTGAAATAAATAATATTATTATAGAGGTTGATGTAACCATAAAGCCGTAGAAAGTCCTTGATAGTATAATTTACGCATGGCTAAATCTAAATTCATATATTGTAATGCTTGTGTCTCTTGTCACAGTTATAATATACAAGCTCTACTTCGTGGCGCAATACAAGTCACCGTGTTCTAGGTCGACTACACCACCGCCACCTTGACATTTCTCTAACTATGATGTAGGATATACATTTTACGCGAGGGTGTCGTCACCGTTGCTATAGATAACTATGGAATGACAGTTCCTTAACAACGAGTATGACAGGCCAGAGACAGGACAGAGTATATTCTGTTACGAGATTTGGCAGGAGTGATGGTCCTTTGCAATATTGCCAATCCTACAGCATGGCTAGTGGCTACATATATCGACATCAATAATTAACAGCTGCTTCATATGACGTCGTTCCATTTCAAACTCTGGCGCTGGCAATGTATTCCACACTTTGCGACACAGGCTTTTAGCCTAGTGCAAGGTGTGCAGGAAAGTATTTGGGTTTGTGTATGCAAGCCCAGATCTTTTTATAAAAAAAAAAACCAAAAAAAACATTGCAGTCTTACTTCGTGGCGTAACATTTAGATGACGATCGTGTATTGTCGGAATCCGAATTATCAATCACCTGGTAGCCATTGAATAAAAAAAATAAGTGAGATTCATGAAAACAGGTCACTGTATTGCGTCATCGTAATTTTTTTTACGAAGGCTTCATTAAACTTCAGTTGTCGTTGTTGTTGTCTGCGTCTACAATTACTTCTTCAAATTTAATCAGCCTACCAACAAGAAATATGAGATATTGCCGTTTTTTAGATACATGTTTGTAACTAAAGTCGTTATTCTCTTTAGCCGTAATAGGTAATTTATTTTCTAATATCCAAAAACCTAACTAGGATTTTGCTCTATCGTTACTCAAAACATGTAGTATGAGAGGTACCCCGTGTGAAACTGATTCCTGGACATATGCACCCTTACGAAAGTAGGTGTAGGTATTATGGTGATTGAAAAATTGACAGTGGGTGCGAATCGCAATGAGCACTGCCACCTTGACATTTCTCTCTTTCACCAGCCATGATGTAGGATTAGTACATAAAACGTTATAGGCGAGGTTGCCGTCACCGTCGCTAGGGAAATGTATGGAATAACAATTCAATTCAATTTCAATTTCAAAATTCTTTTTATTTTTCTTCAATATTTTACACATACAAATATGGTTTCTTAAAACTATACATGTTTCGAGATACCTCCCCAATTAAATAGAGACAAGTCTCGTGTGTGGGGAGTGATTTCTTAACAACGAGTATGACGGACCACGCATTATATTCTGTTAGGAGATTTGACAGGAATGGTGGTTCTGTTTGATCATTATGCTATGTTGCCAACTGTTACAGCACGGCTAGAGTACCTTCTCTAGGAGGCGGTGGATGTATGGTAGTGCGAATCGTACTGGGGGTTTCTAGTACAGTAATATTGTAATACAATATTGTCACAAAGCGTGATGAGACAAGGAGGGAGGGGTGGTAGAAATGACGAAGGGTAGGATCCTGGACGTACTCAGGAAGTGGGTGCCTACTCCGATACCTTATATTATCGTGACCGACAAAAACCCATGAGAATATTGCTCAACGTGAATAAATCCAAAAGACAAAAGCCCTTCATATATTTTTCTTATTTATTTAAAACATGTGTAATTACAATAAGTTGACAGATTAAATTTATATTTGAGAATATAGATCTTAAACTACATATTATAACGTTTACCCCCCTTATAAAGTAAAACTTGTGTTAAGGGGGACAACTTGTGTTCATATCCTCAACGGATCTATCTATCTATCTATACCCTCACGCCACATCGCTTTCAGGATAGGCAGAGAGGACAGAGCGCCAGACGGCCATATTCTTACACACACTCCTAGCTTCCATCACATTCATACACTTTGTCATTCACGCTCTCCGATTCCTTTTACTCAAAACGCGTCCATCCTTGAGGATCCTCAACGGATAAAAGCTAAGATCTAATCATATTTTGAAAATAAAATCAATTGATTTGAGATATACCTAAGTTATTTTAGGTATTGAACTGGATTTATCTGCATTGCACAGACGGAAATACATTACAGTTTATTCTTCAACAGAGACGAGATGCATCTTCATTCACACGATGTAGCGTTATGTTAACTCCCTTGGGGAGGAAGCAGGATGGGTGTTTCGACTCTTAAGGTCTTTTTTGGGGTTTATTCATGTCGAGAAATATTCTTATGGGTTTTTCTCCGGGAACCCTTCTGTTATATATATTTAATATGAGCGACTGAATGCGGAAAGGACGTTTTGGAAAAGCATTTAGTTTTGCGGACAATTTAGTTTGCCCCTTTTGTAATAACCATAGGGTCAAAAAGACTTTACCATAATAGCCTGCGTTTTGAAAGAAGGATGACGAATCAAGGAAATACACCTGCACTCACTCAATTAAATAGCACCATCTATCGCTTTCGAAACTATTTAAAAATATTAAGCTATGACGTCACGGTCATTTCCCGCGGCATTACGGTTCAAAATCGCATGATTTATTTTGTTGTTATTCCCTAGATTTAAATGCATATTATCTATACATTATATATAAGGATTATATATATAAGGATTGCTAGAAATGATTGGATGAAAAACAAAAAAAAACATAATTACATAAAGAAAATAACTAATTTTGAGATGTAAATAAGATGTATAAATGAAATACATAAATGAAATAAATAAGTGAAATACATGAATGAAATATATAAGTGAAATACATAATATGGAAATGTAATGCCACCTAAGTACGGGCTTTGCCTAGTTAGGTGGCAAAATTGTGAATGTATTTATTATGTCTGTTTATGAAATAAAGTATTTATTATTATTATTATTATACAAAAAAATATCTACTACTATGGGTTGGCTGGCAGAAATTGCCGTTTGGCAATAAGTCCGCCCATTGTACAATTATTTTTTTAGTACAATAAAGATTATTTTATTTTTATTTTATTTTATTTTACTTTCGGGAAACCAGTTGCTGTCTTTCGTAAAAAGATCAGAGGTGTTTTTCGTTTTTTTTTTTTTTCAGAAATCTACAAGTAATAAAAAAATTTTTTACGGTCATTCTCTACATTGAACATTAAGCCAGCTGATGATCAGTCACTAGCCTGATGGAAGGTCCATCCTTTGCTGTGTATCTGTTGAGATAACTACTTGTTATATTCAACTACGACATGTAGGAAATTCCGATGTTCTCACAAAACATAAATTGTGGTTTTCAAAAATTAATCTTGACAATTTAAGCCCTTGCTACCAAGAATGACGTCACAGTCATTTCCCACGGCATTAAGGTTCAAAATCGCGTGACAATCGCATGATAAAATGGTAAAAATAGCGTTTTTTCCATTTTTTGGGGTTAATTTTGCTTCTTTCAAAAAACTTTTACGGTTATTTCCTAGATTTTAATGCATATTATCAGTACAAAAAAAAAAATAATCCGCGACTTTCGGGAAACGAGTTTCCGTCTTTCGGAAAAAAGATCAGAGGTGTTTTTTTTTTAGAAATATATACAAGATACTAAAAATATTTTACGGTTATTCCCTAGATAAAGGTTCAATGCATCTACCCTATTTTCTTCCAAAGCATATTTAGTAACGGTTGTCGAGATATATAAGGTCTCCCGTTTTTAGAAATTTTTGGAATGTCGGTATGCATACTCTTAATACCAGTTTGGATTGGTCGCATTGTGTTGGTACGCCTGACGTATTATTGAACTGTAACTAAATGCCGTCATTAATCTATCAATTGTGATCTTAAAACAATTTATTGATGGATATCATTAGAGAATCCATCTTCTCGGCTGCTCAGTTCCATCAGAGTTCCATCAATCAGCAATTCAGAAACCAAGCAATATCGAGTTTCTGCCATTGACACTTTATTATGTACTAGTGTCTAAAAGCCTTCTAAAATTGGCGAAAATATTCATTACCCATTTATCTATCTATATTTAAGTCTCTTATTTAGTATTTAATGCCCAATCCCACCAACTTCCACCTAGGCAGGGAAACCCTAGGTAATTTCCATACAAAAACAGAGATAATATTATTTAAAGAATAAAGACAACAGCAAGCAGAGCATAAATCCATATAAAATTCTACATAAAACTTTCCTAGTTGGGGAGATTCTGGGCGGAGATATTTGGGTACCTAACGTGAAAAAAACAGATAGGTCATAGTTTTAGCGGTCGGATCTCAGGGTATTGTGTCTCGAGAAGTGCAGAATACATCGTCAACGCCGAGATTTGAACCTGGCACCTCCCACTTGGGAGACCGACATTCTTTCGTGATTTTCTTTAATAATTGATTTGTTTTGTGTTTTCAGGTGATCTCCCTCGACCGAGAAGCAAAGGAGAATATCTGTTTGTCATCGCCCAACTCCTATTCGGCCTCATGCTCTTCGCCACGGTCCTTGGCCACGTGGCCAACATCGTCACATCTGTCAGCACGGCGAGGAAGGAATTCCAAGGTAGGAAATTGTAACAAATTAAAAAGCTTAGTTATTCAAGAAAAACCGGAAAATTACGGTTCGTTGAGAATTAAAATAGGTATTGTTTTTGAGTCCCTGTATCTCAAATATTTTTTTATGCTAGAGAACATATTTTGAGTTTATAATAAAGAAAATTTACTCAGAATTAAATTTGATGAGTTCAGTTTTTTCTGTAGCACGAACAGTTTAGGCAGAATTTTGAAAAAAAAAAGAAACAAGGTACCTACAATCAAATTTTGGTCTTGTCGTCATAAAGTGGGTCGCAACGGCCAATGAGATGGATGTTTATTGTTTATAAAAAAATTGTGATTACCAGTGAGGTTGTATTGTCGCAAATTTGCGAGGCGGGTGATATATTATTCAAGTACAAGTGTACCCGTAAACATAATTAATCTTTGTGAACATAGTTAATCTTTGTGAATGCCGCTCACAAGATCCAATTGGACGGCAAACATGGATGAGTTTGTGAACACTCTGAAATCTTTATGTGGTAAAATAGATCAATTGAACAAAACTGTTTTGGAGCAGAGAGCGGTGATTGAGAGACAGGGCTCCACTATTGTCTCTCTGAGTGCCAAGATAACTGCACTGGAGGGGGCCTCGCAACTCGCTCAGGAGCGCAGAGTCTCTACCCTGGTGACGGCGGACAACGGGGGGTCTTCAGCTGGTACGCGCAGGCGGTCTGGCGGTCTGACGTCTGCTCAGCCTGGCCACTCTTCAAGATTGTTGGAGCAGCCCCGAAGGGCTGTCACGGCGTCTGTGAAGGCTTCTGGTGTGGCGCGGGGGAGGGTTTCTAGCTTGCCGTCTACTTCGAGCGTGCCATCTACTTCGAACGTGCCATCTACTTCGAGCTTGCCATCTACTCAGGGGCTACCGGAAACTCAGGGGCTTATACCGGAGGACTCGAGACAGGGGACTGGTGGAAGTGTGGCGCCGGGTTTTTCTGGCTTACCAGCGACAGGGTGTGAACAGTTGAACCCCTGGGTGCCTGTGCTTGCCAGGAGAAGGAGACCGCGCAACATCTTAACCGGTTCAAAGAAGAGCGATACAAAGCTTAAATCGGCTCCTCGCCTTTCATTCTTGCATGTGTGGCGGCTGCACATTGACACATCCGTAGAGAGCTTACAAGAGTTCCTCAGGAGTGTGGAGGACAGTGTGACAGACGTAGAAAAGTTGACAGCTAGAGGCGACTACGCCTCTTTTAAATTCTCGGTTTTGCATAGCTCAGCAGAGAAGTTTTACAACCCTGACATTTGGCCAGAGGGAGTACACCTAGGAAGATATTACGCGCCCAGAAAATAATGGATTATATATATATTGATACTGATGATCAGACAAATTACACGAGGACGGTCGATTTTGATGCGTGGTGTAAGCAGTCTAGACTGACAGACACCAATGGGCGATCGCTAACTGTCCTTCATGTGAATGTAAATTCCCTACACAAATATTGGAATGAGCTGCTACTTCGCCTGCAGAATGTCCTTGTGGATGTGGAGGTCCTGATCTTCACCGAGACGGCCTTAAGAGAGGACAATGTATCACTCTATACCCTCCCAGGATTCAACTCTTACAGTTTCTGTAGGAAGAGGAAGAAGTGTGGTGGAATAATTGTGTATATAAAAGATTATATTACTTTTGAGGAAAATCCCTCACTAGATACTAAATATTTTGAATGTGTATGTGGTTGTTTGAATCTCAAAGGTGTTTATAAAATTTACATTGTTGCTATTTACAGGCCTCCTAAAACAAGTAAAAGTGAATTTATAAAGGAATTAAATGCAATACTATCGCATAAATTTAATTTAAACGATGGTTTGCTCCTTATTGGTGACACTAATATCGATATTTTGTGTGAGGAGGAAAATACTGTAAAAGAATATGAACATGTAATGTCTGATCATTATTTGTCGAAGTGTATACATGATATTACAAGAGAGGCCGTGGTGGCTGGTAGAATAACAAGGTCGTGTATAGATCATATCTATTATAGATGTGGTAGGTGCATATCTACTCTGCCCGCCCCCGACTTGCACTCTTGTGTATGGAGGGTGGCGGTGGCTGATCACTTTGGCGTCTCGCTTTCTATTAACTTCTCTTTACCAAATAGTTTCAATAACAATAATGACAAATCGTCACACGAGGGCAATGCAGTTCTATCGCAAAAAAAGTTTAATTCTCAACTGAAATTTGTTGATTGGTCTTCCCTATTACTTTTAGATGATTGTAATGATGTGTATAACCGGATGAGGGAAGTTTTTCAGTGTCTGTACAATTCTTGTAATGTGTATAATAAGACCTTAGGTAAAAAAAGAAACTCCCCTTGCAATAAATGGATGAATGTTGAACTGTTGGATAAAGTTAAGCATAGAGACTTTTTATTTAGGAAATGGAAAAGTTGCCCAACAAATAAAAACTATGAAAGAGAATACAAATGTTTTAGAAACTCTGTTAACAAGTTAATTATGAGAAAAAAATCCATTTTTTATGCAAACATGTTTACCAATAATTTAAATAATGTAAAAAAGACTTGGGATTGTATTAATTCAATTTTAGGACGCAAAACAAAAAGTAATTGCGACCAAATTATTTTGAAGTATTTTGCCAAGGATTATAATGTGGAAGAAATTTCCGAAATGTTTGTCACTTACTTTTCTGATAGCGTTTCGCAGATGCTGCATCATTGCAATATGACTGCGATTAACATTAGCCCACCGATTGCGTTAGGAAGTATGTACTTGCCTGACATACAGGTGGCTGACGTTGTAGATATTGTTGCAAAACTCAAAACATCGTCGGCGGGGGTCGACAACATTCGAATTAAAGACATTAAGCAGAATGTTGACTTACTTGCTCCTTTGTTAACTCACTTAATAAATCTCATTATAAAACAGTCTACAGTACCTGACATTTTAAAATGTAGTATTGTACGCCCAATATACAAAAACGACAAACATAATGTTTTAAAAAATTATAGACCTATAAGCATATTACCTGCAATTGAAAAAATACTGGAAAAATATTTATTAAAGAACCTTACTGCTTATCTCCGAAAATTTAATCTCATGGACCCATCTCAACATGGCTTTCAAAAAGAAAAGAGTACTGAAACACTTTTGGTTGAATTTTCTGATTATGTGAATGCTGAATTAAATAACAGAAATCATGTTCTGGTCTTATTTATTGATAATTCGAAGGCATTTGATACCATCAACCATAGTAAGCTACTGTTCATGCTGGAATGTATTGGTGTCCGTGGTCATGTGCTTCAACTTTTTAGGAATTACTTAATAAATCGTAAAATTTGTGTTAGGATCTCAGATCATTGCAGTAGTAGTAGAGAAATTCGGGCAGGGGTAGCTCAGGGCTCCATTTTAGGCCCTACCCTGTATTTAATATTTGTTTCTGTAATGAAAACCCTTTTTCTAAATGTTAAACACTATGTATATGCAGATGATACTGCCTTAGTTATTGCTCATAGTAATGTTGAGGTAGCGGCTAAGCTTTTACAACGGGATTTTAATAAATTATTGCAGTGGTCCCATGATTTTGGGCTTCTGATAAATGCTAAGAAAACTAAGTTGATGCACATTAGAACACCACACACTATTTGTAATATGTCACCTTCAATTGTATCACATGACCATGAGTGCATTCATAAAAATGTTGAGCTTCCCGCTTTATGTTCCTGTCAGTGTATTGACTTGGTGAATGATTTTGTATACCTAGGTGTTTGTATAGACGATAGATTTAAGTGGGATGCTCACGTGAATAAAGTATGTAAGAGGTTACGCTCAATAGCTGGGCAAATTTACAAAATAAAATATTTCGTGCCCAACCACGCTCTGTTGACTGTTTACAAGTCTTTGGCTGAATCAGTGATTAGATATGGAATCAGTAGCTGGGGTAATTGCACTAATACTAATTTGAAAAGGGTAATGTTGGCACAGAAATCTATATTGAGGCTGATAACAAGAAAAAACACCCGCGATGATATTTCTGTTTATTTTAAAAAATTGAATGTTTTGACAGCCAAAGGATTGTTTTGGAATAAAATTATCGTAGACCAGTTTCAAAATGATGAATACAAAATAGTACCGCAACATGAGCACAGCACTAGATTTAGAGTGAATGATGGGTATTGTATACCCAAATGTAATAACAAATATGGTAAACGTACCCTGAGCTATAATGTCCCCAAATTGTTAAACATGTTGCCGACTACCATTAAGAACTGTAAGAGTAAACGTATGGTAAAGAAACTCATAAAAGAATGGTTGCAAAAATGTAACTTTATTTATACATAATCATTTCTCATTGTTTTCCTATATATGTTATACCTATGAGTATTTTTGTGGTGTGCAATGTTGATGTAATGAGTACGCGCCGACAAACCTGGATAAGGTTTGGCGTGACTCTGTATATCAACATGCATACTGTACACTGCTTGATGTAATTGGTAAATATTTCACAGTTGTTGCAATGTATGTGTATGTTAATATTGTTATTATTGTTGCAATAAAGTGTTCTCACCTGTAAAGCATCAAAAAAAAAAAAAAAAAAAAAAAAAAAAAAAAAAAAAAAAAAAAAAAAAAGTATTTTTGTATCTTACAGTACAGGATCAAAACTAACAACATACAGAAAATCAGAACTACCGGACCTTTTGCTCAAAAAATGTGTATTTCTTTTGTGATACTATTTGACTTAGGTACTGATTTCGTCAATGTGAAATTGGTTGAAATCGAATAGCGTAGAATGAATTCTAATTGAAGATAGAATGCCTCGTAAAAACTGTGTTATTGCTCGGGTTGATTGTAAGATATTGCTTTTGCAATAAGTCCGCCTTTTGGCACGCTACCATAATGTCTTGTTTTTGTAACTATGAACATTTTTTTGTCTAATAAAGATTTCTTTATTTTTTTTAAGAAGTGAACTTGTTATTATCCAAATAAACCCAAATACACCTTTGTACACTTCACAGCAAGCTTGAAAAGATTCTGTCGTGAAGTGGAGTAGGTCGGCATCGGGGATCGAACCCGCGCCCACTGAATTAACAGTCGAGCGCGTTACCAACCAGTCTACTGACCATTCATATTTATTATAAGAAGGAAGTCTGTTTTTCTGTTCTCTCTGCCTATCCTGTTAGAATAGAACAGAATATAACTAAAGTCTTTCGTTGTTTGTACGTGCGTCCCAGCTCGTACGGCACTTGTTCAAAGTGGTGAGACTTACCTTATGGCGTAAGATGGGGAGACCCCACCCCAACACGTCTCATGTTGCACGTATATAATGCCACCCTCCCTTTCTATAACTAATTAACTGCGTATCATGGAGTAATTATTAATGGAGATTACCTAATTACTCAGTGCATTCACACTTAATTACATAGACAACATGGGATGTGATTTAGTGGTGTCTTACGTGCGATGTTCATTATGCTCCCGGAATCATAATTTTAAAATCATTTTTTTATGTAAATTTTAAAATCTCACGTTTTATCAAGGCAAGAACTTGCCATCAAAAGGAGAACTGGAATATTTGGGTCTTTTTACTGGAAATTGTATTCTAATAATTTTTGGTTGCTATATTTATTTATTTATTCAGTCATACACGACCGTATGACTTTTAACATATTACAAATATTACAATTTTTACCATAGTAAATTCAAAATTATTGTATCGAAGAAAAGGTAATAAAATGCATAAAATATTTGATATACACACTTAGTGGAATAATATAAAAATAATCCAGTTGTATGACGTATACCTGTAGTACAAATATCAATTAACAATGATAGCGTTACAGTAGGTAGGTTTAGTTTTATAAGTACATATGTATGTATATATATATATCTTATAGATATGTTTATAAGTGAGTAATGTAAGCCTGCAATGTAAGTACCAATTTGGGACCTTCTTGGGCCGCCGCAGTACGTCGAAAGTCGTAGTTTGACTTTAATATAAATTTTTAAAAATAAATTGTCGTGATATTCAGAATTTCCGTTGGCCGTTTATGTCATAATAAATAAAAAAAAAAAGTTGTAAAATTCACCTTTTACAAAATGAATTGTCTATAATAATATGCCAAATTATTATGATTATTCTGCTAAAATCCCTCAACTTTGTGAACACCCTTTACAACTAGGCAATCAGTGATATCAAGATTGGTTGAATAATCAAAGGTACTTACCTAATAAACATGTCGTAATTTCAGAGAGATGAATGACTGTAAGACATCGTGTGGTGATTTGAATGATTTTTTTTTTTTTTTTTATATGTTTATTTTCCGAATAAAATACATGTTTTACAATACAATATAACAACAAATGCATATAAAACAAAATTATTGTTGTATCGCACCCAGCGAAGCTGCGTAGTGCATGCTTGTGTCCGGGTGGCGGTCTAATCTAATATAATTCTAGGTACATTTCACTTAAACTAATAAACTTAAATGAATAACAAAGTTAAATGAACAACAGAATTAAAAATGAAAACAAAAACACTCAAAGTTTTGAGATATACTCCTTTAATTTTTTTTTGAAAAGAATATAATTTTCTGTATCTCTTAACTCTTTGGGCAACTTGTTATAATATCGTATTCCCTGATGCACAAAGCCATTCACCATGGTAGTCGTTCTATTTTTGTTGAATAGGAGGACGGTACCCAATCTCTCTCTATTACTGACTTCGATAAGTTTTTTATCCTTATACTTAACTACGTGGAGAATAGCATCTTTCATGAATATTTTCTTAATATCTAGAACTTTAAAGTCGCCGAATACGTTTACTGTTGGATATATTCTAGGTTTTTCCAGTATTATTTTTATTAATATTCTTTGTATTATTTCTATTGGTAATAAGTTTGTAGGGAATGCCCCACCCCACGCCACTATTCCATATTGGAAGAGTGACTGGGCGAGTGCATAATATGCCATTTTCAGTCTGTTTAACGTTAAGATGTTTCTGAGGCGCAAAAAAATATAAATTAATTTTCTAGTTCTATTAACCAATATGTCTATATATTTTTTCCATTTTAAATTATTATCCAATAAAATTCCAAGATATTTTATATCTCTCATATTAGATGTATCTAGTATGAGATGTGAAGACCCTCTTTCACTGTAGATCGATTTATGGTTTCTGTCACAGGAGAAAGAAAATTGGGAATTATTCTGATCAGTTATTTCGACAAGAAAGTGACTAAAATTGAAACGTTTTTTTTAAATAAAGTTCATAATATTATGTGATATAGGTACATTGATTTGTGAAGCATTTTTTAGAATGTAAATGTACTAACAAACCGAATAAGTAACAAAAAATGATATAAATAGATGTACTATGTATGTAGTATTCATTTATTTACTTAATGGTTGATTTTTATTTATAGTATTTATTTATTTACATTAAGTTTTCTTTTCTTTTCTCGGGGTGACTGTAAGACATTGCTTTTGCGACTAATTTACATATAAACATGCTGTAAAATCATGCCAAAATCAATGGTGCACAACAAAAAATAATTTAGTACAAAATGCGCATCGAAAATGACAAAAATCTATGTTAAAAATCATGCTACCTAAATCGATGTTACAATAAAATATACTACTCAAATCGATGTTACAAGAGAATATACTAGGTACAGAAATCGATGTTACAAAAAATTAACGACGTTTTTTAAAAAAAAATGTACGTCGCGTCATCTCTACGTAACGGAAATGTCTGAAAAGTTACGACGTACCGCCAAATAAAAATGTTCATATTAAATGTACGTTCCGTGAAAATATTATCAACATTTTGTCGCACCCTTTGTACTCGGGTCCGCATCGTATAAAATAATATCATAAAATCAGTTAACATAATTCTCGTGGAAACCGGGTATGAATGTTGCGCAGGAGCAGGAGGAGAACTTTTGCAAGTTCTTCAAACATATACGGGATTTTTAAAACACTTCTCGATTGGTTATTAGCGAAAATTATTCGTCTAATACAATATTATCCCATTGACATAATATTGCGTGTACATAAAATTATGGTGACGATGTGGTTACAATCTTGTAGACTAGTTTGTACCTTCGTTTTTTCTTTCCATGCCGTCCTGCCACTCGCCAATCTCAATTCACTTCCGTGTAGGTGCTACAACGCATGCTCTCAATAATCTGCTCCATATAACTGCTTCTTGGGTGACCTCTCACATTGCTGCCCTCTACCATTCCTTCTGCTATAATAATATGCAAAATAAAAATTTAATTTACCATAAGAATGTGCCTATGCATAATAATTAAATAATTATACGTGTAAGGATAGGGAACTCTGGGTCGCAATTCTGGTTCTTTTTGTTACCTTAAGGAAGGTCTCCTTAAGTAAAGATACTAACGCTTTCGAAAGATGTCTCTAACAACAATACGATTCTTGATCGTATCTTGTTAAAGATGATCCTTACAACGCATGGTAAGGCAAAAGTCCTTATTTATACCATTTTTTACCTGTGATACTATTGTTAAGTCCTACTTAGTAGAGTTGTCTGCCTTCTCTATTGTTTCACAGAAGGATTTGTCAAAATCCGCCATTTTGGTATTCGAGACATTGTTGGTTGCTACAAGTTTGAGCCGGAAAAAATTGTATTTTTAGATCATCTCGGCTGCGAATGGGATAGAATACGATGGCAGAAATAAGTAATAATCATTTTTACTTACGTTTATGTGCCAAATTAGTTCATTTTATTACAAATTTAACACGTGAAAATAACATCCCGGTTAATACCCGGTGGGTAACTTAAGGACAGTATTAAGGAAATTCATTCGCCTTCGTTAAGGAATTCATATGTCATCGAGAATCGCAACATAAGCGAATGTATCCTTAAATAGTCGCCTTAAGAGTATGCATACCGACATTTAATAAATTTCTAAAAACGGGAAACCTTCTATCTCGACAACCGTTACTAAATTTGCTTTGGAACAAAAAAGGGTAGATGCATTGAACCTTTATCTAGGGAATAAAAGATTTTTAATATCGTGTATAGATTTCACAAAAAATATATTTAAAAACACGTCTGATCATTTTTGCGAAGGACGGAAACTCGTTTCCCGAAAGTCGCGGAGTAAAATTTTTTTCTTGTACTGATAAAAGGCATTAAAATCTAGGGAATAACCGTAAAAGTTTTTTGATAGACCCAAAATTAAAAAATGGAAAAAACGCTATTTTACCATTTAATCATGCGATTGTCACGCGACTTTGAACCTTAATGCCGCGGGAAAAGACTGTGACGTCATTCCTGGTGCCAAGCCCTTAAGTTAAGGAAGAAAGAAAGAGAATCGCATCCCTGGTGATCTGTTTTCTCTGCCTTCTCCGCAAACCGCGTGATTTTTGCCAGGTTACAGCTAGTTACATTATAAAATATGTACAGAGAGCATCGCATTAAGGATAATTTACACTACAAAGACAAACTTGGAGTATTTTTTATATTATGTATTTGTCGAATGTCTTGTTGAAAAATACATAAAAATACATACATATTTATAACAAGCTGCTGCAGTCATATCATCCCCAGCGATGAAGACATTAAAATTAATTTATGCCCTAATGATTTGCAAATTAGGTAGGTATTTTCATGGGCGTCCTCAGGGGCAAGGCAGGGAATCAGGGTTCCATGTCAAAATCTCAAGTGACAAAATCTCAACTGTCAAAAAGGTAACCTACTATTGACAGAATCGCAACTCGTAACACCGGGAAATCTGATTGCGAATCTGTCAATAGTAGGTTACCCTTTTGACAGTTGAGATTTTGTCATTTGAGTTTCTGTCTGGTTACCGGGAAGCAGATGTCTCCCCCTTAGAGATTGGAATAGGTATATACTTTTTCATACTAAATGATAACCTCACAAAAAATTACATTATTACCACACATTTTCTCATCATATCATAATTTTTTATCAAAATCCATCAAATTTCAATTGTTTCATAAAAAAATTGCCTGCGGCGCTATTTTTTATTAAGTTCTTTTTTGTAAAACATTTTTCATGCATACCTATTATTGTGCAAAGTATTAAGTATATAAATTTTCAAATAAAACCAAACTGCATCACGACTTTCTTCATCATGTCTTCAAAATTGTACACATTAAAAGGAAAGTATTAAAAAATTGTTTAGTTCATTTAAAGAATAAATAAATAAATAACCTATACTAAATTTAATTGCAAGTAGAAACTAATTATAATAAAATAGTGATAATGCATTCATTATATTATAATTAATTAGTAATTTATAAATTAGTAATTCCATATAATTATATGAATGAGTTTTATTGGCCAACACTATTGTTTAAAATAATATTTGGCATCACCATTGCATTGGTTTGGCGCAGAAAAAAATACAATACGCAGACAATACAAACAGTGCAATTATTGCTGTAGTTTGTATTGTTCTGACTCTAGTCAAGACTCTGTATTCGCGGGGGTGTATTTTAGAATGATTTCGCGATTTGTGTAATTAAGAGTATTGAAGGAAAATCCCGCGGGCTTAAGGCCCTCCACATCCCCGGGTAGCTCAGGCGCATTAATAGCGACCTCTTTACCCGCACTTCTAGCAAAATATTATTAAGAGGTGGGCCCAGGGTTAGCCTTAGGGAGCCCCCCGGCAAACCCCACCCCCGAATTACGTTCCTTCAATATCCTTGTCCAAGGAGGTTACAAAATTTCACTTATATGTAAGTCTTACGAGCTATATTATTCTAATTACAACGTATATTATTAATTCAATCTTACATAATATATTTGATCTTACATGGAACACCATAATACACACATACGCACACACACAAACACACACACACACACACACACACACACACACACACACACACACCCTCCCTCACACACACACACACACACACACACACACACACACACACACACACACACACACACCCTCACACACTCACACACACACACACTCATATGGAAGGACACAAGTAATTAAGAGTAACCATATTCTTCTTCTTCCGCAGCTACTCAGGTCCATTGTTAGACATAGGCCTCCCTTTTAGTCCTCCACAGCTCCCTGTCTTGGGCACACTGCGTCCATCCACCACCGGCACATTTCCTAATATCATCAGACCACCTTGCCTGGGGTCTCCCGACGCTCGCTCCTTCGGCTTGTTCTTGGCATAGGACCATATTGACATTTCAAAAATTTCTAAAAACGGGAGACCTTAGATCTCGACAACCGTTACTAAATATGCTTTGGAACAAAATAAGGTAGATGCATTAAACCTTTATCTAGGGAATGACCGTAAAAGATTTTTTTATATCTTGTATAGATTTCTCAAAAAAATGAAAAAAATCCCTCTGATCTTTTTTCCGAAAGACAGAAACTGGAGAAAATTTGTTATGCATTAAAATCTAGAGAATTACCGTAAAAGTTTTTCGATTGAAGCAAAAATACGCTATTATTACCATTTTAACATGCGATTGTTCATGCGATTTTGAACCTTAATGCCGCGGGAAATGACCGTGACGTCATACTTGGATCATGAGCCTTACGAGGATGATTATCCCTAAAACATTTTTCAAGTCTTCAAGGTGCAAAATCGCAAGCATAATCGCATGATGTAATTTTAGTAACAGGATTTTTTACGTATTCGGGGGACAGTTTCACTTTTTTCGGAAAAGTTTAATAACTACTCGAAAAATTGCTCGTGGTAAGAGAACCTCTATAGAAATTTTACGAATACCTACTTGACTTACAGGACACTCCCAAAAATATAAAAAAAAGAGTGAGGATCTTCAAGTTTTTCAAGATCAATTTAAAAATAATAATAATAACAATCTGGGTTTATCGAAATAAACCCAAATACATCTTTGTACACTTCACAGAAAGCTTAAAAGCTTGTGTTGTGAAGTGGAGTAGGTCGGGGATTGAACCCGCGCCCACTGGATTAACAGTCGAGCGCATTACCAACCAGGCTACCGACCACCTCAAATAATTCATGAGTTGTGAAGGTCTTGTTAGGATTTCCCCATGAGAAACGTATTGCAATTTTATACGCCACAAAAAAAATTGCGAAAGTAAAAATCGCGAAAGTTGAAACCGCGAATAAGAAGCTTCAACTACTAGTATATTGCATTGTATGTGGTACATTTAGTACACTAGCACCCCGGATATCACAATATACACTATACACAGGGTGACCACACTAAATTAACAGATAACACTCGCGGTATTTGACAACTAGTAGCCAACAATAATAATCACAAACGTACACATATTATTTTATGTGACCTTTTGTGTCCGGCTTATTCCGGGCAACTCAATTGACCAATGAACGAATTGAAGTTGAAATTTCATACGTACCGTTAGTTTTGATAAATTGTTGGAAAATGTGTGGAGAATGGTTGTTTGTTTTCGTTTTTTTTCCGTTAGGGGCGCGCCGCGCGCTTATTTGAAATTTAAAGCTCCCGACCCAACTATGACGTCACGGTAATGTCCTACGGCATTAAGACTCAAAATCGCATGATTAAATGATAAAAATAACTTTTTTTTCATCCAATCTAAAAACATTTACGGTTATTTCCTCAATGCAATTACCAATACAAAAATTCTCCACAAGTTTCTGTCTTTCGGAAAAAAAATCAGAGGTGGTTTTCACATTGTTTTTGAGAAATCTATACAAGATACGTATAAAAAAAATCTTTTACGGTTATTCCCTAAATAAAGGTTCAATGTATCTTCTCTGTTTTTGTCCAAAGCATATTTAGTAACGGTTGTCGAAATCTAAGGTCTCCCGTTTTTAGAAATGTATAAATAGAAATGCATACTTACTCTTAATATATATATATATATATATATATATATTTTTCTTTTTTCTTTTTCTTTCTAAAAGTCTAATATTGTTTTGATACTATTCTTGTTTTGATCTTAATGCTATTGTTATTACTTGCATACTGTTACTATTGTCATTACTTTTAATTTCAATACTTTACTTCTAATACTATTGTTTTTATTTTCTTCTTTCTTATCTTATTATTTTTTTCTTTCTAAGCCAAATCAAATGTAACCAAAGGCTGAAACTGATTTACCTTAGTACGGGCTCTGCCTAGTTAGGTAAACCTAATTTTAATGCTTATGTATAAGTGTTTAATTTACAATAAAGTTTATAATTATTATTATTATATATTTTATTTTATGAAGAAATATACGAGCAACGATAGTTCTTTTAAAAAAATCCGATTGCATATTTTGTTACTAATTAATATATTTTTTGAATATTATTCCTATAAATACATAAGTATGAATTTTTTTATCTATTCTATAGCAAATATTCTATTCTAGCAGTCCTTAAAACACGAGTATTGACAATATTTCGGTTTAAGAATTAACCCCGGATATTTGAATTATTTTGGATACAGATACAGATATACATACAAACATTTTGACACATTAATTGTTGTAATTTTCACAGTAAAGCGCACTCACACGTTCCTGCATGCATGACAAACCATCAGCTAATTATCACTACATCATCATGCAATCACATTACACAACAGATTTCATAAAACACTTCATTAGCTGATTTTTTTTAATGTCACAATATATTAACGAAGTATTCCTACAACAGTGCAGAAGAGTTAAGGATGAACATTGTCGGGCTTACGACCGACCTCGGCTGGCTTAAGTGATCACTTTACACTCGAGAAACACTCGCCAATTCAGTTCACCCCGGCTGGGATTTGAACCCAGACCTTCGTCTCGCATAGTAGGGATCTTAACCACTACACCACGAGAAGCGACGGCTGTGTTGTCGAATTCCCTATACATTAAGTACCTATGTATTGTAGCCAATTTATACTGTTGCAGGAAGAGATGGTATTATTTAAATAAAAATCATTAATAAATAAAAACATTTCCGAGACTGACCTGGTCCGATCATGTCGACCAGATCCTCAAGGATGGACGCGTTTTGAGTAAATGGAATCGGAGAGCGTGTATGACTGCATGCATGGATGTGACGGAGGCTAGGAGTGTGTGCAAGGATAGGGCTGTCTGGCGCTCTGTCCTCTCTGCCTACCATGCAAGGGACGTGGCGTGAGGGTATAGATAGATAGATAGATTTAGTAGTTATTGGTAATTGTTGCGTAGGATGGGGTAGCCGCTCTTTTACCTGATTCAATAAATGTTTCAATTGAGAGCAGACTCTGTCAATTTTCTGAAAAAAAAGTCTATTTTCAAAAAAAAGAAATCTGTTCTAAGATTTCATAAGGATTTAAAAAAAAAGGAAAATCATTTTTTAAAAAAAGAACTAAATCCAAAATAAAATATTTCCAGAGACGGAGTTATTGGAGGGTAAAACATGATATGTCTTATTTAATTTATACGTGAAATTTAACCAGAGAAGAAAGAAAGTAGGTACCTAACGCTGAAAAAAAAAGAAATATGAAAAAAATGTGTTTTCTCCAATCTTTCTCCCTCTTTCTGATTTTCGTATCAGAGGCGGAAATTGGAAAACCCCGACAATCTTTAAAATGTCATAAATTCTATTCTGATTAGTTAAGGAAAATAAATTACTGTTTTCGACACGAATATAGGTACGAGTCAAGTACCTAATGTCTAAAGTACCAATTTTCGCGATAATCGTGTACAAAGGAGAATGCAAAAAAAAACAGGTCCGGCGCAAACGAAATGTAACTCAAATGATAGGTAAAAATGAGTAATTAATGCTGGGTAGGGGGCATCATCGAAATTAATGGTAAAATGTGTGAAATACCTATTCGAAGTTTTACAGGGGTCACATAATTATATTAGTAAAAGGAGCATTAAACAGTTACAATTGCGGTTTAAAAGCGTATAATATGATAAGTATAAGGTATAGCCCGTCTTTTTCTTCGTTATCAGCCTTGGTCCTCCTAACTAAGAAATAATGTTTTTTAAAAGATCGTTGCAACATACGAACTCCTGAATTGATAGCATCGCTGTGTCTCCTGAATTTAGAATAGGTATTTCACACATTGAGCTATCAATTTCGATGATGCCCTCTATGCACTATTAATTACTCATTTTTACCTATCATTTGAGTTACACTTCGTTTGCGCCGGGCTTGGTTTTTTTTCCATACTAAATGAGCATTCTCCTTTTGTACTTATTTTAACTTACGTTCTCGACAAAAGGTTCACGCGCCATTATGTCCACACGACCGAATGCCCACACCGCGTTAGGGCCAGTGACAAATTGTTCAATGATAAATGGTCCAACGGCAAAAGGCCCGGCGACAAAAAGTCCTACGGTACGACAAGAAACAAAATTAGAAAACGCGTTTTTTTAGAATGAAATTTGATTCCAAAATGTTCATTATGTCACATATTAATATATCGCATAGGCTTTATGTGAAGTTGACATTTAGTTGTGTGGACATTATATCGCATGGGCATTTTGTCGCGTGGACAATATATCAATGCGGGCATTTTGTAGTGTGGACATTATCGCATCTGCCGGCGCAAAGGCATTTTTATGCTGTTATGTCGGTAGATGTTCTTAATAAAGAATAATAATAATAATTATATCGCACGGGCATTTTGTCGTGTGGATATTTTATCACATGGGCATTTTGTCGTGTGGACATTTTATCACATAGGCATTGTGACGTGTGGGCATTTTATCAAATGGACCAATTATTAATGTCCCTCGTGACACGGTCATAGAAACTCCGGGGTAAATCTTTATTTTATTTATTAATTGTATTAAAATAAAGCACCGGTCGGCGTAACAGCTTATTTTTTCCGAGAATTCATGTTTTTATGCTGGCGCCAGATTTTGGTCAACCCTCCACGAGTTTTGTGTGAATGAGTAAAAAGACGTACGGACAGGGTGATTGTCTTGAATTGTATAGGTAAACGCTTTTTTACTCATTCACACAAAACTCGTGGAGTGTGGGCCAGCATGTGGATGAGGCATTGCACCCCAGAAATCCGTTTCTCGTTTCGGATTAATGTGTTTTCTCTACAGAATAAGTTGAGAAACGCAATATATTTTTAAATTTCAGACATATTATTATATGTACACTATACAGATTCGTGTAGAATGGTAATATATTTCCTTCAGATTCAGAGATTGTAATTTAATATTTTGCACGAAAAAAAAATACGTTTCACAAAAATATAGGTAGCTAAAAAATTGGTAGCTTAGGTACCTACTATAGGTGAGATTCAAATATTTATAGGTAGGTACTGTAGGGATATGTTCGGTTGCGATTTATGAATCGAATTTGATTTTATTGCCTGCAGGTTTTTTTTATTTAAATCTGGGTTATCGAAATAAACCCAAATACATATTTGTACACTTCACAGTTAGTTTGAAAAGCTTATGTTGTGAAGCGGAGTAAGTCGGCATCGGGGTTTGAACCCGCAACCGCCGGATTAACAGTCGAGCGCGTTACCGACCAGGCTACCGACCACCTCAAAAACCCAGTTCTCTCTGCCTATCCCGCAAGGGAAGCATGGTGAGGGAATAGAACAAAAAAAATGTTTTTTTTTCTGCTAGTGTCCACTCTTATTACGTGAGATTGTCTATGCATTTGTGTTACGGTGTGTTTGTGTGTGCGTGTTAGGGTGTGTGTGTGTGTGTGTATGCAGTGGTGCATTCACTGCACCGTCGGAACCTACGTCATAGCAACAAACTATACAGCATGTTGCAAAACTGTCAACATTCCTAAATGCAGTAACCATAGAGAGATAAGAATCTACCTACATGAGTAGAACAGTTTGCGAAATTTGAATTATCTGATAATTTGTGTATAGCTAGCCAGGCGCGAAGCTACCTATGAACACGAAGTTAACTTTTGGATAAAATGATAGGTATAATAGTGTCTAATCTGACGTAACGCAATAAGAAATGTTAGCCCCGGCTTCCCTTCTGCAGAAATCCACTCTTCGCCACTGATTGCTACGAGTAGGTATGTGATATTGAAAGAGTTATATACCTACAATAATGTTACCTGACCCAGCTATGACGTCACGGTAATTTCCCACGGTATTAATGTTCAAAATCGCGTGAACAATCGCACAATAAAATGGTAAAAATATAGTTTTTTTACATTTTTTGGGGTTAATATCGCTCAAACAAAAAAACTTTTACGGTTGTTCTCTAGATTTTATACATATAATTAATTTCGGGAAACGAGTTGCTATCTTTCGGAAAAATGATTAGAGGTGTTTTTCACATTTTTTTGAGAAATACGAGTATACTATACAAGATATCAAAAATGTTTTACGATCATTCCCTAGATAAAGGTTCAATGTGTGTCCTCTAATTTTTTTTCCAAAGCATATTTAGTGAGGTTGTCGAGATCTAAGTTCGTTTTCATTTCTTTAAAAAAGAATCTGGGTTTATAGAAATAAACCCAAATACACCTTTGTACAGTTCACAGTAAGCTTGAAAGGCTCGTGTCGTGAAGTGGAGTAAGCCGGCATCGGGGAGCGATCCCGCGTCCACCGGATTTACGGTCAAGCGCGTTACCATACCAACCAGGCAACGAACCATTTTTTGGGGTTAATTTCGCTACAATTAAAAAACTTTTACGGTTATTCCCTAGATTTACCCTAGATTCCCTAGATATTGCATTATCAATAAAAGAAAAAAAATCACTGCGACTTTCGGGAAACCAGTTTCTGTCTTTAGAAAAAATATCAGAGGTGTTCATATTTTTTTCAATATTTTACAGTCATTCCCTAGATACAGGTTCAATGTATCTACACTATTTTTTTCCAAAGCACATTTAGTAAGGTTGTCGAGATCTATGGTCTCCCGTTTTTCTAATATTAATATGCCTACTCTTAACTACAAAACAAACAGAACGGCCAGGTAATTGTGTTTAATCAGGTAGATAATAATATTTCTATACAATAAGTCGAGTTAATAACCTCTGCAGTATTTAAATACAATTTCCAATCATGCTGTATGTTGCAGTTCTAAAAATAGCTCTGGTGTTGTATGCCGCATGGCTCGGCTGTGGATCGATATGAGTAGGAACAGGGTCGGGCTATATATAGCCTGCCTCACTGTGCCGTAGACCCCTAGCAACACCACTGTACTCTCTACACTGCAACAAGATAACTTGGCAGGGAAAATAATAAAATAAATCAACTTAACATTTTACTACTTTCTATTATTGTGTCTTTCTGTTGTGACTTTCAATTGTGTTTGATTATTTTTATATGAATGGACTAGCTTGTGTTTATTAGATGATGTATAAATGAAGTGAGATAATTTAGCTGATTCACTAACTATATTTATGTATATTATTTGTCGAAGTGGTTTTAATAAATGAATGAATAAATAAATTAGGGATCAATAGGTTATAAGACACGCATACAAATATAAATACTTTATTAATACAATATTAGCTTTTGTGTCCGGCGTGTCTGCGCCTGGATTTTACGTTCAATGCAACCTCTATTGCAATTGTTTTGTAATTGGAGTCATTTTTCTCTTTAACTGAAATACCTAGGTGTTTGATTTTTTAATAGCCTAGGTACATGTACCTATTTCTAGCCAGGATTCTACTCTATCGCTTCTCAAAAAATGTAGTACGAGAGTTCTCCCGTCCTTCCTAGACATAAGAGATTTAGTACCAACGCAATCTTACTAGAAAATTATGGTGACCCACAGATCACGAATAAAATTTAAAACTACAGAAATGTAACAAGACTACATATGATTATTGAATTACTATGAAAAAGTATAGGGACTTATTCTACGACTTAAATTTATTTTACTATGGAATAATTATGTGAGTTCTCACATACTTAATCTTCGACTCTGGTCTCTCCAGTGCTCAAAAATAAGATACATTTAAAACGAACTTATCTTAGTTCAAAAGGTTAAATACAAAAAAATACTGCCAAGTTAGTGTGGTCGCATTGTCTACAGGAGCGGATCTCTGTGTTGAGAGGATGGGAGACGCGCCCGTGCCCCACTGACCTGTTTAGCGATCAGGGCCGGCTCCAGATATACAGACCGTGTACCCTTGCCTCTCTCAACGCATATTATATTTATTTATTTGATATTCACACGCGACTTAGTACTCATCTACTTGGCCTAATAGTAATTATCTGTTCTTTCACATTTCACAAAGTTCACTGATTCCTTATTGATGTGAAACTTAATTAACCTCATTAAAGGACGAATACGTTTCGGATGAAAGAAATCGCACATATTTTTGCTAATTTTTTTTTATGATTTTCTTTTTTTTTTAAGTAAATAAATAAAATAAAATAAACTTTATTGTACAGAAACATACAAAGGGCGGGCTAATTGCCAAATGGCAATTTCTGCCAGCCAACCCATGACAGAAACCAAAATGAGACATAACTAATTATAAATTTAGTACCAAAAGGGTACCTTAACCTAACAATAATTGAAAACATAAATACATACACAGATAAACATTTTTTGACATATTGTAGTTGGATTACAAGTAATTATCTCAACAGATATACAGCAAAGGATGTACTTTTTCCAGTTGGTTTAATGTGATTACTTTACACTTCTTAGCCCTTACCAGCATAGATCAAAACAGTTTTATACGCATTGTTTACATACCTACTGCGCGACGATGGCTATTTACTTTACTTTTTGACATTCACATTCACACAACGCACACACACACACACACACACACACACAAAACACATGTGGTTGGCCAGGATTTGATGCCCCCACCTCAACATGTTGCTCATTATGTTTCAAGGACGGTCGCGTTTTGAGTAAAAGAAATCGTAGACAATGTACGACGAATAACATGAACGTGGAAAATGCCACGATGGTGGTTAGGTTGGTTTCTTATTAAAAATAATTATAATTTTTTACTGTCACGAAACGGCGCTATTTCATTTACGTCATCAGGGCGGCACATCTCCGACACTAATTCCACACTTTATGTGGTAATTTAATACTTCGACATCAATAATAATTCTAAAAAATCCATTTTCCAGGCGAGCGCTGTAAAAAATTTAATGATCTCGTGTGACAGCCCTAACATAAAACGTTTATATCGTCGATATTAAAATGTTTACAACCCTGTCTTGTGCGGAGTATATGACAGGCCTTCCATTAAAATGGGGATATAAATATATTGGTTACTAGCTGTAATACCCGGATATGTACGCGAAGATAATTTGAACACATAAAATAAAAGAGATGATATACTCATAGTGTTACCGGTTTCATTTTTGGCGATCTGCGCATAAGCTAACATATCGCACGTGAAGTTAGGTTAAAAATACTCGTTTTAAGAATAGAGACCCCAATTATGACGTCACGGTCATTTCCCGCGTGATTAAATGTTTAAAACAGCGTTTTTTTTTTTTACCTTTTTGCGTTGATCTCGCTTCATTCAAAAAAACTTTTAGGGTCATTCCTTAGATTTTGACGCATATTATCAATTCAAAAAAGTTCTCTGCGACTTTTGGAAAACGAGTTGCTGTCTTTGGGAAAGAAAATCAGAGGTGTTTTTTTTTTAAATATATACTTACTGTCAAACTGTGAAAAATGTCATTCCCTAGATAAAGGTTCAATGTACCTACGCTATTTTTTCCTAAGCATATTTAGTAAGGTCTCTCGTTATTTGTTTTTTTTTTTGAAATATACTACTCTTAAACAATACATATTTTCATGTGTAAGAAAATTCAAATTCAAATAAATTTATTAGTAACTAATATCTTACATTTAATACATACATATAAAACTAATTACAATATTCACAATTTTCCATACTACCCTCCAATGTGAGGAGACCTCGTGTATTGGAGGGGAGTTCCGGGGTTTTCATTGATTTCAACACACAACATCAACAACAAGACAATGACACACTTTTTACAAATTATAAAAGAAAAAAATAACAACAAATTCATTAATAAATTGGATTAATTAAACTCAAATGCTTAAATTACTGTGGAATAGTATTAACAATATTCAAAATAAGGTTGACAATAAATAAATAGATTGATTTTCATTAGTTATATCCTGAAATATCGACGAAGACTATTCAAATTCCATACAAATACTACTATGAAGACAGATATTTTGCCCAACACCACGTGGTCCCTCCATACTAAGATGTTACCTTACAAAATTTGGCACTGCGCAAGTTGTCAACCCCTCTACATTATCCCATCTCTATGGTGTCAACAAGATTAATATTTGAAATATGAAATCATGCACCAAATAGTTTCCAAGCTCCTGCATCGCCAAGCATTAGATTTTGTTTGTATGTAATTTGATAGTCACCCCAAAGTGCACTCTGCTGGGATGATGTTAGTTTAACATTTTCTCACCATTAGCGCTGCAGACACTTTTAAAACATCTTGTTTGCTAATCAGAAAGAGATAATAATAGAAATCTCGGATACGTTATTGAGAATTAAGCGCCGTTTTGTGACTATCTCGCGCCTTGAACTAACTAAAGGTGCGCTTACACGAGTAAATTTTCGAGCAATATTAAACTGTCACCTAAAGCAAATATGTGTGCAACATTTCAAGGTGCTGGGACATTGGGAAGTTATTAAAATTTGAATATGAAAATTCAGATGCAGACAATGACATATGAAGTTAAATATAAGCGGGCAAAATAATTTGGCAAGCCGACCTACTCCACTTCACGACACAAGTTTTTCAAGCTTACTGTGAAGTGTACAGAGCTGTATTTATTTAAAAAATGAAATATGAATACTTAATCAAATTTTGCAAAAATCTTGTGCTCCCGCCACACGCTCGTGAGCCACTACGAGCTTTTGGTGTTACCGAGTAAAAAGGCTAGTGGATGGAACGTTTTTACTTGACGTGTACGTAACCGACCGTTGACTCATTTTTACTCATTAACACCATTGGCTCGTGGTGTCTCACGAGCGTGTGGCGGGGGCATTAAAGCTGCTGACATCTATTGAATATTTTCACAACACGACATACAAATAGACAGGTTTTTATATATTGGTTCCACGTATTTCACGGAACTGAACCGAATCCTGAAATAAATGGGAATTGCATTGAATATGCCAAACCTTTCACACATTCATTCATACAAATAATATGTGATATATGTAAATCTAGGTATAGGTACAGTGGAGCCTTCATTAATCACAGTAATTTGTAGTCCGGACTTTTTAAAAATATATTTATTTATTTAAACTTAAAGTAAACAACAAACACATATAAATATACAAAATGGACATAGTACAGATTATAAAACGTTGTTTACTAGGGCGAACTTATCGCAGAACTGCGATTTCTTCCAGTTAACCCCAGGACAAAACAGAAAAAAAAGGAGTTGAACAAAAATATAGGAAAAAACAGAAAAAATTGAATAAAAAAAGAAATTGAATAAAAAAATATATACGAAGTAGAAAATATATACATACATACATATGTGAGATAAAAAACAAATAAAAACGGAATAAAAAAAAAATAAAAATATAGCTAATCCAATCCCTTTAATCAAGTATATTATATCACGGGTGACAGTGAAAACTGTCGGAGGCAAGGGCGTATATAAGGGGTGGCCGAGCCCCACCCCCCGAAAAGTGAAATAATCACATCAAATCTGCCATCATTTCCCTCATTCTTCAATAAAGTAAAAATCTTGTAATACCTATACTTATGCTGGATTTCATCAACTTCTTAGGTGAGGAATAGCGGAGAGGGGAGCCACTATCATTATTTTTCATACAAAATTTCCTCACCTAAAAAGTTGGTGAAATTCAGCATATGACTCCTACATGAAAATAGCTATATGTGTGTTTAAAAAATAAACCCAACTAATTTTTTGGCGATGGGTGGCGAGCCTCATTTTCTTTAGAAACGGATGAAAAAAGCCTTACGAAAACTTTACGAATACTTGACTCTGACGGCACATCTGAAAAAGTATAAAAAATATTGGAGGGAGAGCATTCTGGTAATCTATTGACTCCAATAATTGAGAATTCACTGTATATTGACGAAATGTGAAATATATTCACGTCAGAGCTGCAGTAGTACCCTCGAATAATAGAGGTACGTAGTAGAAATGTTATTGAATGAAGTATTGAAACGTATTGAGTTCATTATGAATAGAACCTCCCGTTTTACTCGGAACACCATTATTGTTGTCTATTGTGTTTATGCATTCGCTTGAACTGTATAATACGACTGCAGCGCACCCATTCAAGATGTTTGAACCTATGGAACTATATTATGTAATTTAAATTAAGAACACATTTTATTTTTAACTGATTCTTCTTCTTCTTCTTATTTAAATATGGCACGCACCCGTCTGCGGGTGATTTTGCCATTGTCAAGTATTTTGGTTATTTACTTATTTCTCTACACTGAGAGTGACGAATCATAGTATTTTATATTTAGGTAACAAATACTAAATGCAGTGTTATAAAATGTTTCAATATCTTCAACATGTACGACAAACATATTATTTATATAACATCAATGAAAAAACTATTGTATGACAAACACAGAATATATACAACAATATCTCTCTGACCGCACAGCACAGTTATATACAGGCCGTAGGTACACTCAAAAATACAATTCAATTCCAGGAACTACAGGCAAAATTAAACTAAATGGAACATAGAGTCGGGCAAAATGTTTTATTTTTTTTTTTTTTTTTTTTTCTAATCAATGTTATGAAAAGGATTTTTTATTTCCCGATTTCAAGTAACCCGTTTTTAAAACACGCTTGGGAGATTTTAATACAAATTACACTTATGATTCCAAAACTCGGTTACACCTTTTTATCATATTTCTTCAAGTGTTTTACAATGAAGTTATTCACTTTCGGAGAATTCAGAGCTAACAGCGATTGAATGTTAATAGGCAAGGTCTTGCACACCCCGCTGATGTCCTTCAGGAATTCCTCGTTCGGCAAAAGGGGACAACCGAAGAATATGTGGTCAACAGTTTCAGCATCTTCTCCACATTCACATAGTGGGGAGCCCACGACATTAATTTTGAAAAGGTGTGCGGCTAAGATGACGTGACCAATTCTGAGTCTGCACAGTAATGAAACATTTAACTTTGGAAGTTTGCATTTGTTAAACCACGGGTGCGATGGAACAGACGGTTGAATACTCCTATAATGGGAACCAGTAGTAGAATTGGAGTAACACTCATTCCACTCGCTCATGACAGAAAGTTTCGTCACTCTCTGGCAATCCGCAATAGGAAGAGCAAACATAGGAGGGATAATACTACAGCTGCATGCCTGCTTAGCAAGAGCGTCAGCACGCTCGTTTCCAGCTATACCAACATGGGAAGGAATCCAACAGACTGTAATGTCTAGTTTACGAGAAGAGGCCACGTAAAGAGATTTCAGAATATCATATATGAGGTGATTATTTATTGATGATTTCTTAACAGAACACAAGTTATCTACAAGGCTAAAAGAGTCTGTGAATATGATTGAGTATGGGGTGGTAGTCAAAAGGATCTCCGTTAGCGCCTCCCGAAGGGCAACACATTCCGCTGTGAAGATGGATGCGGACCGTGGAAGTTGGAATTGTCTCTCTATACCGAGAGATGGGGCACAAAAGGCTGCCCCACAGTCGCCCTCCAGAGATTTCGAGCCGTCAGTGAAAAACCTGGCATGTGAGGGCCACTTTTCCTCTACTTTCTCCAAGAAAAGTTTGTTGACTGAACTAGGATCCATAGTCGAAGCTGACTTGTCAATATCCATGTGCCGGAGCACATCTGGACGAAATGTTGTAGCCTCAAATGGAAGAGAGAACATTGGTAAAAGAGAATGAAATGAATCCGGGAAACTGTTTAAGACATAATGATAGGACGAGCACAGCAATGGGTATATTCTAGAACGCCAGTAAGGAACGGTCTGATATCTCTGAATGAGTACCTGTAATTTGGGAAAGATCAAATGATTCTCCTGAGCCAGCCTTGCCGCAAGAAACTTTAATGCAAGGGATTTTCTTCTAAGAAAAAGTGGCATTTCGACACATTCGGCCTGTAAGGCCACGATAGGTGAAGACCGCATAGCTCCTAAGATGACTCTAATTGACTTGTTCTGCATTCTTTCCAGTTTATCTGCAAGGTAATTCGGCAGAGGCTCAAACAAGAATGCACCGTAATCTAGAACACTTCTTATCAGAGCATCGTACAGGGTTCGCATTGTAGTTGGGTGAGAACCCCACCACACTCTTGCCACCGCACGGAGAATGTTTATGTTTTTTTCACATTTTGCAATGACCTTCTCGATATGAATGTTCCATGAGAGCTTCCGGTGCAGGGTCATGCCAAGAAATTTAACAGAATCTTCCGAAGGAACCGGAATATTATCAAATTTGATACCAATGTTAGGAATTCTATGCTTGTTTGAAAAACACACAATTTTACTTTTGTTAGGCGAAAGAGTAAGACCATTTTTCTTAAACCAGCAGCTAAGGGATTCGAGAGTACTCTCCAAGACCTCACTCGATCGAGCAATGGATTTTTCAGCGCTGTAAACAACAAAGTCATCGGCATATTGCAAGACACTACAAGAAGTAGGAATCAGAGACTGGATGTCCTGAGTGTAGACGTTAAAGAGTAGGGGACTTAAGACTGACCCCTGCGGTAGTCCTTTATATACTCTTCTCACAACCACGCCCTCTGGAGTCTTAATCAGGAGCTCCCTCTCGCACATTATGTTGAAAATCAGACGGCAAATAATGTCCGGAATACCTAAAGATAACAATTTCTCAAACAATATTGGGAGCAACACATTATCGTAAGCGCTACGAATGTCTAGAAAACACGCAATAAGATTTAACTGATTCACTCGGTTGTTTTTTGCGTGCATACTTTGTAATCGATTTTTCAACCACTTCCTGACTACATAGAGAGCTGAAACTTTGGAAACATACGTAAACTCGGTGACAATATAATTTTGTACCACTTTGGATCAGACTACTCCAGAGACAAAAAAGATGTAAGGGGTTTCAAAGGGATCCAAGGGTCGTGTGGGGTCATGTGTGGTATCGTATGAAAGGGCGTTGGAAAAGAAGTCCAGATCGTAAGTCAGATTTTGTCAAGCCTTGGAAGACACCGAGTGATCGATTTGATCCAGTCACCGCATACCGCCGTGTTTGGTATAAAAATATACTTTTTCATTTTTTTTTTAATGAATCTGGGTTTGTCGAAATAAACTCAAATACACTTATGTACACTTCACAGTAAGCTTGAAAAGCTTGTGTCATGAAGTGGAGTAAGTCGATCGTTTTAAAAGGATCTGGGCTTGCATACACAAACCCAAATACTTTCATGCACACCTTGCACTAGGCTAAAAGCCTGTATCGCAAAGTGTGGAATACATCGCCAGTGCCAGGGTTTGAACCTGGCACCTCCCACTTGAGAGACTGCCGCCTCAACCAACTGTGCCAACCGTGGACTCGATTCTGAGATATGATGTATTTAATTCTCAGAGCTGAGTACGTGACACATCAAACAAGCCAAGTCACAGAGATTTAAATACCTTGCACTATGCTTTTTGCATTGACATTAAGAGTACGCATACCGACATTTCAAAAATTTCTTAAAACGGGAGACTTTAGATCTCGACAACCGTTACTAAATATGCTTTGAAACAAAATAAGGTAGATGCATTGAACATTTATGTAGGGAAAAACCGTAAAACATTTTTTATATCTAGTACCGATTTCTCAAAAAAATATATGAAAAACACCTCTGATCTTTTTTCCGAAAGACAGAAACTTGTTTTCCGAAAGTCGCGGAGTAAAATATTTTTTTGGTACTGATAATATGCATTGAAATCTAGGGAATAACCGTATTTTTTTTTTTGATAGACGCAAAATTAACCTCAAAAAATGGAAAAAAACGCAATTTTTACCATTTTATCATGCGATTATTCACGCGATTTTGAACCTTTATGCCGTGGAAATGACCGTGACGTTATAGTTGGGTCGGGAGCCTTAAAGTAAAAAATAAAGTATATGTTTGGATAAAGCGACTACGCGGAAAGCGTACGCTCGCATAATAAGTTATTTATGAAGTATTCTTAGGTAGTCACCCGTTGCCAACTTCATTCAATAGCAAAGTTATAATATGGAGGAACAGCAAAAGTACGTACATTGCTGACGACAGTATGATTACCTACTGTTTTCTGTATACAATAAGACCTATATTTGCGAATGTAACTTATTCAAGGGACCAGTAGAGGTACTCTGTATACAGGGTGTCCCGTAAATCAACGTCATCCCGTGGAGGGGTGATAGACCAGCTCATAACCTACCAGAAAATCGAAATATGACCTTAGTAAAAATCGCTCATTCTCGAGATATCGGCACTTTTTTGTTTTTCGTGAAATTCGACACCTTCGATCAGTTTTTCGATCGCTACGGTCACAAAATTCAATATTCTAAGATTCTAATTTTTGATTCATAATCCTGAATAATCCAGCTATTCGATTATAATCTAAAATAAAACGTACTATGTCACAATTTTGAAAAAAAGAACATCGTTTCCGGCTCTCGAGTTTTTTGCTTTTTATTGGCAAATTTCGACTCCGTTACACTGTAGAAAACGCAGATTTTTAACACATAATTGACAATTTTTATTTAATTCGTACGTTTTATTTAATAAGTACGAAGTATAGGCTTACGTAAATATCGGTTAAATAGCCTTCACGCTTTCGTTGCAACACGCGCACTCTTTTTGTCGAAATGTTCCTTGACCGTTTTTATAAATGTGGTTGAATTTCATTCAAGCGTTCGATTTTCTCCTTCAAAGCGTTAGTGGCATAAACCTTAGACTTCAATAACACCCAAAAAATTACCAACGGCATTAATTTACATGATCTGATTGGGGAATTTGATCACCAAAACAAGAAATTACACAACCAGAAAATGACTCATGCAGTAATTCTAATAGTTCTCGGACTTTAATAATAATAATATTGCACTACTTTGGGCGCCGTTTAGCGATAAAATCGCCCCAAGGGCACCTTACATTTTTCTTTATCACCATATAGGATCGTCACAAACAGTAAAAACAATAGATACATAGGATCGTCACTAACAAAATAATAAAAATAAATCTAATCAGTGGTAGCTAACTCCCGTCATTGGCTGACGTTTGACCGACCCGTAGGTACGCACAAAGAGGTGAGTCTTCAGCAACCTCCTGAACAACTCCAGAATACTACACTGTACACCTAACATCGAGTGGAAGGGCATTCCACAGGCTTGGACTCGCGTGCATTCTGTGCAGCGGGTCCAATGTAGAAACAGCCCTCCGCGGCTCTTAAGAAGAATGGTCCGTGACGTTTCAAGCCCAAAATCCGTTGAGTACAATTACCGTAATGTGAATGTGTGTAAATACGGTGTGTTAGTGTGTCAGTATATTTGGTTAGATGGTGTATCGACCAATTCATGATAATATTTATGGGTGCGACACCATATGAATATTCTATGTAGGTGTGTACTTGCTCGTATTGTGTTCTGCACCATAGATGCTGCGCTGTATTGTCTATATAACATAATATAATCTATGGTATGACGTCAATAATAAATACATAGAAATTAACATAATCAAACATGCTGCCACTGGATGTACAATCGGAACCTTTTTGTAACATTGGGATGTAATGGGGCCGCTTCACGCTCGGCGACCCTTGATGAGTTTTGTGTGAATGAGTAAAAGGACGTACGGACGAGGTGATTGTCTTGAACTGTATACGTAACCGACGGTTAACGCCTTTTTACTCATTCGCGCGGGACTCGTGGAAGGTCGGACAGCATGTGGATGAGGCATAAAAAGTCTTCACTCTAGTCAACATAATAATGCTTTTCTGCCCTCCATCGGACAATGGAGGGGGGTTCGCTCCGCTCCGACGCTCCGGAAAAAGCTCCTTTCTTAACTTCAGGGTATATAGGAATGAGAGGGCTATCACACACTTTCTGACATTCAGTTAACAGAATCGACCGTTAACAAAAAAGCTCCGACCAAAACCTCTCTTTGAATTCAAAATCAGGGTAGGACTGAATTCAGAGAGAAGTTTTGGTCGGAGCTTTTTTGCAAACGGTCGATTCAGTTAACTGAACGTTAGAACGTGTGTGATAGCCCTAGCTGCACTACATCATAATACTGACAAGTGTAGCGCCAAGTCCTGGCTCCAAGTGATGGAATCGTCCGATCCTTGAAATAATAGGGCTATAATAGATTTTGAAAATTCCTCTGCAATATTTTGGTTAGGTTCTAAACTCATTTCATAAGCCTACATAATAGAAATTATTCTTAATGGAGTAGTAGAACCTGACCTACAGTGGCGTTCCCAAGGTCTTTGTGTAAGGGAAGCTTAACCCTTATTTTCTCAATTCATAGAAAAAATATCAAAATAGAGTTTCTGGGGCAATTCTACAACCTGAGGACCCTCTTGTCTAAAACACAAACTTTAAAAATCCGGAATTTTATTTATTTTGAATATCATCCTCTATTTCTTTATTATGGCTAAATACATACATAAATACATACATCTTCTTCCCCTTCTATCCTTGGTTGGGTCGGGGGCTCAAAGAATCTGCATATCTTCGCCAGAAGCCCCTGTCACTTGCAGTTTCACACCACAGTCAACCACAGTCTCTCCTCGCACATCTTAGTCACCTGCTTCTGCCAGCTATTTCTGGGGCGGCCCACCGGTCTTCTTCCTGCACCCTCGGTTTCCAGAGCTTTTAACGGAAGCCGCTCCTCTGGCTTCCGGATAATGTGTCAGAGCCATCTCAGCTAGGACCTCTCTATGAAGAGGTGCGTGGGTTCCACCTCGAGAGTTTACCTATGGCTAAATAAACAAATAAAATAATCAACGCGCTCTAACGTTTTGAGTTGAGTTGATTGAGAAATATAAGACAATGGACCGGAATCCAGAGGGTTGGGGAGTTGTTCCGGCTAGCACAGGACAAGGAGGCCTACGCCAGAGTGATAGCCGACGTCGGGGGGGGGGGGGGGCTGACATGGCACCCAGAGAAGAAGAACGTTTTGTTTGCTGTTTCGCTTTCGGCTACGCACGCGAACGAGACAACTTCATCACCTTACCGTTACCGAGCGTACACCTTACATTCGTCGAGCATGACCGGCTCATAGAATGGGGAGTTACGCCACTGGGTGACCCTCGAAATGTTTATATTATGTAAATCCTCAGCAACCATCTCCATAATATTACAATAATATTTAGAAATATCTCCATACGTAATTACTACCTAACCTATATCTATAAAACAATGTCGGTTTTTTTTGTAAGTGTTCGCATAACTCTCGCATTTTACGATGCATTGCTGCGAAAATTTAGAATAACATTTGCGATAAAATAGGCTGTGTCTTAACGTCGCCGGTTTTTGGAGAAAAAGCTTTTTCTAGAAGATGCCATAATGATGAGGGGATCCAAGGGTTGTGTGGGGTCGAGTGTGATATCGTATGAAAGGGCCTTGGAAGATAAATTCAGATCTTAAGTCACATTTGTCCAGCTCAAGCCAATAAAGTATGCCGGGTTGATTTGTTTAATTTGCCGTTGCGTAGCACGGGTAACTCAGCTAGTATTAAATATTTAAATGTAGGTTTCTAATTAATTGTGTTTGCCATATGTAAATACTGAGACTATTTATTTTGTTTATTCATAGCATAGAGATATTATATGTCAGAGTGTCACATGTCTCATTTTCGGCGTTCTGCGCATACGTGAACAGATCGCACATGGAGTTGGGCAAAAAACTAGTTTTCTAAGTGAATTTAGACAGCCAGTTTTGTAACTACGTATATCTACGGGTAGCAACCCAAAAGCTTATGCCGGCTTCACACGCTTGGCGGGCGTTCACAAACAAGTGAAAAACGTGTGGATGCTTCGCAGACGCTTTTTTTAACAGCTTTATTCCTACAAAATACCTACACTGTTTATTTTTTTTATTTTTTATTTATTTATTTAGAGAATACAACAGCTAAATACATAATATGACATTTTATATATATTTACATTTTATAGCGCCAATTATAGTATTCTTCGTTTTATTAACAAAAGTATAAGTAGGCACATTATATATAAGCAAGAAATAGGATAGGAATGGATCCAGGAATAGGAAGGAAAATGGAGAAAGGAAGTGATAATAGTTCTTTTCATTTTAGTTTTACGCTGAAACCCTCAGACCCAACGGTACACCCGACGCGCCGGCAGGACCCCCCGCTAAACGTCCACTATTTTCAACAGTTTATTTTTAAAAGTATTCAGACCAGAGCCAAAAGGATCCAGAGCTGGATCCTTCATACAATTCTTGTTAAAAGATATACATGCTCTTTTTATGTATGAGTTTTGCATATAATTTGTTCTTGAATGGCTGACGTAGAAAAGTGTTTGATGTCTGACATTTCTGGAAGGGCAATGGAAAGGCAATGATTCCACAAGAGGAATACTATCTACTTTATTATTTATAATTTTATGTAGGAAACAAAGGTCGATTATTTGTCTTCTAGTTTCGAGAGATTTGATTTTGTAGTGTTTTAATGCTTGGATGTACGAATCAAAGTGTAATCTATTGCGATAATTGAGATGTTTTACGCATTTATCCTATAAGCATTATCCTATCGTCACTCAATCTCTAACTATGTCCAAACTACCTTGATTTGTTCACTTTGATTCTCTCCACAATACGTACCAGTACCTGTTACAATAATATCCTTTGATTCGGAATGCCACAATTTAAACTCACTTGACAGATTTTGTTTCCATGCTCCGTCGTTGCCCATGTACAAATCCCACTGCTTTATTTTCAAAAAAGATGAATGAAAAAGTAGTGAATGTTTATTTAATAATTAAGCATGGGTTATGTTATGTAAGACGATTTTCCTTACAAAAACAGATTTTACTTAAGAGCCTATATGCACTGAGCAAAAATGGTTCTATTTTTGCTTCAACTTTTTCAAATTTTGTATGAGAATGTTAGTGCTCAGAAAGAATAACGTAAGCGACAAAGTGAATTATGCCTTTTTAAAACAAACCTGGGAAGAAATTTAAAAATCTTAAACAGCAGATTTGTTAACATTATAATTACCAGTATTTTGGCAAAATTATACTTTTATGTCTGAAAAACTGAATCTTAAATCTTCAAATCCCGTAAATCTCAGGGGTACTTTAAGAATATTCTTTATTCAAGGAATTTCCAAATCCTGTAATTCTAAAACAGTCAATCTGTAGTCCATACTTTCATCTATCAATGTTTTTAGTTTCAAGACGATTCCCTCAGTATTGGCTGAGAACAATTCAGGGCGCCGAAGCCCAATGACAACATATAGGGCCTCAATCTACGAGTACCTAGTATAATTTTATCTTAGTGTTCTCGAAATGGAAAAATAATAATTAAATTCTCTTTAACGTCCATTTCAGGCACTGTATCATCAAAGGGTTTAGTCTATGGTAGGTACTTATCTCATTCCATCGTAAAGAATAATTATACGGTCGTCTTGCTCGCACTCATGATTTATATAATAGGCAAGAAGAAGATGACGTCTTGACTTTTCATCACTTCGACTTGGAACATTCTTTGGGGGTGCAATCCACTTTATTAAAGGTGTCAATGTTTTCGTAGTATCATCGACTTTTGTAGTTTTTTTTATAAATTAATATTTTAACTACTATATGTTGGATTCCAATATTGAGGTAACCAGTGAATTCTGTTGTGCAAATAAAGACATAAGTTCCTACCATTCTCTTTGAGCAAACATTTATACAACATTTAAAATTGGTAGGTATTACTTAAATAGCTAAAAAAATGTTTTAAGGTACGCTTACACGAGCAATTTTTCGAGCAATACATATGGCAGCTCGTACAAATCGTATTGATTAACATTAATTCGCAATATATAGTCTGTATATCACTGTTTACTTATATTATATATGTAGTTAATATTATCATAGTGGCGGAATATTATAAGTTCGCACTGCAGGTATTGTTGCTATTGTTATATATATATTTTTATTAATTTGAGTATAAGTATTGGTATGGAGTTGACAATAATATTCGGTTGGTGACGGTTGTGTGTTTTTGCTTTCTCGAAATTATTATCAATTTCTTTTTTCTGTATATCTAGTATATATAATATTAGTTTATAGAAGTACCGGGTGGCCCAAGAGATTAATTTCTAAGCGCCCTTTTTTTTTATCTTTAATTTCGTTATCGTTTTTTTTTTTTTTTATTAATTATAGTTGGGCGTAAGCGTATCTTTCCTCCTTCCCTGGTCCTGTCCCTTCAGCCTGGGACTCCCATGATGGAGTCCCAGACCGATCCACCTGACCCCCGCAAGAGACCGCGCTCTCCTGATCCTTCTATGTCCCCTGACGTCAGTCGCTCTAAAGTTCCTGCTCTCGACGAAACCCGTCCACCTACGCCCGTATTCAAATATCGCCAAAATGACGCCGGTCCGTTCGAAGTTTTCGTTCAACATGCAGATACTACAAAGCCGATAAGACCATTGGACTTCGGCAAAAGGCTATACAGTTCCAGGGTGACAGGCATCTCCAACGGCTCTATTAGAGCCGAAGGTAAGTATAAAATTTCCATTTCTTTCAGATCCTCGGGTATGGCAAATGACTTCCTGGAAAGCCAATTCATAACTGATAACTCGTACAAAGCATATATTCCGTCATTTCGCGCTACTAAGATTGGTGTCATTCGAGGAGTCTCGGATGACGTCACCATAGACGACATTCTGGAGTTTTTAGAAGTCCCCGAAAATTGTGGCAAAGTGGTCAAGGCCAGAAGACTAAACAGGAAGGTTTCGACTCAGGAAGGTACAGAATGGAAACCTACACAGACGATTGTATTGACATTCGAAGGACAGGTTCTCCCAGAACATGTTTATATATTCCACAATGCATTCCGTGTAGACAACTATGTGTTCCCCACCATCCTTTGCTTCAACTGTTGCCGTTATGGTCATACGAAAGTACAGTGCCGCTCGTCCCCCCGTTGCTTCAAATGCGGAGAGCCCCACAGCAGCGATAACTGCATAAACCCAGAAATTAAGTGCGTAAACTGTGGAGGCCATCATACGGCAGCCAATCTCTCATGCCCCGAGTTAAAGAGACAGCATGAAGTAAAAAAAACAATGGCTCTAAAAAACGTATCCTACAAAGAAGCCTTAATTGCTCACCCAAGAACTGTCTCATATGCAGATAAGGTTTCATCCTCTCGCCCGTCTGCCGTACTCACGCCGACATCACACGCCTCATCCACCATGACTCGAACTGTCTACTCATCTAAACCCACTCGTAAGTTATCTAACCCAAATATTGGTTACAATCGTAAAGAACATGAAGCTAACCTTTTGTACACTAATGGGCAAGTCTCCAACCCTCCGGATGGATGCGCCCTTCAATCCCCTTCCCACGTTTCTAATTCTGACAATTTACCCATCGACCTTCTTAAACCCCTCGTTGAAAAAATCTCCCTTATTCTCTTACAATTAATTTCCAATCCATCATGTTTTTCACCGTCCATCGCTGCTAATCTCATGAAAACATTTAACTCACTCGAATTAAGCAATGACAATGGCGTCGATACATAAAATAGCGAGCTTTTCTATCCTCCAATGGAATTGCCGTGGTGCAGTAATCAATCGTGACGAAATAATATCATTAATTAAATCGTACAATATAGACATAGTCGCCCTATCCGAAACGCATTTCACCGGACATTCCTATGTGAATTTCCCGGGTTTCTCTTGCGTACGAGATGACCGGCGTTCAGACAGCTGGGGTGGGGCTGCAATTCTTATCAAAAACTGTTTTTCTTACGATCAAATCGATCTTCCCCATTACCCGAACTTTCAGATTGTCGCTGTAAATATCTTAGATATATCAATCGTGTCAATGTATTCTACCGGAACACGTTTTGATGTGTCACTCTGGAGATCTATTGTTTCTAGGTTGTCAATCTCGTACCTGATCCTGGGGGATTTTAATGCTCATGCTCGCTTATGGGGAAGCCCCGACACTGACCGTGATGGCAGAGCTATTATCGATTTCGCTGACGAACTGAACCTGTCTATCTTGAACGACGGGAGACCAACTCGAGTATCGCGCCCTGGTCAGAATGATAGCGCTGTTGACATCTCAATAGGCACAAGCGATCTCACACAATTGTCATCTTGGGATGTTCTAGGTGACCCACACTCTAGTGATCACTATCCTATAACAATCTGCATAGTAAACAACAATGTAAAAATGTCAATATCGCCCCACAAAAAACAACTATTTAATACCAGGAAAGCCAACTGGAGGTGTTTTAATGAGTCAATCGAATCCAATTTTGGGTCACTCTCAGGAGAGGACCCTAACAATATCGATAGTTTTGCAGAAAAATTGACAAACTTTATCCATGAGGCTGCGAGAAAATCTATACCAAAAACTCGTTCAAACAAATATTGCAAACCCTCACCTCCATGGTGGGATCAAGAATGTGGTGATATGGTCCACCGTAGGTCTGAGGCAAATAAATCCTATCGGAGGAATATGACAATGGAAAATTATTTAGAAACTCGCAAAATTCAAGCTCAGACTAAAAAATTATTAAGAAAGAAAAAACGCCAAGGGTGGAAAACATTTTGTAATTCACTTTCTCCCGACTCACGTATATCTGAAGTTTGGAACTCAATACGTAGATTTAGAGGCTCCTTCCGTTCAAAATTTAATAGCAATAGATGCACGTCATGGGTTAATGATTTTGTAGATAAATTATCTTCGCCTTACGTACAAAATAAAACCGAAGTGCTGAAAAGATCCGTCCACAGTGATCCTCCGTGCGTTCTCACATCCCCGTTTTCTCTAAATGAATTACAAACAGCAATACAGTCTTGCGGGGACTCCTCGCCTGGACCTGATCTCATCCCATATTCATTTTTTAAACACTTTACCCACGACTTACTCATCTCTTTGCTTGAGCTATTCAACTCTATTCTAAAAGCTAACGTAATTCCTAATTCCTGGAAAGTCCACAGCATCATCCCTATTCCGAAACCAGGAAAGGATCCATTTCTTGGTTCTTCGTACAGGCCAATAGCCTTATCTTGCTGTTTCTTGAAGATTTTGGAGCGCATGATCAAGGCAAGATTGGAATGGTTCATTGAAAAAAACTCTATTCTCCCTAATACTCAATTTGGCTTTCGAAAAGGAAAATCATGCCTCGATTGCCTGAGCATGCTGGTATCAGACATTCAAATAGCCAGATCAAACAAGAAGGAACTCGTCGCTTGCTTTCTAGACATCAACAGTGCCTACGACAATGTCATCCTCCCCCTTCTTTTTAATAAAATGATCTCTCTTGGTATTCCTACTTCAACATGTAACCTGATCTTTAACATTATGTGCCATAGAATCCTTATGATTGAAACACCAATTGGCATAATCCGCAGAGAGTCTCACAAAGGGTTACCTCAAGGTTCCGTTTTAAGTCCACTTCTCTTCAATATATATACCCATGACCTCAAAGAAATGATCCCTCCACACTGCAATATATTACAATACGCTGACGATTTTGTTGTTTATAGTTCCGGATCCGGACGGTCAGTTACTCGGACTGCCAAAATGTTAGAGGATGCGCTAGAACCGATTAATCGTTGGTTCAATGATAACGGACTTACTTTGTCTCCATCAAAAAGCCAGATAGTGATCTTTACAAATAAACACGAGACACCCGTTATTACTATTAAGTTTGACGACACTCCTATCCCCACAGTTGAATCAGTTAAATTCCTCGGCATGATTCTACATAGAAAATTATCCTGGAACTTGCATATAGAGCATGTCATGGTGAAGTGTGAAATTGGCTTGAACATACTAAGAGCTGTTTCTAGGGTCTGGTGGGGGGCACATCCCTCCACGATGAGAATCCTTTATTTTGCATTGGTTCGAAGTCATCTTGACTATGGATGCTTCCTAATGGAGCCACTCCCAAACTATTTGAGCATTAAATTGGGTAGGATACAATCAAAAAGCTTACGCCTTATCCTTGGTGCAATGAGATCTAGTCCTATAGTGGCTTTACAGGCGGAATGCGTGGAGATTCCCCTGTATCTTCGAAGGAAATTCCTAGCCAACAAATTTATCATCAGTAGACTCAACCAAAACGAACACCCAATATTCCCAATTCTGCAAACACTATTTGAATTATGTTCGGTTCGTCCTTATTGGAGAAATAAAATCTTCCCCTTGTTATGCTCGTCCTGGGATCACATAAACACCACTTTCTCATCTGCCTTTTCTTCTCAAATTCCTATGTTCTCTATCCCGTACCAGGTTCTGATTTTCTCGCCTAACATATTGGAAGGAATCGATATCAATAAATCTTTTTCGTCAATGAGTCCCGTATACGTGAACCGAATCTTCAACCAAAGGGTAGAACAAAATTGGCCAAACCATTTAAGGTTTTTCACTGACGGTTCTAAGTCGCAGGACGGCTGCGGCTCCGCCTTTTGTGTCCCCTCGTTGAACATCGAAAGAATGTTTTCGCTCCCTCAATCCGCTTCGATATTTACAGCTGAATGCGTTGCTCTAAAGGAAGCACTATTTGAAATCCTTTCATCTAACTTTCGACAAGCGGTGATATTTACTGACTCTTTAAGCCTAATTAACGCCTTATCAAATCGAATTACCTCTAAAACGAATTACCTTATATGCGACATAAAGTATTTTCTCTACACAACTTCCTTAAGACATATGGATATCGTCTTGGTATGGATACCAGCACACGTAGGAATAATTGGAAATGAGCTGGCGGACTCCTTGGCTAAACGGGCCCACTCGTGCGGCTCACTCCCCCATTCTTTTGCCCTTCCCGCCAGCGATTGCGTGACTGCGTCGAAAGAAGCTATTAGATGTGAGTGGAATGCGGCTTTCGTGGAGTCTCCGACTGGATCTCACTACAAATTTGTCCAGTCGGAGATTCCATCCCAGCCGTGGTTCCATGGACTATCAATATCAAAAATAAACGTTTCTTTGATCTCGCGTCTGAGACTGGGACACTGCGTGTTAGCATCTCATCTCGCAAGAATTAGGATAGTCAACTCTCCACTTTGCGAGTGTGGAGTGGAGGAGGAGACAGCTAATCACATCTTCTTTAATTGCCCACTAATGCCTAATGAAGAATTCTTAAACGATATAAGAGAATTGTGCGTCACATTACCAGTAAATATTCAATCGTTATTGGCAATGAAGAGTAGTAAGATACATACTAGCTTAGTCAAACACCTTAAAAGATATGACAAAAAAGTATAATTGTATTATAATCATCCACTTTGTTAATAATAAAAGGTTTAAAAAATATGTATATCAAAAAAAAAAATCTAATAAATAATAATTCAGTGTAAATATTTTTTTGTACCACCGTATACTACATGAATAGCGTTGTTGATGTTATATTATAATGTCGTGTTTTTTGTGTTGTGCGCGATTATAATATTTTTGTGACATTTTGTACTGCAGTATTGGGATTCGGTGTGATGGTGGGTATGAATGATATTATTATTGTTCTACTGCCCGTCGCCTGGGATCACTCGGTGTTGTAGTATAGAATGTCGAACACCTGTACAATATAGGTATACACTTATATGTATGTATAGATAAATCACCGATTTAATTTAATAATATACTTGACAATGGCTAAATCACTCGCGAACGGGTGGAGGCCAATATAAAAGTAAAAAAAAAAAAGTATTGGTATGATATTATAATAAGTAGCACAATAAGTATATTGTTTTATATATCTTTAAAAGGCTTTAAAGCCGTTGATTGAATAAATAAATAAATAAATTATTTCGGAAATATTTAAAGCGCAGCAACGATATTGCGTGCAAACGAGAAAGAGAATGATCATGACGTCGGCGACACGAGTTGCTGAATATCCAATCGTTTTGGTCAATTTAGTGAATTATCTTTCGCGTTTGGACTCAATATCGTTGTCTCACTTTAAATAGTGCCGAAATAATTGCTGTATATTGGGAAATAATGTTAATCAATACGATTCGTACGAGTTGCCGCAATTATCGCTCGAAAAGTTGCTCGTGTAAGTGCACATTAATAAGAACCATCGATCAAATACTCAACATTGCTTTTATAATAGGTACCTATATAGAATTTCATAGAATATGATTCATCGACTTTATGTAAAACGATGTAAAATGAACACATCGACAAAAAATTGCAATCCCTAATGAAGTTTCTTTCGCACAATAAAGTACATTTCCACATTTCAAAAATAAGGAAGTGAGAGAGGAAAGTGTAACGAAAATTAACGACCGAGTAAAAAAAGCACAATACGAAATAATTAAAACACATGTACACTTGTATTATCCTTTATCCCTTTTTGCAAATTCCCCCTCGTTCTCGCCTTGTCGCACTTGAGACGGGACTTTACGACTTTATAATATGTATAGAGAAAATTAACGGTTTTTCTTGATGAAAGATTTTCCTTCTCGCTCGCACTTGCACTCGTTTTGGTGCGAGGGAACGAGAGACAAGATGTAATTTTAAAAGTTTTCCTTTGTTCGTTCGAATCTTTTTTGAAATTCATAATTAGAACAGTTGTTGGAATTGTTTTCCCGCAATTGAGGATCAGGATTATATTATAGCGAATGGGATTCCACATTGAGATGAGAGCCCCCCACCTTTTAATGTTTATTATTTCAAAAGGGCAGCAACTTAACGCATATTAATACACTAGCTGAGTTACCCGTGCTTCGCAACGGCAAATTTGACAAACCAACCCGGCATTCTTTATAGGCTTAAGCTGGACAAAATATGACTTAAGATTTGAATTTCTTTTCCATCGCCCTTTTATACGATACCACACATGACCCTACACAACCCTTGGATCCCCTCATGGTCATGGCATCTCCTAGGAAAAGCTTTTTGTCCAAAAACCGGCGACGTTAGGACACAGTCTATATTGTCACAAATGTTGTTCTAAATTTTCGCAGCAATCCATCGTAAAATGCTGGAGTTATGCAAACACTTACAAAAATCAGACTTTATTTTATACATATAGTAAGATGAATATATGTACATACACAAACAAGTTAGTAGACACTGTTATTATGTCGCCGCCACACGCTTGCGAGCTTCCATAAGTTTTTATATGTCCATGAGTAAAAAGGCGTGTGGATGGAAGGTTTGTCCTGGCTCAGAAAAAAATCAGACTTCACTATTTATTTTATTTTATTTTATTACAGGTATATAAGTGCAAAACAGATAACAACTATAGATATAAGTAATTGAAGATTAGTTCATTCATAATTCAGCTGTCAGCCACAAGCATGCACCACAGTTTTTGGGTGACTAAATGAAGAAGGTCAAGATGTAGTTTGGTTTTAAATACAGAAACCTTAGTAAATAGCGCCGCAGACAAGTTTTTATAAAGCACAATGGATGTAGTGAATTTTGCATTTTAATTGATTTTCGTACTGAAAATTTATGATATGATGGGAAAATGTGTGATTTTTATAATTTAGTATGAAAAAGTAAATGCCTATTGCAGTCTCTGGGTGGAGGGGCAGCTGCCCCCCTGCCCCTCCTTGGCGACGCCCATGTGTAAGGATAAGAAAGTCTGACGCTCGCGACGGGGAAAAAAATTAAATGCAAACTTCCATAAGATGTTCTGTTTTCGTTTTATTTTTGAATAAAGATTCTTTATTTGAAAATACGTTTTCGTTCTTTATTGCTGGCTGCAGCGGTGACGGAAAAATATCATAAGAGAATCTATATATATATATATATATATATATAACGTAAAGTCTGATTTTTGTAAGCGTTCGCATTGCACCATCATCACTATACAAATCTCTTTAATCGTTTGCTTAACATTCAGTATTTTGTCACTATTTTATTTATTTTTTTGTACAACATGTAACCTTGAGCTATTATATTGTGGTTAGTATTGCCCCGGAATGAGTGGGGCAATAAAATCCAGTACTTTTTGTTTATGTTTTTATTTTGTAAAATGCTTTTGGATAATAAATACATGGAATGAACTCCCGCATTTTACGATGGATTGCTGTGAAAATTTAGAATAACAGTTGCGATGATATAGGCTGATGTGTCTTATTATCGCCGGTTTTTGGAGAAAAAGCTTTTCCTAGGAGATGGCGTAATGATGAAGGGATCCAAGGGTTGCATAGGGTCGTGTGTGGTATCGTTTGAAAAGGCGTTGGAAAAGAAATTCAGACCTTAAGTCACATTTTGTCCAGCTCAAACCTATAAAGTATGCCGGGTTGGTTTGCCAAATTTTCCGTTGCGAAGCACGGGTAACTCAGCTAGTATTTCATATTTTATCTTATGATAATATCAAAGCAAAAGCAAGATGTTCTACTAATGCCACATCCATAGAATATTACATCTGCGAGATATTGGATCAGTAGGTACTATGTCACATCCATAGGATATGATATCTGCGATTGCCCGCGAGACAGGAATTCTTAATTTGAATTATTGGAAAGTTGCCAGTGTTAAAAAATGATTAATGTTTCGAACGTTGCCGCCACTGGTGTATCGACAACGTTTACGTTTATCTGGTAAAATTTTGTAACTCAATTTTTATGAAACTTTTTTTTTATCGCTACTGACATGCTTGATTGCTTGCACTTAATTCTGACAATTGAAGTGAACGGCAAATATCTCATCTCGTCTATGTCCGGGAATCAGTTGTATACGGGAGAATGTTATATAATAAGTAGTAACAGCAAAGCACCCCTTGTCGAGTAATTAATATATGTAAGTGATATTTACATATATTAATTACTCGGTTGGGAACTGCCGCGATAATCGGGAGCGATGGGGCTTTCTACAGGAAGAATCCGGTGCATGCGACTGCGGGGCAGCGCAGACCATGCAACATCTGTGGTAGTGCCCGTTGTGCCCTGTCACATGTACTGTGGAAGATGTTTTTGCCGCGTCTCCATGTGCTGTGCGCTTCGCGCAGTACTGGAAATCAATATAAGTGTTCTGGTTTGACACGCTCAATAATAATAGTGATATTTACTTACGAAAGACTTTAATTACCAATAAAATATAACCAATAGTGGCTGCATAAAAACCAGGCGCAAAACTCCAGCTGCAAAATGTAGTTTACGTTATAATCTCAAGGTTTTTAGCGTCGGTACATGTTGGAAAATCATTTTTATGGTAAAAAATGAAATAAATAGATACATAGTTTTAAAATACACGCTAATAACTTTAATTAAATTACGCGACTAATGTTCGAGGATTTTCACCCTCATCATCAGGCGTTTGACAGTAAAGTCTTTTTTTTTTTATTATTTAATTCATCTCAATATTGTAACTACCAAGACGAATTGGGCTGAGCTGGGCTGCTTTCGGGAAACTAAAACATGTATTTGACAACAAGGAAGTCCCGAACAATCTAAAAGCCAGAGTATACAATTCCTGTGTTTTGCCCGTGACAACATACGGTCTTGAAACCATGTCGCTCACTGCCAGAAGTGTCCACAAATTGAAATGTACTCAACGAGCAATGGAGAGACGAATGATAGGTGTATCCTTGAGAGACCGTATAAGAAATGAAGACATAAGACGACGGTCAAGGGTCTCAGACGTTGCGGAGAGAGTAGGGACACTAAAATGGCAGTGGGCGGGTCATGTGGCGAGGCAGAAGGACGGCAGATGGACCCCCAAAATACTAAGCTGGAGACCCTACGAAAGTAAACGAAGTGTAGGGAGACCACAAAGGAGATAGGCCGATGATATCATCGAGTCGGTAGGACATGGGTGGAGACAAAGAGCCCAAAACAGAGAATGGTGGAAGACAAAGGAAGAGGCCTATATCCAGCAGTGGAGGGAAAGAGGCTGATAAAGAAGAAGAGATTGTAATTAGATAATAATACATACATCTGTACACAGTATAGTACATAATTGCCAACCCCACTAGGTTATGACCTGTGTCGGGTTGACAATTAATCAAAATGAAGACATCTTCATTCCACAAATGCACAACCAAAAACAAAATAAAATATGATTGTCCTCATTATGGCAAATTAATAACATAAAACTTATTAAGAAATACTAGGTTGCATATCGGCAGAGTTGGGTACATAGCAAATTTCTGCAACAACACACCGAATGGTACATCAGGTGCATTTTTTTGTTATTAAATTTGCAGTTGCAACACTTTGCGTTGTGGCTGCGTATGACATAGGCTCCATTGTACGGTCACACGTATTAATAAATAAGTACCAAGGATTTCTGGAGTCGAGTTGAGATTTCAAAGTATTTTTTTGGTAGATTAAGCTCAACCGTAGGCAGCTTAAGGGTTTATCCCAAGATTTTTTTCATAATAGAGAGTTCTATTATTTTTCCAGGTATTATTGACTCCATAATTGATGATATTATGGGTGTAAGTAGGTAAAACAGGAAACTGTTTTATCGTACGTTTACTCTATGTTTTCTACACGATGATATACTAAGAATTTTCCAAAAGGGGCCCCGCTAACACAGGTTTTCAGTCTCCATCAGTGGCGTATATAGATTTATACTCGTATTACAGGGGAGGGGGGAGGTGCGAAATGGTATTGACTTTGGGGAGGGGGGGGGGGGGAAACTAAACTTGACCATTCAATCTGAATATTAGTGCCGCAGGGGAAGTTTTTTTGTAAAGGTTAGGGAAAAAGTTCGTGTTTTAGTATCAATTGTGAAGTAAAGGTAAGTATTGTCGTGTACAAAAACTACAAAAAAAAGAAAGAATGACGCCGCAGGCAATTTTTTTTTTAATGAGCGAAGTGATGAATTTGGGTGTCTTTCGAAATCTTTTAAAATTACGTTTTTTACTTTCTTCCATAGTTAATGCGTCCCGCAGTCACTTCCCTCAGATAATTTAGGAGTTGAGGTCCCTGGTTGGTGTGGGATACGTTAGGGTGCGCACAAGTTAACAGAAACAATTTAAAATATGTTATTTCGGACTGCGGAGCTCGGGAAACTTCATACATAATAATATTATTTTGATAAAATTTTCACTTCGGTATGAGAGTACAATCTTGTTTAGAGATGAGATAGAATTTCAGTAGCAGTGAATTCGTAAAAGAACAGTGATTTATTAGTTAGGTATTATATTTTTTCCACACTCAATACCACACTATAATCACTCCATACTTCATATCTGCATCTAAATTTTCCTATTCAAATTGTAATAACTTCCCAATGTCCCACTAAATAAATAAAATAATAAATCTTTACAAAAACAGACAAAAGTAGTATGCCAAAGGGCGGACTTATTGCAAAAGCAATGTCTTTCTTCCTAATATCTTTTTTTTTAATAAAACACTTGTATTTTGATGGATTATCATACTAATTTTGTAAAATTTATGACATGATGAGAAAATGTGTGAATATAATGTGATTTTCATCAATTAGCATGAAAAAATATATACCTATTACAATCTCTAGGGGGAGCAGCTGCCCCTGCTTGCCCTCCCTTGAGACGCCCATGCGCGAAAGTATAATATTATGATCTGTGATAGTTTTCAATGAAAAAAGTAGCAGTGACTGCTATTTAATTCCAAATATCACGTAGAGTCTACCGCGGCCCGTACCTTATAGGCTGTTATTTTATTAGTATACATAGTACAGCTACGGAGCTACGATCTGTTACTACGGAGACTGTTTAAACAGCCTGTTATTTTGTATATAGTGAATATTTGGTAGCTACCTATTGTTATTTTGAGGTGGCCTTATTTTAGCGTATGTATGTAGGTAAGTACACAACACTTTAAATATAAAAAAATCACTGGCGCTCAAACTGTTCCAATACATATTAAGATCACTGTCTTGTTTTCAACTACCCCGTATTATACCATGGATGAGTTCACGGTAAGTTCGTCTAAAATCAATTGGTCTAAAATTAATTCGACCTAAATCAATTTGCCTAACGATCAATTCCTCGATTTTAGAAGAATTTATTTATTTATCGTATGGTCATTTCTAGTACATCACATAAATTACAATATCAATTTACAATAATAGCTCATGTTTGATTGTCAGATATTAAAAATTAAAAGTATTGTTTTTTAAATAATTAGAAGAATTGATTTTAGACGAATTATTATTTTTTTTTTGGGCAAGCAGCCTAGGCTGATGGGCCCAAATCAATGTCTGTGCCATCTGTCGTTCTGAGAAAGTCATCCAACCTGTTCTTAAAAGCGTTCACTGATGGTGCTTGTATCACACTTTCGGGTAAACTGTTCCACATATTCACCCCTCTATTGCAAATAAAGTTCTTTCTCGGATTACTGTGAAACCGCTCCTTGGTGAGCTTCATTGAATGTCCTCTCAAATTGATTGATTTAAGACGAATCTATTTTAGACGAACTGATTTTAGACCAATTGAATTTAGACGAACTTACCGGACACCCCATGGATGTATGTAAAATAGACCTCCACTCTTTTTCGATATTTCATCGAGTTTCAAACGTTAGTATATTGCGTAAAACATTGTAGAAAAAAATCGTGTCATAGGAGATTGTGCAGGTTTTTTAGTTTCATAATAATTTTGAACTGATAAAACGACTATAAAAACTATAAAAACGACACAGAAATTCACGTGAGACGTTACATAGTACGGTGACAGAAAGGCCCCCCTGACGTTTGTATGAAAATTGAAACTCACGATGGACTCACGTGACTTGAAGGGTGAGATCGTTTATGGAGAGAGTTTAAGAGCGAGATTTTATTTAGAGAGTACATACGGAAAGGAAAAAACGATCGTTTCTAAAGCGTATATATCGAATATGGTTTGGGCATGTTGAGAGAATGAAAGATGACAGGATGACAAAAAAAGATATATAGAAGAGGGGTGAGGATGCGCGGCCGTACGAGACTGACCTGATCCGATCATGTCGACCAGATCCTCAAGGATCGACGCGTTTTGAGTAGAAGGAATCGAAGAGCGTGTATGACTGCATGTATGAATGTGACGGAGGCTAAGAGTGTGTGCAAGGATAGAGCTGTCTGGCGCTCTGTCTTCTCTGCCTACCCTTCAAGAGACGTGGCTTGCGAGGGTATAGATAGATAGATAGACATGAAATAGATAGTACCAATTCAGAGAAACACCTTGAATCAGAGAAATTATCATTAAATAAAACGTGATTTTGAACAATTCTGTTAATTTTCTATAAAATATTATCATCTATAATTTTAAATTTCGATTTTCTCCGAGAAATTTGAAGTTACTCGCAAATTATAACTTACCTTTGCCTATAAATTTATGTTTGAAATAAATTCCAAATACTTTAAAATAACATTTGAACCTACAATCTTTTTTTTTTTTAGGAACAGGTGAGCTCCAAATAAGCGAAGAATGCATTTTTTTTTAAATAAATAAACGTTGTAAAAGTTTGAGAAGTATTGTTTGGAGTGCGCATTGCAGATATATCTCAGTACCTATACCTACATATTGCTGTGTACCATTACCATATTAAAATAAATATGGGTACATACTATAGGACTTAACTGCAAATAATGTTGGGCATAGACCAGGCATAGACCCTATAAGCTATCATTAAAATGTGCCCAAAAAGAATGCTCCCGTTTGAGTATCCATATTGACATTTCAAAAATTTCTAAAAACGGGAGACCTTAGATCTCGACAACCGTTATTAAATATGCTTTGGAAAAACTGGAGAAGATACATTGAACCTTTATCTAGGGAATAACCGTAAAATATTTTTTATATCTCTGATCAAGACCTCTGATCTTTATTCCGAAAGACAGAAACTCGTTTCCCGAAAGTCGCGGAGGTTTTTTTTTTTGTGTATTGATAATATTATGCATTTTAATCTAGAGAATATAACCAAAACACTTGACAATGGCAAAATCACCCGTAGACGGGTGCGTGCCATATTTAAAGAAGAAGAAGAAATCTAGAGAATAACCGTAAAAGTTTTTTGATTGAAGCGAAATTAACCCCAAAAAAAGAAAAAAAAAATCTATTTTTACCATTTTATCATGCGATTGTTCACGCGATTTTGAACTTTAATGCCGTGGGAAATGACCGTGATGTCATAGTTGGGTCGCGAAACTTAACTGCAAATAATGTTGGGCATAGACCCTAGAAGTTATCATTAAAATGTGACCAATTCACACTATACGATAGATCGGGACCTAAAACACAGTAGGTAAGTTCTCGCCGCATCCCCTGCAGGTTAGACAGAAATCAGAAAGCCTGGCTTCCTTGTTTTTATTGTTTAATTGTTGTTGGTTTATTGTTTTTTATCGTCCGTAGGCCCGTTCGGGCACCTGGACTCGCCAATTTTTACAATTTAGCATTCAAATTCACTTTTATCAAAAACGATTTTACAAACACTAATTATTGCAGTTCATACAATTAATTTGTCGTACACACTTAAGGCTATAGGGCCACTATGACGTCACGGTCATTTTCGGCGGAATTGTGTGGAAGTGTGGAATACATCGTTAGCTCCGGGATTCGAATCCGGCACCTCCCGCTCGAGAGACTGCCATTCCAACCAACAGTGGCAACATGTACTTACTAGGCTTATAATTGTTTGTGTATCTGCAACGTATACTATTCATCTATTCTAGAAAAAAAATCAAGTATGTATCTCAATAATTGGTGTCTCTGTGACCAATAATGTCTTGTAAGTCAGGATTTGACGAAAGAATACGAAAAAAATTCATAACTCGAAATCTACAAAAGATCACTGAACATACATGGGGAGGTATTAAGAGTATGCACATTGCCATTTCAAAAATTTCTAAAAACGGGAGACCTTAGATCTCGACAACCGTTACTAAATATGCTTTGGAACCAAATAGGGTAGATGCATTGAACATTTATCTAGGGAATAACCGTAAAAGTTTTTGATTGAACCGAAATTAACCCCAAAAATTCGAAAAAACGCTATTTTTACCATTTTATCACGCGATTTTGGACCTTAATGCCGTGAGAAATTACAGTGACCTCATAATTGGGTCGGGAGCTTTAAGGTCCCCTATCACCCTGTTTCGGTTAGTCCACCAGTGGTGCTACGCCGTGCGTTTCAGACCCAATTACCAGTCTTTTCTCTGTAAAATAATGAAATAAATCTACATTTTTTATACAGTTTGTATCCAGGAACGTATTTGATAGAAATGATTTTATTTTTACACAAGAACTTTTACAGTTTAGAGGTTTATAATAAACTCACCAGAGCAATGAACACGGTTAGGCTTTATAAAAAAATGTAGGCATTGTATGTACGCAGTACTGGTAGAAAAGTCTTAAAATAACAGTCACTGCTATTATTGTATTCCATTGTAATTTTACCTAAGGAAATTCACTTAAAATCAAGTGATCTATTGCTATTATCTGCTAAGCGTATCTATTTTTGTAATTTGCTGAATTTCAACGAATTTGCAGATATCTGCAGTGTAAATGGGCATAATATGTGCAGTGTAAAATGGGCATCTACTAAGCTTACGACCAGTCATCGATTGGTTCACGTGATCACTTTACTTTCGAGAAACGTCCACTATGTGTATTTTACACCCCTTCTTTGGGTGTGGTGTTGTTTTTTGAAAATACATTATTTTTTAAAAAATCTTCTAATGCCGCTTGGCAAGCAGAGAGAAGCGAAGTCTGAAATGAGTAAAAAAGAGTGTAGATGGGGCGTTTGTCTTTACTCGTGTAGGTAACGTTCACGCCTTTTTACTAATTTCACACTTCGCTTGTCGCTGCTTGCCAAGCGTAAGGATGCGGCATAAGAGTCACGAGTTCCTAAAACTTCTATAAGACGAATTAATTTTAGTGTTTTTATACATACGCAGCATGCCTCCCCCTTTCCACTCTTTTTATAATATTTTTTTGGAGAATCCTGTAAGAGTCAGGTGAAACCTAAAGTAAAACATTTTATAAAGTAGGAAGGTATCAGTTATTTTTAACACTGTTATTTTACTCTTTGTTTTTCTACTATTCTTGCTTTTTTATTTTATATTGTAATTTATTATTTTTGGTCTATCTTTTGATTCTGTTTTAATCTCACTTTATTTTATTTATTATTTTTTTTTTTATTCTATTATTATTATATTTTACTCTTTGTATTTCTTTACTATCTTTACTAACTAACTAATATCTATCTTCTTTATTATTTTTTATTGCTTCATGTGTGTGTGTGTTCTCCCTCAAAGCACGAGCATTGCTCAATTTTGAGGGGTGATTTGAATTATATTTGTTATTTTTTTCAATTATGTAATAATATGTACTTTAATATGAGACGAATAAAGAAATTATTATTATTATTATTATTTTACAAATCACACTAAATTGCTACTGTTATATTATTGTCCTAGCGTCATCACATCCCTAGTTAGGTGTATCGCACAGCAAACGTATGTTTTGCAAATCTTCCACCTGGCTGAGCGAAATAACAGCGCCTAGAATATGTTTTTACGTATAATATCACTGTAGTACAGCGCCACTGTTGTGTGATGACAGACGGGGGAATTTTGAACTAAAATTATAACATGATAAAAGTACGCTTATTAGTCCATTCAATTTCAAAAAAAGAATTTCATGAATTCTGACCAATCACGTTAGACAATTTTAAAAACAATCTTTTGTTGTTAGGGACCTAGATGCACTGAGCAAAAATCGTTCTATTTTCGCTTCAACTTTTTCAAATTTTTGTATGAGAATGTTAGCGCGAAATAAGAATAACGTAAGCGAAAAAGTGAATAATACCTTTTTAAAAGAAGCCTCAGAAGTAATTTAAAAATCTAAAACAGTCAATTTGTTAAGATTATAATTACCAGTATTTTGGCTAAATTTTACTTATATGTCTGAAAAACTGAACGGAAAATCCTCAGATCCCGTAAATTTCAGGGGTACTTTCGGAATATTTTTTTATTCAAGGTTTTTCCAACTATTGTAATTTTAAAATAGTCGATCTGTAGTCCATACTTTCATCTATCACTGTCTTTAGTCTCAAGACGATTCTCTCAGTATTGGCTGAGAACAATTCAGGGTTCCGAAGCCGGATGACAGCATATAGGACCTTAAAATAAAAAAAATGCAATATTGTTTTTCGATTCTTGATACAAGAGCGCCCTCTGATTCGTACCAAGATACAATTATTGAGGTATTGATGCATGCATGCATGAGAACGTAAAACATGTCTGAAAAAATGTTTTTTAAAAAAAATAACGATTGAGGTAGTTTTTGAACACACTGTAGCTAGTCTGATGCGAATTTACAAAGGATAGGTATTGAAAAAAAAGATTGCTCAGACGAGATACACAACAACAAAAAAAGTAAAAAAATGTAGACACTTTTTAGTCATTAAGTATATAATTTGCTAAAGACATATTTTTGTCTTTTCTAATTAAAATAGGCAATAGGCATACTGACATTTAAAAAATTTCTCAGGAAAAAAAAACCAGAGTGAATTATTTTTGATTTACAAACTTTATTCTTGTAAATACCACCCTCTCCCTTCAACAGTTAGAAATGCTACAATACATATGTGTACTTAATATACGAGTACATGAAATTCAACAATACAGCCGTCGCTCCTCGTGGTGTAGTGGATATCATCCCTACTATGCGAGACGAAGGTCTGGGTTCGAATCCCAGCCGGGGTGAACCGAAATGGCGAATTTTTCTCTAGTGTAAAGTGATCATTTAAGCCAGCCGAGGTCGGTCGTAAGCCCGACAATGTTCATCCCTAATTCTTCTACACTGTTGTGGAAATACTACCACAGAGAAGTTAAATAAAATCTTTTAATAAACATCGCATAATTGAGTTATTTTTTTGTTATGCTGTGGTATTTGGAAAAAAAATTTCTACCACAACAAGGTGTTCCAGAAATACTGTCTTTAATTTAATAAAATTTGACTCGGGTTAGAAACTAAAAAGGTTCTTCAGTGTTGTACATGAAACGCCAAAAGGTTTATTAATTGTGTGGTTTTTAAAGATTTCAAAATATTTTGAATTTGATTTTTTTTTAAATATTCACGAAAAAAAACACGACCCAACTATGACGTCATGTTCATTTCCCGCGACATTAAGGTTCAAAATCGCGTGAACAATCTCATAATAAAATGGTAAAAATATTTTTTGATTTTTGGGGTTAATTTCGCTTCAATCAAAAAATTTTTACGGTCATTCCCTAGATTTATTATCAATACAAAAAGAATCCGCGACTTTCGGGAAACGACTTTCGGTCTTTCGAAAAAAGATCAGAGGAGTTTGTCACAATGTTTTTTTGAGAAATCTATACAAGATATAAAAAATATTTTACGGTCATTCTCTAGATAAAGGTTCAATGTAGTACGAGTATCTACCCTATTTTTTTCCAAAGCATATTTAGTAATGGTTGTCGTCTCCCGTTTTTAGAAATTTTTGAAATGTCAATATGCATACTTTTAAAACTCCGCGAATTTAAATATTTTTCTCCATATATAGGTACACTTACTCGTAAATATTATATACCTTCGTACAAAAAGAATGACAGATACCTGCCTAGGTACCTACCTAATTTTTTTGGGATGAGATACCTACTTTTCAATAAAATAAAATACCTTCTTCCGTGTGTCTGAAATGCGTACTTATAAGTACCGATGTTAATGGACATTTTAAATAATTCATCAATGATAACGAATTTAAAAGAGGCATTCCGTGCCTACACACAGTATAGGAATATGATATTGATATTAATAATACATTATATGCTAAGGGCAGTCCGCCCCTGTCCAATATTACGTGGTAGATTTTCATGCTGGAAATTTTGTAAAAAAAATGTATTGAATTTGCATTTTTACTGCTCGTTGGAGAGTGGGCTTCTAATTTGGTGGTGTCAAATTCGAATCTCAATGCTGACTCTCGGGACTTCCTCGTCCCTCTTCGCTCACTCAAATATATATTTTTTGTCATCCTGTCATTCTTCATTCTCTCAACATGTCCGAACCATCTAAGATTATTTACTGTCATTCTCGTCACAGTCTTGCAGTCACTCATTTCCCTAATAACCTCGTTCCTTATCTTACCTCTCAGCATTTTCACACACATTCTTATTTACGACCTCATTTCCACTGCATACAACCTTGATTCGTCCTTCTTCAGCCAAGTCCAATTCTCACTAGCATGTAAGTCCGTATATTTGTTTTTTAACCGGACTACGCCGCGTATTAAAAAGATCGTATTTAATTTATAGCAGAGCTTAAATTGAATATTAAGTGCTGAAACTTTTGTAAGCACAGACTTTATATGGCACTTTATTCAGCTTGGGCGATAAAAAAATTTAATGGGAATTCCTTGGTGGGAAAATGGGGGGGGAGCAAATTTAATGTAGAGGGGGGAGGAGGGGTTGAGGGGGCAATCAGAGGGGTCCTGAAGAGAAGAGGACCTACTTGTGTCGTAATTTACTGGACGTCACGGCCAGGTATCGCTCTCCACAGTTTTGTAGTAGATACAAGTAGATAGAGGTGTGCTGGGAAGGGGCAGAGTGAAAGAGGGGAAGAGATTAAGAGTATGCATATTGACATTTCAAAAAATTCTAAAAACGGGATATTTGCGATCTAGACAACCTTACTAAATATGCTTTGAATAAAAATAAGTTAGCTAACCTTTATCTAAGGAATAACAGTAAAAGATTTTTTTATATATTGTATAGATTTCACAAAATAAAAATATGAAAAACATCTCTGATCTTTTTTCTGAGAATCAAGGTGAATTTTTGTTGTATCGTAAATTCGCATTAAAATCTAGGGAATGACGTAAAAGTTTTTTGATTGAAGCGAAATTAACCCCCAAAATGGAAAAACGCTCTTTTTATCATTATATCGCGCGATCGTTCATGCGAATTCGAACCTTAATGCCGTGGGAAATGACCGTGACGTCATAGTTGGGTCGCGAGCCTTAAAAATATTACGCAGAAAAAATAATTTTAACTAAAAAAGTCTTCAATGCGATGGCGTAGGCATACAGACTATAGCTGCTTTCGTCCAATACGATGTTGACCGGGCGATAGAAAATCTTCAATGGAGGAGGTTTTCTTAGGAAATTAGAACATCTTTACCATGTAATCTAACGCATGTTTTGTCTTTTGTTCCAGCTAAACTGGATGGCGTGAAGACTTACATGAGGATGCGGAGAGTGCCTTCCCACTTGCAGGTCAAGGTCATCAAGTGGTTCGACTACCTGTGGCTGACTCAGAAGTGCTCGGACGAGGAGAGGGCAGTCAGTTGTCTTCCTGATAAGCTCAAGGCGGAGATTGCTATCAATGTCCATTTAGACACTCTCAAGAGGTAAGAGTCATTTTACGTTCTTCTTCTTCTTCTGCAGCCACTCAGGTCCATTGTTGGACATAGGCCTCCCCTTTGGTCCTCCACAGCTTCCTGTCCTGGGCACACTGCATCCATCCATGAATATCAGCGAATCCGGTGAAAGATTGCTGGAATCCTGAAAACAGACCTTTAGTAGGATAGACCACCTTTAAGAAATACGTCAGGTCCCACACTTTTTGGTATAAACATGAATTTCCTGAATGCCGCCCGCAAACGTTGGTAGACTCGAAGTTAGCTGCAAATGTCCCAGCGGTTGCTGGGACCTGGCAGTTGCCAAGAATACAACACATTCTAATTGTTAAGTTATTGTTAAGTTGGTAAACTGTGGCAACGCATACGGGCAATATAAATAATGGCTGGCCACACACGTCCCGAAGTTCAGTTCCGGAATCCACCGTTTTGAAAAAAAGTTCCGATCAAAACCTCTCTCTGAATTCAGCGTCACCCCGATTTTAAATTCAGAAAGAGGTTTTGGTCGGAACCTTTTTGCAAAACGGTCGATTCCGGAACTGAACTTCGGGACGTTTGTGGCCAGCCAATGTCATTTTTCTTTCCACCGTCCTCCCTTCCGCTCTCCCGCGCTCCTATCCTAGATTTACTGAGACAGATCATAATCATATACAACCAGTGAAACTTCTGTTTGTCTCTTTCTCGTAAACTATTTTTAGTAGCAGCTAAAGGAAGATAGCATGTACACAGCCATGGCTTAATTTTGGCCCCTCTATCGTATATTATCTTTACGGTCCAAAACTTTCTGCAGAATACAAATAATGTAATTTTGTCAAAATGTCAAAATCTCAAATGACAAAAACGCACATGTCAAAATGTGTAACCTACTTTTGACAGAATCGCAACACAACGCCGAAAAATCTGATAACATTGTTTTTTTTTACCGTTGTTGTTTTTGTATGTTTAAAAAAAACAACCTAACGAACCTAACCCAACAATATTGAAATTGGCGGCAACAAGTTTTCCGGCGATGAGTTGCGATTCTGTCATTTAATTCTGTGTGTGTAGGTTAGCCTTTTGACAGTTGAGATTTTGTCATTTGAGTTTCTGTCTGGTTACAACAAATAATTAATTTATTTTATTTATCAATAAAATTCTACTCCTGTTTTTATGCAACCTCTTTAGTACGTTTTCATATGGTTATATTTTCACATGCATCTCGCACCAGTGTTATCTTGACGCTCCTTATATCCTATTGGTTAACATCTGACCAATCACAACGCTCCAGATTTCAAGGGATTAAAATTTTTGGAAATCCACTGTTTGTGAACTGCATGTTTGCGTTTTCACTGTTGCTATTAAAACGAAGATGTTTTTTTTTAAAGACAGCGATTTAAACAGATCTGTCTAATTTAAGCGGGCACCTAAAGGACACCAAAACCAATCAGGGCTTGAAAGTAAGTCTTCTAGGTTGTGTACGTCTAAACTTTCCATGAAATCTGAGACGTTGTGATTAACCAATAGGATCGAAGAAGCGTCAAGATAGCACTGGTGTGAGACACAAGTATATTTTCAAGTATTCAGAACCTATTTTAAGCAATATTGTTAATTATTATTATAATTTGTTTTTATGTTTCTAGAGTGGAAATTTTTCAAAATACGGAGGCGGGGTTTCTCTGTGAATTGGTGCTCAAACTAAGGCCTGTGTTGTTCTCACCCGGGGACTATATTTGTAGAAAAGGTAAGACAGCAGCTTGAAATTTACTTTACTATTTAACCCTTTTTTAAGGTTTGGGATTTTAAGCACAAATATACTTTTCTGTTCCCTTGGAATCAGAAAGGTCTAAGAAACTACGATATTATTATCTTTTTATTAGTTTTGTATTTTCATTCTTAAATATATATATTTTTATGTTTTAATCTTAATATTTTTATGTTTAAATCTAAATAAGTACACATATTTGTGTTTTAATCTGAATATTTTCTGTTTATATCTAAATACATATTTTTGTGTTTTAACTAAAATATTTTCATGTTTTAATCGGAATATTTCTGTTTATATCTAAATACATATTTTTGTGTTTTAACCAAAATATTTTCATGTTTTAATCGGAATATTTCTGTTTATATCTAAATACATATTTTTGTGTTTTAACCAAAATATTTTCATGTTTTAATCGGAATATTCATATGTTAAAATCTTAATATTCTCATGTTTTAATCGGAATATTTTCATGTTTAATCGGAATATTTTCATGTTTTAATCAGAATATTTTCATGTTTAAATCTGAATATTTTCATGCTGAAATCTTAATATCATCATGTTTTAACCGGAATATTTTTATGTTTAAATCAGAATATTTTCATGTTTTAATCTTAATATTTTCATGTTTAATCTTAATATTGTCATGTTTTAATCAGCATATTTTTATGTATATTTCCAGGGGAGGTAGGCAAGGAGATGTACATAGTAAATAGGGGAAGACTCCAAGTGGTGGCGGACAATGGAAAGACGGTGTTGGCGACTCTTAAGGCCGGTTCATATTTTGGAGAGATTTCTATATTAAACATGGGCACGGCAGGTAAACAGCTTGGTAAATATCACGCGAGATGCCACGCCATTCTACAAAACAAAAAAAAATTGCTCATGAGTAAAAATATTAAAACATTTTTTAATATTTCTTAATATTCTTTCAGTAAATGAATTCACCCTTTTTATTACATAATTGCATTTTTTTATTAAATTTCTAACTTTTATAAATAAAATCACTTACAGTTTTCAATATTTCAATTTTTTTTTCTTCTTTTATTTTTATATTTAATTTTTTCTTCTATTTTTTATTGTTTTATATTTTATATATTTATTCTTACAGTGAACATGCTCATACTAAGATTCGCAATCACAATTCACATATAAAACATAATTTCTTCAAGAAGTGTTCACCAGGGCGAGCTTACTGCTTCACCGCGATCTTACAACTAACTTTTACATATAGAATCACAATTACACAATCAAGAATTACACTTTTACAGACAGAAGAAAAAATCCAACAAAATTATTGAAACACAACTTTTACGATATGATCAGTGTCGTCTTCGAGTCAAGTATCGAAACTTTGACTCGATGCCGCGACTTGAGTCAAATCTCAAGTCTTTTATGCTCCCGCCACATGATCGTGTAGGGTCGTGAAGGCTCGGTGTTCATGAGTAGAAAGGCGTCAACGGTCGGTTACGTACACGTCAAGACAAACATTTTCATCCTCACGTATTTTTACTCATTCACGGCGAGGGTCGGCGAGCGTCTGGCGCCAGCATTAAATAATTAAAAAAAAATAGAATCTCAGTCGAGTATTGATGAAAAATCTGTGTCTTTTTTTACATAATTTTTTAAACTAACTCGTGGCAGGTTTATTGTTAAAGGCAATTTCTTCCCACCAACAACGCAGTATCACATTGAGTTATAGAAATATATTACCCAAAAAATTATAATTACAAGAGAGTCAAGTATATTTAACCAATTTATCAAATGATATATTCCGTCTAACTTGTTGATTCGCCCACATACAGAATATACACACTTAATCCTTGTTAATTTGACCAAATCAATCTCACAATAGTAATACTAACCTAACCTAACCTCATCTCTTTATCAACATCCTACTGTAATCCTATTAACCTAACCTAACCTAACATGTGTAATAATTGTATCTAACCTAACCTAACCTAACCTAACCTAACCTAACATGTGTAATAATTGTATCTAACCTCCCATGACGTCACAAAGCTCGTTAAATCATTGCAATAGATTCAACACATTATTATATGGAAATGTGATTTTCAATGCATTGTACCCATCCTCACAAGCCCTGCAGTTTCCATTTCTGAATTTAGGTCTCTCACATGTCATTAATATTAATATTTCAGAAGCATTACTAATCTATTTTTTCCCCATGTAAGGATTTGACAAACCAAACCAATTTTACTAATCTCAAATCAAACCTATCCTCATAGCACTATACTAAACTCATAGCTAAGACAATTTTACTAATCTCAAATCTATCTCAACATAACATTGCTAAACTTAAACCAAAGATAATGTTGCTAAAATCAACTTAATCCCATCACAAATTTCTAAATTCTAACCTAATTCTTTTAGTCTCAAGACAATCATAGCATTACTATACATAACCTTACCTATTTTTATTTATCTCAAATCTGTCCCATCACATGACACTGCAAACGTTAACTTAATTTTACTAATATCAAACCTATCCTATCATAAATTACTAATCTCAGAGTCATCCTAACATAACATTACTAAACTCAACCTAACCTATTTTTATTTATCTCAAATCTATCTGAACAAAACATTGCTAATCTTAACATAATTTTACTAATCTCAAACCTATCCTAACATTAATTACTAAACTCAAATATAAACTAATTTTACTGATCTCAATCCTAACTATCCTATCATAAATTACTAATCTCAAACTTAACCTAATTTTACTAATCTGAAACCTAACATGACATTTCTGAACTCAAATCTAACCTTATATTACTAATCTCTAGCCTATCCAAACATAACCTTACTAAACTCAAAACTAAAGAAATTTTACTAATCTCGCTAATTTTTACTAATTTTGCCTATCCCGAGATAGCATTGCTAAACTCAAACCTAACCTAATTTTACTAATCTCAAACCTCTACTAAAATACCTACAAATTTTACATACTCAATTCTTGAAGGAAAAAGTTTTATTTATCCTTACTTTTTTATTTATTCTCTTTTCTCTTATTTATAAAAAATACAATAAAAAACAATAAATTAGAGAATTAAAAAAAAAGTCGTAGTTGAAGCTTGTTATCCCTTCATTTATTTGCTCCCTGTGGATAAAGTAGGAATCGCTTTTGAATGATAACAACTTTATGGAAATGGGCTCATTATTTTTATTTATTTATCTGAAATAAAAGTAGTGTCTTTTATCTAATTTTTTCATAATATTGCAGTATGTAAAAAAAACCTGTAATTGCAGAAATAATTTATTTTAAATTTTTATTTTTTTATCTTAATTTTTTTATTTGTTTATTTTTTTAATGAAGCTTTGCATCGGTCCTTGGCGTGACTTCTTCGTGCATGGTATTTTAACCATTAATGTATGTTTTAAACTATATTAGTTTTAAGTAGTTTTACTTTTAAACTTATAAAGATGATTTTTGCATGATTATTTTAGAACTAATTAGTACAACCGCCACCAGGGCGACCTATATGTATTGTGTACGCACATAGGAAAAGGTAAGAAAAGGTGGAATAGATTAAAGTTGTTTAAAAGTGGACTGTATTGGATAAGGATGTTACCCCCTACCTTTGGTCGCTGATTGCATTCCTTCATTCCAAGTCCTTCAGTGCACTTAAGTCTTTGCTGTCGCAAATTTTTGATGAAACAACCAATTTTTAGTACTCCCCTATGGGAATTAAACAAAAAACACACTTTTATTCACCACTTTTAACCATATTTTCACAATCACCAAGAAAAACCAATCTTCATCGAAGTCAAGAAAATGCACTCGATTTTAGTTTATTATGTGAAAATCATCTTTTTATGTAAAATATCTTATTTATATAACTTCTACTTCTAAGAATGATAGAAATATTTTTAAAAAATCCTCAGTTTTTCAATGGGGTGTCTTTGTGCCACTTTTTTGTAGTTTTTTCGATGTACCATTTTCGAATTAGTTAAGAGTTTTAATTACTTTGCTAGAGTCAAAGTGCCAAATCCAATAATACGTGTGGCACAATCTCACCCCGGTGGTACAATCTCACCCCGGTGGCACAAAGACACCCCGTTTTACGGTAATCTCTTTCAAAATGCACTCTAAATTTTTATTCAAGCACTGAAATCTACTTTAAAAAATCTGTAATTATTTACTTACTTTAATTTCTTTATACAAAATTATTGTAGGAAATATAAATAAGTATTTGTATAATAGTTGGCGATATGGCAATATGTCCCATGTGAAGAATATTCAATTTTACAGAGGAGTGAAAAAGTGAAAATACATATATATCATATAGCGTTGGAGAGACAAGAGTCAGAGATTAAGTTTGTGAGAGCTCAGGTATTGACGTGCCTAGGGAGACAAGTTATGGATGTCTTCCATTGTGCCGCTGAACCTAGTGAACTGACATTTTTCGACAAAGTGGTCAATGGACTCCACCCCACCACAAGGACAGTTGGGGTTAAATTATTAATATGGATAAATTGAATTTTTTATCGCATCACTATTTTGGATAACATTTTAGTAGTGATGTGCTGACTGCTGACTATGAATTTGGCTGACTAGCTGATTAGATGTTTAGTTGGCACTCAAAGGTCCGATTAGTCGGCTGACTAAAACAGTCAACATCAGTAAAAAATCAAGAGTATTTTTATATATTTCACTTGGCTCATCTTGCTATAACACCGACAATATTATAAGATAACAGTAAGTTCAATTAATAGTTTCCAACGCCTTACTCAATAGTTATAAGATTTAGTTTTAGTGCCTAATAATTGATTTTCAATGTGAACATGCCCCCTTATTTTTGCTTAAGTACTAAATAGTAACCCCTTTTTCTTATGGCCAGTGGTGTAGCCGGTGATATCGCACTTAAACGGTGCCCCAGTATATTTTTTTCAATACATTTGAATGTAAATATTTCAGTTTCTAGTTTATGTTATTCTTGGGGCTGCAGTACTTTTAGAACCAAAATAAAAAAGGCGGACAGATATTTAAGAATTTGGACTCCATACTCAAAAAACAGACTTCTTTGAATGCACCGTAAAAGTTCCATTTGTTTTGTTTCTCAAAAAAAAAAGGATCTGGGCTTGTATACACAAACCCAAATACTTTCCTGCACACCTTGCACTAGACTAAAAGCCTGTAATGCAAAGTGTGGAATACATCGCCAGCGCCGGGGTTTGAACCTGGCACCTCCCGCGTGGGAGACTGACGCCTCAACCATGTACTACTTTTCCTATAACTGTCTTCATCCTGTAACGACGGGGTCAGGACTTTTCCTTAGTATTGAATGTTATGCATGTTCTATCAATTGTTACTTTAAATATAGCATTCATAGTTCTATAGGAAATAGTAATAAATATTGTAGTAAGTATTAATGTTTACTGCAAAGGTTTGATAAAATCTTGTATAATTTCCCAGGCAACAGAAGAACGGCTTCTGTGAGGTCTGTCGGCTACTCGGACCTCTTCGTCCTGAGCAAGAAGGACATGTGGGATGTGCTAAAGGAATATCCGGCCGCGAGGGTTAGACTGGAAGCCATCGCTGTCAAGAGATTGGAGAAGTATAAGAAGGCGCCATTAGAGAAAGGTAACCTAACCTAACTTAACTTAACTCAAATATAACCTAACCAAACCTAAAATAAGCTAACCTAACCTAACATATGCTTGATTTCACCAACTTTTTAGGTGAGGAATAGCGGAGATAGAAGCCACCTATAGTACAAATTTTGTATGAAAAATAATGACAAGTGGCTCCTATCTCCGCTATTCCTCACCTAAGAAGTTGGTGAAATCCAGCATTAGTCTATTAATTATGGTATATTGTATGTGGAATATTTGTGAACTGAAATATTAAGTTAATAATTACTATTTTTTTTCTATTCCAGTTGCTATGGGTAGATGTCAGTCAACTCCAGGATTAGTAGAATCACTGGGGCGAGTCCCTCTAGAAGAAATGCTGGTAGCACCAGGGCCTCCTTATAGGGAACAATCTATGTTCAGGTAACTGAATGCATATTTTTAAATCTAATGTCCATTTATTTATTTACACTTTTGGTGAACAAGATACAGAGATACGTTAACAGTACAAATATAATCACAACATATTTTATTCACTAGGGCGAGCTTATCGCAGTGCTGCGATCTCTGCCAGCTAACCCCAACCTAAATTTGGGATTTTTCATTCATTCATTCATTTCATTTCATTCATTCATTTCATTTCATTCATTCATTTCATTTCATTCATTCATTTCATTTCATTCATTCATTTCATTTCATTCATTCATTTCATTTCATTCGTTCATTTCATTCATTCATTCATTTAAGTGACCATTTTGTCCACAAAGCATAAAACGGTAATTAATTTATTGATTTGACACTTACGTTGGCATTGCCTGGTTTAAGGGATTACTTTACACCCATTTCGACACATCCTGATGTAAAATGTCTAATTTTTTCTTAATTTTTTTACAATGCACCAATTTTTCGATACTATCGCCATCTCTTGATGAAGGGACGCAACAAATATACATTTTTTTAATATTTTCAGTGACGTCGGCAGTCCTCAAGGCAGATGTATGACCAGCTCTGCCATAGCAGTCAGCATGGGCACTGGGTTCAGCTCCGCCATATGCGGTCCCACCATGGGAGTGGGGGGGCTGCCCCAGCTGCCCAGCACAGTTGGGGGGGGCGGAGGGGGTATCAGGTCGCCAGGTTCCCCCATGTCAGCCGCCAGCAGTGTGAGATCATCCTGCTGCAGGTCCCGAGCTCCCTCACACCACAGCGCAGGTCACGTGCCTAGACCGGGAGAAGGAATGGGTTTGTGTAAAGAAATTTGTACATTTTTAATAATTTTGTTAACTGATTATTTTTACCATAAAAGGATATATGCTGGAAAAGTGACCTTGTGATTCATATAAGTAGTATTTATTTATTTATTTTATCGGCATCCCACCCATAAAGAACGAGTGATCTCTGTATAAGTAGTATTCAAAACCAGTAATCTGTCGTTTATGCATAAATGAAATTAAGAATTTGGATATGTTCTGTTCCTATTTAGGCCAGTGTTTTTGGCTACAAAAGGGGGTGTAAATTGTCGGAAAGCTGGAAACGGTTTTAATCTCTTCGTTAGCAAGTAAAGAGGTGTCTATAAAGTTTTCACCATTTTTTTTTCAGTTTCCAACTAATAACTCCTAAACGGTGCATTTCTAGGAAAATTATATTCTTTTATAGATTAAATTACATGATAATCTGCATCCATTGAGCAAAAAAACTATTCTCTACCTTAAAAAATAATTGAGATACAGGCACTCCAAAGTACGTATTCATTTTCCCGAAGAAATTCCAATATTTATATTTTTCTTAATGAATCTTTGTTGAATTGCTCCTAAATTAAGCTAATTACAGATAAATTTCACTAAATATAGGTACTAAATAAATTATTCATTAAATTTAATGATGGGTCAATTTTATATAAGATTTTTTTTTTATTAATTTTATTTATTAATAAAGTTACAAATGTAAAATTTATAACTTAAAATTAACAATTACAGAATACAACAAGTACATATTTTTTTAATAACTATAAAAATACACTTTAAGACGTCATTACCTTTCATTCATTCATTCACACAGGTTGTCACGCTACCAAAGCCACCCCATGGCAAATAGTTTAGGATGCACAGGTGTTTAAAGGGAAGTGAGTGAAATAAAGAAATTTATTACTTTTACTGTCAATATTCCAGGTAACTTCTCTACGCAAGGAGACTCCTTGTATCATCTGACTGGATCAGGGGAGACTCCTCTCCTGGGCTCTCACGAGGCTCTGGAGGGAGAGATCAAGAGACTTAGAGAGCGGCTGAGGACTGTTGAGACTGAGAATGCTGCCATGTCTGTTAAGCTCAATCAACAGCAGTGGGAAGTGGAACATAGGTAAAAAACTGTCATTTGTGTCACTGAACTTGATTTCGGCAACTTTCTAGGTGAGGAATAGCGGAGATAGGAGCCACTTAGCCTAATTTGGCTAGCAAAGAATGGTGCTACCGGTTAACAATGAATATCTCTCGGTCAGTCCGGGCGGTGAGACAGTAGTCTAACCATCACCGGGCAGTCCCCTCCAGACCACGGAATATATTATGAAAATAAGTTAAATCCCATCAAAAATTAAGACTATGCATATTAACATTTTAAAAATTTCTAAAAATGGGAGACCTTAGATCTTGACAACCGTTACTAAATATGCTTTGGAAAAAATAGATTAGATACATAGAACTTTTATCTAGGGAATAACCATAAAAGATTTTTTATATCTTGTATAGATTCCTCAAAAAAATATGCCAACACCTCTGATCTTTTTTCCGAAAGACTGAAACTCGTTTCCCGAAAGTAGCGGGAATTTTTTTTTGTATTGATAATATGCATTAAAATCTAGGGAATAACCGTAGAAGTTTTTTGATCGAAGCGAAATATTAGCCCAAAAAATGGAAGAAAACTCTATTTTTACTATGTTTTTACCATTTTATCATGCGATGGTTCACACAATTTTGAATCTTAATGCCATAAGAAATTACCGTGACGTCTTAACATTTTGTCGGGTAAATATTTTGTCTGTAGATGATTTAAGTGGACATTTTATCCCGTAAGCATTTTATCGGGAGACGTTCTATCGTTAGACATTTTGTCTGCAGACGTTTAGTCGTGGCACCATCACAGTATATAAGTAATATTGAATTTCTTTTAGAAATAATTCTTTTAACATTGTGTATATTTTCAGATTGGCTGAGATTGAGATGCAGATCTGCGGGGCGAGCTCGGCGAGTTCATTAGAGGAGAACGAGAGAAACAGAGAGAGCATCATTTAACAGAGGAGTTACACACTACCCGCGGCACACAGCAACTGCAATCACATCACACAACATCTGCACTATTGTGTTGTATAATACAATAACATCTGCATACTTGTGCTGTATCATACAATAACATCTGCATACATGTGCTGTATGATACAATAACATCTGCATACATGTGCTGTATGATACAAAAACATCTGCACTCTTGTGCTGTATAAAACTATTATAATAGATAATAATAAATGTACTTTTATAATACTAACACTACAGTGGGTCGATATCGGACAAAATATTATAACAAAATATTAAGACAGAAATCTATCGTAACCTCACAGATTCCTTTGTCGATTTTACGCAATTATAATGTTTTTCATTTTGTAATACTTAAGTTTTTTATTTAATTTAATTTAATAAAAAAAAGAGAAAAATAAAATCACCCTTTGGTTTAATGTTATCTGTAGTTTTCTATTATCTGTTGCCTATCTCTACATTTTCCATCATAAAAATTGTAGAATTCTTATAAATTGCGAATAGGGATTGCTTTTCTTTCCACGCTTGTTAGTGTTGTTATCTTCGTTTACATTTTCCTCCTCGAATTTAAATCACCCAATGCGCCTTGAATTTTCCATGTTGCAAACATATTTCCTTCAGGTGACAGTTTAAAACTATAGCATTATTCTGTAAACACATTTCACTTGGTATATTTCAGATTTGTACTAATTAATTCAAGTTACTCCTGAATGTAGGAAACCTCTATGACCTCCAATGCCACACTCTTATTGGTTGATAGCCAGCTAGTCTTTTCTCCTGCTAGTTTGTTTTTCAAAGTAACCAACTTAATTGGTTAAAATTAATGAAGTTATTTTATGGAATAGACTGATAAGCGGGGTCACATAGCTTTTTTAAAAATGTGTAAGAACTGATTTCCTTTCTTATTTCTTGAAAAAATACCCAATTAATGCGAATCACACTGAGGGGTCCTGGTTACATTATAATTGTGTTATAATCGACATGAGAAATTTACCAAATCACAAAAAAGCTGATTTCGAAAAGAAATATTCAAAATCAATCAATTTCTTGAATTTAAACTATAAAATAAACATTACTAACAATTCAATAATAAACATATATACAACAATTGTTGTTAAATATAAATAAGACAGAGTGAAAAAAGTGGACAAAATATGAAAAATTAAACATTTATTGACTCAATTTTAAATGCTAACGAATTTACAAAAAAACAAAAAAATGTGTTCCTTAGGTCAAATAAAAAAATATGAAATAAAAGTACATTTAAAAAATGGTGGGGGACAATTATTGTTAATTGAAAAATAAATTTTAGTTAGGTGTAAACAAATCTATAACTCTCTGTGTATTATTTATTTCAATTGTTTATTATTTTTTTACCTTTTTAAATTTAAATATTAATTTATTTTGTGAATTGGGGGCAAGTGTTGTACCTGTGGATATTTGCCGGATTTTTTTTTCATTAATTGATAGTTTGAACGAAAATTTTGATGTATTTTTTACAGTCACAGATTTAAGGCGCTCTAATTTTTTCTCAGCCAATAAATACTGAGAGCATCGTCTTGAAACTGAAGACAGTGATAGATGAAAGTATTGATTACCAGTTCACTGTCCTAGAATTACAATATTTGAAAATTTCTTGAATAAAAAAAATATTCCGGAAGAACCCCTGAAATTTACGAGACTTACTGATTATCCGTTCAGTTTTCAGATGTAGAAGTGTAATAATTTAGCCAAAATATTGGTAATTATATGTAATCTTAACAAGTTGACTATCTTAGATTTTTTAATTTGTTCCCAGGTTCTTTTTAAAAAAGTACCTATTCATGTTGTTGCTTACGTCATTCCTATTTCGTGCCAACATTCTCATACAAATGTCTCATACATATGAAAAAGGTGGTACGTAAATTGAACGGTTTTTGCTCAGTGCATATGAGATCTTAAGTAGATGTTTTGTGAGTGGAAATGATGAATGCTAATGTTTATTGTCATGTAAAAAAAACTATAGGTACCTAAATCACTTATCTCAAACCACATTAGCTATATTGTATCACCTATGAAAATATTAATTTTTATTTTATGAAATACATAGTATCCGGAGGTAAAACTGCCCACAAGTATTCGCCCCTATTTGTCTTTTGAAAATATAATAATTTATTTTTAACAAAGCTGTAGATGTCAAAATTTCAGTGCCAACTCAACCAACCCAGTGCTAAAAACAATGTGTCCAAATTTTATTTTTTAGCGTAATTATAAAATAAGTGATGTATTTTTTAATTTGTTTCTGATGCCAATTTTTATTGTCGCATGACAAATCACATAATTTTCACTTCATTTCAGATGCTTTTGTGTGCAAATGTGTAAAAAGACTAATCTTATTTTTTACAATATTTAGGTTTTACCTACATTTTTACAATGTTGTACCTTGAATTGTGAAGTTGAAAATGTAACACCTCCAAATATCATTATTAATTTTGTAATAATATTTTTTTGTACCCCTCCTTTCTCCATTATTATTTCTTGATGAAAAATCCAAATTTTGTGGAAAAAAGTGCCAAAAATAAAGCCAAATTCAAATCAATAAAATTGCAAAAAAATTAGACCCACCCACTTTACACATTTGTACAACAAAGTTATTGAACAGAGTAGAATTATTTATTTATGTGATTTTTAAAACTTTTTTTTACTGAAAAAATAGTGCCAATATTCCAAAAATTCTTAAAAATAATTAGCCTTTTTTTTTATTTTTGTATTTGTATTTTTTGTCAAACAGAAACTGTGTCAAAAATTACCTGTAATTAAAATCATATTTATAAAAAAACTGTGTTTTTTATGACAATACAAAAAATTGGTGTGTGGATGTTCTAATAAATGTTTAAGAAAGACACAAATAAATGATTAATTTATACCTAATTATTGAATTATTATCATTTCTTTTGAATATTTATTTTATTTGAATACAATGTATAAATATATAAAAAAGTGTTCATATTAGTGTATAAAAAAGTTGACAATTAAAAAAAGGTATGACCTAATTTTTATTCACTTATTTATTATTTTTTATTATATTTTGCGTAGCTTTTAGTGTATATAGGTACATGATTATTAAAAATGCTTATTTTCTATAATTATATGTTTTTATAAAAATCCATATCATAAACAACTTTTAAAAATATCCCTTTAATAGTTTTTCAGATCAAAATAAATAAAATTTATGAAAAATTCGCAACTAATAAACTATTAATTTAAAAAATTGACCAGTAATGATATAAAAATAAAACAATAAAAAATAAATTTAAATAATACACGTAGCGAAAACAACAAATAGAATTTTTGTATTTGTAGATATCAAAAATATTTAATTAAATTTAAAATAAATAAAAAAAAAGATATATTCAACAATTCGATACTTACTTATTGATTTTTTAAATAGTTTTAAAATAATACATAAAATTAAATAAAAAAAAAAGAAAATTCTAAATAATCTATAACGATAACCCTACAATTTTTTTAATATATTTAAAATACAGTGAAAAAAATCGAATTTGTAAATAATTAATTGTAATTAAAAATATGAGGACATTATAAAAAATATATTTCCTAACATTTAGGTACATTTAAAAAAAATAGTAATAGATATTTTGTAATATTATTAGATGTAGATTTAAGTATATTTATATTTAATTATTTATTATTTTTATTTATTTGTTTTAATATTTTTATTACTTACTACAAATGGTTGTGATCATTGTAATGTTATTTATGATGCTACATATTTTATTTATTTGTATAAAAAATACTTATGTAAATTTATTATTCTTACTAATCAGTTTCTAATTAACCTACTAAATGTATGAACGATTCGACTGCATATGACTAATTTGCAGCAAAAGGTGTTTTTTTTTTCAGTTTTATTAATTTCTTCTGAAAAATTCAACTTTTTATTTACCAGTTCATTATTCCAAATTATTCCAAAAATGTAAAAAACTCATTTCAAATATCTGAGTGGATTTTTCGAATATTTTAAAGCTCACGACCCAACTATGACTTCACGGTAATTTCCCACGGCATTAAGTTTTAGAATCGCATGATAAAATTTGGGGTGAATTACGCTTCAATAAAAAAACTCTAATGGTTATTCCCTAGATTTTAATACATATTATCTATACAAAAAAAAATACTCTGCGACTCTGGAAAACGAGTTTATGTCTTTCGGAAAAAAGAGCAGAGATGTTTTCACATTTTTTTTTTGAGAAATGTGTGCGAGATAAAAAAAATCTTTTACAGTTATTCCCTAGATAAAGGTTCAATTTATCTACTCTATTTTTTTCCAAAGCATAATTAGTCACGGTTGTCGAGATCTAAGATCTCCCGTTTTTAAATATTTTTGAATTGAAAATATGCATAATATTAAACATAAAATTTTACTTGTTGTATTCTTTTTTTCATTTTGTTGTAAGAACAATTTACTATTTATTTATATATTCACAATATATTTATTATAACGCTGTATAAAATGAAATATATTATATTATTGAAAAAATATTAAAATAAATTCAATTGTGTATTACATATTGAAAAATAAAAAATAATAAATCAGAAAGACACAAAAGTGATCAAGTAGTTAAAAAAATAATTTATATACCTATTTATTTATTTATTTTGCTATAATTTTTATTTTTATTTTATGCAACGAAGTTTGTCATTATTGTTATATTAAATTTTTAATATTTCATTCCATATAAAGCTTTAATTAAAATATGTATGCATTTATTTATTTATTAATTTTATTTATCCCTTTATTCAAAGGTGATATTAATTAAATAAAATTGTAAATAATGAATTACTATTAAATGTTATATAATAAATAAATATGTACAATAATTATTTGATACATAATTATATATTTGAGTTGGGAATTTATTTAAAATTATATAATTAAATTAAATGTTTGTATAGAATTCTGTACAAAGAGCTTAAAATTTAATAATTATTATCTTGTCCATTTATTAAATTTATTATTTAGCGAAATTATTTTATAGCTATTATTTAACATGAGATCGTTAAGAAGAATTTGTAGAGAGATAGGAATGAAGTGATTGGAGAGATGAGTGACCGTAAGACGGATATTACATTAGAATGAAAGAGAAAAAATTAAGATGGTGAGAACATGTAGGGAGGATGAACGATGAAAGGATAACAAAGGAAATACTTGGAATTGGCTCAACTAAGTCGACCAGATGATAAAAGATGCATTTTGAGTAAAATTAATTTTGGAGTGTGTATGACGAATTGCATGAATGCAATGGAAGGAGTGTTCGTAAGGACAGGGAAATGCGGCGCTCTGTTCCCTCTGTCTATTCCGCAAGGGATGCTGCTTGAAGCGGGTATAATAAAATAGTAACGCAAAAGTCAGATTTATATTAAATTTGACTACATTTTTTTTACAAAAACTAAAATTTATCAACATTTTTTTTTCATTGTAAAATAATATTTTGTATAAGAAAGAACCACTGTGAATAGGTAGGTAAATAATTACTACATTTATTTAAAAATAATGTATAATTTAATTTTACCAATTATAATTACTTGTAACAAATTATAACATTAATAATATTTAATAATACTACTTAGTGGTACATAAGTTATTAAATAAATTTAAAAGTAATTATATTATTATATTAATTTTATTCATTTATTTTATGGTAAATGAAGCACGCTCTGGGACCAATATGAGAATTTTCAAACTTCTACATTTTACCTAACGGAGAAGAAGTGAAATTTTAGTAAATTTTTTTTCGTTTCAAATGAACTTTTATTAAGTTTGTTCCTTTTAAACATTTAGACAGTTTAAAATATTGTAGTACTGTTTTATCATTAAATATGTTCCAATTGGTAAATTTTAATTAATTTAATTTTTATATGGAGTTTAATTTTATACAAGCGTGTTTCTTATTTTTTTTACATTTACTGTATTTATATGTGGTTTTGGATGATAAAGAAATAAAAGTAATATTTACGCACAAGACTATTTTTTTATTTAATTCTTCTGTAAGTTCTTAAAACTTCTGTCATTTCTAATTCACTTCTTCTCCAACTTTTACTAACTTTCTGAAGTGTTTCATTTACCAATACATTACACCTACCTTCTAAAATAATTTACTATGTACAATTAATTCATTTAAATTGTATTCTGGGGTTAAACAAACATTAAAATATCAAACCCTAAATAGCCCTCGAAAAAAAACTTTATTACTAATTGTTAGAAATTATTAATTAAATTTTTTATTTTATGATTCTTAAGTTTTTGTTTTAAAAGGTGCAAATCCACATTTACTTAATTGCAACTTAAGTTACAAAAATGCATAGTTGTGATTAAGTAATTTTTCAAGAAAATGATTTTTTTAATGAAACTGGGTTTGTTGAATAAACCCATATACATCTTTATACACATCACAGTAAGCTTGAAAAGCTTATGTTGTGAAGTGGAGTAGGTCGGCATCGAGGATAGAACCCGCGCCCACTGGATTAACAGTTGAGCGTGTTACCAACCAGGCTACCGACCACCTGTATGAAAATATTTGATATTGTGCCAATCCCATTCAAAATGGACGCCAAAAAATATTTGCCAATAGACGATATTCTATCATTTTATAAAATCATAATGAAAAAATTATATATACTTCCATGTAATTATTTTATTCTCTATGCCAAAATTAGTTGACAGATTAAAAATGTTCCAACAAAATTACAAAAATATAAAAACAGAAATATCTCGAGTGAATGTATCTTTTAGTTAAATACTGTTGTCAATTTGTATTTTTTTTATTCATTATTTATATAATTTTGTAAATATTTTTGTTTATTATTTGCAAAAAATAAATAAATTAATATTCCCATCATTTTCAAAGAAATATTTATCAAAAAATGTCTGTCTTAATTTGTAATTATGTATTGCGGCCTAAACTTTTTTTATTTGAATTAGTATTATACTAGGGGGCCCCTTGAATTCCGAGGCCCTGGGCAAGTGCCCAATGTGGCTAATTGGAAAGAGGGGCCTATATTACAAAACTAGCCTGTACGAAAAATACAATTTTATATATTTCTTGTTCAGAACATAACATATGTACATACATTAATTTTTTAATTTCTTTACCACGTACCAAAAATACCAATAATTTTTCTCGGTCACAGAACGATACGCTCGATGCTTTCATAAAAAAAATATCAAAAAGCATATTTTGTTAAGACCCAGTGATGATTTTTTTTTTCTAAATAAATATTGAATGGAAGTTCTTAATGTATAAAAAATATTTAAGTATTTTTTAAGGCTTTTGTGGTGCTTGTTATTAAATATTGTTGCTTTTATTCATTATTTATTATTAATAATATATAAAATATGTATTAAAATTCCTATATAACATTGTTGAATTATTCATCATATATTTAATTTTAAATTTTTTCAAAAAATTAATTCTCCATAAACTAAATCTCTTGATTGTTTTTAAAAAAAGTTGTATCAACATCAGATATGGATTTTTTTGTTAATATTTAAACAAATAAATATTTTTTAAATTTTTTGAATAAATAAGTCAAGCCAATTTATTTCTTCAAATCTGGAGCTGAATAGATGTATTTAATTTATTAGATGGATGGACTGGAATTGGTGAATGTTACTTAAGTGTAAAATGATCACATTAAACCAGCTGACGATCAGTCGTAAGCCTGATGGAAAGTCCATCCTTTGCTGTATATCTCTTGAAATAACTATTAATTATTTTTTTGTTTAAATGTAATACAAAATCATTAAAAGGCTAAAAACATGTATCATATTTTTTAAAATATTATTTACATATTTATACACTTTTTGTGAAGAAAATAGAAAAATATGTTAACATTACAAGTAATAGATATTACCTATGACTTATGTTCACTTGAAATAATAGCTAAAATTGACAGAAAAAATCCCGGATTTTACAATACGTTTTTTTTATTCCATATCTGATGTAGTAAATATTTTGAAAACTTACATCTGTGTATCTATGTAGTTTAGAAATTCTTTTTTCCGATTACAAATATAGAATTTATACAATTTACTTATACAGTTTATATTAAAAATATAATTAAATTATAGTTTATATGAAATAATTATTACATTAGTTTTTAATACTTTTTCATGGCCTTTTAAGGTTATTTGTAATTTTAATGAAAATTAAATTAATAATTTGTAATATAAAATTAAAATGTACATTTTAATTAAGTATGTTATAACTTAATATAAAAATACTTAATATAAATAAATAGTTAGTATATTTAGAGTAATTAGTTAGCAAAATGTATTTTTTTTTATTTGGGTTTTTTCAAACATTTAGTATATTTTTTTTTTTATTCACATGATTTTTTTATCTCCTATTTTTTTTTGTGAGGCTTGTTGTTTCTTATCGAGCTCAGGGGGCCAACAAAATCGAATACAGTTAATGAAAAAAAATCACACCTTAAACTGTGCATCTTTTTCTTGACTTCGACAAAATAAATGAAACTTAAAAAAATAAATAATGTATAATCTGAGAGGAAGATACCTAAATCATTTAGGTATTACTGGCTTTTCATGTCTGCATCTCGCAGATGGCATATGTTGAGAATTTTCTCAACGAAAGGCGGCAGATATCAACATTCACATAATAACTTATGCGAACTCCCATCTCGCAGATGGCATGGCATGCCATCTGCGAGATGCAGACATGAAAAGCCAGTAATACCTAAATGATTTAGGTATCTTCCTCTCATAATTCCACTGGTCACAGTAACCAAAAAGGTGGAAGCTGTAATGCTCCCGGCGCCTATAGAAGTGGGTAGATCTCACTATAATATAGGTTGCTAAAGGTTACACCGCTCCTCAACGGATGGCGGTAGTGTCTGAAATTGGGTACATATGAAATAGGTTGTTGAGTATTATATACTCAACGGCCAAAAAATTTCATTTTGGTAGCAGGATGTGGTGGAATGGGTGAACGTTGCCCTGGGCATAAAGTGATCACTTAAGCCAGCCAAAGCCGACTCGTAAGCGTCGGAACATCCATCCTGCTCCCCTCCCCAAGGGAGTTCGCATAAGTTATTATGTGAATGTTGATATCTGCCGCCTTTCGTTGAGAAAATTCTCAATGTATAATCGGTCAAAAAAGAGTTGAATTTAGACGAGGGCGCCACACATGTAGCTTTTTGGCGACCATAACGGCAACAATTGTATAATTTCAATAGAAGCGTCCTCATTGCCAGCAAATAAAATTGTAGTTTCAATTTAATTTGAGACCTTCTCTTTTTTTGACAGACTGTACTGGGGTTGCCAGAATTAGGAAATAAAAAAATAATAAAATGGTGTCTTCGATTTTATGTTGCACTTATTGTCTCTTTCCAGTCAGTTTTTGATGCCTTGTTCCAACGCCTCCTAGAGTAGGTACTCTAGCCATGCTGTAACAGTTGGCAACATAGCAAAATGATCAAATCGGACCACCACTCCTGTCAAATTTCATAATAGAATATATGTAATGCGTGGTCCTGTGATAATAAGTAATGAAGTCGCAATTGAACTGCAAGTGTAAGCAGTTCTGTCAAACCTCGTAACGCAAAAGAGTAGGTAATAGGTAGGTACATATATGATCTGCGCCGGTGCAAATATAGTCACAGAATATAAAGAAATTCTCATCAAATTGAACTCCAACAAAGGTAAAATTAAAAACAAAGGTTTTTCCAAGTAAAAGAATCATATTTATTTATTCAACTCATAATGTTTAACAAAAGGAATTACTAAAATAGAAAAATGCACAAATTATGCTATGTAGGTATTTCATATACGCAAGAAGAAGGGATATACCAGCAGGGATATATATTTTAACCAGCCTATTAATTTGCTATTGGTGATGGAATGTAGCTTCAGGATATATTCCTTGTCTTTCAGTTGTGTAAGCTGTAAAACCATGTGACACTGGCTTCACAATATCAATTGTCATTGGGATTGAATGTTACATTTTATCGTCATGATTTGATTGCCACCACCATCTGACATCTGGAAAAATATATACATATTGCTTATTAATTGTGGAGTGGATATGATAAGTAGGTATAGGTGATTTCTATTGACCTTGAATATTCTGATATTTATTGAAAAAAACTTTAATTTCGCAATGTACATAATAACCGTGCTCTGGAAAGTCGCACAAACCCGAGAGAAGTTCACCACAGTAAATAAAATGAAAATATCCGGCCGCGGACCGTAGGTTGAATTCACTGATCCACAATGTTCAATCAACTCGAACAAAATGTCATTTGGTAGGTTTTGGTAAGGTAGAGAAAAAGATAAGATGGTTAAAAACCCTGCCTTTCTTCAGTTATATCCCTATTTATGTATATTTTTTATAATTATAATAGTTAATAATTCAGTCAACCCAGTTAAGACTTCAGCTACACATCATAACATATAGTATACGAATAAATACCTTAATAGAGATCTTACCTTTATCTTAACTCGATTGGGAAATGTAGAAGTTACATTTATTTTATATATTGTAAAATATATTTATTTTAATATACAATATACATTTATTTTAATTATGTAAAATAACACGGCAGATTCAAATTGCACGACATTACGACTTTTTTATACGTTGTTAAGCAGTTGTTATTTTCTGTCATTATGATATATCCCTAGCAACGAAAATGGCAACGCCGCAACGTGGTGGTCCTAAATTTCTACAGCACGGCTAGAGAAAGACTATCTAGGTGGCAGTGCTTGTTCGCATGTGGCCTGTATAGTTTAGTCGAGTAGGCAGAGAATTAGTAGCAACGCTGGATTAGCAACTGGGCTCAGTTATTATCCTACTATATTCAGCAGGTATTGTAACTCTGACTAAACTACTGGCCTAATGTGAACAAGGCTTGAGTGCTGAGGATTGTGAGTTCCAGAAAGTCCTCCAATCAGATTGGTGTTTGTATATTTTGTTGGTTAAATATATTGTGGTATATTTCGTTGGCTAAATTGTGGTGTATTTTGTTGGTTAAATATATTATGGTATATTTTATTGGTTAAATATATTGTGGTATATTTTGTTGGCTAAATTGTGGTGTATTTTGTTGGTTAAATATATTATGGTATATTTTATTGGTTAAATATATTGTGGTATATTTTGTTGGTTAAATATATTGTGGTATATTTTGTTTGTTCCTTATCTCTGCTTTTTAAGACACAAAATATGGGTATGTTTAAATTTCCTGTAATATTTATAAAAAAACACACTGCCATATTTATAGGTTTAGTAATATTTACAAAGTAGAACTTCCCTACATAGATAATGCATAATTTATTCTAAAAATCTATCAATATTGTTCTTTTTACACAAAGAAATAATGCACTATTTTCATTTTTCTCTATTTTTTTTTTATTTTTTTTATGGCATTTTTTTTTGGCTATTCCTTGCCAGTGTCATGTTAATTTTTTATATAATTTGACAGTGGAAGGCTGTTAAGCATATTTTACTACAATTTTTTCAGTGAATCTGGGTTTATCGAAATAAACCCAAATACACCTTTGTACACTTCACAGTAAGCTTGAAAAGCTTGTGTAGTGAAGTCGAGTAGTTCGGCATCGGGGATTGAACCCACGCCCACTGGATTAACAGTCGAGCGCATTACCAACCAGACTAACGACCACATCGTTATTATTTAATGTTTTTTTAATATTTGACATGTTATATTTTTTTGAGTATTTTTATTAGCTAAAAATGTTTTTAAAAAAGGTAAAGTGTTTTGTTAATTATCAGTCAAAACAAAACAATAACGATCGAAAACATAAGAACATTGTTTAAGTATAATAATTATATAAATAATATAATAAAATTACTAATTTTAAGTATAATTATACATATTAATATATATTTAGTTAAGTAATGTTTGACCAGATACCTATTGTATTATTACTAATTATATATTAATAAATAAATAAATAATATTATGTACTTTCTTTTTGTCGAATTGTAAATATTTAAAATGATATTAAATAAATGAATATTAAAAATAATTAAATTTTTGATTTGAGATATACCTAAATTATTTTAGGCACTGAACTGGATTTGTCTGCATTGCACAGATGGAAATACATTACAGTTTTTTCCTCAACAGAGACGAGAGGCATCTTCGTTCGCATATATAATGTAGCGTTATGTGAACTCCCTTGGGGAGGAAGCAGGATGTGTGTTCCGACGCTTACGAGTCGGCTTTGGCCGGCTTAAGTGATCACTTTTGACAGCAGGATGTGGTGGAATCGGTGAACGTTGCCCTGGGCATAAAGTGATCACTTGAGCTAGCCAAAGCCGACTCGTTAGGGTCGGAACACCCATCCTGCTTCCTCCCCAAGGGAGTTCACATAACGCTACATTATTATGTGAATAAAGATGACTTTCATCTCTTTTTGGGAAAAAGCTGTTAAAGGGTTCTTACAATTTTTTTTTTGGATATTTTCCAGGTATTCTGGTCGAGCCTCGACTAGTGATAGGTTTAGGTTATGTTAGTCCCACGCACCTTTCATTAGTTACCTCAAATTGTGAAAACTGCCACAATGATATATGTAGGTGGGTTAAAGAAGCAGAGTACATGGTTGGCGCACTCAGTTGAGGCGGAAGTCTCTCGAGCGGGAGGTGCCAGGTTCAAACCCCGGCCAGGTTCATACCTTGATCGGCGCAGATGGAGAGACAGGATCCGAGCCGCCGGCACCAAATAAGTGGGATATGGTGTGGGAGAAGAGTGTGTTTTGCCCTACGGCAGACGATTTTGATTAGGTGCATTGAAGGAAAAAGAAAACACTGTTTTAAAAAATATTGTTTTATTTTTTTTTAAATCGAATGAGGAATCAGTCTCATATTGTATACACAATATCCATGTAACATAAAGACTCATAAAATCATGGAAAAAAGCAAAATACACAAATCAATATAATTATATTAAATTAATTACTTAAACTTAAATAGATATTAAATTATTATAATTAGAAAAACAAGCCAATGTAGTATTTTTTTTTAATTCAGAAAAAAATAATTTTCCAACAATCCTGCCAAAAATTTCACCCTGAGTTTGCTCCATGTTTCTACAATAAGAATGGTTAAGAGCTTATATTATGCACTGAGCAAAAATCGTTCAATTTTCGCTTCAACGTTTTCAAATTTTGTACGAGAATGTAAGCGCTCAATAAGATTAATGTAAGCGACAATGTGACCTTTTTAAAAAGAACCTGGGAACAAATTTAAAAATCTAAAACAGTCAACTTGTTAACCTTGTAATTACCAGTATTTTGGCTAAATTATACTTTTACATCTGAACAAACTGAACGGATAATCCGTAAATCCCGTAAATTTCAGGGGTACTTTGGGAATAAATTTTTATTCAAGGAATTTCCAAATATTGTAATTCTAAGACAGTCAACTTGTAGTCGATACTTTCATCTATCACTGTCTTCGGTTTCAAGACGATGCTTTCAGTATTGGCTGAGAAAAATTTATGGCACCAAAGGCAATTCACAGCATTTGAAAGAAAATATATCCATAGGAAAGAAATTCATTCTAGTTCTCAACCAATCTCATGTTAACAAATATTCATAAAAAAAATGTTGATCATTTTGGAATTTTGTAGGAATATTGGAGGTTTTTTTAGCGGCATGAAAAAAAATATGTTTAAATCAATAAATAAAATATAACTTTTTACTAAACAAGGAAAATTTTAGAGTTTTTCATTAAAAAAGACCAAAATATTCAGATTTTTAGAAAAATAAATATATGAAAAAAATATTAAGTATACAACATTATTTTATATAAAAAAAATGCTTTTATTATTAAAACTATTTTAAAATGAATAATTTTAAATAAAAATAATATGTACAAACTTAAAAATAATTGTAAAAAATAAATACATAAAATAATTGGTAGGCATGGGTAAAATAGTTGGTTAAAAAAATTAAAAATATAAAAAAGTGTAAGTACAAAAAATAAAAAAGGAAAAATTCACTTTTTTAATAATAACAACTTTCAATCACTGGTTCCAAAATGTTATCTAGTCAAAAATTGTAAAGAATTATTTTAAAGTTGAAGCTGTCTTACCAATATTAGCCATTGTCACTTTTTTTGAGCTTTGCTTTAAATGGAAAACGTTTTTTTTTACGATTTTGAAAAAAGAACAAATCAGTAGAACAGCTTCGACCATAGATAAAGAATTTAAAAATCCATAACACTAGAAGAATAATGTAAGTATAAAATTTTGGAAAATATTTTTCTATAAAAATAGAAAGTCGATTTTTATTTATTTATTAGTTTTTAATTGTATCACTATAGTCTTGGACTCAAAAAAGCATATTATACTTTAGTAGATAAATTGATAATTTTTAACAATAATTATTTGCTATTTTCTAAAATACGACACTCTATGTACTTTGACAGCTAACTGTCATTGCAATACATAACCTAAACTAGAAACTTGTGATGGGAAAATGAACATTATTACATAGAAAACTACATCAAACATTAGGTTATTTTTCCATGACAAGTTTAATCAGATTTCAAAAAAAGGAATGTTGAAATTCAAATTTTGTTCTATAATGCTCATCTGTCAATAAAGTGTTGCCTCACGTTAAAATTTCATTATTTTTAGCAGCCTGGCAACAATGTTTATTTAGGCATTTTTAAGAGTTTATATAAGTATAAAAATATGTTCAAGATATGTAAATATTTAAAGATATGATTGATATAATTTAACCCAAATATTGACAATAGAAAATTTTGTTAAAAAAAAATCTACTGTTTTTACAAATTTTGATAGTAAAATAACAGAAGTTTTGTAAATTTCCTGTAAAGACTGTCAATGAATACTTTTCACCCATTTTAGAAAAAAATATTTTAACTACATATTTTGAATTTTGATTTCTGTAACATATTTTTTCTACAAGTCATAATAAAATCTAGACTCAGAGAAAAAAACAAAGAAATCGAAATACAAAATCAGTATTTTTTCTTCTAAATTGTCGAGTTATGTAACATCACAGGAAATGTCTGTAAGTTATATTATTTTCATTATCAAATTTTGTAAAAACAGATAAAAACAGTAAATATTCATAAATTATTAATTCAGATTGTAAAATGCTCATAATTTTTGCAACAATATTAGAAATATATAAGTAAGTATACCTACTGACAACATCAAAATACATTAAAAAATATATAAAATAAAAATTGTGCATATTTTTATTAAATATTTATAAAAATTGTCTCACAACATCAAAAAAGTGTAAACCTTATGTAAGAAAATGCATTTAATTACAATTATCTATTTGAAATGTCACAAAACTAACAATTTGCTAAATTTTGAATCAACTATTAAATCGAGAATTTTTTACATTTATGTATGTGTTTGGGCAAAAAAAAGTTGCGTGCATTTTTCTACATGCACAACATTCACTGGTTACCCCATTAGTATGCATTTTTTTACTAAAAGCACAAAAATACTAATGCTGGATTTCGCCAACTTCTTAGGAGAGGAATAGCAGAGATAGAAGCCACTTTTCATTGTTTTTCATACAAATTAGTGCTAGGTGGTTTCTATTTCTGCTATTCCTCACCTAAAAAGTTAGTGAAATCAAGCATTAGTAAGTTTCTTTTGTCTCTGATTTTGGATGAACCCATAGACATATTATCTTTATGGACTGTCAGCCTGAGCTGTTACAGGAACAAATTAGGGTGGAAACATCGTTTGTACTGGAAGGGTCACGTGACCGTTGACAATAAAGTTGGCAAATTCAAATTTTATCACTATAACCGATAACTATCTTCCCATATATCTTCTCTTTACCAAAAATAACCCTTACTTCACATCAACTTATAATAATGCTGAGTTAAACTTGAGTTAAACAATGCCAAAAAGCTTCTGCCAACGATCAGCTGATGCGATGTTTCCACCCTTCAAATGTTCAGGCTGGCGGTCCATAGATAAAATGTCTATGGTTAAACCACTATCATTACAATTTACAAAAATTACAGTGTAACAAAATTAACATTTAACTAACATTATTAAGTTTTACAAAAGTATTATTGCTATTGTATGGAACACAACCATGTATTATGCTATATTATATTTTATTTACTTATTTATTTTATACGCACTTCATAAAAAATAAACATTTTTTATCATTAATAACCTAATTAAAATAACTGTCTAAAGTTAGTTCCACCTCCCACCAACAGATGGCATTTTTTATAGGATAATCATATTATTGTTTCAACAATTGCATTTTAAATAGGATGAAAGTAAGTATAAATTTCTAGTCCATACTTCTTCGAACTTCAAAACTAAACGATTGTCTAAATTCACTTGGAAAACTAATTTTTTTGCCCAATTCCACCTGTGACATGTTGACTTACAGTGGCGGATCCAGGGTTCAATTTTGGGGGGGGGGGGGGGGCTGAATGTCGTCACACGGTGAAATGTCACTGAACGTTTTTCGTTATATACATGTAAAGTACTATCACTCATGGTTTCAGCCCCGTAGCCCCTCCCCTGGATCCGCTAGTGTTGACTTATGCCCAGAATGACAATTCTTAAAAAGTATTTCATCCATTCAACAATAGATGGCATTATATATACCTTTTTTTAATAAATGAATCTAGGTTTATCGAAATAAACCCAAATACATATTTTTACACTTCACAGAAAGCTTGAAAAGCTTGTGTTGTGAAGTGGAGTAAGTCGACATCAGGGATTGAACCCTCGCTGGCGGATTAACAGTCGACCGCGTTACCAACCAGGCTACCGTTTATCTGGTATTGTTTAAATCAACAGAGATCATAATTATGTGAAACCTGACAAAAACTGATACAAAATTAACTCTTAATTAGCCAATTTTGAGTTGAAAATACTAATTTACTGTAATTTTGCTTCATTTCACCAACTTTTTAGGTGACGAATAGCGGAAATAGGAACCACCTACACAAATTCCGTATGAAAAATAGTGCTAAGTGACTCCTATCTCCGCTATTCCTCACCTAATAAGTTGGCGAAATCCATCATGAATCATTCAAAAGTATATAACTTACTCAAGTAATTTGTTGAAAACATTTGTATAACTTTGGCTGTTCAACAACAGATGGCAGTAAACGACAATTGGATTTAAAAAATACTCAACTTTTCATCCATAATTTAAAAAATGGAATCAGAAACAATATTTTGTTTGTTCTTTATCTCCGATAGATGGCATTAGATAGGAAATTGCTAATAATTATTAAAAAATACAATAATTCTTATATTTCTTTACGAGCTGTCTTTGCAAAATCACAGAAAAAACACTCCAACCGATATATTTTTGTTTTCACTAACAACTTTATTATTTTTAATACTTTTTTGTTGATTCTTCTTCACCTCTACGTGAATATTGTCCATTTTAATTGACTATGTATTAACAGGAGGGCACAGCTGACAAATACAGTAAGAAGTTGTGAACTCCTTAACAAATGCGAGCTGTTTTTGTCTTGTGGATATTCAGAATCTCGTTCGCCACCTATGTGAAACATAAAAAAAGAAACTATTAGCATATTTTATATGTTACCCTAATTTTTTGTTAATAAATGAGTCATATAGTATCAAAAAATAGCAATCTGTTGATTTGCATAAATTGATTTTAAGAATGTGGTGCATGTTACTATTGTAAAACTACACATTGTAAGATATTAACATGGCAACAAAAGCAGCCATAACCCATATAAATATTTCATATAACAAGTCACTTGGTTTCAGTGCAATACACCAATCTGCAATATATGAGAGGCAGGAACAGCTATTTAGATCAAATGTTTTTTACAATTCACTCCGAATCAGTTTGAGATCAGATTGCTCTTTTTGATACTATACGACTCATAATATAAACATGCTTTAATATTATGTGCTTAAGAAAACTAATGTCAAAAAATCTACCCAATTTCTCTACAATATTTCTTCTAAGAATTACACAATTCTAAAATACCCACACAAAGACTCGAGCTTTTTCAAATATTTCACAGATGTCTCTAACTCTTTCATACACAACTGTCTCCATAACAAATATTTTTGTATCACACACACTTCTTGCTTCTGTCACATTCATCCAATTTGTCATACACTCTCTCCGATTCCTTTTATTCAAAACGTGTTCATTCTTGTGATCCAGCTCGGTCTTGGATGGCTTCGCTTCATCAAACATCATCTTTCACCCATTTAGTTTAATATCTTTTTTGTTCATCCTGTCATCATTCATTCTCTCGACATGCCCTGTACGCTGTAGGATTAATACATAAAATGTTATAGGCGAGGTTGCCATCACCGTCGCTAAGGAAATGTATGGAATAACAGTCCCTTAACAATGAGTATGACGGACCACGTATTATATTCTGTTAGAGTTAGGAGATTTGACAGGAGTGGTGGTCCTGTATGATCATTATGCTATGTTGCCAACTGTTACAGCACGGCTAGAGTACCTACTCTAGGAGGCGGTGCCTGTACCTATGTAAGTTTATTCACTTTCATTCTAGTCACTACACCCTAATGTCTCACAGTCACTCATCTCTCTATTAATAACATCATTCCTTATCTAAAATGCATGCAAACATGCATTTTACTATAGTGCCTGTTGAATTATAGTGTAGTTATATAAAATAATCTATATTTTTAAATCAAATAAACATTAAATTAGTTTAAACTATGTGTAACAAAATATAGTTAAAATTAATAAATAGATAAAAAAAAATAATACTTAATAGAAAAAGTGCTAAATTAATCACAAATACGAAAATAAATAAATATAATTGAAAACAAAAAACTAAATACTTTTAAATAAGTATAACTAAATAAAATACATACAAAATAAAAAGAGTTAGAAACAAAACAAAAATATTTAACAAAAACAAAATAACAAACAATTAAAAACAAAACAATAACAACAAAACAAAAGAAAACACATACACATTGTTTTACACGTTGATTCAGGTTGAGAAGAAGAGTGTGGTGTACAGAGTGTGTGAGAGAGAAAGACAACATAAAAGGGAGGATAGTGGTGGAAGTGACAGTGGATATTTAATAAACAGAATTATATTAATAGATTAGGGTTGGTGCTTTTTTTCTACTACTTCCTAATTTCGTCTGTTTCAGGGTTGAACACTGCAAAAAATATAATCACAATTTGAAGTGTCGCCGTTTTAATAAAAGTTATGACATATTTTTTAATACATTCTTTAAACGATGAAATAAAATAAATAAATAGCTGGATGAAATCGGACCATTGGGATAAGTTCGCCCTAGTGAACATTTTTATGTGATTTATTTGATAAAATCCTTCATTTTTGTAAATATTTTTTTAATTGTTCATTTAAGAAATGAATAAACAGAGGTGGTCTGTAGCTTGGTTGATAACGCGCTCGACTGTTAATCCAGTGGGTGCGGGTTCGATCCCCGATGCCGATCTACTCCACTTCACGACTCAAGCCTTTCAAGCTTGCTATGAAGTGTACAAAGGTGTATTTGGGTTTATTTCGATAAACCCAGATTCATTTTTTATGAAAAAAAAAAAAAAATTTTGGGTTCATTGAAATAAACCCAAATACATCTTTGTAAACTTCACAGAAAGCTGAAAAGCTTGTGTTGTGAAGTGGAGTAAGTCGGGGATCGAACCCGCGCCCACCGGATTAACAGTCGAGCACGTTACCAACCAGGCTACCGAACATAAAGTGGTAAATGGTCTTGAGTAGGTAAGTTCATAAAAATAGTTTACTTAATTAAATAGACCAATCAGACAGATTAAATTTGTTTTAAAAAAAGAATGTGTCGAAAAAGTTGTCATATTAAAAAAATAAGTAGGTATGAAACTGTGATTTTTATTTCCAATCGATGATAGTTTTGACAATCGATCATGCAGTGTCTAAAGCTGAACTATGACAGCCAATCAACTTTGACAGTTCGTGCATATTTATAATACAGGTAGATTAAAACCAACGTGCATAACAATATGTACAAAAAACAACATAAATTAATTACATATATACAAACCTTGTGAAATAATATATTAAGTACAACCATTTTCAGTCAGTATTTTGTAACCAATATTAAACATTTGACATTTCTTTAACCTAACCTGACATGACATAATGTTATGTTAGGTTAGGTTCGTGTCTTATTGTCTGTGCTTTGCAGTGTTTACTGTTTAGTATTAGACGAAGTCGGACATTCCACTTTTAGAATTGAGTTTTGTAATCTTGGATACATAATTTCTGGCTAGAAAACTTTTTTTTTATATACAGCAATAATGTTAGTCACCCAAAAGCAACGAAAAAGCATTAAAACATTAACACAGCTAACGTGTTAGTGATGTGTTTAAAAAAAAAGCAGATGCAAATAAGCAGTGTCTAATAATATATACAATTATGATACAATATGAGTTATAAACACAAAACACACAGAACATAACTGTAAATAGAAATAGCAGAAACACAAAATTAACAAATGTGTTTTTATTACAGAAAAGAATGAGTGTTTTACGGGAAGGTGTTTCTATTTATACATTTGTTCTGTGAGTGACATTTAACAAAAACACAAAAAGTAACAAAAACAAAAAAAAGTAACAAAACAAACATAAAACAAAAGACATACAGTGAGATTATACGAGTATAACAACGTCAGCACACAATGGATTTGTCTAAATCGCGTTGTTAATTTCATCGTTTCGATGAAAACCAAAAGTTGGAGGCGGATTTAGCATCTAGAAAAGAGTAGGACTAACTTAGTTACAAAGAAATTAACAAAATAAAAATTAAAATATGTTTATTTTAGTTTTCTGAAATGTTTATTAAAAAATTAGATATTTTACATTTTAATCCTCAAAGTTCTGGGTTTTACCACATTTGTGGTTATACGCTTAACAATTATGAAGGTATTTCAACCGATGTACAACTGGAAATGGACATTTACTGGATCTACGACTGGTTATTGGTTGGCTTAAGTGATCACTTATTTACACTGATGGAATTTATAGAAACCAAATTAGGGCGGAATGCTGAATGTTTCTCGAGTTACGTATGTCTGGTTGATGCCCTCTTACATTGTACATCAGTCAAGATGCCTACAAAATTGATTATTAAGGATGTATTCAACTGTTTATTGCCGGCAGTACAATATAAACTCAAAAACCATTAATAGAGTTGTGAATGATTTCTTATATGGCAAGTCATATCCAAATCAAATATTTTTTTAGATGGAAAAAGCATATTTCACAATTTATATTTTGTGAAACTCAAAGATAAAAATTTCACTTATTTTTCAGAACAACAAAACAAACATAACATAAATTAAAATTAAACAAAAGAGAAACATAATATTTACAACACTGAAACAAAATTAAAATAAACAAACACAACACGAAACAAATAAAATAACGAAAGACACAAAAATAGCAAGCAACAAAAAAATGTTTTTTTTTTACAAATAATCTTATATTTAGAAATATACATTTGAGTGACAAAATTTAAATAAGGTTTTAGCTAAAAATTGCAAGTAGTTTAAATAAATTCTGTTGAGAAAAATTGTGCTTTATTTAAAGTTTGATTGAGAAAAGTTGTGCTTGTGTTTGACTAATGCCCGATCCCACCAACTACCACCTAGGAAGCAGACCCCTAAGGAATTTCCATACAAAACCACAGATAATTTGAGTGATTATTATAACTGTCATAACCTTTAAGATATAAATCCATACAAAATACAGCATGCAGCTCTACTTAGTTAGGTGCCCAAATATCTCGGCCCAGAATCTCCCTTACTTAAGTAGCTGCATGTTGTATTTTGTATGGATTTATATCTTAAAGGTTATGACAGTTATAATAATCACTCAAATTATCTGTGGTTTTGTATGGAAATTCCTTAGGGGTCTGCTTCCTAGGTGGTAGTTGGTGGGATCGGGCATAAGTGTTTTTTATTTATTTGCAAAATCTATGAAAAAATAGGTGCGCAGTAAAAATAGTGCGTAAAAGTTTGAGATTTGGTAATTATTCAACGTCTTACAGTCTGTCAAGAAAGACATGATTTTTTGTGAGGGCGTTACTTTTTGGCAACCATATTGGCGACACTTGCAGAATTTCAATAGAAATGTCATTATTGCCAGCTGACAAAATTGAAGTTACATTTTATATGGTCACACTTTGTTAGATCCAGATAGCAACCATAAACTTGCATGCTAAGGGTACAGCATGTATTCAACAAATTTTCTCGTTTGCACACTATAGACTTAGTGCAAACTTGCATTTCGCTTGCTGCAAGCTTAGACAAGCTGCACATGACTTATTTAAGGTTGCTGCAAATTTCTTGCACAAGTTTCTAACTCTCGAAGGCTGGCCAGACACATTCATAAATTCTTGGTCTGAAATTGAATGTTTGTTAAAAAGTTTGGAACAAAACCTCTCACTGAATTCAGAATCAGGGTTACTAAACTCAGAGAGAGGTTTTGTTCTGAACTTTTTTAGAAACTGACAATTTCAGACTACGAATTTAAGAATGTGTGTAAATGAAATCAAGTAGCGAAATTAGTGTTTCACTTTAAGAATTCTGGGGCCACAGGTTCAAATCCCAGTCACCCCACAAACAATTTTTTTTATGGCCCTGACGTTGAATTTACCACTGCTCAAACTAAATTCAGATCTCGGAGACACTAAAGTGATAAAAGTAAGAAAGGTTACTTAAGATGCTCCCAGCGTCACATCGATTCCAAATTTTGAAAAAAGAACCACCAAACATTCAAAAAATAGAACGTTCAAATTTTATTTGACACAAGAACTGAAATTATCTTTGAAAATGGAACGAATTTTGAATTGTTTCAAAAAAAGAATTTTAATAGTATTGTCATATGAAAAAAATATTAAATTAAAAGAAAAATGTTTTAAAAATATACCCCAAAATATGTGAATAAAAAAATATTAAAAAAATTAAGTGATAAAATGTTTCGAAGAAAGTATGAATAAAAAATCATATTTACAAAATTAAAAGTATGAATGAAAATGGAGTTATGATTTTGGTTTTAATGCAATATACAAAACTGCTTATCAAAAGATACCGTAGAATTAGGAATGCAATTAATAAAACTAAAAAAAGTAATCTGGGTTTATCGAAATAAACCCAAATACATCTCTGTACACTTCACAGAAAGCGTGAAAAGCTTGTGTCGTGAAGTGGAGTAAGTCGGCATCGGGGATCGAACCCGCGCCCACTGGATTAATAGTCGAGCGCGTTACCAACCAGGCTACTGACCACCTCAACTAAACTCAAGTAATAAGACAGCTGTATGGAGAAAGGAGGTCACTATTTAGTATAAAATGGAGACTTAACTACGTTTTGAGATGTATTTTGTATATTGCTTTATAAAATGTGTTACACCGAATGATTTTCTCATGGTTTTCATGTTTTAGTATTATTTATGTATGGTTAGAAAAAATGTTGAAATGTATGCAGAATTTGTAAGTATGGGATGTTTATTTTATGTTATTTTAACCATATAGGAACAGTAAAATTATGTACCTATAAAAATTAAGGTTAAATAATGGGTATTTTTTTATTTCAGTTGGTTGGCAGACATTTGGAATTAAAAAGCAAATATTTTTTTTATTCATTTATTTAAAAAATGCTGTATTAAAACTCAACACAGTTTAATTAAATTTGTGCTACCGAGCCCTCAAATACCAGTTGAAAAATTCAGCATAATAGTGAAACTCACAACACACTCACACAAAACTCACATTATTATTATTTTGTTGGTAATTAAACTCACAACAGGCTCACACAAAACTCGCTTAAAAACTCATTTACAAAATATTGTTACTTCATTGGTAATTAAACTCATAAAATGGCTAAAAACCTTGCATATTATCTATGTTTACATATCTTTATATCAATATCATTCATAATAAAACATAAAAGCGTTAAAAAAATTAAACTCAAACATCACTCACAAAAAAAAAACATATTAATAATGCATTCGTATTAAAACTTAGAAGCATTATAGGAAAAATAAAACAAATGAAGCTCACAACACACTCACACAAAACTCATATCATGATTATTTTGTTGGTATAAAACTCAAAACACACTCACACAAAAGAATTTCATTCATAATAAAACTCACAAATAAGTATGCTGATCTACTCTGATTGAAATGAGTTTAAAATTGAATCTGATTCAACTGTTTCCCATTCAAAGTTTGCCGTAGATTCGTCTTCATTGACGGGAGTTTCTGATATACCGTCATCTATTATTTCTTCTTCGTCACTGTCAAATTGACGTACATCGTTATCGTCAGTTACTGACGGACCAATGAAATCGTCATCTTGGTCCATCAAGTCTTCGAATATATCGAAGTAGAATCTATTGTCTAGCTCTGTCTCTGTTTAGAAAAAGGTAAATCTAATGTTAAAAGTAGGCATATTGATATTTCAAAAATTTCTAAAAACGGGAGACCTTAGATCTAGACGACCTTACTTTGGACCATGCTTTGGAAAAAAATAGAGTAGATACATTGAACCTTTGTCTAGTGAATGATTGTAAAAGACTTTTTATATCTTGTATAGATTTCACAAAAAAAATAGTGAAAAACATATCTGATCTTTTTTCTGAAAGACAGCAACTTTAGGGAATGACCGTAAAAGTTTTTTGATTGAAGCAAAATTAACCCCAAAAAATTAAAAATGAGCTATTTTTAACAATTTTTCATGCGGTTGTTCATGTGATTTTGAACCTTAATGCCGCGGGAAATGACTGTGACGTCATAGTTGGATCCCTAGCTTTAATGACAGAGACAACATCTTTTTTGAAGACATTCATTATGCTCATCTTTAAAACTAACGTTTTTGTGCGATTGTTTTTAGTCATTGAAATGAGAATGCTATATTGTTATAATTGGCAGAGCTCGAATAATATTCAAATTTAAACAAAAGTAGCCTTCCCAGCAGTATGGAGAGAAGGGGTCACTATTTAGTATGTGTCGGCTTAATTACGTTTGTTCCGTACAGTCTACACTTGTTTATATACTAAAGTATGGATGGTGGATAATAATTTGATCTGCAAACTTTATAAAGGTAATTCTTATACACGGGCAATTTTTCGAGCAATAATACAATAAATAAATAATAATAAAAACAACTGGAGCAATTAATTGCTCAATTATTTCCGCAATATTTCACTTTTTTCGTAATTTCAATTGTTGTTTGGTAACTCGGAGCAATTATTTCGGCAATAGCTGTTCGCCTAAGCGAACCTTAATGTTTCGATAAAACATATACTTATTCCTAATGTCATGTGAAAAAATGAGTGAATTTATTTTGTATGCACCTGAATTATCTGAAAAGGTTTTTAGAATGGACCCCAAAACGCCATATTGAAAATGTGAAATTATGTAATTAAAAAATGTAAAAAGGTTGAGGATTGATTAAATGTTGAATGCTGCCATGAATAATGATAAATATTGTATGGGTATGTTAAAAAAATATGATAAAAAAATAAATAAAATGAATTTTGTAAGAAACAGTTCACAATTATTAAATACCTACATTGAATCAATAAGAAAAAAACAGTTTTTCTGTTTTAAAATTATAACTTTGTCATTCTATGGGAGACAAGTATCCAAACTAACGAATTCAGAACTGTTGCTTACAAAAAATGTATTAAAAATAAACGAATTAAAGTAATATGTACACCCTTAAAAAAATGGTACAAGTACCTATTCATCAACTACTTACTACTAGCGCCGACTAGTGGCAAGTCGAGGTACTAGAATGGCTAGAATGTTTCAATGTAAAAATTCATTCCATATGAAGTGACTTTGAAATAATATGGAATGTTCTTTCATTCAAATATTGGTAGTGCTATTTTAGTACCTCGAATTACCACTGGGTGGAGTTAGTAGTGTGTTACGAATAGAGACTTGTACCAAAAAATGAATTAAAATGTTTGTATTTTATTGCATTTATTAAAATGGAAGCCTTTAGCACTTTTGATTGCCAATTTAAGTTTATTTTTTTCAGCCGTAAGCATCCGAAATAACCTTACCAGCGTCATAGACAATGTCTCCAACATCCATATCATCGTTGCTGTTACGTCTGTCATTGTACGTATCCTCGCTGGAGATTTGTTTAGCCTTACCTCCCACGGTTCCCGATGGGAGATTCTTGCAACCGAACCACCAATAACCGGTGGATCTGGGGAAGGCTGGATCGGCGACGTCAACCTGGAAAAATGTCAGCAATATTTAAAACTGTGTTCTTGACTAAGGTGTGTGACTCTCCTATTTAAAAAAATGTAGGATTTGACTCAAATTGAGACACATTATAATTTTGCTGGAATTATCCAGGAAAATTTTACTGCATCATATAAAGAATACTGAGGTTAATAGAGAATTGTTGAGAGAAAAGCAAAAACAATGAGAAATAGGATAAGAAAAGTACTAAATGTAGAATGAAAGAGAAAAATCTTAGATGTATAGAATGTATGCGAGTGAGGCATGGACATGGCTGAAGAAGGAAGAATCAGGTATAAATGCTGTCGAGATAAGATCGCTGAGAAGAATGTGTGGAGAGATAGGATAAGAAATGTAGTGATTAGATAGTTGAGTGCATGTAAAACGGATGTTGTGACTAAAATGAAAGTTAACAAGTCGAGATGGTCGGTGCACGTAGAGGGAATGAATGATGAAAGGAAAACAAAGAAAATATACTTGATAGAAAAAAGGGTTTTAAGGAAATGCGTCGACCATCCAAGAATCGTATGGCTTGACCATGTAACCCAGATTGTCAAGGACGAACGTGTTCTGAGTAAAAGAAATCGTAGAAATTGCATGAATGTGATGGAAGTGTGTATGGATGGGAAAGTCTGGCGATTTGTCTTCTCTGCCTACCCCGCAAGGGATGCGGCATGAGGGGATTGAATAGAACAGAATAGATACTTACACTAAATGTCCTATCGTTAAACCTATAATAAGCGCCATCTTTGAAGAAATATGTGTAGCCATTTGTGTATTGGAAGGCAGCGTCCAGGTTGTTGGGGACTCCCTCCCAGTTGGAGAGAGGCTTGGGGTAGGTGCTCTTGACTGGGGGTCTCTGAGTGGGGTCGAACCTCCAGAACTTGGTGCCCTTGTAGAAGTAGATCTTGCCGTTTCCAGACCATACGAGGGCAGCATCAATGTTGTCTGGGATGCCAGTGAAACCTGGAAAAACCACACAAATAATGCATTAGAAACTTTTACTCATATTACTGATATGGAATGTTTTTTTCCCATTCAAATATAGGTGGGCTATTAGTACCTCGAACTACCACTAGTCTGCGCTAGTAGTAAGTTACTAATAGAGACTTGTACCAAAAAAATTGAAAATGAAGGAAAATGTCTGTATTTTATTGCAACTATAGCATTTTTAATTGGCAATTTATGTTTACAGACCTGATTAAGTAGAATTCTCTACAGATATACAGTGAATAACGGACTTTCCATCAGGCTAAAATGCGAAAAAGCTATACGTATTGTGGCCCCTCAACAAAAACATCTTTCTAGACAGACTGTAGCTAATATGTAAAAAAAAAATATGTATACCCTTAGTAAAGTTTGCAAAAACTCAAATAATTCATATAAGTCCTTACCATCACTGATATCCTTAGGATATTCTCCGTCCATCTTCTTGCCATGGTATCTCCAATATTTAGTCCCCTTGAAGAAGTATGTCTTGCCGTTCTTATATGTGAAAGCTGCGTCAATGTTTCCAGGGAGACCGGGCCAGGACTTGGAGATGGCACGAGGATATCCCGCTGCGACACTGTCTTCTGTCAACTTCCAGTAATAATCACCTGAAAAAGATAAATTTGATGTTATATAATCCCACTACTAGGTATAATACAAAAATCACTATAATATAATGGAGTCCTAAGCCATTCATCCGATTGAGATGAAACTTTGACAAGTTCTTGTATGTGTCCCTGAAAAGGTTTGTAGGGGTGGGAGATACAAGGGGGGAGCAGAAAAGCGATAATAGTGTCGAATTCATAGTTTTCAGTGTTGAAAATATGAATAGTAATACTCCCGGCATCCGTAGGGGTTAAAGGAGGGAAGGGTAGGAAGGGTCGGTAATCATAGGTTGGGCATAAAAGCGATATTAGTGTCCAATTAATATTTTTCAGTGTTGAAAAGATGAATGGTAATACTCCCGGCACCCGTAGGGGCTCAGGGCTTATGCAAAAAGCTATATTAGTGTCCAATCTATAATTTTATAAGTCGATAGAATGAATAGTTAGACTCTTTCACTACTTTTTACGATTGGTGGCACGGAAGAATATTAAACGAATAAAGGGAATTTAATACTTTTTCACAGATACAGATTTCTGAGGCGTAGCAAAGCTCGTCCTGGTATACGGTTAAAAATTAAATTAAATTAGATACTTAGGTATACTCATAAGACTTGAAATATTGTATTTAGATTTCTAAATAGTGACATTTGAGGCACTCAGCTTGTATTTTATATAGACCAAATATCCATGGTGGATTCAAGTTAAAAAATACATAATATGAATGGTACCTTTGAAGGCAAAGGTATCTCCTTCTGCACTATTGAAGATGGTGTCAATCTTGGAGTCTGTGCAGAGTCTTGGGTCGGGGCTTCCCGGAGACTCTGGGGGACTTGGGCCTGACCCAGCGCCAGGAGAAGGGGCGACAGTGTGAGACTTTCTGCCGTACAGGGCCTGGAAAAATAATCATTTTTTTCAATACTTTTTGTAATGAAATAAGAACAACAGATATGAATGATGAACTTCCATTAATGCATACTTTTTAACGAAATTAAAATTTCTAAATTATCCATCTGTCAAATGAAACAGGTTGATTTATTTTTTATTTTATTTTATTGCAAATAGAAGAACAAAACAGACAACAACTATAGACATAAGTAATAACATGAAGATTAGTGCATTCATAATTCAGCTGTCACCCACAAGCATGCACCACAGTTAAATTAAAACATGTAAGTTCATTCCGGTCGTCCCACACACCCATACTCAATCTCGCTCTCCCATGGTTTTTTATCATAATTTTCAAGGTCTGTCTGATTGTTACCTGGATTCCAATGACATCGTCTCCATCGAGCTGGAAGGCTGGATCGAACCCTCTGTAGAATGGAGCCATGAGGGCAGACTTGACATCACTGTGACTGAGGCCCAATGAGTGGCCAAACTCATGAGCCGCCACTTGGAAGAGATTTGTGCCGCGGTATGAGTTTATACTCCACTGCTCGGAGTCGTCGAAATGTGCGTCACCGCCGTAAACCTGGAATAGACAGAAATTATGTAAGTAAAGAAAAATGAAAAATAACTTTGACGTTCGTTCAATAGATGGCAGTGTAGTGAAAATCTCTGGGAGTGAAAACTTCTCTATACATTTTAAAAGTTATTTGACATGGATAAGTCATAATTAAATTGTTTCAATACAAGTCCATAAAAATTCAAAATTAAGCCAATTTATTGACACAATAGTGTCAAAACTGACAGATTTTTATATCTCTCACTTCACCGAACTTAATTGTTATAAATGTTATAATAGTGTTAAATAACACCTTCTACACCCATTAAATACTATATTCTATCTATACCCTAACGCCGCGTCTCTTGCAGGGTAGGTAGAGAGGACAGAGCGCCAGACAGCCCTATCCTTACACACACTCCTAGCCTCTGTCACATTCATGCATGCAATCATACACGCTCTCCGATTACTTTTACTACTGTGTATTAATCTTTAAATAATACAAAATTGTGGATTTTTTTTTAAATATGCTATATTTCGTAGTAATGATATTTTCTCTAGACTTCTTAGCAGAAATTGAGCTAAGTTCTAACTTTATTTACAATCGCCTGATGATGAGGGTGCAAATCCTCGAACACTAGTCGCGAAAGCTAAAGTCATTTTTTGTGGATCTAAATAGTTAGTTTTTTTCATTTTTCTCCTAAAAATAGACTACCACCAAGGACCAACGGTCGAAAACATCGAGATTAAGTCCTAAATATTCTAAATTGAGTGAATTGAGTGATAAAATACTAGCTGTATAAAAATTATGATTTTAATATATTTGTCATTCATATATGACATTCCTAATATATTGATATACATATTATGTATTTTTTGTATTATATTAAATTATGAAAAATAATGGATATGTATTGTATTGGTATATAATAACCGGAAGTAAATAAGTAGTAGAGTACATGCAAACCACATGACAATATTATATTTATATAATAAAATAAATACATACATAATAATATATATCAGATATACAGGGTCATTGAAAAAGAATGCTCCCATTTGAGTAGGCATACTGACAATTCAAAAATTTCTAAAAACGGTAGACCTTAGATCTCGACAACCGTTACGATAATAAAGAAAATACATTGAACCTTTATCTGGGGAATAAAGGTACAAGATATTTTATATCTTGTATAGATTTCTAAAAAAAAATGTGAAATACACGTCTGATCTTTTTTTCCGGAAGAAAGAAACTCGTTTCCCGAAAGTCAGGGAGTTTTTTTGTATTGATAATATGCATTAAAATCTAGGGATTAAGGAAGCGAAATTAACCTCAACAAATTGAAAAGACGCTATTTTTATCATGGGATTGTTCACACGATTTTGAACCTTAATGCTGTGGGAAATGACCGTGACGTCATAGTTGGGTAATAATACAATGTATTAGGGCATGCGCAGACTAACCGCGCGGCCGACAAAGCTTATCAGCGCTAGTCATCTACCACCTTCCAATATAATATTGATTGTGCAACGGAAACCACAGTGCGTCGATTTTTTTGCAGTTTCGAATCGTCGTTTTTGGAATATGGTCAAGCAATTGATTTTTTTGTTAGTCAGTCACCATACAGTGAAAAAATCACTCACTTAACATGAATAGTTCCACAGTTATACCTTTTTAAAATAGGGTCCATCTTTTTCGATGACCCTGTACTATTAAATCTGACCAGATATAAAATCGGATGATTGCATATAATATAGTTAGGTAGGTATATCTATAAAATACTGAGAAATTAAAAACATATTATGTAGGAACATAGGTGATTTAGATCGATTGAAATTTATAGATTATATCTTAAAAAAATACATACATTTTTAAAAAAAACAAGTTTTTATTACATCACATCCTATAACTGTTTTTCACGGCCAGCCAAACAATACAAAACATGCCCTTCCAAGGCGCATGGATCCCTTCATTCCGATGGCGCCTCCCACCAAGAATAGTCAGATCAAAATTTGTAATAAGATATGAGTTCTACTCGTGAAGCACTTTCGTGAGATACGAAACACGGCGGTATGCGGTGAGTGAATCCTCTCGATCGCTCGGTGTCCTTCAAGGCTTGAGCTGGACAACATCTGACTTACGATCTGGATTTCTTTTCCAACGCCTTTTAATACGATACCACACATGACCTCACACGACCCTTGGATCCCCCTCAAACGCCTTACATATTTTTTTGTCTCTGGAGAAGGCTGGTAGTCTAAAGTGGTACAGAATCGTATTGTTAATGAGTTTACGTATGTATGCAAAGTTTCATGTTTCTAAAGTCCAAGTAGTCAGGAAGTGTTTGAAGAATTCTAGTACGTAGTAAATACGTAACTGTAAGATAGTATATAGGAAATTGTATTAGTATAGTATAAGGACATTTTGTGAACGTTGAGGGTTGTATTAAATCAGGGAGGGGTTTGTCGGGGGGAGCCCTTCTGGCGAACCCTGAGCCCTCCCTAGAACTGTTTTTGTACAAATATTGGATGACATAGGAACTAGCGTTCCTTTATCATCTAGGGTAAGTGGGAGGGAGCAACCCTTAACGGGAAGTGTTTGAAAAATCGATTGCAAGATTTCGTCACAAAAATTGTATATTCGAGAGAAGTTGTATATATATATTATAAATCAGTATATACCATAGCATTATCTGATGAATGATGTTATATATTAATGGCCTATATAGATATAAACATACCTACCTATATATTGGGTAATTGTGTATATATTTTTTTAGTTCAATGTCAAACTACCATACTAATCATCAGCCACATCATAATATAAGCAATAATTACTGCTTTTCATAGTCACTTTTCATACTACATTCGGTAAAATATGTTAGGGATTAAGAGCTGGAACTACCTCATAAAATTGTTGCAAAAATCGTTTCATATACAGGGGGTCCCAAAAAGTCTAAAGCAGTCAAGCGGAAGGCCAGATATAAATCATGCCCGGCGATTCCCAAATACCCCCTCCCCCCCACGTAAGGTCTATTTTTTTATTTTATTTTTGTACTTTACGAGTTTTGATGTTTTTCGTATTTTTTGTCAAATCTGACTTGACATTATTAGTCACAGAGACACAAATTATTGAGATACATGCTTGGTTTTGACACCCTATACCAAAAAAATGTATGAAAAGTCAAATTTTGTTCTTGTTTTTGAGAGAAGAGATTTTAATTTTGGTGCTTACATGAATTCTACACCACTGCTTTCAGATTGCTTAGAAATGTATAGGAAAATATTTAGCTAAATATGTGTTTGGTTTTATAAAAAAAAATAGCCTGCGACGCTACTTCTACGTAAGTATATTGAATTGCGTGTTGTTTTTACTAGTTTTTAAACGAAAACTCCTCTTTTTTAGGCATTATGAGAAAATTTTTCCTAAGACGCTAATCATTCTTTAAAAAAGGAAAATACTCATAAAACGCACAAATATCAGCTCCTAACGTACCTAATTAAAAATTAAAACCTACTGCGTGCTTGGATAACTCAGTATTGGCGAAAAGAAATTTCAGTTGATCTTTTTGTATGATGATTATTCTGGCTCTTAATAAATTTAAAAATAATGATGTATGGATGTATGTGTGTAATTATTTATCAATGTTATAGAATCTATAGTAATATTGCGACAGTAATGTTTAACAATTTATACCCTAACCTTTCCTCTAGCGAACATAAAGGGATGAATAGTCTTAATATTGTACTTACAGGGAAATATGCGTGAGCCAGGGTGCCACCAGGGCCGTCAAAAGGATCACCATCACCGTGCTCTCCTTTCTCGAATCTGAAAAAAAATGAAATAAATTATGATAGGTCCAATTCTACAACTTTTTGACCTAAAATAAGTGTCATTTGAGATACTATATATTATATCTAAATTATTTTAGGTGTCAGGGAACTATCACACTATTGCGGCCCCACTCAAGGTCAAACGGCCCAGACCGACCCGCAACCGAAGAGAACGAAAAAATACAGTTTTTTATCGCCTTTTTAAAACAAAATAAAGTCTTGCCAAGAGTGACATTTTAAGTTAAGTACTAAATTCTTTAAAAAAAACACATTCTGACTTTCTGTGTGCTTGTCCGGCCCCACCCGCAGTCGAGCCGAGAGAAATAATACCGTTTTTAGCGCTTTAAAAAAAACTTTTCACCTAAAGTGGGGGCGCAGCAGTGTAATTAGTTCCGGTATTAGAACTGGATTTCTCCGGATTGCGCAGATGGAAACACGTTACAGTTTTTCCCCAACAGAAGCGAGGGATATCTGTAGGTACATTCACATAATGTAGCTTTATGTGAACTCCCTTGGGGAGGAAGCAGGGTGGGTGTTCCGACGCTTATGAGTCGGAATGCAGCTCTTGCTTCTGTTGCGGAATGCAAAATAATTATTATGAAATAATACCAAACAATGTAGAAAACTGTAATGTAAAGTAATCTCGATGTTTTCGACCGTCGGTACATGATGGAAGTCCATTTTTAAGGAAAAAAAAATGAAAAAAACTAAATATTTAGATTAAAATCTAATCTAAATATTTAAAGAAAATACTTTTGCTTTCGAACTTTATTCACAATCGCCTGATGATGAGGGTGCAAATCCTCGAATACTAGTCGCGAAAGCAAAAGTCATTCTTTTGTGGATTTTAATCTAAAGATTTAGTTTTTTTTTTCCATACAATTTAAAGACCAATCATTTCACATTACCTGACTTCAATGTGGACCTGGCCACTTCTCTTCTGAGTGAAGGTAAGATCAGTGTAGCCGCTCCAAACATTGAATGCCTTGGCTACTTCGGTGTCCACATCAGCTCTGTTCAGGAGACGAGGGTATTTGCCAATCTTGTATGTCAGATCCTTCACACGCCATCTGGAGCCTGGGGATGGAAACATAATATTAGGAAACTGTGGCAGGAAATTTATATCATGAGAAAACTTCTCCTGGGACGTTAAGGTTCAAAATCGTATACACAATCGCAAAGCCAAATGTTAAATAAGTAATATACCGTTTATTTTTTAGATTTTATTTAATTTCACTGTGGTGTTTTTTTTTCAGTCACTTCCTGACTACTTAGAGACCTGAAACTTTGCAAATATACGTAAACTCGAGTGGCAATACGTTTCTGTACCAAATTGGAACAGCTTTCTCCAAAGACAAAAAAGATGTAAAGCGTTTCAGGGGGATCCAAGGGTCGTGTGGGGTCATGTGTGGTATCGTATGAAAGGGCGTTGGAAAAGAAATACAGATCGTAAGTCACATTTTGTCCAGTTCAAGCCTTGGATGACACCGAAGGATAGAGAAGATCCAGTCACCGCATACCGCCGTGTTTGGTATCTCACGAAAGTGCTTCACGAGCAGAACTCGTATCTTTTTACAAATTTTGATTCTGTCTATTTTCTTGGTAGGAGGAGCAATTGGAATGAAGGAATCCAAGCGCCTCGGAAGGGCGTGTTTGGTATCGTTTGGAAAATCGCGAAAACAGTTCTAGAACATTGGTCTTAGTAACCTATTCTATCTACTATACATATTATTATCTAATAATTCGTCATACGCATACCTACTGTTTACTGAAGATAGCGACAATTTTTGATAACAAAATGTAAATAAATAAATCAGATAGCGGATAACTGAATCAACCTTTGTACACATTACAAAAATATACATATTTATTTATTTTAAAGTTATCAATAATTACAATAGAAATAATTGGATGAGTTTGTCGTGCATGTTGACCCTGAATTTGAGCAAATATTTGAACCCATTGTACCTAATATTTATTTATTTATTTAAACAAACACAATTTTAACAGTTAGTACCTATATTGTTGTTATCATTAAGGGGCGGTATACTCTCAGTAAAAATAGTTCTAATATAGCTTCAACTTTTTCGAATTTTGTATGAAGGTACAAAAAATCGATTTTGACATATTGTATAAAAAGGGACCGAATATAAAAAAATTATCTGCTAAAGTCGCTGCGTCTTATCTTAAATATTTTTCCAACCAAATTACAGCATTATGTCTAACAAACTACGGGAATAATCAGTAAATTTCAGAGGTAACTTTGGAACTACTTTTTATGGGGAAAATTTACAAAAATCAAATTTCTATCTTCTAGTGTCACGAAAACATATTCTAATTTATCCAAATTTTAAGTCTTTAATAAATAAATAAAAATCCTGTATCGCGAAGTGTGGAATACATCGCCAGCGTCGAGGTTTGAACTTGGCACCTCCCACTTGATAGACTGCCGTCTCTGGCTATTTTAGCTTCTTAAGACTTTTCTCTTACCTTGAAGAGCATAACGTTTGGATCTGGCATCAGAACCAAAGCCAACTCGATCTTTGACTCCACAGCGAGGAAGTGACATCAGTTCCTTGGTTTCCTCATCCAATTCACCTGGAAATAATTGTAAAGTAAAGATCAAAAATAAAAACAATAAAATTAGGAACAAAAATAAGGATCTGGGCTTGCATCGAACAAACCCAAATACTTTTCTGCACACCTTGCACTAGGCTAAAAGCCTATCGCAAAGTGTGGAAAACATCGCCAGCGCCAGGGTTTGAACCTGCACCTCCCGCTTGAGAATATTAAGAATTTTCTGGGGAGACCACATCACTAATGACGAGGTTGTCAGCGAAATCGAAGGAGGGAAGCACCAAACAAAAATCATCTCATAGAGGCAAGTCTAATGAAAGGGCAACATTTCGTGCCTTGAGGGACTCCTGATGCATAACATAATAGAGGGGATGGTTGTGATGATAAATGAGAAAATTCATGCCCTGGAAGGCATGGATTATGCCTCATGTATTTTGAACTGAAGAGGGCTGCTGAAGATGGAGCCCAGCGGAGAATGGAATTGAAACCAATTCCCAGGATTGGAACTGCGTTGGAAAAAATATTTGGAGTGATAGATGAAAAGGTCTTACCTGTGGCATTGATGCCAGCAAAACTCTGGAACTCCATGATAGCTTTAGACCATGTCTCCTCCTCGATTATGTTCTCAGCATTCTTCGATTGAGGGCTTAAGTATCCATACTGCGAGAGGTAGAACTGTAAACAAAGAAAAAAATGTTATTAGTCAAAAGAAATTATAAAATTCGTATGGGTTGAAAAAAACTTTGAACCTCGTAAGAGAAACAATCAGGGCTTGGAACTAAGTCTTCTAGGTTATGCACGTTAAAAGACAACGAACATTATCGGTGATTAATCGCACAATAATAAAAATACAGTCGTGTTTGTTTGTGTGTATATGCGTACGACGGTTTTACGTCATAAAAAGATGAGTTGCAATCTAAAAACTCAACTACTTATATAAATAACAAGAAGGGCACGCGATACGATAATCTTTCTACATCCGTTGAATCATCGTTAGGTTAAAATAGTCATAATAATCGCGCTGACAATAGACACTAAGTAAAGAAAACTAAGGAAAAATGTTCAGCGCTTAAGGGCATGGCACCAGGAATGACGTCACAGTCATTTCCCACGGCAATAAGGTTCAAAATCGCGTGAACAATCGCATGATAAAATGGTAAAAATAGCGTTTTTTTTTCCATTTTTTGGGGTTAATTTTGCGTCTATCAAAAAACTTTTACGGTTTTTCTCGAGATTTTAATGCATATTATCTCTGCGACTTTCGGGAAACGAGTTTCCGTCTATTGGAAAAAATATCAGAGGTGTTTTTCAAAAAAAAAATAATTGAGAAATCTACGCAAGATATAAAAAATCTTTTACGGTTATTCCATAGATAAAGGTTCAATGCATCTACCCTATTTTTTCCAAAGCATATTTAGTAACGGTTGTCAAGATATAAGGTCTCCCGTTTTTAGAAATTTTTGAAATGTCGGTATGCATACATCTTAAAGGACGCGACTAATCCTATCGGAATTGGTCGCATTGATTTTATTAGTCAATATTTACTTTATTAATAAACCATGCATTGATGATAAATACATATTTGTTATTGTTAAGTATGTGGATTCCTAATTTCATTGTCTAAAACACTGATTTTATACAATACCACAATACCTACAAACAATGCGAAATAGGGGCAACGCAAGGGTGCGTCATGTCACCAATATCAATATGAATTCATCGTAGAGCAATGAACTGAATATTTTGAATAAAATTAAAATAACCAGAATCTAAGACATTTTGTTTGCCACAAGTATTTTTGTGATTAAAATACGATTGATTGATAAAAAATCAGAGCTCTGATAAATCGGGAAGGTAGTTAAAAAAAATCCTTTCAAAAAGAGAATAGACAAGTGAAGTAAATGTTTTGAAAAAGAATCTAATTTGGATTAGTTTAAAAAAAAATGTTTGCAACTGAACGAAGGGGAAAAGCGGGTATGTATTATAGGACTCATCGTAGTTATTGTATTAGTATTATTTATTATTTATTGTTGACGAAATGCAGTTTTGGACCATTTACATCCAGACCTGCATTAAATAATAAGATGTCTCTGTTTTATACTGATTTCTCTCTCAAATTCTGTTATCATTGACGTAATGTAGTTCTGGACAATTTACATCCAGACCTGCATTGAACTAAACCACACCTGCTTTAAGTTTTGTTTTGTCACCATGTGTTTATTTATTTCATTCTTGTTTGCTGTAATTGATGTATCGCATTTTATTTTGTGATGTTTGTTTAATATGTAAATCTGACGATTCCGAGTGCCTTAAATGGGGCCTACGGATGATTAGAGAACAATGAACAATGTGCAATGTCTCCAGTTCCAACAAAAATAATTGTTGAAGAGAAATACACTTTTCATTGGTACTGTTTCCCTCGATTTTGCATGGATCGATCTAATGCCAAGTTTTAGTCGCAACTTTCTTCTAAAATCTCTGTAAATTTCCGCAGTGAAGAGGCCAGACTTCTTGCCATTACAATGAATGATCTAATATCATTATTTGGGTTTAAAATTATTATGGTTTGTGGTCAAATAAAAAGACGTCAATAAAAAGACAATTCTGCTACTTCTCATTGCGTAAGTGATATCAAATATCCTTGTAATCTTCCTCGCAAACAAACCACAAATTAGTCAGAGTCTTGCGGTCAAATTTGTAACACAGAAACATCGTTATTTTAGGCGACTTTTTTCTGCAGTCACCCAATCATTGGCAATTTTCATGTTTGTGTGGCAAAAAATAAATTGCACTTAATTTTTTTTAATTTTTAAGGTGGAGGCGGTGGGAGCAAAATCGTGCAAAACTGTATTATTCACTGTAATAGTGTCGACCTATTCAAAATGCCAACGGAGGGGTACGATGGGTTGGGGCATAAAAAAACGATTTTTGTCGAATCCATAATTTTCCATTTCAAAAAGAATAGTAACCCTCTCGACATCTCCAGGAATAAGGGGGGTTGGAGGGGGCTAGAGGGGTTGACTGAACAAAGTGATATTTGTGTCGAATCCATAGTTTTGGGTGTCGAAAAGATGAATAGTAATACTCCCAGCACTCGTAGTGGTTCGGGGGAGGGTGTAGAGGGGGTTATTTTTTTTTAAATATGTAATGAATCTGGGTTAATCGAAATAAACCCAAATACATCTTTGTACACTTCAAAGTAAGCTTGTGTCGTGAAGTGGAGTAAGTCGGCATCGGAGATTGAACCCGAGCCCGCCGGATCAACATTCGGGCGAGTTACCAACCGGACTACCGACCACCTCTAGATGCATTATATTATATCACTTTAGTAATCCTGTCGTCATTCATTCTCTCAACATGTCCAAACCATGCAAATAGCGTGCACATGCATAGTCTCTAATATTGTTTTGCATATCGTTCTATTACCGTGTCTGCTTGTCATATAATAATGAGACATTCAGAATCGCTTCCTGATTACACTCCACTGCCACATTAACATAAAATATATCATTTCAATAAACATAACGATTCGTATACATGTGACATGGGCGTCGTCAGGGGGCAGCTGCCCCCCCCCCCGCCCCTCCCTTGAGATCAGAATAGGTATTTATCTTTTCTTACTAAATGGTAAGACCTCACAAAAAATCACATTACTACAACACATTTTGTCATCATAGCATAATTTTCTAAAATGAGTATGAAAATCTAACAGTTTCATAAAAAAAATTGCCTGCGGCGCTATTTTGTATACTTTTTTGTGTAAGATAATTTTACATACACATTTTATTGTGCAAAGTATTAGAGACATTTTCAAATTAACAATTTTACGGGTTTTTAATGCCATATCAATTTTTAAAATTTTTGTTGCCTCCCCTAACTCCGAGGCTGGCGACGCCCATGAATAGTGATGTGTATTATATTGATATGTATGGAATAAAACAAAAGAAAACGCAAGGACAATACTAATTCATCCAAGTCTCATCACCAGAAATCTGTAGACTTCTTGTAAATCGCGAATAGGGATGCCAAAACAACATCGATTCGATGGTTTATATCTTTAAAACAAGTTCTTTTTTTTATTTATACATTTGAAATAAAATATATACAATATAAAAATTCAAAGGAGTCACGACAAACCTGAAAGGTCGGCATAATATTAGGAAGTGGTAGGAAAACCGATTGCAAGATTTGCGCACAAACAAATGAAAAAATAACAGAGTGAGAATCCGGTAAAAAGATTGGAAATGTAGAAAGTTAATTAGGAGTTAGTTGGCGCAGTTGGTTTAGGCGGCAGTCTCGGCACTGGCGATGTATTCCACACTTTGCGATACAGGCTTTTAGCCTAGTGCAAGGTGTGCAGGAAAGTATTTGGGTTTGTGTATGCAAGCCCAGAACCTTTTTTTTTAAATCGATTAATTTATCGTAAAATAATGTAACATTCGATGATTATTTCGCACTATTTGATTCCCTAGATTGGATAATATTACTACTTATAATTCCTTCAGTGTATTGCTTACGTATAAAGAACAGACATACACACTTATTAAAACGTGAGAGGTTTTTTAATTAAGGAGAGTTGTAGAGTATACTGTGAATTATTGCACAGGGCAAATATATTTGGGATAACAAATGTGTGGATTGTATTTTTTTAGGGGGCAGCGGCCTCTTAAAAGTTCAAAACTCATATACGTACATAGCTAATATATTATTTTTTTAATTTGTATCAAAATTATGACGCTACCGAGTTGTAGAATGGTCCCCCACTATTTTTGTTATTTTTCGAGCCTCTTGCGAAAGTCAGTTTTTCGCATCACTTCCACACGACATTTCTCATCTTTTTCAGCAATGAGTTTCGCCACCAATGTCATAGAACCATGCCGGGGTCCCTAGACACACAGAAATTTGGGGCCCCATTGGATTTTTTTATAAATAAAATGTCCACTGTTTATTTTAAGAAAAAATCTGACGGTAATTTTAGTAGGTATATCTACTTGAAAACTGCAAAAAATAGAGCCCTTTGTTGTCAAAGCAAATATATCGGGTCGGAGAATTAGAGACGGGCCCTGTGTGCGAGTATGTATAATTTGATACCTGTCCATAGAATGACCAACCCAAAAAAGGTGAGAAATAGGGTAATGATCCCAAAGCGATATCTTCATTAGTATTTTGATGACTAATAATGATTCAATATACCTATATGATACAATATTTAGTAAAAGATAATGTCATTAATGGGCCGTCGACCCCCAAATCATGATCTTTGCTTTGAGAATAATAATACGCAAAAACATTATTTAGTATTGTATAGACGTGATGGATGTAAAGAATGTGTTTTAGGTAGATTTCCATAAGGAACTCTACCTATTCGTTTCTCCCGTGATGTCGCAGAATTGAAAAATTTCTACTCAGTATCACTAATTAGGACCAGGAGAACCCGAATCCGACCTTGGTTTAAAAGTTTATATATATAAGCCATATATATATATGTCCCTTTTCTTGTGCGCACGTTTGCGGCCAACCTATGCGTCGCAGAAACGTGAAACTTGGGTGGTAGATTTTTGGTAAGGGGTAGATGAACTGATAGGAGATTGGGTGAAATCCATTAAGAGGAAGGTTCACTTTTTAAGGCTTTAAATACAAAAACAATCATTCTGAGGGGATCCAATGATTGTGAGGGTCCGTGTCTGGTATCGTATGAAAGGGCATTTAATAAGGAATACAGATCAATTTACAGATTTTGTCTAGATCAATTCCTTGGACGACAATGATCGATCGAAAGATCTAGTTAAGTAGTTACCGCATAGGTACTAGCGTGTTTGTTGTCTTAGAAAAGTGCTTCACGATACGAGTAGAACTCACATCTTTTTTCAAATTTCTAGTGCTTAGGTACCGGTACTAATCCATATTATGTGTGGAATGAAAATAATTTGATTATTGGATTAGGTACTTCCTTTAATTATTGAAGTACTTAATCAAATATTTTTTCGTCATACGGTACTTCGATAATCAAAGAATAAACTACATCCATACTACTTCATCACTTCGCTGGTTTATTTGCTGATAATATTGTGATTGTTTTTATTGTACAGATGTACTCTTAAAATTAATAAAATTAATAAATCACTTGGAATCTACCTATGCCTGTGGCGTGCCAAAGGAATTTTTTTAATCTATTTTTCCTTAATTGAAATTGTAAGATCATCGGCAACTGCTTTTTGTTTATTTATTTACATGTACTCACCTAGATATGTCTAATCCAAAATATTTGGATACTAAATTGCTCTCCCTTTAGTCACATTATCCACCTGTAATATTTAACTGATGCCGACTTCATAAAACTTAGAAGCACGAAAGTTTATAATATCTTGTTTATGTTAATAATATACCTCTGTGTTACTGCCTCGGAACAGACCTAGTCTAGTGAGGCAGTACAATTTTCAGTGATAAGTACGACCCCTGCTTTCCTGTGTACATAAACCTTGATTTTGTTTTTTCCTTATTTTTTTTTTTTTTTTTTCTTTTTTTTCCATATTTATTTATATTTTTATTTCTACTTTTAATTTTATTTGTATTCCATCTCTATTTATATATATGTGTGTATGTATGTGTGTGTGTATATATGTATGTGTGTATGTATGTATGTGTATATGTATGTATGTGTGTGTATGTGTATATATGCATATAAATTTATTTTATTTATCTATTTTTACCTTTATTTTACTCTATGTTTGTATTATACCTATGTACTTATCAAGAAAATAAATATTCATTCATTCATTCATTCATACATTTTTGTTGTTATTGAAAATGAACAATAAGGGTCCAAGTTGACTACCCTGTGGAACTCCTGATGGAATCTAAATTACGTCTTAGAAATGCGTCCATTCACCGTAGGTGACGTAAAATGTCCTGCATAGTTGACAAATATGAGGTCAGATATGTGAGAAAATAACCATAAATTCATGAAATAGAACGTGAATGATGGTCCAAACTGACTACCCTGTGGACCCCTGATGGAATCTAAATTACGTCTTAGAAATGCGTCCATTCACCGAAGGTAATGTATAAACTCCTGCATAGTTGACAAATATGAGATCAGATATGTGAGGAAATAACCATAAATTCACGAAATAGAACGTCTTGTATGATGGCCCAAACTGACTACCCTGTAGTACTCCTGATGGAACCTAAACGACTGACTTCCAATTGCCTCTAACAGTAACCGATTAACCACTAGCTGACAAATAAGAGGGTTGCTTCCTCGGCATAACATTTTTTTTTACGATTCAGTCACAGCCAAACATTTCATATGGTAAACTAAATTTAAACATCGTAGCCAATGAAAAAAACAACAGGTTTTTTTAGCAGTGCATAATTTTCTATGAAATTTCATCGAAGTTTCATCATTCAATTTTTATTAATGCCCATCTCTAATAGGATAAGAAATGAAATGATTACAGAGATGAGGGACTGTAAGACGAATGTTGAAACTAGAACATGCACAAGTTGGGATGGTTAGGACATTTAGAGAGAATGAATGATGAAAGGATGACAAATAAAGTGGAGAGATAGGATAAGGAATGAGGTAATCGGAGAGATGAGTGACGCGTTTTGAGTAAAAGAAATCAGAGAGCGTGTACGAGAAATTGAACGAATGTGACTGAGGCTAGTAGTGTGTGCAAGGATAGGAAATTCTGGTTTTCTGTTCTCTCGACTCTCTATCTACCCTGCTAGGCACACGGCATGAGGGTATAGAATAACATTCCTGAATGTGGTACGTGTCATGATTGCAACGATGCAGAGACAAAGACAATCTGGTTTAATTATTAATTATATTTACTCACACAATGTAATGATACAATTAATATGCACAAATCAATGCAAACAATAAAACTTTTATTTTATTTCATACTTATCGTATAGTAAATACTGTCGCGTGCAATAATAAAAAATATTACATGTAGGGACGCAATAGTTTAATAAACAATTATACCCGATAGAATAATGCCTCACAATAATGAAATTGTAAATTTTATATCGATGGGTTAGTGCACAAATGTTGCACCTCCACTTTTTGGCGAATTTGATTTATGATACACTAATGCCCAATCCCACCAACTTTTCCCTTGGAAGGAGAGCCCTAAGAAATTTCCATACAAAAACAGAGATAAAATTCTATTTATTGAATAAAGAAATCAAAGTGTCCCGCTACTACAGCCTAATTCCATATAAAATGCAACATGCAGCTCACCTACTCTGGGCGAAGATATTTGGGCACCTAACGTAGGAGAGCTGCATGTTGCATTTCATATGGAATTAGGCTGTGGTCTAACTGGAAGCTGATGTTCTTTATTCAATAAATAGAATATTATCTCTGTTTTTGTATGGAAATTTCTTAGGGCTCTCCTTCCTAGGTAAAAGTTGGTGGGATCGGGCATAAATGTTTCTCTGCATCATATATCTTTATGAGTAGTTATATCTCAACAGATACACAACAAAGGATGGACCTTCCATCAGGCTTATGACTGATCGCCGGCTGGCTTAATGTCATCACTTTACACTTAAGTAACATTCACCAATTCCAGGCTATTCATCTGCCGCGGCTGGGAATCGAACCCAGACCTCCAATGATTCCGATGATTTCACAAAAACATAAAATATGTGATTTCAAAAAATAAAATATTTATTCCAACTTTATTTACAACTATGATGTTACGGTAATTTCCCATGGCATTAAGGTTCAAAATCGCATTATAAAATGTTAAAATATGTTTTTTTTTATTTTATTTCTTTATTATCAATGCGAATTAAACATATATTTTTTTGTGCGACCTTCGAGAAGAATTCAGAGGTTTTTTTTACACATCTATATAATATAATACAGAAAATCTTTTACGGTCATTCCCTAGATAAAGGTTCAATGTATCTACTCTATTTTTTCCCAAAGCATATTTAGTAAGGTTGTCGAGATCTAAGGTCTTCCGTTTTTAGATTTTTTTAAATATCGATACCCCTAGTTTTAATTATCCCAACCACCCAAAACCTAAAATTGTTTTTCTCTAAACTCACTAAACTGAACGTGCAATATATGTGCACTGACCCATCGACATATAATTGCAAAAGTGCTACGCATTCCTTTCGACGCACACACTCTTCGCAACAATCACATAAAAAATAAACATCTTATATAATAATAGACGTTACGTATAATCATAAATACATAAATAAATAAATAAATCAAGATGATCTACATAATGTTATTGATCTAAAATAACGTACTGCGCATTCCTTACACATGTCCATACATAATTCATGCCCCATCTGCGCATGTAGAGATCTTGCAATACCTAATCATAATGTATATTGCCAATGTTTGTGTTTAAAATTTGCACAAACATGGCGCCAAGAATTTCAATTCCCACGGTTACGAAACAGCGAATTATTTAAGATTTTTTTGTAATCTGATTTGACAATTGTTAAAAAAATTGAAAACAAGATTTTATAACTTTACACCCTAGAACTTTCCAATGGCGCCTCCCACCAAGTACGGCCAGAATCGCAATTTGTAAAAAGATATGAGTTCTACTCGTGAAGCACTTTCGTGAGATACCAAACACGGCGGTATGCGGTGACTGGATCCTCTCGATCGCTCGGTGTCTTCCAAGGCTCGAGCTAGACACGATCTGACTTAAGATCTAAATTTCTTTTCCATACGATACCACATCCTAGCCTCCGTCACATTCATGCAATTTGTCATACACGCTCTCCGGTTCCTTTTACTCAAAACGCATCCATCCTTGAGGATCTGGTCGACGTGATCGGATAATCACGGGTGGCTTCGCTTCTTCACACCTCTTCGTTCACCCAAGTATGTCTTTTTTGTCATTCTTTCATCATTCATTCTCTCACCATGCCCAAAACGTCTCAGTTTAATCACTTTCATTCTAGTCTCAACACCCATCTTGCAGACACTCATTTCCACACACAATCTTCTCTACAACCTCATTTCCACTGCATTCAATCCTGGTTCTTGTCTTTCATCACCCACGTCTCACTAGCATATTATGCTTCATCCACATGCTCGTGTAGGGTCGTGAAGGCTCGGTATACATGAGTAGAAAGGCGTCAACGGTCGGTTACGTACACGTCAAGACAAAAATTTTCAACCACACGCCTTTTTACTCATTCACGGCGAGGTCGTCGAGGGTCGGCGAGCGTGAAGCGGCCGCATAAAAGGGTTGGCACCAAGACAGCACTTTCGCTTTCAAAATCTCATGTTTCAACAAATTTGAGACTTTTGAATTATTTTTATCGAGAAAATGAACAAAAATGAAATTTCTCCCCACTAGAGTCACTAAAACATATTTTCATTTATCCATGTGTTAAGTCTTAGGATGATATCTTTAGTATTAGCTGAGTAATCTTACTTTTTCCCAATGCGATTCATAGCATTTTCAAAGCCTACGGGGCCTCTTAAATAATGATAGTCATAAATTTACAATTTACATATTTTATTATGAATTATTATTTTTTTAATGTGTTTATGAGTAGCTTAGTCTAACAGGATAAAAATGCAAGTAACAGTTGGGGTTCTTGCCCTCGGGTCCATAAAAATATGTGGCCCCGCCCCCCGATCTTATGAGACGGTAAAATAACTTTAAAACAGTCAATGAGGATGATGTTGCAAGATTATAGTGAACAATAGATTTAATATATTAGGTGTTAAGCATTTTTAAAACAATGCTTGTAAAAGAGTTGTTAACTAACAAGAGATGAAGTGTGAACAACTTTAAAATGATCGGCAAGTACCTATTTAATTTATTTATGTACCGTTAGAAAATTATATTAAGAGTTTGCATACCGACATTTCAAAAATTTCTAAAAACGGGAGACCTTCTATCTCGACAACCGTTACTAAATATGCTTTGGAACAAAATAGGGTAGATGCATTGAACCTTTATCTAGGGAATAACCGTAAAAGATTTTTTATATCTTGTATAGATTTCGCAAAAAAAATAATTAAAAACGCCTCTGACCTTTTTTCCGAAAGACGGAAACTCGTTTCCCGAAAGTCGCGGAGTAACTTTTTTCCTTGTACTGATAATATGCATTAAAATCTAGGGAATAACCGTAAAAGTTTTTTGATAGTCGCAAAATTAACCCCCAAAAATGAAAAAAAACGCTATTTTTACCATTTTATCATGCGATTGTGACGCAATTTTGAACCTTAATGCCGTGGGAAAAGACTGTGACGTCATTCCCGGTGCCATGCCCTTAAAGCTCCCGACCCAACTATGACGTCACAGTAATTTCCCACGGCATTAAGGTTCAGAATCGCATGAACAATCGCATGATAAATTGGTAAAAATAGCGTTTTTTATAGTGTCCGACCGAAACTGGATTTTTAGCCGAAACCGAAACCGTAACCGAATATTCGGCTCCCCTTCTAGTTTCGGCCGAAACCGAAACCGAAACCGAAACTTAGGAATTTCAGTTGTAATTTTGAAAAAAATAATCATTATAGGTACCCTGCTCATTCATGGGCGTCGCCAGCCTCGGAGCTAAAGGGGGGCAACAAAACTTTACAAAATTGATATAGGATGAAAAACGCGTAATTAGCGCCACAGGCGAATTTTTTTTGTGAGACATTGTGAAGAAGGTCGTGATATGGTTTGGTTTATTTGAAAATGTACATAATAATTTGCACAATATTGTGTACGAATAATGTTTCATATAAAAAGCAATAAGTAAATAGCGCCGCAGGCTTTTTTTTGTGAAACAATTGTATTTTGACGGATTTTTTATACTAATTTTACACAATTTATGACATTGTGAGAAAATGTGCGGTAATAGTGTGATTTATTGTGAGGTCTTAGCATGAAGAATGGAAAAATAAATAGCTAAGTATTCCAATCTCTAGGGGACATCTGCCCCCCCCCCCCTGTCGACGTCGACGCTCATGTGTATAGGTATTATCTTTGAACTAAAATAGGTATTACAAAAATAATTATGAGTATTTTTCCTTTAGATGCATCTAGAAGTAGCGCCGCAGGCAATTTTGTTTTTTTTTAATGGGCGAAGTTATGAATCTTGTTGTAGGCAAGTAAAACACTTGGCTATGTTGTATCAGGGAAACGGCCGCTCAAGTAGCGCCGCAGGCAAAATTTTTGTCATAAGACATAAATGATGTGTATAAAAATGGGTAGTGATATAAGTCTAGTTCACTTTTGTAAAATAAAAAAGGAATCTAGTGTACAGAATACAAACACAAAGTGTGAACCTGTTCCGAAGATTCCCGACTATGCTCGATATAATACGGATGCTAGTTTCGGTTTGGCCGAAGGTTCGGCCACTTTTTGGCCGAAACCGAAACTGGGGCCGAAACCGGCTATTTTGGCCGAAACTGGCCGTAACCGAAACCGAAACCAAATATTCGGTCGGTCTCTAGTTTTTTACATTTTTCGGGGTTAATTTTACTTCAATCAAAAAACTTTTACGGTTATTCCCTAGGTTTTAATGCATATTATCAATACAAAAAAAATCTCCGCGACATTCGGTAAACGAGTTTCTGTCTTTCGGAAAAAAAATAGAGGTGTTTTACACATTTTTTTTGAGAAATCTATACAAGATATAAAAAATCTTTTACAGTCATTCCCTAGCCTAAATAAAGGTTCAATGCATCTACTCTATTTTTTCCAAAGCATATTTAGTAACAGTTGTCAAGATCTCCCGTTTTTAGAAATTTTTGATATGTCAATATATGCTTTTTCGGTATACTCAAAAATAATAGATACAGCCCCGGTTCATATTATCACTATCGAAATTTCTTTTCATTGTTTCGAACTGTCAGATTTTTCATCGTGTAGGGTGTCCATACTTTATTATGATTAACAACAGAGGCGGCCTGAGAATTAGTGGGTACGTACCTACCTACTCGTGCGCGAAATTCCTGCATTAAAATTTAAATAAATTATATATTAGCCATCACGACATTTGAATAAGGAGGAAAAAAACATAATATCAACACTTCTCCGAAATTATTTATTGGCAGAGAACATAGGAATGTAATTAAGTTATTGACCCAAAGGATATGCTGTGTTATTCCTGTGGAATTTCGGGACATGATTTCGCAGGAATATTTTGTAAACAGCTTACAGGATAACCGTGTAAAAAGTTTTTAGGTTGAGTCATATGCAAATTATCACAGACTAGCTGTACCCTGCGCGCCTTGCTACGCCTCAAAAATGCGTGAAAAAATATATGAAATATGAAAAAAACCATATAAAAGAGACAGACACTCCTAAACTAAACTTGGGGTTAACTGGAAGAAATCGCAGTTCTGCGATAAGTTCGCTTTAGTGAACGACGATTTATAATCTGTACTATGTATTTTTTTTTTAATAAACCTGTGGAATGCCCTTCGATGTTAGGTGTGCCAAAAGCCTGGAGGAGTTCAGGAGGTTTCTGAAGACTCACCTTTTTGTGCGTACCTACGGGTCAGTCACTGGTTAGCCAATGATAGGTCAAGTTAGCCGAAACTGATTAGATTAATTCATTTTTATTATTTTGTTTTGTGACGATCCTATATGGTGAAAAGAAAAATGTAAGGCGCCCTTGGAGCGATTTTATCGCTAAACGGCGCCTAAAGTTGTCCGATTATTATTATTTTTATTATTATATGTATTTCTTGTTCACTTAAGGAATAAATAAGTAAATAAATAAATAAACTCCTGCGGATGCGAGGAATGTCACTATTCATCTTATAGTTACCCATACAAAAAAACTATGAATTCGACACTAATATCGATTTTTTCTATATTTATTCTGTATAAGATTAAACTATAATACAATCACAAAGATTGGAAACCTACTGTTATTTACACACACACAAACGAAACATCGTAAATTTGAGTAGAACTTGAGTAATTCGGGTATTTTCGATAAAAAGTGAAAATCTCGAATATCTCGAAAACCGTGAGATTTAGGACTTAGCTAAGTTTGGCTCAAAAGATCCCAAATGACCTTTACTATCACCCCTTCTTAAGATATCTGTATCCATCTATCAAACACCCTGTATACATGGGTGAAAAAATGGTGTAAGGAAACGCGGCCGTCCAAGAACTATAGCTCGATCATGTCAACCATATGAACAAGGACTAACGTATTTTTGAATAAGATGTGAATTGCATGAATATGACTGAAGCTAAAAGTCTGCTTTTATGGATAGGGAAGTCTTGCGTTCTGTTCTCTCGTGTCGAGATAGAATAGAAAAAAATATTATGATATACGTAAGAAATCTTTCGAAGTTCATACGATCAATAAGAACAATGTCCAGTCTGTTGTCTTATTTCCTTATGAAGAGGAACAAACTCACCGCATGCTGTGTGTCCTTCACAATTATGCATTTTAGTTAGACATTTACCCACCAGATGGCATTGTTCCATGTGTGGGCATATTGATAAACTAAACAATCGACAGCCCGCTGATAACATCTGGGCAACGCAATGCGCATCTCAAGACATCGTGACAGGAAATAACGAAATCTGATTGAAAAAAGACATTTAATGGTAATTTGGTTATTATAATAATAATATATTTGTTTTTGCATAAGATAACTGCATAACGATTCAATTATCATGAGGATTTTGATACATATCACACGCACGCGAGAAAAAATAAGTGGGGTTACCTAAATTCTTGAAAAAAAATCAACAAGAATAAAAAAAAAACTATGAATAGGTATTAAAATTTCGTTAACGCGTTCGTTAAAAAATTTCCGCCAGAGTTTTTGCGTCTTACCTTAAATTAAACGAACCAAATTACAGCATTATATCTAACAAATTGCGAGAATAATCTCAAGTTTCAGTAAATTTCTGAGGTAACTTTGGAACTATTTTTTTACTGAGAAAATTTACAAAAAGCAAATTTCTAACCACTAGAGTCACTAAAGCATATTCTTTAGGATCCAGATTTTAAGTTTTAGGATGATATCTTTAGTATTAGCTGAGTAATCTTCTTTGTCCTGGCGCAATTTTTCTCGTGTTTAGTTTCTATGGCGCTGTGAGTTCAGGAATGGTACTTTCTATCTTCTAATTCACGTGACATCAAACTCACCTCACCTCGCTTTCACGCGAATTCGCACAACAATAGTATCTTAAATCACGCTGTAAATCGCTTATCCCCCCTCAGTATTCATATATTATCATAATATCCAAAAAAGCATTTAACAAAGTAAAAATATAAGCAAAAAAACAAATACTGGATTTTACTGCCCCACTGGGCAACAGCTTGTTCCGGGGTAATACTAACCACAATATAATAGCTCAAGGTTACATGTATGTACAAAAATAACAAAATACTGAAGAATAAGCAATTGATTAAAGAATGTTGTATGGTGATGATGGTGCAATGGTTAAGGATTTGTTTATGAGGTTTGTTTGTTAGGACACAGGTGTACACTGTACAACCGTGAGAGATCATCAAGTTTACTATGAAGGGACACAAAAAACAATGCACAAATTTTGTCAATGTATTAACATATTATCTGCCCACAATAACTTTCCTTTAAAATATAAACATTCGCCTCACGTTTAACAGGAAGAATGTTAAAAAAAATACTTGAATACCTAAAAAGGGAGTGTTTTGTTTGGAACTTTGAAACAATGGCGTAATAACGATCTGTAGATATATTAGATATTACGCCATTATTAATATGCAACAACAATATTCTATATAGCAAGAGACCGGATTATATGCAACTTGAAATATGCATGCAAATATGCATCATAAATGTTCGAAATATGCATCAAAATCACCAAAAAGTACAAAATATGCCAAATTTTTTTTAAAAAATTGCAACAAATTACCGCTATTACAAGGTTTTATTTTTATTAATTTATGCTTGATATTATTTGGAAAACCGCGAAAAATAGTTCTAGGATGAGAATCAAAAAATCTTGTTTTAAAAAAAATAATTAGGTACCTATTTTTTTTTTTATTTAATTACTTACTTTATTTAAATTTTCAACTAGACACCAACATTTTTGTTATATGAAATCGTTAAAATTTTACAAATACAATTAAAATTTTAGAAAATGTACCTAAATATGCAAGATCAAAAGATTTTGGTCGAAATATGCAAAATCCTGTATAAGTTGCCAAAACATGCAAATGCATATGCAAATATGCAACAACAATATTCCCATCAGGCCTGTATGTTATAACAATTATTGTCGACATTGTGAATAATTCTTGTCATGATAAATCACAAAACGACGCGAGTTCAATGCGTTTTTTGACATTTTATGCAAATTTTTATGCAGTTTTTTCACCCCGTCATAATCTCATTATAATAAAATTCTCACTGCGCCTGTGTCATGTTAGGTCTTGGATTAGGTGGAAAAATCGGTATATAGTGATAAGCTCGCCCTAGTGACCATTACTTAATAAATAAATAAATCTTTATTAGCCACAGATCAAATACAAATAACAAATAAATCTTATTAGACACAGAAGTATGCCAAAGGGCGGACTTATAGCAAAAGCAATGTCTTGCAGTCAACCCGAACCCTTAGGGTAACGGCGTTGGGGATGGATAGACAGTATAAAGACTTGTATAAAATCTCGATGATGTCCCTATGCAGTATTTAATTACTCATTATTACCTATCGTTTGAGTTATATTTCGTTTGCGCCGGGCCTAAGCTTTTTTCCATACTAAATGAGCATTTTCCTTTTTAGAAAACAAGAATTTTAAAGATTTACAGAACAGATTTGACTTTTTATTTTCATGGATAGATGGTTGGTCGAGTCAGATAAGTTATTGCGACCATAGACCACGATGACATGCATATGACAGGTCACCGACAACTGTCACATTGTTCATAATATCATATTACAATAGGCAATACTCATCTGCGCATGCTCCATAGATCTATGGTAATTGCATCTGTAGTGTTTTTTCTTCGTATAAGGAATGATTTACGATGCATTAATTTATTATTATGTATGAATAAATTAATATTTATTTTTTTATTTATCATAAATTTCTTGATGACGATTTAAGAAAAAAACGAAATGCGCGCAATTTTGCTTCTAAGTGTGCAGTAATCCGCAAAAATCTGTCAATTTTGAATAAAAAACACAATTGTCCGGTAAAGATGAGATATTTTGAATTACCCCCAGGTAGATAGGGTAATGGAATATTCAAATTTACTATCTTAAAAAACCCTGAGAAAACATAACTTTTTTTATATGATTCCATATTACTTCCTTAAACAGAAAAATAGTTATTGGCCAGTAAATTATAAATTTTCCTACAAATTTTCCATACAAAGTTTTGCTATAATATGAATAGCAGAGGATGAATAGCAATTGTGCTATAAAAATAATCGAGCTCCAAAAAGTGCATTTTTTTCTTTCTTGTCATTTGCATCATGATAAATTCGAAACCGTTCATCTAATCGTAAAAATCTTCTACAGAATTTAATTTGCTACAAATGCATAATTTTAGAATTTCTCTCGGAAGAATTTTTACCTACTAGGTACTTAAAATCCACAAAGATATAAAGGTTCCAAATACCAAGTATCTTCCCTATTTCTTTAACCCTGTGTTTAAAATTTATCCTGAAAAATGATAATTCAAGATACAGGCCCCTCAATCTTTCAATTATAACATGCTGTGGGTAGAGTCTCCGCTGTAATTGTATGCACGCACCACATGCAGTTGTTGCACGCTACTCCATAGATGGATCGAGTACTCGACAATAGTAGATACCTCACTTCTTGCAAGAGACAATGCCCGATAGCCAGCACGTGTATATGCGTCACAGTCAGTGCAAAGGTTAAGTTCGCAATAAAACTCAGTACCTGCACATACATTGTTACTAATTGTTCTGCTAACTTAAATGCCCGGAGTTGCACGGGGTTTAGAGGTTATAGCTATTTCATAGAAATAGGTGATTGCAGCGATAAAGTTATTGTAAGACGAGTGCAAAGGGACTAGAATGAAAGTAAACAAGTAATTATAGATGTTTAGGTCATGTGCAGAGGATGAACGATGATAGGACAGCGAGGAAAATATAGATACTTCTTGGGTACCGAGTAGGTATGAATATTGATAGATGGATACAGATACATTAAAGGGTGATAGTAGAGGTCATTTAGGATCTTTTGAGATATTCGAGATTTTCACTTTTTATGAGAAAAACCCGAATTACTCAAGTTTAACCCCAATATCATCATAAGGAAAGGTACCCACTTAGTTCTATATTTTTTTTGTAACTTGAGTATGTGTTTAGTCTTTTTAACCCATTAGTTTCAATCTGAAGAAACAATAATGATTTAAAAAAATTAGATTATATTGTCGAGAAATAGTTCTTTCAAAAACGAGTTACTACCATAGAGGGAATTTTTGTTAAAAAATAAAAAAATAATAAAATTCAGAGGTACCGAAAATGATTTCTCTTATTTTCAAATGATATACAAAACGTTACACATATTAAAACATTAGTTTCATAAAAATGAGATAGAATATGTAACTCGGAAGATAGATTTTTGTTATATGCGCCGGACTAATATTTTTACAGGCGCGTAAAAAAAAGGTATTATCATGATAAAAATGATTCACGCAAAATTGTGCATTGAACGTACACTGAGATAAATAATGAATATTTAAAATAATGCAAATATATACATTAACAATAATTATTATAAATACGTAGGTATTTATTGTATCTATGGGTGAAAAAATAAAAAAAAATGAAGCGTAGGTATATTGAACACATTGCCTTAGAACGTGACACGCGGTGTGTCGATAGAAAAATGTGTACATAATCTAATGATGTTGTATTTATACAATTAGTGCATACCTACATCAAGTGTACATTATATAATCACGGCTATTATATGTAGGCCTGTCATTAGAATGAGGTTATGTTCCTTTTGAGCACACAGTGAGATAACAAGACAGGGAGAGAAATTGCCATTTTGACCAACAAAGAAAGGGAAATGAGTGACTGTAAGACTGGTGTTGTGACAAGAATGAAAGTAAACAAACTAAGATGTACAGGGCATGTTGAGAGAATGAATGATGACAGGATGACAAAAAAAGATATATTTGAGTGAGCGAAGAGGGGTGAGGAAGCGCGGCCGCCCGAGACTGACCTGGTCCGATCATGTCGACCAGATCCTCAAGGATGGACGCGTTTTGAGTAAAAGGAATCGGAGAGCGGGTATGACAAATTGCATGAATGTGACGGAAGCTAGAAGTGTGTGTAAGGATAGGGCTGTCTGGCGCTCTGTCCTCTCTGCCTACCCTACAAGGGACGTGGCGTGAGGGTATGGATAGATAAATAGACCAACAATTTTTATACTTATATTACGGTAATTCACCCCATTAAAAGAATTGACATTTCAACTTTTCTAAAATCGGGAGACCTCGACAACCTTACTAGATGTGCTTTGGGAAAAAATACAATAGATACATTGAACCTTTATCTAGGGAATAACCGTAAAAGTTTTTTGATTGAAGCAAATAACTAATCCCCAAAAATTGAAAAAAACGCTATTTTTACCATTTCACCATGCGATTGTTTTTTTTACCCTTAATGACGCGAGAAATCACTTTTGAATAATAAAAAGCGTCGTCGTAAATAAAGCCAAATTGTGTCCATCTTAGGCTGTGCATCGTTCGAGATACCCACGATTTTGTTTGAGTATAAAAGTCACCTTTAAAAAAAATAACACTGCTATTTTTAATATCTACCCTGCTACTTTTATGAACAATGATCTGATTACAGAATTATTGAATTATTTTAATTGTCTGTAATGATTATTAATCAATGATAATTATTATAAATGAGAAACAATCGCGTGTCGATCGAACATTTATTTGGTAGAGAGACGAATAAATGAATAAATTAATAATTATAAGCAGGTACCTGCTTAGTTAAACAATTTAAATTGTGGTATTTTTCCCACGTGAAATCACCTCGTGGTGGTTTTGAAAAATGTGCACATCAGCTGTAAGACCCAAGGCCAACGCTATTGTTTCTAGGTTAGTTGGGAGATATCTCAGAATCGCGATACGTTTTCCTAGAAAATTAGACCTAGCTAGACATGGTCATGACTGATGAAGTTTTTTCTGTTTATCTTTTGTATGAAGTGTAATAGGGGTTAGCTGGCAGAGATCGCAGCACTGCGATAAGCTCGCCCTAGTGAACAAATGTTGTGATTTATATTTTTAATGTTAACATCTCTCTGTATTTTGCTCACCAAAAGTGTAAATAAATAAATAAATAAAATGACTAACAAAGATACAGGTGCACAACGCTGTCCTGGTGCCAACACTGATGTATGCGAGTGAGGCATGGACAATGGACATAGCTGAAAAGTGAAGAATGAGGTGTAAATGCTGTCGAGATGAGGTCGTTAAGGAGAATGTGTGGAGAGATAAGATAAGAAATGAAGTGATTAGAGAGTTGAGTGAATGTAAGACGGAAGTTGTGACTAGAATAAAAGTGAACAAATTGAGATGGTTGGGACATTTATAGAGGATGAATGATGAATGGATAACAAAGAGAATATGGGAGAAAAAAGAGGTGGCAAATTGGCTCGACTATGTCGACAAGAACGGATGTGTTTTGAGTAAAATGAATGGTAGGATGTGTATTATGAATAGGTGTTTCACACATTAAGCCATTGATTTTGATGATGCCCCCTATGCAGTATTTCATTACTCATTTTTCCCTAATCATTTGAGATACATTTCGTTTGCGCCGTGCTTGGATTTTCTTCCATACTAAATGAGCATTCTCCTTTCCGATGATTCCAATTAAATTTATTTATTTATTTATTTAAACTTAAAGTAAACAACAAACACATATAAATATACAAAATGGACATAGTACAGATTATAAAACGTTGTTCACTAGGGCGAACTTATCGCAGAACTGCGATTTCTTCCAGTTAACCCCAGTGCGTGCATGTAAATGCATTTCGTATATGCATACCTAATCTACAAGATGAATGATCCTGCAGTATGACAGTATGGCATGGACATTAAGAGTATGCACTGATGAGTATAAAAAAGAGGAAATGATTTCAGTACCAAACAATACATAAATTATTATACCTACCCATATAAACAGGTAATAAAATATCTACATAATAAAATGCTTAGTGCTTATTTATTGTTTGTCCTGTAAAGGTTACACGCTCTACTTTTGGATGGATCACCGGTACTATAGATCAGGGAATTCCTCGATCCCTACTATAAATGCACGTATGACAATTTTTATGGAGATCGTATCACTACTGTGTTTAGACGGTTATTCACCATTGGATGATTTCATTTTTGATTATTTTTCCGTAAAAGTGAACTGTCTATTATCTGCTTTACGAATACATTTTCGTAAATTCACAATTGATGTCGTTAGGTAACTAAGAGTAGGTATAGATCTCGACAACCTTACTAAATATGCTTTGGAAAAAACAGTAGATACATTGAACCTTTATCTAGGGAATGACTGTAAAAGATTTTTTTTATATCTAGTATAGGTCGAATTTGAAAAAGAAATGTTAAAAACACCTCAATTTTTTTTTCGAAAGACAGCAACTTTTCGCCGTAAGGAAAAAAATATTATTATGAATTATGATAATATGCATTAAAATGTGGGAATGGCCGTAAAAGTTTTTTGAATGAAGCGAAATTAACCCCAAAAAGTAAAAAAAATGCTATTTTTACCATTTTATCATGCGATCTTTCAAGCGATTATGAACCTTAACGCCACAGGGAAATTACCGTAACGTCATAGTTGGGTCAAATAGCAATAAACTCCACTATTCTAGCTGGCCTATAAGCACTAGTATATTAAATAGATGATTCTAATTAATATTCAAATCGCCATTAGATGAGATATTAAACTGGCGGTCAAGTTGATGGTTGAACCAGGGGTATTCAATCAATCTAATTATCATGATTAAAAGAACCGACGATGCCTCTAATTAGATGTTGTCAATGTAGGGTCGGGGTCTAATGAAAATAGTTTTATATAGGTTTTCTGCTGTCATATGCATGAACCACGTATGAGCTAAAAGTATTTGTTTTTTTTTTTGCTCGAAATGAGTGTTTCTACCTTAGATCCATCTATTTAAATCATGAAAACCCTGATGAGTTTCCATAGGCAACTCCTATTTTCCAAAAACCTATATTCCACATAATGCAATCTATTTATTTACACTTTTGGTGAACAAGATACAGAGATATGTTAACATTACAAATATAAATCACAACATTTGTTCACTAGGGCGAGCTTATTGCAGTGCTGCGATCTCTGCCAGCTAACCCCAACATAAAAAGTTTCGAAAAATATATGAATTTGCTTACAAAAAATATATAAAAAGAAATAAGTACTTAGATATAAGTATATAAAAATCCATACATGCAAAGACAGTGCACATAATTATATGGGCGATAATATTATTTGTTTTTCGCGATTATCAGTGTCAAATTTTTGGCTTAGGTTTTAAGCGATTACCTATTACTTGTCCGTTGTCCCACGGTTAAGGGAGCCCGTAGTTTGAAAGCCCCTGCTCTTCAGAACTACATTTTTAATTACCCAGTTAATTGTACATGCAAGTTGCGTGAAAAATTAGCCTTCGCTGCCAACACATACGACGAGAATCATCACTTATATCTATTATATACCTATTTATTTATATAATAATGTTAATAAATGCCTACTTTATATATATATTATATATCTACTACATGTAAAGGATTGCGAAAGATAAGATATGATTATAGTCAGTTACTATGTTGTAGGTATATACCTAATATATATAAAATTGTTTATATATCTTGTATATAGGAATAATTAAAGATATAATGACATTTAACAAAGGCAATTAAAAACATAATGTTTTAGCAAAAAAATGTTTCTATGAAGCGAAATTAACCTCAAAAAGAAAAAAAAACGTTATTTTTTACAAATTAAATTCAATAACTATAGAACGTGTTAGTTATTTTTTCATACTATGCGGTTGTTCATGCGATTTTGATCCTTAGCGCCGCGTGAAATACTTGTGTCTCGCACCAATGATAATCTTGACGCTCATTCGATCCTATTGGTTAACATCTGACCAATCACAACGCCTCAGAATTCAAGGGATATTTTTTTTGGAAATCCACTGTTTGTGAACTGCATGTTTGCGTTTTCACTGTTGCTATTACAACGAGGATGTTTTCTTTAGAGAAAGCACTTTAAACAAATCTGTCTAATTTAAGTGGGCACCTAAAGGACACCAGAACCAATTAGGGCTTGAAAGTAAGTCTTCTAGGTTGCGTACGTCTAAACTTCTCTTGAAATCTGAGGCGTTGTGATTGGTCAGATGTTAACCAATGGGATCGAAGGAGCGTCAAGATTCCACTGGCGCGAGACGCATGTCGTGAAATAAATGACATCATAGTTAGCTCCCTAGCTGTAACGACACAAGTTTTTAACTTACTGTGAAATATTTTGGTTTATGTATACAAAATAAGTATAACCTCAAAACGTGTGATTACTGATTACGGCGACAAATTAAGGTCAGCAGAACGTAGAATCTTCGACATCGAGGACAAAAATCTTTAACTAATAAGTTACTGTGGCTAATGACCTGGTAGGGACGTTCAACTCAGTTACCTAGATGACCTAGTACATCGGATCGGAATTAGGATTAGAAGATCCGGATACCTGATGCCCTTTACGTGCAAACTTGACGTGAAAAAGATCTAATAGCCTTTTGATGATCAGTTGAAAGGATGTTATTTCCATTCAGTTTTTGAATAAGAAGACCCTGAGGTTTTTGATCTCTCAAGTGAACTTGGATCGAAGATTGTGATCTTAAAAATAAACGTTTTTTATATTTATTTTATTTGTATGTTTTGCCCTAAAGAGCGAGGGAGAGCAGGAGCAGAATAGACGCTCTCGAGATGTGGTGCTGGAGACGGATGCTGCGAATTCTGTGGACTGAAGAACTAATGTCTCAATCCTGCAAGAACTGAGTATCACATCAAGATTGTCGTCGATCTGCCTAAAATGAATTCTCCAGTTTTTTGGCCATATAGCTCGAAGAGGGGAAGAAAGTCTCGAGAAATTAATCGTAGTAGGAAAAACACCGGGACGAAGACCAAGAGGACGCTCACCTATGAGATGAACCGTCAAGTGGTGTAAACTGTGGCCCCTTCCATCGATACATGGACATGCACCTTGCGGGGGACAGAACCGCGTGGCGACAGATTGTCCGGCAACGGGTGTTTGGAGATCGCGACCCCAGCAGTGAGAAATGCGACCGAAGAGAGATCTTTTGCCCTTACTCGGCGACCCTTGTGGGGTAAAAGAAAGGATAGAAGCCAGATTGTTCAATCCTTACATACTCATAGAGAAAAAAATATCGATAAAAGTCAACTAAACAATCGGCATATAGGTGCTTTAGTAATATGTATAAACTATGATATAATACCCGACAATACTTTGGAGTATTACTAAACGGCAATAAAGCCCAATATGGGCAAACTGCGAGGGCGAGAAACAACCACATGCCCAGGGCAATGTGTTATGTTGTGTATAAATAAATAAATTATAAGGGCAACCGGTACAATCGTTCAACTTAGCATACTGCAATGACTAATCCATATATTTATATATTTTTCTTATTTTGCAGATTGGTTTGTTTGTACCAAGCATTTTCGTTCTTTCTTTCCACGCCTACCTGTCACTCGCCAGTCTCTTCACTTCTGAGTAGATTGTAGGTGCTTCAGCGCACGCTCTCGATAATCTCTCAACTGCTTCTTGGGCGACTTCTCACATTACTGTCCTCTACCATTCCTTCTGCTATGGCGATGAGCAGGCTTAATGTTACGGATACGTTAAGGTAAGTAAGTAAGTATGTATATATTTGTTTGAACTAGGTATCTCTAAATTGGAAGACCTATGCTCCAAGCAACTACTCAACAAACCAGGCGGCTTTTGCAACAAAAGAATTACGGAAATCATCAAGAACCAGGAATGCGTATACAGGGAAATCAGAATTCAACCCATATTCCATAAGATTAAGTACCATGACTCAGACAGTAACTCCCATTGATTCAGTGGGTAACCTATTAAGATTATTATAAGCAATGCTTAGCCAAGTATTATTCTGGGAAGTGACTATTAAGAGTGCTCATTACTCACACCATTTTAGAGATAAAATGACAACAATGTATAGCATTGTATTGCATTATTACTGTACTGTAGATGCATAATAATTGGAAACCCTCAACATGATCAGATCTGGGGTCAGCCGCACTAGGAAGAACCTCCAGAGATGGGAAATAGCTGAGGACGCGACGTGCAAATGCGGACAGCTGCAGGACACTAAGCACCTCCTGGCCTGCCCAATGGCTCCTGGGACAGTCTCGCAGATCGCTTCCCCTTGGACGATGACGCAGGAGAGGTTTTGGTCTTCTTGAAGCGGATGGGGATATAGTGATTGCCGACCGACACGATAAAAAGAAGAAGAAGATAATAATTCCAGTGCATTGATTTACAGGGTACCGCATAGGATCCCTCAAAAGAGATGGAGAGATACACGGGCGTCGTCAGGGGGCCTAGAGATTAGAATAGGTATATATTTTTACACACTAAATGATAAAACCTCACGAAAAATCACATTATTACCACACATTTTCTCATCATGCCATATTTTTTATGAAATTAGTATAAAAATCCATCAAAATAAAACTGTTTCACAAAAAAATTGTCTGCGATGCTATTTTTTTTTATTTCTTACTTTTTATAGAAAACATTTTTTATACTTAATATTGTGCAAATTATTATGTACATTTTCAAAGAAACCAAACACCATTTCTTCACTATGTATCACGAAAAAAAAATCTTGTGATACATATACGGAATTCCGTCCCAGAAAATCTTAGACAGAGCGATAGAAGTGACATATATAATATAGTCTATAATAATTAGGTAAGTACTCGTATATAAATTTACTACGACATTCAAGTAAAGTGATGCACATGAGTACCTGGCTACTAAGTTTATAGATAAATACTACTTGAATGAATGAATGACTATTATTCATTCACAGGTAAGCAAATAGATACGCCGTATATGGAAAGTAGTCTGCAATTTGTGGATCTAGCGGCTTTTCCGGTGTTTGTCATCGCATCAACATTCTCATCTGTTGCTGTGTCGAGTCAGATCAACAAAGTGTTTTAAAATCGTAGTACCTAATCCATTCATAATTTGAAATATTCGTGTGCATACCTACATTTCAAAAATTTCTAAAAACGGGAGACCTTCTATCTCGACAATCGTTACTAAATATGCTTTGGAACAAAATAGGGTAGATGCATTGAACCTTTATCTAGGGAATAACCGTAAAAGATTTTTTATATCTTCTATAGATTTCTCAAAAACATAAATTAAAACACCTCTGATCTTTTCTCCGAAAGACGGAAACTCGTTTCCCAAAAGTCGCGGAGTAAAATTTTATTTTTGTACTGATAATATGCATTAAAATCTAGGGAATAACCGTAAAAGTTTTTTGATAAACGCAAAATTAACCCCAAAAAATGGAAAAAACGCTATTTTTACCATTTAATCATGCGATTGTTACGCGATTTTGAACCTTAATGCCGTGGGAAATGACTGTGACGTCATTCCTGGTGCCATGCCCTTAAATTGAAATATGAAAATTTGAGTTTGAAATATTGTAGTAATAGGTGTAAATTTTGTAACCTCCTTGGACAAGGATATTGAAGGAACGTAATTCACGGGTGGGGTTTGCCGGGGGGCTCCCTTAAGGGTAATCCTGGGCCCACCTCTTAATAATATTTTGCTAGAAGAGTCGCTATTAATGCGCCTGAGCTACCCGGGGATGTAGAAGGCCTTAAGCCCGCGGGATTTTCCTTCAATAAAATCCATTTATTCATACCGTCACGGGGTTCTGACACAATATAAGTAAAGAAAACACGACTATGTAGAGACAGTTGCTTGGAGCAAGGACCTCCAATTGGTGGCGGGTTCGAATCTCAGTCCTGATGACCTTTTACAGGGTCTTAGCTTACTGGAAAGTGTGCAGTATATACGCAAAGGAACCCAGATCGATTTTTTTTAAAGAAAAGAGAATGCTTAGCTTACCCCTCTTTGAACTAACTAGATGCATTTTACTGGATGACATATTGAAGCCAATTGATAGTAGGTTGGTACATACCTGTAAAGAAAAGAAAAAAATAATTACATTAAAGAACAAATAATTGATTGAGAATTAAAAGACTGCGAAAAAATATAGGTTAAGTAAGAACCCATCAGAGACCTGAGATTGACATAGACTACAAAAAATATTCTTCTCAATGTGCTTAGGATCGTAAATAATACTAAAGAATTGAATAAAAACAAGGGTGTAGCATCAGGTATAGCTACATGTGTTTAATGTAAAGAGGCTGTCCAAGAGTAACTTGGCTCGACCATGTCGACCAAATTCTCAAAAACGATCGCGTACTGATTCAAAGGAGTCGGACTTGTATGACAATCTGTATGAACGGAATCCAAGAAAGCAGTCTGGAGTTTTGTACTCTCTGCCTACCCCGAGACCGCGACGTGAGGGATAGTATAGATTTGATTATATACGAGTATATAATACTACAGATTTGCCAATTACTTTCTATTCTATTTTCTTTTATTATTTCCCCTCACGCCAAATCCCTCGCGGGGTAGGCAGAGACAACAGATCGCCAAACCTTCCAATCCTTACACACACTTTGGGCTTACGTTACATTCATCCAATTCAACAATTATTACCTACTAATCAACAATTATCCAATCTGGAGGTATCGGGTTCGAATCTCGTAGGTAATGATGAGTGATGATATTGTATGTATTCTACACTTCACGACAGAAGCTTTTTAGCTTACTGTGAAGTGTTCAGGAAAGTATTTATGTACAACATTATGTAATAACTTATGAATAAGCAAATTGAAGAACTATGTCACTGTCTGGGTTATCGTCATATTGTAACGGGTTCACTTCAGACTGACATATGGCAGAGTGATTCAGATCTTTAATAATTCATTACCAACATGTGACTCATAATCAAACTACCAACCTAACCACAATACCAGATTGACCTGAATTTTTACCACACATTTATTTAAGTAGCCCGAGAGCCGGCCGCTAAAATATGACATATCCGTTTTTTGATCGAAATGTGGTTTCAATGATAGCTTACACATAGTCATACATAGGGCTGCCACCTTTCAAAGATGGTAGGCCCAAAGATTTCGGAAAAAATCGTAGGCCCTGATATTTTTGCCGCCCATGCCTCCCCTCGTCTATGAAATTTTTTTTAGTGCATATATTTTTTTTTTTCAAAAAATGCATCCAAAAATTGTTTGGTCGACGGGGGGGGGTCTCAAGGAAATGTTACAAAGCTAAAACTGTTGGTCTAGGGTTGCCTATCAAAATTCTGCCGGAACCCCCTACCCCTCCCCCCCCCGAAAGGGCGTTAGAAAAGAAATTCAAATCCAAAGCAGTATTTTAGATTTTATTTAGCTCAAGCCTCGGAAGACACCGAGCGATCGAGAGGATCCAGTCACCGCATACCGCCGTGTTTGGTATCTCACGAAAGTGCTTCGCGAGTAGAACTCATATCTTTTTACAAATTTTGAATCTGGCAGGAGCCATTGGAATGAAGGAACCCGAGCACCCCGGAAAGGCGCTGTATGGCATCGATTAGAAGGGACCGGAAAACGAATCTAGGATGTACAGTCATAACACATGTTTTTTTTTTCATTTATTTGTTTATAAATACATAAGTACTCATTGTTGATGTGTTCTAATGAAAAAACTAAATGATATATTCGGCTAAGTACTATGAATAACAGAAGAGCTATTATGGCTGTTAGTGATTCTCGGACATCCACACAAATAATATCGTTGTTTTCGACTGCGTTCCTAGAACTGAGATCATTACAGGCGACACTGTAATTGCTACTTGAGAATTGTGGGATGCAACATGACTTATGAATTTCATGGAATATTGACTACTGCCACTTAGACGTTTTTTTCTACTCTTTCCCCTGACGCCACGTCCCTTGAAGGATAGGCAAGAGAATGGAAAATTTCCCAATCCTTACCACACTCCTTGCTTCCGTCACATTTATGCAGGTCCTCATACACACTATACGATTGATTTGACTCAAAACACGCCCGTCGTTGGGTCGTCAGCTAAGTGGTTCCTGAACGGCTATTATTGTGAAATTCTATGAGTTTTAAGGTGCAAACCCAGTGAATGGTCATTTTAGATAAGTTAAACCCAGAATCCAGAAAATTCTGGGTTCTGGGTTAAAAGTCACTGCGATGAACTGTGTTTAATATTTTTTCGTAATTTAGTGGAAGTAGGTAATAATAGTAAAATGTTTATTAAGGCAAAAAAATCAAAAGGTTGCAATTTCTTCGACTTACAAGCGTCGGAACACTCATCCTGTTTCCTCCCCAAGGGAGTTCACATAACGCTACATTATATGAATGAAGAAGCCTCTTGTCTCTGTTGAGGAAAAAACTGTAAGTAACTAATTTACAACTTACTCAGAATGTTGTGTGTAATACACGCAGCATTCACTAGTTACCCCATAATTGGAATATACCGTGATATTACTGCAGTGGTAGTAAGTAATATTATTGGTCGTAAATAAATGATGGCTTAGAGTGATCATTTGTGATTACTAAGTGTGATATCGGCCATATAATATCTACTACTAACAACACGATGATTCATCTTATTAGGAGTATGAATTTCTCGGAAATATTATTGTACTCATCTGATTGTGTTTATGTGTGTTTGTGTGTATGTCGTGTTGTGTATATTATCTACTATTAAATTATTATTGTCTAAACCGGGTATTAATTCACTTGCTAGTATAAATATTATATTACAGGCGTACCTTGTCATACGTACGCCGCTGTAAAAATAATGTTTTGATGTACGGAAAATGAAAAATATACAAATATGCGTTTTTAAATTCAGTGGATACTACTTCAGAAAATAGTTCCAACATTCAAGTATTTGTAGCGTACTAACGTCGAAGTCCATAGGTAAGTAAATAAATATTTTTTTTTTCCACAAGTCAAAGAATTTGTCCAAAAATATTCTTGATTTCTCATTTTATCAAGCATTCGACCTTTAAGGTTCGCTAACACGAAACAATAAATTGCTCCACTGCCGGCAAATTCGCGTCACAATGACGTCACGACAACATCAAGTTAGTATATTGCGTATTGCGTGATTGTGACGTGAAATTGCCGGTAGTGGAGGAATGTAGTTGCTCGTGTAAGCGAACCTTTAGACCTTCAAAAAATCGTGCTAAATAAGTGAAAATTTTGGGTTAGTAGAGATCGTAGCAATGCGATAAGCTCACCCTAGTGAACAAATGTTTTAGCATCGATTACTTCTCGCTAAATCGCTGTATTTTGTTCACTTAAAGTGTAAATAAATTGGTTAGCGCAGTTAGTTCAGGTGGTAGTCTCTCAAACGGGAGGTGCCAAGTTCAAACCCCGGCGCTGGCGAGGAATTCCACACTTTGCGATACAGGCTTTTAGCCTAGTCGCATTATATGGTGGTGTATGACAAGGTTTGACTGTAGTAAAACAACTACTGTAGGCTGATATAATATTTACCTATCAATATTAGCTCATTATGCAAGCGTACCTACTGAGTATAAGCAGGGTCGTCCCTAGATATAATGCCGCCCTAAGGCATGTACGAAACAGCCGCCCCCAAAAATACACATGTGTCAATTAATAGATAGCTGGATAACCTCGGTAACAGTTTCTAAATACATATAGTAGAGAGAGCAACATAGTTTTCAATATTGATTTGGCATTGAAACAAAGAAATAGCAATAAGTATACCATTTGGCAATAAGCCCGCCCTTTGTATGCTTCAATGTACAATAAAGATTATCTTATTTTTTTAGTATAAATTAGGGTTCTAATCAATATATTTGCATCTAATTATACTCTACAAGAGAAACGCCAGTGTAACTAGCGCCCCAGGCGTTTTTTTTTGTACAAAATAGATTGCCGCCTCCTCGATTTGCCGCCCCTTTAGAGTGCCGCCCTTAGGCTTTAGCTAACTTGTCTATTAGGCAGAGACGGCCCTGAGTATAAGACATATTTAATCACATACCTACTACTTGAATTGAGCAGTTGTTGGTACAGAGAAATACTATTAAATAACAACATTAGCTATAATGAACGACAAATTGTAATGTGTTGTCTGTGTCTGTGTATTAATCCAAGATAAACACATTATCTCACACGACATGCTGCCCGGTGGAGCACAATAACATCGCAACAAACAAATCAATTGTATTATTTATCTATACTCATTCAAAGAAAATCATTAGGCCGACTGGTTCTACATTTTAATACAATTAATGTAAGTAAATGACTTGGTCCCAAGAATCCATGGAATCATCTATCTGTACCATCACGATGTATACCTTGCAGGGTAGGCAGAGAGGATAGAACGCCAGACAGCCCTATTTTACACACACTCCTAGCTTCACAGATTATGGTATGACCTTCCCCTTCACATCAGACTCGCTCCAACTATTCAATCCTTCAAAAATAAACTGAAGCATCTCTATCTCTCCCACTAATGTTACCCAATAAACCATTTTCCTTATTTCCCTTCCCTTCCTATATTCCTAATATGTTATTTTTTATGTATTGTTTATTTTTTTTTATATTATTATCTATGCATCTAAGCATTTTATTCTTATTGTTTTTCTTATATTGTACGTTTGTACCAAAGAGATATCATATTCAGTACTAGAGATCTGATTCTATGTACTTACAATAGAACGGAATTGTCGCAATTTCACGCTCGGCACTTTTTGGTATTTTAGAGTCGCAAAACTAACACTATTAACAAGATATCAATAATAAAAACTAAAACATCTTTAAAACTATCGTTTTAATCCTAAATAACGTTAAAGCTCATACAGTTTTTAACTATGAGAGCAAAATTTCGAAACCGTTGCCCACAAACTGTCAAAATTTTCCATACGATTTGACAGTTTGTGGGCAACAGTTTTGTTACACTTCTAGCATTGAGTACTCTGTCTAGGTAGTACTTAATATATTATGTCGCTGGTTTGTAAACACTTCGAGTCTTGGCATTTGGTTGGTTGGAAGATATTGCCTATGGCAATTTCTTATTATAGCAATAATTTTTTTTTTATTATTATTATTAGCTTCGGTCACATTCATAAATTTTGTCATAGAGGCTTTCTGATATCTTTCGCTCAAAACGCGACCGTTTTTGATGATCTGGTTGGTATTGTATAATGTACTGTACATAGGCTTTCCTTCCCGACTTCCAAAATTCTCTGTCAGCAGTATGGCATCGATGTGTTGTGCGCCTTGTTGTCGAGTGTGCCATGAGATCAACGACTTGTCACTATCCCACCCACAAGGATCTACAGATCCATAATTTTGATATCGTTGGATCATTATTATCAAATGCCTTCGTATGATTCATAATATACTATACTAACCTAACGGTAAAAAGTGTAGATCTGGGTGTATAAAAAATATGCAAAATAGATTATTGTATATTATTAGTATCACAAAATATTTTAAGTATAATATTCAATTTATTTGATACTAGAGTTTTAAGGACTGGTAAAACAGAAGAAGAGTGAATGTAACACGGATGTTGTGACTAAAATGAAAGTGAACAAGTTGAGATGGTTGGGACAAGTGGACAGAATGAACGATGAATATCCATAACAAGAAAAATTTACCTGGGTGAAAGAAGTGGTGTAAGGAAACGCGGCCGTCGAAGAACCACATGGCTGGACCATGTTGACCAAGGACGGACGTGTTTTGAGTAAAAGTAATCGTAGAATGTGTATGAGGAATTGAATGAATGTGACGGAAGCCCGAAGTGTGTGTAAGGATAGGATAGTCTGGCGATCCGTTCTCTCTGCTTACCCCGCAAGAGAGGTGGTGTAACATAAAAGACAACTACATATTATAATCTATATTTTCTATTTACAAAGCTACAAGAATATTACTCCACAACCTCTGGGTATATAAGTCTATTACTATGCACTACCATATTATATCGCTTTCTTTGTTCGTGTTTGTGTTAGATTTGGCTAGAAATAGCTCACGGCTAGATGGTCGATTCGAACACAGAGTCAGGGATGTGTTAAGGAATTCTATTACCTTTTTATGTTTTGGAAGGCCAAACAATTACGCATATCTTGTGTCACTGCAACCAGAGATCTATTGTGACATCCTTCTATGTTGCAACATGACCTCAAAACTCATGTTTTGGTGCAAGAAATCTTGCCTGCTCAGAGTTCAATAGTGGACCTCCAAGGACCACTTCTTTTGTTAGCGAGTGCGTCACAACTATAGAGGATGTTGATAGATGATTCGCCATCCTCTTAGCAAAATCTACATTCTACATACTAGGGTATCCGACAGTTCAATTTTTAACTAGTTTTTCCGTAGCTTGCTGTGTTCTATGCCCCATCAAGATCTTAGTATGGAAAAAAAATCTGTCGGTCGGTCTACAAAATATTCAATAGCTGACGTCTGGGGTCTTTAAAGAAGTTCAGTTTCTAAAAAATCTAGCATCCTATTATGAAATAATCTCATAGGAAAATGCATTCCATTAACAACTTATTTAAAAAAATGGCTCGTTAGTCTTGTTAAAAAACTAGATGAAGTCCTAATTTTCCAAAGCGACAACGAACCGCAAATATTTTCGTATAAAAAGCTTGTTAGTAGCAAAACCCCGGGCAACAGCTCCGTTGTAGCACTCGCCTGAAAGAGGTCCTGCATTAAGCTGACGTACAGCGGGTAATTCATTGTAAGTTATGCGTATGTTGTACCAAGCCGTCCCCGACAATCTTCCAAACAATCTAGCCTTCGCCTCCATTCATATTTCTTACATTCCTCTACAATTATTCAGCTGAAATATCTCTAACATGCCGTATAATCCCTTAATGTTCCCTTTGTAGAATATACGGAGACAAATTGGGCTTGTATATTGATATAAGGCGGACCTGTGAAACCGAAGACATCGTACGATGGGGCAGGGCTAAGGAGAAGATTCTGGAGGGACTACATAAACAGGATGGATGACTCCAGAATCCCATATATCGTGGCCAACGAAATCCCAGCTGGTCACCGGCTTCCCGGAAGACCGCCAAAACGATGGAGGGACGGCTGGACTTCAGCCTCCCAAAATGAGGGCTTTCTTGAACGAACAGATCACAAGATCTAAGAAAAGATGAAAAAGAAACATAACTCCCATTAAAATTTACATTTTCTTTTTATTGAATAACTACTCATACTGCTATACCGTCACGGTATATCCCAGAAATAGAGGTTACCAGTAGATGCAACAAAAAATAAAAAAACGCATAACATTCTCTTTGCGCAAATGTTTACATGACAAAGGGGTTGGGATTTGCGAACCTAATAATCTGTAAAATATGTAAAAGATTTACGAATACACACCTGATTCTTAGAGGACACTCAAAAATATGGGGGGGAGGGGGGTGGCAATAACCCGGAGATGACATTTCTATTGCAGTATCTACCATAAGTGTTGCCACTGTGGTTGTTGCCAAAAAGCTACATGTAGCGCCCTCATCAAAAACCAACTCTTTCTTGAAATCTTGAAAGACTACATGTGTAAATTGTTGAGGTGGTCGGTAGCCTGGTTGGTAACGCGCTCGACTGTTAATCTAGCGGGCGCGGGTTCGATTCCCGATGCCGACTTACTCCACTTCGCAACACAAGCTTTCTGTGAAGTGTGCAAAGATGTATTTGAGTTTATTTCGATAAACTCAGATTCATTTAAATAAAAAATACTAAAAAAAAAAGCTCTTAGTAGCTACTAATATTAGCTGTGCAATGTGCATGATGCATGGCGAACACAAATAAAAGTTCTCGAGTAATTATTGGAAAAGGTGGATTTAAAATGACCAAACCATTGTGAAAACATTGCAATGGAAAACAATCATGTGAATGCATCATGTAACATGAATCATAAATGTGAAATAGGTCACAGGAGTTGCATGAACTCATGAGTAGTCTACAATAAATAGTACCTACTAAAGGCATACCTATTATCCGACAACATTTCAAAAGTCTACTTACTTACAAACATCAGGAAAAATCAATATTTCTGTCGGCCCTTTCAGGTACCTAATAGGTATCCTTTATACTTAGTCCAGTAATTAATTCATAAAGAGTACGAGGTTGCCGGGGGCGGATGGATGTGGTCGGCACAAGATAGGGAGCAGTGGAAATATAAGGGGGAGGCCTAAGCCCTACACTGGGCGCGAGAAGGCTGAGAAGAAGAAGAAGACGATGAATGTACTTCGTCTCATTATGCGGATGCTAAACGTGCTTCTTAAAGAGTTAAAATCCCTGAATAATACGGCCTTCCGCGGAGGGGTGAAGAAGTACCTTGTTGATAAACTGTATTGACGATATGTTAAACAATAGATTCTTATGTATGACGTAATGTCAATCAGAGCCCTTTACACTCTTATTGGCATTGATCTGATAATGATTATTGTTTTTTATATTGTTTGATCTCCATGAAAATTGTTAATACATACACATAATATGCTAAATTGCAATAATTGTATTTCATTGATTGCTCGGACCCCAACTATGACGTCACGGTCATTTCCCGCGGCATTACGGTTCAAAATCGCATTAAAAATGTTAAAAATAGAGTTTTTTTCTTAACTTTTTGGGGTTGATTTCGCTCCATTCAAAAAACTTGTACGGTCATTTCCTAGATTTTAATAAAAAAACATATTTTCTCCGCGACTTTCGGGAAACGAGTTTCTGTCTTTCGGAAAAAAAACGAAGGTGTTTTTCACATTTTTTTTGAGAAATCTATACAATACATAAAAAATCTTTTACAGTCATTCCCTAGATAGAGGTTCAATGTATCTACCCTATTTTTCTCCAAAGCATTATTACAAGGTTGTCGGGATCTAAGGTCTTACATTTTTTTTTTTTGTTATCTTTTTCGATAGCGGTAAAGAAAATCTAGTGAGTGAAACAATGATCCTAGCTGGGTTGATTCCATTAAAGGAGAATGCTCATTTTGTATGGGAAAAAAACCCAGGCCCGGCGCAAACGAAATGTACCTCAAATGATAGGTAATAATTAGTAATTAAATACTGCATAGGGGGCATCATCGAAATCAATGGCTTAATGGGTGAAATACCTTTTCGAAGTTTTACATTGGTCACTCGAATATATAAGAAAAGGAGCATTAAACAGTTACAATTGCGATTCAAAAGTATATAATATGATGAGTGTAAGGTAGCCTGTCTGATTTTTCTTCTTCTTCATCAGCCTTGATCCCTCCACTGCCGGATGTAGGCCTAAAGGTAAATGCTCATGAATTATGTAAAAAATAAATATGTCCGGCGCAAACGCAATGTGACTCAAATGATAGGTAAAAATGAGTAATTAAATATTGTATAGGTGGCATCATCGAAATCAGTGGCTAAATATGTGAAATACCTATTCAAAGTTTCCCCTATACAACTTCGAATAGGTATTTCACACATTTAGCCATCGATTTCGATGATTCCTCTTATGCAGTATTTAATTACTCATTTTTACCTATCATTTGAGTCACATTGCGTTTGCGCCGGACATGTTTATTTTTTACATAATTCATGAGCATTTTCCTTTCGGCTTATATCCAGGTGTGGAGGGACCAAGGCTGATGAAGAAGAAGACGAAGAGGACGGGCTACTTTATAGTCATCATATTATACCCTTTTAGACCGCAATTGTAACTGTCTAATGCTCCTTTTCTTATATATTCGTGTGACCAATGTAAAACTTCGAATAGGTATTTCACCCATTAAGCCATTGATTTCGATGATGCCACCCATGCAGTATTTAATTACTTATTTTTACCTATCATTTGAGTTACATTTCGTTTGCGCCGGGCCTGGGTTTTTTTTGAGCATTCTCCTTTAAATACTTACCAAAGTTTTTTTAAATATTTTAACTACCACCTCCAAGGCCTTCTGTTCTGTAACAGAAGTAGTGTGTGTAGTGTTTGTTGATTCATTCAACCCTCGGACAATGGGGGTTTAAGGGGAACAGCCATAGCGTGTGCTGGCATGCCAATCAATAGTAAATACCTATATCTTTATACCTACAAAACTACCATGCTATACTATAGTAGGGATTATACGCCTACTCGATTATGTAAAGTGTGGAATGGGTATATTGTCCTTCTAATAGTTTCTTATAAAAACGTCTGAGAAAATTCTGAATTCTAAAACTGAAGAAAAGTAAGATGACAGCAGAATGGGGGTCACTATTTAGAATTATGCCATGCTAATTCTATGCACATAGGTACTAGGTACGTTACAATTCGGAAGTATGCGTGGTGGGTAAAACTATTCAATTTGCAATCTTTACAATATCATAATCATATTGACTGTTGACTGTAAGATATTGCTTTTGCAATAAGTCCGCCTTTTGGCACACTAACCTTGTCTTGTTTTTGTAACTATTCTTATTTTCTCTGGCCAATAAAGATTTATTATATTGGAACATTTTATAACACTGCATTTAGTATTTGTTACCTAAATATAAAATACTATGATTCGTCACTCTCAGTGTAAATAAATAAGTACATAACCAAAACACTTGACAATGGCAAAATCACCCGCAGACGGGTGCGTGCCATATTTAAATAAGAAGAATAAAGATTTATTTAATTCATATCTACGTGTATAATTCTTAACCTTATGACATTATTACAGGTAAATTTTGTTACTTTGTAGAAAAATAAGAAAAATATTGTTCCTTTTCATCTAAATACGGATGGAAAATCTTCGAACTAATGACGTAACTGTACCTAAGTTTTATGAACCTTTGTAGTCTTTAGATCCGGGTTGATTTCGTAAGTGCAATATTGAACTAATAAATAAATAAAAAAAAAAATGGTTTATTGCTAAGTAGGTAGTAGGTGGCAGGCACACGCATGTAACGGCAGATGCTTGGTGTCTTATTGTCTCCGGGATAGGTTAAGAAATGAAGAAATTAGACGGAGAACCAAATTTGCCGATATCATGAGCCGTGTGTCAAAACTCAAGTGGCAGGACATACGGCCAGGCAGGGTGACACCAGATGGGCGCCACGAATATTGAAGTGGAGGCCTTGGACAGATAGAAGGAGCGTCGGATAGCCACCAAAGAGATGGACCGACGGCATTGTCCCAATCGCTGTGTCGTACATTTGAAATTTTTACCTACCATTGTCTCTGTTCTATTTTAAAAGTAAAACTTGTACAAAACATTGTAATTTTATATAGGAAACGAGTACCAAAATGAAAAGACACATTATTTCTCTTAATAATATAGATGTTTTGACGTCTTTTCGTCTGCCGGATTCAAATTTAACACTACATTAACAATTCGAGGAAATGTAATTAAAAAACATACAAATTATCGAAAAACCAAAGTGTCACTTAACCGCAAACTAAGTGATAATTAATTAAGTAACTAAACTTAGCAAGTCTATGATTCTGATGTCATAGGTGGATATGTGATTCTATTTGATAGTTGTTTTTTCTTATGATTTGACAATGCAATGGTTAGGTTAGGAAAATATCAATAATACAAGTAGAAATGACTAATTTTTAATACTATTAATTTAATACTATTTGACTTGCGTGTGTACTATTTTTTTTAAATTTATTTATCGTATGGCCAACATCACGCCTATATCATATAACCAGTGTTGCCGTTTCTAGTATTTTTAATACTAAACTAGTATTTTTTGAGGCATTTTGAAGAATCTAGTATTTTCTTTAGTATATTCCGAAAATCTGGTATATTCTAGTATTTTTGATCAAAATCTAGTATATTTAGACCTAATTCTAGTATTTTATATTTTATATTTTTTAGTTTGTTTCGTTAACTTAGTTATTAAAACATTGCCAGCGCCGGGGTTTGAACCTGGCGCCTCCCGTTCGAGAGTCCGCCGCCTCAACCAACTGCGCCAACCATGTACACATGATCGATTAACGATAACATGAACTTCAGCAGGTCTCCAATACCAGTTAATTAGTCATCATAGTCCGTTATCTATGATAGATAGAGTCTTATGGACAAGCCCTTTTGTAAACACACTTAAAGCAAAGCACCCAACTATGACGCCACGGTCATTCCATGAACAATCGCATGAAAATGTTAAAAATAACGTTTTTTTTACTTCTTAAGGTTTATTTCGCTTCATACAGAAAAACTTTTACAATCATTTCCTAGATTTTAATGCATACTATCAATACAAAAAAATCCTTGCAACTTTCGGGAAACGGGAGAGAAAAAAATTAAGAGGTGTTTTTCACTTTTTTTTGAGAAATCTATAGAAGATATAAAAAATCTCTTACGGTCATTCCGTAGATAAAGGTTCAGTGTATCTATCCTAATTTTTTCCAAAACATATTTAGTAAGGTTGTCGATATCTAAGGTCTCCTTTTTATTTATTTTTTAATGTCAGTATGCCTACTATTAAGTCAAATACAGAGGTAATTGTACAATGTACTGGGAAATTTATTTATTAATAATTTTAATTACTAATCCAGTGATTATAAATTCTTATCAATCTCAATAAATATTCTAATATCAGTGAATAAACAGGAAATCCTGTTTTCCTATACTTAGGTTTCAAAGGTTCGGTTTCCGGATCTATAGCTGCTTAATAAATGATACATAGATCACTGTAATCATTCTGCTTTATTTGATTTTTTATCAATTAATCCAATTGTAATCCCAATTTAAGGCTCGCAAATATGACGTCACGGTCATTTTCCGCGGTGTTAAGATTCAAAATCGCATGAACAGTCAAATGATAAAATGGTAAAATTAGCGTTTTTTTCCATTTTTAATCCCAATTTAAGGCTCGCAAATATGACGTCACGGTCATTTTCCGCGGTGTTAAGATTCAAAATCGCATGAACAGTCAAATGATAAAATGGTAAAATTAGCGTTTTTTTCCATTTTTTGAGGTTAATTTCGCTTCAATCGAAATACTTTTACGGTCATTCCCTAGATGCATATGAGCAATACAAAAAAATCCTCCGCGACTTTCGGGAAACGAGTTGCTGTCTTTCGAAAAAAAGATCAGAGATATCTTTCACAATTTATTTTGAGAAATCTTTACAAGATATAAAAAATATTTTACGGTCATTCATTGGATAAAGGTCCAATGTATCTACTCTATTTTTTCCCAAAGCATATTTAGTGAGGTTGCCGAGATCTAAGGTCTCATAAATTACGTTTTATTATTGTCAATATGCCTACTATAAAAAAACTTTTTTTTATATATTTAGGTTTGCCAGTGAAATACTCGTATTTGCTTCAAAATTCGCTGTTTCGCTCAGTGTTATCATGTGACTGAATTGTTGTAATGTTATTAGTGTATATTACATAATAAATAAATAAATTTACATAATTATTGTATATTTCCTGTTTTTAGTGATGATATAATCTGGACCTAACCATCAGGTAGCTAATGATTGTGGTTTGTGACACGTTGAGAGAATGCGTGATCACGATAGATAAATCTGTTTATTATTTATTTTTTTATATGGAAAAACATGAGCATGTTTTAAAAAGTTTTTAACGATTATGTACTTTGCGCAAACAAAAACCCAATCGACCATGGTCTCATAGCCCGGAAAATACATACAATATACCTACTTCGCGTGGCCGTCCAAGAGTCACGTGGCTTGACCATTTCGACTAGTTGCTTAAGGACGGAGGTGTTCTGAGTAAAAGGAATCGTAGAGTGTGTATGACGGATTGCAATGGTGTGACGGAAGCAAGAAGTGTGTGTAAAAATAGGAAAGTCTGGCGATCTGACGACGTGGTCTCTCTGCCTACCCCGCAAGGGATGCGACGTGACGGGATTGAATTTTTTATGGGCAGCAAGCGTTTGTAAAATTTTCCTCCTTAACCCATTGTGTGCGGGAGATACCATGTGTATCACAAAACGAAATCAACCCCTCAGTGCTGAATATTTGATTAAGCCACATGACATCATTTCAGTATACAATGAGTAATCCTTTATACCACTTATTTCACATAAATTTCCATGAAAAGTGACTGGCTGCATACTACGCTTGATTCTGAGAAGAAATTCAGGTCAAACCATTCCGATAAAATGGAAATTCCTGGCCGATTACAAAATGATAACCAAATTTGCCGTTTCATCCTTACCACAAATTTTTCACCACGGAATTATCTAGTAGTTCTAACAATAACTTTTTTATATTTTTAAGCACGTTAATCTATGAGACCTATATGGACTTCTGAGGTGAGGAATAGCGGAGACAGGAGCCACTATCATTATTTTCTATCGAAAAATTGTGCTAGGTGGCTCTTATTTCCGCTATTCCACACATAAAAAGTAGGTGAAATCTATCACTAGTGTACACCCTCTACTTTGTCCATATGGTGAACACGCAGTAGTTTCGGACGTCCCATGCCTCATGCACACGCTTGCCAAGCGACAAACCGAGCGGGTGTTCATGTTCAGCCAAGACAAACGCTCCATCCACACACCTTTACTCATGAATACCCGCTCGGTCCGGCGCTTGGCAAGCATGTGACGAAGCCCGGGGGTGGTCCTTAGTAACTTTTCTCAACTCAAATTCACTTCGTTATAACTATACGTCATTTCGTACATGGCATACGATGAGGGCGCTACATGTAGCTTTTTAGCAATTGTTAGTAGCAGACAAAATTGTAGTTCAAAATTAATCCGAGACGATTTCTTGGTTGACAGACTTGGTAATACAATCTATTGATAGATAATACAATCTAGTTCATAATATGTGGTTAACAAAAGGACTACTCCATTTCATCTATAGAGGGAAAAGTGGCATGAGTCACATTGTTAAGTAGTAAAAGATTGATGGTAGGCGAACAATTAAAAGAATAGTGAATTTGAAATTGAAATGAGTCGTCACTAGTACAATATGGTACAATACATTGTACAATACGTATTTCGACTACCGTTCAAGGAAACCCACAGGGTAGTGTTCTTGGGCCCTTGACATTTTATCGACAATATATACATTTGTATTGTAAAATGTTGTATTTTTTACTGCAAAGTTACATAAAATACTAGGGTAAATTTAAATTCGGAGTTTTGAGGTATAATATATTAGCATTTTCGTTCTGAACCGAAAATTTCTCGATTTCTTTAGGGTTTTTTAATGGGCTTGTATACTCAAACCCAATTATTCAAACAAAACTAACCCAACATGCGTAGGTTGCAATTACATATTCACAGAATCAATGACCTATAAGTTTATTTACCTTTTGGAAACGAAATTAACATGGGTATTCAAAGCAATTAATCTTTCGCTTTCCAGGGGTTTGTGAACCTAATTAAGGTTCATCCATAAGTCAATAAATCTTGTATAATAACAAGATCCCTCGTGCATTGCATGAATGCCTGGGGCTTTGGGATATCTGCATCATTGTGCCTTGTTACACCATTTGAGGTAACAACCCATGTAACATGCCTTTTTTTAATTATTGGTTTAACGAACCCAAAAATTCCATTCGTTGGGTCATAAATTAAACGAATGTGAATTCTGCCGCACTGTTCTCTCCGCCTATCCCATTAGGGACGCGGCGTGAGAGAAATATTCTATACCATAGCGCTGAAAACTCTAAATTGCTAATATCGTATCAGAGACGTTTTCGTTGAGGCTCTGAGTTTGTGCTTCCAATCTTTTTTATTAGGTAATATGGTATTGCACTTTGTTGGAAAATCGAATGCTTAGAAATGCAGCAAAGATGTTCACCACTAATTCTCAACGCATCCCTCGAGAGGTAGGCAGAGAGAACAGATCGTCAGACTTTCCAATCCTTGCACACTTCTCTCCTCCGTAACATTCATGAGATTCGTTATACAAACTATGATTCATTTTACTCAAAACACGTCCGTCCTTGAGAATCTGGTCTACACGGTCAAGGCGCGTGATTCTTGAACGGCCGCGCTTTCTTACATCTCTCCTTTCTTCCATGTACATTTTCTTCGCCATCCTGTCCTTCTGTTTTTAATAATGAAACTCTGTGTTATATATTGTATAGCTTATTTGTATTCACCACTAAGAGGGCAAGATGTGAACCATACGTAATTGTTTAAAAGTATATAATGTCGTACACACACACACACACACACACACACATCTTGCCTGTAGGTGAGTCTTGGTAAATAAAATAAAAATAAAATCCTTTCATCATTCATCCTCTCTACATGTTTCCACCATATCAACTTTTTCACTTTCATTCAACATCACATAGGTATTTATGCAACAATGTATTTTTACGATGTGTTTGATGTGCAGATGGAATGGTCATCTGACAATGATTGTTCATGTTCAAGGTCTCTACCTTCATCAGGTTGGCTTGTAATCACTTAATTACTGGATTGATATAATTATTAGCGCCGTTCAGTGATACAATCACCATTAACGCTTTATTCCATGTCATAAAATGGCGACCTTCTCCGTGAAGGCAAGTGTGTCAAGGTCAAATCGAACAAAACCGAAATAGCCTCCCATATGGGAACGCTGGATGATTTAGACATTTTTTTCTAATCATGCAATGTTTATTCACTCACCCTCACTGTCAGAAGCGTACAGAAACTAAAATGTGTTCAGCGAGCAATGGAAAGACAAATGTTAGGCGTCAGTCTTCGAGATAAAATTAGAAATGAGGAGATCAGACGTCGAACAAAAGTTGCCGACATCGCAAAAAGAACAGCAAAGCAAAAATGGCAGTGGGCGGGACACGTGGCAAGACAGGACAGTGTCAGATGGGCACCTAAAATCCTGAAGTGGAGGCCCTGGGAGAACAAAAGAGGCGTAGGAAGACCACAGAAAAGGTGAACAGATGACATTGTCCAGCTTACGGGTCGTAGATGGCAGCAGATAGCCCAAGATAGAAGACAGTGGAAGAGTTTAGAAGAGGCCCATGTCCAGCAGTGGAACGCAAGTGGCTAGCAGTGAGTAATGTTTATTTGAAATCGTCATCACAAAATAAAATTTCCTGTTTAGAGAGTTAAACTGATTGACTCGGTTGGTCGGAGGACGGTCTTCCAATCTGAAGGTGGCGGGTTTGAATTTCAGTGCTGCACTTCGCGACACAAGTTAACTGTGAAGTGTACATGAAAGTATGTAGGTATTTGGGTTTGTCTACAAAACGTTTATTTAAAAAAGCACTGCTGTAAAGGTTGCACCAGGCTGTAAAATAATGTCCCCCACCCTTTTTTGATCATTTTTTTCGTGTGTTCTGTAACAGTCAGTTGGTGTTCGTAAAACTTACAAACCTAAGACATACTTCTCATATTTTTCAGCAATGCGGTTGGCCACCAGTTCCGAACGTCATAAAAAGATGTGTGTTTTTATTCAAATACAGGATTTCCTGGCTACCCAAAAATTGGGTACTTTTTAAATGAATCTGGGTTTATCGAAATAAAACCAAATACACCTTTGTACACTTCACAGTAAGCTTCAAAAGCTTGTGTCGTGAAGTGTAGTAAGTCTGCATCGGGGATCGAGCCCGCGCCCACTGGATCAACAGTCGAGCGCGTTACCAACCAGGCTACCGACCACCTCGATTTGAATGCAATATTACACCAACCGACCTGACAGCTCATCGCCTTTCCGCCGGCCGGTGTGCATTTGATGTATATTTGAATATACCGTGATACGTGTCAAAGTGTCAAAAATACAGGTGGTCCGAAAATTTCCATCGAGTACAACATTTTCCTGAAAAAAATGAGATTTTTTTCCCACTACTACTAACCCACCAGTACTAACAAAATAACTGACAATGTTCCGAGAAAGCATAAAAACAATGCGATGTTTTCGAAAAATTCCACGAAACGCTTAAAACGAACAACTTTGTCTTGAATAAAATAATATTGTTGTGTTATTCCGGGAATCAAGGATCGTTCGCAGGACTTTTTCCGGGAATTCACAGGATCGCTGTGAATAAAATGAAATTTATGGAGAGATTCCGAGGAAAACATATTAAAATGTAGTAAATTCTCTACAAACTAAGTAAGTACATCTATGGGCGTCGTCACGGGCAGCTGCCCCCCCTGCTCCCCCCTAGAGATTGGAATAGGTATATATTTTTTTCATACTTGATGATAAAACCTCACTAAAAATCACATTATTGCCACACTTTTTCTCATCTTGTCATAAATTTACTAAAATGAGTATAAAAATCCACAAAATACAATTTTTTTACAAAAAAAATTGCTTGCGGCGCTATTTTTTTATTACTTTTTATAAAAAACATTTTTCATAGCTGATATTATCGTGCAAAGTATTATACTATACATTTTCAAATAAACAAACCATATCACGACTTTCTTCACTATGTCCCACAAAAAAATTTCGCCTGCGGCGCTTTTCATTATTTTTTTATGCTAGGTAAGTATATCGTTTTTTTTTTAAACTTTTGTTGCCCCCCCTTTGCTCCGAGGCTGGCGACGCCCATCATGGTAGATTCTCTACAAACTATAAGTACATCAATAAAAGCCCATTTACTGCGGTGAAACGTGGAGGGATTTTCTCTCAGAAGGTAAAATTGTTATTACTAACTTTTTCTCATGGGATTATGAAAACAATTTTTTACAATTTGGAGCTTAGTACCTTTTAACGTTACGTCGTACAATTTGAAACACGAAATTTCCAGGAATTGGGTTGAATTTTCCTCCACTCTTTTTTAGATATTTTTTCGAGTGTCCTGTAGAAATTAGGTGTAAAACTAAATATGTGAGACATTTTCTATATTGTTAAAGCTCGCGACCCAACTGTGACGTCACGGTCATTTCCCTCGGCATTAAGGTTCAGAATTGCACGAATAATCGCAGATGAAATGGTAAAAATAGCGCTTTTAATTTTTTCGGGGGTTAATTTCGCTTCAATCAAAAATCTTTTATGGTTATTCCCTAGATTTTAATGCACATTATCAATAAAAATAAAAATCTATATAAGATATAAAAAATCTACAGATTCAGACAGTAACAACAATAAATTTTACATTATGAGTATGTATACCGACATTTCAAAAATTTCTAAAAACGGGAGATCTTATATTTCGACAACCGTTACTAAATATGCTTTGGAACAAAATAGGGTAGATGCATTGAACATTTATCTAGGGAATAACCGTAAAATATTTTTATATCTGGTATAGATTTAGTTATCGAATAAAAAAAATTAAAACACCTCTGATCTTTTTCCCGAAAGTCGCGGAGATTTTTTTTTCTTTTGATAATTTGCATTAAAATCTCGGGAATGACAGTAAAAGTTTTTTGATTGAAGCGAAATCAACCCCAAAAAATGAAAAAATCGCTATTTTTTATCATTTTGTCATGCGATTTTGAACCATAATGGTGCGGGAAATGACCGTGACGTCACAGTTGGGTCGCAAGCCTCAACTCAAACTACAACATTTAAAAGTAAGCAATGATCCCAGAATCCTACATTGGAGGCCCTGGAACAAAAGGAGAAGCGTCGGAAGACCTCCCAAAAGATGGACTGATGACCTAGTCCAGCAAGCCGGAAGAACCTGAATGCGGAGGGGGAGAAACAGAGATGAGTGGAAGGAAATGGAAGAGGCCTACGTCCAGCAGTGGAGGGAGGAAGGCTGAGGAAGAAGAAGAATGATCCCAAAGTTCCCTTATGGAACTGTAAGGACAAGGACTAATTAGAATCAGGGATGGTGACTAGGAAGTGATATAAAGATCGTCGTAAATATTGGATTAAAATAAATATCTACACATAATACAATGTAACTAATAAATGTATGTTCGATTCTATAATCGTATTGTAAATCACATTATTATCATCATCAACCTGCATAATTCTTGTGGTTACAGCGTATAAAAGTAATACAAGACCGTGACAGTTTTTGAGTGTTGTTCAAATACGTATGGAATTAAAAACAATGCCTTCAATGCTGTCGTCGAAAATTATTCGTCTTATGCCTCTATTCTCTTTCACTTCAGGCTAACTCAGGGCCTACCTCTTAATAATATTTTGCTAGAAGAGCGGGTAAAGAGGTCACTATTAATGCGCCTGAGCTACCCGGGGATGTGGAGGGCCTTAAGCCCGCGGGATTTTCCTTCAAATACTCTCTTTTAGTTATCATCATCATCTTTGTGCGGTGCTTTGTATATCTATAAACAGAATATTTTTTAAACAACATGGGTCGATGGCGCTGCAGTAAATAATATTAATTGCTATACAGCATGGTCAACGAAGTGGTCGGTACCCTGGTTGGTAACGCGCTCGACTGTTAATCCAGTGGGCGCAGGTTCAATCCCCGATGTCGATCTACTCCACTTCACGACACAAACTTTTCAAGCTTACTGTGAAGTGTACAAAGATGTATTTGGGTTTATATCGAAAAAAGGATTCATTTCCAAAAAAAAATATATTATTCGATTAAATTATTTAAAACATGTATTTCGAACATACACGCGTTGAATGTTTATTTTTTACCGTACTTCTTTGCTGTAATATCTGTTAACAACTTATATGTATTAGAAGCCTTGCGCCGTGTGTTATTTAAAAAAATGAATTAATTAGTCAATTTACTTATAAAAAATAATATCAATAGGTAGTCAATTTGTTTCCTAAATTTCATAACCTTTTTGACGGCGACTTTCGTTTTAGAATACAGAGTGTAGCAGTAGTAATAGTTATTCAATACGGAATGTCTTTAACCATGCCTCCGTGAATTCACACGGGTAGGTACCCACTATAGTGATCATAATGTTTGTATTGTCTCATCGCCATCGATGTGTGATTGTTGTTGAACTCTCTGTTATTGACTGCGGTTAGGCAACGCATCATCGATTCGATAATCGATTTCCATTCAAAACATCGAATAATAATAATTTTATTCACACAACTAATCTGCAAGGTATTGGAATCATTGTGCTGCAGTTTTTCTATGGTTTAGATTATAGCTGTAGGTAGATGTAAATGTATATAAAATTGTTCGTTGTTTTTCCTTTCTGTTTTGTGGACATAGATTCTTGGTGTTAAAACTGTGAAGTTTATCGTGGCTAATGTATGATTCTTTTAAAAGTATAGGCATACTAATGCGAGATTTAAAAAAAAAAGTAATTTTAAAGACCTTAGATCTCGACAACCGCTACTAAATATGCTTGGAAAAAGATATGGCAGATACATTGAACCTTTATTTAGGGAATGACCGTAAAAGATTTTTCATATCTTGTATTGATTTCTGAAAAAGAATTACGAAAAACGCCTCTGACATTTTTTTCAAAGGGCAAGTCGTTTGTCGAAAGTCGCTGAGATTTATTATTGTATTAATAATATGCATTAAAATCTAGGGAATGACCGTAAAAGATTTTTTAAATGAAGCGAAATTAAGACAAAATGGCAAAAAAACGCTATTTTGAACATTTTATTATGCGATTCTTCATGAAATTTTGAAGCTGAATGCCGCAGGAAATGAGCGTTACTTCATAATTGGGTCCCGAGCTTTAAGCCAAAATCGATTTTGTCAATTACGTTATAATACTTTGGATACAGGCCTCTTCCCGATGTTTCCTTTCGTTGCTCACCTTTCGCACCCACAGTCCACCCGTTGTTTCTTTATTTATTTTATTTATTTAAACTTAAAGTAAACAACAAACACATATAAATATGTATACAAAATGGACATAGTACAGATTATAAAACGTTGTTCACTAGAGCGAACTTATCGCAGAACTGCGATTTCTTCCAGTTAACCCCAGTTTCGTCATCTACCCATATTTTCTGCGACCTTTCGATGAAATGTTCCTTACGCTGATTATTCGATGAAATTATGAGAAACCGCACATTCCTATCCAATGTAACATTGTGTTAATATGACAATTGTGTATGATTTGTATGCGAAACGCATAGGAGGAAATGCATGGATAGGAATTCTAAACAGAATCTGTAAATCACTATGTATTCAATTATTGTTTATTGTCGTACGTCTTTATGATAATAACTCGTCGCTTGTTGTAAAGGATGACAAACTGGATGACTCGACATGGCCGGCAGGGAGGGGTTGAGGGGGTTCAACCCCCCCCCCCTCTCCAGAAAACTCCTCAGCCAACCTATCGTTTTATATAGATAGGAGAAATGAATTAAGTACATCATACCTGCATCGTTTTTTCATCATATCATGAATTTTCAATAAATTATTGTGAAAATCCATGAAATCACATCTCAAAATTTTGCCTGCGGCGCTAATCTAATTGCGGTGGGAGTTTGTTTACAAAAAAATGTTTTAAACCGTTGTGTTTAGATACCTTACTTATTTTGTTTTATGAAAACATTTTGCCTGCGGCGCTAGTCCTTTGTTATGTTGTAACCTAGAAATATATCTAGATGGCTTACTATTGAAATTAATTCACCCACTTTTCAAAAAACATTCGCCTGAGGGGCTATTACTGATTTTTGTTTCTTTTGCCAATATCAACATTTTAGTTGTCTCCCCTAAGATTCGAAGCTAGCGACCCCATGGTTGTTACTTATTGTCTCTGGTGCAGAGTTAGAACCCCCCCCCCGAATTGTATTCCTAGCTACGGCCCTGTGACTGGAAGTCTAATGGCATGCATAAACAGCAGACATCTTTCAGTGTCATCGCTGACATTAGTTTTGGAAGCAGTATCTTCATTATCGAACCATATCTATAAGGCTTAACATCATGTGAAAATATGAATCTTATACTGTCACGATTGACGGAACATTAATAACACTCAAAACTAAACTAAAGTAACAAGACAGCGGTTTGGAGTGAGGGGGGCACTATTTAGTAATAGGGAGGGACTTAACTACGTCACTGCTAAAATTGGCACCACAAAATTAATGACACAATAACGAAAAATGGGTAAAAATATTTTTTTTCTTTACCGAACATCTATTTTTCTGATATGTTTCTCCAAACGACTTTTGAAGATTCAACTATTTAAAATATATTTTACCTGTTTTGGCATTTCTCGACCGGACGAAGGAACGTAAAAATTGTTTTTGGGATACATACCTGTAACAAAGAGAAAAAATAAACATTAGATACGGACAAAACATACGGTAGTCATGTTATAAAAAATTGGAACATAAATGGTCAGATGGAATTTATAAGTATGTCGGTATATTTTTGTATTTTATCTCCGTTTGTAGATTACAGTGTTCTGGGTCATTGAGAAAATATACCAAAATAATATACTAGGTATACTTATTTAACATGCATAGATATGTACGAAATTTTTACACAAATAAAAAAAGCAATTTTATTCTTCACGTGAGATTAACAAGAGTCTAACTGACAAGACCACAATGTTGAGATGCATGAGATTGCAGTATGAAACCCTCATATGTTTTACACACAGATGGAACCTTATTAGTCTCTAGTAGTTATTTACACACACTACACCACTTTAGGGTCATATTGTTATATGTACTCATAGATTATTTATTTATTTATTTATTTAAACTTAAAGTAAACAACAAACACATATAAATATACAAAATGGACATAGTACAGATTATAAAACGTTGTTCACTAGGGCGAACTTATCGCAGAACTGCGATTTCTTCCAGTTAACCCCAGGACAAAACAGAAAAAAAAGGAGTTGAACAAAAATATAGGAAAAAACAGAAAAAAGAAATTGAATAATTATGTCGGTTAGAAACATTTTCACATAAAGTTAGTAAGTAGTATATACATTTTGCTCAGTCGGTTAATGCGCCACCTTTGCTTTTAAACGTTCGGTTATAGTTGATGCTCGTGACCCAACTATGACGTCACGGTCATTTCCTACGGCATTAAGGTACAAAATCGCGTGAACAATACGCGTGCATGATAAAATGGTAAAAATAGCGTTTTTTTTCCATTTTTTAGGCTTAATTTTGCGTCTATCAAAAAACTTTTACAGTTATTGTCTAGATTTTAAAGCAGTAGAAAAACAATTTTTTTCGCGACTTTCGGGAAACGAGTTTCCGTCTTTCGGAAAAAAGATCAGAGTTGTTTTTAATTTATTTTTTTTGAGAAATCTATACAAGATATAAAAAATCTTTTACGGTTATTCCCTAGATAAAGGTTCAATGCATCTACCCTATTGTTCCAAAGCATATTTAGTAACGGTTGTCGAGATAGAAGGGCTCCCGTTTTTAGAAATTTTTGAAATGTCGGTATGCATACTCTTAAGGTACATTCTAGAATTATTGTACAACTTGCATATTGACCGCTACGCTATGGATTATCAAATTTTAAGTTCATTATCAACAATTACTTTCATCACGACCGCAAAATTGTGAAGCAACAAGGCCCTAAACCTAATAATCAGATTATGAGCTAATGTGTATACTGTATAGGTACTAGATATTAAAAAAATATGTTGGTTTTTGTGTCAAAACTGTCTGATTTTGAAATATTTCATGGTGTTCCAACATAATTGCATCAAACTCTCCAATCAGCAGTGCAATTAGTCTATTTAGTCAACATTGTTGGTGTATGATGTAGACTTTTTTTGCCACTGTTTGCCACGGAAACGTTTTTACGTCCTGGCAAGAATAACATTTTTATTGAAATTCTACATAGATAGATAGATAGATCCTTTATGGGTCATTTCAGTGTACATAAAAAACATAGATGGGTATTTCAATTCAAAATATATTCATCATCTACGTTTACAAGCATAACCGTGGGTGAACTAGAGCTGGTTGCCCTGTATCTCACCACACGGTATAAGATCTTCCCAAAAATACAACAATCACAGGAATAAGCAAACTACAATTTGATGACGTTACCTAAATAAAATAACAAAATAAGCATTGGATCATTCGAAAAACCCTTTAAAAATAAATAGATAAAATATGTGTATGTGCCAATATGGATGACAAAATGTAACATGCAGGGCCCTCATCGAAACCATCTGTATTTCTAAAAAGTGAAAATGATATTTTATCTTTGACCTATCCCCATCAAGAATCAATTGATGGAACTCGGTCTTCATATTGTTCATACAAAAATACATCCAGCGCCTCGACTAACAAGGTACATTCGTATCCCATGCTAGCCTCCAATACCGTAATTAAATTATGACCCAACAGTTGATGATATCTATGATACTTCGCATAATTACCAGGTAGGTATATCAAAATATTGCATAATATCTGATAGTTTTACTTCTTACGTAGATACTATGTCATTTATACCGCATACGGAATGACTGGATGATTTTTACATGCATGTGTAGAGATGAAGTGACTGCGTAGGTCAGTATAAAGCAATATTATAGAGAGGGGTAAATCTGAGCCTAATCCTTTGATATGGACTTTGGACTGGGAGCCCTCAGGAAGGCGCCGACTGGGTCGCCCAAATACTACTTGGCGACGCCCCATACTTGCAGAGTTGAGGGGAGCCGATCTACAATGGCCGGATGTCAAGACCATGGCCCAGGACAGAGACCAATGGAGAGGTGTTGTTACCGCCCAATGCTCCCCCAGGAGTTAAAGGAATTAATGATGATGATGTAGATTAATCCTTTGATATCTGGATAGGCTGATGAGTTTATATTCCAATAGGCCTCTCCATTGACTTTCCACAGATCTCTATCCTGGGCATGCTGCATCCACTTGCTTCCCGCGATTCGCCTCACATCGTCAGACCATCTTGCCTGAGGTCTCTCTACGCTCCTTTTGCTTGTTCTAGGTTGCCACTCGAGAATCTTTTTAATCAATCTAAAATGAGCGTCTGGCAACGTGTCCTGCCCAACTCCAATCATGAATGATAATATGTGCACTGCACTACATCATAATACTGACAAGTGTAGCGGTAAGTCCAGCCTGCACGTTAAAAAAGAGATTTTTTTATAATTTTCAATGCAGGGTTGATGTACACTATCAAAGGCTTTCTGGTAGTCAATACAGCATATATTAGTTGCAGGTTTTCACGATGATCCATATGTAGATTTGTTTTTTCGGGTTGATCATGTGATGTGATCAGATGATCCGACGTTTCGGCGAACCTACTGCCGCCATGGTCACGGATTGTGATGATCACGTCGGATCATCTGGTCACATCACACGATCAACCCGAAAAAGCGAATTTAAATACACCATATGTTTGAATTTATGGTATGTGCGAGTTTTGTAACTTTTTCAACTGCCCATAAATTGCGAACGCTTTTAATTGTTTAGAGTTAAAAATACCTATGTCGCTAACGCCCATAATGACTTAGTTTTATGTGAATCGGTAATGACTATTAGGTAAGTACATGACAATAATACTAGCGTTTATTTACCTATCCAAAATGTTCAATTACCATCGAAAATATAATAATAATTACTATTTTATTGTAGGCATGGGCGTCGGCAGCCTCGGAGTTAGGGGGGAGGCAACAAAAATGTACAAAATTGATATAGAAAGAAAAATGCGTGGAATAGCGCCGCAGACGAAAATTTTTTGTGAGACAGTGAAAATGTCGTGATGTGGTTTAGTTTATTTGAAAATATACACAATAATTTGCATAATATTATGCGTGAAAAATGTTTTCTATTAAAAGTAACAAAAAAATAGCGCCACAGGCAAATTTTTTTTAGAAACTGGTGGATTTTTTATACTAATTTTAGAAAATTTATGACATGATGAAAAAATGTGTTGTAGTAATGTGATTTTTTGTGAGGTTTTATCATTTAGTATGAAAAAATATATACCTATTCCAATCTCTAGGGGGGGCAGCCCCTCCTGGCCTCCCTGACAACGCCCATGATTGTAGGTACGTGTGTTGGTTAGGTACTTTGTTACGAATGCCTGGTCAATTGTGATTGCCCAACGTAGCGTAACCAGCGAATACCGCTGCTACTCTAATTATCTACCTGCTATTTCAGTAATTAGGTACCTCCAATATAAATGAGATCGTAATATTTGCATGTACCTACCTAGTACCTACATTCATAATATATTATGTGGAATAGGTTAAAAAAACACCGATATACATCTGTCTACCTTGCGAGGAATTACGGGAGCTCCGCTTAGATATTCGGCTCTCCACAATATGCCAATAACGTATACTTCGCCTTGTCGGACATCTATCAAGACGCAAAGAGACGAACCTGGAAAGAACGGTAATGCTAGGCTGTGTACAAGGCAGGAGACCGAGAGGCAGATCGCCGATGCGTTGGAGCGACCAAGTGAGAGCAGCCACCATACAATACCACTCTACACGAGGCCGCACATCTGGCCATGGATAGAGGCTCATGGAGGAGGATTGTCAACTGCGGGAGTGAGAGTCAAGACCCTCAGTCATGAGGACAGACGACAGCAGCACCTTGCGAGAGGATATAACGGCAGAACGCCCTATTCTAACTCTAACCCTATTCTGGTTGCTTCGGTCGCATCATTCATGCACTTTTTCATGCCTGCAATCTACATGTCCTGATTTCTTTTGACCAAAACGCGTCTGTCCTTAACTATCGGGTGACTCATGAACGACAGTGTTTCTTCACACATTAATAGAGATATTCTCTCCACATTCCCAAACCGTCTAAACTTGTTAACTTTCATTCTAGTGACTACACCTGTCTTACAGTCACTCATATCCCTATGACCTCTTCTTCTTTTAATTCTTCCTCAGCCTCTCAGATCCATTGCTGGCTATAGGCCTCCCCTTTTGCCTCCACACAACTCCCTGTCTTGGGCATACTAGATCTTATCCCTTCGGCATATTTCCTGATATCATCAGACCACCTTGCCTGGGTTCTGTCAACGCTTCTTCGGCTTGTTCTTGGTCGCAGTTTCATTATCTTTTTCTTCCATTAACTCGTATTCATCTCCATTATTTCTTATCCAATCTCTCAATTTTCTCCAAGTTTCTTATTTGTCCTGCCCTTCTGTCCCGATTCATCCAGGGTCGGGCCTCCTCGTACGTAGGCGCCAGGATCTCCTGTCCTGGGTTGTCACGGTTGGTATTCTCTATCTCATTTATTTCTTATCAAATCTCTCAATTTTCTCCAAGTTTACTGGAGTTAAAATCCCAGACAGCCGAATGATATTAAAATTTTAATGTATTCACAAAGTTATTTGCATATTAGACACAATAGTCATGATCTCGCAGTCATACTCGTGAGTTGTCGTCATTCTTGCCGCCGAATGTATTACGCCATTGTCGATTGTACACTGTACAGTATCGGTCATCGCTCAATGATTTCGTATTGATCCATAACAATAATAGTAGGTACACCTATTAGATACATAGATCATAGATCACAAATTGATCTACAAGAGTACCAAAATAATGACGTGTTGTCCATATTTGGTCAGATTTATCAAAAAAAATCAATTGATCCGATCGGTTTGATAAAAAAATGTTTAAGAGTATGCATACCGACATTTCAAAAAATTCTAAAAACGGGAGACCTTATATCTCGACAACCGTTACTAAGTATGCTTTGGAACAAAATAGGGTAGATGCATTAAACATTTATCTAAGGAATAACCGTAAAAGATTTTTTATATCTTGTACAGATTTCTTAAAGAAAAGTGAAAAACACCTCTGATCTTTTTTCCGAAAGACGGAAACTCGTTTCCCGAAAGTCGCGAAGTAAATTATTTTGTACTGATAATACGCATTAAAATCTAGGGAATAACCGTAAAAGTTTTTTGATAGACGCAAAATTAGCCCCGAAAAATAGAAAAAAACGCTATTTTTACCATTTTATCATGCGATTGTTCACACGATTTTGAACCTTAATGCCGTGGGAAATGACTGTGACGTCATTCTTGGTACCAAGCCCTTAATTTGTTATGTAAATCCACCTGCATTCTGTACGTAAATAAATACAAGTGACTAACTGTATTGGCTTATACAATACATTTTTAAAACTCTTTTGTAACATTCACCAATTCTAGTCCATCCTTTTGGCGTGGTTAGGAATCGTAAATTGTAAGAATATTGCTAAATAGTGACATTTGAAGCACAATGCTTGTATTTTATATGGAGCAGAATATCTGAGCCTAATCCTTTGATATCTGGATAGGTGAATGTCTCCCATCAGTATTAGGCTGATGAGTTTATATACTCGTTTTTTTTTTTTTTATTTATTTAAGTAAAAATATTACACTCTTCGGCATTACAGCGCTCAGCCTTTGCGCCGAAGAGTGCACACAGAACAAGTTTCGAACAAAACACTAATAAACACGAAAAAAAAAACAACACAACATACTAATAAAAGAAGGCAATTTACCCTGGTAGGTATATCACAATATAACATTATAACAATACATGAACAATATCACCATATGAAGAAAACAAAAAGAAACAAGTTATCGAAACTGAAAAAAAAAACATTAGGAACAATCATGAATGATAATATTATCTACACTGCTATACTACTACTGTACTATACCCTCACGACACATCCCTTGCGGGGTAGGCAGAGAGAACGGATCGCCAGACTTTCCTATCCTGACACACACTTCGGGCTTCCGTCACATTCATGCAATTCCTCATACACATTTTACGATTACTTTTACTCAAAACACGTCCTTCCTTGAGGATCTAGTCAATATGATCCAGCCATGTAGTTCTTGGATGGCCGCGTTTCCTTACACCTCTTCTTTCACCCAGGTAAATTTTCCTTGTTATCCTTTCATCGTTCATTCTCTCCACATGTCCCAACCTTCTCAATATCTACACTGCACTGCATCATAGTACTGAAAAATGTAGCGGCAAGTCATGCCTCCGCGTAAAAAATGAAATAAATTTTATGAATTTCAATGCAGGAGTACGAGGTACACTATCAAAGGCCTTTTGGTAGTCAATAATAATAATAATAATCGGACAACTTTAGGCGCCGTTTAGCGATAAAATCGCCCCAAGGGCACCTTACATTTTTCTTTTCACCATATAGGATCGTCACAAACAGTAAAAATGATAATTAAATCACCACATAGGATCGTCACAAAACAAAATAATAAAAATGAATTAATCTAATCAGTTTCGGCTAACTTGACCTATCATTGGCTAACCAGTGACTGACCCGTAGGTACGCACAGATAATACAACAGATGTTTGAATTACGATTCCGTGTTTGTATTTGGGATAATATTTATTACCTGTATTTATTTATTTATGTCCGTTCATTTGCATTTTGACAAATGCATCAAACGATGTTTCGGCATGTTTTTTGTGCCTTGTTGGAGTTTGATGCACCCTATAACAAAACACAGTATGAATTTTGGGTTCAACATACCACGTCATCACCTGTTATGTTATTGTCATGTTTATTTATTTATTTGTTTATTCCCTGATTTGTTTTCACTTTTAAAAAACTACTATTAAGAGTACGCATACCGACATTTCAAAAATTTCTAAAAACGGGAGACCTTTTATATCTCGCCAACCGTTACTAAATATGCTTTGGAACAAAATAGGATAGATGCTTTGAAACTTTTATCTAGGGAATAACCGTAAAAGATTTTTTATATCTTGTATAGATTTCCCAAAAAAAATAATTGAAAAACACCTCTAATCTTTTTTCCGAAAGACGGAAACTCGTTTCCCGAAAGTCACGGCGTATTTTTTTTTCTTGTACTGATAATATGCATTAAAATCTAGGGAATAACCGTAAAAGTTTTTTGATAGACGCAAAATTAACCCCAAAAAATGGAAAAAAAACGCTATTTTTACCATTTAATCATGCGATTGTTCACACGATTTTGAACCTTAATGCCGGGTGAATTGACTGTGACGTCATTCTAGGTGCCAAGCCCTGAATGTTTGATTTTACATTTTTTTTTGTATTTATTCTTTAATTGAACATTACAAACTTTCACACCTTTCTAAATGAAGGTTTTCATGGTGTGCGATTGACATTGTTTTTTGGTTTTTCGGGTAAAACGTGTGTAGATAAACTTGCGCAGAGGAAGACATCAGTAGGAGTGTCGAAACGTCGATCAAGTTTATCTACACACGGTTCACGCGAAAAACTAAGAAACAAGGTCACATGTTTTTTGGTGACTTCTTCTGACATTTTGAAACACTGAAGTTTATTTTTACAAAGTACCACAAATCCACATTTTTACAACGTACCATAAAAGGATGTATAAAATGGGGAAATGAATATGTCAGAGTTAGCTTTAAGGTGGCTCCAATCACCGAAAAATTGAAAGAGTCTAGAATGCGATAGTATGGCCACATAATGAGGCATGAAAGTCATGCAGTGAACATGGCACTAAAGTTGCCACAAGGAAAAAGAGGCAGAGGTCGAACTAGCGCAATTTGGTGGGGTAATTTGAGGAAGGAGATGAATGATGCCCAGTTGCATGATGTGACGACTCAGGACAGAGGAGCCTGGAGAAGACAAACAGGGAGGACCGACCCCAAATAAATAGAGTAACAGGAATAGATGAGACAGAAGAGAAGTTTACAATGTACAGTTCAGACTTCAATATAGAATGTATATTGTACAAAGAATGAGGTCGTTAAGAAGAATGTGTGGGAAAACGCTAAGAGATAAGATAAGGAACGATGTTATTAGGGAAATGAGTGACTGTTAAGACTGGTGTTGTGACAAGAATGAAAGTGAATAAACTAAAATGGTTTGGGCATGTTGAGAGAATGAAAGATGACAGGATGACAAAAAAAATATAGAGGAGTGAGGAAGCGCGGCCGCTCGAGACTGACCTGGTCCGATCATGTCGACCAGATCCTAAAGGATGACGCATTTTGAGTAAAAGGCATCGGAGAGCGTGTATGACTGCATGCATGAATGCGACGGAAGCTAGGAGTGTATGTAAGGATAGGACTGTCTGGCGCACTGTCCTTTCTGCCTATTCTACAAGGCACGTGGCGTGAGGGTATAGATAGATAGACAAAGCTTTGCAAAAACATCGGTGAGAGTAATAATGCTTGTAGGTATATGAATTATACTATTGTGTTTGTAATGTAAAAAGCATTGTTAATTCAGAACACCGTTGGCTGTTTGGACGCAGTTTTACTATACCTATTACCTACTCATCGTATTGTAAGTGTATTGTGTGAACTGAATCTTTTCTACAGTTCAGGACTTTAAAAGTAAGTGCAATTCAAGCATTTCAAACATGCCTGAAGAAGGAAGAATCAGGTATAAATGCTGTCGAGATGAGATCGCTGAGAAGAATGTGCGAAAAATAATAATCCACTCCTCAGAAGATGGCGTTAGCATCAGAAACATTGGTTCATTGTGAAATAATTTCCAGCTGTAGCATATATACAACTTTGTGGAGCCAAGTGGAGACGCGCTATCCGCGAATACCAGCCAAAGGATAGAGGACACCCTGGCCCACCCGGAGGAGAACATCCATGCTCCAAGTGTGGCAGGATATGCCTGATGTCTAGGATTGGCTTATTTAGCCACATGAGGTGGCATGACAGAACAGAGGCTGCACGGCGGGATCCACCGTGAAACTCCTGGGCTCACAATACTCGTTCTATCGAGTTGTTGGCATATATATATACAACTTTAAAAATTACACAATTGACAGCAGGATGTGGTGAAATGGGTGAATGTTGCCCTGGGAATAAAGCGACAACTCGTAAGCGTCGGAAAACACATCCTGGTTCCTCCCCAAGGGAGTTCACATAACGCTACATTATGTGAATGAAGATGCCTCTCGTCTCTATTGAGGAAAAAAAACTGCAATGTATTTCCGTCTGTGCAAAGCAGATAAATTCGGTTCAATACTTAAAATAGGTTCCATGTCAAAATCTCAAGTGACAGAATCTTAACTGCCAAAAGGGAAACCTACTATTGACAGAATCGCAACTCAACACCGGAAAATCTGATGTCGTTGTTTTTTTTTTGGTTTGTTTTTGTGTGCAAAAAAAAAAACAACCTAACGAACCTAACCCAACAATATTGAAATTGGTGGCAACAGGTTTTCCGGCGATGAGTTGCGATTCTGTCAATAGTAGGTTACCCTTTTGACAGTTGAGTTTCTGTCTGGTTACCCTTAAAATAATATAGGAATATCTCAAATCATAAAATAAAATAAATTGGATTGCATTAGAAGTCGACTCCACGCCTGTATCGAGAAGCATTGGTTATTCAGGCGAGATATTGAACTCATATTATGCGCCGTGCAAAATGATTTACAACACAATAAAATTTGTGAACACATTGTTAGTTTTGCATAATATTACGTATTATTATTAAGAATTGAGAACGTTAAACTCTCGATTCTTGACTTGGCAGGAATGCCAACATTGCCAACATATTAAAAGCCTTAATTTATTAATTTATTTATTTATTTATTTATTTTCATAAACGGCGTAAGCCTTTAATAATGCTATTACAATAAATAACAGATCACATATGTATATGACATGAACAAAAAATATGCGTAAACAATAAGTCAAATCAACCTAGGCAATCTTCAGTCAACAACTACACAATATAGTGCAGGGGACCAATACATACATAATTAATATAATTATAATGCTATATAATACCAAAATACTAATGTATCTCTGTCCCACCCGCACACTAGGCCGACACAGAATAATGAAATTGAATAGAATGCCTTGAGATTGTGATATATAATTTCAACTAACAGAACTTGGAGAAAATCAAAACACAGAGCGCAAACATTTTTTTTTATAAATAAATCTGGGTTTATCAAATACATCTTTGTACACTTCACAGAAAGCTTAAAAGCTTGTCTTGTGAAGTGGAGTAAGTCGGGGAATGAACCCGCGCCCACTGGATTAACAGTCGAGCGCGTTACCAACCAGGCTACCCACCGACCACCTCAAATAATAATAAAAAGGTAATAGCAACAAACTTATTTAGGACCACATTTTTTGAAATTAAATTAATTAAAATTTATCTGTGAAATTTACCTAGTGGAAAATCAGAGGGGAGGAGATTGGAATCAAAAAGGCTGAGAAAGAAAAGATCAAATCAAATATCAGGTCCTTTACTGTGCAATTCAAAATTGCTCTGAATGACTCATTTTGTCCAAAAGGGCTATGTTAGTTTATTGCTATAATTATGCATGTTTTCTTTATGAGGAAAATTTCTTTTAAAGATAATATCAGTGTACAAATATTTATGACTGATTTAAATAAAGGGACTCAATTTAAATAAGATGCTAAAACATACGAAGAAATTACAATGATGTACACGACCCGCGGCTTTTTGGTAATAAAGTATCATACATACCTCCCTAAGGGCTTTGTTAATAATGTTAACCATGAACCATTATGGTATACACCGACGCATAAAATTTGACTTGTAAACATTTTTATTCATACAAACTACAAAGGTTCAACGCTTTGCTGATGCAAGTATCGACAGATTATATTTAGGGCTACTTATGAAAAATTAATGATTTGTTGGTCGAGCATTTTGCTCAAACATTTTATATTGTGTTCGTCGAGGTCTTTGTACAGATTTGAATTATGCGCATTCACATGCGTTATGGCTGCAAATTGTTGTAAAGGATCAATGCATGATGTTAAATTTATTAAGGATCGATGAATTATTTTAATATGATAACAGATTCAGAATGATTTATGGATTTTTTTATATGTACAGACCACGAACATTTTGATAATAGGTATGCACTAAAATTTGTAATGTAAATTTAGGGCGTTGACCCAGTTTTTCGTCAAAATTATAGCAAATTAGTGCCTACTTTAAACCGACACTCGTTCGCATGTACTGATCTCATTTCCACAGGAACAGTCATATGTATTACAATTGGTAGAACATGTATAACATTCAAAACTAGGGAAAAGTCCTGACCCTGTCGTTTCGCTAAGAAGACAGCGGAGAGGGCATTCATCAACTGGCAGATTTTTTCCTAGAAAATTTCGCCTGTAGTGTATATTATCAATACAAAAAAATCTCTGCGACATTCGGGAAACCAAAAAAGAACAAAGGTGTATTCCACATTTTTTTTTGAGAAATCTATACAAAAAATAAAAAATCTTTTACGGTCATTCCCTAGATAAAGGTTCAAAGTATCTACCCTATTTTTTTCAAAAGCATATTTAGTAAGGTTGCCGTTGTAAGGTCTCCCATTTTTTGAATTTTTTTGAAATGTCAATATGACTATGTACTTTTATGCTGGATTTCACCAAATTCTTGGGGGAGATAGGAGCAATTTATCATTATTTTTCATACTAAATTTGTGCTAGGAGGCTCCTATCTCCGTCATTCCTAACCTAAAAAATTGGTGGAATCCAGCCTTAATGATTTTTTATATAATAAAGTATCATCGATTTGAACATTTTGACGTGAGTCTGAGCAATCTCATACAATCGAGTAACTAAACAAACATGAATATAGCAAAGCAATACAATAGGTACGAGTATATCATTACAGAATTCACCGTGAATTACAAAGTACACACAGCAGCCAGTACCTCATGCCAATGTTAATGTTAAGACCAAGAACAACAGATCACGCATGCCGCTAACAATACCTGATTGTAGCATCATACAATCAGATCTACTTATTTCTTATTAATAGTTATATTATAAGTATCTAGTATTATAGTTAGCGAATCTGATTATGTTAAACCTTATATAACGTACTTGAAGCGCTGGCTATGTCAAGGTTGGACTTGTCAATATCTTACAATACTGGTTGTATTTATGGATTGTCTGATGTGTGCCTTCAATGATATTGGTTTTTGGTTTATTGGTTTTAATCATCCGTAGGCCTTATTTAAGGCACTTGGAATCGTCAGGTTTACATATTGCATTATACATTGCAAACTTATAAACTGGAAACATATAAACAGTTACAGCAAAAAATAATGGAAACAATAATTACAATTACAGTCCATTCATCCGCCGCGACTTGGAATTTACCAAATATTCGGGAGCAGGTATCCTTGCAATATAGTATTACTGTAGTCAAAAGAATTAAAAACATTTTCACGCGTTTTGATAGCCCATCCTTCAGACATGAAGTCATCATAGGCCTGATTGATAGCCCATCCTTCGCTGTACCGTCTTCTCCAGTTTCAATCGTTACGATTGGTTTGCAGCAAAACCCCATGCCTCCTTCTCCACTCATCCCTGTCCTGTGCGGTTCTTTTATGAGGTATTCTTTCCTTGTCGTCCTCTGTAGTTTGTCCCCTCGTTCATTCCTTCAATTAATTCAAATACCCTCTTGACGCACTATGTGGCCGATACATCTAGCATATCTTTCTGCTATTGTACTGATCAGGTGTGTTCCTTCTTTGATTTTGTTGAGAATTCTTCGTTCCTTATGTGATCCCTCCAAGAACATCGTTAAATTATCCTGTGATGTAGACAAATCTTCATCTTCTTCTTCATCAGCCTTCTTCCTTCCACTGCCTCTTCCATCTGTTTCCACTCGTCTCTGTTCTGACCCTTCCGCATCCAGGTTCCTCCAGCGATTTGGACAATGTCGTCGGTCCATCACTTTGGTGGCCTTCCGACGCACCTTCTATCTGTCCAAGGCGTCCACTTCAATATTCGTGGCGCCCATCTGGTGTCACCTTGTCTGCCCACATGTCCTGCCCATTGCCACTTTCGTTTTGACACACGGCTCATGATGTCGGCAACTTTGGTTCTCCTTCTAATTTTATAATGATCGACATTTATGTCAAGTTCCAGGTATTCTTTCATTGGTCGTCCTCTGTAGTTTGTCCGTTGAGATAACTAAACGTTAGTATTGCCTATCTAGAATGCAGCAACTATATAGTGGTTTTGTGATGTTTTATCAACCAGTTTGGATTCACCTTGATCAACGCTTACGTATGTATCATTACAATTCCTTCTATGTATCTTACTAGGTACATTACCTGTTCACAATCATAAGTGTTTTATCTGAGTACGTATACACATATCTAATTAAGTACTGGATGTTTCTCATTGAGTACAAAATATCGTATCAATAGTGATTCTATATTGAAGTTCGTACTATGATTATTAAGGTTTTCGACCGATAGTACGCGGTGGAAGTCCATTTTTAGCGGTAAAATTAGTTTGAAATTCGCGTATTGTTTTTTATTACCATAGCGTTTGAGGATTTTCTTCCTCATCATCAGGCGTTTACCATAATGAAGTCTGTCTCTTTGTCTATCTTTTAGTAGGTCCTATCCATTCACACACTGCTTGCTTCAGTCACATTTATGAAATAAATCATATACGCTAATTTTCCGCGACATTAAAGTTCAAAATCGCGTGATAAAAAAGAAAAAAATGTTTTTTCCACTTTTTGGGGTTAATTTCGCTTCATACACAAAAACTTTTACGGTTCCCTAGATTTTAATGCATATTATCAATACAAAAAGAACTCCACGACTTTCGAGAAACGAATTGCTGTCTTTCGGAAAAAAGGTCAGAGACGTTTTCCACAATTTTCTTTGAGAAATCTATCCGAGATATAAAAAAAATACCGTCATTCCCTAGATAAAGGTTCAATGCATCTCCCCTATTTTTTCCAAAGCATATTTAGCAAGGTTGTCGAGATCTAAGGTCTCCCGTTTACAGAAATTTTTGGAATGTCAATATGCATATACTCTTAAAATGCTTCTAACAACGCCCATATTATGATACGTAATTCTTGTTTCTAAGTGCTCATAGCGTAAATGTATTATTACTTGGTTATCAGTCTCATACACAGATTACGAACTCATTTTGATAAGAACATTCGTACAATTATCTATGGCTGATGATAAAACAGTACTACAGAGACACAATATAGTTCTTTATATTCAGAGGTGGGCACCGTTAATCAACAAGTTAACTTCGTTAATCGATAATCCGTTAACTAAAAACTTAACTTCGTTAATCGTTGAAGCGTTACATTTTGAAAAATGTAACGGAAGTGAACGTTAATCCGTTAAAGCGTTAATGTAAAAAATCGCAGTTAAATGGCATTAAATAGAACTACATAAGTACAACTACTATCACATTTACGCTATCGCGATGTATCCTAACAAAGTGAAATTTCTTTCCCAACTCCCAACCCACATATAAGATACCACGCACATAACCCCATACAACCCTTGAATTATCTAATGCCAGCGCCTCCAGTGGAAGATTTCTATGCAAAAAATCAAATATTAACGGACTTAATTAACGGAAGTAAAATGTAACGGAAGTAAAATGTAACGGAAGTTAAATAATCCGTTAACAATTTTTGGAGGTGAGAAAAGCGTTAAATCGTTAACCAAAATGTTAACTTCGTTAATTAACGATTAACGGATTAACGCTTTTCTGCCCAGCTCTGATTATATTTTCATACACTTATAGCTATTAGTAATTTTTCACCGCGTATAATTGCTATCTGTTTTTTTTTATCTTATCAAGTTTTTGAACAGGAATTCTTGTAATGTTGAGAAATTCTTATGTTTACCTAATTACAGACAAATACTTACAGAATTGTACAGAAAAAAATCTATGATACTTTATACCTTCAAGTCGTGTCCCTTGCAGGGTAGGCAGAGAGGACAGAGTGCCAGACAGCCCAATCCCTACACACACTCCTAGCCTACGTCACATTCATGCATGCAGTCACACACGCTCTCCGGTTCCTTTTACTCAAAACGCGTCGTTGAGGATCTGGTCGACACGATCGGACCAGGTCGGGCGGCCGCGTTTCTTCACACCTTCGCTCACTCAAATATACCTAAATGGGTTCTAAATTTAAAAAAAAAACACCTGATTATAATTGAAAGGTCAGATATTGAATCCTACTATTTTTTTAAGGATGGGCTTCCGTACACAAACCTAAATACTTTCCTGCACACCTTGCACTAGGCTAAAAGCCTGTATCGCAAAGTGTGGAATACATTGCCAGCGCCGGGGTTTGAACCTAGCACCTCCAGCTTAAGAGACTACCGCCTCAACCAACTGCGCCTACCATGTACCCATTTATTGATATATAAGTGCCTACATTGTGTTTGTTTATATGAGGCGATGATTCATGGTGGAGATTCACCTTTTAATACTAAACATGTTATAGTGTAAATAAATAAATTAAACCTACAATATAATTCAGAGGTAACACATAATTATCAATTCTTCATAGTGTGGGTTACGTCAGTAATGTTTGCTGTCATCAAAAACCTGTTTGACACAAAATTTTCAATGATCAAGCTAGACATACAAACATCAATATTTAAAAAATATCGAGTTTTTTTGCTGTATTAAAAGGCTCACGACCCAACTATGGCGTCACGGTCATTTCCCACGGCATTAAGGTTCAAAATCGCATGATAAAATGGTAAAAACAGCGTTTTTTCATGTTTCGAGGTTAATATCGCTTCAATCAATAAACTTTTACGGTTATTCCCTAGATTTCAACGCATATTATCAATACAAAAAAATATCTACGACTTTCAGTAAAAAAGATAACTAGGTGTTTTTCACATTTTTTTATTCCCTAGATAAAGGTTCAATGTATCTACCCCATTTTGTTCCAAAGCATATTTTAATAACGGCTGTCGAGATCTCAGAATATTATATTTTTATATGCCTACATACTTTTAAGCTAGCCTTTGCACTAGTAAATAATGAATTATGAAGGATTTTCTATACCTAAGTAGGATACAATATAACTGATAATTCAATGTGATTCTCCTAACCATTTGTAACCTCCATGGACAAGGATATTGAAGAAACGTAATTCGGGGGTGGGGTTTGCCGGGGGGCTCCCTTAAGGCTAACCCTGGGCCCACCTCTTAATAATATTTTGCTAGAAGTGCGGGTAAAGAGGTCGCTATTAATGCGCCTGAGCTACCTGGGAATGTGGAGGGCCTTAAGCCCGCGGGATTTTCCTTCAATAACCATATGAAATATATGATATTATATTATCATTGCACGATTAGTAATTTGTAAGCGCGTTTATCTGCGGTTAGTGGTAAGGTAACGTATAAGACGTTGTGTTGTATTTCTCCAAGAAGTGCCAAGAAGATACACAATACAAAACTATACTTCCTTATGGCCATACCTAATATAAGAATTGATTAACGTGTTGATGATGGATTTAACAAAGTTATTACCAGAAAATTTACAAAAGCTCTTGTGGATTAATAGTACAGTTTTCCTAAACAGAAGTGAGAGGTATCTTATCTGTCTATCTATACCCTCACGCCATGTCCCTTGCAAGGTATTTTATTTTATTTTTATTTTATTTTATTTACAGAATCAGACAGTTACATTAGTAAATTTTACACAGAAGAAACGCATCACCAACAAATAAACCAGCAAAGATTCTACGTTTCACCTCATTACAATACCACGAACGAAAAAACACATAAAGAAAATATATATACAAAAGCAAAAATACAGCCCGATTAAATGAATGATTAAATGAAATGAATGATTAATGAAATAAATACAAATGAATGAGATGGATGAGATTATTACGAAATAGCCAAATAAAAGGGAACTTAAAAGTAAATAGAACGAAAAGTATTATATAAATAAACAATAAAGAATGTAAATAAATAATGTAAAAAAATAAAAAAATGTAAATAAATAATGTAAATAAATAATGAAAATAAATAATGTAAATAAATAATGAAAATAAATAATGTAAATAAACAATGTAAATAAATAATGCAAATTGTAAATAATGTAAATAAATAATGTAAATAAATAATGTAAATAAACAATGTAAATAAACAATGCAAATTGTAAATAATGTAAATAAACAATGTAAATAAATAATGCAAATAAATAATGTAAATAAATAATGAAAATTGTAAACAACGCAAACAAATAATGTAAATAAATAATGTAAATAAACAATGTAAATAAATAATGCAAATTGTAAATAATGTAAATAAACAATGTAAATTGTAAACAACGCAAACAAATAATGTAAATAAATAATGCAAATAAATAATGTAAATAAATAATGAAAATAAAAATATAAGCAAATAAAACAAATATACAAAGAGTTGAATAGACAGACGGACAATTACATATAATATACAAAAAGAAACCGATTAATCAATAATTAATTTGGGGGTTGGAACAACCAATCAACAAAAATAAAACTGGACAGACGACTCAATGGTCATTCGATCCCGCCAGAGCTCGTGCGACACCCGCCCTAAACTCCTCCAGACCCATGGCGAAAATGTCCAAGCCCCTAAAAAACGAGTTGAAAACGGAACAGCTTCTCTGCAGAAATGTGTTACGGACATAGTTCGTAGGACAGGGAGGCAAACGAAAGAGGTAAGGAGCCCTTGTGGCTCGTGGTGGGCAATTAAAGTTGACACTCTCAAGCAGCCTGGGCGAGTCCACTAAACCTCTAACAGTTTTAAATAGAAACATCATGTCGCTCTAACTTCTTCTGTTTTCCAGTGAAGACAAATGGTGATACCTGATGGCCTCTCTGTACTCCTCGAAATTCTGGCTTGTTAAATAATTTAGATGTCTGACAAATTTCCTCTGTATACCTTCCAGCTCATCAATGTAAGTTATGTATTGAGGGCTCCACACAACTGAACAAAACTCCAGTTGGCTCCTCACGAAAGCGTAGTACAGGATCCTTACAGTCTTTACCGATTAAAACGGTTTTGACACTCTCATCACAAATCCAAGCATTCTGTATGCCCTCTCCGTAATCGTATCGACGTGTGTCTTAAATAACATCTTTGAATCGAGAATTATACCCAGATCTCTTATCTCTTGAGATCGCTTTAAAACTTCTAGGTAGGCAGAGAGGACAGAGCGCCAGACAGCCCTATCCTTACACACACTCATAGCTTCCGTCACACTCATACAATTTGTCATACACGCTCTCAGATTCCTTTTACTCAAAACGCGCCCATCCTCGAGGAACTGGTCGACATGATCGGACCAGGCCAGTCTCGGTCGGCCGCGCTTCCTCACACCTCTTCACTCAAATATATATTTTTTATCATCCTGTCATCCTTCATTCTCTCAACATGCCCAAACCATCTTAGTTTGTTCACTTTCAATCTAGGTTTTATTATTACATAGGATACTATCTACATTCACATAATAGTACTTGGTGAAATTTCATATAAGCGCACAGGCTTCCAATTTCTTCCTACAGAGTACTTGGTTGGCGCAGTTGGCTGAGACGGCAGTCTCTCAAGCGGGAGGTGACAGGTTCGAACCCCGGCGCTGGCGATGTATTCCACACTTTGCGATACTAGTGCAAGGTGCGCAAGAAAGTATTTGGGTTTGTGTATGCAAGCCCAGATCCTTTTTTATATAAAAAAAATCTAATATGGCAGGCATCATTTTGTCGATTTGTAACGAGTAATTTTTCTCTTGCAATATGTAAGATTAGATTTCGTTCGGCTCACTCTCTCTTGTCAGCTACCGCTCAGAAAGCCTATCTGTATAACGCGAAATAACATTGACGATGGGAATAAAGGAAGATTGAGGACACAAAGGACTTTCACTGCAAGCACCATCTAATCCAAACGATTCCAGTACTTAAAATATATCTACGCGAAATTATACAAAACTAGCCGAGTTACCCGTGCTTCGCAACCGCAAATTTGGATGGTGAATTATAGGTCGACAGTAGGTACGACCCAAATTGCGTTCATCGGTTCATTCATTCTGGCAACTTATTACTTGTTACCATACCTGTTCTGGATCTCCGAGCGAGGCCGTGGATGGACCCGCGTGAGGGTATCCAAATAGGCGAACATCTACCCTACTCCTTATGGATCACCCTCAACAGACTAAGAGTGGGTGTTGCGAGCTGTAAAAAGAATCTCCAATGTTGGGGGTACCTGCCTGATGACAACATCCTGTGTGACTGCGGGGCGACCCAGGACGACAGCCACCTACTAATGTGTCCCCTGATGGGAGAGAGCTGCACCCCTTGGGACCTGATTCTAGGGAATGACAAGGCGATGTATGTCGCCGCATATTGGAGTGGCAGGGTATGACCCACCCGGACACGTAAAGTAAGTAAGTCTGTCCAGTGAGTAAATATTTATTTACACACTGAACAAGAAAAGATATTCATCGACATATGTTCAGAGATTTATAAGTAAGCATTAGTTAGAATGAATTGTTCCAATATATATGTATTTTATAGTTGTAATATTTATGTTGTGTTAATTGCGATGAGTATGAATCGGTCGATGAAAAAGAGATTAATCATGGATACATGAGTCAACACAACACTATGATAATTGCATACGATACTATAAAACCTGTTATACCTATAAAACTATCAGTCAGATGTCTGCATATAAAAACCAATTCCATAATATGTATAATGCTAGCACTACCTATCCGCGAAAATTCACGGAGGGTTGGTGAAAGACTTTTTTTTAAATAACTGTTAATACTACCACTTTACTCTTCAAAGTTCCTCGAGAGAACACCGGGAGGTCACAAGACTCCTCTTTTCCCGTGTCACACTGTGCTCTCTGATATTCAATATTTCAGTACGAAAAAATATGGAGACTAAACTCCATAGTAGGTTCCTAATTAGGTACGTTCCATTTGGACTCTATCAAATTACCTATAGGTTCCTAACACCATCATTTTTTTTTACAAAAAAAAACAAATATTTTTGCCGACATTGCTCTACAGAATCAAGTATTTTTTAAAACAAAAAGTTTAAAATAAGAATTACATGAGTAGGAATGAGACAAAAAAGTATATCTATTATCTATAGACACAGCAATTTTTATATGAATGTACTGAATGACTCATTAGAGACAGTATGATATGGAATTCGATGCATTCCATTTGCAAAATATTTTTAAAAAAATTGAAAAAAGAACTCACCATAGCTTGCATATTGCCAGACACAGGGGCGGCTTCTGACGTATGACAGCTGATGCACAGGAAGGCGAATGCACTGATTAAAAATAAAAACATTTTTCCACAGGTTTTCCTCCTATCCATGACTTTGTAATAACTATACAAATTATTTAATGTTTTAGATTCGAAGCTATTTGTATTGTGGCACGGTTTATCCATTTTTTTATATTATAAAAAAATATTTGGACATTTATTTACGAAGTTTTTTTAATTATCTACTTAAAATAGATTTTATTGGGTGAACAATCTCCGATCGATAAAATTTTTCGTAATGATCGATATTATAATATAGATCTTTCGTAATGTCTTTCGTTACGATCTATTTACCTTTCAGACCGTTATTTTATTTATCAATTAAGTCTTCACAAAGACTAAATAATATTCTCAATGAGACAAAAAAAAGTATTTAAATTAAAACAGCAAAGAATTGCAATAGACTTGCATATAAATTTGCCAATAGTTGAGCAAAAAATTGTGTTATAAAAAACATGCAACACTAAAATTCGAATCGTACGAAATTTATTATTAATAAAATATTCAAATTATTGTCTATGAAATTTAGAACGAATAAACTTTTTCAAAAAAACGAACGAATGTGTTCGAAATTTTAAACTTGACACTGTTTCTAATTTCAAATTACAAAATAGAACACTTGCGATTGTTTTACGATAGTTTATAGAAAAAAAAACTTACGATCCGATTATATTATCAACAATAGATGCGGAAATTTGCGATTATATTTCTTGACTCATTTATTATTATATTATTAAGTTAAATTGCGTAATTTTTTTATAGATATTTCTCGGATTTGTTGCGATTAGTGTGTGTGTCTATGTTTGAGAGATAAACGTCTTTCGCCTCACGCACACACTCCACAGACAACTACGATTAACTGACGCGAGCCGAACCAATTACCTGTTTATATATTTCCCGCCTGACGTGTTTCCACAGTTATCCGCTGCGCGGCGCTGCTGTCGTCCTACTACGAATTTTCCACAGCGCTTTTCGACGTTTTCCTACTTACGACTTAGATTCGCTTTTCTCGGAACTTAAGGACCCCCTTTCCGGTAAATTATTACACGCTAAAGCGTTTAAGTCGTTATTGTTTTTATGTCGAATTGTGTTGAATTCTCAAAAAGCGCCCGGAGGATGGAAACTTTTAGATTCGTGATAATTTTCTCTGTATATTTTCGCGAGACTAACGTCAATTTACTACAAATTACGATACTGTTTTATTTATTATGAATTTGTTGTTTAAATTAAAGGAAAACGAGTGTTTCATTACAGACGGGTTTATGAAAACTTGTGGAATTTTTTTTTTTTTTAGTACCTTGGTCCTATCCTGCCTGCTCCATTTTCGAAGTAGGTACTTAAATTGAATTGGGCCTTGGGAAACTTGGAATAGAATTATATTTCGAGTGTTCCGTATTAGATGGGAAACCTAAAATACAAAATTACATCTCAACAAGTTCATCAATGAAGTAGGTAAACGACCCATTATCTATGCTTATGTTTAATAATGCACATCTGTTACTGGTTACCTCGAACTTTTTATCTCTACGGGGTATGCAATTTTATGGTAACAAATATATTATTTATGGGATCTTTTTTTAAGACTTTTTTTAAGACCCAACTATGACGTCACGGTAATTTCCCACGGCATTAAGGTTCAAAATCGCCTGATAAATGGTAAGAATAGCGTTGTATTGGGGTTAATTTCGCTTCAATCAAAAAACTTTTACGGTTATTCCCTAGATTTTAATGCATATTATCAATACAAATATGCGCGACTTTCGGGAAACGAGTTTCTGTCTTTTGCAAAAAAGATCAGAGGTGTTTTTTAATATTTTTTTTTGAGTAATCTATACGAGTTAAAAAAAACTTTTACGGATATTCCCTAGATAAAGGTTCAATGTATCTACTCAATTTGGTTCCAAAGCATATTTATTAACGGTTGTCGAGATATAAGGTCTCCCGTTTTTAGAAATTTTTGAAATGTCTGTATGCGTACTTACTCTTAATTTTCTCGAAAATTTCATTTTTGATGAGTTCACAATATATAGAAGGCAAACAACTGATTATAGGTTAAATTATTCTGGAATGTGAATAATTTAAAAAGAGGTGAATGTGATGATTGGGAGGCTGTCGCTCTTTCTCGGAATTGAGGCAGTGTGGCTCATCAGAATATTGTACAGGGGGCGTGAAATGCTAATAAAGTATTCATAATATACAGCATGATACATTTCAAATCATGTCGTATCGTGTTTTATTATGTTGGCACCATTGTTACTCTCAACTCTCAACAAGATGTCAATTATGTCAGAATATTTATCAAAAATTTAAATAATTATGTAAGTACAATGTTTGTGTGTGTGTCTGTCCGAGAATCTCTGTTATCATTTGTTAAATACGAGTAAATTGTAATTGAAATCCATCTCACTCATTATTATTTCAAATGGCTTCTGCCACCGTTGGGCGGCATCGTCAGAAGATAAGAGATTTATGATGTCAGTTACATACAGGAAACATGTACCCTACAGAGCAACATCCAGGCTTCCAAGTCATTCAAGGGCATTGGGTGTGGCATTGTGGATATCTGCATATGGTCCAGGGAATGCTCTCAATGAACAGTCTTCGACAATGTTCTTAACTGGTAATGAGAAATCGTTTTTTTTTTAATTAAAACCAAGATTTTATGACTTCACATCCACTGAACCATTTTTCCCGGTTTTCCAAACGATACCAAACACGCCCTTCCGGAGTGTTTGGATTCCTTCATTCCAATTACGCCTGCCACCAATAATTGACAGAATCAAAACTTGTGTAAAGATATGAGTTCTACTCGTGACTTTCGTGAGATACCATACACAGCTGTATGCGGTGACTGGATCCTCTCGATTCTCTCGATCGCTCTGTGTCTTCCAAGGCTGGACAAAATCTGACTTACGATTTGGATTTTAATTTAAACCTAGTGCACAAGTTTATACATTTTTTAAAATTGTATAATTATTTTATTCTAATATTTAGAATTTTTCTGAATCTCGCAATTTATTTTCTATGGAAATATTGGATTTTCTAGATGTCGTAGTTGAATAACTAGTAGTTATCACAACAGATATACAGCGAAAGATGGACTTTACAACAAATATATAGCGTTTCCTTCTCGCTTCGATCATCAGCCTTCTTGACACAGCGCATAGAATACCGGTGTGGTAGGCTGGAGGTCTGGGTTCGGGGGCGTTACAATGTGATCACATTAAATCAGCCGACGATCAGTCATAATCCTGATGGAAAGTCTATCCTTTGCTGTAACTATATCCGTTGAGATAACTACATGTATTTCAACAAAAACTACTGTAAAAGGAATCGTAGAGTGTGTATGAAGAATTGCATGTATGTGACGGAAGCACGAAATGTGTGTAAGGAAAGGAAAATCTGGCGATCAGTTCACTCTGCCTACCCCGCAAGGGATCCGGCGTGAGGGACAGAATATAATAGAATTTCAACATAAATTCAACCTCAACATACGGCTATAAAGACTAGTAATCACCATCACACAAACAACAACATGAGGATGACACGATGATATTATATGCAAGAGTTATCTGGTAGATTCATTGTGTTAGATGGCAGGTTTATTACCTCGTTACTGCATCAGCTTGTAGGATAGTTTATAATGACTGACAGGCATCTCTCCTTTCTTGCTGAAAAAAGGGATAAGTACGAAAAATTAGGGATATGAGTTATTGTTATAAGCGTACAGGCATACAACCAAAATCTTACTACTGAATTTAAATCGCATGTTTATAAATTGAGAATTTTTATAAATTAAATAATTTTATCACGAGATTCTTTTCTCTAAAACGAATACTTTTTGAGTTGTGATATAAAATATGAAAGAAAATTTTTTTTTTCGTTTTTTCTAAAATTTCTTGGGAGTTTTGAAGAGAGAAAGCATCCCTTTCTTTCGGGTTGGGGGGAACTTACAAACACGACACAAAAAGTAGAAGATTCAATTCGGAAAAGCGCTATTGAAAGTCACGTCCATAGACTTTATTTACATCTCACACCTACTAGGTACTTCGGAGAAAAACTAATCTAATTATATTGTCGATAACAACAACAACATAACCAACAATAACTCAAACAACAGTGATTACCTTGTTCAGATGAACAAATTATTGAGGTTTCATCTTATGCTATAAAAATTAATGTCTATATGTCTGTCCTCTACGCATTGGTAAACCGTTTATCCCATAGATATGAAACTTTGGTAAGTTGTACGAGGGCGGATCAATAAGTACGCGTGTTGGGTATGAAGATGCAAGTTTTTCCATTTTTTTTTCTATTTTTCAACGTCATCTTCTTTTAGGTCGATACACTTATCCTAACACCTCTGACATTTATTTGACTCCTCCAAAAACACGATTTGCGCAATCCCTTAAAATGCTCCTTTTCTCGGGAATAACTTCCTTCTTTAAGTAACATTCACCAATTCCAGTTCATCCATCTGCCGCGGCCGGGAATCGAATAACGGCTTATCAGGTTGGAGGTCTGGGTTCGATTCCCGGCCGCGGCAGTTGGATGAATTGGAAGTGCTGAATGTTATTAAGTGTAAAGTGATGACATTAAGCCAGCCGACGATCAGTCATAAGCCTGATGGAAGGTCCATCCTTTGCTGTGTATCTGTTGAGATATAACTACCTACTTATAGTAATTATTTTATTTTCTCGGATTACGCCAGGCGTGTCAGCTAGTATTGAATAATTTATTTCGAGTAATTGTATCATCTGATTTGTTTACAACTTGCAACATTCAACGTACGTCCATATCATACTTCCATACATCACTGCAGATGCAGAGTTCTTGACCTGCCAATCCATGATGCACAAAATTATATCTACCAAATTTATTAGACCTGCAATAAGTAAAAGTTAGGTTATTTATTTATTATATTTAAGGCCCTCCTCTCGTCTGAGAGGGATCTTAATAAGTTTGGTTATACATTTTACTAGGGTCAAAAATCCTGCTAAACAGGAATCAATATTCTGCCGTCCTAAGGAAGAACCAAGCTTAAATCAGAATGTTGAAACTGAGAGAATCGCGAAAAACGTCTTGCATCGCCCATATAACTCCATACATTTTCATTTTTTTTTCATTCATTTTCATTTATAATAAAATATAACAAAGTAAAAAAATATAAGTAAGAAACAAGTATTGGATTTTATTGCCCCACTAGGCGAAATCCTGTTCCGGGGAAATACTATGAATGAATGAATGAATGAAGATTTATTTCTAGTGTCCGACCGAAACTGGATTTTTAGCCGAAACCGAAACCGTAACCGAATATTCGGCTCCCCTTCTAGTTTCGGCCGAAACCGAAACCGAAACCGAAACTTAGGAATTTCAGTTGAAATTTTGAAAAAAAAATCATTATAGGTACCCCACTCTGATATTTATTGTTTCCTAAGATATTTATTAGGAAACCACTTAATTTTCGGAACTCAATGTAAGCACAAAAAAAGGAACCCATTAAACTACAACTTTTGTCATCAGTTATGTAGGTATCCATGGCATAGGTGGCATGGCATACGCTAGGAGGGGGCATAAAAAACGCAATTTTTCTTCGGGAGGTTAAGTGACGAAAATTGTGGTGTAGTTTGCTAATACATATGTATATTCGTGGGCGTCGCCAGCCTTGGAGCTAAGGGGGGCAACAAAAATTTACAACATTGAGATAGGATGAAAAAGGCGTAAACAGCGCCGCAGGCGAAAATTTTTTGTGAGACATGGTGAAGAAGGCCGTGAAGTGGTTTGGTGTATTAGAAAATGTACACAATAATTTGCACAAAATTATTTACGTCAAATGTTTTCTATAAAAAGCAATAAAAAATTGCGCCGCAGGCAAAAATTTTGTGAAACAATTGAGTTTTGGTGTATTTTTTATAGTAATTTTACTAAACTTATGACATGGTGAGAAAACGTGCGGTAATAGTGTGATTTATTGTGAGGTCTTATCATTTAGTATGAAAAAATATATACCTATTCCAATCTCTAAGTAGCGCCGCAGGCAATTTTTTTTTCGTAATACATAAATGATGTGTATAAAAATGGATAGTGATAGTGATCTACTCGTAGTTCACTTTTGTAAAATAAAAAAGGATCTAGTCACTAGTGTACAGAATACAACCACAAAGTGTAAATCTGTTTAGAAAATTCCCAACAATGCTCGGTATAATACGGATGCTAGTTTCGGTTTGGCCGAATATTCGGCCACTTTTTGGCCGAAACCGAAACTGGTGCCGAAACCGGCAATTTTGGCCGAAACTGGCCGTAACCGAAACCGAAACCGAATATTCGGTCGGTCTCTATTTATTTCCCATATATACATATACATATACACACTCACATTATATAAATACAAAAAAATACAAAATAAACATACATAAGACAACAAGATACATGGGAAATTGTACTGCCCCACCAGTGGCGTAACTAGGGTGGGGCGGGGGGGGCGGTCCGCCCCGGGCGGCGCATTTCAGGGGGCGGCAAAATGGCACAACATATAAAAAAACATCTTGATAAAATACACAAATTAAAAAAATCTCTGATTCTCTAAAATTATTATGAAAATCTATTAAATTACAATAATTTTCATAAAAAAATTTGCCTGCGGCGCTAATTAATACTTATGGGTACTCAAATAAGATAGATTTTCGATATCTTATGACTAAAATTTCGTTAGGTAGATACTTCTTGCATGGTCGCTTCCCCTATACAATACATGTATCCATATGTGTTACCTACTACAGAAAGATAACCAGGTTCATCATTTCACCCATCGTTCATCATTTGTCCAAAAAATTTCGCCTGCGGCGCTCCTTATTTGATGTTATTTAATATCTTTTTGTGATATGTACTTACTTTTTTAATATTTTTATTTAAAGATAGTAAATAAAACTACAACATGACCTTCATTTACATTTAGTCTTATGAAAAAATTTCGCCTGCGGCGCTATTTACGTGCTTTATTATGCCACGTCTATATCAAAATTTTAGTTGCTCTCGCCTAGCTTCAAAACTGCAGACACCAATGGGCAGGTATGTACTTGTGTAGGTACTTTAGGGGTCGGGTGGGGCGGCATTTTGAGAGTCCGCCCCGGGCGGCACTAATGCTAGTTACGCCACTGTGCCCCACTAGACCAGAGTCTGTTCTGGGGCAGTAGACACATAGGTGAATATTATTATATCCAGCAAATACGATTACACCTCATTGCTATCGGTTATGACCTGTTTTATGGCAATGGCAACACCTGTTCGCGCAAATATGTATTTTTATCTCTTCCATCCACATATTAAAATTAAAATTAAGAGCAGTATAATGTACATAAAAATCATGTAGGAGAAAGAAGGAAAAAGAGGAAGGAGAGAAGGAAGAAGCGGAAGGAGAGAAGGAAGAAGGAGAGAGTACTAACTATAATATTATAATAGTTCAAGGTTACATGCATGGACAAAAAATATTGGAGAACAAGTAAATGATTTACATAACATATTATGTAGATGGCTTGAAAAATAGGGGTTGTCAGTGGCGGATCCAGGATTCATTTTTGACGGGGGCTGAGCTGAGGGTCGGTTTTGCCGAGCTATTTTAAGTAAATAAAATTAATCCCAAATTTTGCGTAAGAGGGTATGTAGGTAGGTACTGGGCCAAATATTACTTGGGAGGTGATTGATTTTAGCCCTTCTCTAGTTATTCTATCGTCAAATCTCGTATAATCCATGCGACAAACAACTCATCTGAACGAGGGATTAGACACACGTCCATCATTTTATGTATGAATAAGATACGTAATAATATTTATTTTATTGGAATATATTTCCTCAAATTAATTTATTCAGGAAAACCACAAACAATTTATTGTATTATAAGTGACGAAGCATAAAGAAGAACAGACAGACTTAGTCACGTTACTTTAAGACAATGCTTGTTATTATATTTTAGATACATTATTTGACTTATGTGAAATGTACTGGAAAAAAATAATTAATAAAATCTAGTCTATGGTGTTCTGGAGACATGCGATAAGTCCAAAAATTGCGCTTTTCTCAAATGGTACAAATGTGGATTTCAACCATGTCCAGTGGCGTAGTGTGAGTTTCTCAGAGAAAGTCATATCCGCCCCCCCCCCCTTATTCAGGCATGTAAATCAGAAATTCTCGAAAATTTACAGGAATCAAAAATACTTCTAGGCTGTCAATAAAAAAATTGATATTGATATGACGAAAAAGAAACAAAGTAGCGCCGCAGCCGAATTTTTTTCTTTTTTACCGAGTGGAACATCCAAAATTTACATATTAATATAGTAAGAAGAGAAAAAGTGGCGCTAAATTTAAAAATTTAAGTGTATTTTTTCAAGTTTCCATGGATTTTTAAAATTTTACCCAAAATGCCGCCCCCTTAAAAGTGCGGCCCGGGGCGGACAGCTCCCGCGCCCGTGAAGTGTGCAGGAAAGTATTTGGGGTCGTGAACCCAGACACTTAAAAAAATAAAAAAGAAAAGGACTTTGGTCCTGGACTTATAATGTGTTTCTCTTGATACAATATTTTTTATCAATGATTTTTAGTGGTTTAATTATGATTTGAACTCAATGTCAACTGAGTTCATTTCCCCGAGTGACACGAAGCCATTGACGTTAATTATTGTCGTCCTTCCCGCCACAGCCATGTGCTCTGTGACTTCAAAGTGACGCCGCGGAATTGAGTGTGACACATGGGAAAAAGAAGGAAAATATGTACAACTATTTCCGAAAAAAAAGGTCTCATTAAAAACTGCATAATGTAATTGAAGCGTCGACAAATCTGCATACAAAGAAGCATTATATTATTATGAAAATGTTTCGATTGAATGAGAGATTAATCATCGAACGATGAGTCACATCATGGGCGTCGTCAGGGGGGGCAGAAGAGGGCAGCTGCCCCCCCCCCTAGAGATTGGAATAAGTATAAGTACATTTTTTCATTACAAAAAATCACAAAACCACCACACATTTTTTCTAAAATTAGTATCAAAATCCATCAAATTTGCAAGATTCATACAAATTTTTGTTCAATTTGTTTCATTTATATTTTTTTGTATATTTATATATATCCATGTTCCCTTAAAAAAAACAAAGATATCTATTGTGTGAAATTTTATAACTCTTTTTATTAAGAAATTTTATAACGTTTTTGTCGTTTTTGGGATTTATTCATGTTTCTTATGGGTTTCTCTCCGGGAACCACCTACGATACGTGTCTGTAAATCATATAATACATATCTTTTCATAAGACAGTACACGCACTTTGATGTATATCGCTGGATATCTTATATTGTGGGAAATTCCATGCTCTGGTCTATATGGAATGTAGTGCATATAATATTAGATGCATGGATGCAGTTTCCCCATTAGAGAATATGTATTCTCAGTATTGGCCTTCTGGGATATTTGTGGGAGATTCTTAGAATGTTTGTGTGCATCTACAATATATCTAAGTATTTATCACAATCCCTGAGGGTATTCAGAAAGACTGCAAGGAACTTAGTGAGTTTATAGTTAGAAAGCTTTCCTGTAATGTTTCAGGAAATTCCTGAAATATGCATTTAATATTTGGAATCGCATGTATCAGATTTATTTTTTAAAAAGCAGACACATAAGATAGAGAGATTTTTTGTTTTGGTCATTATAGTGCGAGAATGAAAGTGAATAAACTACGATGGCTTGGGCATGTTGAGAGAATGAAAGATGGCACAATGACCAAAAATATATAGTTGTACGAGTGAAGACTGGCCTGGTCCGATCATGTCGATCAGATCCTCAAGGATGGACGCGTTTTGAGTAAAAGGAATCGGAGAGCGTGTATGACAACATGCATGAATGTGACGGAGGCTAGGAGTGTGTCTAAGGATAGGGCTGTCTGGCGCTCCATCCTCTCTGCCTACCCTGCAAGGGACGTGGCGTGAGGGTATAGATAGATAGTCTCCATTATAAACATGTGATTAACAAGTAAATATATATTTACATGGGCGTCGCCAGCCTCGGAGCTAGGGGGGGGCAACAAAATAGAAAAATTAAATATAGTACAAAAAATGCGTAAATTGCGCCGCAGGCGACATGGGGCGGCTGCCCCTCCTCTGCCCCCCCCCCTGATGACGCCCATGTATATTTTTGTAGATACAATTTACTGCATTGCTAGAAAGCTTATGTTGTGATGTTAGAGTATTTCGGCAGTGACTGCTATCGTCTGTTTGACAATCGCATATTATGATACCAAGCATGCTACCAACAACCTAGACCTAGAGAGACAATAGCTTCACTCAGTAAATAACATTTATATAATTTATATATTAATAGGAAGTAAAAAATTACATTGTTTTATGTACAATTTCCATCGGAGGAGCGCTCTGGCACGCACAGCAAGGACTATGCTGATTAGCTGGTAGCTTCTTCATTATTGTTATGTTTATGACTGTTATGTTTATGCAAATAATACTTATTAATCAAAGTAATTATTGTTTAGGGAAATAATCAATTATTTATTAGACAAATTGAGGAAGTCAGTCTATAGATAGAATTATCATACGATGAATTGCAGCTTGTACTATACAATACAACGGGTTATGCTGTAGATTTAATAAAAAGCATTGTACGTTTTTCTTTTCCATGGGAAATACAGTAAATACCCCATTATCTTTTTCTTTATTTTGTTATCGTCCTTAGGCCCTAATTTCGGGCACTTACCCCCGTTTTCACCAACTTTTACCTAAGAAGGAGACCCCTAAGAAATTTCCATACAAAAACAGAGATAATATTCTATTTATTGACACGCAGGCCTACCAACCACACCCTGATTCCATACAAAATGCAACACGCAACTCACCTAGCCTGGGCAGAGATATTTGGGCACCTAACGTAGGTGAGTTGCGTGTTGTATTTGTATGGAATTAGGGTGTGGTTGGTAGGCCTGCGTGTCAAAAAATAGAATATTATCTCTGTTTTTGTATGGAAATTTCTTAGGGGTCTCCTTCTTAGATAAAAGTTGGTGAAAACGGGGGTTAGACTCCTCAAATTTAGGGAACTTCAGTAAGCTTTCGCTGTTTTGACCCAAGTCCTAGTTAATTTGTGTTTATATTATCTAGTCTATTCTTAAAGGTGGTGGTAGTAGTACCACTGACTCCGGCAAACTTAACAGGAAAGAATGTTGTTATGACAGTGTAGTAATTGAGAAATATCAGTATAATCCTGCAGAGTCCTGCAGGTTAACAGGAATCCTTTCCTGTTGGATCAGCGGTAAGCTTTCCTGTAGAATCAACGAGAAATTCTTACGATCGCGAATATAACAGGAATATCACTATAACAACAGGAATTCTGGTGAACCATTTTTTAGAGTGTACAACTCCAGGCTTCGCCATCATTCACAGACCAAAGTATTTTACGCAACACGCTTCTCTCGAAAGTTATGATGTATTTGCTAATGAGGTTGTACGTATATGATAAAAAATATTCAATGTTAATGTCAATGTCTCTATTGTTTATCTAATGAAATGGCTAGGTGCCAAACCGTACTGTTCCTGTAAAGTGGAAGGAATATAAAAATAATTTGTATTAATTTCCTATATGATAACAAAGCATTCCTACTACCTAAAATGAAAGTGAATGAATAAACGTAGATGGTCTGGGCATGTTGGACATTTGTGGGTAGATACATCAGTTTATTATTTTCACTACCTAAAAACGGGAGACCTTATATCTCGACAACCGTTACTAAATATGCTTTGGAACAAAATAGGGTAGATGCATTGAACATTTATCTAGGGAATAACCGTAAAATATTTTTTATATCTTCTATAGATTTCTCAAAAAAATATTTAAAAACACCTCTGATCTTTTTTCCGAAAGACGGAAACTCGTTTCCCGAAAGTCGCGGGGTAAAATTTTTTTCTTGTACTGATAATATGCATTAAAATCTAGGGAATAACCGTAAAAGTTTTTTGATAGACGCAAAATTAACCCTAAAAAATGGAAAAAACGCTATTTTTACCATTTTATCATGCGATTGTCACGCGATTTCGAACCTTAATGCCGTGGGAAAAGACTGTGACGTCATTCCTGGTGCCAAGCCCTTAATTACTAATGTCATTGTGTTTGTATTTGGTATCGTCAGGTTATGATTAATAATTGTATGCCTACACACATGCAATATACCTTTTGTCTAGTTCACCTAAGTTTGTGGTGTTTATCATGTGTTTATGTACGTCTGCTATCAGTTATCACATCGTGTATTAGCATGTAAGTACCACTTTGTAAACATAACCTGTACCTGGACTGGCGCTAAGGCAACTAGGCGCTAAGGCGCTAAGTTAAGCTGGTCCAGGTCTTTTATACTTTATTAAATAAAATAAATTAATAAAAATAAAAATAATCGCTTTTTCAAACCTTTTGCTCAATTTTAAATAATTCACTTGGGCCTGCTTGTGCAGAGTCCGCCGCCTCTTGTGATGTGGACTCCCAGCTGTTCTTCCATCGTTTGGGGTGCTTCCAGGTAATCTCCTACCCTCTGGGTTTCCACGTAGGGCTAGGTGTGGTAGTTTTTGGGAGTTCATTCGCTCCACATGATCCCTCCAGTACCTTCTCCTTTGCCTCCCCCATCTGATAACATCTTGGATGTCGCACATCTCTCTGATTGTAATGTCCCTGATTCTGTTGCGCAAAGTTCTGCCCGCGATTTTTCTGAGGGTCTTCATCTTTGTCGTTCTGAGGAGTGATTTGGTGCAAACTGTGTCATTTCGATGCCATAGGTCATTATTGGTCTGACACAGGTCTTGTAGATTCGGACTTTACTCTTCAGTTGCATGTCCTTATTTTTCCATAATTTTAATATAATTAATTTGTTGGCGTTCTACTGTCCTCTCTGCCTAACCTGCAACAAATGTGGCGTGAAGGGATAGATAGAGATTCATTCTTACCGATAATATGCCAATTATAATTCCACATATCATTCACAGTATATGAGTTACATATGATACAATACAAGATGAGGTATATTTCGACACACCCGTAATTTGTTAAAGGGATCTCTTCTCCAATCTCCATTAACATTCACCCCGCGTCCCAGGATCAATGTATCTTTTACACTTTACACACTCATGCCTGTGTCTCACGGGACACTCACACGGTGCGATTCTATATAAGTCTTGCAACAAAACCGCAAACAGGGACGTCTCCAAAACTTGAAAATCTTCGAAGACATTGTGAAGCTAAAGCAAAAAAGTGTTTTTAATGAAACACATGTGATTTGATTTTCAAAGAAATTATGTATTAAAAATTCTAACATGGTACTCGTAAAAGACGAAACGTTATTTTGTTTCAATTTAATATTCTTAAATTTCGTTTACCATATTTAAAAGAATTATGGTTTTAGTAGTAGTTATAGAAAATTTTATGGTGTACAAATGGACAAATAACTTTTTTGGCGTAAAACGCAAAATAACGAAGTTACAGTGCATAATATGAAAAAAGTGGCGTTTTTTTTTAGGTTTTAGCAGGATGGCGAAGGGGGCGGAGGGAGGAAAATTGTGCAAATTTGGATTCTTAACTACCCCATTGTCCTACATAACATAACAAAAATTCACGACTACCTGATTTAATGTTAGCAAAATTGCTCTGTCGACTGCAGTAGTAGTATTTTAGTCAAATGTGCGAAATATTTTTCAATATTTTGCAGCACTTTCTTTTATATACGATCATGTCACTTGGGTGGATGAAACGTCTTAAATCGGCCCTGTTTAATATGACAAAACAAAACAAATCACACCTGTACCTATAAGTCTCACTGAGTACCCATTGTAATCATAGACTTCCTCTATGACTCCGCAATTATTACGATACGAGTCTTGTCTCGTATTGCGAGTTACGAGTAGGTGACTAAACTCACCCCTCGACTCATAAATTGAACTTGATGCAGGACATATAGCAAGACAAAATAATTGTATGTGGACACATGGGTTAAAAAGTGGAGACCATGGTATGGGCGTCGCCAGCTTCGGAGCTAGGGGAAGGGCGGAATTTAAATTTAATTTTAATGGATTTTCAACAATTTTATTAGTAATTAAAAAATATTTTTTTGTTCTTAAAAAAAGTGATTTTCACCGGCTATTGCGGGTAAATTACTAGTCCTATCACAAATGTGCCGAGCATTTTTTGTAGAGAATTTATTAAGGACTATTTTTGTTGTTGACAGTTTTCTTCTATCTCTTACTGTTTTTCGATAAATTAAGGAAAATCACGTAGGGGGATTTATTCGGGGAAGCAGGTGGGGACGCCTGATATTCTGAAACACCCCACCCTTATAAGGTATCGTCCTGCATAGATTCCAATCTGTTATGAATGTTGCCAACTTAGGACTGCAAAAAGACTGAGCTAGTAAAATGTTTGAATAAAGCGAAAGTAATCCCAAAAAGTTATGGGACTGTTCATGCGATGTTGAACCTAATCGCCGCGGGAAATTACCGTGACGTCATAGTTGGGTCCCTATTTTTAAAATCATATAAGTAATTTTCTAGTAGTTATTACAAAAAGTAAATTTATATCATATTTTCTGAATAAATCATTGAATCTCCATACACCACAAGTTGTGACGTCATATCTCTTCAATATCACTTGAACGATGTTCATGTTGGTCACATACAGACACAATGCATTTTAATTGTTAATTAAATTTAACGTTACTAATGCAATTCTCGAGAAAAACATCTGTGCGTACGAAATATAAATTCGTTTTTAGACTCGGGAATTTCCCGACGAATTCATTCAGTATTTTTTCACAACAATTTCCCATTCATAAAATATACCTACTATGACGAGAGGCATCTTCATTCACATAATGCAGCATTATGTGAACTCCCTTAGGGAGGAAGCAGGATGGGTGTTCCGACGCTTACGAGTCGGCTTTGGCTGGCTTAAGTGATCACTTTATGCCCAGGGCAACGTTCACCCATTCCACTACATCCTGCTGTCAATCGTGTAATTTTTGAAAGTTGTATATATGCTGCGGTTGAAAACTGTTTCACAATTAACCTAATTTTCGATGCTAACGCCATCTGTTGAGAAGTAGATGCAACATTTGCAACCACCTTTTTGTGTGTGAGAAGGAGTTGAACACTGTGGTTCATCTACTCCACTCTAGGCGGCGCAGGGAATACTATGATCCCACTTTGTGGTTGCTGTTACCGGCTGGCAGTTTGATTGGAGGTATACCTAAGCTATTTTAGGTATGGAACCGGATTTATCTGTACTTACCTACAGACGGAATTACATTAAGTTTTTCCCTCAACAGAGACGAGAGGCATCTTCATTCACATAATGCAGCATTATGTGAACTCCCTTAGGGAGGAAGCAGGATGGGTGTTCCGACGCTTACGAGTCGGCTTTGGCTGGCTTAAGTGATCACTTTATGCCCAGGGCAACGTTCACCCATTCCACTACATCCTGCTGTCAATCGTGTAATTTTTGAAAGTTGTATATATGCTGCGGTTGAAAACTGTTTCACAATTAACCTAATTTTCGATGCTAACGCCATCTGTGTACAGATGCAAAAAGCATCGAAAATTAGGTTAATTGTGAAACAGTTTTCAACCGCAGCATATATACAACTTTCAAAAATTACACGATTGACAGCAGGATGTAGTGGAATGGGTGAACGTTGCCCTGGGCATAAAGTGATCACTTAAGCCAGCCAAAGCCGACTCGTAAGCGTCGGAACACCCATCCTGCTTCCTCCCTAAGGGAGTTCACATAATGCTGCATTATGTGAATGAAGATGCCTCTCGTCTCTGTTGAGGGAAAAACTTAATGTAATTCCGTCTGTAGGTAAGTACAGATAAATCCGGTTCCATACCTAAAATAGCTTAGGTATACCTCCAATCATACCTACTATGCTGATTATACATATTATAAATAGTATTTTATTTCTAGATAAAGAGGATAATTATACATTTTAATTCTAGTTAATAGCGGAAATTTTGTGGTTGTCTAAAATTGTATGAAAAGTGTGCGCACGTGCGGTGAGATTTTCTGTCAAAATTTGCTCTAGAAACTCACTTTTTGTTTATTTGTCTGTGCGCAAATCTTTTAATCGAGTTTTCAACCACTTCCTGACTACTTAGAGACCTGAAACTTAGAAAACGTACGTAAACTCGGTGACAATACATTTCTGTACAACAATGGCTGGCCACAAACGTCCCGAAGTTCAGTTCCGGAATCGACCGTTTTGTAAAAAGGTTCCGACCAAAACCTCTTTCTGAATTTAAAATCGGGGTGACGCTGAATTCAGAGAGAGGTTTTGATCGGAACTTTTTTGCAAAACGGTCGATTCCGGAACTGAACTTCGGGACATGTGTGGCCAGCCAATGGACCATCTTTCTCCATAGACAAAAAAGATGTAAGGCGTTTGAGGTAATCCAAGGGTCGTGTGGGGTCATGTGTGGTATCGTATGAAAGGGGCTTGAAAAAAAAAATCCAGATCGTAAGTCAGATTTTGTCCAGCTCCAGCCACGAGTATAGAAATTATATCTTTTTACAAATTTTGATTCTGTCAATTATTCTTGGTGGGAGGCGCCATTGGAATGAAGATACCTAAGAAAACTCATGTATGTATATGTATGTGAGTTATAAATTTTCATACGAATATTCTAGGGGGATAAAACTGGCTGCAAGCGGCAAACGTCAGACAGGAATCGAGGAGTATGGAAGAGGCATATATCCAGCAGTGGAGGACAGAGGGCTCAAAAACAAGAAGAATAAGATGCTATATAGGGGGAGACTCTCTCAATGGCGTGAGTTTCTGAATCATTTCTAGAGTGTGTCGTCACTTCATATATTCTGAACTTTGACAACAACAAAAAGCGCAAATTTTCCCTCTGAAAAACACTTACTCAATTTCGATCCATCCAATGATAAGGATTGTAAAAGAAAAAAATGTGGAAAAACATTAATCATATACATTCCCAGAAACTTTTAACACTACAAATTACTAACCTATAAACTGTATACACTATGTCCAATACTTACCCTATGTAATGTACCTAAGTTGCTACCCTTACGATAACATCACTTGGGGTTCGTTCTGGATCCGTTAATTTTCACTCAGCGAGTCAACGGACGAGTATCGTACGAAGCAGAACGCATTTGGGTGATTGTTCCAATTGGAATTGTCAAACAGAGATAGAGATATGAGAATACTAACAAGAGTGAGTTGATAGATATATATAGAGATAGCGATATCACTACACTCTTCTTTGGTAGAAAGGGATAGTTATATTGCGTGTTAAAAGAGTGAGTGAACAGCACATGCGGACCACTCTATTATCTATGGCGAGCGAATGTCAGCTATGCACATAGAACAGGTTGAATCGCGCAAACGGTTGACTCGCACCGATGCGATGATAGAACGGAGAACAATGGAACCATAAACAATCGAGCGAATCACTGAGTGAATTTTAACGGATCCAGAACGAACCCCTGAGCGGGTATAACATAACTTCAGTCTCGTATGTATTATAATATATGTGGTACCAACTTAATAGTAATAAACTGATATAATAAGGTCAATGGAAGTATACGTCATCGCCTGACTTCCATAAACTTAACCTTGCCATAGAGATGCCAATATCAAGACTATGAAACAGTAATCGATGGTTTTGTGAATTAAAAATCGTTCGATGTAAACTTGGTTTGTATTGTATTATTTTATTTTATCTCATCTCAGATTATTTTACCTTGCCTTGCCTTACTTTGCCATTCTTACCTTAACTTATCCTAGTTAACTTACTGTTTTACTTTATTTTACTTGTTTTGTATTATTTGATCTTATTTTCATTTATTTTATTTTGTTTTGATCTGTTTTATCTTATTTTGTGCTATTTTATGTATGTTTTTTTTATTGTTGCACATTTGAGGGATTGACCCAAATACAGGTTGTACCTAGTTGGGCAATTCCGGCGTAAACTGTTTTTTAAGCTATTATAATATTGAACATAAATAAGAAAAAAAAAATCAACAAAATGGAAACTTTTGGTTAATACTTTCGGTTGGTTATAAAGAAAACTTTCTTTAAATAAATCGACCATTTGACGTTTTTCATAATAATTACCTAAAACATTGAGTTCTCTAAAATTCTCTAAATTATTAATAAATCTGGCGTTCTGTTCTCTCTTCCTACCCCGCAAGGGACGTGGCGTGAGGAGATAGAATAAAATAGAAAAAATACATTACCTATCGGAGTCTTGGTCGATAACGATGTTCTGTACATCGAAGTATTTTTAACATCCCCAATTCCGACTACCCTTACGTACAATGTTAATACGATTTCCACCAAATAATCAGATGAGTCATGATGAAAATACCGATAGCATTTTATATTGCAATAACATTATTAAGTGGGTACTTACTTATAATGCCTTTTACAATGTCATGCTGTGATTTACTAGAACAGAGAGTTCTAGAAAATCTCTAGGTTAGACGTACTCTCCGATCAGACGTGCCGAATTTTCTCGAAACTGTCCCATAATTTACTATCGTTTAATTTTAATGTGTAATCTGAGAGTTTCTCAAACTAATTAGAAAAAATGGCGTCGCTACTATATTTTGGCCTCCACTCTTTTTTGATATTTTTTGAGCGTCCAGTAAAAATTTTCAATGAGAAAAGGAGAATGCTCATTTTGCATGGAAAAAACCCAGGCCCGGCGCAAACGAAATGTAACTCAAACGATAGGTAAAAATGAGTAAGTAATTAAATACTGCATAGGGGGCATCATCGAAATCAATGGCTACAATCGCTGTGTCTCCTGAATTTCGAATAGATATTTCACACATATTTAGCCATTGATTTCGATGATGCCCCCTATGCAGTATTTAATTACTCATTTTTACCTATCGTTTGAGTTACATTTCGTTTGCGCCGGGCCTGTTATTTTTTTCATACTAAATGAGCATGAGCGCCGGGCCTGGGTTTTTTTGAATGATGAGGTTCGCCACCCATTCTGAATTCGTCTACTAATAATAAAAATAATTAGGCATAAAGATCGATTCGGTTATCATGACAATAAGAAATATTGTGTCACTAAACGGCGCCATTGGCAGATATTACTTGTGTTTTTTTATTGCGAATAAATTAAAAGAGATATCAATAATTAGTCGTCTCGCTAGATATACTGCAGATCTCTATTAATATAATTCAGTACAAAATTATGTCAGAGAGTAACGCTGTGATATTGTACGCAATCCAAGAGATAAGAATCCAGAGTTGACCTCAAATTGGTATCGTCAGTAGGTAGCTACTTAAAACGTGTTGCTCTTCTCTTTTCATATCGTTGTCTCCTTACCAAAAGAACAGCGACAGGACTTTACCATTATTTGAATGTCCATCAATGATTGTAATACGGGTGACGTCACTCACGAAATACGGTCCAACCGTCAAGTTTGACAACGTTTTTCCATACTAAACGGGCAACTTTATAGTCAAATATTAGTGTGTTTTACTTCGTAATGTCACGTAAAAGTGTGGCACAATATCATTATTTTATAAGGGGAACATAAATGAGCACGAATCTGTAAGAAAATATGAATTAAATAAATCATAACCTAATTGAACAAAATGTATTCTACACTTTACGGAACAACCTTTTTTAGAACCCAAATTTACTGTGAAGTTTGCAGGAAAGTAGTAGGTACTTATTGCTTGTGCACACAATCCCAGATACTTTTAATTTTACAAAAATTATGCTACTTTTTATTGCAAATCCGTCAATATTTCCCGGTCAAACAAGAATTAATCATAGCATAATAAAATTGCACTGCTTGTATAGTAATTGGCACTATAACACTACACTACACTCCGTATAGATAATATAAGACAATAATAATACAGTGACCTTGCTGGATTAGCTGTAAGAAAAAACTATCTACCTCTATAATATTACAATGACAAGTGTACGTTCATAGTCATTATGTATGTCCTGTTGTTTAGATGTTGTATTACATAGATGGGGCTGGTGAATTCTTCCATATTTAAATCTATAACCTTTTAAAAAAGGAAGTCATTGCGTCAATGTAACGGAAGCAAGAGTTAGTTGTAGGATAATAGGGAAATAATGAGGTTCTGTTCTCTATTCTATACTGTTCTATTCTCAACATCGGGATTAAATTTATTATGATAGAAATACCTATAGTATGATTAATTATAAGTGTCGAACGCAGTAATAAAAATGTGACCGAGAAGGGACTATTTGCACCTTATGGTTCTGCCATAAGTGCGAATAAAGCAGGTAGTCGTCCCTTCTCAGTCACATTTTTATTACTGCGTTCGACACTTATAATTAATCGTACTATAGTATAATTATTTACTTTACTTCATAACTTTTTTTTTTTTATAATTAGGCAGTCCACTCTAACTGGGTGATTTGTGCCAGTACACATCGAAGAAAACTTAAGATAAAATAAGATTCAGAAGTTCAAATCTGTTAAAGTTTCAAGTCGAACTTCTTCAGAAATCGTTTGGGTTATTTCGCCGATATTTTCGCCTGTGTTACCAGGTGTTGACACTAGTTGATGCTAATTGAGAGAGTGTGACTGGGTAGGTCCAATTACCCCAATTCTTTACACCCAATTTCAATTACCAACCATACTAAATGCATTATAGTAATTGCATCATTCAACTTCACCTCTTTTATAGTTCCCCCCAGAACATAGGGATGCAATACATGCCCAACACCTTAAAATGGAGCTGGGCGGGACACGTTGCTAGATGCTCAGATTCTAGATGGACCAAAAGAAGCGTAGGAAGGCCTCAGGCAAGATGGTCTGACGATGTGAAGCGAATCGCAGGAAGCAAGTGGATGCAGCACGCCCATGATAGGGATCTGTGGAAAGTCAAAAGGGGGGGCCTATGTCCAGCATTTTAATTAAAACGAGTGAAAAGAAGAAAGAATAAGAATATGTTACCCCAAGTAAAAATTATTTAGCTCTTAGATTGGTAAAATTCAGGTTCTAGAACTGCTTTATGGCTAAGTCTAGTATACGTGAAATGCTGCTTGTAGCCAGGCTACAGAACCTCCTGTAGTACAAAAGGGCCCACCCTACACATATATTTACTCCATCAGAACAATTTGGTCATGTAGCGAATGCTACTTTAGAGCCATATAGTCATCGCCAGGAGCTTTCTAGAACCAATGCTAATTTAGAACCTTGTAGCTCCGCAGAAGCTGTTTTATGCCAATTTACAACCACTTCGCATATATTTTGACAGATGCAAACAAATACATAATGAGAGCAGGGGAGGGTACCTGCCCCCCCCCCCCCCATTATAGTAAGCCTCTCCACACACGTCCCGAAGTTCAGTTCCGGAATCGACCGTTTTGCAAAAAAGTTCCGACTAAAACCTCTTTCTGAATTTAAAATTGGGGTGACGCTGAATTCAGAGAGGTTTTGATCGGAACTTTTTTGCAAAACGGTCGATTCCGTTAACTGAACTTCGGGACGTTTGTGGTGAGACTGATGATTATGCATTTTTTTAATGTCAGTAGTCACCTGATGTTAGGTAAATGATGTATCGCCTATTTGTCACCCGTTTTGCAGAAGATGCGAAGGCTTTCCTATAAAAATCGTGATACAAGTCGATAATTTGATTTAAATTGAGGAAAATTTTCATACATAAATCATACAAGCTAATCTAATTGCAATTACTTACCTACATTATTATAAGGTAGGTACCATAACCAATCAGTGGCGTATATAGGTTTTCTATTCGGAGGGAGGGGTGATCTAGTATGTGTTTGACTTTGGGGGGGGGGGGGGAGGAACTAAGCCTGCTTAGCCTTAGTCAATGGTTGCGACAGAAACGGGCGGAACCATTGGCGTCGACAGCTTCGAAGTTGGGACGAATATAGACTGAAGTAAAAAAGAACTACAACCGCAGGCAGATTTTTTCGTGAAGGTGAGTGAAAAAGGTCATGTATTTTATTTTATTTTATTTTATTTTATTAATCTTACGAGTACAAACAGTTTTTCAATAAGCATAATCAATTAACATCAGCAACAAATACACCAGCGAAGACTCAAGGATTACCAAATTATTTGTGTCACAAAAGCAATTCATTTTTAAAGGAAAATTAAGATAAAAATCACATTATAGACAAACACACAATAAACCTAACTAGTCAGTTAACAATAATAATTTGGAATAGTCAATATTAAAAATTCAATAAACAATCACATACAAATTCGACGATATAATAATAATAAGAGACAATTAATGTTGTATTAAGTTGGTATTAATTAATTAATAGGTAGTGTGTGCAAAATATTACTACATAATAGAAAAAATAAATACTTAAATAAATCTTTATTGGCCAGTAAATACCATATAACAACAAAAACAAGACAATGCAGTGTGCCAAAAGGCGGACTTATTGCAAAAGCAATATCTTACAGTCAACCCGATATACAAAAAAAAGAATATCGCCGCAGGCGTTCATGTTCATGTTTTAAAATAATGTTTTTTAAATAATTGTTTTACATTTCGGGGGAGGCTCGCCCCCCCCCTCTATAAACGCCCCTGACTATAATGTATATGTAGGAGGAGCTACCTTCCTTCATACCTTCAAATGTAATTTATTGCAAGTACCTACCTACCCATAGGTTAAGTAGGTACTCCTACTTAACTTACGACGCGTCGGATAATCCATGATGACAGTTGAGAGTTTCCTAGGAATGATAATTAGGATGACTAGAAGATTTTATTTAACTAAATACATAGGTAGGTACCAAAGTACCTAAGCCTGATTCTGTAATTTATTGAACTAATAAGCGTCTTTTACAGTGGCGGATCCAGGATTCAATTTTGGGGGGGCTGAATGTCGTCACATGGTAAAAAGTACTGTCACTCAACGTTTTGGGGGGGGGCTAAGGGGCTGAAACCCCTAGATTTGATGTATATAAAGTACAATCATTCATGGTTTGGGGGGGGGGGCTTCAGCCCCCTAGCCCCTCCCCTGGATCCGCTAGTGGTCTTTTAAACGTATATTATCATTTTAATTGTGTCCGGTAAATTCGCCTAAAATCAATTCGTCTAAAATCAATTACTTAGTCTAAAATCAGTTTGTCTAATTTTCAATATTCGTCCAAAATCAATCAATCAATTTGTTAAAATCAATTGATTTTAGACGAATTGATAATTAGACGAATTGATAATTAGATGACGAATTGATAATTAGACGAATTGATAATTAGACGAATTGATTTTAGACGAACTTACCGTAATATCATTTTAATCAGTAAATTAAATATCTATTTTTAAAACACCCTTGTTTATTTTCTACTTTTTCGGAAATTTCGTAACCAATCTAGTGCGTAGGACCGTAGGTACTAATTATGTAAAATAAGACGTTCTTTATTTTTACAATATTATCCTGTAAGATATTAGTCATTGTAGTAAAAATAAGGAATTGTACAAAAATAAATCAACATTTTACTCACGAAATGATGTATGATGACACACAATAAATGACCTTAATAAATTCGGCATGATTTCTGATAAATTGACGTTCATTTCTCCGGAAATCAATGGATTATTCATTGTATTTATTTTAAAATGTATTAATCACAGTGCGTATGTGATTTATGCATTATTTTGGTTGAGGAAAAAGTTTACAAAATATTTTTAATGTCCTATATTATGCTGTCATTGGGCTTCAGCGCCCTGAATTGTACTCAGCCAATATTAAGGGAATCGTCTTGGAACTGAAGACAGTGATAGATGAAAGTATGGACTACAGATCGGCTGTTTAAAAATTACAATATTTGGAAATTCCTCGAATAAAAAAATATTCCTAAAGTACCCAAAAAAAAATTACGGGATCTGAAGATTTTCCGTTCAGTTTTTCAGATATAAAAGTATAATTTAGCCAAAATACTGGTAATTATAATCTTATCAAATCGGCTGTTTTAGATTTTTTAATTTCTTCCCAGGTTTCTTTTAAAAAGGTATAATTCACTTTGTCACTTACGTTATTCTTATTTATCGCTAACATTCTCATACTTACAAAATTTGAAAAAATTGAAGCAAAAATAGAATGATTTTTGCTCAGTGCATATAAGCCCTTATTAAAATATGCTTTCTTAAAATACATAATTGTCGGGAATTTCCATCGTAATGGGTGGACTATATGGATGAGAAAGAAACTAGGGCGTATGTTTTACCAATAAGTATTTTTGAAGCATCATACGTGCAAAACATTATATTTCTATCCTATTAGATAAACAATAAGGTTCTTTAGTAGTTTAATTGAGAAATCTAAGAAATGCCGCATATTTGTTACATACGTGTGATTTCTCCCTTCGAGAAAAAAAAAATGCCGGGTTTAAAATTATTCTGCTCAAAATTGGAAACAGATTTTTTTTATAACGCGCGGTAAAGTAACTCAATGAATATAGTAACATTACGTCCGTTACAATGGCATCCCTGCGCAAGTTCACAATGTTGGTGAACCTGTATTCAGCTGTTAATGTTGCCAGTAGTATACACACTTTAGATAATTCTAGGTAAAAATCCAAGATATTTTGAAATACTGTTACAAAATCTGTATCAAAATTAAATTAAATTTAAAATATTTACTTGCATTTAATTCCATTTAATAGAAGTATGTATAATTCTCGCAAAATTGAGTCGATCGTGATTTATTTAAAAAAATATTTAACAAAACGCGGCTAAATTTTTGGCGAGTACTATATTCCTTTCTGGCAACACATAATATTGTCTGTGGACATTTTTCTTTTTCACGTTTTGTCGTTTTTTATCGTTGTCCGTTGATCGTGTTATTTATACACACAAAAATCAATTATTCAATATTCGATGGAAATATGTCCTAATTGTATTGTAATGATGTTAAATATTATCCATACAATGCGATAAATCTGCGACTGTGTTGTGTATTATGTTAGATGGTAAGTTCATTACGATTCAAAATATTTTCCATAACCTAAATGCAGATGACGTTATCCACGATACATCGATTTTTCTAACAGTTTTTTTTATAAAATTGCCAATTATTTTGCATTAATCGTTCGCTAATGGAGGCAACTTGTCTTCAAAGTGGTTTTTGTTTCTTGTTTCATCGTTTTGTTTCAGAATTTGCTAACAATTTACGCGTATCTATGTTGCATTTTTCGTTGACGCGTTGCGGAGCGCAAAATGTCAAATTCTATAAATAAATCCGTAAAAAAACAGTATTGTTACAAATTTTTAAGGATTCAACATTGTGTTCAAGATTTTAATAGAATATTGTTGCTTGTAATGTGTTTTAATTAAGATTTTAAAGTTTTCTTGCACGTGGTGATTTGACAAAACAAGTAAGTCGCTGAACAGCTTTTATTACATTTAAAAACGTGTTAAATCTGTTGTATTTTACTTGAAAATTACGTTGGCATAAGTTTTCTTGGTGACAAAAGAATATCTTACGAAACAAATGATTTTATGACCGCAGAGATATCTCACAAACTTAGCTATTGCATTTTGTTTAATATTTTCAATACAACATGTTTTTCAAAATGTGCATTGCCTCTTTCTTTTGTTTATTAGAGTCAGACCATTACATCCTCCATAAAAAACACATCCCTTATTACCTGAACAAGGAATGTTGTAGGAAAAACATGTTGAACACATGTTTTCTCAACAAAATGTTGAGATTGCAGTATGAAACCCTCATATGTTTTACACACAGATGGAACCTTATTAGTCTCTAGTAGTTATTTACACACACTACACCACTTTAGGGGCATATTGTTAATTACTGTACTCATAGATTATGTCCGTTGATAAAGTTTGCTAGTTATTGCTAGCATTGAAGTTATTAAGATTAGTGTTTATGTTATTTGAGGACTTGATATCTATAAAATATGTGTTTGGTGCAAAGAGATATCATATTAAGTACTAGTATATTATGTCGCTGGTTTGGTGGGTGAATTGTGTTCAAGCAGGTAAGCTATTCTATTGGCACACTTTGGCACTATCTTCATGGCACACAAAATAGTTTTTTATATTGCCCTGTGTGTGGAACTATAGTCCTCTTTGTATGTCCTCTCAGGTGAGTAAAACCTTTCAAGTAAAAATTCACGTTGGTAAATGTTAGGTATGACATAAATATGGTGGGTGCCTCTACTGCCATTAGCCAAGTTGATTGTGAACTTTGTTCTTCGGCTTGGCAATAGATGGCGGGTGTGTTACCCTCTCCCTTCAACAGTAAGAAAGGCAACAATACATGGGTACTTAATGTACATGAAATTCGACAACACAGCCGTCGCTCTTCGTGGTGTAGTGGATAAGATCCCTACTATGCGAGACGAAGGTGTGGGTTTGAATCCCAGCCGGGGTGAACTGAAATGGCGAATGTTTTTAGAGTGTAAAGTAATCACTTAAGCCAGCCGAGGTTGGTCGTAAGCCCGACAATGTTCATCCTTAATTCTTCTACACTGTTGTGGGAATACTACCTTTCAATATTAGTTCATTGGTGTGAAGATGGAAAGCCAACCACATGAATGTTCGTCCGAATTCTCTTTTAATTCATGTCATTTGGATAAGTACTGTATTAGATGTTGTAGTACTAAAACACATAGCGCTGATATTGTAGCCCAAAATGGTGCAAGAGATGAAAGAAATACATGAGAAGGTCATCAGTACTAATTGCTATGAACCCCATGAGATAAAAGTGATCAAAGTGTGCCACCTCTAAATATTATCCAATCTTCTTGAAATTTGGCACATATAACTTTTATATCACAGAGACTTGGGGCGCAAGCAAATTCATATGAAAATCGTCATTTTATTTCTTCCCATGCAAACATGAAACACGCTAGGGTGGCTCCTATCTCCGCTATTCCTCACCTAAAAAGTTGGTGATATTCAGCATTATCGACTTATAATAAAAAATGTATCAATTACCTATCTAGTAGCTTTTGTGCTGGTTTTTGCCACAACTGCATACATGTTTATTTTGTAATTAAAGTAATTTTTCTCTTTAACCGTAGGTATGACGAATTTGATTAATTTAATAGCCTTTGTAAATTAGCTTAAATTCAGTCCAACTGCATTTAACTCAAATCCAGCATAGCATTCTCTTCCAAACCATGTTGTGGAACAGATTGCCTGGTGATATTGTTCATGCTCCGAGTGTGCATGTGTTCGGATACAATAACCTGGACAAGTATTTCAGAGACAATTGATTGTGCAAGCTAGATATGGGCCTAGATGGCGTACTCAATGCTAGTAGTGAAGTAAACTGGTGCCCACAAACTGTCAAATCGTATGGAGAATTTCGTCATTTTGTGGGCAACGTTTTCGAAATTTTGTTCTCATAGTTAAAAACTGTATTAGTTATAACGTTATTTAGGAATTAAGCGATAGTTTTAAAGATGTTTTTGTGTTTATTATTGATATCTTGTTAATAGTGTGAGTTTTGCGACTCTAAAATACCAAAAAGTGCCGAGCGTGAAATTGCGTCACTTCCTTTCTATTGAAAATACACGGAGTCAGACATCTAGTGTGTACTTAATATAAAAGTCTATGATATGAGCATATCAGCTATAAGCTGTTTGCCCGTTAGAAATAATAGTAATAAAATCAATTATTGAAATCTCTGTTTTATCATTATGTACTTGCTTTTATCTATGTGGCAAATGTTTACACAAGTGTGGCAAAAATACAGTTAAAAACTATTTATAACAGTGCGATTCAAACTCGGTAGAAACAGATTTTGACTACATATGTCTATCTATTTATCTATCTATACCCTCACGCCACGTCCCTTGCAGGGTAGGCACAGAGCGCTACACAGCCCTATCCGTACACACACTCCTAGCTTCCGTCACATTCATGTAATCTGTTTTACACGCTCTCCGATTCATTTTCTTTTCCAAAACGTGTCCTACCTTGAGGATCTGGTCGACATGATCGGATCAGGCCAGTCTCCTCCTCACACCACTTCGTTCACTCAAATATATCTTTCTTGTCATCCTGTCATCCTTCATTCTCTTAACATGCCCAAACCATCTTAGTTTATTCACTTTCATTCTAGTTACAACACCATTCTTGCAGTCACTCATTTCCCGAATGACCTCATTCCCTGTCTTATCTCTCAGCGTTTTCCCACACATTCTTCTTAACGACCTCATTTCCACTGCATTCAATCCGACTACCTATGTATATATATATTGCCCCGAATGTCCACCTAGAAAAGGAGTCGTTCATTCAATGTATTGCCAAATTCTTATGTTTGTTTATTTTTCCAGGTGAAAATATGCCAATGTTTCGAAGTCGACATGCATTCTCAACATTTGATATTCGGTTGAAGACCTAAACTGCGGCAACACTCGACAAGATGTCTGACAATGGAGAAGCGGTCGGCGAGGATAACATCTGTCCGCTGCACGAGTGCGTCTTCAGGGGAGATCTACGCAAACTGTCTGCGTTGATACGGAAAAATGACGTCACGAAGAAAGACAAACACGGCAACACCGCACTACATTTGGCTGTGATGCTCGGAAGAAAAGAATGCGTACAAATATTGCTAGCTCACGGTGCACCTGTCAAAGTGAAGAACATCTTGGGATGGTCACCTCTAGCCGAAGCTATCAGTTACGGAGACAGACCGACTATATTGTCGTTGGTCCGTAAACTGAAACAACAGTCTCGGGAACAGATGGAGCAGAGAAGACCGGACTTAGTTCAAGCGTTACATCAAATAAAAGACTTTTACATGGAGCTTAAATGGGATTTCCAATCGTGGGTGCCGCTCGTGTCGAGGATCTTACCCTCTGATATATGTAAGATATATAAGTCAGGTTCCAGTATACGTCTCGATACGACGCTCGTGGACTTCTCCGACATGAAGTGGGAGAGGGGAGACATTAGTTTCATTTACAAAGGAGACGAGATTCCCAGCAAATCATTGACAGTTTTAGACAATAAGTGTAAAGTATTTCAACGTGTGAGGTACGAGGAAACTGAACTGGAGATTGAAGACGAAGTCGACATCCTAATGTCCAGTGATATCCTCGCCGCGCAGATGTCGACGAAAAGCATATCATTCACCCGAGCACAGTCCGGGTGGTTCTTCCGCGAAGACCGGAAAGAAACGGTCGCTGGACAATACCACAGCGACCTCTACTGTATAAACGGTTTAGTTTTAGAATCAAGAAAACGACGGGAGCATTTATCGATGGACGACTTGCAGAAAAACAAGGCGTTGATGGAGAGTTTTACGAGAGGGAATACTCAAGGCTTAGACTCCAACGGTGAACCTGTTCGAAGATCTTCGCTCAATCCGCCACCAGCTTGCTGGACAACGTGGGCGGATTACGTCAGCTCACCACCTGGACGCTATAACGGTCTCGGAAGGGAGCTGGTCTACAAAGAGTCGTCGAAAAACTTTCGTGCGACCGTCGCAATGAGCAATGATTTCCCGTTGAGCGTCGACATGCTGCTAGACGTCTTGGAAGTCATAGCGCCATTTAAACACTTTTCCAAGCTACGAGAATTCGTCGCACTGAAATTACCGGCGGGATTCCCTGTCAAAATCGACATACCGATTTTACCCACCGTCACGGCGAAGATTACGTTCCAACAATTTGAATTTCGCGATAATATATCATCGACGAAATTCCAAATTCCCACGGGATACGTCGAGGATCCGTTCAGGTTCCCTGACTTATGACGCTTTGATATACTAACACTGTTTGAAATGGGAGAGAGGCAACGTTGGGGATTGGAGATGTCGAAGAGCGTGCACACGAGGAAGAAGATACTCCGTCCTACTCTGCTGTCTGAAAAGGGGACAGTCTCCATAGAGTTCCCGATGCTGTTTGGTCTAGGCAGCTCGTATTCCAGTCACTGTGTCGTCTATGTTGAATGATGCTAAACGTGTAAGATTTCATTTTATTTATGTATTGTATTATTATGTTTTTCATACATTTGGCCCTCTACGTACAAACGATGTAAAATGTCAGGTTAAAAAATGGTTATGTATCATTGATCCGATATTTATTGAAATTACTATTATTATGTGTGAAGTCAAGCAGGCAGCATAAAGCTGATGTGCTTGAGCTCAAGTGTTTATGCCATCACTGTAATCTGTCAAGTCCATTCTTAAAGACATTCACACTCTCAGCAACAACCAGATCCGGGGGCAGCCTGTTCCAAGCATCCACAACTCTGTTACTGAGGAAGTGTTTATGTGGATTCTGGGCAAACACACTTCTGTTGAGCTTCAGGCTATGGCCACGCAAATGCTCATTTTGATTGCGAGTGTAGATGTTGGGCAGCTCAGGACAGTCGTAATAATCATTCAGCACCTTAAAAGTCTCAATGAGATTGTCCCTCATTCTTCTTAAATTGATTGAATTGTCTGACGGACACATCCAAATCGAAATCATCCATATAATTTTTTTGCCAGGAGTAACTATTTTCGTAGAACTGCTCGCAGCTTTGTTTTCTTCCTTCACGACTCTGAACACCGTTTTTTTTCAAGAAATATTGTTTTTTTTACCATCTCTCCGTCAGTAGTTTTTTCCCATCACCCTGAGACTCAAGACGGACAACAATAGGTCTCGTCTTTGATACCAACCTTTGATGTATATAAAGTCCCCACTCGCGTCGGCAGATCCTTGTCATCTCTCTCCTCAAGATCGGGAATTAGTATAGTAGAAGATCTATTGGTCGCCTCAAGATCATTCACACGCTCCTTCAGCATCTGGAACTGTTCCTTGAGATTTTGTAGTTGCAAATTGATGTTTGCTTTGAAGGCGGCAAACTCTCTCACCAGCGCATTGAAATCCGCCTCAGATTCAGGTGTTTTTGGCGTCTATTTTCCTCTCCATCTCATCCATTCTGGCTTGGACGAGTTACTCGACTTATTGTAAATTATTAAATCGATAAGTGTATTTTCATACTGCAATACAGTTTTAGCGTCCGAAATCGATACTGCGTCACTACTGACGAATCGCATCACTATGGCTTTTATTTTGTCATAATATGTTTGTCATAATAACAGACTGCTTCCAGCCAAGTTCTCCATCGTACAGGTGTCTGGTTGGGAGGCAACAGAATATCAGGAAATGATTCTTTTAAAGCTTGCACTTTTGTAATAAAAAAAATCACATTTTTCTTGTCTCTCCACCTCATCACCTTCCCTTTATGCTTACCCACGCTGTACCCACGGGTAACCTTCTTTGGGAAGGAGATGTTTTTTGGTACACCTTTTCGCCTAAATCGTAGAGTCCTCTGGAGTCCTAGAGGACCTCTGCTAACTCGGGCGATGTATAAAAATTGTCTGTCGTCAGGCAGTAACCCTTATTCAACAGTGGTTACATCGAGCTCGTTACAACTTTTGGGAGAAAACGGGGAGATTTTTATACGTTTGGTCAAATAGGGTATTTTTCTCTGTATAAATTATGGTGGAAAAATGTACCCTGATGAAGCTTCGCATAGCATGCACGTTTTTATGCCAAATCTTGACCTTTTTGGAGGCACGTACTGTATCCATCCCAGACTCCCATCAGTCGTTACGTTCTTTTCCATTATGTAACCTTCTTGAAACTTCCTTTGTGGGTACTGGAAAACTGGCCAGATTTTGTTTAGTTTGGGGTTGAGATGTGATGACGTATCATACACGCAAGCGGTAGCGTTCTTTTGATTTTACGATGGGTGAATGTTACACTGTTTCGTAGACGTTCCTTCGTCCGTCCGATACATAAAGTTTCCACACAGTTTCTTGCTCTTTTATGGCAATTGTTGTACCTCACTTTAGAAGGATTGTCCGCTCGCCCGCGAAGAGTCTTGAGCCATGGTTCTAAAGGATATCCTTGATCTCCCAACTTCCATGCTCCCGGCATATTCTCTTGCTGAGGATCGTGACCTTCATGCGGTACTTCTGGCCCACCCTGGTCTGTCTTCAGGCCGCTGCAATGATTCTCCAAACGTCATTTCAATGGCGTAGGTCACCTATTCGGACCATCTCATTGGTATATGTCCGTGTCGGCCAGTCATTATTATTTTTTCTAAATTGTCCGGCATATTAGCCGACCTTAAATGGGCTCGAATATCAGATGTCTCTCATATGGCGGCATCATGAACAGAGCCTGGATGTCTGGCATTTATTGAGATAACATTGCCATATGCTCTGCATATTATTTGGCAGTTAATGCTGTAGAACCCCTTTCTATAATAATAAGCTACTCTAATTTCTTCGTCTGAAGGGCCTTTTATAGAAATCTGGCTGCCATCGATACAACCTATAACTCCAGGATATCTAAATGTTCGGTAAAACTTCTGCTGTGCTAAGGATATCGCCCATGCGGTTAAAGTCTCTGTGTAGATCCTGCATTATATCTCGCGGTGACTATCAACCTGATCTTCTGAAGCCGTAAGCTCGGTGCATGTGAGGCATAGTATCTTGGCACAAGCATCACAGCTGATCACCTGTTTTTCCTCACATAATTGATGACACTTGGTGCAATTTGCCATTTTTTTGTGACACTCGATTTTTTCACAGAAAGACAAATAATTTATAGGAATTTAGTGCACCACTGTATTCTACACTTCTTAAGAGCCCGCTATTAGCAAACTGAAAATGAAATTTCGATACGCGGCGCTAGTATCGTATTGTAATATTTTGCAAAATTGAAATCAGTTTGAATGAATGTATTTTCACAAGTTAGAGAGTTAAGGTGCAATCCCACTGAGGCAAGTTTTAAACATTAACACATGATACACATAATTTATAGTCTTTCCATTAAACGAAAATACAATGCGCATATAAGTTAATTATTGGATCTGTGCGGTTTTAGCACGACAGGGACCGGAAGAATGAAAAATTAAATACATAAAGTAAATACATACAATTGTATGGTATGGCTGAGGTAAAAAAAGTAAATAAGGAATCTGCGTTATGTATTACATTGAGGGCGAAAAAATACAGTAAATAAGGTATGTGCGGAAGCTTTCACGGCCGGAGTCATCATATCTAAGTTATGTGTACTTTCCGGGCATGGAGGCCGTGGTCTAATGGTCGGGTCCCCAAGCGACCATTAGAACACGGCCTCCAAGCCCGGAAAGTAGGCAAAACTTAAGACAGTAAATAAGATTAGCACATCTACCAGGACAAAAGGAAAATGGTTTGCATTTGACTTATAAGTTTTATTAACTTTTAAGTTTGTAAAAACATGACGCGCCAAACTAATATTTCCTGAATTGCACCGTTTTAGACGCATGGTTTACGCACGCAGCTTAGCGTTGAATCAGTGGAATTGCGCCTTTATAATTATTTAACTTATAGACATTGACTGAAAAAAGTGACAAGAGTAACTGAGCACACGCAAAAACATTCTAGATTCACTTTTAGGTTATCGAATAAGAGTTAAAAAATACAATGCACCTTGTTGTGAAGTTGTCTTATATTGCTATAGATTTTCGAATAAAATAAAATTCAAACGATTTCGTAGTTTAGAAAGAATACAATTGTTCCCACATTAACAATGATTTGGAATACATTGTTTAAACTACATACGAATTTGTGATTAGAGTTATCGATCTATTCCCCGAAAATTACAATAAGAAATATTGCTATACTGCGTTTACATGATAAGGATTTACTTTCTGGGTTCCCAACCTGTGGAAAATTATGCTAGTCCGTGTACACTCCTCTACCGCAACTCATTATCCTTCCACTCAGTATGCGAACTTGAGAATCTCATTCATCATCTTCTATCATATCAGTGTTACTCATATTATTTGCGTATTTATTTTGCAATTTACATACTTATCGTTATCATAACGAAGACTCGAAAATCGTCAAGAATTGATAACATTAATTCTAAGATTTTTTCATGTTTTACTACATTATACTTTTTTACCATTGAAATCTTTTACACACATACAGTTGATGAGAGCTTACATAAATAAATATGAATATTGCGAATATATTGCTTCATGTAATTAATAGTGCCTACTGCGTCGAACTACTGGAACAGATATTTTTTTCTCTAGCATGTGACGAAGTATGACTGTGGCATGATAATGACATTAGACATTATTATTGTAACATGATTATGACAGATCCTGAAAACTAAATTTACACGTTACATTTTGTTAATAATCATTTGCCTTATGTACATTTGATAGATTTTACGATTAGGAAGAGATATACATCGGTTAAATTGGTGTTTATCTCTTAAATTCACAAAATATTCATGAAATGTCATCCGAAAAAAATGACAGCAAATTCCACGTCCGCACGCGACGGCTATTAGTCGCCAACTAATCTGATTTTTATCATTATCATTTTGTGTTTATATTATCTTATGATAATTTCAATATTTTGAAAATTTTAAATATCCAGCAAGATTAAAAACATTATGAACTACTCAGAAGTACATTAATTTGTTGGATAAAAATACAACATGAGAATGTTTTACGTCTTTAAAAAAAGCAAAATTTTCTGAAATTTTGATTAACTTATTTTCCAGAAAATCTTAAAAAAAAAATTACCAATCGCACTTTTCTTCTGTACGTTCTCGATAAAACAACCTAAGGTTTCGATATCTCGAAACAAAATGTAAAAAAAACGTGAGGATACATCTTCCTTAGAGCTCTAAACTCACCCCTTTTTTCAATATTGAAAAATACGCTCTTTTTAAAAACAACCCTGTTGCATTATCCGTAATGTTTTTTATTATTTTTTAATTGCATTCACATTCTAGAAGATAGAGCATTCATTTTCTTGGATCACAATGTTTCTAAAGTTCTTCAGTTTTGAATGGAAGGTTCCCAAAAACAACAGCAAAATCAGCGAAATCACCAAAATGCTAATAAAGGGCCCTTAATATTGTTAAATCAACACTTTTCTCAACAGTTTTACTCAAAAAAACACTTAGTTTTCGATTTTTTACGAGTACACTGACATAAAGACACAAATTTAACCTAAAAAGTTATTTTCAACATTGGGGCGTTTATTTTATTTAAATGTTTGTTTATTATTATATAACACAGAAATAAAGGAAAAAAATTAAACAAACACCACGAGAGATGTTAATAAAATAAATTGTTAGACAGAAATGGTGCACTAGGTGCATAAAATAGTTAATACGGTGGACCTGAAGATTAAATATTCTAGACTAAATTTTAAATGTTAAATTTAAATTTTAAAAATTCAGAATTTTTCCTCTCTTATAAACTAAAATGTGCTAACAATTAACATATTCAGACTTTTTCTCTGTTTGGATAAAAATATTAATACTGACAATATAATAACTTTAGTAACTTTAGTACAAGTCTCTTATAGCAATGCAACACTAGCGCCACCTGGTGGAAAGACGTCGCACTAAAATGATATGTTTCCCCAACGTCCTCCAATTTCAGAAAGGCTAAAGCTGCACATTTTTTTACTGTCATTGACGCATCCTCATTATTAGTCGTAATGAAACACCCTTAATGACCCTTGTGGAGACTTTTGGGATGCAGTTGTAATTGTTCATGCTTTCCATGTGACCTAGTGACTAGACCATACCAGATTGTTTTGGACTGTATGTCTGATAAACTCAATTTTTATTTATTTATCGCAACGTAAACGGCACCAGTGTGCTTTTGATTTTGACGATACAATTCGAAGTCGAAGCACTTTTTGCAATTTTTAAGACAGTAAGTTGTCTTTGCAAGGACTTTTCATATGTGTTTTCTATATAAAAATTGCAGCTGGAAAATTTTTATTTTCGTCGTAGACATTATTTGTTATCAAAACTCCTTCAGCTTTCCTACCAAGATTGTTATATTCCACAGGAATTTTTTTTTACTCCTTGGAGCAATCGTCTCCTTGTGATTTTTTTTCACTCTTTGGAGCAATCATTTCCGTGTGAATTTTCAGAATCACTGGACATTTTTTCACTTTTTGGAGCAATAATTTTCAAAGTTCGATCAACGGAAACAGTTGGTGTATTAGTCGTTTTTGAGCATGTCGACAACATTTCCTATATTCTGGTTGTATGACAGCGGACTGTAAGTAATCTTATTGATACTCATCGGTTACAAATAACAATACATACATTTGAGTGACTAATTGAATTTTTTTCTCATTACAATTATTGTCATTCTTATGTCTCTTTCGTTTGTTACTTTTTAAAAATGCAATATCTTCATTGGATTTATTTGTCCTAGGGTCATTCCATAGTGACGGGTGGGACATTTGTACACCAACTTAATGAAATTTATATATGTTAATTAAAGAATTACATTTTATTTGTAAGCCGTGAATCCGTATGATAGACAATTTTTATTTTCAGATTTATAATAGTGACATTTCTGTATATTTGGGATAGGTTTAATGTACTCCCATCTGGATTTCAACATGGCAGAATGGATTGCTATTTATTAGATCACTCAAGACCTCAAGCCTTTTTTTTTATGTATATTTCCACGATGAACGTGTAGCGTCGTATTTCTTGACAACCTTTAACATTTTTCCCAAACACGGCAACTTTCTTCCCGAAAGGCGCAAAGAAATTTTTTTTTTCATACTAATGATAATATGTATCACTTTTACTTCTTCACCCTCTTCACTAGGAATTGAGAACTAGGAATTCCACAATAGGTTTACAAACTGCTGAACGTTTAATCAAATAAATAGGATTGCAACCCTCTTCAGTTCACAAAATATACGTCTTAATCTTAATTAATGCACCTACGAAGTATGAGTTTCTAATACTAGAATATATTAACGACATGATTTGAAGAACTATATTAATTTAATGAAAAAAAAAAAACTAGTTATTCAGTTATTTGATCTTCGTGCTCTATAGGTAGGTACACAACATCAACACTTTCATTGCCCCACCCGCTCTCTATGACGTATGTGCCGTCCCCTTCCCTGGGTGGCACTGAGTATGTAGCCCCCGCCCCCGCTGCAGTTTGGAAAGCTAAACTGTATGCAAATAACACGTAGGTGTATAAATGAGTATAGGTAGGTACACAACATCGACACTTTCATTATTCCAGCCACTTTCTATCACGTATGTGCCGTCCCCTTCCCTGGGTGGCACTGAGTATGTAGCCCCCGCCCCCGCTGCAGTTTGGAAAGCTAAACTGTATGCAAATAACACGTAGGTGTATAAATGAGTATAGGTAGTTACACAACATCGACACTTTCATTATTCCAGCCACTTTCTATCACGTACGTGCCGTCCCCTTCCCTTGGTGTCACCGAGTAGATAGCCCCCGCCCCCGCTGCGTCCGCACCGGTGGCCAGAGCGGCGCGGATGGCATCCCCTGAGCGCGGCGACATGATTATCGCCTCGTCGAGGTTCGCCTGTGGGGTTTTATAGCCGGTTGCAGGACTTGATGCCGGCACTGCACTTGGAACATCTTCATTGGATTTGTTTGTCCCACTTTTTATTAAATCAAGACCTCAAGGCTTCTTTTAATGTTTATTTCAAGAGGACATAATTTACTTACAATTTGCATTTTTCTCTCAGAAGATATACCTCGCGGATCTTCTCGCTGGACGGGATCAGGAATAGTTTCCTTTTTTTAATATTTCTTTCGCAGAAAGTCCAATGTTTGAAATGATGATTTGCTGAATTTAGTTTTGCAGTGCAAGATGAAATCTCCTCTTATATCCTTGTCCTGTACAATGTCCTTCAAATATACTCTGTTTCTTGAATCACTGCGCAATTTATGTTGCGAAGAGTAGTCCTTATGTTGCGAAGAGTAGTCCTTATTCATGGAACATAATCTAATCTCCTGCGTTTCTTTAAATTCGTCAAATTGGTCCTGCAGTGTAGAGAGCCTTTTAGATTCAGCATCAGCCTGCAGGACCACTTGAGCATATAGTTCGGATATCTCCGTAGTGAGAGTCTTCACTTCTCGGTGAACGTTTCTGTTTGCGTTGACAAATTTAAGCAAGTCTCCAATTTTGCATTTCAATTCATCGGTCTTGGAGGAAGTTTCACATGAGTAATTTGGGCTAGAAGGCTTCTTTCGTTTCTTGACCCGTTTATCTTCTTCCATGTCTTCGTCAGGCTCCTGACATTTCCGGCTTACAGGTGAGCCTGGAAGTGTTTGACTAATTGAGTCTCGTCTTGCAAAAGGATTTACTTCAAAGTTTCCTGGCCTTTGGTTTTTTCCTATGAATTTTTCTACTATATGACATTCTTCCATACCTTCTTCCTTCTCCACTCTCCTCTCTCTTACTCCGTCTACTCTCCTCACTTCAGATCGAAAATTGCCCTCCCCAGAATCCGAGGGGCAGCCCGAAGAAACTTCGGGGGGGGGGATTCCCCACCGCTGGAAGCAGTGGCACCCCCCTGGGGTAAGTCCATATTTAATTTCGACATTCCATGTTTCGAGGTCCTGCTGTTTTCTTCGAGGCCAGCTCCTGTAGAATCTCCCGCTAACGAGCGGGTGTTGGCAGATTCATGCCACCTTTTCTGTTGGGGTAAGGTCCCTTAGAGCATGTCTGACTGTAGACTTAGGCATGCTCATGCCTAGGTTTTGGTTCGCCCCTAGTATTTGATTTCCCCGGTACCACACATATCTGTGAGGCATTCCCCTATCCACCACCTGGGGAGGCGCCCGATGGGGGACCCGAAACCCCTCACGGGAACATTTTGAACCTGTAAAAGTTTGGAAAGCTAAACTGTATGGAAATAACACGTAGGTGTATAAATGAGTAGGTATATATATTAATATAGGTAGGTACACAACATCAATACTTACGTTGCCCCAGCCACTTTCTATTACATATGTGACGTCCCCTTCCCTGGGAGGCACTGTGTATGTAGCCCCCGCTTCCTCCGCGCCGGTGGCCAGTGCGGCGCGGTCGGCATCCCCTGAGCGCGGCTACATGATTATCGCCTCGTCGAGGTTCGCCTGAGGTGTTCTAAAGCCGGTTGCAGGGCTTGATGCCGGCACTGCACTTGGAACATCTTCATTGGATATCATTTACACACTGCCATAGTTATGTAATTCTCGATTCACTATGGCATTGTTCCAAATGACCCATCACCAAAGTAATAATACTGCGGTCATATTCATTTCTTCGGTTGTTCGTTTTACGAGGGGTTGCCAGGATTTAAAGATGTCGTTAAGTCCATCCAGATATTATATCTTTCTTTATATATCTTTTTCTCTTCCTGTACAACTCTCTGTGGTGCGTGTTTTAGCCACACTTCGTTTCTATCTTCGATCGTTCTTTCCTCAGTCACATTGTTTTTTCAGTAGCTCGAATGATCACAAAATTTGAATCTTCAAGGCCTTCACATCAAAAAAAGATGTTTTGTATTGATAGTGAATGTTTTTATATTTCGTTCACTTAACCAGAATAATCCCGGGTGTCTTGAATTTTCTTCTTTTGCCTTTAATGAACCCCTTAGTTCTCCTATATTACATGGCATAGGCTGGGCAAGATCCATCCAATGGATTATGTACGTGGAGTGTATCGAACCATATTTTTTTAGTTGTTCGAATTATGACGGTTTTGAGATTTAGCGCTTCAAACGCTCGTTTCCCCTATTTGCCTCTGAAGCCGTATTACTGCCAATTTACTTGAATGCAAATGTTTCAGTATTTTATTGACTGTACCAGTAATCGTGTGGCCCGAAAACGCACAACAATATTCGCACAGTTCGGCAAAGCTTTTGTGGTAGTCAAGGTATTGTTCTAGTTTTTCCATATCCTCTACTATCTCCACTGTTAAACTTTGTATTGACGTTGTCGTCTTTCTGAACGCCCGACTCTACTTTTCGTTTTGCGTTCTCGGTGATCAGTAGGTCATAAGTACACGCCGCCTGGAAATCGCATTATACTTACCTCTCCTGGTGTGCTCCAATTCCTCCCAAGCCTTGGACTAAAGGAATTGGGAACTAGGAATTCCACAATAGGTTTACAAACTGCCGAACGTTTAATCAAGTAAATAGGATTGCAACCCTCTTCAGTTCACAAAATATACATCTCAGTCTTAATTAATGCACCTGCGAAGTATGAGTTTCTAATACTAGAATATATTAACGACATGCTTTGAAGAACTATATTAATTTAATGAAAAAAAAAAAACTAGTTATTCAGTGGTGCTTGCTCCTACCACCAACACCTTCAAAAATAGACTGGATAATATGAACACAACTTAACTGGGACTTGGGTCAAAACAGCGAAAGCTGCCTACCCAATAAAAAAAAAAAAATAATAATAGTTATTTGATCTTCGTCCCCTATAGGTAGGTACACAACATCAACACTTTCAATGCCCCACCCACTCTATGACGTATGTGCTGTCCCCTTCCCTTGGTGGCACCGAGTAGGTAGCCCCCGCCCCCTCTGCCTTCGCGCCGGTGGCCAGAGCGGCGCGGATGGCATCCCCTGAGCGCGGCGACATGACTATCGCCTCGTCGAGGTTCGCCTGTGGGGTTTTATAGCCGGTTGCAGGACTTGATGCCGGCACTGCACTTGGAACATCTTCATTGGATACCTCAAGGCTTCTTTTAATGTTTATTTCCACGATTAATGTATCAATGAATCGGTAGCGTCTTGTTTTTTAACACGCTTTATCTGACCGTTTTGAATAAAAAAAATGTAAACTTGTAATTGTACATAGGATATTAAACAAAGGGTACACTTCATCATTTACATGAATATTTTCCCAAAACTTTCTGCGATTCGGCGGCACAAGAGGACATAATTTACTTAAAATTTGCATTTTCCTCTCAGAAGATAATACCTCGCGGATCTTCTCGCTGGACGAGATCAGGAATAGTTTCCTTTTTTTTAAATATTTCTTTCGCAGAAAGTCCAATGTTTGAAATGATGATTTGCTGAATTTAGTTTTGCAGTGCAAGATGAAATCTCCTCTTACATCCTTGACCTGTACAATGTCCTTCAAATAGACTCTGTTTCTTGAATCACTGCGCAATTTATGTTGTGAAGAGTAGTCCTTATACAAATAGAAATTCCACGAAGTTAATCCGTTTGTTTGTATTGGAACATCTGCATTGGATTTGTTTGTCCCACTTTTTATTGAATCACTCAAGACTTCAAGGCTTTTTTTAATGTTCATTTCCACAATGAATGTATCGGTACCATCATGTTTTTTAACACCCTTTATCTGACCGTTTTGCGATCCAAAATATATTTTTTTCATTACTTTGTGTATCGATTCTAGATGCATGTTTGTGATGCTTCCGCATTCCCTTCGATGACAAAGAGCCCATTTTTTTTAATTCGATGAGTAATCATTTTTGAAATACTTCCCACAAGGGTTGCTCCCTCCCACTTAACTTGGATGATGAAGGAATGATATGTCCGATAACGTCAACCTTTCTCATGTTGAATTCATCGGTTACGTAACCGTTCCTCTCCTCTTAAAACCGTTGGAGCAGACTAAATCGGTCAACTGTCAGACCGTTTTACGATACGTACAGGAGTCAGTTACTGTACATTGAAGTTTTAAATCAGTTAACATTTTGAACCTGTAAAAGTTTGGAAAGCTAGACTGTATGCAAATAACACGTAGGTGTATAAATGAGTAGGTATATATATTAATATAGGTAGGTACACAACATCAATACTTACGTTGTTCCATCCGCTCTCGATAACGTATGTGCCATCCCCTTCCCTGGGGGGCACCATGTATGTAGCCCCCGCCCCCGCTGCGTCCGCGCCGGTGGCCAGAGCGGCGCTGACAGCATCCCCTGCCCGCGGCGACATGATGAACGCCTCGTCGAGGTTCGCCTGCGGGGTTTTATAGCCGGTTGCAGGACTTGATGCCGGCACTGCACTTGGAACATCTTCATTGGATATCATTTACACACTGCCATAGTTAATTCTCGATTCACTATGGCATTGTTCCAAATGACCCATCACCAAAGTAATAATTCTGCGGTCATATTTATTTCTTCTGTTGTTCGTTCTACCAGGTGTTGCCAGGATTTAAAGATGTCGTTAAGTCCGTCCAGATATTATATCATTCTTTATATAATATCTTTTTCTCCTCCTGTACAACTCTCTGTGGTGCGTGTTTTAGCCACACTTCGTTTCTATCTTCGATCGTTCTTTCCTCAGTCACATTTTTTTTCAGTAGCTCGAATGATCACAAAATTTAAATCTTCAAGGCCTTCACTTCAAAAAAAGATGTTTTGTATTGATTAGTGACTGTTTTTATATTTCGTTCACTTAACCAGAATAATCCCGGGTGTCTTGAATTTTCTTCTTTTGCCTTTAATGTACCCCTTAGTTCTCCTATATTACATGGCATAGGCTGGGCAAGATCCATCCAATGGATTATGTACGTGGAGTGTATCGAACCATATTTTTTTAGTTGTTCGAATTATGACGGTTTTGAGATTTAGCGCTTCAAAGGCTCGTTACCCCTTTTTACCCTTGAAGCCGTATTACTGCCAATTTACTTGAATGCGAATGTTTCAGTATTTTATTGACTGTACCAGTAATCGTGTGGCCCGAAAACGCACAACAATATTCGCACAGTTCGGCAAAGCTCTTGTGGAAGTCGAGGTATTGTTCTAATTTTTCCATATCCTCTACTGTCTCCACTGGTAACCATTGTATTGACGTTGTCATCTTTCTAAACGCCTTTTGCTTTGTGTTCTTGGTGACCAGTAGGTCATAAGTACACGCCTCCTGGAAATCATTTCTAAGTTGGTGATTGATTCCGTATTACTACGGTGGCCTCAGCGATCCATCTGTACGACATGTGGGATCTTGAATTATTCTAACCGAGAGAATATCTTTTTCTCCTCTCGTGCAACTCTTTGTGGTGCGTGTTTTAGCCACGCTCACTACGTCATCCCAGCTGATCGATGCACATACACAATTCGTCTCTATACACAAATGTATAAATTATTATTATTATTATTAGGTGTTATCAGACAGGCAGCTATGGTGATATGTCTGATCTCACAACAGTATTCACTCATTCAGTCTGTCAAGTCCATTTTTAAACACATTACCACCTTCACTCATTCAGTCCGTCAAGTCCATTTTCAATTACATTAACACTTTCACGCATTCAGTCTGTCAAGTCCATTTTTAAACACATTAACACTTTCGGCAACAACTAAATCCGGTGGCAGACCATTCCATGCATCCACCACTCTATTGGATAAGAAATGCTTCCAGGGATTCTGCTTGAAACTGTACTTGTTTAGCTTCAAACTGTGACCTCTCAAATTGGTGTTTTGGTTGAGGCAGAACATCAGCTTCAGCTCAGGGCAGTCATAGTGTTCGCTTAAGATTTTGTACGTTTCTATGAGATCCCCTCTCTTTCTCCGATCTTCAAGAGTAGTGAGGCCCAACACATTTAGACGTTCCTCATAGGTCAGCTCTCTGAGTCCATTCCCCATCTTCGTGAACCTTCTCTGCACCCTCTCCAGCATGCTTATGTCTTTCTCGAAATATGGATTCCAAACCTGGTAGCCATACTCCAGAACCGGTCTTACATATGTTTTGTAGATTTTAACTAGCAAGTCATGTGGTAGGTGGCTGAATGTTTTCCTTATTAAGTATGTTAGGCTGTTGGCCTTCTTGACAATTGATATTAGGTGGTTCTCCCATTTTAAGTCACAAGAGACAGTAATGCCTAAATCTTTCTGTTCATTCACCGACTTCAGAACAACGCCATCAAGGCTGTACATGATTCTCGGGTTTTTCCTGAGTTTCCTTGTGAATATGGATTTGATCTGAAAAACGCATTTTATCAAGATTCCGTTATTTGATTGGAGGATGACGGCTGTCTCAACATTGGTAGGCAGTGCCCTACTGTTATTTCACCATGCACTAGCATCATCAAAGTATTTTGTATAAATTTGTCCTTAGAAATGCTGAGTTGCTCTCTTCTGACATTGTGCACTACTCGAGTAGCCAACATGTATCTAGTAGTAGGCTGCATCCTCTTGGAAAATTTTAATTATATGGAGAAGGCTGGCCTTCTTCCTTCTACTTTCGTCTATCTATACCCTTGTCCGTTGCAGAGTAGGCAGAGAGGACAGAGCGCCAGACAGCCCTATCCTTACACACACTCCTAACCTCCGTCACATTCATGCATGCAGTCACACACGCTCTACGATTTTGATAAGATAGCTCCCACTCCCTGCCGTCCGTGTTCATTTCCGGGCACTCCAGACCACATCTCTGCCATTCCATTCACCACATCAAAATCGCTATCCTTTCTTTTCGTCTCACATAAACACAATATATCTAAGTTCCTCTCATGCAAAACATCACGCAATTCATTCAAGGTAAGAACCTTCCACATCTCCTCTTATATTCCACACACCAATCCGGCATTCTGCCCTCCTCTTTGCGCCCTCCCCGGTCTTTGACACGACGTGATGGGTGGCGAGCCTCACCGCCGCCATGCGTCAAGTACCACCACCTTACGTCTGAGGACCTATAGGTCCCGTGTTTTGGTTTCCCTCCACCATTTTTTAGTAGAAATATATATATACAAAACGGGATGCTAAATACCACCACCAGAAGTGTCCCACTAGCAGCCGAAGATAGTTCTCAAGGTCAACATCTTCGTCGAGAGTGGCCGGCACTGAGTGGGTTTTGAGTAAAAGCACTCGAAGACACACAATCACGATATTGAATCGAATGTCACTGAATAAACGACGGGTTTCCTTTCGTTGTTAATTTTAACGTGTCAACCCTCTAAGAAATTGGTTGTACGGTGCCTCTCTCCAAACACGCACCACGTATCAACAAATTTCTCGCTTTTAAACCAATAGCTTCTCATATATAACTCGAACCTCTTCACATTTCTATTCCCAATCGTATACTGCTTGATATACTTAAACCCTGTCTCGATGTGTTGCCTGGGCAATAATGGAAAACCCCACACAGGGCCACTACTCTGCGAGACAATTTATTTTTCAATAGATTGAATTCTTTACCGCATTTCCACACGCTTTTGTTAAAATGGAAGAAACACCCCTTAATATTGTTTTAATATTTAGGGCTTCAGAGGCCCGTTTACCTTTTTTGCCCCTGAAGTCGTATTTTACTGCCAATTTACTTGAAAGTGAATGCTTTTTTTGCCCCTGAAGTCGTATTTTACTGCCAATTTACTTGAAAGTGAATACTTCAAAATCTTATTGACAGTTGCAGTAATCGTGTGGCCCAAAAACGCACAATAGTACTCGCATAGCTCTGCAAAGTTCTTGTGGAAGTCGAGGTGTTCTAGTCTTTCCATATCTTCTATTGTTTCCACAGTAAACTTTATATTGACGTTGTCATCTTTCTGAACGCCTTTCGTTTTGCGTTCTCGGTGATCAGTAGGTCACAAGTGCACGCCGCCTGGAAATCATTTCTAAGTTGGTGATTGATTCCGTATTACTACGGTGGCCTCAGCGATCCATCTGTACGACATGTGGGATCTTGAATTATTCCAGTCGAAAGAATATCTTTTTCTCCTCGCGTGCAACTATTTGTGGTACGTGTTTTAGCCACGCTCACTGCGTCGTCTCAGCTGATCGATGCACATACACGATTCGTCTCTATACACAAGTGTATAAATGAATTTCCTTGTGAATATGGATTAGACCTAAAAAACACATTTTATCAAGATTCTGTTATTTGATTGGAGGATGACGGCTGTCTCAACGTTGGTAGGCAGTGCCCTACTGTTATTTTGCCATGCACTAGCATCATCAAAGTATTTTGTATAAATTCGTCCTTAGAAATGCTGAGTTGCTCTCTTCTGACATTGTGCACTACTCGAGTAGCCAACATGTATCTAGTAGTAGGCTGCATCCTCTTGGAAAATTTTAATTATATGGAGAAGGCTGGCCTTCTTCCTTCTACTTTCGTCTATCTATACCCTTGTCCGTTGCAGAGTAGGCAGAGAGGACAGAGCGCCAGACAGCCCTATCCTTACACACACTCCTAACCTCCGTCACATTCATGCATGCAGTCACACACGCTCTACGATTTTGATAAGATAGCTCCCACTCCCTGCCGTCCGTGTTCATTTCCGGGCACTCCAGACCACATCTCTGCCATTCCATTCACCACATCAAAATCGCTATCCTTTCTTTTCGTCTCACATAAACACAATATATCTAAGTTCCTCTCATGCAAAACATCACGCAATTCATTCAAGGTAAGAACCTTCCACATCTCCTCTTATATTCCACACACCAATCCGGCATTCTGCCCTCCTCTTTGCGCCCTCCCCGGTCTTTGACACGACGTGATGGGTGGCGAGCCTCACCGCCGCCATGCGTCAAGTACCACCACCTTACGTCTGAGGACCTATAGGTCCCGTGTTTTGGTTTCCCTCCACCATTTTTTAGTAGAAATATATATATACAAAACGGGATGCTAAATACCACCACCAGAAGTGTCCCACTAGCAGCCGAAGATAGTTCTCAAGGTCAACATCTTCGTCGAGAGTGGCCGGCACTGAGTGGGTTTTGAGTAAAAGCACTCGAAGACACACAATCACGATATTGAATCGAATGTCACTGAATAAACGACGGGTTTCCTTTCGTTGTTAATTTTAACGTGTCAACCCTCTAAGAAATTGGTTGTACGGTGCCTCTCTCCAAACACGCACCACGTATCAACAAATTTCTCGCTTTTAAACCAATAGCTTCTCATATATAACTCGAACCTCTTCACATTTCTATTCCCAATCGTATACTGCTTGATATACTTAAACCCTGTCTCGATGTGTTGCCTGGGCAATAATGGAAAACCCCACACAGGGCCACTACTCTGCGAGACAATTTATTTTTCAATAGATTGAATTCTTTACCGCATTTCCACACGCTTTTGTTAAAATGGAAGAAACACCCCTTAATATTGTTTTAATATTTAGGGCTTCAGAGGCCCGTTTACCTTTTTTGCCCCTGAAGTCGTATTTTACTGCCAATTTACTTGAAAGTGAATGCTTTTTTTGCCCCTGAAGTCGTATTTTACTGCCAATTTACTTGAAAGTGAATACTTCAAAATCTTATTGACAGTTGCAGTAATCGTGTGGCCCAAAAACGCACAATAGTACTCGCATAGCTCTGCAAAGTTCTTGTGGAAGTCGAGGTGTTCTAGTCTTTCCATATCTTCTATTGTTTCCACAGTAAACTTTATATTGACGTTGTCATCTTTCTGAACGCCTTTCGTTTTGCGTTCTCGGTGATCAGTAGGTCACAAGTGCACGCCGCCTGGAAATCATTTCTAAGTTGGTGATTGATTCCGTATTACTACGGTGGCCTCAGCGATCCATCTGTACGACATGTGGGATCTTGAATTATTCCAGTCGAAAGAATATCTTTTTCTCCTCGCGTGCAACTATTTGTGGTACGTGTTTTAGCCACGCTCACTGCGTCGTCTCAGCTGATCGATGCACATACACGATTCGTCTCTATACACAAGTGTATAAATGAATTTCCTTGTGAATATGGATTAGACCTAAAAAACACATTTTATCAAGATTCTGTTATTTGATTGGAGGATGACGGCTGTCTCAACGTTGGTAGGCAGTGCCCTACTGTTATTTTGCCATGCACTAGCATCATCAAAGTATTTTGTATAAATTTGTCCTTAGAAATGCTGAGTTGCTCTCTTCTGACATTGTGCACTACTCGAGTAGCCAACATGTATCTAGTAGTAGGCTGCATCCTCTTGGAAAATTTTAATTATATGGAGAAGGCTGGCCTTCTTCCTTCTACTTTCGTCTATCTATACCCTTGTCCGTTGCAGAGTAGGCAGAGAGGACAGAGCGCCAGACAGCCCTATCCTTACACACACTCCTAACCTCCGTCACATTCATGCATGCAGTCACACACGCTCTACGATTTTGATAAGATAGCTCCCACTCCCTGCCGTCCGTGTTCATTTCCGGGCACTCCAGACCACATCTCTGCCATTCCATTCACCACATCAAAATCGCTATCCTTTCTTTTCGTCTCACATAAACACAATATATCTAAGTTCCTCTCATGCAAAACATCACGCAATTCATTCAAGGTAAGAACCTTCCACATCTCCTCTTATATTCCACACACCAATCCGGCATTCTGCCCTCCTCTTTGCGCCCTCCCCGGTCTTTGACACGACGTGATGGGTGGCGAGCCTCACCGCCGCCATGCGTCAAGTACCACCACCTTACGTCTGAGGACCTATAGGTCCCGTGTTTTGGTTTCCCTCCACCATTTTTTAGTAGAAATATATATATACAAAACGGGATGCTAAATACCACCACCAGAAGTGTCCCACTAGCAGCCGAAGATAGTTCTCAAGGTCAACATCTTCGTCGAGAGTGGCCGGCACTGAGTGGGTTTTGAGTAAAAGCACTCGAAGACACACAATCACGATATTGAATCGAATGTCACTGAATAAACGACGGGTTTCCTTTCGTTGTTAATTTTAACGTGTCAACCCTCTAAGAAATTGGTTGTACGGTGCCTCTCTCCAAACACGCACCACGTATCAACAAATTTCTCGCTTTTAAACCAATAGCTTCTCATATATAACTCGAACCTCTTCACATTTCTATTCCCAATCGTATACTGCTTGATATACTTAAACCCTGTCTCGATGTGTTGCCTGGGCAATAATGGAAAACCCCACACAGGGCCACTACTCTGCGAGACAATTTATTTTTCAATAGATTGAATTCTTTACCGCATTTCCACACGCTTTTGTTAAAATGGAAGAAACACCCCTTAATATTGTTTTAATATTTAGGGCTTCAGAGGCCCGTTTACCTTTTTTGCCCCTGAAGTCGTATTTTACTGCCAATTTACTTGAAAGTGAATACTTCAAAATCTTATTGACAGTTGCAGTAATCGTGTGGCCCAAAAACGCACAATAGTACTCGCATAGCTCTGCAAAGTTCTTGTGGAAGTCGAGGTGTTCTAGTCTTTCCATATCTTCTATTGTTTCCACAGTAAACTTTATATTGACGTTGTCATCTTTCTGAACGCCTTTCGTTTTGCGTTCTCGGTGATCAGTAGGTCACAAGTGCACGCCGCCTGGAAATCATTTCTAAGTTGGTGATTGATTCCGTATTACTACGGTGGCCTCAGCGATCCATCTGTACGACATGTGGGATCTTGAATTATTCCAGTCGAAAGAATATCTTTTTCTCCTCGCGTGCAACTATTTGTGGTACGTGTTTTAGCCACGCTCACTGCGTCGTCTCAGCTGATCGATGCACATACACGATTCGTCTCTATACACAAGTGTATAAATGAATTTCCTTGTGAATATGGATTAGACCTAAAAAACACATTTTATCAAGATTCTGTTATTTGATTGGAGGATGACGGCTGTCTCAACGTTGGTAGGCAGTGCCCTACTGTTATTTCACCATGCACTAGCATCATCAAAGTATTTTGTATAAATTTGTCCTTAGAAATGCTGAGTTGCTCTCTTCTGACATTGTGCACTACTCGAGTAGCCAACATGTATCTAGTAGTAGGCTGCATCCTCTTGGAAAATTTTAATTATATGGAGAAGGCTGGCCTTCTTCCTTCTACTTTCGTCTATCTATACCCTTGTCCGTTGCAGAGTAGGCAGAGAGGACAGAGCGCCAGACAGCCCTATCCTTACACACACTCCTAACCTCCGTCACATTCATGCATGCAGTCACACACGCTCTACGATTTTGATAAGATAGCTCCCACTCCCTGCCGTCCGTGTTCATTTTCGGGCACTCCAGACCACATCTCTGCCATTCCATTCACCACATCAAAATCGCTATCCTTTCTTTTCGTCTCACATAAACACAATATATCTAAGTTCCTCTCATGCAAAACATCACGCAATTCATTCAAGGTAAGAACCTTCCACATCTCCTCTTATATTCCACACATCAATCCGGCATTCTGCCCTCCTCTTTGCGCCCTCCCCGGTCTTTGACGCGACGTGATGGGTGGCGAGCCTCACCGCCGCCATGCGTCAAGTACCACCACCTTACGTCTGAGGACCTATAGGTCCCGTGTTTTGGTTTCCCTCCACCATTTTTTAGTAGAAATATATATATACAAAACGGGATGCTAAATACCACCACCAGAAGTGTCCCACTAGCAGCCGAAGATAGTTCTCAAGGTCAACATCTTCGTCGAGAGTGGCCGGCACTGAGTGGGTTTTGAGTAAAAGCACTCGAAGACACACAATCACGATATTGAATCGAATGTCACTGAATAAACGACGGGTTTCCTTTCGTTGTTAATTTTAACGTTCCAACCCTCTAAGAAATTGGTTGTACGATGCCTCTCTCCAAACACGCACACGTATCGACAAATTTCTCGCTTTTAAACCAATAGCTTCTCATATATAACTCGAACCTCTTCACATTTCTATTCCCAATCGTATACTGCTTGATATACTTAAACCCTGTCTCGATGTGTTGCCTGGGCAATAATGGCGAAACCCCACACAGGGCCACTACTCTGCGAGACAATTTATTTTTTCAATAGATTGAATTCCTTAACGCATTTCCACACGCTTTTGTTAAAATGGAAGAAACACCCCTTAATATCGTTTTAATATTTAGGGCTTCAAAGGCCCGTTTACCTTTTTTTGCCTATTTCACTGCCAATTTACTTGAATGCGAATACTTCAGTATCTTATTAACAGTTGCAGTTATCGTGTGGCCCGCAAACGCACAACAATATTCGCATAGTTCGGCAAAGCTTTTGTGGTAGTCGAGGTATTGTTCTAATTTTTCCATATCCTCTACTGTCTCCACTGGTAAACTTTGTATTGACGTTGTCATCTTTCTGAACGCCCTTCGTTTTGCGTTCTCGGTGATCAGTAGGTCACAAGTGTACGCCGCCTGGAAATCATTTCTAAGTTGGTGACTGATTCCGCATTACTACGGTGGCCTCAATGATCCATCTGTACCTACAACAAGTGGGATCTTGAATTATTCTAACCGAGAGAATACCTTTTTCTTCTCGCGTGCAACTCTTTGTGATGCGTGTTTTAGCCACGCTCACTACGTCGTCTCAGCTGATCGATGCACTGGTACGGGTTTTGCTCCTTCTCATGAGACTCTGTACAAAATATCTACAGGGGGTGGGTTTATCCACTTCCAGGGAATTTGTAATAAACAAATTAAATAGATTTCAATAATAATTTATGATCACAAAACAACAATTTGGTAGAAAAGTTTCCTAATGTATTGGGTGCATAAAATATCACTTTCTTGAGGTGATTTTCCTTGTGTTGTATGTAAAATTAAATAGTTCCTTGATTAGTGAATTAGTTTCTTGATTAATGAATTAGTTTCTGATTAACTTCCTTCAAAACTTCAGAATGATCATCAAGCCTTTTTTTAAATTGCTTCTGGGCTATTAACATCTAGCAATGTCATTACCTGTGAAACTCTTTTCACTTACTTGGTTCGTATACAAATTCCTTTATATGAGCCAGGCGACCTCCACATCAATCATGACTTCTTTGGTAATATAAACAAATAGGAAATCTTTCTATATTAATAAATCTTAGACAACACATACAAATCCATACTCCATGACCGTCCGTCAGTCGTGTTCCTCTCCAAGCCAAAAACAAAATCCAAAACGATGCGTGAAAAATAATATTTGAATTTTGTTCCTTTTTATTTTGAATATTAGAAATTTATAATAGACTTTTTACTCTATGAACTAAACAAGCACCCAAGCACTTCCCTACCCAACATACTCGTTACAATTCCCTCTCTGCTCCGCTAAAAATTGCATAGCGAATTTTTTTTATCTTCCATTAAAAATTACGGTCATGTAGGTACTAAAGAAAATTAACAAAATTAAACTAATTGACAACAAGTTGATATAGGGAAACGCTTGGATTTTCAATGAAATTTACTGTATAACTAACAAGTCCCCAACTAAAATTCTAATACATTTCGTACATTAATAACTGAACAAACCATAACTACATGTTGTTTAAACAATAAAATAATTAAAATAACTGAATGTGGAACAATAATCTATCCCATAATCTACCTAACTTACATAACTACTAAATGTATAATACAATTATAATTATAAGATGAGTGCCAAAAGCATGTAATATTAAATTAATATACAGGGTGTTTGATAGATGGGTACAGATATTTTCAGGAGTGATAGAAGAGGTCATTTAGCATCTTTTGAACCAAACTTAGCTTAGTCAAAAGTCGCACGGTTCTCGAGATATTCGAGATTCTAACTTTTTTTTCGAAATACCCCGAATTACTCAAGTTTTAGCCCGATAGCATCGTAAGTAAAGGTACCTACTTAGTTCTATCATTCTTTTTGGTTACCTGAATATGTGTTTAGTCTATTTAAATCATAAGTTTCAATCTGAAATACAATCATGTTAAAAAAATATCGGATTAAAGTTTCGAGAAAGAGATATTTCAAAAACGAGTTACGACTTTAGAGAAGATTTTAGATAAGAAAAAAAATAACTCGTTTTTGAAATATCTCTTTTTCGAAACTTTAATCCGATATTTTTTTAACATGATTGTTTTTCAGATTGAAACTAATGATTTAAATAGACTAAACACATATTCAGGTAACAAAATAGAATGATATAACTAAGTAGGTACCTTTACTTACGATGCTATCGGGCTAAAACTCGAGTAATTCGGGGTATTTCGAAAAAAAGTTAAAATCTCGAATATCTCGAGAACCGTGCGACTTTTGACTAAGCTAAGTTTGGCTCAAAAGATGCTAAATGACCTGTACTATCACTCCTGAAGATATCTGTATCCATCTATCAAACACCCTGTAGAAGTTATATTGAACATAAATTCATTTAGTAACTTGGATCTACTATGTTTTTTTTTCACATTATTCAAACATAATATACATACATACCAATAAAATCATAATTCTCAAATCGAGAAAAGAAAAAAAAATTACATATCTTATCTTAAATGTGAGAATTGAAATCTCATAAGAGATAACTAAAACAATACATATATACTAATGTTAAAATATGAACTTACAACTAATTAAAATATTATAGGTACTAATATTTACACGTCTGCACTGTGCATGGCACGCGATTTATAAGCGATACCAACATTACAACTTTTCTTATTTATTCTCTATTATCTTGCTTTAGTGCAAGTTTTCCGCGCTAATTTGGCAACAAAAATTACCTATCACGTATGAAAAAAAAATATTTTTCCTTCTGTTGTTGATTGTTGTATACCCGCTATGCTATAAGGTATAATTTTTAACTAGTAAGGTACCTTCACCCGTACTGTTCTTGAGATATTTACATATTATTATAACTATGACATCTATTTATGTATACCTAGGCTACATGTAAGTATTATGATCCATTTCGCTCAGCTCACTCGTCTGATTTATACGTAATGTTCGTCCCTCATCATTCATACTTTGAGTTGCTCATTCGGCACACATTCAAATCTTCAATCATTCGTACATCCATCCATACTCAACTCAAAACTGGACCACATACCCACATCCACCCAGAAATACATTTTCAATAACATGACGGTTTCACAACTGCCGTCACATATTCTTTTCATCGTCATCACATCATTCTTTCATCTAGCGCACCCATAGGCAACCTTACCCATGGCACGCAAAAACCAACGTTCCAGGTATCCACGCCCGGAACGAGATCTATCCAGATCTGTAAAAAAAAACTTGTCCACACATGTTCACATTCAGTAAGTCAACATCAGGTTAGTCATCATCGGTTCGTCACAATCAAATTAAATTCGCACCATGTGTGTCAAAATTATATCATTAATACCACCATCTGACATCAATTTATTTCCCATTTCAATAATTTATTAATCAGACTTTTACAATTTGCTTTGAATTTTTGTTTATATAATTTTATTTTTATTGTTTGTAATTACTATTGACCGATTAGCTAATTGTGTACACTAATAACTGGGGGTTACTTGAACACTGCATGTGGTATACTAATATTGTAATTAACTCATAAGTAATGCCTGTATGTGTACCTTGAATAAATAAATAATAAATAAATAAAACTAAAAGTCATACCAATTCGTACTATAGATAGATTTTCCGGTCCACCTCATAGCACGAAGACCTTACTTCGCGAGTATCTCAATACTCGAAAAGACATGACCATTCCTGATCAATAAAAATAACCGGTCCACACATGATCTCAATCCGCTCACACGTATGTTGGAATGAAATTCAGCCTTTGGCAAATCCAACGGACAACAAGTCCGACACTGTAACTACTATCCCTAGTTACATTACATTCCATTGAAAACAAAACACATCCACTGTCACATCCGTGATATCAATCTATATACCTACTACCTACCCATTAGGTACACTCTGTATATAGACACGTGCCTAAAAATATGACATTTAAAAAAAAACATTGCAATACAAAATATATATAACTAGAAAATGTTCATAAAAAACACAAGTGACGGAGAATAATTAAAATTTTGCAAATATTCACATATAGTATAACAAGCCTTCAAGCAACATTAATTTGTACCTACCCTACAGCTGTCTGACGCTGAGGAGTAAGGCGCAGGGAGAGATCCACATTCTCCCTGCAGGGATAAGGAGGAGGTAGGAAATGACCACTACTAGTTGGATTGGGAGGGGATTGGGCTTAGTAGTGGTCAGCGAGGTACCTCGGGCTTGCCACACCCGTAGCTCACCGGACAGGTGAGCCCCCAGAGGGGCAAATAATTAAATAAAGCACTCCCTGTACTTCTTCAAGAAGCACTGAGCACTTTAATAACCCGTTGTTACTCGAATCTGTAAGTGAGCGAGTAAGCGAGGTACCTCGGGCTTGCCACACCCGTAGCTCACCGGACAGGTGAGCCCCCTGAGGGGCAAATAATTAAATAAAGCACTCCCTGTACTTCTTCAAGAAGCACTGAGCACTTTAACAACCCGTTGTTACTCGAATCTGTAAGTGAGCGAGTAAGCGAGGTACCTCGGGCTTGCCACACCCGTAGCTCACCGGACAGGTGAGCCCCCTGAGGGGCAAATAATTAAATAAAGCACTCCCTGTACTTCTTCAAGAAGCACTGAGCACTTTAACAACCCGTTGTTACTCGAATCTGTAAGTGAGCGAGTAAGCGAGGTACCTCGGGCTTGCCACACCCGTAGCTCACCGGACAGGTGAGCCCCCTGAGGGGCAAATAATTAAATAAAGCACTCCCTGTACTTCTTCAAGAAGCACTGAGCACTTTAACAACCCGTTGTTACTCGAATCTGTAAGTGAGCGAGTAAGCGAGGTACCTCGGGCTTTATTTGATTGTTCGTTCGAATTCGCTTCCTGCCATATCTTTAGAGGTGTGTTTTCATCCGTCACAATAGAGCTGATTGACATCGTTGTGGGATTGTTCATTCCAATTAACTTCCTGCGATTCTTTCAAATATCCCATTCCTCTGGCATTGTTTTTTTTTTCAATCGCCTTTTGGATATAATCTGTATTTGATTAATTTTGTTCAACGATAACCTAAAATCGCTAAAAAAAAGAAGTGCTAGACGGTCAGCTATTGATATTTTCAACAGATGTACCAATTTTTCCAGTATATATTTGAAACTTTGTGATATACCCATTATCACATGCAGAAGCCCATACTTTATATCTGCGCTTTATGAGTTTGTTGGGCATACATTGTTTTATGCCCGATCGCCCTTTAAATTTGATCGTCGACTCATCCACTGCTATATTTTCTTTGGGTTTGTAGAATTCTCGAAAGGTATTGCTCAGATGGATCGGTAATGGACGTACTTTATATAATTCATCATAGTTGTATTCTCCAGTCTTGGGCATTTCACTGTTTTCATTTAGGTGTACGTTGCCCAGAAGCCACGGAAATCGGTTCTTTGACATGACTGAGGATATATGTATCTCGGAACACAGGATTAGAAGACCAATAGTCTTTATATGACGGTAGTATTTTATTTCCAGGAAGTGGTTTCTTCAGGACTACTCCATAGTCATAAGCCAATTTTTGAGCCTGGTAATATGTCAAACCATATAATATTTTTGATGATGTCACGAAATACCCTCTGAGTAAATCTTCCTCATTTTTAGTAAATACACTTCGACTTGCATATTTAGATGTTAAGACGGGTCTCTAGTGTAGCGGTTATAGTATCAAACCAGTGAGTCGCCTGAACAAACGTTTCAATCTGTCGTTTCACTTTGAAACCAGTTGACCGGAAAGGGGGATAAACCATGATATTTCCTAGCGATGGTGCCTCGGTATCCGATACAGTATAATGTCGATGGACAAGCTCAACAATCAGCGAATATTTGTTATGTCGAAACCCGGCAGAATGTTTGTACGTAGAGGTCTAATAAATGCATGTATACTGAATTACTGTTTAACGACAGCCTGACCAATTAGCATATGTAATTCATTTTCAAAATCACACCGCACTATTGTAGAAAATCTTCACACATTTTTGTAATTTCCTATGGGTGTACACTGACGAAAGCAATCGGTTAACTCACTCGCTCGGTCAATTCGACCGAGTTAGTCGGTTGATTGCAAATATGTCTCCCGGCTGACCGATTGCTTTTCGTCTGTGTTACGTACATTCATTTAGTATTTGATGTTTCATATACTTTGTTTAAAAAAAATCACATCTTTGTAATGTTAAGGGCGTACATACACTCACGAAAGCAATCGGTTAACTCACTCGCTCGGTCAATTCGACCGAGTTAGTCGGTTGATTGCAAATATGTCTCCCGGCTGACCGATTGCTTTTTGTCTGTGTTGCATTAATTCATTTTTGACAGCTATTATTGTTTATTTAAATTTTGTCTGTGATTTCAGTGTTGCAGACTTAAGTCTAAATTTGTCCCGACTTTTTTTTTGTGTACATATTGTATCATATTATACCTACAACAGTCTATGTGAAAGTGTAAGATATTCCGATGAGAAATGTACCACAGTTGGTTCAAATCCCAGCTGTGATGACGTATTTACGATACTGAGTTTCAGCCTGGTGTTAAGTGTTTAGGAAAGAAAAAATAATTGGTAAACGTAGAAAAATGCCCAAAGTATTTAGGTATTATATCTAGATGAGTTTTTTTAATTAGATTTGCCAATTCCAATAATTGTAATGTAATTGAAAATACTGATACCGTATGTAGTTGCTTCAACACATGGTAAACTCGACATTTAATAATGTTCGACATTATAATAATTTATAGTTCGTATTACGGTTGCTGCATCTCTATACCCTGAGAGATTTGTACGTGAAACTAAATATTTTTGTGGATGGTTTGTCTTATTGGAATATCTTGCATTCATCTGTGTATTTAGAAATAAAGAACGGCTGTAGATTAACAATTCAAAAACACGGTTATTCTTGTTAATCGACCCGTTTGTAAAAAAGGTGTGATATAGTCAAATGTCTTAATAATAAAAATATTATGTTGTTAGTTATTATTGCTTGTTTCCCCCCTGTTTGTTGATGTACGTAGGGGATCCTGCCCTAAAATGACACAAGTTAAGAAAGGTTCAGTTTCTCTAGGTTCACAGACAATTCTCGATGCCTTTTTCGAAGGTCACCATTGGGCCGATCTGTGTGAATGGATTTGGTTGAGATGGTGCATAGGTACAGTGAAAATCCTTTGTTCTCAATATCTTCCTTTATTCACATATCAAAGTGTTATTTTTTTTATTTACTATTTGGTAATATTACATCGGTACAATTATAACTTTACATGAAAGTATAAGTGGGCACTTATACTTTCGTAAGTGTTAAGGTGTTTTAGTAGTTGGTGTTCGTTTGTATGGTTCCTTGCCATCAAATGGTTGGCGAGGTCCTTGGACCACAGGCTCTCAACCAACATATTTTTCGCATCTTTGACTAAATGTGAGTGATTCTTCTTGTGACGGCAATTTGCTCGACATCTCTCTGTTGTTTATGCCACAGACCAATCTGTCTCGTAATGCTTTGTCCAGAAATCCGCCAAATTTACATGGAATAGATAAACTTTTTATTCCTGATATGTACTCACCGACTGGCTCATGGCTATTTTTTATGTTATAAAATTCATAGCGTTTTGCAATAGTGCATTTGTTTATGTAATTTTTCCTTTTAGAGGCTGAATACACTCTTCATACGTGCATGTACTAATACGCTTCGGATACAAACTTTCTGTTAAGATCCTATATTTCTCGGCGCTACATACAGACAGATACTTTTTCTGTTTCTGGCACTTTTAATACATTAAAATACAGGTCCAACCTCAGTAAGAGAGATCAGTAAGACTTGAATTATAGGCCAAATTCTTGTATTGGTAAATCCGCTAAAAGCATTGCGACAAGCGAATGGGTTTTTCATATTATGCCTCAACAAAAAACCCCGCTATTTGAAGCTGAATCACTACTCTTTCTGGGTAACGTATGAGCCACTTAGATATGGCTTGATATGCCGTATTTTCTTCATTGTTAAAACGATAGTCGATATCATTTCAGGTTAATCCAAATAATCTGAATTCTAGCAATTCCTTTTTAATAACTCTGAAGAAGAAATCTCGTCTGCATAACTCTTTGTGACAAGAATGCCAAGCGCCAAAACTGAATACTATTCAGTCAACCGTTCAACGAGTTTTTTTTTCCGGCATTCTACTCATAAATAACGAGTGATCTCTGCCGTAAACTATTTAAAAGCTATCAGGAAACGAAACATATATATTATAAAAAGGGCCGGCCCCTCAAACAAGGTTTTGATTTAAGTTAAGGAATTTCAGAATGCAAAGGTACCGATATCTCTAGTTGACAAAAGGAATTGTATACTCACCGGGAATGTTGTACACTTTCTACAAAAATGCAACATTACCATTTGTCAAATGTTTATTTTCTGAGAAACACTTTCTATAAGTATAATTTAACCCTTGTGTGTCATTTTAGGACAGGTTCCCCTATTTTGTATAATATTATGTGAATATCAAAATTGTTGTTGTTTCCAAAAAAATTGGTGTTAGTATTAATTAAATTCTTATTGTTTTTGGACTACCAATAAAAAAGTGGTATTGAAATATTGTAATAATTATTGGTTGACTGCCAGAAATTGCTATTGATGTAATGTTTTGGGCAATTTAAAACTCACCTACAGCAGAAAATATTTTGATGGCTGTCAATGTCGAATTTATTTCATTTATTTATTCGCTGATTAAGCGAACAATTAAAAAAATACAGTAAAAGATGCACGCAGTCAAATAAATCATATAAATGGTGGTCGGTAGCCTGGTTGGTAACGCGGTCGACTGTTAATCCAGTGGGGGCGGGTTCAATCCCCGACTTACTCCACTTCACAATACAAGCTTTTTGTGAAGTGTGCAAAGATGTATTTGGGTTTATTTCGATAAACCCAGATTCATTTTCTTTAAAAAAAAATGTTCACTAGGGCGAACTTATCGCAATGCTGCGATTTATGCCAACGTGCAATAAGCCCGCTGTTGGGCACATGTAAATTTGTACTATTTGACCATTTTTGTATTTGGCCATGTTTTTCTATTTCCGTAAAATTTTGACATAAATTTGACGCTGACAGCTGTCAAAATATTCCCAAAGGCGGCTGGGATTCCTATAGTAGAAAAATAATATGTTTAATTGTAGTTATTTTAAAATATAAGTTCACAGGTATTTTTATTATATTTTATGTGTAGGTACCGAATTCTGTACTGATTTGTAAGTACAAAAATTATTTTTTTAAGTATTGTTTTTTTTTTTTTTAATTAATTAATTGCGAAAATTGTGTACCAATGTGATTATATTTAATTTATTTTTATTTTTTTATTGTTTGTGTAATGATAATTCTAAATTATTGTTGTTTATTTATTTTTATAATTTTATTTTGTAACAGGGTACCAGAAATTAACGTCAAATTGTAGTTTTTTTTTGGAAATTTCGAGAGCTGTCTTATTAAATAAAAAATAAAAACTTCATTCACGGTTGGCACAGCTGTTTGGAGCGCTGGTCTCCCAAGTGGGATATGCCGGGTTCGAATCCTTGTGTTGACGATGTATTCTGTAATTCATGATAGACTTTTTGTCTGGTGTAAAATATACAGAAAAAGTTATTTTGAAAATCACAATTTATGTTTTGTGAGAACATAGATCGGAATTTTCTACATGTCGTAGTTGAATATAACAAGTAGTTATATCTCAACAGATATAATACAGCAAAGGATGGACCTTCCATAAGACTTATGACTGATCGTCGCCTGGCTTAATGTGATCGCTTTACGCTTAAGTAACATTCACCAATTCCAGGCCATCCATTGTAAAGTGATGACATTAAGCCAGCCGACGGTCAGCAATAAGTCTGCTGGAAGGTCCATCCCTTGCTGTGTATCTGTTGAGATATAACTACTTGTTATATGTGAAAGTATTTTAGTTTGAGTTCATTTTAAAAAAACATCTTAATGTAGTCCCTACACTGTACATTAAGTTAGATGAATTTCTTGCAATGCATTAAAAGCACTAAAAAGACAGTCAAAGGTTAATTTCTTTTTTACTTTATCAATGTCTCTTTTTGTTTATTTATTTTAAACAATATTAACTTTATTTTGTATATATTTTATTTTATTAATTTTAATTTGCAAAAATTGTGTGTTTATATATTTTTTATGCACTTATTATTTGTACGATGAATTTATTATTTAAAAAAATATATATTATTTGTTTTTCAATATTTTTTATTTATTTTATTTTTACCCACAATCCCCCCTACTTTATTTTACCCCCCTAAATTCAAATGTAGTAATTTTCTTATGAAATATCTTTAGTGAAATATAAAAATAGTTGTATAATACTCTTAGGTATCAATGTTTGGATGTAACGCTCCGTTGTCAAGGTAACAATAATATGACAACAAAAAAATGTATAAGTTTTCCTAAAAAAAATTGTACTAGCAAATCAAACCATTGTCACTGAGATTATTATATTACATGCGTCTCGCGCCAGTGATAGTCTTGATGCTCCTTCGATCCTATTGGTTAATAACAACGCCTCAGATTTCATGTGAAGTTTGGACGTACGCAACCTAGAAGACTTACTTTCAAGCCCTGATTGGTTCTGGTGTCCTTTAGGTGCCCACTTAAATTAGACAGATCTGTTTAAAGTGCTTTCTCTAAAAAAAACATCCTCGTTGTAATAGCAACAGTGAAAACGCAAACATGCAGTTCACATCAAACAGTGGATTTCCAAAAAATTTTATCCCTTGAAATCTGAGGCGTTGTGATTGGTCAGATGTTAACCAATAGGATCGAAGGAGTGTCAAGATTATCACTGGTGCGAGACACAAGTATTATATTAGGGTAAATTTATAGGTGTGAGTCTGTCAATTTTGACAGCTAGTCCTATTAGCAAAGACCACCAGTTGAGAAGATTTCTCGGTCTCCACACTTAATGGTGATAGTTTTTCAGTGTCCTGGAAATGTAAATATCGTGCACAATTAATTATACTCTCAGAGTTTCTAAGCCAGTGGCGTTACAAGCACAGCTTGGTAAAAAAAATTAGACCCTGCATGACTCGCCCCCAAGTTTGGAAATTTAGAGGTGAGTTTTTTGAGAGAACGGTTTGTGGAGAAATAGAAACACACTGTATAGTAAAAATAAAATTTCATGAATTAGGCATAAAATTAAATGTAGATATTAGAAAATAATTATTGAAATATGATGTGCACTATTATACAGGGTGCAACAGAAACTTAACACTCTGTATATTATGGAAAAATAATAAAATATTAGAGAAATATAGATACTTAAAAATACTGTTTTCTATTCTGTGTAGTTTCTATGGAAAAACTAGTTTATTTCACATTTTTATAAAAAAAAAATATGATAATTACATAATGTAGGTAATTTTTCACTAAATATTGTTTGAGGTGGATATTTCATAGTTGTTTGAGAGAAAAAAAATTGTTCAAGCGAACAAACAAAAATACCATGACAATAAACGATATACGTAAGAAATAAGACAAAAGTTCACTAAAGCGAACTTATGGCAGAGTCGCCCCGGTTCGCCCTTTTTTTTTTTTTGTATAATGTATGAAAATTATTCATAACGAGTAATTTATTTGTGTATTTCAATATACAGCTATGAAATATCTCAAAATATGGAAAAAAAATGAATGTTAGATTTTTAATGTAAACTTAATTGAATGTGGATGGCTTTAATTTAATAGTAATCACAGTCTTACCCCCGTTTTCACCAACTTTTACCTAAGAAGGAAACGTCTGTTAATAGAAATGGACGGTTATATTAAAACAGTATCAAATGTACAGTCAGTGTCTATTAACATATATGAATGGTTATATTAAACAGTATCTACAGTACAGTCAATGTTTATTAATTAATGATTAAATTAAAAATAATAAATGTGTTGATGGAATCCTACAATTTGTGTAATAGAAATTAATAAATGTGACAGTTTATTTAGTAAGTTGTGTCTATAGTAACATTCTAATTATTCTGATTAAAAAATATTCCATGAATTGACAACTCAAATGGGTTGTTTTCTGAGCAGCTTCCAGAAATGCCCTCTAGGTGGCAGCACACGTGATAGGGTCTATTGTCAAAAAATCTCAGATACAAGTAGACCATGGTTGTTGAGTACATGATAGTAGCTCTATTGTAAAATCGTGTAGCCACGGTGATCCATGCGAATTATTGCGCTATTATCTTTGAAAAATATTAGTAAATATGTGTTGTCGTTTGAGGTTATGAATTCTATTTTGACAATAGACCCTATCTGTCAGTGCGCCCCTAGTGGGAAAAAAATGTAAACAAAAACCCATTGCCAATGTTTGATTTTTCGATATGATAAGAATGCTACTTTGGACACAACACCTATACATTATTTATTTAAATATTTGTTATAAATGTCAGGATGAATGTTATATGTCAATTGAAAAACAAAAAAATTGTAAAATGAATGTAAAACGAAGAAAAATAAATGTCTAAAAATTAATCAATTTGTTCTTACATTGCGTTTCACCGCTTACTTGTCACACTTTTTCTATAGAATTACTATGTAGCCAGTGGCCAAGCAGGGCCGGTTCCTCCTACAGGGCAACGGGGCGTCGCCCACCCACATTTTTGCGCTTAACATGTGTATAATATTCTTAAGTATATAATATTTTAAAACAGTTTTTTTTTTCCTAAGAATGGCTCTGTTCTGTATCTGTAAACAATGTGTGTTGTGTATATAGGGACGTTAGAAACTATCAACATGGTGCAAGTGTGCAACATGTGTTACCTTACTACCTACATACGAGACCCTAAGCCGTAACATTACGAGAATGAAAGGTCTATGACGAGAACTGCAATAAAATACTGCCGACGGGGCAACGAAGGTTTTTGTCCCGAATTTGTATTGTACATATTACCTGCTTCATGATGATTTCAAACGCGCAAAGTATAGGCAGCCTTGGGCAACAGGAATTTCGCCCGTACGGGTCCCCAGATTTTTTGCACGAGGCTTAGCAGATGGTCATAAACAAAAAGGATACATTTAATTTCTTAGCTGCAATACAATGATGATGCTTTTATGAATGGATGCTTACTTATAGTCTAACGTTGACTCCCAAAATTGCAAAACTCGTAAAACTGTTGAATTTCTACAGTACATATTGTGCATTTGCTTTGAAAACAATGTAGTCATATTCCCGAACTTTTAGATCACAATGAATTAACAGTCTTTGGTAGAGAGTAGTGTAAGCATTTCGTTAGTTATATCGTATGCGTCCCGTAGGTTTCCATAGTATAGGTACATAATGTGTAAACGAAACCTATGATATCCTTGTTTATTTTATGTTTTTGTTAATATTTAAAATATTATATATTATTAATGCGTCGATCTTAGTGTGATTCTGATAAGTGCTTTTCTGAAGATTTAGTGATTCTATACCTAAAGCCACGAAAACAAACATTGTGCGTTCATTAAAGTATTGTCAATAATAATCAGTTTTGGAATGACCACAGTTAAGAACGAGATATATCTGAACAATAATAACATTTTTAAGAAACACGGTGGATCAAGATAGGCTATGCAAGAAATGCGATTTTATTCATCAGTGATTAATTTGAATTTTATATATCTAGTGTTTGGTGACCTATTTCTTTAATAATATAGTATAATAGTATTGAAAGTTAGTACCCATTTCTTCTTCTTAATGACCTCATTTCCCCTGCATGTAGGAATAGTCGAGTAAGTCAAAAGTCTACTCACGCAAATGTAAGGGTTTGGTACCTACCAAGAATGACGTCACACTCATTTCCTACAGCATCAAGGTTTCAAATCGCATGATAAAATGGTAAAAATAGGGTTTATTTCTATTTTTTGGGGTTAATTTAACGTCTATCAAAAAACTTTTGCGGTTATTCCCTAGATTTTAATGCATATTATCAGTACAAAAAAAAATGTACTCCGCGACTTTCGGGAAACGAGTTTCCGTCTTTCGGAAAAAAGATCAGGGGTGTTTTTAAATTATTTTTTTGAGAAATCTATACAAGACATAAAAAATATTTTACGGTTATTCCCTACATAAATGTTTCTAGCCTATTTTGTTCCAAAGCATATTTAGTAACGGTTGTCGAGATATAAGGTCTCCCGTTTTTAGAAATTTTTGAAATGTCGGTAGGTATGCTTACTCTGAATCGAAATATCTATTAAAAATACTCATGGCGATGCGAGGAAAACACGCAGTCTTCTATTTTATCCAGACTTACAATGAATGGTGTTCGTGGAGGGGTCCAAGTTTTGATCGGAGAAGTAATTGGTATCTGCTAATAAGTATTCGGCAAATTTATTCTAATTAGTATCTTCTAATAAGTATCTGCGTGGTGACTAATTAGTATATTCTAGTTAGTATCTGCCTGGTGACTAACTGGTAAGTCTTTTAATTTACTGTTGGTCTTTTGTTTGCTTATCAAAAAAATAAAGTAATCAATTATTAGTTGTACGATTGCAGTTTTCGTCAATAGCGTTTCGTTTATATCATATTTATATGTAATATTACGTAACAAACATAGTGTTATGGTTTGAAATGTATGTATTGGGAGAAAAAGTGAAGGATGGCGCTGGTACTAGGTATTTATCGTTTTAGGTAGGTACATTGGATTTTAGTATCGCCCTCCTATCCCTCCAAGGCACGAGCCGTCACTGTGGCCAAGTTATATGAAACAAGGAGTACATTGCGTTTCACCGCTTACTTGTCACACTTTTTCTATAGAATTACTATGTAGCCAGTGGCCAAGTTATTTGAAACCAAATGTAGTTTTGTTTTTGAAAATCGTCACCATTTTTTTTTCAACCCATTCCAGCTCCTGAGATGGCTTCACTAGCGAATCCAGGGAAGGGGCAACCAATTTTTTGTGAGACATACTGAAGGTCGTGATGTGGTTTGTTTATTTGGAAATGTATATAATACTTTGCACAACAGTATTTATGATAAATGTTCTTTTATAAAAAAGTAATCAAAATAGCGCCACAGGCAAAATTTTATGAAACTGGTGGATATTCATACTAACTTTAGAAAACGTATGATGAAAAAATGTGTGGTAGTAATGTGATTTTTTGTGAGGTTTTATCATTTAGTATTCCAATCTCTAGGGGGGAAGGGCAGCTGACCCCCTTCGCGACGCCCATGTTTAGAGCCTTGATTTATTTTATTTATTTATTTACATTTCAAGTGAACAATTTAAATATCATACTTCTGTAGTAACTTGTGGGTGTGAAAAATATGTAAAAATCATAGGAGTATTAAAGGGAATATAAATAAAAAACTGTAAAAACATTCAATGATTGCTTTATTTTGAATACATTTTGTGCAACAAATTTATGATAAAATCACACATTATAAAAAATAAATCAAAAATACGAAGAAAACAAATTGAAATAACCCATTTAATTGACATCGCTGTACCAAATACGTTTAACGTTCAAACAATGTGTGCTGGTAAGTGTTGCCAAACAAAAAAATACAGAAATTAATAATTCAAAGTAGGTAAATAAATAAATAAATCTTTATTAGCCACATAACAAATAAACCTTATTAGACACAGAAGTATGCCAAAGGGTGGACATATTGCAAAAGCAATGTCTTACAGTCAACCCGAGAAAAGAAAAGAAAACTTATACATACTTAAATCAACCATAAATGAAATAAGGTACTTTAATATTTATGTCAGATCAATTCAGATCTATTATAACAATGTCAAGATTTTTAGGATAAAAAAAAACTTAAAAATAGGTAGGTACTTAAATAAATAAATAAAAAATACCTAAAGATTTGTAAAATTTGTAGAAAGAACACATTTAGGTACTTATAAAAAATAAATCTAAAGAAATGTTTGCGTTAATTGTGTATATTATGTTACCGGCCAAACCTGATTTCAGGACAAACGCGTAGATAAATCAATTTGGCCTGGGACAAACTAGTTTGGCCTGAAATCAGGTTTGGCCGGTAACGTATACCTATACATATATGGTATTGCACATCTGGGTCACGTTCTGTAACCGTTAAAATTCACTCAGTGATTCGCTCGATTGTTTATGGTTCCATTGTTCTCCGTTCTATCATCGGGTTGTGCGATTCAACCTGTTCTATGTGCACAGTTGACACGCTCGGTTATTGCGAATAACACCAACAATTTTGTTAGGTGACATTCGCTCGCCATAGATAATAGAATGGTCCGCACGTGTAGTTCACTCACTCGTATTAACACGCGATATGTCTATCCCTTTCTGCCAAAGAAGAGTGTTATGATATCGCTATCTCGATGTATATTTATCAACTCACTCTTATTAGTATTCTCATATCTCTATCTCTGTTTGACAATTCCAATTGGAACAATCACCCAAATGCTTTCTGCTTCGCGCGATAATCGCTCGTTGACTCGCTGTGTGAAAATTAACGGATACAGAACGTGGCCCGGTAATTATAAAAAAAAATGTGAAAAATAATTATAAGTACAATAGACAATAAAGATTTTTTACATGACTAGTGGAAATTTTAGAAACACAGCCACAATAAATTTAAACATTTAAAAATAATTTGTGCCTTTTAAAAATAATCTTTACTTATTTTAAAACTTATCAATATTTTGATTTGTACCTAAAAATATTACGACTATCTATCCATCGCATCATGCCAAGGTCCTTGCGGGGAAGGCAGAGGGAACAGAACGTCACATTGCTGCCCTATCCTTACACACATTCTTTGCTTCCGTCACATTCATACGATTTGTTATACACTCTTTCTTACTTCTTTTGCTTGTCCGTCCAAGTCCAAATAAACCCTAAATAATCCTAAAATTAGTATACCTACTTATAAAAAATATTTGGCATAATTTGTTCCATAACCGGTCATGGTCCGGAATCCGGACTATCCGGTATGGGTCCGGACCCATAACAATATTGCTCAACATGAATAAAAACCAAAAAAGACAAAAGCCCTTTAGAAATACCTATGCTCGTGGGACAAAAGCTCAAATCTAATTGGATTTTGAAAATATATAATATAAATAATAAATATAATAAAAAAATATATATAATATAAAAATATATAAGTTTTTGTTTTTTTTTGGATTTATTCATGTTGAGCAATATTCTTTAGGGTTTTTTTACGGGTTAAAAATATTTCAAGAAAAATACTTATTTTTAAAAAAGTGTGGGCATAACGCACTCGTCACATCCACTCATCCAATAACTTCATCTATTTCTCTATTTCTCAGTGTTTTTCCACACATTCTTCTCAGCGATCTCATCTCGTTATTCTTATAAAATATAAAAAACAAGAAACAATCTTAAAAAAAACTTAAAATGACTTATTCATACATTGGTTACTTTCGTACTATCTAATGATTGTTCCACGCTCACAGTTTTTCCTTCTTTCTTCTTAGAAGATCTTGGCGAGATCACTAAGTTCCTCGCGGAATGGACTGGGGTCGGCATTGAATTCTTCGAAACCTTTAAAGCGTTCTTCAGATTCTCTTTGAAACTGTAATTCCTAGCGTTGGTAAAGTTAATCTCTACATTATCGGCACTATTCAAATTGTCTCCGTTCGAATCTTTCAAATCGTTCGGTACAGACAGCTGTTTGAGTGTTTTGTGCCTTTTGGTCGAAGAGTTCGTCTCTTTGTCGAATTTGTTGTTCCCAGTGAACAGTTCGGCGGACAATTTGAGATTTGTCATGCTGTTTTCTCCGTAAAGGCCGCAAAGTGGGGTCATCGGGGCCGACATGGGCGTCCGAAGGATCGTGACGTCACCGGTTGATGTAGAAATTTGTTTGGTCCTTTGCTGCACCCTGAAACAGCACAAAATTGGTGTGAATGTTGGCAGCAGTATCAGATTTTTGTTTTGGAATCAATTTTTGTACAATTAGTTATGGATATAGAGTTGGGTATGGCTGAAGAAGGACGAATCAGGGTTGAATCCAGTAGAAATAAGATCATTGAGAAGAATGTGTGGGAAAACATTGAGAAATAGGATAAGGAATGAAGTGGTTAGATAGTTGAATTACTGTAAGTCGGATGTTGTTAGTTGTTACTAGAATGAAAGTGAATAAGTTGAGATGTAGAGGACATGTTGAGAGGATGAATGATGAAAGGATAAGAAAGAAAATATACACGGGTAAAAAGAAGAAGTGTAAGAAAACGTGGCCGTCCAAGAAGTAAAATGGCTCAAACATGTCGACCAGATACTCAATGGCGGAGGTGTTTTGACTAAAATCGTAAAGTGTGTATGACGAGTTTTATGAATGTGGCAAAAGCAAGAAGTATTTGAGGATATAGAAGTCTTGCGTTCTGCTTTTTCTGCCTACCCCGCAAGGGTTAATGTTTATCAAATGTTTATCTGGAAATATTCCTAAAGTTATTTTAGGTTTCACCTCGTGAAGATGGCGTCTGGAAAACGGCTCCAATTTAAAGCTAAGAGAACTTAGAAACATAATCTTATAATTCGTGTGGTTAGGAAAGATCTATTCAAATAAGGAGAATTAAAAAAATTACAAATTAGTTATCTAGGACATATGGTGAACAGTTTAAAAAACTCCTGCCAAAAGATATTCATGGAAAGGCATTCTAACTCCAGTTGACTGTACCGAATAAACTATGAAGATGAATTACTTATTGACACTGGAAGATACATAGATATTTATACAGAGAATGCCTACCTGGGCCTTTGATCGTGAGCTGATGCCCTGGTCGTGCTTCTCCTGAGAGGTCTGGAAGGCGTCCCCTGAGATATTCTCAGCGAACTGAAGGGCATGCGTCCCACAGTCGCCCCCTCCTTGCAAGTCACGTTGGAGGTCGTTGCTGATTTGCTGACTACTGTTGTGACAGCTGAAATAATAAGGTTTTTATAAGATTTCTGAGTCCTAAGCTATAGTTTAAGTTTACGAAACTCAAGTCAAAAATCAACCATTTTGGAGATATGCCTTTTTGAAAATAAGAGAGTCTGAATTTTTTGTCGATTTTTATTGTTACAATAATAATTTTTAATCTGTAACATTAGTTTAATTGTCCGGACTATGTCAAGTCTGTGGTTAACTCACTCACCAGTCCAGCCTTTTTGTGGTACACTTCTGGACGTAGTTTTCCCTTTATGATCTCTACCCGCCCCGAACCTGGGCCTTCTTAACACCACAAGCTTGCTCCTTGATCCGGCCAGAGCTTTCCACCCCGCCAGGAACTTGGCGCTCTTTGTGTTGGCTATTGAAACAACACGCTTGCCAAGTGGGTCGGAGAGTCTCCTGTTTTCGTTAACCTTGGGGTTCAAAGTTAGCCAGTTGGTTACGTGACACCCTACAACTCTCCAAGTTCATCACGAGAAGCTGGAAAATCTGGATTGAGTCGGAAACCAATCGGGTCCAATGCCATGCATCACTTTTAAGCAGTACCTTTTCGTTACCAGTCTTCATCAATTTGCCTCTCCTAAGCTAGGATTTAATAAAAAATTACTTACGAGTATTCTGACGTCTTCTCTGTTGCACCATTCCATATACAACAGCTGCCAAAGAACTGTGCTGAGAAGGCTGTCGTCTGCAAGCCATTGCCCTTTGTACTCGTCTCCCACACACGTAATAAGTTTCCATCTGTCCTTTTCCCTTCACAGATACGAAACCTCTGCAAGCAACTTGGTAACCTCTGGCCTCTAGAAGCTGGGGACATAGAATAACTAATTAGTAAAGGTAAGTTGAATAACTCTTGGATACATGAAGGGTTCATGGCTCAAGGAATGAAAATATAGCCCGTAAGGCTTCATATCATGATCATATTCTGCGCAGAGAAAATACAGTATTCGTAATTGCTACTGATGGGCAAAATCGAGGGTCAGCTCCTGAAAGAACGCAAAAGTCTTGGCTGCGCGACATTAAATATTGGACGATGGCAAGGCGTCAGGAGGAGCTGCTCTGAATGTCAAGGCTAGCCGACAGTTGCGCAGCTAGACTGCGCAAACTCTAACACATTCTGTCATGCATCAAACGAAACTAGTCTTGTCCTATCCAGTCATCCACAGTGAAAGCACCACTCACTTACCATAAAAAGTTTCAGTATTGTACTTTTTTAAAATCAGGATTTTTTTTAGATGGCCCAGCAGATACACTGGTAGTAACAATTGCCTTTAAAAAAATCTTTGATATCCCTATGTCTAAAAACTAAACAGTATACTGAATGTATCCAACACATCTGTCTCTAGTTACGGCAAGATGCGGAAAATGCAGTCTAAGATTGTAAAAAAATACAGTAGGATGTTGTTCGAACCTGTGCTGTGTATTTGGGTACTTGTATCTTCCCCATGGATCCAGTAGAATCCATTCTCGACGCTTCATTCACAGTATCCCCCCAGACGTCGTAAACAGGTTTTCTGGCCCCTATAACTCCGCCTACCAAAGGGCCGCAACTGATCCCTGGAAAAAAATGAGCCGTTGAGAAGCATTATAGTTTTGTCACCTAGAACTCTCTAAGAGATGTTGGGTTTTCGACGATTGCTCTTCGAAACAGGACAATGATTTGGAGCCGTCATAATTTGCTTACCAACTCTTAAGTGGAAGTCATTATAGCTGTGAATGTTGACGTCTTCAAGGCGTTGCTTCATAGCAAAGGCAAAGTCCACCAGGGCACATAAATGTTCCAGGTCATCATGGACGAACTGTAATCAAACAAAATTATTTAGCTTTCGTTTAATAGCTTATAAATTATGATACTCCTGAAATAAACAGAATGGAAGAGAAAAATATTTTTTATCACATCCAGGAGACACAGTGCAACAAGAGCAGGCATTTGGAGTGTCGTTATATGTGCCAGGACATGGTGTCAGAAGGCACGTCTCCATGATTTGCTAGATAGATTGCATTGGCTCTCCACGATCGCAGGCAGCAGATTCCTACATCTGCCATCTGTGGAGAATCTCACTACATCGACCAATTCTCGTGAGGACCCGATTTAACGGCACCCATTGACGCTTCGGGAGATCTAAATCAGGCATTTGCAGTACCACATCCTGCACCAGGCTTCAAGTATCTCTATTAGAGGCTCTCCATTCCTCCCCCATTGGTAGTGGCCATTGAAACATCCCTCAATTAGATAAAGGTCTGTCGCACTATACATAGCTGGCCTTCTAGAGCCAAGTCGAGAGTTAAGTAGTGACTGAAGATATTGATGCCTACCTTTTCTTCGGGGTTGAGTCCAGAAGCAGCCATGTAGGTGGCTCCAACAGTCTTTATCTTTTCTATACTTTTGAAGCGTGGTTCGTCCAGCAGTTCATCAAAGTCCGCTGAAAAGAACAAAATGGAACATACTTCAGAATTCGATATGTCCATTCAGTAGCCCATGGTTATTAAAATCATGATGATAAAGTCTCACCTATGATTTCGTTGAGTAACCTGATGCATTCCATACCCTTGTTGATGTCCTCTGAATAGAATTCTGTAAAGTTGGGAATACTGGCAAACATTACCCCTACTTCATCCTGCCATTGAGAGTAGAGTTCCTGAAAAATCAGACATAGCAAGTATACGTCAAAAAAGTAGCGAATAACTTGGGTAAATGTAATGAAACACGGCTATCTGAGATTATCGATCAAATTGTGGAGACAAAACTCTGAAAAATGCTAGATTTCGTCAACTTTTTAGGTATAAAATAGCGGAGATAGAAGCCACTAAACTTATATATCATTATTTTTCATACGAAGTTTGTATTAGGTGGCTCCCATCAGACCTATCTCCGCTATTCCTCACCTAAGGAATTGGTGAAATCCAGCATTAAGATTCAAAACTGAATTTAAAGGTAATTTTGTGGTATTATCTTAGCTTTAAATCGACAGCACCCAATTTGTATTGACCACGGAATCCAGCAGCTCCTGAGGCAAATTGGAAACCCATATGTTCGAGCGGAAATTTTGAGGGGATTTCGATCGCAGCATACAGGTCAACGTTAATCCTCCATTGTGTAATTTTTAGGATTAAATTCTTTTCGTGATCTATGCCTAGGAGCTGTGGCAGGAATGTACAAAGCCAAAAGAAAGGATTATGGGAATAAAGGTCGTAAGGAGCAGGAATCGGAGTGCCCTCCAAAATATCTCCTGGAATTCATTGCATTTTAGTAAAATTAGTTAGTTAATACAAGCGGCTTCCGTTAAAAGCTCTGAAAACCAAGGGTGCTGGCAGAATACAGGTGGGCCGCCCCAGATATAGCTGGCAGAAGCAGGTGATAAAGGTGTGCGAGGAGAGACTGCGGTTGGAGTGGCCAGAGGTCCTGGAAACTGCAAGTGATAGGGGCCTCTGGCGAAGATACACAGATGATTTGAGCCCCAGACCCAACCAAGGATAGAAGGGGGAAGATGATGTATGTTTGTAACAATGAACTGCACAAATTAGACTCCGACAGGTGCTGAAGGATTGACAATGCAGCCACAAGAAAGCAATATAATGACATAACATGATAGAGATCTTAATCTTCAACATACCTCTGACCTGTCTTCTTGTAAAAAATGGTGCGCCACATGGTCAGGCAGTATATTCTTCAGAAGTTGCGTGTTGTTGTGTCTAGTTTCTATCATCTCCGCCAGTTCTTGCTCCGCCTGTCTCTTCCAGAGGAAGTCTAGGCGAGAAGTGACTTCCACGAGTCTCGCATGGTATGCCACCATGATTTGAAAGACGGTAAGAAGAATCAGCATTTGAGATGATAAAGACATACCCATACTGAAAAAATATTGCTAGAAGTTAGAACAAATTGATTATACAATATACATATGACATCCTCTCACATGGTCTTTGCATGGTAGCCAACTAGAACACAAATGATTCTCCCTTTTCCGTTTCGTCACATGCATTATTTGGTGATACACTTTCTGGTATTCTATTTATTCAGAAAGCACTAATCGTTGAGAGGTTTACGAAGGTTTTCTTTTACCTCTTCTATCAGGCACTTACAGCGCCGATCTCCCAAACGGGAGATGCCAGGTTCAATCTCGGCTCTGACGATGTATTACAGACTTGACAACACAAGCTTTTAACTTACTGTGTAGTATGAACGAAAGCATTTGGGTTTGTGTGTACAGGCCCAGATCCTTTTTTTTCAAATGTACGTTTTATTTCTGTCATCCTTTCATCATTCATTCTTTCAACATGTCCATTTCAACACATTCATTCAGGCCATAGCATTCTTTTTTTTTTTTAATGAATCTGGGTTTATCGAAATAAACCCAAACACATCTTGGTTCACTTCACAGTTAGCTTGAAAAGCCTGTGTCGTGAAGTGGAGTAGGTCGGCATCGGGGATCGAACCCGCGTGTCAATACTGGACTGGATTGACAGCCGAGCGCGTTACCAACCAGGTTACCGACCACCTCACCTACAGTAACTCATTTCTTATCATATATTTTCTTCCAATGCATTTCCACATATACTGCATAACGATCTCATTTTTACAGTATCAAAATTTGTCAATTTTAATACTTACTGCTTTTTAGATTCAGGATCATTGAAGACATCGCTGAATGGAAAAAAAATCAACGCTGCAAATGTCGCCACAAGCATCACAGAAAGAAAAGTTTTGACCAAGTAGTAGAGTCTCAGGGTAGTGGTCAAAGCCACCAAACACATGATCCAGGTGAAAACTATATATTCTGGATGGAAACATATTATAAAATTCTCTGGAGGCAATTCTGAAGAATAATTTGTTGGACTAAAGATCACTGGGTTCAAAAGACTTGAATTGGTCTCGTGATCTTTCGTTTTGGGTGTTGGAAAAATATTATTATAACTGTCCTCTCCTTTGCTATGCAACACTTTTTCTTTTTTGACTTTTCCATGCGATTCAGTGGATTGGATCAAAGCCGTATTGTTCAGATTTTGGCTTTTCTTTGTTCTCATCATGATCACTGACGGTTTGTGGTTGTAATTTCTTTCTAAATCTAAGACGTCATAAAGATTTTTATTAACACTTGTATCTTTACTTCTAATCCCATCGTTCTTTAAATCCATAATGTTTTTGAAATTCAAATCTGTCAATAAATTTAATTCCGAAACGATTGTTTCTTTAAATTCTTTATTTTTTAATGTTTCTGATATATCTTTTATTGGAACTCCTTTTAGATCTTCAATCATCTTGAATTTATCTTCCCTTTTAGATCTTTTTGCGCTTATATTAAATTCATCAAACGTATCGTTGATGTTATCTGTTAAATTTTCTGAACATTCGTAATTTTTACATAATTTATAATTTCTGATTTCAACATTAGTGTCTGTTTCATTTTTCTCATCATCGGTACCATTTGAAGTTTTTTCAGTACCTCTCATAAGATCGTGAACTATCATATCTGTAATTTCATTGCTAACATTTTGATTTTCTTTATTCGCAATACTTAAATTACCTTTAACGTCCGAATGTGTATCTCGTACGTTTTTGGTAGTATGTTTATTATCTATAAAATCTATTTTTGTACCATTATTTACAATTTTGGCTTCATTATTATCTATATTGGCTAAATTTGTCATATTTTGTTCAATATTTTGATATGTTATTGGTTTTATGATATTTATTGGTCCAAAGGCGATCAAATAAACTGGCGCCGGCTCATTTTGTTTCGCTTCTTCCTCTATAGTATTTTTTACTAATGGCAATATTTCTTCATAAATTTCTGTCAGATTTTTTGCTAGTAAATGATCGCTCGTTTCGGGGTAACTGCCACAGCACAGTGAAGTAGTCTTCGGGCAGGTTATTAGGCTTATGGAACTGAAAATTGAAATATCACTCGATTTATTTTTATATGTAAGATTCAATTAATAAAATACGTTGTAAATAAAATAGCATAGCTCGTAATAGTTTGAAATATAGTAGTAATTGGTGTAAATTTTGCAACCTCCTTGGACAAGGATATTGAAGGAACGTAATTTAGGGGTAGGGTTTTCCGGGGGGCTCCCTAAAGGCTAACCCTGGGCCCACCTCTTAATAATATTTTGCTGGAAGTGCGGGTAAAGAGGTCGCTATTAATGCGTCTAAGCTACCTGGGGATGTGGAGAGTCTTAAGCCCTCGGGATTTTCCTTCATTTTATTACTCACAACCAAAACTTAAGAATATACTCTCTTGTTGAAAAATAGGATTAGACATAGCTAAACTTACCTAGCAGTCGACATCATCAGGACGATAAAACATATCAAAAAAGTTCTTCTATTTCTATTGTGAACCAAAGTGGAGGACATCTTCTGAAACACGACTGGAAGCTTTTGGAACTCTTCTGCCATAACCAAAACTGATGCTAGCGTTAGGAACAATGTGGTTAAAGACAGTGACACTATGAAGAACGTACACCTGGAAAATAATGAAGTGACGTTAATGAATTGGCTTGGGCATGTTGAGAAAATGAATGGTGAACCACTAAAAAGTCAAAACATATAATTGGGTAAAAAAGAGCCATAACGAAGCGTGATCATCTAAGACTGACCTAGATCGATAATGTCGGCCAGATCCCCAAAGACGGGTGTGTTTTGATTAAAAGAAATCGGAGAGCATGTATGGAAAATTGCATAATTGTGACGGAAGCAAAAAGTGTCTGTAAAGATAGGGCACTCTCGGCTTCTGTTTTCTCTTTCTACCCTGCAAGGGACGTAGTGTGAGGGGATAGATAAAAACCGATTTTAGAGATATTTCTGGAGTTCGATCCCTAATTGGACGTCTGGGCTCGAATCCCGGCCGCGGCAAATGGATGGACTGGAATGGGTGAATGTTACTTGAGTGTAAAGTGATCACTTTAAACCGGCTGACGATCAGTCATAAGCCTGATGGAAAGTCCATCCTTTGCTATCCATCCATTTGTTTATTGTTCTCTAATCCTCCGTTGGCCTCATTTGAGGCACTTGGAATCGTCAGTTTACGTATTAAACAAACATCACAAAATAAAATGCGATACATCAATTACAGCAAACAAGAATGAAATCAATAAGTACGTGGTTACAAAACAAAACTTAAAGCAGGTGTGGTTTAGTTCAATGCAGGTCTGGATGTAAATTGTCCAGAACTACATTACGTCAATGACAAGAGATCTGCTGTACATCCGTTGAGAATCTGACTTTCGGAGTATGGAACCAATTAGTACTTGACCAAAAATATTGAGTAAACTTACGCCGGCAACATGATGACTTGAATGATGACAATAAATAACCAAATGATATAACAGCAGAGCATGTTGGATTTGAACATGTCTTCCCTCTGACAACCAAAGTCACCTTCAAGTGATCTGTCTCTGAAGTGAAGTGTCCAAGGGCTGAGGTTGGCTGCTCTCATCCTTTTGTTGCTTTCGATTTCGATGGAATGGTCAATCATTTCGTCTATCTGGAAATATAAGCAAAATTGGGATTGCTTCTTTGTTAGGTGTCAGTCTTCGTGACAGAATTAGAAATGAGGAGATTAGCCGTCGACCAAAGGTTACCGATATCGCAGAGAGAACTGCAAAGCTTAAATGGCAATAGACAATGCATGTGGCGAGACAGGACAATGTTAAAATATGGTCACCTAGGATCCTGAAGTGGAGGCCTTGGAACAATGAAAGAGGTAAAAGAAGAGCACAAAAAGGTGTACAGAGATGGCATTGTCTAGCTTCCAAGTCATAGGTGATCCTAGATAGCCCAAAATAGAAGACATTGAGATGTGTTAGAAGATGCCTAGGATATCCAACACTGAACCGAACGTTGATTATTTAGTAAATACCTGATTTAGGTATAGCTATTTCTTTATTGATTACCTTCTCAGCTGTAGTCAATTCCACAGTGTGTATAGATTCTGGAACATTCGATTCAATTCTCGGTCTGTATGTGTTCTGTATTATCGAATCTTCATCTTTGTTTGGGTCCCTGATCTCTTGAGGGACATTTAGATACAGAGGACAAACGGGTCCATAACACTGGAATGAAAATAAGAAATTGTATACAAAATGACCTAAGTTTTCGAATAAATACAGGGATTTTTTGATTGTCTAAAATATGTCATTACGTTTTCAAATGGTCTTTCTGGTGTCCAGTCTGTAGTCATCTCATCATCCACGGTAGTTGTGGAGATACGACTTTTATTAATCTTTGCTGACATGTCCTCTTCGCTCCACAGCTTTTGAGTCAGTAAACTGGAAGGAAGTAATGAATTGTTTCAGAATTCAGAACAAGAATTGGTGAGGTCTTCCTCAGGGTTCTGTCTTGGGCCCATTTTATCATTTTTTTTTTTTGAAAAATTTGTAAAATAATCTATCTATCTATCTATACCCTCACGCCACATCCCTTGCAGGGTAGGCAGAGAGGACAGAGCGCCAGACAGCCCTATCCTTACACACACTCCTAGCTTCCGTCACATTCATGCAATTAGTCATACACGCTCTCCGATTCCTTTTACTCAAAACGCGTCCATCCTTGAGGATCTGGTCGACATGATCGGACCAGGTCAGTCTCGGACGGCCGCGCTTTCTCACCCCTCTTCGCTCATTCAGATATATCTTTTTTGTCATCCTGTCATCATTCATTCTCTCAACATGCCCAAACCATCTTAGTTTGTTTACTTTCATTCTTGTCACTACACCAGTCTTGCAGTCACTCATTTCCCTAATAACCTCATTCCTTATCTTATCTCTCAGCGTTTTCCCGCACATTCTTCTTAATGACCTCATTTCTACTGCATTCAACCCTGATTCATCCTTCTTCATCCACGTCCACGTCTCACTAGCATACATCAGGGTCGGCACCAAGACAGCATTGTGCACTAGCACTTTTGCTTTCATAGACACATTGCTACTACTAACAATCGGACCGAGCGCACCATTCGTCCTAGTACCGGCCAGCTTCCTTCTTTCAATGTCTCCATCACAGCGTCCATCTCTAGTAAACAAACTTCCCAAATATACATACTCATTCACTTGCTCCAGACAGTCATTACCAACCTTTATCACACAATTTGTCCTTATTTCCTCTCTTTCGAACACTAATACTTTCGTTTTATTTACATTCATTTTCATACCATTCATATCGCAGCTTTCGTACACACAGGATACTATCCGTTGTAACTCACATTCATCATCAGCCATCAACACTAAATCATCTGCAAACATTAACGCACATACTTTCACTCCATTTAGTTCCACACCAACATTCAGCTCATTCAGAGGACGCATGCAGTAGTCGAAGAACAGGTTGAACAACCAAGGCGACATGACGCAACCCTGTTTAACCCCTTTTGTGAGAGTGAACCACTGCGACAACGCAGCATTCACCCTGACACAAGCAGAGCTCTCCGTATATAGAGACGCGATTGCGCCAATCAGTCGGTCGCTCACCCCATATTCCGACAGTACACGCCACAGTCTTTCTCGGTCCACACGATCGTATGCCTTCTCCAGATCCACGAACGCGCAGAAGAGCCTCTGGTGTTTTGCCAGAAGCTTCTCCACGACCATCCGTAGGGAGAAGATCTGATCGGTGCACCCCCTGCCACTCATGAAAGCACCCTGCACATCCCATACTTTACTTTCAGTCACTTTTCTTACTCTTTCAATCAATACCTTTCCATACAGTTTGCCCACAGAGCTCAGCAAACTGATAGCCCGATAACTGCCGCATTCCAACCTTGAGCCTTTCCCCTTGTACAAAGGGCAGATGACTGCCCTCCTCCAATCCTCAGGAGTGCAGCCACTCTCCCAGCACAAGTTGAAGAGCCTCAGGCACCACTCGAGAATCTTCGGGCCACCTTGCTTGATGAACTCTATGGCCACACAGTCATGTCCCGCAGCTTTACCATTCTTTGCTTTTTTCAATGCAAGCACAACTTCATTCATACGTATTTCCTCGTCCTCAGCAATATTTACATTCATACTATCTGCAACATTCGTCTGGTTTGTACTAGTACCACTTTCATACAATTCTTCGAAGTATTCTTTCCATCTTTCAACAACTTCTTCTCCATTCATCACTAAATCACCATTCTTATCTTTGATGCAATTCATACTGTTTTTCTCACTTCCAGATCGCTTTCTTTTTACTTCCTTCCAGAATATTTTCAAATTCTCCTCGGCGTTCCTCGATAATTTCATACATTCCTCTTCCTCAAGTTTTCTCTTTTTCTGGCAAACCATTTCTTTCACTTCTTTCCTACACGCTTTATATATATTCTGCTTTCTTTCTTTCTCACCTCCATCATCTGGTTTCGCACCAAGCACATCATTCCACGCTTTCTTTTTCCTCACTACAGCATCCTTCACCTCATCATCCCACCACGCATCACCTTTTTTCCTTCCTACCAACGCTTCTCCACATACTTCTCTTGCACTATTTACTAGCACCTCCTTCATAACATTCCATAGTTCACTCGTCGAGCGTTCCTCATCATCATGTACTTCTAGCCTTTCGTTAGTTAGTCTTTCATATTCATCCCTAACATTCGTCTCTTTCAGTTTTTCGACCCTGATTCTCCGGACAGGCTCCAACTTCAGAGCCCTCGAGCGCCAACCGGAGAAAAGATCAATCCTTGTTATCACAAGGAAGTGATCCGTCCACAGTCCGGCGCCCCGAAATGCCCGGGTGTCCTTTGTAATAAAAATAAATAGTTAATTATTACAAGATGTGGCATACTTCAGGGCTTTTTTTTTGGCCTACAACTAAAATATGGAAAAGCACTACAGAATTGGTGATTTTTTAAATAAAAATTTGGAGTACCACAAGGTTCCGTTTTAGGCCCACTTTGAAAAATGAGTTATAAAGTTCAATCATATCTCACCTAGGTCTTGATGTTTGTTTCCTCTTACTCCTCAGAGGTTCAGCATGTCTGACTAGATATGTTTCTACCCCATGATCTCTCAAATACTGATTTCTATCTCCGCCATGTCCTGGTTCCACCTCGTAAGCACCGCACAGGGATTCAAGGGTAGCTGATGATATGTGAACTCTCCTAGAAGATATCACCAAAATATTTCACTAAGTCCATGATTTTGATCCAAAATTTTTAGGTCAACATGCAGATTTTCTCTTACCCAGGAATACCTCCGCTCTCCATATGGTTTGCCAAAGTAACGTCGTAAGACCAAACATCAAACTGCCATTTTCTTAGACCCAAAACACCACAAAGTACAGATCCGCTGTGTATTCCTATTCTCATATCGAGTTCAACCTGGAAATTAGAAAATTAAATCAGTTGACAAGTTCCACTGTTTTTATTGACAGTTAGGCATAAAGCAAAATAGAGCCATCTCGTGACATAACCAACGATAGTTTTCATATTACAATGGTAAGGTTAGTCCAATATCCAACGGCAGTGGATCATCGGGAGTATGCAACCTGTGTAGTTTCATGCTCTGTCTGATTTATAATACTAAATTTTAATCGGCTCTATCTCTGAAACCGTTCATCTGAGCAAAATTTATAAGCGTTGTTCCTGGCCTACACTTTTATGAAACTATGCTTATTTACGAAATTACAGTAACTTTGAAACATAGTTTTCTGTCAATGACTTCTACAGCAGGTCCAGACAACTTTTTGATACATACAGTTTCCAGAACAGGTTCAAGCAAGTTCAGCAGTTAGGGTCATACCTGTGTAGTTCTACTTGTGTCTCTAATGGCTCGTATCATGTGTAGTCCCATTTCTACACAGCAGAGGGCGTGATCAGACCTGGCGGCAGGGAGCCCGGACACACAGTAGTAGCAGTCTCCGAGGAGTTTGATACGAAGACAGTGATTCTCCTAAGAAAAAAGTATTGTCACTAAGCAGTTTTTGAATCAGGCATATGGAATTTAGAGTATATTTCCATTGATATAGTCTATTTTATTTTTCAGAACTCCCACGGTGATAACTTGGTTTGGTGTTGCTTGATGTAATAATAAGATATGGTTGCATTTTTTCGCTACCTACTTTGAAGTTATATTTTAGATGTGTTGTTTAAAAAAACTAGCTAATTTTTGGATTGTTAGAATAAACTGGCGGGATTATTGGAGTATTTTTTCTTTATCCAACTCGCAAAACTATCTTGCATTTAAAATAATTTCTCTAGCGCTGCTCTGTAATATTTTCGGGTTTGTAGGTTACTTGTAAAAGATACAATGTGAGAATACGGCGGACCTCTGATAGCTCTTATGACAAGATTCGACAATCAGGGCTACCAACAATACAATCTAGAACTCCACTTGCAGCTTAACTCCGCCGGTTGCCAAGATAGGGTGAATATAGATAATATAAAGTGTTTACTTACCGTAGCTAATTTATCAAACCGAGCAAACAAATCATTGAGCACTTTGACTAATTGTTGAGCACTGCAACGACTGGCCAGTTCTGAAACGAAACAATACTGTCGTTTACGGAGAGAACAGAACACACGCTTTTTGCTTCTGTCACATTCATGGAAGTCGTCATGTACACTCTACGATTCCTTTTATTCAAAACACCTCCATCCTTAAAGCAACTGGTCGACATTGTCAAACCAAGTGGTTCTTGGACGACCCCACTTCATTACACCTCTTTTTTCTCTCAGGTATATGTTTTTTGTTATTTTTTAAAAATAAATCTGGGATTATTCAAATATACCCAAATACATCTTTGTACACGAAAGCTTAAAAGCTTGTGTTGTGAAGTGGAGTAAGTCGGGGATTGAACCCGCGCCCACTGGATTAATAGTCGGGCGCGTTACCAACCAGCCTACCGACCACCTAAAAAATCCTTTCATCATTCATCCTCTTTACATGTCCCAACCATATCAACTTGTTTATTTCCATTCTAGTTACAACACCCGTTTTGCAGTCACTCAAAATTAATATTAAGTAGAAAATAATTATTTTCTTTGATTCGGAAGGACGCTATTTAAACCTATTTTGTTTATACAGGGTGTCCCGTAAGTCAACGATATCGTGAAGGGGTGATAGACCAACTCATAATAAATCAGAAAATCGAAATATGACCTTAGTAAAAAATCGCTCGTTCTCGAGATATCGGCACTTTTTTGTTTTTCGTGAAATTCGACACTTTCCTTCAGTTTTTCGATCGCCACGGTCATAAAATTCAATATTATAGAATTATAGTTTTTGATGCGTAATCTCATAATATTGAATTTTGACACCATGGCGATCGAAAAACTGAAGGAAGGTGTCGAATTTCCCGAAAATAAAAGCCGATATCTCGAGAACGAGCGATTTTTTACTAAGGTCATATTTCAATTTTCTGGTCCGTTTTGAGTTGGTCTATCACCCCTCCACGGGATATCGTTGACTTACGGGACACCCTGTAAAATTGGATTGTATCGTCTTGTACCCGTTGCCCTTCTAAGATACTTTCAGAATTAACTTCCAGAAAATTGGATTTCTCAACGTACCTGTGAATCCTTTGATGTCGGCGAACAAAATTGAAACGTTTTCGTATCTGTGTATGTAAATCTTGTGAAACTGGTTCGGCTGGAACGATCCCTTCTCCTCCTCGTGTGATATGTCCTTGATCATCTCCTTGGCGACGAAATCAGGGAGAACTGGAAGTAAGATTGGCTAATCTGAATGACTATGACTCAATTGAAATTATTTTTTTTGACCTGCCTCGCAAACTATGGGCAATGGGCTGGGCATCCTAAAGAGTATTTGAACTGGCCATGGGAGATGTGGGCCCCTCCTGCGTAAATGGGACAATGCTAGTGCGACCTGATCACATTCAGTCGATCACATTGTGGGGCACTGTCCCATCAAGAAGTTGGATTAGGATGTTTGGGAAATCCATGAGGCGACGCCAAAGGCATATGAATACTTGAGAAATATTGACGCGGAGTTCTGACTCTCAGATCTTTTGCGCAATGGTTGTTTCGCAGAGAAAATAAAATCAGGTAAGTACCTAATTTTTTTTTTAATAACAAGAGTTTTACTACTTTCTAGGGCAAAAGCCATAAATTAAGGTCCTTATCGAAAGCCTAAAATATTTACTATGATTTGTGTTTTGTTTTTTCAAAATCGAGCAAATAGTTCGTAAGTTATTTCCAAAAAACCTAAGTGAGAATTTTTGATACTCCTTAATTTCCAAAGGGTCATATCTCCAAAACGTTTGATTTTTGGTCAAGCGATCATCCATAAAAAGATTTAACATGAGAAAATACACCCCGCAGAACCGTAAAGAAAGAAATGTCACAAAATTTGCCGTAAGGGTACTCCCCTGAACAAATCCCTCTCATGAAACTGCTACTTTTAACACCCCATTGAAGTAACCAATTCTATTGAAGCATTAAGGGTAAACCCGCCTTCGCCCCTGGATGCTTCAGGAACTTCAGCTCCTATGTCATCCAGTCAAGGTTTGCCAGAAGGGCTCCCTTCAAAAAGCCCCTCCAGAAACTACCAATTGAAACAGATGAAAAATCAGTTATCTAGCTTCAATTGAAATTGGCTCAACTAGTATGAATCTAAGACCTCCGTCATACCTGAAAGAAGCAATTTCTCCTGCCTGGCATTTTCTTCCTGCGTTCTGTATCTGGTTTCCATGGCTCTATGTGTCTCCAAGAATGCCCTTCGTTGTCCTCTATCTGTCAGATATTTTGTGTACATGCCAGCCAAGTTCATGCAGAAATATATCAGAACATTGGCGAACAGCTGGCGAAGTATGCAAGGAACTGGCTGGAAAAGGATGTTGTAAAAATATTGATAAGTAAATATTTGCTCTATTGCTCCAGTGTGCTCTACAATCCATAGTACTGGTGCTGATTTCATATAGGTGTGGCTTCTCCTACTATTAATGTAGCACCATGTAGTGTAGTAGTGAGGCCAGGCATATCAGAGCAGAGCCACTTGGTAACTGACCACCAGGGGACTAGGATCTCTACAGAGTCCAGAACCATACTAGGATAGTTAGGTACTACACACCAAGTAAGTGAACACTAAAATATTGATGACAGACTCATGAAAATATTTTGCCTTCAGGGCCCTGTTGAAAAATTATGGCACAAGATGAAGCCCAAATTTGTGAAAGAAACCATGCATGAACCGATGAACGACCCAATATTTTCGCCAATTAGAAGGCCTTTAAACATCGATAATTGGCCGTTTGGGCTGTGTGTCTATGAGATGAACAGCAACACTTCCGGGACCCGCAGGAGTGTTGGGGGAAAGGGGCATGCAGAAATCGATATTAGTGTCGAATCCGTAATTTTCAATGTCGATAAGATGTATAGTAAGACTCCCGTCACCGCAGGACACTTTAATTTATGGATTTAGACAATACCATCTTACCTCACCATTGCGTCCATCAGAAAATTTCTTAACAGAAGTTATAATGATATGCGTGATGGCTGTGACTGATCCCGCTAAGAGGCACCATCTCAAAGGCAGAGGCAGCATTGCGTAGGGGACGAAGACTATAAATAGGATGTACCAGACCAGATATTGGCGATCTGTGAAGCCGAGACCTTCTCCAACGAAACCTGGAAAAATACAACAGATCAAATTCATCCAGAATTATACATATATCACAATTGATGGAGCATGCGTAAAATCGGGTATTTCCTTACACCTCTTCTTTCATCCATGTATATTTTCTTTGTTATCCTGTCATCATTCTTTTCTCAAAATGTCCAAACTATCTTAGGTTTATCACTTTCATTCACCCTAATGTCTTACAGTCACTCATCTCTCTATTAATAACCTCATTCCTTATCCTATCTCTCATTGTTTTCCCACACATTCTTCTCAACAATTGTCGTTCTTCAGCCATGTCCTTGTTTCACTAGCATACATGTAGGTTGGCACTATAATAAGACAGCATTGCTTTGGTAGCCACATTGCTACTACTAACAATTGGTCTGAGTGCACCATAGGTCCTAGTACCCAACAGCTTTCTTCTTTCAATGTCTCCATCACAGCGTCCATCTCTAGTAAACAAACTCCCCACATATACATACTCACACACTTGCTCCAGACACTCATTACCAACATTAATCCCACAATTGGTTGCTTACTGTCTTCATCTCTTGTGAACCACTATCCTGGTACTGGCTAAACTGGATATTTCGAGATTTTGAAGACTTACCTTGAGCATTGAGTAGTAGCCACGTACAAACGGCAGCCCAATGCAGATAATTGTTGGCAAAGCATCTCCAGCATGACAAAGAGCAAAGCGCAAGGTTGGCTGCGGCACCACAAGCTGTCCAGGCTATACCCTCTGCTTGCAGTTCAGCGTCATTATCGTTGGTCAGCCAGATCACAGCCAGAGCACACTGAAAAAAAAATCCTAGATGGTTATAGCTGACATCACGTTGATATGGCGAGCTGAAGAGAGTTGCAGAAGACAGAGAAGAATGGAGATTAAGATGAAGGAATTTGCTGCAAACCAATCCGCAGGATTGAAACTAGAGAAGAAGATGCACCTACATAAATACTATCTATCTATCTATACCCTCACGCCACGTCCCTTGCAGGGTAGGCAGAGAGGACAGAGCTCCAGACAACCCTATCTTACACACACTCCTAGCCTCCGTCACATTCATGCATGCAGTCATACACGATCTCCGATTCCTTTTACTCAAAATACGTCCATCTTTGAGGATCTGGTCGACATGATCGGACCAGGTCAGTCTGGGGCGGCCGCACTTCTTCACCCCTCTTCGCTCACTAATTTTTTTATTTTTTTTGTCATCCTTCATTCTCTCAACATGCCCAAACCGTCTTAGTTTATTCACTTTCATTCTTGTCACAACACCAGTAGTCTTGCAGTCACTCATTTCCCTAATAACCTCGTTCCTTATCTACATAAAAACCATTTATTTTTTTCTAGATTGGGGGGGGGGGGGGTGGCAACAACCAACCAAATTCGTATCGACGTAACTGCTATAACATTCCATTATTTCTACGGGATATTAGTTTGAGAAACATTGTTAGGGAGAAGCGATTCACTTAACAGGAAGAAATTGGCCCTTAAAACGGTTCGTTGAATTTCCATTTGCTAACGGGCGAATGTTTTTGTTGTTTTTGTTTGAATCTAGCCTTTACATTTTATTATTTTATTAAATAAACTAAGTAAATTGATAATATTGTACCGTTACTTCGCCCCTTAACGTTCCTTGATGTAACGCTGGGATGTTATAAAGCTTCGACACTGTTACTATATTAAAAATTTCAAAAAATGGGAGATCTTAGATCTCGACAACCTTACTAAATATGTTTTGGAAGAAAATACAGTAGATACCTAAATCTTTATCTAGGGAATGACCGTAAAAGATTTTTGTATATCTTGTATAGATTTCTCAAAAAATATGTGAAAAACATCTCTGATCTATTTTCCGAAAGACGGAAACTAGTTTCCCGAAAGTCGCGGTTAATTTATTTTTTTTACGGATGATACTCATTAAAATCTAGGGATAACAGTAATTTTTTTTTTATTGAAGCGAAATTAACCCAAAAAAATGGAAAAAACGCTATTTTTACCATTTTATCATGCGATTGTCACGCGATTTTGAACCTTAATGTCGTGGGAAAAGACTGTGACGTCATTCTTGGTACCAAGCCCTCAAGTTGGCATCGCCGCTTTACATAGTTGCACGAGATTTCGCTGGGTATCTCACACCCGATTAAAGTAAAAAAAGATAATTAGACGTCCGGCTCTCAGTATCAAGTATAAAATTACCTATACACAGAGGTGGGCAGTGTGGGCACTGTTAATCAAAATGTTAACTTCGTTAATCGATAATCCGTTAACTAAAAAGTTAACTTCGTTAATCGTTAAAGCATTACATTTTGAAAAATGTAACGGAAGTTAACGTTAATCCGTTAAAGCGTTAATGTAAAAAATCGCGGTTAAATGGCATGAAATAGAACTACATTAGTACAACTACTATCACATTGACACTATCGCGATGTATCCCAACAAAGTGAAATTTCTTTTCCAACTCCCAACCCACATACGATACCACACATAACCCCATACAACCCTTGGATTATCTAATGCCAGCGTCGCCAGTGGATGATGTCTATGCAAACCATCAAATATTAACGGACTAAATTAACGGAAGTAAAATGTAACGGAAGTTAAATAATCCGTCAACAATTTTTGGAGGTGAGAAAAGCGTTAAATCGTAAACCAAAATGTTAACTTCGTTAATTAACGATTAACGGATTAACGCTTTTCTGCTCAGCTCTGCCTATACATATTTAGATAGGTAGGTTTAACTTCTTTGTCATTATTTCGACCTTAGCGTAATAGTTTTAATGGAATTTTAATAAAAAACATAATAACTTTATACATCTATTATCTACCTACATTATTGTACATGTACCTATACCTAAATGTACATGAGCAAGTCCGAGTATAATCTAATTTAATTAATTTTCAAGAGTGACTATAATTAATTGAATTTAGTGAAACATCAGCTAGCTATGAAATTATTTTGATTAGGCTTATGATAGATACTGATCACCGACTGGTTTAATTGTGATCACTTTACACTTGAGTAACATTTACTAATTCCAGTCCATCCATCTGCCTCGGCCGGGAATCGACCTCAGATCTTCGACCTAACAAACCGGTACTCTGTCCTCTGTGTCATGAAGGCTTCTAACTGCTGAGATGTGGTTTGGTAACAAACCGGTACTCTGTTACATCTGTTGAGATAACCACAAGTAGAAAAGTTTTTAATTCAGCTATATTAAAGATGCTGAATTCTCTCAGGAATTCTACCAAAATAAACCCAGTATCCTTCGATATTGTTTGAGGGTCGAAAGTAAGTTTGTAATTTTGTTTACTCTTCGGTAAAAGTTCCTCTCTTGCTGGTCAAACAGAACTCCCTAGAGGCGTAGGAGAATTTCATGTGGTCTTAGCGCTAAATCAGAAGAATTTGATCGAGTTATACAACATATACCTACCAACCTTACAAAATTAGGTGCTGTGTTCGTGCTGAGAAGAATGTGTGGGAAAATTAAAGATATTTGGATAAAGAATGAGGTTATTAGTATAGAGCGGGGTCGGATTTTCACTTTTCACAGGAATAGGTCCTAAAAGTTATATATTTTTATTTTTTTCTAGGGAGTGGGGGGGGGGGCTGCCCCACCCTGCCCCCTTGGCGACGCCCATGGCCTATGTCGTAGCCAGGATTATGCTCTATCGTTACTCAAAATATGTGGTCTGAGAGTTCTTTCGTGTGAAACTGATTCCTGGACATAGGCGATTTAGTATCTACTAATTATGTTCTGTCTATCTATCTATACCCTCACGCCACGTCCCTTGCAGGTTAGGCAGAGAGTACAGAGCGCCAGACAGCCACAGCCCTATCCTAACACACACTCCTAGCCTCCGTCATATTCATGCAATTTGTCATACACGCTCTCTGATTCCTTTTACTCAAAACGCGTCCATCCTTGAGGATCCGGTCGACACGATCGGACCAGGCCAGTCTCGGGCGGCCGTGTTTCCTCACACCTCTTCTTTTGCTCAGATATATCATTTTTCTCATCCTGTCATTCTTCATTCTCTCATCATGCCCAAACCATCTTAGCTTATTACTTTACAAAAATATTGTCAGAAATTGGAAGATTGAGATTCTTACAAATACAAATATCAAAGATCAAAATAATTCACTGCGAATTCTGGTTGGAAATGGTAAACAATAATAATATTAAAATAACAACAGCCATGTTTTCCCATGATGACCTTGAGCCCTGACGGGGAGGGCAAAGAGGGCGGAGATCATATCGTCAAGTCCAATATCAACTCTCAAAGTTGCTTTTGAGAGAAAGTTAGATTTTGTATGTACCTACTTAAAATAATATAGGTTTGATATGGCCGGTCACACATCTACGGAAATTTTATAATACTGATTCAGAATGCACGGAAATCCATGAAAAAAAAATTGCGTGAACAATCGCATGATTAAATGGTAAAAATAGAGTTTTTTCTATTTTTTTGAGTTAATTTCGCTTCAGTGAAAAAACTTTTACGGTTATTCCCTAGATTTTAAAGCATATTATCAACACAAAAAAAAATTATACTCCGCGACTCTCGGGGAACGAGTTTCCCTCTGTCGGAAAAAAGATCTGAGGTGTTTTTCACATTTTTTTTTTGAAAAATACAAGATATAAAAATATTTTACGGTCATTCCCTAGATAAAGTTTCAATGTATCTACTCGACCTATTTTTCCAAAGCATATTTAGTAACGGTTGTCGAGATATAAGGTCTCCCGTTTTTATAAATTTTTGAAATGTCGGTGTGCATACTCTTAATTTAAATCTCATTTCGATAAAATTTAATAACAGGTGGGTCATTTTTGAGCGGTGGGATCTTATGGCTATATAGTATTGGGTATTATCATAATAAAACCCTCTGTTGTAAAATTAATGAAAACATCTTCTATAGTATATTGTATTGTATTGTATTGTTAGTATTTGGTATTGTTCCCTTATGTAAATTAATTAACCTGGAATCTGGGAATCTGGGATTGGAATACACGAGGGAATCAATTGGGAAATAGGAATAATAATAATTCTTCTAATAAAGGAATAACTCCCACCCCTACCTACCTGAGCAGAGAATATCAAATATTTTTAACTATGGAACCACTAGTTTATTTTTGTGAATGTGTGCCTTTGTGAAATTGGCCAGATCGAGACTGTTGACCATATAGTAGAGAGGTGTCCTGACAAGAAGTTTGCAGGGGTTCTTGAGGAAATCCATAAGGTGACGCCAAGGGCAATAGATTACTTAATAGAATACTGACGCGGAGCTATGACTCGTAGCTCGTAGATAACTTGTACAATGGTCGTGTGCATACGAAAGAAGAAGACTAGTATTTATAAAGTATTTATAGTATTTATAAAGTTTATTCCTGAATATTTTTTCATAATCTCTTCAAATTTTGGTAAATTAGACATCAATAGGTCACAGAAATAAAAAATAAATATCGCACGTGTAGTTTTTTATACGGAGTGTCCGATTTATAGGACACTCCATATATTATTTATAGGACACTATGCACTAATGGGTTAAAGTTTGCAATACTAAGGCTGACCACAATCGGCCCGAAGTTCAGTTCCGGAATCGACCGTTTTGCAAAAAGGTTCCGACCAAAACCTCTTTCTGAATTTAAAATCGGGGTGACGCTGAATTCAGAGAAAGGTTTTGATCGGAACTTTTTTGCAAAGCGGTCGATTCCGGAACTGAACTTCGGGACGTGTGTGGCCAGCCATAAAGTTAAAAATATCAATACAATTATGGTTTACAGCCAAACAATACACGGTTAATAATAGTTGGTTGTAAGACGCCCAAGGCGCCCGTTGAGAGATTATACAGGTGTCCCGGAAATCAACGTCATCCCGTGAGGGGGTGATATTCCTAACGCATAGGCTCCCCACACACGTCCGGAAGTTCAGTTACCTGAATCGACCGTTTGCAAAGAAGCTTCGACCAAAACCTCTTTCTGAATTCAAAATCAGGGTAACACTGAATTCAGAGAGACGTTTTGGTCGGAGTTCGTTTGCAAACGGTCGATTCAACTAACTGAATTTTGCGGACGTGTGTGAGGAGCCATAACTGACCAGAATATCAAAATATGGACCTTAGTGAAAAATCGCTCGTTCCGCGATATTCGATTACTTAAGTACTTTTAGGATACATATTTTAATTGCAATCCTTTTTTAAATAAAAAGGATCTGGGCTTGCATACACAAACCCAAATACTTTTCTCCAAAACTTGCTCTAGGCTAAAAGCCTGTATCGCAAAGTGTGGAATACATCGCCAGCGCCGAGGTTTGAACCTGGCACCTCCCGCTCGAGAGACTGCCGCCTCAAACAACTGCGCCAACCATGTACATGTACATTGATCGTATGAACGATACCGGGTTTATTATTTGTCAAAGGCACACATATCCCGTGTTTTCTGTGAAAAGAAAACCCTTTGGAATCTATAACATAATTTTCTAGACGTGCGTAGGGATGGCACCTCCCGCTCGAGAGACTGCCGCCTCAAACAACTGAGTCAACCATGTACTAATATTGTACGATACAATATTCAGTTTCTCCGATTAACGGATCTAAAACCGAATACTGTATCGGGAAAATTGGAAGATGGAATAATTAGGAAAGAAACAGTGGAACTTACCCCAATCCTCCAATGTTATGATGTCGCTGGTTTTTGATGTTAACTGTTGAATAAAGTTCTCGATGCGTTTTTATTAATGGATAATGATGATTAGATATTATATGTAGTTAGATTAGATAGATAGTAACACACACACACACACACAGTAAGAAAAAGTTGTAATAGATTTAAACCGAAAGTGAACCGCCGTAATTTTAATGATGTTTTAATATGTACCGCCGTAGTGTAGGTAAGTTTGTAACGGAATGAGAACACAATGACAAGTGGAAACAGGAAAAATAGATAAAGGAATCAGGTACTCATCCGGTGTTGCCATTGTCGACGTATGATTTTCGATGAAGCTGCAACACTTCGATTTGATATCGAACATCCTCCCCGCCGCAAAAAGTTAAGTTACCCCAAGAAAAAAAAAAAGAAAAATCACGATTGTGAAAAATGATTCAAAACACACCCACATGAATTTGAAATGAAGTTATCTCCTTATAACCACTTACATGTATGTAATGTGATTAACCCAACAAAAAAGTTTCCCATACGAAACGATAAAAGAAAACAATATAGCATATAGCTAAAAAAATACCTTATAAACTTACTTAATCTATATTATACTTTTCGACTTTCGTTAGAAAACTGTTCTCTTGCTTGATATGGTGACGAGGCCACTCCGAATGTTACCGTTGTAAGCCTGTAAATTTGTATCGGATCCGCAGGAGAATTTCTCCTCATATTTTCCCTTGATTTTTCCCAATATAACCCAACCAAAAATAGTAGAGTGCGCCGAGGGCAAATCTCTGTTAAATGTAACTATCTGTCCGTTTATAATCTCGTTGTAAATGTCCACACCCAATAACATTTCGATTGGACGAGATTTATAAAATTCCGAATCCGCTAACTTCAAATGTGGGTATTCCTGTAATATATCCGATGTGAGCATCCTTGATGGCAAATCACCGCTTATAGTTTCGAGTACTAATGCTGAAACAGTTATCTGTGGCGTGTCCGTAAATGTAGGTGATATAACGCATGTTACTTCACCGGACATCTTTTTTATATTTTGATTTCCGACGCTGTAAGCAGTTTTTCTTGTAAAGTGTTTTCTTAGCCCGAGGCGTGTCACGCATTTGTCTGTTATCAAACAACATTCACTTCCTGAATCAATAAGTGCCCTCACAGTTTGAGAATGACCGAAATTATCCTTTACGTGTATCATTGCCGTTCCCAATAAAGTCATGTTTGGAACATTGCTTGTCCTTTGAGTAGAATGAAGTATTGATGTGCCCATATTTTCGTTTTCACGAATTTCAACATTCGCTGAAGTGGATGGTTGGGGATCTCTTACTTCATCGTAATGTAACAATGAATGGTGATTCCGATTACAGGATTTGCATAAACTACTTGACGTACATTCTTTCACTGGATGTTTACGCAAACAGTTCCAGCATAACCGTCTTTTTTTTACTGTTTGTCGCCGTTGGCTGTGATTCATGTTAAGGAATTTACGACATGTCGTAATGTAGTGTGTATCCCCATCGCAGCATACACACTTACGTGCAACTCCGCCGAAAAAAGTACTTAATCTGTTTGGTCCGTGATTGTCACGACTATTGCTGCTTATATCCGATTTTTTACGCGCGCACGATTCCTCTGCTCTACATTCTATTTCTAAAAAATCCATCAATTGAGTAAATTCTGGAATCTCTAGACTATTAAATTTTAATTCGAATCTGTTTCTCAATTCCGGGTTTAGTTTTTGCATTAAAATATGTAACAGTATGAAAGACCATCCGTCCACCTTAAATTTGAGAGCTTGTAGAGCCAATATATTTTCCAGAATAACATTAATAAATTCTCGCAGTTTTATTCTATTGTTTGATAGATTCGGCAAATTCAATATTAAATCTAGATGTTTCTCAGCTATTAGTCTTGGATTATAGTATCTTTGATTTAATAAATCCATGGCGACCTGATAATTTTCGTTTGAAATAGTCAAATGCTTAATTAGTTGATATGCTTCTCCACTTAAACATGATATTAAATAATGTAGTTTTTGTATTGGAGGAATTGCTAGCTCCTCATGAACCAAACTGTCGAAAACATTCTTAAAACTCGGAAACATTGTGATATCACCACTGAATGATGGTAGTTTTATTTTTGGAATTGAGAATTGAGTTTTACCGACTTTATTATCCCTTGAATCTGTATCCGCTAAAGTTTCGTTGTGTTCCGTCTTGAATAGGTTGTGGGTGACACCCTTTATTTTATACATCAAATTTTCATAGTGCATGTATTCTGATAAATGACCTTCGCCGTCAAAGCCCGCTTTTTTAGCGGCTTCAATTGAAACATACTGTTTCACAAACGTTTCCCATAGTGTGTCTATTCCTTCCGCTCTAATTTTGAATTCACGCATTTGTGCATCGTCCAGACCTTCTGTCTTGTTTGCTAAATCCCATAATGTATCGATAGACAGTTTACTTAGTTTGTATTTGATTTCACCCGCCATGTTGTATACACACCCGTTTTCTACTTAAACTTAAAGAAATAATACAAAAAAATCACTCCGAATGAAATGAAACAAAACAAAATAATGTTTTCCCAAAAGTATCCTGCTGTAATATTTGTTATGAATAAAGTTTTGACAACCGTGCTTTCTCTTATAGTATAAAAGTAAACAAGCCGCCGCGCGCCGTTCCCGCGAACGTCACGCGATGAGTAGGTACCGATTACCCAAGAAAATAATATTACCGCGCCGAAAAATTAAATTGTTGCAACCTCATACAAAAAACATGAATCGAAAACTCTTCCAACATCCGGAACGAATGGAACAGAAAAATGTACGATACAATATTCAGTTTCTCCGATTAACGGATCTAAAACAGAATACTGTGTCGGGAAAATTGGAAGATGGAATAATTAGGAAAGAAACAGTGGAACTTACCCCAATCCTCCAATGTTATGATGTCGCTGGTTTTTGATGTTAACTGTTGAATAAAGTTCTCGATGCGTTTTTATTAATGGATAATGATGATTAGATATTATATGTAGTTAGATTAGATAGATAGTAACACACACACACACACACAGTAAGAAAAAGTTGTAATAGATTTAAACCGAAAGTGAACCGCCGTAATTTTAATGATGTTTTAATATGTACCGCCGTAGTGTAGGTAAGTTTGTACCGGAATGAGAACACAATGACAAGTGGAAACAGGAAAAATAGATAAAGGAATCAGGTACTCATCCGGTGTTGCCATTGTCGACGTATGATTTTCGATGAAGCTGCAACACTTCGATTTGATATCGAACAAATATTGTGATAAATAAATAAATCTAAGTTGATACTTCCCAGCGGGGATACACGCACCACAGATTGAGCGACATCTGGTAAAGGAGAGGTGTATAGTAGTGAAGCAATTCAAGATGGAATCACCTGCTGAATAATGAAGTGAGCTGTTTCCATTTGTTTGCTTAACTTCCCATGAGGGCTTACGAATATATTCGAATAATAGTCACGCTTATCACTGACTTTAAGGGCATGGCACCAGGAATGACGTCACAGTCTTTTCCCACGGCATTAAGGTTCAAAATCGCGTGACAATCGCATGATAAAATGGTAAAAATAGCGTTTTTTCCATTTTTTGGGGTTAATTTTGCGTCTATCAAAAATTTTTTACGGTTATTCCCTAGATTTTAATGCATATTATCAGTAAAAAAAAAATTTTACTCCGCGACTTTCGGGAAACGAGTTTCCGTCTTTCGGAGAAAAGGTCAGAGGCGTTTTTAATTATTATTTTTGAGAAATCTATACAAGACATAAAAAATCTTTTACGGTTATTCCCTAGATAAAGGTTCAATGTATCTACCCTATTTTGTTCCAAAGCATATTTAGTAACGGTTGTCGAGATATAAGGTCTCCCGTTTTTAGAATTTTTTGAAATGTCGGTATGCACACTCTTAACACTGAAATTTTCTCAAAAACAGGATCGAAAAATTGGTACCTACACTGTGAAACGTTCTAGTCTCTCGTGATGTTATTTTTCATACATTCAAATCATCAAAGTGGACAATTTTGCAGGTTTTAAAACAAGAATATAAAAAAAAATATCGTGAACATTATTTTATACAAAAATCCCTAAAACAATAAAAAAAAAACAAAAATATTTTTGAAAAACCAAAACGGGTTTTTGTTATGTTTTTTTCAGTATGGTTCTTCTTACTTTCAAAGCCACATTCTTTTTGATATAATGTTTCAATTACGATATTTTCCAAGATGAAGGTCGAAATATCACATCAAATATGCGAAAATTCGCGCTATTCTTGTAAAATGTACTAAAAATCGCGTTTTACTTGTAAAAAGCACAAAATTCGCGAATAAAATTGATTTATATAGATCTCGAAATTGTCCAGTCTCTGCAGCCATTGGTTATTCCGAGTTTACTTACCTTAAGGAGTATATCCACGAGGTTGACTATGATGAGGGACTTCTGTCTTTGTCTGTGGGAGTACTTCAGGTATGACAGTTCCAAGTGGGAGTCCTGGAAAAGAAATAATAGATGAGTCAAGAAAACCAGTTCTCTCAACAGAGACGATCAATAGGCGTTCCGATGCTTACAAAACAATAATGAAATAAAAATATTTTTTGCAATTATCAATTGAAACGTGTTTATGATAAAACATTGAAGGACTCCCACGGGCTTAAGGCCCTCCGCATCCCCGGGTAGCACAGGCGCATATCGCGTCCTCTTTACCCGCACTTCTTGGCAAAATCTTTTTAAGAGGTGGGCTCAGGGTTAGCCAGAAGGGAGCCCCCCGACAAACCCCACCCCTAACTTACATTCCTTCAGTGTCCTTGTCCAAGGATGGAAACATATTTACAATTATTTACAGATACATACATGAGTACAAAAAAGAAAAGAAAATGATAAAACAGTACATACCACAATTTTAAACTGTTTATTTATCTATCTATATCCTAACGCCGCGTCTCTTGCAGGGTAGGCAGAGGGGACAGATCGCCAGACAGCCCTATCCTTACACCCACTCCTAGCCTCCGTCACATTCACGCAAGCAGTCATACACGCTCTCCGATTCCTTTTACTCAAAACGCGTCCATCCTTGAGGATCTGGTCGACATGATCGGACCAGCTCAGTCTCGAGCGGCCGCGCTTGATCACCCCTCTTTGCTCATTCAATTTTTTTTTGTCATACTGTTATCTTTCATTCTCTCAACATTCCCACACCATCTTAGTTAAACTGTCACCTAAAGCAATAATATGTGTGCAACATTTCAAGGTGATGGGACATTGGGAAGTTATTTAAATTTGAAGATGAAAATGTAGACGCAGACAACAATGTTAGGTGAAGTAAAATAAAATGGATCCCACCGGGAAAATAAACAGAGAAATGAATATGCGGCCTACAAAAATATTAGCATTGGGATAAGAATTTTTCATTATTTTCTTGTTATTTCCATACAAATGGACCGTTTATATTAAAATCTACTGCAAGAATATTAAGGCTCCCGACCCAACTATGACGCCACCGTAATTTCCCACAGCATTGAGGTTCAAAATCGCATGATAAAAAGGTAAAATAGCGTTGGCGTAAAATGGGCGTCAGTCTTCGAGATAAAATTAGAAATGAGGAGATCAGACGTCGAACAAAAGTTGCCGACATCGCAGAAAGAACAGCAAAGCAAAAATGGCAGTGGGCGGGACACGTGGCGAGACAGGACAGTGTCAGATGGACACCTAAAATCCTGAAGTGTAGGCCCTGGGAGAACAAAAGAGGCGTAGGAAGACCACAGATAAGGTGGACAGATGACATTGTCCAGCTTACGGGTCGTAGATGGCAGCAGATAGCCCAAGATAGAAGACAGTGGAAGAGTTTAGAAGAGGCCTATGTCCAGCAGTGGAACGCAAGTGGCTAGCAGTAAGTAAGTAAGTAAGCGTTTTTTTCAATTTTTTGGGGTTAATTTTGCTTCAATCCAAAAACTTTTACGATCATTCCGTAGATTTTATGTTATCATTACAAAAAAAAAATTCTTCGGAAAAAAGATCAGAGGTGTTTTTCACATATTTTTTTGAGAAATCTGTACAAGATATAAAAAATCTTTTACCGTTTTTCCCTAGATAAAGGTTCAATGCATCTACCATATTTTATTCGAAAGCATATTTAGTAACGGTTGTCGAGATATAAGGTCTCCCGTTTACAGAAATTTTTGAAATGTCAGTATGCATACTCTTAATGGATTTTTGTAATGATTTTTGAAAAAAAAATTATGGTAATACTTTTTATTTATTTATTTATTTAAACTTAAAGTAAACAACAAACACATATAAATATACAAAATGGACATAGTACAGATTATAAAACGTTGTTCACTAGGGCGAACTTATCGCAGAACTGCGATTTCTTCCAGTTAACCCCAGGTTAATACTTATTATGTAATAGGAATATTATTTTTTGTGAGTATCATTTCGTATGAAAAATGGTTTGCTATGTCGCGGGCCGCACAAAGTCTGCCCCAGGCCGCACAAAGTCTGCCCCAGGCCGCACAAAGTCTGCCCCGGGCCGCACAAAGTCTGTAGTTGACGACCACGGATCTAATCTAGGGAATAACGGTTAAAGTTTTTAGATTGAAGCGAAATTAACCCCAAAAAATGGAAAAGACGCTATTTTTACTATTTTATCATCCGATTTTGAACCATAATGTCGTGGGAAACGACCGTGATGTCATAGTTGGGTCGGGAGCCTTAAAATCTACTGCAAGAATATTAGTATTAATATATTCTTTTATATAATAACTGTGTATATAATATAATATAATAATTATATGCTCCTTACATATTTCATATAATAATGTTAACATTTCCTCCCTTGCTACCCCGGGCGATAATCCACAAATTGTTCGTGTAATTCTCAGTGTATACCTAAGCTTATACGGTTCCTGGAGAAAAACCCATAAGAATATTTATTTATCGTTTGGCAACGTCGAAGTATTGTCACATCGTTAAAGTCTGACATCCAGCGCCTCCAGCCACTGGAGGAACTCAGGGGACAGGCTGGCAGCACTGTCAATGGTACCGGGGTAAGCGCATATGGGGCAATCACGCAAGATGTGTTGCATGGTTTGCTTCGGGTGTCCACAGTCGCACTGTGGATCATCCCTCATTCACCACTTGTGGAGCATGTCACCGCGGCAACCATGACCCGTCCTAAGCCTATTGAGTGCGGTCCACTGCCTGCGAGGCAGGTGGGAACCAGGCTGTTGAGATGTATGGTTTGTGACGGGTGTGAAGAATATTGCTCAACATGAATAAATCCCAGAAAAGACAAAATCTCTTCAGAAATATCCTCAACGGATAAATGCCCAAATTTTATAACTGGATTCCAGTAGATGAATTATTTATAAAATGTTGACTATTTTATTGTCTATCAGATTTTAGATACGCTCATTTATATCTTAATTTTATAATCTATGCTAGTTTCTAACACATTTCAAGCGATCGTATACTAAAAGATAAAATTAATTTTAAGTTTTTTTTATGATGCCTCTCGTCTCTGTTGAGCAAAAACTCCGTCTGTGCATAGGTACGTGATTCCGTCTGTGCATAGGTACAGATAAATCCGGTTCCATACCTAAATAATTTAGGTATTATCTCAAATAACAATATTTCATTTTATTTTTAAAATCCATTTAGATTTGAGCTTTTGATACTAGAGCATATTTCTAAAGGCCTTTTTTTGAAGATTTATTCATGTTAAGCAATATTCTTATGAGTTTTTGTCCGGTCACGATCTCAAATCAACCCATATTTTTTTACCAGGCAACTTTAATATTCACAAAGTCCCTTTCTAGTTTTCTACGATCCTCAACTAATTACAAAATATGTTAATCACTTATTAATTACTTGAAAAAACTTTAGAGCTGTCGTTAAAGTTAATGGGGCATCATAAAAACAGTGATAATGACGAAACTAGGGATGGTTGGGAGATGGGCAGCTTTGGGAAGTCTTCAAGGAAATTCATCGTCGAATTGACCTATGAAAATTATGAAGCGATTTACGACACTCATCTAGATCAGATCAGATAGACCCCTCAAGGAGAATGCTCATTTATTATGGAAAAAAACCAAGCCCGGCGCAAACGAAATGTAACCCAAATATGGGTAAAAATAAGTAATTAAATACTGCATAGGGGTAATCATCGAAATTAATGGCTAAATGTGTGAAATACCTATTCAAAATTCAGGAGATACAGAGATTCTATAAATTCAGGAGTGCGTATATTGCAACGATCTTTTATAAAATATTATTAAAATATGATCATCCATTCCTTGTAAACAAACTGGCATTGATAATGATACTTACATGGAAACTGTTGGTTAGAGATGGCCAGTATATTCCTTTGTATAGAACACCTCTTTTGAAGACGTCAGATTTGTCTGGAAAAAAATTTACAACGTAAATAGTTGTTGTCTGTTTTCTGCATTTGTTTGAGAAAAAAAAAACACCCCACCCCACTTATTATTTTTCATACGAAATTTGTATAGTAGGTGGCGCTATCTCCGCTATTCCTCACCTAAAAAGTTGGTGAAATCCAGCATTATAATTATTATAGGTAATGCCAAGAGCCCGTTGCCAAGCATGTCTCTACTCAGAAGAATCGCTGCCACGTTGTTGTTGGTCCTGCCGACGATGCCATTGAAGGTGACTATGGAGGCCGATTCTGGACAAGCACACTCTGTCACACTTTGGACAAGGCTGCTTCTCATTTGTAACAGTTCTGCGGGTGGTTCTGTTTTGCGGGCCAGTGTAATTATTGATGATGTTCGCCAGTTTTTGCGATCACCCACCAAGCTTTCAGTGTGTGCAGAACATCTTTGCACAACACCAACATAAGCAGTTTAAACACTAACCTTTAAGTCCAGCGCTCTTGAGTTCTTTTTCACCAATTGGAAGGGGCATGTTCGCCGGATTGTCTGTGTACCAAACCTTGGCGTTTCCATTGTCAGGTTTTGGAGACTTCTTGTCATCCTGTGGAAAAAGATATGGATAAAACGATAAGCATTTACTTAAAAAAGAGAGATTTTTCAGACCTTGGATCTCGACAACCTTACTAACTGAGTTTTGGAAAAAATATGGTATGACCGTAACAGATCTTTCATATCTCGAATAGGTTCCTTAAAAAAATGTTGTAAAAAATACCTCTGATCATTTTTCCGAAAGACAGCAACGCCTTTCCCGAAAGTCTCACAGATTTTTTGTATTGATTACATGCATTAAAATCTGATGAATGACCGTTTTTTAAATAAAGTGAAATTAACCCAAAAAAAACGGTATTTTTATGTCGTAAATCTGCACACAGTTCGCTCAAAAACCAGACCATTTTTTCGATAGACAGCAACTCTATTTCCCGAAAGTAGCAGAGATTTTTCTGATTGATTATATGCATTAAAATCTGGTGAATTACCGTTTTTTAAATAACGCGAAATTAAACAAAAAAAAAACGGTATTTTTATGTCGTAAATCTGCACACAGTTCGCTCAAAAACCAAGCAATCTTCCAAATAAAGTATGTTTGCCAATTTCAAGATACTAGGACAGTAATTGGGAAATAATTAAAATTTGAAGAAGAAAATGTAGACGGAGACACCAAGAACAACGAAGACAGATAAGGTTTTAACGTTTAACCTTAGAAGCGTGAGAAAAAATGTATAATCAAGAAAACATTTCGGATTGTTACAAAAAAAGAGAGAGACGACAAGAAAAAACGTCATGCTGTCTTTAAAAGTGACAAACGTAATATTGTATCAGACGCGATCTTTAAATCTGTATTGAAAATGTGATTTTTTCAATAAGAATAATGTTTTTGATGTATGGCTTCTGAGTTTCATGAAATTCATTACATTATTATGTTTGGTATTTTTGAAAATATTGTCGAGAAAAGGAATCCTTTGATAAAAATAACTCGTCAGTCGCCCTTTCACTATGACATTAGGCTAGCGACACACTTGTAAGTTTAACTTCGTAAGTAACTGGACCATTTGGACCATCAGAGGACAACGAAACACCTATTCACATCCTCTGTAACTGTGACGCACTCGCTCACAAAAGAAGTCGCTCTCTTGGAGGGCCCCTACTGGACTCCGAGAAGGCAAGACTACTCGCACCAAGACAGATCGTGAGCTACATGAGACACGTCGGCCTTGAAGACGAGATGTAACATTGAAGGGTGTCACAATAGACCTACCTACGCAGGGGATAAATGGTCCCCTGATCTAACAGGAAAAAAAAACTGGACCGTTTTAGGCGCCGTTTAGCAATTTATATTGCCTCAAAGGTACGTTGCATTGGGTGAGCCAAAAGAGTTGATCGCATCAGATGACAGGTTCGTTAAATAAAAATATAACAAAACCAGTCATATCAGAATAAAAAGGGTTTTGAAATATAGCAAAACTAGTCAGGTCACAATAATTTATTTATTTATTTAATTTAAAAGAAGGACTGGATGACATAGGAGCTCCAAACTCCTGAAACATCCAAGGCTTGACCCTGGGTTATAAGGACTGCAAGGGACAAGGACCTGTGGAGAAGAGAAGTTGGTGCTTCTAGACAAAAATAACCGTAACGAGACTCTCCCGGGACAGAATTTGATAATATTTTTCGGTTTACGGTAGGTTCGTCTAAAATCAATTTGTTTAAAATCATTTAGTCTAAAATCAATTCGTCAAAAATACATTCGTCTAATTATTATCAATTCGTCTAATTATCAATTAGTCTAACATCAATTCGGCCAAAATCAATTTGCGTAACGATGAATTCGTGGATTTTAGACAAATTGATAATAATTAGACGAGTTGATAATGAGACGAGTTGATAATGAGACGTTTTGATTTTAGACGAACTTACCGGACACCATATTTTTCCAGAATGATAAAAGAAGTATGTACTTTCATTTCCCCCTAGTTTCAGAGCCTCATGGTCCAAAATCCACATAATATTTTTTCCTACTGTCCTGTATGCATAATATGTTACGAGGGCTTATCCTATAACTTACGTAAGTTTTAAGTTGAGCTTACAAGTGTGACGGTAGCTTAACAGCAGCTTTATTCAGTGTAATGTGTATCGTTATTTTCAGGCGAAAGTTCGACTTTCTTTAATGTTGTTATTATTATTCTAATCATTAAACCCTTTCGCCGCGGGATAAGTTCCAAACAAATTCATGATGTTAGTAGAAGCTCCATTATTATAATACTTAGCAAATATTATTTCGAAACATATTTCAGCAAGTTCTAATTTTGTATAATTTCTCTCTCAAAGTTGTGAGTGAATTATGGGATGTTTTGTGGAGTGGGCTATCAGCTGATTAGTGCCGTTTCTTCTCTGTAGGTATCAGTGACGAAGGGTGGATTTCTGCAGAAGGGAAGCCGGGGCTAACATTTCTTATGGGGTGACGTCAGATTAGACATTATTATAAGTACCTATCATTCTTTCCAAAAGGTAACTCGATGGGAATCGTGTTCTTAGGTAGATTGGCGCCTGATAGAGATATACGGATATAGAAAGAGAGAGAGAGAGAGTTGTGTCAAGGTTCAGAAACCGGTTCACTATGACGTCACGGTCATTTCCCGAGGCGTTAAGATTCAAAATCGCATGAAAGAATGATAAAAATAGCATTTTTTTGGGGTTAATTTCACACCATTCAAAAAACTTTTACCGTCATTTCCTAGACTTGAATGCATATTATCAATACAATAAAAATCACAGCTACTTTCGGGAAAGGAGTCTTCGTCTTTCAAAAAAAAGATGAGAGGTGTTTTTCGCATTGTTTCATAGATATCCGGAAAAATATTCAACTACCTGTCTCTCAAAGAAATTTCAATATATTTTCTGTATTTTCGGCTATTTTGCCTGTTTTCTTCTGTCTTACAACCCATTAGATATAAATAAATAAATTAATTAAATTGGGGACACACACAGAAAGTTAACAAACATACATATTGACATACACAAAATATATAATTCACGTTAACCTCCCAATTAAGAGTGTCTATCCACAGCATGCACGCATGGTAGGTACATTACAAATCGGTCAAATTATGTCAAAAGCTCTCTCAGAAAAGGACATAGATAAATAAATAAATGAAAGAATATTGTACTTACCTCTTTGATGTCTGTGTCATCAATTTCTATTTCATAATAACCAGGGTTGGGCTCCTCCGTGGAGCAGGCGACTGATGATGAGGCGCCGTCTCCAGGAAACCTCTCAGGGAGACCTTTGTCCTGCAGATAATAAACATAAATAAACAAATAAATTAAATAACTGGAAAAATGGCAAACTTGGAACACATTCTCCGCAACCAGAAGAATGATCTGCTGCACATCATTATGGCGGGGAAAACTGAAGGTAGTCGCGGCGTGGGGAGAAGGCAAATGTCCTGGCTGAGAAACATCAGACAATGGACCGAAATCCAGAGGGTGGGGGAGTTGTTCCGGCTAGCACAGGACAGGGAAGCCTACGCCAGAGTGGTTGGGGGAAACTGAAACCTGGGAAGAAATTTAAAAATCTAAAACAGCCGATTTGTTAAGATTGTAATTACCAGTATTTTGGCTAAATTATACTTTTATATCTGAAAAACTGAACGGAAAATCCTCAGATCCCGTAAATGTCAAGGGTACTTTCGGAATATTTTTTTAATTCAAGGAATTTCCAAATATTGTAATTTCAAAACAGTCAATCTGTAGTCCATACTTTCACCTATCACTGTCTTCAGTTTCAAGACGATTCTCTCAGTATTGGCTGAGAACAATTCAGGGCGCCGAAGCCGGATGACAGCATATACGTAGGACTAAGGTTGTGTGCTTTTTAGCATATTGCTGTGTTTTTGTCTCATGGTATTCCGTCCTGAACTGACACGGTATACATATTTGTAAATTTATTGTTGTCAAAGTAATGATACGATTCATGTGCGTCGCCAGCCTCGGGACAACAAAAAAATTGAAAAACGATATAGCATGAAAAACGCGTAAATAGCGCCGCAGGCGAATTATTTGTGAGGCGTAGTAAGGAAGAACGTGATAGGGTTTGGTTTATCCGAAAATGTACATAGTAATTTGCACAATTGCCTATGAAAAATGATTTTTATAAAAAGTAAAGAAATAAAATAGCGCCGCAGGTTCTTTTTTTACGAAATAATTGTATTTTGATGGATTTTTTATAAAATTTTTAGAAAATGTATGACATGATGAGAAAATGTGTCGTAATAATGTGATTTTTTGTGAGGTTTTATCATTTAGCATGAAAAAATCTATGCTGGTGTCGTTTATCCTCATGACTGAGAGTCGCGACTCTCGCTTCCGCAGTTGACAATCCTCCTCCATGAGCCTCTGTTCATGGCCAGATGTGCGGCCTCGTGTAGAGTGGTATTGGTGGCTGCTCTCACTTGGTCGCTCCAACGCATCGGCGATCTGCCTCTCGGTCTCTTGCCTTGTACACTCCCTAGCATTACCGTTCTTTCTAGGTTGGTCTCTTCGCGTCTTGATAGATGTCCGAGATAGAAGTATATGTTGTTGGCATATTGTGGAGAGCCGAGTATCTACGAAAAAATATATATCTATTCCAATTTCTAGGGGGGTCAGAGGGGGCAGCTGTCCCTATCCTACATACATCACATACGTGACCCCATTACGTCCCTAACATACATGTTAAATGGGATGCAATATTCAGCTACATATATTTTTATGGAAATTATTTCAAAGAGTCACCCCTCGTCTCCCTTTGTTTTGAGCTCCACTTTCGTATAAAAAATATTACAATTTGATTGATGGTTCCCCCAATATAATAATCTCTTCTATAATTGGAAGTGTCCTGACTGACTGACTGACTGACATACTCACTCATCAACGCAGAGCCTATACTTCGTCTTTTCGGACATATCAAGACGCGAAGAGGGCAACCTAGAAAGAACGGTAATGCTAGGGAGTGTACAAGGCAGGAGACCGAGAGGCAGATCGCCGATGCGTTGGAGCGACCAAGTGAGAGCAGCCATCCATACCACTCTACACGAGGCCGCACATCTGGCCATGGACAGAGGCTCATGGAGGAGGATAGACTACTGCGGGAGTGAGAGTCGCGACCCTCAGTACGACCCTCAGTATAACTCATAAAAAAATCGACGATATTTTTTTTAATGTTGTATATACTTTTGTCGCGCTTTGCTACATCAACAACCTTTTCCATCAAATCAATTTCAAGCAAATCTATCCCCTCAGCCCAACACGGATTTCTAAGAAAAAGATCGGTAATATCCAATCTCACAGAATTCACCGATCTCGTTTACAAGGAGATGGAAAGAAGAACTCAAGTGGATACTATCTATACCGATTATTCAAAAGCTTTTGATAAGGTAAACCATCGGATCTTACTTTTAAAATTACAACATGTCGGCATACATGGTGACCTGTACCGTTGGTTTACATCGTATATACATAATTGCTGTCAGTCGGTCGTAATAAGCGGTTATAGATCAGCATCCACTGTCGCATCTTCAGGAGTCCCGCAAGGATCACACCTAGGTCCTCTACTATTCAACATTTATATATATGACATCGGCACATGTTTCGAACACTCCCAATTCTTAGCATATGCCGATGACATGAAAATACTTTTACCCATTAAAAGTTCATCTGATTGCCAGAAACTACAGTCTGACCTTGATAGACTAAGTACATATTGCACCAACAATAAACTACTCTTGAACATAGCCAAATGTTCAAAAATTACATTCACAAGAAATCACCGACCCGTACAATATAACTACACTATAGATAACATAAACATTGAACACACCAACAAAGTCCGCGATCTCGGTGTCATCTTAGACAGCAAGATGCAGCTAGACCACAATATGAACCATATAATTTGATATGTACCTAGCGGTAGCAGATGCCAAAAAAAATATTTAAGTTGAATTTTAAAATATTATTGCTTTCGAAAAAATCAATGTTTGTGAAGCCAGGTACCTGTACACATTCCACATCTATTGTTTAAGTAGGCAGACGGGTAGAGGTATTGTTTTAGTGGTATTATTGTCTGACAACTTTCTAAGAATTTTCCATTAGGCTAACAACACGGTCAGGTACATATAACGGTATAGGGGTCTATTGTAATATTTGGGGTTCATTGTTTAAATAATTGGTTTCAGGGTAGATATGTAAGTGCATACAGATAAGAATGGTCTTCAAGTAAGATCCTTGCATTGCTTTATTCAGGCAGTCGAGCTTTAGCACTTGTCATAGCCGGTCGAACTCAAATTATAATCGCAAAGCCAAATTATGGCCTTCATAATATAGTCGTCAGGACGTCAAGCCTCGGGCAACTTATGTGGTTATTGTGTTCGTGGATACGTATTTATTTTATTGTGTAATTCGCCATACCATTTTACCGTAGACTGTGTTGAACATTGAGTGAACGAACTTATTTGTTGTCCTAATTCATCGAGTGAGAACGAATCATTAATAATCTAATTAGTTGTGTGCACGAACTGTTATTATATCTGTTACCAGTGTAACTGCCACGAGTTACGTAATGTTACGTTATCCGCCTGGCCACATTGCATAACGCCAGAACGCAGGTCTTCCACCTAATCACGGGAGGGCCACCAAGCCCCTCTCACATCATCACAGGGAGAGTTACCAAGCCTCTCTCACCTCATCATCACCGAGACCTGGGCAGGCCTTGTGCCCTGTCATCACCGTAGAACATCGGTAGGGCTGCGCAGTGCGCGCCTGCCACCACCGAGGGATTACGTTGTGTCATATTCGCGTTGCGCTCGTAAAGTGTTGTGTGTGACGGTTAGTTTTAAGGTGTAGTGTTTATATAGAATTATTAGCGTAAGTACCTAGTTATAAGTTTTTTTTCTGATTTAAAATATATGTATTAAACTGCCATCAATTGTTTTCACTCCTCCAAAGCACCCAAAGCTCAAGCATAAAAGAAATAAGTAATTATCTATTGACACTGGGAGCTGAACCGCGGACAAGGTGCTCTCCCAAGCCTGAAGCTACGTGTCAATTTGGCGTGCCCAAAGTGGGGCAGTTTCCAGTAAGTGTGCTGGTGGGATTCATGACCCTGAGATCAATTGTTTGTTTGTTTTTTCGAGATGTTTTCTGTTATGCTTGAGTTTTGTTTTGGAGGAGTGTTGGGGTTGGTTTTGTTGCGCTTCTTTGCGAACCGCAAGGTTGAGGATGGCAAGGGTAGAGATACCAGCGTGACTACAGAGTCACAGCCTGATAGTGTGGGTGGTGTAGACGTAGAGAAAACTGGGGCGAAAGAAACAGTACACTTCTCTCATGCGTGCTGTCATGCGCGAGCTGAGTGGTTGGGGCAATATTCGGGGAGACCAGAGGAGTCTGCAGAGAACTTTATTCGTGGAGGCGAAGAGTTCTTTGCAAAGGAAAAATATAGTGAGCAAGGGAAGGTTAGACAGGCTTATAAGAGACTAACTGGAAAGGCAAGGGAATTTTGGGAAGTTGAAATAGGTAGGGATATTGGAATAATAGATTGGGATTGGTTTAAAGGGGTATTCTTATTGGCGCATGGGGTAGAAAACCAATATGGGTCACTGGTTACTCATCTATATGGAGACAGACAGGAGGTCAACGAACTCGGCTGTATATTCCTTCAGAGGAAGAAAGCCCTCTTTCAACGTTTATTTGGGGACAAGGACATTAATACAGAGTGCATGACGTTCGTGAGATTGATGTCTCGCAGGTATAGGGAGGTATTCTTTGCAGGGGATTATTCGTTTGACGAGTTTTGTAATATTGTAATGAAAATGGATATTAAATTTGAGACTGTTTACGATAGGCACGAAGAGAGGGGATATCATTATCATCACAAGACATCGAGCAATTTAAACTCATACGACCTGAGATCGCGATAATTCGGAATAGGACCGACTCAGGATTGCGCAAAGGTAGAACTTGGGAGGAGAGACAGCGTAGTAATCGTTTTTCGGGAGGTAGCTCAGTTGACGGGGAGGGTGACTCATCAGCGCCTGGAATGGGTTTCCAGCATCCTGAGGAGCAGGATAATGCGTTGAGTGTGGTGAGTGAAGTTGAGCTAGTTAGCGTGGGTGTATCGAGCGATACAACGACAGAAGAGGGTTGCATTCGGAATGGAGTGACAGAAAACTCCTGTTCAGTGGTGGTGTGTCCGGGAGAGGACGCGTTGCCAATCTCGGAGGTTCGAGTGGAGGACTTCCCTCACCAACCAGCTGAGCAGGGTGTGTGTACGTCTGTAGAGAAGATGAATGTAGAATCCAAGGAGATGAATAATAGCGAAGTTAAAACTGAGTACCTGACAGAGGAAACGATTGCTAGCGAAGAGAAAGACAGAGAGAGTGCGTATGAGGACACGATCGTAGATGTGATAGTTGATAGTGATAGATGTGGGATGAAGAAGGATGCTGTGACTGAGAGAATGAGTGTGGCCGACTGCAACCTTCTTTGTTGTTTACTCGCCACGTATCAGCCGAGTAAGGACGATACATCTGTCGATGAATACCGGAAGTGCGAACATGACGCAATAGTTGAGTATGAGGAGCTAGGCAAAGATTTATCTCACCACACTTGTGAGTCTTGTGACAAAGAGGTAGCTAGAGGGGTTATAGACAGTGAGGTTATCCAGAGAGACTGGAAACGTCGGAGGGTGAAATGTCATCCTCACCTTCGGCGCATGGGAGCGTGACTCATGCACTGTGTATTTAATTCTTGTTATAGTTGTAAGATGTATTAGATGTAAGTTCTGTAGTGTAGGCATTTTGATTGTTTTGTATTATCTAGCTAGGGTCATTGCACGGTTTGGATATTAATCCTGAAAATATCCTGGCGCCCTATCCACATATGTTTAGATTAGGAGTAGGTTAAGTTTGTAATTAGTCCATAAGTTTTCTTATTGTTCATAGTTTAGATTAACAGCAACAAATATTTTTTATTGCCAAAAGAGGAGGGGCGTTTTGATATGTACCTAGCGGTAGTAGATGCCAAAAAAAATATTTAAGTTGAATTTTAAAATATTATTGCTTTCGAAAAAATCAATGTTTGTGAAGCCAGGTACCTGTACACATTCCACATCTATTGTTTAAGTAGGCAGACGGGTAGAGGTATTGTTTTAGTGGTATTATTGTCTGACAACTTTCTAAGAATTTTCCATTAGGCTAACAACACGGTCAGGTACATATAACGGTATAGGGGTCTATTGTAATATTTGGGGTTCATTGTTTAAATAATTGGTTTCAGGGTAGATATGTAAGTGCATACAGATAAGAATGGTCTTCAAGTAAGATCCTTGCATTGCTTTATTCAGGCAGTCGAGCTTTAGCACTTGTCATAGCCGGTCGAACTCAAATTATAATCGCAAAGCCAAATTATGGCCTTCATAATATAGTCGTCAGGACGTCAAGCCTCGGGCAACTTATGTGGTTATTGTGTTCGTGGATACGTATTTATTTTATTGTGTAATTCGCCATACCATTTTACCGTAGACTGTGTTGAACATTGAGTGAACGAACTTATTTGTTGTCCTAATTCATCGAGTGAGAACGAATCATTAATAATCTAATTAGTTGTGTGCACGAACTGTTATTATATCTGTTACCAGTGTAACTGCCACGAGTTACGTAATGTTACGTTATCCGCCTGGCCACATTGCATAACGCCAGAACGCAGGTCTTCCACCTAATCACGGGAGGGCCACCAAGCCCCTCTCACATCATCACAGGGAGAGTTACCAAGCCTCTCTCACCTCATCATCACCGAGACCTGGGCAGGCCTTGTGCCCTGTCATCACCGTAGAACATCGGTAGGGCTGCGCAGTGCGCGCCTGCCATCACCGAGGGATTACGTTGTGTCATATTCGCGTTGCGCTCGTAAAGTGTTGTGTGTGACGGTTAGTTTTAAGGTGTAGTGTTTATATAGAATTATTAGCGTAAGTACCTAGTTATAAGTTTTTTTTCTGATTTAAAATATATGTATTAAACTGCCATCAATTGTTTTCACTCCTCCAAAGCACCCAAAGCTCAAGCATAAAAGAAATAAGTAATTATCTATTGACACTGGGAGCTGAACCGCGGACAAGGTGCTCTCCCAAGCCTGAAGCTACGTGTCAAATTGATAAGGCCAATAGAATGCTCGGTTTCACAATAAGAAATTGCCAACCATTCAAGAAAGTTTCCACAGTAAAAACTGTTTATTTCGCATATGTCAGAAGCATATTAGAATTCGCCTCTACACTATGGTCTCCTCATCAGATTACATACAAAGCAAGACTAGAAAAAATACAAAACAAACTACTGAAATATCTGAACTACAAAGCCCACGTGCGATTTCAAAGCCATTCTGAATCTGCAAACTTTCACGGGATACCCAACTTAGAAAAAAGGCGAACCTCCGCTGACATTCGACTTCTTCATGACATAATTCACAACAACATAGACTCGCAATACATGAACTCTACAATAAAACTTAGAATCCCTCAAAGAAATACGCGCACACAAGCTCTGTTTCACATAAAAACACATAACACAAACTACATTCGAAACACAGTACTTAATAGAATTTACGAAACATATAACACTTCCTTCAATAATTTAGATATCTTCAATACTAGTAGAAACACATTCATCAACTCGGTCAATAAAATCTTACACACATCACCCCCATAAAAATAAAAATGAAAATAAATAACATTGAACTACCAGCACAAAGAATACCTAATATATTATATTATTGAAAGTAGATTGCAAATTATTAGTTTTAAATATTTTTTTATAAATACGTTTGGTATACTATATTATATTATAAGAACACATATTATATTATTTTTTTATAAGAATGTATCCCTTCCTCTCTCCTATCCTCATCCCCTTCCCAATGCTCACTATTGATTATTAATCGATAATTACATTTATATGAATCACTTTACTTAACTAATTATATATATTAATAAGGTAACACTATAATAGGCTTTAAGTATTTTATTATCTCTGTATATATTATAAATGTTATAAGCTGTTGTAAGTTATAAAATAAAATAAAATAAAATAAAATAAAAATAAAAAACGTCGTATTTACGGGCTAATAAATACAAACAATTAAATTGGGCTTAGGTACTTAAAAGTTATTAGCCGATTTTCTTTATTCTGATTCAGGAAAATCCATTAGCAGACAGTAGAAAAAAGTTAACGTAATTATGGACAAATGAAATTTAGATTTTTTCCAGGTTTTTTTTTACAGAAAGACATTATAAGTTTGAAAAGAGAAGCAGATGGTGTTGTTGATGATTGTTTCCAGATCGTTAACGTATCTGGAAATATCTGGACCTACCTGGAATAAACCATTATCACTTGAACGACCCTAAAAGACCTTTTCTGGGAGAATTCAGGCGTGTAAAATGTGACTGGATTTATGTTTAGTCATTGTAGAGGTGGTTGTACCGAAATTTTAAAGGGTTACAAAAAGTTTCGTGAAACTTTTACCCAATATTTTATCTCCTCGCGACGGTGACGTGTCCCTTGAGAGGTAAACAGAGAGAACAGCGTTTCAGATTTCACCTATCCATACCCACACCTCTTGTTTCCGCAAGCGTCGTAGTACGTTGTAACGCCGCCTGGCTTCGACCAGCCCTGAAGATTATGGACAGCACTAAACAGAATCCGCACTGGCCATGGCAGGTGTGCCGATTTCTTTTTTATATGCGGATGGCTGGATTCTCCCGAGTGCGACTGTGAAACGGAGAGGCAGAATGTGAGCCATATCGTGTCGGAGTGTGCTCTCAGGGTATCTGGGGGTGAAACATCTGACTTTATCTGTCTAAATAAAGTGGCGACGACATACCTAAGGACACTCGATTTCGAACTCTGACAAGCAATTTTAACTGTGCAATATACATGTAATTACGTCTAGCTTTAAATAATTGCCTTAATGCGTCTCATTAACACTTGCGACCTTGAAATTACCTTTTGCGTCCAATTGCGCCAAAATATATTTTACGTTGCATCGTTGAACGCTTACAAAAAATATCTCTTTTGTGATACAATTGCTTTAATGCGTCCAAATTATCACTTGCGTCCCAAACGTACCCACTAATTTTCCCTTGTGTACCTATAATTTTTGTTTGCGTTAAATCACTTATACACTATGTTTCTAAATATAGCTATTTACAACTTGCGTAAAAATTCCCCACTTGCGTCCCCCACTACTAACTTACGGCCCATTATCGCTTACATTTAGTAAAGGTACAACCATGAAATATTGCTACAAAATACTATAAATAATGGACGAATAACCCTCTTTAAGGTCACGACACGCATGTCCCACGTACGTTTGACACTGTTCTATTTAAGGCACTAATGTTATAAATAACAGCAGTGACGTAAAGGTGGCTATTCTGAATGAGATTTTCAAGATGGGTAAATTAAATTAGATCAAAGACACTGGCGTAACCATGGAGACTGAGGACCTTGTAGCATTTCACATCGGCACAGTGGCGACGAATGGTTTCTATAGGAGGGAAGTCGGGAATAACATTTTTTATTACATTTTGTCACATTTCCTGTTATTTTATCCTGCTAAATCAAAAAGACACATTCGTACAATTTGTCATACACACTCTACGATACCTTTTACTCAGATCAGAACACGTCCGTCCTTAAGAATCTTGTCTACAGCTTTTACCTGCTGAAAAATTAAAAATGTTCCATTATTCTAGTCTATCCCATCACGACGCATCCCTTGCGCGGTAGGCAGAGATAACAGATCGCCAGATTTTCTTATCTTCACACACACTTCGTGCTTCCGTCACATTCATGCAATTCGCCATACACGCTCGACTTTTAATCCAGCGGGCGCGGGTTCGATCCCCGATGCCGACTTACTCCACTTCACGACACAAGCTTATCAAGCTTACTGTGAAGTGTACAAAGATGTATTTGGGTTTATTTCGATAAACGCAAATTCATATAAAAAAAAAGGCTTCTTACCCCATATGACTCAATATCGTAAGCAGATTCTTGCACTGTGGAATATATCGCCTCATTAAACTCATCCAGGACTTTGGAACAAGCTTCCTTCTCCTCTTCCGTACACTTGACATTACAGTTGGCAGCACTGTCTTGACATTGGTTCAATTGCTGCCCACATTGCCTTGTGTCTCTGAAGACTTCAATGTCTTCTGAATATGACGAGTCTATGAAGTCCAAGTCCACAGCGATGCAGTTTACCTGAAAAAAAATTATATTCCAATGAATGAAATAAAAAATATAGGAGTCCTAACCAGGAGACTAGTGCTGGATTTCACCAAGTTATTTAAGTCTCTTATTTGTAAGAATGAATTGTAACCTCCTTGGATAAGGACACTGAAGGAACGTAATTTAGGGGTCGAGTTTGCCGGGGGGGCTTCTTTAAGGCTTACCCTGGGCCCACATCTTAATAAGTTTTGCCTGGAAGTGCGGGTAAAGAGGTCGCTTTTAATGCGCCTGAGCTACCCGGGGATGTGAAGGGCCTTAAGCCCACGGGATTTTCCTTCAATTCACCAACTTATTAGGTGAGGAATAGTGGAGATAGGACCCACTTATTATTTTTCAATTATCAAAATTTGTGCTAGGTGGCTCCTATCTCTGCTATTCCTCGCCTAAAAAGTTTATGAAATTCAGCATGAAGGTTTCTAGACTAATCCATTCTAGGAAAGCTGGAAATGGTTTTAATCTCTCGTTGTCGAGCAACTATTGAAAGTATGAAAAATGTATGAAATATTGCCGAAATAATTGTGCAATTAATTGATCCAATTGGGGTAATTAAGTAGAGGTATTATTTCGGCGATATTTATTCCATTTCTTCACGTCAGCGACACGAATTGCTGAATATCCAATCGGTTTGGAAACTTTAGCCAATTCTCTGTTGCGCTCTATATTTTGTCTCGCTTTAAATATTGCCGAAATAATTGCTCCATGTTGGTGAATACGAGTTGCCGCAATTATCGCTCGAAAAATAGCCCATGTAAGAGCACCTTGGGGGTCCTTCAAAGAATAGATTATAAAAGTTTGTGTCGTAGTTTTTGAACCTACGGGAACCACTCCTTTAGAAACACAAAAAACTTTTTGACATCTTCGCTATTCTATGGCCCATTGTTCGGATGTTGTTTTGGAATTTCATATTGTATTTTGAAATTCCAAGTTTTTTGTGAGATAATGAGTTTCTGTGAAGAATCAAATCTGCTTACGTCTGTTTCTATGAAAGAACCCAATTTCTTTTATATGAAGTTTGACAGCAACTGTCAAAACATTATAACTATGTAGCTTTCCAAGCGAAATTTGGACTTGGCTGAAGGAGGGAGAATTGATTAGCGCCCAATCAACTGAGTATAACAACGTTCTAACTAGAAAATTATGAGGTTATGACATTCTTGATGAAAATGATGAAAAAATGATGAATTATTGATGAAACATAATCTATTAAGAGTAGGCATACCGATATTTCAAAAAAATTCTAAAAACGGGAGACTTTATAGATCTCGACAACCTTACTAAATATGTTTTGCTATATCTATGAATTTATTGTAAAAGGTTTTTCATAGGTAATTTCAATTACAATTTTCAATTTCAATTTATTTAACAAATAATATTATCAAATAATATTGTAACTTGTATATTTAAAAAAAAAAAAAAATTGTGTAAAACGCCTCTAATTTTTTTTTCGAAATACAGAAACTCGTTTCCCGAGAGTCGCGGTGTATTTTTTTGTATTGATAATATGCATTAAAATCTAGTGAATGACCGTAAAAGTTTTTTGATTGAAGCGAAATTAACCCCAAAAAAATTGAAAAAAAAAGAAAAAGAACCTAAATGCCATGGGAAATGACCTTGACGACATAGTTAGGTCGCGAGCCTTATACAATTAACAATATGATCCTAAAGTGGTGTAGTGTGTGTAAATAACTACTGGAGACTAATAAGGTTTCATCTGCAATCTCAATTTTCTCAGCTGGAACCTTGTTATTCTCGTGTGACGACCTGTTAATAATACATAGGTAGTTGTCAAAATGAGGTCGTTGAGAAAAATGTGTGGAAAAACTTGTATAAGTACTGGTTGGGATAAGAAAATGCAATTAAGAGATCGGATAAAGAGGTTGGGAAGATTGGATAAGGATGGATAAGGATGGAGGTAGGTAATTAGAGAGATGATCGTGGGATGAGTGATTGGAATGATAAGAAATAAGGATGGTAATAAGTACGAAATATAACGGATTTAATTTGATCGTTAAAAGAGAAGGCATATTGACATTTCAAAAAAATCTAATAACAGGAGACATTAGATCTCGATAACCGTTACTTTGTGTGACTGTGTTATTATCTTTTTTTCTTTTGGGTAGATTTTTTATCCATTATTTTCTTTCACTTTTATTTTTTTTGTTTGGTTTTGTGTCTTTGCTTTTTTTTTCTTTTTGATTTCTTTTTTTTTTGTTTTACTTTGTATTTTTAGTGGGATTGACCCAAATACAGGTTATACCTAGTTGGGCAATCCCAGTGATATTGTATTGGTATATTTCATTTGTTAATAAATATAAATAAAAAAATAAAAAATATGCTTTGCACAAAATTATAGTAGATACATTGAAACTTTATCTAGGGAATAACCGTGAAAGACTTTTTATATCAAGATTTCTAAAAAAAAATGTTGAAAACACATCTGATCATTTTTCCGACAGATTGCTATCACCAGGTTTCCCGAAAGTCGAGATATATTTTTAAGTATTGTTAATATGCATTAAAATCTAGGGAATGACCGTAAATTTTTTTCGATTGAAGCGAAATTAACCCCAAAAAGATAGAAAAAACGCTATTTTACCATTTTATCATACGGTTGTTCATGCAATTTTGAACCTTAATGCCGAGGGAAGTGACCATGACGTCATAGTTGGATTGCGAGCCTTAATACCAACGAGTTCATTTACCTAAACGAATTAAGGAATTCTATAAACCTGAATATTTTATTGTGTAACTATTAATTTTTAAATAATTTTTAAGTAGAGATAGCTCAATAAAACGAGAATGCTTATTTAGTATGGAAAAAAAACCAGGCCTGGCGCAAAAGAAAAGTAACTCAAACGTGCATGGAAAGGCATGGGGGGCAGCTGCCCCCCCCCTAGATATTGGAATAGGTATTTATTTTTTTATACTAAATTATAAAACCTCACAAAAAATCACATCACTACAACACATTTTCTCATCATATCATAAATTTTATAAAATTTGTATGAAAATTCATCAGTTTCATAAAAAAAATTCCTGCGGCGCTACACATTTTTCATGCATATTAATGTGCAAAGTATTGTATACATTTTCAAATAAACAAACCACATCACGACCTTCTTAATTCATTATTATCATGCGCTATTCGCGTGTTTTACGCTAAGTATATCAATTTTTAAATTTTTCTTGCCCCCTCTAGATCCGAGGCTGGCGACGCCCATGAACTCAAATGATAGGTAAAAATGAGTAACTATTTTATTGTTCACCATTCCTATGGCATCATTGGCATAAGCCAAAGCGGGTGTGTGCACACCGTGCATACAAACCAACCATCCGTCGATGAAGACGGGTTTCAAATGCTAGTACGTAAATAAACAAATTAAAATAATCCAAACATTTACGACGGTAAGAGAACCCTTGAAAATCTGCTGAAAAAACATTAAAAAGCCTCTTAAAATCCTTAGAGGACACTTAAAAAGTTCTCCTGAAACTAAAATGTATTCAACTTGCGATACATTTTGCGACAGCAGATAGAAGTAGGGTTGCCACAAGAGGTTGGCAAATTTACCGAACATAGGATGAATCATCCACATATCTATTTATGTATGTATTTTTATGTTTTTATTCTATATATTATTATTATTTTCATATTTATTTATATTTTTCATACACTTGTATGTAATGTGTATATCAAATTAATGTCACAAGTGGTTGGTTGGCAGACATTAAATAAACCCGCCATTTGGAAGATATGTTTTCTTTTCAATAATGATTTATTTATTTATTATTATTATTATTTTATTATGAATCATAATTTGACTAAAAATTGTTTTGTCTACATATTATTACTGATTACTTTGACTTCATTTTGTTTTTCTTTTTTAGCACTGACATACAATTTCTCGAATTACCTGAACTCTCATTATAATATTGTTTTATCTGTATTGACTAGTTGTGTACACATGTAATAGGGCATTACTTGAACTTGATCTGTATTGTTTTAAGTTTGGTTTGTGTTTATATGTGGGTGATGCCTGTTTGTGTGCCGTGAAGGTCTCAGACGTTGCGGAGAGAGTAGGGACACTAAAATGGCAGTGGGCGGGTCATGTGGCGAGGCAGAAGGACGGCAGATGGATCCCCAGAATACTAAGCTGGAGACCCTACGAAAGTAAACGAAGTGTAGGGAGACCACAAAGGAGATGGGCCGATGATATCATCGAGTCGGTAGGACATGGGTGGAGACAAAGAGCCCAAAACAGAGAATGGTGGAAGACAAAGGAAGAGGCCTATATCCAGCAGTGGAGGGAAAGAGGCTGATAAAGAAGAAGAAGAAGTAAATAAATAAAGAAATAAAAAAACAGATTTTTAGGAGGGGGGGAGGGGGGTCTCTAGGATAAAGCAAAAGACTCGAACGTCCGGGAACTCATAATCAGCCTTCACCTGAAAATGGTGAATTGACAGACAACGCCTCAACCAATTATTGCTTGTTGACTTGAATTTGTGAGTCAAGAAAATACCGAAACACCCATACTTATTATTATTTATTTTTTATGGTATTTTTGTCATACCGAACATAGGATCGAAATACCGAACGGTTCGGTAAAATACCGAAAACCTGGCAACCCTGGAGCGGAGCTTTTAATATTTAATAAAGCACTTACAAAAAGTCTTATAATTATTATCTATGTACTTTTGAAAATTGTCTTTGCCTTCCATATTTGAATTTTAAAATAAGAACGTTCTGTCAAAAAGGCATCAGCCGCAGTTTCCACCAGAGCCGGATGTCGGATATTTAGGAAATTTAATACAGGAAGCGAATTTTCGTAGATTGCTCTAGCTAATTAGGTATTTCAGTGCTGTTTTAAAATAGCATTCGCTGTTCTTTCAGTTTCCAAATCATTCGAGTAGGTACTTATTAGAATTTATTAAAATATATTTCAAGTCATTATTTGCTTCAGTAGGAACCTGAATCCGGAAGGGTCAGAATAGAGAAGAGTGGAAACAGTTGGAAGAGGCCTATATCCAGCAGTGGAGGGAAGAAGGCTAACGAAGAAGAAGAAGATATTTCAAGTCAACAAAATACAAAGACAATATTTAAAATCTAACAATAAGAAACTATGACATTTGTTCACTAGGGCAAGCTTATCTTACGATCTGCTGCGTTCCTTTTCAGCTAACTCCAGCATCTATCAATCCATTAAAAATGAGATTCGCTGTCACGAAAGGTGTCACACAAGGATGTATTATGTCTCCCTCTTACGTTCTGTTCATTGATGCGTACAATGTACATGGTTGGCGCAGTTGGTTAATGCGGCAGTCTCTCGAGCGGGAGGTGCCAGGTTCAAACCCTGGCGCGCGGTGGCGATGTATTCCACACTTTGCAATACAGGCCTTTAGCCTAATGCAAGGTGAGGTGTGCAGAAAAGTATTTGGGTTTGTGTATGCAAGCTCAGATCCCTTTTTAAAAAAATATAAAAATGTACATAGTGTTACGTCCTTTGAAATACATTAATGTTGATATGGGTAAAAGTAAGTATTTCAATATTAGGTTCAAATATCTCAGCGACAATTTTGTTGACATTTTATACCTAAATCATACAAAATCTTTAGTGGCATATTTTTTTTAATCTCACCTGATTTCTCCCGTCGCCATTTGCAGTGATTCCAGCCCTGTCAACAATTTCCTCCCCAGGCGCGGCACCAGATAAAGGCTTCGCAGAGACAGGGTCGGACGCAGGGATATCTGTAAAAGTAATTATTTATAATCAGTATTTGCAATCATTATAATATTTCAGTGTGTAATGTTCGTATGTGTTAGAAATTTTTATCCTTCTATCTTACAGGGGTCCCTCGAAGAAATAATTGAAACGAGCCGGGCAATCCCGGAGATCCCTACAGGGGGTATGATAATTATTTTTGAAAATCACAATTTGTTATGTGAGAACATCGGAATTTTCTACATATTGTAGTTGAATAATAATAATAATAATTGGGGTTAACTGGAAGAAATCGCAGTTCTGCGATAAGTTCACCCTATAGTGAACAACGATTTATAATCTGTACTATGTCCATTTTTTTTATATTTACATTTTATATGTATTTGTTGTTCACTTGAAGTTTAAATAAATAAATAATAATAATTGGACTATTTTAGGTGCCGTTTAGCGATAAAATCACCCCAAGGGCACCTTACATTTTTCATTATCACTATATAGGATCGTCACAAACAGTAAAAATGATAGATTAAGTCACCGCATAGGATCGTCACAAACAAAATAATAAAAATGAATCTAATCAATTTCGGCTAACTCCCGTCGTTGGCTGACCAGTATGTACGAGTATATACGGTGCGTTATAAGCCCCTCCCCCCCGGAATTTGAATCGCCAAATTTCTACCACGCTCTCAGAACCAGAATTTCAAAATGAATTGTGAACCTGGATTAAGCCGGGTACTAAAACTAGTAATAATTAATATTTTGTTAAATAAATAATCTTAAGAATGATTTATTAATTTAGTGAATTCTTAAGAGGGTCTTACAATCATGGTTGTAACTAATTTATTCACGATTTTACATAAATAAACATAAAATTATAACAACAAGTATCTACTAGTATCTACTATCAGGATGGTAATTTATCTAAATTACTATCCCTTATTAACATTATCCATTATTTATTTAAATAAAATAAAATAAAATAAAATAAAATAATCTTTATTGTACCAAAAAAACAATCGTACAATGGGCGGACTTATTGCCAAATGGCAATTTCTGCCAGCCAACCCATAACAGAGATTAAATTGAGATATATCTAATTATAATAAGTACCAAAAGGGTACCTTAACTTAACAATAATTGAATACTAAATACATACACAGATAAACATATTATACATATATAAATAATATATACATAAATGGTATATGGGATGGGATAGGGTAAGGGAGGGATGCTGGGTTCAGGAGGGACTGGTAGTGGGATTTGAAATAGAAAGGTAATGCTGCTTCAGTCTACTCTTGAAAGCGGAAATAGTTGGTGCGAGTCTGATGGATAATGGAAGGTCATTCCACAATCGCGCAGCCTGTACGGTGAAAGAATTAGTGAAAAACGATGTATGATGGATAGGGATTATTTATTTATTTATTTATTCATAAACAGCCATTTAAAATGTTTTACAATATTTCTTCTGGGACCAATCCTCCAATAACTTGTGTAGACTGTCCGCAGCCGGGAAAATCACCGCCTTTGCTGATGATACGGTTTTGCTGTTTACAGCAAATTCATGGGAAAGAACTTACCAGATCGCTAACGACGAGATGATCAAAATCAAGGCATGGATGGACGAGAATCTGCTTACCCTTAATATAGATAAGACAAAATACATGACTTTCAGTATTGACAGTAGACTTCAGCCCTCGGATACCGACTTAAATATAGTTATACATGAGTGTCCACCACAGACCGACTGCTGTACATGTCGCGTACTCGAAAGAGTCACAGTCTATAAGTATCTGGGAGTATACACATTGACCAACACCTACGATGGAACCTCCATATGGAAAGATTAGCAAAAAAGATGAGAAAACTAATCTATGTTTTCAAAATCTTAAGAGACATCCTCGACAAAGAAACCTTAAAAACGGTATATTATGCCCTTGCACAGAGTACCATTGAATATGGAATCATTGGTTGGGGCGGAATGGCTCCTGCGCTCCTCCTCCCTCTGGAGAGAGCGCAGCGGTCTGTGCTAAAGGTTATGCTTCGGAGACCCTACAGATTATCGACAGAACACTTGTTTACACTGGCTCAGGTTCTAGATATCAGGCAGATATACATGAAGGTCATCCTGTCGCACCTATATAAGGATACCTCCAAATTTGAGCCGGATTATATATTGACACACAGTACCAGAAACAGGCAACAACTTAGGCCTCCCGAATTTAAAACCACTTTTGCCCAAAGACACTTTTCTTTCCTGGCCCCTCGAATATACAATCGAGTGATACGTGATATCCAAGACTCTATCACGAGAGATGGAAAAAATCTCAACAAACTTATAAAGGAATGGCTCATGCGTACTGGCAGAACACAATCGGCGACAATTTTGTTACATGTGCATAGATGACGCACCGTTTAACGTTTGGTTCAAGATCTATCTTTCAATTTTTTTTATTTTACTTTTACTTTATTCAACTTTCTATTACTATTCTATTTTTACTTTTCTGAACCGCTCCCTCCTTCTTCCTTCTCTCCGTCCTCTTCTCCTTCTCTCCTTCCTCTTTTTCCTTCTTTCTCCTACATGATTTTTATGTACATGATACTGCTCTTAATTTTAATTTTAATATGTGGATGGAAGAGATAAAAATACATATTTGCGCGAACAAATGTTGCCATTGCCATAAAACAGGTCATAACCGATAGCAATGAAGTGTAATCGTATTTGCTGGATATAATAATATTCACCTATGTGTCTACTGCCCCAGAACAGACTCTGGTCTAGTGGGGCAGTACAATTTCCCATGTATCTTGTTGTCTTATGTATGTTAATTTTGTGTTTTTTTTTTGTATTTATATAATGTGAGTGTGTATATGTATATATGGGAAATAAATCTTCATTCATTCATTCATTCATTCATTCATTCATTCATTCATTCATTCATTTAGAAAAACAAGGAATACACAAAGAACTAAACTAGCCCAGTAAATAAATACATTTGCTATGCAAACGGTCCGGTTGTCCTGAATTTTTGGGATGTTGTTATTGCCGGGTCTATAATGTTATGTTGAAAAATGCGACCTTCACGATCAAGAATTTTTTGTATTCTTGCATTAAAAGTATGCATACCGACATTTCTTAAAACGGGAGACTAAATATGCTTTGCAACAAAATAGAGCTTAGATGCATTGAACATTTATCTAGGGAATAACCGTAAAAGATTTTTTATATCTTGCATAGATTTTTATTTTTTTTATTAAAAACACCTCTGATCTTTTTTTCCGAAAAACGGAAACTCGTTTCCCGAAAGTCGCGGAGTAAATTTTTTTTGTACTGATAATATGCATTAAAATCTAGGGAATAACCGTAAAAGTTTTTTGATAGACGCAAAATTAACCCCAAAAAATGGAAAAAACGCCCATTCTTACCATTTTATCATGCGATTGTTCATGCGATTTTGAACCTTAATGCCGTGGAAAATGACTGTGACGTCATTCTTGGTGCCAAGGCCTTCATGATATAAATATATAAAAAATAAGACCCCTTTTTTCAAAAAAGAACACCACATTACCCGAAAAATAACACTGATTTTTTCCAGTCGCTACTTATAACATATCGTCTTCACTAATTAGGACCGTATGTCGTTTATTACTGAGTGGAAAAACCGAAAAAGTTTAAGAGAAAACTCTTGTATGTTACTAAACTTTTAATAAAATGACAAAACTTATCATTTTCGCCACAAGTTTCAGTGGGTTTTTCATTATGTGACTTAATATAGTTTTCAGGGATAATTTCAACACTCTCATAGTGGTATTAAAAATACCGCAATTTGTGACAAAACATTTATACAGTCTATCAAGAAAGGGATGGTTTTCGATGTACATGTAGCTTTTTGGCAACGATTGTTTTATTGTTCATAATCGCCCCTAGGCCCTAATTTCGGGCACTTGGACTCGTCAAATTTACATAGTTATAACAATCAAAAAGAATTTTGAACAATTAACAGTGACAATGTGCCAGAGAAGTAAAATCAATATCCCTGCTACAAGGAGGATAAGAAATAATGAGCTACATTACATAATAACTTGGAGACTAATTACAAAACTATTCGACCGAGCCAGGGGCAGCAAAAATAAAGGACCCTGAGGACTTGACTAAAAATACTGGTTTCAATGCCGTGGCGGCAGGCGCCACAACCCGGCGATTGTGTGGAATCAAAACAAACAAACCTCCCCGCATGGGACAAATAAAATAAACCCACCCAAACCTCCACCAAGGAGAAAGGACGATACGAAACACAGACGAGTTCACGACTATCGACGACGCACGACTTGACCAACTTGGGGACCAACTCAAACCGGGATGTCATGTCAATCGCCAATGTCAATCGCACACCGTGAAAACCTTCAACATCTACACTAGCGACAAACCAGGACAGAAGATCCTGGCGCCTACGCACGAGGAGGCCCGACCCTGGATGAACCGGGACAGAAGGGCAGGACAATGAAGAATTAATTAACCTAGGGCGCCGGATTACTGGAAGTGCCGGATTAGCGAGACTCTACTGTAAGTATATAAATCGAGTACTCTTACTTTCTGGACGTCCCTCTATACGTAGGTCAAATTGGACACAGTAAGTGCTGATAATAACAAAACCTTCTAACCCAAAACGAAAAAACACATGGGAGTTGATAACTTTAGTCCGTCACGAACTGCCTCAACTATGTCTATCTGTAATATGTTGAGAGCTTCTTATTTAGTAAAGTTCCATACAATATGTATTGTGTATGGGCGTCGCCAGCCTCGGAGCTAGGGAGGGGCAAGAAAAAAATAATAAAATTGATATAGAATGAAAGACGCGTAAATGGCGCTGCAGGCGAAGATATTTTGTGAGACATAGTGAAGAAGGTCGTGCAATGTGGTTTGTTTTATCTGAAAATGTGCATAATAATTAGCACAATATTGTGTATGAAAAATGTTTTCTATGGAAAGTAATATAAAATTAACGCCGCGGGCATTTTTTTGGTGAAACAATTCATTCATCACACAATTCAATTCAATTCATTTGGTGAAACACGACCCGTAAAACACAGATTGGCAAAGCTGTCAAAAAGTTTTGTTTGCCTCAGTGTGCGCCTGTTCAACAAGTTGCCTGAAGAAATGAAGTCTCTGAGTGATAGTAAATTTAGGGAAGCAGTGAAAACGTACCTCGTTGATAAATCATTTTACTCTGTCGACGAAATGCTGGAATGAACCATTTACATTCACTTCAGCATTGAACTGACTATATCATAAATTGTTTATTGTGCTTTCACTATCTTTTGTCTTGCTCATACTATGTCACTGACGAAATGCTAACAGAGTCCTTTACACTCTTTAGCATTGATATTGTGCATTATTGTTGTTATTATTGCCTTAATTGTTATATATATATATAATTATGTAAAACTGACGAGTCCAAGTACCTGACATAGGGTCTAAGGACGATAAACAACAATAAACAATAAACAATTGCATTTTGATACATTTTTTATACTAATTTTAGAAATTTGTTACACGATGAGAAAATTTGGATTTTTTGTGAGGTTTTATCATTTTGTATAAAAGTATATACCTACCTATTCCAATTTCTAGGGGGGGGGGGAGTCAGCTGTCCCCCCTGCCCCCCTGATGACGCCCATGGTGTTGTGTTATTATCTACTGTACCTATTCCCTGCCCTACATATAGAGAGCTTTTTCAGATATGATATGATTTTTTAGTAAAAAGCTTTTGGTACATTATTAACATTATCTTTTTCAAAAACAGCCCTATTTTTACTAAATGCTTTTTCTAAAAGTACTATTTTTGTTTTAGAAAATGACAGTAGACCTGTTAAAACTACATACCTACAAGAAAACAGTCTGTTGATATTTAATCGAAAAACGCTTCGTATTTGAGGATAAAAGTGTCCAATAATAAGACAACACCCTAAGTTTTAGCACCCTAGAAAAAATACTCTTTTAGGCACTTCTATAAACTTATTCACGGGATCATACAAAACTCAACGATATTGGCCGAAATAAATTTTAACGTACCCAACTAATATGCTCGTTCACGTTCGCACATGTTGTTCTACCCTCCTTGGGGCAGAACCTACGTTATGGTTAATACACCGGTCAGCAGGGCGGTCCGTTATTTCTATGAACTGGGGTGGAGTAATTTTATTTTTACAAGCTAACAAAATAACAATCACACACACACATACACACGCAACGCACACGCACATACACACACACACACACACACACACACACACACACACACACACACACACACACACGCACCCTCGCACGCACGCACGCACGTAATGTTTCATGTTTCATGTGCATATATACCTACCAGGCGCGAAGCTGCCTAAGAACACGATTCCCATCGAGATACCTTTTGGAAAAAATGATAGATATAATAGTTTCTATTCTAATCTGTCGTAATCCCATAAAAAAACGTTAGCCCGGGCTTCCCTTCTGCAGAAATCTACCCTTCTGGAATAGGTATTACCTACCCTTATCTTGCTCTGGAGGTGGGGAAAGAGGGACAATCCTGAGTGTGAGTGTGGTGCTGTTCAGACAGTCAGACATTTGGTCCGGGACTGCGAGGCAATGAAATTTCCCGGTAGCCTCCAGGACATCCACGAGGCAAGACCGGAAGCGGTGGTCTGGCTGGCAGCACTGGAGCCAAGGCTTTAAAAAATACTTATGTCGACGCAGCCTACACGGGCAAAGGACAACCCCGAATGCCACACGAAAAGTAAAGTAAGTACCCTTATTTAAACTGTAACAAGTTCTCACTGTGTAACTGGAAGAGAACGTGAATAAATAACGATGTGAAATAAATAAATAAATATTTAATAGAATACAGAGTAAGAAATATGTACCGAGAACATCTGTGAAGAAAAAACTCATTCTCTTTGAGCAAACAACATAAAAGTGTAAGAGAGACAGTGGCGTAACAAAACGTCAAAGTTGATTCAGGGCACATGGGAGTGCAAAGTAATGAACCTGAGTGAAATGATTGCCAAGTAGAGCAAACTCACTTTGCACTTTCGCAATGGGTTGGCTCCCGGAGTTTAATATACTATTTTGTTGTTCTGTTTTATGTCTGTATTGTTTTACGATTTTTTTACGATTGATTTACGATTTTTATTTTACTGTTTTTTGTTCATATTGTGTGTTTACATACTGATGTTTTAATTGTGATTCTTTTGTCTATTGTTGCTCTTTATTGTTTGGCTGTGTACCTTTATTGTATTGATATTTTTATCTTTTTGTATTGTAACTTTCCAAAGGCCTTGTGGCCGGCAAAACTATACATAAATAATCCTCTTAATTTTTTCCATTGTCTAGTGCGTAGTAATAAACTAACTTTTTTTTTACTAGGAGGCAAGACATGCCAACAGAGCTTGCTCTCAGTGTTGCCAGCCAGAAGAGCGATTTTGGTATTATACCTGTAGCTGATAATACTAATGGCAATAGCTGCTTATAGCATGCTATTTGCTATTGCCGTGCTATTGCTGAGCAGTTTGCTATTGCTATAGAATATTAAGATATTCAAAAGTTCAAATCTGTTAAAGTTTCAAGTCGAACCTCTTCAGAAATCCCGCAATCACGCGATATGATTCCTTAGGCTTCATTGATAGAAGCGAAACAGAGCTCAAGGGTCTAGAGAAATCGTATTGATAGAAAAAACAAAGTTTGTGACCCAGAAGAATGAAAGAGAATATGTATTTACTGTTTTCATAGGAGTAGCCCTGAGAGACATTTTTTTATTTATGCTTTCTAATTTTTATATCCAATCAAAAATGGATCCAAAAATTTTTTGTCGTCGGTGAGGGGTCCCTAGGAAAAGCTACAATGACTAAAACTGTTGACCTTGGGTATGAAAAAGTCGTAGAGCGGAGGTGGGGAGAGGTGGAAAAAAAATTCAAAGAGGATTCTGTGAAAGCCAAAAAGTTACACGCCCTCTAAAGTCTCTGGCCGCCCATAGTCCCCGGCCTACTCAGCCTTTTGGCAAATCCGGCACTGACTGACTGAGGAAACTGACTGAACGTTGGAGTGCTTGGTGCAAACCAATCGTAAAGATTGTGAGCCAGAAATATGAAAGAGAATATGAATATGGGAGGGGTAGGTGTCTTTTGACGGCTGAATAATTATTGTCGTTGTTACACCACTGGCGTCTTGTTAAAGGTTGTGTTTGTGTATTTGCTCACGATAATATGGAGTAACATCTTTTTCATGCAAATTTTTATATTACTCTCTCTACATATTCTTATCTATTTTATTATTGTTATTTCAAATTACATAATAATGTTTCCCAATGTACGTCTGTATGTATCTTTGTGGATATATCTAAGCACTTTTAACACTGAAAAAAAAATTGTACTTATACAAAAGGGTGCAGGCAAAAAACCGGTGCAGTGGGGCGTCCCAGAAATAGCTGGCAGAAGCAGGTGACAAAGATGTGAAAGGAGAGATTGTGGTTGGAGTGGCCAGAGGTCCTGGAAGCTGCAAGTGACTGGGGCCTCTGGCGAAGATACACAGATGCTTTGAGCCCCCGACCCAACCAAGGATAGAAGGGGAAGAATATATATGTATTAGACATGAGCGCCACGCCGGCGCGCCGCCGCTGATCACGGTCGGCGCGCCGCCGCCGGCAAAACGCTCACGCCGGCGGCGTGGGAACCGTGTAGCTAAAAGTATTTATCCTTTGTTTCTTGAGACAGAAATCGAAATAAGTACTTTACCAGGTAAAAAAAAAATAAGTATTCAGCTGTGGCGACGCTAGTATTCAGTAATTATATAAGATATCGAATAATAACTAATGAAGTTCCGTTCCAGACCCATTCCGTCGTCTGAATTACGTTCATTAGGTTTAGCATAAAAAAAATCGGGGAATTTTCTGTGTCTTATTTATTCGATACTAAAACAAGAAATAGGATGGGATGGGGGGTATTAATAGTTTGGTTCTTCGTGGTGGAAATTAAATGAAAAACAAACGTTTTTTTATGTAAGTAACTTTATGTTTTTCTGATCGATTTTTAGAACACCAGTCGATTTTACCACGCTGAAATTTTTAAACCACGTGAATTTTGGCAGAATATCTGACCAAAATATGCGGGCTTTCGTCTTTTCGGTCAACCGTTCTCTCTTTTCAATAGTTTAACCTTTGATTATCGAAGTACCAAATCAAATTTATTTTTATTCCACTTGACTAGATTCGCTATACTTCATTTGTTTCAATACAACACTGTAAAAAGGATAATGACTCCTTTTCTCTTGACAAAAAACGATATTCATTTGGTAATTTTTGACGTTTACGATGTTCAAAATGTCAAAATGTGAATATAATTAGATATTTTTACGTTAAAATCCAATTATTTCGCTCACCCAAGGCTGCATTTTAATAATAAAAAAAATACTGTCCCCTAACGTGGTTTCTCAGACTGTGATTACAGACTACTCTCAAATTGTAATTTATCTTTCCAGCGGTAAGCATTACGTATTTTGGTTGATATCATCATTAATTTATGCACTTTTCAATGAAAAACACCACAATTCATGTTTATTCATTAATTATCCTTATTTTTACACCTAAAATAACATTACAAATAAGGTAGTTTTATTAAATTACATAATTTTATTAAATTACCCTTCCACTAAAAACAACAGCACATATAACACAAATGTTTTTATAGCTTATTCTCAACCTTAGTTCTTGGTTACATTGGAGTTTTGGATTTCGTGGAAGGTCGACCTCGTCATCGCAATTCAAGACTTTATTTCAGAGTTTTAATTTCACTCACCGTTTAGCTAACAGCCCAAATATTGCCAAATGATAAACCTGTTCGACTGCACCACTGCCCATAGTGAGGCTCATTCTGACGCGTTTGACTTTATGGCTTAGTTTATTTTGACCTGCTCTCCAGTACCATGAAAAAGCAATATTGAAATTTTCTCAAATGTTTCGTTCATTTGGTTTTCAAATATTTTGTTCATTTGGTTTTGCGTAAAAAAATCGGGGAATTTTCTGTGTCTTACTTATTCGATTCGAAAACAAGAAATAGGATGGGATGGGGGCATTAATAATTTGGTTCTTCGTGGTGGAAATTAAATGAAAAACAAACGTTTTTTTATGTAAGTAACTTTATGTTTTTTTTTATCGATTTTTAGGACACCGGTCGATTTTACCACGCTGAAATTTTTAAACCACGTGAATTTTGGCAGAATATCTGACCAAAATATGCGGCCTTTCGTCTTTTCGGTAACCGTTCTCTCTTTTCATTAGTTTAACCTTTGATTATCGAAGTACCTAATCAAAATTATTTTTATTCCACTTGACTAGATTCGCTTATATACTTCATTTGTTTCAATACAACACTGTGAAAAGGATAATGACTCCTTTTCTCTTGCCAAAAACGATATTCATTTGGTAATTTTTGACGTTTACGATCTTCAAAGTGTCAAAATGTGAATATAATTAGATATTTTAACGTTAAAATCCAATTATTTCGCTCACCAAAGGCTGCATTTTAATAATAAAAAAAATACTATCCCGTAACGTGGTTTCTCAGACTGTGATTACAGACTACTCTCAAATTGTAATTTATCTTTCCACCGGTAAGCATTACGTATTTTGGTTGATATCATTATGAATTTATGCACCTTTCGACGAAAAACGCCATAATTTATGTTTATTCATTAATTATCCTTATTTTTACTCCTAAAATAACTTCGCAAATAAGAATAAGATATAAAATTTTCCATTATTTTTCAAATATGAGCTTTTATTTTACTTTTTCATTGTAATAATCATAGTTTTCAAAATAAATAAATCGATTTTATCATTATCCTTTTCACATATACGTATTTAATCATTTAAAACAATAGTGCAAGAAAATCCGATGCTCCCCCCCCCCCCCCCCACTTTGTATCCACGCCGCCGGCGTGGCGCCGCCGCCGGCAATTTTAGACATGGGCGCCGCCGCCGGCTTTTTTGCAGCCGGCGCACATGTCTAATATGTATGTATGAATGTATGTGTACAAAATGTCTGGTAAGCTTTAATTTTTTGGTTCAGAAGTACCTATGTCGCTCATTGTTCAACTTGATTCAACAATATTTTGAACCTATCCGCCATTCTTGTGTCAAAACCCAAAAAAATGAATTGCTTGGCCAGGTTTCAAGGACAACAATTCGAAGTGCTTTCAACGTTGCACGATCAACATTAGATTGGACGACGTAGATATAGTTAACGCCGGCTTTGTCGACTGCGCAGCTCGCATATGCATGCGGTAACGTATTCTGGTATACACCAAACCAAATTTACATTCATCAGTTACCATCAGTCAAAGAATGACTTATTTAACATGAATGGTTCCGAAGATATATCTTTTTAAAATAGGACATTCTTTTTTCGGTGACCCTGTATTATCAATGTGGCACACAACACAGCAAGAGATCTCTCATTGTTCCAAGCCAAAATTTCGTATAGGTAGGTTCGTAGATTCACCCTTGTCATGCCAGGTATTCAAGCTATCCTAATATAATAATATACACAACATTATGGCTATATCCCACGGTCCGTGAATCCTGCTTCGTCCGTAGATTCGCATGCCGTGGGAAGGAGTGAGTCCGTGAATCTACAGACTTTTTCATAGCGATTTGTATGGCGGTACGTGATATCGCAGACGTGCACGGATCGTGGGAAATAGGTTGCCTGTGAATCCGCGGACACGCCTTGATGAATCCAGATGAATCCGTCTAATCCATAGCGTTTGGATAACTTGCAATACAAGTGTTGAATCCAATATACATATACGTAGATATTTCTTTAGGAAACATCCCAAACAGAGAGTTTTTTTCATTTTATTTCTTCTTTTCTATTTTAAAATGTATTTTAATTAAAATTAAACTTTTTTTTCAATTATTTCAATATTAATTTATAGTTGGATAATTACAAAATGTGTAATATAATTATGTGTGTGTGTGTGTGTGTGAGGGTGTGTGTGTGTGTGTGTGTGTGTGAAGGTGTGTGTGTGTGTGTGTGTGTGAGAGGGTGTGTGTGTGTGTGAGGGTGTGTGTGTGTGTGTGAAGGTGTGTGTGTGTGTGTGTGTGAGAGGGTGTGTGTGTGTGTGAGGGTGTGTGTGTGTGTGTGTGTGTGTGTGTGTGTGTGTGTGTGTGTGAGAGGGTGTGTGTGTGTGTGAGGGTGTGTGTGTGTGTGAGGGTGTGTGTGTGTGTGTGTGTTTATTAAAAAATATAATTATGTATATATTTATGTAGGTACCTATTAGCTTATTACGTTACTTCATTTTCTATAGTATAACTATTAAACGTAATACATATATATTCCATTTGTCGCCGCCCACAAGTTTTTTGTGTATATGAGTAAAAAGGCTTGTGGATGGAACGTTTGTCTTGGCTCGTTTACGTAACAGACCGTTGACGCCTTTTTACACATGAACGCAAAAAACTCGTAGACGCTCGCAAGCGTGTGGCGGCGACATTATCTTTTACTTAAAGTATTATACCAAAACGGTAGGTATTACCTATATAATTGGCACCAGGAATGACGTCACAGTCTTTTCCCACGGCATTAAGGTTCAAAATCGCGTGACAATCGCATGATAAAATGGTAAAAATAGCGTTTTTTTAATTTTTTGAGGTTAATTTTGCGTCTATCAAAAAACTTTTACGGTTATTCCCTAGGTTTTAATGCATATTATCAGTACAAAAAAAATTTTACTCAACGACTTTCAGGAAACGAGTTTCCGTCTTTCGGAAAAAAGATCAGAGGTGTTTTCCATTTTTTTTTGAGAAATCTATACAAGATATAAAAAATCTTTTACGGTTATATACGGTTATATAAAGGTTCAATGCATCTACCCGATTTTGTTCCAAAGCATAATTAATAACGGTTGTCGAGATAGAAGGTCTCCCGTTTTTAGAAATTTTTGAAATGTCGGTATGCATACTCTTAACATTACTTACTGTAAATTAATACTGATTCAAAAGTTATTCATAGGTACAAAAATACATAATACAAGAATATGATACTAAATTGATAACATGTAGCTACCTACATTCACTGAAAATAACGTGTTGTAATTTTTGCTAGTCGGGTAATTTGTATATTTTTGTAACAATTTTACAATAAAAATAATTATTATTCGATATATTTTCGGATATATATTCACTAACAACGAGGGTTGTCAACCGTACTAGAGTATAATAATAATATTGAAAGTGAGTTGCAAGAAATATATGGATCGCAAAATACTATATATTTTTTTTTGGCAACATTAAAACTAAGAAAATATCAACCAAATCCGCTTCACTTGTAAAATTTAAACGCAGTTTAAGAATTATATCATTGCCTGCAGTTTTCGACTGACGAATGAGTGTGTAATTTACATTAATTTGAAAATTGAGAAAACCACACTTTTCTAGCAAATAAAAATATTATAAAATTCAAGCAGTTCATAAAATGACAGTTTTTATTTAAATAGATAAGTAGATATTTATTTATTTATTGTACATGGAACAGATACAGTCACAAAAACAAACATTGGCAGGTACATTACTACAAAAATATCAATACACAAGACCAATTACATCCGTTCACAATTAGCACACACGCAAAACAAATAGATTACATTACATAGTTAAAAATATATATCTTATATCTATAAAACATTTATGGTAGGGAAGGAGGAAGCATGGGAAGAGGAAGAAGAAGAGGAAGAAAGGAGGGGATAATGAAGGAAGCAACAAAAAAAGAGTTAAGAACTGATATCAAGAACAATAAGATAATGTGTATGTTTTCTTTTATTTTCATAAAATTATCGAATTACACCCTGATACATATTTGTACACTTCATAACAAGCTTAAAAGCTTGTGTCGTGAAGTGGGGTATATTGGCATCGAGGATCGAGCGCGTTAGCAACCAGGCTTCCGATAACTTTTTAAAATTACTTATTGATGCAGATGGAATAATCAGCTGAAAAAATGTTGACAACCCTACTTACATGTTTCAGCGCGTGTATACACAACGGTTTCCGAAGAAAAACCCATAGGAGTATTTACGATGATGTAGTATGAACCCCAAAAAACACAAAAACCCTTCAGAAATATGACGTACTTAATGTAGTTCTGGACAATTTACATCCAGACCTGCATTAAATTGTACCACAAATGTGTTATAGTTTTGTATTGTCTATGTGTTTATTGCTTTCATTCTTTTTTGTTGTGTTTATTGATTTATTGCATTTGATTTTGTGTTTGTAAACCTGACGATTCCAAGTGCCTTAAATATGGTCTACAGATGATTAAAAACCAATAAAAAATCCTCAAATAATAAAAGCTTAAACTTTTTAGTTGGATTTCAGTAGATGAATTATTTATAAAATGTTGAAATCATTGTCTATCCCATTTTAGATCCGCTTGCTTATTCGTATTTTTTAATCTATTCTAGTTCCAAATATAATTTACTCGAATACTAATCGATACAATTAATTTTATTTACAAAATTCAATTAGATTTGTGCTTTTATCCCTAAAAAAAATCCTGTGTGGCTTTTGTACGGCTTTTGTGGGGTTTATTTATTTTGAGCAATATGCTTATGGGTTTCGTACTGTTACAATATACAACGAGAGTGAAAGAGATGCAGACACCCGCATGATTCGAAAAATAAAAATCAAAATAAATAATGTATAAATTTAGATTCCCCAGTTGCCATAGAGTGGGGAACATTATATTTTCTTATTATTTATTGAATTAATTTTTCTGGAATTTTGTTACATCGAATTATAAGTCCATGTGGTGCATTTTATCAGTATGATGCCAATCTTTCAAATGTCTCCCTTCAAAAATTATGTACCTAATCTATTAGTCTAAATAACACACGAATGATAAAGAAATTATAATTTTATTTAAAATGAAAAAAAGTTTAAGGTTCCAATCATTATATTTTTCTAATACCACGGACCTGAAACAGCACAATTTTTGCACTGTTACTGGGCCGGTATTCTTTTATTCTGATAATATCGACATTAATAATATTAAAAATAAATAAATAAATTATTTAATGGGTTCTCTAATTTCCAGTTATGGCAGACATTTTTTCCCGTACAAAATAAATATAATGTACACCCCGACACATAATGCGCCCGCTACACGCTCGCGAGTCACCGCGACCTTTTGGTGTTCATGAGTAAAAAGGGGTGCGGATGGATCGTTTGTCTTGACATGTACGTAACCGACCGTTGACGCCTTTTTACTCATGAACACCAAAAGGTCGTGGTGACTCGCGAGCGTGTAGCGGGCTCATAACGGGACTGAGAGAGATTAGCAGCTAATTTGAGAAAAACCGGTGTTGAAAAATAACGCGTGATACAAGATACAAAAACTCCGTGTGACAAACTTTAAAAAATATCACCCACAAACAAGTTTAATTAATGCCGCAGGCAATGCTTTCTTTTATTATTTTTTTACTAAATTACAATTAATATTGGTGTAAAGACAATAATTTATTCTCGTACCTGATCGATCTAATTTTTAAACACAAAAACAGAATTAGTATATATTCAACAGTATGACAGAGATAATTATTATTATCTATTTATTATATTATATATTTATTTATTTATTGCTTCAACGGACTCAGGATATTTTCAAAATTTACAACGTTAAAGTTAAAAAGTTAAAAATATTAATACAATGAATTATTATATTATTATAAAAATAGGGAACTATTTCCCCATACCCCGTGCACGAAATCATCCATCCGGAAGGGATTAATCCAGATTCGCGTACGAATCCGGATTCACTTGTCGTGGGAAGGCACCCTTAGATAAAGCAAATAATACAGTACGTCTGAAATTCAGGAGAAGAAAATATTCAGGAGCTGAAGGAATAAAGAAATTGAAAGGAATTTCATACCCTTCAATACGTCACTTTCTCTGTATTCTCATCTCTCACAATAACACTACTGACTTTTAATAACATACAGACAGACAGATTCACTGACATTGATGTGTTTTCCATCCCCTCATGCCGCTTCCTTTGCGGGGTAGGCAGAGATAACAGAATGTCAGACATCCCTACACTTATACACAAAAAAAGTCCTTCCTTGAGCATCCGGTCGACATAGTCAAACCAAGTACATGGAGGCGGCAGTCTCTCGTGCGGGAGGTGCCAGGTTCAAACCCCTACGCTGGCGATGTATTCCACACTTTTCGATACAGGCTTTTAGCCTTGTGCAAGGTGTGCAGGAAAGTATTTGGGTTTGTGTATGCAAGCCCAGATCCTTATTTAAAAAAAATGATCCTTGGACGGCTGTGTTTCCATAAACATAGTTGTTGTTAGTCTCAAAATCTTGCAATTAAATAATATACCGCTTCCTGACTACTTAGAGACCTGAAACTTTGCAAACTTACGTAAAGTCAGTGACAATACCATTCTGCATAACATTGGATCATTCTTCTCCAGAGAGTAAAAGTTGTAAAGCGTTTGAGGGGATCAAAGGGTCGTGTGGGGTCATGTGTGGTATCGTATATGAAAGGGTGTTGGAAATTAAAACCAGATCGTAAGTCAGATGTCAGCTCAAGCCTTGGAAGACACCAAGCGATTGAGAGGATCCTGTCACCGCATTTCGCCGTGTTTGGTATCTCACGAAAGTGCTTCACGAGCAGAACTCATATCTTTTATTTTTTAAATTTGATTCTGTCTATTCTTGGTGGGAGGCGCCATTTGAATGAAGGAACCCAGCGCCTTTTGGAAGAGCGTGTGTTTTGTATCCTTTGAAAGACTGCTAAAAACAGTTCCAGGATGTGAAGTCATTAAACTTGTTTTTAAATAAAAAACACGATTACTTACTTTTTACTTACTGGATCATTATCTGTAGCATTGTATGTCATGTGTTTATCTTGCTTTCGTACTGATGGAAAAAAACGTACTTAGTACAAGTAATATTTTTTTCTTTAATGCTTTCTATTAGTAACCATTAGCCCTAGGCGTGACCGGAGAAAAACCAAAAAGAATATTGCTCAACATGAATAAATCCCAAAAAATACGAAACCCCTTAAGAAATTTGCTCAAGGGACAAAAGCTCAAATATAATTGGATTTGTAAAATAAAATTAATTGTATCTACATATCTATTGGCATACGATTTTTTCAGTGTGTTAGAAACTAGCATACCTAGATTAGAAAAAATTAAGAAAATAAATAAGCGGATCTAAAATAGGATACACAATAAAAGAGTCAACATTTTATTTAAAAAATATCATCTACTGGAATCCAAGTAGAAAGTTTGGGCTTTCATCCGTTTAGGATATTTCTAAAGAGCATTAGTCTTTTTTGGGATTTATTAATGTTGAGCAATATTTTTACGGGTTTTTCTCCGGGAACCATCCCTAGGCTAGGTTAAACCCATTTTGGTTGAGATAATAAACATTTAAACCTACATAAAAAAAAAACATATTCTTCTTCCAAGAAAAAGAAGTAAAAATTTTCATGGGCCAATAATAATTTTTCCGGAATTTGATGGGCCTAGATATTAAAAAAAAATACCTACATACGTTTTATGACCATCTCATCAAAACAACATCCATTATTTTTACCACTCCTTTAATTAACTTCACCTGTTGTTGTCTGCTTTTACATTTTTATTTTCAGATTTTTATAACTTCTCCATTTATTTTTATTTAACTTTCTTAGTAATTCCCTAGATATTAATGCATATTATCAGTGCGAAAAAAAATCGCAACTTTCGGGAAACGAGTTTCTGTCTTTCGGAAAAAAGATCAGAGGTATTTTCCACAATTTTATTTTTGAGAAATCAATAGAAGAATTAAAAAATATTTTACGGTCATTCCCTAGATAAAGGGTCAATGTATCTACTATATTTTTTTCCAAAGCATATTTAGTAACGGTTGTCAAGATCTGATGTCTCCCGTTTTAAGAATTTTTTGAAAAGTCAGTACCTATGCCTACTATTACGCAGGATTTCACCAACTTTTTATGTGAGAAATAGCAGAGATGGAGCCACATAGAACAAATTTTGTATGAAACATAATGATAAGTGGCTCCTATCTCTGCTATTCCTCACCTAAGAAGTTGGTGGAATCCAGCATAATATACCCCCGTTTTCACCGACTATAGCTATTCCTGCTCCTAACTGGGTGGCTATCCTACCTACCAAAAAATCCTACCTAATTTACGTTTCACCAACAAATTTCCACTTAATTGGGACAAATCCAGCTAGGATGATTTTTATTTGTAGGGTTGCTACATGTAAAACAAATTGATCAAAAATAGTTATTTTTTTTAAACAATGCTTACTTTATAGAGTAAATAATACAACTTAAACACAGGGATTGTATTTGAAAAATATTTAAATATTAAATATCATTACAAAAATAATTTACAGTCGTTAAATAACCGCGTATTTTTATTTTTCATATTTCACACAAATATTATTACCTAATGGCTACACTAGACTTTGAGATTGACGCATGCGCGTTTAGGGTACGTGGTAAAATGAAAATGGCGCCTAACAGTGAACATTGTTTGTATGCAAAGTGTCATGTTATGATATTGTGTTCCGTTGTGTTCTAGGACTGTTTTGGAGTTATAAAATAACCCCAGGTCGGAAAAAAACACTACCTGATTGATAAAATTCAATGTGGCGGCCGATTACGTAGTTGGGTGAAGTTTAATATGACAGATCTTACCGTTAGGTGCCCAAATCTCGTTGCCTAAGATAAGTGGGATTCCTAGCCGTTAGGTAGGTATTTTCGCGTGGTGAAACGCAAATGTGGGCTAGGTGACTTTTATCTCTGCTATTCCTCACCTAACCAGTCGGTGAAAACGGGGGTATATCTTTTAATATTATGACACGTTCAACTAGTATTTAGTATCTACTTAATTATTTTCAAGCGCTAATTCAATATGCGACAAACAGATACTTATTACAATAATATTTATTACTGTTTTATTGTTTTAAACTTCTGTTTATTGTCATTAAATTACTGTTAATTTAAAACTACATAATTCAATTGAACTAATTTATCTATTTACTACATATTTCATTAACTTCATAAAATAGCAACTTATCTTCTAACGTTTAGTGAGGGGCACGCTTCATAATAATATCTAAGTACCTGTCTACTTCTAGTTTCATGGTCAGCTCGGCATCACTACGAACAAGTCTCGGTGGTACTTTTTAGTGGGAAAAAAATCAAATATCCCTTATATCAATTGAAAACTCGAAAAAATTTTGCTCGCGCCGCTTTTTTTCCTCTTTTTATGTCATATAGAAAACGAGTTCTTGAGAAAATGAGAAAATTGTTCTAATGCTACTAGGAGTTCTACAACCCTGAGACCCTGCGGTTATGGGTAAAAAATACTAGTTTTTAATATTATATTAATGAAGCAATAAAATCCATAATTTATATTTTTTATATCTTGTAAGTAAGTAGTACCCGTAAGCATGGGCGTCGCAAAGGGGGGCAGTGGCCCCCCTAGAGATTCGAGTAGGTTTGTTATACTAAATGATAAAATCACACAAAAATATCACATTAATACAGCTCATTTTTTCATCGTATCATAAAGTTTCTAAAATTTGAATGAAAATTCATCAGTTTCATAAAAAAAATTGCCTGCGGCGTTTTTTTTTTATTGCTTTTTCATAAAAATCATTTTAGATCCATATAATATTTTTGTACATTTAAGTACACATTTTCAAAAAAAAAAACACGTCAAGACCTTCCTATGATGTCTCACAAAAAATTGTCGCCTGCGGTGCTATTTACTCGTTTTTTTTTTTTTTTACTTTTGTCCCCCTCCCTAGCTCCGAGGCTGGCGACGCCCATGAGTAGTACCTGTGAGTTTAGTAACGTTTCTGTCGCAATATCCCTTATTCCCCCGCGTCCTCATACACGTGTTTTTATTATCAGCCGTAAAAGTCGCGTAATATGAACTTAGAGCAATATATAATATAAATATATGAGAATTATCGCTGAGGTGGTAGAGGGAAAAAGACATAAGTGGCAATTTCAATGCTATAACTCAGTGTAAAAGTTTAGTACACGTAAAAGTAATATTTTCCAGCTATTTGCAACAGCTACAGGTAAGTAAAAACATTAGTTCATTCCAATGACAATATCTATAGGTATATAGGTACAATAATAAAAATAAGTCGGGTGTTTTGTAAGTGTTCACATAACTCTCGAATTTTACGATGGATCGCTGTGAAAATTCACAAAAACTTTCGTAGCGATCTGCTTTAGGTTTTAACGTCACCATTTTTGAGAAAAAAAGCTTTTCCTGGGAGATGTCATGATGGTGAGAGGATCCAAGGGTTGGTATAGGTGGAGTGTGGTATCATATAAAAGGGTGTTTGAGAAGGAGTTCAGAGCTTAAGTCACATTTTGTCCAGCTCAAGCCATTGAGAAACACCGTACCGTTGCGAAGCACGGGTAACTCAGCTAGTATATAATATAAATATATGAGAATTATCGCTGCGGTGGCGGAGGGAAAACGTTATAAGCGGCAATTTCATTGCTATAACTCAGTGTAAAAGTTTAGTATACATAAAAGTAATATTTTGCAGCTACAGGTATGTAGGTAAAAACATTAGTTCATTCAAAGTTCAGCTGTCACCCACAAGCATGCGCCACAATGAAATTAAAACATGATACCTATGTTCAGTCACCTCATACACCTATACTCACTCACACACTCATTCGTCACACATGCACAGTTTTTTTTTTCATTTTTAATGAATCTGAGTTTATTTCGATAAACCTTTTATAAATACACCTATGTACACTTCACAGTAAGCTTGAAAAGCTTGTGCCGTGAAGTGGAGTAGGTCGGCATCGGAACCCGCGCCGTGGAACCCGCGCCCACTGAATTAACAGTCGAGCGCGTTACCAACCAGGCAAAAGACCACCTCGTTGTACTGAATTATCATATAAGTTTCTCTCTCTCATATTCAGGCAAAGCACTCGTATTCGAGTGATATATTGTGTATACTTTTTTTTTTATTTTTTTTTTAAAAGGATCTGGGCTTGCATACACAAACCCAAATACTTCTCCTGCACACTTTGCACTAGGCTAAAAGCCTGTATCGCAAAATATGGAATACATCGCCAGCGCCGGGGTTTGAACCTGGCATCTCCCGCTATAGGGACCGCCGCCTCAACCAACTGCGCCAACTATGTACTAACTTATCTGTTTTTTACATTTTATTATGTCTAGGTATATCAATATTGTCACATTCAGCGCCTGTAGGGAATAACAGCGTTAACGCCAAATTCTTATTCTATTCCCTCCAGGGATACAGGTAGAATAGGATTTTTTGTACGGTATATTGTTGCCTACATGTGAAAATTCACTTTTTTGGAATAAACACGTTGAAAATAAGAAATAAGTATCTACAGATGATTTCCTCTAACTTGGCCACCGTGCGGGCGTTAGCTTCAAGCGGAGTTGCAAGGTTGTATTGTTGGTAGCCCTGATTGTCGAACCTTGTCATTAGAGCTGTCAGAGATCCGCAATATTCTCACATTGTATCTTTAACAAGTAACCTACAATGCCGAAAATCTTAAAAAGCGGTGGTAGAGAAATCATTTTAAAGGCAAGATAGTTTTGCGAGTTGGAAAAAGAAAAAAAAAATACTCCGATAATCCCTTTTAATTGCCATCGCAGGTTTAAAAAACAATGTTGCTAGATTATTCTAACTATCGAAAAAATGCAATTTTTTTTGAACACCAGTTCTGAAATATAATATGAAAGTAGCGAAAAAATGTAACCATATTTTATTATCACATTAACACTAAACCAAGTTTGCACCAGGGGACTTCTATAACGAAATGCACTATAGGTTCCTTAGGGTGTTCCATGTTTGTATCGAAAAAAATAAAATGTAATGGGCCCGCTACACGCTCGCCAATCATTGCGACCTTTTGGTGTTCATGAGTAAAAAGGGGTGCCGATAGAACGTTTGTCTTGACGTGTACGTAACCGACCGTTGACACCTTTTTACTCACGAACACCACTCGGACCCACGACGATCATGTGACGTCAGCATAAAATTTAGTCAGTTTTCGCTTACGATCCGAATATATGTCATATAAAAACTATCTATGCCAAATTTCAAGAAGGTTGGATGATACTTAGAGGCACACTTTGATCACTTTTATCTCATGAAGTTCATAGTAATTAGTACTGATGGCCTTCTAATGTATTTCTTTCATCTCTTGCACCATTTTGGGATACAATATCAGCGATAATATGTGTTTTAATACTATAACATCTAATAGGTATTTCACTTATTTAGTCTTTGATTTCGACGATGCCCCCTATGCAGTATTTAATTACTCATTGGATGGATATAATCAATATAATATGATTATATAGCTTACGGTTTTCTGCCCCTTGCATGCTATCATCAGGCGCTCCTGTGGGAGGGTGTCGAAGCACCATCGCTTTCCACCTCTGAGCAGGGGTGCTCATTATGTGTCGTGGTCCTATGGTGAGCCAACTCTATCTGAAATAGATAAAAGTTCACATTTTTATAATAATTTTAGTTTGATGAACAACAAAAAGATTCGCGAGTCGAGCAGGTGTTCAAGTGTAAAAAGGCGTGAACAGTTGGTTACCTACAGAAACCAAGACAAACGCCCCATCGACACGCCTTTTTATTCACGAACACCCGCTCGGTCCGATGCTTGCTATGCGTGTGGCGCCCACATAAGAGCACCTAGGGGCTCTTAATTCAGGAACTGAAATACAGAATTTTTTATCCGAGATTCCGGAACTGCGAAATTTCTGAATGCACGCCCTGATAAGCAGCTTGTATATTATTATTATTATTACTGATGATCGTCGTGATCAGGAAGGTGGTTGGGGTAGGGTAGGCAGAGAGGAACAGACAATGAGGTTTTGTTTAATCCATCAAACTGGTGTAGTGGGGGGGGGGGATAATACTTAATAGGTAAATTGTGTGTCATGTGCAGGCAGAAGGAGTGACAGGATACGTCACTGGAGATAATCGGATTCAGGAGTTCTCAAAGTCTCGTATTTTACGTCCAACGCTGGTATTCTGAGAGCAGGGAGTGGTACATTTTGTGATAAGTGGAGCTCAATAACATTTTTTATTATTGTGTGTCTAATTCTATTTATTTATTTATTTATTACACATGGAACAGATACATACAGTCACAAAAATAAACATTGACAGATACATTAGTACAAAATATCAATGAATTCTGAACTATTACTGGGATGGTATATTCCCAGATCAACGATTTTTCTAACCGGGGCAGAACCGGGCTCCAAAATTGAGCACTGAGGGGAGGAGTCACGATCTATTTTGAAACTACTTTTTACATTACAAGATTTTTTATTTATTATGTTTTTAATTTGTGCGGAAATTTTGTGATCGATTTTTCAACCGCTTCTTGACTACTTAAAGAGCTGAAACTTTGCGAACATATGTACCTAAAGTCGATGACAATACAATTCTGTACCATATTTGATCAGTAGCTTTCTCCAAAGATAAAAAAATGTGAAGGGTTTCAAGGGGATCCAAGGATCGTGAGGGGTCATGTGTGGTATCGTATGAAAGGGCATTGGAAAAGAAATCCAGATCCTAAGTCAAATCTTCAAATCGGAAGACACCGAGCGATCGAGAGAATCCAGTCACAGCATACCGCCGTGTTTGGTGTTGTTTGGTTATCTCACGAAAGTGCTTTTCGAGTAGAACTCATATCTTTTTCCACTTTCTTTGATTCTGACAATTTTTGGTGGGAGACGGTGCGCCCTACATACGTGGCCCATAGCTAGGCAAACCGGGGCACCTCGTATGTAGGGCCACGTATGTAGAGCGACCACACCAATTAGATTTTTTTTGAAAAAATAACCTAACTATAACGAACAGGCGATCAAAGGATTCCGGCATTTGATGTTATATATAGGTTACGTATATTCAGGGGTAAGTTTTGTTGATTATTGTACTTTAGTATAAAATTAAATTAATTAAAACTGACCAATTATAACGTGATTATGTCAAACAAAATTTACTAATAAGGTTCCATCTGTGTGTAACAGATATGAGTGTTTGGAACTTTGATCTTTTTTTATCTCACCTCGTTATTCTGGGGGTGAGATAGGTACTCGTACCTTGTAACTTAAATACCTTCAAATTATGTGTGGTGGCTGGAAATTTTAACTTTTATTTAAGCCTTCGAAACTTTGGGCTTTTGATGGAGGCCTTCATATGGGTTACATGATAATATCACATAGGAATAAATAACACGAGTAAAATCTCAAATGGGAAAATGTCATATGCAAAAATATCAAGAACATACGAGTACTTACATTTTTATGTTTATTTAAATATTATTATTAAATTTTGTTATTAAATTAAGGTGTCTTCTGTATCATTAAGGTTCGCTTACACGAGGCAATAAATTGCTCCACTCACAGTTTCACGTCAGTTTTCACGGCAGTTTCACGTCAAAATGACGTCACGACAACATCAATTATATTGCGTCATTGTATGTCGCGAGTGGAGCAATTTAGTTGCTCGTGTTAGCGAACCTATAATAAATTTTGAATGAAAAATATATTTTTGCATGGGGTGAGATTTCTTCCATATTCTTTCCATGTGCGATTTAAATAATTAATAAATAAATATTTATTGGCAAGAGAAACATACAGAGAGAGTTACAAAACAGGACAGTGCATGGTGGTGTGTCAAAGATTTCTTTCATGTGTGATTTTTCCCGCGGAATTTTCCCTTTATATTTTTTCTGTGGTATTGTTTCCATTTGCGATTTTTTCCATGTGAGATTTTTCCCGTGATATTTTTATCTGTGTGATTTTTCATGTGTTATTTTTTCATGTGTTATTTTTTCATGTGTTATTGTTTCCTGACACTGTATGTAGATATAGTATGCGACATGTTTACACAGGAATTAAGCAAGTGTTAGATTAGAATATCACCTATAGGTAACTATTGTGTGTAGGTATCTGTAATGTCGATAACAGCAACAGATAACAAAAGCATTCCTATTAACTGTAACAATATTGGGAGTAATAATCTCAAAATCATTACCTATAATAATTGCATAGAGAGACTGGAGTCATTCGTGTAAGCTGCTGTAGGTACTAGCAGTGAAAAATAACATTTCTTAGAAAAAAATGAACTATAGGTAGTGTTTCACATACATACGGAAATAGGTTTATTAATAACTAATCATTTCTATATACAAATATTAAACTTATTAAACTTTCCCAAAAAAATTGCCTTTGGCGCTATTTTTTATTACTATTTATAGAAATAATCGAAAATACATAATATTATGCAAATTAATATGCATTTTCAAATAAACCAAACCACATCACGGCCCTCTTCATCATGTCTCTCAAAAAAATTTGCCTGCGGCGATATTTACAAGTTTTTTTTATCCTATATCATTTTTGAAAATTTTTGTTGCTCCCCCCTGGTTCCGAGGCTGGCGACGCCCATGCAAATAGGTGCTCAGTTTCTAAATGCGACGAAGAATCTACCATCATGAATATACACAGGTTATAGCTAGTATTTTTTTTTTATTTTATTCATTAAACAAACAGACAGTAATACAAAAAATCTTAAATCTTAAAAATAGTAACTAGTTAAGTATACCAATAGATAGTTAAGTATACCAATAGAAATGGTACTAAGGTATATAACATGAGATACTAATATAGTTTGTACATCGTTGATGATAATGATATCACAAAAGTATAATCTAATACATAATACACGTAGGTACAGCTTCACAAACTGTGTAAGTAGAGGGGGTATGCCAACTTTAGTAACATTCTCTTATCTCTTATGAAAAATCGATTCTGTAATACACTGATAACATCATCAGGAGGTATTATTACGCATACAATGTTACAAAAATCAGAAAAGTTATCTCAACAGATGTACAGCAAAGGATGGACTTTCCAACAGGCTAAATCTAATATTAGATGGTCCATTTTTACGGAATAATCCCGCCGTCAAAAGTGTTATCATCCAATGGTGATCGAACCGTTTAAGTGTATGCATACTGACATTTCAAAAATTTCTAAAAACGGGAGACCTTATATCTCGACAAGCGTTACTAAATATGCTTTGGAAAAAATAGAGTAGATGCATTTAACATTTATCTAGGGAATAAACGTAAAAGATTTTTTACTCCTGTATAGATTTCTCAAAAAAAAAAAATTGAAAAACACCTCTGATCTTTTTCCTGAAAGACGGAAACTCGTTTCCCGAAAGCCGCGGAGCATAATTTTTTTTTTTGTACTGATAATATGCAATAAAATCTAGGGAATAACCGTAAAAGTTTTTGATAGGCGCAAAATTAACCCCAAAAAATGGAAAAAAAACGCCATTTTTACCATTTTATCACGCGATTGTTCACGCGATTTTGAACCTTAATGCCGTGGGAAATTACTGTGACGTCATCCTTGGTACCAAGGCCTTAATCACAGAAGTGATGCGATCACCAATCAATTTCATCTTCTCCAGTTTCAATCGTTACTATTGGTTTGCAGCAAAGCCCCATGTCTCCTCCTCCACTCATCCCTGTCCTGTGCGGTTCTTTTTAACTCTTTATATGAGTCGAAGCCCATATCCTGGCACAGGTCGTCCAGGTATTATTTCCTTGGTCGTCCTCTGTAGTTTGTCCCCTCGTTCATTCCTTCAATTAATTCAAATAGGAGACCCTCTTGACGCACTATGTGGCCGATCCATCTGGCATGTCTTTCTTTTATTGCATTGAAACACATTGCTACATGTATTTAGGTATGCAGGAATTCCCTGATTTATAATACCTAACCAAACCCACGCAAAAGCGAAGTGTGTAATATTACCATTATGACAGATCGTCGGCTGGCTAAATGTGACATTAAAAAAATATTGTAATGGCGGCGCCACATGCTTGCCGAGCGTCAACAAGTTTTGTATTCACGAGTAAAAAGGCGTCTGGATGGGGCGTTTGTCTTGGCTCGTGTAGGTAACCGACCGTTAACGCACGAGTTTTGTGTTCATGAGTAAAAAGAAAAACGCCCCATCCACACACTTGTGAACGCTTGTCGAGGCTCGGCAAGCATGTCGAACCGACTTTAGAAGGAAATGAGGCGCTTGATACGGGCCTTAAAAATATATTTAGATACAGTATGTTTTTTTTTTCGTCTCTCAATTCGATCAATATCGAAACACTCTGTAGAAGACCTTCAATATTACGTACAGAACGGTAATTACCAAAGAAACATCTCTGAACGATACATGGGGTAGGTAAGTACCTATACTAATTTCATTACCCCGAATTTCTAAAGACGGATAATTCAATTTCCCCTAAAGATGTTACGTACCTACAAAGATCTAAATATTATGCGTTTTTTCCGCGCGTTTTTGATACACAAACGCGTAGACGTTGCTCAGATAATTGTCATAATTTCATATACAACTTAAATCCCTTTTGTCTTCCTTTTCCTTTCCTTCCATCTCCCATGTCCTCACTTTCCAATCGGATCCTTGTTTAGTTTCTCTCGTCTTTGGCAATAACAATGTTTATTGTTTTAATGTTATATAGAGTACCCGTTTGTTGTTAATAATCATGTTGAAAGGTGAGGCGTGCAATCGGGTACAACATTCGATTTGTAGTATGCGGCATGGACACTTTCAACACAAAGAGTCTTTTAAATGTCTTTTAAAAGATCTTCTTCTCCTGCAGCCACTTAGGTCCATTGTTAGACATAGGCCTTCCCTTTGGTTCTCCACAGCTCCCTGTCTTGGGCACACTGCATCCATCTACCACCTGCACATTTTCTGATATCGTCCTGGGGTCTGCCGACGCTTCTTCGTCTTGTTCGTGGTCGCCATCCTATTATCTTTTTGGTCCATCGGGAGTCTTTAAAAGTTGCCTCAGTGAAATAGGGTCTTTACATTGACAAAAACGAGTTGGTATTGTAATAACCGCTGATGAAACGCGCCGCGGTATTATATGCGTATAAACGCAGCGTCACACGCCGTATCTGTGTAATAGATCCTTAAAACATCGACGTAGTTGATAGCAGCTAATAAAAGACGTTGAATCTCTAGAAATAATGTAGGTATACAAAAATTACATTTACTTAAAGTAAATTGCTGAGAACCAATTAGTAACGAGACACACTGTATAACCTTATACAGTTCAATTCGTAATGTTTCTACCTACATACATTATCTACTATTATTATCGACATAATATATTAAGTACTACCTAGACAGAGTACTCAATGCTAGAAGTGTAACAAAACTGGTGCCCACAAACTGTCAAATTGTATGGAAAATTTTGACAGTTTGTGGGCAACGGTTTTGAAATTTTGTTCTCATAGTTAAAAACTGTATTAGTTTCAACGTTATTTAGGACTAAAACGATAGTTTCAAAGATGTTTTAGTTTTTATTATTGATATCTTGTTAATAGTGTGAGCTTTGCGACTCTAAAATACCAAAAAGTGCCGTGCGTGAAATTGTGACACTTCCGTTCTATTGAAAATACATAGAATCAGATCTCTAGTACTTAATATGTAATCTCTTTGACTATTATTATGAATAACTAGCTGCAACCCGTCAAAAATGACGCTATATTCGGGGTAGGCAGAGAGAACAGATCGTCAGACCCCATCCTTACACGTATAATTATTGTACATTTATGGTGAATTAAATTTAAATTTATTTTATTTTATTTATACCTATATTTGTACCTACTTTCTACAATATTTATTTTACAATTTAATTTATAAATCAAAATGTTCAAATTTAACGTAAAAGAGCTCAACCTGGGAAACTTAAGGGCATGGCACCAGGAATGACGTCACAGTCTTTTCCCACGGCATTAAGGTTCAAAATTGCGTGACAATCGCATGATAAAATGGTAAAAATAGCATTTTTTTCCATTGTTTGGGGTTGATTTTGCGTCTATCAAAAAACTTTTACGGTTATTCCCTAGATTTTAATGCGTATTATCAGTACAAGAAAAAAAAATTACTCCGCGACTTTCGGGAAACGAGTTTCCGTCTTTCGGAAAAAAGGTCAGAGGTGTTTTTAAATATTTTTTTTTGCAAAATCTATACAAGATATAAAAAATCTATTACGGTTATTCCCTAGATAAAGGTTCACTGCATCTACCCTATTATGTTCCAAAGCATATTTAGTAACGGTTGTCGAGATAGAAGGTCTCCCGTTTTTAGAAATTTTTGAAATGTCGGTATGCACACTCTTAATAATAATTCATCAAAGCAGCGAATAAGTACTAAAAATTTAGACATCTATCAATAACTACTCAAAACGTTTTTGTAGGCTTGTAATGTCAATGAAAAAATGTGGCACTTTTAGCCAATGTTTTTTAGTGATAACTGAAAGCGCTGCAATTGCCAAATGTCTTAAATTCCGTACATATTTTTTAAAATAAAATAAAAAAACGTTTATCGAAAAAATAAATATTTTCAAATGGCGTGTTTATTGCCGTAGGCAATGTCTTCCAACCAACCTTTTGTGACATTACATTTAAAATATACAATATACCTACATAGAAGGTATGGTTGACAAACGGCGTCCACTTGAACGTAGAGATAAGCCATGAAATGCCGAGGGTGTGAAGTTGGACTTGAGGTAATCAGCTGAAGCAGGATTATTCAGAACATTGAAAAGAAGAGAGAGAATATGGAGATGACGACGCTGAGTCATCGTTAGCCACTTTAGTTCATTTCTAAAGTACAGACATCTTGCGGGCGTCCTAGTTTCATAGTTTATTTATGAATAAGTCTGATGTAATATTTCTTAGTTTATTCTGATGCAATACCTATTACGCCAAAAAATTGCCACGAGAATTATGCAAGTTGACATACATACATACATACATACATCTTCTTCCCCGTCTATCCTTGATTGGGTCGGGGGCCCAAAGCATCTGCATATCTTCGCCAGAGGCCCCTGTCACTCGCAGCTTCCAGGACCTCTGGCCACTCCAACCACAGTCTCAGCAAGTTGACGATATTGCGAATATTGCGATAAATAGACACGTATAATTTTTTACTTTCATACATTGTCGTTTAATTACCTAGTATATAAATAATATTGTGAAAGGGGTGGGTGTGGGAAAGTGAGTCACAAGTAATTAGTTGGAAGGTAAAGGAGTGCCCTTTGCTACAATAACTCACTCCCTCCCTACTATACTCTGACCTGTCATTAAAAGTACTTACAATTCTCTATTATTACCACATAAAGTTAGTAAGTTATATGTATTATTATAACATAATAGAGGTATGGAACGGCAAATGTTTGGAATAAGTCTGAGAGATAAAATTATAAAAACGAAGAAATCAGACGCCGAACAAAGGTTACCGACATAGCAAACCGAGCCCAAGATTGAGCGGCGTGGAAGCAGATGGAGGAGGTTTTCGTCCAGGAATGGACGGGAGTGGGCTGATAAGAAAACGAAGAAGAGGTTCCACTTTGAATTACTTTAACTTAGAACAAAAAGTAACTTGTTGACAAAGAGTTTTCATTTATTGACGATATGTTGAATAATTGATTTTTATGTATGACGAAATGTCAATCAGAGCCCTTTACACTCTGATTGGCATTGATCTAATAATAATGTTTTTTTTTTGTTATTTTGTTTGATAATATACTATAATTGTAAATATTGACGAGTCCAGGTGCCCGAATGGGCCTACGGACTATACAAAGCAATAAAACAATAGAAGAAAAGTTTTGACATAATGATGACATATTCTGTCCGTTGGTAAGGTAAACATTTATAGTAAAAGAGAGAATATGACATTTCGATAAAATAAAATAAAATAAATTCAGTTCTCCGTGAATTTTCACGGGTAAAAACTTGTTACGCATTTACCCTTTGGGAATGGTGTGACAATTACCCCAACCTACCACATTTATAATTTGCATATTCATACATGAGTTTGAGTAGGTTAGAATTTATCGTAATAAAATAGGGAAAATGGATGGAAGGAATCGCAGGACTAATAAGTTCGCCCTAGTGAACAGCTCTGTATGACAAGTAGTTATCTCAACAGTTATACAACAAAGGATGGACATTCCATCAGATTGATGGTCGGCTGGTTTAGTGTCATCACTTTACACTTAAAAGTAGGCATATTTACATTTCAAAAATTTCTAAAAACGGGAGACCTTATAATCTCGACAACCTTACTAAATATGCTTTAGAAAAAAATAGGGTAGATACATTGAACCTTTATCTAGGGAATGACCGTAAAAGATTTGTTATATTATCTTGTATAGATTTCCATCAGGCTTATGACTGTTCGTCGGCTGGCTTAATGTGATCACTTTTAAGTAACATTCACCAATTCCAGTCCATTTTATCATGCGATTGTTCATGCGATTGTTCACGCGATTTTGAACTTCAATGCTCCGGAAAATGATAGTGGCGTCATAGTTGGGTCGGGAGCCTTAAAGTCTAGGGAATCACCGTAAAAGTTTTTTGATTGAAGCGAAATTAACCCAAAAAAATGGATAAAACGCAATTTTTACCTCATGTCTGGTCATGAGATTTTGAACCTCAGTGCCGCGGGAAATGACCATGACGTCATATTTGAAATAAATAAAATAAAAATTGAATATCACCTGTTTTTTGTAAGGTCTGATTATTGATTATGTCCCTTATATACAGGACAGACCAATTTCCTAACAAGTCAAAATCAATTTGGTCCCTATAAAGGTAATTAGATGAAAAAATATTACGTGGAAATTGCCTCGATAATAATTGACCGCCCAAATCCTCTTTGTCACCCCCTCTACCCTCCTACCCCCCACCCCCTCCTGTCCGCTAATGTAAGGAGGTTTCTTAACAACATTTTTCGTAATAAAAAAATATCGATTTTTTTTCTTCTTTATAAATTAATCTAGGTTTATCGAAATAAACCCAAATACACCTTTGTACACTTCACAGTAAGCTTGAAAAGCTTGTGTTGTGAAGTGGAGTAGGTCGGCATCGGTGATCGAACCCGCGCCCACAGGATTAACAGTCTAGCGCGTCACCAACTAGGCTACCGACCACCTCGCATTGGAATTTAAGATAAATAATTTTAATTCCAAGCAGTTATCTCAACAGATACACAGCAAAGGATGGGCCTTCCATCAGGCTTATGACTAATCGTCGGCTGGCTCAATGTGATATACACGATTCGCACAACACAATACAATTCGCCATCTATTATTAAGTCTCGGGACCCAACTATGACGTCACGGACTTTTCTCGCGGAATTGAGGTTCAAAATCGCATGAAAACATGTAAAAAATAGCGTTTTTTTTTATTTTTGGGGTTATTTTCGCTCCATCCAAAAATCTTTTACGATCGTTCTCTAGATTTTAATGCATCTTATCAATACAAAAAAAAAATCTCCGTAACTTTCGGGAAACGAGTTGCTGTCTGTCGGAAAAAGGATCAGAGGTGTTTTTTACTTTTTTTTTGAGAGATCTATAAGTACAAGATATTAAAAATATTTTACCGTCATTCCCTAGATAAATTTTCAACGTATCTCCCTATTTTGATCCAAAGCATATATTTAGTAAAGGTTGTCGAGATCTAAGGTCTCCCGTTTTTAGAATTTTTTGAAATTGTCATATTGCCTACTTTTAATAGCAGAGAAGGAAAAATGGGGGAAAAAAACATGTTGACAATTTAGTAGGTATAATTATTTTATCCTGAATTTACCCTTGGGAGTCAATTACCCGCATTACCTCCAATTATTATTATTATTTTTCTCCATAAAATATTTATTCGGTCCTCTGTCAGTACCTATATAATGTAATTATATACCTACGATTTAAAAAAATGCAAATTTAATTCAAGGTCACATTTGATAGGTTAATAATATAAGCGAAAATAAATAACCTGCTTCGAATGTCTGAAAAAAAAGTTCTAATGCCCAATACCACCAACTTCCACCTAGGAAGGAGAGCCCTAAGTAATTTCCATACAAAAACAGAGATAATATTCTATTTATTGAATAAAGAACATCAGCTTCCTGCAAAATCACAGCCTATAATTCCATATGAAATGCAAGATCCAGCTCACCTACGTTAGGTGCCCAAATATCTCCGCCCAGAGTAGGTGAGCTGTATGTTGCATTTCATACGGATTTAGCCTGTGGTTTAGCTGGAAGCTGATGTTCTTTGTTCAATAAATAGAATATTATCTCTGTTTTTGTATGGAAATTACTTAGGGCTTCCCCTGCCTAGGTGGAAGTTGGTGGGATTGGGCATAAGAACAATAGCAGGGAGAACTTTCAGAGACAGGGTGAGGAGCACAGAAATTAGAGAGACCTGTCAGACGGAAGATATCCTGAGATGGGTTAGGAAAAGGCGACGCGATATTGGAGAGACCACGTGGACATGATGGATTCACTCATTTTCGGGTCCGAGCTACCCCCCACTAGGCCACCCCACTCCAGAAATTAGCAGCCATAACGGCATTGTCAGAGACCATCATCAGGTCCCTCGCATCGCACCTCACTGGCATGTCTCGACATACGAGGAGGTGTTCGTCAGTCTGGATGATGGATGGATGAGGGCAGAATACCCCACATCGTTCCTCATATAGCTGTGGGATAACGTCAGCCGGGCACACCACCAAAAAAGTGGAAGGATAGTTGGTGTTCCACATTCCAAGAGGAAGGCATCCGTTCACAAACAGATCAATGATCTCAATACATATAAATCATTGCTGAAGTCAAAACTGTGAAACATATTATATCTATATACTGTAAATATTGATAGTGATTATTGTCGGCTGTCTGTACCTGCAAATTAGTCTTTACAAACCATCTCTCATGTACTTCTGATCTCATATTTTATATTTTTGTCAATGTTTCAGATGCACCTTAACTTACTTGATTTTGTTGTTGCTTATATTGTACTTGTTATTATTATTATTCATGTTAAAGGCTTGCGCCGTGAATAAATAAATAAATAAATGATCTAGAACATGATGATGAAGAAGAAAACAGGTGAATGAGAGTGACCATGAAAGAGCACCAAGCTTTTTCAATTGAAGAAATAATATATGTAATATGTAAATAAGTAATGGTAAAAAAATGTGTTTTTTGACTTCCCATCTTAGATCCGTTTTTCGCGGTTTCATGCCCAAACCATCTTAGTTTATTCACTTTCATTTCAAAACCACAGTTTCATCAAATCGGAAATTTTAAACGAGCAAAGATAATAACAAAATTTGAAACATTTATTAATTCAAGGTTTGTCTTTCATTATTCCTTAAGAGTATGCATACCGACATTTCAAAAATATGTATCTAAAAACGGGAGACCTTATATCTCGACAACCGTTAATAAATATGCTTTGGAACAAAATAGGGTAGATGCATTAAACCTTTATCTAGGGAATAACCGTAAAGGATTTTTTATATCTTGTATAGATTTCTCAGAAAAAAAATTAATTGAAAAACACCTCTAATCTTTTTTCCGAAATACGGAAACTCGTTTGCCGAAAGTCGCGGAGTAAAATATTTTTTTGTACTGATAATATGCGTTAAAATATAGGGAATAACCGTAAAAGTTTTTTGATAGACGCAAAATTGACCCCGAAAAATAGAAAAAACGCTATTTTTACCATTTTATCATGCGATTGTTCACGCGATTTTGAACCTTAATGCCGTGGGAAATGACTGTGACGTCATTCTTGGTGCCAAGCCCTTAAATTATGAAAACCGCTGACTTATCAATATTCATATTATTTAGGTCGGCCGCACACGCTTACCCCGAATTATCCTATGTCAATATTGTTGACCGAAATCAGCTTGCATTATATTTGTTGATTCAGCGATTTTTTTAGTACCAACCTACGTATATTGGATCAGTCTCTTGAAAAGGATCGTCTTTTGAAAGGAAAACTCTATTGATATACTTAATATGTTACTTTTGGATCACTTTTTACATGTTACTTTTTGGTCACGTCACGACAATATTAGGATGCGGGGCAGTTTTTTGTGGATAAAAGAAAATTTTTTACTCATATTTAAGAAAAATGTTAGGTTACTATCACCGTTTCGACGTTAAGGTGTACGTGAACGAAAAGTGTGTCGCGACATAAGTACGCGAATATTTTGAGCGCGTCAAAAGACGCTCGGACTACAAAAACGCGTTCGACATTTGGACGCACAAGAGGCGTATGACATTTGGATGCACGACAAAAGGATGAAGAATATTTTTTATTTTTTTTTGTTTACACTTCAATGCTGGATTTCACTAACTTCTTAGGTGAGGTATAGCTGAGATAGGAGTCACCTAGCACAAATTTTATATGAAAAATAATAATAAGTGGCTCCTATCTCCACTATTCCTCACCTAAGACGTTGGTGAAATCCAGCATAAGTGAACTAAACACATAAAAAGTAAAAAAAACATAAAAAGTATTTTAAAATGTATTCGTGCATGCGTCCAAATGTCCACGACCTCTTATCGCCGTGTCCAATTGTCGTGCGCCTTTTTGACACAACATCCTTAATTTTCGTGAACCATTATTTTCAAAACGGTAATACCTAGTGACAGTCGTTACAAACTTTTAAACTTTTGTTTTCAGTATTTTCCCTTAATCCCTATTCCTACTTGGAAGTTTAACACTGATCCTGAAACCATATTTTACGGTTGGCTCAGAAAACCGAAATTTCTTTAAAAGCCAGGTTTCAAGTTACACAGATTTCCCGCCAGATTTTAAAACCTCACAGTTTAGAGACCGAATTTAAGACCGAAACTGATATCCAGCGTTTAATTATATATCGATCTGAAAGTAATTCAGTACGAAAATACAAAGGTACTGATACAAGTAACAATAAGGAAGATGTAAATCTCAAGTTACGTTACAGGTATTACAGGTATACCTGGGGCGTGTTAGCGTGAAGTATTCTCAGGTCTGAAAGGTACAATAGAGGTATTTTAATAATATTTTACGCTTAATAAAAAAGTGTCATAACTGAAAAAACGCAAAAAAAAAAGTCATGTTTTTATTTTCGTATCCATTTTTTTAAAAACCTGACTCTTACTTTGCACTTAAAATGGTTCGAAAAGAAAATAGTACATTCCTACTTTAAAAAAATGAACTGGGCTTGCATACACAAAGCCAAATACTGCAAACTTTGCACTAGGCTAAAAGCCCGTATCGCAATGTGTATCGCCAAAAAGGGCGGATATATCTAAAGCAAACATCCTTGCCACGACCCTGACTACATGCAAGTATCTCTACATTTCCATCGGTTGATCTTCTTTGACACCTATTCCATGTTCAGTTGACATACGTGCACCTGACCTGTGTCTAGTACCTAAATCATTAATGTTATGTGCCCGGCAAAGTCCAGATAAAGAAAACATATTGCACTTCCACCGAACGTTAGTAACGCCTAGACAAGAACATTTTCTCTATCTATCTATCTATACCCTCACGCCACATCCCTTGCAGGGTAGGCAGAGAGGACAGAGCGCCAGACAGCCCTATCCTTACACACACTCCTAGCTTCCGTCACATTCATGCAATTAGTCATACACGCTCTCCGATTCCTTTTACTCAAAACGCGTCCATCCTTGAGGATCTGGTCGACATGATCGGACCAGGTCAGTCTCGGACGGCCGCGCTTTCTCACCCCTCTTCGCTCATTCAGATATATCTTTTTTGTCATCCTGTCATCATTCATTCTCTCAACATGCCCAAACCATCTTAGTTTGTTTACTTTCATTCTTGTCACTACACCAGTCTTGCAGTCACTCATTTCCCTAATAACCTCATTCCTTATCTTATCTCTCAGCGTTTTCCCGCACATTCTTCTTAATGACCTCATTTCTACTGCATTCAACCCTGATTCATCCTTCTTCATCCACGTCCACGTCTCACTAGCATACATCAGGGTCGTTTTCACATTTTCACATTTTCTCAAACTTACGTATTAGGCAAGGTTAGCTGGAAGAAATCACTATGTGGCGACAAGCTCGCCTTGGTGAGCACTTCTATATTTTAATACTTGGGATTTTATATTCGTGTGAGTCTAGGTGTACGCGACATCTCTGACAAAATTCAGGAGAGCAGACTGCGATGGTACGGGCATGTCAGCAGAAGACCGCCAAAGTATGTTGGCAACAGGGCACAAACACTCAATGTTCCCGGTAGGAGATCCAGAGGAAGACCCAAGGGTCCCAAAGGACTCTTTTTAGATATGTTTTCGAGAGCCCTATAAGATTCAGGATTCATTAGACTTCCATAAAGACGCTTTTCATCTTTTAAATATTTTATCATTTGATTGTTCATGCGATTTTTATGTTTATCATAATGACCATGACGTCACAGTTGGGTCCCTAGCTTTAAGGGTAGTTTACTAAAGGTCATACGAAGGTTATAAAAGTGTATTTGACTGGACTGAGCATTTAAAAGCCAAACAGGTTAATAACATAGGAAAGTAATTGTTTATCTAGTTGGGTAATAAAGCATAGTAACTACACGAGACTAGACCGGTCATATAGTAGACGCTTGCAGTGGAGAACGTCGGAAGTCTAATTAGAGTCATTTACTTATTTATTAATTTTCTTATCTTTACGGTGTCTTATGCTTATGATTGAACTAGGTACCTTCCTACTTACCTGTCACCAATTTTATTATTTCCAATATTTTTGTATTTGGTGCAGTGCATGTAGAAATGTTTCAAGATTATTGTAATTTATTTATTTATTCATGGCACACAAACAGACATCACCCACATGTAAACACAAATCAAACAAAAGTCAACACAGATCAAGTTCAAGCGATGCCCTATTACATGTGTACACTGTTGACTGTACACAACTAGTCAATACAGATAAAACAATATTATAATGAGAGTTCAGGTAATTCGAGAAATTGTATGTCAACAGTCAGTGCAAAAAAAAGAAAAACAAAAACAGAAAAACAAAATAAAGTCAAGGTAATCAGTAGCGATATGCAGTCAAAACAATGTTTAGTCAAATTATGGAAGTCAGGCAGGAAATTGAAGCAAATCATTGAATACTACAAATAAGGTCAAAAATTGATGCAAGTCATAAACAATCACATGGAATTAGAATATTGCAAACAAAAGAAAGTAAACAAATATAAAATAATACAGGGTGGTAGCCATATAATCTTCCTGTATTGTATTAATAGTGAATTGTTGCGATATTAGCTACCTTAGCCTATGTCTGCAAATAGTATAATGTAAATATCTTTCTTTTTTCTCTTTTTTATTTTAAATGTTTTCAGTGTTTTCCTATAAATACTTTTTTTTTTAATAGTTAGCCCATGTATGTATGCTGTAGACACTCCTAATTGGAGGGTTGACCAGATTATTATGTTTAATTTATGTTCTGTGAATGTTTTGTCAACCATCTATCAGTGTCTGTTATAACAAATAAATGAAAAATATTTTGCCTTCATATGATTAATATGAGTAATTCGCTTGAACACTCGTGTATACTCGTGTACGTGCGTAGCTACACAATTATAGATAATTCAAAATCTTTATTAAATTGACATACGGTGCTATTCGCAGAGAGTATAAAATGCTATAGAGATGTAACGCGGTATGGACGGACTAATGTAGGTAGGTTATTTTATAAGTTAGTCCATTATTACCGTTGTGTTTGGATAATATCTATTGTGTATCTAATCTATCTACCTATATCTCATACCAGTGGCGTATATAGGGGGGGGGGGCCGAGGGGGCCCGGGCCAATTATTTAAAAAACGTGATTTTAAAACATGAAAGTTACTCAAGTTCATCATTTCACCCATTATTCAAAAAAATTTCGCCTGCGGCGCTATTTTTCTTTGTATTTTCTGCACACAATATTAATACCAATCCAAAACACGACCTTTTCACTTACATTCACGAAAAAATTTTGCCTGCGACGCTATTATAATTTTTGTACTATACGTCTATCATCAATTGCTGCCTCCAACCCCCCCAAAGTCAAATATTTGATCGTGCCCCCCCCGAAATGAAATCCTATATACGCCACTGTCTCATACATTACACTTTATGGCACATCCCTAGATGCGTACATCTATGTAGCTGAACATTAAGTACTATAGTAATAATTATTGGCGATTTCAACAGAGCGGAAATGAACAGTGGGTGGCCGGCAGTATAGATAGTGCATATCTATTATCTACACTCTTTTTTTACTAACATTGTTTTCGGGTATCCTGTAAAAGTCGAGAAAAAGAAAACACAAGACGAAAGTCGAATTTCACTCCACTGGCATCTCATGGTCTACCACTCCGTTCTGGTGCACAACGTACGCTTTTAATCCCTATCCATCATACATCGTTTTTCACTAATTCTTTCACCGTACAGGCTGCGCGATTGTGGAATGACCTTCCATTATCCATCAGACTCGCACCAACTATTTCCGCTTTCAAGAGTAGACTGAAGCAGCATTACCTTTCTATTTCAAATCCCACTACCAGTCCCTCCTGAACCCAGCATCCCTCCCTTACCCTATCCCATCCCATATACCATTTATGTATATATTATTTATATATGCATAATATGTTTATCTGTGTATGTATTTAGTATTCAATTATTGTTAAGTTAAGGTACCCTTTTGGTACTTATTATAATTAGATATATCTCAATTTAATCTCTGTTATGGGTTGGCTGGCAGAAATTGCCATTTGGCAATAAGTCCGCCCATTGTACGATTGTTTTTTTGGTACAATAAAGATTATTTTATTTTTATTTTTATTTTATTTAAAGTTTAATAATATGAGTATTTCCGATTCGGTGAACAAAACACAGGTATAATATATGATTTCGAATGTAAATCATAACCTTTGTTCACTAGGGCGAGCAAAAGTATATACAGTTCAGTAAATTTGACAATGAATTTCACCACCAACTGACCTTAACTCATTTTCGATATTTTTTTTAGTGTCCTTTGAATATCAAAACTCCGAAAGATGAACGGAAAAATTAGGTTTACCCAGGTTTTGTTAGAATCACTCATGCCTTTTCCTTGGGTAAACCCAGGTTAAAACCTAAATAAATCCGGATAGACCTAAGCGTAGGTCAACTTAATTGACCTAAAAAACTTGCATATATTGATTACAGTGTCCTTACTTAATTCGTACCTACTCAAGATCCGGCCCTGCGCTCTCAAAATGTACCCAATTTTCTCAAACTTTCCAGTTCAATGCCTCCTTTCCAAACTTTTGTATCTAAAAGCAATTAGACGAGAGCTTTTCAAACTTTTTATCTACGTGTTCCATTGTGTATAGAATTATACACCTCATTAACTTGTTGATAACATTCTATTCAATTCTATGCTATTTTATCCCCTTTACGACGCGTTCCATGCGGAGTAGACAGAGAGAACTTTCTTGTACTTACACACACTGGGGTCAATTCTGTAAATTCATCTACCTGCCAACTAACAGCGTATCGCATCTCTCAAATGGCGGTGGGCAGGTCACATGGCTAGATACCCAGACGATAAGTGGTCGAAGAGGGTCTTAACCTGGAAACGTAGAACGACTACCAGGAGTGTAGGAAGACCACCACTACGATGGAGAGACGATCTGGTAAAATACGTGGGTACCAACTGGATCCAGAGAGCCCAGGATAGAGCGGCGTGGAAGCTGATGGAGGAGGCCTTCGTCCAGGTGTAGACGGGAGTAGGCTGACGAAGGAGAAGAAGACCAACTAAAATAAGGTTTCCTTTTTTAATTACTTAAGTAATTCATAGTTGTTTTAACTTTGTATATATTTTATGACTAATAAAAAAAAAAAAAAGTTAAATAGTTTGTTTTTGTCATAAAACATAAAAAAATATAAAAAAAGGTATAAAAAACCCAGTGATTGATATAAAAAAATTGCTGGTAAAGCATGCAATTTATAACGTAGGCACAATCATTTTGATTAGCGCCGCAGGCATTTTTTGTACCTACCACATTTTTTTTTGAAAGATGGTTGAAGTGATGATCCTGGGGTCTTTCTGTAGCAGTAGATGGCAAATCATTGTTTGGCGATTCGGAGGAGGGGGGGGGGTGCGAGAGGGGCCCCCTATATACGCCCTTGATACCAACTATATCACTAAATCACATATTATTAATAATAATAATTAATATGTGGCATCAAAATTCAGTAAGGGTGGTTCCGGTAATAATTTCATCTACGGGGGTCGTACCAAAAACGTTACACAAAGCAATTAAAGATTTGGATTTGGGCAAAAATATATATAAAGAGTTTCAAAAATCAATTATAATTAGCACATGTTCAATAGTCCGGAAATTTCTAAACAATCATTCATAACCACAAATTTGATAGAAAGCAAGGACTTGGCTTTTGCCCGTCCTTGCTTTCTTATACTACCGGCTTTTTAAAAAGCTGAGATGGGTAGGGTATAATAATAAACACTAGATCACACTAATATTAAAAAAGAGCTCACTATTAAATACAAGCAGAGATTAAATCAAATCTTAAAAACACAATTATCTGGAAGAAATAAAATAAAAGCAATAAATACATACGCGATACCGGTTTTAACATACTCATTTGGTATAATTAAATGGACTGTTACGGATTTAGACGCATTAAATATAGCGACTAGATCTATAGCAAACAAACACAGAATTCATCACATACATTCAGCAGTTGAGAGATTCACATTGAAGCGAAATTTGGGGGGTCGGGGTGTTATTGATATTAAAAATTTACACTACTCACAAATAGAAAACCTCAGAAAATATTTCATACAGAAAGCAAACAACAGTAATATACATGACGCAATAGTTGGACTTTCAACATCAGGAACACCATTGCAATTTAATAACAGACAATTTAACCCCTCTGACAAAATTACTAAACAGGACGAAAAAATAGCTAGATGGAAAGAAAAATCACTTCATGGAAAATTTCCATTCCAGTTAGACCAGGAACATGTTGATCGGGAAGCATCCAATTCATGGCTCACTTATGGCAATATATTTTCGGAAACTGAGGGATTCATGATTGCAATTCAAGACCAAATAATCAAAACGCGAAATTATTCAAAATTTATTATTAAAGAAAATATTGACAATGACAAATGTAGACTATGTAACACGACAACTGAAACGATTGACCACATTACAGGAGGTTGTTCTGCTTTGGCTAGTAGAGAGTATACTCAACGACACGATAACGTAGCAAAACAAATTCATTCAAGACTTGCTTTTAAATATAAATTGGCTGAACAAATTACCCCTTACTATAAATACCAACCAATAAACGTACTAGAAAATGACATGGCAAAATTATACTGGAATCGGGACATAATTACTGACAGAACTATACCAAATAATAGACCCGATTTGACTTTAACGATTAAATCGACAAAAACGACTTTTCTTATTGATGTTTCCGTACCAAATACGCAAAATTTAAGACAAAAACACCAAGACAAAATTACTAAATACACAAATTTGGCTGAAGAAATACGGGATATGTGGCATCAAAATTCAGTAAGGGTGGTTCCGGTAATAATTTCATCTACGGGGGTCGTACCAAAAACGTTACACAAAGCAATTAAAGATTTGGATTTGGGCAAAAATATATATAAAGAGTTTCAAAAATCAATTATAATTAGCACATGTTCAATAGTCCGGAAATTTCTAAACAATCATTCATAACCACAAATTTGATAGAAAGCAAGGACTTGGCTTTTGCCCGTCCTTGCTTTCTTATACTACCGGCTTTTTAAAAAGCTGAGATGGGTAGGGTATAATAATAAAAATTACTTTATTTCAGTTTAAGAAACATTACAATTCAATAACATTACAGGTCAAATCACAATTTAATACGATATACCTTCCTTCTAAAGCTATTGCTTGTGCGAAGGAAGGGCGATCGTCTCAACTTCACAAAAACAACACAAAATATATAACACAATATACTTCGCATCTATGTAGACTATCAATCAATAATATATTCAGTCATACACCAAGCTAAACAAACACATCTACAAATATACAACATGTATATCATAACTCATAAAACAACAAAGTATTGTTACAAATTATTGCAGATACAAAATCCTACAAAGTTACATACTTAAATCTATAATAGGCACACAATATGTATGCCCTATGTATACCATAACTCTCAGTACTCATACAAGCCGTTGTCGCTGCACAAAATCAAAACCACGCAAAAACCCACCCGAAAAGTTCAAAATAGAATGAAGCGAAAAAAATAAAATAAGAAACGTATCTTTTTTCTCCTCTCTCCACTTCTTTTTATATTACCATTTTTTATCAATCTCTTTCATATGTTAGCGATACTGTACAATAGCTTTTACAATTTCCTTTTTAAAGGCTTCATAATCCCTTATTGCGCGAATATCGTTTGGTAAACTGTTAAAGTACTTAATCCCTAAATATGAATAATGATGCTGCGAGACGTCTCTACTACATAAGGGGATCGGGATACAGTTAATTGTTCTTAAGATTCTACTAGAGCACTCGCCAACCCCTTCCCCCACAATCCGATGCTCTTTGAATGTTTTTAATAATGCTACCTTCCTAAACAATTGTTCCAAATTCAGTACTTTTATTTCTGAGAAAAGAAGATTGGTGGGGTAATCTCTTGGCTTTTGTAAAATTATTTTTAGTAAGAGTCTCTGAGTAACTTCAAGCGGGTAAAGGTTGGTCTTGTATGCTATTAAAGAGATCTTGTAGGTACAATATATTGAATATTAAATCAGCAAGTAATTGATCGTAATCCTTACAACCTGATGAGGCGTGGCCCGTACACTAGTATCTACAGGAGGATACCTGGATCTTACAGAGAATATTATGCTATATTAAATTTATTTGTATGTCGCACAATAAATGAACACACAACTGACATACAAGAAACACATAGAGAACACAAAGGCCAAAGTCAAAACTAGAAATAACATAATTCACAAATTAGCCGGATCAACATGGGGAGCATCAGCATCTACGCTTCGAACGTCAGCACTGGCTCTAGTATATTCTGCCGCGGAGTATGCTGCACCTGTGTGGGTAAACAGCGCTCACACCCATAAACTGGATGCGGAACTCAACAACACCATGAGACTGATTGCGGGGGCTGTGAAGTCTACCCCGACTGAATGGCTCCCCGTACTTAGCAATATACCACCACCGCCCATCCGTCGCCTCGAAGCAACTCATAAGGAGTGGACTAAATATAGGAGAAACCAATCTCTGCCCCTGCACCAGGATGTACCAACACCTTTCATCCCCCGACTCTCATCCAGAAGGCCGGTCCACGCGGCTGCTACTTATTTAATGGGGAGTGGCTTCAATGGCCGTGCCCGATGGAGAGAGGACTGGAAAGCTTCCAATCCAGACTCCCGGGGCCTGGTGCAGGGGGTGGGGGTACCGATACCCGGCTTTGACCTCCCGAGGCGTCAATGGGTAACCTTAAACCGAATCCGCACGGAGCATGGACGATGTGCTCAAATGCTCCACAGATGGCACATGCGAGATTCTCCTGCCTGTGACTGCGGAGAGCCAGTGCAATCCATCAAGCACATTGTCGAAGACTGTCCTCTAAGAGCATTCCCTGGAACGTATGCAGATATCCACAGTGCCACACCCAATGCCCTTGAATGGCTTGGAAGCCTGGATGTTGCTCTGTAGGGTACATGTCTCCTGTATGTAGCAGATAGCATAATTCTCTTTATCTTCTGACGTTGCGGCTCAACGGTGGCAGAAGCCATACGAAATAATAAACAATAAAATTACTCATTCATTTATATATCCGAGAGTCAGTTCAGTACAAGAGAGTGGAAAGATCTCTGGTTTTTATATAAAATCCTTCCATTCAGCAGAAATAATTACTCTTTTTTGCAAGATTTTACTTAATTTCGCTCCGTCGTTTTTTTATTTGTGCGCAAATCTTTTAATTCTTCAACCACTTCCTGACTTCTAATGACCTGAATCTTTGCAAACGTACGTAGACTCGGTGACAATACGTTTCTGTACAACATTGGATCATCCTTCTCTACAGACAAAAAATATGTAAGGCGTTTAAGGGGGATCCAAGGGTCGTGTGGGGTCATGTGTGCGTTATCGTATGAAAGGGCGTTGGAAAAGAAATCCAGGTCGTAAGTCAGTTGTTGTCCAGCTCAAGCTTTGGAAGACACTGAGCGATAGAGAGGATCCAGTCACCGCACACCGCCGTGTTTAGTATCTCATGAAAGTGCTTCACGAATAGAACTCATGTCTTTTTACATATTTTGAATCTGTCTATTCTTGGTGGGAGGCGCCATTGGAATGAAGGAATCCAAGCACCTCGGAAGAGCGTGTTTGGTATTGTTCGGAAGACCGCGAAAATCAGTTTTAGGATGTGATGTCATAAAATCATGTTTTTTTAAAATAATTTACTGTTTTATCATGAATTGTAACCTCCATGGATAAGGACAATGAAGGAATGTAATTTAGGGGTGGGGTTTTCCGGGGGGCTCCCTTAAGGCTAACCCTGGGCCCACCTCTTAATAAGATTTGCCTAGAAGTGCGGGTAAAGAGGTCGCTATTAATGCGCCTGAGCCACCTGGGGATGTGGAGCGCCCACGGGATTTTCCTTAAATGTTTTATTATAAACAAGTTTCAATTTATAGGTTTTATTGTCCTGTGTTACACCGGGCTAGTAAGACTAGTTAATTAATATAATATTTATGAAGAGTTTAGTTTTAAGACACTGTAATCCTCTTACGAACAGAGGAACATTAATTAATAATACAATCTGTATCTATAAAGTAAAGTCTGATTTTTGTAAGTGTTCGCACACACACACGTTTTCCGTACATTGTTTTCTTTTTCTACCACACATTGTTTCTATGTCCTTTCATGGACAACTTGATGATCTCTCACGGCTGTACACCTCCTAATAAACATATTGCATTATAATAAACAGACCTAACTAACTAATCCTCAACCATTGTACCGTAATCAGTCTACAACATTCTTGAATCATTTATATTGCTTGTTCTCCAGTATTTTTGTTATTTTTTCCATACATGTAGCCTTGAACTATATTGTAGTTAGTATTGCCCCAGAACAGGCTTTCGCCTAGTGGGGCAATAAAATCCAATACTTGTTTCTTACTTATATTTTTTACTTTGTTATATATTTTGTGGATATTAAATAAATGAAATGAAATGAAATGAAAAACTCCTGCATTTTACTATGGATTGCTGCAAAAATTTAGAATAACATTTGCGATAATATAGGCTGTGTCCTAACATCGCCGGATTTCGGAGAAAAAACTTTCGTTAGGAGATGCCATGATGATGAGGGGATCCAAGGGTTGTGTGGGGTCGAGTGTGGAATCGTGTGAAAGAATGTTGGAAAATAAATTCAGATCTTAAGTCATGTTTTGTCCAGCTCAAGGATATAAAGTATGCCGGGTTGGTTTGTTAAATTTGCCATTGCGAAGCACGGGTAACTCAGCTAGTATCTACTAGTTCTACTAATAAGGGAACCATTCTATAGCTTATGGAACATAACGGACTAAGCCGGGTATCTAAGATATTTCAATTAACAAGAGAATTTGCATACATTACTATTATATTATGTCCCTTCAAGCCGGGTCCCTTGCATGGTAGGCAGATAGAACAGAACCCCAGACTTTCCTGTCCTTCGTATATGTATATTTTCTTTGTTATCATTAATCCTCACTACATGTCCCAACCCTACAAACATGCGATGAAATTAACACAAGGTACTCGCAAAAAATCACCACTGAAATCCTAAAACTTTCCAAAAAGCAAATGGGGACCTTGATGGGACCCTGCAGATGGAAACATATGTTCTATGATAAGCAGTTTGGGCTGTGTGTCAGTCACTCATTCAGTCGGGGCACTTTACTTTATTTATTTATTTATTCACGGCGCTAGCCTTTAACATGAATAATAATAATAACAAGTACAATATAAGCAACAACGAAAATAAGTAAGTTAAGGTACATCTGAAACATTGACAAAAAATATAAAATATGAGATCAAAAGTACATGAGAAACGGTTTGTAAAGACCAATTTGCAGGTATAGACAGCCGACAATAATCACTATTAATATTTACAGTATATAGATATATGTTTCACAATTTTGACTTCAGCAATGATTTATATGTATTGAGTGTACAGTTGAAAATATCTATATTATTCAGATATGTATTCCCTACACTATGTAGACTGTGTATAACAGTATTGCAAACATAGTTTGTAGTATTATTGTTACAATAAAAGGTGTCTTTTATGCTGGCGCCACATGTTCGACGAGTCTCAGCGTCTGTTCACGAGCACCAATCATTCACGGATTCTCGGTAAATTTGGAAAACCATCCACACGCTCCCGACCGCGCTTGTATATTATGGATAAGCGAGCATGACGGACGTCTGGATTGTGTCGGCTATAACTTTCAGCATAGCGTATCTTTATTGTAAAAATAAAAATAAAATGAAAAAAAAACAAAAAATACGGCGAAAGAGATGGTGGATGTTAAAAATTCATAGAAACCGTACCAGTTTAATATTTAATTATTATATTATTATAACTTCATTCATGTAATATGATTTTTATGTAGTTTCATGTGTGTATTTAATATTTTTATTATTTTTTCGTTTTATGATTAAAATTCGATAATAATCATAAAATACCTTCTTACCTTTATATACCTATACATTTTTACTTTTGTTCTGTTATTTTCTCTCTGCGTGTATGATATGCATTGTGAAAATGCATTATGTAGGTACTTATACTTACATATATACTTCTTTTAGTTTCCTTGTTCTTTTACTATGAGGCTAATTGTATAATTTTAATCCAATCAAATTATACTCAATGCAGTTTCTCGGTGGAGAGTTGTGGGGTAGTCTGGATTTCTTTCATGCTATACGTTTTTTGGGGTGCTGAATGCCAACAAAATTTCTTGACGGAACGTGGCATTAATAATGGGAAAAATGGCGAAAATTTCCATATTCTGGCGAATTCTGCATATGAACTTGACAACTATCAACTTTTTGTAGGTTATCTTTTTAGCAGAATGAAAGTACATAAAATTTCCTACAAAGGCATATTAAATTTTTCTCTAAAATAAATGGGAACGGAGCTGTCAAAGTCCAAAAAACATATTTTTGTGTTGTTTTACTCGTACATTACGAGAATCGAAAATGCATTGAGAAAGTTCACCTTGTTTCATTCACAACCAAATTTAAACAATTATTCTTTAAATTTATGAGTCACACTCTACCTTGCTGGAATCAGTAAACATAACGAATGTTTTCAACAAAAAAAAAAACATTTAAAAACACCGTGAAGTATTTAAGCTAGAAATGTTTAAATAACTTTATTTAAAATATAGTGAATTGTTTAGGCTGAAAATGGTTACACCTTTTTTGTTTAAACATTTCACTACCTATATTTTTAAATAAAATTTACCCTGAAAACTCTCTTCATATTTACTGATAACAGCGAGGTAAAATGCAGCTATTTCTATTACAACAATAATACGAGACGTCCGTCTTTCCCCTGCTAATGCACAAACGCTACTAAGTTCGCACGAACGTGTGGACGCTTCGCAAGTTTTTTGCCGCAAGCTTCCTTTGATCTTTGAAGTACCGTGAACACTCAGTCGAAGTGTTCACGTTCCTTCACGAGACAAGGCAAACGCCCATCCACACGCTCGGAGGTTGTGAACAGTCGTGGAAACTTGGCAAGCATGTAGCGCCAGCATTAAGCGAGTAATCCGCTGAGGTACTCGCAACTTAATGCTGGCGCTACATGCTTGCCAAGTTTCCACGACTGTTCACAACCTCCGAGCGTGTGGATGGGCGTTTGCCTTGTCTCGTGAAGGAACGTGAACACTTCGACTGAGTGTTCACGGTACTTCAAAGATCAAAGGAAGCTTGCGGCAAAAAACTTGCGAAGCGTCCACACGTTCGTGCGAACTTAGTAGCGTTTGTGCATTAGCAGGGGAAAGACGGACGTCTCGTATTATTGTTGTAATAGAAATAGCTGCATTTTACCTCGCTGTTATCAGTAAATATGAAGAGAGTTTTCAGGGTAAATTTTATTTAAAAATATAGGTAGTGAAATGTTTAAACAAAAAAGGTGTAACCATTTTCAGCCTAAACAATTCACTACATTTTAAATAAAGTTATTTAAACATTTCTAGCTTAAATACTTCACGGTGTTTTTAAATGTTTTTTTTTTTTGTTGAAAACATTCGTTATGTTTACTGATTCCAGCAAGGTAGAGTGTGACTCATAAATTTAAAGAATAATTGTTTAAATTTGGTTGTGAATGAAACAAGGTGAACTTTCTCAATGCATTTTCGATTCTCGTAATGTACGAGTAAAACAACACAAAAATATGTTTTTTGGACTTTGACAGCTCCGTTCCCATTTATTTTAGAGAAAAAGTTAATATGCCTTTGTAGGAAATTTTATGTACTTTCAGTCTGAAAGAAATTATTAATTATTAAATTAGAAATTATTATTAAGAAATTTTGTTGGCATTCAGCACCCCAAAAAACGTATAGCATGAAAGAAATCCAGACTACCCCACAACTCTCCATCGAGAAACTGCATTGAGTATAATTTGACTGGATTAAAAGTATACAATTAGCCTCATATAGCCCAGGAAATTTAGCTTTGTAGCGTAGATAATTGTCGGAAAGCTGGAAACTGTTTTAATCTCTTCATTAACAAGCAAAGAAGGTTTCCTGAAGTTTGCACCAATTTTACGCTTGTGCTAAGTACAGGGTGTCCCAAAAACAAAAAAAAAATTGAACTTTTTTCAGTTTTAGATTAATAACTCCTAAAGGAAGCATTCTAGACAAATTATGTTCTCCTGTGAATTAAAGTAGATAAAATTCTTCGTCTACTGAGCATTAATACTACTCTCTACTTTGAAAAATCACTGAGAAACAGCGATTTAAAATTGTAATGTTTTTCTCAACATATGACAATTTTCTTATTTTTCTTGAATCGTTGTTGAATATCTTCTAATCCAAGCTACTTACAGCAAATTTTAGTACATATGATTCAATGGCCGGTTAATTCTCTATAAACTGGCATTAAAATTTTACCTCTATATTAAATTGTTTAGGATGTAGAGGTATTTAAAGACAGACGAGTGAAATAGAGAATTTTTTTAAATGATAGATTTCGGTATGTGAAAGGTAAAATAGACTTAATTTTGCGGCTCTCTCTTAATAACGTACAATTTTTTTAGTTAAAAACCTAAATTTCGCTATTGATACGCCACTGCGTAACAACTTATATCGTGAAGACTATTTTTTTTACCTTCATCAGTTTTATTAATATAACTCCTGAACGGTTGATGTTAGGGAAAAAATATTTTACTCATAATTTATCTAAAACCAATTTTCTACTACTTGATTTCAAAATTGACTCTGTAACTTAAATAATAACTGAGTTACAGTGTTTGAAAAACAGCATTACTAAAAAAATTAAATTGACTCGGCTATTTTTGTTGAATAACTCCTGAACCGTGATATAGAGAAAAGGTTCAAGAGATTTAAATATAAGGTGAATAAATTTTCTATAACACAAGCGTAATAAAATAACTTTAAAAGTTATAGTAAGAAAGTTATGGATGATCAAAGTCAATATTTTGTGTAACCATTCGACGTTTGCTTATGAATTATATTTGCCTAGTAAGCACATGGTAAGCACCTCCGAGCCGGTGTAGTATGAAAATAAAGTACCTGCTCGCCATATAGTATGAAATATATCTAAACAAGCGTCGAATGGTTACACAAAATATTGACTTTGATCATCCATAACTTTCTTACTATAACTTTTAAAGTTATTTTATTACGCTTGTGTTATAGAAAATTTATTTACCTTATATTTAAATCTCTTGAACCTTTTCTCTATATCACGGTTCAGGAGTTATTCAACAAAAATAGCCGAGGCAATTTAATTTTTTTAGTAATGCTTTTTTTCAAACACTGTAACTCAGTTATTATTTAAGTTACAGAGTTAATTTTGAAATCAAGTTATAGTAAATTAATTTTAGTTATATTTTGAGTAAAATATCTTTTCCCTAACATCAAGCGTTCAGGAGTTATATTAGTAAAACTGATGAAGGTAAAAAAAATAGTCTTTTCGATATAAGTTGTTACACAGTGGCGTATCAATAGCGAAATTTGGGTTTTTAACTAAAAAAATTGTACGTTATTAAGAGAGAGCCGCAAAATTAAGTCTATCTTACCTTTCACATACCGAAATCTATCATTTAAAAAAATTCTCTATTTCACTCGTCTCTCTTTAAATACCTCTACATCCTAAACAATTTAATATAGAGGTAAAATTTTAATGCCAGTTTATAGAGAATTAACCGGCCATTGAATCATATGTACTAAAATTTGCTGTAAGTAGCTTGGATTAAAAGATATTCAACAACGATTCAAGAAAAATAAGAAAATTGTCATATGTTGAGAAAAACATTACAATTTTAAATCGCTGTTTCTCAGTGATTTTTCAAAGTAGAGAGTAGAATTAATTCTCAGTAGACGAAGAATTTTATCTACTTTAATTCACAGAAGAACACAATTTGTCTAGAATGCTTCCTTTAGGAGTTATTAATGAAAAACTGAAAAAAGTTCAACTTTTTTTTTGTTTTTGGGACACCCTGTACTTAGCACAAGCGGAAAATTGGTGCAAACTTCAAGAAACCTTCTTTGCATGTTAATGAAGGGATTAAAATAGTTTCCAGCTTTCCGACAATTATCTACGCTATACCCCCTTTTTTAACGTTAAAACACCGGTCTAATAGTAAAAGAACAAGGAAACTAAAAGAAGTATATATGTAAGTATAAGTACCTACATAATGCATTTTCACAATGCATATCACACACGCAGAGAGAAAATAACAGAACAAAAGTAAAAATATATAGGTATATAAAGGTAAGAAGGTATTTTATGATTATTATCGAATTTTAATTATAAAACGAAAAAATAATAAAAATATTAAATACACACATGAAACTACATAAAAATCATATTACATGAATGAAGTTATAATAATTAAATATTAAACTGGTACGGTTTCTATGAATTTTTAACATCCACCATCTCTTTCGCTGTATTTTTCGTTTTCTTTTCATTTTATTTTTATTTTTACAATAAAGATACGCTATGCTGAAAGTTATAGCCGACACAATCCAGACGTCCGTCATGCTCGCTTATCCATAATATACAAGCGCGGTCGGGAGCGTGTGGATGGTTTTCCAAATTTACCGAGCATCCGTGAATGATTGGTGCTCGTGAACAGACGCTGAGACTCGTCGAACATGTGGCGCCAGCATAATCAATTCTAGAAGGTCAGGGCCGCCAAAGGCTGAGTTTATTATTTTATACAAAAAAATTAAATCATTAAAAGCTATTAAATCATTAATAGGTATAGATAACTAACTGATCCCTGTAGGTATTCATACAGTATAGGTCTAACTTTTAATGACTAATGCAATTATTGCTATTATATAGATTAGGTATATTATTTGGCAAACATTTTAATATCGTTTGATTGGTAAATGTTCATTTTAAATTGAACACCACTGTAGTACTAGAGATATCTGCTTTATTGTTCAATCAGAGTTTCACAAACTGTTTCAACAATGGATTTTGAAAATTATTTTAATTTCATTTGACATAGTATATATTTTATAACTCAATTATTTCGATACAAAGCAATACAAAAACCAAATGATGCCAATTTTAAGAGAATAATTAGCTAATCCTAAAAAATATTAAAAATAAGATTTTGTGACTTCACAATAGTAAAGAGCAAAATCAGTTTTGGTCTTGCAGTCTTGGTCTTGGGAGACTTGCGAGATCAAGACCAAGACCACCCCGGTCTCGTCTTGGTCTTGCCAATGCTCATCACTACTTCACATCCTAGAACTGTATTTCGCGGTCTTCCAAACGATACAAAACATGCCATTCCGAGGTGCTTGGATTCCTTCATTGTTACCAAGTTTACGTATGTTTGCAATGTTTCAGGTCACTAAGTAGCAGGCGCGAAGCTACCTAAGAACACGATTCCCATCGACTTACCTTTGGATAAAATGATAGGTACAATAGTGTCTAATTTGACGTAATCCAATAAGAAATGCTAGCCCCAGCTTCCCTCCTGCAGCAATCCACCCTTCGCCACTGCTAAGTCGTCAGGAAGTGGTTGAGAAAACGATTGCAAGATATGCGTAAAAATAAACAACGTAGTGAAGTTAAATACAATCTTGTAATATTAAGTGGGGTCATAAATTGGGTCTGGTGAAAAATAAAACACATTTGATGAAAGTTTCAGCGCCGTTGTAGGTAATGTATTAATTCATTGAACAGTAGATAATGCCCATGATGTTTAGTACGATGCCGTGTTCAAGGCAATGAAAACTTTAATGATTATTGATCATGTTAATTGGAATCTATATAACTTATCATGTATTAAGCACGTTTATACTTAACTATTACAGCCCTCAGGGGTACACGAAACATTGAAGTATTTCCACAACAGTATAGAAGAATTAAGGATGAACATTGTCGGGCTTACGACCGACCTCGGCTGGCTTAAGTGATCACTTTACACTCGAGAAATATTCTCCATTTCAGTTCGCCCCAGCTGGAATTCGAACCCAGACCTTCGTCTCGCATAGTAGGAATCTTATATCCACTACACCACGAGGAGTGACGGCTGTGTTGTCGAATTCCGTATACATTAAGTACCTACGTAAGTACGTACTGTTGCCATTCATACTGTTGTATACAAAACATAAATGTATAAAATAGTCTAATGCTGGCTCCACACGCTCGGCAGGCGTTTAGGCGGCCACTGCGGGCAAACTACTAGTCCTACGAAAAATCTACTTACCATTTTTTGTAGAGAATTTAGCAAGGATTATTTTTGTCATTGACTACTTTCTCCTATCTCTTACCATATGCCTATAAAATGCGAAAATCGCGAAGAGGAACCTTTTCGGGGGGGCAGGGGGGGTTGCGGCAAGATTTTGATAGGCAACCCTAGTGCGATGTAATACCCTATTGGTAAGCTATCATTTACACCACATTTCGATCAAAAAACAGATACGTCATAAATCAAGCAGCGGGCTCTTGGACTAATATTTAGTAACGGTTGTCGAGATAGAAGGTCTCCCGTTTTTAGAAATTTTAGAAATGTCGGTATGAATACTCTTAAAGTGTAATTTTACAACTTTTAAAAAAAATGTACTTATTGTAGTAAGTAATTGTTAATTTTAAGTTATAAATTTTGTATTTGTATAACTTTATTAATAAATAAAATTAAATTAAAATATACTGGGGTATTGTCACACCCCTCTACGGTTTCATGATAAATTTTATCCTCTAGGTCCGGAAGAGTTTACACAATAATTGATCGAGTATTCTCAATCTGAAAATATATCTGAACTACATATGTTATTTATGAAACCTATATTGATCTTTACAATGGACTGACAGATCGCCAATAACATAGAGTTGAATAATAGATTTATTGGTAAAAGTAAAACCAACAAATTATATACCAAATGTTTCAGCAGATATTGCTCTACGACTTTCAGTACTTTTTTTATGGATCAACAGTTCATAATAAGAATATTACTGAAAAATCCCTAATGATTTTATTTTATTACAATTATGAGCACAAAACAGACAACGACTATACATGGGCGTACTATTTAGGAGCTAGGGGGAGCAACCGAGATTCAAAATTTTGGTAAAGGATGTAAAAGCGTGAATAGCGCCGCAGGCCAAATTTTTTATTCGGACATAGTGCAAAGGTCGTTATGTAGGTATTTTGGTTTATCTTCTTATAAAAAATGCTCTAAAAATAGCGCCGCAGGAATTTTTTTTGTGAGACCATTGTATTATAATGGATTTTGATACTAATTACAGAAAACTTTTGATGTGGTGGGAAAACGAGTCGTGAAAATGTAATTTTTGTGAGGTTTTATCATTTAGGATAAATATTATAAGTATACCTTTTCCAATCTCTGGGGAGATAGCAGCTGTTAATCCATTCATAATTCAGCTGTCACCCCCAAGCCTGCGCCACAATCAAATTAAAATATATACGTCCATTCCGGTCGCCTCACACACCCACACCCAATCTCGCTCACACACTCCTCCATCACAAACGCACACCTCAGATAGAACAATGCGAGGTATCACTGCGGGCCCACGCACTTATGAATTGGGGTAACTAAGAAAACAGCGCCGCAGGTGATTGTTTTTTTTCATGATTTAACGTTTTTTTGTAGTCATTATCAACTAAAGTTGTTTGTTTTATAGCGGGCCGCACAAATATCTGTCAGGAGCGGCATGGGGCCCGTAGTTTGACAGGGACACCTACTATGTACCAGCCGGAAGTGACGTTTGTCGCTATAGTATCGACTACCAACCAATCACGATGTTAAAAAAAAAAAAAAAAACAACAACCTAACGAACCGAACCCACCAATAGTAGGCCAGTGTAAACCACCCGGCTGGTACATAGTAGGAAACACAGTTTGACAAATATACAGTCCTATAGAAATGGGCTTTGTAGATACTTATTTCCATTTCTTTGTTTTATTTATTTTGTTTTGTATAATAAATCACTCTTTTAGTCTGGGATTGCCATAATATAAAAATAAATATAACGATAAAATATTTTTTTATCATACATTTTTGAAATCAATTATTTCGCGGAAAAAATACCAATCTAAACAATTTTTTTATACATGTGTTTTGAAATCCTTTGGGGTTTTGTGGGCGGGGAAGCATTTAAACAAAATATATCTCTTCTAGTTTTAACAAGAATAAACGTAGTGATAGAATTTGATAGATATTGTAAAATCTGATGTGTGCGTGTGTGAGCGAGATTGAGTATGGGTGTGTGAGACGACCGGAATAAACTTATATGTTTTAATTTAACTGTGGTGCATGCTTGTGGGTGACAGCTGAATTATGAATGAACTAATCTTCAATTACTTATATATATATAGTCGTTATCTGTTTTGCACTTATACCTGTAATAAAAAAAAATAAAAATAAAATAAAATAAAAATAATACCTAGTGGATCCCAAAAAACGTTTTATAGCAAATTTTTCATTCAAAACATAAAAAAAAAACAATTTCAAAATATTCCATCGAGCGCGTGATTTTTTCTCATACATACATCGTTTTCCAATCATTCCTGCCTCACCTATATAGCGAGGCTTTTAGACGTTGAATCTACGACTCTCCGAAATTCCCTTTTTAAAGTTTAATATCATTACAAATTATTGTAAAATACGTCGCATTTATAGTAAAAATAAAGGTGAGTTTTGCTCGTATTTATGTAGGGCTGGTGGGGCAGGGTAAAGATGTAAATACTTAGCGGTATGCGGAGGGAAGATTAGCAAATATTGATGACGTCAGAATTATTATTAAGACGGTTATTCTTCTAAAAGCTAGAGTATACAATTCCTCTGTTTTGCCCGTGACAACATACGTCTTGAAACCATCTCGCTCACTGCCAGAAGAGTCCACAAACTGAAATGCACTCAACGACCAATGGAGTGACAAATGATAGGATAGGTGTATCCTTGAGAGACAGTCAAGGGTCTCAGACATTGCGGGGAGACCAGGGACACTAAAATGGCAATGGGCGGGACACGTGGCAAGGCAAAAGGACGGCAGATGGACCCCCAGAGTACTGAGCTGGAGACCCTACGAAAATAAGAAATGTGGGGAGACCACAAAGGAGATGGGCCGATGATATCATCGAGTAGGTGGGACATGGGTGGAGGCAGAGCGCCCAAAACAGATAATTATGGGAGAGACAGGAAGAGGCATATATCCAGCAGTAGAGGGAAAGGGCTGAAAAGAATAAAAAGAAGATTCTTCTCAAAAAAAGCATAAAAAGAAGAAGCTTTACGCAAATAGGCTATAGGTAGATTTTGGTTATAGGCTTCTCTATTCGACAAAAATATCTACTTATTATGGAAATATATTTTTTATTTTTATACAAGCTTTAAAACTTGTTTCTGAGAAAACATATTTTGATCCAAACAAAATGAACCAAAGGAATTTGAGGAAAATAAATCGCTTCAAGCGAATCCTGGAACATTTCCGGAGCCCAATCACAAAACGTTCAAGGTGAAATGAAAAAAGCAGGAAACAAGACAGGGTTTTGTCATTCTTATATCAAAACTAGCTGAGTTACCCGTGCTTCGCACGATACCCAAATTGTACAGATTAGGTCCCTCACTATTTTTTGACATATTTTCCTGCAAAAGTCATGTGGCTGTAAAATTTCCATAAGACGAAATACATATTTTTCAGGAAGATTTAGATGTTCACCAATGAGGATATTGTTATGTCGGCGCCACACGCCTGCTGAGCGTCGACAAGTTTTGTGTTCTTGAGTAAAAAGGCGTGTAGATTTTTGATTGTCTATTCTTGGAGGGAGGCGCCATTGGAATGAAGGAATCCAAGTGCCTCGGAAGGGGGTACGTATTTGGTATCGTTGGAAGACCGCGAAAAACAGTTCTAGGATGTGGAACCTTAATTGTTATAAAAAAATAATTATTTACTACTTTTTTAAGGTTACCGTGTCTAAACTTTCAATATTTCTGCTTCTTTAGCAGGCCCTTGAAGACCTAGTTATAAAATTATCTTAATATCGTCAAATGAAAATAATATTTTGACATTCTGTAGCTCGTTAAAAATATTCCCCAATAAATGTTGAGGTCCTCCTAATCCCCATCACCATCATGTCATCTGAACAAGCACATGTCAGGAGCATGACATGACACAATAACATGACATAGCGTGACATGACAATCATTAGGTACGTACTCTGGTACTTATTATTAAATTTTATTATTTTACAGTCTCTGCTAAAGATTCCCTAACTGGGGAAAAAATGTGGGCAAAATTGAATGGTTCCCGGATAAAAACCTATAAGAATATTGCTCAAGAATAAATCCCAAAAAAAGACCCTTCAGAAATAATATCCTCAACGGATAAAAGCCGAAGCCTTCTAGTTGGATTCCAGTAGATGAATTGTTTATAAAATGTTGATTATTTTATTGTCTATCCCGTTTTAAATCCTCTTATTTATTTAATTATTGTCAAATCATTGCTAGTTTCTAACACACTGGAAGAAATTGTATGCTGATAGATAAAATTAATTTTATTTTCAAAATATAATTAGGTAGATTTGAGATTTTGTCCCTTGACCATATTTCTAAAGGGCTTTTGTCTTTTTTGGGATTTATTCATGTTGAGCAATATTCTTATGGATTTCTGCAAAAAAATATGGGCAAACTTGAATATCTTTTAAGTATCTAAGTACGTAGATTCCCTGATTGCCTCATTTGTGGTTATATCCGCGATATATTGTGAATTTGTATACATCATCACCCTCTTAGAGTTTGAAGATATTATTCTGAATTCTGGAATTTGCGATCATAATACATATGAGAAATATTATTCCAAATTCTTTCCTTTGTGAAGCAAAGTATGGATGATATTATCGTGCGATATGTAAAAATATCGGTATTTTCATCCCTATACAGCGTTAGGGATGTCTATCATACGCGTCGATGTTGCTTGGTGTGATAATCGAAAATAGTTAAACGCAGTTATTTGCTATTGATATTCAGATATAACTTTTCTATATTTTTTTTTATCTATCCATCTCTCAAGCATATAGTAAATCCCTTTAAGAGTAGGTAGAGATACAAAAACGTACGAGAATAGTTTCTAGACTCTACCCACTCCACGATTTGATAAAAATGGGAAGATTTGCTACAAAAAAGAAAAGTGACTAAATTTGACACAAATGATGACAAGCGATTTTTTTACTGTTCAATGATCCTACGTATGTAACTTTTAGCATGGATATTAAATGGGGTTAGCTGACAGAGATCGCAGTATTGCGATAAACTCGCCCTAGTGAATAAATGTGATAATTTTATTTCAAAGTTTACATATGTCCGTATCTTGTTCACCAAAAGTGTAAATAAATAAATAAATAAATTACTATATTGCTAAAGTTTTGTATTGTTTGCGCAATAATAATCAAAAAAATCATATAATTGTTTGCCTCGTATATCCAGGTATCATTAAATGTATCCAGATATCATGAAATCATCCATCTGGACATCCATCCATCATCCATCAACATGAAACATCAAATGCTTTATTTTCCCAATCATTGTTGAAATAAACATTGATTTTTCTAAGATTGCAAGTGAAAGCAGAGTGTCAACATTATTTTTTCAAATACAATACGTGGTTCTTCGGGAATATCCGCTTTTTTCGCGTAACCCTCCTATGGTTAGCGCTGCAATCATTTCTTTTTAACCCTCCTGTTTAGTATTATTCTTCACTTATGAATAACATAATATCAGAAAATTAAGAAAATTTGACAGCCCTTTTGACAAGATTTGGCAATTTCTATTGCACACAACTTCAGAACGGTAAGTTAACTTGAATTCTCTACAATCAGTACATTCTTAGTCTTCGATGGTTTCGTTCGATGATCGTTGGCATCTCTAAAATGAAATCAAAAGATGACGAAAGGTTTTTATTATTCCATAAAATCTGAATTCTGCTTCGACGTGACGGTGGAGTCTTTTGACATTTTGCTTGTCAAATTCTTTAATACCAAATATCTGCTTGGAATAAGTCGCAGTACAAGTCGCAATACGTGCCTCTAACAAGGTTCAATGAAACTACATTATAATAACATCGACTGCAATATCTTTTTTTATCGCGCTTTTATTGAGAGCACGCATACCGACATTTCAAAAATTTCTAAAAACTCTGATCTCGACAACTGTTACTAAATATGCTCTGGAAAAATAGAACCTTTATCCCTAGGGCAGGGGTTCCCAATTTTTTACAGCCCGCGGCACATTTACAAGCTTAGTATTTTTGTTACGGCGCGCCATTTTAGTATAGATGTAGTGTGTTGAGATTTGTATTAGACGCCTAGATTCTAGGGAATAACCGTAAAAGATCTTTTATATATTGCATAGATTTTCTAAAAGAAATGTGAAAAACACCTCTGATCTTTTTCCTAAAAACAGAAACTCGTTTCCCGAAAGTCGCGGTGAAATTTTATTTGTACTGATAATATGCACTAAAATCTAGGGAATAACCTGAAAAGTTTTTTTTCACGCGATTCTTCATGCGATTTTGAACCTTATTGCCGTGGGAAATGACCGTGACGTCATGGTTGGGTCGGGAGCTTTAACTTCCAAATGCCCTAGCCCCTTGAAATTTTCACTTTGAATATGAAATAAATTGACGCAGACGACAACAACAACAAATGATAATAAATAATAGCTTTGTAAAAATAAGCGGAAATTTATGATTTCTCTGTGCCCCCTGAAAGTTGTTTACAGATTTAAAGCTAGGGACCCAACTATGATGTCACGGTAATTTCCCGCCGCATTAAGGTTTAAAATAGCATGAACAATCGCATGACATAATGTTCACAATAGCGTTTTTTAACTTTTTGGGGTTAATTTCGCTTCATTAAAAAAACATGGTCATTCCCTAGATTTTAATGTATATTATCAATACAAAAAAAACTGACCGACTTTTTGGAAAAGAGTTGCTGTTGAAAAAAAAATCTGAAGTGTTTATTCACAATTTTTTTTTTGAGAAATCTATACAAGATATAAAAAATCTAACACGGTCATTTCCTAGATAAAGGTTCAACGTATCTACCCTATTTTTTCCAAAGCATATTTAGCAAGGTCGTCGAGATCTAATGCCTCTACCACTTGCTCGCCGACGCTCGTGTGAATGAGTAAAAAGACGTGCGGACGGGGTGATTGCCCTGAATTGTATACGTAATCGACGGTTAACGTTTTACTCATTCACACAAAAAACTTGGAGGGTCGGCGAGCATGTGGATGAACCATAAAGTCTCAAAAAAAATTTTTTTTTTCAGCTAATATGCCTACTCTTAAAGCTTATTATTACCAAGACCCAAGGCCCGTTAGAAAGACGTGTTGTAGCCTCCTTTCACTGAGAAACGAGCATCCCCCTATGGAAGGAATATGTAAACATACGTTAAGTAAGTAAGTAAACATAAGTAAATTAGTAAACTTTATGTAAAAGTAAATTTAATAAAGCGCCTAACATATTAGGGGTTCGTTCTGTATCCGTTAAATTTCACTCAGCGATTCGCTCGATTGTTTATGGTTCTATTGTTCTCCGTTCTACCATCGATTAAGGAACCTATATAAAGGTGGGAAGTACTATTGAACATTGAGCCCCTTCTATATCTATGTCAAATCTAAGGTGGACGCCATTTTCATTGCAAACATATGATTGTGTCATATTAGTTGTCCACAATTGCACGAATCCTGGTGATATTTCAGTGATTTATTTATTTATCTATATACGGTTATACCATTACAAAATAAAAACACATTAATACAAAATAAACAAAAAAAAATTTGCGACTCATTATGTACAATCAGTCTGGAAATTACCTTTGGAATATAACCTATGTAATCAAATGGTAAATTAACTTACTTTACATCGAGAAAAAATTGCGTATACCTAGCGGAAATGCTGGCGGCGGTAAATTTTTGTCTATGGCTTTATCCGTTAGGACTTCCTACATTTATACAGGTTCCCTACCATCGGTGCGAGTCAACTCGTTGCGCGATTCAACCTGTTCTATGTGCACAGTTGACACTCTCAGTTGTTGCGAATAACACACAACTATTTGGTTGGGTGACATTCGCTCGCCATAGATAATAGAGTGGTCTGCACGTGCTGTTCACTCACTCTTATCAACACGCAATACGTCTATCCCCTTCTACCAAAGAAGAGTGCTGTGATATCGCTGTGTCTGTGTATATATATATCAACTCACTCTTGTTAGTATTCTTATATCTCTATCTCTGTTTGACAATTCCAATTGGAATAATCACTCAAATGCGTTCTGCTTCGCGCGATAATCGCCCGTTGACTCGCTGAGTGAAAATTAACGGAACCAGAACGAGCCCTAGGATCGCAAGTAGGTAATTTGCAAAGTTTACAAAGTATCAACAATAATAAGTATTAATTATTTTACACTGTAAACATATAGTCCAAGAGCCCGCTGCTTAATTTATGACGTATCTGTTTTTTGATCGAAATGTGGTATAAATGATAGCTTACCAATAGGGTATTACATCGCACTAGGGTTGCCTATCAAAATCTTGCCGCAACCCCCCCTGCCCCCCCCGAAAAGGTCCCTCTTCGCGGTTTTTCGCATTTTATAGGAATATGGTAAGAGATAGGAGAAAGTAGTCAATGACAAAAATAATCCTTGCTAAATTCTCTACAAAAAATGTTAAGTCAATTTTTTCGTAGAACTAGCAGTTTACCCGTAATGGCCGGTCGAAAAACAGGATATTTTTTGAAAAAAAATATTGCATTTTTTAAATAGTGCATTTTTTGTAGAGAATTTAGCAAGGATTATTTTTGTCATTGACTATTTTCTTCTATCTCTTACCATATTCCTACAAAATGCGAAAAACCGCGAAGAGGGACCTTTTCGGGGGGGGCAGGGGGGGTTGCGGCAAGATTTTGATAGGCAACCCTAGTGCGATGTAAAACCCTATTGGTAAGCTATCATTTGTACCACATTTCGATCAAAAAACAGATACGTCATAAATTAAGCAGCGGGCTCTCGGACTAATAGTAAATAATGTCAGGAATCCATATAGTCAACTGACGATAACAACGTTCCAACTGATAATACTAATATGTTAAGAAAAATGAGATCAGGTTTCCAAAAATTCAAAATTCACTTAGCACGTTGATAAACCTATAATTTCGATGTTTTCCACCGCTGGTACTTGGTGGAAGTCCATTTTAAAGGAAAAATGAAAAAAACTAAATATTTAAGTAGATTAAAATCCACAAAATTTGACTTTTTAGTGCGCGACTAGTATTCGAGGGTTTGCAAGATGAAGGTGCAAACCCTTGAATATTAGTCGCGAACTACAAAGTAAATTTTTGTGGATTTTAATTTAAATATTTAGTTTTTTCATTTTTCGTTCAATTTATTGACATATAGTGTCAGATTTTTATATCTCTCACTTCACCAACTCTTGTCATTGGATTAAGTATTATATGTATGTAGGCGTAAATAAATAAATAATCCAATAGACACTTGCACACCTATCGCTGGTTACCCCACATTATTGAAAAAGCCCTAATGATATCGATGAATCGAGACTAAATAGCCATAGTCGCCCTGTATGTAAACAGGGATGTTTAAAACTGCTCCAGTCTACTGTGGTGGCGCGGGCTCATGCTCAGTTAGATACGAGTAGATAACAATATTCTATATGATGTGTGAAACTTTGTAGGCATGTTACACATACCTATAATAAAAATAAATAAATAACACATGCGCCTCTGGTGAGAGAATGACGCGTTACAATTAAGTATTTTTTCTAGATCATTCTATTGGACACGTTTGTATGGTGAAGTATAGGATATTCAGTACATTGTGCAGTTCTTGTTTACTTTGGATTTTATGTACATTTTATTATTTTTCTATAGATAGAGGAAAGCACTAATGTCATAAACAGTGGTCTTTCGATATTTGCGGGGGTTACGGTCTTTAGAAAACGACGCGAATGTTGAATCCGCGAATATCGAGAGTCTACAATGCATTTTCTATATCTTGGCAGCCGACAGACGTTAGCTACGAGTGGGGTTGCAATATTGTATTGTTGCTAGCCCTGATTGTTGAACCTTGTCATGAGAGATGTTAAAAGTCCGCAATATTCTCATATTGTATCTTTTACAATAGCTTTGTGGATGCCTACTATGATGTACCATAGATGCAGAAACAAAAGGGATGAGGTTAGTAATGGTATTAGGTATAGGATTAATTTAAGGTTATATGAATTATCAAATGTGTATGAAAACGTAAAAATTATTGAAATTAACAATGGCAGGGGAGTGTCTCTGGCGGAAAATATTAAAAATATGATAAAATATCCTCTGCAAAGCAGAAGTACCCTAATAACAGTTCCTATAACCGTGTCAGGGACGTCATCAGGGATAAATGTAAACATAGATTCATCCAGTGGTAGTAATTTTTTAGACAGAAATCAAAACGCAGAGTCCAGTTGCACAACGAAAATAATATATCGGATAGCTCCTTAAAGTTGACTATCGCTCATCAGAATGCGCAAAGCCTACGTGGAAAGTGTCATGAACTCCACACTTCTATCATAGATACCGAACATATTGACGTGCTATGCATTAGCGAAACTTGGCTTAATGAACTCGAGGTACCCACTTATGTTTTATCTAATTATAATATTGTCAGTAGCTTTTGTAGAAAAACATGTACCGGTGGAGGTACTCTTATTATGGTAGAAAAGAGTCACAAGTCCAAGAATAGACCTTGACACAGTACTATGTGGGTGGGTGTGTGTGTGAAACAAAACAAAAAAATAAGATTAAAATTACTTACATTTATTGGTCCAAAATACACAACTCACAATAACACAAAACAACAATTAACTACGAACTAATAATTATTCCTATTACTAGTCATATTAAAACTAAATTAACCTACGAATCGTCGGAGCTATCACTGAGTCTATTCAAATAATTACGCTGTTAGACTATCACAACACACTTGGCCTTTTTAATAAACAAAAAAAAACACTGTATAAATAACGACGTTATCACGCAATCCCTTGCCGCATATCCAACGATGAATGTTCAAGTGGCTCTCATAGAATCCGTTCTAGAGGCGCTGGCTTGAATGATGGCGGTGATTTACTGATGGGATCCAGAAGCACTGCTCAGCACTTTTCAGTACTATGGCCTCGCTCTCCGAAGAGACACAGACAAGGCAAATTTGTGAATACTAGAGCCCTACCGTGGCAGCTCACGTATCGCACTGACGGGGCGAAGGCTCTTCTTATTTCAACGTCGAAGGTATCACAATAGACGACACACACACGAAGATAATTATGTGTTATTCACTGACTGTTACGAGAGACAACCGAACTATCTCGTATTTCGACCGCTGTTTCCACAAATCAAGTGTCAACTAACTTCTTCCTTCAGCGACAGGTCCCTTTATAGCATAGGCTTTAACCCCTGGGAAGAGGCGGTCCTAATCGATGAGGCCCTGCTGCCATTGGCTTAGACCATTTCCCGTCCGATATGTCGTGTGCTAGCCACGCCTTCACCTGGTCCAATTGGAAACCAATTAATGTCCTTGAAGAATTTTCAAATCCACGTGGCACATAGTATTTTTCGTCATACAGTCCAAATTAAAATTATACATGATTGATATGGATTAATTCAGTAATCAACTGTCCATGCTACATTAATTGATAAGTATAAATGTCTATTCACAACTATCTTACAATTAATTACAAATCATATGCCTACATACACTATTTACAAATTGAACAATATGATATAATGATTTTCATGATTTGTATCTCTACCTAAGCTTAAGATAACACGACACATACTCCTAGTAGCGTAGTCAATTCGCTGGTTACTTCCTAATCTTAATATTAATTATTCTAAAAACAAAATTTCGTCACGCTTACACGTGTCAAATATTTCTCACGCTGAAACTGAGATGGATACGAAAATTGGAACTGGCAACGTTGTATCTTTAATGAACGCAGACACCTGGAGCAAGACAATATTCGCTTCCTAGAATTTCGCCTGGTAAGGCCTCTATTGTTTTAGCTACGGCGAGGCGATAACAATAGCCGCAGGTATGCCTACACTTGTTTATCAGGTAAAGAACACTCGAAACAAAATAATACTTCGTTTAACTAAAATATTTACGTATGCTGCTTATAAATTTGACTCGTAGATTTTTTTTATGTTCAGGATTCATGATACAGAGAATATTATTCTTGTCAAAAATATTATACCTAAATATACCATAGGTAGGTATATATCAAAACGCCCCCCCTTGAATTGACAAGAAAATATTCGTCTGTATGACAATGTTAACAATCTCACGTAATTAAATATAAATTAAACTGGAAATACCTAGATAACTAATCTTAGTAATCAACCACAGTCTTACTCTATGCGTAGCCTACTTAATACTCTAACTATAACTACTATAATACAATCTTACTACCTAATCAATATTATTATTAATAAAAAATAAATGGACCTATTTAAATACTATTTACATTGTAAAATTAAACCTACTCTATATATACATACACCTTTCGGTGCTTGGGCGCCAAGATATTTTTATAGAAAAATATCTAAAACTTATCATTCAACAGTTCACCAACATCTACATGAATATAAAACCAACATTGCTTCAAAAAAAAAAACAAGGAAACATGAACAAGGCTGTACTGTATACTATTCCCTTTCAGAATTATCACCCGATCTATATTATATTAACTTAGCTCAGTAGCTCATAATCAGATTTATCAAAGTGTTATCAATTTACATCAAAGTATTTACAATTACCTCTAAATAATTCAATAACCTAATCTTAAATTAAATCTACTTAGATATGAATAGAGAAAATATATACAGAAATTAACCTACTAGCAATATATACACATTATTTACAATTTCTATGTACAACAATGATTGTTTCACACACACCCTTGCCCGAATTTAATTAGGTAACATGATCTGAATTGGTATATTATTAGGCCAAGTTGGCCTATCAAACAATAATGAGATAACGGAATCAAATCGAAATTAAGCAATCAACTATTCTATCCCCCCTCAAAACTCGCAAGACGAGGTCCAGTTATGATATAACACACAGAAGAGGAGGGCCCTTCCCCAACTGTGCACCACACCGTCCCCGGTTTCCTCATCCTGTCTAACCTAACCCTCACTAAACTCCGTAGGTGCCAACCGAAGGTCATCGGCGTGAACTTTCACCGGTCTACCTCGCCTCTCTATCCAGTATACGTGACCTCTGCCTACTGACATAAGCACGCGATGAGGTCCACTCCATTTCGGTGCAAACCCTGCGTGAAAACCTAATCTGTGGTTGGAAAGAGGGTGCTCCTTCATCATTACCTCCTGGCCGGATTCGAATCTAGGGCTCGTCGTTGTATCTGGAGCATAAACCTGCCTATATTGTTCCTGATTCCTCCTTATCTCACTGTCAAGGTTCGTGCGATTCCTACCTTCTACACTAACTGGTTCACCAGATGAACCTGCGTTCCATTCCCCTGGACGCTTCAATTCGTATCCTAGGAGTGCTTGACTGGGTGTTAATCGCGTTGCTTCATTTCGCCTACTGCGAAGTGAACCTAGTATTGTCGGTATGTAATCATCCCAGTGTTTATGTGGATGTCCCTGTAAGTGTATTCGCATCAGTTTCTTAAGTTCTTGGTTACGCCGTTCTGTAACATTACTACGGGGGTGGTAAATCGCCGTTGCCCAATGGTCACATTGCCAACGCCGCAGCGCTATATTCCAAGCTAAATGTTCGAATTGTTTACCGTTATCCGTAAGAATAGCCTTAGGATAGCCATACCTAGGGAATATTTCTGATTCAATTTTCTTAATTAGGTTCGTTGCATAAGCTGCTCGTAAGGGAAACGCTTCCACCCACCTCGTATACATATCGGTGACAACTAAGAGTGATTTATTACCTTTCGACGTCGTTGGATACGGTCCCATTATATCTATTGCTACAATCTCGAATGGATGTTGGGCCTGGCAAGCGCCTTGAGGTGCTAGGGGCCGATGAGGCCGCGCACGAGTCATCGCACAAGTTACACACCGTTTAACATAATTAATGACGTCACGATTCATTCCTGCCCAATAATAATACCTTTGTATAGCTCTCAACGTCTCTTTCCCTCCCGGATGACCCGCAATACGATCATCATGATAATATTCTAACACTCGCTTCTGACATTGCTTAGGTACAACTAACTGAGATGGATTATCGCCAACCTTATACCATAGATAGCCGTCTATTAATGAGAATCGTGACAAGTAATTACTATTACTATTTCGATTAGCTCCCGATGTTTGCGATCGTAATGACATTCGACGCAGCTGTCTCACTATTTCGTTCAACTTCCCATCTCGTCGCTGACTCCTACGAATCGAATCACTTAGCCCCACTGATTCAGTAATTTCCACTACTGAGGCAACCTCTTCCGTAGGCTGAGGGGCTTCCTCCTCGTCTTCGATCTGCAAGACTACCGCCTGACTCTCATCATCTATGCTATCTACTACTGTCGGATACATCGCTGTATTCATGTCCTCAACATTCGAGTCTACTTGGTCCTCACCTGGGTTACGAGATAAACAGTCGGGCAACTCATTTTCCCTACCAGGACAATGTTCTAAAGTGAAATCAAACTCCTGTAACAATAAAGACCATCTAGTTAACTTCGCCCTCTCATCCTTTGCCGACATTAACCATGTTAATGCCCTGTTATCGGTTCTAAGTATGAATTTCCTAGCTTCTAAATATGGGCGATAGCGCTTTATCGCCCAGATGGCAGCCATTGCTTCCTGTTCGTTGGAGTGCCATCTTTGTTCAGCCTTGCTGAGCCGGGCGCTAGCATACGATACTATATCCCTCCCACCGTCAGTACGTGGCTGATATAACACCGCCTACCTTGCTAGCGTCTGTTTGCAAAACAAATTGTTTAGTGAAGTCCGGTCGTGATAAATGTAAGGGTTTCGTCATAGCTTTCTTAATCTCCTCCATACTCCTGTCAGCTTCGAGGTTCCACCTGAAGGGTCTGTTTGTACTCAAAAGGTCTGTTAACGGTGCAGCTAATTCCGCGAAGCGTGGCACATACTCGCGCATCCAATTACAAAGTCCTAAGAAAGCTCGTAGTTGTTTTCTAGTTGTTGGTACGGGCGTAGAAGCGATCGCGTTTTCGTGCGTTTTCAGTGGTCGATTACCAGTGGCTGAAACTACATGTCCTAAATACTCTAATTCCCTTACACCCAAATGACATTTATCTGGGGCGCAACGTAACCCAAATTGTTGTAGACGCTCTAATACTAATCTAAGGTGGTAAAGGTGACTTTCCCAGTCAGGAGAAAAAATAATAATATCGTCCAAGTAGACCAAAGCGAAGTCTCTTAAATACCCCGCCAATACCTCCTGGCTCGCGAACCGCTGGTAATTTCCAGGTGCCCCCTTCAGACCGAACGGTAAGACACGAAACTGGAAACTAGCACCATCAGGTGTAGTAAACGCTGTCAGGTGTTTCGAATCCTCGTGCATTGGTACTTGCCAATACCCCTTGGTTAGGTCAATGGTTGAGAACACCTGAGCATTTCCTAAATCTTTAAGTGTTTCGTGAATAATAGGCAATGGCGAAGGCTCATCTTCCGTCACTTCATTTAATCTACGGTAATCTACGCAAAACCGATAAGCCTCCTTACCTTTCTTAGGAGCCATGACAATTGGGAAGCTGTATGGCGACTTGCTTGGTTCTATAACCCCAGTCGCAAGCATACCCTCCAGTTGCTGGTAGAGTAGCTTCTTCTTACTATCCGACAATCTATACTGAGGTACTCTAATGGGTCGGGTGTCTTTCAATCGTATATGGTACGGAGTTAGCGGAGCAGGGCCGGCGTAAGGAGTGAACTGTTCCTTAAACTCGCTTAGAAGTTCCGTTACTTCCCGTTGTTGCTCAGGGTTAAGATCACTTAAATCTGGCAACTCGACATCCTTAGCTGATAAAGACTTTCTAAATGGTATCAGGTGCGCAGTACTCCTCTGTGTAACGCCAAAATGCACACATCCTCTATAAAAATCTGTTACTACTCTCTGTGAAACTAACCACCCTATTCCTAATATTACACCCTCCCTTAATCCGTCGATAACTAGGAAATCTTCTTGCATAATCACGTCCGAGACAACCAGCGATAACTTAACTCTTGCTACAACATCAAGGCGCGATTCACTGTGCGCCATATTTACTGATTTTATATCACTACTTTCATACAAGGATTGCGGTACAAGTTGACTACTTATTATATTATGAGAGGCGGCAGAATCAATCAAAACTTCGTATTCACGATCTAGTAACTGCACTCTTATTCTAGGTAATGTAGCTCTAGCCTTAGCTAATATATTACACTGGCCATTCTCTTCGTTAATTCTACTCATACTAGGGACCTCCTGCCGCCTACGTTGATTATACCTCGGTGTTATTACTGGGGGCCCTGGGCCAGGCGCTGTCCGGTCGCGTACCTGCCCGGGCGTGATGCGTTTAAATTTCGGAGGTATTCGTTCCTCTCGCGGCAATCCCTATTGTAATGCCTTCCGGGGCAGTAATGACAGTTTGGCAATTGTACCTCTCTACGTGAGTTATTCGGCGACCTATTTACTTGCGTCACCCCTTGATCTACGGTTTCCGAGAAATCTATGCGACCGACGATTTTAAGAAGGAATTCGTAACTTAATGAATCATGCGCGGCGAATAGATCTTTGTAGCGGGGGTTCATTAGTTTTACAATATCCCGACATGTCCGGTCATCTATGATCGTATTGGGGAACAACCTCGCGTACAATAATTTCTTTTTTACCAGAAATGAGGCTCCCCTCTCAGCGCGTTCCTGTCGTAGCCCGTAAAATTTCGCGGTCAATTCCCCCCTTCTCTCTTCTATGCCGTATGTTGAAATTAGAGCATTCTTAAAAAAATCCCAATCTTCTAACTCTCTGTAAGCCGACCACCACAACCTAGCTTCACCAGCCAGCCTTGCAGAGGCTTCCCTAACTCTAGCACCTCCTGAGGTGCCCCTCTTTACGAAGTAGGCCTCAGCCGACTCCAGAAACGCTTCTGGACATTGTTCCGGATGGCCTGAAAACGATTCATCCCAGCTTATCCCACCACAATGAAACCTATCTAATGCTACCTGGGAAGGAACTTGCCCCTGTGCTACCCGAGAAGGGGCTGATTCCCCCTGAAAACCCTGTTCTCGGTGGGCAGACCTCGTAACCACACCATTTCCTGAATCCCTATCGATTATACTAAATGTTAAAAACCGACAAATACTTTGTATGAACGATGCAAACAACCCGCTGGCACCCACACCCAATAGTACTTGAAACATTTTTATAAATAACAAATCAAAAGTGTTGTAAAAATAAAATTAAATTAATAGTAGAAAAAAAATAAAGCAAATATCTCAGGGCAGTGGTATCCGTTCCAGCTCACTTGCTAGAAAAAAAGCCCCACGTTGGGCGCCATATTGACACAGTACTATGTGGGTGGGTGTGTGTGTGAAACAAAACAAAAAAATAAGATTAAAATTACTTACATTTATTGGTCCAAAATACACAACTCACAATAACACAAAACAACAATTAACTACGAACTAATAATTATTCCTATTACTAGTCATATTAAAACTAAATTAACCTACGAATCGTCGGAGCTATCACTGAGTCTATTCAAATAATTACGCTGTTAGACTATCACAACACACTTGGCCTTTTTAATAAACAAAAAAAAACACTGTATAAATAACGACGTTATCACGCAATCCCTTGCCGCATATCCAACGATGAATGTTCAAGTGGCTCTCATAGAATCCGTTCTAGAGGCGCTGGCTTGAATGATGGCGGTGATTTACTGATGGGATCCAGAAGCACTGCTCAGCACTTTTCAGTACTATGGCCTCGCTCTCCGAAGAGACACAGACAAGGCAAATTTGTGAATACTAGAGCCCTACCGTGGCAGCTCACGTATCGCACTGACGGGGCGAAGGCTCTTCTTATTTCAACGTCGAAGGTATCACAATAGACGACACACACACGAAGATAATTATGTGTTATTCACTGACTGTTACGAGAGACAACCGAACTATCTCGTATTTCGACCGCTGTTTCCACAAATCAAGTGTCAACTAACTTCTTCCTTCAGCGACAGGTCCCTTTATAGCATAGGCTTTAACCCCTGGGAAGAGGCGGTCCTAATCGATGAGGCCCTGCTGCCATTGGCTTAGACCATTTCCCGTCCGATATGTCGTGTGCTAGCCACGCCTTCACCTGGTCCAATTGGAAACCAATTAATGTCCTTGAAGAATTTTCAAATCCACGTGGCACATAGTATTTTTCGTCATACAGTCCAAATTAAAATTATACATGATTGATATGGATTAATTCAGTAATCAACTGTCCATGCTACATTAATTGATAAGTATAAATGTCTATTCACAACTATCTTACAATTAATTACAAATCATATGCCTACATACACTATTTACAAATTGAACAATATGATATAATGATTTTCATGATTTGTATCTCTACCTAAGCTTAAGATAACACGACACATACTCCTAGTAGCGTAGTCAATTCGCTGGTTACTTCCTAATCTTAATATTAATTATTCTAAAAACAAAATTTCGTCACGCTTACACGTGTCAAATATTTCTCACGCTGAAACTGAGATGGATACGAAAATTGGAACTGGCAACGTTGTATCTTTAATGAACGCAGACACCTGGAGCAAGACAATATTCGCTTCCTAGAATTTCGCCTGGTAAGGCCTCTATTGTTTTAGCTACGGCGAGGCGATAACAATAGCCGCAGGTATGCCTACACTTGTTTATCAGGTAAAGAACACTCGAAACAAAATAATACTTCGTTTAACTAAAATATTTACGTATGCTGCTTATAAATTTGACTCGTAGATTTTTTTTATGTTCAGGATTCATGATACAGAGAATATTATTCTTGTCAAAAATATTATACCTAAATATACCATAGGTAGGTATATATCAAAACGCCCCCCCTTGAATTGACAAGAAAATATTCGTCTGTATGACAATGTTAACAATCTCACGTAATTAAATATAAATTAAACTGGAAATACCTAGATAACTAATCTTAGTAATCAACCACAGTCTTACTCTATGCGTAGCCTACTTAATACTCTAACTATAACTACTATAATACAATCTTACTACCTAATCAATATTATTATTAATAAAAAATAAATGGACCTATTTAAATACTATTTACATTGTAAAATTAAACCTACTCTATATATACATACACCTTTCGGTGCTTGGGCGCCAAGATATTTTTATAGAAAAATATCTAAAACTTATCATTCAACAGTTCACCAACATCTACATGAATATAAAACCAACATTGCTTCAAAAAAAAAAACAAGGAAACATGAACAAGGCTGTACTGTATACTATTCCCTTTCAGAATTATCACCCGATCTATATTATATTAACTTAGCTCAGTAGCTCATAATCAGATTTATCAAAGTGTTATCAATTTACATCAAAGTATTTACAATTACCTCTAAATAATTCAATAACCTAATCTTAAATTAAATCTACTTAGATATGAATAGAGAAAATATATACAGAAATTAACCTACTAGCAATATATACACATTATTTACAATTTCTATGTACAACAATGATTGTTTCACACACACCCTTGCCCGAATTTAATTAGGTAACATGATCTGAATTGGTATATTATTAGGCCAAGTTGGCCTATCAAACAATAATGAGATAACGGAATCAAATCGAAATTAAGCAATCAACTATTCTATCCCCCCTCAAAACTCGCAAGACGAGGTCCAGTTATGATATAACACACAGAAGAGGAGGGCCCTTCCCCAACTGTGCACCACACCGTCCCCGGTTTCCTCATCCTGTCTAACCTAACCCTCACTAAACTCCGTAGGTGCCAACCGAAGGTCATCGGCGTGAACTTTCACCGGTCTACCTCGCCTCTCTATCCAGTATACGTGACCTCTGCCTACTGACATAAGCACGCGATGAGGTCCACTCCATTTCGGTGCAAACCCTGCGTGAAAACCTAATCTGTGGTTGGAAAGAGGGTGCTCCTTCATCATTACCTCCTGGCCGGATTCGAATCTAGGGCTCGTCGTTGTATCTGGAGCATAAACCTGCCTATATTGTTCCTGATTCCTCCTTATCTCACTGTCAAGGTTCGTGCGATTCCTACCTTCTACACTAACTGGTTCACCAGATGAACCTGCGTTCCATTCCCCTGGACGCTTCAATTCGTATCCTAGGAGTGCTTGACTGGGTGTTAATCGCGTTGCTTCATTTCGCCTACTGCGAAGTGAACCTAGTATTGTCGGTATGTAATCATCCCAGTGTTTATGTGGATGTCCCTGTAAGTGTATTCGCATCAGTTTCTTAAGTTCTTGGTTACGCCGTTCTGTAACATTACTACGGGGGTGGTAAATCGCCGTTGCCCAATGGTCACATTGCCAACGCCGCAGCGCTATATTCCAAGCTAAATGTTCGAATTGTTTACCGTTATCCGTAAGAATAGCCTTAGGATAGCCATACCTAGGGAATATTTCTGATTCAATTTTCTTAATTAGGTTCGTTGCATAAGCTGCTCGTAAGGGAAACGCTTCCACCCACCTCGTATACATATCGGTGACAACTAAGAGTGATTTATTACCTTTCGACGTCGTTGGATACGGTCCCATTATATCTATTGCTACAATCTCGAATGGATGTTGGGCCTGGCAAGCGCCTTGAGGTGCTAGGGGCCGATGAGGCCGCGCACGAGTCATCGCACAAGTTACACACCGTTTAACATAATTAATGACGTCACGATTCATTCCTGCCCAATAATAATACCTTTGTATAGCTCTCAACGTCTCTTTCCCTCCCGGATGACCCGCAATACGATCATCATGATAATATTCTAACACTCGCTTCTGACATTGCTTAGGTACAACTAACTGAGATGGATTATCGCCAACCTTATACCATAGATAGCCGTCTATTAATGAGAATCGTGACAAGTAATTACTATTACTATTTCGATTAGCTCCCGATGTTTGCGATCGTAATGACATTCGACGCAGCTGTCTCACTATTTCGTTCAACTTCCCATCTCGTCGCTGACTCCTACGAATCGAATCACTTAGCCCCACTGATTCAGTAATTTCCACTACTGAGGCAACCTCTTCCGTAGGCTGAGGGGCTTCCTCCTCGTCTTCGATCTGCAAGACTACCGCCTGACTCTCATCATCTATGCTATCTACTACTGTCGGATACATCGCTGTATTCATGTCCTCAACATTCGAGTCTACTTGGTCCTCACCTGGGTTACGAGATAAACAGTCGGGCAACTCATTTTCCCTACCAGGACAATGTTCTAAAGTGAAATCAAACTCCTGTAACAATAAAGACCATCTAGTTAACTTCGCCCTCTCATCCTTTGCCGACATTAACCATGTTAATGCCCTGTTATCGGTTCTAAGTATGAATTTCCTAGCTTCTAAATATGGGCGATAGCGCTTTATCGCCCAGATGGCAGCCATTGCTTCCTGTTCGTTGGAGTGCCATCTTTGTTCAGCCTTGCTGAGCCGGGCGCTAGCATACGATACTATATCCCTCCCACCGTCAGTACGTGGCTGATATAACACCGCCGCGACGCCTACCTTGCTAGCGTCTGTTTGCAAAACAAATTGTTTAGTGAAGTCCGGTCGTGATAAATGTAAGGGTTTCGTCATAGCTTTCTTAATCTCCTCCATACTCCTGTCAGCTTCGAGGTTCCACCTGAAGGGTCTGTTTGTACTCAAAAGGTCTGTTAACGGTGCAGCTAATTCCGCGAAGCGTGGCACATACTCGCGCATCCAATTACAAAGTCCTAAGAAAGCTCGTAGTTGTTTTCTAGTTGTTGGTACGGGCGTAGAAGCGATCGCGTTTTCGTGCGTTTTCAGTGGTCGATTACCAGTGGCTGAAACTACATGTCCTAAATACTCTAATTCCCTTACACCCAAATGACATTTATCTGGGGCGCAACGTAACCCAAATTGTTGTAGACGCTCTAATACTAATCTAAGGTGGTAAAGGTGACTTTCCCAGTCAGGAGAAAAAATAATAATATCGTCCAAGTAGACCAAAGCGAAGTCTCTTAAATACCCCGCCAATACCTCCTGGCTCGCGAACCGCTGGTAATTTCCAGGTGCCCCCTTCAGACCGAACGGTAAGACACGAAACTGGAAACTAGCACCATCAGGTGTAGTAAACGCTGTCAGGTGTTTCGAATCCTCGTGCATTGGTACTTGCCAATACCCCTTGGTTAGGTCAATGGTTGAGAACACCTGAGCATTTCCTAAATCTTTAAGTGTTTCGTGAATAATAGGCAATGGCGAAGGCTCATCTTCCGTCACTTCATTTAATCTACGGTAATCTACGCAAAACCGATAAGCCTCCTTACCTTTCTTAGGAGCCATGACAATTGGGAAGCTGTATGGCGACTTGCTTGGTTCTATAACCCCAGTCGCAAGCATACCCTCCAGTTGCTGGTAGAGTAGCTTCTTCTTACTATCCGACAATCTATACTGAGGTACTCTAATGGGTCGGGTGTCTTTCAATCGTATATGGTACGGAGTTAGCGGAGCAGGGCCGGCGTAAGGAGTGAACTGTTCCTTAAACTCGCTTAGAAGTTCCGTTACTTCCCGTTGTTGCTCAGGGTTAAGATCACTTAAATCTGGCAACTCGACATCCTTAGCTGATAAAGACTTTCTAAATGGTATCAGGTGCGCAGTACTCCTCTGTGTAACGCCAAAATGCACACATCCTCTATAAAAATCTGTTACTACTCTCTGTGAAACTAACCACCCTATTCCTAATATTACACCCTCCCTTAATCCGTCGATAACTAGGAAATCTTCTTGCATAATCACGTCCGAGACAACCAGCGATAACTTAACTCTTGCTACAACATCAAGGCGCGATTCACTGTGCGCCATATTTACTGATTTTATATCACTACTTTCATACAAGGATTGCGGTACAAGTTGACTACTTATTATATTATGAGAGGCGGCAGAATCAATCAAAACTTCGTATTCACGATCTAGTAACTGCACTCTTATTCTAGGTAATGTAGCTCTAGCCTTAGCTAATATATTACACTGGCCATTCTCTTCGTTAATTCTACTCATACTAGGGACCTCCTGCCGCCTACGTTGATTATACCTCGGTGTTATTACTGGGGGCCCTGGGCCAGGCGCTGTCCGGTCGCGTACCTGCCCGGGCGTGATGCGTTTAAATTTCGGAGGTATTCGTTCCTCTCGCGGCAATCCCTATTGTAATGCCTTCCGGGGCAGTAATGACAGTTTGGCAATTGTACCTCTCTACGTGAGTTATTCGGCGACCTATTTACTTGCGTCACCCCTTGATCTACGGTTTCCGAGAAATCTATGCGACCGACGATTTTAAGAAGGAATTCGTAACTTAATGAATCATGCGCGGCGAATAGATCTTTGTAGCGGGGGTTCATTAGTTTTACAATATCCCGACATGTCCGGTCATCTATGATCGTATTGGGGAACAACCTCGCGTACAATAATTTCTTTTTTACCAGAAATGAGGCTCCCCTCTCAGCGCGTTCCTGTCGTAGCCCGTAAAATTTCGCGGTCAATTCCCCCCTTCTCTCTTCTATGCCGTATGTTGAAATTAGAGCATTCTTAAAAAAATCCCAATCTTCTAACTCTCTGTAAGCCGACCACCACAACCTAGCTTCACCAGCCAGCCTTGCAGAGGCTTCCCTAACTCTAGCACCTCCTGAGGTGCCCCTCTTTACGAAGTAGGCCTCAGCCGACTCCAGAAACGCTTCTGGACATTGTTCCGGATGGCCTGAAAACGATTCATCCCAGCTTATCCCACCACAATGAAACCTATCTAATGCTACCTGGGAAGGAACTTGCCCCTGTGCTACCCGAGAAGGGGCTGATTCCCCCTGAAAACCCTGTTCTCGGTGGGCAGACCTCGTAACCACACCATTTCCTGAATCCCTATCGATTATACTAAATGTTAAAAACCGACAAATACTTTGTATGAACGATGCAAACAACCCGCTGGCACCCACACCCAATAGTACTTGAAACATTTTTATAAATAACAAATCAAAAGTGTTGTAAAAATAAAATTAAATTAATAGTAGAAAAAAAATAAAGCAAATATCTCAGGGCAGTGGTATCCGTTCCAGCTCACTTGCTAGAAAAAAAGCCCCACGTTGGGCGCCATATTGACACAGTACTATGTGGGTGGGTGTGTGTGTGAAACAAAACAAAAAAATAAGATTAAAATTACTTACATTTATTGGTCCAAAATACACAACTCACAATAACACAAAACAACAATTAACTACGAACTAATAATTATTCCTATTACTAGTCATATTAAAACTAAATTAACCTACGAATCGTCGGAGCTATCACTGAGTCTATTCAAATAATTACGCTGTTAGACTATCACAACACACTTGGCCTTTTTAATAAACAAAAAAAAACACTGTATAAATAACGACGTTATCACGCAATCCCTTGCCGCATATCCAACGATGAATGTTCAAGTGGCTCTCATAGAATCCGTTCTAGAGGCGCTGGCTTGAATGATGGCGGTGATTTACTGATGGGATCCAGAAGCACTGCTCAGCACTTTTCAGTACTATGGCCTCGCTCTCCGAAGAGACACAGACAAGGCAAATTTGTGAATACTAGAGCCCTACCGTGGCAGCTCACGTATCGCACTGACGGGGCGAAGGCTCTTCTTATTTCAACGTCGAAGGTATCACAATAGACGACACACACACGAAGATAATTATGTGTTATTCACTGACTGTTACGAGAGACAACCGAACTATCTCGTATTTCGACCGCTGTTTCCACAAATCAAGTGTCAACTAACTTCTTCCTTCAGCGACAGGTCCCTTTATAGCATAGGCTTTAACCCCTGGGAAGAGGCGGTCCTAATCGATGAGGCCCTGCTGCCATTGGCTTAGACCATTTCCCGTCCGATATGTCGTGTGCTAGCCACGCCTTCACCTGGTCCAATTGGAAACCAATTAATGTCCTTGAAGAATTTTCAAATCCACGTGGCACATAGTATTTTTCGTCATACAGTCCAAATTAAAATTATACATGATTGATATGGATTAATTCAGTAATCAACTGTCCATGCTACATTAATTGATAAGTATAAATGTCTATTCACAACTATCTTACAATTAATTACAAATCATATGCCTACATACACTATTTACAAATTGAACAATATGATATAATGATTTTCATGATTTGTATCTCTACCTAAGCTTAAGATAACACGACACATACTCCTAGTAGCGTAGTCAATTCGCTGGTTACTTCCTAATCTTAATATTAATTATTCTAAAAACAAAATTTCGTCACGCTTACACGTGTCAAATATTTCTCACGCTGAAACTGAGATGGATACGAAAATTGGAACTGGCAACGTTGTATCTTTAATGAACGCAGACACCTGGAGCAAGACAATATTCGCTTCCTAGAATTTCGCCTGGTAAGGCCTCTATTGTTTTAGCTACGGCGAGGCGATAACAATAGCCGCAGGTATGCCTACACTTGTTTATCAGGTAAAGAACACTCGAAACAAAATAATACTTCGTTTAACTAAAATATTTACGTATGCTGCTTATAAATTTGACTCGTAGATTTTTTTTATGTTCAGGATTCATGATACAGAGAATATTATTCTTGTCAAAAATATTATACCTAAATATACCATAGGTAGGTATATATCAACCTGATATTGTAAATTTGTCTATAGAGAAACAATGTGAGCTCAGCTGTGTAGAATTTGATAGCTTCATTGTTCTTGTGGTTTACAGGTCAACAGCGGGTACCCTTGAAAATTTCTTTCCTGTTCTAGAGGAAGCTCTAAATAGATTAACTTATAAAAATAATAAACGAGTTGTGGTGTGTGGTGATTTTAACATTGATTTGTTGAATAGCACGCTTTCGAGGGACGGCTGTTGTCTTGTGGACTTAATGAATAGCTTTATGTTGACACGTAGCATATTTTTTGCTACACGAGTAACTCCAACTTCATCGACATGTGTAGACAATATGTTCACAGATCTTGTATTCCAGGATGCTAGGCCTGCCAACTTTTTTAGATCCGATCACGGTGGTCAGGCTATTACAGTGCACGTAAAGTCTAACAAGGCTACAAATAAATCAAAACCTACTATTGTTACTAGAAGATTGTGTACTGAAAACAGGATAGATAATTTTAAGCAATCTGTTCAATTATCTTTGAATCGTTTGACAACTCTAGATAAAGACGCAAACGCACTATTTGACGATTTCTTCCGAACTATCATTTTAGAACTAGATCAACATCTACCATTAAAAAATAGTAAATGTAAAACAAAGAAAACATTTGAAAACTGGACTACGCCGGGAATCAAAATATCTAGGCAAAGGCTTTTTAGTTTATACGAAATAAGAAGGAATGATGGTTCGGAGGAATTGAAAAATTTTGTAACTTTATACAGTTCGATATTCAAGAAGGTTTGTATTGTGGCTAAAAAAATATTTTTGACAAATATGATTAAAAACTCAAGTAACCCTGTAAGAACTACGTGGAATGTCATAAAAGAGGAGACTGGTAGGTCTAACAAAAATAAAGATAGCGATGATGATCTTGATTTACTGTGTAGGGATTCAAATGGATTAGATGTAGCCAACCAATTCAATAATTATTTTGTAAATGTCACAGCAATGCTAACCGGTTCCTCAAACTCCTCTGTTAGCACAGCCCTAAAACACATGGACTTAAATAGAAAAGTAACTGAAGCTTTCAGGTTTAAAAAAATTACCGAAAAAGATATAGTTGATGCTTGTAAGAAGATCAAGAGTAAACACTCCGCTGATCTGTGGTATGTTACAACTCATTTGCTTAAGCGTATTATATTGGAGTTGGCACCTTCAGTGGCCAGTATTTTAAATGCCTGCTTGGAAGAAGGAATTTTCCCTAATCAACTAAAAAAAGCAAGAGTCATCCCCATATACAAAAATGGTTTAAAATCTGATCCCAGTAATTACAGACCTATTTCAATACTGCCTGTGTTCAGCAAAATTTTCGAGACTATTGTCGCTGGACAGCTCACTCATCACCTGGTCCATAATAATATCTTACACCCTCAGCAATACGGTTTCCAAAGGGGGAAAAATACCACTGATGCCATTGCATCGCTCTTGGAACAGGTATTGGAGGCATTTGACCGGGGTTGGGATGCTTACGGGATCCAATGTGACCTCTCTAAGGCCTTCGACTGTGTAGATCACTCAATTATTATAGAAAAACTAGATTACTACGGGGTAAGAGACAACGAAAAACTCTTCTTTCAGTCATACCTTAATAGTAGATCCCAACTAACGGAAATTAACAATGTAAGATCTGCATCAGCTCCTAATGCATTTGGAGTACCGCAGGGGTCAATATTGGGTCCATTATTGTTCCTTATTTATGTCAATGATCTGCCTAACAGTGTTGATGAGAATAATATTATTGTAATGTTTGCTGATGATACCTCCCTGCTACTAAAGAACAAAAACAAAACGGATGCGTCGATGAGGGCCTTAACATTGCTGAACGGGGTGAGAGGGTGGTTTGGCGACAATGGCCTCGCACTAAATATGACGAAAACGAGTGCTATTCACTTCTCTCTTAAGCGACCGTTGGGGGGGGATCCGGTGATGGAAACACTTTCTGGTCAATCTTTAGAAACAGTTGACAAAAATAAATTCCTCGGGATAACAATTGATCGGACGCTTCAGTGGTCTCCGCACATTGAGATGCTTTGTAAAAGATTAAATTCGGCTATATTTGCCATAAAAAAATACGCGAAACCTGTGGACTTGATGCTGCAAAGTCTGTATATCACGCATACTTCCACAGCGTTATGTCATACGGTATACTATTCTGGGGGAGGGGGTCTGACGCGAATAGAGTTTTTATATTGCAGAAACGAGCAGTGAGAACCATGCTGGGTATGAATCCGAGAGATTCCTGTCGAGATTCCTTTAAGGAACTCGGAGTGCTCACCATGCCCAGCATGTTCATATTAGAGTGTTTACTTTTTGCCCGCAAAAATATCCATAATACTCCCCTGAACTCAGAGTACCATAACTACAATACCAGGTCAAAAGACAATATAAGACCAATAAGGCATAGGTTAGCGAAGACATCGAAGAGCTTCGTGTATCTCAGTGTGCGGATGCTAAACGCGCTTCCCGGGGAGTTGAAATCACTGGATGATACGGCCTTCCGCGGAGGGGTGAAGAAGTACCTCGTTGACAAAGAATTTTATTCCGTTGACGATATGTTGAAAAATTGATTTGATATATGACGAAATGTCAATCAGAGCCCTTTACACTCTGATTGGCATTGATCTGATAATGATATTGTTTATGATACTTACTTTGTTTAATGATATGCTATGAATAATGATACATATTGTAAAAATTGACGAATCCAAGTGCCCGAATGGGCCTACGGACGATAGAGAACAATAAAACAACAATAAAAACAATAACCTATAATGCTGAAAATATTACTAAGGAACCTATATAAAGGTGGTAAAAACTATTAAACATTGAGCCCCTTATATTATCTATGACAAATCTATGGTGGACGCCATGGGAGCTACAAACGTATGATTGCGTGTTGTATTGCTTGTCATATTGCAATTGCATGAAACCTGGTGATATTTTGGTGATTTTTGCGACTCATTATGTACAATCAGTGTGGAAATTACCTATGGAATATAACCTATGTAATTAAATGGTAAATTAACGTACTTTGCGTATAGCCAGCGGAAAGGCTAGTAGCGGCAATGGCGGGGGTCAAGTTTTGTCTATGGCTTTATCCGTTAAGTCTTCCTACATTTATATCGGTTCCCTAAAAATACGAACTTTTTTTTAATGAATGAATTATCAATGTCAAATCCGCGAATAACGAGAGACTACTGCTAGCCTATCCAATTAAGATAAACTTGGTGTTAGTAACAGGTCCCTATAATAACTAACGGCCTATATTTTCAGCTGAAGTGCTTCAACTAATGAACGATGAATTCATCGAATAGATTATGTATTTTGACTGGACACTGCAGACTGCGGAAACACACGTTCAAGGTTGGACTTTCAGACACCCCAGTCTACAGATATTTCTGTTTTTTTAAAGGATCTGGGCTTGCATACACAAACCCAAATACTTCCTTGCACACCTTGCACTAGGCTAAAAGCCTGTATCGCAAAGTGTGGAATACATCGCCAGCGCCGGGGTTAGAACCTGGCAACTCCCGCTCGAGAGACTGCCGCCTCAACCAACTGCGACAACCATGTACTCAATATTGCTCAGTGGAAAGCAAAACATCTATCTAGATTCTTTGTAATTGTGATTAACTTGCTCACAAAATAACTCATGGCCTTGGAGGGCCACTACTGGACTCCGAGAAGGTGAGCTACATGGCACAGGTGGCCTTGAGGACGAGATGAGATCATGGGCGTTGCCAGCCTCGGAGCTAGGAGAGGGGCAACAAAAATTTTGAAGAATAATAAAGCATAATATGTACGTATGAAAATGTTTTTTTTATAAAAAAATAAGTAAGTAATAAAAAATAGCGCCGCAGACAATTTTTTTTAAACTGATTGATTTTCATACTAATTTTAGAAAATTTATGATATGATGAGAAAATGTGTGGTAGTATTTTGATTATTTGTGAGGTTTTATCATTTAGTATGAAAAAATATATACCTATTCCAATCTCTAGCTGCTGCTACCCCTCCCCCCCTGACGACGCCCATGTTATGGTCCTCGAATTCTGACGAGACTACCGCTTCTTAAAATATGTGTTTTTTTAGGTAAATTTGGCGGCGGTGAATTTATATCGCAACACTGTTTAATTTACCTGTATAGTTGGGGCGATATAATGGGAATACCAGCCTATATACCCACTTCTATATAACTATGTGATATGTAAGTAGATATATATTATTTATATTGCGTTTACTTGTTAAACTAATAAAATGCAAACACTATGCCTATAATGTTACCATCAATGTTATAAAACAGACATTTATATTACTGTACAAACGTATAGTGGGGTAAATATGTTACCACCGACACCTTTTTTTTCAAAATTGTTATAACTTTCTTCATTAAGGCTCGCAACCCGATTATGACGTCACGGTCATCAAGATATTAGATGTAGTTTGTCACATTAAACTACACAAACGTAGTCGGTCGGAGAATAGTATGAAAAGTAATTTCGTACCTTAAACAAAGGAAAAGGGGTGGGACTTGGTGGCAGCAAGAAGGGGATTGAGGGGAAACGTGTGTCGTAGCTCCGCCTATTTACTATTTTCATTTTGATTTTCTAGGCACCTTAATTTCTTTATTTGTCCCCTCCGCTAGTAGAGCCCGCTGCTTAATTTATGACGTATCTGTTTTTGATCGAAATGATAAATGATAGCTTATTACCAATAGGGTATAACATCGCACTAGGGTTGCCTATCAAAACCTTGCCGCAACCCCCCCTGCCCCCCCCGAAAAGGTCCCTCTTCGCGGTTTTTCGCATTTCATAGGAATATGGTAAGAGATAGGAGAAAGTAGTCAATGACGAAAAATAATCCTTGCTAAATTCTCTACAAAAGACCGCGAAGAGGGACCTTTTCAGGGGGGGGGCGGTTGCGGCAAGATTTTGATAGGCAACCCTAGTGCGATGTAATACCCTATTGGTAAGCTATCATTTATACCACATTTCGATCAAAAAACAGATACGTCATAAATTAAGCAGCGGGCTCTCGGACTATAGTTTTAGAGCTGGCGACTCCCATGGATAGGACACTAATGTTACACAATGAAACACCCCATATAGTCTATCACCATTTAACTCGTACATACTACATAGCAGCAATTCGATGTCGGACAATCAATTAAATTGGAATTAGGTATTTACTACATAATACATATGGAACTGTAATTTAACACCGTCTGGATTTATGGTTAGTTAGTCTGTTGGTGATATGTCCGATTAATCACACAGGCTGTAACACACTCATAGCATAATATGTGTAGTACAATATATTTCCATTATTAATCTATGTGCCATAATATCTCACTAAACTGAAGATCAATACGCAAATACTAATTATTGCACATACTGCAGAGATGGATCAAGGATCTTTTCCAGGAGGGTATAAGGGACGAGAAGACGCTAATTTTCATATACCCTTCCTCAAAATCCACCCTTCAATCTGGCTTTTAGCTATTTTTATTGCACACACTCATGGAGGAATGGGTGCACCCATGGGCGTCATGGGCAGCCAAAATTCAATTCTTTTCATAGTATGAAAACACGTAAATAGCGCCGCAGACGATTTTTTTTTATGTGAGACAGAGTGCAGAAGGTCGTTGTGTGTGTCGTTTGGTCTACTATTAATACCTATTCTAATCTCTACGTGGGGAGGGGGGGGGGGGGGGCAGCTGACGACCCCCATGAGTCCGAATTGATCGTCGGTCGAATGAGTATTAGTCGAATTAACTATGAATTCGAATTGGACGCATGTTTACGATCCCTACGTTATGACGCCACTATATTGTAAGTAGATACTAATAGATTATTATAATATACAAATACGTATTGTTGAGATAACCAATTAATATTCATATCCATAGGCGTCGTCAGGGGGGCAGAGGGGGTAGCTGCCCTAGAGATTGGAGTAGCTATATATTTTTCATACTCACAAAAAATCACATAATTCTATCTATCTATCCATAGCCACGTCCCTTGCAGGGTAGCACACACTCCTAGCCTCCATCACATTCATGCATGCAGTCATACACGCTCTCCGATTTCTTTTACTCAAAACGCGTCCATCATTATGGATCTGTTCGACAAATCACATTATTACCACATGTTTTCTCATCATATTGTAAAATTACCATGAAAATCCACCAAAATGCAATAATTGTTTCATACTTTTTTGTAAAAAATCATTATACATACATTCTATTGTACAAATAATTATATGCATTTTCAAACAAACCAAACCACAACATGACCTTCTTCAGGATGTCTCACAAAAGAAATTCGCCTGCGGCGCTATTTACACATTTCTCAAACTATGTCAAATTTTTAAACTTTTGTTGCTCCACCTAGCTCCGAGGTTGGCGACGCCCATGTTCATATCCATAGTACGCAATATCGTTACTAATATAATTTGCTATTAACTTCAAGCGTTACTTTATGATCTCAAATAAGGTTTATATTCCATAAGATAAATTATGAAGTACATTATATTATTTCGCGTCTCATTAACTTTACTTTGATAAAACTTTTGCTAAATTAACTAAACTTTGTCTTTCAAGATTCCCTCGGGAACGCAAGGAGGTCACAAGGATTCCTAATTTGGATCTAATTATTTATTAAACTTTTAGGCTATGTTATACTCTATCCAACCTTAACCTTGAATTTGATATTGTGGTTAGTATTGCCCCAGAATAGGCTATCGCCTAGTGGGGCAGTATAATCCAGTAAGTAGGCCGCCCGAGACTGACCTGGTCCGATCATGTCGACCAGATCCTCAAGGATGGACGCGTTTTGAGTAAAAGGAATCGGAGAGCGTGTATGACAAATTGCATGAATGTGACGGAAGCTAGGAGTGTGTGTAAGGATAGTGCTGTCTGGCGCTCTGTCCTCTCTGCCTACCCTACAATGGACGTGGCGTGAGGGTATAGATAGATAGAAGTAGGTACTTGTTTTTTGCTTACTAATAATAATGAAAATTGTTGAAAATTGACGAATAGTACAACAAATCGTGACCGGTTAAAAAACCCTAAGAATATTATTCAACATGAATAAATCCCATAAAAGACAAAAGCCCTTGAGAAATTTTCTCAAGGGACAAAAGCTCAAATCTAATAGGATTTTGTAAATAAAATTAATTGTAAAACTACCACAGATTAGAAAATAAACAAATAAATAAGCGGGTCTAAAATGCGACAGACAACAAAATAGTCAACATTTTATAAATAATTCATCTACTGGAATCCACCTTGAAAGTTTGGGCTTTTATCCGTTGCGGATATTTCTGAAGGGCTTTCGTCTTTTTTGGCATTTATTCATTTTGAGCAATATTCTTAGGGGTTCTTGTCCGGTCACTATTTGTTATATTCGTCATTATTATCAACGGTCGCCTTAGGCGTCTTACAACCAACTAATATAAAAGAATATTTCTACTTACCATAAAAACAATGCAATTTCATCTCACAAATGAAGCAGTTTGCATATTATTATAAAACCTTAATTATATTCCGCAGTCTTTGTCTGTCTGTCACGGCCAGATGTCTGTATGTTCACTACAAACTGGGACTTTTTATTAAACAATAAACTTTATGAAAAGAAAAAAATACAGCTTTTTTAAACCACACTGCTGTTTTTCACAGAAAATATAATTTAATCAACTATTTGAGAAGGGATTCGAGTCCAAAAAACTGAATAATATTTTTTCGCAACACTTAGCGTTAGCCAAAACTGATTAGTTTTATTTTTATTATTTTGTTTGTGATCCTATGTGGTGATTTAATCTATCAGTTTTTCTGTTTGTGACGATCCTATATGGTGATAAAGAAAAATGTATGATTTTATCGCTAAACGGCGCCCAAAATAGTCCAATAATACTAATAGAAGTCTACTAAAACAGCAAAAGTAGTTAAATTGTATGTGGGTACATAAATATCTTTAGAAAAAAATTAACACTATACATTTAAGCTTGTTTATAACCTATTTTTTTTTATTTATTTACACTTTTAGTAAACAAAATACAGAGACATGCTAACATTACAAATATAAATCACAACATGTGTTCACTAGAGCGAGCTTATCACAGTGCTGCGATCTCTGCCAGCTGAACCCAGTTATTTGAAATATGTCATTATAAACAAATGATAATTAGGGCGAGTTTATTGCGATTTTACGAGTCGTAACCAGTTCACTAGTCGTAACCAGTCCCAAGAGCCGGTTCTTAGAATATTTTCGGTTCGGAGAGCCGGTTCTAAATTAAAATACGGAAAAATAAGAATAATGATAAAACCTCATGAAAAACAGCATTATTTCGACATCGTGTCGTCATCATATAGTGTTTTTTTTTTATATAAAGGAAATTAACCAAACGACTCCAACAGCTTCTTCCCAATTACAAAAATAAAAAATTCACCTGCGGCACTATTTACATGCTACATCTGCGTTAAAATGTTAGTGCTCCCCCTCCCCCCATCTCTAAAACTGGCAATTCCAAAAGGTTCGCTTACACTAGCAACTATTGTCAAAATAATTGCGCAGTTAATTGCTCCTAATTGCCGAGCAACTATTGAAAGTGTGAAAAAAGTATGAAATATTGGCGCAATTAATTGCCCCAGTTGGGGCAATACGAGTTGCCGAGCAGTTATCGCTCGATTTTTTTTTAATGAATCTGTGTTTATTTAAATAAACCCAAATACATATTTGTACACTTCACAGAAAGCTTGAGAAGCCTGTGTTGTGAAGTGGAGTAAGTCGGCATCGGAGATTGATCCCGCGCCCGCCGAATGAACAGTCAAGCGGGTTACCAACCAGGCTACCGATCACCTCATGTAAGAGAACCTTAGGTCATTGTGGTGTAGAAAAAAAGTTTTTTGGACTCGTACGCTTTTTGAACCTAACGCTTCACCAGGAGTTGAATAATGATACCTATTCAATTTGCACACACATTAACTTCACGTCGAGTGTCCTGAAAAAGTGAGATAAAGTGAAAGATGCATTATTAGCGTCATAAACAAGGAGTGACTATAGGATATACCTACGAGTAGTCCAGTCAAATAGTCGTCAATTTGTACGTGTGCCGTGCAAAAGGTCCGGTAGTTCTGATTTTTTGGAGTGTTAGAAAATAACTACATGGTTAAAACGAGTACATGGTTGGCGCAGTTGGTTAGGCCGGCAGTCTCTCAAACGGGAGGTGCCAGGTTCAAACCCCGGCGATGGCGATGTATTCCACACTTTGCGATACAGGCTTTTAGCATAGTGCAAGGTGTGCAGAAAAATATTTGGGATCGTGTATGCAAGCCCAGATCCTTTTACAAAAAAAATACACGGTAAAAATAAAAATATGACATATTAATATTTCTATTTATATATTCTCCTAGCCTCCGTCACATTCATGCATGCAGTCATACACGCTCTCCGATTACTTTTACTCAAAACGCGTCCATCCTTGAGGATCTGGTCGACATGATTGAACCAGACCAGTCTCGGGCGGCCGCATTTCCTCACACCTCTTCTTCGCTCGCTCAAATATACATTTTTCGTCATCCTTCACTCTTTCAACATGCCCAAACCATCTTAGCTTAATTTAGATTTAATACACATGAGAGAAATGCTCGCCCTAGTGAACATGACTAAACAATGTTTTTTTTTTATTAAACTTAAATTTTTACATTAAATACAATTTTAGGTAAAATTTCCATACGGCATTATTAAATCAAATTTGAAACTTTTCTTGCGATATATTTTCGCGTAAATTTTAACCGGATGTTTCCGCGACGTTTACGGACGCGACCTGCGCCTTTGAAAGGTGACGACAGACTGAAATGATCGTGAAAACTCCTGAAGCGCTGAAAGCTGTAGATAAGATACTATACATACCTATACTCACCCATGTGTATGGAATGTTTCATTAGATGACTCCCTTGTCATCCAAAAGTGGGACACTTGCCACCAGGTGGCGTTAGTTGTAGGTTTATCACTGTACCATATTTTATCCATTGGTTTTTACCTATATCCATAAAAAAATAAGTAAACAAATCTTTTTTTATTAAAAATAAACTTTTTTATTGTGGTAACAAAAAAATGTTAAAACTTAACAAAAAAAACATACCTAGAAGGTATTTCATAATAGGTACAAAATTTTACCTAATTTTACCTAATCTAACCTGTATCTATCAACGACAAATATAATACAAATATTCTCAAAGTTTTCTCTGTCCAACAGAATTGTAAAATCAATGTTTTTCAAACATTGCTAGATCAATGTGGTTCCTCATGATATTCACAAATACGTCGCGTGTTTTTCAGCCACACTTTCTGAAACAAAAAAATGATGTGTTGATCTACAGTTTGGGAATATGTGGATTTTATTTTACAGTTTGGGTAAATGTGATGTTTATTTTACAGTGTTGGGAAAATGTGAGGTTTACTCTACAGTTGGGAAAATTTGATGTTTGTTTTACAGTTTGGGAATATATCATGTTTATTTTAGATTTTGCAAAATGTCATGTTTATTTTACAAGTTGGGAAAATGTCATGTTTTTTTTCCACAATTTGGGATAATATCACGATTATTTTACAGTTTGGGAAAATTACATGTTTACTCTACAATTTTGGAAAATGTATCGATTATTCTACAGTTTGGGATAATATCACGATTATTCTACAGTGTTGGTAACATGACATATTTACTCTAGAATTTGGGAAAAAATGTTTTTACAATTTGGGAAAAAAACATATCTATTCTACAGTTTGGGAAAATATCACGATTATTCTACAGTTTGGGATAATATCACGATTATTCTACAGTTTGGGATAATATCACGATTATTCTACAGTTCAACTCACCAATTTCCAGTACATCTTTATAAGTCTGCACCATAACATCCACAGTCAATTTCCTGGCATCGTCAGAATTCAAATTCAGAACATTACTGGAGCAATAGTCTTTCAGACCCATCTCCAAGTTCTTTGGTCCGCAGCGGCCATTACGGCTTCTCCTGCCATACTTCTTGCTTCTATAATACTGGCTCTCTTCCTTCGCAGACTTGGACGGCTGCGTCAGATGAAGGTTCTCCACGCAGCCCTTCCAGTTGGCTTCTTCTCCGTTCGTCGGGTCCGTCACTTGGATGAAGCAGACCGCTGGAGTCTCCATGATCGTGTTGGCACCCTGAGAGGGGACCGCCTGGAAATAAAGGAGTTTTAAACAAATTCGATCTTTAAGGTATCCAATCCAATCACTGTTTGTTTTACAGAAAAAATTGCCTGCGGCGCCAATTGTGTAGATATGCTTTTCTGTTATTACATATGTACCATAATTATTCATTGTGTTGTTATTTAATTAATACGATAAACCAGATCTAGATCACAACCTTCTTCACTCAGTCTTACGAAAAAATTGCCTGCAGCGCTATTTTCAGTTTTTTTATGCCATATCAATATCGAAATTACAGTTGCTTCAAAACTGGTGACAAATGACCATGGCATATGGATTAGGTATTATTTTTAATGTAGTGTTAGTTTCGACTTTTCACTATTGAGCATCAGGGCTGTCAAAAAATATTTGTTACAATAAATAAATAAGTAAATCTTACCAAGACATAAGTACTGAAGATATTCGGTTGTATAAACTTGAGTTTAATGACGTATAGTCTGTCCCTGTGTTGGAATAAGGCCTGCTCCTTTGTGGGATAGAGCCCGGAGGCCAAGGAATCGACACTCACTTCTATAGACACCATGCCACGAACCGATTCGATTATTTGTCTGTAATGTATCTGAAACGAAAGAAAAGTTGCATTAGGAAGCGTGGCGATCTAAGAATCACCCGCAGCCGAGAAGTTTTTTACGACGACAAGAACTGTTTTCACGTCAAATGGCGTGGAGAGGCCAATTTCTGGCACTTATTGGCTAAACGGCCGTAAAGGTGGGAGTCAAAGTAAAAATAACAATTTAATTAGCGTTTATCTTTAAAAAATCTTCATTTTTGTAGTACCAACAAACAGGTAGTTCACAAACAGTGTGCGACTTAACAATATGCGACTATTGTTTCTAATAATATTTTTTTTTGTTGACTCCTTGCGCAGCCAAAAAACTTGCGAGAATCCCTTTTCTCATTTATTAAACCGATATTGTTTGTGATAAAACCTCTGTTTGTGAACTACCTAATTACGTGAGGCAAGGATATTCTTTTTAATAAAGATGAAACTCTAAAAATACGATTTAAATTTGTCTATGGTGTCCCTCAGGGTTCGGCTTTAGGTCCTCTGCTTTTTATTCTTTACGCATGTAATTTGTAGTGCGTTATAAGATCACCTGAAGTCACAAGTCTGAAGGCAAGCTAAACATTCTGGAACAGCGTGGTGAAAATGGATGGAGGACGCCTGCGTTCAGGAATAGACGACTACAGTTGAAAAAGTATGTACATAACATGCTAGACTATATTGACGATGTTTTAACTGGAGCAGGGGATAGATTGAAGGTAGCAACAGTTCACACAGTTCAAGAGTGCCAACCACATAATACAACTTCTGTTTTAAAAAAGAAGGAAATTGAATTTGCCAACTTACTCTGTGTATATGATTCTCCAGGCTGGAAATTTTCCCTATCCAATTACACAGGAAACACAACATCGCTGTGGACTTCACCGCAAACTGTGAAGAATCTGAATGCTTCTCCCACCTGGAGGACTTTCTGAGTTGTCTTTTGGTTTCTTTAGCCTGTCCCATATTCTGAAAAAGAAAACGTATAAGTAGATATATCTAATCTATCCCACGCTGCGTATCTTGCAGAAAGGCTCTAACCGTGCTGTAACAGTTGGCAACATAGCATAATGATCAAACAGGACCACCACTCCTGTCAAATCTCCTAACAGAAAATAATACGTGGTCCATCATACTCGTTGTTAAGGGACTGTTATTCCATACATTTCCTTAGCGACGGTGACGGAAACCTCGCCTATAAAGTTTTATGCAATAAATCCTACATCATGGCTAGAGAAAGAGAGAAATGTCAAGGCGGCGGTGGTAAAACGCAGGACTGAATTATCATTACACACACTCCCAGCTTCCCTCGCATTCTACGCAATTTGTCACAAAGGCTCTCCGGTTTCTTTTACTCAAAACACGTCCATCTTTGAGGATCTGATGGTCATAATCAGTCCATCTTAGTTTCGGACGGTCATGCTTCCTCACAGCTATTCTTTCACTCATAAACGGTCATTTTAGGAGGTATTATTTTATCAAAAAATCCACGTAATATAACAGCACATATAGCGACAGCTGAGCCGGTGTAGAATCTACAGAATCATTTTGTTTTGTGTACAAGATCTTACCACAACCTCCTCTGAGATGACTTCTTGAACGTGTGGAGGGCTTAGACCCAAGCTGCCATAATTTGGAAAGTTCAGGGTCAGTGCCGAAGTTATGGGATCAAAATCTGACTCTCCTATCTCACCGCTACCCAAAGACAGAACTGGATATTCTGAAACCATAAAATATATTGGGTTCAACGTGAAAGGTTCTCGTCTTTTAAGAAGAACTGGATGTATAGAAACTATAGTAAAAATCATTGGTTCTTTACCATTTTGTTCAATGTTGTCTTGGATCACTTCCCCTCGAAGTAAGCTGGAAAAAATAAAATAAGATAGTTTGATAAAATAAAATAATGCAAGTGAACAAGAAGCATGAATGTGACGGAGGCTAGGAGTGTGTTTAAGGATAGGGCTGTCTGGCGCTCTGTCCTCTCTGCCTACCCTGCAAGGGACGTGGCGTGAGGGGATAGATAGATAGAACAAGTTGAGAAGATGAGGACATGTAGAGAGGTTGAATGATGAAAGGATAACAAAGAAAATATATCTGGGAGAAAGAAGAGGTGTAAAAAAACGCGGCCGTCCAACTACCACTTGGCTTGACTGTGCTAACTTAATCAAGAATGGACATGTTTTGAGTAAAATGAATCTTAAGAGTGTCGCATGAACGTGACGGAAGCAAGAAGTGGTTAGGGACGTCTGGAATTTTTATATCTCTGCCTAGCCTGCAAAGGACGCGGCATGAAGGGATGGAATAGAATAAAAAGGATTTATTTCTGAAGGCAGTACCTAATATTCAGAGGATGGTCGAAGAAACAACATTTTGGTAGTAGAGATTGAGATTGCTTACTCTTGGTGCAAGTTGCTGTCGTGCTCCAACCCCTGTGACGGAGCGTCCAGAAATGAAGTATTTTGGCTCAAGTCGTTTGGATCCTGTTGCTGTTTCTGCGATGAAGGATAACTACCGTCAGTGTACTCTGTGTCATGTCCACCCATCTCCGTCAAGAGGTACTCTGTGAATATCCTGGAATTGAGGAAACATTTACTGAAAGAAGAGTGTGAGGAAGCACGACCACGACTCCTAGAGTATGTACACTAGCCGTGCTGTAACAGTTGGCAACATAGCATAATGATCAAACAGGACCACCACTCCTGTCAAATCTCATAGCAGAATGTAATATGTGGTCCATCATACTCGTTGTTAAGGGACTGTTATTCCATACATTTCCTTGGCTTCGGTGATGGCAACCTTGCCAATGTTTTATGTATTAATCCTACAGCATGGCTAGAGAAAGAGAGAAACGTCAAGGTGAGGGTGCCTGGATGGATCACATTGCCCAGACCAGATCATAGATGAATGCGTTTTGAGTAAAAGGATACGGAGAGGGTCTGTGACTACTTGCATACCTACAGGTAAATGTGATGGAAGTAAGGAGAGTGGTAAGGATAGGGCAGTCTAGCGGCGTATCCTCGACCAACAGCGTAAGGATGTAGATAGATATCTTTCTCAGAGTGCTTTTGCACTAGTTTCCAGGCTCTGGGCAAACATCCGAGCTGGGTTTATTTATACCCTGGTCCAACCCCTTTGTTTGCTCCCATGTCATCCAATTTTGTATTAACAGATCATCAAAATTAAAGAAAAATGCAAAGATATTTGACTTACGAGCTATAAGTCCTTGGCGACATTTGATCCGCCTTATCCAACGAATAATAACTATCCTGCACCACACTATCATTGTAGAAATCTCCACCATGGTTTCCATCACCTTGATGACCAACACCACTTGCATAACTGTTGTCAAAATTCATTGAATAGTCCAGCGTTTCGCCGACCTGGCTTTTGATTGGATTCTCGTGAATTTCAATTGAGCTGTCCAGAGATTGACAAGCATCGTGGGGCTGCTGGCTCGTCAGAGAATCGATAAGATTGTCGACTTCGCTGGAATCTTGACTACATTGGGTTCTGAGGGCAGATTTCTTGTCCATGATCCCAAATGCGTCTGCCATATTGCTCCTGTACTGATGATCGTGATCACTGGATGAGGAATAGTCAACAAAGTTGGTGTAGCATTGGTTCAAATTTCCCTGTAAATATGAGTCTTCTATTGAGCTTGAAACGTTATGATTGTCCTGAAAAAATAATAAGTTACATACTGTGTGTACCTATATCGTATGACAATAATTGGAGATTCTGAAATTCTTTTAACATTAAGGGTAAACCTCAGAATCGAGGGCGAAAGGGCTCCCCTCAACAAGCCCCTCGAGAAACGCTTACTCTCAACACCCCTTTTTTTACCAACTTTTTAGATGAGGAATAACGGAGATAGGATCCACTTGTCATTATTTTTCAGACAAAATTTGCGCCAGGTGGCTGTTGTAGAAAGTTGGTGAAATCCAGCATTGATGGTGTCCCATGAAGGAGACTCCTACTGCAAGAATCTACACACTACTACATTTTTAAAATCTAGAACATTTGGAAAGGCCAGAGTCGGAGATAAAAATAGCGAGAGCTCAGGAATGCTGAGGAGCTTTAGGAGATAATTTGTGAGTACCTTACACTGTGCCAAGGAACGTTCACGAAATTGCTAGGCTTGCTCAGAGCGAGCAACTTTTTCTGAAGGATAGATACACTGACCTTTAGTGACAATGATACTTACTTACTTTCCGTGTCCGGAACACCATCAAATTTTGTATCTCCAATGTTCGGCCACCCGGACACCCCCGGCATTCGCCAGTAGTGCGTCCTCGGGCGTGCATGTCACTCCTGTTTGGGGACATGAAAACAGGTGACTGTGATCCTGTACAGCACCACACTCACAGGTGTCTTCCTCTTTGTAACCCCATTTTTTGAGGTTACTGTAACAACGGGAGACACCTGTTCTCAGTCTATTAAGTGACCTCCAGGTTGGGTACGGCAGACTGTGACCAGCCGCCATACCCTCCACTGTAGGCAACTGTGTGGGCCCAGCGCATTCACGCCAGAGGTGCACCCGTCGGGTAGTGACAATGATGATTAAGATACATACCACATCCATTTGTTCAGGATCCCACTGTAGTTGTTTGGCCTCGCTGCCAACGACTCGGAGGTCCATAATCACTTCTGAACTCACATCTTCCATCAGGCTGTCTGGAGGGTCATCGTTCAACTAGAAAAGAAGAGCAATTATACTTTTGATAATCGATCATTCATTCATACCCGGATCTGTGCAGACTGTCTCCATGGAGTTTTATGGGATCATAATACTTTTGCTAATAGGGACCAAAGTTAAGGAAAATTAAAGTTTGGACAATGGTCAAAATACTTACATAGTCTCGACTAGCGGTTGGTTTTTTGACTTCAGCATCTCCAACGACTTTGACAGTCCTCACTGTTTCAACGTGTTGGCTGCTGTCTTCCCTCATGCAGTCTGCCGCAATGTCTTCCAGTCTGGAAGACATAGGAGCCTGCAATAGCGTCTCCAGCATTGTGGCATTCTTGCGCGGTGGTACCATCGTAGGAGTCATCATAATCGTCGAAGTTGTTATTGTTGTTGTCGTGGCCGCTGCTGTGGAAGAATCGCAAGAACGCTCAGCTGTTGTTAAACTCATCACGTTTTCTTGTATGACGTTGGTGCGGGCGCAGGACATTTTCCTGAAAAAAAAAAACCTAAGATTGGGCATTGCATTTATTTACCTATATCTATCTATTTCATTGCGTTATGTTCCTTGGGAAACCAGGCGAAGAGACATGATGCCATTTAACTTTATTTTCCTACTATACCGCTCAGAATCAAAGCGCTTTCTAGAGTATGCTTCATTTCTTATGTCATCCCGTCTTTCAAGTATTTTTTTTTCCAAGCCAGGACTCAACGTTTGCCGGAAAGACTTCCCTGAACAAACCCCTTCCGAAACCACTACTCTGAATACCCTGAATGTCCCTAGGATCTACACACAAGAAGAAATTCATTCTGACAAACCCAAAACCTGGATTAATCCTGGATCTTGACAAAACAGCCTTCACTATTTTTACCAATACTGCGTATGAGTGTTCCGCCAAAGTCGAGAAAACAAATAAGAGAAATGGCTACTTCCAGTCGATTTAAAAAACTGGAAATATCACCAAACGATTCTTCATTATGATGACTTTAGCTTAGGAACTAACCCAGCTTTGAAAACCTTACGTTTTCCAAGAAAAATTACTGGTACGGGTGCTTGGAACCACTCGGTATTTAAAGATCCTGACTATAAAGTGAATTAGATAAAACAGGTGAGCTGACTTACTCAACACTGATTCGCTTGTAACTAGTTTGCTGACTGGACAACTGGGCTCTGTTTAGAGCCAATGTGGTGCTGTTTCTCTGTAGGTTAGGAAATCTGCTGATGATCTTCTTGGATCGCGTCTGCCTCGTTGTTGATGATGACGAAGACGTTGCAGTCTGGAGAATCTTATCCGTCTTCAACAGGAAGTATGGCTGCTTTGGAGCCAGTCGGACTTGGTTGTATTTGGATGGCGGCCGTAAAGTGACGTTCGACGAATTCTGCAACAGAGAGTATATTTAGGGTAGTTTGAAAATATTTTTTGTGGCGAGACAGGACAGTGTCAGATGGTCGCCTAGAATCCTGAATTGGAGGCATTGGGACAGCGAAAAAAGGCGTAGGAAGGCCACAGAAAAATATCGGTAAATTACATTGTCCTGATTGCTATGGTCGTAGATGGCAGCAGATAGCTCAATACAGGAGATATTGAAAAAGTTTAGAAGAGGTCTAAGTTCAGCGGTTGAAAGAAAGTGGCTAGCAACACCAGAGCAGGAGAGATATCAAGAAACCCTTTTTTGCTGTATTACTTTTTTGCACACCCATATATTTGCAAAACCTTGCATTTTCAAAAGGTCATAACTCCAAAAACGTAAGATCCACGAGTTTTAGAATATGGCTCCGCTCATTTTTTATATTTTTTGAGTCCTTGAGCCAGGTATTTGTAAGACTTACATTAAAGCCACACATTCTGAATAAGTATAATAAGAATATTGCGTGTGTTTTAATATATACACAGCATTTACTAGTTACCCCATTATTGGCATATCTGAATAAATAAATAAGATTCGGGCTACCTTTTTTCCTTTCCCCTTGGAAGTCTCCTCCCTTTCGTTCATAGCACTCTGAACAATGGACTTGAACAAGAAGTTCTGCTTGGATTTATGTGCCACGATCAGCTCAATCAAATATTGCTTCTGAAAAAAAAACACATCACTTTTTTAATGTGATGTACCTTAGATCACTCGCAGACGAGTACAGGGCGTTAAACAGACAATGTATTCCAGACTTTGCGATACAGGCTAGTGCAAGGTGTGCGGGAAAGTATTTGGGTTTGTGTATGCAAGCTCAGATTCTTTTATTAAAAAAAAAATGTAATGTCTCTCTCTGTAAATGGATGTCTGGGTGTATGCATGGGCGTCGTCAGAGGGGCAGGGGGGGCAGCCCCTAGAGATTGGAATAGGTATATATTTTTTTATACTAAATAATAAAACCCCACAAAAAATCCAATTATTACAATACATTTTCATATCATATCATACATTTTCTAAAATTTGTAGGTATTAAAATCCACCAAAATACAATTGTTTCCTATTACGCTATTTTTTATTATTTACTTAAAAAAACATTTTTCATAGGTACATATTACTGTTTAAATTATATTTTCAAATAAACCAAACCATATCACGACCTTCTTCACTATGACTAACAAAAAAAATCGACTGCGGCGCTATTTACGCGTTTTTCATGTTACATATATCAAATTTTCAAAATCTTATTGCCCCTTCTAGCTCCGAGACTGGTGACGCCCATGAGTATATATTCTCTCTTCCTACGCTGCAAGGGATGTGCGTGATGGGATAAAATAGAATAGAATATACCTAATAGAATATTGTAAAAAAGAAATGTGTTGTCAACATACGCTCACTTTTAGATTGGCCGGGATCCTCAACCCCTTGGCTAGTCTCTGCAACTCTCTGTATGAGTAGCCTTCGTACTGGGACTTACTGACGTTAGCCACTGAGGACATTATACTAGGTCCATACTTTCTCTTGTCACAGGGCGGCGAATTCACTCTCTAACTTCTGCAATACAAACAAAAATACTTACAGTATTTTGAATATTGTTATTTTGTGAGAAACATCGGATTTTCTAAATGTCGTGGTTGAAATAAAATGCGTAGGAATGGGTGTCCGGTAAGTTCGCCTAAAATCAATTAGTCAAAAATCGACGAATTGATCGTTAGGCAAATTGATTTTGGCCGAATTGATTTTAGATAAATTGATAATTAGACGAATTGATGATTAGATGAATTGATTTTAGACGAACTTGCTTTAAACCGTAGGAATGTGTACTCAAATTATTAATTAATTTATTTATTGAGACACTCACAGAGGATTGACAGATATACACAAATAAAAACAATAAAAAAACTTTCAGGTCAACCCCCCAATTACGAGTGTCCACGTAAATATATTATGTTACAAGACAACTTTTTCAATAAAGAGTATTTTATTTTTATTTTATTAAATAAACATCACATTTTACCAAACTGTGGAATTAACATGACAATTTCCCAACACTGTGGAATAAACTATTGGAATCCAACTCGAAAACCAAACTGTTGGAAGAACCAAACTAGTGGAATCCAACTCGAAAATTAGGACTTTATCCCTTTTTGAGTGCACAGCTGATATTTCCATTTTTTTTTCATTTTTGTTTACCCAAATACACGATTTCCTCTTGCATTGTAGAATAAAACGAATAAAAATATTATAATATCTATGTTTTTGTTATGTTAACAGTAGAAAACATGTAACAATACAACAAAAAAACTTATATAATACTCACATTTCATACGAAATATTCTTAATAACACGTTACCAATACAAACAATGGTAAATATATTGCCTAATTATTTATTTAAATAGTGATTTCATTAACAATATACCGATTATATATTTTAAATCACTATTTTTCTTTGCGCGAAGTAAATTTTTATACTGCCGCGTGCAAGTATTGTAAATAAATGCTGGCGGAAAAAGGAAACAAGTTCGTAGTGTTGCCAGAACGAAAATATCTACACCTTTCCGCTGAGAAATCGGGCGGCAAGTAGGTGATTTGTTTATTAATTTTATAAATAAGATTTAAAAGTATTGGAAATTAAAAATTGGCTCTGTGGATTTAAAGAAATGTGATATCTGTTGTGTAATTGATGAAAAAATCATCAAAATCGGTAAACATTTCAAGTGTTTTTCATCTTTTCATCTTCTAGTTACTGTCGTATTATCTGTTATGGCAACATTTCTTTTGACGTTTGTCAACAACTGTCAACAACCTGCAAAACTGTCGATCGCCAGCTATTTACAAAACAAAACATTGACTCTTCGGCTGAATTTCATTAATAATTAAACAAGTATGAGAGAAGTGTATAAAAGTTTGTCAATATTATTCGTCTCTTGTTTAGTTTACGTCGGTTCTTTGGATGGAGAGTTTGTTTTCGACGATTCTGAGGCCATACTTAATAATAAGGATGTTACGGCCGACACACACTGGTCTGTTATGATACAAAACGATTTTTGGGGGACAAATATCAGATCTAATTTGAGTCACAAGTCTTATAGACCCTTTACAATATGGACATTCAGGTATTTATTCTTAGTTTACAACAAAACACCCATTTTTTGGGTCTATTGTAGAAGCGCGGCCCCATTCAGTTTTAAGCTTATTTTGTTGTAAAGAAGCGCTAACGCTAAAAACGCTATTCTTTCGCTCAGTTCGGCAGCGGGTAGGGCCGCATGAGCGCACAGAAAGTCAGGATGTGTTTTCTAAAAAGAATTTAGTAAATTTACGATGTTTTGGTCTTGAAATTTCACTCCTGTCAAAAACTTATTGTGTGTTAATAAGGTGCTAAAAACTGTATTTTTTCGGTAAAAAATACCCACCGATTTTAGCGATTTTTTAAAACAAAATAAGCTTGAACTTGAGTGGGGCCGCAATAGTGTAATAGACCCCTTTAACATACACTTCTTGCCTTCGTCACGTTCATGCAATTGACACTCTACGAATTCTTTCACTGAAAACACATCCATCTTTGAGAATCTGGTGTATACTTTTAAGCCAGACAATTCCATGACCGTGCTACCATATTTTAAAATAAAATAATCTTTATTGCATATAAGAAACATACAAAGGACGGGCTCATTGCCAAATGGAAATTTCTGCCAGCCAACCCATAACAGAAACCACAATGAGACAAAACTAATTATAAACTTAGTACCGAAAGGGTACCTTAACTTAACAATAATTGAATACTTAAATACATAAACATTTTATCATTTTTTTATCTTTTTTTCAGATTAAACAAATACTTAAGCGGTGATCAGCTGATCGCTCACAACTTCAAACTGACGAATCTCATCATCCACGCTTTAACCGTTCAGTTGATCAGTGCGTTCTTAACCGTACTGTTCCCGGATCTCATCACCATGTCACTCAAAACGTTAAACGTGAAAAAGCCAGCAAAATATCTGCCAATCTGGAATGATATCCCGTTTTTAACTTCGTTGCTTTTTGCCGTCCATCCCGTTCATGTCGAAGCCGTTTCCGGTATAGTCGGGAGAGCTGATTTGCTGGCGGCATTTTTTTTCTTTCTGACTCTAATGTTTTACTATCTCAGCATACCGCCGAAAGAAAGACGAACGATGGAAGATCGTAATCGTGAGGAAACTCAATGTGAAACCTTATTGAAATATGCATATGTTTGTGTGTTTGTCTTTGCACATTTGGCTACGTACTCAAAGGAGATCGGTCTTACGTCTGTGGTGAGTTCAACAATAGTATTATTTGTTATTGTTATACATCGGGAGATTCACTGTAGCGCCGTGTAATCGCATTTTATGTTTCTGAGTTTTTGCAAAAGTAGACCATGGGGAACGGAGTCGAAGGCCTTGGCAAGGTCCAAATCAGCGGCGTGCGGTGAGATTCTGATATAGGCAAGCAAGTGAAAAAAACCCTACTCTAAAACTGTAAAATGAATGAAAATTAACGTGCAATTAACATACAAATTGTTTAGCAATCCTTAATCAACAAGGCCTTATAACACTTGTTTACAATATATGTACAATTAAAGACTTAAAATGCAACTAAGAATGTGCCTATTTATTTGTAAATGAACGAAGAACTCTAATTTAAAAGCGCGCCATCAAACATTCCCGCGCGTTCCTGATGTATTCATTAGCATGAAGTTTCTGCGAAGCAGAGAGATGATTGCTTACAACGCAGTATAATATTTGGAACTCTTCATCTGTGTGCGTTGGTAATTTTATATTTATAGTAGTGGGATTGCGCGTAAGTGTGTATGAGGTATTATGCGTTTGAGACGTATGCTTTTCTGGTTCTTGATTGGTTGAATGGTATGTATAGTAGCGCCACTAGGGGAAAGATTGAAGAAACTATTAACTACATCGGTTGCGCGCGACATTTAAGTGAAACAACTTAGAGTTTATTACAATGTTATCTTTACTTTTTTGTGCCAGTGGGCAAGCAACGCCTAAAATGCTTCTATGGACCGCACGCCCATGGTCCAAATATATCCCGATACACCTTTTCCTGTCATCTAAGGATCGTGTAATATATTTGGTCACCTCTAGGATCGCGTCATGAGTTCCCATGTTAGGACGAAAGCCAAACTGTCCGCTTGCCAGTATATCGTTATCATTAAGATATTTTAGCAGTTGCGTGTTTACTATTCGTTCATAGACCTTAGACAGGGTGTTGAGAAGCGCAATTGGACGGTAGTTTCTCGGGTCCTCTGGATCTCCATCCTTGAATATGGGTGTTACATATGCCTTTTTGAGGTGTTCAGGGAAAACACCCTGTCCAAGGCTCAGGTTTATAATGTGGGTAAGGGGGTTTTTTATATAGCTACCTATGTGTTTGAGAACTTTTGTTGATATTCCATCAGGTCCCTGTGCACATTCAAAATCAAATTCTCAATGTATACTCGTTAATTTGTATCGGCGAACGCTGCTGGTAAGTTCCTTCAAGCAGTCCACATAATAAGGTATATTTCTTTCAGCTAATGTGTTCGATGTACGATATAGTCATCATCAAACAAGTGGACGTCAGAGCTGTGCTTATATTTTTCAAATTACTGAAGTTTTCCGACAAGGATTGCATCAGCGAGACCCCAGATTCCAAGAAAGAGGAGCCATTGACATTCACGAACATCAACTGGACAAAGTTTAGGAAGAAACATAAGGATTTCTTCAACAGACTCTTCCTGATGTCTGTCTTCCTCATGTATTTTGTCTGTACAAGACTATGGTTTATGGACTTTGAAGCACCGCTTTTTCAGAAGACGGAAAATCCGGCGGCGTTCAGCGACAGCTGGCTTACCAAGGTAATATTTAGTTTATTTGGGGAGTTTTTTTACTAGAGATGGACGCTGTGATGGAGACATTGAAAGAAGAAAGCTGTTGGGTACTAGGACATATGGTGCACTCAGACCAATTGTTAGTAGTAGCAATGTGGCTACCAAAGCAATGCTGTCTTATTATAGTGCCAACCTGCATGTATATGCTAGTGAGACAAGGACATGGCTGAAGAAGGACCAATCAGGGTTCAATGCAGTGGAAATGTAAGTGTATGAGTATGTATATGTGGAGAGTTTGTTTACTAGAGATGGACGCTGTGATGGAGACATTGAAAGAAGAAAGCTGTTGGGTACTAGGACATATGGTGCACTCAGACCAATTGTTAGTAGTAGTAATGTGGCTACCAAAGAAATGCTGTCTTATTATAGTGCCAACCTGCATGTATGCTAGTGAGACAAGGACATGGCCGAAGAAGGACCAATCAGGGTTCAATGCAGTGGAAATGAGATCGTTGAGAAGAATGTGTGGAGAGATAGGATAAGGAATGAGGTTATTAATAGAGAGATGAGTGACTGTAATTCGAGATTGTTTTTAGGATAGACTTTAGGCCTCTTAAATAAATAAATTTGTTTCAGGTTCTCACATACAATTATCTGTATTTTCTCAATGTTCTCCTGCTGTTTTGGCCGCAGTGGCTCTGCTTTGACTGGTCCATGGGCTGCGTCCCACTGCTCACAACTACCCGGGATCCAAGGATCGTGTTTGTGGGACTCTTTTGGGGGTTTATCCTTGCGTTGCTGTACGGGGCGACCACCGTGAAGAATACTCCGCAGCAGAGAAGGTTAGAAAATACAAAAATGTTTAAATGAAATTAGTGGCGTAGTGGATAAGATCCCTGCTGCTATCTATCTATCTATACCCTCACGCCACGTCCCTTGCAGGGTAGGCAGAGAGGACTGAGCGTCAGACAGCCCTATCCTTACACACACTCCTAGCTTCCGTCACATTCATGCATGAAGTCATACACGCTCTCCGATTCCTTTTACTCAAAACGCGTCCATCCTTGAGGATCTGGTCAACATGATTGGACCAAGTCAGTCTCGTGCGGCCGCGCTTCCTCACCCCTCTTCGCTCACTCAACTATATTTCTTTTGTCATCCTATTATTGTTCATTCTCTCAACATGCCTAAACCATCTTAGTTTAAATTATTTATGAAAATCACAATTTATATTTTGTGAGACCATTGGAATTTTTCTACATGTCGTAGTTGAATTTAACAAGTAGTTATCTCAACAGATATACAGCAAAGGATGGACTTTCCATCGGGCTTATGACTGATCGTCGGCTGGCTTAATGTGATCACTTTACACTTAAGTAACATAACACAGCGGCAGATGGATGGACTGGAATTGGTGAATGTTACTTAAGTGTAAAGTGATCACATTGATCCAGTCGATGAACAGTCATAAGCCTGATGGAAGGTCCATCCTTTGCTGTATATCTGTTGAGATATAACTACTTGTCATCTTAGTTTATTCACTTTCATTCTTGTCACAACACCAGTCTTGCAGTCACTCATTTATACTGGTTTGTTTTTCAGGATGATAACCATAGCCCTGTGCTTATTAGTGATTCCCTATCTTCCTGCGAGCAATCTGGTTGTCATAGTCGGGCTGGTGGTAGCCGAGAGGATCCTGTATGTTCCATCACTGGGGATCTGTTTGCTCACGGCTCTGGGAACACATAATCTAACTTCGAGCACTCAACAATCCGTTCAACAGGTTTGTGGAACAATTTTATTCTGTGTATTCAATGCCTAAAATCGGCAGGAAACTAAACAAATTTCGTTTGATAACATTTTTATTCGCGATTTTATCTGTGTGCCAGCTTACCTGAAAAAAAAAGTTATTGAGTTATTAAAACATATGTTTATTAAGAAAAGTATGAAGTAAAGAACCTGTGACAAATTATTTAACACATTTCCTAAACTTCATACATTTCCAATAACAATTTTTTTTGTATACATGCATCTAGATTTATTGAAATAAACCCAAATACACCTTTGTACACTTCACAGTAAGCATAAAAAGCTTGTGTCGTGAAGTAGGTCGGCATCAGGGATCGAACCTAAGCCCACTGCATTAAGAGTCTAGCGCGTTACCAACCAGGCTACCAACCACCACATATGTAATTTTTTATTTTTTTACAGTTTGCAAAGATCTCGTTCATTGCCCTTCTAATCACGTTCGGTCTCCGAACAAACATTCGTAGCAAAGAATGGAAAAAGGAGACCAACTTGTACGTGTCGGCATTGGCGGTCTGCCCTCTGAACGCCAAGGTCCACTACAACATCGCCAAGATCTCTGGAGACCGCGGGGACGTCGTGCTGGCTGAACGAGAGTACAGGACTGCCATAGCGTTGTATCCCGGATACTATCAAGCTATGAATAACTTGGCCAATCTGTTGAAAGACCTACAGCGCTTTAGCGAAGCTAGGAAATTCTTAAACGATGCTCTAGAAATCAAGTTAGTATTGAATTTATGTTACTCGATTAAGCCTCCACTCTTTTTTTGATAATTTTACAATGCCCTGTAAAATTCAGGTTTTTGTGAAAACCAATTTTTGAAAGATATTGAATGTATCAAAGATTCTTGCTGTTAGTTCATTATACTATAATTTGAATGAAAAACAGTGTTGAGAATCGGGTGCAACGTTTTAGCAACAAGAAATTTTGCATATTTTGACAGAAGGATGTGGGGAAACAGGTGAACGTTATTCTGGGCATAAAGTGATCACTTAAGCCAGACAAAGCTGATAAGTAAGCATTGGAATGCCTATTGTATCTCTATTTATCATAAATGAACAGAGAATGCAAATGGAACGCTTTTTGTGACCATTCTTACCCATGCAATCTGGTCATTGTTAACAGCGACCGGATTGCGACCAGAAATTGATGTTTTTTGTGAGAACATGAATTGTGATTTTCAAAATAAGACTATGATGTTATTTCTTGCAGGGAAGACTTCCCAGCGGCCTGGATGAATCTCGGCATAGTGATGGCCAACCTGGACAAGCCCAAGCTTATATGAAGGCACTCAGCTACAGAAAGGCGTACGCCGACTGCTATTTCAATCTAGGAAATTTGGTAAGTAAATTCATCTTCTCCAGTTTCAATCGTTACGATTGGTTTGCAGCAGAGCCCCATGTCTCCTTCTCCACTCATCCCTGTCCTGTGCGGTTCTTTTTAACTCTTTATATTATGAGTCGAAGCCCATATCCTGGCACAGGTTGTCCACGGCCGTCCTCTGTAGTTTGTCCCCTCATTCATTCCTTCAATTATTTCAAATAGGAGACCCTCTTGACGCACTATGTGGCCGATCCATCTGGCACGTCTTTCTGCTATTGCACTGAGCAGGTGTCAAATTCATACACATCTAATATAAGTAGTATCGAAAGCAGCAATCTGATCTCAGACTAATTCAGAGTAAATTGAAAAACGTTTTATCTAAATAGCTGTTGTTGCCTCTCATATATTGCAGATTGGTGTATTTTCCGTACTCCATGAGCTTTTTCCTTTAGGCCTATATCCAGCAGTGGAGGAACGAAGGCTGATGATGAAGAAGACGGGCTACCTTGTACTCACCATATTATACGCTTTTGAGCCGAAATTGTAACTGTTTAATGCTCCTTTTACTAGTAATACATTCATGTGAGCCCCGTAAACTTGGAATAGGTATTTCTCACATTTATCCATTGATTTCGATGATGCCCCCTATGCGTCATTTAATTACTCATTTTTACCTATCATTTGAGTTACATTTCCCTTGCGCCGGGCCTCAGTTTTTTTCATCCATACTAAATGGCATTCTCCTCTTTGAGTTACAGATACTATCATATGACTCATTTCTTATTGATATATTTTCAGTACTTGGAGCAGAGACTGAGCGAGTTGGCTGTAAATAATTGGGTTGAAGCTCTTTCTATTAATCCAAAACACGAGAGAGCGTGGAACAATGTCCTCAGCTTGTTATACAACACAGGTTCGTATTCCAGTATAAAAAAGTAGTTAACTCTCAACAGATATACGGCACAGACTCTAGATGGACAAAGAGAGTCATGGAGTGGTAACCTAGAACAGGCTGAAGAAGTGTTGGTAGGCCTCAAGCATGGTGGTCGGACGATGTAAGACAAGTTGCGTGAGGTGGTTGGATGCGGTCTGCCTAGGATAGGGAACTGTGGAGATCAATGGGGGAGGCCTATGTTCGACAATGGACGCAGGGGGGCTGACATGATGATGATGATGAGATATACAGCAAAGGATGGACTTTCCGTCAGGCTTACGACTAATCGTCGGCTGGTTTAGTGTGACCACTTTACACTTTTATTTATTTATTTACTTTGGATGAACATTGTCGGGCTTACGACCGACCTCGGCTGGCTTAAGTAATCACTTTACATGAGAAAAACATTCGCCATTTCAGTTCACCCCACAATACGTAGGTACTTTTGTGACTGTTTGTGACGATCCTATATGGTGATAAAGAAAAATGTAAGGTGCCCTTGGGGCGATTTTATTGCTATACGGCGCCAAAAATAGTCCAATTATTATTAATTGATGTATATGGAATTCGACAACACAGCCGTCGCTCCTCGTTATGTAGTGGATAAGTTCCCTACTATGCAGAGCTGGGCGGTACTCGAGTACAAGTACTCATACATTGTACTTTGAGTACTTTTTGTGTACTCAGTACTCAGTCACGAGTACATTTATTTATATGTACTTGTACTTGTATTCGGCGCATTTTAGACCAAAAAAAATACTCGAATACTTTTCCAAGTACTCGAGTACATTTCAAGTACTCGAGTACATTTCAAGTACTCGAGTACATTTCAAGTACTCGAGTACATTTCAAGTACTCGAGTACATTTCAAGTACTCGAGTACATTTTAAGAACTCGAGTACATTACATACTCATGTCAGCTTTAATGTTTTTAATCATTTGACTTACTCTTTTGTACTTTGTTATTTTATGTTTTATCCTACATGTGACCTTGAAATATTGTACTGTGGTTAGTATTGCTCCAGAACAGACTGTCGCCTAGTATGGCAATAAAATCCATTGCTTACTTTTGTTTTTGTTGTAGTTATTACTGTTTTTTTTTATAATAAATAAATGGGGTGTAAAGGTAGAATGCCTCCATGCTGGTACACCCCGGGCAACGCATTCCTTAATGCGGCTAAAGTTCTACCACGATAGCAAGCGACCAAAGTACAAGTGAAAAGTGAAAATTGCAATGAATAAGTCTAATCTGAAGCGAACCGTTACAAGATCTTGCTCAAACAGCCCTTGTCAGGGCTACTCGACGAAGGACATTGGCAACAATGTCCGGATCCTACAACTAAACATCGAGGGTATTAGCAAGGCTAAGACTGAATATCTCCAAAGACTGACAACTGAGAACAACACTGACGTAATATTGCTGCAGGAAATGCATACTGCAAATGAGGAACAACTCCTGTCCAGGGGAAGGCTGCAGGGATACACCCTGGCCGCTGCACTGCACCATCGTCAATATGGCTGCGCTACTTACATCCGCTAAAACATCTGAAACTGGGCAGTGGTGCACACCTCAGACGTAGATGACATATCAATCATAGCTGTTAGGATCAATGAAGTCACTGTGGTAAACGTCTACAAACCTCCAAGCCGCTCTTGGCCAGAGAATATGTTCCCGAACATTGTGTCCCATCCTACTGTGCTCATGGGAGATTTTAACTGTCACCACACGGACTGGGGGTACCAGAGCGAAAACCTGGAGGGGGAGAAGCTTGTGGAGTGGATGGATGTGACCAATCTGCAGCTCATATTTGATGCTAAGGAGAGGGGCACCTTCCGCTCTGCCAGGTGGAACCGCGACTATAATCCAGATCTGTGCCTTGTCACCAGGGACGGCTCGGGTAGATCCCAACCTATTTCTCGTACCGTGGCCGGGGACTTTCCCCATAGTCAACACAGGCCTGTGATGGCTACGATTGGACACACACTCAAAGTCATACACTCCATACCAAAACCCCGATGGAACTTCCAGAAGGTGGACTGGGCAACTTATAAGACCATCTTAGACAACGAAATTGAGACCCTAGATCCACTCCCTACCAACTATAAAAAATTGTGGACCTTATACTCGCCACAGCGAAGAAAACAATCCCCAGAGGCTTTCGAAAAGCGTATGTGCCGGGCTGGAATGAAGAGTGCGAGAGACTCTATAATGAATTTCTGAACACTTAAAATCAAAACGTAGCGGACCAACTGCTAGAGTCTCTCGACACAGCCCGAAAAGATCGCTGGTCTACACTGATGGAGAGCTTAGACTTCAAGCACTCAAGTCGAAAGGCTTGGGCTCTCCTTCGGAAGCTGGGTCAGAGCCCCTCCCAAAATCGCCCAGCCCGTGCATCTGCGAACCTTATAGCAAAATTTGTACAATGGTCGTGTGCATACGAAAGAAGAAGAAGAATGAAAAAATGTAATGAAATTTGGTGTTTCATTGGTCAGTGATGTACTCGGTACTCTGTACTTGTATAAGTACTCGAGTACTTATTACTGAGTACTTGTACTTGTACTCGAGTACATTTTGTGTACAGTACTTGTACTCAGTACTCGAGTACTTTTTGCCTGTACTCGGAACAGCTCTGCTACTATGCGAGACGAAGGTCTGGGTTCGAATCCCAACCGGGGTGAACTGAAAAGGCGAACGTTCCTCGAGTGTAAAGTGGTCACGTAAGTCAGCCAAGGTTGGTCGTCAGCTCGACAATGTTCATCCTTAAGACCGTAGTCGGGCGGCACTTTCTCCATACAAATGTAGTCCCCTTGTAGTCCCCTGTTTCCTTCCTGGATAATGCCTCTAGAGCAATATTTTTCTTTACATAAAATTAAGGACTACTGTAGCCATGTCCCTATGTTTCGTTTTTATTCAAATAGTAATTAGGAAAAAAATATGACCTTCCTAAAACCTTGAAAAATCCCCGTTTCTACCGCCGTGTTCAGGCGACTGCCAGACAAATTTGAAAAAGTTTTAAGATAAAATAAAAACATAGGGACATAGACCTACTCTTGCTTTAAATTTTGATACCAAAAAATAATTGATCCGTTAAATTTTGGAGGAGGAAACGGGGGACTACGAAACGTCGATTTGGCAAGGTATTTGTAGGTCTGATCGGTCTGAGCTGCAGTTGTCCCTGTCGCACCATAGCTCTGCTGATTGGGGCCAGCGCGATGGCAATATTTATTTCAAATACCTATTTCTCAATTTTCGCTCAGCCCGGCTATCCTCTTAATTCTTCTACACTGTTGTAGGAATACTGCATTGATTTTTTTTAAACATTTTGTATGTAATACGGATTTTTATTGATTTTTTTTTTTCAAATTTTTCAGATCAGATTGAGCGTGGTTTAATATTTGGCCAGCAAGCTCTGGACGCCAATCCTTCTTCTGCCAAGATCTTATTCAATGTGGCCAATATTGAAGGCAAAGCCGCCAAGTATAAGGATGCGGAGGAACATTTCCTAGCGGCTATTAAACTTAGCCAACGCAACCCTGATTACAAATACTATTCCAATCTAGGTATGTGTATTTAACAGACGTTTATATTAAGTACTTGGCACCAGGCATGACGTCACAGTCTTTTACCACGGCATTAAGGTTCAAAATTTCACGAACAATCGCATGATAAAATGGTAAAAATAGCGTTTTTCCATTTTTTGGGGTTAATTTTGCGTCTATCAAAAAACTATTACGGTTATTCCCTAGATAAAGGTTCAATGCATCTACCCTATTTTATTCCAAAGCAAATTTAATAACGGTTGTCGAAATAAAAGGTCTCCCGTTTTTAGAATTTTTGAAATGTTGGTATGCATAATTTTAATGTGAATAATTGCATTAGGGTTTAGTAAGATTACTCGGCTAATATTCAAGATGCCACCAGTTATAGTAATTATTGTTTCACATTTACCCTATTATTGCCATCTGTTGAAATTTTGTACAGGCTTTTTTCAAAATCTTAAGGGCTCATATGCCAGTACTGAGCAAAAACTGTTCTATTTCAGCTTCAACTTTTTCAAATTTTGTATGAGAATGTTAGCGCTCAGGAATAACGTAAGCGACAAAGTGAATTATACCTTATTGAAAAAAACTTGGGAAGAAATTTAAAAATCTTAAACAGTCAATTCGTTAAAGATTATAATTACCAGTATTTTGGCTAAATTATACTTTTATATCTGAAAAACTGAATGGAATATCTTCAGATCCCCTAAATTTTAGGAGTACTTTCAGAATATTTTTTTATTCAAGGAATTTCCAAATATTGCAATTCTAAAACAGTCAATTTGTAGTCCATAATTTCATCTATCACTGTCTTCAGTTTCAAGACTATTTTCTCAGTACTGGCTGAGATCAATTCAGGGCGCAGAAGCCGAATGACAGCATATACGTAGGACCTTAAGATACCCCACAAAAATCTCACAAATTGAGACCCTTAAAGTAATTTTAACAAAATCCACTCATTTTTTCAGGTGTTCTGTATCACAGATGGGAGAAATATGCCAAAGCTAAAGAGATGTATTCCAGAGCATATCGTCTCAACAGTAATTCCAAATCTCTTTTAGAAAATATCAAAAAACTACCAAAAGGCTATGAGGTTTTTTAGTTAACTACTTATTTATTTTGATTTTTACTAAAGAATTTGACATATTGTGTCATTTTTGCGGTGGAAATGGACACACGGTTCAGAGGTAAAGAATAATGGAACTTAAAGTTGAATGTAAAACCAACTAAGTGCATACGGACCCAACTAAAAGTTGAATGCTGACTCAACAAAATGTCTTATAACACAGAACCAACTAAAAGTTCTGTAGCTATGCTAAAATTTGACTATAAACCCAGCAAAGTTGAATCTAGACCCAACTAAGTGCATACAGACCCAACTAAAAGTTGAATGCTGACTCAGCAAAATGTCTTATTACACAGAACCAACTAATAGTTTTGTAGTTAGACTAGGATTTGACTATAAACCCAGTAAAGTTGAATGTAGAATCAACGGAGTGTATTTGAATTTGGCTAAAAGTTGAATGTTGACCCAACTAAATAAATTTTTCAAATTTCAACAAAGTTTAATGTTTACTAAACTAAATGATCCATAACATGGACTCAACAAAGTGTATATGGACCCATCTAAAAGTTGAATGCAGGCCCAAAAAAGTGTATACAGACCCAACTAAAAGTTGAATGTTTTTGGGGGGGAAGGTGTACTGACAATAAAAATACTCGTAATTTTTTAATATTTTTTTATTTACATGTTTATTGTCAGAGGGGGTCAGCGCCCCATACATTTTCAAAAGATGTTAAACAATTTGTTTTTTCAATCATGTCTATATGTTTTTCATTTTAATACGTCATATTCCCTTCAACACACATACATTATTGTAATAATAATAATAATAGTCATACATACATAAGTACTTAAATATTTATTTATTTAATTTAAATACAGTTAATGGATATACAATTGTCCTTAACTTACTGTAGTTTTAATAAGAAATGATAATGCCTATAATTTTAGTGGTACAAATTCTACCTAATATGTCTCCAACACATGCGGCACTAAATATTTTTTGTTTATTACTTAAATTTAAGGGTTCGCTGATATATATCATGGTATATATCTGATATATATCATGGTATATATCTGATATATATCATGGTATATATCTGATATATATCATGATATACATCTGATATATCTAGTATTCATCATGCTATATATCGGATGTTTATCATGGTGAATATATGATGTATGTCTGATATTTATCATAACTTATACCATTAATATTTGTCATGATATAGGTATATCCGATATTTATCATGAGATATATTTGATATTTATCGTAACTTATTCCGTTGATATTTGTCATGATATATATCTGATATTTATCATGATATATATTCAATATTTATCATGATATATATCCAATATTTATTAACATTTTATCGAACCCTTTACTTATAAGGAAAAAAGGCCTAAGTGTATGTACTTTAGCATTTTCATTTAGCACCTTTTTTATGCCTATCATTACACGTGGTGTCAATTAGGCCCTTTTTCCTTATAAATTAATTTCTTTTTTGACGTTTTGTAATTTATTTTACATAATGTAAAATTAAATAATGTAAAAAACTGTTTTTTTATAATGCTCATTGTATATTTTGTTTGTAATGGGATTTATTTATTTATTTTGAAAGAAATACATGTCGTAGTTTATTGGAAGAGAGTTTTTTTTATTATTTTTTATTTATTTATTATTATTTTATTTATTCTTTATATAGATTGTATGGAAAAGCGTAGAATTCTTATATTTTATGATATTTTTTTGTATGGAATATTGTGATATTTTTTTATTGTTAAATTATTTTAGTACGTAAGATAAAAATGAACTACTATGTGTAAAATTAAAAATTATACTACGAACAAATGGTTGGCAAAGTTGGTTGGGATAGAGATCTTTAAAAATGGGAGGTTCTGGGTTCAAATCTCAGTAGTGATGATCACAAGGTTACTTGTGAAGTGTGCGGGAAAGTATTTGGATTTTGTACATAAACCCATATCCTTTTTTTTATAACGTAAAAATAGATAATAACAATAAATATATGTAATAATAAATTATGTGATATTTTTTGATCCTTTGTTATTTTTGTATATTAATTAGATTTTTACAAATTGTAATTGTTGTAAATAAATAAATAATTAAAATAAATTGAAATACATATTGTTTTATTTTCAATTTTTTTCAGGATTTTGACAAAGAAATTTGGACAAGTTCGGGACATAGAAATGCGCATAAAATAAAAAATCAATAAACGTACAAATAAAAAAAAATTGCCCGATAAATAATGGCATATATTTGGAAAAATTAATAAGTATAATAAATTGCCACCTGAGAATAACAATGTTCTAACTGACAAGACCAAAATGTTGAGATGCATGAGATTGCAGTATGAAACCCTCATATGTTTTACACACAGATGAAACCTTTTTAGTCTCTAGTAGTTATTTACACACACTACACCACTTTAGGGTCATATTGTTATACATACTCATAGATTATGTCGGTTAGAAACATTTTTGCATTAAATCAAAATTTGTTAGGTAGAACTTTCGGTACTATTGGAGTGCTGCGGCCCCACTTTTTTTTATTCAAAAAAGTGCTATAAACTTTATTATTTCGCTCGGATCGACTCGGCGGACAGCGGCAAAGAAAGTCAGAATGTATTTTTTTTTAAAACGAATTTCGTAAATTTACAATGTTTTGGACTTGAAATGTCACTCCTGTCAAAAGTTTATTGTGTTTTAAAAAAATCGTTCTTAGCGCTTTTTTTTTTTTAACAAAATAAGCTTGACCTTGAATGGGGCCGGAGCACTCCAATATTACCAAACCTTGTTATTCTCAGATGACAAAATGTATATTTTGTGTTATTTTTTAAGTTTTATATATTTATATGTATATTATTTATTGTATTTTATATATTTTGCAATGTGCTGAAGAAGCTTCGCTATGTTTCGTTATGATTTTGCAAGCATTGTATATAAATGTATGTTTTTCATAAATTTATATATTTTTTATATATTATATATCCATAATAAAGCTATACAATACATACAAAATATGCATAATATATGAGAAATATTAAACTTTTCAATACTAAAATAAATAAATAAAAATACAAAAAGATAAATGTACTCATGTATTTAATTTTTATTTTAACTTTTTTCTTTTAATTGCTTATTTCACGCCATTTGTTTTAGAGTGTATTCTTAAAGCCGGTAAATCAAAAATAGATATATAAAATACCTAGTACTATCAGTTATTTGCAATCCTTTGCTGTATATCTCTTGAGATAAAATTTATTTATCCATGTAAAAAATCCAAATTAATATTTTTTTATTCATGTATAAATTAAAATAAAATTTTATGATATAATTTGTATCTATTGTATTGTATCTATCTATATCTATAACGGCACTCCTAGCGGGGTAGTTTGAGAGAAAAGAACCCATAATTGAATATTTCTTATATATTATGCATAAAAAAAAAACAATTTACACATTTTTTCATACCCTTAAGACCACATTGGCGTTATCTCACAATAATAATAATAATAATTGTACATATTTATAATAATAATAATAAATAATAATAATTACAATATTGAGTCAATAGTCAATTCCAAAAAAGCATTTTTTATATCTTATATATAATTTTTTAATACAAATCGTATTACAAATTCATAATAAATACATATTTACAATGATATTTTAAAATATTTATATATTTTTAAGCGGTTCTGCCGACTAAATATTAAATATTTACAAAAGAAAATTGAGATACGACATTATACGTAAGTTACGCTGTTGTGTAAATTTGACACAACTGTTCCACACTTTTTTTACACACTTATGTATCATTGTTCCATAAAAGTTGAACAAAGTTTGCATTTATTTAGTTCAGTAGTTACAACAATGTTACTCAACAGTTACAATAGTGTTAATCAACAGTTACACCAATGCTGGTCAACAGTTACACCAATGTTATTCAACAGTTACAACAATGTTACTCAACAGTTACAATAGTGTTAATCAACAGTTACATCAATGTTATTCAACAGTTACATTAGGGTAATTGAATGGTACATAAGTTGTTTTTCATTTTTTCTTTTAGTACTATTTTTTTTTTAATTATACCAGTAAACAATACCATACAATAGTTCAGTAGATAACAAATAGTGTACTATAAATGTTATTTTCGGTGTAATTTGTTATTCAACAGTTAAGTACATACATCAATGTTATTCAACAGTAAGTTGTTGAACAAATTTGACATCATTTCTGTTCACTGCTGTTCAATAATTCCACTAATGTTGAACAAAATTTAAATCAGTTATTATTTTAAACAGTTTCATAAGTGTTATTCAACAGTTCAATGTTATTCAACAGTTACAGCAGTATTGTTCAACAGTTACATAATGCCACACTATTGCTGTTTTATTTTCTGTTTTGCTTAATCAGCAGTCTTGTAAACATAGATGTGTGTGTGTTTGTAAATTCATACCTATTTTGTTCAACAGTTACATCAATGTTAATCAACAGTTACATCAATGGTATTCAAGAGTTACATCAATGGTATTCAACAGTTACGTCAATGGTATTCAACAGTTACGTCAATGGTATTCAACACTTTCAACCTTTTAATATAAGGGTTCCACTAATTTACGATGTGTATAAATGTTGTACAAATATAACATTAATTTTATACACAGGGTATTTGTGGACTCTAGGAATATTACATATCAATAATATTCAATAGTTACATCAATGTTAATCAACAGTTAGTACATCTATGATATTCAACAGTTACACAAATGTTAATCAACAGTTACATAAATGTTAATCGACAGTTACATCAATGTTAGTCAACAGTTACATAAATGTCAATCGACAGTTACATAAATCTTAATCAACAGTTACATAAATGTTAATCAACAGCTACATCAAATTTGTACAAAGGTTACACCAATGTTTCTATAATATTTTAGATCCATTCTTATAGCACAACAAAAGGTATGGGACGTTTTCAATGTATGTCGTTTTATCTCAATTTTTTAAACAAGGGTAATTTTATTTTAAATTCTTTCAGTCAGTACAAACCTAAAGAAACATCACAGAAAAAATGGCCAATAATAACATACAATATATATAATTTATTTATTTGCAAAAAAAATACTTAATTTAGTTTTTCATATTTCTTGAAATGCAAATATAATGATTGAGGACCATTTTTTATGAATTGTTGTAGTTTTTGATCACAAAAAGGCGCTAAATAAATATTTATCGCGACAAATTTTATTTTTTTAGATAAAGGCGTATGTACAAATGGCAGAGAATAAATAAAAAAATATATCTTTTAGAATATTCAATTTTGAAATAAATATTTTTTTAAAGTTGGTATAGAAAAAAAAATCAGTATTAGTTACTTCAGTATCAATTTTTTTATCGCTGTGACAGATAAAATAAATAGATATAGATAAATGACACATGATTTTTGTTTCGATTTATCCCGACATTAAATCAATAAATTATTAAAAAATGCAACCAATAGGAGTGATTAAATGGAGAAGCTATAATGAATAAAAAATATCTAGTAGAATAAATTAATGGAATGATAAATATACATCGGGAGATTGAATGCCCTAAGTACTTGGGACTAAGAGATGTGCAGGGACGTAGAGTGAACAAACATATTATACAGTTTATTTACTTGTATAATACTACCTGCATAATGCACGCTGATACAAGTTACATGGAATTTATTGTTTACACTTCACTTATTGTTTTATTCCCCTATAGATATTGATGGTTGTATAGAATTCAGGTAAAGATGGAAACCCCCGTAATTTAAATTCGAAGAGAAATACATAATACTTTTGCTCAGAGCCGTCTATGGAATTAGAGGATTAGTAAGGTTTTATTGCACCCCATCAGGCAAGTGGCATCCAAATTCCCGATGTATAATAAATTGATAATAAATATCTAGATATTTTTATTTATTTATTTATACAAGTGCTTTAGCTTACTAGACAAATGAACAGGCGTGATATGCGATTGATTTTGTTTTAAAAAATCTTAGATATTTTAATTTATTTAATATATAATTTAGTATTGTGTAAAATTGGATATTAATTTGGTTAATTCCTAACTAGATTATTCTCTATGTTTATTTAAATTCATTCCTATGTTATTTATTAAATAAAATTGTATTTAATTTTCAAAGCAATTATAAAAAAAAATTAAGAATTAATTGTAGTAAAAGTTTTTGGTACTTTTTTTTGATAAGAGTCGCAAAGTTTTACTTTAAAATAAAACAATCCCAACTTTTTGTGTAAAACTTTTAATCAGTGTGTCTAGATTATCTACAACAGATGGCAGTAAATAATAAATGAGGTGGTCGGTAGCCTGGTTGGTAACGCGCTCGACTGTTAATCCAGTGAGCGCGGGTTCGATCCCCGATGTCGACTTACTCCACTTCACGACACAAGCTTTTCAAGCATAGTGCAAAGTGTACAAAGGTGTATTTGGGTTTATATCAATAAACCCAGATTCATTAAAAAAAAATGTTCAATATTTTTTTTGATAACACTTATTTTCAGTTGGTGTAACAAGTAAATATGTTTAAATATTAGAAATATATTTATAAATTCAGAAATATCTAATCAATTAATATATTTATGAATACAGAAAAAATAATTATTTAATTTTTAAATCAAAATTACTTATTGCTTTGAAAATTAAATATAATTTCACAGGGAAGGGATTGGATAATTATATATTGTTATATAATATTTTAATACAGCATGTATTACAAAAAGTCTATAAGTAATTACAGTAAATTAAATAATTTATTTTATTATTTTACATTTTGTCATTCCTAAATTACAGTAATATATTAATATGTAATTTTAAATGAGTCTAATACAGTAGGTTTAAATAATTTCATTATTTTATTCATAGTACATATTATGTAACTATGATTTTTTTATCATTTACACTAGAAAACCGACTATATTAGGTTGATCATCAGGAAGTTTTGCATACTTTATTTTCTCAGAACGTAAAACAAATAAAAATTGTTCAGTTTATTTTACAAAATACAACACGTAAAATTAAATAGTGTAAAAACTAAATTATGAGAGGAGTTCTGCATAGGTTTATTTAGATCACATTTTACAATAACCAGTTTATTTTACAGTGATGTAAAAAATACTGGTAATTATAATCTTAACAAATGAGCTGTTTTAGATTTTTTAATTTGTTCCCAGGTTTCTTTTAAACAGGTATAATTCACATTGTCGCTTATGATATTGTTATTGAGGGCTAACATTCTCATACAAAAGTTGAAGCAAAAATAGAACGATTTTTGCTCAGTGCATATGCCGCCTTAATTGCATCCAGCCATGGATATTTTTAACAGACTAAAGAAGACTAAATAGTCGATTTTCTAATGTAAATGCATATATCTTTTAGATTTCATATATAATTTTGATTAAATATCTTAGCACATTATTAAAGCTCAATTCTTAATATTATGAAGATCGTATTTACGAAAAATTCAATACAATCATTAATTGTGTTATTGTTACAGTTTTTTCTCAACAGATGGCGATAGGATCGAAAAATTGTTTAATGGCAGGATATTCTCGCTTCCGAAAATTACTTTAAATTAGAAAAACTAAGGGTACGATAAAATTTAATGTTGAATCGAGGTTTTTTTCTCGCGAAGTTAAAAAAAAGCTTTTTATTTTCAATCGTCATGTAGAAAATTGCCTCAAATGATAAGACCTTTTTACAAAGTCAGTAGACTCTTGGTAGGAACAGAAAACTCGTCAACAAACAATTTTAGACGACAATTATGATTAACACATCTATTGAAAATATTTGTAAACAAAATAATGGATCGTTTAAAAAACTGAATTTTAGATTATGGTCCCGTAAGTAAAATGAGAATTTGTGATAAATTTCGCTCTTTTCTTATGGTTAAAGTGAGTTCTGCCCTTTCTGCCTACCCGGCAATTGATATGGCATGATTTTTTTGATAAAGTAATTACTGAAATTATTAAGTTAAAAAATTAATAAGGTAAAATGAAAGACTAAATATTGAGTTAAAAAATCCACAAAAAAAACTTTATTCACAATCGCCTGATGATGAGGGTGCAAATCCTCGAACACTAGTCGCGTAATCTAAAGTCATTTTTGTGGATTTTAAACTAAATATTTAGTCTTTCATTTCACCTTATAAATGGACTTCCACCATGTACCGACAGTCGAAAACATCAATATTACTACTAAAGTCATTTTTGTGGATTTTAAACTAAATATTTAGTCTTTCATTTTACCATAAAAACGGACTTCCACCACGTACCAACAGTCAAAAACCTCGAGATTAGCAATGCATTGAATTTTTCGTAAATAACTAATTTATGTATACACGCATAAAAATTTGCATAATATGATGATATCAGTATTGAATTTATTATAAATTGTAATAAAAAAATGTTATTCATTTATGTAATTGTAATATTTGTAATAAATTTACACCATAATATTTTATTACAAATTAGTAATATTACAATAATTAATATGATTACACAATATGGATTATATTATTACAAATACATTTATTTATTTGATAATAATACTAGTGCAGTAATAAAAAATCAATTAAAAAACAAAACAATAAACACATGTTTAATATTTTTTTACAAATTTATTACAATTAATATTAAATATTATAATAAATATCACATTAAATACATTTATTAATTATAAATTTAGTATTTTTTTTCTAATTTTACTGAATGTTTTCTTTTTCATGTTATTCAATATTATTAGCCTTTATTTATTAAATTTTCTAATATTTGTTTTTTTTTTAAATACAAAACATCACCGATTCTTTCGTCAAATCATTTCACATTTTTGTTTTACGTCTTTTAGTATTTTTTTACAATTTCTAAAAATGTCACAATTCGTTAATATTTTCGCAAGATATTATCTAAGTATTATACAAAATTATTTTAAAATCAAAATTTTATATTTTTGTGAGAACATCGGAATTTTCTACATGTCATAGTTGAATGTAACAAGTAGTTATCTCAACAGATACACAGCAAAAGATGAACTGTCCATCAGGCTTATGACTGATCGTCGGCTGGCTTGATGTGATCACTTCACGCTTAAATAACATTCACCAATTCCAGTCCATCCATCTCTGCAACGGCCGGGAATCAAATCCAGACCTCCAACTTGACAAGCCGGTATTTTACCGCTATACTGTGACGACTGGTACTGAATGTTACTTAAGTGTAAAGTGATCACATTAAGCCAGCCGACGATCAGTCATAAGCTTGATGGAAGGTCCATCCTTTGCTGTGTATCTGTTGAGATATAACTACTTAAGATATTAGTATTTGTTTACAAAACAATAAAACCAACATTTGAAATTAGAACGCTTATTAAAATTTAAATTGTAAATAAATTAACATAACAAATAATTAACATAAATAGTATCTTGCTTAATATTTTGTTTACGTTTTTTTTAACTTAGGTACTTCACTTTTTTTCAGTCTTGTTAATTTTTTAATTTTAATTCGTGGTGTCGTTTGTCACTTAATTTTTTGAGACAATATAGTTTCTTTTTTTTTGTTTGTGTTTTTGTTTTTTGTTTTGTTTACATAAAATTGTTGTTGCTGTTGCTGTTTACCATATTTTTTGTTACAAACATTGTCTTGTACAGAGAAACGTGATATCTTTGAAGGTGGAATTGAATATTTGTCGGAAAAACTTTGTAATTTTGTCATCTGAGATGTTTCGCCTCTTGTGTGAACCGCGCAAAAGTCCAATGTTACTGGAAAATAAAATTATACATCATTATTAGTAAAATTATACATTTTATTAGTAAAATTATACATTTTATTTGTAAAATTATACATTTTATTTGTATAATTATACATTTTATTAGTATAATTATACATTTTATTATTAAAATTATACATTTTATTAGTAAATTTATACATTTTATTTGTAAAATTATACATTTTATTAGTATAATTATACATTTTATTAGTAAAATTATACATTTTATTAGTATAATTATACATTTTATTAGTATAATTATACATTTTATTAGTAAAATTATACATTTTATTAGTAAAAATTATACATTTAGTAAAAATATTTATTAGCACTGCAACATTGAGCTACGAATTAATGACAATTTTGTATTGATGATGAAAAAGCATGCAAGTATATTCAAGTTTGAGTAACAGTTTGAATAAAAATGAATTTGATAAGTGTAGTAAAAAACATAAGAATATAAGTGAATGTTTTGAGAGATTGATGAAAAGAAGCTTTTGTTATGTAATGCCAGAGATAAAAATATAAAAACAGAATAAATTGTAAAAAACAGAATTTACAAACTGTTGAAAATAGGATAATTATATTGAAAAAAAGAGAATAAATTCTAAAAAAAAGAATAATCATATTGAAGAAAAGAGAATTAATTGTAGAAAAGAGAATAAAGTGTAAAAAAAGAATAGATTGTAAAAAAAATAGAATTAACTGTAAAAAACCGGAATAAATTGTAAATAAAAAAAAACGGAGTAAATTGTAAAAAAATAGAGTAAAGTGTAAAAACAGACTAAATTGTATAAAAAATATTAAAATTGGTAACAATACGAAATATGTACAAAATTAACATAATAAAAAAAAATAATAAGAATGTAATAAATTCAAAATATAGAATGGAATCCATAATTCAAAAACGAATTTAAATTTAGAAAAACATTGCTTGATATTTCAATAACCAATCGTGTGACATTATTTCAAAAAACAATTCCACGGATTCGTTAAAAATAGACGGGCATAGATAATGTACTGAACATAGACAAATAATTCACATTACAGAGTCACATTCTGTATCCATTAATTTTCACTCAGCGAGCCAACGAGCGATTATCGCGCAAAGCAGAACGCATTTGGGTGATTGTTCCAATTGGAATTGTCAAACAGAGATAGAGATAGGAGAATACTAATAAGACTGAGTTGATAGATATACATCGAGATAGCGATATCACAACACTCTTCTTTGGTAGAAAGGGATAGACATATTGCGTGTTAATAAGAGTGAGTGAACAGCACGTGCGGACCATTCTATTATCTATGGCGAGCAAATGTCACCCAACAATTTTGTTGGGTGTTATTCGCAACAACCGAGCGTGTCAACTGTGCACATAGAACAGGTTGACTCGCACAACCGGGTGAAACCCACCGATAATGATGATAGAACGGCGAACAATAGAACCATAAACAATCGAGCGAATCGCTGAGTGAATTTTAACGGATACAGAACGTGACCCAGAAGCGAAACACGTGCACAGATAAAATTAATAAAAAATACTGAAAAAAATAAAATAGAAAGTGTGATTTTTCTGTGGTGACGTACCTAATCTCACATTGTGGACTCAACACACAACAACCGGGTAGATGGATGGGTACTCTAGCGAGAATAGACAATAATTATGGATTCCTAGATGACAGTTGGGATCAATGTTGCTATTTTACATGTATAGGGATGGGACAGGGTGTTCGGGAGATAATTTTTCTATGATTTTTCACTGTGAATTATAAAATAATATTAAAAAATCATTCTACTCCCTCACGCCGCATTCCTTGCGGGCTAGGCAGAGAGAACATTGCCAGACTTTCCTATCCTTACGCACACTTTGGGCTTCCGTCACATTTACGCAATTTCTCATACACTCTACGATTCCTTTTACTCAGAACACGTCCGTCCTTGAGAATCTGGTCTACATGGTCAAGCCATGTGGTTCTTGAACGCCCGCACTTCCTTACACCTCTTCTTTCTCCCAGGCATATTGTCTTTGTTATCCTTTCATCGTTCATTCTCTCTACATGTCCCAACCATCTCAAAATTGTTCACTTTAATTTTTTCACAACATTCGTTTTACATTCGCTCAACTCTCTGATCACTTGATTTCTTATCCTATCTCTTCACACATTCTCCTCAGCGATCTCATCGCGACAGCATTTATACCTGATTCTTCCTTCAGCCGTGTCCATGCCTCACTCGCATACATCAGTGTTGGCACCAGATTCAGATTAATTGAATACAAATGATTTTATTCTTATGATCATGGTAGGTTAGGCTAGTGTCTACAATGGAAAATACTACTTCTATGGTGTAAATCATGTCAGTTAGGTTAGGTTAGGTTATATTTGAGGTTAGGTTATCATTTTTGACAGCTAAGTTTTCACAGTTATGCTAATACAAGACTAACAAACAATGTTTCAAATGAGATAAGTACAGAATTTTGAATGTTGGATTTGTTAGGTTAGGTTACATTGACACATTATTGTTAGGTTAGGTTGATAAAACTATCTCAGGTTAGGTTAGTTTGAAACAATTATGTTAGGTTAGGTTGAATCAGCTATGTTTGGTTGATACAGTTATGTTAGGTTATATTTGATGCTAAGTTTGACAGCTACGCTTTCACAGAGAGCTAATACAAGACAAACAAAGTATGATTCAAATAACAAGTACACAATTTGGAATGTTGGATTTGTTAGGTTAGGTTGGTACAATTATGTTAGGTTAGGTTATGTTGTTACAAGGCGAATGAGTAATGTCTTTGTGCAACTAGAACACAACGGGTTTGCAGGTTAGGTTAGGTGAGACTAATGGCCGATCCTCCTCTCCTCAGGCCCAAGGAAGGGGGCCCACTCACCAGGGAAGTTGTTCCAAACAGCTTGTACCATCCTATTACGATGTTGGCCAAGTTGAGATCGTCCAACATGATTTGCGCCACGCCCATGAATACTTTCTTGCCTTCTATGCGACCGTAGTCACCCCACACTGTGACCTGGAATCATCAAATAGCAACAATTAATTCCTTGCAGGGTAGGGAGAATGGACGCAGCACCGGACACTTATTACTATACATAGGGAATTTGGATGCCGTTTTACTGCCGAAGTGCAATAAATCATCACTAATCCCCTAACTCCATAGACGGCTCGTGACCAAAAGTATTATTTCTTTTCGAATTTAGATTACGGGGGTTTCCATCTTTGCCTGAATTCTATACAACCATCAATATCTATAGGGGAATAAAACAATAAGTGAAGTGTAAACAATAAATTCCATGCAACTTGTATCTGCATGCATTATGCAGGTAGTATTAACAATATTTACCAAATAAATAAACTGTGTAATATTTTTGTTCACTGTGGTACTTTCAAAGTTATTTTTTGTTCAAGGAATTTACAAATATTGTAATTCTAGGAAAGTCATCTTGTAGTCAATAATTTCATCTATCAGTGTCTTCAGTTTCAAGACGATGCTCTCAGTATTGGCTGAAAAAATTATGTATCGCCAAACACATTTCACGCCAATTGATGCCTCAAAATTTTTATTTTTATACTTTTAGGGTATGGCTAGTGTCAAATAAGAATGACGTAGATACGTACTTGTAAAATGCAACCCTGAAATGCTTCTCTGAAGGACAGCTGCTGTTGGTAGAGTGGATCTAGTGTTCTCCGGGCTGTGGAGGTCTTAGCTTTAGCGACACACTTCTTGCCATTCACCAGGTAGACCTTGACATACGGGGCGGGAAGCACGCGACACCCGGCCTTCGCTTGAAGACCTCTGGCTCTAATTACTTCAACCTAAAAAAATACAAACACATTCACAAAGTGGAATATAAATATCACTTGCGGGGGTAAGCAGAGAGGATAGAATGCCTGACTACCCTATCTTTCACTTCTTGCTTCTGTCACATTCATGCAGTTCGTCATACACAAACTTCTGATTCATTTTACTTAAGTCCGTCCTTTAGGATCTGGTCGACATAGTCGAGCCAAGTGGTTCTCGGACAGTTGCCTTTCCTTACACTTATACTTTTACCCTCATATTTTTTTTGTCTTTCTGTCCTCAGACATTCTCTCCACATGCTCAAACCATCTTAACTTGTTTACTTTCATTCCATTTGTATTAGAGTCTGAAAGTTATTAACATTTAAAGTCTATGCTGGTGTTTTTTCATTGTCAAATCTTTCAACATGTCCAAACCAATACAGTGCTCTTACACTATCAATTTTTCGAACGATAATTGCGGCAACTCATACAAATCATATTGACTAACATTATTTCGCAATACATATATAGTAATTATTTTGGCAATGTTTAAAGCGAGACAACGATATTGCGTGCAAATAGGAAAAAGAGAATTGTCACGATTGTCACGGCGACATGAATTGCTGAATATCTAGTTGCCGCAATTATTACTCGAAAAATTACTCGTGTAAAGCACCTTTAGCAATTTATAAATGTTCGTAAATTAAAATATTACTAACCTCTAAAAATCCTTTCTGATAGCACATTGATAATTGAATATCTCCTAAAGCTGGTGAGCCTAGAACTTGTCTTCCGACGAGTTGTCCGGGCCCCAGGCCTTCTATGAAGTCGTGTAGGCCTCCGCCAGCGCCCCCCGGGCCCCCCGCTTCACTGGAGCCCCCGCTACTTGCGCCTCCGCCCCCTCTAACACCTGGCGACCATCTATATACACACAAAATTATAGGTTAGTTTAACAATGTCATGGTAGGTTAGGTGAGATTGCTAAATACTCTATTGAAAAGTTTGTGTCTATTCTACAACCCGAAAATATAGGACTTGTGACATCTCTGTGTTGTTCTGAGGAGTCCTAAAGGGTGTTATCAGTAATAGCAACAATAATTATTAAAATATTAGCACCCGGAAGAATTAGATGTCATGATCGGTTAGGTTAGATAACGAAACACTTTATTGAAGAGTTTGTGCCTGTTTTACAGCCCGAATTCACGGAGATTTCGACCTCCCTATGTTCTTTCTAGGAATATTAAAGAGTGATATTAGAAATAGTATCAATAACCATTAAAATATTGAAAACCCGAAAGATTCAGTATTAAAAAAAATGCGATAAACACATTTTTAGGTTAGGTTTATCAAATTCATAAACGCATTCCCATAAGCATTGAATCAATACAATCCACAAAACATGAATAACATTCAAAACTAAAGGAAAATAGAAAGACAGAGGTATGGAGAGAGGGGGGTCACAATTTAGTTAACTACGCTCCATTAATTCTACGTATTTACCATCCAGATATGTTTTAACGTATATGCAGTGGGTAAAATAATCCAATGCGCAATCTATATATCTGTAGATTTCTAAGTTTATGGTTATATGCGCCATTCGACAATTTTAAAAATGAATATTCCCTTACCTCAAGGTCACAAAATGATTTAAAAGTTCTGAAGAAATATAAAAATATATGATACAGTAAAAACCACTTAATGTGACCACAAATAATGTTATAAGTCGGTTAATATTATCATGTTCGGTTGGTCCCAAATCGGTCCATACAAAATTACTAAAAAATGCAGTTTTTTGTTATCAAATTTTTGTTATTCTTATCAACAATTCTGATAGGTAGTTATATCTCAACTGATTTACAGCAGAGGATGGACTTTCCATCAGGCTTATGACTGATCGTCGGCTGGCTTAATGTCATCACTTTACACTTAAGTAACATTCACCAATTCCAGTCCATCCATCTGCCGCGGTCGGGAATCGAACCCAGACCTCCAACCTAACAAGCCGGTATTCTACCGCTGTGCTATGAAGGTTGGTATCAGAGGCGCTATTAAACTGTCCACGGCCCTCTATTGAGATATTTTTTAGGTATTTTTTAGCGAATGATCCAACCAACTTTATATTACAATCAACTTTAAACATGTAGAAAAATTCCATTGACTTCACAAAGAAATTGTGATTTCAAAAATAATCTAACAATTTTGTTACTGTTATCAACAATTCTGTTATTTTTTTCATTTACCATAAACCAATACAAAATACTAATGTACCAATTTTTGAGGTATTTTATAATTTTTGATGTTAATGGTTTAAGGTTAATCAAAGCCAGCGATAGCATAGTACAAGCCTACATCCTCGAATTCCATCACCACCATGATTGGTGACGTCACCTTGTATCGGTGACAAACACCTTGCCTCGGTGACAAACACTTGGACTACGGAATATTTTTTCCCATACATTCTCATGGTGTAATCATCGTCTAATGTCAGTTGGGCATGGCCTCTATGAACAATATGACGTCGGCCTCGGGTTAATGTTATCAACTTTTATTGTTATTGAAAATTTCTAATCCCCATAACATATAGTGATCACATTAACTGGTCCCCACTGTATATTAAATTTAAAGACGGTTTCGAAGCAGACAACAACCAATGTAAAACACAACATTGCATTTTAGTTGTAATAATATCAAAATACTGGAAAATTACATGTGGATTAGTTTGAAATAAATAACAAACTCTAAAAAAACAAATTAAAAGTTGTTTATTCAAAATAAACTGTAAAAATAAATAATATTTATTTTAGAAATCAGTGATCCCCAATTAAAAATGTTCATTTTTTTACGTTTGGGTACATAAATTTACAGTGCGAACTTTTACAATTCATTTTTACTGTTTTCGTATCGTTGTCATTTTTATAAATCGTATTGAACAGTACGAAATCATAGAATAATTCATATATTTACAGTCCGTGTTTTTACAATTCGGTCTTTTACAGTTTATTGGTGTAGCGATTGCAGTTTTTGAATGATATATGCATTTACAGTTCAATTTTTTTCAGTTCAATCAGCAACGGTTCTTCTGTTTTACCGATAAATTTTACTTGAATACATTAAAAAATTACAAATTTTTATTAGGTAAGTACCTACGTAAAAATTAAATTATTCTCAAATGTACGGGGCACAATTCAAAGGAAACATGCGAAAGACTTGGCGTACACACGACAATACAATTGGGAACCACTGATTTGTGTGTAATTTTTTTTATTTAATGGTAAATTTTATATATTCATTCCATACATTTTAAATAATATAATAAAAATTTTAAATATAGTAAAAAACTAATATTTTGTATATATGGAATAAATAGATAAAATATTATATTAGGAATTATGTTTAAAATAAATAAATAAGTATTAAAAAAAAACAAATCATCAAAGATGGTATCACAATGCTAGGTACGAGACAGTAGGGATTTTAATTTATTTTATTAAGGTACGGATACATAAATAATTTTACTTTTTAGGTTTTTAGTTGGGTAGGTACACCAATTAAATTTAAATTGTTCTAAATACTGGTAACACAATCATTTATAACTATGGCAACACATGCATCCTGCAAAAATAATAAAATTTAAAAATTGTTCTATAATTCAAATTTATTAAATAGAATTTTGTTTCTTTTAATCGTTGATTCTAAATTAGAATAATTATAAACTATAGACTTTTATATTAAGTACCATTTATGGCGTACTCAATGCTAGTAGTGAAGTAAACTGATGCCTACAAACTGTCAAAGGTACGGGGAATTTTGACATTTTGTGGGCAACGTTTTCGAAATTTTGTTCTCATAGTTAAAAACTCTATTAGTTATGACGTTATTTAGGAATTAAGCAATAGTTTTAAAGATGTTTTAGTTTTTATGATTGATATGTTGTTAATAGTGTGAGTTTTGCGACTCTAAAATACCAAAAAGTGCTGAGCGTGAAATTGCGTCACTTCGTTTCTATTGAAAATACACGGAGTCAGAAGTCTAGTGTGTACTTAATATAAAAGTCTATGTTATAAACTAAATCTGACTTTTTTGCTTTTTACCACTTAACACAGATGGCTCTAAACTCTATATTTAGAGACATCTGTATATTGATGCGTTTGACATGATATTTTCGCAGGATTTTAAGAATAGACTACTTTCTTTTTTTAGTACACATCAGAGTACAAGGTCACAAAATGCTATGAAGCTCAGAAAAATCTGAAATAAATATATAATCAAATGATTTAATTGAATATTTTTATATATTTATACACACAAAAACTATTTTATATATAAATATTTTTGTTAAAAAATACAGGCCACAAGAAATAAATAATATTGTATAAAACACAAAACAAGCAGTTCTGAAAAATAAATATAAGTTGTAAATAAATAAATAAATATAATAAATAAATAATAAAGAGCGGATGAGACATTGAGATTTGTTTGTGTGGAAAATAAATTACGATATCATGACCGTGCTGTAAAAGACACATAAAACATTCAAATTGTATAAATTAATAACACTTCCGTGATCTATTGGACGTTTTTGACAATGAATTCGACATTTATGACAAGTTTGACATTAATGGGAATGTATTTGACATTCATGTAAATGAATTTGACATTTGTGACATGTTCGTCATTTTTGTCTTATATTTGACATTCATGTGACTGTATTTGACATTAATGTGAACGTATTTGACATTCATGTGAATATATTTGACATTCATGTGAATGCATTTGACACTCACGTCAATGTTTTTGACATACATGTCAATCCATTTGACCTTTCTGTCAATTAGTAAATTTTGAAGGTTTTCACGGTGTGCGATTGACATTGTTTCTTGATTTTCGGGTAAACCGTGTGTAGATAAACTCTGGTGTCTTCCACAGAAGAAACAGAGGAAGACACCAGTAGGAGTGTCGAAACGTCGATCAAGTTTATCTACACACGGTTTACCCGAAAATCAAGAAAAAAATTCTGTCAATTGGTCTCAGACAAAGGGCAAATTTTTAATAATAAATAAATTTTAATGTCAATTAATTTTTACATTGTCAATGCATATAGACATTTTGATGTCAATGAATTTAAACATCACCAAGTGTTATTAATTTAGACAAATACTTTTAATTACATGGCAGACATTTAGATATTCAGAAAAAAAGTTATTAGTGTGGTTTAATATGAGAATTTGCAATTGATTTTAAGCAAATAATATGTACTTGTGTAACTATATTGTCCTCAGCATCACAAAATCTAAATAAACGACAAAAAAGTATCCTCAGTGTCACAAAATATAAATAAATGTGACAAAAATGTGTTCGTAGTGTCACACAATTTAAAATAACCGTAACTTTGTGTATTTTTTGAGTACATATTGCAAATTCTCACATTGTTAAGAAAATAAAGATCACAATACAGAGTTATTCTCATAATTAATTTACACACAGAAAACACCAAGAAACAAGTAGCGAGAGCTGTAAAAGATTATTTAGGTTAGATAAGTGGACGGTGAACTAAGAAAATATTTCTCTGCTTTAAAATATCGCGTTTTATGGCACTGGAACCAGTCCAATAAGTGTGATAAATAAATACATTTAAGTATGTCATTAATTCTAAATAGTTGTCGTTGTGTCGTCCTCAATGTCACAAAATCTGTAGCGATGTAATAAAAATCTGTAACCTTATAGCTCTGACATAAGTGGGATAAAGCAGGTAGTCGTCCATTCTCTGTCACACTTTTATGACTGCGTTCGACAGTGTGAAATAATTTGACTATAGTGTCAAGCTTTTTTCCCCAGTGTAACAAAATCCGAATAAATTGCCACAGTTTGTCCTCAAGTGTCACAAAATCTAAATCAATGTGACAAATTTTTAGCCATAGTAGAAATAAATAGCAAAGATTCTTGTTATCAGGTAATTAATTCTTATTTAATGTCGGACGTTTGGTTTTCAGTATCACAGAATCAATGTAAATGATGCAGTTTTGTATTTACCTATCTAAATATGACTGGATATGCAGCTAGACTAAAGTGACTGATGTGGTTGAGAGGATAGCGGTGCAGAAGTGGAGATGGGCGGGGCACATTGCAGGAATGCAGGACGACAGATGGACGAGGAGACTGCTGGAGTGAAGACCAAAAGGGCGACAAGAGACCACAAGGGCGACCACCTACCAGATGAATGGACGACATTAAGAGGTTTGCCGGACCCCAGTGGATGGGAATCGCACAGGAGCGGGGGAAGTGGAGGAGGAGAGGGGAGGCATGTGTCCTGCAGGAGGCAAACGCGGGCTGAAGATGATGATGATACATTAATAATTTGTCTTTAGCGCTAAAAATTCTAAACAAATGTCAATCATATCAGATCCATTTAAAAAAAAAATATGATCAATTTGATTGATTTATAAAAAGTGATTAACCAACATTTTCTTAGTTCACCATCACGCTCAGTCCTTTTGCAGCACGAAGTCGGCAAAATTAATAACAGATGGGACTCTATGCAGTATGATACCTTAGGGTGAGGTGTTTCAGAATATCAGGCGTCCCCCCCGCCACACCTGACGCGTCACCCCCCTGGCCCCCCGAATAGGTCCCCCTACGTGGTTTTCCTCTATTTATCAAAAAACTGTAACAGATAGAAGGAAAATGTTAAGGACAAAAATAGTCCTTAATAAATTCTCTACAAAATAGGTAAAGCACATTTTTTGATAGGACTAGTAATTTACCCGCAATAGCCGGTGAAAATATCGTAATTTTTTAATAAGAACCAAAAATTTTTTATTTTACTCAAATTGCTGAAAATTCATAAGAGCTACAAGAAAATGGTCAAAGAATGAATTAATTGCTATAGTTTTAGCTATAAAATGAGCTATTATTTATTTTTGCACGGCTCATAGTTTTTGAGTTATAACATAAAATTCCAATGACAGAAGTCTTAAAAATGGAACTTTTCATACAATTTGTATTGAAATGCTGTGATATTAAAATTTAGGTTACGCCTGTTTTTCACAAGTATGTGAAAGATAAAAAATGTATTGGAGTATGACTGGATTTTGTAAGTATTTTAAGGTATAATTCTTTAGAAGTTCAATACACTTTTGCCAGCCATATTTCAAAGCCGTATCCCAGTTTTGCAGAAGGATTCGTCAAGATCATTAAAGAAGAAAATTTAGTGTATGTCTGTGTAAGATACGAGGTTCGGCTGAACACTTCGTAGCCCTGAGAAAAAAATGTACAGACCAGTTTAAGTTCATTATTGATATAGATAATTTAAACTTCATTAGGGCTATTTACAAAATTTGAGATCGATAGGACGACGCTGGCACTCTTGGCACCATTTTTATTTCAACGTGTTTGACATTTTTGTGAAAATGTGAAATTGTCAGCTGCGATCCGTGATAAAATATTATTTTATCTAAGGTCATAGACCGACACGAACCATAAAAGAAATATCGGGTTCATTAATGGAGTCTGTTCCATCATATGCCATGATTAGAAAGTAAGTGCCAGATTTTGAATGGGCACAGCAAGGTGTCAAACACAACCCTTGAAGCGGAAAGCAATAAAATGCAGTAGTTCTGGAGAACGTCGATAAAGACATGGATTAATTTTTCAAAGATCGCGGAATTATTAGTTAGGTGATAGCAGAGATTCCAGTGATCTGATTTTAATCAGTAGTGTTCATCTTAACTTCAGAACAGGACTTGTACAAACCCTCGAATCGCCGGGTGCCAATGCTTTTGACCCATATCCTAACCTTGAGGAATCCTTCTGGAAAACTGGGATAATGGCTTTGAAACATGACTGGCAAAAGTGCATTCAACTTCGAAAGGATTATATCTTGAAATACTAAAAAGACCCAATCATACTCCAATACATTTTTTATCTTTCACATGCTTGTGAAAAACAGGCTTAACCTAAATTTTAATATCACAGCATTTCAATACAAATTGTATGAAAAGTTCCATTTTTAAGACTTCTGTCATTGGAATTTTATGTTATAACTCAAAAACTATGAGCCGTGCAAAAATAAATAATAGCTCATTTTATAGCTAAAACTATAGCAATTAATTCATTCTTTGACCATTTTCTTGTAGCTCTTATGAATTTTCAGCAATTTGAGTAAAATAAAAAAAATTTGGTTCTTATTAAAAAATTACGATACTTTCACCGGCTATTGCGGGTAAATTACTAGTCCTATCAAAAAATGTGCTTTACCTATTTTGTAGAGAATTTATTAAGGACTATTTTTGTCCTTAACATTTTCCTTCTATCTGTTACAGTTTTTTGATAAATAGAGGAAAACCACGTAGGGGGACCTATTCGGGGGGCCAGGGGGGTGACGCGTCAGGTGTGGCGGGGGGGACGCCTGATATTCTGAAACACCTCACCCTAAGGTATCATACTGCATAGAGTCCCATCTGTTATTAATTTTGCCAACTTCCCCATACATTGATTTCCTAAAGTGACTGAACAAAGTATGACTAAAGTATTCTAAATTAGACAATATAGTGGGTAGGTACACTTAGATATATTTATAGTGGAGTAGTAATAATATTCAGATGTAGAAATATAATAAATTCAGAAGTAAGCTTGTGAGAAGAAGATATTCTGGAAGAAATTATCATAGTTTGGAAGATTTTTACGTTTTTCCTTATTATTTCGTATACAAAAATCATAGTCTTTTTTGTATTTTCATAATCATGTTTTTTAACCTTTTTTGTTTACCTATACATAAAGTATTATGCCTTTTCGTAACATATTTTGTAGTCTTTTTTCTTTTCATGGTATAGTATTTTCTAACCTTTTTATACTTCCATGATATATTTTGAACCCTTGTTTGTATTTTCATTCATATTTTAATAAATGGCACCCATTTAATTTTTTACAAGAACGTTGGGAATGATCTAGAGTAAATGAGGATCCTAATACATTTCTAAATCTAATATAAATGAATGTATTTTTAGTTCGTTTGCTCAAAGTTCCTATATGAAAAATTGGGAGGCAACTAGACATTTGAATAAAAAATATTACACACAGAGAGACGACCGATAATCAGCATTCATTAAAATTTATCATGATTAATATTGAATACAATAATTTATCAAATATAAGAAATAGGTGCTGACAGTTGCACAGAGTGTGACGGATGCGACAGATAAAGATCATAGAATAAATTGGACAAATATGCAAAAAAGTTAATTTTGTATCACTGATGATATTATTTCAATTATAATGTTAATTCTACCTTTTTGCATATTTCTCCTAGCTTTTTTTTAATTTTAAAAAGAGGATTTTATTGTATTGGAGGAAGAAGGATAGATATACATTCACAATCATGGCTTCTAACATTTTTTTTAAATTTATTTTTTTACTATTTTTAAGGAATTTGGTAATATCTTTAATTCCAAATTAATGTATGTAGAAGCCATGATTTAAATAAAAAATGATGAAAGAAAGTAAAATGCAAGCAACTTATAATAAGGATTATAAAGTGTCCAATTTCTAAACAATTATAACACAGAAATTTTAACGAAAAAAAAATAGTTAAGTTGTGTACAATTAGTGTGCAATTTTATCAATTTTGGTGCGACACAAAATAATTTAGTAATTACGTAATGTGCTGTTTTTGGATTTTTTGTAATAAAAAAAATAAACAAAAATTGAATGGCAAACAAAACATTGACAAAAATTAAAAAAAATATATATATGTGCGGACTCGTTCTCACAGTGTAGCACACTTTTCGTGATGTCTTCAGGTTTCATCACTTGCTAAGTGTGATGGTTACTCATTCCGTTTTTTTTTAATTTCATGCAAAATTCATTCAAAATTGAACTCGCAATTTTGGCAATGTGTCAAATTATTTTGACAAAGCTTGCAAATTATTAATTAAATTAATTTTGCTACAAATACAATCGTTATAAATTTTAGATAAAGCACGAAAAATAGCAAATCAGTCATTAAAATTAAGCTGTTTTCGATGAATTTTTATAGCAATTTGAATACAATTCAAGCATTTACCCACAATTGTAATCATTAACAAAAACATAATTAAAATAAGTAAAAAATGCAGTGACAAAAGGATTGATTTTAATGTTAATTAAGTTAGGTTAGGAAAGGTAAGGTTAGGTTGGGACGTGCTTTTTTTAGTTAAAATACAACTTATTCACAATAATAATATGAGGATCATACATCTAAGCGATGGATAATAGGCCTGTCCAATAAAACTTATAATTTAATCTTTATATTATTATAATTTGTCCAAAACTTAATTATGTCAATTACCTAATCAGTGCTTTATTTTAATCGCCATTAAATCTTTATTCCTCAAACATTGCTGAATTATATATTGTCCAATTTTAAAATAAATTGTAATCTTTCCAGTGCGGACGCTTAACTATTTTGAAGTGTCCAAATGTCGGTAATTACATCCATATCTTCCTTGTTAACAACAAGATTGTATATCAAAAATTATAAAGTGCCAGTTTTTATTTAGCATTTATTTTACCTTGATTTCAAAATGTCCATTATCTGTGAATATTAAAGATCCAATTTTCTGCATCAATCCACATAAATTATATATTGTCCAATTCTTTCGTAATTATAAAGTGTCCAATTTTCCGTGATTATAAAGTGTCCAATTTCGAATTTTCTTCCATAATAATTAATTTATAAATTTTGTTTCATTGAACAGACCAATTATAAAGTGCCAAATTAGAATAATATATAAATTTCCAAAAATATAACATTGAGAAGTAAAAATAAAACATTGTAGTAATTTAGATTGTAACGATAGATTATGGTAAAACAGAGAAGTTGGTATACAATCGTGCAGATAATAATATCCCAAACAAGCGTTTTGTACGATATATAATTTGGATTATAATTATTGTTTAAATCTTCATTTGTTTTATTTTGTTTTTGTTTTTTAATTACTTACAATGAAGTATCAGAACTAGATATAGAGGCGAGACTAGGCGCTCGGGGCGAGTTAGGTTGGTGTTGGCCGTACGATGTAGAGGTGGACGCCGGTAGAACTTCTTGCGAACGCTGAATGCTGCCGGCGGAAGCTCTCTTGCGGCCCCAACCTCCTGAGCTGGCGACTTCTAGATACGTTGCGGACACGATACATACACACCAATTCAGTAATAATAATATATATACACACAGAGTAAAATACACTCACAACAAATATATACTTACACTTTATTTTTGTAAACCAAAAATTTTGTAAATTTGTTAAAAAAAAATTTTGAATTGAAATATGAGGGTCGCCACCCATCACGTCGCGTCGAAGAGTGGGAGGGGCGCAAAGTGTGGAATACGAGAGAAGGGATAGATAGAAAGATAAACAAGTTAAAAATTGGACGAATGTGACAGAAGCGAAGAGTGTGTGGGAGAATAGATAGTTTACATTTTATTAAAACGTCCAAAAGGTTGGACGATTGGACAAAAACAAATTTATAAAATTTCTGGTTTCATTAATTTGTGTTTTCGACATTGATTTCTAATTAATATAACAATAAAATACATATAAACATTTAAAACTGTAGTTGGAAAGTATGCTGAAAACATCAAAAAATAAAATATATATAGAGTAATAATCTCAACAGATACACAGCCAAGGATGAACTCAGCCCATCACTCTGCCACAGCCGTGTTTCGAACCCAGGACATCTAATCTGAAATACCTGTTCGCTACTGCTGTGCTAAACAGGCGAGGCGACTGAGGCGAGATAAAACGGAGGTATATTGTTGTATTACCGAGATCTGTTGAGATTAGGGTAAGTAATTGACAATGACCATATATCATATTTATTATCATTAATATAAAATAAAATAATATATTAAAAAACATTTAATAGAAATGTATGATGTGTTTTAATGTGTGTATGTGTATTGCAAATAAATATTAATACACAAATATTAAAATTAAAACAAATAAACAAACGAAAAACACATTTATTAATTTACAAAAAATATATTTTGTAAATAATATAAATTTTACAAAACTACGTACTTTCTACAGTTTCTATGAAATAATATTTTTCAACAGCTTTGTTTTTAAATCTAAACTTTAAAACTAAAATTAACTACGATTAAAATGAAATATGTAAGTAGGTATGTATCAAAAAAGACAAAATTTATTTCGAAATGTCTAAATTGAATAGAATTGTAAAATTTATTAAGATAAATTTATATCCCTAACAAAATTTATCCAAATAAATTTATATCAGTCGCAAAATTTATCCAAATAAATTTATGCAAGTCACAAAATTTATTGTGATAAATTTATGTCAGTTATGTAATTTATCCATTTAAATTTACATCAATTTTTTATGTAATTCTACACAAAATTATTACATAAATTTTCTACTAAATTAAAATATTTCCTAGATAATAAAAGTAAAAAACCAAGCATATTTGCCTAAATTTACTACTATTTATAATTTTTTAAATTTAAAATTAAATTCTGTTAAATATTATAGATACATGCATAATTTAACAATTTTATCTATTGTTAATGTTCTTAATAGAATATTTTCCTGTAATTTAATAATAAAAAACACTACTAAATTTATGTGAATAAATTTATCTAAATAAATTTATTGCCTTAAAAATTTAAAGTCTAAAAATCTAACACATCCCTAATATCTACAAAAATAAATACCTACGAAATGTTAAAATTTTATTTAAAAAAAATCTTATCTGTCTCATACCTATGCATTATTAAAATTAAATTTATTTTACCACCTTTGATGCTCATAGGGATGGGAAGAGAAGGGTTGGGAATATCATAATAAATTTTATAAGAAATATTGAATTAAATTTTATTTATGCATTTAAAATTTAATTATTAACAAAATCACATGAGTCATAATATAGTATCAAAAACAGCAATCTGGTCTCAGACTGATTCGGAGTAAATTGAAAAAACATTTTATCTAAATAGGTATTGTTGCCTCTCATATATTGCAGATTGGTGTATTGCACTGAAACCAAGTGACTTGTTATATGAAATATTTATATGGGTTATGGCTGCTTTTGTTGCCATGTTAATATCTTACAATGTGTAGTTTTACAATAGGAACATGCACCACATTCTTACACTCAATTTACGCAAAATTGACAGATTGCTGTTTTTTGATATATATGTTTTTTGATACTATAAGCCTCAGATTCTATATTTTTTTAATTTGAATATTTTTCGGTGTTGTCAGCTTCGAAACTCCATCCGTGATAAAATGTCAAAAAAATCAAAGTTGCCAGAAATAAAAATATCTATTTCTTGTGAGAAAAATTGAGTATCTACATGTCGTAGTTGAAATAACAAGCAGTTATCTCAACAGATATACAGCATAGGATGAGCTTTTCATCAGGGTTATGACTGATCGTTCGCTGGTTTAATTTGATCACTTTCATCAATTCCACATATTATTCTATACGACTATCAGTCATAAGTCTGCTGGAAAGTCCATATTTTTCTAAAAATATTTATTTTTAAAAAGGTATTACTAAATATTTTTATATATGGCAACTTTAATTTTTCCTGTAAATTTTATATGAGGATCGGACCTGTCACCATCGGCACTGCCTTCTCCGTCACTAGAAGCTGAAGATCCTCTCGAGAGTCCTCCAGGAGGTCGGAGTTCTCCGGGTACGACCTCTTCACTCCGATGAACCGTGAACGAACTTTTTCCCTTCTTTCCGAAACCTAACCTACGCTTACGGCCTGAGTAGCCAAATATTAAAATAAAAAAAACATTTAAAAAACATTTTTATCATACTGAATTTACATACATTTAACTTAATTGCATAGACTATTAAGTATACCTAGATGACGTTCTCAATGCTAGTAGTGAAGTAAACTGGTGCCTACAAACTGTCAAACCGTATGGAGAATTTTGACATTTCATAGGCAATGTTTACAAAATTTTGTTCTCATTGTTAAAAACTGTATTAGTTATAACGTTATTTAGGAATTAAGCGATAGTTTTAAAGATGTTTTATTGACATTTTGTTAATAGTGTGAGTTTTGCGACTCTAAAATACCAAAAAGTGCTGAGCATGAAATTATTGCGTCACTTCCTTTCTACATGGAGTCAGACGTCTAGGGTACTTAATATAATAGTCTATGCTTAATTCAAGAGTTTTTTCATTGGTATAGTACGTTTGCTAGCGAATTCTTTCATTCTAACCTAACTGACAATTGAGATGCATGAGATTGCAGTATGAAACCCTCATATGTTTTACACACAGATGGAACCTTATTAGTCTCTAGTAGTTATTTACACACACTACACCACTTTAGGGTCATATTGTTAATTACTGTACTCATAGAGTATGTCGGTTAGATACATTTTACAAGCAAATCAAAAAAATCTCAAATTTAATGTCCATTTGCTTTGAAACTTGTTTCCTATGGAATCACAATTTTTTATGGTAGTTTCACTTTTAAAACAGAACAGCACCACTTTTTTGTATATAAAACTTTCAAAGGTAGTGTGTCTAGATGATTAACAATACTTAGATGGCGGTAACTTTTAATACAAGGATTGTACAAAACTGCAAACATTAGCATTGGCATTATACCAATGAAAACTCTGCGTGAAAATAGACGCCTGTGCCTATATCACAAAATATTGGTCTCTGCCCACCCTTTTCATATTTTGTGATATTGGCACACTCGTTTTAACTTAACATATAAATAGAGACTAGAAAAAAGATTCACGAATCATTTTTTTAAATAATTTGCTTTCCTAGAAAAGTGTAAAATAACACCACTTTTCCCAAAAAAAGGTAAAATAACACCATTTTACCCAAAAGAGTGTAAAATAACACTGTTTTCCCAAAATAGGGTAAAATAACACTGTTTTCCCATAAAAGGGTAAAATAACACAATTTTCCCCAAAAAGGGTAAAATAACACAATTTTCCCAAAAAAGTGTAAAAATAACAGCACAATTTCCCAGTCTCTACATATAAATGACTTCAGTTAATATTTGAGAAAATAAATTAGTATTTGAATTTATTTATTATTAATATATAAGATATTTTTTTATATAAAAAGGATCTGGGCTTGCATACACAAACCCAAATACTTCTCTGCACACCTTGCACTAGGCTAAAAGCCTGTATCGCAAAGTGTGGAATACATCGCCAGTGCGGGGTTTGAACCTGGCACCTCCCGCTTGAGAGACTGCCGCCCAAACCAACTGCGCCAACCATGTACTTTATTTATATTAATTTATTTGACTAAGGGGTTTATACAACACAGCACACACACACTAACATGGCAGCAATGTGCATCGGAAACAAACACCCTTGCAAAGCATTCAAATTATAATATTATATATATTTTGCACACAAATAAATTTTGCTAGAAATATTGCAAATAAATTATAAAATAAAACTTTATTTCACAGTCTCACCACACAAACAACACATCTCATAAAATTTAACACACATAATCATTTATTTTCTGTATTACTTGCGAAACAATACATCATTCACTTAATAGTATTTTGAATTCATTGTAGTACACTTTACACTAAGCTATAAAAGCTTGTGTTGTGAAGTGGAGTAAGCATTGGGACTACCCGCTTGGTAGGTGAGCACGTTCATGACTTGGATACTGTCCATCTTAAATAAATTAAAGTAGACTCATTCACAGTAATAATTTGTACAGAAAAGCTTGTATTGTAAAGTGAAGTATATAACAGTGGGATTCGAACAGGCTACTGATTGTGCCATCGATGTATTCCCACTGTTTTAAAAAGTATGCCGAATTTTTTTTCTATTCAATACTCCACACACACATACACACACGTACATACACATACGCACTGTCACACGCTCGTGCATACACACAATACCTAGTTTACATATTGCAGTTGCAAACACAATTTGTATAAAATCTAAAATGCTGTGGAACTTTGTAGAAACACACATTTGAAATAGTCTTACTTTGAATAAATACTGTCACAATGTATTGTTTGTATTGTCATAATGTACAGTTTGTATTGTTAAACTTCTCTTTCGTATTGTCACAATATATATTTTGTAATGTCACAATGTACACTTTGTATAGTCACAACGTGCAGTTTATATTGTCACAATGTGCAGTTTGTACAGTTTGTATGGTTACAGTGTACAGTTTTTATCGTAAAGTCTGTTTTGTATTGTCACAATTTACAATTTGTATTGTCATAACATGCACTTTGTATATTCACAACATACAGTTTGTATGATCACAATGTACAGTTTGTATCTTTAAGTGTCTGTTTTGTATTGTCACAATGTATGTTACATTGTTACAATGTCTGGTTTGTATTTTCACAATGTGCAGTTTGTTATGCCAAATGTCTGATTTCTATTATCAGAATGTCTAATTTGTATTGTCAAGTGTTTTGTTTGTATTGTCACAATGTCTGATTTGTATTGTTATTATGCACAGAATTGTGATGATGAGTTAAATCTGTATTGCAAGATTTGGTGGGTGTTTGACCTTGTTGTTTCGTATTGTTTTTTTCCACAAAATTCCACATATTTGGTGTATAATACAGAAAACAATAAACAAACATAAACACATCAATACCCTACCTTGCTTGGAAGTATTCTCCATGTTCCACATATAGTCTTGTTCATCCATTTCTTCATTGGTACTTGCAATCAACTCTCTTTGTAGTCGACTGTATTGCAAACCTATAGTGTTGTTAATCTCTGCTGTTTTACATACAAGACTTATTTGTACGCTTTTTGTCAGATATTATCTATCTATCCGAAGTCTGCGATAGTATAGTACAAGCCTACATCCTCGAATTCCATCACCACCATGATTGGTGACGTCACCTTGTATTGGCGACAAACACTTAAACTACGGAATATTTTCTCCCATACAATTTTGATGGTGTAATCATTGTCAAATGTCAGTTGGGCATGGCCTCTATGAACAATATGGCGTCGGCCTCGATCTATCTATCTATACCCTCATGCCGCGTCCCTTGCAGGGCAGAGGACAGAGTGCCAGACAGCCCTATCCTTACACACACTCCTAGCCTCCGTCACATTCATGCATGCATTCATACACGCTCTCTGATTCCTTTTACTCAAAACGCGTCCATCCTTTAGGGTCTGGTCGGACCAGGTCAGTATTATGATGTAGAGTATGTACGCACATTGACATATCAAAAATTTCTAAAAACGGGAGACCTTAGATCTCGACAACCATTACTAAATATGCTTTGGAGAAAAAAACGAGTAGATACATTGAACCTTTATCTAGGGAATAACCGTAAAAGATTTTTTATATCTTCTATAGATTTCTCAGAAAAAATCTGAAAAACACTTCTAATCTTTTTTCCGAAAGACAGAAACTCGTTTCCCGAAAGTCACGGAGAATTTTTTTTGTGTTGATAATATGCATTAAAATCTAAGGAATGACCGTAAGAGTTTTTTGATTGAAGCGAAACTAACTCCATTAAATGGTAAAAACGTTATTGTTCATACGATTTTGAACCTAAATGCCGTGGGAAATGACCGTGACGTCATAGTTGGGTCGCGAGCCTTAACAGGTAATGGAAAACAGCAGAGATTAACAAGCAGGTCCGTACAGTCAGAATTATCAAAAAATTATTGATGTAAAAGAATCTGATTACAAAAAACAAGAAGAGAAATGGATGAATTGCTTTCCATTCTGAAAGCCGTCGACATTGGAACTTGGCGAATACGATTAGAGGGAGGTTTTGCATGGTTTTGTGATCAATCCTATGGTTTCTATTTCAGAGTGTCTTTTAAATTGTGGTGGTAGCATAATTCATAATTCAAATCTTCATAAAAATAAAAAGAATGGTTGTTATTTTGACAATTGATTATAATTTGCCACCATTTTGAGGTTATGGTACATATTCAAGATGGCGGCTTAAAAAAACAGTAGAGTTTAGTACAACTACTGTCAATTGAGTCGTATAATATCAAAAGCAGTAATCTGATCTCAGACTGATTTGGAGTAAATTGTAAAATACATTTTATCTAAAAAGGTGTTGTTGCCTCTCATATATTGCAGATTGGTGTATTGCACTGAAACCAAGTGACTTGTTATATATGAAATATTTATATGGGTTATGGCTGCTTTTGTTGCCATGTTAATATCTTACAATGTGTAGTTTTACAATACGAACATGCACCACATTCTTACACTCAATTCACGCAAATTTGACAGATTACCATTTTTGACACTATACGACTCGATAATCTACTGTTGTTTTTTTTGCTAAACCGCCATCTTTTGGAGAATGGTAGAAGCTAATAAGCTGTCAAAATAATCACCATAATGAAACGTAAAAATAACATATTGGACAATGCAAGAAAATCAACATAACTGAATCAGAGCTATTTTTCCATCTTTCTTTCCATTTTAAATTCACTGTATTTTTTACTTTAAAGTCAGACAAATATATTAAATATCTGTAATTTTTGAAAATCACAACTTACGTTTTGTGAGAACATCATAATTTTCTACATGTCATAGTTGAATATAACAAGTAGTTATCTCAACAGATATACAGCAAAGGATGGACTTTCCATCAGGCTAATGACTGATCGTCGGCTGGCTTAATGTGATCTTAATGTAAATTAGCGAACTTTACATCGAGAAAAAATTGCGTATACCTAGCTGAAATGCTGGTGGTGGTAAATTTTTGTCTATGGCTTTATTCGTTAGGACTTCCTACATTTATACAGGTTCCCTAGCTATATCTGTTATGAGATAACTACTTGTAACAGTATTTGTTTTTGATCGAAAAAGAGCTCCGATTATTGTTTTGGACTTGTACCTAATGCTGTATATTTTTATATGGGGAAATAACAATACAATAATTAAACACATTATTGCCAGCAAATAAGCAAAACCCAATAACCAATAATCAGACAATAGTACAATGTCGATCAGCAGTATCCAATACTAATTTATTTTATAAGCAATTCCAATAGATTCTGATTGAATTGAAATTATAAAGTTGATCAAAAGTGCTCCCAAAAAAAAATTTTAATGTTGATCAAAAGGGCTCCAACAGAAAAATTATTGAGGTGATCGAGTTTTTTTTTTTAATGAATCATGGTTTATCGAAATGAATCCAAATATGTACATCTTTGCACACTTCACAGTAAGCTTGAAAAGCTTGTGTCGTGAAGTGGAGTAAGTCGGTATCGGGGATTGATACCAACCAGGCTACCGACCACCTCTGATTCTAATTGAATTGAAATTATAAATTTGATCGAAAGTGCTCCCAGAAAAAAATTACAATGTTGATCAAGAGGGCTCCAATAGAAAAATTATTAAATTGTGTCTTCACCCCAACTGTTTTTGTGATTTTTTTCAATATTATTAGAAATTATATATTTGATCAAAAATAAAAATTACTTGACAAAATTTGGATACCACTGATCGTCAAACAGGATTATATGAATAATACAATATGTATAATTTCATGTAGTAAGTTGGTAGCAATCACTTAGGTTGTGTGCGGGGTCTATATCAGTCAAGTCACTAAAATCGGAGAATGGATTATTTTTCTGATCGAGTCAAAACGAACATCAAAATTTATTCGGTTTAATCACATTAATAATTCTGATATTGAACTTGATCAGAATCAGTTTAATAATTATAATTATAAGCGATCAAGTCAATTACATAATTTAAATAGGTACTCAACTCGGTTAGAATATTTCTTTTTTGATCGGAATTAATATATTGATTATTTTATTTACTTGACCAAAATCAGTCTAATAACTGTTTTAGTTTCGGATTGATCTCGATCAATTGACTTAATAATTGAGTTATTTGACTCGATCGATCGACTTAATAATTCCATTATCCAACTCGATCATTTAGATCAATTTTAGTGACTGTCAATAAGGTAATGTTTGTTGTTTAGGGAATCGTGCTTTTTGGAATTTTCGACAGGAGAGCATCTAAAAAGCAAAACGTTGATTTTGTTATTTTTATTTTGTACAATTTGTTTAATATTTATATTACATTGTAATTTATTCTAAAGTAACCTAAATCTTGTAGAATTAATATATTTATCGCTACATTCTGTGTTTTTTTTTCTATTTATTCAAATAAATATCTTACATCTGACTCATTCTGATATGATGAAAGTAAAGATTGTTGTGTTGTTAGATGATTTGTAGTTTTTTTTTCTGATTTTTTGAAGATGAATTTGTTTGGTCAAATCTATCAAGTCACTTGTAAGAATTCTATGTTGTTAGATGAATTTTCCTTAAAAATTACTTAAGTTTTAAGAGTTTGAAAGAAAAGTGATTGTAAAATTATGAGTTTGTTTGATGAGTCGGTTGTTAGATAAAATTGTTCTGTTGTTAGATGATTTGGAATCATATGGTTGTGATATTTTAACTATTAAATCAATTGTCATTATTTGTATGTTTTTTTAGCCATAAATGTAGGTATATCATAGAACATTGGATAGACCAGAGTCAGAGATTAAGTTCGCGAGAACTCAGGTGTTGAAGTGTCTCAGGAGAAAAATTGTGAATGTCTTCCATTAAGATAAATAAAATTGGCGTTCAAAAAATATACGGAAAAAAGTTTCAAACACAGAATATAGCGTTTTATAGATCGTAAAATCATAACTTTTTTGTATGGCTTAATTTCATATTTGAAAAACTCACAAATTCAAAGACAAACAAAAAATCCAACCTTTACAAGAATAATTTGTAAACCAAAAATAGTTCAAGTAAAAAATCTTCCTTTAATTTTATTTAGTTTGTCATCAACACATTCATGGTGGAAGTGCAGTGTTTTTTAGATTAAACATGTTGAGAGTTTTTCAAAACATAAAAATAATCCCACGTTATGTAAATTTTTACTTATTTTTCCTGAAAAGTTGTAAATAACATAGTCATCTTGTAAAATCAGAATAAAAAAAGAGAAAAAAATAATAGATCAGAAATATAATTTTTTCTTATGTCGTTTCGATCAGTTTTGCAATTCATTACGAAAATTTTGTAGAAATTAATTTGCATAAATAATCAAAATTATCAACAAACAAATAATATTTAAAAATATAATAAAACAAAAGAAGTACGACATTTTTGTGTTCGATTGTTTTACATTAAAAAATGCAAGAAATATACAAATATTTGACATAATTTACATCTGATGACCTGTGAGAGGTTTTAGTGTTTGAGTGTCTGTAAAAATCAGGTGTACGTAAAACTGCCATCTTTTTCAGCAATGAGATTCACTACCCATTCTAAATGTCATAAACCTAAATATATTCACAAAGAGAATGTTGTATGCGATTTATTTGTACGCAACATTCACCGGTTACCCCAATATTGACGGCGTATACTGAAATAGTAGTAGTAATATTTCAAATATATGTATATTTCTCTCCATAAAAAAATCCATAATCATTTCATCCAATTACGAAAAAAATACTACATAACCTATAAAAGTATGAAAGTATCCAAAAATCCTACCTGTCGCCGATAACTGTGACGTCGAATTACTCTTCTTTCCCATATTACCGAAATGTTGACTCGCTCGGAGCGGTTCTCCAGTTCCTAGACTGCTGGCACCTGCCCCCGTGCCGGAAGTCCCTCCGCCGCCAGTTGTCCCGGCAGAACTTGCTCCGCCGGCACTCCCTCCTCGTCCGGAATCAGTCCCTCCTCCTCTGTCATTGCTGCCGCCACTGTTGCTGCTGTTTGGCGTGTTCCTCATTCCCACTGCTGTATCACTGAGACTCCCATCTAGAAATGTATTTTAAGTATTAAAAACTCATCTACCTAACCTTACTGACATGATTTATAGAAATAACGAAAACATAACCTAACCCGAAGCCAGATAGTATACAAGCCTACACACTCGAATTCCATCACCACCATAATTGGTGACGTCACCTTGTATTGGTGACAAACACCTTGTCTTGGTGACAAACACTTGAACTACGGAATATTTTTTCCAGTACGTTTTCTCCCAATCGTGGTGACGTTATCGCCGTCAAATGTCAGTTGGACCCGGCCTGTATGAACAATATGGTGCCGGTCTCGCCTATACTGCCATAAAAATAGAAATTGTACTGTGAAAACTAACCTAACCTTACTTGTACATAATTAAAGAACTAACCTTAACCGTTCGGAATTACAAAACCTCAAAACTATTGCCATCTTAAATAAAGAGGTAAGTGTAGAAAATTTCAGAGCTCTAGCAAGCCGGAAAGTTGGTTAGAAACTTGATTTCAAATTTCTTGACAGTTATAACTTAGGTTATGTTCAAATAAATCATAAAATAAAAATCGTACCTGTTTTATCTTCTGGTGGCACATCGGCATTACTCAGACTTCTAGTAAACATTGATCTATGTCCATCCCTTCTATCTCGTGCACTCGTCCTTTCCCCTCTTTCACTGTGGCTCCCTCCATCTCGATATTCACTGCTTGACGATTTGTTCCCAGCAACATTTTTATTTGCGGGTTTTTTCAGCGATCCACCGGTAGTTTTTTTCGCAACAAGTTTTTTCGTCGAATTGGAGCGTTTTGCACCAGTTTTTTTGGCATTTGCACCAGTTTTAGGTTTCGGTTTAGCAGTTTTATCCACAGATGATGTTGACGATGTTTTTCGGACGGATGGATTGTTGACGGCGGCAAGCGATTGCAGGGTTTTAAGTTGCGGTAGACCAGTGGTTGACGAATGACGGGTTGGAGGGGAGGAAAAAGCGACAGAACCATTAGCAAGATTAATACTACTGTTTACACTAGAATTATCAGGGGTTTTTTTGATAATAGACGGACGGGGGTCTTTGGATTGGAAATCTAAACTACCGGACATTGAGGAAATATGGGACGAGAGTTCCGAGTATTCGAAATACTCTGGTTTGTCATTAATCGATACAGAACTAATCCTTTTGTTCGGATCTTTGTTTTGAGTCAGCGATCCCAAAGAACTTGTATGATCGTACGACGCCAACTTATTTTCAGGTACGTCGTGATTTGGTAGATCTCCTGTACTTAAACTTTGGCGTCGTCTCGCTTGTCGTGTCGTACAAGGGACTTTGTCTTTTAAAAATACATCATCGTCATCTGAATTGTCATTTTTTTCTTCGAATATGTCTCTCCGTGACTTTCTTTTGTTTGTCGATGCGCTCTTGTCTCGTGAGACGTCATTTGTTTTTTCGTTTTCGTTGTCTGTTTTCAGATCGCTGTTTGTATACGAATTTCTCGGTGAATTACATTTAAGAAACATTGAATTAGATTCAGTTTCGCTTATACCTTCTTCACCAGGAACAGATAATCTGTGTTGCAAGTTTCGATCGACATTTTTCTCATTTGATTTTCTTTTTTCATTTTTTGTCGAACATTTTTTCAAATCAATCCTTTTATCATCTTTTGTTTCAACAAAATCTTCGGTGCTCGAAGTCAGATCAAGCGATAAATTCTTTCGTCGATCCTTAGACAATTTTGAATGAAAATCGTTCCGCACTTCTTCGATTATCGATTTGATCGAATCGAGACTATTTAATCTTTCCTGCGATCTACGACTCATAATCTCTACAATCTCATCACTAGATTTTCTTCCTGCGATAGCATTTTTCTGATCAGAAATTTCTTGATCGTTATTTTTATCACTTTGCTGACTTTTCTTTGACCTTGATCTTCTTTCAGTTGTATGCGATCCACTATTTTGTAGAGATTTATCAGATAAATCTTGTCGATCGAAACTGCGATCGAAACTCGATAAATGGATCTCTGTTTCCGCGCCGCTACATTCACTATCGTAACCATACAGGTTAAATTCTTTATTAGAATGATCATGATCGATCGATTTTCCTTCTGTAGATCTAATATCTTCTTTATCTTTTATATCTTCAATTTTTTTTCGTCTTTTTCCTGGATCAGTTTTCCGTACATTATCATCGGTTTCTTTCGAATCTGTTCTATCATTCTTATTTTCAACTGTTTTTTGGTCATGTTTATTTTTGTTATAATTCTGATCGGTCGAGGAAATTTTCAACCGATCAAAATTTAAATACAAATTCGATCCTTTCGAAACCCATCCACTATCCGAATCATACGATATATTTACAATTCGATCTTCTGAAATAAGGTAATGACTTCTCAAGCTTTTGTTTCGTGGATCCAAGATCAATTCTTTTGGTTTGCATTGTTGATCGCGATAAATAGCATTATGAGAAGATCTAGCATCATCGGAGATATTTGAATAAAAATCTTCAGTCGGAGATTTATCGACACTCAACTGTTGCACCAAATGATGTATTTTATCACTTTTGATCTCCAAATCTAGATCGCTTACATCACCATCATCAGGATTTTCAATAAGATCATCCAAAGGAGCATTTTTATTCATTGGCAATTCTGCAATTGGCTGATTTATCATCACATTTTGATCGGAATGATCCATATACGAATCAAAACTGATCGACGACATTTTATTTTTGTTTTTTGATATTCTCTTGTTTAGATTTAAATTTAATATGTATTCCTCTTGATCGTCAGCGACTTTGAAATGGTTCGTCATACGTGACGGTTCTTCGTAATCGGAACTCATTTCGTAATCGCTGGTTGTCAGCGAATTACGCCCAGAGCTCATACTACGATTCATGTAATATTTTCTCGTTCTTTCTCGGATCGCTGTGCTCGATCGACTTCTCGATAATTTCTGTTTTTTGTTTGTCGTTTGATCGACGATCTCGTTATCGATCGTAACTTTTTGCGAGAGGATTTTGTTCTGTACCATTTTAATGACATGATCGGGAAGGTTGATCGGTGGTAATTTTCTACGACGGATCACTGTAGGAAAATTGAATTCATTTTGTGATCCAGATGATCTACAATCTAGCGGATCTAATGGATCGTTGTTGACGGGATAGGAAGGGATTGAAGCGGGCAAACTGTGTTGGTGATGGAGGGAACTAAGGGGTTTTATTTTGATGAAAATGAAACGAAAAAAAAAACAAAAAGAAAAACATAATTAATAAAAAAAAAACACCAAAAAATAAACAGTTTATATATATGAAGTAAAGTCAGTCAAGAAACAGATGGTCTCAGGTTAATTTGGGATGACAATTTAATGTACTGGCAATAATGATATTTCTATTGAAATTCTACAAGTGTTGCCCTTATCGAAAACCATATCTTTTTTGACGGACTGTAATAACAATCTATTGGTTTCTCGTCAAATAAGGAGTGCCAAAATTGCATAGAGACTTTGTTAAAAGGGTATTTTCATTTGAGATTCATTTGTTGAATTGTGATCGAAATGAAATAACACTTTTTATAAAAATTCACAGAATAATAACATTGATCAATATAGTTGTAGCATTCTTATCTGACGAGATTTTCACATATTTAATATTCACCCTATTTTTTCCTTGTACCCATTCTTTGCTTCTGTCACATTCATGCAATTTGCAATACACTCTACGATTCCTTTTACTCAGAACATGTCCATCCTTGAGAATCTGGTCTACATGATCAAGCCATGTGGTTCTCAGGCGGCCGCGCTTCCTTACACCTCTGTCTCTCAGGCATATTTTCTTTGTTATCCTTTCATCGTTCATTCTCTCAACATGCCCAAATCATATTAATTTGTTCACTTTCATCTTAGTCACAACACCTGTCTTGCAGTCACTCATCTCTCTATTAATAACCTCATTCCTTATCCTATCTCTCACTGTTTTCCCACACATTCTTCTTAACGACCTCACTTCCACTGCATTGAACCCTGATTGGTCCTTCTTCAGCCATGTCCGTGTCTCACTAGCATACATGCAGGTTGGCACTATAATAAGACAGCATTGCTTTGGTAGCCACATTGCTACTACTAACAATTGGTCTGAGTGCACCATATGTCCTAGTACCCAACAGCTTTCTTCTTTCAATGTCTCCATCACAGCGTCCATCTCTAGTAAACAAACTCCCCACATATACATACTCATACACTTACTCATTACCAATGTTAATCACACAATTTGTCCTAAACAAATTAAAAAAAGCTTTGTCTATCTATCTATCTATACCTTCAAGCCACGTCCCTTGCAGGGCAGGCAGGGAGAACAGAGCCCCAGTCAGCCCTATCCTTACACACACTCCTAGCCTCCGTCACATTCATGCGTACAGTCATACACGCTCTCCGATTCCTTTTACTCATAACGCGTCCATCCTTCTAATCAACATGATCGGACCAGGTTAGTTTCGGGCGACCGCGCTCACCCCACTTCCTTCTCTCAAATATATATTTTTTGTCATTCTGTCATCTTTCATTCTCTTAACATGCCCAAACCATCTTAGTTTATTTACTTTCATTCTTGTCACAAAAAAGCTTTGTACTCACTGCAAATGGCCATGATCCCTGTGATGCGTGCGCGGTCGTTCGCTCTGCGTAGAAAAAGCACTACTGGTAACGGAAGCCACACTCTCCATATCCGAGTCATGAGCGTCGTGCCCGCTCTGGTGGTGATGTTGTTGCGACTGATGCGAGAGATGCGACGACTGGTGATGACCGGATGACGATGACCCGTGATGGTGTCGTGATGAACTCGAACTCACATGTCCCGCCGTTGAGTGTGAACTCACTGGCGGTCCGCGCCTGCCACGAGAACCGTTGCGACCGGCTGACAGTTCTGAGTCTGATAATCCGGTATAGTGACGTTCCCATCCTGAAATATTATAATTAAAATCATTTCTTTCTGATTGTACTAATTGAAAAATAAAATTATATTTCTCCACAAGCCTTACAGTAAAAAGTATACAAAAACTAAAATGCACAAAAATATTCATGGAACGGCAGATGCTTGGTGTTAGTCTGAGATAGGTTAAGAAATGAAGAAATTGGGAGTGGCCAAGTGGCAATGGGCAGGACATATGGCCAGGCAGGGTACATGCTGTCATTGGGCCTCGGCGCCCTGAATTGTATTCTTAGCCAATATTGAGAGAATCCTTTTGAAACTAAAGACAATGATAGGTAAAAGTATGGGCTACAGCGAAGCCTGCGATAGTAGAGTACAAGCCTACATCCTCGAATTCCATCACCGCCATGAGTGGTGACGTCACCTTGTATCGGTGACGTCACCTTGTATCGGTGACAAACACCTTGTGTTGGTGACAAACACTTGAACTACGGAATATTTTTTCCCATACAATTTAGATGGCGTAATCATCGTCAAATGTCAGTTGGGCCCGGCCTCCATAAACAATATGGCGATGGCCTCGGCTACAGATTGGCTGTTTTAGAATTACGGGATTTGAATAAAAAAATATTCCTAAAGTACCCCTAAAATATACGGGATCTGAAGATTTTCCGTTCAGTTTTTCAGATATAAAAGTATAATTTAGCCAAAATACTGGTAATTATAATCTTAACAAATCAGCTGTTTTAAAAGATATACTTAATTCACTTTGTCGCTTTCGTTATTCTTATTTCGCGCTAACATTCTCATACAAAATTTGAAACAGTTGAAGCGAAAATAGAACGATTTTTGCTCAGTGCATATAGGCCCCTAATACCAATTTATTTTGTCCATCTTCTTAGGGTGGATAGATTATAATATGGAGTTTAATGTTGGAAACTCTCTGATCAGCAGAGCCATTAGTTAATTTATTTTATTTTATTACCTCCTGCAGAAGATCCTCTATATGACGTATGTGTTGCACTTCTGTGTTGTAATGCGCCTCTCTGCCTGTCCTCCAAGTCCTGTCCGCTCCATCCTCTTTCTCTCTCCTTCATTGCTCGCTGGATTGTCTGGAAATATAAAATTCTTTGTCTTGGCATGTCCTGTTTTGGATGCATTTCAATAGATGGCGTTTGTCATATTTAGTTCCACATTTAAAATTTATTAAAAGTTTGTTACATACTGATAAATTTTTATTCGTTTAGTGACGGGCAAAGTATTTCTTCATAAATTAATCATTCATGTAGAACACCTAAGGCTCGGGGCCCAACTATGACGTCACGGTCATTTCCCGCGATTTTAAAAAAAAATAACGAAATAATAAAGTACTCCCAAGAGAGAATTAAAAATAAAACGAAAGCTTTTAAGGCTCAAAATCGCATGAACAATCACATGATAAAATGTTAAAAATAGTGTTTTTTTTTTACTTTTTGGTGTTAATTTCGCTTCATTAAAAAACCTTTTTACAGGGAAAATGTGACAAACAGGGAAACTTATTTTACGGACAGCCCTCGTATACAAGGCACACATCACAGATTGTCAAATAGATATCTCTTTCTGCAATATGAAATTTTATGCAGTCTTATTTTATTCTATTCAATCCCCTCACACTGTCTCCTTTTATTGTTTATTGTAGTGAATTATCCTTAGGCCATTTGCAGGCACTTGGACTCGTCAAAGTTACATATTGACTGTAATATAGGTATACAAATAGAGATAAAACAATAAATATACAGGGAAATTCAATGCCGAGTACAGTGTAAAAGGCTCTATTGGCACATTGTCATGGTCGTAAAACTAGGTACATATTCTACAACACTCAATAAGCACATACAAATAAAATTAACAAAGAGATAATAATTATGGTAAGGTACAGATGTGACATTGCAGTACAGACTTTGTGGGCTAGGCGGAGAGAACAGAAAACCAAACTTTCCTATAATTGCACACACTTCTTGCTTCCATCACATTCAAGCCATTCAACATACACACGCTATTTGTTGTGCTTGGTCCAGGGATTTCTCTTGTCCCATATTTCTCGGTAACAGTTTTTAAATACATAGTAGGGAGAACAATTTTGATTTTAATATTGGTTTGGCATTGAAGCATGCACCGCAGGCGATTTTTTTTAGAAAAAAATTGGGTGCTGATGAACATGTTTATTAATTTTATTATTAAGCAGGCAGGCAGCTGCTGCTGAGGGGCCTGTATCATGTGCTTCTCAGCGTAAGGTTTTTAAAACAACTGTTGAGAGTATCGGCAGACACAACCTTCTCCGGGGGGCTGTTCCAGGCATCCACCACTCTGCATCTAATTATATTGTACACAAGACAAATGACAGTGTAACTAGCGCCTCAGACATTTTTTTTTTATATAAAACATCCAATCCATTCAGATTCCTGCCCCTTGAGAGTGCCGCCCTTAGGCTTTGCCTATTTTGCCTATTAGGTAGTGACGGCCCTGTATGTCGTGTTAAAAAAAACAATAGATGGCATCTGTTTTTACTTTATCGTAAAATAATTTCAGAAAAATGTGAAAGATGACAGTTTGCTAGCAATTGACAGGTGGCTAAATTCATTCCATCCATCGTTGAGAATCTGGTCAACATGATTTTGTTTGAACTCTTTCACCCATGTCATCATTCATTCTTTCAACATGCCCAAACCATCTCAGCTTACTCACATTCAATCTAACTTGCTTGTTCATAATTATCTGATCTTTCGCCTATCTAACCCCAAAGAAGATCCATACATTCACTGGACACCCTAGCGTCCATTCTTCAAGATCTGATCGAATTATAATTAATCTTACCTGTGGTATTTGGGGCAACTGTCTTTTCTTAGGGCTCCCTGTTGGGGTGGCAGTGGCTGATCTGGATTGGAAGCGATGAGGACCCTGTGCGCCCATGGGCCCTCCCTGACCATTGCCGTAACCAAAATCTGAAACAAAACAAACAAAAATGTTTAGATATGCCATTCTGATTAGCAATTATGGCTTAAATTATATAGATACTCTGTCAATGCATTGTGGACTAGAATGTCAAGATCCATGAGATTGCAGTATGAAACCCTCATATGTTTTACACACAGATGGAACCTTATTAGTCTCTAGTAGTTATTTACACACACTACACCACTTTAGGGTCATATTGTTATACATACTCATAGATTATGTCGGTTAGAAACATTTTCACACAAAAAGTAAAAATTTGCTAGTTAGAACCTCCTTACTCTCAGATGATGATCGGTTAAAGATATGTTAAAATACTAACAGATAAAATAGTTTGATAATATTAAGATTTTCAACCGATGGTACGTGGTGGATGTCGATGGTTTTCCTCACTGTATTTATTTATTTATTTACACTTTTGGTGAACAAAATACAGAGATATGTTAACATTACAAATAAATCATAACGTTTGTTCACTAGGGCGAGCTTATCGCAGTGCTGCGATCTCTCATAAATACTCAATGTCTCTGTACTTCTGTGTACTTTATTGTCAGAGGGTGCTAATCCTCCAACACTAGTCGCGTGTAATAAAACTAAATATTACGTGGATTTTAAACTACATATTTTTTTTATCGAATCGAACGAATCTGGGTTTGTAGACGTATGTAAACCTAACTACATCTTCAAACATTTCAGGTATCATATCGTCACATATAATTAATTCGGCCTACAACTGGGTTGCAGAGCCGGATTTGTCAGAAGGCTGAGTACTTCTGTTGTCATTGACGTAATGTATTTCTGGACAATTTACATCCAGACTTGCATTGAACTAAACCACACCTGGTTTATAGTTTTGTATTGTCACCATGTGTTTATTGATTTCATTATTTTTTGCTGTAACTGTTTATTGATTTGCTGCATTTGATTTTGTAATGTTTGTTCAATATGTAAACCTGACGATTCCAAGTGCCTTAAATAAGGCCTACGGATGATTAAAAACCAATATGCCACAGACTATGGATGGCAGATATTTAACTTTTGATTTTGCAGGAATTCATCCCCCCCCTGTTCGTGAAAGTTTTCGTAGTCAAGGTCATTAGTCATTCTTAATTTTTTCCATTCCCCCTCCGCTCACCGATTTTTTCTTGCCTAAGAACCCCCCCATTGACAACTTTTTTTCTTTCCCCCCCCCATTTCAGCGCTAAGTTTGTGGTGCATTTTTTATATTGCATAAAAAAATTTAGAGCTGGGGGGGGGGGGGGTGGAGAGGGGGGCGAAAAAGTCGGGGTCTATTCCTATGAAAAGTGTTGGGTTGAGTTTGAGTTGAATTTGATTCAGTGATAAGAAACTACACCTAATTATGAAGTCCTATTAGTAGAAGTACTTGACATTGTATTGTTATTCTTAAGAACCTCGTGGAGAAAAATAATCACATAGCCTTATTACATCGTAGGGAATACAAATAGCCCGTATTTATTCATCTTTTATTTTATTTGATTTTATTACATCAAAGCACAAAACAGACAACAACTATAGATATAATTATTAACATGAAGATAAGACAATTAGTTCATTCATTTTGAGTAAAAGGAATCGGAGAGCGTGTATGACAAACTGTATGAGTGTGACGGAAGCTAAGAGTGTGTGTAAGGATAGGGATGTCTGGCGCTCTGTCCTCTCTGCCTACCCCGCAAGATAACTCAGCTGTCACCCACAAGCATGCGCCACAGTTAAATTAAAACATAAAAGTTCATTCCGGTCGCCTCACACACTGACACTCAATCTCACTCACCCATCGCACATGCACACATCAGATTTTACATTTTCGTTATACATTTTAGTATCTTCTTCGCCCTTTAAGGTTTCTTTCGGTAACACATGGATGCCACGAATACAGATTTTTTAAACACCTCAGGTTTTATGCACATATATTTGAAATTGTCTCATTGTCTTTGCACGAATCTTGAATTTTCAAGCAAATTGCACAGAATCAATTCTGTATATAAAAACACACAACATTGTTTTTGCACAAACATGAAAAAGAAACGTTCAGAATGAGTGGCGAACATCGTTGCTGAAAACGATGTGGAAAGTTTTATGGAAATTTTGCGAACACCTAATTTATTTATTTATTTATCGTATGGTCAAAAAAAAGTATATCACATCCCTCAAAGAAAAAAGTTTGAAGGTTGGGCATTGGGCAATGTTAAATTTAGTAAGCAAGCTTCGTCGTCAAAAATTGAATTGAACGTTCTTTATATATCCAGATTAATAAAAATATTGCTGATTAATTGTCTGTAATTGACTCGGGTTGACTGTAAGATATTGGTTTTGCAATAAGTCCGCCTTTTGACACAATACCATTGTCTTGTTTTTGTAACTATGCATATTTTCTGTGGCCAATAAAGATTTATTTATTTATTAATTATTAAATTTTTACTGGACACCCAAAAAAATATCAAAAAAAAAGGTGGGGGTCCAATTTTTTTACAGTTCTGTTCTATTCGTTCCTCTCACACCGTATCCCTTGCGGGCTAGGCGAAATGAACAGAACTCCAAACTTCTCTATCCTCACACACACTTCTTGCTTCCGCCACATTCATGCAATTTGTAATACACACTGATTTTATATTTTCTAATGATGTAATGAACTTTCACCAAGAACCTTAGATCAAAACACATGAATATATAAAAAATGTCCCACCTACTTCACTTGACATAGCACTACTAGAAAAAGTATTGTAGAATACGTCCCATCACTGATAATGTGGGACGGGACACATAATAATTGTTGTCCTGGGACATACGACTGATCCACTGCGAAGTAAGGCAGTAACTACACGAGAAGGCTAATACACTGGGTAATCATATTAGAGAACAGTGGAATACATATTATCAGGAAGATGGATTCGATAAAAAAAAACAGTTAGGAGTATGCATACTGACATTTCAAAAATTTCTAAAAACGGGAGACCTTCTATCTCGACAACCTTACTAAATATACTTTGGAAAAAAATAGAGTAGATACATTGAACCTTTATCTAGGGAATGACCATAAAAGATATTTTATATCTTGTGTAGATTTCTCAAAATAAATTGTGAAAAACACCTGTGATTTTTTTCTCTGAGCACCGAAGGCTAAATTTTTGTCAAAAAATGTACATAAGAAGGTAGATGAAACAGAATCGTTTAAAAGTCCAGTTTATTTTTTGGTTCCATAGCAAGTTTCCAGGCAATATTTTTCAATGAAATAACTATATAATTTAAAGGGATTTCAAAATTTGTGAGATCTTTGCTTGGTATCTTGGTATAATACAACCATGACAAAGTGCCAATAGACCATTTTACACTCTATTTGGCATTGAATTTCCCTGTAAATTTATTGTTTTATCTCTATTTGTATACCTATATTACTGTCAACATGTAACTTGATGAGTTCAAGTGCCTGCAAATGGCCTAGGGACGATTCACAACAATAAACAATAAACAACTATTCATTACAGGATGAAAAAAAAAAGTGATTCATTTCTCTCAGCATAAAACCGTGGGTTGGCTGAATAATTTCGGGGGCGGGTTTGAACCCTTAAACGCCCCCTGCCTATGACCATGCATCTTGATACTGACAAGTTTTATGAAAAAACGATTATATTTGTTCCGGATAAAAGAGGTTTCAGTGTGATATTGTTATTATGTTGGCATTGCAAAGCCTTAAATGTACTTAGCCCCCCTGCCACCCCCTCACCCCCCCTCCCACATCATAACATCACACACACACACACACACAGACATATTATATACGTATGTATTAGTATATATATATATACACAACCATTGGCACACTACTTCATCCTGTCTTTAGACAATGTAGTTCAGGGGTAACCAACCTTTTGTTCATGTATCATTTAAATTTTATCCCCTCAGCTGCGTCCCCTGCTAGGTAGGCAGAGAGGACACAATGCCAGACCGCCCTAATCTTATAAACACTCCTTGCTTCCGTCACATTTATACAATTTTTCTTACACACTTTACGATTCCTTTTACTCACAATGTGTCCATCCTTGAGGATCTGGTCGACATGATCGGTTCAGGTCAGTCTTGGATAGTCACGCATCTTCCACCCATATCTTATTAGTCATCCTGTTATCGTTCATTCTCTCAACATGCCCTGTACATCTCAGTTTATTCACTTTCATCCTAGTCACTACACCCTAATGTCTTATAGTCACTCATCTCTCTATTAATAACCTCGTTCCTTATCCTATATCTCAATGTTTTCCCACACGTTCTTCTCAACGGTCGCATTACCACTGCAATCGACTGTAATTCATACTTTTTTAACCATGCCCAAGTCTTACTTACTTCCTGACTGTAATAGTGGAAGAATACCTAAGGTTAAAACTAACATTTTTTTATTTTTGGGGCCTGGTGGAGGTCTAAAAGTAGTATCATAATTAAAAACTAAGTAAGGAGTCTGAAACTACAATTTTTTTCAAAGGCATCTGGACTTGCATACACAAACCCAAATACATTCCTGCACACCTTGCACTAGGCTAAAAGCCTGTATCGCAAAGTGTGGAATACATCTCCAGTACCAGGGTTCGAACCTGGCATCTCCCGCTTGAGAGACCGCCGCCTAAACGAACTGCGCCAACCATATTCACAGATAATTATCACATCACACATCTTTCTTCACTTCTTCTTTCACTACACTTGCTGCTAGACTATGGAATAATCTTCCACTTCCTATCAGACTAGCTCCAACTATTCTCTCTTTCAAGAGTAAGCTGAGGCATCATTACCTTTCCATGAATAATCCATCCAACTCTCAACTCCCTTGATTCCTTCCTTGTCCTTCATCCCATCCAACAATTTATTTATATATGTATGTAGGTATATATTTAGTAATTTTGGTTTATATTTATTTAGTTGTTTTTTCTTCTTTTTCATACACTTAAATATGTATGTATTTTTTACTTCTAACGAGTGTCACAAGTGGTTGGTTGGCAGATATTGCCGACAGCAATAAACCCGCCGTTTGAAAATATTATTTTTTCAATAAAGTTTTATTTATTTACTTATTTATTTATTATCTTCTAAAGGTTTGCAATGCCTGCCAACGCAATAGACATTACGAATAGTATCCAAAATTTGGTGAATCTAGCCACTGGCACATTACCAAACTAATGCAGTGCTACCAACCAACCGGAGGAAGAATACTCGTGTATGTAATGAGTGGCCAAGGATCCAGACACGCGAAGGAGACGACAATATGTCTGACCTCCTTACTTAAAATGAACAAAGAAATCGTGCCATAGATTAATTGGCCAAGAAAGATCTTAGAAAAATGGTTTGCCCAAATTTTTTATTTATTTACACTTTCGGTGAACAAAATACAGAGAGATGTTAACATTACAAATATAAATTATAATGTTTGTTCACTAAGGTGAGCTTACCTCTGCCAGCTAACCCCAAGATACATAATACCACCCTAAGATTCAACCACTATAAAATGACCTATCTGTTTTTTAATCGAAATGTGATTCTAAATTAAAGTTTATACATAGGGTCATATTCCCCCATAGGGTTGCCTAGCAAAATCTTACACCCCCAAATAGGTCCCCCTACGCGTTTTTTTTAGGCATATTTTCTTTTTATTCTTTCATCATTCATTCTCTCTACACGTCCCAACCATCTCAACTTGTTCACTTCCATTTTAGCCACAACATCCGTTTTACATTCAGACGACTGAAAAAATATTCAAAAATATAAATATTTATATGAAGTACCCTAGATGTCTGACTCCATGTAATTTCAATAAAACGAAAGTGACGCAATTTCATGTTCGGCACTTTTTGGTATTTGGAGTCGCAAAACTCACACTATTAACAAGATATCAATAATAAAAACTAAAACATCTTTAAAACTATCGCTTAATTCCTAAATAAAGCTATAACTAATACAGTTTTTAACTATGAGAGCACAATTTAGAAAAAGTTGCCCACAAACTGTCAAAATTCTCCATACGATTTGACAATTTGTTGTCACCAGTTTACTTACACTACTAGCATTGAGTACGCCGTCTAGGTAGTACTTAATATATATAATCTCTGTCAGCTAAACCTGAATTCTGTAGTACGGGAATCACCACGGGGGCAGTAAGGGATAGGTATAACCTACATTTACATAGCAACGTGAATCATAGACGACTGAAAAAAAACTTCTTTGTCTATGGTTGAAAGGATAACCATAGATAAGACGTATACTACTGTATGTAGTGTATGTGTGCGTGTAATAGCAGAAAGCAATACACGGGTAATTTATCATAGAATTTGGATATCTGCCAAACGTTCAGCCGCCTACCAAAACATGATAATATCCTCTGTGTGGAAGTTCTTTCAATAATAACATGCAGGGTGTCTCAATGTTCACTGGGGTTAATTAAATAATCTCGAGTGTACCGTGTGTAGATTGTCGATGCTGTCGAGCTTTCGGCCCACCTGCTGGGGCCATCTTCAGGAATAATGTAGTAGCTTCATCATCTAGAAGAGCAGAACATCTTCAGGACTGAAGATTGCCTCAGCAAGTAGGCCGAAAGCTCGACAACATCGACAATCTACACACGGTACACCCGAGAAGAATGGAGAAGAGATTAACAAGGACCGTGAAAATCTACAAAGCTATTAATTCAATAAGTTTGCACTTAGCAACAATTTCTAATAAAATGGGGAAAGATTGTCTAGGGAGGGCGTTCTGGATTCGTTTATCTTCACTCAATGATTCGCTCGATTATTTATAGTCCTATTGTTCTCCGTTCTATAATCGGTGCGAGTCAACCGGTTGTGCGATTCAAAGTGTTCTATGTGCACAGTTGACACGCTCAGTTGTTGCAAATAACACCCAACTACTTGGTTGGGTGACATTCGCTCGCCATAGATAATAGTGTGGTCCGCTTGTGCTGTTCATTCACTCTTATTAACAAGCGATAACGCTATCCCTTTCTACCAAAGAATCTATCTCTGTTTGACAATTCCAATTGGAACAATCAATGGGCCCTGTCGCTGGTTACCCCACATTAAAAGATATAATTTATTAGAAAAACACCCTGTATAGGATTAAAATGTAAGTATTTGAGAAAGACAAAAAGATTTTATTTCACATGAAATTCAATCCTGCACCAGAATGGCGAAACATCTACACATAATAAAATTTAAGAGTGTATGTTTGTGTGTATGTTTGTGACAATACTGATTATATCTGCATAGTTAGTTTCTTGTTGGATAACCTTGAAAAGATTCATTCATACATTGAATAGTGTTAGAGAAGAATAACCTGTTTTTAAGGACTTTCTCGATTGATATATTATCATTCTAGGATTACCACAATCATTGTTTTAGCCCAAAAGATTTTTGTTAGTGAAGTAGTTAATTAAGTGAAAATATCTCTCAATGTGGGGTAACCAGGGACTGGCGTGTGGAACAGCATTACCATGTCGAAGGATGCATGATGCAATATGTATCATATGTACTCACACATAGTTCATCCCCTTAGCACACTAAATATGAATGTTCATAATCGCTGGTGTGCCTGTTTGCTGAACCCAATAACATGGTATTTTTTATCATATTTTTTTACTTTTACAGTACACCCGAAAACAGGACTGGTAAAAAGTGAGTGGAGAAGCATTCTACATAGTAAATGTTTGGCACAGATGGAACCTTATTATAGCCTCTAGTAGTTATGTGCACACACTACACCACTTTAGGGGGGTTTTTATTAATTATTTGTACCTACTCAAATATTGTCAGATTTCGGGCAAAAAGTGTAATGCTGGATTTCACCAACATTTTCGGTGAGGAATAGCGGGGATAGGAGCCACTTATCATTATTCTTTATACAAAACTTGTGCTATACGGTGGCTCCTATCTCTGCTATTCCTCACCTAAAAAGTTGGTGAAATCCAGCATAAATCTTTCAATTTATTAGTTAGAGCTTTTTATTCTTAGATAAAGTTACAATGGATAAGGTCAAAACCTCAGAAAAAAAGTATTTTCGAGGCTTAAATTTCGACCACAAAAAATATATAAATTCCCAACGTCACCAAGTAATTTCCGCTAGTACAAAAAATAAATAATGTAAAGTTAATATTTACTTTGTTTATATTTCAAGTGGACATTAGAACACACCCCACCCCCTCCAGTAAATAAACATAGGGAGGCAATATGATATCACATATCATTTCACTTTTACATTTCATGTCATTTGACACGTCATATAGAAAAAGTTTATGCAAATGGGAAGTAATCATGATTTTTAATGTATTTAACTAGTGTTCAATAGCCTGCTCTAATGGGCGAAAATATTGGCAAAGGATGGACTTCCCATCTGGCTTATTACTGATCGTCGGCTGGCTTTCGAAAAAACTATGCGTCGCAGAAACGTGAAACTTTGGTGGTAGATTTTTGGTAAGTGATAGATGAACTGATAGGAAATTGGGTTAAATCCATTAAGAGGAAGGTTCACTTTTTAATGATTTAAATACAAAAACAATCATTCTGAGGGGATCCAAGGACTGTATGTGGGTTCATGTCTGGTATCGTATGAAAGGGCGTTGAAAAAGAAATACAGATCGAAAGTCAGATTTTGTCTAGCTCAATCCCTCGGACGACACTGATCGATCGAAAGATCTATGTAGTTAAGTAGTTACCGCATAGGTACTACCGTGTTTGTTGTCTTAGAGAAGTGCTTCACGATACGAGTAGAACTTTTTTTCAAATTTCTAGTGCTTAGCTACCCATCCATAATATGAGTGGAATCATAATAATTTTATTATTGGATTAGGTACTTCGATAATCAAAGAATAAACTACATCCATACTACATCATCACTTGGAATCTACCTATGCCTGTGGCGTGCCAAAGGAATTTTTCTTTACTTGATTCATCGCTGGACCTCAATGTCTCGAAACTTAACTTCAGACTTGGTAGTTATTTAAAAGTACCTATATTTAAAAGTCTTAAGACAGGACTCAAGTTGCAGTCTCAGAGACTTTGAGACTGTGACTCAAAAACAACACATATTTATAAATTAAACACTTTTTTTAAAAACTTATTCTAATAATTACATACACAATCAATTAACAGTTTTGTGTCTATGGGACAAACAGTTCATTCAGCTAAGTTTGTGAATAAATAAATAAACAAACAAATAAATAAATAAATAAAAACTAAAAGTGACGTCTTAAAGAAAGTAGGAAACTAAAGCCAGAGCACTAAGTGTGTTTTTATAGAAGAAGAAAGTATAGAAAGAGTTAGAAGATAGGAAATAAGAGGTAGATAGAAAGAGATAGCAGGTAAAAGAGTGACAGATGCATGAAAAAAAAACATAACATTTTGTCTATGGTAGCATGACATGCAGTGCTAACATTCATAGATATTCTTTGCATTTTTAAATAATGTTCTTTTTTCGAAAACGTTCTAGAAACCGTTTTGTTTCTCGTATAGTGTTCTATTATTAGATTTGAATTACTGTCATGAAATTTGACAGTAATTTCATATTTGAATTCTGTTTAATATTTTGCAATTTTTTAGATGTATTTTAGTAAATACGTCTAAAAAATTGCAGAAAAACATAGTTTTTGTGGAATTATTTCAATAGATAAGAAAAGAATTGTTAAAGATAGGTATTTTTTCAGTTTTAAGAATAAAGAAAGGAGAAATTATGTATAAAAGTAAACAATGAGTGAAAAATATGTCATTTTTTAAAAGGAAAACAAAAATATTTAGTAAAATGCGAGTCATATTGTATCAAAAAAAGCAATCTGTCTATTTGCGTAAATTGAGTGTAAGAATGTGGTGCATGTTCTATTGTAAAACTACACATTGTAAGATATTAACATGGTAACAAAAGCAGCCATAACCCATATAAATATTTCATATAACAAGTCACTTGGTTTCAGTGCAATACACCAATCTGCAATATATGAGAGGCAACAACACCTATTTAGATAAAATGTTTTTTCAATTTACTCTAAATTAGTCTGAGATCAGATTGCTGTTTTTTAAAAATATACGACTCGCATTACATAGAAATAATAATTGAAAATAAAATTGGGGACATTCATAAAAAATGGCAAAATTTTTGTCATTTTGAACAGATGAAAAATATATAAAAATTTCTTAATCATAATTTTAAATACTGTGTCTAGAGTGGATTAATTTCAGCCAATTAGATAAATTTTGTCAAACAAATACTTAAAATTTAGGTGTCAAAATGAATTAATACACAAAATTTATTTTATAATTTTAATGTTTGCAAATAAACTAATTTATTTTGTCAATTTAGAATTGGCAACAATGTTCTAACTGACATGTTTAGAAAAATGAGATGAAAGTTTGAAACACTCGTAATATGTTTTAGGCCGGGATTCCGCCTGCAAGAAAACTTCTGCAAGAAGTGTCCAACAGTCTGTCAGACAGTATCTTGCAGGTGTAAACTCGTCTGACAGACTGTTGTACACAAACCCAAATACTTTCCTGCACACTAGGCTAAAAGCCTGTATCGTAAAGTGTGGAATACATCGCCAGCGTCGGGGTTTGAACCTGGCACCTCCCGCTTGAGAGACTGCCGCCACAACCATTTACTTAATTTTGACATACTTTGACAGTACACCCTAATATACATGACACAAATAAAAATAATTACAATTGTCGATTTGCAAACATCAAAATTATTACACATGTGTCCATTTTGTCAACAACCAAAACATCAATATTTTTGGGTTATGTTTGGTTATGTTTTATACCTGAGTATCTGGTCCAGCCTTCGGGCGGCGAAAGACTTCGGTGATCATAGTGTCGCGGGGACTTGGATCTGGATCTGGGGCCCCCGTGCATGTTATACTGGGGCTGTTCTGACGGAGCTGCCGAGTGCGAGCGTTGAGCCAGGGCACCGTTATTCTGGAATGTTATCAGGGTTGAATGCAGAGGAAATGAATTAGTTGAGGAGAATGTGTGGAAACATTGAGAGATAAGATAAGGAATGAATTTGTTAGAAAAAATGATGTCTGGAGCAAGTGTATGAGTATGTATATGTGGAGAGTTTGTTTACTAGAGATGGACGCTGTGATGGAGACATTGAAAGAAGAAAGCTGTTGGGTACTAGGACATATGGTGCACTCAGACCAATTGTTAGTAGTAGCAATGTGGCTACCAAAGCAATGCTGTCTTATTATAGTGCCAACCTGCATGTATGCTAGTGAGACAAGGACATGGCTGAAGAAGAACCAATCAGGGTTCAATGCAGTGGAAATGAGGTTGTTAAGAAGAATGTGTTGGTAAAATAATTTAGGTATCTCTCAAATCAATGTACTTATTGACAGAATGATTATGTTACCCTTCTGTAGTATGAGCTAGGCTTTGTCTCCCGAGACATGACGGCTGATCTCTGCCTTCCTTGAGGACTCATGTCTCTCCGACTTCTGCGACCGAAATCAAGATCCATCTGTAAAAATATATGCGAGTCAAAATATCAGTTCAATATTCTGTAGTCATCCAAAAATGGTACACATGCCACTAGATGGCGTTAGTAGTAGGTTTACTGGGTTTACCACTGTACTATAACACTAGAGATTGCAAATCAAATTATTTTATCCACCATTCAAACGTTAGTATTTTAATGTAGGTATGCAGATGGTATTTTAAAATTATTATGGATCGTAGTTATGTCACCATATTTTCATACTAAATAGTGACCCCCATTCTCCATAGCATGCTATCTTCTAAGTAATTGGCGATGGGACATTTCCATAATTTTTAACGTTATTCACATTTTATCAACTGTACCGTAATTCTATGTAATGATAATATTACAATTATTGATAGTAGACCATCTCCTGTCCTCTCTGCCTACCCTGCAAGGGGCGTGGCGTGAGGGTATAGATAGCAGGTGCGAATCTACCAAAGAACACGATCCCCATCGAGTTACCTTTTGGATAATATGATAGGTATAATAGTGTCTAATTTGACGTAATCCAATAAGAAATGTTAGCCCCGGCTTCCCTTCTGCCGAAATCCACCCTTTGGCACCGATAGATAGATAGATAAGAATAAATAAAACTATCGATACTAACAACTTCTGCAGGCGGTGGGCTCGAACTGGAGCCCAAACTCGATATACTGGCTCCGTCTGCCACGACTCTCTGAGTTCTAGTCCGTCCCCTGTGTCCGTGATGTCTCGAGCAGGTTCTCCCAGTGCCACCACTCGCACTGCAACACTCCAATTCGCATTCGGACATCGTGTCTGAATCTGACAGACGACTCGTAGAAGTGGATGGTGGGGAGAGGTGATCAGTCGGTGTGAGAGCTGTGTCCGTCTCCAAAGACATGTCCGCACTTTGGTCTATTCGATAACGCTGTGGAAAAAAATCAATTAGCATGTAGTATTCCTACAACAGTGTAGAATAATTAAGGATGAACATTGTCGGGATTACGACCGACCTCGGCTGGCTTATGTGTTCACTTTACACTCGAGGAACATTCGCCGTTTCAGTTCACCCCGGCTGGGATTCGAACTCAGACCTTCGTCTCGCATAGTAACGATCTTATCCACTACACCACGAAGAGCGACGGCTGTGTTGTCGAATTTCATGTACATTAAGTACCTATGTATTGTTGCATTTCTTACTGTTGAAGGGAGAGCATATTTGTACAGAAAAACCGATATTAGACTAATTTAACTTATTATTTTTAATACAAAATTTGTGCTAGGTGGCTCCTATCTCCGCTATTCCTCACCTAATAACTTGGTGAAATCCAGCATAAATATTAAAATATATGGGTGGACAACAGGTAGCAATCATTTACACAAGGCACACATTGTCGTAAGAGTGTATTAAAAAGAGGTGCGAGGAAGCGAGACTATATCTACATTCACATAATGTAGGTAGCGTTATGTGAACTCCCTTGGAGAGGAATCAGGACGGGTGTTCCGACGCTTCGAAGCGGACTCTTAAAACGCTTCGAAGTTGACTCTTAAGTGTCGGAAAACCTATCCTGCTTCCTCCCCAAGGGAGTTCACATAATGCTACCTACATTATATTGTGAATGTAGATACCTCTCGCTTCAGTTGAGGAAAAACTTTAATCATTCATTCTCACAACATACCCAAAACATCTACGCTTAATCACACTTTTTGTACAAGTTTATTTCATTTTTTTTTTATAAAATGAATCTGGGTTTTTCGAAATGAACGCAAACACATCTTTGTACACTTCACAGTCAGCTTGAAAAGCTTTTGTCGTGAAGTGGAGTAAGTCAGCATCGGGGATTGAACCCGCACCCGCCGGATTAACAGTCGAGCGCGTTACCAACCAGGCTACCAACCACCATTTCATTTAGTTTTATATAATTTTTTATATATTTTTTGGAATAATGTAACTAAATAGTGTACCCCTCCATGTGCTGGGGCCACATCTTCATGTGTAGTCAAGTAGTACCACTCGGGCTCATCATTCAGAGGCATGAGGCTCAGTTCCAGGACTATCTCTCCCAGGAAGTCATTTGGTCCATATCTGTTCAGGTCCCATACAGTCACCTATGAAAATAAAACTCAATTTATAATTAATTACTACAATTTTCAATAGATAGCGCTATCCATATTTAGATTCACATTTTATTCTAGTACACCTATTTTAGGGTTTTTTTTTTAATCTTTCTCAGATTTTTTTTAAGGATCTGGGCTTGCATACACAAACCCAAATACTTTCCTGCACACCTTGCACTAGTCTAAAAGCCTGTATCGCAAAGTGTGGAATACATCGCCAGCACCGGGGTTTGAACCTGGCACTTGAAAGACTGCTGCCTCAACCAACTGCACCAACCATGTTCTCCAATTTTAACTATAGCATCTTAAAAATGTGTAAAAATTACCTCTAAAACTCTTTGCTTGAGGTCAGATCTCCTAATTCCCGGATACACAAAAGTCTGCATCCATCTCGGGTCATTGGTATTGGCTAATGTTTTGGTTCTTCGTTTAGATTTCTCACTCCTGTCAGGCAACAGGAATACTTTGGCATAAGGACATCTAGTTTGGCCATTAGATCTTGATATTAAACCCGCAGCACATAAGATGGTTACTACGAGCTGTAACGCCGCTGGATCGAATCCCAATTTTATCTGCGAAAGAAAATAATAATTGTCAGAGTTAAAGAATAATCCATCCAGTTTAAGGTATAACAACGAGGTTCAGTCAGCTTACAGTTCAAGGAATAACAAGGTTTAATCGGTTCAAGGAATAACAAAGTTCAATCAGTACAAGGAATAACACGGTTAAATCAGTTCAAAGGATAACAAAGTTCATCAATCGGTTCAAAGAATAACAAGTTTGAATCAGTTGAAGGAATATCAATGTTCATTTAGTAGAGTTAGGTTCAGTATGCTCGAGGAATAATAAGGTTCAATAACAAGTTTTAATCAGTTCAAGAAATAACAAGATTGAGTTCAAGGTTCTGTCACGGTTCAGTAAGAAGGTATAAAGATATTTTCATCCGAAAATAACAAGATTCTAACTGACAAGACCAAAATGTTGAGATGCATGAGATTGCAGTATGAAACCCTCATATGTTTTACACACAGATGGAACCTTATTAGTCTCTAGTAGTTATTTACACACACTACACCACTTTAGGGGCATATTGTTATAGGTACATACTCACAGATTATGTCGGTTAGAAACATCTTCAAAGAAAAAGTCAAAACTTACAATTTTCTAGTTAGATTCTTAGATGACAATGTGATGGAATGAAATTAGTTAATTTTACTCTGGGCACTAAGTGATCACTCAAACCAGCCTATATGGATTAGTAAGCATGGGAATACCTATCAATGATTATAAAAATGTATCGACTGCAGCGAATAAGAGGACGGGGTCGCTACGGATTAAAGTTTTTTTAGCAAAGGATCTAGGCTTGCATACACAAACCCAAATACTTTCCTGCACACCTTTCTCTAGGCTAAAAGCCTGTATCGCAAAGCGTGGAATACATCGTCAGCGCCGGGGTTTGAGCCTGGCACCTCCCGTTTGAAAGACCACTGCCTCAATCAACTGGCCAAACATGTACTTACTCTTTTTTTACTTTATTTATTTATTTATTTATTTATTTATTTACCTGTATCCTCCCTCCAACATTAGGATTACTACTGGAAGACAGTCTGGGTTGTCTACTGCTTCTGTGCCCCGAGTGAACATCGGGAGAACCCGGAGAAGTCACCAGGACTGATGGTTTATCCTGTATGCAGGAACCCTCCGTGTAGACATCTGTTGAAGAAAAATGTAAGCTATGAATCGATCTGTCAGAGAACTTTGAATAATGGAAACTCAATGGATGGTAATAATTTACATAAGGACCAAAATGTTGCTATAATTTTGATTCTTTGACTTAGTTTTGTCTATGATTTGTGTTTAATAGATTAATAGGTAAGTTTAAAAAAAATTGTTGAGAGAATTTAATTTAGATTAGGTAGTTTAGTATATTTTCATTATGTATTTGTCCCCATAAAATATGATTTCTCTCTGTACACCGTATGTAATAGGACTTTGAATTAACTATTTTAAATGTAATATTTTTCTTTCGTCTAATTTGTATTCAATGTCTGTAAGTGTGCCTTGCTAATAAATAAATAAAAAAAAAATCAACATGGATTCGTCAGGTAAAAATGAAAATGGGGAAGTTCGGAAAAGTTAATGTGATGTGGTGGGACCAGGATTTAAACCATGGACCGCCTCATGCGTATGATCAATAAGATACTATAACATAGTTTACAGAATGTGTGTGCCTTGTGTAAATAATTCCATGTAGATATGTTTACCTACTTGATTGAATTTTATCTCTTAACTTTATTCTTTGTAGGTACTTTTAATATTATCCGTCTTTATTGTCAGTGTTTTTAACTTTATCTGTATTTACTGTTAATGTTTTTAACATTCTCCATTTCTTAACTGTCAATGTTTTTAAAAATATTTTGTCTTTACCTACTGTCAATGTTTCTAACATTCTTAAAATATTCACTGTAAAGTTTTAAGTGTATAATTGCTATCTACGTTCTCAGAATTGTCTATTTCATCAATGTTATTATGTATTTACTGTTAATGTTCCTAAGATTCTAGGTCTAGACTGTTAAGGCGAAGATACACACGAGAGATTTTGGCCTCCCGGATACTAAAATGACAGGTCTCTTGTGTGTAAACACATCGGAGACGCGAGATATCTCTCGATACCGCGCGCCTCCTGAGACGGTCTGCGCACGCAAGTCTCGCGTCGTGTATTTTACTTATTTTCGTCTCAGGGGACGCGTCTCCGGTCTTTTGACATGTTCAATTTTAATCTGAGGTCTCTTGGAGATGTTTGCAACTGAATTGGATTGGCGCGCGTGGGCACGTGGTTTTTGTATTGATATATAATTTTAAACATTCCTGCGATTGTGAAAATATTAGTACATTGTTAATAATAAAATTGTTAGTTGATTATAATTATAATAATTATTATTTTTAAATAATGGCGGATTAATAACAGAGTTGCATTTACATTTGAAATATGAATACAGTTGTGAGAAATACATTAACATTACGTGTTTTGTTATTCCCTTCATGTCATCACATCACAACATTTATAGCAAACTATGTATGTAGTTACCATTTCACCCTTTAATATTCATCGAAGGAACACGAGTAGGAAACAAAATTTCGCTACTCACAACGGTTTCGGGTATGTAGTGCATACCGATACTTGCTTTGGCTTATGTCAATGATGTTATAGGAATGGTGTACATTAAAAGAAGGTCTACATAAAACATAAATAAAAATTGATTAAGTATTCTATTTCATTTACAAACGTAGAAAAGGAAATATACATGTAAGTAAAGTACCGACCGAAATATGTACATTATACTGAATCGATAAATAATTTCAAAGCGGTATATAATTATATTTTTTAATCACAATACACTAGAGTATGTACACAAAACCAAACGGCATTATGGCGCCAAAAATACTAATAGAATGAATGCAGCAACAGACCAAAGTCTCGCGTCTCGAGATATTATTATTATTATTATTATTAATTATTATTAATTTTTTTTGGGCAAGCAGCCTAGGCTGATGGGCCCAAATCATCCAGATAATCCCGTGTATTTTAGAATTTGATGACAGGAGGCGATTGTCGGCCATTTTTACTAGAGATGCCGTCTCTAGAGACGAAAATCTCCCGTCGTGTATTTCACTGAAGAGGCTGACGCCATTTTGTCAGTGCCTGGAGGCGCGCCTCCTGAGACCCTGTCTATCCACACCTTTAGTGTTTCAAGATTCTATGTCTATTCTGTCAATGTTTTTAAGATTCTATGTATTTACTGTTAATGCTTTTAAGATTCTATGTCTTTACTGTCAATGTTTTTAACATTCTATGTCTTTAGTGTTAATGTTTCTAATATCTATAGTGTTTTTATCATTCTCTCTCTTAACTGTTAATGTTTTTAACATTTTTTATCTCTTAACTGTCAGTGTTTTTAACATTTACTTAACACATTAAATTTACGCATTTAACAGAAAGGTGTCACAAGTCTAAAATTCACTTTTCAAAAGGGCTCTGGTAAGACATTATTAAATACCAAATTTCACTTTTTTTACTTGTAACATTTTTAAATTGTGAATTGTGACACATTTTTGTCGAGCATGCGATATACAAACAAGAACAAGTCATTATTTTTGGTAATTTTGTCTATCCTGACAGAGATGCTTACCAAAACAGACGTACATTTTTAAGGTGTCTTAATAATTATTTAATAAAAAAATAACAAGATTCTAGAAAGTGGGAGGGGAGAGGGGGGGGGGGCACAAGACACCTAAATACGTAATAAAAATATTTTTAAAAAATTCTAAAAATTCTAAACATTCACAACGACAGTCCTCTAATTTTTCTACATTTTTAATTTTCTATTTTTTTTATTTTAAAAAAATATAATAAATTTTTGTTGCTCCCTTGTGATTGAATAAATAAATAAATAAATAAAAAACACGGAAATACACAAAAATTTTGGTGCTGCTAATTTTTATGTGAGACACAGAAAAAATTACAATATTAGGCTGGCCACAAACGTCCCGAAGTTCAGTTCCGGAATCGACCGTTTTGCAAAAAGGTTCCGACCAAAACCTCTTTCTGAATTTAAAATCGGGGTGACGCTGAATTCAGAGAGAGGTTTTGATCGGAACTTTTTTGCAAAACGGTCGATTCCGGAACTGAACTTCGGGACGTGTGTGGCCAGGCTTATACACACAATATAATAAACAATTTTAAGAAAAATAAGTACCTAAATATATATTTTTAAATTTATTTTTAAAAGGTAAAATTTTTTAGAGTGAGTTGTTGTTGTGTCTTAAATAAATGTATTTTAGTGGATATTTTTATTGTTTCTTTGTTGTTGTGATCCTCCCCGGTAAACGATGTTACATACATCCAGGGAGTTGGTTTTGTATTTATGTTATTTGTAAAGTTGTACTGTTTCAAATGTGTGTATAAATAAAAAAAATATTAGTTTGGCTCCCCCTAGTGTTTTTTTTATGATTTGTCGCTCTAGTGATAAAATTAAACTATAAATGCATTGACAACTAGTGTGATATGAGTGGATTACAGAGACAAAAACAAAATAAACAGATTGACAAAAAACACAGTAAGTACATTGACGTAAAAAACAGTAAATACATTGACAAAAACACAGTAAATACATTGACAAAAACACAGTAAATACACTGACAAAAAACACAATAAATACATAGACAGACACTGTGTTTTGAAAATACATTGACAGTTTCTATCTATTTATCTATCTACCAGACTGGCTTATCTCTTCACACACGCCTTGCTTCTATCACATTCATGCTGTTGATTGTCACGCATGCTCTCAGATTTCTTTTACTCTAAACTAGTAGGATTTGGTCAACATTATCAAAACAGATCTCAAACCCCTCCTTTCACCCATGTGTAGGTAAGTATAGATTTTTTAATTATCCTATCATCATTCGTTCTCTCATCATGTCCAAACCATCTAAGCTTATTGACATTCATAAAAATGTATACATTGACAATGAAGACAACTAATGTGAAACATTGTTTGCAATCAGTCTGATAAGCTAATTTTCACAACCATTGACATTATTATTTCCAAATAAATACATTAACACTGTGTAGGTAATTTTTAGACATCTATTGTATATTGTCAATCAGTGTGAACTGTGAAAATATTTTTTTCACAACCATTGACATAATTATTCAAAATTATGAGTGGATTCTTATTGACGGTGATGACTACTACTTTGTAATTACTTAATTAATGTGTATACATTGTCAATCAGTGTGAAAATTATTTTTTTCACAACCATTGACATAATTATTTCAAAATGGATAGGTATATTGTCATTGACATTGATGACAACTACTGTGTATTACCATGATGTCATTTCAAAATGATACATACTTCTCCTTCATTGACATTGATGACAGCTACTGTGAAATTGGTGTGTATACTTTGTCAATGATTGTGAAAAAATATTTTTCTAGATAAACCCAGTTATTGAGACAAACAGTTAATCACAAGAAGGTGTTATTTAATATTGTTATACCCTTATGAGTTCGCCATGGTGAAGACGGATGGTGTGGTCCTCTCCGCGCCGCCGGGGAAGCTATTGGTCTTGCAACGACTAACTCAACTTGAACGTCTTGCTTGCTTTCGGCTATGATATCGTATACATCCTCGGCTGACTTGCCTTGCAGAGAGCGGCGATTCCATTCCAATACTTCGTCACCTGAGAAAAATTCAACAAAAATGATAAACAACCTAAAAACTATTAGATTAATTGGGTTGACTGTAAGATATTGTTTTTGCAATAAGTCGGCCCTTAAGCACACTATTTACTTTATTTATCAGATACACCTCACCCAACACACGGAAGGAAACACTTTCAAAAAAAAATTGAGCAATACTACCATAAAAACACACTTGTCGCAAGAAAAAATTCGCCCGTTCCGTCCTTGAGAATCTGACCAACATCTCCGGTCCGGGTTCGGATTCACTCATTTCCTCACCCCTCTTTTTTTCACTCTTATAGACATATATTTTTGGTCATGCTGTCATCATTCATTCTCTCAACATTCTCAAACCATGCCAGGCTTTTTCAATGTGATTTAATTTAATGAATATTTTTTTATCCTTACCTATTCTGAGTTGTCCTTCCACATCGGCGATGGAGCCTTTTTTGACTTTCTCCACAATGGCGCAAGGCTGTCCTCCATCCAACACTCTTCCCCCGACGACCTTCAGTCCGAGGATCGCAGCGCTGGAAGGACCTCCAACGCTACCAGGCATGGTCTTCCTGAGGACCATGTGACCAATCATACGAGTCCCGTCTGGCGAAGGTTGCCATGTCATCGGATTCTAGATTGCGGGGGAAAATGTTGTTATAGGAAACTATTGTAAATTTATGATACTATTGTAAATATATGATAATATTGTAAATCTATGATAACTGTTATGGGACTGTACCGGAAAACTATGATGATACCTACTATTGTAAATCTATGATACCTATCTCTTATGAGGCAGTATTGCAAATCTATGATATTTATTTATTTATTTGATATTAATATCATTGTGTGGCATTACAGTGTAAAACACCTTTGGACCACACAATGTGAGGTTACAATTGTGAGGTATATATATTGCGGAATAGTATTATAAATTTATGGTAATACTATTGTAAATCTATGATAACTATTATGGGACTGCACCGGAAAACTATGATGATACTGTTGTAAATCTATGATATATCTTAAGGGGCAGTATTACAAATGTATAATGATTCCTACTATTGTAAATCTATGATATTATCTCTTATGGAACTATATTGTAAATTTATGATGAGCTTGTAAATCAAAAATAAATCTTATGGGACTGAATTGTAAATATATGATACTGCTATTGCAAAAAAAAGATGGTATAAGTAACAAATGGTAATTGTTATGGGACAGTATTGTAAATTTTTGATTTTATGGGGCAACGTAAACATAATATGATTGTGTTTTAAACGCTATAATATGATTTTCTGATACTATTCTATATTATATTGTTTATTCGTGTCACAATAAAGTGACCACAGTGCTTACTTGTGGTGCATTAAAGTGACCATACTGTTCTTCTTCTGTCACGTTAAAGTGGTCACAATGTCTACATTTGGCACATTAAAGTGATCGCACTATTTATTTGTGGCGCATTAAAGTGGACACACTGTTTACTTCTGGCATATTAAAGTGGTCAAACTATTTACTTGTGGTTCATTGAAATAGCCATACTGTTTACTTCTGGCACAGTAAAGGGACCACACGGTTTACTTCTGGCTCATTAAAGTGACCACAATGTCTACATTTGGCACATTAAAGTGATCGCCCTATTTATTTGTAGCGTATTAAAGTGGACACACTGTTTACTTCTGGATCATTAAAGTAGCATACTGTTTTAAAGTGGCCAAACTGTTAACTTCTGGCACAGTAAAGTGACCACACTGTTTACTTCTAGTACATTCAAGTAGCCATACTGTTTATTTCTGAGACGGTAAAGTGACCACACTGTTTACTTCTGGCACATTAATGTGACCATACTGTTTACTTCTGGCATATTTAGGATTTAATTTAGATGGAGAACAAATCAAGTCAATAATGAGAAAAAAAATGTTTTCACTTACCTTTTTATAAATCTTCCTTGCTAGTAAGCCATGCATCATATCCTAACCATGCACAAATCAAAACAAAAAGAAAAATAATCATAATGTGATACATCGTGCAATGTTGAAAATTTTGATGAAAATAAAAAATAAAGGGTGTACTTTTAAAATATGCGCTTGACTTTAACGAGGGTAGAAACTGAACTGAACACCAACGGCTGAATGCAGTGGAAATGAGGTCGTTAAAGAGAATGTGTGAGAAAACGCTGAGAGATAAGATAAGGAATGAGGTTATTAGGGAAATGAGTGATTACATGAGACTGGTGTTGTGACGAGAATGAAAGTGAATAGACAAAGATGGTTCGGGCATGTTGAGAGAATGAAGGATGACCAAAAATATATATTTGAGCGAGCGAAGAGGGGTGAGGAAGCGCGGCCGCCCTAGACTGGCCTGGTCCGATCATGTCAACCAGAGTCTCATAGATGGACGCGTTTTGAGTAAAAGGAATCGGAGAGCGTGTATGACAAATTATATGAATGTGACGGAGGCTAGGAGTGTGTGTAAGGATAGGGCTGTTTGGCGCTCTGTCCTCTCTGCCTACCCTGCAAGGGGAGTGGCGTGAGGGTATAGATGGATAGACAAAAACTGGTAGGTAGAATTTACAAACTAGTTGTTAGAATAAGGACAGGGATCAGAAAAATATGTACATTATGAGAAAACTAAGGTATTCCATATCGTAACGACATTTTTTTTAATGAATCTGGGTTTATCGAAATAAACCCAAATACATATTTTTATACACTTCACAGTAAGCTTGAAAAGCTTGTGTCGTGAAGTAGAGTAAGTCGGCATCGGGGATTGAACCCGCGCCCACTGGATTAACAGTCGAGCGCGTTACCAACCAGGCTACCGACCACCTCTTACAATTGGATGAATTGTTGCAAGTAGTCCAAGAAAATTTGGCATGGAATAAGTTGGAGGAGGCCTACGTTCAGAAGTAGTTGATTACAGGCTGAAGAAGAAGAAGAAATTGAGAAAGAAAAAGAAGATTTTGAGAAATCGATATTCAGATTGATAGAAAAGGGTAAAAATGACGCAAGCGCATATTTTAAAAACGATTTATATACAACACAAAACAAAAAGATCGACAATGTTGAAAAATTTCATGAAATCATTGATTATGATCTAAGGGAAACTAGATCACTCTTCACCAATTTTTTGTAGATCGTTTTTTTTTCATTTTTTTTTGAAGATCCATTCTGTCGAATCCAATCTATGAAATTTGTTGATGATCTATATGTAATGATCGATGATTTATCTTGCTTGCGTAATTGGCATATCAAAAAATATTGTATTTTTTAAATAGATACCTAATCAGTTTCTACAAAAAAAACTACATAATATATATTATTTGTCATCTACATGCTATTTTATTATTTAAAAATATTTATTCCAAAAATTTTCGTTAAAAAAGGTATCAAAATCTATTATCAAAATGTCTTGGGATCTCTACAATCTACTTTCAATATTAGTCAAAATATATTACCAAAATTTAGGGGACTCGCTACTTTGGTATTTAGAAAAATCTCTAAGTTTTATGTTCTACTTCTAAATTAGATTATTTTTTTCAGATGATACTAGTATTTAATTTTATGTACGCGGATAAACTAACGGCGCAAAATATGTGTCGTTAAAATGGGAAAAATAAAAAAATATCCATGAAAGAACGACATTTTTATGAATGAATGCGGAAAACCAAAACGGATGTATTGCAATTTGATTTGAATTAAATTTGTCGATCAACTACAAATTGTGGGGTGATGGACTTATAGTGAACTATTTTGGTCAAAATCTTAGTCAAAATATGAAGTAGGTATGGCTTTCTGGTAATCTTTTTACGGAAAACAGTGTCCAAAAATCAAAATGCACACAACGCTTCATGGAAAAGTAGATGCTTGTTAGACAGAATAAGATATGAAGAAATTTGACGGAGAACCAAAGTTGCTAATGTCTTGAACTGTAGCAAAACTAAAATGGCAATGGGCGAGACATATGGCTAGGCAGGGTGACACCAGATGGGCCTCATGAATATTGAGACAAATAAAAGGAACGTCGGAAAGGCACCAAAGAGATGGACCGAAGACATTGTCCAGGTCGCTGGTGAAGCCTGGATGGGGAAGGGTCAAGAGAGAGACAAATGGAAACATTTGGAAGAGGCCTAAATCCAACAATGGAGAAATAAAGGTTATCGAAGAGAGGATCAATCACGACTATTTAGAAAACCATCTACAAATGATAATCAGAAGGTTGATTATCATAGCAATAGATAAATTGCCGAAACGTTACAAAATTGAACAAGGCACACAGGAGATGTTTAATTTGCTGAGAAACCATAATTTTGACACTACTGCTCATAAAAATGGTTCTAATTTAGCCGATTTATTATGTCAATTTTTATGATGCTTTGGTATACTAATAAGTCTAGAACTTCTATTGTTTATATTTTTTAATATTCTAATTGTTTTTTTTTTGCGTTAGTGAGTGATTCTAATTAATTTGATTAGTTTAAATTTATTCTGATGCTATGTACCTTAGGAGGATCGCCTTTATTCGAATCTTCACTGGATGTAAATGTACTCGACGTATCTATCCCAGAATCCTTGGTCGTCGAATCTTGCGATCCCTGTCTGTCAGAATCCCATCTAACTGTCACCCAATCATTTGTTGCAGTTGTGGTCGTTGATATAGTATTAGATGATTCTCTATTGGTCCTTTGTTGACTAGCAGAAGCTCTAGGAAAAGTTTGACTCCCATCGTACCCATCGAATCTTACAGTTTTCTTTCTTCTTTCTGTAAATCTTCTATTATCTGTAGATTCTTCCCATCCATAAGAACTTTTATGGATCGGTTTATTTTTATATAAAGGAAATTCTTCGTGATAGCTACTCGATAAGTCTCTTTCTTTATAATATCCATATTCGTCAGTTCTACGGTGTCCCTCAGGGATGTGTCTCAGGACGTCGTTGATTTTTATATCTGGTGGTGTTCTATACGTTTTTGTGTCGTTCGTGTTGTGAATCGACATGTTGTACAAGTTTTTCGTCAACACTGAATCGTCGAGGTCGTCAGATATCAGGCGCGAACAGTATTCTAGTTTCCCGAATGTCCGAAAAAAAGAAAGAAAGAAAAACACGTTGAAAACAAAAGAAAAGGTGTTGGAGGTTATACACAAAAAAACTATGAACATTCATGACATTGTTAATAATGAACATAAAACAATCATGGCATCAGTCAGCCGGAGCATCCACGTCCAAAAGAGAAAAGAAACATTTGGAAAGATATAGAAGGAGTGCATGAAACAAGAAAGATTTAGTTGAGTAGCCAAACAATGAACATAATTTTGGTTCACAAAATTTCGACAAGTCCATTCTTCAAAGGACTCTAGGTTTCTTGAACCAATGCGTCGTAGCATTATTTGGGTCATAATATATATTACCAAAAATTCAAGTGTTTTTGCATTTTTGGTTAACGTTTCAAGAAATGTAAACTATTTTGGAAATTATATACCTACCGTCATATTGCCACTATTTATATACATTCATACAATACTCCAGAGCGTTGTTTTGCCAAATGTCATGGCCATTAATGGCACAAATCACTCGGTTTCAAGTGGATTGCCCAAGCTCAAATTTACAATAGACGAAATCGTCAAATTTTAGCAAAAAAAACGTTAATGTTACGAAAATGACCACAGAATATCTAATAGCTTCTAGAGCACAAATTAGATTGACAGTAACTATTTTGCCCGAAAAAAATGGAAAAACAGTTTTTGAGTCCTTTGAGAAACGGATTAGAAAAAAAACACGCAAAAGCGAAAGGAGTTTTTAGAATATAATCAAGAAAAAATAAATAAAAACAGTAAAGATCAATTTTTAGAAAACAGTTATTTTAAAATAACCTGAAAAAATACTAATTTGTTTAATTTACAAAATTTGGATAAAGAACCATTGTGCATTGAACCAATTATTGGAAAAAAATAAACTAAAAGATTGGACAAACACAAGAGCAATAGTTACAACTCTTTTGGCTTTTGCATGCAACACCAAAAAATCTTTTCAAAATGGCATCATATTTTAATATTGTGCATGTATTATTATTTTCATATTTTTTATATTGTTTTTTTTTAAAGTTAGGCTCATTATTTGATTTAAAAATTACGCAAGAAAATCACTATAGTTTTGTTTTTAATTTTTGAATATTCAAGTTCCAAATTTTGCCACCAAGTTTTGGAATAAAAAAAATAAAAAAATATCTACTTTGAATCAGAGCACTTTTGGCGAAAACTTTGACAATCATTGTACCGACATAAAATACTGAAAATTTTCAGAGGGGAGAGTTTTGATAGACGAAATCAAAAATGCATAATTTTGTAAAATGTATAAAGTATAAAAATGCACAATATTAAAATATTCCACATTCAGAAGTATTTCTGAAAATTATTCTTCGTTTAAAATGGAGATACCACATATAATATTCAACCGATCGATTGGTTTCGTGAATCGATTTAAAAAACAATACAAATATTTTTATATTTAAATTGTCATTAGCCACACGAACCACATTTACAAACATCCAGCTGTAAGAGATAATTAATATTTACAAATAAAAATAAATAAAGATACAAAAAGATACAGATAGAATAATGGTAAAAAAAAAACAATAAGAGATGCTTCATCCTTTAACAATAATACGAATACTGAAATAACAATACAATAATAAAAATTCAGCCTCGAAACGATTTTCGACTCTCACCCCTAGGAATTTTTTAATTTTTTCGTCTAAAATCGCCTGCCTCTGCATTCGAGCGTTGTCCATCTTCATCTTTTCTCGTTGTCCTGTAAAATTACAACGCGTTACACAAATCACAAAACAATACAAATATAAGAAAACAATACGAATATAAAAAAAAAAAATATACACAGTACCACCGCCACCTTGACATTTCTCTCTTTCTCTAGCCGTGATGCAGGATTGATTAATACATACAACATTATAGGCGAGGTTGCCGACACCGTCTCTACGGAAATGTATGGAACAACAGTCCCGTAACAACGAGTATGACGGACCACGTATTATATTCTGTTAGGAGATTTGACAGGAGTGGTGGTCCTATTCGATCATTATGCTATGTTGCCAACTGTTACAGCACGGCTAGAGTACCTACTCTAGGAGGCGGTGACAGTACAGATAAAATACACACACAATATCCATCATATGATGAAAGTAATGAAAATTAATTAAACAAAAAATATTTTTAAAATAATTCTTTAAAAAAATACAACATTTTATATAAAACATACATAAAAATATAAGATATATTAAAGATTTAAAATACATTTTTCATTATAAAAACAATACAATTAGTAAAACATTGAAAATACACATTAGAAACATGAAATTTGACATCAAGAGAATGAAGGATAATTGACACATTATTTTAAATACGTATTGTAAAATAGATACACTTACCTTTCTCCGACGAACCTGAGAAGATAAAAACATTAAAAACAATACAATACATTCAAATATAAAAAAGATACAGTTTGCAGACAGAAGAATTAATTTAGGATATATTTTTATACATAATAATGTAAAAACAGATATAGACAGTAGATAATAGTAGTAGTTATGTAATGCTTCAAATAATATAGTTTTATTTAATTTTATATATTTTTATTTTTTTATGTTTTTTTCTATTTTCTAATCTACAGTAAGACAAGCTTCACTACAGGGAAATATATAGAAAGGAAGAAAATGGGAGAAAAGCTATTTTCAATTATGTATTTACACACTACTGAAAATAAAATAAGTACTCAAAGATTGAAAAATTGTTTATTTATATTTATTTCTATTTTCTTTATTGTACAAAAAAATATGTATTTTATATATAAAAAAAACATTCTTTAACTTGTATCATTTTCCAATCTTTGTGCATCTTTTTATATATTATATATATTCTATCTATATGTATTACTAAAGCGTCGGCCAAAACGTATCATGCCGATTTTTTATTTATTTATTTATAGGGTTAAAGTTACTACCTAACATCAAATAAATAAAAAAAAAAAAAACATAATTATATTTTTTATCAATTGAGATATATAAATAAAAAATAATTATATATAATAATGTGCATATTATATATGTATACGGGAGCAACATTTTTATATAAATACATATGTATAAAATAAAATAAATATATACATATAAGTAAGGTAACCTAACCATACATTCATCACTTTTTGACTTATTTTGATTTTGTTTTGTATAATTGTCTACATAAATATTTTTCGATCATTATATTCGTTTTTCCTGCTGAACTATTTGACCTTCAAAATACAAACTCATACCGTTGCGATGTGCGGGTAACTCAGCTAGTAAAATATAAAAAAACGTTAATCGAACATACGTAAAGAGAGACTGGTGTTGTGACAAGAATGAAAGTAAATAAACTAAGATGGTTTTGGCATGTTGAGAGAATGAAAAATGACAGGATGACAAAAAAAAATATTTGAGTGAGCGAAGAGGGGTCAGGAAACGCGGCCGCCCGAGACTGACCTGGTCCGATCATGTCGACCAAACCCTCAATGATGGACGCGTTTTGAGTAAAAGGAATCGGAGAGCGTGTATGACTGCATGCATGAATGTGACGGAGGCTATGAGTGTGTGTAAGGATAGGGCTGTCTGGCGCTCTGTCCTCTCTGCCTACCCTGCAAGGGACGCGGCGTGAGGGTATAGATAGATACTAGATAGAAATTACATAAAGAGAGAGATAATTGTATGTATTTTGCCCAGTGGCGTATCAATATTAATTTGTTGTTGTACCATTAGATTCGCCCTAGGAGGTAAATTTGTTCAAATAGATGATAAACTAATAAACACATGTACAATTAATTCCTTTTATTGTAATGGAATCCCGCGGAGCGCCGGGCACTTGGACTCAATTCTTTTACTAAATTGTGAGGAGAAATATTGAGAAATAGAATAAAGAAATGAGTTAATATTATATTATATAGAGAAATGGGTAACTAAATGTAACATAAAAATTGTTTTGAAGCGTTTTAAATGCAGCATAAAAAAACGCGTAAATAGCGCCGCAGTCGATTTTTTTGTGAGACATGTGTGAGACGTGGTTTAATAAAATGTAGTTATATAATACTTTGCACAACAATATGTCTGATTTTTTTTTGTTTATAAATAAGGAATAACAAATAGCGCCGCAGGATTTTTTCTAATGAAATTGATAGATTTTCATACTAATTTTAGAAGATTTATGATATGATGAAAAAATGTGTGGTAGAAATGTGATTTTTTGTGAGGTTTTATTATTTAGTATGAAAAAATATATACCTATTCCAATCTCTAGGGGGGCGGCTGCCACCCTGCCCCCCTTAAAATGGCTTTACAAAAAAAAATGAAAGATTTTGTGTACACAAACCCAAATATTTTTCTGCACACTTCACAGTAAGCTACTCGTAAAGAAGTGAAGTGCAGAATACAATTGAGATTCGAACCTGGCACTTCCCGATTTGAAGTGTGCTCTCCAGCCAACTGCGCCAACCATGCAATTATTATTATTGAACATGTCAACATTGTCAACTGTCAACATTATCTTGTTTCGTGCAACTGACCTAACGCCATGTTGACTTATGTAGTTCCAGGAACATAGTCTTAGTCATGTCTTAGTTATATTATAGATGTCAATTAAGTAGATTTTAAAATTGCGAAATTATTATTTTCTAGAGCAGGGGCTCCCAAACTTTTACGACTCACGCCTGCCACAAGCGTCTCCTAAAATATTTATTTGTTTTTTTGTATATTTGATGTTTTAAAATAATTGACAGGACCCCCTTCATGTACTCGTAATTTCCCAAATTATTTATTTTTAAACCTATATTTGTAGAAATTTAGGTAGTTTTATATGGATGAATCCAGAGTTTTGGTATTGATTTTAATTTGTGCATATGTTTTTAGTGATTGTCGATTTGTATTTTCTGTTAAAGGCTTCGGCCGTTTATGAATAAATAAATAAATAAAATGACTTCGTTGTTTGGTGGTATTTTTGCGAGCACTGATTGGCTTTAGTTAGTATAATATTATTATTTAAAAAATTGACAACCTTTGTTGTTGGTGTATGCTGCGGGCGCCCTTCATTGGAGAGTCGACATGAAATGTTTTTTTTTGTATGATAATGTATTCATGTTTTGTTGTTGTCTCTGTGGGTGTCACTATCTATCTATGTAAGTACATATATTATCTATATCTATCCCCTCACGCCACGTCCCTGGCAGGGTAGGCAGAGAGGACAGAGCGCCAGACAGCCCTATCCTTGCACACACTCCTAGCCTCCGTCACATTCATTCAATTTGTCATACACGCTCTCCGATTCCTTTTACTCACAACGCGCCCATCCTTGAGAATCTGGTCGACATGACGTCACATATAATATAAAATAAATAAAATCAATAATTAACCCCTCCATTACCGGTTATCAGTGGTGGATTAAGACATCCAGCCCCCCCCTAAGGTTTAAAAAAACTCCCTATCAGAACACAATTAGGTATAAGCGAACAGCACCGCAGGCGAAAAGTTTTGGAGGTTTATGTTGTTATTGCAAATACGTGAATTTTCTTTAAAAAATATATAATCTTAAAGAATTATGTAGTGGAATTATTTTTAACTGTCGAACCCAGTCATTTTTATGACTTTTATGACTGCGTTCGACAGTTTAAAATAATTTCACTATAGTTTTTATTCCCTACACGCCCCCTTTCAACACGGGCGCGCCCCCAAGTTTTAAAACCAATGTTCTAGAGTCTTGCAAAAAAATACATTTTTTCAAAGTTGCTTGCGTGAGATAAAAAATACGTCAAATTACAACGGGAAAATGTATAGTATAAGTAGGTACGTGGAAATAATGTATGTATATTGTATTGTATGGTACATAATATAATTCTAAGCAACAATTCTAGCTTTTGTGAGCTAAAAGCCAGCGTGTCATGTTGCACGTAAACAAAATGACAAAATCTATCACCCGAGTAATGAGTACATGGTTGGCGCAGTTGGTTGAGGCGGCAGTCTCTCAAGCGGGAGGTGCCAAGTTCAAACCCCGGCGCTGGCGATGTATTCCACACTTTGCGATACAAGCTTTTAGCCTAGTGCAAGGTAGTCTACTAGGCCTTAAGAATTCTAGTACGTAGCAAATACGTAACTGTAAGATAGTATATAGGAAATTGTATTAGTATATAAGGACATTTTGTGAACGTTGAGGGTTGTATTAAATCAGGGAGGGGTTTGCCGGGGGGAGCCCTTCTGGCGAACCCTGAGCCCTCCCTAGAACTGTTTTTTATACAAATATTGGATGACATAGGAACTAGCGTTCCTTCATCATCCAGGGTAAATGGGAGGGAGCAACCTTTAACCGGAGTGCAAGGTAGTATTTGGGTTTGTGTATACAAGCCCAGATTCTTTTTTATGTATAAAAAAAGTTTAAATATAGACAGTAGCTTAGCGTGGAGTAGGCGGTCTGCACCGGGAGTCACTTTTTAGGGGGCGGAATTTTTTGGGAAAAATTATAAACCACATTTCTTAAATTAAGAACTCGAAAAAAATCGCCTGCGGTGCTATTTTTCTCTCTTTAGACCATATCAATATCTACATTTTAAATGACTCATTAAAAAAAAACTAACGAAATTTTTGCAAACGGCGCTATTTTTTTTTCTTTTTATGCCAAATCGTTATTAAAATTTTAGGTGTCCAACTCTAGCTGAGAAGTTCTTTAAAATTCCTGTTAATTTTCGAGAACTTTGGATTTATATGCCTAAATATCATTTATTTATTTATTTATTTATTTTCCAATCTATGGTAGTTTCTAACACACTGAAAGAAATCGTATACTAATAAATACAATTTATTTTATTTTCAAAATCCAATTAGATTTGAGCTTTTGTCTCTTGAGCATATTTTTAAAGGGCTTTTTTTTGGGATTTATTCATGTTGAGAAATATTCTTATGGGTTTTTGTCCGGTCGTGATTCGGTAAAAGTGAACCGTGTTAACTTTAAATAACTTTTCCTGACACTCGATTCTTACAGGACATTCGAAAAAATATCAATAAAAGAGTGGTAGCCTGTTCTACAACAACGAAGACCAACTTTTACCAACGCAATTAATTTCCGTCAAATCTTTCAAATCAATCTGAAATGTCTAAAATGAAAACACTATGACATCATCAAAATACAACGAAAAAATAGCTTAATAGGTACCAACCTTAAAAAAATATCCTTTAAAAGTATGAAAAAATCCTAAAATCACCGTCACATTTTTACCCTTTAAGGGATTAATAATTAGCACCACACTTTCCACTAAAGAATACAGTCACACCAATCAGTAAATACATAATATAAAAAAATGTGACACATATTATTGTTCCCCAGTACTAAAACACTAGGGGACGAAATGTATTGAGATTTCCCAACACGAATAATTGACGTATTCACTGAAACAACTGTCAAAAATCAAATATGGAAGGTTGTATTTAAAAATAGAACACATATTTTAAAGGAATTCGAAAGCAGAATACGCGTTATTCCATTTTTAAATCAAATTACGGTTCATTTGTGTAAAACTGCGCCGTACCGTCAGCCACTACTATATGATGTTGTCGGGCGAAAGAAAACGCAATCGGTACAAGATTTTTTATATTATTCCTATAAAATAACTAAAACATTCAAAGCGGATGTGTATTACAGCTGACAAATTAAGCGCACTATGTAAAAATGTACATTTCCTTTAATATACGCGTCCTTTTGTGAGAGTATGGAATGTTTTGTACTTTGCTCCTAGGTGGCGAGATGTTTTTTAATGAATCAAACACAGCAGATGTCGGTGTTGTTTGGTTGTGTTGGTAAATAATGTTTGTGTGTGTGTGTGTGGTGTGTGTGTTGTTACACAAAACATTCGGACTAAGAATGGATCGCAGACCAGTAAGGGTGTGGGGCGGGGGTGGTTGTTTGATGCGGGGGAGGTTTATGACGTCACGCGAAGGTAAAAGGGTTGAAAACTTGACGTACAGGCAGCCATTTCCTACCTTACACAAAATACCGTAGGGAAAGTGTCTCTGTTGAGGAAAAAACTTAATGTAATGCCGTCTGTGCAATAGGTACGGATAAATCCGGTTCCATACCTAAATAATTTAGGCATATCTCAAATCATATTACCTTCTCTTTATATACTTTTCAGGGGAGTCGTCTGTTTCGAATTAGGGGAGGATATTTAAATATGGAACAAAAACGAACAAATAGCGCTACAGGTGAATTTTTATTGTGAAATGGAAAATCACAAATCAGATAATAAAAATGAGACTTTTTTTAATGAATATTTGTACACTTCACAGAAAGCTTAAAAGATTGTGTTGTGAATTGGAGTAAGTCGGGGATTGAGCCCACGCCACGCCCACTGGATTAAGAGCGCGTTACCAACCACGCTACCGACCACCTCAAAATGGTGTGGAATGATGTTTTTCTTAATGAATTTAAGTTAAATGAAATTAACCCAAATAATCTTTATACAAACTTTACACTAAGCTTAAAAAACTTGTGTCGTGAAGTGTAGTAAGTCGGTATATATTGGACCCATTCTATTTCATATCAGCTGTCTATTTGTATCAATGTAGAAAGTACAATTTTCTTAAAAAAGTAAATACCTACTCACTTATTTGTCCCTAAAATTATTATAAATAAAAAAAACAGGGCCTAAATGTAAAAATTCAAAACTGTCAAATTGTTGATCTCATATTTATCAACATTTTTGATAAATTACATTTTCCCGTCTTGCAAATTGAGCGGATAATTCATACATCGCACAAATTTTAGGGGTACCTTCAAAGTTACTTTTTATTCAGGGAATTTTCAAATATTGTAATTCTGGATCTCCCAAGTTGTAGTCAATACTAACATGTTGTTTTTTTTTTAATAAAATGAATCTGGGTTTATCGAAATAAACCCAAATACTTACATCTTTGTACACTTCACAGAAAGCTTTAAAAGCTTGTGTTGTGAAGTGAAGTAGGTCGGGCATTGAACCCGTGCCCACTGGATTAACAGTTGGATTAACAGTTACCAACCAGGCTACCGACCACCTCATCATCGTTTATTTGCATTCAGCATCAAGACGACTTTCTCAGTATTGGCTGAGAAAACCACGTATCGCCAAAGGCATTTCACAGCAATTGGCGCCATAAAGAAGAAGGAATGAACAAAAAAAAAAAACAAAATTGTTTTATAATATACTTAATTTTCACTAACTAGGACTTGTTCTAAATCCGTGGGAAATGTAAAACTAAGTTATGTAATTTAGTGAAAAACTGTTTTCGTAATTAAAATATTAAAAATTCCATAAAATATCCAAAACAAAATGGTTAGTGAGTCATCTCGGAAAAACAATGACCTCATTTCAGCTGGGAAACAAGAGGAGATCGCTCTGAGAGTGAATGAGAGGGAATGATGCGAGGTGACACTAGTGTGAGGGAGAGAGATGTATATCAAGCGTAGCACTATGTGGAAACTAGCTGCAACCCGTCGAAAAAGACGTGGTTTGTGGGGTAGGCAGAGAAAATTGATTCCCAGTCTTTCCTATCCTTACATGTATGAGTGTCGCAAACCGGGGAGGCAGGAAGGGCAACTGCGCCCCCCTTAGAGATTGGAATAGCTAAATATTTTTTTTACATACTAAATTTTAAAACCTCACAAAAAATCTCATTACTAACACACATTTTATGATCATATCATAAATTTTCTAAAATTAGTATAAAAATTCATCAGTATCATAAAAAAAAAATTGCCTGCGGCGTTTTTTTATCGCTTTGTAATTTGTATATAAAACATTTTTCATACGTATTATTGTGCAAAATACTATATACATTTTCAAATAAACAAACCACAACCCGACCTCTTTAATTATGTCTCACAATTTTTTTTTGCATGCGGCGCTATTTGTGCATTTTTTTTAATTATTAAAATTAACCCCAAAAAATAGAAAAACTCTATTAACATTTTATCATGCGATTTTGAACCTTAATGGCGCGAGAAATGACTAAAGAACCTCCACAAATGAAATGACCATGACGTCATAGTTGGGTCTCTAGAATTAATAACGCGTTACATACATACACAGTTTCCACGAGAATTATGTTAGTTGATAATACGAAGCCACTTCGTAGAACGGGGTGGGTTAAAGAGAGATAGCGCTATACACAAATAAACAAGTGCAACAGAGAGGGAGACATTAGGTACTACGGGTTACAGTGAATGAGACGGCGCTATACAGGAAGCGTAAGGTGCGAGAGGGATGTAAGATTTTGATGGTTTGATAATCGAGCGAGATAAAAATAGAACCGTAGTTGAGGTTTTATTCGGGAGTGAGCGGGATAAAAATAGATTTACAGGTTGCGAGAGGACTGGGACGGTGTCCTGATTGTGACGCGGTCCCATCTGCAGATGTTTTGGAGGGAAAATATGAATTAAATCGTTCTTTTTTCAAAAATAGAATGGAATAGTCGATTTTGCTACGAAATATGGCCGTATCTATATATAAAGTTGTAATATTGCAAAAAAAACATACGTTAGTATTTTAACGTCTTCAGATGATACGTTATGTACAATTAGTAGTTATAGAGTTTGGAAATTAAATTATTTTTTCCATATTATGTTAGTGTTTTAACGTTTGCAGATGATACGTAATGTACAATAAGTAGTTATAGAGTTTGCAATTCAAATCATTTTATACATACGTTAGTCTTTTAACGTATGCAGATGGTACGTAATGCAGAATTAGTATGGATCGTACTTATAGAGTTTGCAAATCAAATAATTTTATCCATACGTTAGTATTTAACGTATGCAGATGGTAATCATCAGTATGCGACGTAATTAAGTTCATACATTATTTCCCCGTACACCGCTGTTTTCTCATCGAAACGATGGCGCCAGAACTTTCCTTTAGTTTTGTATATTAACCATGTACTTTTATTTTTTTGTCATCCATTCATCATTCATCCTCTCAACATGTCGTAATTATCTAAACTCGTTCACTTTCATTCTAATTACAAAACCCATCTTACATTCACTCATCTCTCTAACCACTTCAATTCTTATCCTATCTCTCAACTTTTTTCCATAAGTGTTGTCAAAAAATGAAATAAAATAGATTTTAAAATATTTAAACAAAAATATATAAGTATTATGATACAATAAAATTGAATTAAATATATATTTGAATAAGAGTTATATATTAATTATAATAAATAAATAAATATAAATTCATAAAAAGATCGGTCATATTGTCTATAGTATTTATAAAGTTTTTCTTTTATAAACGTGGTTCAAATTTTACAAATAATTTAAATCTGAATTCAGAAATATTTTTATAAATTAACAGGAGAATAAAAATAATATACTTAAGTATTATGAATACGGTTTCATGAACAAATTTTATAATTTTCTAAAATTTAATTAGTAATTTATTTCAAAATGGTTACATTTTATAATTATTCATTGTACAAAAGAAATTAACTTTAGAAAACATGAAATTCGTTAGCAAAATTTAATTATTTTTTATACGAATTTTAGAAAAATTTCCTATAAAAATTAAAAATATTAAAATATTATTCGAAGCTATAACTGTAGTTAATTTTTCATAATTAATTATATTTATCCAGAATTTAAATTGTAATTTATCTCATTCTAAATTTAAATTGTAATTTATCTTATTACAATTAAACTAATCTGAATTTAAATTGTAATTTATCTTAAAACTAAAATTACATTTATAATTCAGTTTGAATTCAAACCGTAAATCATTCCATTTGTAAAAAAATGAACAACGTTTATAAAAAAATGGGTATCAATAATTAAGTACACAATTGAAGCGAGCGTAACAAGAAATATACAACAAGAAAGAACAGGAAAAAAGCAGAACTACTTACCCTTTCCATTCTCGTCGCTGTGGCAATCGGGAGTGCTGCGTAGTTCTTCGTCAGAACTTGATGGCGAGGTTGGAGCCCTTCGTCTCCCAGCACGCTGCTGCATTTGTTGTTGTCTAGGGTGCAAAAGATGGGGGTGAGCTCTCATTAAGCCCTCGAGCTCACCTCCACCTACTGATCTTGGATCTTGCTGTGAATACTGCCTTTTCAAAACACTACTAGATCTTTGTAATAACGGGAGATTTTCTTTTTCAGCGGCGGAGTGCGCTCTTTCTAACTTTGGTCTTTTGTCTATTAGTAATTGTTGTCCCGGCGGACCTATGGTCCCGACCACTTCTCCGCCTCGCATGTCCGCCTCAATTCGCCTCATGATGGCATCCTGCCCGGTACCTTTGTGCATCCATTGCCCCGTTTTGGACAATAATTCCTGCTTTTTTCTACACAATATACACACCCATATAACCTGAAACAACAGAAAAAATATTTTGTTATTAAAAATATGCATATTGACATTTCAAAAATTTCTGAAAACGGGAGGCCTTAGACCTCGACAACCGTGACTAAATATTATTTGAAAAAAATCGAGTAGATACATTGAACCTTTATGTAGGGAATGACAGTAAAAGATTTTTTTATATCTTGTGTAGATTTCTCAAAAAAAAAAAATGTGAAAGACATCTCTGATCTTTTTTGCGAAAGACGGAAACTCGTTTCCCGAAAGTCGCGGAGTAAATTTTTTTTTGTACTGATAATATGCATGAAAACCAAGGGAATAACCGTAAAAGTTTTTTGATAGACGCAAAAATAACCTCTTAAAATGCAAAAAACGCTATTTTTACTATTTTATCATGCGATTGTCATACGAATCCTTAATGCCGTGGGAAAAGACTGTGACGTCATTCCTGGTGCTATGCCCTTAAGATCCTATATATGCTGTCATTCGGCTTCGACGCCCTGAATTGTTCTCAGCCAATACTGAGGGAATCGTCTTGAAACTGAAGACAGTGATAGATGAAAGTATGGACTACAGATTGGCTGTTTTAGAATTAGTACAATATTTGGAAATTCCTTGAATAACAAATATTCTGAAACTACCCCTGAAATTTACGGGATCTGAGGATTTTAGTCAGCATATCAAAGTAAGATGGTTTGGACATGTTCAGAGAAAGATGAAAGGATGACAAAAAATATATATTTGGGTGAGCGAAGTTGGGTGAGGAAACGTGACCGCCCAAAACTGACCTAGTCCGATCATGTCGACCAGATCCTCAAGGATGGACGCATTTTGGTAAAAGGAATCGTTAAGCGTATGTATGAGTGCATGCATGAATGTGACGGAGGCTAGGAGTGTGTGTAAGGATAGGCGATCTGGCGCTCTGTCCGCTCTGCCTACTCTGCAAGAGACAAGAGGGTATAGATAGATTGATTCAGGCACCAATATGTGTCAAGAATGAACAACACCAGACTCCCATACATCGCTTTGCATGGGGTGCCTGATGGTCAACGCCCGCCAGGAAGACCACCGAAGCGATGGACAGACAGCTGGAGTTCCACATCACAGGAGAACAATCCTGTCAATACAGACTCGCTGAGTCTAGACGCAATTTAAGAAGAAGAAGACACCTTAGTAACTTTTTTTCTAAAAACGAGCTGTGGGTTTTATTTAATAAGTTTGGCAACCTTGCGTGATCTGAAACGTTGGTTGTGTGGATTATATCCAGTGTTGCCAAATGGTCGCACATGCAGTTCTGATTGTAGTAAAGTATTACGAGTGAACAGTGCTACTAATATGAAACTATATGGGCAGAGTTTTCCCATTACTAGCAGCTCGTGCGGCCGATGCAATACATTCTGCTTCTATACATGGGAATACATTCTGCTTCTATACATGGGAATATGGGAATACATATACTATACATGGGAATACTTAGCAAAGTTGGGTTTTAAAATTTAATAATATTTTCACTACAGTGAAGTCTCGCTATCCGACCACATATTATAATGTTCCTTGCGGGGTAGACAGAAAGGCTAGAGGGTCACACATGGGCGTCGCCAGCTTCGGAGCTAGGCAGGGGGCAATAAAAGTTTGAAAATTTGACAGAGCATGAAAAACGCGTGAATAGCGCTGCAAGTGATTTTTTTTGTGAAACACACTGAAGAAGGTCGTGATGTCGATTGGTTTATTTGAAAATGTATAATACTTTGCACAATAGTATGCATGAAATTTTTTTTTTTTTATAAAAGAGTAATAATAAATAAAATGGCGCCGCAAGCAAATTTTTTTAATGAAACAAATGCATTTTGGTGGACTTTCATAATAATTTTAGAAATTTTACAATATGATGAGAAAACGTGTGGTAAAAATATGATTTTTAGTGAGTTTTTATCATTTAGTATGAAAAAATTACTTATTCCAATCTCTAGGAGGAGGGCAGCTGCAGTTTATGCTAAATATTTTTTTTTATTATTTAGCGCAGTATTTTCTATTCTAACTACCTACATGATAAATTTCGCTTCACTCAAAAAAAACTTTTAGGGGCATTTCCTAGATTTTAATGCATATTATCAGTATAAAACAAAAATCTCCGCGAGTTGCGGTCTTTAGGAAAAAAATTCAGAGGCTTTTTTCAAAAAAAAAATTAAAAATCTATACAAGATATATAAAAAAATTACCCTCATCATTGCCTAGATAAAGGTTCAATGTATCTACTATATTTTTTCCAAACCATATTTAGTAAGATTTTCGACATTGAAGGTCTCCCTATTTTTTTTATATTTTGGAAATGTCTCTTAACGGAACATTTGAAGAAATATAATATGAAAAAGAATATCCAACGATTGATCCGATTTATTTAGACCTTACTGTATTAGTACTATATGTATCATATTACAATAGAGGTCCTTTAAATTTCCTATTATTTTCGTCCTGTTTTCGATATTAATAAAATTACGATCACACAATGCCGTAATAATATTATAATATGGTGTGCATACAGTGTGCATGTGCAGTGGTGTGCATATGCAATGTGCATGATGTTGTAATAAAATACATGATTATTGTTTATGCGGCACTTTGCATTATGTATGAAGAATAATATATCAAGCCAGTATCAAATCTTTAAAATTTATTTTCGATATACAAATAATGTGTTTTGTTTATTTCTTTGCACAAATCCTGGATTTACACGGACGTATGTAGTTTATTGATTTAATATGAGAAGACAACAGACGACAATCATTTACATAAGGCACACATTGTATAAACTCTCTAAGAGCGTAAACAAAATCAAGAGATGTTAAAAATAAGGGTAGGTAGAAATGAAATTAAAAAAACACATCATTATATCATATCTGCATACGTTTCAAAAGAAAACAGCAGGAGCTATGAAATGGTGAATGTCACCCTTGGCACAGAGTGATCTCTTAAACCAGCCTAAGCCAATTAAGGAAGGGCAGCGAATCTAATTGCTGAAAAATGTGAAAAGTCGTATGAAAGTTTCACGAACGCCTGACTCGTAAAGGTTTGAATGGTTAACTTCTCCCGAGAGTGATCACCTAAACCAGCCGATGGCTGATCGTAAGTTCAGCAGATGCCCATCTCACAATGTACATCAGCTGAGAGACTCCATAATCGTTAATATGATTACTGCGATATTAATTACATAAAAAAATATATCATTCGCTGATATTGCTATCCGCATATTTAGCCAATATTTTCGCGTGTTTAACAAGCTTTTGGTCACTAGTTAATTATATAATCTTGCTTCGTGTGGGCAAGCCGCGGTTATGTTGCAAAGAATTCATGCTGAAAAATTGTTCAACCACTGTGTGAGCAATTACTCCCATACTAGTCTATATACCCGCAGCTGTCTGGTGAACATTGTGAGATATTTTACTCATGATCACAAAAAGCTCTTAGAGACTCGCGCGCGTTTTAGACGGCATTAGAAAGTATTTGGGGTTTGGGCACACAAGCCAAGATTCTTCAAAAAACTATTTGCAATAGTGGTTGCGTCAAACAGGCGCAGGCATATCATCATTGGATCTTTAATGATTTTTGAGCCGTTTAATGATTATACATCTCGAGGGTTCGGAGAGCTGATTTGAATTAAGAAGTTTTCAGCTTGCTTCAGATGAAACTGGCAACCATAAATTTCCAAAAACATGCTATAGGTACATTTGCATTTTCTGGTACGTTTATGCCGGGGTTACGTTAGGGTGGGGCCACCCAAAACTGTTGTTGGATAGAGCCCCCGGATGTCCTAATCCACCATAGTACATACATTCACTTATGTAAATACATAAATAAATTATATATAAACAGCTATATATGTATCTATTCTTTAGGAGGTAAATATAATAATTAAAATGCGTATAGCTAAGTATACAACCAAATTAACACACTTTTATAATGAAGTACCTCTACCTATACTGTGACCAATAACCCGTGCAAATCCGGGCACTGTTAATAATTCACTACACTGATAATTGAAAAATTATCAATTTCAAGGACAAACACAATATCTTGTACCTAATATATAAAATCTTCAGTGTTTGCAAGTCCTGTTTTGAAAATTTTCAACAGATCTGAAGTGTGCGACGAGTGAGTGTGTGAGCGAGATTGAGTATGGGTGTGAGAGACGACCGGAATGAACTTATATGTTTTAATTTAACTGTGGCGCATGCTTGTGGGTGACAGCCGAACTATGAATGGACTAATCGTTTTATCTTCATCTTTTTACTTATATCTACAGTTGTTGTCTGTTTTGTGATTGTAGATATAATTGTAAGTAAGTAATAAGAAAGAAAAAAAATCTAAGTACCCACTGAATGACAAAACCTCACAAAAAACGTACCACGCAAAAAGCACCACATCGTTTTCTAATCATACCTATCAAAAATTTTCTAAAATTATCGTAAAATCCATTAAGTCACAATTGATATTGATAAATTAAAAAAATTGTATGCGGCGCTAATTTGCGGACTATTTTTAAAGATAGGCAAATATACATTTTATATAAAATTAAAAAACGGGAGCTTCAATCAATCTACCCTATTAAAAAAAATCATATTTAGTATAAGGTTGTCGCGATCCAAGGTCTGAATTTTTTTTTTTATTAAATGACAGTATTGCTGGATTTCACCTACTTTTTAGGTGAGGAATAGCGGAAATGGGAGCCACCTAGCACAAATTTTGTATGAAAAATAACGATAAGTGGCTCCTATCTCTGCAATTCTTCACCTAAGAAGTTGGTGAAATCCAGGATGTCTCCTCTAGAGGACAAAGAATACGAAAGATACTAACCTTATTAGATCTAAGAGTAACTTTTCCGCCACATCTGGCGCAACACCTCGTATGGCAATAGTTACACACGTGACCCACGCCATCGGCGAACTTAGTTTTGAGGCAAATGTGACATGTGGCGTCCAGCTCTACTCCGGCGCGCTTCTGCTGCTCGGAGCGCTGTCTTATGCTGTCCTCCAATATGGCTACTTCATCTTGCTTACGTCTGGGGACAACAAATACAAAAATATTAATAAAATCCATTCCATAAGGTCCTATATGTTGTCATTCGGCTGCGGCGCCCTGAATTGTTCTCAGGCAACCCTTACAGTAAAAAGTATACAAAAACGAAAATGCACACAAAGGTTCATGGAACGGCAGATTCTTGATGTTAGGCTCCGGGATAGGTTAAGAAATGAAGAAATTAGAGGGAGAACCAAAGTTGCCGATATCATTAGCCGTGTGTCAAAACTCAAGTGGCAATGGGCAGGACATATGGCGAAGCAGGGTGACACCAGATAGGCGCCACGAATATTGTAGTGGAGGCCTTGGACAGATAGAAGGAGCGTCGGAAGGCCACCAAAGAGATGGACCAACGACATTATCCAAATCGCTGGAGGAACCTTGATGCGGAAGGGTCAGAAAAGAGACCAGTGGAAACAGTTGGAAGAGGCCTATATCCAGCAGTGAAGGGAAGAAGGCTAATGAAGAAGAAGGAGAAGAATACTGATAGAATCGTCTTGAAATTGAAGACAGTGATAGATGAAAGTATGGACTACAGATTGGCTGTTTTAGAATTACAATATTTGGAAATTCCTTGAATACAACAATATTCCGAAAGTACCCTTGAAATTTACGGGATCTGAGGATAATCCGTTCAGTTTTTCATATATAAAATTATAATTTAGCCAAAATAATAGTAATTATAATCTTAACAAATGATTAACTTAAAAAAAAAACAAAATACATATGGATCATCGTGAAAACTTGCAACAACTATTGATTAACACTTTTTCCGAGCTTTTATTGCTCGAAAAAATTCCGTTAAGTGTATTACAATTCTGTCCTGTAAAAAGTGCGTGAAACATTATTCAATAGAAAATCAGCTTATTAATTCCAACCCCTGCCAATCTATATGTCGGTATGGTTTTTCAATAAGATAATCCACCCTACCCACCTGTCGCTGGTTACTACATATTTGGAAAAGTCGTGATGGTATAGAATAGACAGATTATGAAAATATGACGTCAAATAGCAGTGCGTTCAGAGGCGGTTCCTTCAACAGGCAAACGAGGCAAAGGCCTCGTGCGACAAAAATTGGGGAGCCTCAAAATTAACTCAGATTTTACTTGCATCATTTTTGGTTTACAAATTATCCTTGTAAAGCGTTGGATTTTTTCTACATTCCTCAGTATATACAATGCAGTATTCCTACAACAGCGTGCAATAATTCCAGCCGGGGTGAACTGAAATGGCGAATGTTTCTCGGGTGATCGCTTAAGCCAGCAGAGGTCGGTCGTAAAATTTGTCAGAATGTTTAGATGTATTGAACTTCTGAACTTTTTGTAACTGAATTTTGAATTTGAACATATTTTACTATAAAGAAAAGCATCTCTTTCTTTTTTTTTCGTCTGCGGCGCTAATTTACTATGTGATATGGGGAAGTCATTTTTGAAGAGAGATAAGGATTGAAATTTCGTCTATGGTCAACGTTGCAAATTCTATGTATGGAGTAGAGATTCTAATAAACTTACAAATTTGAAATTTGGACTTTTTGTGTGAAAATGTTTCTAACTGACCTAATCTATGAGTACGTATAACAATATGACCCTAAAGTGGTGTAGTGTGTGTAAATAACTACTAGAGACTAATAAGGTTCCATCTGTGTGTAAAACATATGAGGGTTTCATACTGCAATCTCATTATTTTTAGCACTTTTGTCTTTATTTTTTTTATTATTTTGCATATTCATTGATGGTACAAATACAGTCATAACAGAGCAAAAACGATAGTAAGATTATTGAAAAACCTGACCAATTACATTTGTACACAAACACTTGTCAGATAGAACCTTTTTTGTATATTTTTTTTCTGTGTTTTCCGTTCATGGTTTTATAACTGAGTGAAATGTAGAATCTTTACTGGTTTGATTGTTGGTGATGTGTTTATTCTTTTGTAAAATTTACTACTATATGTAACTGTTTGATTCTGTTAAGAAAATAAAATAAAAACTAAATTAAATAAATAAAAATTGCCCGTCACTGATGTTATTCATTCTTCTAAAACAATAACTTTTTGGCACTTTTCACTAGGAAAATCGAGGGGGAGGTGGCAAAAATATGACGTTACCTCGGGCATCTGGATGCCTTGAACCGCCACTGAGTTCATTGATAGAATATAGAATTATCTTATCGAAAGCTAATAATACTTATTTGCAAGTTAAACTGTGACGCACAACCAAGTAGATTAAAAAATGGAATTGATAAGAGCACTGTCAAAACAATCACCTACGTCACAGCCATAGATATCCTTTATTGGGCGAATGTAAGGGAAAATGACTGTCGTCACGCTGTATGTATGTAGGCGTCAGTGACGAAGTATACAAAATAGTATATGACAATAGTATACAAGTGCAAATAGTGTAAATATGATATTTTACACACGTATTTTTGTTCATATCCCCACTAGCGGATCAAGGATTCAAAACCATGAGTGACAATACTTTATATACAACTAGTTTCCGAAGAATTACATAATTACCACAACATTTTTTCATAATGTTATGAATTTTCTAAGACTACTATATTGTTGGATAAATAAAATTTCCTTGCGCCGCTATTTTTTGATACTTTTTTTTATTTACAGAAAATGAATCAAACGATAGGTGTTAGTATCATGACTATCATGACCCTCTTCACTCAGTCTCAAAAAAATGTCGCCTGCGGCGCTATTCACGTTTTTTATACCACATGGTCATATTTGCGTGTGACAAACTTCAGCCCCCCCCCCAATTGAATCCTGGATCGGCCACTGCATATCCCCAGACAGCAATTATCACGCTGCTATCAGGGACACTTTTGCAGGATATTCGAAAAATATCTAAAAATAGTGGAGGGTAGTGGGGGATTACCTATGTATAACCTCGAATCCCACGAGATTGTTGTTGAAGCCAATACTACACGCTTCACTTTTCACAATTCTCCAGTTAATAGTGAAATCATTCAATGTTGAACAGTCAGAACTAAATACAGAAGTGATGCGATCACCATAAGAATTGTCATACGTGTATTTAGGGATATAGGAATATTCCCTGAATTATAATACCGGTGATCCATACAAAATAACTGAAGCATATTGCTTTACAGTAGGTACACTGCAAAAAATATTTAAAAAAATAGTGGGGGCAATTATACCTATATAGCGTGATTTTGTGATTTCTTACCTCATAATCTCATTCTCCCTTTGTTCTTCTTGCTTCTGTCTCAACATAACTTGCTCAATTATCGCTCTCTCCTCGGCTGTGAGGTGTGAGAGGTCTGGCATATCGGCCATTATGTCTGACGATGCAACGCTAGACGAAACCGTAACTAAATTATCATTAAAATATCAATAAACTATTGTAAGCAAGATGAACTGGCAACCCTAATAAACAACCGTCTCCAACGGTAGTAGAACGACATCATTCCAAATTCAAAAACAATTAGAACGATTTAAAAATTTGAAATGAGAACACCACAGATTTATGCGTCGATTTATATATTTTATGCAAAAAAATCACTGTTAAAATAGAAGCTTTTAAAATGTTCAAGTCAACGAGTTCATTGATTTGTAATTCGTTTATTATTTTTCAGTATATGACACCCACACACCAACTGTCAAAATACGATGGTTGTTTTACTACGAAAAGGAAAATCGATAATAATGTCAGAAAATCACGACTGTTTCTACATTTCTTGATTTATTTCACATTTTATTTATTGTACACACTTATTTTATCGAACATTGTTTATTTATTTACATGTTTCGTTGGATAAAATACACATTTTTCATCATTTGTTCTCCCGCATAAAAATGACAGCCATATTTGAAAATGGAGGTTAGATTTTCGCGCGCGCTACAAGATTATTATTAATTACGGCGATTCATTCCAAATCCAAATTTGAAATGATTCTACATCATCATTGTTCATTTTAATTCCACATAATCTTGTTTATTTATATTGTTTATTGTTTTTTTATCAGTTTTTTACGAGCACTTCGAGTGGACATACTTTTAACCTTCGTCTGAGATAAACGAATGCGAAAAAACATCGGGTATTGCCCCAAAAAAATGATGAAATACGAAACATAATCATTTCGAATTTTTAATATTTATTGTTTTATTGTTTTTCATATATTTATTTATATATTAAATAATATTAATTTCATTTTGAAGCAAGTCTGGAGAAAACTCATCGATTCGAAGTGGCATATTTTCGAAAACGCAACATTAACTAGATGGAACATTTTTTTATAGATTGATTTATATATTGTTTATTGTTTTTTAGCGTTCATTTGTTTTGCGAATCATTCACAACGGTTTAAAGTCAACTGAGTGAGAAAAAAATGCCTCCATATTGTTAGTTTTGAGAAGAACTTGTATGAGAAAAAAACAGCATTCGTGAAAAACCGATGAAAATTTCTTCAAAATTTTCTTCTTTTTTATATACAATATTTAATTTATTCACATATTCCACTTAGATTTCAATTAATCATTATACGTGCTGTTTCATTATTTTTATAAAAACTTGACATAAAAATGTCGATACGAACTATTTTGTTAATAAAAATACCGAAAGAGTTCATTGAGAAAACACACATCGGCGCACGAATTTTTTTCACCGACAATTCTTTTTTTCAAATTGTTTCGAACAAGAGAACGCGACGGATCACTGTTTTCTATGTTTAGACGTTATTCTTTCGGTGTACTGTTATTCGGTGAGAGTTTTTTTAAATTTGTAGATATTGATATTTGTGATCTGAATGGGGTAACGAGCGAATACTGCGGCGCTACAGCGACACGACCCTCCGTGATATCAGCGTGATACTGCTGTTAGTGGAAATACATATTTATGATATCGATTGCGACACCAGATGTCGCGGGTGTAGTTTTCAGTAAGGAAAGCTCAGGGGGAGATGAGCATAAGTGCGTTCAGGATTTTTTTCAGGAATTGACTGAAAATATTTTGTGCATTTAATAATTATTTGTTTTTTTCCACACTTTTATTTGTGAGTGATTGCAAGATGGAGGTTGTAATTAGAGTGAAAGTAAGTACGCTAAGATGGTTTGGGCATGTTGAGAGAATTAATGACGGCAGGATGACAAAAAATATATATTTGGGCGAGCGAAGAGGTCTGATCTGGTCCGATCATGTCAACCAGTTCCTCAAGGATGGGCGCTTTTTGAGTAAAAGGAATCGGAGAGCGTGTATGACCGCATGCATGAATGTGACGGAGGCTAGGAGTGTGTGTAAGGATAGGGCCGTCTGGCGATCTGTCCTCTCTGCCTACCCTGCAAGGGACTTGCGTGAGGGTATAGATAGATAGATTTTATTTGTCACTTCATCTGTCGTTGTCTTCGTTTATATTTTCCTCTTGAAATCTTAATAACTTAAATTAATTTAATTTTTATGTGGAGAAAAATCAACCGTGGTTTTTACAATTTTTTTTAGGATCAACATGTGTAATAGACCTATCTGCATGAAAATATTTTTTAGTTTGGCAGACATTTTTAAACATTACCATGGTTACGGGATTTGACGATAGAGTTACTTGGGATATAATCTAGCACCCTACTGCCAAGTATAGATAATTTTTTTAAAATGAAGTTTTACGAAACATCTGAATATTACAGGACACTCGAAATAAATATCATCAAAAAAAGAGTGGGAGAGGGGGGGGGGGGTTGAATTCTAATACAACCCGATGTCACCCACTTTGTAAATAATATTGACTGATTCAACTTGTAGCGCAAACCGTAGTAAGGCTTTGAGTTTCAGACGGGGATGGTGCGCGTGCGCGAGCATAGACTAGAATATTATGACACCCACGACTCTACTACCTACGTGAGTATTAATAACACACGAGTAGGTGTTTGAACCATAGATAAACTTAATATACTTCTATAGTAGCTTTCTATGTAGGTATCTAGTACCTACCTACACACAATAGTGCGAGACATTCCCGCTAGGTGTCGCATTCTCGTGTGTACCTATCCAGTGGAGGAATGGCTCTTAAATTTCAGGCTACTATCAGGGCCGGTGGCGGATCCAGGATTCAAATTGGGGGGGGGGGGGTGGGCTGAATGTCGTCACATGGTAAAAAGTACTGTCACTCAACGTTTTGGGGGGGGGGGCTAGGGGGCTGAAACCACCTAGATATTTTGTTGTATATAAAGTACTGTCACTCATGGTTTTGGGGGGGGGGCTCGGTCCCCTAGCCCCCCCTGGATCCGCTAGTGATCAGGGCCCTCTCTTCCATTAGCCACGGTGGGCCTTTCCTAGGGCGCCCTAGTCTCTGCTCAAAGCTTGTTATGAAAATCTATTAAATCATAATTGTCTAGTTTTTTTTTGCCTGCGGCGCTAATTATGCTTGTTGTCGTTAAATATATTTATTAAATTTTTCAAAAACCAAAAAAATTCGCCTGCGGCGTTATTTGCTATTGTTTTTTTTTATCCTTACCAAAATTGTAATTGTTCTCTCTAGGGTACGCTCTGTGAAAATCTCTAGAGGAAGATACTGGGATCACCGACTTTATTACATGGCAACTTGAAATTTTGGAACCAGGCTGCCACTGTATTTATGTATTTATTTATTTATTTATTTATTTATTTATTTATTTATTTACACATCAACGGCTAAAGCCTTTAACAATTTCTTGTTGGTTCAGTGTCAAATACATAATGAAGTGCTCAGGCCCCCCAACAGGTAAAAGTCGGCCTTAGTTTTTTATTCTTTATTATAAACATCTACCGGCATTACAGCATAAAAATGCCGTTGCGCCGGTCGATGTGAAAAAAAAACAACGTTACAATTAATACAGTTGCATGGTTATAATATTAGAAGTACATAAACAACTACAATAACAAACGCAAAGGTAATACACTAAAAATATAATACTTAAACTAGTAAAGGGTGGAGGCAGAGCACCCAAAACAGAGAATTGTGGAAGGGACGGGAAGAGGCCTATATCCAGCAGTGCAGGGAAAGGGGCTGAAAAGAAGAAGATGTAATAAAGTCTGGGCCTCCAGAAGGTATCTATTCACCTTTTGTTTTTTTTTTTAAGAATTGAGAAGAATTGTCATTTGGCTAGACATATGTATAAACATTTCAAGAAATTCTATAAACGGGAGGCCTCAGATCTCGACAACCGTTACTTTGGAAAAATATACAGTCGATACTACATTGAACCTTTATCTAGAGAATGACGGTAAAACTAGTTTGGCCTGAAGTCTAGTTTTAATAAATAAGGCGTAAGGCCGTAAGATGAAAACGCCTAGTGTTTTAAAAAAACCGCCTGAATGTGCTTCGGGCTATATTACAGAAATTTTATTATTAGGTGGAAACCTAGGAAAATGATATTGTATTTCCGAGCTTTTTCAACAGATGGCTCTGAGGATATAATGCATTCTAATTTTATTTGAATTCGTAATTTCTCATAATCTACGAACAACTAAAACTGTTGTGATAAAAAAACATAATTTTAATCTTATATTGTTACGTGGTGCCTATCTGAAAGAGATAAAAAGAGACTGGAAACTATTGAGATGTGGTCCTACAGGAGAATTTCAGGAATTTCGTGGAGGGATCACATAACGAACGAAGAAGTTCTCAACAAAATCAAAGGAGGAAGACACCTGCTCAGTGCAATAGCAGAAAGACGTGCCAGATGGATCGGCCACATAGTGCGTCACGAGGGTCTCTTATTTGAATTAATTGAAGGAATGAACGAGGGGACAAACTACAGAGGACGACGGACCAAGGAAAGAATACATGGACGACCTGTGCCAGGATATGGACTTCGACTCATAATATAAAGAGTTAAAAAAGAACCGCACAGGACAGGGATGAGTGGAGAAGGAGACATGGGGCTTTGCTGCAAACTAATCGTAACGATTGAAACTGGAGAAGAAGATTGTTTATAATGTTGTTTTAACATTTAAATGTGACTTTTTAAGGGCCTATATTATGCACTGAGCAAAAATCGTTCCATTTTCGCTTCAGCATTTTCATATTTGGTATGAGAATGTTAGCGCGAAATAAGAATAACGTAAGGGACATTGCGAATTTTATCTTTTTAAGAAGAGCCTGGGAAGAAATTAGAAAATCTAAAACAGCCAATATGTTAAGATTATAATTACTAGTAAATTTCAGGGTACTTTCGGAATATTTATTTGTTCGAGGAATTTCCAAATATTGTAATTCTAAAACAGTCGATCTGTAGTCCATACTTTCATAATATATTACTGTCTTTAGTTTCAAGAAGATTCTCTCAATATTGGCTGAGAACAATTCAGGGCACCGAAGCCGAATGACAGCATATAGGACCCTAACTACTTAGTACTTACATAATTCTCAGACTAATATTGAAATTAGATAATTTGCATTTTTCTATAATTTTATAGTGAAAGTTAACATTAGAATAAAATATTGATATTTATTAAGATTTCTTTGTCGCTACTTCGTTGTTTGAGAAAAACAAGTTTCTAACTAACTCTATCTATCTATACTCTCACGCCACGTCCCTTGCAGGGTAGGCAGAGAGGACAGAGAGCCAGACAGCCTTATCCTTACACACACTCCTAGCCTCCGTCACATTCATGCATGCAGTCATACGCGCTCTCCGATTCCTCCTACTCAAAACACGTCCATCCTTGAGGACCATGTCAGTCTCGGGGGACCACGCTTCCGGACCCCTCTTCGCGCACTCAATTTTTTTTGTCATCCTTCATTCTCTCAACATGCCCAAACCATCTTAGTTTATTCACTTTCATTCTTGTCACAACACTAGTCTTGCAGTCACTCATTTCGCTAATAACCTCGTTCCTTATCTTATCGCTCAGCGTTTTCCCACACATTCTTCTTAAGGACGTCTCATTTCCCCAGCATTCTACCCTTATTCATCCTTTTTCATCCACGTCCAAATAATAATAATACCAAAGATGTAAATAAATAAATAAAATAAAAAAGCATGTTTTTAAAAACTAATAATTAGTGACAGTGGAAGAATGTACAAAAAGTGTTACAAAGAAAATAATATTCAGTCATATTTGGTCTATCCCAGAGAAGGTCCATAGACAGGAGATGGTATGCTGACTTGGTGGGACGATTCTCCAATGATCCCACCACCGCTGTGACCATTGAGGACGAACTGAGCAACCCCAACTGCGGGACGCGGTCCTTCCATCGAGATAGACACAATCCTGGGAGCTTCCTCATATTCTGCAGTAGCCCTGGACTCTTCTTTCAACAGTATAGATTCAATCACATTCTTCAATTCAGGGTCAAAAGATCCACCTAAAGATCCACTTCCGAGAGCATTTGAAACGAACGTGTTTTGATTGGAGCTTGATACGTGTAAACCATTTGATGGGAACAGCTGGGTTGACGGGAAACCGTAGGATGTTGAAGGTATATTGATCAGAGGAGCAGGAGCCGGGAGATGTATGGCTGGAGAGGGTAATTGACTGACATGATGGCTAATTGAATGAGATGGAAGAGACTGAAAGATTGGCGCAGGTTTGAGTAAGGGCACTGATTGTATTGACGGTGCTCCGTATGATGTTGAGGGTGGTAGGAATGGTTGCGGTGGTGGCAGACTGATGACGGGTGCTGGGAAGGAGTGTGATGGCTTGTTGTAGTGGTACGGCGATGGTGGCTCAGCGGAGACCATGGCAAAGGCCAGTGTTGCAATCTGTAAAAATATAAATGGCATTAGTTGGGGTTAGCTGGCAGAGATCGCAACACTGAGATAAGCTCGCCCTAGTGAACAAATGTGTTTGCATTTATTACTTGTTATGTTAACTTGCTACTGTATTTTGTGTAAAAGAACTTTTTAAGAATTTCTCCTTTGGTATACCTAACGTGTTGTTGATAAAACAGTACTACAATATTAAACTGTCACCAAATATGTGTGCATATATGTATACAACATTTCAAGGTATTGGGACATTGGGAAATTTGAACACGAAAATGTAGACTCAGAAATGAACAACAACATCAGATGAAGTTAAATACAAGCGTGCTAAAACAAAGCATATTTATTTTTAACAAAAATAAAAAAAACATCTCTCGACGGTCTAAATATCACTGAATACTGACTGCCATTTTTTGTTCACTGCGGCGCTCAGATAACAGCTCTGACTTCGAGTGTTGACAAAATAATTAGGTACCTACACAATAGGTCAATTTCCGTGTTAGAAAAATTTCTAAGATATTTTTTGTTTTCATTATCAATTTAATTAATAATTTCTAAGACAGTATTGACTTTAGTGTTTTAGATTTCATTTTATATTATTGAAGGCAGGTGCGAAATTTTACGTAAAATCGCGAAATTTTAGTGTAAATTTCGATTTCGCCAATAATATCATAATTTAATTACATTAGTGATATATCTACTAGTAAAACAGTCAACAATCTTTTTGAAAGGCACACATATTGTGTGCATCAGACATGTTTAATAAGTTGAGTGTAAAGTTTTACAAGAGATTTTGGGGTTCTAGGTGTGTTCCTTGGGTCACCCCTTACCACGTTTTTTCACGTATTTTATTAATTTAATAGTAGGTCCAATTTTATAACTTTTTGAACTAAAATATGTGTGTTTTAAATTTGTTTTACTATGAAATAATTTAAAAAATATATTTCCTTTATTGTTTTGTATTCTTTTTATACTTTTCATATTGGGGTTAGCTGGCAGAAATCGTAGCACTTCGATAAGCTGAACAAATGTTATTATTTATATTTGTAACGTTAACAATTATTCTGTATCTTGTTTAGCAAAAGTTTAAATAAATAAATAAATAAATAAAACGTCTTGTTGTACACACTTCATTGGTTGCAAAACTCACCCTTAGGAAGTAGAAAAAAAAAAACCCATTTTCCCAAAAAAAAAAAAACTTTATCCAAAAAAAAGTAACAATAAAAATTGTGCACACTTTTTCTCTAAATTGATGGCGATTATCCAAAAATCCCAAAACCTTTTCCACAAACAGACAATAAAAAATAACACCTTTCCCTAAAAAGATTCACACCACCTATGTATTCAAAAAAAAAGAAACTAAAATCAACACGGTTTCTCATAAATTACTGTAAAATATTTCAATTTCACCTCTTTTTCCGAAAAAAAATGTTGGTAATTTTCACAGGCATAGTTTTTATAAAAATTATAATAAATGTAAAATTGTATTGTTATTTGTAAAAAAACTTACAAAAAAGTACGCTAAAACCATGTTTATTTTTGGTTTGTCCTTAGCGAAGGAATAAAACTTGTGTTATCAAAAATTTGGCAACGCAGCTTTTTATACCAGACTTTCTCCTAACGAAAAATTTGTTTAAAATTATGTATTTTCATATAAAAATATTCCAATAGATATAATCAAACGTAGGTAGGTAGTTTTCTTAGAAACGAAGTTTATAATATTATTTTAGCATGGTAGGAGAAACGTTTGAGAAGTGGTGGTTTGTGTGAAAATAGAGTGACCATGCTTTCAAAATTATAACGCCTTATCCACACGCTTGCCGAACATCGACAAGTTTTGTATTCATGAGTAAAAAGGTGTTTACGGTCGGTTACCTACACGAGCCAAGACTAACACCCCATCCACACTCATTTTTTTTATTAAAAAGTATCTGGTCGTGTATATTTATGTACAAACCCAAATACTTTCCTGCACACCTTGCACTAGGCTAAAAGCCTGTATCGGAAAGTGTGGAATACATCGCCAGCGCCGGGGTTTGAACCCATGGCACCTCCCACTTGAACTTACTTATGAACATGAAACTTGTCGGCAAGCGTGTGGCGCTGGCATATCAATTTGTATATTTTTCCACTCACGCCGCATCACTTGCGGGGTAGGCAGAGAGGAAAAAACGCCAGACAGCCCTATACTAACTGTGACTTAAAACAAATATGTGTGCAAAATTTCAAATTAAAAATAAATGCGTGTTAAAAATCATGGTTACAACCATTTATTAAACAAAGCAGTTGTATTTTTGATAATTCGGTAATATCCTAAATATTAAAATAATCAATAAGTCAGAAGCGATAATGTTATGCTGGCGCTACATGCTTGCCAAGTTTCCACGACTGTTCACAACCTCCGAGCGTGTGGATGGGCGTTTGCCTTGTCTCGTGAAGGAACGTGAACACTTCGACTGAGTGTTCACGGTACTTCAAAGATCAAAGGAAGCTTGCGGCAAAAAACTTGCGAAGCGTCCACACGTTCGTGCGAACTTAGTAGCGTTTGTGCATTAGCAGGGGAAAGACGGACGTCTCGTATTATTGTTGTAATAGAAATAGCTGCATTTTACCTCGCTGTTATCAGTAAATATGAAGAGAGTTTTCAGGGTAAATTTTATTTTAAAATATAGGTAGTGAAATGTTTAAACAAAAAAGGTGTAACCATTTTCAGCCTAAACAATTCACTACATTTTAAATAAAGTTATTTAAACATTTCTAGCTTAAATACTTCACGGTGTTTTTAAATGTTTTTTTTTTGTTGAAAACATTCGTTATGTTTACTGATTCCAGCAAAGTAGAGTGTGACTCATAAATTTAAAGAATAATTGTTTAAATTTGGTTGTGAATGAAACAAGGTGAACTTTCCCAATGCATTTTCGATTCTCGTAATGTACGAGTAAAACAACACAAAAATATGTTTTTTGGACTTTGACAGCTCCGTTCCCATTTATTTTAGAGAAAAATTTAATATGCCTTAGTAGGAAATTTTATGTACTTTCATTCTGCTAAAAAGATAACCTACAAAAAGTTGATAGTTGTCAAGTTCATATGCAGAATTCGCCAGAATATGGAAATTTTCGCCATTTTTCCCATTATTAATGCCACGTTCCGTCAAGAAATTTTGTTGGCATTCAGCACCCCAAAAAACGTATAGCATGAAAGAAATCCAGACTACCCCACAACTCTCCATCGAGAAACTGCATTGAGTATAATTTGACTGGATTAAAAGTATACAATTAGCCTCATAGTAAAAGAACAAGGAAACTAAAAGAAGTATATATGTAAGTATAAGTACCTACATAATGCATTTTCACAATGCATATCACGCACGCAGAGAGAAAATAACAGAACAAAAGTAAAAATATATAGGTATATAAAGGTAAGAAGGTATTTTATGATTATTATCGATTTTTTTATAATTTTAATAAAAATATTAAATACACACATGAAACTACATAAAAATCATATTACATGAATGAAGTTATAATAATATAATAATTAAATATTAAACTGGTACGGTTTCTATGAATTTTTAACATCCACCATCTCTTTCGCCGTATTTTTCGTTTTCTTTTCATTTTATTTTTATTTTTACAATAAAGATACGCTATGCTGAAAGTTATAGCCGACACAATCCAGACGTCCGTCATGCTCGCTTATCCATAATATACAAGCGCGGTCGGGAGCGTGTGGATGGTTTTCCAAATTTACCGAGCATCCGTGAATGATTGGTGCTCGTGAACAGACGCTGAGACTCGTCGAACATGTGGCGCCAGCATTACATAGAAGATGCATCGTGTTGGGGTATTAACATCGTAAGTCCATTTTTAAGTACTTATTTGGAAGCTAAATTTAGAGAAACACCTACTAAATAAGTAATTTTTTTGAGGTGGTCGGTAGCCTGGTTGGTAACGCGCTCGACTGTTAATCCAGTGGGTGCGGGTTCAATCCCCGACTTACCCCACTTCACAACACAAGCTTTTAAGCTCTCTGTGAAGTGTTCAAAGATGTTGTAAATAAATAAAATAAATAAATAAATGTATTTGTGTTTATTTTGATACACCCAGATTAATTAAAAAAAAATAAGACTGGGGACCAAACTATATGACATTCTTCGCGGCATTAAGGTTCAAAATCGAGGAAACGATCGCATGACAAAATGTAAAAAATAGCGTTTTTTACATTTTTGTGGTTAATTTCGCTTCATTCAAAAAATCTTTTACGGTCATTCCCTAGATAAGCGTTTAATGCATCTACCAGGCGCGAAGCTACCTAAGAACACGTTTCCCATAGAGTTACCCTTTGGAAAAAATATAGGTATAATAGTGACTAATCTGACGTAATCCCATAAGAAATGTTAGCTCGGCTTTCCTTCTGCAGAAATCCACCCTTCGCCGCTGGCATCTACCCTATTTTTTTTTAAACCATATTAATTTAGTATCTATCTAAGGTTGTCGAATATGTGTTTAGACCGTTCACCATTGGATTGGAAATCATTCAGCAAAAGTAAAGCGTGTATTATTTGTACCAATTAATTTTTTGAAAAAAAAGTCTCTCTGACACAATAGACTTACTATGTTAACTATTTAAGATGACGGCACCGCCTTATTTGCATATAAAGTTATTGTATCATAAGTAGTTCTTCCGCCGTCCACGGGTTTGACACTGTCGGTGACATTCATTCACTTTCTTTTTAGAATACATCATACGAACCGCGATAAACATAGCCTGGAGCTAGTAGAAGTAACACAAAGTATCTTGATCTAGTCCAGGGGTTCCCAGCCCCGTGCCCGCGGAACGATTTGTATGTGCCCGTCACTATTCGACGGAAACAGAATTTTTTCATGAACATTAATTAAAAATGCTTTTTTTTTTTTATTTATTTGTTAGTGTTTTATTTTTTTTTGAGTGCCTAGGTTTATGTAATACGTTTTTTGGTATATTATGTGTTTTGGTGTTTTTTGGCTATGTGTTATGTTAAAAAATGCGACCTTCTAGGGCTGCCGCGCTCCGGTTGGTAGAGAAAAAACTAATTATGGGAAAATAAATTATGGAAAAATGAGAAGGTATGAAAGGAGTTTGTCGATTAAAAATAGGTGGTGCCCGCCACCCTGCCAATATTTTAGAATGTGCTCTAGAGTACAAAAAGGTTGGGAGCCCCTGATCTAGTCGGTGGCGCTGCCGGCTGCAGTCTATTGTTATTATATCACTCAGGGCCGTAGACAGGAATTCATTTCAGAAAATCTCCCAAAGAGGTGTTTCAAGCCGGCAGAACCTGGATTCGAAGGGGGAGGAACAGAGACGTGAGGATTTGCCAAAAGGCCGAGTAGGCCGGAGACTATGGGCGGCATTCGGTCGCTCAAAACAACAAAAAAAGAGTTTCCTATATTTTGTGGTCTTCTCGGAATTCTAAAATTTCTTGCCTTTGTAACAATTCCTAGGGACCCCTCCCCCCCGCTGACAAAAAAATAATCTCTTCGATTTTTTTTACACCTTACCCCCCCCCCTGTCGACGAAAAAAGTGAGTGTTGGATGCAAAAAAAAACTAAATCGACCGCTAAAATAAAAATCGGGGGGGGGGGGGGCGAAAATGTTAGGGCCTACTAAGGGGATGGAAGAGGCCTACGTCTGGTGGAGGGAAGAGGATGTGGATAGGTGTTTCGTTGCTATTTATCTACGGACTGGGTTGTCTGACAGGCCAATTTTGAATATGTGTTTTCGCAATCAACCAAGCAAACACGTTCCCGCACCCTATTTTCACTGGTAGGCTGTCTAGTGTCTATTGCTAAACCTGTTACATCATAACTCTAGCATATTGTTATAAAATGTTCAGAGAAAGTTGACATTTACACAATTATTAATGTTTTTATTCTAAACTACCTTATAAAATTATAATAATATCTAAAACGCTTCATTTGTATGCAGAATTAAATAAAGATTTCATTGACATAACGGCTAGTAATTTATGGGTGATCTTTAAAAAAAAAACGAAATATTGTGTCGATTACGAAATTTCGATTAGGTATGCGAAGTATTTGAATATTTTCATAGAGGTACGCCCATTTCCCAACAAATATTTGTAATAAAAAAAATTTTTTCCGGAACCAAGATTTTATGACAAGTAGTTATATCTCAACTGATATACAGCAGAGGATGGACCTTCCATCAGGCTTATGACTGATCGTCGGCTGGCTTAATGTGATCACTTTACACTTAAGTAACATTCACCAATTCCAGTACATCAATGTGTGTTAAGTGTAAAGTGATCACGTTAAGCCAGCTGACGATCAGTCATAAGCCTGATGGAAGGTCCATCCTCTGCTGTATATCAGTTGAGATATAACTACTTGTTAAAGATTCAACTATAAACATGTAAAAAATTCCGTTGACCTCACAAAGAAATTGTGATTTCAAAAATAATAATAAGATTTTATGACTCTATATCCTAGATCTGTTTTTGCGGTCTTCCAAACTATACCAAACACGTCCTTCCGAGGCGCTTAGATTCCTACATTCAAATAACGCCTCCCACCAAGAATAGACAGAATGAAAATATCTAAAAAGATATGAGTTCTACTCGTGAAGCACTTTCATGAGATGCCAAAAACGGCGGTATGCGGTGACTGGATCCTCTCGATCGCTCGGTGTCTTTCAAGGCTTGAGCTGGACAAAAAATGACTTACGATCTGGATTTCGTTTCCAACGCCCTTTCATACGATACCACACATGACCCCACACGACCCTTGGATCCCCCTGAAACCCTCTACATCATTTTGTCTCTGGAGAAAGCTGATCCATGCATTTTTGCACAAAATCATATTGTCACCGAGCTTACGTACGTTTCAGGTGTCTTAGTAGTCAGGAAGTGGTTAAAAAATCGTTTGCAAAATTTGCTCACAGACAAAAAAAAACAAAAACACCACAGTGAAGTTAAGGAAAATCTTGCAAAAAGCAGCCCATTTGCTCCAGGACTGGTATTTTGTAACTTAAGACACTCGACAGAAGAACGACAGTGATTTTCACTTTGGTATTTTTTAAAAACCACCTTAGTCCTGAATCTCGCAAAGTGTAGGTACTAAAGTAAAGTCCTTTTTTATCCACTCTTTTATTAACATCATCTGTAGTTGTCTGAATCAACATTTTCTTATTCAATTTTTAATAACTCCCCACATTGAAATGTTGCACACATATTTGCTTTAGGTGACAGTTTAATATTGTACTACTGTTTTATCATAACACACGTTTCAATTTGTATTTTTTTTTATATATGGATCAATATATATGCTTGGTTCTTTAAAAAAAAGATTACCGATTACTTTTAAATGTAGGCAAGGGCTGAAATAAATAAATAAAGCAATTTCTTTAAAATTTAATTTTATTGTATCTCTAGGTATATTTACAAAATTCGATATTAAAATATATTCGACATTATGTAGGTAGGTACAATGAAGTCATTACTTAAGTACTAAAATATTTATTAAAAAACACAAGAATCATTAAAATTATACTTAGCACAATGTGGCACAATATGGCACAATGTGGCACAAAATAGCACAATATGACACCGTGTGGCACAATGTGGTACAATATGGCACAATGTGGAACAATATAGCACAATGTGGCACAATATGGCACAATGTGGCACAAGGTGGCATAATGTGGCACAATGCAGCACAATGTGGCACAATATGGTACAAAATTACTAAAAAATGTGACTCAAATGGTTGATTACCTAACTAGCTGATATTATCTCTACCCGTAAAAATTTACGGTAAATAATTTGAAAATATGTTACATATATTCTTTCTATCATACCTGTAAAATCATGGGATAACCAGTTTAAAAACACACAACATTCTGTACGCGAAATCTTACATTCAGAATGGGTGGAGAACCGCTTTACTGAAAACATAATAAATATATTATAAATTTTTAATATTGGAAACCTGAATTTTACAGGACACTCGAAAAAATTATCAAAAAAAGGTGGGGATCAATTTTGCAAGCCGGGAACATCTAAAAAAAAGTGTAAAAATATTTATCGAAATTTTATTATTCAATTAGTTTCCGCCATCTGTTGTAAATTGTTTAGACACATTACCTTTGCTAACTTTACTACAAAATAAACTACTACTGGCACAACTGTCGCTAGTTGCACACTGTGGGAAAATGTTGAACTTATGTATGGAATATAGATGGATAGAAATTATAACTACTTACTTAAAAAAATATCTTTGCATATAAATGCGTGTTCATTATATGAGGAGATTCTATATTTAAAAAATAATTGTAGATTATGTACTTGAGGCGCCGAAGCATGTAAACAAAATCTATCTACCGAGTTTGAATCGCATGACTATAAAAAAAATAGGAGTTGGTAGTGTTGGTACGCATATTGACATTTCAAAAAATTCTAAGAACAGGACACCTGAGATCTTGAAAAGCTTACTAAATATGCTTTGGAAAAAATAGGGTAGATACATTGAACCTTTATCTAGAGAATGACTGTAAAAGATTTTTTAGAATGACAAAACCTCGTTTCCCGAAAGTCACGGCGAATTTATTTTCTGTTATGATAACATGCATTAAAATCTAGGGAATAACCGTAAAAGTTTTCTGATTGAAGCGAAATTAACCCCAAAAAATGGAAAAAATGCTGTCAAAACTCAGTGGATTGATTTCGTCTACAAGGCCTGCAAGGCCGGGAAAAACATCAAACAATGTTGATGAAAGGGCCGTGGAAGCCTTTGTACATTTATAACAATTATTTTATATCAATTATTTTTAATTTATTTAAAATTAAAATAGAAAATATCTAAACACGTCTATATCTATCATTGTCCACACTGCCGTATGAATGACAGTATCTTCCAGCACTGCAAGAATGTTTGCCCCAAATGCCTCGCCTGAAAAAAAATGGAAAAATTAATTTAAAATAGTTAAGTTTAGTTAATGACAACCATTTTAATGATTTAGATAGTTTGCCAGACGCTCAGATTCTAGATGGACCAAAAAGATTATCGAGTGACAACCTAGAACAAGCAAAAGGAGCGTAGGGAGATCTCAGGCAAGATGGTCTGACGATGTGAGGTGAATCGCAGGAAGCAGGTGGATGCAGTATGCCCAGGATAGGGATCTGTGGAAAGTCAAAAGGGAGGCCTATGTCCAGCATTGGAAATAAAAACGGCTGAGAAAGAACATGTATCCGAGCGAGACATGAACATGGCTGAAGAAGGAACAATCGGGTATAAATGCTGTTGAGATGAGATCGCTGAGAAGAATGTGTGGAGAAATACGATAAGAAATGAAGTGATCAGAGAGTTGAGTGAATGTAAAACGGATTTTGTGACTTGAATGAAAGTGAACAAGTTGAGATGGTTGGGACATGTAGAGAGGATGAATGAAGAACGGATAACGAAGAAAATAATATCTGGTAGAAAGAAAGCGCGGCCGTCCAAAAATCACGTGTCTTGACCACGTAGACCAAGTTCTTAAGAATGGACTGTTTTGAGTAAAAGGAATTGTAGAAAAACAACATCCGACCATTAGGACATAGACTGGCGAAGATGTCAAAAAGCTTTCTGTTCCTCAGTGTGCGCATGCACAACAGTTTGCCTGCCGTTTTGAGGCAGTTAGATGATGTCGTCTTTCGGAGAGAGGTGAAAAAGTACCTTGTCGATAAATTGAAGAGATGTTGTCTGACTCAGTAAATTCATCGTAAAATTGGATTAGTAATTGGTTGTTGACGAAATGCAGTTTTGGATTATTATCCAGACATACATTGAACTAATCCACACCTGTTTCATATTTAAAATTTGTCACCATGTGTTTATTGATTTCATTTTTTTGATGTAACTTTTTATTGATTTGTAATGTTTGTTCAATATGTAAACCCGACGATTCCCAGTGTCTTAAATAAGGCCTACGGATGATTAAAAACCAATAGAGGATGTATGACGAATCGCATGAATGTGACGGAGGCAAGAAGTGTGTTTGACGATAAGAAAGTTTGGCGATCTGTTCTCTCTGCGTACTTTGCAAGGGATGCGGTGTGAGGGGATGAAAGGTGGAATAATTTGTTACCTTGTTTTGAAGCTGTTACAGGCGATGAGACTGTTCATTCCTGAAGGTCTGGATTGTTCCATAGCGACGGCCATCATTATAGACTTGGAACTGCAAAAAGCAGAAAAAATATTTTAACGAATACTGGATATTCAAGCACTAGCAAGTTCGTATGGGTACACGAGAAGACAAGAAACAGACAATAATTTACATAAGGCACATTCGGCAAACTCTGAGTGTATGAAATCAAGTTGCAAAGTTGGTTCACCTCAATCAGACAGATGAGTTACCGTAAGTTTCTGTACATTGAAGTACTCCCACGGGCTTAAGGTCCTCCGCATCCCCGGATAGCACAGGCGCATATAGCGTCCTTTTTACCCGCACTTCTTGGCAGAATCTTTTTAAGTTTCTGTAGTCAACACCAATTGGTGCAAAATTTATGGTGCATCCTTTATTGGATAAAAAAAATGAGAGCGATGAAAACGGGCCCCAGGTACGCCATTTTAAAAGTCATGTTTCAAAGCCTTTGTATTCTATTTCGCCATGATCGGTCCAGGTAGCATTTACTGGACCAATCATGGCGACCAGATCTTCAAGGACGGGCACGTCTTGAGAAAAAACAAATTGGAGGGATCAGTGACAAATTGCATGAACGTGTCGGAAGCGAAGAGGAAATGTAAGGATAGAGCGGTCTGTATTCTCTGCCTGCCCTTTAAGGGAACGTGACACAACGGGATAGATAGTTCAATGTTCATCTCTAGAATTTGTGGTCGTAGGAATTTGACCATGGAAATTGATAGTTAAGATTTAACGTACCTCTTTAAAGATCCGTTGCCTAAGACGAATGTACTCTCAGCTTCTTCCTTGTCCTCTTCTTCAGCATCCAGATTCTTGTACATTCCAAGCCTTGGTTTACCGAAGGCGATGTAGAGTAATAGAATTATACCCTGGAAGAGAAGAAACATCTGAATTGAGACATCGATTTACAAAGACACTCTTAGGAACGACGGAAGCATAGTGGTTAAAATCGCGGCTTCGTAGTCGAAGGGTGCCGGTTATTGCGTAGGTTTTCTAGGCCGAGCTAGCGGAGCTAGAAATATAGTCCTAAAGATGGTTCCAACCCAACCTATCACCCGAAAAACACGAAAAAGATACGAAAGGAACTGGGTTCGAATTCCACCCTTGGAAGGATTTTTCAGAGTATAATAGTGAAATGAAATCCATGAGCTTGATTGCCTTGATGGTGAAGGTTTCTCGAGTGTAAAGCGATCACATAATCCAACCAATACAATGACATCCATCTAATGCTGTACATCGTTTCAGATAACTTTAGAATTGAGAACTTACCGATACTGAATGAAGAACAAATATGAAGAGTGTAGACCATTCAAATCCTGTTTTGTCGAAGAGGAATCCTGACACAGTGGGTCCGACAAAGGCTCCAAGAGCAAACGTTGAAGTCCAGAGACCAGAGACCATTCCATAAGTCTCGATGTTGTTGGGGAACCCGTTGCCTCTGAAATAAACATTGAACGTGATTAAATTCCATAGAATACGTCATTCAATACATATCCAGAAAAATGTCTGTATCTATAAAGATGAGGAACGCAGATATATTGGGCCATTTTTGTCTCACCCCCTCTCACATAAATCATAAGGAAAACCTAGCTTCCGTCACATTCATGCAATTTGTCATACACGTTCTCCGATTCCTTTTACTCAACATGCGTCTATCCTGTACGATCTGGTCGTCATGATCGGACTAGGCCAGTCTCGGGCGGCCGCGTTTCCTCACACCTCTTCGCTCACTCAAATATATATTTTTTGCCATCCTGTCATCTTTCATTCTCTCAACATGCACAAACCAAGTTTATTCACATTCATTCTCGTCACAACACTAACCCAACCTCGCTCCTTATCTTATCTCTCTATGTTTTGTTCCGTTTTGGTACGATTTGTTCCCTTTTGGTATGTTCCTTACATGTCTTAAAAAAATGCTGGATTTCTGTGCCTTTTTACGGATATACTTACATCGCCGACTTCATGGCGTCTGTGAAGGAAGACACCAACTGACAGGACATTCCGAAGCCATGTAGAACCAAGCCGAGAATGCAAATCCATACACTCCTGAAACAGAAAGCATAACAAATAATTTCATTTTTCTTTTTTTTTTCTATAAAAAAGGATCTGGGCTTGCATACACAAACCCAAATACTTTTCTGCACACCTTGCACTAGGCTAAGCCTGTATCGCAAAGTGTGGAATACATCGTCAGTGCTGGGGTTTGAACCTGGCACCTCCCGCTTGAGAGACTGCCGCCTCAACCGACTGCGCCAAACATGTACTTTAATTAATTTATTAAAAGTTTTTACCGTTACCATCGTGGACCGTCCTTTACCGTCCTTGGTCCGCGGTCGGTGCATGGTCCACGGGTAGGACGCCGGACGGTACCATCGTGGACCGTGGTTAAAAGTTACCGGGCAGTTTTAAAAATAAAACTTCTGAGTAAATCTTAAGCAAAGAGATGGGCCCAGAGTTAGCCTTAATAGAACCCCCCGGCAGACCCCACCCCTGAATTACGTTCCACCAGTTTCTCCTACGTTTCAGATAGTGTAAGTCACAAAATATAAATTATGGAATAGATACTAACGTAGTCGTAGATATGAACGGCGCCGGTCCAACGAGAAGGAATCCCAGAGCGACAAAGACACATCCCAGCAGGCTGATCCATTTAGGGTTGAAGTTCTGTCTGTCGCAGACCCAACCCCATGCCGGGGCAGTAACGGCGTACACTCCCCCATTGATAATGAAGAGCAGACCCAGGATGACTGGAGTGAAGTTGAACTGGAAAAGAAATTAGACAATGTAAATAAAAATTCTGTCACATGAGAAAAACGCAACAAACAACAATCATGTTGATTGATATTGGCTACCATCATATGCCATCCAATATTATGAAGTAAATGAGTCTATCTATCACGCCGCTTCCATTCCAGGGTTGGCAGAATGGATGGAGCACCAGACTGCCCTATACCTACACACACCCCTAGCTGCCGTCACATTCAAACAATTTGTCATATACGCTCTCCGGGACGGTCGCGCTTCCTTACACCTCTTCTTATACCCAGGTGTATTTTGTTAACCTTTCATCGTTAATTCTCTGTACATGTTCCAACCATCTCAACATGTTCACTTTCATTTTAGTCACAACCTCCGTTTTACGTTCACTCGACTCTCTAATTACTTCACTTCTTATCCTATTTCTCCACACATTCTTCTCAGTGATCAACTCATCTCGACAGCATTTATACCTGATTCTTCCTTCTTCAGCCATGTCCATGCCTCACTCGCATACATCAGTGTTGGCACCAATGTCATCCAATATTATGAAGAAAATCAGTCAATAATTACCTGTCTTAGATGCGGTTCCAGAGTAGCCTGGAGGAATCCAATACTTGTGCTGGAGATGATGATCGTTAGCGATGCCAGCATCACACTTGGAATCTTCAATAACTTGAACATGGACACTGGAATAAGAACAATAAAATTACAGTAAATGATCAAGTTCTTTAGCTGAGAGTTAAGAGATTAAAAAGTGACAAACACAATACAAGCTTTCCAACTTAGTATATTGTATGGCACTTTGAAACATGACCAGAGTCAGGGATTAAGATGGTAAGAGCTCAGGTATTGAAAGTGCTTCAGGAGACAAGTTGTGAATGTCTTCCACTGCGCCGCTAAACCTTGCGAATAGTTAGTTGACAGTTAATTAAAAATTGCTTATTGTTCAAATTGGGTTATGTGTTCCCTAGAAAATGCTAGCAGAGGTTTTACACTCTGTTAGCATTGATGTGCTAATCTTTTTTTTAATGCTCCCGTTGATTATAATCAGACTACACCTATGTAAATTTGATGAGTCTAATGTTGGATTTCACCAACTTCTTAGGCGAAGAATAGCGGAGATAGGAGCCACTTATCATTTTTTTTCATACAAAATTTGAGTTAGGTGGCACCTATCTCCGCTGTTCCTCGCCTAAAAAGTTGGTGAAATCCAGAATATGCACCTGAAATTAGGGCGTCAAGACGATAGTGAACAATAAAAAAACAATTCCTCAATAGCTTAATTTAAGAACTTTACCCCACTATAGCCAGGGTCATTACATAGATGAGCCCATATCGTTTACCTCATCTGTTGAAGAGAAGAGTATGCACTTTCCAGATCCAGTTCTAATTTGAACTTCGAATTTGAATTTGGGTTTATTTGCGCTTCCATCTCTGCAGCTAGGTTCTTAAAATATCCCTGTTTTTCTATAAGAAATAAAGTCCCAATTTAACTTACTATCATTGCCGCTGTCTTCCTCGGCATTGTCGTTCTTCGGCAAAGCAAAATACGTCATGATTGCCGCTCCGAAGAGTATGGATCCCATGACAGCGAATGGAGTCGTGTAGCCTCCGATCGTGTAGAGAGCGCCTCCCACCATCGGACCGACGATGAGACCTAAACCGAAGCAGGTCTCTAGCGATGCCTGAAAAACAAAACGGTTTATTTAGATTCGTGTTCTCATAATAGAATGATTTTGATTTTTTTACCCCACAAAGGTAGTGAATGTGACCAGATTGAGACTGTCGAACACATAGTGGAGAGATCTCCTGGCAAGAAGTTTGCAGGGGTTCTTGAGGAAATCCACAAGGCGCCAAGGGCAATAGATTACATGCAGAATATTGACGCGGAGCTACGACTCCTATATACATTATTTCTACAATAGTCGTAAGTCGTACTTTGGTAAGACTTTGTCAAATGGCAATGGGCAGGACATATGGCCAGGCAGGGCGACACCAAATGGGCGCCACGAATTTTGAAGCGGAGACCTTGGACAGATAGAAGGAGTGTCGGAAGGCCACCAAAGAGAAGGACCGAATACATTGTCCAAATCGCTGGAGGAACCTGGATGCGAAAGGGTCATAATGTGTTCATCCCTTGTTTATTGGTTATTTGATGTACTTGAGTGTTGATATTTTTTTGTACATGTCTGCACATTCTCCGGCGCAAAGGTCTAAAGGCTGTCATGCCGGAGATTGGAGTTTTTTAGTTTAGTTAATAATAATAATAATAGAGACGAGCGGGAACAGTTGGAAGAGGCCTATATCCAGCAGTGGAGGGAAGATGGCTAATGAAGAAGAATAAGAATCATTATGATTTATGAACTTTAAATCGTACTTACAAACATTGTAGCCACATTATCAGGGAACTCCTTGGCGATGATGGAGAAGGATGCTGTAAGGAAGGCGGCATTTCCCATGGCTTCGACTATCCTGATGATAAAGCTCAGGATGATGAAGGGATAGTGGCCTTCCACCTTATCCAACAATCTGGAAATATAACAAAGTAGTCTTGAAGGCATATTTCAATTTGCTTTAACTTAATTTCGCATGGCGTTGTTGAAATCACATCGATCCATGGAACGATCCATGCTTGGTATAAGCCTAAGAGATTAAGGAAATTAAGAACAGAACCAAAGTAGCAGACGTCATGGATCGCATAGCAAGACTGAAACGGCAATGGGCGGGACACGTCGCAAGACAAGACCCCACAAGATGGATCCCAAAAATCTTAATAAAAGAGGCGTTGGAAGTCCTCAAAAAGGATGGTCCGACGACATAGCCACTGTGGGGGGGGGGGGGGAATTGGCTGCAAGCAGCATACAACAGAAAGGAATGGAGGAGTATGGAAGAGACCTATATCGCCACTGGAATGAAGTACCTCGAAGGGCGTGTTTGGAAGACAGCGAAAAACAGTTCTAGGATGTAAAGTCATAAAAAAATTGCATTTTGTACACTTTAAGTGTAAATAATGAATTGATGCGTTTGAAATGTGGTGTTGGAGGAAGCTCCCCCGAATACCGTGGATAGAAAGAAGGACGAATCCGTCAATCTCATCTGAGCTACACATTACAACTCGTTTGTCTGCAGTGTGTCTGAGAAGACTGCTTGGTTTCTTTGGGCATACTGTAAGACGGGAGCCAGACAAATTAGAAAAAATAATAATGACTGACCGAGTTGAAGGCAGGAGAAGTCGCGGACGTATACCAATGAGATGGTCCGACCAGGTGACAGATGCCATTGGAACGATATTTGCAGAGTCATTGCGGCTGGCTGAAGACAGACCAGGGTGGACCAGACTGCTGCTAGAAGTACCGCATGAAGGTCTCGCTCTTCAGCATTGATGGACCGATTTGGAAGAGGAAGAGGAGATGTAAATAAATGATATTGGTAGGTACTTACCCAAAAAGGATAGCACACGTAGAAGTCGTGAGGATCCCACCATTGAAGAGTACCCTGGGTCCTATCCTATTGATGTGGGCTCCATACAGCGGACTGACACAGAACACAACCAGCTCGAAGATGCCGAACACCAGGCCGTATTCCGTCGCCGAACATCCCTTCTTCTCCGCCTGAAACAAGGTACAGTTATTTAAATCTCGGAATTTCACTAATACTCCGAGAAATAAAGGATTTTAGCTTGCAATAAGAGTAGTATTTCTGATTATTGGATATGTTATAAAGGTCAGTCTTGTGGTTCAGAATCCAAGTTGTGCGCTCACTAGGGCGAGCCTAAAACCGTCGAAATTCCGTCCGTTTTTCAGTTTAATGATTATAACTTTTTACAGGTGCACCCTAGAGAAAAATGATTACAATCAGAATTATACAATATTAAATTTTCTATAACTTTGTTTTATTGGGTTTTTTCGTAATGTTATTATTCATAAAGTTATGCATTGTTTTCGTTATATTGTTATTGTTATGATGTTTTCGGCATTAACTATGTGACTGTTTTTTGACATTTTGATAAAACCGAGTTTATTAAAATATGTACTAAGTCACTTGAGTTAAACCCAGTTAAACTCAAGTAACTTAGTACATAGTTTAATAAACTCAGTTTTATTTAAATCTCAGAAAGCTGGAAACGGTTTTGATCTCATCATCAGCACGTAAAGGAACTTTTTGAAGTTGAGAACAATTTCTGCACATTGTTTTTTACCGATTTCACTTTTGCAGAATGTTTTTTGAAGATTTTTTTTCAGTTTCCAGCTTTCTGAGAATTAACTCCGTCCAATTCTCCATGTTACTCATGTTTTTGTTTTAATAAACAAACCCAAACACACCGTTGTACACTTCACAGTTAGCTTGAAAAGCTTGTGTCATGAAGTGGAGTATGTTGGCATCGGTGATCGAACACTCGCTCACTGGATTAACAGTCGAGTGCGTTACCAACCAGGCTACCGACCACCTCAAATTTAATTTGAATCTCGGAAAGCTGGTAACGGTTTTGATCTCTTGAAATTTTTGAAGTTGTGAACGATTTCTGCACATTGTTTTTTACCGATTTAACTTTTTCGGAATGTTTTTTAAAGATCTTTTTCAGTTTCCAGCTTTCCGAGAATCAATTACGCTGTTATTCATGTTATGTGTATTGTTTTTATATTAAAAAAACAATGTCAATGTCTAGTTTGCGCTAATAAACAAACTCATTAATAAAAAAACACTGTTTTGTTGATAATTATCTGATGATGGTTATTTATTACGTGATGAATCCGTATATTATGGTTGCCTACAACCAGAAAAACCCAGAAATATTTAGTTTCCAGCATTCTTTCGCTTATGGACCTTGAATCATTTTAACCTACAATACTTAGTAATTTCACTTCAATTCTTGTGTCAACTTTATGGGTCATGATAATACCTATTGTATAGTGTAAAGGTCTGTTTACATTCATCCATGACGGCAATGGTAATAGGTTTATAAGTGTAAATCGTCATTATCGCCCCCCTTAAAGCGTCCCCCCCCCTGCCCCCCGAAAAGGTCTCCCTACACTGTTTTTCACATTTTTTTAGGAATATGGTGAGAGATATGAGAAAGTGGCTAATGACAAAAATAATCTTTACTAAATTTCCTACGAAAAGGGTTTGGTAGATTTTTTCGTCGGACTAGTAGTTTACCCGCAATGGGCGGTCAAAATACCGGATAGTTTTTATAAAACAAAAAAATTAAAAAACAATATATTTAAAAAAAAAAACCTTTAAACAACCATATCTATAACATCTGGGAAGAGCTTTCAGCTCAACGGGGCCTTCTGCCTGGAATGAACTTCCTGTACACATCAGAAAAGCGAGAACAACTGCTGAATTCAAGAGCCAGCTTAAAACTCACCTGTTTAAAAAATCTTTTAGGATAGTATAGAATAAGTAGATGTAAGTACTAAGGTTAGCTTTTTGAATTGTAAAAGGCGCCCTTGAGGTGGACTTTCTCCACAAAACGGCGCACTATAAATAGTCCATTTTATTATTATTATATTATTTAGAGCATTTTGTCAAGATCTAAAATCCCCATTTTTAGAAATTTTAGAAATGTCAATAAGCCTATTCTAAAATATTTTTTTAGAGTTACTTATTTTTTATTTACATGCCTATTTATTTGATATTGAAGTTGCGATTAATACTTACACCATATATATACCGACCTAGGTATACCTACTACATAAATAATTATTAGTTTTAATAATCTACATTATGTGACTTTTAACCTCAAATAATTCTCTGTGAAATATCATATACAAAAGATATACATTTGTGGTCAGTATTTGTACAATTGTACATGTCGACTACTGTTCAATTACCTAAACGTATCCGTGAAGCGTGTCAACGAATTCTATCATTTATCTCAACATATATTTATTTATTTTAACATATACGGCTCGCGCCCTTAAAATGCATTACAACAAAAATTTGGATTCAACATAGAACAAAAAAATACAATAAAATTATACAATTTTAATGTAGCATGCACCCACGCCCTACGGCCATACGAACGTCGTGTGAGGAGAGCGCAGGCATAATTATAAGGAAAAGGATGGACTTTCCATCAGACTTAAGACTGATCGTCGGCTGGCTTAATGTCATCACATTACACTTAAGTAACATTCACCAATTTCAGTCCATCTATCTGCCGCGGCCGGGAATCGAACCCAGACCTCCAACCTGATAAGCCGGTATTTTACCGCTGTGCTATGATGGCTGGTGTTTTGAGATTAAGAGTAGGCATATTGTGTTTAAAAAAAGATATTTTTGAGACCTTAGATCTCGACAGCATTACTAAATATTTTTTTTTAATTATTATTTATAGGGTAGATACATTGAACCTTTATCTAGAGAATAACCGTAAAATAATTTTTTATTTCATGTACAGATTTCAAAATAAAAATCAAAAAACACCTCTGACCTGTTTTTGAAAGACAGTAAATCTTTTACCGTAAGTCGCAGGGATTTTTTTGTATTTTTTTTTGTACCGAGCTCTGTAGATAGGTTTTGCTTACATGCTACGGCGCATTTAGATATAGTAAGCCATGAGGTGCTAAAGGGGCATAGATACTTTATGAGTTATGTACAGTACACCTGAATGATGTGCGTTAAACTGTGTGCCCCCAGGTCAAAGGTTAGCGACCACTACTTTGTTCGCAGATTAAAATACTTAGGTTTATTAATATTAATATTAATGTATGGAAATGCACAAAAAAACCCTTTTTTTTTTATTCTCCCGGCTAAAGTTGTAAATAGGTTTCTAATGACGCCGCAACACGCTTGCGAACGTCCTCAAGTTTTTTTGTTTATTATAGTAAAAAGGCGTGTGGATGGAACGTTTGTCTAGCCTCGTGTACGTAACCGACCTTTGACGCCTTTTTACTCACGAACACAAAAAAAAAACTTGTGGACGCTCGCAAGCGTGTGAGGGCGACATGAAATTTCTGATGTTTTCTAATATTTTTTTAAATGCAGTATTCCTACAACAGTGTAGAACTGAAAATTAACGTTGTCGGGCTTACGACCGACCTCGGCTAGCTTAAGCGAATGTTTCTCGAGTATAAAGTGATCACTTAAGCCAGTAGAGGTCGGTCGTAAGCCCGAGAATATTCATCTTCAATTCAATTCAATTCAACAAGTCAAATTGAGCTTGACACTATGTACCAATAAAAAAATTGTTATGGGTTTAAGCCGTTGATGTATGAATAAATAAATAAATAAATAAGTATGACGAATGTTGTGAACGTGATGAAAGCAAAATATGTGTGAATGGATAGAAGTGTATGGCGCTCTGTCCTCTCTGCCTACCTCGCATGTAATATCGAATAAATATACAGGAAATTATAAAGTATTGTTTTCATAGAAGTATATATTTATATCTTAGCAAAGAAGAAGAAGATTATTTATTTATAAACAATAATGGTACTTACCTCATGCGGATAAAATGGCGCCTGTAGTGAAACGCAGATGGCATTGCAAAAATCTGCAATGGACATAGCTACTATAGTCATCCATTGCCTCCTTGTGAATGTCCAACCCATTTTAAATTAAAATTTAATTAAAATAAATTTATAAATAATAAAATTTTAAAAAAAATATCACAAACACTGTGTACTTTATAGGTGCCCTTGCGAAGTTGATTAGTAATTTAATTTTAAAACAAATTAATAATTTAATATTTACTTAAAATTAATTATATTAATAAATTATAATATTTTAGGAAATATCACGTCATAATAATGAATTGGTAATTTTAGACATTTTTTAATTATTAAAAAGACACTGCAAAAATAATTTAAAATATTGAAAATAAATTATTTTATTTAATTAATATTAATTTTATTTATAAATTTATGTATTTTTCATAGTAATTGTTTCACTTATGATATTTTATTATTAAATTAGTAAATTGTTTGAATTTTTAACACTTTTTTTTTCAAATTATTTAAATATTAAAATTTATTTATTTATATACGCAATTATTACAATGTTCCCTGCACACAACACAGTTTGTAGTATAAAACTGATATATAAAATAAAATATATAATTATTTGACCGTATAAGTTTGCTAGTAAAATATATTGATAATGAAAATGTTCGTCAAATGTTTATTGTGTAAATTGAAATAGATAAATAAATGTAAATATAGATAAATTATCTTAATTTTATTACCAGCATAAACATATCTAGGTATGCCCTTCAGACATATAACAAGATATAGCAACAACAGTAAAATTTATTCACAAACACACAAAATTGAGAAAGTCGTTGATAAGTTTAACAAAAAGCACTTAAAATTTATTTTATCTAAAATTTTATCGCAGAAGCAAAAATATCATTATCGTATCATTGTTTATTTAGGATACTCAAATGTTTTTATTTATTTGTTTGTTTATTCAGGTAAACAGAGACAGTAATGATTTCGTAATCTCCATTTTTGCAACAAAATGTGATTTGGTTCAAAATGACAGTTTTGTTTGTTGTTATTATCACACTTTTAAATATTTTGAATTTTTAATCTTAAAATAAATTAATTTTAGGAAATTTAAAGATTTTTTTTAACACTGTACACATCACAATTAATTTAAATATTTTTTTTAAATATTTTTTTATTTATTTTTTTGCTGAATAATAACGCAATTAGGCGGACAGTCTACATAGAATAATAATTGACACTGATAATAACTATTTATTAATTGAGAAAAAATGTTTTTAATGTGAGTACCCATCCGTAACTACTGTTTCACACATTATTATCATTGTTCAAAAATAAATAATGAAAAATAGTGATGCGCAATGACTCGATGAATTTATTTAATATCGATGGTCATTAATTGACCCTTCGTTAGAACTGATGATTCAGTGTCAGTGATAAATTTTCTTAAGTTTGATAGGAGACTTCTTAGTTCTGCTCCTTCCGATTCCCTATGGACACGGCGCGAGAGAAGAGAATAAAATGTTTTATTTTCATATTTATTTAATCACAATTAATCAAATAAATCATATAGAATTTTCGCAGGGGCGAACTTATCACAGCACTGCTATTTCTTCCAGTTTAAAGTAAAATAGAATATTTTATTAATAATTTCATCGAAATAAATTATATCAATCGATTATGGAATTGCCATCACTATCGTTATGGAAACAAAATCCCGTAATCTTTGTAACGTCGACCTTTTGACCTCTGCTTGAAAAATTGTCATTTTTAATCAACATTCGTACTACGTAACGCACTAGTGTTATGAGTAGAAGTCTCTGAATCTATCTAGCTATCCTCTCACGCTGCGTCCTTTGCGGGGTAGGCTGAGGTGACCGAACACATCAAGACCTTCGTATCCAAACAAACGCTCCATCTTTGCTTCTGTTACGTTCATGCAATACGTCATACAAACGGCCTAAGATTTCTTTTACTCAAAACGCGTCCATCCTCGAGGATCCGATCAACATAATCGGTCCAGGATCGGATACATCTGTTCTTTCACTCATTCATTTTTATTTGGTCTACCAATCTTCTTTCATTCCCTCAAAACATCTAAGCTTATTCACTTTAATTCTACTCACTACACCCTAATGTCTTACAGTCACTCATCTCTCTATTAATAACCTCATTCCTTATCCCGTCTCTCAACATTTTCCTACACATTCTTCTCAACGATCTAATTTCATTCTTTAGCCATATGGATGTAAGCAATAAGCCAGATTGCTTTAGTATTACGCGGAGGCATGACTTTGCCAACACACATCTCAGTATTATCAGCCAGAAGAGTCTGCATATTGATTGACATGATTGACATATAAACTCATCAGCCTAATACTGGGAAACATTCGCCAATCGAGATATCACGGATATCACAGGATTGGCTCAGATGCGCGGGGCCTAAAATACAAGCATTGTGCCCATTATAATGCTCCCGCCACATGATTGTGTAGGGTCGCGAAGGCTCGGTGTTCATGAGTAAAAAGGTGCCAACGGTCGGTTACGTACACGTCAAGACAAACGTTTCATCCACACGCCTATTTACTCATGATCACCAAAAGCTCGTGGTGGCTCACGAGCGTGTGGCGGAGGCATAAGAAATGTATTGCGCCTCATTAAAAAAATGAACCAAGTCCTTTATTTTTCAGGCGACCCTACTCTTTACATGCTTTCAACAAATTATTTCAGTAATTACAAACAATTTTCATGGCGCCGTTTCGTGACAGTTCACTGCAACGAAGGTCACACCTAGGTACAACACATGAATATTAAGGAACAAAATATAATTATTTATTTATTTACAGATGATTTTATTTATTACGAAAATATTTTTTCATGGGAAATTATTTTATTAGATCACGTTTAAGTTTCGGGACCCAACTATGATGTGATGGTCATTTTCCGCGGCATTTTAAGGTTAAAAAATCGCATGAATCGTCGCATGATCAAACGTTAAACATGCCGTTTTTCCTTTTTTTTTTGGTTAATTTCGCATCAATCAAAAAACTTTTACGATAATTCCCTAGATTTCAATCAGTAGGACGAAAATAATTTGATAAGGTACTTCAATGATCAAAGATTTTAATGCATATCATCAATACTTACAAAAAAAAACTCCTCGACTTTTGGGAAACGATTTGCTGTCTTTCGGAAAAAAAGATCAGAAGTGTTTTTCAAATTATTTTTTTGAGAAATCTATTCAAGTAATAAAAAATCTTTTACTGTCGTTCCCTAGATAAAGGTTCAATGCATCTACTCTATTTTGTTCCAAAGCATATTTAGTAACGGTTGTCGAGATCTAAGGTCTCGCGTTTTTAGAAATTTATGAAATGTCAATATGGAAGGTTCTGTGGTTTTTATAGTTTATTTTCAAAACCGTCCTCTTGGCCTACAATGTCTTTTTTTAAATAAGCGAATCTAAATTTGACTATTTTCCGATTAGAAACACGTAATTTTCCATTAAAAAACATCATTCAATAACAATATCGCAACATTATCTAATATTTCATAAATGATACTAAACATTTGTACTTATCCGGTTCTGCCCGGTCTGTTCATTACAGGAAATAAATGAAAAATATGTAATTCGGTCCCATTGTAAAATCTTTTAGGTAGATTTCCATAAGGAACTCTACCTATTCGTTTCTCCCGTGATGTCGCAGAATTGAAAAATTTCTACTCAGTATCACTAATTAGGACCAGGAGAACCCGAATCCGACCTTGGTTTAAAAGTTTATATATATAAGCCATATATATATATGTCCCTTTTCTTGTGCGCACGTTTGCGGCCAACCTATGCGTCGCAGAAACGTGAAACTTGGGTGGTAGATTTTTGGTAAGGGGTAGATGAACTGATAGGAGATTGGGTGAAATCCATTAAGAGGAAGGTTCACTTTTTAAGGCTTTAAATACAAAAACAATCATTCTGAGGGGATCCAATGATTGTGAGGGTCCGTGTCTGGTATCGTATGAAAGGGCATTTAATAAGGAATACAGATCAATTTACAGATTTTGTCTAGATCAATTCCTTGGACGACAATGATCGATCGAAAGATCTAGTTAAGTAGTTACCGCATAGGTACTAGCGTGTTTGTTGTCTTAGAAAAGTGCTTCACGATACGAGTAGAACTCACATCTTTTTTCAAATTTCTAGTGCTTAGGTACCGGTACTAATCCATATTATGTGTGGAATGAAAATAATTTGATTATTGGATTAGGTACTTCCTTTAATTATTGAAGTACTTAATCAAATATTTTTTCGTCATACGGTACTTCGATAATCAAAGAATAAACTACATCCATACAACTTCATCACTTCGCTGGTTTATTTGCTGATAATATTGTGATTGTTTTTATTGTACAGATGTACTCTTAAAATTAATAAAATTAATAAATCACTTGAAATCTACCTATGCCTGTGGCTTGCCAAAGGAATTTTTTTTTTAAATGTTTCTAACTGACATAATCTATGAGTACGTATAACAATATGACCCTAAAGTGGTGTAGGTAGGTAGTCAAAGTAGGAAGACACCTGCTCAGTGCAATAGCAGAAAGACGTGCCAGATGGATCGGCCACATAGTGCGTCAAGAGAGTCTCCTATTTGAATTAATTGAAGGAATGAACGAGGGGACAAACTACAGAGGACGACCAAGGAAAGAATACCTGGACGACCTGTGCCAGGATATGGACTTCGACTCACATAAAGAGTTAAAAAGAACCGCACAGGATTGAGATGAGTGGAGAAGGAGACATGGGGCTTTGCTGCAAACAAATTGTAACGATTGAAACTGTGGAAGAAGATAAGCTTGATTTGTTTTTAGAAAAATACTAATGCGTTCTTGTAAAGCTTTGGGGTTTCTTACATTTCCTAGTAGATGCTACTATGCAGTATTCCTACAACAGTGTAGAATTGAAGATGGACATTGTTGGGCTTTCGACCGACGTCAGCTGTCTTAAGCAAATGTTTCTCGAGTGTAAAGTGATGACTTAAGCCAGCCGAAGTCGGTCGTAAGCCCGATCATGTTCATCTTTTGTTTATTGTTGCTTATCATCTTTAGGCCCATCCGGGCACATGGAATCATCATTTGAACATGTTATGTGAAAAAGAATTATATATAAACAATAGTACATTAGTATATAAATATACAGAATTATACATCAATAGAACAGAAAATATGATACAAGATCAATGCTGATCGGAGTGTAAAAGGTTCCAACCAGCATTTCGTCAAATTCAATTCTACGCTAGTGTAGGAATGCTACATACATAACATTTACAAGCATTTTTTATTATTACGTAAGCAAAAATAAGCTTAGAAATAGCAAATTGGTATCCATGCAAAAAGTTGGCAGAAACATCATAATATTATTATCGACAGAATTTCTTTGCAATACTTTTTATTGTTACATCATCAGCGATCTATAAGTATAGTACATGACTATGTAACATTTTACTAAGATAATAATTATAATATACGTCTTATAATTATTTAGTTTATCTATTTATTTATTAAAATAGTCTGAAAACTGATAATTTTTTAATTGTAGAGATGTCTTGTTTATAAAAAATTGATTGCGGACCGGAACTAATTTGTTATTATCAAACTGCTGTTTGAGTCTGTCAAAACAGGTGATAATTATATAATAATTGATAAAATTGTCTTAATTTTCGTGCCAAAATAAGTCAGTTCTAAGCAGGTTTCCTGAAAAGGCAAAGGTTTTTTTTACCTTAAGTTTTGATTTATTTAAGAAAAAAAAAATGAGACATCTCGATTTAATCCATTATAAATTCTATAAAAATACTAGCTGGCTTAACCGTGCTTTGCAACGGCACGGTGTCTCCGGATGACTTGAGCAGGACAAAATATGACTTTAAACCTGAACTTCTTTTCCAACGCCCTTTCATACGATACAGACATGACACCACGCAGCCCTTGGATCCCCTCATCACCATGGCATCTCTTAGAAAAAGCTTTTTCACCAAAAACCGGTGACGTTAGGACACAGCATAGTATCATAAATGTTATTCTAAATTTTCACAGCAATCCGTCGTTAAATTCGGGAGTTATGCGAACATGTTCGCATACAGAAATCCGACTCTATTATTTTGTTTCTTGATTTTCGATGCACGGTACACGATGGAAGTAACCATCCTGAAAAAAGGGGCTCAAAAATTCTACGGGCCTCTTCTTGATGTCTTAAACCGCCACTGTTTATAGATACCCATCTATTGAAGAATGCTCAAAGTTTTGTAAAAAGAGAAAGTCTCATCTCATAAGAAATTTAATTTTATATGATTGGTATAAAAATGTACCAACATGTATGTAAGTATACATTGAAATGGTACTTTTTTATACATTGAATTCAGTGAAGCTTCCAAGATGTTTTGAAAATAATTCTGTAGATGGTGTTCTATCAATTTAGTATGTATCATTAGTAGAGACTGAAAATTTCGTGCTTTTGACACGTATAATGCGAATTTTCGCATATTTGACACGAAGTTCGACCTTTATTTTGGAAAACATCGTAATTGAAAAATTATCAAATGAAATGTGGCATTGAAAGTAAGAAGAATCACACTGAAAAAAATCTTGCAAAGAGGCGTTTTTTTGTTCATAGATACAATTAATTTTATTTTCAAAATCCAATTAGATTTGAACATTTGTCCCTTGAGCATATTTCTAAAGAGCTTTTGTCTTTTTTGTTTTGGGATTTATTCATGTTGAGCAATATTTTTATGGGTTTTTATCCGGCCATGGATTAAAACCGTAGACGTTTATATATTAAGTACCCCAGTATTTTCAATGAAATGGAAGTGCCATTTCACGATTAGTACTTTCTGCTATTTTAGAGGCGCAAAATTCACACTATTAACAAGAATCAATAATTAACACCAAAACATTTTTAAGACTATCGCTCAGTTCCTAAATAACGTCATACTCGTAACTAATACAGTTTTTAAATATAAAAACAAAATTTCGAAAACGTTTCCTACAAAATGTCTAAATTCTCCGGTTCCATGTCAAAATCTCAAGTGACAAAATCTCAACTGTCAAAAGGGTAACCTCTACAATTGACAGAATCGCAACTCAACACCGGGAAATCGTTGTTTTTTTTTTGTTTTGTTTTTGTGTGTAAAAAAAAACAACCTAACGAACCTAACCCAACAATATTGAAATTGGCGGCATCAGGTTTTCCGGCGATTAGTTGCAATTCTGTCAATAGTAGGTTACTCTTTTGACAGTTGAGATTTTGTCATTGTGAGTTTCTGTCTGGTTACCCAAAATTCTCCATACGACTTGACAGTTTGTAGGCACCAGTTTACTTCCCTAATACGCCATCTGGGTACTTAATGGTCTATGATTAAAACTAATATTTGCTTATTCAAAACGTGCAAATATTTTTGTATCTCAAATCAATAGTGTTTTTGGAATGTGAATATTTAGGTAAGTACCAATTGTCCTTGACTAAATGATTGTATAATCCACCCATAAGACCATGGGCGTCGTCAGCTGCCCCCCCCCCTGCACTAGGGTGTCCCGTAAATGAAAATTTCAAAATTCCGTTTTACGATAGCACGGAAAACTTGGGCATGGACGACTAGATTACGGGAAAAATAATAAAAAAAATCTTGGAGATATGTTTTAGACCTCTACCGAGGCCTGAAGTTTTGAAAAAATAGCTATTTTCTGCTGAAACTTACCATAATACTTTGTGAATAATGATTCTGATTTTTGTATCTGCGAATATTCAGACTTTGTGAAAAATATACGAATTTGATGCTGGCTTGTATTTATGCAACTAACCATACCCTTAACGTTCCTCGTGGGAACACAGAGAGGTCATCAGAATTCATTACTAAGAGAGTTTTTCAAACAGTGTGATTACGCATTTTTACGTTATTTCTGATGATCTGCTACAGAAAATCTCTGTCTTAGAAAGGGTTCAGACTTAAAGAGGGCCTTCTAGGTCATTGATGGCCCTGTAGAATGAAAAAAAGACACTATATTATTGGTCAGCAATCATTGATCTACTTCTTTTTTTAAACTTACCAAAAAAGTAGGTGATGACGTTATAACTACAGAGCCAGCGATAAAAAAATGCTACAAGTTTAATGTCAATTAAGAGAAAAGGTACACTGGACTTTGATTTATAATACGTGATGGATGCTACTAACACTTCAATCGAAACCAATTTCTTATACAATGTCACAATACAGTGATGGAATTTTTGAGATAGAAGAACATCTCTAATGCAACTTTTAATTACTTTTGCGGTTCCGCAACATGCAGAATATTATCCCATCTGTAAAAACTAAGGTTGTGATCGATAAAACAAAAATACAAAGAGCAGTAGAATTGTCAAGAGGGTGTATGTAGAAGGGAACAATAATATTATATGATGATAGAACATTCGTCGTTCACCATCATGGTTGATGAGAAAATACTCTTGTAATTATAAAGAAAATCCATAAAAAATAAAATGTTTGATCTAATTAGAACAAGGGTTGATGTATTACCTATATAGAATATGTATGTGGAACATCTCATTCAGAATATGAGCTGAGACACTGAGGTAATTGTTAGTTTGATGGTACTAGAAGGGTGGTGTTCTTAATATCTTCATATTTACCTAGGCAGGCTATTACAGTGGGTTTATATGCAATTTCAAGCAAGAGAAACCTCTGACCATCCATAAGAATACCTTTTCAACTTCATTCCTCTCATCTTCAGACTCTCACAATTATTGACCTGTCGAAAAAGCTCTTATTGGTAACAAAAATAATTTTATTTAAGTTTTACACTACTGACTGGAAATCTTCACAAATATTTATGAAATGCAAAGAGTAAGAAACGTCCTAACGAGCATCTGTAGAACTAAAATTCACTAGCTATGAAATTGGAACAATAAACATTACTTATCTTGTTCTGAGACTATATATACGTAATAGAAATCATTCTGAAAATTTTCACATCTTTGAGGAGTTCGTAATGAATTAAATAAACTTTTTGGTTTAGAATTGAGTAGGTATATAGTAGGAATATCAAAATAATGCAACCTCCGCATTATACCATACCTCTGATAAAGAATTGAATTATTTTAATTAGTTTAATTCTATTCTAAAACAAACCCGAAGCAAAACGTTTTTTCCTAATTTTTCTCTCAGACAAGCAGTGGAATACTGTATGACTGAAGCTTCTCAATATATTCTGAAGCTTAAAAATCTAGACATGGATTCACATAGTGTAGAATTGAACCTAAATGTAAGATGACTTAGTTTCAGTTGTATAATTCAGTTATAAGTTCAGTTCGGGGTATTTCTAACAAAAGTGCTATTATATATGTATATAAAATGTCCTTTATTTACTTTGATAATAGGTTTTCATGACTAATATTGTTGGGTCTTGAGTTTAGCAATGGGTATTTTTGATTTCATTTGAAAAAATACGTTGAAAATATCGAAATATATTTGTATGAAAATATGTACCTGAAACAAATCTTCAGGGCCTGGTAGAGGTCTAAAAGTAGTATCAAAATTAAAAACTAAATATGCAGTCTGAAACTACTCGTCAATGCCCAAATTTTGAGCCCTGTCGTGTTTCGATATTCTTAAAAAAAAAAATCTCCATACATTGACGGGACACCCTACCTGCACCCCTTAGAGATTAGAATGGGAATATATTTTTTCATGCTAAATGATAAAACCTCACAAAAAATCACATTATTACCTCACATTTTTTCATTTATCATAAATTTTCTAAAATTAGCATGAAAATTCATCAGTTTCATAAAGAAAAATTGCCTGCGGCGCTATTTTTGACTTTTTTGTAAATAAAACACATTTTTCATACATATTATAGTGCATAATATACATTTTAAAATAAACCAAACCACATCACAATCTTTGCTTCACTATGTCTCACAAAAAAATTTCGCCTGCGGCGCTATTTACGCTTTGTTCATTTCATATGCTATATCAAACTATACATTTTTGTTTTTCCCCCCCCTAGCTCCGAGGCTGGCGACGCCCAGGTATTTATTTAGATAAGAGTAACAATTGTCCTTGACTAAATGATTGTATAATCCACCCATTAGACAATGTATGGTGTTGTACATCAGACACTTTTAGCTCTAGAGCTCCTAAGTATCTCTACAGACATGTTCAGAATTCAGAATTGCCACTTGTCCAAGTAGTGGCGTATTAAATATAGGTACTACCAGTTTTTTTTAAGTATTATTCCAATTTAAGGCTCGTGACCCAACTATGACGTCATGGTCATTTCCCGGAGCATTAAGATTCAAAATCGCATAAAGAAAAATGTAAGGTGCCCTTGGGGCGATTCTATCGCTAAATGGCGCCCAAAATAGTCTTTCGGAAAAAAGATCAGAAGTGTTTACTTTTTTTTAAATCTATACAAGATATAGAATCATTCCCTAGATAAAAGTTCAATGTATCTGCTCTATTTTTTTCCAAAGCATAATTTAGTAACGGTTGTCGAGATCTAAGGTCTCCCGTTTTTAGAAATTTTTTAAACGTCGATATGCATACTCTTAAGCGATTAAACTAACAATTATTTGCACAAGGCATAAATATTATCTATGCTATAGATATACGATCGAGTCCCAATGTCATCAAGGAGTTCTCCATCTTGCCGCTGGCTCTATTCAAATTCAAATCAAACCATACCACCCTTTGAACGTTAAAATCACATAGCGATGTGAATTACTGCAAAAGAATTATTATGTTATATGCATTGTTAACATGATCATATCATTAATGAATCACTTATGTAGTGATAAGCATAGGCGTCGCTTGCCTAGCAGCTAGGGGGGGGGGATAAAAATGATACAACGTAAAAAACACGTAAATAACGCCACAGCCGATTTTTTTAAATAAAAATGTATGAAGTGAAGAAACTGGTGTCTTCCTATGTGAGAAGAAATGGACCGTGTCAGTAGCGCCGCGGGCGAATTTTTTTTTATTAAGCATGTATCGAAAAAAGGTCGTGATATACCTATATAAATGTAGTTATTTTTTTGTGTATGGTACCTACTTAAGTATAGGTAAAGAATACACGTATCACAAGAATAAGTACAGGTAATTAGCGCCTCAGGCAAATTTTTTCACTAAACAATTGCTAGACAATGGATTTTAATACTAATTTTAGAAAAATTATGATGAGAAAACATTTGGTAATAATGTGATTTTTGTGAGGTTTTATCATTTAGTATGAAACTTCTTTAAACCTCAACCTGTTGCTATTTAGATCCTCGTAACTTTAGGTGATAGGATCATTGTTATGTGACTTAGCTGTCTGTGTGATGTGTTTTGTTATGTGATAAAGTTCTTTTGTGTCATTGTTTTTAATTGTGAAATCCTGCACCCTACTCAAGCATTCAGTTGCTTATAGGGTGCAGTAGATTTGTAAATAATTGTGTAAGTGTTCATTATGTAAGTACTTGTATTGAATTTAAAAAAAATACATATTCCAATCTCTGGGGGGCAGCTACCCCTCCCCCCTGCCCTGCCCTGATGACGCCCATGATGGTAAGCAAGTATAAGTAATCCAGCCGTATTATTAAATTGACTTAATAACCTAAATTTACTTTCCCCATCAGCGCGGCTGCATACTTATTACAATACGACTACGATTATATCGTTTCATCGATTACACGTCACAAGAAAAAGCGTTAAACGAATCATAATAGCTGTCACAGCATGTCGACATTTTCGCCGTTGACTACAGCAGATTTGTGAAATCAATAGATTACCACTTGTAATATTGAAGCCGAATAACTGTCCCTCATTGTGGGTCTCGAATCGACGCTGTTAACAGTGCTGGGGCAGCTCGTTGGAGAGATATTATGTGGGTGGTTGATGTATGTTCTTCCGAATAGGTATATTTGATACATTTGAGTGTTTTTATATTATTTATACATGTCTGCACATTCTTTGGCGCAAAGACCTAAAAGCTGTCATGCCGGAGAATGGATTATATTAGTTAATAATAATAATAATTTAGGTTACTTTTATTATAAACGAATGCAGTCTTTTAGACAGTCAGACACAGCCAAATAGGATCTGGCTGCCATAGTCTTTTGATTATTGTTCTCTAATCATCAGGTTGAAAACATAGTGAACAATCATTACAAAATCAAATGCGATAAATCAATAAACAGTTACAGCAAAAAAATAAAAATCAACTAATACACGGTGACTAGTGATAATGCAAAATTATATAAAAAAAAAAATGATGCATTTTTTCGTCGTCGACGGGGAGAGGGAGGTTCCTAGGAAATACTACAAAGACTAATGCTGGATTTCACCAACTTCTTAGGTGAGGAATAGCGGAGTTAGGAGCCACTTATAATTATTTTTTGTACAAAGCTTGTGCTAGATGTCTCCTATCTTCGCTATTCCTCACCTAAGAAGTTGGTGAAATCCAGCATAAAACTATTAATAAAGGCCAAGAAAAAATCGTAGAGCGGAGAGGGAGGGGGGGGGGGGGGAGGGTCGATAAAATTTCGAAGAGAATTCCGTGAAAACCAAAACGTGAAATGTGGGCGCCGTGGGCGGGCACCGCCCTCTATATCTAAATAATAATCGCCACTAAATAATACTCATCTTCTTGTAAAGCGAGTACTAGATTTAAACGAGCGTAAATCGAAGTGAGAGTGTAGTGTAGACATTTATCTTTACATATTTATTCACATTCGGTATGTAATATTAAAATCACCTACTTATTATATGACATAACAAAATATCAACGACTTAACCTAAAAATGTATTATGCAATCGCCATAATGTGATTATTTACAATAGTAAATAAGTGGGTAGACTTACTAGTATTTCATTATACCAATATTGTACAATATGTCTTACATGGAATATTCTGTCATCGTGTATGCGAACACTTGCCACCAGGGGGCATTAGTCGTTGGTAACATGGGCGTCGCCCAGCCTCGGAGCTAGGAGATGCAAAAAAAAGTATATAGCATAAAAAACGCGCAAATAGCGCCGCAGGCGAATTTTTTTTTTGAGATAAAGCGAAGAATGTCATGATTGGTTTGTTTATTTGAAAATATGTATAATACTTTGCACAATAATATGTATGATAAATATTTTTTACAAAATAGGAATATAAAATAGCGCCTAATAAATTTTTATTTTTATGAAACTTATGGATTTTCATACTAATTTTAGAAAATTTATGATATGATGAAAAAATGTGCGGTGGTAATGTGATTTTTTGTGAGGTTTAATCATTTAGTACAAAAAAAAACCTATTCCAATCTCTAGGGGGGCAGCTGCCCCCTCCCCTGTGGACGCCCGTGGAACATACAATACATGGAGATTGGAGGTATTTGGGTACCCCCGGGGGTGCTAAATCTCTGGAATTTCGCTTGACTGCATATTTTGGGACTATAATTGTAATCCTGCTGTCATTAAATAATCCATCTAACTGACAATCCCGTGGTTCCTTCTGTATAAGTATTCTATATATTATTATTATTTTCATATTTATTTATATTTTTCTTATTTTTCATACACCTGTATGTAATGTGTACATCAAATTAATGTCACAAGTGGTTGGTTGGCAGATGTTGCCTACGGCAATAAACTCGCCATTTGGAAGATATGTTTTCTTTTCAATAAAGATTTTTTTATTTATTTATTTATTCATTCTCTCAACATGCCATGTACATCTAAGTTTATTCACTTTCATTCTAGTCACTACACCCTAATGTAATACAGTCACTGATCGTAGTCTGCCTTAATTAAAACATAATTAAAAAGTACTTACCTAATTAATATGTTGATTTATTTTACTGTTTATTGAAGGAAATTTCCTTGAAACAATATAGATTTTTTTTCCTATACTTACACATTTTACTATCGGAATTATATTACACAACAGAAGCATGCTCAAGATTCACTGGACAGACCACATGACAAACATCGAGGTGTTGAGTAAGGCCGGAGAGACAAGACAAATCTTGAATAAGATTTCCCAACTGAATGCGTGATGGACGGGCCTTAACATCAGGCACCCTGGCCTGCTCATCACCATAGCGGAAGGAACGGTAGAGGGCAGTAATGTGAGAGGTAGCCCAAGAAGCAGTTATATGGAGCAGATTATTGAGAGCGTGCGCTGTAGCACCTACACGAAAATTAATAAGAGATTGGTGAGTGACAGGACGGCGTGGAAAGATAGGACTAAAATGCTTGGTACAAACCAATATGCAATATTGTAACCACATCATCATCGGAATATTACTGTTGTGTGTGAAGTTTTTGTTGCAGATATTTTACTATACCTACACGATTGTATACTCGTATACTGATCTCATAAGTAAAAACCACGCAAAAGCCAACTTTAGATACCTATTTCGAGTTATATATTTTTTTAAATTCTAACTTTCGATCCATAGCTATGTATTTCAATCATATAAAAGTCTGAGTTTAAAAACGCAACCCCTACTTTTCTATTTTCCCAGTATTATATGTAGGTATATTACAGAATTATGACCCCAAAGCCTGAATGCGTTCTAAATAATTTGAGTCAGAAAAAAACTATATTTTTTGACGATGGGGCTGATCAATCTGATCAAACCTCTTGAAACCTGGTGAATAAAACCTATTAAAAATATTAAAAATAAGTGGGTCGTTATTCTGCAATACTATAGGATATTTCACGGGGAATCCCTGAATTACCATGTTTTTTGGAGCGATCGATGGGACTGAACTAAATTAAGTATTTTCTTTTATTAAATCAATCTATAAGCGTTAAATTTATATATCAAAGTGCAAACACGGACTGAATCATAACATTTCGATTAAATATGAGTTTTTTTCATATTGCGAGTTATATAAAAGTGTCACAACATGACTCATTTTGTAAGTCAACCGAGTAGGTAGGTAGGTACTTTGGTTTGGTCGCTGGTTATATCGAGTCGTCTTCGTAGAGCCTTAAAATCATTTTGTTTTATTTCGTCGCTGTGTCTTGTCTATAGCACACGAGCGCGCGCTGATTGGTCGGCCGGATCGAACTCATTTTGAAAAACGAAGCGCGCGTAATTTGACGTTCCACAACGCGCCACATTTAACTAATTCAAAAATCTTTCTGTTCTATTCTTTGTTGATAGATTTTAGTGCTTAGTTTGTAGTGAAATTATTTTTTAAAATGTATACAAAATTTTTAATAGTGTTTTTTGTATTGGTAGTGAGTCAGTCAAGTGAATCGTTAAGGGTATTAAAACCTGATGATAAAGGTATGTTTTTTTAATAACTATACTATACCCTCACGCCACCTCCCTTGCGGGGTAGGCATAGAGAACGTATCGCCAGACTTTCTTATCCTAACACACACATTGGGCTTCCTTCACATTCCTCATACACATTCTACGATTACTTTTACTCAAAACACGTCCGTCCTTGAGTATCTGGTCAACATGGACCAGCCATGTGGTTCTTGGACGGTCGCGTTTCCGTACACCTCTTCTTTCACACAGGTAAATTTTCTTTGTTATTCTTTCATCGTTCATCCTCTCCACATGATCCAACCATCTCAATTTGTTCACTTTCATTTTAGTCACAACATCCTTTTTACATTCACTCAACTCTCTAAAAAATTTTTTTTTAAATTTCTTATCACATATCATCTTCTCCAGTTTCAATTGTTACGATTAGTTTGCAGCAAAGCCCCATGTCTCCTTCACCACTCATCCCTGTCCTGTGCGGTTCTTTTTAACTCTTTATAGTATGAGTCGAAGCCCATATCCTGGCACAGGTCGTCCAGGTATTCTTTCGTTGGTCGTCCTCTGTAGTTTGTCCCCTCGTTCATTCCTTCAATTAATACAAATAGGAGACCCTCTTGACGCACTATGCTGATACATCTGGCACGTAAAATAAATAATTCATAAAAGTCTTGTAAATAAAATAAATTCACTATTTACCTATATAAAACTAATTATGATATATGACACTTGGACATGGCTGAAGAAGGACAATTCAGGGTTGAATGCAGTGGAAAAAAGATCTTTGAGAAGAATGTGTGGGAAAATATTAAGAGATAGGATAAGGAATGAGGTTATTAATAGAGAGATGAGTGACTGTAAGACATTAGGGTGCAGTGACTAGAATGAAAGTGAATTAGATGGTTCAGGCATGTTGAGAGGATGAAAGATGCAAGGATAACAAATAGAATAAACGTGGGAGAAATAAGAGATACCTACATGAAAAGGCCTTTGTCTAAGAACCACTTGACTCGACCATGTAGACTAGATTCTCATAGACAGACGTGTTCTGAATAAAAGGAATCGTAGAGCGTGTATAACTACATGCACGATTGTGACGGAAGCACGAAGTGTATTTAAGGATAGGGAAGTCTAGCGTTAGGTTCTTTCTATCTACCCCGCAAGGCAGGCGGCGAGAATGAATAGAACATATTTTTTTCATGCTATGATCAATGACAGACACGTTTTGAGTAATAAGAATCGTAGAGTGTGAATAACAGTCCCATTTATTGTAGTTACCATACTGTTGCACTATGTATATTCATAGTATTGCGCTATTGTAGGTATAGTGATTTATATGAAAATTTATTTAGTTTTCACTGTAAGTATTGCATTATAATTTGTATTAATTGGTATGATAAATTACTTGGGTTTTTCACCAGTCATTCATATTGACAAATCATTTCTCTGCATGAGTAATATTTATATACGCTTACGCTTACAGCCAAAGCCACCATTCGAAATTTTTATCATGTTTGGCCACCATTCGATATTTTTATCATATTTGTCTACCATTCGATATTAGCATATTTGTCTACCATTCGATATTTATCGTATTCGGCCACCATTCGATATTTTGATCGTATTTGGCCCCATTCGATATTTTTATCATATTCTGCCACCGTTTGGTATTTTTTAACATATTTGGGCACCATTCGATATTTAGCATATTCGGCCACCATTCGATATTAAATTTAGCGTATTCGACCATCATTCGATATTTAGCGTATTCGACCACCATTCGGTATTCAGGATATTCAGGCACCATTCGAAATTCAACATATTCGACTACTATTCGGTATTTCGCATATTCTGCCACATTCTAACCGAATACCGAATAGTGTTAAATAAAAACTTGACCGATATTTGAATTAGATTATGAAGCCTCACAGAGGGTTAAGTAGGTACATTCATCACCATGATTTTATTTAACTTCATCTGTTGTTGTTTTTGTTGTCTGAGTCTATTTTTTCTCCTTTCAAATTCAGTGTTATGAGCATTACCCACGCATGTTTTTCTCTAGTTTATGTGAAAAACTCACCCTCAGCCGAGGAAGGAAGCGACAGAAAAAGCCATAGAATATGTTTCTTAAAAAGAATTTAGTAAACTGACGGACGTTTTAGCCTTGAAATTTTGTTCAAAAAAGCGCTAAAATGGTATTGCTTTCGCTCACCTCGGCTGCGGGTGGGACCAGGCGCCCATGACCATAGACGTGAAAAATATTCCATGATTTTTTCATACGCTTTTAGACTCGGCTGCAGGTGGAGCTGCAATATTGTAATAGTACCCTATATTATCTATAATTGGTCGCCCTTGTGCCATGCACAATTTTACACATACGACAGTGTCGGCCCTGTCCTATGAGATGAGCAGGAAAATACCTTCTCGTATTTACGTATTAATATTTTTTTCCGTCGAATCATTTTCGTTCTTGAATTGACTTGATGTAAGTACCTAATTATAAATAAGTGGACTTTGTCCCAAAAAAATATGACAATAATACATAATATGTAAGATTTTAATCACCTCAATGTTACCTAATAATGACCTATTGGTATATGGGCGTCGCCAGCCTCGGAGCTGGGGGGGGGGCAAGAAATTTTTAAAAATTGATGTAGCATAAAAATGCGTCAAATAGCGCCGCAAGCACAGGCGAATTTTTTTGTGAGACATAGTGAAGGGGGTCATGATGTGGTTTGGTTTATTTGAAAATGTATATAATACTTTGCACAATAATATCTATGAAAAATGTTTTATATAAAAAAGCAATAAAAAAGCGCCGCAGGCAATTTTGGATTTTCATACTTATTTTAGAAAATTTATGATATTTATGATGAAAAAATGTGTGGTAGTAATAATGTGATTTTTTGTGAGGTTTGATCATTTAGTATGAAAAAATATATACTTATTCCAATCTCTAGGCAGCTGCCCCCCCCCCCCCCCCCTTCTGCCAGGCGACGCCTTTGTCTATTAATCTCATAAAACACGCGGAGGCATGACTTTGCCAACACACTTCTCAGTATCATCAGCCAGCACATAAACTCATCAGTCTAATACTGGAAAATATTCACCTATCCAGATATCGGGTTGACTGTAAGATATTGCTTTTGCAATAAGTCCGCCTTTTGGCACACTGTATTATCTTGTTTTGTTTTTGTTGTCACATATATTTACTGGCCAATAAAGTTTTATTTATTTATTTATTTATTTATCACGGATATCACAGGATTAGGCTCAGATGCGCGGGACCTAAAATACAAGCATTGTGCCTGAAACATCAGTATTTAGAAATCGTCTTACAATATTGCAAGTATTAATAATTACAGATTTTTGCATTTATAAAAAAAAAACTATTATTAAAGTTATTATTATGTAATTATTTTTATTTAAAAGCGTGAATATTTGTCACCGCAAAGGTCGACATTTTGTCCTTCTGAATTGCTGATTGCTTTCGTGTCAAGATAATTATATAAATTATCAATTGTGTATAAATTAAACATAAATAATTACAAAAAAATATTATCATGACGTGCTAAAAGCATAGATGTTGTTATTAAAAAACTTAGATTTTTTTGTTATTCTGAGCATACTGAGGATACATTTAAATGAAATTCACAGTGTAAGATGGGCATGCTGGATTTACGACCAGCCAGTGGTTGGCTTAAGTGATCACTTTACTCTCGAGAAACCTTCACCATTCAACCCTTAACCCTCTCACTACCACTGTCCTGGAGGACACGACGCAAAAATTAATAAAATCCATTTGAAGCAAATTCTCACACTTAATCCATGGTAAACTTATTATAGAATGTTTATTGTCTATGACTAAATATGTTTTACCAGTAAATAACTACCAGTGTCCTCCGTGGAGGGCATAGGGCGAAGTCCTAAACGGAGAAACGCAAAAAAAAATTGTTCCAAATTCATATAAAAATATATAGATATTAAATCCATAATCAAAAAAATTCTATAATCCCTCTATTATATTCTGGTAGTGAGAGGGTTAAAACACCTGTGTGTGTTCTTACAGCTTTTGCAGAAAATATTATACTCTAAAAATTCGTACCTTGGGTGAGATTGGAACCAACCCCCCTCGGCTGTGAAGCAAGGGTTCTACCCACCGATCCGCAGGCCGTCTAAGGCTAAGCGCGAAGAAACTCAATTATAAAGGCCAACATTCACTGCCATCTGTTGAAGAAAATCTGCTCTTCTCTATATGTTTATGAATCTGTGTCAATTTTTCGTTTGTGTCCCTTTAAAAAAATGTTTATAAAATAAAAACAAGAATACAGCGAAACGTTCCCTTTATTGGTTTACTGGTTTTTGATCAACCTCAATCAGAGGCCCGTCCTCAGACTTCCCTGAAAAAATCCTAGCTCTGCCACTATCACTAAACGAAGCTCAAACTTTCCAAAAGAACCATACGATCTTTCAATATTTTCGCCTACTGTTTAGACCTATGAATGCATCAGCACTTAGAGTAGTAGGTACCAAATAATTAGGTAGATAATTACCTAGTTAAAATGAAACACGTTTTACATCATAACGCTGGGCCAAGGTTTATAATATTAGGTAGATAATAGGTAGATAAAAGGTACTAGTTAATTAGGTGTTATGCAACATAACTAGGTAATAAGAATTACAATAATATACTTGTTAATATTTAACTCTACGTTCGAGTGGACGCCTTTTGTTAACCATACCCTCACATCACACATCTTTCTTCACTTCTTCTTTCACTACACACGCGGCTAGACTATGGAATAACCTTCCACTTCCTATCAGACTAGCTCCAACTATTCTCTCTTTCAAAAGTAAACTGAGGCATCATCTCGGGTTGACTGTAAGATATTGGTTTTGCAATAAGTCCGCCTTTTGGCACACTATAATTTTCTTGTTTTTGTAACTATTTATATTTTCTCTGGCCAATAAAGATTTATTTATTTATTTATTTATCATTACCTTTCCATAAATAATCCATCTAACTGACAATCCCGTGGTTCCTTCCTTGTCCTTCATCCCATCCACCTATTTATTTATGTATGTATTTTTATGTAAGTATGTATAAGTATTATATATGTTATTATTTTTTTATATATTTTTTTATATTTATTTATATTTGCGTCTGTCGGTTTACCAATTTCTCGGGAAATCCCCGATGATAAAAAAGTGACGAAACTAATTTGTTTGCTGATCTACATTCACAGATAAATTCGTTAATTCTAAATGTTACATATTATAATTATTGTGCAATGATTCTATGAATTACATCGCAAGTATGCAATGCTATAATAAATTTACTATTACGAAATACTTCTAGACGAATTATTGATAGTGACACATGGAATCGAATCGAGAACCGTCTAAATCAGAAAAAATAAGGCACAGCTTAGATTTTTAGACGAAGACATTACGAAGGCTATTCGATTTACGGTAAGTTCGTCTAATTATCAATTGGTCTAAAATCAATTCGTCTAAAGTCAACTGTTTAAAATCAATTCGTCCAAAATCAATTTGCCTAACGATCAATTCGGACGAATTAATAGTTAGACGAATTGATTTTAGGCTAAATGATTTTAGACGAATTGATTTTAGACAAATTGATTTTAGACAAATTGATTTTAGACGAATTGATTTTAGACAAATTGATTTTAGACGAACTTACCGGACACCGGCTATTCTGGGTAAAATACGTGGATGCGGGTAATTGCTTCATATGTGGGCAAGATGGACCACCCCTGTAGTGAATGTAGTCAGATTCAGACCGTCAAAAGTGGAGAGGTGCGTTCTGACAAGAAGTTTGTAGGGGTTCTTGGGGTAATCCATAAGGTGACGCCAAGGGCAATAGATTACTTGCAGAATATTGACGCTGAGCTATGACTCCTAGATAACTTGTACAATGGTGTTATGTATACGAAAGCAGAAGGTGCTACCATATTTATGGTAAGAGCAAATTTACTTACGTTTCTCGAGAGTAAAGTGATCACCTAAACCAACTTATGGAGACCACACAAGATGGACCCCAAAAATTTTAAGATGGAGACCTTGGGAAAATAAGAGAGGCTTCGGAAGACCTCAAAAGAGATGGTCCGACGACACAGCCGGGCTGTGGGGAGTAAAAATTGGCTGCAAGCATCAAAAAGCAGAAAGGAATGGTAGAGGCCTATATCCAGCAGTGGAGGACAGAAGGCTGAGGAAGAAGATGTACTAATTCTACGTACTTACCATCCACATACGTTAAAATGCTAATATATGGACGGTGGATAAAAGATATTGATCTTCATTCTCTTCTTCTTGTTCTTAATATAGGCCTTGTGGCCTGTTATGAAGATGGATTAGCCTCCTGCGATGTCGTCTCCCAACTGTCAATCCATCTCGTAGGTGGTCTGCCCGGGAGTCGTCTGCCCGGGGGTTGGCCGTGCAATGCAATGTGAGGGAGTCTGGATGGCTCCATTCTCCTCACATGTGCATATCATTGTCTTCTCCGTTGCCTCCCCCATCTAACGACATCTTCGATCTCGCACATTTCTCTTATTCTGGTATTTCATATTCTATCTCGGAGGCTCTAACCAGATATACTCCTGAGAGTCTTCGTTTCCGACACTCTTAGAGCATTTTTCGTTATTGCGGTGTCTGTTCTGCATTCTCTAAGATGTTAAAATAATTTAATAGGTGCCTGACTTTTAGGGTTTTTATGTTAATAAACAGTTTTTCAACGTTCCCAAAAAATTCAATAAAAAACATGTAGTAATCATTGGATATTTAGTTTTTTATTTAATTATAGTGACGTATATAGGTGTATAATTTACGAAGGTATAAAAATATACTATGTCGTATGAATTACGTATTTTTTTCGCAGTTTTATTGATTTCGTTTATAAAAACAAGCAAGTCAACAAGGCAGTCTCTTCCGGGGTAATAAAAAACACATGATATACAGGTTTTTCTGGAGAGACCAGTAGTCAATCATTTATTCAACTATCAAGATCAGATTCTTGCAAGGTACAAGGACAGAAATAAATGTTTCTAAATTTATTTATTTATTTATTTATTACGCATGGAACAGATACAGTCACAAAAACAAACATTGACAGGTACATTAGTACAAAAATATCAATACACAAGACCAATAACATCCGTTCACAATTAGCACACACGCAAAGCAAATAGATTACATTACATATAGTTAAAGTAGGTAAGACCAAGACCCACTCTATATGTTCCTTCGAAGAACTTTGAAAGGGCGTGGTAGAGTGGCAGTAGGAGTCAGTGGCGTATATAGGGGGGGGGGGGGGCGAGGTTGTTGAACAATTATTTAAAAAACGTTATTTTAAAACACGAAAGTTCCTCAAGTTTATATCATTCAATGAAAACTCGCCTGCGGCGCTATTCTTCTTTGTATTTTTTTGCACACAATATTAATACCAACCTAAAACACAACGTTTTTCACTTAAGTTCACGAAAAAAAATAGCCTGCGGCGCTATTATAAATTTTATACTGTACGTATATCTTCAAATTTTTGTTGCTTCAACACCCCCCAAAGTCAAATATTAGATCGCCCCCCCCCCCCCCCCCCCCGAAATGAAATCCTATATACGCCACTGGTATGAGTAGTTAGTTAATAAAAAATGCCAAATTTCGTGAATATAGTGTTCACGGGACCCACTAGTTGGTAGATAATTTTTATTGATCGATTACAACCGAATTATTGTTTTATCCGACTACCTGCTATTGTCAGCTTTGGTCTAATGGCATCAATAATAATATTTGTAATAGTTTGTCTCATGGGCGTCGCCAGCCTCGGAGCTAGGAGGGGGCAACAAAAATTTTAAAATTCGTATATTATGAAATTAAATGCTTAAATAGCGCCGCAGGCGAAATTTTTTATGAGACAGCGAAGAAGGTCGTGAAGTGGTTTGTTTATTTGAAAATGTGTATAATGCTTTGCACAATAATTGTATATGAAAAATGTTTTTTATAAGAAAGTAATAAAAAATAGCGCCGCAGACAATTTTTTTTAAAAACTGATGGATTTTCATATTTATGATGAAAAAATATGTGATAGTATTGTAATTTTTTGTGAGGTTTTATCATTTAGTATGAAAAAATATATACCTATTCCAATTTCTAGGGGGGGGGCAGCTGCCCCCCTGCCCCCCCGACGACCCCCTGATGACATCAGTGATAATATTTGTAATAATTTGTCTATGAAATTATAATAAGTGTCGTCAGTCAGTTGTCAGATAATCTGATTGAATCGCTCATTGCAAAAACTATCAGTGTCGAAGTAATTTAAATTTAAAGAAATTAACTGCTTGTATAAAAAAAAACTATGTCTTTATGCATCAGGATTTTTATATTAACAGAGCTATGAAAAAATCGTATTCCCTTTATATGGTGTCCTTTTCGGGGTATGCAGAGAAGACAGAGCGCCATACAGCCCTATCCTTACACACACTACTAGCCTCCATCACATTCATGGATGCAGTCATACACGCTCTCCGATTCCTTTTACTCAAAACGCGTCCATCCTTGAGATTCTGGTCGACATATGATAGGACCAGCTCAGTCTCGGGCGGCCGCGTTTCCTCACCCCTCTTCCCTCGCTTACCTTAATATATTTTTTTTGTCATGCTGTCATCTTTGATTCTCTCAACATGCCCAAACCATCTTAGTTTATTCACTTTCATTCCTGTCACAACACCAGTCTTGCAGTCACTCATTTCCCTAACGCTACACTACATGAAAACGAATTCCTTATATATGTAATTACTTATTGATGTATGCAAGTGAGACATGGACATGGCTGAAGAAGGTTGAATCAAGTTTAGTATGAATGCTGTCGAGATAAGATCGTTGAGAACAATGTGTGGAAAAACGTTGAGAAATAAGATAAGAAACAAAATGATGAGAGTTGAGTGAATGTAAAACGGATGTTGTGACTAAAATGAAAGTGAACATAACAAGTTGAGATGGTTGGGACATGTGGAGAGAATGAACGATGAAAAAATAACAAGGAAAATTTACCTAGGTGAAAGAAGTGGTGTAAGGATACGCGGCCGTCCAAGAACCACATGGCTGGACCATGTTGACCAAATCCTGAAGGACGGACGGGTTTTGAGTAAAAGTAATTGTAGAATGTGTATGAGGAATTACATGAACGTGACGGAAGCCCGAAGTGTGTGTAAGGATAGGAAAGTCTGGCGATCCGTTCTCTCTGCCCACCCCGCAAGGGAGGTGGCGTGAGGGTATAGTATAGTATAATTGCTTATTGATTCATTTATGGACTCGAGTAAGTTTTGAAATGAGCGGTTCGATTACTTTTAATCGGTTCAATAAGCAATTGAAACAATGAGCAATTTATATGCACAATAAATTATTTTGAAACGAAGACAATAAAAAATTACATAGGTTTCATTTTGTTGCAACGTCACCATATTAGGTATGTCCTTTGAATGGTGAAACATTCAGAATGAAAAGCTGCTCTCAAGGTTGTAAATGAATCGTGTATAGTAAAAACCCCAAACTAACGCTTTTTTTCTAAATCGGGGCTAACGTTTCTTATGGGATTACGTCAGATTAGACACTATTATACCTATCATTTTATCCAAAAGGTAAGTCGATGGGAATCGTGTTCTTAGGTAGCTTCGCGGCTGGTACGTTTACAGGGTTCCAAGACATAATGTCCACAGACAAAATGTCTCCCGACAGAATGTCTCCCGACAAAATGTTTACCCGACAAAATGTTTACAAGACAAAATGTCTCCCGACAAAATGTTTACCCGACAAAATGTTTACAAGACAAAATGTTTACGGACAAAATGTCTCCCGACAAAATGTTAACAGTTAGAAACGCAACAATACATGGGTACGCCGGGGTGAACTGAAACGGCGAATGTTTCTCGAGTGTAAAGTGATCACTTAAGCCAGCCGAGGTCGGTCGTAAGCCCGACAATGTTCATCCTTAATTCTTCTACACTGTTAAGGGAACACTACATTGTACTACGGAATGTAGAAAAAATCCAATGCTTTACATGAATATAAAAATTCTAAATATTTAGTTTTTATGATTCATAATTTTACGTATAAAACTACTGTAAATGCATAATATTATAGAACAAGCGTGAATAATGTACACATTATGCATTGTATAGAAATGTATACATAATGTGGTATTATGTATTATTGCACAAATTCGAATGAAAGTGAATTAATGATACCGAGAAGTATCTAGACTCGGCAAACCGGTCTTTTTACTTGCATTCTTGTATATGTACGGAAGAACAATACGGGAGGACAGTTCGCCGGAGGCAATTCATCGAACCGCAACCGGTTCGATGAATTATATATACATTTTTGATAATTAAACACTAATTATGGCTTATGCCGTAAAAAGATAAATAAATTCAACAATTTATTTATCTATTTACGGCATAAGCCATTTACATTTCATTACAATTAGTGTTTAATTATCAAAAATGTATAAGTAGATACACAATACAATACAAAAATTTAAAATCCTATATATATTTACATAAACAAGAGGTTAGGGAGTGGATTAAAAAATATGCTTCTTGAAATGACACCAAGTTTTGTAAAAATGGAATTGCAGTGAGAATATCATTGCACAATGGAGAATCCTGAACTGTGAATGAATCTCCTAAGCAAGAGGTACGTACCGTGTCCGAATCTTGGTGATGACAATGTATTCTACACCCCACGATACAGGGTGGCCTGTTGTTTGGGGATTATTAGTCTCTTGCGTCTCTTGTGAAGTCGACTCCCAGCTGATAATGCATCTCTTTGGTGATCTGCCGGGGGGTCGCTTACTTTGGGGTTGGCCGTGCAGCACAATGTGAGGGAACCTTGATGATTCCATACTCCTCACATGTACGTACCAATATCTCCTTCGTTGCCTTCCCCATCTATCGACCTCCATTATCTCTCTTTTCCAGCTATTCTTTACTCTATCTTTCAGAGTCTTCCCGTGTAAAGTGTACAGGAAAATATTTGGCCTTATGAATAAATAAAATAAATAAATAAAATCTTTATTGATAAGAAAACATATTTTCCAAATGGCGGGTTTATTGCCATAGGCAATGTCTGCCAACCAACCACTTGTGACATTCATTTGATATAGACATTACATATAAGTGTATGAAAAATAAGAAAAAATATAAATAAATATGAAAATAATAATAATATATAGATTACTTATACATACATAAATATATATGTGGATGGGATGAAGGACAAGGAAGGAACCACGGGATTGTCAGTTAGATGGATTATTTATGGAAAGGTAATGTTTTTGCACATATTTTTTTATATTATGGCATGCGGTAAATTTTTGTCGACAAATTCCGACAGCATACACGCTTTTACAACGAGAGTAAAAGTGCAGCTTCGCCATGTCGTGTCGTGTTCTCGCATGCGAGTGACTTGAGTAATATGTGGGTAAGTGGAGCAGTAGGCCATGAAGTATTCTTACAAAGATCGCTACGTCAAACCTAGATCAATATGGATCTTAAATGATCAAATTGCAGTGTTAATTTTCACACATTTATATCATAAAAAACAGCTTTTACATATTTTAATAGACGAGCAAAAAAATTACATGAACAATATTGTATAAATGCTAGATCACTCGCAGACGAGTGTTTGATGGAAATATTATAAATGGGATCAATTCATTTATTTATTTACACTTTTAGTGAACAAAATACAGAGATATGTTAATATTACAAATATAAATTATAACATTTGTTCACTAGGGCGAACTTATCGCAGTGCTTCGATCTCTGCCAGCTATCCCAATTAAAAAGACTATTTTCACACTTTTTCTGTAATATTAACATACATTGAATTATTTATTTTGGAAATTAATATTTGGTGACCCTCAATACCTGTTTCATAAAGCTAGTTAATTAGCACAATTACTAATGTTAGTTTTTCATTTTATTTTCATTCAAATTTCTTAAATAAAAATACAAATAATAATTCGTTTAATTCGTTTTGATGGTCAACTGATGTAAAATTTTAATTGCTTATTATTAACACGTCGAATTAAAGTGTTAATCAATATTTCAAGTATTTTGTCATAAGCAAGTATTTTGTCATAAGCAAAAATAAGTCGCGACCAGATTCAAAAGAATAGACGCATTTTAAGAGTGTGCATACCGACATTTCAAAAATTTCTAAAAACGGGAGACCTTCTATCTCGACAACCGTTACTAAATATGCTTTGGAACAAAATAGGGTAGATGCATTGAACCTTTATCTAGGGAATAACCGTAATAGATTTTTTATATCTTGTATAGATTTTGCAAAAAAAATATTTAAAAACACCTCTGACCTTTTTTCCGAAAGACGGAAACTCGTTTCCCGATAGTCGCGGAGTAAAATTTTTTTCTTGAACTGATAATATGCATTAAAATCTAGGGAATAACCGTAAAAGTTTTTTGATAGACGCAAAAATAACCCCAAAAAATGGAAAAAAACGCTATTTTTACCATTTTATCATGCGATTGTCACGCAATTTTGAACCTTAATGCCGTGGGAAAAGACTGTGACGTCATTCCTGGTGCCATGCCCTTAAGTAAAGGAAATGGAGAGTGTGAATGTGGCCGAAGCAAAAAGTGTGCCACAGCCTAGTTATTGCCAAATGGAGTAAAAATACTAGCAAATAGCGCCGCATGCGTTTTTTTTTTTTCAATAGTAAATATTCAATTTTAAGTAATATGTATCTTCTTCATCTTTTCTTCCTTCAGCCATCTCTCCATTGCTAGATATAGGCCTCTTCCATTTGCCTCAATTTTTCTCTATCTTTAGCCATCCATCTCCTACTCGCGACTGGGATAATATCGTCGGCCCATCTTTTCTGCGGCCGGTGGAATTTGGCCGATGGCCGATTTGTGGGCAACATGATAAAAGATTGGCGCCAAAATTTTGACATAAAACATAAGGACGTACTTAGATAAAAAAGAAACGTTTAAAAGTCCTGTTTATTTTTCGCGAAAAAACCGTCATTTAAACAACTCCTCCCGCTGCCTACGCCCATAAATATAGATTATGGACGTAGGCCATAGAGTCGTAGAGCTTTGTGATCTCTCTATGTTTCCTTGAGGATCGCTAAAGAGCGTAGTACTTAGTAGAAGATATTAAAAGATTTTATTTCCTCTTAATTAGCTTAATGAGATTATCAAACAGTTTTTTTTAATCTGGCAATGAGTTCCCAATCAAAGTCCTTTCTTTTTCATTCAATTTTTAATATCAATGAAAATGTTAATTTAAGTTTTTAATTACGTACGTCTTATATGACCATTATTAAATTAATTACAAATATGTATATTCTAATGGATTTTCATGATTACTCATATATCTTCATTGTACCTACAGTGAACATATTTACAAGTAGGTATATAAATAAATAAATAAATATTTAAGGAAAAAATTAAAAACTGAATATTTAGATTAAAATCCACAAAAAAATGACTTTAGCTTTCGCGTCTAGTATTCGAGAATTTGCACCCTCATCGTCAGGCGATTGTGAATAAAGTCATTTTTTGTGGATTTTAATCTAAATATTATTTAGTTTTTAATTTTTTCCTTAAAAAATGGACTTCCACTAAGTACCAACGCGTTAGTAACGGCCGAAAACATCGAGATTAATAAAGAAATATTTATTGGCCGGGGAAAAATATGCAAAGTTGCAAAAACAAGACAATGGTAGTATGGTAAAAGGCGAACTTATTGCAAAATCCATATCTTACAGTCAACCCGATATAGGTATACGGTGGCTAACTAGCATTACTGGTGCCTGGGGCGAGCTCTGAAAGTGGGATTCCATTCCCGATTTTTAAAAAAATATTACAGTTCTTCCTCAACAGAAGCGAAAGGTATCTACATTTACATAACGAAATTACGTGAACTCCATTGGGGAGGGAGCAGTATAGGTGTTCCGACTCATACGAGTAGGCTTTGGCTGGCTTAATTGGTCGCTTTAGGCCCAAGAGAACATTCACCCACTCCACCACATCTTGCTATAAAACTCACTTAAGCCAGCCAAAGGTGTCTCGTAAGAGTTGGAAGACCCATCTTGCCACCTCACCAAGGGAGTTCACATAATTCCACATTATAAAATACTAAATTGATCTGACGTTATTAAAAATATTTGGAAGGGCATCGTTGGTCAATTGTCGCGTAGGATGGGGTTAAAAAACAGCGTTATATACTTACATTCAATCTTTTTTTTTTAAAGGATCTGGGCTTGCATACCCAAACCCAAATACTTTCGTGCACACCTTGCACTAGGCTAAAAGCCTGTATCGCAAAGTGTGAAATACATCGCCGGCGCCGGGGTTCGAACCTGGCACCTCCCGCTCGAGAGACTGCCGCCTCAACCAACTGCGCCAACCATGTACTACCTATGTAATCCATGTAAACCATGTAATCTACCTAATTATTTTTAGTTGTCATAGTTTTTACTTTGTGTCCGATATCTCTGATAACCCCATTTTTTATTCAATCGATCGCCATTAATTTTACGACAGCAAAAAACAAACATAACATATTTTTCGTCACTCTTTCCTCAGGCATTCTTTCAATATGACAAAACAAACACAACATATTATTTTTGTTACGTAATTCATCACCAATTATGCCAAACTTGTTTGCGATAAGTACCTTCTCGTGTACTTATTATTTGCTTGTAATATCTTGTCACACGTTTTGGGTAAAAGGAATCTTAGAGTGTGTATGACAAATTCCACGAATGTGACAGTTATGTGTCTTCTTCTTCTTTCTCAACCATCTCTCCACTGCTGGATGGTGTCCGGTTAGTTCGTCTAAAATCAATTCGTCTAAAATCAATTGTTCTAAAATCAATTGGTCTAAAATCAATTCGTCTAAAATTAATTCGTCTAAAATCAATTCGTCTAATTATCAGTTCGTCTAAAATCAATTCTTCTAAAATCGAGGAATTGATCGTTAGGCAAATTGATTTCGGCCGAATTGATTTTAGATGAATTGATTTTAGACGAATTGATTTTGGTCGAACTTACCGTAAACCCTGCTGGATGTAGGCCTCTTCCATTTTTTTCAATCCTCTCTTCTTTAGGCTTTCTGGATCCACCCACTACCAGCGACGGGGACAATATCATCGGCCCATCTTTTCTGAGGCCGGCCTATTCCTCTTTTCATGTCGCACTGTCTCCATCTCAGGATTATAGGTGTCCATCTGTCTACTCCCTGTCTAGCAACATGACCTACCCATTGCCGTTTTAGTTTGGCTATGCAATCCATCACATCGGAAACTTTTGTCCGGCGTCTGATTTCCTCATTTCTGATTCTATCTCTCAGACTTACGCCTAGCATTTGCCTCTTCATAGATCGCTGTTATGTTAGCTATGTGTGTAAGGATAGAATGAGATCATTTAGAAGAATGTGTGAAGAGATAGGATAAGAAATGAAGCGATTAGAGAGATGTTTTACCTTGAGACGGACGTTGTGACTAGGATGAAAATAATCAAGTTGAGATGATTGGGACATATAGAGAGGATAACAAAGAAAATATTTGTGGGTAAAACATGATTTAAGTGTGTAAGGTTTTTAAGATGTAAGGACGGACGTGTTTTGAGTAAAAGGAATCGTAGAGTGTGTATGACGAATTGCATGAATGTAACTGAAATAAGAAGTGTGTGTAAGGATAGAAAAGTCTTGCGTACTGTTCTCTATGCCTACCCTGCAAGGGAGGCGGCGTGAAAGAATAGGATATAATAGAATAATCTAAAAAAATTGATGTTTGACAAATAATAAATTATGGCATTAAAAAAATGAAGGTAAGTAGGTATCTATTTATTTATTTACTTGCGGAAACATACATAATAACATAAAATATTACAATATTGCTTAGTCACGTATTTCACATCTTTCCGCACTCATTCGCTCCATATGAGCAAACCGCTAATAAACGTTATTATTTACATATTTTATTGCAATAATTTGTTGAGAAACATTCTAACATGCGTAACAAATTGCAAAATTTGCAATGATAAGGCAATTTTATATTAAAGGCCCAATTCCACTTAGGCAACTTTTAAGCAAGATGTAGCATGAGAGATTGACGCTTACTACGCCTAGCTCCTCGTAATCTTTTCATTGAAAGAACGCGAAGGGCACAAAACGAGCCTTTTTGCCGCATGTTACAATTTGAATGTTTTCACCCGGTGACCATTCGATATGTCGAACAGTCTCGGCTTGCGACACTTTTTCCTAGAATCCGACAACATTTTCCTAGAATGCATCGTTTAGAAGTTATTAGTGAGAAACTGAAAGAAGTATATTTTTTTTCAGTTTTTGGGTCACCCTGTACGTAGCACAAATGGAAAATTGGTGCAAACTTAAAGAAACCCTTCTTACACGCTAATGAAGAGATTAAAACCGTTTTCAGCTTTCCGGGAATTATTTGAGCTACACCCCCTTATTTTCTCTAATTTTCCTGGGCTAATTGTTTCACAGAAGGATATGTCAAAATCCGCCATTTGCATTTGCAACCACTCGTGGTTGCTTATTACAAGTTTAAACTGAAAAAAAAAACAACGGTATTTTTAGATAGCCTCGGCTGCCAATGGGATAGAATAAGATTGCAAAAATAAGTAATAATCCTTTTTATGTGCAAAATTAACTGATTTTATTACAAATTTAACTCATAAAATAATATCCTTAAGGTATACCCGGCGTTAACTTAAGGAAAGTATTAAGAACATCAGCCTTCGCTAATGAATTCATTTATCATCGTGAATCGCAAAATCCTAACTTAGAGATTATATCCATAAATACTTGCCTCTATCCTTAGAAAGAACTCTCCTATTTTTGGACACATCGCTCGTATGGAGATAGTCATGAGAAACTAATAATCACAGGAAACACCCCGGGACGATCAACTTTGCGATGGACGGACCAGGTTACGCAGACTGTTGCCCTCTCCATCTATAGGAAAGTGCATCTTGCCGAGGACAGAGCTGCGTGGCGGGGATTAGTCAGGCAACGGTTGTTTGGAGATCGCGACCCTCAACAGTGAGGAAATCGACAAGAGAGAGAAGTTAATCTGGAGTGATTAAAATGTTGACCAGATTCTCAAGGACGTCTTGATTGAGGAAACTATTTACATATCTTCAAAAAAAGACACGTCAATAAATACGTCAATAAACACGATAAAATGTTACGTTACCTACATAGAAATCAAAAGTGTTACACAGTCGAGCTGGTTTTGTATCAAATGTGTTACAACGACCTCAGATGGCATAGTCTAGTACTGACTACTACAGTGAGATGGAAAGGTTACGTCACATGCCGCAATGTTCACTGAAGTTTAGTCGCCGTGTGGTTCTGTGATGTGGTGTCCGGTAAGTTCGTCTAAAATGAATTAGTCTAAAATCAATTGGTCTAAAATCAATTCGTCTAAAGTCGATTCGTCTAAAGTCAATTGGTCTAACATCAATTCGTCTGGAATCGACGAATTCATCATAAGGCAAATTGATTTTAGACGAATTTATTTTAGACTAATTGATTTTAATCGTAGAATATGTATTAGGAATTGCATGAATGTGACGGAAGCCCAAAGTGTGTGTCAGGATAGGAAAGTCTGGCGATTCGTTCTCTCTGCCTACCCCGAAAGGGAGGTGGCGTGAGGGTATAGTATAGTATAGATTTTAGACTAATTGATATTAGGCGAATTGATTTTAGACGAACTTACCGTAAACCTGTGATGTTGTTGCCGGTTGGTTACCATTTCTTCCTACTCGTGTCGGCCTCGCTATAAAGATGTAATGAAAGAGAAATTTATTACCCGCGTACTCGTGTGACGAGTTGAACAGTATTATCTTGCATGACGCGTGTTCGTTTAACGCGATTTGATACCTTCTGTTTCCCTCCGGCTTCCGACTACCGTCCTAAGGAAACATATAAACCAAAAGTTTAAACTGAGATAATCGCGAAAAACGTCTTGTATCGCCCATATAAAATAATAACTCCATACATTTTCACGACATGGATGGCTTGAAAAATAGGGGTTGCGTATGGAAACTCAGACTTTTTATGATTGAAATAGGTGGATGTAAGGCGAAAATACTCATTTACTTATTTATTCTTTAAGTGTGTAGATCCTTGCAGTGAGAGTCTCCTCCAGGGAACATTAAGGGTGTTCAGAGTAGTTTCGGAAGGGTTTTGTTGAGGGGAGCCCTTCCGGCGAACCTTGAGTCCTTCTTCGCAAAAAAATCCAGGGGTGGAGGTGGATTCACCCTTAATTATTCTTTAAGTGAACAGAGTATATGCATATAAAAGTTTGACATAATACAGATTATAAAGCATTGTTCACTAGGGCGAACTTCTTCCATCCCCCATGGAGAAGTAACATTGTCACTTACACAATTGACTATATTATCACAGTTCGCCCTATATTGTTTTAATGCACTAAGTAGTAGAGAAAATTTTATTTACATAATTCATGGTTTTGACGCGATTTCAGTTTTTTTTATGGGAATAACGCAAATTTAATGCTTTTTTATAGATTTCTTTTACACAGGTTTTAGACCTAAATTATAGCAACAATGGAGATTTATTTTCTGATTCCTTTTTAGAGTTCTATATTATATTTTTTTTCGTATAAGCACAGCATCGTTCCAGAATTTATTTATTTTAATTTTCTTTTGTGAAAAACTGTATAAATTACTGTCCATTTTGATTGACCAATTTTCCAGAAAAATAACCGCTATTTTCCAGTCTCCGCAAGAAAATACACACCCACAGAACCACAATTATAATCATTGACTACCTAACGACACTGCGGGAAATAATGTCGTCACAGTATTGAATGCGTGTCTCGCTTAACGCCCTTTCATAAGATACGAAATAATTAACGATCGTTCGGTGAAGACAAACTGTAGGCAATACAATATCTTTTTCTTACAATACCTACAGTCATTATTGTTATAAATTCAATTACATACCTACTCGACGTCCGCCTAGATCTCGGTCAGTCATCAACCTGATGGAAGAGTCCATCCTTCTAAGGAACGAGGTTGTTAGGGAAATGAGTGACTGCAAGACTGGTGCTGTGACAAGAATGAAAGTGAATAAACTAAGATGGTTTGGGCACGTTGAGAGAATAAAAGATGTCAGGAAAACAAAAAAATATATATTTGAGTGAGCGAAGAGGGGTGAAGAAGCGCGGCCGCCCGAGACTGACCTGGTCCGATCATGTTGACAAGACCCTCAAGGATAGACGCGCTTTGAGTAAAGGGAATCGGAGATGGTATATGACTGCATGCATGAATGTGACGGAGGCTAGGAGTGTGTGTAAGGATAGGGTTATCTGGTAGTCTATCCTCTCTGCCTACCCTACAAGAGACGCGGCGTGAGGGTATAGATAGATAGATAGAAGAGTCCATCCTTCGCTGCACATCAGTGGAGATAACTACTCGTTATCCAACTACGACACGTAGAACACTCGTGCTGGATTTCACCAACTTTTTAGGTGAGTAATAGCGGAGATAGGAGCCACCTAGCACAAATTTTGTATGAAAAATAATGATAAGTGGCTCCTATGTCCACTATTCCTCACCTAAAAAGTTGGTGCCATCCAACATTACAGTTTCACAAAGTGAATTGTGACCTTGAAAGAAATATGTAAGTACTATAATTGTTAACATTTAACAGTTATGTAGGTATTTCAACCGATGCACAGTGCAAGATGGACCTACGACCGGAATCGGTTGACTTAAGTAATTGTGGATTTCATCAGTACATTCTACATTACATTCTGAATAATTGCGTGGGATACGAACCTTGTACCTTGCCCCTACGGCCCATAGATGGTAGCAGACAAACCTTGTCAGCGAATAGCTGGTAGCTTAAGACAATACATTCGCCATAAAAGTTGACAACTACAAATATATTATACATCAAAACATCATCATCAGCCCGCGGTTGCCCACTGCAGGACATAGGCCTCCCCTCTCCTCCTCCACTTCTCCCGCTCCTGTGCGATTCCCATCCACTGGGGTCCGGCAAACCCGGCAAACCTCTTGATGTCGTCCATCCATCCGGTACGTGGTCGCCCTTGTAGTCTTTTGTCGCCCCTTGGTCTCCACTCCAGCAGTCACCTCGTCCATCTGTTGTCTTGCATTCTTGCAATGTGCCTCACCCATCTTCATACAATCATTAATTAATATTCCGATGCCTACGAATCGGCTGGTTTAGGTGATCGCTTTGTGCCCAGGATATAACGTTCACCAACTCCATCATATGATAGTTGATTCCTTCCCTGTGATTTTGTTATGTAACCGTCCCAGTGATCTAAGACGATACATGTATGACGTCATGAAAGAATTAATTTTTTGTTCGATCAATATTATTATTGATCAATATTGATCTAGTCAGAACATGTCGAAATATTATTTGCATAATAGCTGCTTAATATTGATTTTGCCATTTTATTTGGCAATCAAAAACAATATCAGTATTTTAAGAAATAATGTAAGCAGTTTTAGTTTATTTTAAGAATACACATACTGACATTTCATAAATTTCTAAAAACGGGAGACCTTATATCTAGACAATTGTTACTAAATTTGCTTTGGAAAAAATAAAGTTGATACATTGAACCATTATCTAGGAAATGACCCTAAAAGATTTTTATATCTTGTATAAATTTATTTATTTATTTAATAAAGCTAATTATCTGGAAATATTTAAAAAAAAATGTGAAAAATACCTCTGATCTTTTTTCCGAAACACAGAAACTCATTTCCCAAAAGTTGCGGAGAGATTTTTTTTGTACTGATAATATGCATTAAAATTTAGGAAATAACCGTAAAAGTTTTTTGATTGAAGCGAATATACCCAAAAAATTGGAAAAACGCTATTTTTACGCGTTATTTTCACGCGATTTTGAACCCTTATGCCGTGAGAAATGACCGTGACATCATAGTTGGACCGGGAGCTTTAATGTCAAGTAATATTTCTTTCTTGTTTTCTAGTTGAATACATTCGACCATGCAGCCGGCGGGACCCCCAACTGAACAACTGCATCAAGAACTCCTTCAACCATCTCAGACCGTACCTGCTGAATGGCATCAGTGAGATCGGAGTTCCAGCCATCGACCCCTTCTACATCCCCTACATGGGAATGGAAAATGGGAATGGGGCTGTCAGGATCAAGGCTGCTTTCACCAACATGACGGCCCTGGGAGCAGGAAATTACACTATTGCCAAAGTTAGGTAAGGATTTGTGGTATTTTTGTGGGTTATATTCCAAGAAACAATTTAGCTCCTAGACTGGTTCTTCAACAGTAGGAGATAAATTTGTTACAGTTTCTGCCATGGGCGTCGCCTAGGGGGGGGGCAACCGCCCCCGTAGAGATCGGAATCTAGGTATATATATATTTTTACTAAATGACAAAACTTCACAAAAAATCACATAACCACCACACATTTTTTCATCATATCGTAATTTTTCTAAAATTGTCATGAAAATCCATCAGTTTCATAAAAAAAGAAAAACGTCTTTTTTTATTTCTTTTTTTATAAAAAAGATTTTTTCATACATTTTCAAATAAACAAACCACATCATGACCTTTTTCACTATGTCTCACAAAAAAAATTCGCTAAAAAATGGCGCTATTTACGCCTTTTCCATGCTACGTCAATTTTTCGAAACTTTGTTGTCCCCCCTTAGCTCCGAGGCTGGCGACGTCCATGGTTTCTGCCGCCCGGGGCGGAAGTCAAATCCGCCACCCCCTTATTTCGGTACTTATATAAATCCAGAATTATCGAAAATTTACAAGAGTTATAAAGAACATCTAATTAGTAGTAGGACGAAGTAGGACAAGTAGAATTTTGTATTTAATGGCATAAAAAAAGAAAACAGCGCCACAATCGATTTTTTTCGTGATTTTAAAGAAACACACCTAATTTAATGGATTTTTTATTTTTTTTCCCAAAAAATGCCGCCTCCTAAAAAGTGCAGCCCGGGGAGGACCGCCCCCCACCACGCTACTGACCTACATCAAACAATTGTATTGTCGTAATATTTTTCCAATATTTCCAGGGCCGACATTCCAAAGCTGAGGATCGACCTTGGCCTGAAATTCGCCAGAATCGAAGTGTCAGGCCAGTATGAAGTGTCTGGGCAAGTACTGCTCTTCCCAGTCAGATCCAAGGGTGACTTCTGGGCAGCATTTGGTATTCATTTTTTATTATTTACTACCTATTGTACCCGACGGGCCAGGGCCTGAATTTTATGGTTTATCCAACCACCATTTCTTGATGCATACACTAGACCACGGAGACATGCATTCATGGCCGCAGGCTGGGCGAAAGTTTTGGGGTTGCCACTCGAGAATCTTTTTGGTCCATCTAGAATCTGAGCGTCTGGCAACGTGTCCTGCCCAACTCCATTTTAAGGCAGATGCTCCTTTTACCACGTCAGTGACCTTGATTTTCTCCCGTATCCATTCATTTGTCCGTTTCTCAACGAAATACCCAGCATTCTTCTCTCCATGGCTCTTTGTGTTACCAGCAGCTTTTGCGTGATTCGCCTATAGTTAACTACATAGGTTAAATCATTACCATATGTTAGAACTAGAAAATGCATGAGTCTAAAACTCTTTTCTTCAGATACTTGGAGTATTTCGGAGATTTTAGGATATAAGTACGAAAGTTATTCATTGTTGTTTATCGTCCTTAGACCCTATATCGGGCACTTGGGCTCGTCAGTTTTACATAATTAGATGTATAACAATTAAAGTTATAGTAATAATGCACAATATCAATGCTAAAGAGTGTAAAGGGCTCTGTTAGCATTTCGTCAGAGACAGTGACATAGTATGAAGCAAGATAATTATATATATAATGAAAGCACAATAAACAATGTATGATATAGTCAGTTCAATGCTGGAGTGAATGTAAATGGTTCATTCCAGCATTTCGTCGACAAAGTAAAACGATTTTTCAACGAGGTACGTTTTCAATGCTTCCCCAAATTTACTATCACTCAGAGACCTAATTTCTTCGGGCAACTTGTTGAGCTTTGCCAATCTGTGTTTTACTGGTCGGATTCTTCCCTTGGAGCAAGAGTTGTAGTCGTCAGTCCTTATATCTCAAATAATAATGGACAATTTATGTCGCGCCAATTTATTCCCACCTCAAGGGCGCTCTGAGTTCCTTTAACCCCTATGTTGTTGGGAAGGATTTCTTAAATAAATATGTTTTTGATAGCCCTTTGAACCCAGTTAACGTTTTTGCCTCTCTGATGTCTACAGGAAGTCCATTCCAGGCTGAAGGACCTGCTGCAATGAATGCGCGGCTCAAATAATTGGGTTTCGCGTTTAGGTTTACGACTTCTAGCTTCGAGGTTTTATCCGAGTGGGATCTAAGGGTGGCGTGCCTGCGGTTTATGGGTTGTCGGAGACAGAGCTCTGAAATATACTCTGGGGCCATATTTTGAAGTGCCTTAAAGATCAAAAGGCAAAGCTTAAATTCAATCCTTTGTGGACATTTAAGCCAGTGGAGGGTTCGGAGTGTGAATGATATATGAGAGGAACGATCCATTTGGTAGATGAAATGTGCAGCAGCATTGAATACTTAAACACAGATTTTTCCATTTCAGGTGATGTCTCCGCCATCGGCCGCATCTTCGGCAAGGAAGTCATCAGAGACGGAGTCAGATACATGAGCATTGAGAAGTTACTCATTGACTTCAAGCTGCAGAAGTCCAAATTCAAGATTAGGGATGACATCAACCAGAATAACGCTATAGGTATGAATGAAATGAGTTTTGTTTATTTATTTAAGAATTTTGAGTGTTTTGACCGAAGGTTCTTGGTGAAAGTTCATCGTAATACCTACTATTAAGAGTAGGCATATTGACATTTCAAAAATTTGTAAAAATGGGAGACCTTAGATCTCGACAACTTTACTAAATATGCTTTGGAATAAATTAGAGTAGACACATTGAACTTTTATCTAGGGAATACCTGTAAGAGATTTTTTTATATCTTATAATTAAATATGTTAAAAACAACTCTGATCTTTTTTCCGAAAGACAGGAACTCCTTCCCGAAAGTCACATTTTTTTTATTGTTACTATATGCATTAAAATCTAAGGAATGACCGTAAAAGTTTTATGAATGCAGCGAAATTAACCCCAAAAAGTAACACTATGCATTAGTTGAGAGACTACATAATCGTTAACTTATTTTTTCTCTCTTCCAGGAAATGCAATGAATGCCTTCTTGAACAATAACGCCAATGAGATCATTGATGAAATGAAGCCAGCAGCAGCTCAGAGTATCTCCCAGCACTTCAAGAGTATCCTCAATGCGGCCTTCCTGAAGATCCCTCTGGATCTGTGGCTGAAACCTTGAAAGGGCTGAAGAAGGAAGAATTGTTGGAGACTGAAGAATGTCTCCGGGTGGCAAGCCTCGTCAGTAATTATTCGTCATCCCAGAATATGATTTTTTTACGGATATTGTCAAATTTTCTGTACCTCTAACGGGCACTGATTTTGAATTTTTTTTTTATGAAATAGTCACACATTTTTGAATATGTTCTATTTCTTACACGTTAAAAGTGCAGTTTCATAATCTGTCTTTAAGAATCACTATTTTAAAAGAATTTTCAAAGAGCTCTCATTTTTATTTCACAGCAAAATGGCTGTCAGATAGGTACATAAAATTTGACAATGTCCGTTTAACGGATGCAATTAATGTGTTGAGATAAATGAGATCAAATTAGTTATTTCACGAATTAATAATGTTGCTAAAATATGCAGTACAATAAGCACTGGGATAAAATTAATATGCAAAACTACATATTCAAAGCAACCCAATCTTTACTTAAATATGCAGATAAATAAGAGTATCCAATTCATTTTTTGTGAAAACATCATATTAGATAAATAAATATCTTCACATTGTAGTTGGATAATAAGTAATTATTTCAAGAGATACATGGCGAAAGATGGACTTTATCCAAGCATGACATGTAGATAATTTGATAATTTCACAAAAAAACGATATATAAAAAAAAAATGTGCGATCTTAATTTCAAAGACACAGATGGAACCTTATTAGTCTCTAGTAGTTATTTACACACACTACACCACTTTAGGGTCATATTGTTATACGTACTCATAGATTATGTCAGTTATATAAAAACATTCTCACACAAAAAGTCACAATCTTTGTATTATTTCACTGAACCAGGCTTGCCACCCAATTCTTCAGAATGTTTTTTAAGACTAAGCAACCACCAATGTTATGCTAGGTTTTCATTATATGTATGTACATTCTACATTGTTTTTAAACTGAAATTGTAACTGTTTAATGCTCCTTTTACTAATAGAATCATGTGATCCCTGTAAATTTCGAATAGGTATTTCACACATTCAGCCATTGATTTCGATGATGCCTCTTATGCAGTATTGAATTACTCATTTTTACCAATTATTTGAGTTAAATTTAGTTTGCTCCGGTTTTTTCCATACTAAATGAGCATTCTCCTTTATTTCCAAATTTTAGAGGATTTTTTGCAGATTTAGTACAACCATTAAGGTAAAAAAAACTGTCCACTAGAAAGAACGTTATTGTGTTTGATGGCTGGGATTTGAGTCAATAAATTGATGGAAGCCTAGCATTATTTTTAAATTAGATAATAATTTTTATTTTTATTCAGGTTTTATTTTTAATTCAACTGATTTCTGACATTACCCCCTTTGCATTTATGTTTTGTTTAGTTTTGATACTCAATATAGTGATTGGATTATGCTAAAATATGCACGCATATTTTTTGTACTCAATGTAGTGATTGTATTATGCATTTTAGCACCTACGCATATTATTTTACTATGTTATACAAATAATAAATGCAGATATGTTTTGGTTTAATGCAGATATAAATTGTTGCGTTATTTATTCAAACCATAATATCCAGATAAATGATAATAATTCTAAAATATGCAGCTAAATTGTAGCTAATAATGATTGATTGTCTTTTATATTTCAATTGTTTCATGGTTTTTTATATCAAATACGCATTTCAAGTTAGTAGTGTGTGCAGGTAACTATCACACGAAAATATGCAGATTAAATTATACCATACTTAAATATTCAGATAATGATTATAATTTGAAAACAAACAGTATTATGCTTAAATATGCCAAACAATATATTTATAGCAACCCAGCCTTTACTAAAATATGCAGATAAATCACAGTAACTGCGCTAAAATATGCAAAATATTTTATCATAATCCAGTCATTTTTCAGTACTTAATTATAATTTATTTTGACAATTTTTCGCTCCATTTGTTATACGCCACCTTCTATAATGACACCTATTTTTCAAAACATTGTATATTTTTTACACTTTTTTAATTGTATATCTGTTTTAACTAATGTACAGAATTTCTACCAGTCAAGCAATGTTGTCCATGCTCTCTACTCTTTTTAAATGTTTTTTTTAGCTAGAAAAATATATATTTTCGTACCATGAGTTTGATGTGACAAAAAATATTTTTCTAGTTTAAATTTAGACTAAACAAATCGACCGGTAGAAATACTATTTAAATATTTAAAAAAAAGATACCTATAGAATGTTTAAAAAATTACATAAGTACAAAATATACTGAAAATGCATTATATTTAGATTAAGTTAAATGAATGATATGAATAAATGATACCTACAAATAAAAAGATTATGTTTTTTATAGGTTTTTTTTTTATTATTTATATTTTTATATTTAGGGATAATACATACTTAATAAGATTCTTTATATATCTAGTAACATATTATATTTTTTTAAGAAATCAACAATAATGTAACAATTAACAAATCCTTAACATAAAATACCCTTCTAAAATTGGATTTTGTAGTTCCCAAAATTTGCCAAAAACTGAATAACATAAAAATATATATTTTTTGGAGGCACGTAATTCAGGCTCTTCAAAAATCAATATTTTTTCGTAAGCTTAGATTACTGAGCTAGATTTTGTAGAAAAATAAATTAATAAATAATCTGTCGCTGCACAGACGATGTTACCAATGTGCATTGTGCAATTACTTTTTTTTTGATAAATAAATCAAACCACTTATTATAATACATAGAATAACAAATAAAAGTACAATAAGCAATTATAATTAAAAATCACCCGTCAAAAAATTTTTTTTGTTATTTATATAATTTATTGTCAGTTTGGTCCAAAATTCTATATTTATTCTTTTTCAATTCAGAAGCCCAGTATGAAAATTTTAGAATATTTATTGGCGAATAAATTTGGTGGTCGGTAACCTGCTCGACTGTTAATCCAGTGGGCGCGGGTTCGATCCCCGATGCCGACCCACTCCACTTCACGACACAAGCTTTTCAAGCTTTCTGTGAAGTGTAGAAAGGTATATTTGGGTATAATTGCAGATTTATGAAAATAAAAAATTAAAAAAAAAGAAATAATAAATAAATTGTCGCTGCACACACGACGTATCGAATGTGAAATTTCCACCTTTTTTTTTTGTTATTGAGGGAGGAGTTTATCGTATGGTAAAGTCTTGAAGAATTTGGTAGTAATGTCATCTACGATGATTGAAATAACATTCTCTACCGCTGGCTTCAGCTGGTTGCCAATGTCTTCAGAGTGCATGCCGAAAATATGGCTTGCAATTCGAGCTGAAAATTGAAAAAATATAATTAGTTTTGATAACAAAATATAGCATAAGCTTATGAATCTGTTTAAACAGGTTTAAGCACTGCCACCTAGACATTTTTTCTCTAGCCATGCTGAAGAAATTTGAGACCACTTCGTTTTAAGCTGCGTTGCCATCACCGTCGCTAAGGAAATGTATGGAATAACAGTCCCTTAACAACGAGTATGATGGACCACGTATTATATTCTGTTACGAAATTTGACAGGAGCTAAGTAGTGGTCCTGTTTGATCATTTTGCTATGTTGCCAACTGTTACAGCATGGCTAGAGAGGCAGTGGTTTAAGTAATCACTTGATGACAGTGGCGTAGCGTGGGGGTGGCGGTCCGCCATGTTAGTATCTACATTTTAGTTGTCCCACTGTAAAAAATCTCGGAAAAATATTGCCTGCAGCGCTATTTTTCTCGTTGCACGCCATATCAATATCAAAATTTTAGTTGTCTCACTCCAGCCCAGAAGTTATTTATAATTCCTGTAAATTTTGGATAATTTTGGATTTTTATGCTTGAATATGGGGGGCGGCGGATTTGATTTCCGTCCGGGCGGCAGAAACTCACGCTACGCCACTGCTTGATGGTGAAACGGGCTCGCCTATAATTCTACTTACTACATAAATCGCTAACCCTGGGCCCACCTCTTAATAATATTTTGCTAGAATTAATGCACCTGAGCTACCCGGGGATGTGGAGGGCCTTAAGCCCACGGGATTTTCCTTCAGTACTACATAAATAATTGTAATTCACTGCTTATGGTAAGTAATTACATACATAGACGCCGTTACATAGATGGCGGTAGTATCCACATTACATTATATACGAAAGAGATTACGGAATCGTACAACTTTAGAAGCGTCGTAATCAAATGTATTCCTGATTTTGAATAAGAAATACATAATTTTTGCAGGTCTCTAGTTGGGAGGGGACAGGAGTCCCTTTTCCTATATGACTAGAGATCATAAAGTATACGTCCCTTGCGGGGCAGGCAAAGGGGATAAACAGCCAGACTGTTCTCATTATTCTTAATCTCCGATTTCTTGTCTTGATGATATCGTCAATATGATGAAACCAGGCTCTTCGTTCACCTATATTATGTTCCTATCAATTTGATCATCCTGTCGTCATTCATTCTCTCAACATGCCCAAATTTCATGTTTTAGTGACTTCAATACACATGCATTTCTTTACGCCGTCATTTCGACAATATTTCTGCTTAATTTTAATAGGCTTTTTAATACTGACGAAGATGTGGTTGCAATCTTGTAGATTGGTTTGTACCAAGCATTTTCGTTCTTTCTCTCCACGCCGATCTCTTTACTTCCGTGTAGGTACTACAGCGCACGCTCTCAATAATCTGCTCCATATAACTGCTTCTTGGGCGACCTCTCACATTACTGCCCTGTACCATTCCTTCTGCTTTGGTGATGAGCAGGCCGGGGTGCCTGATGTTATGGCCTATCCATCGCGCTCTCTGTTGGGCAATTTTATTCAAGATTTGTCTCGTCTCTCCGGCCTTACTCAACACCTCGCTGTTTGTGATCTGGTCTGTCCAGTGAATCTTGAGCATGCGTCTGTGGCACCACATAATTCTTATTCTTCTTGTATTAGGTCGGGTGACCTGTTTGTGACGGCGGGCTGTCCTGATATGAGGAGGTCCAGCTGTCCTTTCATCTCTTGGGTGACCTTCCGGGTAATCTTCTTCCAATGGGGTTTTCCGTTTTGACTATCTTTGCAAGTCTGCTGTCGTCCATTCGGTCGACATGGTCCCTCCAGAAGCGTCTTCTACTTCTTCCCCACCTTACTATATCCTCGACATCGCAGACAGAGCGTATAGTCTCATTTCTGATCCAATCTCTAAGTGTTCATAATTCTTCTTCTTCTTTCGTATGCGAAAACAGCCATTGTACAAATGATCTGGGAGTCTGCGTCAGAGCTCCGCGTCAATATTTCTCAGATATTCAATTGCCCTTGGCGTCACCTCATGGACTTCCCAAATAGCCCCCTCGAACTTCTTGATGGGACAGTGCCCCACAGTGTGATCCACCGTATCTATCTGCCCGCACTGGCATTGGGGATGTTCCCTCTTACACCATTTATGGAGGAGGTGTCCACATCTCCCGTGACCAGTTCGGATCCTATTTAGGGATGCCCATAGTTTGCGAGGCAGGTCGAAATTCATGATTAATTTTACTTATTACTATTTTGTACGAATTCACTTACTGTTCATTTCCCCAGTGTACAGGTCCTCAAATAGCGTATCCATGCCTCCCATTTTGAATGAAACATCCACATCCTTATTCACAAAATATTCGGCATCTTGTCTTTTGATAATAGCTCCATACAGTGTTATGTCAATTATGCTTTCAGCTAAAATCAAATGATCATTTTAGTAACTGAACATGCCAAAAAATTGCGTCAGAAAAAGTATTCAGACTCAGCTAATACTAAAGATATTATCCTAAGACTTAACACATGGATAAATGTAAGATATGCTGCAAGTCACTCTAGTGGGAAGAAATGAGAATCGTAAAAAAAACCGGGCCCGCAGCAAACGAAATGTAACTCAAATGATAGTTAAAAAATAATAATTAAATACTGCTTAGGTGGCATCACCGAAATCAATTGTAACTGCTTAATGCTCATTTTACTAATATATTCATATGACCCCTGTAAAATTTCGAATAGGTATTTCACACATTAAACCATTAATTTCTATGATGCCCCCTTTGCAGTATTTAACTACTCATTTTTACCTATCATTTGAGTTAAGTACATTTCGTTTGCGCTGGGCCTGAATTTTTTTCCATAATAAATGAGCATTCTTCTTATGTTTGTAAGTATTCTTGATGAAAAATAATTAAAAAATTACCTCTGAAATTTACTGAAACTTTAGATTATTCCCGTAGTTTGTTAGATATAATGCTGTAATTTGGTACGCAGTGATTCTAGCGGATTTTTTTTAATATTCGGCCCCCTTTTTATACATTAAACAAAGATCTTTTTTCTGCTTACACAAGATGGTAAAATACTGGTAAAGTTTACTTACTGAAATTCGCCTTCAGGTTACCACTCTCTTCAATCGGTAAATTCTCGTAACTTCCCATAACCATTAATTCTGTATTGACGTAAACGTGGTTGAACAAAGCAGACATCTTCAGAGTGTGGTTCTCAATGTCTGACCTGCAAGGGATGATTAGATGTAAGATAAAATTGTAACAAAAAAATTGAAAGTAGGCATCTAGGCATATTGACATTTCAAAAATTCTAAAAACGGGAGACCTTAGAATTCGACAACCTTACTAAATATGTTGTGGAAAAAAAATAGAGCAGATACATTGAACCTTTATCTAGGGAATGACCCCAAAAATTTTTTTATATCTAAATAAAATAAATAAATCTTATTAGACTAATAAGCATGCTAAAGGGCGGACTTATTGCATAAGAAATGTATTACACAGTCAACCCGAGAAAAGAAAAGAAATCTTATACATACTTAAATAAATAAAATAAGTAAATAAATAAATACATACATACTTATACATACAAACACACAAAACATGCATATTATTATACGAGGAAGAGGATAATAAGATAAGACTGTACAGATTTTAAAAAAAATGTGAGAAACACCTCTGATCTTTTTTCCGAAAGACAGAAACTCTTTTCCCGAAAGTCGCGGAGTAATCTTGCCAAATTTCAATCGATGAATAAAATTCTAGTTCCAAAACTTACTTGACGTCAATAAATTCGTAGTCAGTAAGTCCAAAAATCTGGACGTCCATCAGGACTGCTTTAAATTCCAAAGTCCCTGTGTTCTGTTGTAGTTTTATGGTTGGAACTTTCAAGGGGTTCAGTGATGGTATGGACAGTTCAGGAATACCGTCCAGGAGGCGATCCTTGAGGGTCACGGTGGCGTTGTATATACATTCATCCAAATTAGAATCGTTTCTATGACACATTGGTAGAATGTTTTCTGGAAAATATTCAAAAACTCTTTTTCAGTTATTTTTCAATTTAAAACATAGTATTAAATTTCAAACATAGTATACAGGTTGTTTAATGTAGTAGTCCAGCAAGCCGGAAGAACCTGGATGCGGAGGGGGAGAAACAGAGATGAGTGGAAGGAAATGGAAGAGGCCTACGTCCAGCAGTGGAGGGAGAAAGGCTAAGGGAGAAGAAGAAGAAGATACAGGTTGTTTAATATATAGATACAGATATCTTCAGGAGTGATCGTAGAGGTCATTTAGTATCTTTTAACAAAACTAAGCTTGGTCCAAAGTCGCACAGTTTTCGAGTTATTCGAGATCTTAACCTTTCATCGAAAAACCCCGAATTACTCAAGTTTAACCCCAATAGCATCGTAAGTATAAGTACCTACTTAGTTCTTTCATTCTTTTCCGTTACTTGAATATGTGTTTATTCTATTTAACTCATTAGTTTCAATCTGAAGAAATAGTAATGATACAAAATATCGGATTGAAATTTCGAGAAAAATATATTTTTAAAACGAGTTACGACTTTGGAGGGGATTTACGATAAGAAAAATATTGTTTAAATATTCAGAAATCTGGAAAAAAACTTCTCTGTTTTATGCTCTTTCAAATGACATACAAAACATTATAAAAAAACTTATCTATACAATTATTGGGAAATGTGCATAATGCCTAAGAAATCGGCAGGAAATGTAGCCACAAAATCAAGGGAGCCTCACAAAACCAATAGCACTATGCTAAAGGGGGGACTTATTGCAAAAGCTTTCAGTCAACCCACCAAAATCAAAATGAAAAAAAAACTTTTTAGACTCACCTAGTGGTCCTGGAGCCGATGTTGTTGTTTGTGGGGCACATGATACTTCGTACGATGCCGCAATCAATAAAACGATAAGTTCAAAAACTGTTTCCTTCATTGTTAATCGTTTATAATACCTACACTCTCAATTATATTCTGAAAAAAATATGAAAATAAATATAATTATGGGATTATTTGGAAAAAAAAAGATTGCGATAAATTTCTCCCTAGCGAACAGTTCAGTTGATTCATAATCAGTCATGAGCCTGATAGAAAATCCATCATTTGCTGTACATCCGTTGAGACGACTACTTAAAAATAGTTTTCTTCGATTCGAAAAGACTCTACTAATTTTTTTTATACGGAACGGTTCAGACTCTCAAATAAACAAATTCAGGTAGTCATAAATATAAGAAGAAAATGATTACATAAAAAACACTGTTTTCTTCTTGAAAGATCGTCTACCGGATGAACTTTTACGTCAAAAGATGCAACCACTATGCGTTGAACTTGTGAGAAATTTTTCTTATATAACCTTTGTAATGACCGCCATAATATATTCTTCATATATGGTCATTAGAAATAACTAGATTATGGTCAAACTCATCATACATTGTACACAGCAATAAAGGACATTTCAAAAGTAGACAAACAGTTGCAATCTTTTGCCGCTAGGTGGAGTACTGCTGCTGTACATTTTTTCTCATTATTTATTTCATTTTGTTTCTCCTTCTTTCTTAACCGTTTTAATTCCAATGCTGGACATAGGCCTTCCCTTTGACTTTCCACAGATCCCTACTCCCCCTACTTTGCCCATCTGGTGACTGCCCAGTTAGAGCAGCCCCTCTAGTCCTAGACGCCTTACGAAGTTCAGCACTCGGAGGGTGTCTAGGGGTGGAAAATGATTCCACCTCTATCTGGTGCTTACCCAAAGTTCTCAACCTCATGTATCTTATAGCATCGCAGTCTGCCAGAAGATGCTGGGGAGCTTGCTCCTCCTTCTCACAGAATCTGCAGGTGCCGTACTCTTCAAGTCCCAGTTTACGGAGATGCTCCCTGAGCCGACAATGACCCATTAGGAAGCCTTCGAGTGTCTTGAGGCTTGTTGTGAGATGAGGTAACGATTCAGCGTTCATTATTTCATGATTAATGTGTCGATTGGTCGCTGATCATCCACAGTCAATTAAGATCGACCATAAATAGTCCTAAGTCTTAAATTAGTTCATATCAGCTAAAGTATGGGATTACCACTTAGTGTCTCTGCTTACTATAGAAAAGTATTCAGGTTAGATTCCATTTACAGGATATTGACATTGTTCAGTCAATTATTGACAACACAACACATTATTTTCAAGATCAACTTAAGGTTTATTACAGAACCAAACATAGTTGCATATTGTATGTACAAATATGTATTCATTTTTACAGAGGAGAGTGCAAATCTATTGTACTAGGTTTTTCTACATTTTAATAATTATAGGCGTATATAGCGTAGGAAGACCTCAGGCAAGATGGTCTGACGATGTGAGGCGAATTGCAGGAAGCAAGCGGATGCAGGGGTAACCAGACAGAAACTCAAGTGACAAAATCTCAACTGTCAAAAGGGTAACCTACTATTGACAGAATCGCAACTCATCGCCGGAAAACCTGTTGCCGCTAATTTCAATATTGTTGGGTTAGGTTCGTTAGGTTGTTTTTTTTACACACAAAAACAAAACAAAAAAAAAAAACAACGGCATCAGATTTCCCGGTGTTGAGTTGCGATTCTGTCAATAGTAGCATAGAATAGTAGGTTACCCTTTTGACATGTGAGATTTTGTCGCTTGAGATTTTGACATGGAACCGGATGCAGGATCCAGGATTGGTATCTGTGGAAAATCAAAAGGGAGGCCTATGTCCAGCATTGTACTTAAAACGGCTGAGAAAGAAGAAGAAGTAGTATCTCAATTAATCCACAGTGTAAGATGGGCATGCTGTATTCACGACCAGTCATCGTTACTTTCTCATCTCTCCAACAGATTGCAGTAAAATTTTTGCCTTTATAACTGAGGTTTGGCCTTTATAACTGAACTTTATAAGGTGATTAGAAGTTTTAGTAATAAATAAAAAAACAAACACAAATACATTAAAACTATGCCTAATTTTATTTATTCGTAAGTATACAAAAATACTATATTATTATAACTAATTATCTATTTTAAACTACAAAAGTATGAAAAAGAAATATTGCACATTATGGTAAGGAAATGTGGTTGAAACATGCCGAATGAGGTACTAAAATATGCTTCATGACATTGAATGCCGAATGAGGTTTTAAAACATGTTTAATGACATTTGTAACATGCTCAAAGATATACTAATACATGCATGATGACATTGAAACATGCTCATTGAGGTTTTAAAACAAGCTTTTAATGACATTTAAACATTCTGAATGAGGTTTTAAAATATGCTTAATAATGTTGTAATATCCTGAATGAGATACTAATATATGCATAATGACACTTTACATGCTCATTGAGGTTTTAAAACATGCATAATGACATTATAACATGCTTATTGAGGTTTTGGAATATGCATAATGACATTGAAATATGCTGAATTAGGTACTGATATATTCTTAATGACAATGAAACATGCTCATTGAGGTTCTTATATGCTTATTATGCTAATACATCTATAATATGCTTATGATTAATGACATTAGAACATGCTCATTGAGGTTTTACAACATGCTTGATAACATTATAACTTGCTGAATGAGTTTCAAATTGCAGTAGCATCTAACGGCGTGAGTATTTGAGTAGCCCAAGTAAATAATAGGATTGAAAACCTCATCCCGCATGTTATTTTTCTGGCTTACATAGTAGATATATTCAATGTTTATTATGCATTGTAGATACGCATAGAATTTTCTCCAAATGAACTTGGCGTCATTCAGCATGTTTTTAAGATTCACGTCATTTGTGTAAAACCTCTACAATCATGTTTCACAGCACTCTGGTACAGATATGACTTTATGATATGGATTGTGACGTATACCTCATTTGGCATGTTTTTCCTTTTTAAAAATCATAATTCGTCTTAAATGACATGATTTAAAAGGAAAAACTATTCTAACGGTAGAAAATAATAAAAAAGCCTAAAACTAAAATATTTCAGGTAAAAAATCACATTTTTTATTTATATTTTAAGGTTACAAAATCTCTTAACTGAGTTTAAATAGCTTCATTCCAAATCGAAGGAAATAATTATTATCTATATTTTTTTCTTGTTCTTTTTTATTTAAATAGTTTTCTAAGTAAGTACCTACTACCTATGTGTATAGTTTTTATTGTTCTAATGTCACAAGTGGTTGGTTGGCAGACATTTCCTACGGCAATAAACCCGCCATTTGTAAATAGTACATTTATAGATTTTGCCCCCCTACCCACACTAAAAAAAATATCTATAGGCACTCCAACTTTCTCGTCATTAGTGCCGCAGGCGAAATTTTTTGAAGATTTATGGTATTATTGAAAATATGTGAACTATGTATGTTAATTTATTATAACGTTATTTTTACAAGTCTGACTTAATTTTAGGGCCCCCAAAACTCGGGACGCCACGCAGTTAAAATTGAGGTATTATTGAAATAAACAACTTCAAAAATACAATTAGTAAGTATTTATAGCCCCACTATTCAAACTCAGTAGAAAGATTTTGATTTCATTATAGATTAGTATGTTGGAAGAACTTCTAAAGATTGAAATGATTCTGAGGTTCTCCAGCCTCATACGAAGAGTTCTGATAGAGGTATGACTCCAAACATCCTGTTGATGTACGCCTTGACAACCGCTACTGTTGTATCGTCAATGATTGGTCCAATGATGTCCAAAACGAGGCGAGGGTTTCCGTTGAAGAAGTTCTGGGCAGTATCGGCTGAAAGAAAGAATCAACATTAAAATTATATATGTTGTAATCTGATTTTTTTTTTCTTTCCAAAAAACAAAATACGTGAGTTTCACCGGCAACTGCGGGTAAATTACTAGTCTTATAAAAATGTGCCTTACTATATATACCTAGGACTATTTTTGTCGTTGGCAGTTTTCTTCTATCTCTTACTGTTTTTCGATAAATTGAGGAAAACCACGTATTCGGGGGGGGCAGGGGGGTACGAGTCAGGTGGAGGGGGGGAGACCTGATATTCTGAAACATCCCATCCTTAGATATCATACTGCATGTCCAATCTGTTATTAATTTTCCCAACTGAGGACTGGAATATGACTGAGCTACTGGTGTAAATCTTTATAATGGGAAATCGTACTCCCCCGCTAGACCAGAATCTGTTTTGGGGCAGTAAACATATAAGTGGATATTAAACCTAACAACTCAGAATTATATTACACAAACAATTCAGAATTACATATAAAAAATGACTAAAATCTACAATAGATGTTGCACTTACCGATTAGTCTGGTGTTGGCATTCTCATCGACGAAGCTCACTCTGCCATTTCCAACTTTAGTCTTAAGAACCAAATTGTCTACTTGTAAATATTCAACTCCCTTCTTCTTGACTATCTTTGCAGATCCCTTGGCGGTTGTTGTGATGTCAGCTGAAAATTAAAGGTTTCAAAACCGTTAGATCTCGAAAAAAAAATTTTTTTTCAAATAAAATGAATCTGGGTTTATTTAAATAAACATAAGTTCACAAAATCCCTGATTTCCTTTCCTTTAATCCTCCTATCTCATTTTTTCCCCCTCCTTTTTCCCCCTTGTTTGTATGTATGTGTATATGTGTGTGTATGTGTGTGTGAGGGTGTGTGTGTGTGCGTATGTATGCTTGTGTGCGGATGGCTCTATTCATGTACTTATGTATTTATTTTTTATTATTATTATTTATTATTCGTATATATTGCTTTTTATATTTTTTATCTATATGTATTATATTAACGGGTACATTAAGTACATTGGTATGTTTTTTTTTTTAATTTGTGTCTCATTTCATATGTCAAAGTTGGGTTGATTGGCAGAAATCGCCAACAGGCGATAAATCCGCCCTTTGTGTATAAATTTATGTACAATAAAGTTTTTATTTATTTATTTATTTAAATAAACCCAAATACACATTTGTACACTTCACAGTAAGCTTGAAAAGTTTGTGTTGTGAAGTGGAGTGGGTCGGCATCGGGGAGCGAACCCGAACTCACTGAATTTACAGTCGAGCGCGTTACCAACCAGGCTACCAACCACCTCAAATTTACTAGGGATTTTTTTTAAAGGATCTGTGTTTGCATACACAAACCCAAATACTTTTCTGCACACCTTGCACTAGGCTATAAGCCTGTATCGCAAAGTGTGGAATACATCGCCAGCGCCGGGTTTTGAACCTGGCACCTCCCTTGAGAGACTGCCGCCATTTTTTGTATTCCAAATAAAATCCGGTACTTTGACCGTCCATTGCAGGCAAACTGTCACAGGAAGATAGTAGCCACATTATCATTATTTTTGTATACAAAATTTGTGCTAGGTGGCTCCTATCTCCGCTATTCCTCACATAGCATAGCTCGTAAGACTTACATGTAAGTATAGATAAGTGAAATTTTGTAACCTCATTGGAGAAGGATATTGAAAGAACGTAATTCAGGGGTGGAGTTTGCCGGGGGGCTCCCTTAAGGCTAACCCTGGGCCCACCTCTTAATAATATTTTGCTAGAAGTGCGGGTAAAGAGGTCGCTATTAATGCGCCTGAGCTACCCGGGGATGTGGAGGGCCTTAAGCCCGCGGGATTTTCCTTATTCCTCACTTAAAATGTTTCGTGGTGAAATCCAGTATTAATAATTTTAATATCAGAAAACTGTCCTATTTAGAGCGTGTTATTAAGTCTGAAAATGAATGAACCCCAAAGAATTGTACTAAACTTACTGAAATTTCCCCTCATGAAGCCTTTTCCTCCGAGTGGGATGAGCAACAGTCTTCCATCGACGTCATAATTGGTAGACACTGAGATCAGGGGCAGCTTAATAACCAAATCTGCCTTGAATTTCTTCAGATCCACCCTGAAAACACAAAAAAAAATGTTAAAGGCCGATATGTACTGAGGCACTGCTCCCTAGAGTAGGTGCTCTAGCCATGCTGTAACAGTTGGCAACATAGCATAATGATTAAACAGGACCACTACTGCTGTCAAATTTCGGTTCCATGTCAAAATTTCAAGTGACAAAATCTCTGTCAAAAGGGTAACCTACTATTGACAGAATCGCAACTCAACACCGGGAAATTTGATGCCGTTGTTTTTTTTTTGTTTTGTTTTTGTGTGTAAAAAAAACAACTTAACGAACCTAACCCAACAATATTGAAATTGGCGGCAACAGGTTTTCCGGCGATGAGTTGCGATTCTGTCAATAGTAGGTTACCCTTTTCACAGTTGAGATTTTGTCATTTGAGTTTCTGTCTGGTTACCCAAATTTCCTAACAGAATATAATACGTGGTCCATCATACTCGTTGTTAAGGGACTGTTATTCCATACATTTCCTTAGCGACGGTGATGGCAACGCTGCAAAACGCAGTGAAGTGACTGAGGAATAAACGTTATATTATCCCTTCAACTTTTTCAAATTTTGTATGAGAATTTTAGCCCAAAATAAGAATAACGTACATAAGCGAAAATGTGAATTTTACCTTAAAAAACCGGAAAAAATCATAAATCTACCACAGTCAACTTGTTAATCCTAAAATAACCAATATTTTGTCTAAATTATACTTTTACATCTGCAAAACTGAACGGGTAATCCATGAACGATAACCATGAAAAGGTGGCACTATACTATTGTCTAGTTTTTGTAACTCTGCACATTTTTCTTTAGCCAATGAAGATTTATTTATTTATTTATTGATTGGATATTTATTTTGTGGAACTCTGGAATTGGTGACATGCCCCACAAGTGCGGAATGAGGGATGATCCACAGTGCGACTGTGGACACCCGAAGCAAACCATGCAGCACTTCTTGCGTGATTGCTCCATACGTGCTTACCCCGGTACCATTGACAGTGCTGGCAGCCTGTCCCCTGAGTTCCTCCAGTTGCTGGAGGCGCTGGATGTCAGACTTTAACGATGTGACAATACTTCGACGTTGCCAAACGATAAATAAATTAATTTAAAATTAATATTAAATTTAATTATTATTTATCCTGGCTTTTACAGGGCACTAGAAAACAATATTCGTAAAACAGCGAGGACTACAATTCTGTCAATGACCCCACCGCTAAATAAACAATTTAAATTTACTGTAGTTTTATTTTAATATTACAATACTGGGAAGTGTGCCATGGTAGTTCAGTCGTCCGTAAAAAAACATTAACAACTGAAAAAACATTAATTGCTAATGTTAAATTACTAACTGTCTAACAGTTAACCGGTGTGGTGATGTGAACTTTGTCCACCGTCAAACGCTTGGGCCTCTCAGGCACTTTTATTAATTACAATAGACAATTTACACTTATCTCTTTTTGTTAAATATAAAGGAAGAGATACTGGCATGAGACTATTGGTACATCTCAGCATCGAATTTGTTATTTAAAATTGATTATTGTTCAAATTGGATTATGTGTTCCCTAGGAAATGCTAACAGACGTTCTACACTTTGTTAGTATTGATGTGCTTATCTTTTCTTATTGCTCCTCTTGATTGTTAATAGACTATAACTATGTAAATTTGACGAGTCCGAGTGCCCGAAATTAGAGCCTAAGGACGATAATGAACAATAAACAATATAATAATTTATTTATTTATATTTATGGAAATTCGGTTCCCTACTGTAAATTTGGATGACACCAATTATATTACTGCAATCGATAGAAAATGAGTAACATTTAGAACTAAGTAAACGTAAGAAGATAGCAGTACGGAGAGAGGGGCTTTCTATTTAGTATACCTAAGAGGTGAAAACCTTTTACAACCCGCTCTTATAGTTCCCCATATAAAAATTCAATTGTTAAAAATTTACCAATTGAAACGTTTTTATGATAGAACAATCCTACAACTTTAAACTGTCTACAGCAAAATATATGTGCAAAATTTCAAGGTTCTAGAACATTGGGAAACTATTAAAATTTGAAGAGGAAAAAGTAGATGCAGACAAAATAACAATGACAGATGGAGTTAAACAAAAGCGTATATTGAAGGTCCCTCCTCACACCCGAATAACACAGGCGCCAGTTAGGCGCCTTTGTATTCGCACTTACAGCCCAAAGTTACTCAGACGGCCCCAGGGTTAGCCAGAAGGGCACCCCCCAGCAACACCGTCCGGAATGACACCTTCAATATCCCTGCTACAAGGATGATAACAAAAACAAAAGCGTAGTAATAATTTTGATAATTAAGATTATTTTTGAAAATCTCAATTTTATATTTTTGTGAGTGTTAGAGGTCTGTGTTCGATTCCCGGCCTCGGCAGATGGATGGACTAGAATTGGTGAATGTTACTTAAGTGTAAAGTGATCACATTAAGCCAGCCGACGATCAGTCATAAGCCTGATGGAAGGTCCATCCTTTGCTGTGTATCTGTTGAGATATAACTAATTGTTTTAAATTTTAATTTTAATTAGTACATGTTTGGCGCAGTTGGTTGAGGCGGCAGTCTCTCGAACGGGAGGTGTCATGTTCAAACCCCGGCGCTGGCGATGTATTCCACACTTTGCGATACAGGCTTTTAGCCTATTGCAAGGTGTGCAGGAAAGTATTTGGGTTTGTGTATGCAGGCCCAGATTCTTTTTTATAAAAATAAATAAATTAATAGGCCTATCAGGCACCAAAAAGACCTTTTAAGGTTATATGTTTATAATTACGACGTTGTATCATTAGAAATCGGCAAATCACGCAATTATTAGCTGATACTTTGAAATTTCTCACTATTATATATGATGCAATACAATCGGTGTATAAAAATGCATCCAACAACTAACTATACTTCGTACAACACAGACGGTGTTTTTATGATGAGATTACATAATCTTATGCAATAGTGACGATTATTTTATGGGTACATTACCTAGTTGAAGTCGCAAGATATACCTGTTGCAATAATGGGACATGTTTCATAATATGTCATACTTACTTTTTTTTAGTTAAGACAGGAAAAAATTGTTACATGCAAAAAAAAAAACATTTATTATTTAAGGGCTTGGTACCAAGAATTACCACACAATTTTTTCCTACTGCATTAAGGTTCAAAATCGCGTGAACAATCGCATGCTATAAAATGGTAAAAATAGCGTTTTTTTTTCCATTTTTTGGGGTTAGTTTTGCGTTTATCAAAAATCTTTTACGGTTATTCCCTAGATAAATGTTCAATGCATCTACCCTATTTTGTTCCAAAGTATATTTAGTAACGGTTGTCGAGATATAAGGTCTCCCGTTTTTAGAAATTTTGAAATGTCGGTATGCATACTCTTAATAACTAGTATTTATGACATCCCAAAACTGTTTTTAACGGTTTTCCAAACAATACCATACACGCCCTTCCGAGGCTCTTGGATTCCTCCATTCCAATGACGACCCGCATCAAGAATAAACAGAATCTATTCAGAAAAATATGAGTTCTACTCGTGAAGCACTTGCGTGAGATATCAAACACAGCGGTATGCGGTGACTGGATCATCTAGATCGCTCGGTGTCTTCCGAGGGTGGAGCTGAACAACATCTGACATTCGATCTGAATTTCTTTTCCAACACCCTTTCATACGATGACATGACTCCACATATCCCTTGAATCCCTTCAAAGGCCTTATATATTTTTTATCTCTGGAGAAGGCTGATAAAATTTGGTACAGAATCTGTATGTGAATGTTTCAGAGCTCTAGTTAGTCTGGAAATGAGTTGATTGAATATCGATTGCAAGATTTGAAGACTACAACGCCAAATGAAGTTAAATAAAAGCTTGTAAAAAAAGGATGACTTATGAGTTCTGGCACCTAGACTGGGTATTTTATCCATTAAGCCAAACGTCCTGTTGACGTCAAAATTTAATCACTATTGACAAGTAAATACTTTTAATGATATGTTTTTTGTATGGTCATGTCTGGTGGTAATCACTCTTCACTTTTATTGATGAAACAGGTAGTATAGCTGTGTCATTAATGGTCAACAGTTAATTTTCAGCAGATGTTCTTATTTAACACGTCAATACTGTTGACATAAAAGTGTATTGTCTGCTAACGTTAATCCACGCCAATACCAGAGTGAGTACGTATAGAATTCCGACCAAATGCACGAGAAGAAAACTAAACAAAATTCCTGCGCATATTAGCCCGACAACAGTAATATTAATATCAACAGAAAAATGAACGACTAGGTACTGTTATTAATCTCACGATGTCATTGGTCACCAGTCAACAGTAGCGCCTGTTGACCGTTGATTTGCGAGATTCGTTACGAGCCAGATTCGTTACGAGCCAGACGCGTTTAGGACAAGCGGGATATTAACGGAAAACTTTCCGACATAGATCAGCCACGTCAGCAATTAACGATAACTATTAATCGAGGTTAAAATTAACATTAGTTAGCGTAAGCGCCCACCACTAGAAACAGGTAGTAAAAATAATATAAAGTAGATACAAGATCATTACGTAACTCATCATGATGTTTTTCAACTTAGACTCGGGCAAAAAATATAACCATCAGTCATCTGATGGGGAAAATTGAATATACCAATGTGGTTTTGGTCATGAAAAAAAAACATCGAGAAAAAATAAATAGGTAAGTAAGACTTTATGACGTCACATTCTAGAACTGCTTTTCGGCGGGCTTCCAAACGATATCAAATACGTAGATTTAGGGGCGCTTGGATTTCTTCATTCCAATGGCGCCTCCCACCAATAATACACAGAATCAAAGTTTGTCAAAAGATATGAGTTCTGCTCGTGAAGCACTTTCGTGAGATACCAAACACGGCGGTATGCGGTGACTGGATCCTCTCGATCTCTCGGTGTTTTCCGAGGCTTGAGCTGGACAAAATCTGACTTACGATCTGGGTTTCTTTTCGAACGTCCTTTCATACTATACCACAAGTGACCCCAGATAATTCGAAACTGGTGAAATAACGTGAATGTGACGTGTGTGCAAGGATAGGATAACAATAGAATGGAATGAAAAAAAATAGAATGGAATAGAATGGAATAGATTCTAATGGAATGGAATTGAATAGAACGGAATGGAAAAGAATAGAATGGAATAGAATACAATGTAATGGAATACAATGGAATGGAATAGATTATAATGGAATGGAATTAAATAGAATGGAATGGAATATAATCTAATAGAACGTTATAGAATAGAATAGATCAGAATGTAATGAAATAGGATATAATGGAGTGGAATGGAATGTAGAAGAATAGAATGGAATGTAAAAGAATAGAATGGAATGTAGAAGAATATAATGGAATGGAATGTGGAAAAATAGAATGGAAAAGAACGAAATACAATGGAATAGAATAGAATGGAATGAAATAGAATTGAACAGAACACTCACTTCATTGATTTAATCTGGAAATTGAGGGCGTTGTATGCTTTCATGTTGGTCAGTTTGGCTTTGACAGTGATGGCATCAAGTTGTCTATCGACCGTCAGGTCTGGCATCTCCAGCGGCTCGAAGCTAGGGACCTTGATTGTTGGGATCCCCTCGCGGAGACGTGGTCTGACCTTCTCCACGGCGTTCATGATGCACTGGGCCGCCTGAGGATCTTCGCGGGAACATTTGGGGATGAAGTCGGCTGGAAAAATAATTTTAAAAATAAACTGCCATGAAAAAATATACAAAACCAAAGTAGCAAACCTCATGGATCGCGTAGCAAGTCTGAAGTGGCAATGGGGGGGACACGTCGCAAGACAAGCCCCCACTAGACGGACCCCAAAAATCTTAAAATGGAGACCTTGGGAGAATAAAAGAGGCGTCGGAAGACTGGACCGACGACATAGCCGCTGTGGGGGAAAAAAACTGGCTACAAGCAGCAAACAACAGAAAGTAATGGATGAGTATGGAAGAGGCATATATCCAGCAGTGGAGGACAGAGGGCTGAAGAAGAAGAAGAAAAAAGACCAGTTTTTCTCGTTCTTGCTGAGATTTCTCAGAACTCATCACATTTCGGACATTGTCAAATTTTCTGTACCTCTGACGTGTACTGACTTTGAATTAATTTTTTATGATGAATTAAACCTTTTTTCTCGGAAATAGTCACGCATTTTTGAAATATTATAATTTATCTGGGGCCGGGAATTAAAGGTAGTAATTAATAAAGATTGGTTGGGTACTTACGTAAAATCTTGGCGTTGGCTCCCAAAAGTACGACAGCAAATAATATGAAAAACTTCATTTTGGTATCTATGACCTTTAGGACTATTCAGAAAGAATTTTCTATGGTGTCTTGTGAAGAAAAACTGAAAAAAAATACAATTATTACATTAAAGCACATGTATGCGTTTGTTTAACAAGCTCTCTGAAGAACTGAAGTCACTGAATGAAAATAAATTTCGAGGAGTGAAAACGCGTATAACTCGATGTTACGTAAACCGTTTTACACTGTCGACGAAATGCTGGAATGAACCATTCACATTCACTTCAGCATTGAATTCTATTCTATTCTATCCCCTCACGATGCGTCCCTTGCGGGCTAGGGAGAGGGAACAGATCGCCAGACTTTACTATCCTTACACATACTTCTTAGCAACTGGACGAGATGGACCATATGGTCGAGCCATGTGGTTCTAGGACGGGCGCGCATCTATATACTTCTTCTTTTTCCCATGTTCATGTTCATTGTTATCATTTCATCATTCATCCCCTCTAATCTCAAGCTTTTTCACATTCATTCACAACTTACGCCTTACAGTCACTCATTTCTCTAATCAATTCATTTCTTTTATCCTATCTACCCACGCATTTTTTAATGATCTCATCTCAGTAGCATTTACACCTGATTCGCCCTTCTTCAGCTGTTTATCAGACGTTTTTATACATACTTTAATACAAGTACTTTTCAAGTATACCTAACAGTGGCGAAGAGTGGATCTAGTGGAGTACTTGGCACAGACCCTAATTTTATATTTTGTAATCAAAACACGTCACTACGCTACAATTATAATAATTACATTATACAAATTACTTCCTGATTATTTTACGACGTATAATGATCTTTATTGTTTGTTTCATTATAATAAATATTTATTTGTTTATTTAATAGTTAGCGTACCTACCCAAGAACTATTTAGCTCCTAGATTGGTCAAATTCAGGTTCTTGAACTGCTTTATGGTTAAGTCTAGTGAGCATAAAATGCTGCTTGTAACCAGGCTACAGAACTTCCTGTAGTACAAAAGGGCTCATCCTACAATACTATTCTGAGAGTTACTATTCTCAGAATGGCATTAGCAAATGCCTCGTTAGTACCATGTGGCCACCGCCATCAGGAGATGTTTATTAGCATTATGAGAGTAACTATATATAGTCTTCGCTACAACCATTCTGAGACTCTTTACTGCAGAACGGTTGTGGCGAATGCTAGTTTAGAACCATGCTCCACCGCCAGGAGCTGTTTCATGTCAATTTATAATCACGCAGCACACATTTTGACAGCACAAAAAAGAAGACAAATACATGGCTTAATAAGGGTGAATCGGAATTGAATGCAGTGGAAATGAGATCTTCGAGAAGAATGTGTGGGGAAATGTTAAAATATCGGATAGCGTGCTCAGACCGATTATTGGTAGTAGTGTCTACAAAAGCAAAAGTGCTAGTGCACAATGCTGTCTTATTATAGTGCCAACCTGCATGTATGCTAGTGAGACAAGGACATGGCTGAAGAAGGACCAATCAGGGTTCAATGCAGTGGAAATGAGATCGTTGAGAAAATGTGTGGGAAAACATTGAGAGATAGGATAAGGAATGAGGTTATTAATAGAGAGATGAGTGACTGTAAGACATTAGTTGTAGTGACTAGAATGAAAGTGAATAAACTGGTACAGGGCATGTTGAGAGAATGAATGACGAAAGGTTAATCAAAAAGATATATATGGACATATATATGGATAACGAAGAGGTGTGAGGAAGAGGGAACGTCCGAGGCTAACCTAGAACGACCACGTCGACCAGATTCTCAAGGTCGGAGTGATTTTGAGAAAAAAAAATGGAGAATGTGTATGACAAATTGAAATAAGTTTGATAGAAGCAAAGAATGTGTGTAAAGATATAGTAGGGTAATGTGGCGTTCTGTCATCTCTACATACCCTGCAAGGGATTTTGTGTGAAGGGATAGAATTATATTTTGTCCTTTGAAATGGATCAAAAACAGCGTATCTATCAGATTTCGCTTTGATTCGGAGTAGATATTTTTTTTATCTAATAGTCCAAGAGCCCGCTGCTTAATTTATGACGTATCTGTTTTTTGATCGAAATGTGGTATAAATGATAGCTTACCAATAGGGTATTACATCGCACTAGGGTTGCCTATCAAAATCTTGCCGCAACCCCCCCTGTCCCCCCCGAAAAGGTCCCTCTTCGCGGTTTTTCGCATTTTATAGGAATATGGTAAGAGATAGGAGAAAGTAGTCAATGACAAAAATAATCCTTGCTAAATTCTCTACAAAAAACGTTAAGTAAATTTTTTCATAGGACTAGTAGTTTACCCGTAATGGCCGGTCAAAAAACAGGATATTTTTTTAAAAAATAAAAAAAAAAGTTTGATTTTTTTTCTTTCACATTCTTCCACCCATTATTACTAACATTTTATGGAAAAAAAATTTTGGCCTGCGGCGCTATATCACTGGTTATTTTATGAAAAACTAAATTTTAAGAATTTTCGTCACTGAGTTTTATTGTAATAACTCCGAAATTATTAGATGTATGAACATAAGTTATACCTCGTTTTGTAGCTAAGACTATTGTAATTAATTCGTTATTTGACTATTTTCCTGTAGCTCTTATCAATTTTCAACCAATTTAGTTTAAATACATTTTTTTAGTATTTAAAATGAATTTCGGTTTTGGACCGGCCATTGCGGGTAAACTGCTAGTTCTACGAAAAAATTGACTTAACATTTTTTGTAGAGAATTTAGCAAGGATTATTTTTGTCATTGACTACTTTCTCCTATCTCTTACCATATTCCTATAAAATGCGAAAAACCGCGAAGAGGGACCTTTTCGGGGGGGACAGGGGGGGTTGCGGCAAGATTTTGATAGGCAACCCTAGTACGATGTAATACCCTATTGGTAAGCTATCGTTTATACCACATTTCGATCAAAAAACAGATACGTCATAAATTAAGCAGCGGGCTCTCGGACTATAAATAGCTGTTCCTGCCTCTCATATATTGCAGATTGATGTATTTGACTGAAACCATGTGACTTGTTATATGAAATATTTATATGGGTTATGGCTGCTTTTGTTGCCATGTTAATATCTTACAATGTGTAGTTTTACAATAGGAACATGCACCACATTCTTACACTCAATTTATGTATGTATTTTTATGTATGTATAAGTATTCTAATTATTATTATTATTTTCATATTTATTTATATTTTTCTTATTTTTCATACACTTGTATGTAATGTGTATATCAAATTAATGTCACAAGTGGTTGGTTGGCAGATATTGCTTACGGCAATAAACCCGCCATTTGGAAGATATGTTTTCTTTTCAATAAAGATTTTTTTTTTATTTATTTATTTATTTAAAATCAACAAATTATTATTTTTGATTAAACGACTCCTTTAATTCTAGGATTATACATAATTCGATATACCCACCTAGTTCTTAGTAATGCCTAATTTGAATGAGGAAAAAATATTATAAAATATAGGTAATTATTTAAATTGAATTATGCATTTAATCACACAATAATATTATACAAATAAAACAATTATCCTTTAGCTTAGATCAGTGATGGGCAAAGTACGGCCAGTGGGTCAACTCCGGCCCGCGAAACTATTTAATCCGGCCCGCCGAGGGTTCATCTCATCCCAGTGTCTACCAAATTTATTTATTTATTTATTACACATGGAACAGATACAGTCACAAAAACAAACATTGACAGGTACATTAGTACGAGATATCCATACACAAGACCAATAACATCCGTTCACAATTAGCACACACGCAAAACAAATAGATCACATTGCATAGTTAAAAATATATAACTTATATCTATAAAACATTTATGGCAGGGAAGGAGGAAGCATGGGAAGAGGAAGAAAGGAGGGGAAAATGAAGGAAGCAAGGAAAGAGGAGTTAAAAACTGATATCAAGAACAATAAGATGAAATTTTAAGAGTAATTACCAATCACTAATTATTAATTATTAATTATTAATCATCAACAAAGCAACAGGACTACATTACCAACATCATAAGCACATAATCAGTGCTCAACACACAATCTGTATAGGGATGCCCTATACGCCGACAATGTACTTGCAAATAAATCAGCATGCCCTGCTCTACCTAACAATTTTCTGTTGTAGTAATTATGAACAACTTTTAGAAGCTCAGTCACAGTTTCATCTGTCACACACGCCTTCATACTCATCTAAAGAATAATCAATTTACGTAACTTTTTTTGTAGCATATTATAGTATAAGTTGTGTATGATTTATAAGTCGAAAATAAAGTAAAAAAATCAGTTTTGGTAATTTTTTCCGGCCCGCCTGGATATTTTTTTTATTTTATCTGGCCCTCGTCTTGGAAAGTTTGCCCATCACTGGTTTAGGTAATACAGGCTAGACAACTTATCAAACTACAATACTTATTTTAATTAACTGCCCATAATTCTTATTTTTTTCTAATGTCATTTTGATTTATTATGAAACATTGGATTTTCCGTACAGGTGGTATTTGAATGAAAAGCAGTTATTTCGTGAACGATGTAATGCCCCCGCCACACGCTCGTGTGCCACCACGAGCTTTTGGTTTTCATGAGTAAAAAGGCGTGTGGATGAAACGTTCGTCTTGAGGTGTACATAACCGACCGTTGACGCCTTTTTACTCATGAAGACCATTGGCTCGTGGTAGTTCACGAGCGTGTGGCGGGGGCATTGGGATAACAAAACGAAAGTATACCTGGGAGTGAGAAGAGGTGTACGTATAAAACGTCGCTTACACGAGCAATTTTGCCAAAGTAATTGCGCAAATAATTGCTCCGAATTGCCGAGCAACTATTGAAAGTATGAAATATTCCCTAAATAATCGCGCAAATAATTGCTCCAACTGGAGCAATACGTGTTGCCTAGCAATTATTGCTCTAAAAATTGCCCGTGTGAGAGAACCCTAAGAATCACATGGCTTGACCATGTAGACCAGATTCTCGAGGACGGACGTGTTCTGAGTAAGAGAAATCGTAGAGTGTATATGACGAATTGTATGAATTTTACGGAAGCGCGAAGTGTGTGGAAGGATAGGAAAGTCTGGCGATCTGTTCTCTCTGCCTACCCCGCAAGGGATGCGGTGTTAGGAATTAGAAGGTTCTAACTGACAAAACTAAATTATTAAGAAGAATGAGATTGCAGTATGAAACCCTCATATGTTTTACACACAGATGGAACCTTATTAGTCTCTAGTAGTTATTTACACACACTACACCACTTTAGGGGCATACTGTTATACGTACTCATAGATTATGTCGGTTAGAAACATTCTCACACAAAAAGCCTCAACAATAGCTAGTTATAACCTAGTTATTTGGGTATTAAATCCGCCCTTTGTGTATAAATTGATGTACAATAAAGTTTTTATTTATTTATTTATTCTCAGACGATAAGTTATTATTGCATGGGTTAGCTGGAAGAAATCGTAGCTCTGCGATAAGAGTTAAATAAATAAAAACATATTTTTTTATTGGCCAGAGAAAACTTGCTGCACAGTTACAAAAACAAGACAATGGCAGTAGGCCAAAAGACGGACTTATTGCAAAAGCAATATCTTACAGTCAACCCGAGAGTTCGTCCTAGTGAACAATGACTTTTTTTTTTTAAATATTGGTAGGTACCTAAATAAATAAAAAAATAATAAAAAATCTAATAATACGCAAAGAATATAAAAACAAAGAAATAGATTAAAAAAAAAAACAATAAAACCATGAAAAAATTCTCACCTTGCAAAAAAAGTAAAAATAAAACTGACACGAAAATTTAATACACTTTAAAAATTGAACGAAAAAAACAATTAAAAACGCACAATAATATAATATACCCAATTAAATTTTAATTATAATTTAAATGGGTAAGATTAAATTAAATGTTTAATAGTATTTATTAGCAGTTACTGAATAAATGTTAACTGCTAATACTATGAAGCCTTGGTGTAGACTGAGTACTGACCATATGAAACTTATCCTAAATAACCAATTTCATTGAAGAAAATTATTGTTCGTTACCTTGTACAGTCGAACCTCATAAAATGGCACTTTATAAATGTAATAGTTGAGTCGGCGAAAAGGCGAAAAGCTGTTATGCCGGGTAGTGTATATTGTAGTCACTTAAATAAAATAATGTAGGTATACCATCAAAAACAACTGTTGATTTGTGTAAATTGAGTTAAGGCTAGAGACCCAACTATGTCGTCTCGGTCATTTCTCACGGCATTAAGGTTCAAAATCGCGTGAACAATCGCATGATTAAATGGTAGAAATAGCGTTTTTTACCTTTTTTTTTTGAGTTAATTTCGCTTCAATCAAAAAGCCTTTACGGTTATTCCCTAGATTTTAATGCATATTATCAGTACACAAAAAAATTCTCCTCGACTTTCGGGAAACGTGTTTCTGTCTTTCGGAAAAAAGATCAGAGGTTGTTTTCACTTTTTTTTTGAGAAATCTGTACACGATTAAAAAAGCCTTTTGCGGTCATTCCCTAGATAAAGGTTCAATGTATCTGCTAAAGCATATGTAATAACGGTTGTTGAAATTCAAGGTCTTCCGTTTTTACAAATTTTTGATATGTCAATATGCTTATTCTTAACTGTAAGGTGATCACATATTAAGCCTGCCGACGGTCAGTCATAAGCCTGGTGGAAGGTCCATCTTTGCTGTGTATCTGTTGAGATATAAACTACTTGCATGTTTTTATTTTTTTTAAACATGAAACATCTGTCATTGTCGTCGGTCATTACTAGATAATTAATTAGAATTCGCAGACCCCATCTGGTTTCTAAATATTGGTACCCTTGAAATAAACTGCTCTAGGGCAATTAAGATTACAACATTAAAAAATGGGCGATTAATAAAAAAAACTGCATGAAGTGGGCGAATCAATTAAAATTAAAACAGGGTCAAACATAATATACATGTATAAACATGTTCATTAGGTACTTCTGTAGTGTATAGAGTGTTGTCTCTATGAGGTGATTACCCCATTGTCAGGTTTTCCAGTGTAGTCTAGCTCCAGTGTGCACTACAATCCATAGTACTGGAGCTGATGTCATATAGGTGTGGCTCCTCCTACTATTAGTGTAGCACCATGTAGTGTAGTACGGAGGCCAGGCATACCAGAGCAGAGCCACTTGGTAACTGACCACCAGGGAACTATGTAGGATCTCTACAGAGACCAGAACCAAACCAGGATATAGTGAGGTACTATACACGCCAAGTAAGTGAAGTACAACTACGAGTACATTAATCCAAGATCAGCTGTACAAAATACTGGATCACTTGGTAAAACCTCATGATAAACAGACCAGGGGGGGTACTTTGTAAGCTTTCTCGCCCTAAACACGCAGATAAAATGTTTTAGGAAAATGACCCTTATGGCGATATACATAAGGTCGTTTTTCGTGTGCATTTTATCTGCGTGTTTCGGGTGAGAAACCTTTAGAAAGTTCCAGTACAGATGTGCGGCATATCACAAAAAAACAACTAGATGTAATGTAATATGAGCAATATTGTGGTGCATGTAAAAAGTTTTTTTTCACTCCATATAAATTTAAAAAGAAAATAGTAGTATCTTATTTGCCCGATGTCCTATATGTAGGACGGCCTGAAAAACCTGAAAGAAGATGACATTTGAAAAAAATAAAAATAGATTTTTCCTTTATTCATGTATTTATTATTTTAAAAAATCAGTAGGAAAGCTATGGGCATATCTGGGTTAAAGACCCTATTATCCTGATAGCATGTCCTAGCTAGGATTATCTTCTCTCTCCAAAAAGGTAATCGACATGCCTTTGTCCACTTACAGTGACACTGTGGCTATTTGGATCATACCACCTTTATTTCACAAACATTTCACAACATTGTTTAAAATGTCAGCGAGCAGTTAAGTACTGTATTGCAAGAAATAGTGGTGGGCGTTCAACATTTATAATCGATTCACAATGTTCGAAATTGTTTTTTTTTTAAATAATTTAATAGCAATAATCGATTTACAATGCATTAAATTGTCCAATAATCCAATCACAATCGATTAATCATAGCACCCAAACGACACACGGATAAAGTAATATGTTGATAGTAGTTATAAGTCGCACGGGTTCTGGAGGAAATCCACAAGGTGACGTCAAAGGAAATAGACTGTTTGGAGAATATTGACGGGGGACTATTGCCCAATCCCACCAACTACTATCTAGGAAGGAGAGCCCTAAGAAATTTCCATACAAAAACAGGAATAATATTCTATTTATTTAGTATAATAGCGTGTGTCAAGCAATAATTCCATATGAAATGCAACATACAACTCACCTACGTTAGGTGCCCAAATATCTCCGCCCAGAGTAGGTGAGTTGCATGTTGCATTTCATATGGAATTATTGCTGGACACACGCTATTTTACTAAATAAATAGAATATTATCTCTGTTTACTGTTTTTGAATGGAAATTTCTAAGGACTCTCATTCCTAGGTGGTAGTTGGTAGGATTGGGCCATTGTAAAAGTTATGTAATATACATAACTTTTACAATGGTCGTAGAAATATGAAAGAAGAAGGGAAAAGGCAGAAAAGGTAGAAAAGGGAAAACAGGTGACAGAAAGCTGGAAATATGAAATAAGTTAATGTTGCGAAAGAGAATTTTTTTTATTTATTTCAGGGGAAATCCCGCCTTAAATCTCCCTCCTTACTACAAATGTTATATCCTAATTAGGATGGATTGAAGGAAATACCATTATTATATTTAGACAAATAGAATGTAATTAATAATATAGAATACAGTATTGAACAACCATTGTAATAAGATGGCTAAAATAGAATGACAATAGAAAATCTAACATTGTTGATCCGTTGTCATAGTTACATATGTGTTGTTATTGTTATAATGGATACAACAATCTCCCACACTTAATTTTTACTAATGACGAGATATCGATTTAATTAATTATTAATATTTTCGTCTTGATGTTTTGCTACTTCAGAAAGACGCAGTTGGTCTTTATGTCGCTTCAAGCAATATCCTTCATCCAACTCTACCACATAATGAAGTCTTCCTAGAACCGTTTTAATGCATGTGTAATTTGTCAAAACACGATTTAGGGAGGATTGTAATTCCTGCTCCTGAGTCAACTTCAAAGGTTTGAGGTATGTTACCAATCTTCACTGTTGCGTAGAATTTGTCTGTGCCTTTTGACAACTTGTTTAAATCATAAATATCAATTATTTTGTTGATATTTTCTGTCTCTGTTGAATCAATTTCTGTATTATAAATATTTTTATTTTTCTGTTTTAGAGTAAATATGCATACCTTGCTTACATGCCCAGTTTTTTTACATTCTTTGCATTTAAGATTGTTTGGGTCAATGAAACAGTCTGCAGTTTTATGATTATTTGTACCGCAGCGGATACACAGGTGTGCAATGCCTAGTTGTACAAAATCCACTCTTTTACGTTGTGTTTTTCCCCGTACTGTGCTTAAAAGGTTTGAATATTGACGTGATTTTTCCTTCTTGTTGATTAAATTGACACTTTCGATTGACGAACTGTGGAAACTGCCTGTCAGCTCTCTGTTATCTATTTTTGATGTCTCCAGGATGACCGCCTTTTCTAACACTTGACGGAAAGTGAGTTCTTTGAATGAAATCTGTAATAATTTTTCTCTTATAGAACTATCTCTCATACCTCTAATGAATTGTGCTCTTAGAAATACATCTGCGTTTGATGAACCGCACTTGCTGTTTGTACATTTAAACTCGCACGTGTTTGTAAACGTACGTAATTTTGCCGCGTACTGAGACACATTTTCATTCTCTTGTTGAAAAGTCGATAAAAATCTATGTTGTTCTACTAAGATGTTAGGTCTAGGACACAGGTGATCTTCCAGTAATTCGATTATCTCTTTGTAATTTTTCGAGTTAGGTGAATCAGGAGCCGTCAATGAAGCCAAAAGCTGAAAATTCTTACTTCCTATCGAGTTCAATAATACTCTTCCACATGTTTCTTGATTGTTCGCTATTCCTCGTAATTGAAAAAAATTTTCAATCCATAGTTTATAAGTTGAAAATGACTCCTGCTGTTCGTTAAAAGATTCAAAGTCCAAATTTTGCAAATTTTGTGCATTGACAACCGAAATTAGCGAATTAATATTTTCCGTTAATTTAGCGATAACCTCGTCTTTTGACATTTTCACCATTATTTGTACACTTTTTTTCTATCACTTCTTTTTTAATCCTCGTCGCCAATTGTTATATCCTAATTAGGATGGATTGAAGGAAATACCATTATTATATTTAGACAAATAGAATGTAATTAATAATATAGAATACAGTATTGAACAACCATTGTAATAAGATGGCTAAAATAGAATGACAATAGAAAATCTAACATTGTTGATCCGTTGTCATAGTTACATATGTGTTGTTATTGTTATAATGGATACAACACAAATGTTCACATTTTAGAACATTTCAACTCTGTAACCCTTCAGAACAGAAGAATTTAGTGGTTAAAATAATACTTCCCCCCTTCAAATCAAATTCGTGGCCATAAAATTACTGAACAGTGATAAAAAGAAGAAAACATTGGATCTCGGGACTAAATTGGGGTCATATTCGGCTTCAGGAGGTCACTTTTACCTAAGAAATTGCTAGAACGCTATGGGGGCCGATTTTCATTCAGCACAGTGTTATTATAATCGACTTTCTCGAACACAATCGAACAATTGCGATAATTTTAATCAAAGTTTATAATATTATAATCGAATATGTTCTGGATTATTCGCCCATTACTATCAAGAAAATACACTATACGAAATATTATGCAGTACCAATCTACCTATTCGTATATCATTAAAACCGGTAATTACTTATTAAGTAAATGAAATGTGATTACACACATATGTACTTATACTGTACATGTATGTATAGGTTTGATAAACAGGCGGAAATATTGGCAATTCATGTGAAAATGTGTGCTCCAAGTGACAATTATTCAACGGGATATTGAGTGCAAAATGTGTTATTATGATTTATTTCTTTCCTCCTCAAAGACATAGCAACATATCCTGTTATGATTTTTTGCAAGATTTTATTTAACTTCACTGTGGCGTTCATTTTTAATCGATTTTTCGTTATCGATTTTTCAATCACTTCCTGACTAAGTCTGTAAGTACAGACTTGAAACTTTGCAAGCATACGTAAACTCGACGACAATACAATTCTGTACCAAAGTGTATCAGCGTACCTACTCTAAAGACAAAAATGATGTAAGGCGTTTGAGAGGGATCCAAGGGTCGTGTGGGGTCATTTGTGGTATCGTATGAAAGGGCGTTGGAAATATTGAAGGTCCCTCCTCACACCTGAATAACACAGGAGCCAGTTAGGCGCCTTTTTATTCGCACTTACAGCCCAAAGTTACTCAGACGGCCCCAGGGTTAGCCAGAAGGGCACCCCCCAGCAAACACCGTCCGGAATGACACCTTCAATATCCCTGCTACAAGGATGATAACAAATAATGAGCTACATTACATTACATAATAACTTAGACTAATTACAAAACTATTCAACCGAGACAGGGGCAGCAAAAATAAAGGACCCTGAGGACTTGACTAAAAAGACTGGTTTCAATGCCGTGGCTCCAGGCGCCACAACCCGGCGATTGTGTGGATCAAAACAAGACGTTGGAAAAGCAATACAGATTGTAAGTTTGAATTTTTCCAACTCAAGCCTCGGAAGACACCGAGTGATCGAGAGGATCCAGTCACCTCATACCGCAGTGTTTGGTATCTCACAAAAGTGCTTCACGAGTAGAACTCATATATTATCTTTTCACAATTTTTAATTCTGTCTATTCTTGGTGGGAGGCGCCATCGGAATGAAGGAAACCCAGCACTTTGGAAGAGCGTGCTTGGTTTCGATTGGAAGACAACGAAAAACGGGTGTATTAATTAGGATGTGAAGTCATAAAATCTTGGTTTTAAAAAAAATACCATTTCTTATTTTGTACAACAAGCCAAAATCTATCGTGTCGCTTACGTTATTCTTATTTTGCGCTTACACTCTCATACAAACTTCGGAAAAGTTGCAGCGATATTAGAACGATTTTTACTATCGCCCATTTAGCAATAATATTAATTACTTACCTAAGCTTTAAACTATTCATTCGATCAAGGTCTCTGGTGCTAATGAACTTATAGACTATACTTCTCGTTCAAACCTTTGAATTGTTTGTAACTAGTTTACAGAGTAGGTACCCATTTTGCGGAAATTAAAAAAAGTAGATTAAGTACCTGCATATCTATATCCATTATCAATTAATAATATAAAATAATTAATCCTATATCTATATAATAAAGTGAATAAAAGTAATCGTAATGTTTTTTTAAACCATGATTTAATGACTTCACATCCTAGAAATATTTTTCTCGTGGTCTTTCAAACGATACCAAACACGCCATCCCGGGGTGATTGGGTTTCTTCTTTCCAATGGCGTCTCCTACCAAGAATAGACAGAATCAAAATTTGTAAAAAGATATGAGTTCTACTCGTGAAGCACTTTCATGAGATACTAAACACGGCGGTATGCAGTGAATGGATCCTCTCGATCGCTCTGTGTCTTCTAAGGCTTGAGCTGGACAACATTTGACTTAATATCTGAATTTCTTTTCCAACGCCCTTTCCCACACAACCCTTGGATCCCATTCAAACGCTTTACATATTTTTTGTCGCTGGAGTAGGCTGATCCAATGTGGTATAGAATCGTAATGTCATCTAGTTTACACAATTGTTGAAAGTTTCAGAGCTCTAGCCAGTCTGAAAATGAGTAAGTAGATTGCAAGATTTGACTAGAGCTAGAGTACACTAAAAGGTACTTACCTGACAATATTGCAGTCACAATCCATAGTACTGGAGCCGATGTCATATGGGTGTGTCTGGCCAGGCGTACTAGAGCAGAGCCACTTGGTATCTACAGATTGAGGGCTTGGTGCCAAGAATGACGTCACAGTTATTTTCCAAGGTACAAAATCGCGTGAACGATCGCATGATAAAATGGTAAAAATAGCGTTTTTTCAATTTTTCGAGGTTAATTTTGCGTCTATCAAAAAACTTTTACGATTACTGCCTAGATTTTAATGCATATTATCAGCACAAAAAAATACTCCCCGACTTTCGGGAAACGAGTTTCCGTCTTTCGAAAAAAAGATGAGAGGTATTTTTCACATTTTTTTGAGAAATCTGTACAAGATATAAAAAATCTTTTACGGTTATTCTCTAGATAAATGTTCAATACATCTACTCTATTTTGTTCCAAAGCATATTTAGTAACGGTTGTCAAGATATATAAGGTCTCCCGTTTTTAGAAATTTTTGAAATGTCGGTATGCATACTCTTAACCAATTATTGTCCTGGATTTAAGCTGGCTATAAAATCTAGTAATATTAAATAATTTATTCAAACAGTGAGGTCATTAATTCAGTTTGATTTCAACAGTAATTATTGTGTTTTAGAGCTACCTGTGCGAGCCTACTAGAAGGCACAATGTTGTTGTTATTGCATTTTTCATACATGAGCGAACATCGACCTTACCATGAAGGTATATCTACAGTTTTTTTTTCCTAATTTTATTTCAACCTAGGCAGCTACTAGTTTTTTGTACCCAAAATCGCCAGCAATTCTGCGAATATTTTTTTTGCACATAGAGGTCAATTTATTGTAGCTCACGATGCTTCCTTGTGGAGTAGGCAGGGAGAACAGAAAACAAGATCTCTTCTACACTAGTCCTGCTACATTAGTCCTGAAGATGGCCTCGGCAAGTAGACCGAAAGCTCGACAGCATCGACAATCTACAAACGGTACACCCTAGAAGAATGGAGAAGAGATTAACAAGGACCGTGAAATTCTACAAAGCTACCAGAAAACCAGATTTCCATTGCTTGCTTCTGTCATATTCATATACAAGTCATCATACACTTCACGATTCATTTCCCTCAAAACGCGTCCGTCCTTGCTCAAATTGCTCAACGCATGCTCGCTCACTCCAGGCAGGCGAATCTTGGACGACCACATTTATTTATTTATTTATTTCAACATATACGGCTTGCGCCCTTAAAATGCATTAAGTAATAACATAAATTTGGATTCAACATACATATATAGAACAAAAAAATACAATAAAACCATACATATGCAGCAGCATGCACCCATGCCCCACGGCCACACGAACGTCGTGTGAGGAGAGCGGCAGGCATCACCACTACCACAAATAGGTTATGATGGTACACAGCCCCGCTTCTAGGAAGTAGGGGATGAGCAAATCTGACCTGGCGGCCACTTAAAATTCATACGTTTCAACAAAAATCTCATTTTATTTTATAACAATATTTTTTCTCGTAATAGTTAATCTCAAATACTGGAGAATTCCCGTGTCAAGTTTTTGTCCCGGTTCAAAAAAAACGGAGATCCGGGAATTTAAGTGTAGGTATTCAATCATACATACATACATTATCTTCAATACCTATATTTTTATTTTGATGATAGCTCAGAGGATTATCTATAAAATTACTTAAGTTATAATTGTTCCGCACAAAAAATCTTACCTTCCTATTTTCTCAACGGTACTAAGTATAGTATATTCTACAGGTGGATTTCCTAGTCTATAATTTAGTTATAATTGTTTTGTTGTTATTATGTTCTGGTTCTGATGTTTCGGATAAACCCGAGTAATTATTATCAGAATTCACTCTCGTAATTATAATTATTCGGTAGAAGGCCCCAGTCTCAGTTCAAGAAATCTTTATTTTATTGCTTTTATTTTAGGATTTATTGTTTTCTTTCTGTTGTGGAATCTCTTTTTGTATTGGTTGATTCTTTATTAACATTTTATTATTTTTTCTATTAATTTTGACTTTTTTCTATACAATCTATTATGAGGAAATTGATTTGTTGTTGTTTGATTGATAGGATCGATTTTGTGTTGTATTACATTCATATAATATGTTATTTGATTTATACCCATGTGATTTTATTTTCGTTTTTCTTTCTTATTATTGTTGTTTGTATTGGGTTTGATCATGTTTGCTTGTATTAATTTGTATTTATCAGTTATGCTATATTTCTAATTTATTTTATCTGAAGGCCTATGCCGTTTAAACCGTTTAAGCCGTTTTTTTGTGTTTAAATCTCGATTTTTAGACCACTTCCTGACTACTTCTTCTCCTTCTTCGTCAGCCTACTCCCGTCCACTCCTGGACGAAGGCCTCCTCCACCTGCATCCACAGCGCTCTATCTTAGGCTCTCTGCATTTAGTTGACACCAACATACTCAACTAGGTCGTCTCTCCATGGTAGTGGTGGTCTTCCTACGCTCCTAGTAGTCGTTCTGGGTTTCCAGGTTAAGACCGTCTTCGACCACTTATCATCTGGATCTCTAGCCATGTGACCTGCCCACCGCCATTTGAGAGATGCGATACGCTGGGCAATATCGGTTACTCCTGTTCTTTGCCGTATCGTTTCATTTCTTACTCTATCTCTCAGGGTGTTACCCAGCATGGCTCTTTCCGTAGATCTTTGAGTTACCAAGGAGTAACCCTCATTTTTTCGGTGCTCTGTTTGGTACTACTACTTAGAGAGCTGAAACTTTGCAAACGTAGGTACCCAGCAAACATAAAAGGTTGTAATTTGGAGTTAATTACCTTTATTATGTCACTGATACTTTGGTAACCTCACCTAAATCGGAAATAAAAACCTTGATTTGATGTTCATTTTAACCTAAATGGGGAACGGAAGCACGTGCCTATGACGTCGAATGGAGGTAATCTAAGAAACTCTAACCAGACATTTTTCGACCAATTTGGTTGACTTCACCAGTGTGAGGTAAATTTCACACGAACTTTACCAATTTATCGACCTGTTTAGGAAATTATGACCTAATGAGCGCATGCGCGCATAATAGAACAAATAACCTTCATTATTTTATTATTTTATCACACGCATCCATTTAGGTTATAATACTTTGACAATGGCGTTTATAATATTCGTCAAACTGCATAAGCACTTTTTTATCACTGATTTTACGTGCGTATATAACAAAAATGACGTGCGGTGCAAATCTAATCGTATATTATGATGATTGGAGATCGAAAAATACTAACGGGCCCTAAAAATATTGAGAAATAAGGAAATACAATAATAATCGTATTATTTTTATACGTCTTAAAAATTCTTCAAATTGAATTTTAAGCATGCAAAATTGTTAGAAACATTGATTTATAATGTTTGCTCACCTTAGTTTTGATAATTGAGCATTAATAAGGGCATAAATAGTAATCATAACATGTCAATTATTCCGCCAAGCTAAAACGACAAATGGCGTCCACTCTTAGAAAGAGATACGACTTCTATTCGTCAAATAAGTCATGAAAACCAGTAATTCTCGGCTATCAAGAATCTTTTTCCTACTTTAGTGATAGAATCTACAAAGTTACCGACCATGATGTCTAATGTAGGTCATCCAAGGTTACCACTGTCAGATAATCGAGCGTCACGTGATATCTAGTGATGTGTTAAGCCGCGTTTTATAATAACCTATTGTGTTTTCTGTTTCAAGTCTGTATTGTACGATTTTTATTTACTGTTTTTTGTCCATATTGTGTGTTAACATACTTAAATATTAATTGTGAATCCTTTGTCTGTTGTTACTGTGTATTGTATTGATATTTTTTAACTTTTTTTGTATTGTAACTTTTCAAAGGCCTTGTGGCCGTCAAAACAATAAATAAATAAATAAATAAATAAAACCATAGAAAAAAATTCTCAAAAAACATAAAATCGAGTAGAACAATTCAGTGACGCACCTAGGGTAGCCGGTGCCCGAAGCAAACTATTTAATTTCCCCCAACCCCCTTTTAATAATACACACCACGATTATACAAATCAAAATAATTATTAACGAAAATTATTTAAATTTTCGCTAGGGCGATTGAATATTTAGGTTAAGGGCGAGCTGATGATTAAAATAAAGTCATCGGCTCGCCCTAGTGAATAAAATTCTGAAATAATTATATTTTCTCACTTAATTTAGATCATCAGCTCGCCCTAGTAAATGTTCACAAAAAAATATTAAATTTATATTAATTTCGATTATTAGCTCGCCCTAGTGAACATTTACTTGAAATATTTTAATTAAAACACTTAATTTTAATCATCAGCTCGCCCTAGTAGACATTAACCTAAATATTTATATTTACCTACTTGATTTTGTGTCTTTAACTCGCCCTAGCGAAATAAATAATTTTCAAATATTTTAGTTAAATTTTCACTAGCGCAAGTTGATAATTGAAATTAATTGAAATTTCACATTTTTTGTAAACATTCACTAGGGCTAGCTGATGATCTAAATTAAATGAGTAAATTTAAATATTTCAATATATTTTCACTAGGGCGAACTGATGATTAAAATTAAGTGTTTTAATTTAAATATTTCAGGTAAATGTTCACTAGGGCGAGCTGATGACATAAAATCAAGTAGGTTAATTTAAATATTCAGATTAATGTTCACTAAGGCGAGCTAATATTCGAAATTAATAAAAAAAAATATTTGTTAACATTTACTAGGGCGAGCTGATGATCTAAATCAAGTGAGAAAATATAATTATTTCCGTAAATTATTCACTAGGGCGAGCCGATGATCGAAATTAGGTGAGTAAAATACATATTACATATTTAAGGGCACCACCACTATATACAAATATAAATAAGTAGGTGTGTTGTGAATCATGCGCACCTGCGCACCTGTCGCTGGTTACCGCTCATCGTGGTAAATATCGTGATCGTACGGTATGAATCCACATACTATTAAGATTTGCCCATCTCTATTGTCCGCACACACCAACATTATACGGTAGGTATGTATCATATTTCATCATGGCGTCACAATTATAAAAAGAAACTCCATATTCGTCAAAATATCCTGTGCTACCAAAATACTTCCAAAATATAACTAGAATTGGAACACTTATGTGAAACTATAACCTCTAGGTTAAATTTAGAAGCAAATCCTACCATAAAGACATTATAATATTATTGTCCGTAACCTATTGGTGTTCAAAATGACCAATAAGTCATACCTAACCTACAAAACACAACAGATACCGAGAACGCGATCAGCTGATCAATGGCCGCCATTTTGTGGGACTTGTTGGTCGAAATTTTGTCTCAAATGAAGTAAAACAAACTTCATAAGGGTCATAAATTAGACTAGTAAGTTTTTTTTCCAATTGGTTGATTATATGGTTATAATTTCGACGCAGAAACGATTATTACAACCAATTAGTAGGAATAGCTCAGTGGTTAATTAGAGAGGTAAATACCACGTCTTTTTAGAACTTTTATTCTACCTAGTGGCTATTTGTTCTTTATGGTTGGGAAATAAGTAAAAACGATGTTCTTTTTTCTTTGTATTCACCATTAGAGTCAAAACTTCTGAAAAGTTTAAAATGTCAGAAAATATTACGAAATTTTACACCAAAATAAGTTAATCTGCCATTAGACCAGAATTATTGACTTCGCAATGTTTGCTGGGTAAACTAGGTGACAATACAATTCTGTTGGATCAGCCTACTCCGGATAAAAAAAAAATGTAAGGGGTTTCAAAGGGATCTAAGGGTCCTGTGGGGTCATGTGTGGTATCCTATGAAAGGGCGTTGGAATTAAATCCAGATCGTAAGTTAAATGTCGTCCAGCTCAAGCCTTGGAAGGCACCAAGCGATCGAGATGATCCAGTCATGTTCGGTATCTCACGAAAGTGCTTCACGAGTAGAAGTCATATCTTTTTACAAATTTTGATTTACAAACTCCTCGAGATCCTGCAATAATCTGACGAGTGTCGCTGCATCCAGGCAAAATAAATACCTAAGTGCTTAATTAAAAGTTTTCAAATTAATTAAAGTTAAATAAAGAAAACTTCGTCTACCGATTTCCTTTTAAGTCTTTTAAAATAGGTGTAAATCTTGGATGATTGTCTGACGTTGTATGCACGTAAACCGTGAATTATTTTCTACCTGCAATGAATTTTCTTTGTAACATATTAATCTACTACGCTAAAAAGCTTCACAATTACTTCGATAGATGGCTCACAATTTTTTAAAATAATTAAATAATTTATTGATGTAAGAATGAATCTCTACTATATTATCCTATCCTCATACCTTATCCTATCTCTCAATATTTTCCCACACATTCTCAACGATTTCATTTCCGCTGCATTCAACTCTGAATGGTCCTTCTTCAGCCATGTCCTTGTCTCACTAGCATACATGCAGGTTGGCACTATAATAAGACAGCATTGCTTTGGTAGCCACATTGCTCCTACTAACAATTGGTCTGAGTGCACCATATGTCCTAGTACCCAACAGCTTTGTTCTTTCAATGTCTCCATCACAGCGTCCATCTCTAGTAAACAAACTCCCCACATATACATACCCATACACTTACATTTCCACTGCATTGAACCCTGATTGGTCCTTCTTCAGCCATGTCCTTGTCTCACTAGCATACATGCAGGTTGGCACTATAAAAAGACAGAATTCTGCACTAGAATTTTGCTAGGTGCTTCAAAAGGTTAAAAATAATAAAAATCTTAGTAAAACCAATATATTATTTATTTAGTATATTATGTACAATTTTTATTATTCATTTAAAACTAATATTAATTTTCTATGGTGGGAATATTTATTTATTTTAGTTATTACGTAAATTATTCTAAAAAATATAATAATGTCAAAATAATTTTCCAATGCCTGAAAAAATTCTCTTTTGAAATTGTTAACGTGCCAAATTGGTTGGTGTACGCGGGAAGCCCGCGACTTTTAAATAAAATAAAAAAATCTGCTATCTGTGAACTTTTCCAATTATAGTACTTATCACTTTTGAGCCAAACTGAGAAAAGGTCCGCTAGTTCAACTTTTTGATATTTTGTTCATTCTTTGATGTTATATTTCCCAAATCCAATTGTTTCCTCACTTTTTAGAAACTTAGGTTTTCAAGATGGTAGGGATCAAATCTGACTTATTGTATTTGACATCAGGCGCAATAATTAGCGCCGCAGGCTATTTTTTTTTTACTTATCGAATAAATTCAAAGTATGTGGAAAATATTATGTTTTCATCTTTTTCGATGATCCTGTACCTACTACGAAAACTCGTGAATCTCGCGTTAAATAATAGGTGGCATCTCCAAGGCGCCACGGTTAGAAAGACAAGAGGCCTATATCCAGTATGAGAGAGAAACAGGCTGATAAAAGAAAAAGAACCATGATAACTAAAAGATAAACCCTATTGACCCAACTTAATTAAAAAGGCTAAGGGAATAACTCTGAATATGTGAATTTCAAGGTTATTCTATTGGAAATATCTGTGAATAGGTCGGCAAGTGCTTTTTCCAGTACTGGAGTAATCTCTCCCAGGAATATTTTGGAGTTGTCGTTGAGGATTCTGTTGGTAGCGTCTCCCAGGACTGGATCTCCATTGAAAAGGTTGCTCAGATAGATCTGACCATCTCCGACGTGGAGGTTGATCTTCATCTTGTCAAACTCCAAGTATTGTTTGCCCTCGATTTCAACCTTGTGGCCTTTCATTGTCACGTTGCAGAGGTAGTTGGCTGAAATTAAAATGGATATATTTAAGAAGAAATATTACTTTATTATTATCAAAAAATTACGATGAAAATGTATTATTCAAGATGTCAAGATTTTATATTTGTAATGTTAACATATTTCTGTTATCTTGTTTACCAAAAGTGTAAATAAATAAATTAAAAAGCACTTTTTTATAACATGAATAACTAGATTCTATTTTTAACAAAAAAAGGGTGTTTTCCATGAATACGCAGATGGTTAGTTAGCGAAAATAAAAAGGTATGAATTTAATGAAAAATTTAATGAAAAAAATCTAAATATATTTTCTAGCGAAAAAAAGGTAAGTACCTATTTAAAATTTGTAAAAAAATAGGTAAATTTAACGAGAAAAAGGTTAATTTTAAAGGTTAATTTATTAATTAACCAAAAATAAAGATAATTTTCGTGCATAGATAGCTAGCAAACCCAAAAATAGGTGAAAATTATCTTTTAACAGAAAAATAGGTAAATTTAACAAAAAATTGAGTTTGTATCTAATTATACAATAAATGTAGAAAGATGTAGGTAGTTATTTAACGAACAAAATAAGGATAATATGTAAAATACCTAGATAAATTTAACAATAAAATATAGGTAAAAACTTTGCAAAATTTGCTATCAAAAAGATAAAAATAACAAATGTTCATTTGGGCAAACTTGCACGAATACAGCGATGTCTTCCAGATTACCCAATTGTTTTTTTTTTCTAAAATTATCATCTAATATCACAACTCAGTATTTTTAAGTGTACCTTATAATATAACAGAGGGATTGTAATTTACCACAAATCATTACAGCTGAGCTGATTACCTTTACTATGAAGAAATCCTAACTTATGTTATTGCTAGTACAGTGACTAGGTATGTCTCCATCGGCCAATTTCATCATACTTTACCAACTCCAATATTTAATATCACATCTATATCTCAACGGGTCTATTACAGGGGAGTGTCTCTCCACCTGCTTTTTAGGCGTCAGAAAATCTGTATATTGTCAACAGCTAATGATCTTAAAATTTATGCCATAAATTTATATAGGGCTGCAAGAACTGAGTTCAGGACACTGGCAGATTAAGATATCCGGTAGGGGGGGCTACGCAACAACGGGTTTTGAAGGATCCACTCAAACGCAACCCTCACACAAGTGTACCAGAAAAAATAAGTGAATAACGATTTTTTCTATAATTAAAACAATATTAATTTGTTTACACCACTTTTATTTTAGACCAGAGTCAACATGTTTCGGGAACAATGTTCCCATCTTCAGGACTTATACAAGAAGGGAACATTGTTCCCGAAACATGCTGACACTGGTCAAAAATAAAAGTGGTGTAAACAAATTAATATTGTTTTAATTATAATATAATGTCGCCACAAAGTAAAACCTTCAAAATCAAAGAAACGATTTTTTCTTTCAAATTTATGGTATTATTAAAAATATGCTAATATTTAAGTAAATTATATATATTTTATGAAGTCTGACCTAATTTGGGTGCCCTACGCCCGAACCTCGCGGGTGTAAAACAATTGTTTGCGGAGGTAATGAATCTGGTAAAAGATAAAGAATTTCTTCAAACCTTCACACTGAAAATCACTAATGAGATTGTAAGAAGCTGTTACCTATATTGTTGCGGTTGATCATCGGCACTCGTCAACTAAGTGTAATAGTACTCTTAAGAGTGAATGTTAATATCATAATAATTTGATATTAGGTAGATTCATCTTGTCAATAATTGCTTACTAGAATATCGACATAACTCGATCGGGCTTAGGATGAAAGACTTCTAGAGAACATATTAATTATGTTTGGTGTTGATATGAGGCCATTAAAAGATGTGCAGTGTGCACTCAGACCAATTGTTAATAGTAGCAATGTGGCTACCAAAGCAATGCTGTCTTATTATAGTGCCAACCTGCATGTATGCTAGTGAGACAAGGACATGGCTGAAGAAGGACCAATCAGGGTTCAATGCAGTGGAAATGTAAGTGTATGAGTATGTATATGTGGGGAGTTTGTCTACTAGAGATGGACGCTGTGATGGAGACATTGAAAGAAGAAAGCTGTTGGGTACTAGGACATATGGTGCACTCAGACCAATTGTTAGTAGTTGCAATGTGGCTACCAAAGCAATGCTGTCTTATTATAGTGCCAACCTGCATGTATGCTAGTGAGACAAGGACATGGCTGAAGAAGGACCAATCAGGGTTCAATGCAGTGGAAATGTAAGTGTATGAGTATGTATATGTGGGGAGTTTGTTTACTAGAGATGGACGCTGTGATGGAGACATTGAAAGAAGAAAGCTGTTGGGTACTAGGAGATATGGTGCACTCAGACCAATTGTTAGTAGTAGCAATGTGGCTACCAAAGCAATGCTGTCTTATTATAGTGCCAACCTGCATGTATGCTAGTGAGACAAGGACATGGCTGAAGAAGGACCAATCAGGGTTCAATGCAGTGGAAATGTAAGTGTATTAGTATGTATATGTATATGTGGGGAGTTTGTTTACTAGAGATGGACGCTGTGATGGAGACATTGAAAGAAGAAAACTGTTGGCTACTAGGACATATGGTGCACTCAGACCAATTGTTAGTAGTAGCAATGTGGCTACCAAAGCAATGCTGTCTTATTATAGTGCCAACCTGCATGTATGCTAGTGAGACAAGGACATGACAACCGAGAAATCTTATTTTTCCCGAGGTATATAGACATGTACCATTCGTGATCGGGTGCCTTACCGATACAGGAAAAAAATACTATGACCTCTAAATGTTTGTGCCTTGATTAAATGATTCCTGTCTGTTCAGTTTACTAGACAATGTATGGATGTTGTTGTCATTGTGATCTATGAGACGTACATAGATCATTAACGGATAATTGTCGTTGCTAATTATAATCTTGATCAAGATCTATAAAACATGTAATTATTAATCGTTATATAAGAAACACATCAGATGTTAATATGCATCACAAGATATGCAATTATTAATGCCTATTTTTATGCATATTGCATATCCTGTGATCATAATTGGTGTTGACATTGATTAGATCAGAGGTTCTTAAAGTGATAGACGGAAAACCATATGCCACATACTTGACTACACCGAATCAAGTTTTTTGTGGGGTAGGCAGAGAGTACAGAGCGTCACACTCTTCCATCCTTAGACACATTTATCATTTCCATCACTTTTAAAACGTTCGTCATACACGCTCTGCGATTTTTTCCACTAACACGCGTCTGTCCATCTATATGTCTAATCTTATCACGCCGTGTCTCTCGATCGCCCGATGTCTTCCAAAATCTGACTTACGATCTGGATTTCTTTTCCAACGCCCTTTTAAAGTTCTCTATGTAGTGGAAGTGGTTGAAAGATTAATTGCAATTTTTTTTCACTGACAAAAAAACACCACAGTGAAAGGTGGTGGTCGGTAGCCTGGTTGGTAACGCGCTCGACTGTTGATCCGTTGGGCGCGGGTTCAATCCCCGACTTACTCCACTTCACAACACATACTTTCCAGCTTTCTGTGAAGTGTACAAAGATGTATTTGAAAAATTGAAAAAAAAAAAATAATATTTTTGCCTTGGCTTTGCTGCTACAGAAATCATTCATCTTTCATTCTACCCTCCTTTTTACGCCACCCAACTATTTGACGCGACATGATGGGTGGCGAGCCTCGTCACTTCCTCTATACTCACAGAAGTTTCCTTTGATTTCTCCCTTGCCATGCAGAGACAGGAGTAAGATCTGCATATCCATCTTATAATTCCCTTCAAAGTGGAGATGGGGCAGAAGCAGACGGAAGTCGAACCTGTTCTTCTTCAGATCGGACCTGGAAACATCACAAATTATTGTATTTTGAATATGCTAGACAAACACAAATTTGATTTCAATTAGGGTTGCACGATGCGAAAAAATCTAAAAAGATTAAATTTAATCTGGTTTATTCATAATATAGAATATGCAAAATAGTAGTATTCCTACAACAGTGTAGAAGAAAATTAAGGATGAACATTGTAGGGCTTACGACCGACCTTGGCTGGCATAAGTGGTCACTTTACACTCGAGAAACATTCGCCATTTCAGTTCACCCCGGCTGGGATTCGAACCTAGACCTTCGTCTCTCATAGTGGGAATCTTATCCACTACACCACGAGAGCGACAACTTCGCTAGATTCAGCTACGACGTGAATTCGGCTGAAAAACATGTGATTCAAGGACATATATTGGGGAGCCCCCTCTCTTCTCCCCTAAATTTAAAACAATGATTTGCCATCTACTATAGAAAGACTCCAGGTTCGTCAATTTACCCATTTTTCAACAAAATCGTATACTCGTAGATTGTCTTTTTGAAATACAAAATGAAATTTACCTCAAGTTCAAAATTTGGAAATTGCTTGGCCCCCAGACTTTGATATTGGACATGGTGGCCTCCAACTGAGCTCCTTTGGGTCCTCTCGATAAGACTATCTCCTTCATCTGCAATGGTTCCATGGGCGGAACCTCCAGCTCTGGAATACCCTGGAAACATTTTTTTTAAATTAATCTGTTTCAATTTAAATAAACCCAAATACATCACTGTAGATTCACAGCGACATAGAAAAGCTTGTGTCCTGAAGTGTAGTAAGTCGGCATCGTATGGTAATGCTGGATTTCACCAACTTCTTAGTATAGGTGAGGAATAGCGAAGTTAGGAGCCACCTAGTACAAATTTTGTATGAAAAATAATGATAAGTGGCTCCTAGCTTCGCTATATTCCTCACCTAAAAAGTTGGCGAAATTCGGCATCAGTCTCCCAATTTGTCATGAATTTTGAAAATAATATCCATCTATCTATCCATACCCTCACGCCGCATCCCTTGCGGGGTAGACAAAGAGAACAGATCGCCAAACTTTCATCCTATCCTTACACACACTTCGGTCTTCCGTCACATTCATGCAATTCGTCATACACATTTAGGCATTGAACTGGATTTATCTGCATTGCACAGACGGAAATACAAGTTTCCAGCTGTAGCATATATACAACTTCCAACTATTACACGATTAACAGCAGGATGTGGTGGAATCGGTGATCGTTGCCCTGGGCATAAAGTGACTCGTAAGCGTCGGAACACTCATCCTGCTTCCTCCCCAAGGGTGTTCACATAACGCTACATTATGTGAATGAAGATGTTGAGGAAAAACTGTAGTCTACGATTCCTTTTAATCAGAACATGTCCATTCTTGTGAATAATATCTTTTTGATGACTCACCTCGACTAATTTTGGTTTCAGTTCGTAAATAGAATTGATGATACATTTGTCAACATTAGGGTCTGTTCTCTGACACACTTTGATGTAGTCGGCTGAAAAATAAACAGAATACATGATTCATGAGTACATGGTTGGCGCAGTTGGTTGAGGCGGCAGTCTCTCGAGCCGGAGGTACCAGGTTCGAAACCCGGCGGTAGCGATTTATTCCACACTTTCCGATACAGGCTTTTAGCCTAGTGCAAGGTGTGCAGGAAAGTATTTGGGTTTGTGTATGCAAGCCCAGATCCTTTGAAAAAAAACTCGATGTTATTACCGTCGGTACATGGTGGAAGTCCATTTTTAATAAAAAAAAATAAAAAACTAAATATTTTGATTAAAATCCACAAAAATGACTGATAGATTTCGAAATTTTACGGACCGGCCAAAATCTCTTAATTTTTTTAAACTTTCTTAAAAGTACCAGGAATCATAAATATAAGCAGGAACCAAAAAAATGCTAAAAAAATATAACAATTTTCAGAAAATGCTAAAAATATATACCAATTTTTCCTAAAGTACTAAAAAAATACAAGATTTTACAAAAATGCCTCAGAAAATACCAGTTTAATAGTACCATTAAAAAATTAACTACTGAACGTGCCTGAGCCAAAGAAGCAGTGTTGCCTTTTCAAAATTTGCAAAACTACTAGATTTTTTCCAGAAAATACTAGGTGACGTCGATAAAGTACTAGAAAAACACCTGATATATTTTTTGTATACCTTTTATTTTTGGTCATCCGTGAAATAATTAGGTCTAAACATACTAGATTTTGGTCAAAAATACTAAAATATACCAGATTTTCAGAAAATACTAGATTCTTCAAAATGCCTCAGAAAATACTAGTTTAGTAGTAAAAATACTAAAAACGGCAACACTGCTAGAAGCCCGATTGCTACGTGGTCTCCAGTCAAATGGGAAAGTACCCGACCAGAGACCTATCAAAAATTATCAATGTCAAATTATCGGTCTTGGAAGACCTGTCAACTTATTATGAGAATGGCGGTTCCCCTACATGTATCATATTATACTTCGTCATAGAGCGTTTCATATGAACGTTTCTTTGACTACTAGCGCCATCTATGTGGGAGCAGACGATGCAGTGAAAAAGAATGAAAGAATTGATGAAAGTGATAGGATAATTTGCAATATGGACGAACCAGTGACAGGTGTGCAGGTGAACACCTGTCACTGGTTTGCCCAGGCTTGGTATATAAAGATAAGCAGGTTCATTATTTCACACATTTTCTAAAAAAAATCCACTGCGGCGCTTTTTTATCATGATTTTTTTTTTATTCAAAGAAAATTAATTAAACGATAGGTATGGGTACCATGACTCCCTTCACTCAGTCTTAAAAAAGTCTTATCTCGAAAACCGTGAAACTATGGACTGAGCTAAGTTTGGCTCAAATGATTCCAGATGCAGTAGCGTAGCGTGGGGGGTGCGGGGGGCGGTCCACCCCGGGCGGCACTTTTTAGAGGGGCGGAATTTTTTGGGCAAAATTTCAAAAATCCATTAAGTAAGTCACATTGGTTTCATTAAAAACTGTAAAAAAAATATTTATTTATTTAAAGTAAACAACAAACACATATAAATATACAAAATGGACATAGTACAGATTATAAAACGTTGTTCACTAGGGCGAACTTATCGCAGAAATGCGATTTCTTCCAGTTAACCCCATTTATCCCCATCAAATTTAGCCTGCGGCGCTATTTTTCTCTTTTCGTACCATATCAGTATCTAAATTTTAGTTCCCTCACTTGAAAGAGCTTCGCCTGCGGCACTATTTTATCTCTTTTTAGGCCATATCAATATCAAAAAGTTAGTTACCCCATTCCAGCCTAGAAGTTTTTTATAATTCCTGTAAATTTTCGGGAATTTTGGATTTATATGCCTAAATAAGGGGGGCGGCGGATTTGTTTATTTGTTTTCCGCCCCGGGAGGCAGAAATCCACGCTACGCCACTGTCCAAATTAATGACTTCTACCACATCTGTATCCATCTATCAAATCTGTATACTATACCTAAACTATGTAACATTTTTAATTCAATAATCAATCAAGTATGGGCGTCGCCAGCTTCGGAGTTAGAGGGGACAACAAAAATTAAAAAAAAAGATATAGCATAAAAAACGCGTATATAGCGCCGCAGGCGATTGTTTTTGTGAGACATAGTGAAGTAAGTCATACATACATACATTGAAGGACTCCCACGGGCTTAAAAGGCCCTCCGCATCCCCGGGTAGCACGTAGCACAGGCGCATTTAGCGAAAAAGTAAGTCATGATGTGGTTTGGTTTATTTGAAAATGTAAGTACATAATAATTTGCACAATAATATGTATGAAAAATTATTTGTATAAAAACTAATAAGCAAAATAGCGCCGCAGGCAATTTTTTTTATGAAACATTTGTATTTTGATGCACTTCCATACTAGTTTTAGAAAATTTATAACATGATGAGAAAATGTGTGGAAATAATGTGTTTTATTATTTAGTATGAAAAAATATATACAATTATACATATTCCAATCTTTAGGGGGGGGGCAGATGAGATACAGAAATATGTGGTAATAATGTGTTTTTTTTGAGGTTTTATCATTTATATAATCAAAATATATATACCTATGCTTATCTCTAGGGAGGGGGGGGGCATCTGCCTCTCCCCCTGCCCCTCGTGAGGACGCCCATGCAATCAAGTATTATGTAAAATCGATTAATAATGATGTTTCTATTAAGTGCCTATTATATTAATCGATTCCACTATAAATACCAAGTTCCATTGTTTTATAAATAATATTATAATGCATAATAATTACATGTTTTTTATAACTCGATAGGTAGTCCGCATCCGGCGGATAAAATAAAGTTGTATGTAGGTAGCCATTTACATATTAATGATGCACTTAATCATTTTATAAGTACTTAACATTTATTAATGATAACTACCTAACCCTTAGAGGTTACATAATTTATTTATTTATTTACGGCGCAAGCCTTTAACATGAATAATAGTAATAACAAGTACAATACAAGCAACAACAAAAATAAGTAAGTTAAGGTACATCTGAAACATTGACAAAAAAATATAAAAAATCAGATCAAAAGTACATGAGAAATGGTTTGCAATTTGCATAATAGGTTTAACATTCAACAACGGCGTCGAAGAAAAATCTAAAATACAATTTATGATTTGATGAGAAAACGTGTGCTGATAATAGTATTTTTTTAAGGTTTTATCATTTAGTATAAAAAAAACATATACCTTTTCCAATCTGCCCCCTTTTGGCTACACCTACAGATATAACAATTAGGCAATGTCAAAAACCAGCGGTATCCAGCAAATTCGTCTAAAATCAAATCGTCTAAAATAAATTCGTCTAATGATCAATTCGTCTAATGATCATTTCGTCTAAAACCAATTCATTTAGTGATCAATAATTTGTATAACGATCAAATTCGAATTGGTTTTAAACGAATGATCCTTAGGCGAATATCATTAGACGATTTGATTTTGGACGAACTGATTTTAGACTATTTTACGTAAACCAAACCAGTGATCAATAATTCATCTAACGATTAATTCGTCTAATGACCAAATCGAATTGGTTTTAGACGAAATGATCATTAGACGATTTACTTCAAACGATTAAATTTAAGACGAACTGATTTTAGACGAAATGATCATTAGACGAATCGACCATTAGACGAATTGATCACTAGACGATTTGATTTAAGACGAATTGATCATTAGATGAATTTACCTTTATGATTGACGATTGGATTTTGGACGAACTGATTTTAGACTGATTTACCTAAACCAATACCGGCGAATATTCGGCCGCTATTCGATCGCAGATTGACAAAGCTTCTGAATAGATCCAACATTAGGTATCTGCAAGTGTACATAGGTAATAGTTATGTACACATATGTATACATAACATAACATAGAATAGAACTGTCACTTGCATACACCGGCTCGATACACGACCGCCTTGAAACCGATAGCATAACTGGACGTGGTATCTCAACGCAGTCGCTGCCAGCACTATCCATTTTAAAATAACTTAAATGAGAATTTTTGTTTTTATTTATTTACTAGCTGACCCAACGTGCCTTGCTACGCCTAAATCTGTGTAAAACCGTCCAACAAAAAAAAATAATAAAAAAATAAATAAAAAAAAATATGTCATACATTTTAATGTGTAGAGGTTTGAATTGCTTTTTTAACGCCCTTCCATATGATACCGAACATTACCACACACACAACCCTGGGATCCCCTCATAATGACATCTCGGTGTCTCCCGTTAGCTAGACCTGGACAAAATGTGATTTAATATCTGAATTTATTTTTCAACGCCATTTCATATGATACCAAACATGACCACACACAACCCTTGGATCCACTCATCTTCATGACAACTCTTGGTGTCTCCCGTTGGCTAGAGCTGGACAAAATGTGACTTAAGATCTTTTTGCTAACATCAATGCTTAATTAATATTAGCAAAATCGATTGATTTTAAAATAAGCTATTGAAGAAGAAGAATAAACCTAAAGCGTTATAAAATAAAGCTTATAAGGATTTTAAACGTTTTTTAGTTTTAATTTTTCAACGTTTTTTTTACATTCGGTACAGCACTATAAGTTCCACCCAGCCCTATAAATTCCAGACATCTCTAGTTCTTAATTTACAAAATGGCGTCCAATCCTGTTATTTAGAACATATTTAAAGCAAATGTATTACATTATACCCAGTGATTTTATCATAACGGGAGATCATTTTATTGTGTTAAAACTTAATTTAATTCTTACACTAAGCATTGCTGTATTTTTCTCTAGCCCAGGGCATGTAAAAATGCCTGAATAGTATGTTTTTTCTCGCACTGTTTTTGACATGACACAGCTTTTTCATAGAATCAGTATTATTGAAAATGAACATTTCTCCCTAAATTTCAGAATATTGGAAAGTGTGCGTCATCTGAGTTAATCTAATAGTTTTATAGCAAAATTTCACAAAGTATGAGGTCTGACAATGATTTATTCTGAACAGATATAATGAATGTTTTTTTTACATTTTTTATAAGATTATGACAGTTCTTACAAAAAATTGTTGGTCCGCGAGAGAGAAAGGGACATACATGAGTAATAGGGATGGCGATACATCGCACAGGTTCCCTACATCACAGAATTTCATTTGAAAAGGATGCCATTTAAAGCCTTTTTCTGAAGTTGTCGATTAATATATTGGAAATATTTATAGCCTATGTCACCCGTGAGATTTTAAAGATTCTAAAGAGGTATAACATGATATAATTGGATGTTTCAGTTAGCCGTGATTGAAGTGCGTAGAAAAACAAATGACTATCCTCTTTATCTTATTGTATAGATTTATTTAACATACACAATACATTACAGTTTTTACCTCAACAGAGACGAGAGGCATCTTCATTCACGTAATGTACTAGCGTTATGTAAACTCGCTTGGGGAGGAAGCAGGATGGGTGTTCCGACGCTTACGAGTCGGCTTTGGCAGTGATCACATTTATGCCCAGGGCAACAATCAGCCTTCCACCACATCCTGCTGTCAATCGTGTTTTTTTTTTTTTTGAAAGTTGTATATATGCTACTTCCTTGGATAAGGACATTGAAGGAACTTAATTTCAGGGGTGCGGTTTGCCGGGGGGCTCCCTTAAGGCTAACCCTGGGCCCACCTATAAATAATATTTTGCTAGAAGTGCGCGTAAATAGGTCGCTATTAATGCGCCTGAGCTACCCGGGGATGTGGAGGGCCTTAAGCCAGCGAGATTTTCCTTTAATATGCTGCAGCTGGCAACGATTTCACAATTAACCAAATTTCCGATGATAACGCCATCTGGTGAGGAGTGGAAAAAAACTTAATGAACGATTATTTTCTCTCTAGATTGTCTCCATTTGGCAGCGAGAGTGTTTTCCAATATTATTGATTCTCGAGTAGGGTATTTGATCTGTCATAGCTCTAAGTACTGACTGAGTATATCTAATCTTATAGAACTATAGAAGGTATTTATCCTAATGCAGGTATTTTGAAGATATTGTCTTTATATGGAAATAGGCATCCATAATAATTATATGACTGTCTATGGATACTTGTTTTAAAAATCGAACGAATTTGGAAGGATATTTAAAAATTTGAATTTACGCATTAGATTTGTCGAATAATTACTAGGTTTTTACTATTACTTGACGCCCGTAAAAAATATACGTTTTTTTATGAAATATCTTCTTCTTCATCATCATCGGCCTATCCCTTCCACTCCTGAACGAACTCCTCCTTCATCTGCCTCCATGTTGTCCTGTCTTGTGCACTGTGCAGACTGCATCCAGGTTGCGCCGACATGTCGGACCAGGTCGTCTATCCATCTCAGCTGTGGCCGCCCCACACTTCTGTTCCCATCTCGAGGTCTCCAATTTAGAAGGTTCTTGGTCCACTTGCCCTCTGCGCTTCTAGCCACGTGTCCTGCCCATTTCCATTTTAGGGATGCTATGCGGTGTATTATGTCAGTCACTTTGGTTCTTCTATCCCTAACATGGCTCTCTGTGTTAGGCGTAATTTTCAGCGCTTTTTTTGGACAACGTGACTGCTTCAAGGCCATAAGTATGAAATATAACAGTGGAAAATATACAGGATGATTGGTTCGGCGCTACTATATTTTTTTAATATGTCTATGTCCCCCCCCCCCCCAAAGTGCAATGTGACGTCTGAAACTTTCTTATTTTTAAGTTATGAAAAATGTTTTTTTATAACTTAATTATAAATAAATAAATATAGTCTAATACTGGATCTCACCCTTCCTCCTTCCCCTCCGAAATAAAAACCTTTATACGCCACTGATATACAGGGTGTTTTGCAGAACGTTAGCTCTATCCGTTTTTGGAACTTTGTCGGGCCATAGTTTTTTTGACCGCCACTTTCTGGGACAGATATTTTTTTTTTCTAAATAGGCATACATCTGAGATAAATAAAAATTTAATTGGATCTGATTGGTTGGTAAATAAAAAAGTTATAGAGGCAAACAGGTAAAATTTTGGGATATTTATTTATTTATTTATTTATTCAGCTTTGGAATACAAACAGACATCATTGGACCAATCATTGACGATACAACAATAGCGGTTGTCAAGGCGTACATCAACAGGATGTTTGGAGTCATTCCTCTATCAGAACTCTTCGTATGAGGCTGGAGAACCTCAGAATCATTTCAATCTTCAGAAGTTCTTTATTTATTCAGCTTTGGAATACAAACAGACATCACACATATAAACACAGTACATATAAACACAAAAAAAAAGTCTAATCATAAGTTATGCCCTACTTATATGTATTCACATTTATGTCAGCAAAATTTTGTCAATTAAGTTGCAATCTATACTACTAATAAAGGAAACTAAGCCTTACCAAAATTAAAAGACATAAAAACTAAACTACAATACATACATAGTCACAAAATAAAAGTCATAAATAATAATAAAAAAAAAACAACAATAATAACATTAACTAAACAATTGAAATAAAAAAGCACATCAGGCACCAATCACTTAAAGGAAGGAGGAAAGAAAGGGAAGGGAAGGAATGTTGTGAAAGGAAAGGGAAGGGAAGGAAGGATATTGCGAAAAAAAAATCAAAAATTCTTAAAAAAATTGGGGAGCACCAATATAATTTCTGAGTACCGTAAGTTGTTCCAAATAGTCCCCTTTATACATACCATATCAGTTTGTCTATCGTTCTGCCAAACACCCTGTATAATACTTTGAATAAAGTACTCATCACGATTTTTGATGCAATAGTCAACCACTGTCTTACAAAATATTCTTAATCTTAAGGGCATGGCACCAGGAATGACGTCACAGTCTTTTCCCACGGCATTAAGTTTCAAAATTGCGTGACAATCGCATGATAAAATGGTAAAAATAGCGTATTTTTTAATTTTTTGGGGTTAATTTTGCGTCTATCAAAAAACTTTTACGGTTATTCCCTAGATTTTTTTTTTTTTAAACTTTATTGAAGTAATGACATGCATTAAACAAATGGCGGGTTTATTGCCATGGGCAATATCTGCCAACCAACCACTAATGCATATTATCAGTACAAGAAAAAAAAATTACTCCGCGACTTTCGGGAAACGAGTTTCCGTCTTTCGGAAAAAAGGTCAGAGGTGTTTTTAAAAACTTTTTTCAGAAATCTATATAAGATATAAAAAATCTTTCACGGTTATTCCCTAGATAAAGGTTCAATGCATCTACCCTATTTAGTTCCAAAGCATATTTAGTAACGGTTGTCGAGATAGAAGGTCTCCCGTTTTTAGAAATTTTTGAAATGTCGGTATGCATAATCTTAATTGTGATGTACATCAGTATAGGTTCATATAAACACAGAACCTACATTATTCGTGTGATTTGAATTATCAATCAATGATTTCAATAGAAATACATCATTCGGCAACTGTGTCGATCATGGATCATGATTGGAATACGAAAAAATCATTAGTCTATAGATCATACTAGCAACCATACCCACCGACATCACAGATTTTATTTAATTTCAATCCGTTGATGTTTTTTGTCTCTGTTTATATTTTGTAATCAGTTTTTTTCACCACTTCCTGACTACTAAGAGATCTAAAACTTCGCAAACATATATAAACTCTGTGACAATACGTTTTTGTACATCTTTGGATCAGCCTTCTCCAGAGAGAAAAAGATGTAAAGGGTTTCAGGAGGATCCGAGGGTCGTGTGGGGTCATGTGTGGTATCGTATGAAAGGGCGTTGGAAAAGAAATCCAGATCGTAAGTCAGACTTTGTCCAGCTCAAGCCTCGGAAGACACCGAGCGATTGAGAGGATCCAGTCACCGTATACCACCGTGTCTGGTATCTCACGAAAGTGCTTCACGAGTACTGAGAAAGCTGATCTATTTTTACTCATAGAATCGCATTGTCACCGAGTTTACATACGTTTGCAAAGTTTCAGCTGTCTAGTGTCTAAGTAGTCAGAAAATGGTTGAAAAACAGATTGAATGCTTACAGAAAAAAAAAATATAGTAAAAACACCACAGTGAAGTTTAAAAAATCTTGTGGATGGACCCAGATGAGGGTATCCAAGTAGGCGAACATCCACCCTACTCCGTATGGATCACCCTCAAAAGATTAAGAGTGGGTGTTACGCACTGCAAAAAGAATCTCCAACGTTGGGGGTACCTGCCTGATGACAACATCCTCTGTGACTGCGGAGCGACCCAGGACGACAGCCACCTACTAATATGTCCCCTGATGGGAGAGAGCTGCACCCCTGAGGACCTGATTCTAGAGAATGACAAGGCGATGTATGTCGCCGCATATTGGAGTGGCAGGGAATGACCCACCCGGACACGTAAAGTAAGTAAGTAATAAAACATGCATATTTGGAACCAGCCCAGACAAACATACAAACAACACATTTGACTTCACAATAATATTGAGACAAATGTATGCTATTTTTATACTTTGATTAATTACACGAATTCTGTCCAGAACCTATAAATAGGATCCAATCTAAGTTATCTAATGGTGATTATGTCAAGGTTAGTTAGAAGATGTAACAGTAATCAAGCCCCAAATATACGAAGGCCTGTCTATTTTTAAACGTATGTGTATTTTCTCAATAATTGCCGGTAAAGGAAAAAAATCCAAACTTGGGACAGCAGTCCTACGGAGCAAACTTGGTTTTTAGTGGATAACAAGATATGGTTGCAATTTTTTCGCTACTTTCAAATAAACTTTTACGGTCATTCCCTAGATTTGAATGCATATTATCAATACAAAAAAAAGTCAATGCGACTTTCGGGAAACGAGTTACTGTCTTTTGGAAAAAAGTAGATCAGAGGTGATCTTTTTTTTGAGAAATGTTCCTAAGTATACAAAAGAAACAAAATCTTTTAGGTCATTCCTTAGATATACGAGTAGATTAAATGTATATACTCAATTTTTCCTAAGCATATTAATTAGTAAGGTTGTCGAGATCTCAGGTCTCCCGTATTTAGAATTTTTTTAGGAATGTCAATATGATTACTTTTAAGAGCATCAGCACTAAGATTCGAACCCGGCACCTCACAATTACAAATAATAAATTTGAAAAAAAACTTACGTATTTCTGCTTGTATTCCAACAAGTAAAACCGCAAAAACACCACTCAAAAGATACAACATTTTCGAATTTCAAAACAAGAACAGTAGAAAACTTAAAAAAAACAACAACAGAACTTCGAAAATTATTTCAAAAAATTCCGTCAATTTAGTTTGACGTCTACTTAATTGAAAATTTCGAGGGTTCTGTACAGGACAGGAGACGCGCCACACCGCAATGTTTATTGTCCTACACCTAAGTTTAAAATGAGTTCGTTAGGTTGCAGATTTGTTTAACGTTTGCTGGTAACTGATTAAGTACGTACTATATAATGCATATAGCCTATGTAGGAGTAGAGATTTCAACGTAAGCTAAGTGCTAGGTACCTAATCGTTGCATTGCGATTTGCGTCCTGCGTGGTTTGTCAGGGTCGCCACATTCGCGATTCTATAAATTCATTTCTTTAAAACATAAATATCCAAAGCGCAAAGATAGATGATCGGTTTTTGGAGCTGGACGGCTCAGTTGCTATTTATATTATAGCCTGAGATCCGCCGCTACAAATATGACGCATCATGTTTTTTGAACGAAATGTGGTTTAAATGATGCCCCTACGGGTAAACTACACTAGTCCTACCAAAAAAATGAGTAGAGAATTTTTTATAAAAAAAAAAAAACAGTCAGGATTATTTTCGTCATTGACCGCTTTCTCCATATTCCTTAAAAATGAGAAAAACCGCGAAGGGGGGCCTTTTCAGGGGGGGGGGTTGCGGCAATATTTTGATAGGCAACACTAGTGCGGTGTGTTTTTCGGTGTACCCTTCGTATATTATTTAAACCACACTTCGATCAAAAACATAAACCAAATTTCGATCAAAAAACAGATGCGACATATAATAAATATTTAACGGCCAGTTCTCGGGCTATTAGAGCAAAATTTTATGTGGATAATTCGTAGGAAATTTTAAGGTTTACAATAAGGAAAATTTGCGTAATTCGATTCTTCATTACTTCATAATTTACAATAAAATTAAAAAAATATATATAAAAACAAACGAGGAAGAATAGTATCACAGTGTGGTTCAGTGCCGAATACACATAACTAGAGACCGGATTATATGCATTTCGACCAAAATGTACTGATCATGCATATTTGGATATATTATCTTAAATTTTAACGGTATTTGTAAAATATATCTAAACGTCTCAAAAAAAATGTTGGTGTATCGTTGAAAATCTAGTAGGTAAATAAAGCAGTTTTATAAAAAAATGGCTAATCGCGAATTAAAAGAAAAAAAACAAGATTTTATGACTTCACATCGTAGAACTGTTTTTTGAGGTCTTCCAAACGATACCAAACATAAATGAAATAAAAATTAATTTAAATAGAATCTCGTTAAAGCGGTAATTTTTAGTATTTACTTAAATTTATCTTGCATATTTTGATACTTTTTGGTGGTTTTGTTGCATATTTCGGGCATTTATGATGCATATTTGCATGCATATTTCAACCATTTTACGTTGCATATAATCTGGTCTCTACACATAACTAATTAGAGTAACTACATTCAAACTGATTAAAAAACTCGATTGAAAAAAACTCAAAATGACACAAAAAAAAATAATGATGTAAGAATAATTTTAACCTTTAGATAATAAAGAAAAAACACAAATAAACATACCTATAAATGTTTCCTGAATACTAAAAATAGATGCAATATAGTAGAAATAGTAGGGAATAGAGTAGGGATACTGAAATGGCAGCGGGCGGGTCATGTGGCAAGGCAGATGGACCCGCAGAGTACTGAGCTGGAGACCCTACTAAACGAAGTTTAGAGAGACCACAAAGAAGATGGGCCGATGATATCATCGAGTCGGTGGGGCATGGGTGGAGGCAGAGCACCCAAAACAGAGAATTGTGGAAGACACAAGAAAAGGCCTCTATCCAGCAGTGAAGAGAAAGGGGCTGGTAAGAAGAAGAAGTAGAAATAGGTACTTACTAAATCATCAGAAAAATTTTTCGGCTGTACTCGTTACGCAATATCACGGACCGTGGGAGGCTACCTTAAGGATCTAAAAATATAAAATAGGTGCATACCATAAATTTGTGTTGGGAGAGTGATAAATTTATTCTATGCGAAAAAATATGTATGTAATTTATAAAGTCTTGTGGCATCCTTGATACTTGCAAATTATTTGAATTAATCGCAAAATATTATTCTAATAGTCGGTTCAGCTAAAGATGCACTTCGCGGAAATCAATTATTTTATTAATTATAACTTGCACAGCGAAACATGACATATTGAAGCAACGTGTAATGATTTTGTCAGTTTTTTGCTTGACAATTAAGAAAATGATGTCCGTCTTTAACAAACATGTCATAATCACATCCCATATGTCAGCAATAAGTTGTCAAAACTGATGTGTATGTGATTATTATTTTTTTTATTTGTTTTTGAATCACCGAAGTGGTCTTTAAGCCACGTTTTCTCTATTGACGGATTATGTGTATGTACTGTGTAGGTATGTATAATATATTTGAATTAGGTATACAAAGTGACCAAAGTGTTGCATAACCATTATTCCTGCGAGATCCCACCAGCTATGTTTACCATGAACTCTAATGTGCACCTGAGAGGACACCAGCTGAAACTGACAACAACAAGATTCACATCCAACCCACGGAAACACTTCCACAACCAATAGAGCTGTCAGTGCTTGGAATCAGTTGCCAGAGTCAGTGGTACTTGCTCCATACTACACACCAACACCTTCAAGAATAAACTAGATAATATAAACACAACTTAAGAGTGTGCATACCGACATTTCAAAAATTTCTAAAAACGGGAGACCTTCTATTTCGACAACCGTTACTAAATATGCTTTGGAACAAAATAGGGTAGATGCATTGAACCTTTATCTAGGGAATAACCGTAAAAGATTTTTTATATCTTGTATAGATTTCTCAAAAAAAAATGTGAAAAACACCTCTGAACTTTTTTCCGAAAGACGGAAACTCGTTTCCCGAAAGTCGCAGAGTAAAAATTTTTTTTGCACTGATAATATGCATTAAAATCTAGGGAATAACCGTAAAAGTTTTTTGATAGACGCAAAATTAACCCCAAAAAATGGAAAAAAACGCTATTTTTATCATTTTATCATGCGATTGTCATGCGAATTTGAACCTTAATGCCGTGGGAAAAGACTGTGACGTCATTCCTGGTGCCATGCCCTTAACTGGGACTTGAGTCAAAACAGCCAAAGCTGCCTACCTAATAACAAATATTAGTAATATATGTTTTCTTTTAGCAAGTACCACATATAAATTTTCTGAGTCTAAATAAATAAAATAGTCTTTATTGTACTTGAAAAAAATCATACAATGGGCGGACTTATTGCCAAATGGCAATTTCTGCCAGCCAACCCATAACAGAGATTAAAATGAGATATACCTAACTTGGAAGAGTTCATACCATTGCGATAAGCTCGCCCTAGTGAATGAATGTATAATGTTTCTTACTGCTTCAATCCAGTGGCGGACTGGCCAAATTGCCAGCTTGTCCAATGGTAATAGTGGGCCCCATCCACAGGGGCCCCTAAGCTACCATTAAAAACGATAATGACATAAAACCGTTGTTATCGTAAATTTTCGAAAATTGTTTCACTTTTTGCCTGCGGCGCAAATTATGGGGTGGGTCATCACATACCCTGCCACTCCAATATGCGGCGACATACATCACCTTGTCATTCCCTAGAATCAGGTCCCCAGGGATGCAGCTCTCTCCCATCAGGGGACATATTAGTAGGTGGCTGTCGTCCTGGGTCGCTCCACAGTCTCAGAGGATGTTGTCATCAGGCAGGTACCCCCAACGTTGAAGATTCTTTTTACAGCGCGTAACACCCACTCTTAGTCTGTTGAGGGTGATCCACAAGGAGTAGGGTAGATGTTCGCCTATTTGGAAACCCTCATGTGGGTTCATCTACGCACTGTATACGAACATTTACAAAATGGCAACCTGAATTTTTGAGCTAATCCGCTATCGCTTCGATCATCACATCAATACCTACCTATGTTTCGATCATCATGCTTAAGTTTTCTGAAAGTTTTTTCGGCTAAAGATTTCGGCAAACCTGCGGTTGCATCAGTCACGAATTTGTGAAACGTCAGAAGAACAAAAACTTTAACAGCACGATCCAACCCAAAAAAAAAACCTGCATTCATAGAGTTATTGATGATTTAAAATGGATTTGACGCAATATCAAAATAATCAGTTTTCTAATTACGTTTTCGCTTCCTGATAAACAAAACCTCAATAATTAATTAATATAAACTAATCGATAATTGCTCAATATAGCGTATTTTGTGAAAACGTCTTGGAAAATTGTGTCGATTCTATGTTTTCCAGTCCGATGTTTAATTACCAACAAGTTACAACTGACATTGCGTGCATAATCAACCTTGAATGTCCTCAGTAGATAATTTTATATTAGATATTAAAACGACTAAATTATACATAAATAGTAATTACTTATATCCCCGCACAGAGTCGGACAGTCTATACGGGAGTTTGGGAGAATTCCTGGCGTGCCCGTGCCATGGGCGCCGCCAGCCTCGGAGCTAGGAGGTGCAACGAAAAGTCAAAAATTTGTTACAGTAGAAATAGCGCCGATGGCGATATTTTTTAGACACAGTGAAGAAGGTCGCGATTTTGGATAATAAATGTACCGAGAATAACGTCGCAGGCGAAATTTTTAAAGAAAAATTGGCGAAATCATGATGGTGTCTTTCGATAATAAATGTGATCCATATTTATATAAGTATAATGTGTAAGTAACGCCGTAGGCGAAATTTTTGTCATAAATATGTACCTACCAAAAAAAAAGGTCGATAATAATAAAACGAAACGTGTGGTAATAATGTGACTTTTTGAGAGGTTTTATTATTTAGTATGAAAAAGTAAATACCTATTCAAATATCTAAGAGGCAGTTGCCCCGTCTGCCCCACCCATCCCACCCCCATATCCACCCCCCCCCCCTCCGATCTAGCGAGCCGCTTTGGACGTTAAATTCCCCGGCCCATTTTTTTTCCTCCCGGTCCGACCCTAGGGCAGAGTCATGCGGTAGATTTTCTCTGTATTTTTTTATTTTTATTTTATGAGTCTACAAAAGAGCAAAAAGAAAAAATATGAGAGCACAAAAAGTATGATGCAAGGCTTTGAAATGCCGTCCCACAGACGTTTTCTGTTTTCAAAAAACATATGGGCGCCAATTAATATTTACATACTTGGAGCATAAAACAGCGCGATTTTTTTTTGTGAGTCTGACAAAAAGACAGTAGATTAGTAATAATAATAATAAATCTTTATTGCCATAATAATATTATTCAAATGGCGGATTTATTGCCATTGGCAATATCTTCCAACCGACCAAATGCGAGATTACATGTAGAAACACGACGTATGTACAAACGTACAATATAAAAAATAATATAATAAAAAACAAATGCATAGATGATATACCTATAACTAAAATTAATAAATGTAATAAAAATATATAAAACTAGCTGAGTTACCCGTGCTTCACAACAGCAAATTTGACTAAACAACCCGGAAAACTTTACAGGCTTGAGCTGGACAAAATGTGACTTAAGATTTGAACTTCTTTTCCAACGCCCTTTTATATGATACCACACACGACGCCACACAACCCTTGGATCCCCTCATTATCTTGACATCTCTTAGGAAAAACTTTTTCTCCAAAAACCGGCAACGTTAGAACACAGAGTATATTTATTACTTTATTTTTAAATATATGTAGATTAGGTATATAGGAAGGGAAGGGGTATAAGGAAAATGGTTTATTGGGCAACGTTGGTGGCAGAATTGTTTCGGGAGGGATAGAGATGCTTTCGTTTATTTTCAAAAGATTGAATAGTTAAAATCTGGTATCAATGTAACAAGAAGAACTTTCCATATAAAATACAAGCTAAGCGCCTCAAATAAAACTATTTAAAAATCTAAATTCAAAATTACTAGCATTACTATTACTATCTATGTTTGCATTTTTGTGTACAGATTAATAATTATCTATGTTTGCATTTTTGTGTACAGATTTGCTGGTAAATGTAATTCATTCATTTCTAAACAGACTAAAATTTATACACCTAGATTTTCATAGGACTGTTTCGTGACTATTTAGAGCCATCTGTGTATGGTGGGACAAAACACGTTACGGAGTGTTAACAAGACAGAAACTTTAGGTGCAAAATTTTCTCCACTTTTTACTTAGTAAATACATAAACCTCAATGTGTAATAATTTTATTTTCAATCGATTCCCAAAGATGGCGGTTTACCATAAAAATTATAACATTGTTTAGTTTTTCACGAATTTCCCAGCTAGATAGAGCCTCAAAACTTACAGAAGTAATGTATGTTTTTTTTTTACCTATTTGGACAATTAAAAATATTCAGATACTTACTGGTTGGGTTGGGTGAATTGGGTCGTGTAGAGAGAATGAACGATGAAAGGATAATATTAGGAAAATATACCTGGGAGAAAGAAGAGGTGTAAGGAAATGCGGCCGTCCAAGAACCACGTGGCTTGACCATGTAGACCAGATTCTCAAGAACGGACGTGTTCTGAGTAATAGGAATCGTAGAGTGTGTAATGTGTATGACGAATTGCATGAATGTGACGGAAGCCCGAAGTGTGTGTAAGGATAGGAAGGTCTAACGATCTTTTCTCTCTGCCTACTCCGCAAGGGATGAGGTGTGAGGGGAGTATGATTAAAATTTAAAATATAAATTCATGGATAAATAAGAGACACCCATTATGGTTAAACATATTTATTTTTTGTATAAAAAACATTAAATCCTATCTTAAAAATAAATCTTTATAACCACCGAAAATTCCAAAACAATAAATCTATAAAATAGGATTTTCATCGCCACATAGAATTACTAGTGCCAGGCTGACCTCTCACTGGCACTACAATACTCCGTTCAGGCACTTTTTTAATCTACTAGGTAAACTATGATAAAAATTTGTGAGTACAAATTCATAATAATTCCCATAATAATATTTTGGTTTCATTACTGCACACTTTTGTTTTGGTATTTTAAAAAATATTGCACATGTTTTAAAATGATATTAAAATTAATACCCGATCTAGGCACACAACAGTAATTTGGTATTGCGATGTACCTCATATTATGGGCACTAAATAAATGCCGCCTTTAAAGACTCAGTTATAAATTCTAGATCCCAATCCAGGCACTGAATTATACCCGTTTAAGTACTCAATTATGTATTAAGTAAGTACTTGGTCACTAATTGCGAATTCAGCTGATATTGGTGAAAAAATATATTATACCTTATGCAGGCATGAATTTCCGTTAGTTTTATACAGCTTTGGAAATATTCAACCAATTAAAATATGAGTAGATAAATTCTGAATAGCTCACTCAGAACTCCATACCTCACATAGGCACTATTAACAGTATTGAATAAAAACATTTATAAGGCGATATTGTGTATCAAATCAATGTAATGAGTAAATTTTGTTAGAATACCTCATTCAGGCACTATGGATATTATTGATTAAAAACATTTTTAAGGCGATATTGTGTAACAAATCAATGCAACGAGTAACAAATTTTAGAATACCTCATCCAGGCACTCGATACCTCATCCAGGCACTCGATACCTCATCCAGGCACTATGGATATTAGTGTATAAAAACAGTTTTTGCACTACTTTGTAGTGAGAAATTGTTTTTTTTTTCCTTAATACTGTAAAAATATTGTTGTACATTTTGGTGCGCAGGTTTAAGCTTGTGGAAGCAGTTCTTCCAGGGTGTATGTGGTGACAATCTTGTTGGCAATCTTCTTGAACATGTTGGATGTAGATCTCTCGATGTAGGGTTTCGAGGCTTTCAGGATTTCAGCTTTGTTTGAATTGATGATCTGGTTTGCGACTTCGCCTGAAAATAAATGAAAAAATGAACGCCTTATTTTCTCATTTTCTATTCAGTATTTTATTCTGGATTTCACCAACTTCTTAGGTGTAGCATAGCGAAAATAGGTATCACCTAATTCAAATATTCCATACAAATTTTGAATTAGATGGTTTCTATTTTCACTATTCTTCATCTAAAAAGTTGGTGAAATCCAGCATTAGAGTGCTTAATTTTGTGTCACTTATGGCAGAAAGTGCCAACGTTTGAAGACCTATAATATGCTGTCACTGGTAAGGCACAAAAATGGTATAAGTTTAAGTAGGTATAAGAGTAGGTATATGGTTGCAAAGTTAATTGCACTTGCAGTTAAAAATACTCACACAACACAGGTTAATAGCCTAATGAAAATTGCGCTTAAAAGAAGGTATTTGAGTTTGTGTATGCAAGCACGATATCTTTAAACATTCTGCATCTTCTTCATTCTCAGCCGTTTTAATTCCTGGACATATGCTCCAATGCTCCCCTTTGACTTTCCACAGATCCCTAACCTGGGCATGCTGCATCCACTTGCTTCCTGCGATTCGCCTCACATCGTCAGACTATATTGCCAGAGGTCTTCCTACGCTTCTTTTGCTTGTTCTATTTATAGTACTATAACATTTTTTTTTTAATCTTACCAATAGCAACATTTCCATTGTACAAGTTGGTGAGCTTGACATTGTAGTCCTGAATGTCAATGTCCAGTTCCACGGCAGTAAACTTCAAGTACTCCGCACCATCTCTTGTCTCTATGGTCGCTTGGAGGGTGACATCAGCAACGCACTTGGCTGGAAACAGGAGAATGAAATTAGAGTATTCTAAGAAGACACTCCCAGAGACTCCAAATCTTAATTGTTGTTTCTCAATTTTCCCTAGTAGGCCCTGCTTAAGACGGTTGGAATCCTCGAGTTTCCATAAAAAGGGGGAAAAAAATTTGAGAGACAGGATAAGAAATAAAGTGTTTCAAACAAAAGGAATCGTTTAAGGATAGGGATTTTTTCCCTGCCAACACTCATCTATGCGAGTGAGGCATGGACATGTCTGAAGAAGGAAGAATCAGGTATAAATGCTGTCGAGGTGAGATCGTTGAGAAGAATGTGTGGAGAGATAGAGAAAGGATAGGAAGTCAAATGATTAGAGAAGTGAGTGAATGTTAAACGGATATTGTGACTAGAATGAAAGTGAACAAGTTGAAATTTTGGGACATGTAGATAGGATGAATGATGAACGGATAAGAAATAAAATATGCCTAGGAGAAAGAAATGGTGTAAGAAAGCGCGGCTGTTCGAGAATTACATGACTTGACCATTTAGATCAGTGAGTTTCTCAAGGACGGACGTGTTCTGTGTAAAAGGAATAGTTGATCGTGTTCGACAAATTGCATGAATGTGGCTGAAGCAAGAAGTGTGTGTTAGGATTGGTGACCTGTTTTCACCCCACAAGGGATACGGCGTGAGGAGATAGAATAGAATAGAAAAGGAACAAAAAACGTAATCAATTAAATCATCCGGCAAATAATGCTTCAGATTAGGAGTGCTGGGTTCGAATCCCACCCAAGAAATGTGGATAAACTGAATCTGGACAGGAAACGCAATAATTTATCTGACGAATACTTTATATAAGCTTGGCTTGACTGATCAGAATTTTCTACTTACTGGCTGTAGCTGACAAGTCACCTCTGCCATGGATTGGCACCACAAGCAGTCTGGCATCAACATCATATTTGCCTTCGATGAAAAGACGAGGAATGGAAATCCTTGCTTTGATCTGGAGCTTGTCTAAGTCGACACTGCAATAAAATTTAAAAAAGATGGTAAAATCACAGCTGTTTTTTCTTTAGTTTTGGATGTTTTGAGTTTTCTATCAATTATAATCGACGATAATATCCTCACTCATCGATCATCCAACCAAATAACGAATCGTAGAGAAGTGAAATTTTGAAGACAGATTTTAATACAAATCCTTTCACTACGAAATGATTTTTGGTAGTTTTTTTCATAGAGGGTGAAAAATAGGGTTGAAAGTTTTTAAGAGTATATTTCGGGAACTAGATCTGATATGAACTTGAGATTTGGCGCAAGATTCTTCCGTAGGAATTAGTAACACCCCCGTTTTCACCAACTTTTACCTAAGAAGGAGACCCCTAAGAAATTTCCATACAAAAACAGACATAATATTCTATTTTTTGACACGCAGGCCTACCAACCACACCCTAATTCCATACAAAATGCAACACGCAACTCACCTACGTTAGGTGCCCAAATATCTCTGCCCAGGCTAGGTGAGTTGCGTGTTGCATTTTGTATGGAATTAGGGTGTGGTTGGTAGGCCTGCGTGTCAAAAAATAGAATATTATCTCTGTTTTTGTATGGAAATTTCTTAGGGGTCTCCTTCTTAGGTAAAAGTTGGTGAAAACGGGGGATAGTGTGTTTGGCCATTTTTCCAAGATTTTGTTAATAGGTATGAAGAAGGGCACAAAGAAAAATGTGTTATTTTTAATACATAATATGTTATACAGCATTCATTCTATCCTGTCTTTTTCAGGCAAAAACACTGGTTAGAATATTAATATTTCTGATGTTATTAATATTTATTTTACTTATACTCACTCCAAATATTTGATCTTGAAGTTGCTTGCTCCATATACTTTGACATCCTTACCAACTGCTTTGAAGAGGGCAGTGTTGCCTTGATCAACAACAAACTGGAAAAAAAATAACAGTCGGTTGTAGGTATATAAAAATGGTAAATCAAAAAGTTTTTCATCGGTTTCTTACAGATCGTTTCCTCTATCTTGGCAGCCGGCGGAGGTTAGCTGTAAGTGGGGTTCAAGATTGTATTGTTGGTAGCCCTGATTGTCGAACTTTGTCATAAGAGCTGTCAAAGGTTCGCAATATTCTCACACTGCATCTTTAACAAGTAACTTACAATGCCGAAAATATCACAGAATAGCGCTAAAGAAATCATTTTAAAGGCATTATAATTTTGTGAATTGGAAAAAGAAAAAAATTCTCCGATAATCCCTTTAAACCACCATCACAAGTTTGAAAAACAAAGTTGCTAGTTTATTCTAGCAATCCAAAAGTTGCAGGGGCGCAGGCAGGACAGAAACAAGTTCGCTCAAGTGATCGCCGACGTTGGGGGGACCCGACAGGACACATGAAGAAGAAGAAGAAGAATGCCGTTTCCTAAGCGTCGAAACGTCCATCCTGCGTCCTTCCCAAGGGAGTACACATAACGCTGAATTGTGTGTATGTAAATACTTCTAAATTCTGTTGAGGGGGAAACTAATGAAAAATAGCACCTAATAGACAGAAATAATGCGATTCAGAACCCTTGGATTGGATTCGCTAGTAACCTTAAATTTAAATCAATGTAAAGAGTCAAGTTCGGCCATAGGCTGAAATTAGCAAAACTGTATTTACTTAGGAAAAAAATGCCAAGAATTTCAAAGTGTTTTTTACAAATCGAAGGCCATATCTAATTATTCTATGGTTGATTGTTTATGGTTCAAAGTAGTAGTAGGTAGGTACTGACTTACGTAAATTAATATTTGAAAAAAGAATAGATACTACCAACATAACAGGTAAACGTCAAATTTGAACAAGGAAGTATTTTGTATTTTAAAATATCAATTATCGACAACAAAATAACGTAATTAAAATTAATACTATACGTGTCGGTTCGTCAAATGAGATTTTAGTTATCTATAGATTAGAGTATTATTTACATAATAGTCAAAACAATCATGACTTCACATCCTAGAACCGCTTTTCGCAGTCTTCCAAACGATACCAAACACGCCCTTCCAGGGCGCTTGGGTTCCATCAAAGGCGCCTCCCACCAAGAATTGACAGATTCAAAATTTGTAAAAAGATATGAGTTCTACTCTTGAAGCACTTTTGTGAGATACCAAACACGGCGGTATGCGGTGACTGGATCCTCTCGATCGCTCGGTGTCTTCCGAGGCTTGACCTGGACAAAATCTGCCTTACGATCTGAATTTCTTTTCCAACGCCCTTTCATACTATCGTACGAATACCTCCACACGACCCTTGGATCCCCCTAGAATGTCTTTACATAATTTTGTCTCTGGAGTAGGATGATCCAGTAGTGTTTTACAAAAACGTATTGTCACCGAGTTTACGTACGTTTTTTTAAGTTTCTGGTCTCTAATTAGTCAGGATTGATTAAAAAATCGATTGCAAGAATTGAGCACAGACGTGAAATCTAGGCGCCGCCTCTCTTGCAGGGTAGGCAGAAAGGACCGCCCTACCTTTACACACAATTCTTGCTTCCGTCACATTCATACAAATTGTCATAAAGGGTCTCGGGTTTCTCTCACTAAAAAATCGTCCATCTATTAGCATTTACCTAGTCGACATGATCAGTCTGGACTACGCTTCCTCACCCCTCTTTTTTCACCCAATTATATTTTTTTGTTATCCTTTCATCATTCATTCTCTCAACATGTCTTGTTCATCTATCTTTATTCTCTTTTATCTAGTCACTACGTCCATCTTACAGTCACTCATTTCTCTCTTACTTATTATCTATGTTGAGTCGACGGCAGACATTGCCTTTGCAATAAGTCCGCCATTTAGCATATTACTATTGTCTTGTTTTGTAACTCTTGAACATTTTTTTACTTAATTTTCTATTTATTTACGTATTTTTAATTATTTAAAGTTTTTTCAAGTCAATTGGTAAATCTTCCTTGCACAAAAAACTGGTTGATATTTGAAAAGGCGACAATACATTTTGACGTTTATTTATGTTTTATTTAAAACTATTATTTTCCTCAACTATTATTTATAACTAGCTGCAACTTGTCAAAAATGACGCTGTTTGCGGGGTAGGCAGAGAGAACAGACCACCAAACCCCATTCTTACTCGTATACTTATTATGTACGACATGTACGTCCATTCTTACTAATTCAATTCATAATTAAATTTTCTAAGTTCAGTATAAAGGACATTGCTTCTTGATTTTTTTGGGTTGAACCGTGTCTAGATAAACTTGATCGACGTTTCGACACTCCCACTAGCGGATTTAGGGGGAGGGGGATTTAGGGGGAGCCCCCCCCCAAAACCATGAGTTACAGTAGTATATATAGAACAAATCTAGGGGTTTCAGCCCCTTAGCCCCCCCCCAAAATGTTGAGTGACAGCACTTTTAACCACGTGACGACATTCAGCCCCAGTGTTGCCGTTTCTAGTGTTTTGAATACTAAACTAGTATTTTCTGAAAATCTGGTATACTGAATTCACCTCCTCCCCCCCCCCGCTCGACTAATTTTTAGTCGTCAAGGTCAAAAAATTTTAGACGACGACCAAAAAAAAAGGTCATCAGTTCATTAGGGCAGGACTCCCCCCCCCCCCCCCCCGTCTGCGATTTTTCCGCATTTCGATTCGTAACGGTCGTCAAAAAGAAATCTGTTGAAAAAAAATTTGAAACGGCAACACTAATTCAGCTCCCCCCCCCCCCCCCCAAATGAAATCCTGACACTCCTACTGGTTTCTTCCTCTGTGGACACTAGTAGGAGTGTCGAAACGTCGATCAAGTTTATCTTCACACTGTTGACCCGAAAAAATCAAGAAACAATGTCAATCGCACACCGTGAAAACCTTCAACATTTACTACAAAGGACCTCGATTATTTTATTATTCTCGCTATTCCTGGCAATATCAAAATTTTAGTTATCCTCCCTTGCTAATTGTGTCATTGCGAAGTGCAGACTACATCGTCAACACTAAGATTCGAACTCAGCACCTCCAAATCTTACCTCGGGTATAATGAACGGTTCTATTCCAGGTACTTTGAGCTCAGGGATCCCTTCAGCCAGCTTAGGTTTCAAAACCTCTATAGCATCCTTTACACAGCCTGTAATGGTTTCGGGGTCTCTCTTGCATACATCTATGTAGCTAGCTGTAAAAAAGGAAAAAATAACGTTCGTCATAAATCATAAAATAAACACTTATTGATTCACGAAATTTTCGCTAGATGCCGGTAGCATATATTTATTGGTGCAATGTGGAATATTAAGTCGAAATTGCAATACATTAATTTAATAAAAGGGTCGGATGTATATGGAACTATAACAGATATCTTGACAAGATTTGACAACAAGAGCTACCAACAATACATTTATGCAAAATGTCACTTGTAGATAACTTCCGAACGGACAAATTTACCTAATACCTATTAACCTACTTAATTCGTAGATGAGCTTAAAATTCACATATTTATTTTAATGGAACAATTTGTGTGTAGCAATCATATATTACATTCTAGGTAAAAAAATCAATAGATGGCGGTAGTATATAAATGAGGTGCATTGTGGAATAAGTATTTAGAAGCTGCAACATTAACAAACATTGTTGTATGACAATAAGGAAGTGTCATACAACAATAATACACTAATACAGCTTATTAGACATGATAATTTATTAATTTTAATATATTTAATGAGATGTGTAGTCACTGGAAAAATTATACATTCAATTAATTACAAAATTACCATCACAATATTCATCTAGACACTACAATATCATCACGGAATATCCCAATAATGTGGAATGGGATAACATAACATCACATTATATTTCAATAATGGAATAACCAGCATTTTTTTTTCTATATTTGAACATTACGATACGGTTTTGTCTTGTGGAATTAGGGCGAGCAAGACAGATGGGTTTATGGTGCTAACCGTAAATACTAGTTTTGCTCAAAGATATTTGGCATACGTTGCCCCCGAATTCGAAACAATATTGCACTGCGATAAGCTCGCCCTAGTGAACCAATGTTGTCATTGGGTGTCAAATAATTCTTCCGTCTGTCTTAGTACGGGTTCACGTTCAGTTAGGTTAGATCACATTCTATGCTATGTTATTATGATTCAATAGCATTTGACAAGATTCAACATAGTCATAATCACAAATGTTCACTAGGGAGAGCTTATCGCTTAAAAGTGATCTGTTTTAAAGCTTAAGCTCAAAAAGCACCAAACTATGCAGGTGAATAAAATGTAGAGGGTATAGGGACATTAAGGGGTAAACCCACCTCCACCCCTGGATGTTTCAGGATCTTCAGCTCCTATGTCATCCAGTCTTTTACGCAATAACATTTTTTTTCTCAAAGGAAGGCTCAAGGTTTGCTGGAAGGGTTCCCCTCAACAAACACCTCCCTGTACTACTCTGAACACCCTTAATGTTCCCTGGAGGAGACTCTCACTGCAAGGATCTAAACACTACTACATTTTTTCTTAGGACATACCTATTATCATTTTCAACTGTTATTATGAAGTGAAAATTGATGACAAAATTCCTTAGACGTCAGCGAGTAAATAACGGGTAATCGCTAGTATTGGCTATTTATATAAAATTCACGTACAAAAATATGCTATGTGCAAGAAATTTAAATATAAAATTATTTTTATATTGTTTTTATTTACATTTTGTTTGTCATTGGTATTACCCATATAAATATGAATGGGTACTTTATATTATTACAATTGACAGAGCATGATAACATTCAAAATTAAAGAAAAGTAACAAGACAGATGTACAAAATGCACACAACGATCCATGGAGAGACAGATGCTGGGTGTGAGCCTCAGTGATAGAATTAGAAATGAGGAAATCATATTGGAATAGATATTGGAGTAAAACTTGAGTAATTAGAGTATTTTCAATAAAAGTTAAAATCTTCAATATCTCGAAAACCGTTAGACTTTGGACTAAGCTAAGTTTGGCCCAAAAGATCCCAAATGACCCCTACTATCACCCTTTGAGATACCTGTATCCATCTATCAAACACCCTGTATTTATTTTTATGAACTTAAAATTATATACTACCCCAAACATGTCGACCCACTGTGCCAGTTCATTCAAATAACGGACCTCCCTGCTGACCGGTGCATTAATCATAACGTTAGTTCTGCCCCAAGGAGGGTAGAACAACATGTGCGAGCGTGAACCAGCATATGAGTTGAGTACGTATAGCTGATGAGCTCGACCATCACCTTTGACTTTGAACTCATCTCAATTAGATCCAGATTACTGAAATTATCTCAACAATAAACAATGAAAACAATTATTACAATTTAGTGTGACCTGAGCGAACAATGATTGCTAAACACGTATAAGCCATTATAAATGTAATTTTCTACCTAATAATTATCATACATCATTCACATGCAAGGTTAATGAGACACTACTGCCATCTGTGTATATTTAATGGAAGAATCTCTTGAATTCAGTACATCAAATATAATATCATATTCAATGTAATTTTGACTTATTTACCGAAAAAGGTTATAAAATTGACAATAACTATATCAATGATATTAAAGTGTCTGTACCCGGCGTAGCCCGGTGAACGAAGTAAAACAAAATAAGATGGTTGTTACTAAACACCACCTTTCAACGAAGGCGAAGAAATCTGTTTACAAAGCATTGAGAGGACGGGTATCCCAAAAACATTTCCCGCGATTTTAAGGTTCCAAATCGCATACACAAATGCTACACACACCGCTTTTTTTGGGGGATAATTTTTGCTTCATGAAAGAAACTTTCGGTCATTAATTATAAGTTTTACCGAAAACAATAGGAGTCTTTAAAAAAATCTGTGGTATTTTTCCCAATTTTTTGATACGAAAAATCTGTATTAACCCTATTTTTTTACAAAACTAATTTAGTAAAGTTGTCAAGATTCAAGATGTGAAAAATTATTTTTTAATTTGGCGACCTGCCTCCTCTTAATGTATGGCTGCGAAACCTGAGTCCCACACAGAATACACGTTAGGTCCTTAGAAAAATATTGCAAGAATTAAAAATACGGTGGTTCCACAAGTTTCAGAAACAATAACCTGAAGAGTGTGGGAAGATCACTGCTACGATGGAGAGATGACCTCGTAAAACATGTGGACGTCCATTTGGATGCGGGGACCCCAGGATGGACATCAAGGAATGAATGGGTAAAATAGTATTTGCGCATTCCGTGGACTGACATGGTCACCAACATCGAGGTGTTGCGACGGGCATGATAAAAAGGCTGTCCAGTATCAAGACTAGAAAAATGGCACATCGTTATGGAGGGGAAAATTGAAGGTAGTCCCGGCGTGGTGAGAAAGCAAATGTCCTGGCTGAGAAACATCAGACAGTGGACCGGAATCCAGAGGGTGGGGGAGTTGTTCCGGCTAGCACAGGACAGGGAAGCCTACGCCAGAGTGATAGCTGACGTCGGGGGGCCTGACATGGCACTTGGAGAAGAAGATACCTACTTATAGGTATATAAATAAATAAAATGAAACTCATCGTTGACAGCTTAGGTTGACGCTGTTGACAGTAATTAATCAATAATCATGTTGCGGAGGACGTCACAGTCAAAACACATGATTATGCCAATGACAACAATGTCCGGATATGTTTACTTACATTCCTAATAATACCTACTTATTATAAACTTATATACTTACTTAGGAGGCAGAGTGGCATGTATACCAAATTTAACAAATGAATTTAAATTTGAATTTAAGGAAGTTCAATTTAAAGGAAGCAGATATGTGCAGCATGTTCAAGACAAAAGTCTGTGTAATGTCAAAGGGGAGGCCTGTATCCAACAGTGGATTCAGAACGGCTGAGAAGAAGAAGAGTTTAATTTAAAAAGTGTTTGATTTCTATGTTTTGTCCATAGGAGTGCATCGCAGTCTCCCACGGATGAGAACCTTCGCTGGCCAACATCATTATGCATTCCTGGGGGCTGAAGTGGTTTAATTGAGTGGATAGCGAGCTAAGGTCTATCAATGACCATTCATTCATTCATAGACTTCAGCTCTCTATCCAGTCCATTAGGCCACTTTGCCCTCAGGATTGTATTATGATGTTGGCCAGCGGAGTTCAAAGGAAAGATAAAAAGGTGAATTATTAGTGAAAGGGATATAGAGATTTGGATTAGAGGTTTGAATTGAATGAAAGTTGATTGCGTGTGATCTGTTTTTGTTTTCTTTTTACTTAGTTTTGTTCTCTTTTCTCGGGTTGACTGTAAGATAATTGATCTTTTTAATATTGTTGTATTGTTTGTGTTTTTTTGTAAATGGCTTACGCCTTGTATGAAATAAATAAATAAAAAAAGCTATTTCTTTTTCAATAAGTCCACCCTTTAGCATACTAATATTGTCTTGTTTTGTAACAACTTCATTTGCGCCTAATAAAGATTTATTTATTTACTTAGTTCGACGGATGAACAAATTTCGCATAAATAGCGTCTTTCCGAATCAAGGAAAATAATTATTACCTATGTATTTTTAATTATTATATCTACTTATAGTATTCATGGGGTTAACTGGAAGAAATCGCAGTTCTGCGATAAGTTCGCCCTAGTGAACAACGTTTTATAATCTGTACTATGTTCATTTTGCATATTTATATGTGTTTGTTGTTTACTTTAAGTTTAAATAAATATGTATATGGGTATTGCCAAAGACAAACATAATAAAAACAAAAATACATAATATAAAAATAATTTTCATTTTAAAATTCTTGCACATAGTATATTTTTGTACGTGAATAATTATGTATATATTAATAGAAACACTATAAAGATGAAAAAACACACATTTTTTCTGTAAACTCTGTTGTATGAGATAAAATAGACTGAAATGAGGTAGAGCAGGCTCTTCATGAAAATGCATAATCATTATGTGGTATTATGTAATTAAGTATTAGATGTTTGATAATTTTGCGGTAAACATTATTTTTCAAGGTCATACCATCATACTATTTCCAAACAATTATGTCACAAAATAGTTAGTCGGTTGATATTACCTTAGAGGACACGAAACCTGGAGTTAGGGTCATTTAAGTTATTTTGGTATACCTATTAAAGCTCGGACCCAACTACGACGTCACGGTCGTTTCCCGCGGCGTCAAAATTCAAAATCGCGTGAAAAAATGTAAAAGTTAAAGTTTTTTCTTGGGGTTTATGATTTCCCTTTTTACGGTCTTTTACTAGATTTTAATGCATTTTATCAACAATTTTTTTCCGCGAATTTCGGGCAACGAGTTTCTGTCTTTTGGAAAAATGATCAGGGGTGTTTTACACATTCGTTTTTTTTTTAGAAATCTATAAGTACCTACAAGATATCAAAAGTCATATACAGTCATTCCCTAGACAAATGTTTAATGCATCTGCCCTATTTATTCCCAAAGCAATGTTTTTGAACGTCGGTACATGGTGGAAGTGCATTTTTAAGGTAAAATGAAACTTTATGTATTTAGTTTAAATAAATAAACATTCTAATGTTATTTTAATAGTTGTCTACAGTTTTCTGTCTTGATCGAGTTGTAGAAGATGATATAGGTATTTGGGTTTGTATAGACAACAAGAAAAAAATAAGCTCAGTTAAAAAAAAAACAGAACACACATGATTAGTTACGGAGTAAGACTTGATGGCAGCTGTCTCTGATTACCTCACATTGTGCCAAACACTTTAATGCTATGGATGGATGGGTGGCATAAAAATTAAAAAAAATACTTACGCAATGATTTCCCATATGCACTACACACAAAAACGGTGAGAAAAGCTACCAACGAATACATTTTTCAAAAACTTTTCTTAAAAAAAATTACGAACTTAACCAAACACCGAACTCCAATTGTAACTACTGGGTTTTTTGGTTTAATTGTTTTATTTTTCGAGAGCCCTAACTACACCGCTAGATACAAGCTAGAAGCTAGAAGCTAGAATCTTGTGTGATCCGTCTTGCTAAACACTTTTGTTTATATAAGAGAGAACGACAGTAAAAAATATTCACTTACCGTGATATATAATTGTTTTACATATCATGCGTCGTCAACCGTTGGACTAGGGGAATTATAAAGAGTAACAGATAATAATATTCGTTTTTTTCTCGATGTTTTTGACCCTCGGTACATGGTGGAAGTTCATTTTTAAAGTAAAATGAAAGATTATTAATGTTAAGTTTTAAATCCACAAAAATGACTTTAGATTACGCGACTATAGTGCTCGATGATTTGTACTCTCATCAACAGGCGATTGTGAATAAAGTGTTGATGATGAGGGTGCAAATCCTCGAATACTAGTCGCGTAATCTAAAGTCTTTTTTGTGGATGTTAATCTAAATATTTAATCTTTCATTATACGTTTTTTTATTAAAATATGCCCTTTGAAAATATGTGACATCTAACATGGACATCACCATCAGCTTTTCCTCCAGAAGGCAAAATGTCCAATGGGCTCATAGTGTAGCTAACCCAGTTTTGCACTGCTCATCTCATTATCTCTCTATCATCCTTATCCCATCTAAGGAGTGCTCCTCCTGCTCCCCTCCTTAACCTGATACCCTTTTTCAAAACTTCTTCTTTTTTCTGCCCAATATCCTTCCCTTAACCTGAAAATCCAAGTTTCTATTGTACAAAGTTCCTATTTTACAAACCATGTTACGTGTGGCTATGGTCAGGTAGACTCAAATCTGGTTATTTTCTTTAAATTATATAAGCTAGACATAACAAGTGTAATTAGCATCATACACAGACATTTTTTTTTATGAAACAATTAATATTCGTTATTTTTTTTAAATTTATCTAAATATACAAACGAATAACGATGTGGAAAGATGTTTAGCGATTGTGTTGATTTTATACATACATCTACTTACTCGCATTTTTCTAGGGAAAACATGTCTTTAACATCTTTCAAAATTTGTCTAATTTGAGATAAACATTTTCAAAGCAGAGAGACTTTAAATAAATAAATAAATAAATAAAATCTTTATTGATAAGAAAACATATCTTCCAAATGGCGGGTTTATTGCCGTAGGCAATGTCTGCCAACCAACCACTTGTGACATTAATTTGATATAGACATTACATACAAGTGTATGAAAAATAAGAAAAAATATAAATGAATATGAAAAAAATAATAATATATAGAATACTTATACATACATAAAAATACATACATACAACCTAGCGGGAAATGTCCTACAGCTGGTTTACGATCACTTTTATCCCCAGCACATAATAGAAGACATTAAAGATGGACTGACATAAAGGTTAGGTTAACTGAGAACGTCATCGCGAATAATATAATAGTCGCATGTATCTATCATTAGTAATACTCACTTTACCTTACCTACGTTATTCAGTGTCTAGTTCATCCAATGCCAAGAGTATCATATAGTGTCAGTACCTACTGGCTGAGTGGATGAAATGTCATCTGCAATGTTAGATTCAGTTTCCTTATTAAAGGAAAATCCTGCGGGCTTAAGGCCCTCCGCATCCCCGGGTAGCTCAGGCGCAATAATAGCGACCTCTTTACCAGCACTTCTTCATCCCAGGGAAACCTAAAAGCCGAGAGTGCTGTCAGCTTTGAATCTGAGACGACGTTATAAAATTTTGCACTGCAGCAGAAAAACGAGTAAACAGCGCCGCAGACCCATTTTTTAGGGGTGAGTTATAGGTTTTGGGTTAGTTGGAAGAGATCATGTATAGCGATAAGCTCGCCCTAGTGAGCGTTACTTTTATGTTGTATGTACATAATGTCCTTTTAAATAATAAATGAACAGTAATTTGTCGCGATAATACCAATACTAAACCTTTCTAGTCCAAGAGCCCGCTGCTTAATTTATGACGTATCTGTTTTTTGATCGAAATGTGGTATAAATGATAGCTTACCAATAGGGTATTACATCGCACTAGGGTTGCCTATCAAAATCCTGCCGCAACCCCCCTGCCCCCCCCGAAAAGGTCCCTCTTCGCGGTTTTTCGCATTTTATATGAATATGGTAAGAGATAGAAGAAAGTAGTCAATGACAAAAATAATCCTTGCTAAATTCTCCACAAAAAATGTTAAGTCAATTTTTTCGTAGAACTAGCAGTTTACCCGCAATGGCCGGTCCAAAAATTCATTTAAAATACAAAAAAAATGTATTTAAACTAAATTGGTTGAAAATTGATAAGAGCTACAGGAAAATAGTCAGAGAACGAATTAATTACCATAGTCTTAGCTACAAAACGAGCTAAAACTTATGTTCATACATCTAATAATTTCGGAGTTATTACAATAAAACTCAGTGACGAAAATTCTTAAAATTTAGTTTTTCATAAAATAACCAGTGATATAGCGCCGCAGGCCAAAATTTTTTTTCCATAAAATGTTAGTAGGTAATAATGGGTGGAAGAATGTGAAAGAAAAAAAATCAAACTTTTTTTTTTATTTTTTCAAAAAATATCCTGTTTTTTGACCGGCCATTACGGGTAAACTACTAGTCCTATGAAAAAATTGACTTAATATTTTTGTAGAGAATTTAGCAAGGATTATTTTTGTAATTGACTACTTTCTCCTATCTCTTACCATATTCCTACAAAATGCGAAAAACCGCGAAGAGGGACCTTTTCGGGGGGGGCAGGGGGGGTTGCGGCAGGATTTTGATAGGCAACCCTAGTGCGATGTAATACCCTATTGGTAAGCTATCGTTTATACCACATTTCGATCAAAAAACAGATACGTCATAAATTAAGCAGCGGGCTCTCGGACTATTCCTAGATGATTCACAACAAATAGAGTATTCTCTCAATAAATACATAAAATACTTTTACGTATTTTCAACGAGTTTTCAAACATTTTCGCAGCATATTTAGCGTGAGAACGCTTACTCTAGACAATATTTTCTCAACATGCCTAAAATTTCTGATTTCCAATAAAAATGCCTGCAATTTTAAAACATGACCATTAAAGATTGTAGTCCGTGTCTGTAGTAGGCACTTTTTGTCGTAACCACATTTATTTTTTATATCATTAATTTCATAATTCGTTGTTTACGTAATTTTCTACATGACTAAAGGATTAAATCACTCGCAGACGAGTGGATGCCCTGTGAGATAAAAAAATCTAATAAAATCAACAAAGAATAGTAAAATATTTCGTAAAAGGAACAAAACAAACAATAAAGAAATAAATTAAAAAATAGATAAAAAAAAACTACAGGAAACCACAGATAGAGATGACTTTGCTAATTTACCCAAATTTTTTCCTCTGGGGAACATAGGGAGATCATCCGAAGGTCAACCATGGCTTGCATAAGTCTGAACAAAACAAGTGTCAAGACATGGGCACTTTTGGGCTTCCTGGCGGGCCACTGTCGGCTTAGGGAGCATCTCTTAAAGCTGGGACTTGCAGATTCCGCGAAAAACAAGGGAAAAACTTCTCGTAATTTTTTAACAGCCTGGCGATGCTGTATGGGACTTGAAATGACTTAAATGGCATCAGCAGATTCTGCAAAGAGGAGTCGGGAAGACTCCTTATAATCACCTTCTAGCAGACTGTGATGCTGTGAGATACATGAGGATGAGGACTTTGGGCAGGTACAAAATAGGGGTGGAATCATTTCCCACCTTTGACCCCCTCAGAGTGTTGGACTTCGTAAGATATCTGGGACTCAAAAAGGGCTGTCTCTGGTCTCTAGAATGACATACATATTGGGTTAGCTGGAAGATATCCATGTATAGCGATAAGCTCGCCCTAGTGAGCATTACTTATTATTATTATAACTATGTGCTATCGCTGATAAATTATTTTAAAAATTGGATTTACCGGAAAATTTATACATAAAAATGCAAAAATCGGTAATTATTAATACTTGCAATATTGTAAGACGATTTCTAAATACTGATATTTCAGGCACAATGCTGTTATTTTAGACCCCGCGTTGAGCCTAATCCTGTGATATCCGTGATATCTGGATAGGTGAATTTTTCCCAGTATTAGGCTGATGATTTTATATGTGAATCATGAATGATAATATGTAGACTTCTCTGGCTGATAATACTGAGAAGTGTGTTGGCAAAGTCATGCTCCGCGTATATAAAAAAATAATTTAATAACAATCATTAAGAAAGCAATTAGAAATAATGTTTTTAGAATAATATATTAGTATCATATAGATGTTATCACTTTCGTTTGGTTAGCGTTCATCTTCAAACCGTTCCTAAGCGTAAATATTATAAAAAATACGTACGTAATTATTAAAATTATAACTTATTTATAATAAAACGCAATGTTTGGCCTTGGAATCTGCGGTATTGGTTTAGGTAAGTACTTATCTATATAATAAAAAAAATGCCCATAATTTCTCACAATGGTAATAATTATTAGAAAAATAGTTTTTTGCTGCTCGACCAAAACGTGGTCAAGTATTACAGGGTTTTCAATTATTTTTTTGTGAGAACTATGTAAATTTTATATTTCAAAAAAAGGATCTGGGCTTGCATACACAAACCCAAATACTTTCCTGCACACCTTGCACTAGGCTAAAAGCCTGTATCCCAAAGTGTGGAATACATCTAATATTCTATAAAAAAAATATTAATTTGATATATGTATGTATACCTAAATTATTTTAGCCAATTGAACTGGACTTACTCGCATCTGCATTGCACAGACGGAAATACATTACAGTTTTTTCCTCAACAGAGACGAGAGGCATCTTCATTAACATAATGCAGCGTTATGTGAACTCCCTTGGGGAGGAAGCAGGATGGGTGTTCCGACGCTCACGAGTCGGCTTTGGTTGGCTTAAGTGATCACTTTATGCCGAGGGCAACGTTCACCGCTTCCACCACATACTGCTGTCAACCTCGTTGATGAAGTTTTTTACTCCATTGAAGATATGTTGTATAATTGATTTTTATGTATGACGAAATGTCAATCAGAGCCCTTTACACTCTGATTGGCATTGATCTGATAATGATTATTGTTTTTGATATTTTGTTTGATAATATGCTATAATATTGTAAAAATTGACGAGTCCAGGTGCCCGAATGGGCCTACGGACGATAAAAAACAATAAAACAATCGTGTAATTTTTTGAAGTTGTATAATTATTACAATATGCTACAGCTGAAAACATGGCATTTTGGTAACTGTGAAATTCTAACCTGATTTTTTATTCTGAAAAGCCATTTTTATTTTATTTTATTTTTATTTTGCCACAGCCAACCATGTGTTATGTAAGATAATTATTACAGCTGTTATTACATAAGTAGGGAGGTCCCTATTATGCAAGAAAATTTGTTATTCTCATTATTAGCTACTAGTGTTTTAAAAGGGCTGCTAATCAGGATAATATAATATTGTCAGTTTATTCACGGTTTTTTTTTTGGAAAAAAAGACTTCACCTAGTGGCATAATGATTATTCAACAGGATCCTAATAGTCCGGTGCAAATAAACACAAAACAGCCATTCGAGGGAATAATAAATAAATAAATAAATCTTTATTAGCCACGGGAGCCACCAAAGAGATGGACTGACGACATTGTCCAAATCGCTGGAGGAACCTGGATGCGGAAGGGTCAGAACAGAGACGAGTGGAAACAGTTGGAAGAGGCCTATATCCAGCAGTGGAGGGAAGAAGGCTGATGAATAAGACGACCAAAGAAGAGCTACAGACCAAACATAAATAACAAATCTCATTAGACAGATAAGTATGCCAAAGGGCGGACTTACTGCAAAAGCAATGTCTTACAGTCAACCCTATCTCGTGGGGTAGTCTAGATTTGTTTCATTCTGTATGTTTTGTGGGGCTGAATCCGAATCCGAGGTTTGCTGGATTTATCGACAAGTTACTTTTTCACCTCTCTGTGAAAGACGGCTTCGTTGGCATCGAGAATAAGGCCATATTTTACCAAATTTTGACATATTTTACCATATTGGAATTAGCAAACGTGGAGAAAGTTTTCAGGATAAATTTTATTTAAAAATATAGCGAAATGTTTAAACATTTCCAGCCTAACCAATTTTTTTCAGAACGTATCATTTAAAAAAAAAATACGATAGCACACACAGGTTCTAAGCGTTTTATTTTACATATTGATTGGGTTTTTTCGTTGTTACAAAAAAAACGCTAACCTCATCTCAATCAAATTAAGAAAAAATTGATGAATCTGTCATTTTTTATCCTTGGCACCACAACTTCGATTATTTTTAGATACAGGATAGATACATTTGTAATTATAGTATTTTTTTATTTATTTTCCTTTTTCTTATAGATGATAATTGAGTAAAAATCGTTCTACGTTGAATTTAAAAAAAAATCTATAATAATAACGTAGATAAGCGACCAAGTTGATTTTACCCTTTGTATATAAAAAGGGGAGCTAATATAAAAAAAAAATATCCACTAGAGTCACTGCGTCTTACCTTAAACATTTTATCAACCAAATTACAGCATTATATCTAACAAACTACGGGAATAATCTCAAGTTTCAATTAATTTTAGAGGTAATTTTAGATTTATTTTTTTATGGAGAAAATTTACACAAATCAAATTTCTCCCCACTAGAGTGACTTGCAGCATATCTTACATTTATCCATGTGTTAAGTCTTAGGATGATATCTTTAGTATTAGCTGAGTCTGAGTACTTTTCCCTACGTAATTTTAAAAATAAAATAAAATAATCTTTATTGTACTAAAAAATAATCGTACAATGGGCGGACTTATTGCCAAATGGCAATTTCTGCCAGCCAACCCATAACAGAGATTAAATTGAGATATACCTAATTATAATAAGTACCAAAAGGGTACCTTAACTTAACAATAATTGAATACTAAATACATACACAATTTTCGCATTTTTAATCTATTTGTACGTAGGGTTATCCATGTTAACCATTTTTTATCTATCTGTTCTCTCAGCCGTGCTCCTTACGGGACCGACAGAGAAGACAGAACACCAGACATCCCTATCTTTAACACACTGCTTCCGTCACATTCTTGCAATTAGTCATGAAAGCTCTTCGATTTCTTTTACGCTTTTTTACGATTATCTATCTATTATAATTCCACACAATTCACGTAATCCATTGTTGATTCACCGACACCTTTGTACGTTTGATTAAAAACAACAATAAGTTAAAGTAGTTACCCAACTAGTATTAAATTCTTCAAATATTATATTATTCTCAATGCGTAAGCCAAACATTGTATCGTAGTGGGAATTACCTGGACGAATAACTCGACGAAAAACCCTACATCGAAATTCAACGGTCGTTCCAAGTTTCAACAAATTTGATCCCAATGAGTAATCATTTGTATCTGGGTACTTACCCAGAAATATTTAAATGCGTGTCCAAATTTCTTTGCAAGATCCTGTTTGGGATTGGCTGGGTTGATCTGGGAGAGTTCACGACAGCATTGGGTAAGCTGGTAATCCTAAATCCATGGTTAAAAAATAAATATAGAGACATCTGTGTTAAATGGTCGCAAGTTGAACACCATAATCGTGAAACAACAGATAATTTCTTAATAAGTATTACAAATGCAAGAAAATGAGTTATGAAACCTCTTAGATAAACTCTGTTAGACTTCCGAAAGATGGCGTTTTGTAATTTGATGAACGAGCTTTTAAATTGTTTGTAATAATTAAGATAGAAGGCCGTAGAGGGGTCGGAAGGAAGCAGCTATCCCAACTTCGAAAAATTCTTCAGTGGACCGGAATCAGGACTCTGGAGGAGCTGTTTCGCAATGCCCAGGACAGAGAGGCGTTCTCCCAAGTGGTCGTCAACGTCGGGGGACCCGGTAGGAAGCATAGAGAAGAAGAAGAATAATTAATTATGATAAAACAGAGTACATGTTGCCAGGTGCCAAGACTCCAGATGGACCAAGAAGATAATAGAATGGCGGCCAAGAACAAGCCGAAGAAGCGTCGGCAGAACCCAGGCAAGGTGGTCCGACGATATCAGGAAATGTGCCTGTGGTGGATGGATGCAGTGTGCCCAAGACAGGGAGCTGTGGAGGACCAAAGGCGAGGCCTATGTCCAACAATGGACCTAAGTGGCTGCAGAAGAAGAAGAGTGCCCTATATAGACTTCTAAACCGTTTATCCGATTGAGACGAAACTTTGAGAAATTGTTGTGCTTGCTCCAGGGATGGTTTGTAGGGGGGTGGGGGGTACGAGAAGGGGACACGAAGGGAGGGAATTAGGACCGGCCACGGAAGATGCGCAGATCTAATGCATCAATAGGGAGTTTTCCCCAAGCCCCGACTGTGAATGTGGTCGCCGCCAGACGATGGGCCGTATAGTTGAGGGTCCAATTTTTTGTTTCGAGCGCGGTCTAGCTGAAATCCACGAGGTCACTGTTGACGCTGCCAATTGGCTAAGAAATTTACCTCTAAATTTTTAATTTCCGGGTCTTTTTGCCATATGCATTAAAAAAAATACAATTCCAACACTAAGAAAGACGGGTAGGATTGCGAGGAGAGGAATGACGATAGGATGAATTAGGGGACAGCTGCTCTACAAATGCATAGACAAATACAATGTACCTAATGTTTTTAAACCTTCAACTGAGTTTAGTGAGTAATATTTCGAGAAGGTATAAGGTCTCAACTCAGCATTGCGTACTCTTTTCAAAAACAAACACAAAGCCTTCATAATGCCTAACATGATTATAGACCTCTGAGGTTATGTAACCAAATATTACACTGGTAATGAATCTTCACAGGGTGTACCATTAACTGATGCACTGCCACCTAGAATCTTTCTCTAGCCATGCTGTAGAAATTTGAGACCACTTCGTTTTAAGCGGCGTTGCCATCACCGTCGCTAAGGAAATGTATGGAATAACAGTCCCTTAACAACGAGTATGATGGACCACGTATTATATTCTGTTAGGAGATTTGACAGGAGTAGTGGTTCTGTTTGATCATTATGCTATGTTGCCAACTGTTACAGCATGGCCAGAGTACCTACTCTAGGAGGCAGCTACTGATGTCATCTGAGAATAACACGATTCTCCTTCTAATTATGGAAGTCACTCCGGCGAATACTTCCATGTTCTGTGCCGCCGGAAACAGGTCATCCACATGGCCGTAGACAGAGAGGGAGTTTTAGGGTTTCAAATCTCCCCGAAATTCCTTAACCAACCCACCGTTTTATGCATAGGAGAAATGAATCACATACTGATATTAATTGCCACATTGTATTTTCATCATGTCATGAATTTTGAATAATTATTGCGAAAATCCATTAAATTAATCAGAGTTGTTTCCTTGAAAAATTTTGCCTGCGGCGCTAATCTAATTGAGGCTAGGTCTTGTTCACAAAAAAATAAACTGGACTTTTAAACGATTCTGTTTTATCTACCTTCTCATGAAGATTTTTCGCCTGCGGCGCCAATCTATCCCAGAGATACTTCCGCTTGCCTAAATAACTACTAGAGACTAATGATCGAGGTTCCATCTGAGTGTAAAAGTTATGGATTTGAAATTTTCTTCACAGTTTTCTCAATATTACGGTCCTATCGTCATTCATTCTCTCAACATGCCCTGTACATTTAAGTTTATTCACTTTCATTCTAATCTAACAACACCCGTCTTTACAATCCAAGAAACCCTTTTTTTCAAAAACTTAACGAATTGTATTTATTGGTAATTTTCAGAATCTTCGCTGGTCTATGAAATGGTGATGTTTTTTTTTGTATGTATGTATTTGTTGTGTTGACTGTATGGTTTTTAAGATAAAATAAAATAAAAATAAAATTATGAAGCACCATGTATATAGGAACATAAATTATATTTGATGTGAATGATAACAGGTTGGTATTGTCAATAACAGTGATTCGTCACAGACAAAATGTCGCTATGTTATTTGAATACTAATTAGCCTACAATACACGAGTAGGTAGGTACATCATCTGTTATTTATAATAGGTATTTGGTATTGTGTTATTTTTAAAGTTGAATCAAGTCAAGTGATCATAATAAGAGGAATATAGACGTGTGTGGATGACGAATTGTATGAACGTGACGGAAGCAAGGAGTGTGTGTAAGGATAGGGAATTGTGTCCCCTAATCTAAAAATCTTATGCAGTATTCTTACAACAGTGTAGAAGAATTAAGTATGAATATTGTGCGGCTTACGACCGACCTCGGCTGGCTTGAGTGATCACTTTACACTCGAGAAACATTCGCCATTTCAGTTCACCCCGGCTGGGATTCGAACCTAGACCTCTGTCTCTATTATAGTAGGGATCTTATCCACTACACCACGAGGAGCGACGGCTGTATTGTCGAATTCCGTATACATTAAGTTGCCATTGCTACAAGGGAGAGGGTGGTATTTTTTATGCACACTCGCCATCCGTTTTTGCTAAGCCGAAGAACACTGTTCACAATCAACTTTGCTAGATGGCAGGAGAGGCAACTAAGTACCATATTTAAGCCCGACAATGTTCATCCTTAATTCTTCTACACTGTTGTAGGAATACTGCATTGTATGTACTACGGAATGTAGAAAAATCCAACACTTGACAAGGATAATTTGTAAACCAAAAAAATATTCTAGGGATAATTTTTCGTCCATCAAAAGAAATCAACGCGTGGTCATATTTGGTACGACATCATTGAATTTATTATAACATGACAATAATAAGCATGAAGTAAGGAATCTACATGGGCGTCGTCAGAAGGGGGAGATCAACTACGACTGTTACATCTGTTACCAAAAATAATGAGTTTTTGTGGCTCCCCTCATCATCATAACACCTCTCAACGTCTCCAAATGGTATGAGCTGTAGAAAATGTGACCTAAGATCTGAACTCCTTTTCCAACACCCTTTTGTACGATACCACACCTGACCCCACACAACCCTTGGATCCTCTCATAATCAAGGCACCTCCTAGTAAAATCTTTTTAAAAAAAATGGCGGCGGTAAGACCTAAAGCAAATCGGTATGGATGTTTTTGTGAATTTTCACAGCAGTCTATCGTAAATTGGAGGAGTTATGCGAACAATTACAAAAATCAGACTTTTCTTTACATATATATAAATGTACATCAGCGTTCATTTTTCTATAGTTATACCTATTATACTACATATGAACCTACATAAAAACCTATATTTTTAACATGCGTATGTAAGCATTGTAAAAATATACCATGAATTACTATGCATGTAACAACAATGTATATATATAATATATATATAACTAGGTATATAATAGTTCCATAAATAATATAGCATACCTTAGAATGATATAACACTAAAGCATTACCTATCATGGAAACATCAGAGCCAGATCTAGGCGATTTACATTTGGAGATACTGCCTGGAGCGTCAAAAAATCATGATGAGTTATGTGGTATTGACGCATTTCACTTCATGTTAAACATTACTTTTATCGAATAATAGCATTATATTGTATCTAACAAATTACTGTGAAAAACACACAATTTTTTGATATTTCTCTACTTGAGCCTAGATAATCCACCTAGGCCTAAATAGGTATATTTCAGTGAGTCACTTTTTAATTTTTTATCAGTTCTTCTTCAGTAACATACTGAAAAATTTGTTTTAAAAAAGTGAAAAAAAAAAATGAAATGCAAGGTGACAATTATACTATCTATGTTTAAAGTGGGAGGAGTGGGAAGTGGGTAGCGAAAAAGCTGGAAGTTGCAGCTTGGGACTGTTAAATGCGAAGGTATGTGTTAATAAAAGAATATAATAAAATGAGTGAACCGGACGAGACAAATTTATTGCAACCACTGATTTACAAATAACATGTCACAACTATTAAAAGTGCAATGATTTCAATGTTGGCATATTGGGGAGAACATTTTCCAATATGGCCAACATATATTTTTATGTTTTTAACAGGACAATCTCACGAGAGAAGAGGAAAGCTGTGGAATTTGGATGTTAATTCCTTAATTGATTTATTCCAGAATGAAACAAATTATTTTATACAGACACACACTCGAACTAGCCCCAGTACAGGCAATACAGTCTAGTCAATCTAGTGAGGCAATACAGTCCAATATTTATTTTTCTCATTTTATAATACCTGAAGAGGACTACGTCCAGCAGTGGAGGGAGGATGGCTGAAGAAGAAGAAGAAGAATACCTGATGACTGTTGGTAATAAAATAAAAACAATAATATTTCCTAGGCCTGTCCCCGATGGTGTATCACTGTTTGCCTTAATTATAATTGATGATTAGTTATGGCAGTAAGTGAGTATAGGTTAAGTTAGATATAGGCACCTACTTGCTACGTATTATTATAAGGTACGTACCCACCACTACACTATAATAGTTTTCAACTTCAGCCCAGCTACTGAGAGGACCATGACCTACAACGGGCGCAATGTACCTAGCTGCGGCCCATGCACTTATTGCTTTGACTGGTCACTATTAATAATTATACTGCTACATATATAATATTTGGTTGACTGTAAGATATTGCGATCTGAGATCACTCGCAGACGAGTGGATAGCCGTAAAGAATAATAGAATAGATATTGCGTTAGCAATAAGTCCGCCTTTTGGCACACGATTGTCTTATTTTTTGTAATTATTATGCATTTTTGTTTTGGCTAATAAAGATTTATTTATTTGTTTATATTTCTAGCTGAGTTACCCGTGCTTCGCAACGGTACGGTGTCTGCCAATGGCTTGCGCTGGACAAAATGTGACCTCTCAACGTCTCCAAATGGTATGAACTGTAGAAAATGTGACCTAAGATCTGAACTCCTTTTCCAACGCCCTTTTAGACGATACCACACAACCCTTGGATCCTCTCATCATCATGCCACCTCCTGGTAAAAGCTTTGTTTTTCAAAAATGAAGACGATAAAACCTAGAGCAGGTTGGTAGGAAAATTTTTGTGAATTTTCACAGCAATCCATCGTAAAATGCGCGAGTTTTACGAACTCTTACAAAATAACGGACTTTGTTTTACAAGTATAGATAGATACTATACTTACTTATTACCATTATGTGTTATTTTACCATCTATCATACTTGTCAACAAGCATTTTTGGTATTTTGGCATTTATTTTTGTTGAATAGACGTTTTCGTCACATAGTTAATAAAAAAAAAACAAGATAGTGTCAAGCACATCTCTCGCTTCCCATCACGTTCATAACATTCGTCATACATGCTCTACGATTTCTTCCACTCAAAACACATCCGTCCTTGATCTGGTCTACATATATGGTTAATATTAAACATTTCAATTAATTGATATTCATTTATTTATTTTGCATTTAGGACTTCGCAGTCAACAAAGAATTCTACTGAAAAGACAATATTTTCACCTGTTCAGCTAAACCTCCAAATACTGGTTAAGAGAATAAATAAACGAATTCAAATGATTCCAGTTAAATAAATAGATTTTCCTCATTCGCCATAAAACAGGTTCGTTTATTTAAAAAGAAATCGATCTTTTTTTGCCTCTAAATACGTAAGCCACGTAAGTACAGGTATTTATGTATCTTTTTCAATGCCTTCTTCTTTCATTGTCCTCGTCTACGAGTGATACTATAAACATGAGATAGGTAAAATTCTTGCGGTGAAGTTTACTGCGGTGAAATTACCATATACAATTGCCCGTATAATTTCGTATTTACATACATACTCTCATATGTATTTACATGGAATAGTGGGGTTGAAAAATAAGAGTTGCGTATGGAAACTCAGACTTTTTATCATTTTTTATTTATTTATTAGGTATAGTAAACAACAAAAACATACAAACATAAAAAAATGGACACAGTACAGATTATATGTAAATCGTTGTTCACTAGGGCGAACTTATCGCAGAACTGAGATTTCTTCCAGTTAACCCCAAATTGAAACCCATTATTGAAATAGATGGTTCTAAGATTGAAATACACAGTTCTATAAAAAGCTCAAAATGTCTATAGTTGACTTAAACGCGATTCTTGCTGAGAGCGACTACATATTGTATATGAAAAACAATATCAACATTGGCTTCTGTCTACGGTCTACGTATTATGTTCTTGAATGGATAACGTCAAACTACATACTTAGCTGAACTCTAAAATCCTTGGAGCTGTATTCTTCTATGGTAGGTGATACTAATTATTTATTCAGATACGATTCAGTTCAGAGGGAACTCTTCAGAGATACGGTTGTGCTCTTACGGCACACTCTGATCAGTCACAATAATTCGGAATTCAAAATTTTAAATATTCTCAAAAATTCCTCTCTGACCGAAGATTCTGATTTTTATTGCATTACGTAGTATAATTGTTAAAAGATTTTTTGTTAATTTTGAACAATTTAGTTAAAATGTATAACATTTTTGTGTCTGTTATAATTTTTAGTGTATGCAGTTTATCTGTGGCCAAGGAAATTCGTAAGTGAAGCTGTTTTTTTTTTTTTTTTTTTTTTTGCAAGTTGGTAGCCGTGAAATTATATTTTTTTTTCAAAAACATTTCTGTGTCTTTATCGTTCGAAATTGCATACACGAAATCGTGGACTAATACTGCGGTTACTTGCAAATTAAATATTAGGAATATTTTTTTTTACCTTTTTTGATGTGGGTGTTTTTAAAAGATTTTATTTAAGTTCACTGTGTTGTTTTTTAACTAAATACCTATTATATTTTTTATGTATGTGCGCAAATCTTGTACTCGATTTTTCCACTATTTCCTGACTACTTATAGACCTGAAACATTACAAACTTACGTAAACTTGGTGACAATACGATTATGTGACACATTGGATCAGCTTTCTCCAGAGAAGAAAAAAAATGTAAAGCGTTTCAGGGGGATCCAAGAGTCGTGTGAGGTCATGTGTGGTATCGTATGAAAGGGTGTTGGAAAAGAAATCCAGATCGTAAGTCACATTTTGTCAAGTTCAAGTCTTGGAAGACACCGTGCGATCGAGAGGATCTAGTCAGATCTAGTCACTGCATACTGCCGTGTTTGCCATCTCATGAAAGTGCTTCACGAGTAGAACTCATATCTTTTTACAAATTTTGATTCTGTCAATTCTTGGTGGGAGGCGCCATTGGAATTAATGAATCCAAACGCCTTGGAAGGGCGAATTTGGTATCGTTTATAAGACCGCGAAAAACAGTTCTAGGAGGTGATGAAATAAAATCTTGATTTAAAACGAAATCACAGGACTTCTTGGGATATATCGTAATGGTATAAAGCAGTTAGTACCTAGTAGAAGTAGCAATGTCTTACAAGTCATCAAACATGATATTGATAATCTCGACGTTTTCGACCGTTGGTACTTGGTGGAAGTCCATTTTTAAGGAAAAAAATTAAAAACTAAATATTTAGATTAAAATTCACAAAAAAATTACTAGCTTTCGCGACTAGTATTCGAGAATTTGCACCCTCATCATCAGGCGATTGTGAATAAAATACTTCACAATTTTTTTCCTTAAACATGATATTAGTGAAAAAAGAGTGTAAACTTGGTGGCTTAAGAACGAATCATTTTAATTCTTTTGAATATGTCATTAGGACTGGTACCTACTCACCTAATTGCATAGTTAACTATATAATAGTTAGGTACTAACAAGGTATGGTACGCAATAGGATCCTACTTCACGTGAGTCGTTCGTGAAAAAAATCAGTTCAAATAAGCGAATCTATCAAATGAATTGTTTCAATTACGACAATAGTGGGAATTTAAATTAGGTAATTAAAGAATAGATGTAGGTAAAAACTAATGGTGTATGATAATTTATGTAAGTTGTGGACACTTCTAATTGGAGGGTTGACGCGTTTCTCATTTTATGTTTGTTATTGTGTATGTATTGTTAACTCTCTGTCAGTGTCCCTTATACGTTAAATAAAATAAAAAATGTTAGATGAATCATTCCTAGAAAGAATAAAAAAACGTGGATGTATTATTCCTCCATAATACAAGTTTGAGACCCGCAATCGATCAAAAAATTGACTTTTTTTAAAGCAAACGCGATAAAAGTGTTAAATGTTCCGTTAAATCTTTTAAGACTTAAGGAATCATTTACTCATTCCCGTTCAAGTCCATCAAGAAACTTCTTAAATCCTCAAATAAAATTAACCGAATGATTGACTGATTCATTTTTGTTAAATTGAATCAAATGAACCGAATCTCAAAAATGAATCATTAGTTACCAGTTCTACAGCTGAATCATTCGCTACCAAGTCCTAAACATGACATGCTTGTGGGTGACAGCTGAATTATGAATTGACTAATCTTATATCTATAGTTGTTGTCTGTTTTGCACTCATCTCTGTCTTCTTCTTCTTCTCCTGGGCATTATTAATCCCACATGGTGGTGGGGTCTGCCTTTCGGGTCTTTCGCCGCCACTTCGCTCGATCTTGCGCATCTTCCGGTGTCACGTCGCTCTCGCTCATATCCTGCCTTACCACCTCATGCCACATACGCTTGCACTTCTCTCTGTAATAAAATAAAATAAAATAAATAACTAGTTTAATCAACGAATTCAATGAGTCGATTCGTTGAATAAATCAAATCTCGGAAAAGAATCGTGTATTACCAACTCTAGCGACTAGCATAATCCGTCAGTTTACGCTATTTGGAACAATTTGCTTAGATAATTATGGCGTTTACTTGCTTAAACTGGGCTAAATTATGCATTAATTATAAATAAGGATAAAGTTGACTTATTAGTGACGGTTTAAGGTAAGTTCGACTAAAATCAATTGGTCTAAAATCAATTGGTCTAAAATCGATTCGTCTAAAATCGATTTGTTTAAATTCGTCTAAAATCGATTAGTTTAAATCAATTCGTCTAAAATCAATTCGTCTAAAATCGATTTGTTTAAATTCGTCTAATATCGATTTGTGTAAATTCGTTACTAAATATGCTTTGGAACAAAATATAGTAGCTACATTGAACATTTATCTAGGGAATGACCGTAAAAGATTTTTTAAATTTTGTATAGGTTTCTCAAAAAAAAATATTGAAAAACACCTCTGATCTTTTTTCCGAAGGACGGAAACTCGTTTCCCGAAAGTCGCGGAGTAAAATTTTTTTTTGCACTGATAATATGCATTAAAATCTAGGGAATAACCGTAAAAGTTTTTTGGTAGACGCATAATTAACCCCAAAAAATGGAAAAAACGCTATATTTACCATTTTATCGTGCTATTGTCACGCGAATTTGAACGTTAATGCCGTGGGAAATGACTGTGACGTCATTCCTGGTGCCATGCCTTTAATGTGTAAACCTGACGATTCCAAGTGCCTTAAACGGGACCTACGGATGATAAGAGAACAATTAACAATAAACAATACGAAACAATAAACAATGTACAGTGATAATTCGATATATTTATTTATTTATTTAAAACATGTGTAAAAACAATAAGTAGACAGATTAAATTTACATTTGAGTATATAGATCTTAAACTAAATATTATAACGTTTTACCCCCCCCTTATAAAGTAAAACTTGTGTTAAGGGGGAGGAGTATCGAAATATTATAATATAACATTAAATCATAACCTACACAGTAGGTATCAACTATATATAGATACAATCATCATGAAATATTAATTTATCAATATTTATATTTATTTATTGATTTATTAATGCAATCAACCGTTTAAAAAAACAATGTATTATTAATTTCCTGACAAAAGCATCTGATTACAGATATCACTACCATGCTACAATAATATCACGTTATACGGCAGTTCGATCAATGCTCATAATGAGTAATCATTATAAAGAAAAAGACACTGAATTGCATTGGAGGACAGTAAAATAATATTACATCATTATAGCTACTTAGGACCTTTTTCACAGAGGCCTGTCTCTTTAATGCGTATGATTCTCACCATTTTTAGACTATAGGAGTGTTTGTTAAGAGATGGTGGTAGCTTAGAAAAAAATCAGTATGGCTATTTCACATACAAAATTTATAGGATTTAGGTGCAATGTGATATGCTCTGAAACCCCGCATTTTTTTATTACTTTGTTTATTTATTTGCACTTTTGGTGAAAGAAATTACAGAATTATATTACCACAACACATATATTATATAGCCCTTGCACAAGTTAATAATGTTGGATTTTTTTATTATTTTCGTTTGTACCTACCTACCTACACAGATTTTATTATCGAAATTTTAAATAAATTTGCAGGCACTTTGCTTGCTGTCATGTGATGATTAAATGTTATTACATACAAAATGATGATTTTTTATTTACTCTAATGAGTTTTCGCTACAAGTTCTCTTATGCTTGACACAAAACATGTGTCACTCGGCAACAGGTGCTTTGCCAGAAAAAGAATAGAATAAAAATATATATTATATCATTGATTCACTATGCTCATTTATTATGTATATATTATACAACTTTTTTCACGTGACAGCCGTGATGGTGGAATGTTAACCTTGCTTTAAGCATATAAAGTGATCATTCAAACAACATGTATCAACTCGTAAGCGTTCAGAATTCATCCTGGTAGATCCTGAAATAAGTTTCTACAGTTCTAAACTCTTACAACTTTCGTTTTGCTAAACGCTATTCATGCGTCCCGCTCAACGCAATGTCATCCATTAGCGTAACATTTTAATAAATATTATTATTTCGTTTTACCTAGGACGGACTGTAGTTTATATTTTATTCATACAATTAGTTTTAAGTAATTTAGTTTCACATCATTAGTGGTGGTACTGTTATATAGCTCAATGTCATTTACAATTATAATCAAAATACTGGCAACAAATTAATTACTGATTATTTTATAACCTTAAAATTAGCAATAGCAAGGCCGTGAAACAACTATTAGTACATCTCAATATCGAATTTGTTGTTTGAATTTTTTAGGAAAATCGATGAAGTAATCTGAAACACACAGTAGGCACAATTAGCGCCGCAGGCGAAAATAAAAAAATCGGTAAAGCGATAAGATAAAACGCAACAGAATAAACAAACGAATTCATTTACCAAACAATATAGTCGTTTTAGAAAATTCATGACATGATGAGAAAACGATGTGGTAATAATGTGATTTTTCGGAAACTAGTTGTATATCAAGTACTGTCACTCATGGTTTTGGGAAGAGGCATCATCCCCCTAGACCCCCCCCCTCCTGTTCCGCTCCACTACATCCTAAACAACGTGAAAAACTCCATAGTAGGCCTATGCGGGGGGGCAGGTCATTTAAATTAAATTTCCATTAAATAACAGATAGGTCAGTTTTTTTGGTTGTGGGATCTTAGGAAAGGACGTCATCTGAAAATAACGGGGTTCAAACATATGAGGGTTTGAAACTTTCATCTCATTTTTCTCAGTTATACCTAATGGCTATTGTTAACATTTATCGATTTATTAACAGTTACATTTTTTTTTATTTCAGCTGAATATCTTCACATCTGCAAGAGAAATGACCCTAATGTTCAAGAATGCTTCCGAAAGTCAGTCCTTGCTCTAAAGCCCTATGTAGCAAAAGGTTTGTTAACTTATATTTAAAAAAACACAATAATTTTTGTATATAGCTATATCGAACTTTTGGTTTAGCGAACTCATTTGACGACAGAGCCCTCTCCAAAGCTGGAAACAGTTCCTTGCTAAAGGCGTCAAAGTTTCTGTTGATGATGTCATTGATTACGTCACCTGGAAAAGAAAAGTAAGAAGGATACAAGACTGGTGTGGTAACTAGAATGAAAGTGAATAAACTAATATGGTTTGGGCATGCTGAGAGAATGAAAGATGACAGGATGACAAAAAATATATATTTGAGTAAGCGAAGAGTGGTGAGAAAACGCGGCCGCCCGAGACTGAGCTGGTCCGATCATGTTGACCAGATCCTCAAGGATGGACGCGTTTTGAGTAAAAGGAATAGGAGAGCGTGTATGACTGCATGCATGAACGTGACGGAGGCTAGGAGTGTGTGCAAGGATAAGGCTGTCTGCCTACCCTGCAAGGAATACAGCGTGACAAAATAGATTAACTATAATTTCACCACAATCTTATTTAAATTCATCTATTGTTGTCTACAATCTTATTTAAATTCATCTATTGTTGTCTGCGCCTACATTTTCCTCTCCAAATTTTAATAACTTCCCAATGTCCCAGCACCTTGAAATGTTGCACACATATTTGCTTTAGGTGACAGTTTGATGTTGTACTACTGTTTTATCACGAGGGAAATTTTAATTCATTCAATTTTCATATGGAGATGTACTTACATATTATTATAAGGATGGGTTTTCAAAAGTTTTTTCGATTACTTATTGCTTTTTTTTTTTATTCCAGGAATACCAGAGCTGAACATTCCAACTGTGGAGCCTCTATACATCCCTGATCTGCTGGTGGCTGAGCCCACTGGACCCAACCAGGGGGTCAAGGTCACGGCAAACAGCATCAAGGTTTATGGATGTTCAGATTTTGATGTCAAAAATCTAAAGTAAGTGAAACTTGGAAAGAATTTCTTAAAATCTTTGGATGTAGGAAACTAGTAGAGTTCTTCTTTCTGAAATTTCCTTCCAAATATATTTATATGATGACAAATAAAATGAGTGGCAAACCACATTGCTGAAAAAATATTAATAGCCTCTTACGGATGTTTGGGGGCAACTAACTTTTACAGGACATTAGAAAAAATATCAGAAAATAGTGGGAAGCATATGCATCAAAACCACTCTACGGCATGACAGCTTTTAGGTCTTTGTGCCGAAGAATGTTACCTTTTATTATTTTCTGTCTATTCTCTCACATCGGATACCTTGTGGGGTAGGCAGATAGGACAGAACTCCAGATCACCCTAACTCTGAACGCACTCCTTTCTCTTACAATTTGTCATACACGCCCTCAGATTCCTTTTACTCAAACGCGTCTGTCCTTTAGGATCTGGTCAACATGATCGGATCAGGTCAGTCTCGGACGACTAGGCTTCCTCACACTTTTTATTTCACTCATATACCTACATTTATCTTTAATGCACGGTGTAAGATGGGCATGGTGGACTTACGATCAGCCATCGGTTGGTTTAGGTGATCACTTTAATCTGGAGAAACGTTCACCATTCAGCCCTTAACATATCTGTGTGCATTCTTACACCTTTTCAGAGTATATTATACTCTGAAAACTCTTACCTTGGGTGGGATTTGAACCTACACCCCACGGATGTGAAGCAAGAATTCTACCGACTGATCCACAGGCCGTCTCAGGCTATCTGCTTACATTGTGAATTAGTTGAGAGAATACATAATTGTTAAATAGACCCAGTCAATAAGTAAATTTTCTCTTCTCTGTATTGAATATTTCTGTTTGCGTTCCAGCATTGACTTCGATGGAGGAAGCATCCGCTTCGACATAAAGCTCAATCATCTCTACATTGATGGGAAATATGGAATAGATGGGAGAATCCTTGTGTTCCCCGTGTCTGGAGACGGGAAAGTCATCGGGAATTTCAGTAAGTGTGAAAAACAAAGTCAAATATAGGTAGTTTACTTATGCCCAATCCCACCAACTACCACCTAGGAAGGAGAGCCCTAAGAAATTTCCATACAAAAACAGAGATAATATTCTATTTATTGAATAAAGAACATCAGCTTCCACTTAAACCACAGTCTCATTCCATATGAAATGCAACATGCAACTCACCTAGCCTGGGCGGAGATATTTGGGCACCTAACGTAGGTGAGTTGCGTGTTGCATTTCGTATGGAATTAGGCTGTGGTTTAAGTGGAAGTAATGGTCTTTATTCAATAAATAGAATATTATCTCTGTTTTTGTATGGAAATTTCTTAGGGCTCTCCTTCCTAGGTAAAGGTTGGTGGGATTGGGCATTAAGGTCCTATATGCTGTCGTTGGGCTTCGGCGCCCTGAATTGTACTCAGCCAATACTGAGGGAATCGTCTTGAAACTGAAGACGGTGATAGATGAAAGTATGGACTATACAGATTGACTGTTTTGAAATTACAATATTTGGAAATTCCTTGAATAAAAAAATATTCCGAAAGTATCCCTGAAATTTACGGGATCTAAAGATTTTCCGTACAGTTTTTTCAGATATAAAAGTATAATTTAGCCAAAATACTGGTAATTATAATCTTAATAAATTGTTTGTTTTATATTTTTAATTTCTTCCTAGGTTTCTTTTAAAAAGGTACAATTCACTTTGTGGCTTACGTTATTCTTATTTCGTGCTAACATTCTCATACAAAATTTTAAAAAGTTGAAGCATAAATATAACGATTTTTGCTCAGTGCATATAGGCCTATAGGAGTTATACTTTCATAATATCCTAGTAAAATTTGACTGGTTCAATGGAAACTGTGTATAAATAAAGTTTTTTTACTGTATGGCTTACGTTATTCTTATTTCGTGCTAACATTCTCATACAAAATTTTAAAAAGTTGAAGCATAAATATAACGATTTTTGCTCAGTGCATATAGGCCTATAGGAGTTATACTTTCATAATATCCTAGTAAAATTTGACTGGTTCAATGGAAACTGTGTATAAATAAAGTTTTTTTACTGTATGGCTTACGTTATTCTTATTTCGTGCTAACATTCTCATACAAAATTTTAAAAAGTTGAAGCATAAATATAACGATTTTTGCTCAGTGCATATAGGCCTATAGGAGTTATACTTTCATAATATCCTAGTAAAATTTGACTGGTTCAATGGAAACTGTGTATAAATAAAGTTTTTTTACTGTATGGCTTACGTTATTCTTATTTCGTGCTAACATTCTCATACAAAATTTTAAAAAGTTGAAGCATAAATATAACGATTTTTGCTCAGTGCATATAGGCCTATAGGAGTTATACTTTCATAATATCCTAGTAAAATTTGACTGGTTCAATGAAAACTGTGTATTAATAAAGTTTTTTTACTGTAGGTAATATTGAATAAATTTCTTACCCACTGGAAAATACTAGTAATGAATTCTATTTGTATTCGATTGACCTGTAAGACCTTGGTTTAACCAAAAAGGATGTGACAAAAAATATGACTTTGCTATTGAGATGTGTGAATTACTCTGATCTATGAGAGGTTGTTAGATTTTACGCAAATAAAGACCTCAGTTTTTCCGCCTGTTTTTCACGAATTCTATTATCTGGTGTCACTTCCGTCATTGAATGTCAAAGTCATTCAAGTCAATGCTCTAAGGCCCCTGATACGGAGGCAGGTCTATGTTGTATACTCCTCCCCCTTTGTAGACATAGACACCATGTGCACTGTATTTTTCATCTATTTTTTAAAGAATCTGGGCTTGAATATACAAACCTAAATACTTTCCTGCATACCTTGCACTAGGCTAAAAGCCTGTATCGCAAAGTGTGGAATACATCGCCAGCGCCGGGGTTTGAACTTGGCACCTCCCGCTTGAGAGACTGCCGCCTCAACCAACTGCGCCAACCATGTTATATTATATATGTAATAATTGGTAGGAGGTAGTCCGTAGCCTGTAAATTGGTAACGCGCTCGACTGTTAATCCGGCGGGCGCGGATCAATCCCCGATGCCGACTTACTCCACTTCACGACACAAGCTTACTGTGAAGTGAACAAAGATGTATTTGGGTTTATTTCGATAAACCCAGATTTTTTTTTTAAATCTATGCGAGCATACGTCTATTCTCAGTTCAGAGTCATTTGTTGCATGAATTACCATGAAAACGAGATTTGACGATAGGGTTACTAGGGATATAATTAAGAACCCAACTGTTATACTTAAAAAAATAGTCATACCGAAAATATCCGAAAGACTTTGAGCACACCTTTCTATTTTTTGTATAAAATATTTCTTTTTTTTTTCTAGCAAACTGCGTAGGCACTACCAAGATGGCGACTGAGATGGTCGAAAAAAATGGAGAGGCCTATATCAACGTGAAGAGTATGGACCTGAAGATTCAAGTCGGAAAAGGAAGCATACGCCTCTACAACTTGTTTGGTGGAGAGGGGATCTTGGGTAAGTCTTCATTCTAACCATGGCCGTACAGGCAGGGGGGGTTTGGGGGTTCGAACCCCCCCCCCCCCCCCTTCTGAATTTCCTCAATCAACTCACCGTTTAATGCATAAGAGAAATGAATCACATTATTTTCTCCCCGCATTTCCATCATGTCCTGGTTAAATTATCCTTCTTCTTCTTCGTCAGCCTTCTTTCCTCCACTGCTGGATAAAGGTTTCTTCCAATTGTTTCCACTGGTCTCTGTTCTGACCCTTTCGCATCCAGGTTCCTCCAGCGATTTGGACAATGTCGTCGGTCCATCTCTTTGGTGGCCTTCCGACGCTCCTTCTATCTGTCCAAGGCCTCCACTTCAATATTCGTGGCGCCCATCTGGTGTCACCCTGTCTGGCCATATGTCCTGCCCACTGCCACTTGAATTTTGATACACGGCTCATGATATCGGCAACTTTGGTTCTCCGTCTAATTTCTTCGTTTCTTAACCTATCTCGGAGACTAACACTAAGCATCTGCCGTTCCATGAACCTTTGTGTGCATTTTAGTTTTTGTATACTCTGTAAGGGTTGTTGTCTCTAGTCCGTAAGTTATCATTGGTAGTATGCATGAGTTGAAGACCTTTCTTTTATTACTAGAATATAATTAACATTTTTTTTTTCCAGGTGACGTGATCAATGACGTCATCAACAGAAACTTTGACGCCTTCAGCAAGGAACTGTTTCCAGCCTTGGAGAGGGCTCTGTCATCAATGCTTCTCAACATGACGAACTCTATCGTCAGCCAGTTCACTTACCTTCAACTCTTTCCAGTTTCATAATAATTGTTGACTTCACCTTACTCAACTGCCGCTAACTTTTAGATCAAAATAAATAAGGTTCAATAATTGTAACCTATGTTCAGTAGAATATTAATTATGCGTGGCATTAAAGTTCAAAATTGCATGAACAATCGCACTACAAAATGGTAAAAACAGCGTTTTTTTTTCCATTTTCTGGGGTTAATTATTTCGCTACAATCAAAAAACTTGTACAGTCATTCCCTAGATTTTAATGCATATTATGATCAATACAAAAAAAAAGTTATTTCCTCGCGACTTTCGGGAAACGAGTTGCTATCTTTCGGAAAAAAGATCAATGTTGTTTTTCCCAATTTTGTTTTGAGAAACCTATACAAGATATAAAAAATCTTTTACGGTCTTTCCCTAGATAAAGGTTCAATGTATCTACCCTATTTTGTTCCAAAGCATATTTAGTAACGGTTGTCGAGATATAAAGTCTCCCGTTTTTATAAATATTTGAAATGTCAGTATGCCTACTCTTAAGAACCATATCACCCATTCATTCGTACTTAAATAGGTAGGTATATATGTGTAGTAGGTACTTTGTTTTACAATTAGTTTGAAATTTTGTATTACAAAACTGTGATAATTTTAAGGTTATTCTAGTTTGTAAAAAATTAATAAAATAGATTTTTCTGTAAATATATAGTCTTTTTAATCTATCATGTAAGCAAAGACAACAAAGCGCCACACTTCCTTATCCTTACACATATTCTTTACTTCCGTCACACCCATGTAAATTGTTAAATTGCTAAATGTTAAAATCTTCTTCTTATGCTTCATCTAGGACTGCGTCCTGTCATTGCTCGGAGCCTGCTCCTGAGACACAGATGTCCAACTATCTCGCCATCTTTTACGTGGTCATCCTGGGAGTCTGGCACCTGACGGCAGCTCGTTCGCTGCTATGCTCACCACTCTCTCAGAACAAGCTCTCTCCACGTGATCTCTCCAGTTGCGTATTCTAGATTTTCCCCTTCTTTTCTTTTTTTTTTTAATAAATTTGTATTTTTTATATATTTTCCTCCCCTCGTCTGCGGGTGATACAGATATTAATAGGAAGTAATGAGAGTTATCGAAATTATAGACTCTATCGACAATAGAAGTTGAAATAATTAAGTCTTCTTAGAAATGTATTTAATAGATGTCTTTGTAGGTTTGTCCAATCGTTGGAATTGTTTTCAGATTATTATCGTAGATGGCGGTGCTATCCAAAGAAATTAAACGTAGTAAAATAATTATGTATTTTATTTTATAATTATTGTATAAAAATATAAATTACAATTAATTTAACGTAATAATTATATCGTTGTACTTATTTCATATTTGTGTAAATAAAGTATAAAAATAATAATAAACAAATACACTCTAAATGAAGTAAAATTATAAAAATAAAATAAATAAATAAATTAGCTTTGTATTTCATCGAGCAGGCAACATTTTATTGGAAAAAATGGGGGAACTGATAATGAAAAAGAATACCAAACAATAGTCAGCGCCGCAGACGATTTTTTTTAGAAAATCGTGCAAATTCATAAGAAATACACAACAGGCATATAGTATAGTTAACGCCGCAGGCGAATTTTTTATTGAATAATGGGTACAGCATGCTAGATTATTTAATCTTTTCTGGCGTTTGAATAATATTTTTTTAGTAATATTTAACCTTCTTCATTTTTTTGTGTTTATTGTTCGCGGGCCGCTGTTTGTCCAGGACTGCTTTAGAGTATGAATGCAAATGGCCAAAGATCATTGGGCATGGAGAGGGGTGGAAGAGGCCTACGTTCAGAAGCGGACAGCTAAAGGCTTAAGATGAAGAAGGAGATGATTGGACGACTTGATTTTAGATTCTACTCTATCCATGCGTCATATGGAATTTGTTCCATGAGCGAACTGACGAAGACAGACATGTTCTGGACGAGCTTCTTCTTCAAATCTGGCTTCATTTCTTTCAGGAGATCTTGGGCGTTAGTGTTGATGAAGAGGTTCAAGGCGGCATCTGGAAAAGCAAAATGTTTCAGTTATGACAATATTAGAGAAAATGAATGAAGCAGAAATTCAGCATACTTTCCAAAAAACAAATACTCTAACTGAGACCTTGACGGGACACTGATCCAGACTGCGGAAAAATATGTTCAAGATTGGACTGTCAGACATACAATTCTGTAGATTTGATCAAAGGATAATGAAGCACCTATCCATATCCTCGATAGCCGTGACACACTGCAATCTTGGAGGATAACTGCTGAACTCCAAGACTACTCGCACCAAGACAGTATGCTACAATTACTCACTCTGGAGGTGGGGAAAGAGAGACAGCCTTGATTGTGAGTATGGAGCTGAGCAGATTGTGAGACACGTAGTGCAAGATTGCCATATTAGGAAATTCAGTGGAAGCCCTCGAAACATCCATGAGGCGACGCCGGATCCAGTGGACGGTAAACCCACCTCTAGCCCTAGATGTTTCAGGTACTTCAGCTCCTATGTCATCCAGTATTTTACGTTTTTTCCGAAGTAGGGCTCAAGGTCTGCCAGAAGGACTCCTCGAAGTCGCAAGTGGCAGTGACACAAAAGATACTTTGTCCCTTATACCTTTCCTGAAAAAAATAAAGCTACATAGATATGGAATCTATAATTATAAACTTACGCAGAATTGAATTCTGATTATGAACATTTTCCACACCCATCTTCATATCCTTGACGCTAAAGTCCATCTTGAGTTGCTCCAAGGCCAAGTAAGTCCTGCCCTCATGATCATATGGCTTGGCTCGGAAGTAGATCTTGGCTTTGACACCCTCTAGAAATAAAAAAAAGCAATGGATTAAAGAGGCATAGAAACTGAACATGGGAAAAATTGCACCGGGAGAAGTATGATTACTCAGCTTATACTGAAGATATTATTATTGTAAGATAAATTTTGAAAATCATAATTTATGTTTTGTGAGAACATCTGAATTTCCTACATGCCAAAGTTGAATATAACAAGTAATTATCTCAACAGATACACAGCAAAGGATGGACCTTCCATCACGTCTGGGTTCGACTCCCGGCTGCGGCAGATGGATGGACTGGAAGTGGTGAATGTTACTGGAGTGTAATGTATAATAGCCAGCCGACGATCAGTCATAAGTTTGATGGAAGATCCATCCTTTGCTGTGTATCTGTTGAGATAACTACATGATTATTGTAAATTTAATGGATGAAAAATAATTCCAAAATTACCTCTGAAATTTACAGAAACTTGAGATTATTCCCATAGTTTGTTAGATATAATGCTGTAATTTGGTTGATAAAATGTTTAAGGTAAGACGCAGTGACTCTAGTGAATATTTTTTTCCATATTTGGACCCCTCTTTTATACAATACAATAGAATGGAATAGCAAATTAATGGTTGTTACCATATTCTCCCCAATAATCACCAGCTCCTGATGCCTTGAGAAGTATCAAAACTCCTGAAGATCTGTAATGTGCCGTCGCTTTTATCTTTGGAATCGTCATCGTCACTTGGAACTGGTATGTCTCCAAGTCAGTCCTGAAACGAATTAGTACAATCATGAAAGGAATCTGTCTTAAAAGAACCTGGAAGGACAAAATATCCCCTACACACTTGGGAAATACATTCTTTCAGGAAGAAATTAAAATGAATGGAAGACAAAACAGACAAGAGGTCTGATTAGTTCTTCATATATATAAAGGTCTTTTGAATTCTAAGGTCTTCTAAATTCTAAGATAAGTCTACATCAAGCACTTAATCCCTCCACTTATCTCTGTCAACCCCAACCTTTTCATTTCTATCTAGCAATCTCTCCGGAGAGCTCCATGGCTTTTGCCTTTCATCTTTCCCTCAAGAATAGTAACGAACAGGCCCAGAACATGTTATGGCCTATAGAGTATACACTTGGATCCTTGTTGGGGAATTATCTTTAGGAGTTTCTTTGTTTCTCCCACCCTGCTCAGGACCACATCGTTCCGGACGTAATCCGACCAATGGATCCTAGCCATAGGCTTGTAGAACCGCATCTCTCGACCTTCATGTTCCTAGGCAATCCAAAGAACTTCTTTGGAGCTATGACCTCAAAAGAACCATCAAGGCTTGTATATGTAAAACTATGTAAAACAAGTCTTAAGACTTTCACGGACTTCTTAACAGAGTATTGTCATTAGGATTGAAACCAATGAGAAGAAGGGGATATACCTGACGTTGGTAACTGTCAAGTTGCTTACTCCATAAGCATGGATATCCTTAAACGTGGCTCTGTAACCATCTGGCCCTGTTCCAAGAGCAATGCCGATCTCATCTATCACAATCGGTTCCACCTGTAACAATTGAAATTAAATTAATATAAGTAATATAATGCAGAGATATCTCAGAAGAATGGCTGGAGTAACCCTGAGAGACTGAATAAGGAATGATTATCTCCAGGAGGTCTCGCTGAGAATCCACATTTTTCTTTATAGAGAGGACCCAGCGGAGATGGCTCGGATACGTCATCCCAATGCCAGAGGAACGGTTTCCAATTAAATCTCTGGAAGCCGAAGGAGCAGGCAAAAGATATGAGGGCTGCTACAAAAATAACTGTCAGAAGCAGTTGGTGTCAAAGGTGTTTGAGGAAAGGCTATGGCTGGATTTGCCAGAGGTCTTGGAAACTGCCAGAGACGGATGCATCTAGAGACGGGTGAAGATACAGAGACGCTTTGAGTCCACGAGTAAACCAAGGATGACGAGAGAAAGATGTTTGTATGGAATTTAAGACAAACAAAATTTATTGAAATCTGGGGCTCTTTTTTCTCTGCATACCCTGCAAAGGACGTGGTATTAGGAGATAAAATAGAATATAATTTACTAATGAAGTTGGAATGTTTTGAACTTATGTCTAAATTGTAAAATGTTTTCCTCTAGATTAAGATTTAGTACGTAGTAATACGTAATTGTAAGATGATAGTTTCTTAGAAAAAAAATGTAGTAGTGTGTAGATCCTTGCAGTGAGAGTCTCCTCCAAGGAACATTAAGGGGGTTCAGAGTAGTTTCGGGAGGGGTTTGTTGAGGGGAGCCCTTCCGGCGAATCTTGAGCCCTCTTTTGTTTTTGCTTAAAATACTGGATGATATAGGAGCTGATCCAGGGGTGGAGGTGGGTTTACCCCTAATGAACTTACATCAGTGTATCCCAGTTCTGGAATTCCGCTCCTAAATTGTTCGACTAGATTATTGAAGCTGTTCATCAGACACTCGTTCACGTATGGATCCTCCTGGTAGCATTTCTCCACGTAGTATGCTGGAAGAAATAACGAACAATTTCTTAAAATAAAATAAAATAATCTTTATTGCATATAAGAAACATACGAGTACAAAGGGCGTAATATACATGCATACCTAAATACATAAACATTTATAAAACATTCTAGTATATGTACATAAATGAGATATGGGATGGGGTATGGGAGGGATGCTGGGTTCAGGAGAACGGGTAGTGGGATTTGAAATAGAAAGGTAATGTTTTGAATGTGGAAATAGTTGGTGCGAGTCTGATGGCTAATGGAAGGTCATTCCACAATCTGGATTATTTAATTTAACAAAAATAAGTTCTATTCTGTTCTACCCCGCCTCCCTTGCGATGTAGGCAGAGAGAACAGATTGCCAGACATCTTGCCTTCGTCAAATTTGTGCAATTCGTCATAACACTCGACTGCGCAGCCATTCTACGTATGCCTTAACGCATTTTATCACACATCAAAAAACATATACATTAATTAGTTACCGTACAGTGAAAGAATCATTTAACGTAAATGGTTCTAAAGCAACTCAATTTTAAAATGGTGGCATACTTTTACGATGACCCTGTATTGAAATTAATTAAAATTTACCAATAAGTAGTAGAAGTTTTAAACTGTCACCTAAAGCAAATATGTTTGCAAAATTGCAACGTGCTTGTTCATTGGGAATTTATTGAAATTTGGAGAGGAAAATGTACACGCAGATAGCGACAGGAGAAGTCAAATAAAACTACGGGATTTTTTGCCCCACTAGGAGATAACTTCTGTTCTCAAATTGTGGGGGAAAACCTTCCGAGAAATTGGCACACAGCGTTATGGTTTTGGCACAATGCCAAAACACATAGCAACGTCAGAATCCCATTATAACTGTAATGCGACCTGTAAGAGTCACGTCAATATGACAACTGGGTCGTCGCATTGCAAATGAATGTCAATCAGATACCTACTATGGTTTGTACTTACATCTATAATGTTTATACTAGCATCTGATTCCTATTATGTTTAATATGTGGTCATAAGAGTATGCATCCCGACATTTCAAAAATTTCCAAAAACGGGAGACCTTCTATCTCGACAACATTGCATTGAACCTTTATCTAGGGAATTACCGTAAAAGATTTTTTTATATCTTGTATAGATTTCTCTTAAAAAAATTGATAAACACCTCTGACCTTTTTTTCCGAAAAACGGAGACTCGTTTCCGGAATGCAGCGGAGTAATTCTTTTTTTTACTGATGCATTAAAATCTAGGGAATAACCGTAAAAGTTTTTTGATAGACGCAAAATTAACCCCAAAAAATGTAAAAAAAAAACGCTATTTTTACCATTTTATCATGCGATTGTCACGAGATTTTGAACGCGGTCTAACTCATCTAACTGAAATTCACGGGGTGTTCAGTGTAGTAGTGAGGCCATCAGGCATATCAGAGCAGAGCCACTTGGGAACTGACCACCAGGGGACTAGGATCTCAACATAGACCAGAGCCATACCAGGATATAGTGAGGTACTACACACCAAGTAATTATGTGAACATTTCAGCCCCGTATACAAACAGAGACCCCCCTCCTCTAAAACGCATTGAATCACCAAACTCTTATCGGAATATTATGAGATCAAGACAGTAATGCCTAGCATTGTGTCCACTGCCCAAGTTATAAACCGGATTGGAGTTTAACTGTATATTTGGATGAGAGTTAAGTACAATACTCTGCCTGTATAATAAACTGATAACTTGTTTTACTTAACTACATACCAATATATTATAATATTTAAATTCACGTAATGTCCAACTTCATTTTGTGATGGACAACATTTTCACAGTAATACCCTGATTATCAACAGCATTCTACCGATTTGTCATTTTCACACTAAGTATAATACCTACAGGTATTTGGTTTGAATTGATATGTACCTGACTACCTGCTTAGATTTTGTCGTATGAACAGTTTCTTTTAGATATAATTTCAATTATTTGCAATGGGTTTATTTCCTAAAAAAATAACCCTCGTGAATTTTCATGAGCGCCAACTAGAATTATCAATTTGTTTGGGAATTTAAGAAGATAATAAAGGTTCCACATCTTCGTTGTCGGTCCTTCGGGTTTAGACACGTTTTAAGGCTGGCCTCATTCATACGTTATGAAATTCATAGTCTGAAATTGGTTGTTTGCAAAAAAAAGTTCCGACCAATACCTCCCTCTGAATTCAGAATCAGGGATCAAGGGTACCAATGCGAATGCAACCTTTTTATTAAGGGTAAACCCACCTCCACCCCTGGATGTTTCAGGAGCTTTTGCTCCTATATCATCCAGTCTTTTAAGCAAAACATTTTTTTCAGAGGAGGGCTCAAGGTTCGCCGGAAGGGCTCCCCTCAACAAACCCCTCCCGAAACTGCGAATGCACCCTTGACATATTTTGTTAACGTAATATATATTTTACACAAAATCCCAATTTCGGACTATAAATTTCACGAATGGCCAGCCATGAAAAGGTTTTTGATATTAATTTTATTTACATGATGTGTACGTATATGTAATATTTACTAGAAGCTTTCCAAACAAACATAGATAAAAATGTGATAAAACTATATAAGCTTCGCTATGCAATATTTCGTCGTTGTTCATAAAATACACATAACGAAACATCGTTAATCAAGGTATCCCTGTACTTATAGTGAGTATGACTATAATGATTTATTACTTGTTTTGTATTGATCTAGGTCAAATTATTCACATTTTTGTAAACAAATTACCCAAATACCTTCATATTAAAACGTCAACTTGTTTATTTGATCCATATCGTTACAGCTTACATAAATGCGACGGAAGCAAGAAGTGTGGAAGGATAGGGAAGTTTAACATACTGTTCTCTCTGCCTACACTAAAAAGGACGCGACGCAAAGGAAAGCAAGGAAAATATGTGTGAAATGAACCTAAAAATCTAACATTGCACAGGGTGATTGGTTCCGGATGTCAGATATTTGGAGAGGTCATAGAGGATAAAAAAATATGAAAAAAAGTTAAGGGGATGCGGATCCAAAAATCAACCGTTTTGGATATGGCATTTTGAAAATTGAAGAGTATGAAAATTTCTTATTTAGTTTTCTTACCAATAACTCTCAAAATACTGACGCGATTTTTACAAAACAAAGCAAAAATCCTAGTAAAAAAATTAAGCTTTCGACAAAGATCTTTTGAGGGAGGGTTTTGCCTCAAAATGTAGTAAAAATTTTGTTAATGAACATGAATTTTGTGGAAAAAGTTAGATTTTTTTCTGATAAATAGCAAATTTTCTTTCAAATATCTGACGTACGGAACCTGTTTAAAAATATTTAAAAATAGTACTTACGCTGTTCTTGTGTGTATGTGACTCGGGCCCAACAAACAATAAACAGTAGATATCTCAGTATTTTCAGAAGCATTATGATCCTATTATATTGATTATTTATTTATTTATTTTATTTAAAAATACTTTATTCCAAAGCGGTTTTTTCACAAACACATCACTTTCTGTAAAATAAATATATTTTTTTATATCGGTTCACGAGATTAATAATTAGGTTCTAACTGACGAGATCAAAATGTTGAGATGCATGAGATTGCAGTATGAAACCCTCATATGTTTTACACACAGATGGAACCTTATTAGTCTCTAGTAGTTATTTACACACACTACACCACTTTAGGGTCATATATATTTATACATTGTATTTGAATTTGAATTTAATTTAATTTTTTTATTATTGATGCTGTGACTTGTTTTATATGCTGTGGCTGATGTTCTGTTTGGTCTGTTATTCTTATTGGTAATCTTTTATGCGATATGTGACTGATTGTGTTTTATATGTTTGTTGGCTGATTTTACTTGGTGTGTTGTCACTGATCCTATTTGATACAGTGCATATTTGCCTGATTGATTTTATTTGTTGAGAATGACTTGTTATTTACATTTTATGACAGTTTAATCAGTTTGCTATGTCTCCTTTTTAGATCTGACTATTTTTTATATGTGGTTTTGTGTTATGATGTTAATTTGTAATTGATGAATTATGTGTAATGCACAATTGTTCGACTGTTTTTATTGATTGATTTTTTTTTGTGTGATTTTTGCAATATACTTTGTTCAAATGGCCTAAAGGCCGTGTACGATTGTGAAATAAAATAAATAAATAAATATTGTTATACGTACTCATAGATTATGTCGAATCTATGAGTACGTATAACAATATGACCCTAAAGTGGTGTAGTGTGTGTAAATAACTACTAGAGACTAATAAGGTTCCATCTGTGTGTAAAACATATGAGGGTTTTAGAGGTGGTCGGTAGCCTGGTTGGTGACGCACTCGGTTCGATCCCCGAAGCCGGCCTACTCCACTTCACGTCACAAGCTTTTCAAGCTTACTGTGAAGTGTAGAAAGGTGTATTTGGGTCCATTTCAATAAACCCAGATACATTAAAAAAAATATCTTATTTTTTTCAACATTTTCGTCTTGTCAATTTGCGGGTGACGATTAGTTTTCTAACTTTATGGTTATGGCAAATGGTATGGATGGTTTAAAATATAGCCACAAAACACTTTTTTATATTGATGCAATTTTTTACACTTCTATTGACGTGGTTGATACACTTTTCACCAATAATATCCAACAATTCCGACTTTCTATATAATACAAAGATCTGATAAGTGATAATAATACCTACACAAACAATTACTTCTATCGACGAGTCGGAACCGAACTAGATACCCGTACGATAAGAGCAAGCCGTTGATGTTGTGGCTTAGGCGTTGAACGATTGGAAACTGACTTGTATGTGTAGTAACCCAGGTTCGTGACTCGCCCGTGACAGTGAATGCATTGTAGGTTCTCTCTATAGATACGTAGATTCATAATAATGTTGTAAACTTCTCAGGTTATCAACCAAAAATTGAATTTTATTTAACTTTTTATATTTTATTTAACAAGTGTTTAATCTCAACAGATACACATCAACGGATGGACCTTCCATCAGACTTATGACTGATCGCCGGCTGGCTTAATGTGATTACTTTACACTTAAGTCACCTCACTCACCAATTCCAGTCCATCCGTCTGCCGCGGCCGGCATAAGCCTGATGGAAGGTCCATCCGTTGCTGTGTATCTGTTGAGATAAAACTACTTGTTAAATTCAACTACGACATCTAGAAAAATTCCGATGTTCTCAAAAAGCACAAATTGTGATTTTCAATCTTGTATATTTTATTTATTTATTCTTTGAGTGAACAAAGTACATACATATATAAAATGGACATAGTACAGATTATAAAGCATTGTTCACTAGGGCGAACTTATCGCAGAACTGCGATTTCTTCCGGTTCATCCCAGGAAAAAAAGAATAATAGAAGAATAAAAAATAAGAGACAAAATATTTTATTTGTATTAGGTAAGTATAGATTTTTGGAGGGACGAGCGAAGTGACTAGAAAGAGTGTTAAAAAGCTTAGGTAGTTTGGGCACGTGGGGAGAATGAATGATGACAGGATGAGCAAAAAGACATACATGAGTGAAATAAGTTGTGTATATAAGACCGGCCGACCGAGACTGACCTGGACTGAGCATGTCAACCAGATCCTCAAGGATATGGACGCGATTTGCTTGCGTTCACTTTACTCAAATTCGTCGTCCTTATCTGGTTGACACGGTTGAGCCAAGTGGTTCTTTGACGGCCACGTTTCCCTGTACCTTTTTTCTCACCCATGTATATGTTCTCTGTTTTTCTTTCATCGCTCATCTTTTCTTCATGTCCCAAACATCTCAACAAGTTCACTTTCATTTTAGGAGCATATAGAATCTGTACGACATATCCTAATTATTGTTTCACCATTATAATCTGTATATTTTTAATTACCTCTTTTTTTTCTTTTTTACTACGCAGTGTTCAAAATTTTCAGTCTCGTTTTTAATTATTTTAATGTAGGCAGGTACATTTATACAGTGGCGAATCCAGGATTCAATTTTGGGGGGGCTGAATGTCGTCACATGGTATTGGGTGACTCTACTTTTTTCATTCATCATCCAAAAAATATTTGTTGTCGACCTTTTTTTGTCATCAGAAACTATACTTAATAAAAATAAATAAAAAGTACTGACACTCAACTTTTTGGAGGGCTAAGGGGCTGAAACCCCTAGATTTGTTGTATATAAAGTACTGTCACTCATGGTTTAGGGAGCATCAGCCCCCTAACCCTCCCCCTGGATCCGCTAGTGCATTTATATTATTTTTCCTTTCGTGTTGTTCACAATTTTGTTTAAATATATTTTTTTAAGTTTGGGCAGAGACATCTGTTTTTTAAAACCCCTGACATTGTATGTGAGTATTGTATTGTGTATACTTCTTGTAAAGTAGATATGTTTAAACATTATTACTCCGTCACTTTCTTCAAGAGTAACTGTGAATTACTCGTATATACTATACACTTGTATACACTTGTATACACAACAAGAATATCTATCAGGTATTGTTTCTTACACACATATATCTAATATATAAAATCATTTATGTATACAACATATTATTATCCTGTTATTAAAATATTCAAAATAAATAAGTACCTAGCATTAAAAAGCCTTTTAAAAATGCGCTTAACCTATTTCTCCATATAAAAATTAAATTGATTAAAATTTACCAATTGAAACGTGTTTATGATAAAACAGCACTTACAAATTGCTGGGATATTTTTTTGCATCCCCAGGATTTTGTTCACATCAACTGCTCCGCTCATCAAGAATTCAGCTGCTTATGGGGTGCAGTAGATTTGTAAATAATTGTGTACTTAGTTATAAGTGTTCATTATGTACCTATGTATATTGAAATAAATAAATAAAAAATAAAAAAAAAACTCTTGCGTAGTTCGTTGTCCTCCCACAGTGCGATCATAAATATGAAAATGCAGACGCACACAACGACAGATGAAGTTAATAAAAGCACGCTAAAAATATAGTTGTCAATATGTTCAAAGTTTTATTTTATCATTTATAAAAATCCCAACCCAAAGGCCAAACCTATGTAGTTATAGGTACTTACCATGTATTTCAATTACCTAATGATATAATCTCAAGGTTTTTGATCGCCGGTACATGGTGGAAGTCCATTTTTAAGGTAAAAATGAAAAGACTATAAGTATATTTTTCAGGAGACCGAGAGGCAGATCGCCGATGCGTTGGAGCGACCAAGTGAGGGCAGCCACAAACACCACTCTACACGAGACCGCACATCTGGCCATGGATAGAGACCCGTGGAGGAGGATCGTCAACTGCGGGAGTGAGGGTCGCGACCCTCAGTCATGAGGATATACGACACCAGCATATTTTTCAAACCTAGCACCATCTGTTGTAGATGGTCTAGACACACTACACTATCTTAGTACAAAAAACAATTACATATTCTTGTTTTATGTGAAACTTTTACAAAAGTTTGTATTTGTAGTTGAAACAAGTACCAAAACAAAGACGCCTTTTATTGGATGGATTGAGAGAATCATAAGGCACTTATAATAATATTTTGAGATCTGTTCGCTAGATGTCTGCTTAAGTAATGATTTTTGTATCGTGACCGGACAAAAACCCATAGGAATATTGCTCAACATGAGTAAATTCCAAAAAAGGCAGAAATCCTTTAGAAATATGCTCAAGGGACAAAAGCTCGAATCTAATTGGATTTTGAAAATAAAATTAATTTTAGGTATCTATTAGTTTACGATTTCTTTTAGTGTGTTGGAAACTACTATAGATTAGAAAATAAATAAATAAGCGGATCTAAAATGGGATAGACAATAAAATAGTCAACATTTATTTAATAATTCATCTACTGGAATCCAATTAGAAAGTTTGGGCTTTTACTCGTTGAAGATATTTCTGAAGGGTTTTTGTCTAAAAATATGGTTAGTAAGTAGATATTTATAGGCTGGTTTGAGGAGGTAACAAATAAAAAACAGTTTTTATAAAATATTAGTTTTATTTTTATAACAAACTTATAATTATTGTGAACTAAAAAACTACATATAATATAAAATATTACTATTTATATACCTACCTAGTACCTAATACCTAGTATATGCACATAATTTGTAAAATATAGTTATACCTAACCTTAAAAAATAATACTACATAGAAATTAAAAAATAGTAGGTAAAAATTATTGTGCTTTTAACGAAACGAAAACATAGCTTTTTAAAAGCAAAAAAATAAAAAGCATAAAAAATTCTCAATTGTTTTCTTTATTAGGACTATGAGGTACAGCCAAAATACCAGTTACGTTAATATAGTCAAATTTCGTTGACGATTATGTAGTCTTTCAACTGGCGTACAGTGTGATATGGGCATGCTGGACTTACGACCAGCCATCGGTTGGTTTAGTTGATCACTTTAATCTCGAGAAACGTTCACCATTCAGCCCTTAACAACAGTGTAGTCAAAGTTATATTTTCGTAAATTTAATGATTTATAAGAAATACATACATTGCGTTTCACCTTACTTGTCACACTTTTTGTATAGAATTACTATGTAGCCAGTGGCCAAGTTATTTGAAACAAGGAGTAATTGTCATATTTTTTACTTTTTTCGGGCCACAAAAATAGGGGGCTCTGCCCCCTCCAAACCCCCAGGATTTATATTTCAAATGTCAACTTAAACTATGAAAGAAATTTATGCTTGTAGAAAAGCAATAATAAATATTCATAAAAATACAGGATAATTGAGATAAAATCTTGTGAATGATAGAGTATGAAAACATACAAAAACAGTATATAATGAATGTATGACCAAAAATAAATCGTTCTGGAGATATGGCCTTTTGAAAATGAGAAAATAAAAGAGAATGAGAATTTTGTTTTTTGACAATAACTCACAAAGTATTAATTCGATTTTGAGAAAATAATACAAAAATCATAGTAAATAATTTAGGCTTTCGATAAAAACCTTAATTTGTGGCTTTTGAATTAGAATACTGCGAAAATTTTGTTAAATAGCGTTTAACTGTGCGTACTAGCTAAAATAAGACGTTCTTTTTTCAATTATTTCATTCTAGAATAAATTTAAAACACAACTATTTTAGTTCAAAAAGTTATAGGATTTGAGTTCTTAATAATTTGGTTTAAAAAAAACATATTCCCTGACATTGATATCTTATACTATTCTAGTAAGTATATTACTCTCTTAACAGCAAATCGCGAGTCAAGCGAAAATAAATTTGTATGGTGACTGCCTAACAGCAAAATATGTCAAATTCCATACATTTTGCCTAGTTGGAACTGTCAGATGGGAACAAATGCGTCGGACCGCACCAAATCTATGGATATGATATATGGATATAAGAGACCTTACTTATTCATTAAGAGGTTCCATGTCAAAATCTCAAGTGACAAAATCTCAACTGTCAAAAGGATAATCTACTATTGACAGAATCGCAACTCAACACCGGGAAATCTGATGCCGTTGTTTTTTTTTGTTTTGTTTTTGTGTGTAAAAAAAAAAACAACCTAACGAACCTAACCCAACAATATTGAAATTGGCGGCCACAGGTTTCCGGCGATGAGTTGCGATTCTGTCAATAGTAGGTTACCCTTTTGACAGTTGAGATTTTATCATTTTGAGTTTCTGTTTGGTTACCTCATTAAGTTACTAGTATAGTATAGGATACCAATGTTTCCTGACGATGGAACCACACCATTGGACCCAGTGAAATCCAAGATTATTCGCTGTTTGAAGAATTTTTACTTAAAACTATTTTCTTCCATCCTTCCTTTCTCAGTCCTCAACGTAGAACTGTTTGATGGGAACATTGACAAGCAGTTGGTTGACAATCTTGAGGAACTCTTTAGACAGTTGTGTCTTCAGTTGAGGCAACATGGCTTTCAGTACTTCCTGACCGTTCTCCCTCAGGAACAGGTTGGTGGCTTGCACTGGAAGAAACAGAAAAATAATTTTTCAAATCACATTTTAAGTTTTGTGAGAACATTGGAATTTTCTACATGTCGTAGTTGAATTTAACAAGTAGTTATATCTCAGCAGATACACAGCAAAGGGGACCTTCTAAGGGGGCTGGCTTAATGTGATTACTTTACACTTAGGTAACATTCACCAATTCCAGTCCATCCGATTACCGCGGTCGGGAATGGAACCCAGACCACCAGCCTGACAAGCCGGTATCCTACCGCTGTGCTATGATGGTTAGTAGTTGAGTGGTATAATTATTTTTATTTTGTTTATGTATTGTACGTAGTTCAGACATTAAAACCTAAGGTTCGATCGCTAAAAAATGACCTATCAGTTTTTTTAATCGAAATGTGATTTAAATCAAAGTTTACACATAGGGTCATACATCGTCACAGGGTTGCCAATAAAACCTTGCCACCTCCCACCCCTGAATAGGCCCCTAGGCTGTTTTTTCGCATTTTTTAGAGAATGTAGTAAGAGATGGGAGAAAGGGTTGCTCCCTCCCACTTACCCTTAGAAAAATAATCCTTACTAAATATTCTATAAAAATGTTTCGAAGATTTCTTCATAGAAGTTTACCCGCATTGGCCGCCAAAAAAGACAGTTTTTTTTTTGTAAAATAAAAACATTTTTTTTAATCTTCATGTTAGAGTGTAAACTTATTTATCCGAGCTATACCGGGTGATTAAGGCTATATAATATTCGCGTAAAAATTAAGTACTTAGGTACATTAAATTTCGGGTTGACTGTAAGATATTGCGTTTGCAATAAGTACGCCCTTTGTGCACACACTACGACTGTCTTGTTTTTGTAATTATAGGTATACATATTTTTCTTTGGCCAATAAAGATTTATCTATTTATTTAAATTTATCAATTACCCTAATCCATATGTATTAGTTAATAGATAGATAGACAAGATATTTTTGTCATTTATTAATAGCGGATTATATAACTTTACATATATAATCCTTGGAATTAGCATAACGCACGAAAATAACAAATTTAATTTATAATCCTTTTTTTATTTATATAAATTTTATCAAAACACAGGTATTTTGATTAGTCCTATAAACAAAAAAACTAGTGTCGATGGTCAGTAAGTTCACGGATTAAAATAGTCGATGACACAAAAATTTACTTATTTGTGATATTATTAATAAGTTTTTTTTTAATGTCACAATATTCATGTGCGATTTTTTTTTTCATAGAAATGTTTATTACAATAATTTATTACATTCATGTTATTATTAATGATTTTGAATATAATTCAAAACTAAATAAGGCTGGCCACACACGTCCCGAAGTTCAGTTCCGGAATCGACCGTTTTGCAAAAAAGTTCCGATCAAAACCTCTCTCTGAATTCAGCGTCATCCCGATTTTAAATTCAGAAAGAGGTTTTGGTCGGAACCTTTTTGCAAAACGGTCGATTCCGGAACTGAACTTCGGGACGTTTGTGGTCAGCCTAAAAGTAAGGACACAGCCGCGAGAGAGGCTGTCGCAATTTATTAAGATAAATATGTGAACTTTACTAGGTTCTAAATAAATACTTCTTTGATTTTGAAGGTTTTATTTTGTGGCGACAATATATTATAATTAAAACAATATTATTTTGTTTACACCACTTTTATTTTGACCAGAGTCAACATGTTTCGGGAACAATGTTCCCTTCTTCAGGACTAATACAAGAAGTATATACTCGTACATCGGTTTAATTTTAAACGTACCTTAGCAAATTAGCTTCGTAATTAGAAAACTATTGAATCTTAAAATAATACCTAGGTTCCTAAATCTATGAAATAGAATATTTTAGGAAAAAGAAGAAGAAAACTAATGTGAGGCCCTCTTCTTCGTGAGAACTTATTAACCATCCTTCTTAAAGAGAGAAATTCGATTTTTTAAATTTTAAAATTTCGAATTAAGAACAGTATTATGTTTTTTTTCGTATCCATTGATCTCTGATAACCTTCGCCTATGATTACGATTTTATATGGTTAGTAAAACTGGCTACTAATGTTTGCTGGGCCTTGACTTTATTTTCTACACCTGCGATTAAGGACTTGGCACCAAGAATGACGTCACAGTCTTTTCCCACGGCATTAAGGTTCATAATCGCGTGACAATCGCATGATAAAATGGTAAAAATAGCGTTTTTTTCATATTTTGGGCTTAATTTTGCGTCTATTAAAAAACTTTTACGGTTATTCCCTAGATTTTAATGCATATTATCAGTACAAAAAAAAAATTAACTCCGCGACTTTCGGGAAACGAGTTTCCGTCTTTCGGAAAAAAGATCAGAGGTGTTTTTTAAAAAAAAAATGAGAAATCTATAGAAGATATAAAAAATATTTTACGGTTATTCCCTAGATAAACATTCAATGCATCTACACTATTTTGTTTCAAAGCAAATTTAGTAACGGTTGTCGAGATATAAGGTCTCCCGTTTTTAGTAATTTTTGAAATGTCGGTATGCACACTCTTAAAATATTTTGTCTGCAATGAGAGACGTTATGATATAATCTTTGGTAATGACCCAAAATACCAGTTTTTTTTTCTTCTAAGTGTTACCTAATTGTAGATCGAAATGTTAGATAGACAATTGCTGTTTTCTTGGTCATGAGACTGTACCTATTTACTTTTTTATGGCGTGTGTTTAAATGCTCATTAGAGAAAATATGTGTATAATAAAGTATATATGCCCATTGGCAATTTTGGTACATGTTATGTCAATGAATTGTCAAAGTTAAAACTCTAATAGCTTTACCAATTGGCTCAGATATGGGTATATAATTTTATTTGTAGTACTAATCTGTCCAACATAAACAGATAGTATTAGAGAATAGAAAAGGAATAGAAAAAAAATAGGGAAAGGGAAGCGCAAATAAAGGAATAGGGAAAGGACAGAAAAGAGAAAGAAAATGGAAGTAAAGTAGAATTTAAAGGAAAATTAATGCTTACAGAAAAAGTAATATACAATTAATTGGACAAGGAAAAGATGTGGGATAATTAACTGTATGTGGGAAGGGACAAGAAGCAAAGGGAAAGGTAGGTAATAGTAAAGGAAAAATAAAGTAAATATGAAAGAGCAGAAGGGCTGAGGAAAGAAAGATAAGGGAAAAGGATGGGTACTAGAAACAGATGGAAATGTATGGAAAAGGAAAAGCAGTAGAAAAATATGAGAAACGAAAGGAATATGTAAATAAAAAGGGAAAAAGGATAGGACCAAGAAAGGAAAATGACAATAAATAAATATGTAAATGAATCTTTTTTTTAATCTCATATTATATAAGAAATCTTTACTAGATACAGTAATATGCCAAAGGGCTGAACTCTTGCAAAAGCAATGTCTTACGGTCAACCCTATGATATGTTTTGCAAACGGATGGAAAAAGAATAAATGGGAAGAGACAAGAAAGAGAAGTAAAAATAAAAAAGGAAATGGGATAGAAAAGGTATGAGAAAGTAGGCAGGCTATAGTACATTTCCAAAGTTCTCACCCAATATTCTGTTGTTGTTGAAGATCTTGCTGACAGACAATCTCACTTTCTTGACGGCCATGTCCAAGTCAAATGACTTGACGTTCAGATACCTGTCTCCATTCTTCTGGAAGGAGTTGGCGAAGCCCTTCACATCGGCTGTAATGCCATCTGGAAGAAAGAAATGTAAATATTTAAAAACTGGTATATTTGCCATTATGTAGTTTATTAAGTACATTGAAGGACTCCCACGGGCTTGAGACCTGACGCATCCTTGGGTAGCACAGGCGCATATAGCGTCCTCTTTACCCGCACTTCTTGGTAAAATATTTTTAAGAGGTGAGCTCTGGGTTAACCAGAAGGGAGCCCCCCGACAAACCCCACCCCTAACTTGCATTCCTTCAGTGTCCTTGTCTAAGGACGGAAACACATTTACAATTATTTACAGATACATGCATGAGTACAAAAAAGAAAAGAAAATAATAGAAATTGGTTTATTAGTCAGTCAGATTTTGTTCAGCTCAAGCCTTGGATAACGCCGAGCGATCGAGAGGATCCAGTCATCGCACACCGCCGTGTTTGGTATCTAAGAAAAGTGTTTTACGAGTAGAACTCATATCCTTTTTTTAAATTTTGAATCTGCTAAGTCTTAGGGGGGAGCGTCATTGGAATGCGGGAATCAGAAGCGCTCCCAAAGGGCGTGTTTGGTATCGTTTAGAAGACCACGAAAAACAGTTCGAGGATGTGAAGTCATAAAATCGAGTTTTTAAATTATTTCCAGATAGCTACATTGTGTCGGAAATATAAAAAAAATACGTACATAGAGTTAAAAGAAAAAAAAACAAAGATGTATTCATTGACAGTAGGTACGAACGTTGACAGATCATTAATATTATTATTGTCTATGACTAAAGGAAAATCTTGTGTAAAAAAACAACCTGTCAAATGGTATTATTCGTATGAATGTGGTGATTTATTATTCATTATAAAAAGTATATTATTTCTTATGGATGGCAACATCGTGGATTACACTTTTAACCCGCTTGCACAATTGTATCGCTTTATTCGTCTACTAAACCCATACCACACCGTCAACTACCCAGTGAAGTAAACTGGTGGCTATAAACTGTCAAATCGTATGGAGAATTCAGCGACATAATATATTAAGTACTACCTATGAAATCTCTTTGGGAGAATTTGGTAACCAGACAGAAACTTAAATGACAAAATCTCAACTGTCAAAAGGGTAACCTACTATTGACAGAATCGCAACTCAACACCGGGAAATCTGATGCCGTTGTTTTTTTTGTTTTGTTTTTGTGTGTAAAAAAAACAACCTAACGAACCTAACCCAACAATATTTAAATTAGCGGCAACAGGTTTTCCGGCGATGAGTTGCGATTCTGTCAATAGTAGGTTACCCTTTTGACAGTTGAGATTTAGTCATTTGAGTTTCTGTCTGGTTACCGGAGAATTTTGACATTTCATAGGCAACGTTTTCGAAATATTGTAACAATTATTAAGAGGGCTACAGTAGCAAACATGGCGATTTTAGTGATTTTTCAATCAATATTCTATCTATCTATCTATCTATACCCTCACGCCACATCCCTTGCAGGGTAGGCAGAGAGGACAGAGCGCCAGACAGCCCTATCCTTACACACACTCCTAGCTTCCGTCACATTCATGCAATTAGTCATACACGCTCTCCGATTCCTTTTACTCAAAACGCGTCCATCCTTGAGGATCTGGTCGACATGATCGGACCAGGTCAGTCTCGGACGGCCGCGCTTTCTCACCCCTCTTCGCTCATTCAGATATATCTTTTTTGTCATCCTGTCATCATTCATTCTCTCAACATGCCCAAACCATCTTAGTTTGTTTACTTTCATTCTTGTCACTACACCAGTCTTGCAGTCACTCATTTCCCTAATAACCTCATTCCTTATCTTATCTCTCAGCGTTTTCCCGCACATTCTTCTTAATGACCTCATTTCTACTGCATTCAACCCTGATTCATCCTTCTTCATCCACGTCCACGTCTCACTAGCATACATCAGGGTCGGCACCAAGACAGCATTGTGCACTAGCACTTTTGCTTTCATAGACACATTGCTACTACTAACAATCGGACCGAGCGCACCATTCGTCCTAGTACCGGCCAGCTTCCTTCTTTCAATGTCTCCATCACAGCGTCCATCTCTAGTAAACAAACTTCCCAGATATACATACTCATCCACTTGCTCCAGACAGTCATTACCAACCTTTATCACACAATTTGTCCTTATTTCCTCTCTTTCGAACACTAATACTTTCGTTTTATTTACATTCATTTTCATACCATTCATATCGCAGCTTTCGTACACACAGGATACTATCCGTTGTAACTCACATTCATCATCAGCCATCAACACTAAATCATCTGCAAACATTAACGCACATACTTTCACTCCATTTAGGTCCACACCAACATTCAGCTCATTCAGAGGACGCATGCAGTAGTCGAAGAACAGGTTGAACAACCAAGGCGACATGACGCAACCCTGTTTAACCCCTTTTGTGAGAGTGAACCACTGCGACAACGCAGCATTCACCCTGACACAAGCAGAGCTCTCCGTATATAGAGACGCGATTGCGCCAATCAGTCGGTCGCTCACCCCATATTCCGACAGTACACGCCACAGTCTTTCTCGGTCCACACGATCGTATGCCTTCTCCAGATCCACGAACGCGCAGAAGAGCCTCTGGTGTTTAGCCAGAAGCTTCTCCACGACCATCCGTAGGGAGAAGATCTGATCGGTGCACCCCCTGCCACTCATGAAAGCACCCTGCACATCCCATACTTTACTTTCAGTCACTTTTCTTACTCTTTCAATCAATACCTTTCCATACAGTTTGCCCACAGAGCTCAGCAAACTGATAGCCCGATAACTGCCGCATTCCAACCTTGAGCCTTTCCCCTTGTACAAAGGGCAGATAACTGCCCTCCTCCAATCCTCAGGAGTGCAGCCACTCTCCCAGCACAAGTTGAAGAGCCTCAGGCACCACTCGAGAATCTTCGGGCCACCTTGCTTGATGAACTCTATGGCCACACAGTCATGTCCCGCAGCTTTACCATTCTTTGCTTTTTTCAATGCAAGCACAACTTCATTCATACGTATTTCCTCGTCCTCAGCAATATTTACATTCATACTATCTGCTACATTCGTCTGGTTTGTACTAGTACCACTTTCATACAATTCTTCGAAGTATTCTTTCCATCTTTCAACAACTTCTTCTCCATTCATCACTAAATCACCATTCTTATCTTTGATGCAATTCATACTGTTTTTCTCACTTCCAGATCTCTTTCTTTTTACTTCCTTCCAGAAAATTTTCAAATTCTCCTCGGCGTTCCTCGATAATTTCATACATTCCTCTTCCTCAAGTTTTCTCTTTTTCTGGCAAACCATTTCTTTCACTTCTTTCCTACACGCTTTATATATATTCTTCTTTCTTTCTTTCTCACCTCCATCATCTGGTTTCGCACCAAGCACATCATTCCACGCTTTCTTTTTCCTCACTACAGCATCCTTCACCTCATCATCCCACCACGCATCACCTTTTTTCCTTCCTACCAACGCTTCTCCACATACTTCTCTTGCACTCTTTACTAGCACCTCCTTCATAACATTCCATAGTTCACTCGTCGAGCGTTCCTCATCATCATGTACTTCTAGCCTTTCGTTAGTCAGTCTTTCATATTCATCCCTAACATTCGTCTCTTTCAGTTTTTCGACCCTGATTCTCCGGACAGGCTCCAACTTCCGAGCCCTCGAGCGCCAACCGGAGAAAAGATCAATCCTTGTTATCACAAGGAAGTGATCCGTCCACAGTCCGGCGCCCCGAAATGCCCGGGTGTCCTTTGTCGCCTTCCGGAGCTCAGAGTCCACACATACAAAGTCAATCATCGACCTTTCAATACGATCAACTCTCTCTCTTTGCCAAGTGTACTGGTGGATCTCCTTGTGTGCGAAGAATGTGTTCGCCACAAAGAGATCAAACTCCAAACATACTTCTAACACTCTTTTCCCGTTATCATTCACCCTATCATCGCCATGCAATCCCAACACTCTCTCAAAATTCTTCCTTCTGACACCGACCCAACCATTCAGATCACCTGCCAATATTACTTTTTCATTCGCTCTTCTTTTATACGCTGTCTCCCGCACTAAGTTCCAAAACTCATCCTTCTCATCATCCAAGGCATCATTCCCTGGACCGTAACCTATAATAAGGAACAGCCTGGTCATGCCTACCTTGAAACGAATCCAGATGAGTCTCGGTCCTACCAGTCCATACCCATTACGCTTCACCATACATTCAGTCATTCTTTTTGATAATATAGCACCCACTCCCTGACGTCCATGTTCATTTTCAGGCACACCAGACCACATCTCTGCCATTCCATTCACCACATCACAATCTCTATCCTTTCTTTTCGTCTCACATAAACACAATATATCTAAGTTCCTCTCATGCAAAACATCACGCAATTCATTCATCTTACCTTCATTCATTCATTCATTCAATTCATTCATTCATCTATCAATATTCCAGCGTTATTTATTGTCGGATTTCGATGAAAATAATACGTTATATAGATTAGACTTTCATAAAGGGAATTATAGAGCCGTTTTTTAGTATACTGTATAGTTTCTTGTAAAAAAACAAAAATTGCAAACGTCTTCATCGTATCTTTGATACTCCAAGTGATTCGTCCGTCGGAATGAATAATTCTTGTTTTTATTTTTTTTTTATTTTTTTTTATTTTATTTTATTTTATTACAAACAAAAGCACGAAATGTCTTAAAGAACACTAAAAAATCTAGCGCATTATAGAAAAAAACGTAAATATTTTTTTCTGGATTCGCGTTAAAACCCAAAAAACCTCTATTTCATAAAAAGGCTTCGTACCAATATACTCTCTTGCTGTAAGTTCGGCCTGGTTATTAAAATTCGAAAAGGAAAATGTAGACACTGACAACAGGAAATGACAGATAAAGTTACATAAAAGTGTGTTAATATACCTAGGAAGGGATTAAAACGTACATAAGTTTATTTTCTTATAATACTAAGCGAGGTGAGCTGGTTGGCCGGAAGAAATAGATTTGGTGCAAACCGGCCTCACAAAAATAATGCTATTTTTAGTGTTACATAATTAAAGTTATTTTTATTCATATTTTTGAAACAAGATGTTGATTTAAATATAATTTCAGTCAAAGGCCCAAGGGGTATCTGAAAACCCCATATTTTTTGTCTAAAATGGCAGTGGGCTATGCATGTGACTAGACAGGAAGACGCTGGGTACCAGAATTCTACAATAGGAGAATGAAGAATGAAAAACAAAAGTGTTCAGAGACCTCCCAAAAGGCGGTCTGACGGCATTTTCAAAAAAGCCGACAGGACCTGGATGCGAAGAAGGAAGAACAGAGACGGGTGAAAGGGGATTAAAGAGGTCTTCATCCAGTTGTGGAGGGAAGAGAGCTGTAGAAGAAGCCTCCTAATAAGAAGTAGTTATTTCAACGGATATACAGCAAATGATGGACTTTCCATCAGGATTGTGACTGATCGTCAGCGGGTTTAATGTGATCAATTTACTCTTACGTACACCAATAATTCCAGTCCATCCATCTGCCGCGGCCGGGAATAGAACCCGGGCCTCCAACCTAATATATACCGGTATTCTATCCACTGTGTCATGAAGGCCGATAAATGTACTATTACATAAATTGCTGCGCGGTTTAAAATCCAGAACTTCGTGCACGAAATCCAGACAAACTAAAACGTTTGTCTGATAATATTTTTAAGAACAAACACATGGGGTGTTATTTAAACCCCATATTAGGCTTGGGTCATGTGTTTTCCATTCAGCCCTGGAAAGGTTGAGAACTTATATAACAGGACAAAAACCCATAAGAATATTGGTTAACATGAATAAATCCCAAAAAAGACAAAAGCCCTTTAGAACTATGCTCAAGAGACAAAAGCTTAAATCTAATTGGATTTTGAAAATAAAATTAATTGTATTTATTGGTATACGATTTCTTTCAGTGTGTTAGAAACTACCATAGATTAGAAAATAAACAAATAAATAAGCGAACCTAAAATGGGATAGACGAAAAAAATAGTCAACATTTTATATATAATTCATCTACCGGAATCCAACTAGAAAGTCTAGGCTTTTATCCGTTGAGAATATTTCTAAAGGACTCTTGTCCAATCCCACCAACTACCACCTAGGAAGGAGAGTCCTAAGAAATTTCCATACAAAAACAGAGATAATATTCTATTTATTTAGTAATGGAGAGTGCGTGCAGCAATAAATTCATATGAAATGCAACATGCGGCTCTCCTAGTTGGGGAGATTCTGGGGGGAGATATTTGGGCACCTAACGTAGGTGAGTTGCATGTTGCATTTCATATGGAATTAGACTCTGCACTACGACTCATAACTAAATAAATAGAATATTATCACTGTTTTTGTATGGAAATTTCTTAGGGCTCTCCTTCCTAGGTTAAAGTTGGTGGGATCGGGCATTTGTCTTTTTTGGAATTTATTAACGTTGAACAATTTTCTAATGGGTTTTTCTCCGGGAACCGAGAGCTATATTTACTTTTAATGATGTTTTTGAAATGATTAGTCAAGCGTAGAGACATTCTCAAGGTGATACAGGAAATTGTTAGACTACTCTGTTTCTGTAATTACTTGAAGCTGATCATTAGACATTTGTCCTCGCGTTTGGAATTGAATCTTGCGGTTACAAAATCATTAAAAGGGATTCAAAGTTCTCACGATTAGGTACAATTATATCAAAACCTTGGGAAATTGACTAAAAAATGAAATAATTAGGGAAATAATTGGACTAAACCTTGTGGTGAGAATAAATTTAAGATAGTGTTCAAATTATTAGGCTAAAAACAACTTATTCAACAAATCCACTTACGGCCTCAATTCGCCACAAGTAAGCTTACAGCGAGCGGGAAATAATCATACTGAAATAGTAGATATTTTCGGCGTAAGCCTCAATGTATATAGGATGAGAATGTTTCAACATTTTGGTTCCCTTCAGCCCCTAATGTAGATGTGATCTTGATTAAAATTAAAAAAAAAGACAATAGTGCGAATTGATGTCAGTCCGCTACTGCTCTGTGTGGGCCTGTATTTTGTTAGTTTGTTATTGTTAAGTAAATAAAATGTTACAATTTGATGTGGGTATGTTGCTTAGTACATAATTTTTGTTTTGTAGGTTATTGTATTTAAATATAATATTGTAATATGTAAATGATCTACATGATCGTATATTAATGAATAAATAAATAAATAAATAAATCATGATTTAGAAATATTTTAGTATGTACATAATTTCGAATTTAATAATTTGTATGCGTCCTATTGACATTAATTACAAGCATGTTTATTCTATTCTATCTATTTTATGTTGAAATAAATAAATAAATAAATAAATAAATTCTTGTAGACATACCTATATTGATTCTACTAAACTTCTGCACGCTATTTTTTTATTTTCGTATTATGTACATGTATCTGGAGGAAAACCACAACTACGTCTCAGAAAATAGCCGCATTATAAAACTGATCTAATAATAATTTGAACACGTCTGTAGGAAAAATGATATAAAAGCCTTAGGAGTTTGACTAAAAAATGAAATAATTAGGGAAATAATTGGACTAAACGTTGTGGTGAGAATAATCGAAGATAAGATGGGATGGTTTGGAAACATCGAGAGAATGATTGTCGACAGGATGGCAAGAATACTGTACACGTGTGAACGAGGGATTCGAACTGTGATGATTGATAGATTACTGTACCCTATTATGTTCCCCAAGGAAACATCGTAGAAACCGAATAACTTTTTCAGTCAATCCTCGTGGATAAGGTACAATAATTAATATATGCGGTAAGTGGTTGGCCCAGTTGGTTTGAATGCGGACTTTTAATCGGGAGGTCCCGGGTTCGAATCTTTGTGCTAACGATGTTTCTACACTTCACGACATAAGCTTTTATTTAGCATAGTGTGAAGTGTGCAGGATAGTATTTGGGGTTGTGTCCACAAGCCCAGATCATTTTTAGAAGAACAAAATGATGCGGTCGTTAGCTGGTTGATAACGTACTCGACTGTCAATCGGGTGCGTGCGGGTTCGATCTTCAAATGCCGAATTACGCCACTTCGCTACACAAGATTTTATAGCTTACTGCAAAGTGTATAAAGATGTATTTGGGTTTAGTTAGATAAACCCAGATTTATTAAAAAAACATATAAAAACAAATATTGACGAAGTGTTGAGTTGTTAGACATATTGTCAAATAAAAATGCCACGAAAATCATGATCATTTGAAAAAATGATTCTCAAATGAAACTACGCTTTTGACAAAGTCCCTACATTGTTCTGGCACTCTTATTTCTCTCGAAAAGTGTGCAGTGTGCACTCTGGATAAATGTGCAGTGTGCACTCTCGAGAAGTGTGCTTATTATACACAACCCATTTCACTTACCCAAGATCCCATGGAAGTTTCCACCACCGCTGGCTGGGATGATGAAGAGGACACCACTGCTGGTGTATCTGGACTCAATTCTCAGCTGCGGGAACTTGATTCTGGCCTCGAAGGGTTTTCCATTTTCACTGATTCTGAAACATAAAATAAGCAATCGTAAAAAAATAAATATACCAAGATTTTATGAACTTTTTCACTAAGACGTCTTCCAAACGATACCATGCACGCCCTCCCGGGGTGCTTGGGTTTCTTCATTCCAATGGCACCTCCCAGCAGGAATGGCCAGAATCATAATTTGTTAAAAGATATACTCGTGAACCACTTTCGATCACTCTGTGTCTTCCGGGGCTTGAGCTGGACAAGATTTATTTATTTATTTATTTATTTATTTATTTATTTATTCATAAACGGCCGTATGGCCTTTAACATATTACAAAAAATATAATTTTCACCATTAAGTAAAGAAAACAATACACAGAAATAGGTAGGCATATGTATTATGTATAACAATATCAAATATCAAATAAATATCTAAATAACACAGTTGCATGAAGTATACAATATATCAATAATGGATCAATAATGGATCAATGCTAATATTAAATTAAATTATATATATTATATTAAATTATAGGTAGGTTTAGCTAGCATGCACGCACACTGCACAGGGAATTGGTGGCAATAATAATTAATTATATCAAAAACACAGCCGTCCTTACAGTGTACGTACATAGTGTAAGATCTGACTTAGGATCTGGATTTCTTTTTCAACGCCCTTTCATAAGATACCACACATAACTCCACACAACCCTTGAATCCCTTTGAAACCCTTTACATCTTTTTTGTCTCTGGAGTAGGTTTATATGTATAGAACAACCAATAGCTGAAACAATTGATTCAAAGGATATCGTTTCCGCTTTTGCTAAAATTAAGGCAAGGAAAATAAAACTTTTATAATCTCGATGTTTTCGACCGTTGGTACTTGGTGGAAGTCCATTTTTAAAGAAGAAATGAAAAACTAAATATTTAGATTGAAATTCAATTTAACTTATTCACAATTCACAGCCTGATGAAGGTGCAAATCCTCGAATACTAGTCGCGAAAGCTAAAAGTCTTTTTTTTTGTGGATTTTAATCTAAATATTTAGTTTTTCAGTTTTTCTTTAAAATTTATGTAACTTTCGTGGTTACTGGATTTTCCATAACTTTATGCTCTATTTAGTGTTCTTTAAAAAAAACCCTGTATTCTATTCATAAAAAAGAAGGTGGATACACTTTTCTTCATGTAAATAAATCTTATCTAATTTTAGTTCATTTTACTCAATTTTTTAGTTGAGGGGGGGGGCGCCGTTCTAGCCGTTGCCTAGGGCGCAAAGTTTGCTCGAGCCGACGCTGCCTCTCTATGGCACAAAGTTTACGACCCGAGATAATTAAAGGAAATATAATAAAAAAGATAAAATAATAATGACAAACAAATTGCTATATGACGACTTTACTATGAATAATAGTTCTATGCATTAATAGTATAGTAAACAATTCTAATGGATTATTTTCTAACATCATTAGAGATTATTGATTGCCATTCATAATGCATTATGGTAGCACTTATTTTATGATTGTGTTGACCTAGAACCTTTTAGCACAAATAAAGTCTTTATTGTCTACCTATCCACTAGCGGATCTGGAGGGGGGGCTAGGGGGCTGAAGCCCCGCAAAACCATGAGGGACAGTACTTTATACGAGTATACAACTAGTTTCCGAAAAACCACATTATTACCAATCATTTTCTCATCATGTCAAGAATTTTCTAAAATTGCCATAATAATATTGTTTTGATAAAAAATTTCGCCTGCGGCACTGTTTACCCATTTCATTTATTTATTTATTAGATTATATACGGCCAAAAGCCTTTCAAATACATTACAACAATTAGGTCAATCAAAAAATACATACACAAATAACTCACTTAATACCACACAACCCAGGAAAATAAATAAATGTAAAAAATCAATATATCAAATAGGCAAAATAACAAAATATCATTCCATACACTCAATAAAAAACATAACAAATTGTAATCAATCATGTATACAGATAAAGTCAAGTCAGTTAATGGTCAGTTACAGTAGTTATTAAAAACACAAAGTCGAATAGATAAAAAAGATAAAAGGCAATATAATACCATGTATGAACACAAAGTATAAATTAAATAAACATAAAATTGATCATAATATTGATAAAAGGTTTATAATAAATGAAAATGTCATTTTAATCAAAAGGTCAAAAATACGAAAAAAAGTCATACCCAACACATACAAGGTTTCCACGCTATTTCCACGCTATGTCAAAGTTTTGAACTTTAGTTCCACCCCCCCCCCCTAAGCTCTGAAGCTGGGGATGCCCATGTTTATACATCATACACGATCTCTTGTCTCATAGGATATAACCAGATGCGTTATCTACTATAGAAAGACAAGCAGGTTCATTATTTCACAGATTTTCTAAACAAAATTATGCGTCTATTTTTTTGCGTTTTTTTATAACATAAATCAAACAACATCACGACCACTAACGGATTCAGAGGGGGGGCTAGGGGGCTGAAGCCCCCTCCAAAACCATGAGTGACAGTACTTTATATACAACAAATCTAGGGGTTTCAGCCCCTTAGCCCCCCCCCCCAAAACGTTGAGTGACAGTACTTTTTACCATGTGACGACATTCAGTCCCCCCAAAATTGAATCCTGGATCCGCCACTTATCACGACCCTCTTCAACAAAATTTACTGATTCTTGAAATTATTCCCATAGTTTGTTAGATATAATGCTGTAATTTGGTTGATAAAATGTTTAAGGTAAGACGCAGTGACTCTAGTGGATATTTTTCGGATAGTCTGTCCCCTTTTTATACAATAAATCTAAATCTCGCTTACATATCGCTGTCAGAAATTGCCATTTGGCAATAAGCCCGGCTTTTGTTAGTTTTTATATATGCAATAAAGAATATATTTTTTTATTTTATTTAAATTTACTTTGATTTTATTTTAAATTTTTCTTGTTTCACGCTTCACGTTTCACATTATCATACAAATTTTCAAAAAGTTGAAGTGATAATAGAACGATTTTTACTCAAAACATATTGCACGCTAAGCCAGCCGACTATCAGTCATAATGGACCTAATCGAAAGTTCATCCTTCGCTGTATATCTGTTGAGATGTCTACATAAAACATCGCATTTAGATTTACTAATTATCTTAGGTAATTATTTTTAGCTATGTGCATCATCTGTAGGTTTTACATAATTATTTTGACCCTATAATGTCAGTCATTATAATCTACAGGTTTTTACGTTGCAAAAGACGTAAAATACATTATCTATTTACGTTTGATGTTATATTACGTAATAATTAAATTGCGACTTAATATGTGCACATGATCAGCAAAAAAATATTAGACATCGGTACTACATCTCCGGTGCCTTGCATCATATATGCCAGCATAACACAATATCATAATTAGGTATGTGAATCGTGTATGAGAAATCGAGGATGTAATCATTATAAGTTTTTTTTTTCAATAAAAGGATCTGAGCTTGCATACACAAACCCAAATACATTCCTGCACACCTTGCACTAGGCTAAATAAGCCTGTATTGCAAAGTGTGGAATTCATCGCCAGCGCCGGGATTGAGAGACTGCCGCCTCAACCAACTGCGCCAACCAGGTACCGCCACGAGTTAAGTGGAAGAATTCGAAGAATCGCTTTGTAAGTTCGCCCTAGTGAACAGTTTTGTATGCTTTGTCTGATTGTGTGATTATATTATTGTAACATTCTGCGTTATTCACTTGGAATGGAAATAAATAAATAAATAAGTTCTTCACCCGTTGTGAATGTCTTTATTTGGGGTGCACGCAGGTATACCCGCACACAAGTCTCTGATAACCCCACATTGGGAAAAGCTGCGATGGTATAGACAAAAGAAATTAATCACACAGCTCAAAAATGATGACATTGATATATAGGTTCCTACAGTTTTTATTTGCCCAGTAAACAAGTCGAAAAAACACGCTTACAATGCATAAAAGGTCGGGTTTCAAAAATTGTATGGGGTCATGTGTAGTAGGTATCGTATGAAAGGGCGTTGGAAAATAAATACAGGTCGATAGTCAGCTTTAATCCAGCTCAAACTATCGGAAGACACCGAGCGATTGAGAGGATCCAGTCAACGCATACAGCCGTTTTTGGTATCTCATGAAAGTGCTTCAAGAGTAGAAAACGGACCTTTTTTTACAAAAGCGTGTCATCAATTTTCTAGGGAGCCTAGGGGGCAAAAAAACTTATGACTTACTTCATTTTGCTGACGGAAAAGTTGCTTGCACCATAGATGTCGACATCCTTCAGCGTGACTTTATATCCCTGAGGTCCTGTGCTCAGAGATATGGCCAGCTGCTCTACCTTGAACGGCTCCACGCTCGGCATCTGGATCTCTGGGATTCCAGTCACAAGATAGGGTCTGACGTGATGGAGACTGTCCAGCAGACAGGATATGACCTTGGGATCTGACGAGTGACATCTCTGCTTGATGTATGGAGCTGGAAAAAGCAGAAAAATAATTTTAATGGGTATTCAATATTTACCTCGCTGTGGTAACTCCGGTAATTGCAATCCAGTACTTGTTTTCTGCTTATATTGACCTGTGTTAAATTTTTGGATAATGATAAATGAAAAAAATGGAATTGCCTTCTGATGTACCTAACACTAGCGAATACAGGGGGGGGGGCACCATGAGTGACATAACTTTATATGCAACAAGTCTAGGGGTTTCAGCCCCTTAGCCCCCCCCCCCCAAACCATGAGTGACAGTATACTTTTTACCATGTGACGACATTCAGCCCCCCCCAAAATTGAATCTTGGATCCGCCACTGGTACCTAACCTACCTATGTGCCATTCAGATACGTTAACAATTTTTGCGTATGCGTTGCAGGCGAATAATTGGACGTGCAATCTCTGTTGTTACATTATAGGCTCCTAGTTTCAAAAAACATTATTTATAGGTAATAACATTTTACTGATAGCATTTAAGAGTATGCATACCGGCATTTCAAAAATTTCTAAAAACGGGAGACCTTATATCTCGACAACCGTTACTAAATATGCTTTGGAACAAAATAGGGTAGATGCATTGAACATTTATCTAGGGAATAACCTTAAAAGTTTTTTTTATATCTTGTATAGATTTCACAAAAAAAAAAACACCCCTGATCTTTTTTCAGAAAGACGGAAACTCGTTTCCCAAAAGTCGCGGAGTATTTTTTTTTGTTGTACTGATAATATGCATTAAAATATAGGGAATAACCGTAAAAGTTTTTTGATAGACGTAAAATTAACCCCAAAAAATTGAAAAAACTCTATTTTTACCATTTTATCATGCGATTGTTTACGCAATTTTGAACCCTAATGCCGTGGGAAATGTCTGTGACGTCATTCTCGGTGCCAAGCCCTTAAGTAATATTTTTGTCTTCACTGGTTTATTTGCTGATGATATTGTGATTGTTTATATTATATGTAATAACTATACATCGGGAGATCGGGTTCTCTAGGTACCTGGGTACAGGGACGTAGAGTGAGCAAAAATATTATTCAGTTTATTTTCTTCGCATTTTTGTTAATACTGCCTACATAATGCACACAGATACAAGTTACGTGGAATTTAATGTTTACAAATCACTATTGTTGTATTCCCCTATAGATATTGATGGTTGTATAGAATTCAGGTAAAGATGGAAATCCCCATAATTTAAATTCGAAGAGAAATAATACTTTTGGTTATGAGCCGTCTATGGATTTTGAAGATTAATAATTATTTATGGCCCCTATTGAAATCTCATTCATAGGAAAGGTTTTATGGGCCCTATTCAAATAGAAGCATCCAATCTCCCGATGTATAGTAATAATAATAATAATAATATCTTTATTCCAGATCTGGAGGTGGGATGTGCAAGCCTCTCAGGTCCATATTATGATACATATTCATATTCATATAAAAATACAAAATACAAAATAAAATATAAAAAATTGGTAAAGTCACAACATACTCAATACAGTATAGTTAATAATAATAGGTATAACATCTACTAGGCATAAGGTATAAAAGCATTTAAAAAATGCAAAGGAAAAAAAAAATGTATAAAAATTGGCATAGTGAATACATATTCAATACGGTATAGTCAAATCAAATGTAAAAATTGGTATAGTCAACAGAAAAGACATAATAGGTATAACATCTACTAGGCATAAGATATAACATATACAAATGCAAAAGAAAATATAAAAATTGGTATGGTCAATACATACTCAATACGGTATAGTCAAATCAAATGTAAAAAATTGGTATAGTCAACAGAAAAGACATAATAGGTATAACATCTCCTAGGCATAAGGTATAACATATACAAATGCAAAAGAAAATATAAAATTGGTATGGTTAATACATATTCAATACGGTATAGTCAAATCAAATGTAAAAATTGGTATAGTCAACAGAAAAGACATAATAGGTATAACATCTACTAGGCATAAGGTATAAAAGCATATAAAAAATGCAAAGGAAAAAAAAATATAAAAATTGGCATAGTGAATACATATTCAATACGGTATAGTCAATACAATTGTAAGAATTGGTATGTTCAACACAAAAGACATAATAGGTATAACATTTACTAGGTATAAGATATAACATATCAAAATGCAAAAGAAAAGAAAATAGGGTATATACATAGGTATAACATCAGGCATTTTAACCTTAATATTAATTTTTGTGCGTTAAGTCTGTTTCTGTTTGTAAATGAGCAAGCTAATAAAGTCTATGTGTGTAGGTATTGGTTGAGATGGGTGTTCCATCTCATGGTCAGTTGCGGTGTCTGTCGGTCAAAGGCTGCTCGAACGAGTGTGTTGTCATGTTCCATTAGTTTAGTCCTAGTGCCATAAATTTTTTGTCTGATCGTCGCCCCAAAGTCTTTCGTCCTACCTTCAGTAAACATCTGTGAAGCACTATCGTATCGTCTGTACCCAAATAGTATACGGTATGCGTCATTGTATTGTACTCTTAGTTTATTTAATGTGGCAAGTCTGTAGTTTGTCCATAGTTGACATGTGTACAAATTTGTGCAAAAAGCGTTAAAAAGAATTCTTTTTACCTGCGCACTACATTTAAAGAATTTCCTACCTAACATATTTGATATGATGCTCAGACTGCGTCTCTGTCTCTCTATATCGTCATCGTCTGTTAAGTCACTATTTATGATATGTCCTAAATACTTCACTTTGTGTGTCTGTATTAATAAAGTGTTATTAATTTTTACTGGCAGTACTCTTTCATTCACCCCACTCCATTTGAATACCATTAATTCAGTCTTTTTTGCATTGTATGACATATTATGTTTTTCGGCATAAGTTTCGCACAGCGTCAGCAGTTTCCTAAGTCCTTTTATAGAGGGTGAGAGTAGAACCATATCATCTGCATAGCATACATGGTTGGCTGGTGCGTCTCCTAGGTGACATCCAACATTCGATGAGGAGAGCTGCTCACTGAGTTCATCCATGTATACATTAAAAAGTACTGGAGACATGCATCCTCCTTGTCTCATGCCTGTCCTTAGATACATGGGTTTTGAAATCGCATCGTTCCATTTGACAAGGTTTATTTGTTGACTGTGCCATACATTGAGGAGGTTTATGACACTAGGAGGCACATCTCTTCTTTGCAGCTTATTCCAAAGTAGCTCATGTGATACCTTGTCAAACGCTTTGCTGAGGTCCAAGAAGCATGCGTATACTGTCGTTCTGTTCTTGAGATATCGCTCTATGGTTTGCTTGGCCGTGTATATTGCGGTATCGGTAGACACGTTGGATTTGAATCCCATTTGATTCTCACTCGAGTATAGCTTGTGTTCTATCTTTTGTAGAATTACCTTTTCTAGGATTCTCGCTATGGTGGTGGCAAGCGATATCGGCCTGTAGTTATTAGAAGACCCCATGTCCAGTTGAGCCGACTTGGGTATTGGTGTGATAATGGTTTTGATCATGTCTTCTGGTAAATAACTGTGACCAACTATCATATTGAACAGTGTAGACAGTAACTGCTTTGGGTACGGCCCGGCATTTTTTAAATGTTCGATGCTCAGGTTATCGTGCCCCGGGGATTTGCCAGTTTTCATTGCTTTTATTGCTTTCTCAACATCTCCCTCTTCTATGAGAAATTCCTGGCCACTGTGAGGCAGTGGTTTATATTGTTTTGGCGTATTCTGACCTGAAATCTCGCAAAAAATGTCCCTAAATGCGTTTGCAATGTCTTTCGCATTATCATGTCCATCCACTCGACCGGCATTACTTCTTCTCGGCTTCAGCATTTCATTACTTCTTGTCCAAAACTTCTTAAATTGTTTATTGTTGGCTTTCATAGCGATATCGTCTAGTAATTCTTGTTCTCTATTCTGCTGAGACCGTTTTAACGCCTGTTTAAATTGTTTTCTGCGCCTTTTTCTTTCATCTGCAGCCCATCCTTCGCTTGGTCTGCCTTCATTGATCCAGTTTTGCAAAGCTTCCCTGGATCGTTGGTATTGTTCAGCTACAAGGTCATTCCATTCATCTTTTAGATAGTTGTTATTTCGTGTGCTTCTACCATCATTATTAAAGGCAATACATGCCGCTTTCCTAAAAGCTTCTACAATATGTTCGTATAAGTTTCTAATTGCAGTAATATGTTCTTCGTCGTTGCAAGTCCCCATATTATTCTTATTGCATGCACTATGTATAAATTGTTTTTGTTTAATTCTACTCAAAAGTCCTTCAACAATGAGTTTGTAGTGATTAATCTTATTTTTGTTTCCATCCTTCCATCTTGCAAAATCTGTGTTCTTGGGATATCTGGTGATGGGACACAATTCGTTTACTTGAATTTCACAGGACATCGCGCGGTGGTCGGTCCAGGAGATATCATAATGAATTTGCAGTTTGGTAACCTTATCTTTTAAACTTTCCGTCACTACACAATGATCTAGCCACGAGGTGGTATTATGACTATCACTGACGTATGTATAAGAGTCCAATGGGAGTGATTGTAAGTCCGCCCATTCATAGTTGTTAGTGCTACAAAAGTCTGCTAATTCCACTCCAAATATAGAGGGTGGGTGGGCGTTAAAATCTCCCATCACAAGGGCTTCTGAGTTGTCATCAATAATCGAGTGTAGCATAGATAAGCAATTCGTAAACTCTATCAAATTGTCAGCGTGACATGTAGGCATGTATACAGTGAGTATGAAGAGTTCTCTATTATTTTGATGTATTTTTATGCCAGTTATCCGACTGTCGTTACATATGACGGGCACACCTTTTATTGAGTTTCTCCAAAGTATAGCTGTCCCGCCATATGGTCGTCCAATCAGTGGTCCTCCCGACAAATCTACAGCCGATGTTCCAGTTCCTTGGAAGTCTTCATGGATCTTCGTTATCAAAGGGATTTCGTTCTCTAGCAACCAAGTTTCTTGTAATAATACAACGTCATATGTATTGCAAAGTTCAGCTATGAAGTGAGTGTTTCTCTTTAAAGCCTTACAGTTAATTGTTATTATTTTTATTTTCTCCATTGCTGTTTCTAATTACAAATCTCCTATAAATTACGCCCTCTGGCCAGAACTCTCGGTCCATAAATGATTTTACGTCTTTGCGTAATATCTCTAATTTGAAAGACGCAAAGTTTGTCTCTCTGTTCTGCTTGATTTTTTCTACTATAAAGTCTTTGAATGGTCCTTTCATTTTAATGTAATCACTTATATTCTCGATGTTTACACTAGGGTGCAACCTTGAGATATACAAACTCATTTTTAGGTCGGCAACTTTAAGTGGTTCCATATTATCTGGTTGCTTCCCTATTGCCGTAATATTCCTTTTATTATTTTTCCGTCGGACAGCAATGAAGCCATCATCATCAGCTTCAAGGTGTTTATTACTTCCACGCAGTCTTGCACGTGTTGTTGGTTTGCCATTGTCGTTCAATTGCGTATTTCTTTCAGGTACTGGAGAGCGTGGGATAGCACGTGTATCGATTGCCGTATGTTTGCTTTTATCGGCCACATTTTGCGCAACGACAATATCCCTGTATGTTGTTATTGCGTCTCTGCTGGTACCTGGATTTATGTTTGTTTCATATTTTGCAGGCCCTTGGTCATCTGTAGATAGTACCTTCGCATGGGTGCGCTCATTCATAAGCAGCGTCATCTCATTCCGGAGATCTTCCATCTCTTTTTTGCCGCTCATATTGTTTTTTATGCAAACAATTTCTTGCCTCAAAGAGACAATGTCCTTTAACAGGCAAGTCACGTCAACGTGATCGAAGTTCACGGGCGGAAGCTTGCGTAGGTCTTTTGCAACAAAGACTGGGAGGAGTTCATCCTCCGTTTCTTTAAAAACCTTTATGATGTCGTAAAGGTTTTTGTTTCTTCTGTTATCCCCCTTTCGGAGCACTTTTTTGTCTTGGACATATTTGTACAAGGTTTCTTTAGAAGCGTCTACATCTTGATCGGTATAGTGCGACGCACAAATGTTCACCAAGGCTACTTCGTCTAAAACATCAACTTTGTTTTGCACAAACGTTAGTAGTTCATTTATTATGATACCGGTATTATTCGTCATTTTTTTTTTTTTTTTTTTTTTAGTTATTCACAGCACAATGCAACATAACACAGAGTAGTCCACTATATTAAAAGTTTGTTATTATCACTCAACACATTTTTCACAAAACATTGTTATTGTCACTCAACACATTTTTTGAAAAAACATTGTATCATCGCACGCAGCACGGCACGTCCACTCGCAACGAAGTCCATCTATTGTATTAATAACTGTATGCACTCTTTAAAATAAATAAAATAAAATAAAAATAAAATTATAGGCTCCTAGTTTCATAAACATTATTTATAGGTAATAACATTTTACTGATAGCATAAATCATAATAATAAAATATTTATATATTATACCTATTATTTATTTTAATGACAATAATTTTATTAATGATTCTGGATAATAAAATGTTAGGTATTCTTGAAATGACTGCATTAGTGCATAAAATGTTATAGGAAGAGTATAAAACACAGGTATTATTTTGAATGGCTAGGTACTTTTTCAAACCATATTGGAAGATTGATTCCAAACGCCGACAGACAAGGTCTCATTTTCCATAACGATTAATCGATACCCACAGAGGAGATAGGCCGATGGTATTATCGTGTACGTGGGACATGAGTGGAGGCAGAGCGCCCAAAATAGAGAATTGTGGAAGAGGCCTATATCCAACAGTAGCGGGAAAGGGGCTGAAAAGGAGGAGGAGGAATCAATAGCACATTCAAGTAAATCGATAGTGTATATATTATTATTATTATTAGGTACTTGTTATATTTTTTGTTTTGTTCGATTTTATGATTTTGAATTTGCTTTTATTAATTTTACTATTTGATAATTTTTACCTAATTTTACATTAACACACTTTTACATTGTTACGGGATTCTTTTTGTTTTTATTGGTAATTCGCAGAACCTTCGCTGGTCTATGAAATGGTGATGTTTTTTTGTGTGTATTTATTGTATTGACGGCGTGGTTGTTTAAGATGAAATAAAATAAAATATCGCAACTATTCGATGTTACTACATAATCAAAATAGTGGATTTTAATAATTTTGTCCAACATCCATGCCGATTGTAATGACTGGGTCTGCTTTGAATATTATGCATAAAACTACCGGACATTTCGAATCGACGAATGCTGAGAATCAAGAAGAAGAAGAGACGACAATAGCCTTGAAAAACTGATGGTCGTGGGAGGAGTAGAAGGCATAAGAGGTAGAGGAAGATCCCCCACTAGATGGACTGACCAAATCAAGGCTGCCACAGGTACATCAGTGGTTGGAGCAATGCGTACGGCGCGGTGTGTCGGGAGAGGTGGAGGACAACAATCCAGAAGGTAGTATGGACAAGGAAAGAGGATGGTCACGACCCTCAGCAGTGAGGACATCGACGCAGAAGAAGAAGACCGGACATTTCACAGAACATCCTACTGAACATTACATCAGTGACATAGGCTATAATAATGTCGATATGCACCTTAGGATTTCTGCTTGAGGTGATTTGTAAGCAATTAGCCACAGTGCAATGACCCACTGACGACAGATTGCCACAATGTGTGGGTACCTTGTCGTGTATATTACCATTGCCATAAACATACTTGATACAAAACACTTGCAATGCACTATGAATTGCAATATTAACAATCAATACATAAATTGTAGGTAATGTTGCTAGTAGGTATAATCATAACCATTGTAAAATTAGAAATATTGCCTATTTACTGCAATATTTTATGACTTCACATCCTAGAAATGTTTTTGGCGGTCTTACAAACGATACAAAACACGCTCTTTCGAGGCGCTTGGATTCCTTCACTCCAATGGCGCCTCCCACCAAGAATAAACAGAATTATTATTATTTCGTGTGGCTTCTGCCACCGTTGGGTGGCAACGTCAGAGGATAAGAGAATTATGCTATCTGCTACATACAGGAGACATGTACCCTACAGAGCAACATCCAGGCTTCCAAGCCATTCAAGGGCATTGGGTGTGGCACTGTGGATATCTGCATATGGTCCAGGGAATGCTCTCAGAGGACAGTCTTTGACAATGTGCTTGATGGATTGCACTGGCTCTCCGCAGTCACAGGCAGGAGAATCCCGCATGTACCATCTGTGAAAGATTGGAGCATATCGTCCATCCTCCGCGCGGTTTAGATTTAAACAGAATCAAAATTTGTAAAAAGGCATAAGTTCTACTCGTGAAGCACTTTCGTGAGATACCAAACACGACGGTATGCGGTGACTGGATTCTCTCGATCGCTCGGTGTCTTCCAAGGCTTGAGCTAAATAAAATCAGACTTACGATCTGGATTTATTTTCCAACGTCTTGTTCATACGATACCACACATGACCCCACACGACCTTTGGATCCCCCTCAAACGCCGTACATATTATTTTTTCTCTAGAGAAAGCTGATCCATTTTTGTACAGAATCGTATTATCATCGACTTTACGTACGTTTGTCAAGTTTCCGTTCTCTAAGTACTCAGGAAATGGTTGAAAAATTAATTTCAAGATTTGTGCACAGACAAAAAATAAATAACATCACATAAAAAGATCTCCTCACACATCTCCTCAGAACGACGGAAATGAAAACCCTCAGAAAAATAGCGGGCAGGACTTTGAGCGAAATGTGCGACATCCAAGATGTTGTCAGATGGGGGAGGCAAAGGAGAAGGTACTGGAGGGATCATGTGGAGCGAATGAACTCCCAAAGATCATCACACCTAGCCCTACATGGGAATCCAGAGGGATAGAGATTATCTGTAAGGTGCCCTAAACGATGGAAGAACCGCTGGAAGTCCACATCACAAGAGGCGTAAGACTCTGCATAAACAGGCCCAAGTGTAAGAAGAAGAAGACATAAAAATAATGATTCTGATTCGCATTTTCTTACACTGTGATAATTCCCATCTTTAAATATATATCTCTCCAACTCGACCAAGGAGAACTACATTCATATCGCCTCTTGGTATGTGTCGACTATTATTATACGCGTAAATGGGTACTTGTGCTATGCACTTTACCCAAGTACCCGTATGCGAGTCGAATTGATTCGCGTATCATATGACAATAAAGCATTGAGAGTGACAGGTCAGTGTTGGTGCCAATGCCCTTAAAATAACTTGAACAGCAGGAGCTAAAATTATCCTTAAAAATGCGACAATACGGTGACATTGAAATCTTTCATTCTTTCTTTCGTATATACGACCTTTGTAAATTGTACAAGTTATCTTGACATTGAAATAAATATACGTAGTACAGTGCATAACCATAAATAAAGACTCAATGTGTCTTTCAGGAAAAGAGTACTTTTTACAAGTAACAAGATTTTATTTAACTTCACTCCGCTAGTTTTTTTTTTTGTTTTTCTGTCCGCAAAACTTGCAAACGATTTTTCTACCACCTCCTGATTTCTAAGAGACCTGAAACTTTGCAAGGTGACAATACGTGTCTGTATAACATTGGATCATCCTTCTCCAGAGACAATAAAGATGTAAGACATTTCAGGGGATCCATGGGTAGTGTGGTGTCATGTGTATGGTATCGTATGAAAGGGCGCTGGAAAATAAAACCAGATCATATGTAAGTTAGATTTTGTCCAGCTCAAGTCTTGGAAGATACCGAGCGATCGAGAGGATCCAGTCGCACCACATACCGCCGTGTTTGGTATCTCACGGAAGTGCTTCACGAGTAGAACTCATATCTTTTAACAAATTTTAATTCTGTCCTCTCTTGGTGAGAGGCGCCATTGGAACGAAGGAATTCAAGCGTCTCAGAAGGACGTATTTGGTATCGTTTTCAAGAGATATAGACATGTTCGAATCTCGCGACTCCAAGTAACCACACAAGTACGTTTGAAAATTACAAAATATAGGAAACCCGATGTAATTTTATCCCGCTGGACCCACAGAGGCCTAACTACTAGCCTGGATAGTGCGTACCTATCAAATCAAAGTGATGCACTTTCATTTTAAGTGCTCTGTGGTCACAGTACCCGTCTTACAGTTACACATATCATAAAATAGTCATAAAACTATTTAAGCAGTCAAGTTACGTAACTCTTTACACATAAAAAACCAACATCAACACCTTGAAAAAATTAACAGTTAAAATAGTCAACGTACTTACAGAATATATAATTTAATATCAATATTATTCTTAACCATGAAAAGGTGTCAAAAAACATTGAAGATGTTATGTGCGTGTTTGTGTTTGCGCACACAAATAAACATGACTATTGTTTGTATACATCGCTGCTGCACAAAATAAATAACACAGAATTAGCAGGTGAAATAAAAAAAAACTACAATCTATGTCGGCGGTATATAATTATAATCCAATTAGTATTATCAGAGGTGGTCGGTAGCCTGATTGGTAACGCGCTCGACTGTTAATCCAGTGGGCGCGAGTTCAATCCCCGACCTACTCCACTTCACAAAACAGGCTTTTATGAGCTTTCTGCGAAGTGTGCAAATGTGTATTGAAAAAAACCCAGATTCATAAAAAAAAAGCTACGGGTATAATATCAAGGGCGGTGACAGAGGGGCAAGGGGGGGCAGCTGACCCCACCCTAGAGATTGGAATAGGTATTTGACAAAATAAATTAAAAATCATTGTAAATAATGTAGGCTTACAATAAAGTTCCTAATTTACGGCCTTTTCTTCAAAATTTCGTGATAATTCTGTTAAAAAACATGTATTTTTGTGAAAAAAATATAATATTTTACAGAATTTTGACTATATTCTAAGGAAAACGCCACAAATTAACATCTTTATCGAAATCCTATTTAATTAACTATGATTTTTAGTTTATTTTGTCAAAATCGAGTCAGTGGTTTATGAGTTATAGTCAAAAAACCCAAATGAGAAATTTTCATACTCCTCAGTTTTCAAAAGAACATAACTCCAAAACAGTCGATTTTTCGACATACATTTTTTAAACTTTTTTTCATATTTTTTCATCCTCTATCACTTGTCCAAATATTGGACATAAGGAAGCTATAACCCTGCATAGGATTTTTTTTATGATTAGGTCCTTTTGAAGTAAAACAGGAATATCTTTTTTTTTGTAAAGGGAACTATATCCAAATTTGAACCTTTTTAAAAACTATACTAAATGAGAAAGTTTTTAATATAATTTGCCAGCTTTATGTCATACTAATTTTTTACAGTGTAAAGGAGTCGAAATTCGCTAATAAAAAACAAAAAACTCGGGAGGCGGAAACGATGTTCTTTTTTTCAAAATTGTGAATTAATAGGTTTTATTTTGGACTGCAATCAAATAGCTGAATTATTCAGGATTACGAATCAAAAATTTTAATCCCATAATATTGAATTTTGTGACCGTGGCGATCGAAAAACTGATCGAAGGTAACGAATTTCACGAAAAACAAAAAAGTGCCGATATCTCGAGAATGAGCGATTTTTACTAAGGTCATATTTCGATTTTCTGGTAGGTTATGAGCTGGTCTATCACCCCTCCACGGGATGACGTTGATTTACGGGACACCCTGTATATTTTTTCATAATAAATGATAAAACCTCACAAAAAATCACATTACTACCACACATTTTTTCATCAAATCATAAATTCGCTAAAATCCATCAGTTTCATAAAAAAAAATAGCTGCGGAATTTTTTTTTATTACTTTTCTATATAAAACATTTTTCATACATATTACGTATGTGTATCTTTATATTTACGTACTTTATTATTTTTATTTATTTAATTAATTAAAACATGTGTAATTACAATAAGTTGACAGATTAAATTTATATTTGAGGATATAGATCTTAAACTATTTAGTAGTATTTTAAGTTTTTCTTTCCTTCGTAAGATATTGCTTTTGCAATAAGTCCGCTTTTTGGCACACTGTATTGTCTTGTTTTTGTTGTTACATATATTTACTGGCCAATAAAGTTTTATTTATTTATTTATTGTGCCAAGTATAATATATATTTTCAAATAAACAAACTACATCACGACCTCCTTGACTACGTCTCATAAAAAAAATATTATGAAAATAAATATTAAAAAATTAAAAATAAAATTAAACTAGGAATTTCAATACTTCGATATTTGATACAAAGAGATTTGACTTTAACTTAATCATGATAATAATAATCTGTTTATTAAGGGCTTTGTACCAAGAATAACGTCACAGTCTTTTCCCACGGCATAAAGGTTCAAAATCGCGTGACAATCGGACGATAAAATGGTAAAAATAGCGTTTTTTTCATTTTTTGGGGTTAATTTTGCGTCTATTAAAAAACTTTTATGGTTATTCCCTAGATTTTAATGTTTATTATCAGTACAAAAAAAATACTCCGCGACTTTCAGGAAACGAGTCCCCGTTTTTCGGAAAAAAAGTCAGAGGTGTTATTCAAAATTTTTTTTTTGATAAATCTATACAAGATATAAAAAATCTTTTACGGTTATTCCCTAGATAAATGTTCAATGTATCTCCCCTATTTTGTTTTAAAGCATATTTAGTAACTGTTGTCGAGATATAACGTCTCCCGTTTTTAGAAATTTTTGAAATGTCAGTATGCATACTCTTAATGTTTGTAAAGAAAAAAATTAAAATACGTTAATACTGGGAATTTCGTTACTTCGGTTTTCTTAACAAAGAGATTTGACTATACGTACCTAATCATAATAATAATTCAGATAATTGCTCATTTCAAACACGTGTGCGTTGAATTTCAAAGTCAACTGTCAAATATTATTATAAGTCATTGACGAGAAGAAGTGTGAAATTTACAATACTACAACAAACTGGAATTTATATGCCGAAGGTAAAATATAATTATTGGAATCGTTATAATCAATAATCAAGGTTAGATAATTGATTATAATAATCATTTACTCACTCGTATCTATTTGATTTAGTCATTCTCTTGATTACTCTCTCTTCTATTCTGTCCCCTGCGGGGTAGGCAGAGAGAATAGATCGTCAGACTTTCCTATCATATCTATTAATTTCGTTTCATGCGATTCGTCATCTCAATGGTTAAATGTGTGAAATACCTATTCCAAATTCAGGGCAACGATCTTTTAAAAAATATTATTTCTTAGTTCGACCAAGACTAAAGAAGAAGACGGGCTACCTTATACTTTTTATACGCGTAGAAAAGACTTGCTAACACACTACTCAATATTATCAGCCAGAAGAGTCTGCATATTATCATTCATAGCTGATCGACATATAAACTCATCAGCCTAATACTGGGAAAAATTCACCTATCCAGATATCACGGATATCACAGGATTAGGTTCAGATGCGCGGGGCCTAAATACAAGCATTGTGCCTGAAATATCAGTATTTAGAAACCGTCTTACAATATTGCAAGTATTAATAACAATTCGAATAGGTATTTCACACATTTAGCCATTGATTTCGATAATACCACCTATGCAGTATTTAACTACCCATTTTTACCCCAGAGCGGCTTCCGTTAAGAGCTCGGGAAGCCGGGGGTGCAGGCAGAAGACCGGTGGGCCGCCCCAGAAATAGCTGGCAGAAGCAGGTGACAAAGTTGTGCGAGGGGAGACTGTGGTTGGAGTGGCCAGAGGTCCTGGAAGCTGCAAGCGACGGGGGCCTCTGGCGATGATACACAACAGATGCTTTGGCCCCCCGACCCAACCAAGGATATAAGAGGAAGAAGATGTTTCATGTTTCAAGATTTTTACCTATCACTTGAGTTACATTTCGCCGGGCCTGGGTTTTTTTAGCATCCTCTTTTACCTGAGTACTTACATTATCATATTGCCTCGATATTGGAATAGTACCTACCTCAACAATAAGGAAGTTTTGTTTTTATTTAATTAAGATTTAATTAATTTGAATAAGACATAATATATTTAATTTGCCAATAGGTGACATAGCAAGAATGAGGATGTAACGACTCTTCTAATTCTAGGAAACGGCGGATAATATTTGCCTATTTGTTTAGATATTAGGATATTTCAAGTACAACTTTGCGCTAAAATATGCAAAATATAACATTACGCTTACTTAAATATGCTAAGTGTTTAGATCGTAGAGTCTTAATTATTAAGAGTATGCATACTGACATTTCAAAAACTTCTAAAAACGGGAGACCTTCTATCTCGACAACCGTTACTATATATGCTTTGGGACAAAATAGGGTAGATGCATTGAACATTTATCTAGGGAAAAACCGTAAAAGATTTTTTTATATCTTGTATACATTTCTCAAAAAAAAATTGGAAAACACCTCTGATCTTTTTTCCGAAAGACGGAAACTCGTTTCCCGAATGTCGAGGAGTATTTTTTTTTTTTGTACTGATAATATGCATTAAAATCTAAGGAATAACCGTAAAAGTTTTATGATAGACGCAAAATTTACCCCAAAAAATGGGAAAATAAACGCTATTTTTACCATTTTATCACGCGATTTTGAACCTTATACCGTGGGAAATGACTGTGACGTCATTCTTGGTGCCAAGCCCTTTAGGAGCGGCATGACTTGCCAATTATCAGACAGAAAGGTGTACATATTTTACTATGAAATAAAAATGACAGCTTTTTAAAAATTCTTTTAAAATTGTGATTTTTTAAAGACAAATTATGAAATTGTACTTTTATGTGTAAGAAATAGAACATAGATATTTCAAAAAATCTTAAAAGTAATTCAGAATCGCCTGATGATGAGGGCGCCTTTCTCAGACACTAGCCACGTAATCTAAAGTCACTTTTTTGGATTTTAAACTAAATATTTAGTCTTTCATTATACCTTAAAAGTAGACTTCCACCATGTACCGACGGTTAAAAACCTCGTGATAACTAGGTACCATAAAATTGCCGCAATTTTGCTTCAAACCAATCTGCAGGAAACCTCATCGTCAGCAATTTTTAAGAAATTATTTTAACTGTTTGCTCAAGGCACTAATAGGGATATTTTAATATATTATAAGCATTTGTAAAACATAATTTTAATTCATTAATAAAACCAACCAGACAGGCAACCTTATTATTTCATTTATGTCACCCCTTTATAGGAAAACTCATTCCTATAACAGCAGAGCCAAATGAGTTTAAGAATCTCTGCTATATATCATTATGCCCTGATGACGTCACAGCACTCACAACTTGAGGTCAGTAAAACCCAGTCTATATTGTTGTGGTTAAATTCTGAAGAAAACAAATCAATCTTTAAGAGACAATTATTACAAGTGGGTACCTACCTAATGTATGTATTTATAGTAATTATTATTATTTGTATCATCACACTGGCAATGACATCGGCTGGTTGGAGCACGTGTTCAGAATAGCTAATTATTGCGGTTAAAGAGGACGGTCATGGCGGTTAAACATGTAGAGAAAAAATTCAGGCAAATTGGTTATTTATTGGATAAGATGTCAAAAATATTATCCGGTCCCCTCACGCCCCGTACCTTGCGGGTTAGGCAGAGAGGACAGAACGCCAGACCGCCTTATCCTTAGACTTTTTGCTTTTGACACTTTTATGCAATTTATTATTCATGCCCTAAGATTCCTTTTACTCAGAACGCGCGCCCATCCTTGAGGATGAGGTGGACCTTTTTTTCATTATTTTAAAGTAATCCTATGCTCATTAATTCTATCCACATACCCAAAACATCTTTCTTTCTAAAATAAGCTTTTTGTATTTTTTATGAATGTCTCAATTTTTTTTTATAAAAACTTAAGATTTTCTACACGTCATAGTTGAATTTATTAAAGTAGTTATAACAAGTAGTTATCTCAACAGGTATACAGCAAAGGATGGACTTTCCATCAGCCTTATTACTGAAAGACAAAACTAAAAAAATCTGCGGTTGCCGTAGTACAAAATATACAGCTTTTCCTTCTCGCTCATTCAGTCATCAGCTTTCATATAGCACCAAGGGTAGAGTACCGGTGTGTTAAGCTGGAGGTCTGGGTTCCATTCCCGGCCGCGGCGGATGAATGTACTGGAATTGAAGATTTTACTCAAGTGTAAAGTGATCACATTAAACCAGCCAACGATCAGTATTAATCCTGATAAGTCCATCATTTACCGTCTATATCTGTTGAGATAACTAGTTAAGATTCTTATCACTACGCTAATCCAGAGGATTCATTGACGTCACTCGGTTCGTCGATCCTAGACTTTATTTTAATAGTTCAAATTATCATTTTTCTTCGTATTTTCTTAGAGTTACCATTAATTTGGCACGTAGCTTCCTAGATATTGGTAAATGGAAGCTGTAAAAGCGATTGGGTGACAGTTAGTACCCCAATAGTTCGCCACAAAATAAATAAAATAAAATAAAAATACTGTGTATTACAGTTTTTTTTCTTCTCAACAGAAACGAGAGGCATCTTCATTCACATAATGTAGCGTTATGTGAACTCCCTTGGGGAGGAAGCAGGACGGGTGTTCCGACGCTTACAAGTGGGCTTTGGCTGGCCCACTTTATCACTTTATGCCCAGGGCAACGTTCACCCATTCCACCACATCCTGCAATCAATTGTGTATTTTTTTACCAGTTGGCAGTGATCACTTAAACCAGCCAAAGCCGACTCGTAAAGGTTGGAACACCCATCCTGCTTCCTCCCCAAGGGAGTTCACATAATGCTAAATTATGTGAAAGAAGATGCATCTCGTCTCTGTTGGGGAAAAAACTGTAATGTATTTCCGTCTGTGCAATGCAGGTAAATTCCGGTTCCATACCTAAAATAATTTAAGTATATCTCAAATCAAAATACTGTGTATTTGAAAAAATAATATGCCATAATAATGTTTTATTTTTTTATAGTTTTCATCGTCAGTTTTACATCAATGGCAATTTCTACCAGCCAACCCATTATAATAAGCATTGTATGACGATCCTTACATTTTTGAAGAGTGCCCTTAATTCAACATTAAGAATAAAATTATATATACTATAAATACATGCCAGTAACGAACACATAAATACAAAAAAAAATACTCTATAAATAGGTTGTGGGATCTTAACGTTCTGTATTTTTCACTTAAAGTAAATAAATAAATACAGTCCACCAAAAGAATAAATAAAAATTACTTACGCAATCCAACTTCGGCTGAAGAAATGATTGTGAAGAAAATTGAGAGTAAAATCACATTTAAATTAGACATTTTAAATATTGAAACTTGTCTAAAAATAGAAAATTTTACTTTATTTTTTTATGGTATTTATTTTTATATTTATTTTATTTTTTTGATGATTTTAAAGCCCTACAGATATTGGTTGCGGGAACGAACGCTACGGCGCGACAGTCGGTTTAATACTGAAACTTTTCTTCGTCAAACATGCACTAATATACCTTGAAATCAAAATGGTCATTTTCACTACGGTAAAGATATTAAGACGAGTTCCCACACATGGGCGTCGCCAGCCTCGGAGCTAGTGGGGGGCAACAAAAATTTTGAAAAATGATATAGCATAAAAATGCGTAAATAGCGCCGGGGGCGAATTTTTTTGTGAGACATAGTGAAGAAGGTTTGAAGGAAGGAAGGTGGTTTGTTTATTTGAAAATGTATATAATACTTTGCACAGCAATATGCATGAAAAATGTTTTTTTTTATATAAAAAAGTAATGAAAAATAGCACCGCAGATTTTTTTTTTGAAACGGATAGATTTTCATACTATTTTTAGAAAATTTATGATACGATGAGAAAATGTGAGGTAGTATTGTGATTTTTTGTTAGGTTTTATCATTTAGTATGAAAAAATATATACCTATTCCAATCTCTAGGGGGGGAAGCAGCCCCTCCTGCCCCTCCTGATGACGACCATGTTCCCACATACAGATCTAGCCAGTACTGAGATCCTATTGTGATTTGTATCAGCGAAGATTACAAATCTTTTTTACAATAGCTGGGTTTTCTACATACGTACATAGCATGGGCGTCGCCAAGGGGGGAGTTGGAATAGGTATATATTTTTTTCACACTAAATTATTTTATTTTTGATGCATATGGCAAAAGACCAGGCAATTACAAATTTAGAGGTAAATCTATTAGCCAATTGGCAGTGTCAGCGTGGATTTCAGTTAAATGATAAAACCTCACTAAAAATCACATTACTACCACACATTTTATCATCATATCTTATTTTTTCTAAAATTATTATGAAATTCCATCAGTTTCATAAAAAATTGCCAGTGGTGCTATTTTTATTAAGTACTTTTTTACATAAATACTTTTTCATACATATTATTGTGCAAAGTATTATATACATTTTCAGATAAATAAACCACATCTAACCATCTTCACAAAAAAATTCGCCTGCGGCTCATTTTACGCGTTTATTATGCTACGTCGTTTTTTTTATTTTTTGCCCCCCCCCCCCCCCCTAGCTCCGAGGCTGGAGACGCCCATGGAACATAATGACCACTTATGAGTAGGCGTATTGACATTTGACATGGGAATAGGCAAAGGAGTTGGCTTAGGACGGAAAAGCCTGGAAAAACTGGGTGACGACCACATGCTCCACATAGGGAGCGAACGTGGATACGTATGTATTTATATTGACATTTAAAAAAAAATCTAAAAACGGGAGACCTTAGAACTCGACAACCTTACTAAATATGCGTTGGAAAGAAATAGGACAGAGATACATTGAACCTTTATCTAGCATTTTTTTTTATATCTTGTACAGATTTTTCAAAAAAAAAAAGCGAGTAACACTTCTGATCTTTTTTCCGAAAGACGGCAACTCGTTTTCCGAAAGTCGCTACGAATTTTTTTATTCTTGTTTATAAAATGCATTAAAATCTAGTAAACTAAGTAAACGACCATTAAAAGTTTTTTGAATGGAGCGAAATTAACCCCAAAAAAAATGGAAAAAACGATATTTGCAACATTTTTTCATGCGATTGTTCACGCGATTTTGAACCATAATGCCGCGGGAAATGGCCATGACGTCATAGTTAGGGTCCTAACCTTACATTTTTTTTAAATGGTCGGACCGTTGACTATTGTAAGTATGCAGGATGCATAAAATTATTGCACACTGAGCTGTCAGATGTCCCGGGAAGTTATAGACCTCACTTGATGGTTTTGAAAAGTTACTAAATTAAGAGAACGTCTAGCAGTTACAAGTTACAAAGTTATAAAAAATATATATAATTATTATTGATACATCATTCATAATACTAGTTTTGAAAGACCTCCTAAAACAGCAATCGCTGAGATAGTCGACCATATCGATAAAAATAGCAGGCACCATGGGTGTCGCTAGCCTCGGAGCTAGTGAGGCAACAAAAATTGGAAAAAATAATGTAGCATAAAAATCGCGTAAATAACGCCGCAGGCGAAATTTTTCTGTCAGACATAGTGAAGAAGGTCATTATGTGGTTTGTTTATTGAAAATGTACATAATAATTTGCACAATAATATGTATGAAAAAAGATTTTTATGAAAAGTAATAAAAAAGTAGCGCCGCAGGCAATTTTTTCTCGAAACAATTGTATTTTGATGGATTTTCGTACTAAAGTTTAGAAAATTTATGACATGAAATGTGATAAACATGAGAAAATGTCTGGTAATAATGTGATTTTTATGAGGTTTTATCATTTAGTATGAAAAAGTATACCTATTCCAATCGCACCCGTTCCTCTCCTGAATTAAATCAGAGATGTCGCGTACACCTAGGCTCCCACGGGTGTAGGAGATTCTGTCAAGCCTTGTGACACCGCACATCCATCTCAACATCTTCATTTCAGCCGTCTGTACGGCCCGGACATGCCTTAAGGAGGTGTTCCAGGTTTCTGACCCATATGAGAGCACAGGTCAAATGACACTTTTGTAAATGAGGCCCTTGAGTTTAACTGGCATCTTTTGATCACAAGTCACGCCAGTGACTTCTCACCATTTCAATCATGCTGAGAAAAAGCTGTAATATATGGAAGACTACAGCAAATTAAATGACATCGAGTGAAAATGTTTGCAACATGACACACAGGCAGTAAGCATTTTATTATCTTAGATAAGTTATTTAGAGATTAAATTATCATTACATTAGGATTGCGTAGAGCCCTTTTTGTAGCTATTACTAGCTATATTAAACAAATAAAGAAAAATTACATACCTTCTATGAGAAAAACATTTCATAGTACTTGGACCAGTGGTCACCAAACTGCGGCCCGCAACGACGCATTTCCTACAAACATGTTGGATTAATTGTTTAAAAATCGGCAATGAAACGACTGTTTATTTATGTATATCAATAAGATTTTTTTTTTTTAAATAAAAAAATTAATCTGGGTTTATTGAAATAAATCCAAATACACCTTTGTACACTTCACAGTAAGCTTGAAAAGCTTGCGTCGTCCAAGCCTCTCTATTCCTGTCTATCCTGCGCCCTCCGCATCCATGTTCCACCTGCAAACTTGACAATGTCATCCCTCCAGCGGAGTTGGGCTCGTCCGGGGTTTCTTTGTGATGTTCTAGGGCCCCAGCACAAGAGGCGTTTCGTCCATCTGTCGTTTGAGCAACATGACCAGCCCAGCGTCATTTTAGCGTTGCACACACTGAAATGCATTACAGTTTTTTTATTTCAAAACACTTCTTGAGGTTATCATAGTCAGGTGAAAATTCTACTGTTTTACAGTCATGGTCGATATTTCCTTCCTTATTTGACATAGTTATCTTTAGCTTCCTACTTTACTGCGTGCGGCCCTTCGCTCATTTTTATTTTATTTTGAAGCGCATAGTTTTACCACCCCTGACTGAAAGAATAATGCTAAAAGAAAACACATTAATCACGATCAGCTAAACTTGACAATGGCCCAATTGTGAGCTACTCGGCGTCAGTTTGCAAGGTCCCCGGTTCAATATCACATGTGGTACTGTACGAGTATGTTCTAATACTGTGACTGGTGTACAAATTACCTGTAATGGTCTTGATGGGTACCTCAGGGTATCTATACCTAATACCTATAACATTATAATTGACCTATTAAGATAGCAATTTGAGTCTTATCGCCAGAATTATATTTTAATTGAGCAGGTCCGTGGGCCTCGGAGCTAGAGGGAGTTGATGGGGGCAACATTTTTTTTAATTGACATAACATCAAAAACGCGTAAATAGCGCCGCAAGCGAATTTTTTGTGAGAGATCTCTCCCACAGCTACAGGAGATGTCCTCAACCACACTTATGCCCCACCTAAGTACATAGATTCATTTTGCACCGTGTTACGCCGACTAGGAGCCTATTTTGCGTTTTCCACGTGCAGAAGGGTAGTTGGTGTCCCGGTCCCAATGTCTCCAACAGCTCGACCTGACTTTCACTGTATTGTGTGTTCCAGTGTTCTAGTCTCGCCCTATCAGGTGGTAATTTTTTTTTTTTTTTAAAAAGGATCTGGGCTTGCATACACAAACCCAAATACTTTCCTGCACACCTTGCACTAGGCTAAAAGCCTGTATCGCAAAGTGTGGAATACATCGCCAGCGCCGGGGGCTTGAACCTGGCACCTCCCGTTCGAGAGACTGCCGCCTCAACCAACTGCGCCAACCATGTACTCTTTAGTAATTTATAATCATGTAATTTTAGGGGAGAAGTCTTTCTTAGGAAACTTTTCCTAGATTTAAGTCTCGCTGCCGGAGGTTTGTGACCAAACAGAGGGTGTCTCGGATCTGTCTCCTGTTTTTGCCTCTCTGAGTCCGCAGCAACCTTTCTCCTAATATTGGGAGGAGCAATGCCTATAATTGGATATATTTCGCTTACTCGAGTAGGCTGCAAGCATCCTGAGATTATGCGTCCAGTTTCATTGATTGCTGTGTCCACCTGGAGCATGTGAGGAGGAAAACCACACAGGGGCTGCGTACTCCGCTGCGGAGAAACATAGTCCAAGTGCTGAAGTTCGCAGAGTGGATGGTGCTGCGCCCCAGGTTAAACCCGTCAACTTTCTGAGAATGTTGTTCCTACTGCTCACCTTTTGTTTTGTATGTTAAAGTGCGGTGCAATGACACTCCCAGATATTTAGGAGTAAAACACTGTGTTAGTCGTTCACCTTAATTTCATTGTATTATAGCGCCATCTACTGGTTATTTTCTGACATAAAAATCTGGGAAAATTGTCTACTATACGGCATAATTTAGCATACCTTCTTAGAGCGTATTTTGATATGTACGTAACACCAACAACCTTTGAAATAATATTGTACAAACGTGTACCAACGTTATACCCGCTAGACACAGATGGCGATGGTAGAAACAATGGATTTTATTAACGAATATAATAAGGACAATTTTGTAACTTTACGAACTAAATTAAGTGTGCTTTAAATTTATTTTGCCATGAAAAAATTTAAAAAGCCTTATATTCGGTAGGTACACATTAAATCTAGGGACCCAACTATGACGTCATGGTTGATTCCCACGGCATTAAGGTTTAAAATCGCGTGAACATCGCATGAAAAAATTGTAAAAATAGCGTTTTTTTTTTCATTTTTTGGGGTTAATTTCGCATCAATTAAAAAACTTTTACGGTTATGAGTTTAATGCGTACCTATTAGTACAAAAAAAAATACTATGCGACTTTCGGGAAACGAGTTTCTGTCTTTCGGAAAAAAAGATCAGAGGTGCTTTTCACAATTTGTTTTTGAGATTTTTATACAAGATATAAAAAATGTTTTACAGTCATTCCCTAGATAAAGGTTCAATGTATCTACTTTATTTTTTCCTAAGCTTATTGAGTAACAAATAATCTTGTAGGGTTTTATTGAGTAACGGTTGTCGAGATCTTAAAAGGTCTCCCGTATTTAGTTTTTTTTTTAATTTTGGTATATACTATTGAGAACTGAAGATAAATAAGTGGTTGAAAAATCTATTTCTAGATTTTGTTACAAACAAAAAACAAATTTAAGTAAAATCTTGTAAAAAAAAAACAACAACATAGAAATAGGCAGAATAGCTTTTCTAACTCTGGCTTATACAGGGTCATCGAAAAAGAATGCCCCTATTTTAAAATAGAAAAACTTTGGAATCACTTACCATAAATGACTGATTTTTTCATTGTATAATAACTAATGATGTAAATTTTGTTTGACGTATGCGCCGGTAGATGAAAAGTGTCGTTTAACTTTGTCGACTGCGCAGCCATTCTGCGCAAGCGATTACTGATAGTATCATACATCAAGCAAAATTTACAGTCATTAGTTATCATTATATCATTTATTTATTTATTATTATTTTTATTATGTTTTATTGTCTGATATTTATTTTTTTCTAATTGTATGCCGATCTATTCTATAAATATCATTTCACTGATGTTTTTACATGCATTTTAAATATGTATATAAGTTGGTAATTCTTGAGCCTTTACTGGTCCACTTTTTGTTGATGTTGTACTGTTTATATTTTTGTAAGACTGTCTGTGCTCTAAGAAAATAAAATAAAAAAATCATTCAAAGAAAGAATCAGTCATTTATCGTAACTGGTTCCAAATTTATTCGATTTTAAAATAGGGGCCTTCTTTTTCGATGATCTTGTATTATGTAGTTGATTTTGTAATAATTCAAGTATTGGAAGGTGAAAGGCCATTGATCGGTTGGCACTTTGACACCATATCTATTTATTATATCATGATTACGTTTACGATTTAAAAAATAATAAATTAATTGCTTATTTTAAACATTACAGCACATTGACTTATTATTAGTATTTACTGGGGTCATCAGGAAAAGGGCATGAAATATCATGATGTAATAAAAAAGGGGTGTCACGTCTTTTGGTCGCGGACACTTAGTCGCGCGACATCTGGTCGCCAAAATCTGGTCGCGCGTCATTTGGTAGCAGCGACATCTGGATGCGTGACATTTGGTCGCGCAACATCTGGTCGCGGATTATAATATTTAATTTATCAAGTACGTATTTATAGGTCTGTAATTATGAACCGGTGCAATCTTGAAGTTTTGTTAAAAAGCAGAAAATTGCGTATTATCTCTTTACATTAACCGATTAACGTTTTAATTAAATATCGTAATCCGCGGCTAAATGTCCCGCGACCAAATGTCTTCTTCTTCTTTACTTATTTCGGCTCTGCACCCGATTTACGGGTGATGCTGCCGCGAAAGCAAAGATATGTATATGTAAATCAATCAAACAAAAAAGAAAAAAAATCTGTCATAACAGCATTAGTAAATCAATCACGCGTCCTATTTTCGCCGCGTCAAATTGTCGCCGCGACCAAGTGTCGGCGACCAAATGTCCGCGACCAATTTTCGTATATCCAAAAAAAGGTCATGTTATTTTGGGCAAACTTCTCACAAACGTCATGCTTTGCCAATTTTATCCTAATTTTCTTATTTATTTACGGCGAACCTGTGACAAAAACATTTTTTTTTTCTAATTTAAAAGCTAGTTTTTTCGCCCGAATCCACAACGCAAAAAAAGGGACCTTTGACTCTTCTATGTCGCCAGACCGCCCTATCGTTACACACAACTAACTTCAATAACTTCAGATATGTTTTATTCAAAACGCGTCCATCCTTGGTCGACATGATCGATCGAAGTTAGTCTCGGACGGCCACATACTTCCTCGCACCTCTTCGTTTACTCACATATATATTTTGGTCATCCTGTGGTCCTTCATTCTCTCAACATGCCCTGTACACATCTAAGTTTACATATTCATTTTAATTCTTTTCACAATACCCATCTTATACATCTCTCTATTAATAACCTCATTCCTTATCCTATCTCAAAATGTTTTCCCACATATTCATCTCAACGATTTCATTTCCACTGCATTGAAGCCTAATTTGTCCTTCTTCAGCCAAGTCCAAGTTTAACTCTAAGATTAAAAGAAAAAATTACACTATGTAGGTACTATATATTTAATATGTCCCTTCTATTTACTACTTATAAATCATTGAATTTTCCTTTAATTATAATGTTCAAATACATATTAAACCATAAAGTATTTACAATTGATGAACAAATATAATAAATGGCTTTTAACATCCAGCCTTGGCGGAGTTATTACCTAAGCTATACAAAGCTATTCAGATGAAAGAGGTATGACTTCTATTTATTGGATTATGTTTAGTTACCTATTTATTCTATGAGCATGATAATACACTCGTATAGTACGTATAACTAAATCTTTCCTTATTCTATGAATATAGAATCGTTTTTTTATCGTATCGGAGAGCATGTATGACAAATTTTATGAATGTGACGGAAGCTAGGAGTGTGTGTAACGATAGGGCTGTCTGGCGCTCTGTCCTCACTGCCTACCCTGCAAAGGACGTGGCTTGAGGGTATAGATAGATAGATAGATAATTTTTTTATCGTACTATTAAAATAAGAAATCGATTTTTTTTAAAATAATTAAGATTTTATGGCTTCATCTATACAGATCCGTTTTCGCGGTCCTACAAACGATACCATGTACGCCCTCCCGGGGTGCTTGGGTTTCTTCATTTCGGCGCCTCCCACCAAGAATTATTGACTATTCAAAATTTGTCAAAAGATGTGAGTTCTACTCGTGAAGACTTTCATTAGATACCAAACACGGCGGTATGCGGTGACTGGATCCTCTCGATCCCTCGGTGTCTCCCGATGGCTTGAGCTAAACAAAACATAACTTTCAATCTGAATTTCTACTCCAATGCCCTTTCATACGATACTACACCAAATCATACAACCATTATTTCTTCTTCTTGTTTCTCAGTCGTTTTAATCCAATGCTGGATATAGGCCTCCCCTTTGACTTTCCACAGATCCCATTGGATCCCCTCAAATGCTCTATATCTTATTTGTCTCTGGAGAAGGCAGTTACAATGTGCTACAGAATCGTAATGTCGTCTGATTTATCAATTGGTGAATGTTTCAGAGCTCTAGCTAGTCTGGAAATGAGTGAATTAAAATTCAGTTGCAATATTTGGAGTCATCGTTAATAGTACAATAATATGGTGTTTTCGCGGAGAAAAAACTATAGACATATTTTTCTCCATCACACTTTACGTATTTGGGGGCGCTGAATCCGAATTTCAACTTTGCCACCTCGTAAATGTTATGCGTTCTGAGATATCTCAGAAAGAAGCAGCAAAAAATGCTTTTTTTGCAAAAGTTGAAATTCGGATTCAGCGCCCCCAAATACGTAAAGTATATTCTTCCTTTCAGGTTATTCGGGGGTTGGCCGCGTGTCTGTTGATCTTCTCTAGCTTTCGGCAGCGATACTTCTGCCATCTTCAGGATGAAGTAGATTTTTCTATGGAAGAATATATATACCATGCTGCGAAAACCTACAACATCACGTAAAGTATGATGGAGAAAAAAATGTCTATAGTTTTTTCCTAGAAATGCCATCCAATTTCCTCTGATTACTGTACTATTAGTGACGTTAGATAGAAGCGTTTAATTTCATAGCTATTTCATGTAATTATATGCACAATAATTTCACTTGTGTGTATGAAATGGGAAACATTTTGTAACATATAATTTTACATTTCCAGTTTCGTACAGCAAAATTACGCATGACAATTTACGAGTACCTACAGTAGTTTTACAATACATATCCGAATTCTTAACAAATCCTGTATTGTCATGGCATGTAATGCGGATATTGTGATTATGGTACGCTTAAAGCATGTAATATGTAATCAAAATCCATTCACAGTCTATCTTTTTTAGAAGTCTCAGGGAACAAACTTGGTTTAGTGTTCCTTGACGTGATAATAATAAGATATGGTTACTATACGCTTTTGCGCTACATTCAAATTATATTTCAGAGCTGTTGTTTAAAAAAACTAGCCTTTTTTTAGATCGTTAAAATAAACTGGCAACTTTGTTTTTCAAACTTGTGATGACGTTTTAAAGGGGTTATCAAAGTAAGTATTTTTTTTTCTTTTTCTTGTGTAAATTTATCTTGGCTTTAAAATGATTTCTCTAGCGCTGATTTTTTTTCCACAAATTCCCGCTTACGAAACATTTTTCGGTCATAAATTAGAAATTGAAAAGAATAAAGTATGTGCATTATTTAAAAATTATCTCCCGCACTTATAGGAAAGAAAAATAAGAAAAAAAATACATAGTTGCCTACAGGTTTTCACATAACAAAATTATTCAATAGCGGCTCCTACATAACAAATGAAAGTTGCCTCAGACTTTAATACACCTCAACAATAAATCTAATGCCGATTCGTGCGTTTCGCCTTATGATCAATACAATCAACAGATATTATCAGGTATTTGTAGGTACAACAGATTATCTCAATATATCACGCATATCGTTTACACAGATTATCTCAATATATCACGATATGCGTGATATATTGAGATAATCTGTTGTACCTACAAATACCTGATAATATCTGTTGATTGTATTGATCATAAGGCGAAACGCACGATTTGTAATAGACCATATTATATAGTGTGTGATTTTATACTTTTCGGTCACAGCGATTTGAAACAGTCCGAATAATTTGACCGAAAATGTGCGCAGTCCTAAAGATATCAAAATTTTCGAGAATGTCAATCAAACGGGAGCGGGTCCTATCCCCGGTGCCGACTTACTCCACTTGACGACACAGGCATTTTAAAATTGACAACTGTAAATTTTAAAATGACCCCCTTTGTCAAGAAAAATCCAATTGTAAAATGATCTTCTTTGTCAAAAAAGTCCTCATGAAATTTCAGTAAGGTTGCATGGATACTAAGTCGCCTTTGTCCAGGAACCTATTTTACACGGGAGAACTCTCAGACTACATATTTTGAGTAACGATAGAGCAGAATCCTGGTTAGAATACAGGCTATCAAAAATTAAGTACCTAGTACGCATACCTACTGACATTTCAAAAAAAAATAAAACGGGAGACCTTAGATCTCGACAACGGTTACTAAATGTGCTTTGGAAACAATAGAGTAGATGCAATGAACCTTCATCTAGGGAATGATCATAAAAGATTTTTTATAACTTGTATAGATTTCTAAAAAAAATGTCAAAAACACCTCTGATCTTATTTCTTAAAGACAGAAACTCGTTTTCCGAAAGTCGTGGAGAAGAATATCTTTTTTTGTACTGATAATATGGATAAAAATCTAGAACATAACTGTATAAGTTTTTTGATTGAAGCGAAATTAACCCCAAAAATGGAAAAAACGCTATTTTTACCATTTTATCATGCGATTGTTCACGCGATTTTGAACCTTAATGCCGTGGGAACTTACCGTGACGTCATAGTTGAGTCGCGAGCCTTAATTACAAAATAACATTAGGTATATGTATGCAATAGTGGTTGCAACAAACCTAAAATCCAAATTATTAAGTATGTGTTTGCCTTTTAATGTAGCCATGACATTTCTATTGGCAAAATTTCCGGAAAAATTAATTAATAATGCTGTTTACAAAAAGGAAATCTTTTCTAGGCCAACTGGTGTAGAAAAATAACAAAAATTAACAAAAATATAAACAAATAAATCATAGGATACCTCATGCGAAATTTGAAAACCAAACTGTTTTGCATCTACGCCATCTACTTATATGTGTAAAATGGGTTAGTACTTTCGGTATCCGATACTTTCTGATATAAACTGAAAACCCAGAAAAAACATCGACGCACGGTCACATATAAAACCTTCAGAAAAAATAATAAAGAAAAGTTGAATTCTGTTCTTTTGTTAACCCTTCCCTCTTCACTGATGGATGTAACCATCCATTTGTCTCTGTTCTTCCCTCTTTGCATCCAGATTATGCCGACTTTTTGGAGAATGTCGTAGGACCACAATGTCAAGCTAGGTCTTCCAACGCAAAAGTTATACTCTTTATACAGGGCCTCCATCCAAGAATTCTGCGAGTGCCAGTTTATAGTACCTTCTTGTCGGGCCAGATAAGCTTGGCCACTTTTGTTTGAAAAATTGGCCATTATTTAATTAGTATAGACGGTATTATTTTCTACACTTTCTTCGGTCTTAAATCATCCCATGCACAGGCCCCTCTTTTCCATTAGCCACAGTGGGCACTTTCCCAGGTCCCCGCGATCCAAGGGACCCCCTAGTTCCTGCTAGATCACCAATTGATCTGAATCACGTCAATCTTCATTCAATTTCACAAAAAAAAAATACGCATGCGGCGCTTTTTACTGTTTTTTTTATGCCATAACAATATCAAATTTGTAATTGCTGTCCCTGCACTGGGTACTGGAGGGCCCTGGCTTTAGTACTTGCCAATTTATTTTTTAGAGCCACTCCACCACGGATCATTGTCATAGGGGCCCCCATATCCTAAAGTGTCTAGGGCCCCCAAAAGATTAAAGACAGCCCCCAGTGCCCATGTGGATAGGTTGCCTTAATTAAATAAATAATAACTTTCTTCGGTCAATTCGGCCTTCGGTCTACAATATGCACAATTATGTGGCACTCACTGATATGCAATAGTATAGACATTACTTACTGCACTTACACGCATAGTTTTTGCATCTACAGTCTACACTCGTCCGGCAGTCCCTTGTATGACGTAATGAATAATGAGCGTTGCAGTTTTTATCAGGGTTGCCACAAATATTAAGTATTTCAAATATTGCAATTTATTTTGGATGGGAAAACTTTGACGGGAAAACTTGATATATAAGCAATGAGTAATTAGAGAAATGAATGATTTTGAGATCGGTGTTGTGGCGAGAATGAATCTGAATTAACTATGGCTGTAAGATTTTGGCACACTACCATTTTCTTGTTTTTATAACTATGCATATTTTCTCTGGCCAATAAAGATATATTTATTTATTTATTTATGATGGATTTGGACATATTTAAGGAATGGGTGATGACAGGATGACAAAAAAAATCATCCTAGGTACCTAACCTGGATTGATCGTACCGACCAAATACTCAGGAACGAACGTCTACTGTGTAAAAGTAATAGACCCGCCTGTATGACGAATTGCGTGAACGTGACTGAAGAAAAGAGTGTGTCTAAGGATAGGGCAGTGTGGCGTTCTGTAAAATATTGAATATTCTGCATATCGTAGTTTGATAGCATCAAGTTATCTCAACGGATATGAAAAATGGTTAAATTTTTATTACGTGTTTAATGTTTATAGATATTTTGTTGCTTTCTAACTTATCTATCATGACGCAATTAAGGCTCCCGACCCGACTATGAAGTCACGCTCATTTCTTACGGCATTAAGGTTCAAAATCGCATGAACAATCGCATGATAAAATGGTAAAAATAGCGTTATTTCCATTTTTTGAGGTTAATTTCGCTTCATCAGAAAACTTTTATGGTTATTTAATACAAAATACCAATATATTATCAATACAAAAAAAATCTGCACAACTTTCGGGAAACGATTTACTGTCGTTCAGAAAAAAGATCAAATGTGTTTTTCACATTTTTTAAGAAATCTATAGAAGTATAAAGAAAATACGGTTGTTCCGTAGATAAAGGTTCAATGTATCTATAGTCTATTTTTTCCAAAGCATATTTAATAACGGTTGTCGAGGTCTATGATCTTCCGTTTTTAGAATTTTTTTAAATGTCAGTATGCATACTCTTAAACTCGACAGCCCTGTTGCAGTTTGTTAAACTACTACGTAAAGAAAATAACCCAACACCCAAGTAAAATGTTCATTTTACTTTACCTACCGGATTACCTATGAGTCTCTATGAGTCTCTATGAGTAATGTATGCATTTCGTAATGATTTGGCGCGAAAACCTGTTATTATCCGTGATTATTATTGGTTAACTAATCAACTTGTATAATCCTCGTGGAAACCATGTAAGAATGTAACGCAGGATCGTTGAAGCATGGCCGTAGGTAGGGGGGGGTTGTAAAATTATGTATGAACAAAAGCGGACTGTATTGCGAACAACAGTGAAAACAGATCAGAATCACAACACAATGATGAAGGTACTTACCTCTCCTGGTGTGCTCCAATTTCTCCCAATCCTTGGACTAAAGGAGTTGGGAACTGGATGTGGATACGAAGGAAAAGGCTTGCACACACTATATACAGATACACCACAATGATACAGCAAGATTATAGATACAGTTAATAACGACAATTATTATAGCGAAGAATACGAATATTGATTTCATAAAATGCAATTATAAATTACGAATATTCAAATGATGTTGGTTGAATGAATGCCCCCCGAAATTTCTCAGCCAACCCACCGTTTTATACATAGGAGAAATGAATCACAATTGTTTTATCATCATGTCATGAATTATAATAATTTATTGTGAAAATCCTATAAATCACAGTTGTTTCATTAAAATATTCGCCTGCGGCGCTAATCTAATTAAAGCGGGGGTTTGTTCACAAAAAATAAGCTGGACTTTTAAACGATTCTGCTTTATCTACCTATTATAAATGCCTTACTATTGAAATCAACTATGTTCATCAATTTACCAATTTTTGAAAAAATTTCGACTGCGGCGCTATTTACACCCGTGGTTGTTACTTATTGTCTCTGATCCTGAGCTCGAACCTCCCCCCTTCCCCGAAATGAATTCCTGGCTAAGGCCCGCCAGCGTTGAAGGACCACTTCTGAACTACGAGAAAGCATGATATATGTAGTTGATGTTGACATCATGAACCTACTAAATGTTTTGAGTAGTTATCGATAGATGTCGGCATTTTTCACATCAACATTTTTATTTATAAAGTGACTTGGTAAGTATTGCAGTACCTTCCTACTACAATAATATTATTAGGTAGAATAGAAAACGCTATGCTAAATAAATTAAAAATATCATAAGAATGTACGCACAATAATTTTTATACGTGTAAGGATGGGAAAGTATGGCGAACTGTTCCATCTGCCTACCCCAAAAACCGCGTCATTTCTGACGGCTTACAGCTTAAGTAATAAGAAGTGAGGTTAGTAAGTTTTAGTATAGAGCTGTCATAATCAGCTGTTCATTGAGTCGCGGCCATTGTAGTGCGGAGCGCGGTACGAATCGGCGGTTCTAATTGGTTTAACTTGAATTAATTCGAACGTCGGTATTTAAAAATACGAGTATATTATCTGTTCTATATTCGAATATTATGTTCGATACTCATGGTTTTTAATGATTTAAAAGATTACCTTGGTTTTGGTGTACTTAATTCATTTAAATTTTAATAATTTCATATTTAACCGTTTAACCTTCTTTCCATGCGTGAATATTGGTATATTTTGAGTGTTTTTTTTAATAAGTGTTTTTATACTTAAAAGAACTCTTGTGATCCAAAATATTTCCTTATTTTTAATAGATACTCATCACATCACTTGAGAATAACAAGGTTTTAAATGACAAGTCGAAAATGTTGAGATGCATGAGATTGCAGTATGAAACCCTCATGTTTTACACACAGATGGAACCTTATTAGTCTCTAGTAGTTATTTACACACACTACACCACTTTAGGGTCATATTGTTATACGTACTCGTAGATTATGTCGGTTAGAAATATTTTCATACAAAAAGTCAAATTTATATATCCGCGTGGAATCCTGGGTTGTAGAATTGACCTACATACGTATCCCGTACGAGTCATGTGTTTCTAAAACTCCCACAAGACGTCTGGATCACGTTGTTTCAGTAAGAAAACATCGGTTCGGAGAGGGGAGACACTGTTTAGTACGTGTGTGAGAAACTACATTCCCTACTAATTCTTCTATATGCTTCATACATACAATGTTCTTCTTCCCCACTGCTGGATATAGGCCGCATCCGAACGATTCCATTCCCTCCTGTTGCTTGCTTTCGCACCTACTGTCCAGCCGCTACCGAAGTTACGTCTTTTACACATATTTTCTGCAACCTTCCGACACCTCTTCCGTTTGCCCGTGGTTTCCACTTAATTAGTCTGGGTGTCCACCTACTATTGTCTTGCTATGAGGCCTGCCCATTGCAATTTCAGTCGAGCTATAAGATCCATGTCGTCAACAACTTGGGTTCTACGTCTGATTTCCTAATTTCTTATTTTATTCCTGTGGCTCACCCCCAACATCTGTCTTTCCATGGATCTAATCTTCTTCTTCTTCATAAGCCCTGCAGCTTCCATTTCTGAATATAGGCCTCCCTCATTCGTCTCCACCTCTCTATGGATTTTGCCTCGGATGTCCATTTGAGGCCAGCTGTCAACTTCAGTTCATCTATCCAACGCACCTGTGGGCGGTCTCTAGGCGTTTACTGAGCCACGGAGCCAGAACAGGAGCTTTTTGCTCCATTTGCCATCCGTTGCTCTCGCCACATGACCTGCATAGTCCCACTTCAGCCCTGCGATGCGTTGTATAACATCCGCAACTCTAGTCTTATTCCTTATCCACTCGTTTGTTTTCATGTCTCTGAGAGTAATATGCCAAGCATCACTCTCTCCATGGCTCTTTGTGTAACTGCTAGTTTATGTACAATCTTCTGCGTCAGTACCCACGTTTGAGATCCATAAGTCAGGACAGGAAGTCTACATCTAATCTACATAGGTTAAAACACAAACGCATGGATGCTATAATGTTGTAATAAATACTACGTGATAAATTAATTATAGATCTAAATTAGTAATTTCCAATAAAAAAAACATTGATGACATTTCCTTATTAGATACTATTTACAAAAATTATTTTCTTAATAGTTCTTTATATTTCCAAAATTACATAAGAACTAACAATATTGTGGCAACAAAACATTTCGTCAAAACTGGTTAATCTTGATATTTTTAAGATTCAAAGAATAACAATTATGTAAATCTTTTTGTGTTTATGTAATCCGATAAAACCCGGGTCTCGCAAGTTCCAAGCAGCAGGTGCCGTGTTCAAATCTCACTGCTGACGATGTATACTCCACTACACGACCTAAGCTTTTAGTTTGGTGCCGGAAAATATGTGGGATTGTGTACACAAACCCCGACAACTTAGTATTTGCCGTGTCCCCTGCAAGGTAGGCAGATAGCCCTATCCTTACACACACTCCTTGCCTCTGTCACATGAATTCAATTTGTCATACACGCTCGCAGATTCCTTTTACTCAAAACGCGACTATCCTTGAGGATCTGGTCGACATGATCGGACCAGGTCAGTCTCGGGCGACCGCGTTTCCTCACACCTCTCCGCTCACTCAAATATATATTTCTTGTCATCCTGCCATCCTTCAGAGCTCTCTGTTTGATCAGTGTCACTGTTTCTAGGCCGTATATTTTTTTTTATAGAAAATAAATCTAGGCTTATCGAAATAAACCCAAATACACATTTGAACACTTTACAGTAAGCATGGAAAGCTGTGTCGTGAAGTGGAGTAGGTCGGCATTGGGGATCGAACGCGCGCTTACTGGATTAACAGTCGAGCGCGTTACCAACCAGGCTACCGATCACCTCAATGTTGCAACTGCTATTTTATTCTTTCGTCAATCATTCTCTCTACATTACCCTCTATTACTGTCAATATGTAGGCAGTAGGATACCTACCTATGTATAATTTATAAATAAAAATATCGATTTATAAATACTAGACCTAACCCAACCCGGAACTATGAACCTTATCGTCAATATTTCGAACAATATTGCGAAACTTATATAATTACCATGTAACCAAGTAATTAATATGATACCTACTTGTACAACAGTGAAACCTCGAGATCATCTTCTCCAGTTTCATTAATCGTTACGATTGGTTTGCAGCAAAGCCCCATGTCTCCTTCTCCACTCATCCCTGTCCTGTGCGGTTCTTTTTAACTCTTTATATTATGAGTCGAAGCCCATATATCTGTCTCCAAATAAAATAACCTTATAAACAAAACCTCAACAATTGCACCATCATCACTATACAAATCTCTTTAATCGTTTGCTTATCATTCAGTATTTTGTCACTATTTTATTTTATTTATTTTTTTTTGGTACTTACATACATGTAACTTTGAACTATTATGTTGTAAATAGTATTGCCCCGGAACAGGCTATCGCCTAGTGGGGCAATAAAATCCAGTACTTTTTTTATTGTATTTTTACTTTGTAAAGCTTTGGATAATAAATAAATGAAAAAAAAATGAAAATATCCTGGCACAGGTCGTCCAGGTATTCTTTCCTTGGTCGTCCTCTGTAGTTTGTCCCGTCGTTCATTCCTTCAATTAATTCAAATAGGAGACCCTCTTGACGCACTATGTGGCCGATCCATCTGGCACGTCTTTCTGCTATTGCATTGAGCAGGTGTCTTCCTCCTTTGATTTCTTTATCTTGCCTCGAGTTACGACTTTGATTTGCTCATTTGCTTCGATTTGGGTTTTCAAACCAAAGAATTTAATCGAAGTTCGCAATGACGTTAAAGTTGGCGAGATCTGACGTACGATTGAAGAACATTTAGGCCAAACCCAATTCCACCCTAGGATATTTCAGAAGCTTAAGCTCCTAAGTCCTGGGGAGGGCATAAGATTTGCCTAAGGGCTCCACCCGCTCCACTCAACAAACCCCTCCTGAAAATGTCTCTTGGAGGAGATCTCACTCACTTCTAGATTTTCTTAGAAACTAGAAGATTAGGGAAAAAAACTGATAAACAAGAAATAAGTATTTGGGGATTGCGTTGCATTCTCTTGATCGTGTTTATGCGTTCATAGACCAAAGCATTTTTCGTAAACCGAGTATAAATTTGGTTCACAAATTGAAACATTAGTTATCTGAGGTACCACTGTATTTATAAACCACTATGCCACCAAGGTCAACAACTTGATTCTCAATGGTTCTTTCCCTTTAGAGAATAATTCAATTTATCAATATTATTAATCTCTTACCATTTCCTAAATTTAATATGACAACGTGTAACACATACATTTTAAGACTTTACCGCGTGTGTGCTACAGCGCACACTCTCAGTAATCTGCTCCATATAACTGCTTGTTGGGTGACCTCTCACATTACTGCCCTCTACCATTCCTTCTGCTATGGTGATGAGCAGGCCGGGGTGCCTGATGTTATGGCCTATCCATCGCGCTCCCTGCTGGGCAATCTTATTCAAGATTTGTCTTGTCTCTCCGGCCTTACTCAACACCTCGCTGTTTGTGGTGTGATCTGTCCAGTGACATTCATTTTACCCTGGCTGCGGAGAATTTGAGAATGATTTTATGTTTCTATTTTTTTTTTTAATTAAAAGGATCTGGGCTTGTATACACAAACCCAAATACTTTCCTGCACACCTTTCACTAGGCTAAAAGCCTGTATCGCAATGTGTGGAATACATCGCCACCGCCGGGGTTTGAACCTGGCACCTCCCGCTTGAGAGACTGCCGCCTCATCCAACTGCGCCAACCATGTACTTAACCATTTGTAACCTTGTTTTTACATAATTCTTTTTATATTAATAAATGTTGTTATTTTATAAACCGTAGTATTACAGATAGTAAAAGTGTAGGTTATGGTTACGATCATTCAGTGGGTAAAACTGCAAATCATTTTTTAATTTACCATTAAAATATTAAACAGATAGGTACAACAGCATTATTCAAGGCTAGCTTCTTCTTACCATTGCTTATAATAATTATTATATTACAAAAGACATTGGTATTATTCAAAACTTTTATAATCGGTAGTGTAAGTCGTTCAGTGCTGTCATAATCAAGAACCATGCCGAAGCCTGCGATAGTATAGTACAAGCCTACATCCTCGGATTCCATCACCACCATGATTGGTGACGTCATCTTGTATCGGTGACAAACACCTTGTCTCGGTGACAAACACTTGAACTACGGAATATTTTTTCCCATACATTTTTCATGGTGTAATCATCGTCAAATGTCAGTTGGGCATGGCCTCCATGAACAATATGGTGACGGCCTCGACCATGTGTTAGCCAAAAAGTAGATACTGAGATAACGGCGAAAAACATGTTGTGATTATCATATACTCGTACAATGTGAAAAAGTTTGACGTGTGTGATGTGCAGGTTCCTGCACTGAAGCGAGGAATGAATGCTTTTTTTACGGGGCTGAGGGAACATTATGCCTAGAATTTGGTTCTTATTATCTTGTTTAACTTTTTTCTGCATGTGTGTGTGCATATGTAATGTACAAGTGTGTAATGTTTATTATTATTATTTTTTCTTTCATAACTTTGTTATATTGTTAATTTTAATTAGTGTGAATATTGTTTACTTGTTTTTGTATCATAAGTTGTGTAAAAGGCTCACGCCGTTGATGTAAATAAATAAATAAATAAGTTGAGATGGTTGAGACCAGAGGTGGGCACCGTTAATCAAAAAGTTGACTTAGTTAATCGATAATCCGTTAACTAAAAAGTTAGCTTCGTTAATCGTTAAAGCGTTACATTTTGAAAAATGTAACAGAAGTTAACGTTAATCCGTCAAAGCGTTAATGTAAAAAATTGCGGTTAAATGGCATGAAATAGAACTACATAAGTATAACTACTATCGCATTTACACTATCGCGATACATCCCAACAAAGTGAAATTTCTTTTCCAACTCCCAACCCACATACGATACCACACTGCCACACATAACCCCATACAACCCTTGGATTATGTAATGCCAGCGCCGCCAGTGGATGATGTCTGTGCAAATAATCAAATATTAACGGACTCAATTAACGGAAGTAAAATGTAACGGAAGTTAAATAGTCCGTTAACAATTTTCGAAGGTGAGAAAAGCGTTAAATCGTTAACCAAAATGTTAACTTCGTTAATTTCTTCGTTAATTCGTTAATCTATGAGTACAGTAATTAACAATATGACCCTAAAGTGGTGTAGTGTGTGTAAATAACTACTAGAGACTAATAAGGTTCCATCTGTGTGTAAAACATATGAGGGTTTCATACTGCAATCTCATGCAGAGCAACATTTTGGTCTCTTGAGTTTTTTTATTATTTTTGTTATTTTTGAGTGACGAGGTGTTATTTATCTGATACAAAAACGTGTTTTTTTTTAGAATATACAGTGAATATGTATTATATTTTTTTATATAAAAAGTTTACCTAATCTAAAATTGTGATTTTTGTTCATAGTTTTAGTTATTTTTTAAATATTTAAATTATTGTGAGTAAACTAATAAATTAGACAATAATTAAAAATGTTACCATTAATAAAAAATAGTTTACTAGTGTTTTACGCATGCGTGTGTGTTTCAACAGTGTCATCTTATGGTGCTAGTAGAGGAGGAAATTGGGAAGAAATCAGTAAGTAAAACAATAATTAATCCATCAATTTTCCCAATTTAGGGTAACCAGACACAGGTGTTCCTATGTTGATTACCATATTGAAGAATTCACGAAATATATATGTTCTTGAACCCTAAATATAGACAATCACAATGGGTGGTGAGCCCCATTTCTAAACTTAAAACTCGGGACCCAACTATGACGTCACGGTCATTTATTGTTTATTGTTTTCTAATCATCCGTAGGCCCCATTTAAGGCACTCAGAATCGTCAGGTTTACATATTAAACAAACATCACAAAATAAAATGCGATACATCAATAAACAGTTACAGCAAACAAGAATGAAATCAATAAACACATGGTGACAAAACAAAACATAAAGCAGGTGTGGTTTAGTTCAATGCAGGTCTGGATGTAAATTGTCCAGAACTACATTACGTCAATGACAACAGAATTTGAGAGAGAAATCAGTATAGAACAGAGACATATTATTATTCAATGCAGGTCTGGATGTAAATGGTCCAAAACTGCATTTCGTCAACAATAAATAATACTAATACAATAATTACGATGAGTCCGACTACATCTCTTCAACAGAATACTAAGGTTTATCGACAAGGTGCTTCTGCATAGACCCTCAATATGTGGAGTCCACTGAAGAGTAAGGTCAATTGTTTCCCGAGGCATTCAGGTTCAAAATTGCACGAACAGTCCCATGATAAAATGTTAAAAATAAAAAGTTTAAATTTTCTACTTCGTATATTTTTTTATTCAATTTCTTTTTTCTGTTTTTTTCCAATATTTTTGTTCAATTTCTTTTTTTTCTGTTTTTTCCTGGGTTAACTGGAAGAAATCGCAGTTCTGCGATAAGTTCGCCCTAGTGAACAACGTTTTATAATCTGTACTATGTCCATTTTGTATATTTATTTGTGTTTGTTGTTTACTTTAAGTTTAAAATTAATTAATTAATTTTCTCTCTCGTTTCAGGACAGTTACTAGGAGCTTGTCGTAGGAGTGATCCAAACTTCAACACTTGTATGAAGAAAGTTTTCAACTCATTGAGGCCGTATTTCAAAGATGGTGAGTTTAAACATAAAGAATCAATAATGTTGAGTGTTTTTAACCGAAGATTCTCGGTGGAAGTTCATCTTGTAATACTATTAAACTTAAAATGAAAATACAGTTTTTTAAGTATCTTCAACAGACTTTGAATTTATTAAATAGGCGACTAGTTTATGCATGGACACTTCCGTGTCCTGACGAAGGACACGGAACGTCATAAGGATATTAAGGACGAGATGCTGGCATGAGACTATTGGTAAATCTCAGCATCAAATTATTTGTTGTTCAATATTGCTTATTGTTCAAATTGAATTATGTGTTCCCTTAGGAAATGCTAGCAGACGTTCTACACTCTGTTAGCATTGATGTGCTTATCTTTTCTTATTGCTCCTCTTGATTGTTAATAGACTATAACTATGTAAATTTGACGAGTCCAAGTGCCCGAAATTAGGACCTAAGGACGATAATGAACAGTAAACAACAAAAGACAATAAGACATTATTACGTTAACAACACCAAACTTAGTAATACCAATTTTTTTTATGTGGGTTCATCAAAAATGTTGGACATTCTGGACAATCCTTTCTTTATTTATTTCCAGGCATTCCAGAACAAGGGATCCCATCCTTCGACCCCCACTTTGCGACATTGGTAGAGCAGAAAAGAGGAACGGAAAATGCAAATTATCATCTGAAACTGAGGAACGTTCACGAGAGAGGATGGACCATTTCAAAAGTCACTGATTTCAAGTAAGCAAACAATTTTTCCCCGAAACCGAAACCTTGCAGGAATTACAGAGAGAACAGAGAACACTACAAACACTTCTTACTTCTTGACAACGAATACATGCTTGGCAGAGTAAGTTGGAGGCAGCGCGTAGCTCTTTTTTTGGGTATATAAATCCAAAAGTCTGAAAAAATTACAGGAGTTATGAAGAACTTCTAATATCCTGAAATGGGACAACTATAGAATTTAGATATTGAATGGCATAAAAAGAGAAAAAATAGCACTACAGACGAATTTTTTTCGAGATTTTAATAAACACGTCTTTTTTCCCAAAAAATTCCGCCTCCTAAGAGGAGCCGCCCCTAAGCGGACCGCCCTCCTCGCCCGGCTGGAGCGCCGGTCTCCAAAAAGCGAGAAGTGTCCGGCTCAAACCCCGGCCCTGACAATGTTTTCCACACTTTGGCATTGACTTTTAGTCTATTAGTCACTCAAGTGATGTACAGTATAAGATGGGCATCTGCTGAACTTTTGACCAGCAATCAGTTGGTTTAAGTCATCACCTTACTCTCGTAGTTATTTATTTACACACGATTATACCATTACAAAAACACATTACACCGAGCGACGCAAAGGCTAAAGCTGTAATGTTGCTCGGTGTAATTTCAAGTTCAAATAAATAAATAAATAATTAACACAAAATAAACAAGCAAGCACATTTGACAGCAGAAGCATGAATTTCAATGCAAACAGAATGCAGTTGCAGCGCTACCACCGCGAGAACGCGATTATCATAGTTATGATCGTCTTACACTTTTACAAAAATTTCTTCCTTGGGTGGGAATCGAACTCACAACCTCCGTCTGTGAAGAAATGAGTCTCACCACTATGCCATTAGAGCCATAGGACATCTTGTCACATTACTATATCAGATTTTTGTTTTCAGGGCTGACTGGCCAAGAAATAGGATCATATACACTCAGTACTTCCCTGAAAAGGCCTTGGATGGGCAGTATGAGCTATCAGCGAATGCCCTTGGGAACGTCCTGAAAAGGTATATAGTACATATTGTCAAAAATCCTTAATGGTAGGCACACTAACATTTCAAAAATTTCCAAAAACGGGAGACCTTAGATCTCGACAGCCTTACTAAATATGGTTAGGAAAAAATAGTGTAGATGCATTGAACCTTTAACTAGGGAATGATCGTAAAAGATTTTTTATATCTTGTATAGATTTCTCAAAAAATGTGAAGAACACCTCTGATCTTTTTTCCGAAAGACAAAAACTCGTTTCGCGAAAGTCGGAGAGATATTTTTTTTTATAATATGCATTAAAATCTAGGGAATCACCGCAAAAGCATTTTTGAATGGAGCGAAATTAAACCCAAAAAGGTTAAAGAAACTCTTTTTAGTTTAGCGATTGTTCATGGGATTATGAACCTCAACGCCACGGGAAATGACCGTGACGTCATAGTTGGGTCCCACTAGCTTTAAAGATGAGAGAGTTTTTTGTAATCTAAAAAGAATGTAGCGCTATGTCAAGATCAATATTTTCTTTTTTCAGGAAAGGCGTATGGAATATGACCTTATACGATTATGCCCAGACTACCACCATCACGAGATCTCCGAAGCCAGATCTTGAAGGAAACAGAGCCATTGACGTCAAGGTGGTGATTGACAGAATAGGGGACATGAAATTACACGTCTCCAACATTCTCAACGGAAATAATATCCTAGGTAAAAAAAAAAAACAATATTTTTTAATGTCAAAATTTATTTTCTTACTAACTTTTGTACCTGGCGGATCTGCTCCTGGATTTAGGTCAGATGCAACCACTATTATTTTTTTATATACTTCTTATAAGAAAAAGGATATGGGCTTGCATCGGGGCCGGATTTTCAGTTTTCATAGAAGTAGGCCCCCACATTCCCCCCCCTACCCCCACCCCGTCAACTAAACATGGATGGTTTTTTTTTTATTTTGAGGCTCTAAAGTGTTTACAGCAACGGTTCCGAAATGGTGTGAGGTGTGAGATCTAGCGCATCCAGGATTTTGCTCGATCTCCCCTCAAAATGTGTTGTGTGAGAGTTCCCAGAACACTCGTAAAAATATTTAAAAAAAGAACGGTGGCCTATTCTTAGACCCCGGTTTGTAGACTCCTCCACTCTTTTTTGTTATTTTTTCTAGGGTGCTACGTGAGGTGTTCCCATTTCACATATTTTTTTAAAATGGACGAAAATAATTTGCTGCACACGTAAGTTGTGAGCTGAGTGCATCGTCAGCACTTAGATTCGAACCCAGCAACTTTTCATTAAAACTTCACGCCCCAGCCACGTACATAGTCATAAATAAATACATAGAAATAATGTGGAGTTAACTGGAAGAAATAAGTTCGCCCTAGTGAACAACGTTTTATAATCTGTGCTGTGTCCATTTTGTATATTTATATGTGTTTGTTGTTTACTTTAAGTTTAAAAATAAATAAATAATCTCTTTGTAATATTGTTTTTCCAGAAAACATCCTGGATTCCATCATCAATGCTGCTTGGAGACCAGGCTTCGCAATAGTTCGACCTTTGATCAACGATCTGGTCAGCACAGCTTTCACCAAGATCTGGGGAGATGCCTTCAAGGGCTTCCCGTTTGAGGCTTACATCCCAGAGTGAAGAGAAGATAGTATAATGTATAGCATTTTATAAAACTTTTCATAGACTTATTATTATTTAGACAATTTTGCCATTAATTTAACTAACTTAAGACATTTCTAGTTATATTTATAATAATTTTGACTTTTGTATCAGCCGTGAAAGAGTTGCGTCAAAAAACAAATGTCTATCCTCTTTATAATAGTATAGATATTTGGAGGTACGTCCCCAATATCTATCTATCTGTACCCACACACCGCGTCCCTTGCAGGGTAGGCAGCAGAGAGGACAGAGCGCCAGACTGTTCTATCCTTAAACAAACTCCTAACCTCCGTCACATTCGTGCAATTTGTCAAGTGATGATTTTCAAGGGTGTCTTAATAAAAGAAAAATTAATGTTAACATATTATTTTCATTCTTCTTATTCAGCCCTCTGTCCTCCACTGATGGATATAGGCCTCTTCCATTTCTTTCTGTGGTTTGCTGTTTGCAGCCAGTTTTTCCCCACACAGCGGCTATGTCGTCGGACCATTTCTTTTGGGGTCTTCCGACGCCTCTTTTATTCTCCCAAGGTCTCTATCTTAAGATTTTTGGGGTCTATCTTCTGGGGTCATCTTGTCTTGCAACACATTATTAGTATAAATAATTTAGATTAAGTGTTGTGAATATATTTAGTAGGATTATTAAATTGAACCAGTTTTTTACGAAATATATGAAAAATAAAATATTTTTAAAAAACAGTGTTTTTTTTATTGCATCATTCATCACATTTCACAGTTTCCATTAGCCTAAGAGCCGCCCGCTCAAAATATGACCTATTCGTTTTTTTATCTATAAAATATGTCATATAAAATTCATGTTTAGGTACCTACACATAGGGTCATACATCGTGCCACGTCCCTCCCGAAAAGGTTCCCCTATGCGTTTTTCACATAGGAGTAAGTGGTCAATGACAAAAACATTTCTTATTACTTACTAAATCACATTAATTTTAAAACAGAGAGGTCTCATTTTAAGCGGCCGGCACTTAGGCTAATGACACTTGACATCATTGGTATATATTCATGTATCTACCTTCTACGAAGAATGCATTTTGTCACGCCGCCAGATTACAAAGAATTCTTTATAGGTATATTAGCACTATTGCACAAAGTTAGTAAGTACACATTTTTCCTCATATTGCAATAACAGTAGGTAATTACCTACTAATGGCGAAGAGTGGATTTCTGTTGAAGAAAAGTCGAGACCAACATTTTTTATTGCATTATGTCAGAAGTTGCAATGGGCAGGACAAATGCGTCCAGGCAGGGTGACACCAGATGGGCGCCACGAATATTGAAGTGGAGGCCTTGGACAGATAGAAGGAGTGTCAGAAGGCCACCAAAGAGATGGATCGACGACATTGTCCAAATCGCTGTGGGAACCTGGATGCGGAAGGGTCAGAACAAAGACTAGTGGAAACAGTTGGAAGAGGCCTATATCCAGCAGTGGAGGGATGACGGCTAATGAAGAATAAGATGTTAGAAAAGGTGACCTAAATATTGTGTTACGATGCTGGCTAGGGTGAAAAATGTCCATATCCGTGGCAGTTTCAAAGTCGCTCCCATTGGAGAAAATTTGGCCGAAAATAGGCTAAGATGGTACGGACACGTTATGAGACTGCCACAGGATAATATGATAAAAAGGACAATGGACATAGAAGTAGGACCCAGAAGACCGGGCAGACCCCTGACTACATGGGAGGCGAGGCTTCGTGCGGAGGGTGCGGGGGACAGAAGTACTCGGAGGATGAGGACTAGGAGAGTAGCCGACCTCAAGTAAATGGGACAAAGGCGAGGGCGAAAAAGAAGATGTCCGATTAGACAAATTATTTTTGTATCCGAAATCAAAAAGGTAACTCGATGGGAATCTATTTTTAGGACCCTTGGTCACTGGTAATTAAATAAAATAAATAAATCTTTATTGGCCAAAGAAAAATGTGCAGTTACAAAAACAAGACAACGGTAGTGTGCCAAAAGACGGACTTATTGCAAAAGCAATATCTTACAGTCAACCCGAAGTAATTCAAGAGAAGCAATCATTTGCTTTTCATAGTCTAAAATCTAAATAAAATGCTTGTAACGCCATCTCTGCATACTTTCACAAAGTATTTTATTTAAAAGATTTTCATTTAGGTTTGTAACCAGACTATCATCGCTCTGAGCTACAATTTTCGAAGGTTCTATCGATATTTGAAGGCATTATTAACTAACTTACCTACATACATACGTTATAGATACATAATAATTCGTTTAAATAATAATAGTTCCTGATTTATTCAACAGATGGCTGTATTTAGTTTAGCGATATCATTTTTAAAATGCAGGATGTTATAATTTCAAAGAAAAAAACTTATAAATTATTTGGGAGTTTTTTTTGTTTTCAAACTGATACAAAAACAAAAAAAAAAAAATGTTTTTTGTTTAAATATTTATTCAAACTGAATTTTGGCTGGCCAATGAGGGTAAGCTGAGACATTTCTATGAAAAAATATGTACGTAACATTTTTGTAGAGAATTTAGTAAGGATTACTTTTGTCATTGACCACTTTCTCTTATCTCTTACGATATTCCTAAAAAAATTAAAAACCTAGATCATGGGCGTCGTCAGCTTGAGAGCAAGGGGGGGCCAACCAAGATTCAAAATTTAGGAGGGGGGGCAACCAAGATACAAAAAAAAATTATCGAACGACAGGTAACATGAAATTTACTATTATTCAATACATACTAATCATGCTGTAAGTACAGTAGTAGATAAGTAAAATAATACTTAATTAAGCAAAGCAGACGTGAAATTTGGCCTCTGGCTATATTTCATGACATCTGCTAAAGACTAAAGGTGTCTACATATACCAACCTGCATATTACACATAGTAATTACTACTAAGTGTCTGCTACTGTCTATAAGTATAGTAAATATTACATCAATTATGTAATCATAAGTAACTAGTATGACGACATATCCATCAAATATCCGATATCTATTTGAATAAAACTAGTGTTTATAAGGCTGCAAGACAGGTGAAAATATTAGGGTTCCTCTAGTGAGGTACTTGTAATTATTAGAGATACTTACTTACTGTACGTGTCCGGGTGGGTCATACCCTGCCACTCCAATATGCGGCGACATACAACACCTTGTCATTCCCTAGAATCAGGTCTCCAGGGGTGCAGCTCTCTTCCATCAGGGGACATATTATTAGTAAATGGCTGTCGTCCTGGGTCGCTCCGCAGTCACACAGGATGTTGTCATCAGGCAGGTACCCCCAACGTTGGAAATTCTTTTTACAGCCCGTAACACCCACTGAAGTATTTTCTTATTTATCAAAAAAAAATAACTCATTTTTGCGCTTTCTTAAGTTTTCCGCTCATTAAACCATACTTTTTGTGTACTACATATAATTGGAAAATTGTAGAGCACTAAATTTCTTTCAAATTTCATTTTCTCAAATTATTTTTCAACCCCATATAGGAACCGATATACGGGGCTTTATAAAAACCTTGCGTTCATGAAAACCATGTCCAAGAATCGATTCTCCTAAGAGGTTTTTGTAACGATTTTTTCCCCACCTTCGGAAACCTTTTTTGTTCATTCTATACATTAGTAATATTAGCATTGTACAGTGTACACCTAATTACTAGCTATTAATAGCTTAGGTTATCGGTTACTAAACAAGGTATGCCTAATGCAATATAGTTACAACACAATACATATTTCTGCATTTTAACACCTACTATATACGAGATTTATAGCTACAAATATGTATAATGTACCTATCTAGTATCTATATACATACCTACGTACATCTCTTTAAGTTTTCTTACACTCAATACATTACGAATATCGATGTTTCATTTAGCGGAAATTGCTTGTCCCGATCGTCGAGAAATATCATATTTTTTCTTTCTCAAATTATTAAGACTGATTAATGAGCAAAAACGTTCTATTTTTGCTTCAACTTTTTCAAATTTTGTACGAGAATGTTAGCGCTCAATAAGAATAAAGTAAGCGACAAAGTGAATTATACATTTTTATAAGAAACCTGGGAAGAAATTTAAAAATCTAAAACAGCCAATTTGTTAAGACTATAATTACCAGTATTTTGTCTAAATTATACTTTTATATCTGAAAAACTGAACGGAAAATCCTCAGATCCCGTTAATTTTAGGGGTACTTTCGGAATATATATTTTTTTTCAAGGTATTTCCAAATATTGTAATTCTAAAACAGTCAATCTGTAGTCCATACTTTCATCTTACTCTCACTCGTACACCTGGTCCAGGTACTGCCGTCGGGGGCTGACTAATAACTGACGTAAAACGAGTTACCGTATATCAGAGATGTCTTGCATTTATTGTCTACAAGCGTCTAGCAGCTTTGTAGAGAATGCAGTCTAGTATACGAGTATTATATTATAAGAATATTTGCCAATATTGATTTTATTGCTATCTAACTAATAAACATTATTATATTACGTATGTATTGATACTTTTAAGTCTTACAAAACAACTATAAGTATATCTGTTTGTATTCTGTGCTGTGATACTTATGTCCGGGTATCCCTACATCTCACGGGGGTCGTCAGGGGGAGGCAAGGGGAGGCAGTGGGGCAGGGGAAGGGCAGGGGGTTTCATAAAAGAATTCGCCTGCGACGCTACCTTTTTGATAAGTTTTCTAATATTATTTTTATAGAAAATAAATCTGTTTACACCATCCCACAAAAACTATTTACGAGTTTTTCTTCCGGATTTGTACTGCAACAAAAAACACGTTTTACTGAATGAAAAATTCATTATTTTCTGAAATCTCCGAGCCTACACATTTTGAAAGGTGGCAGCCCTAGTGATAGCTGAACCATGAGTAGATAAATAGATAGATTTCTTTATTTTCATTACATTGTACATAGGTACGTAATATAAAAATATGTTTTTACTTACCTGTAGCTGTTGCCTGTTTTGTGCTTCTACGTGTTTTTTTTTCTTCAAAACATTTACGTTACCGGGCTAAACCGGGTATGAACAATGATATTTGATATTTATTTGAAATATAAATACTTTCTCTTGCAGAATATTCACTGGAATTTAGTGAAAATAATGAATTGTATTTATATTTGATTTGAAAGCACGGCGGCCTTGCAGTGTGAGTTACGTTTACCTACTGAAATATTACGTAACGCAAGCAATAAACACGGAACTAAATTTATTAGTGATTGACTTTGGGGAGGACGACATAGGAACTAGCGTTCCTTCATAATCAGGGTAAGTGGGAGGGAGCAACCCTTAATGGGTTTGGGGAGGAGGATACTATAAGCCTGGTCATTCTTAAACCGAAAAAAGCCCTGTCAACGGTTGCGACAGAAACGGGCATAACCATGGCGAAGCTGGGTGGGAGGCAACAAAAGTTTTAACACATTAAACGTAGTATATCGAAAAAGTAATACTTATCTAATAACGCCGCCGGCGAAATTTTTTCGTGAAGGTGAGTGAAAATGATCGTGTTGAAAATGGAAAATGGTTGGTATTTAAATTTTTTCAAAAAATACAAAAAAGAATAGCACCGCTGGCGAATTTTTTTTTTAAATGGGTGAAGTGATGAACCTAGCTATCTTTCATGTTTTAAAAGATTGTTTTAAAATCATTGTTTTACATTTCGGGGGTGGGCCGGGCCCCGTTCTTCTTCATCAGCCTTCTTCCCTCCGCTGCTGGATATAGGCTTCTTCCATCTGTTTCCACTCGTCTCTGTTCTGACCCTCAGGTTCCTCCAACGATTACTACGAATCTAAAATTTCAATACCACATTTCCTATCTTTTTTTAAGTTGAACCAGAAAAATTGAGTGAGTATATGAACCAGAGAGATACTACATAACAATGTGTGTGCCTTGTGTAAATAATTACCGTGTTTACTCGTAATAATATGACAAAATAGAGCCACCTTTAGTGCAAACCAAATATAGTTAAACATCACCTGTTTTTGCACAACTCTTGTAGCTACATTCACACCAATCAAATAATAATAATAATATCACTCAAACGTTCTACGAAGATTCCAATTTTCAAATTTTGAAATACCTACACGATTCATGTGTGAATGTGTGTGTTAATGTGCGTAGCATATAAACAAACTCTATGTATTAACAAGCAATTCATCACACAATAAAAACAAACATTTATTTATGTAGATTTGTTTTTCGGGTGAATGGTGTGATGATTAGTTAATCCGACGTTTCGGCGAACCTACTACCGCCTTGGTCACGGATTGTGATTTTGAGATTGGATCACAATCCGTGACCATGGCGGCAATAGGTACGCCGAAACGTCGGATCATCTGATCATCACGCGATCAACCCGGAAAACAAATCTACATATGGATCATAGTGAAAACCTGCAACTACTATAAACATTTATTTCATTAATAGCAAGAGGGCTAATATGTTGAGATGCATGAGATTGCAGTATGAAACCCTCATATGTTTTACACACAGATGGAACCTTATTAGTCTCTAGTAGTTATTTACACACACTAAACCACTTTGATTGTTAATTGTCGGCAGATTATGTTGGCTAAAAACGTTTTCACACAAAAAGTTTTGAAGGTTTTATAAGCGTTCGAAAGAGAGGAAATAAGGACAAATTGTGTGATAAAGGTTGGTAATGACTGTCTGGAGCAAGTGGATGAGTATGTATATCTGGGAAGTTTGTTTACTAGAGATGGACGCTGTGATGGAGACATTGAAAGAAGGAAGCTGGCCGGTACTAGGACGAATGGTGCGCTCGGTCCGATTGTTAGTAGTAGCAATGTGTCTATGAAAGCAAAAGTGCTAGTGCACAATGCTGTCTTGGTGCCGACCCTGATGTATGCTAGTGAGACGTGGACGTGGATGAAGAAGGATGAATCAGGGTTGAATGCAGTAGAAATGAGGTCATTAAGAAGAATGTGCGGGAAAACGCTGAGAGATAAGATAAGGAATGAGGTTATTAGGGAAATGAGTGACTGCAAGACTGGTGTAGTGACAAGAATGAAAGTAAACAAACTAAGATGGTTTGGGCATGTTGAGAGAATGAATGATGACAGGATGACAAAAAAGATATATCTGAATGAGCGAAGAGGGGTGAGAAAGCGCGGCCGTCCGAGACTGACCTGGTCCGATCATGTCGACCAGATCCTCAAGGATGGACGCGTTTTGAGTAAAAGGAATCGGAGAGCGTGTATGACTAATTGCATGAATGTGACGGAAGCTAGGAGTGTGTGTAAGGATAGGGCTGTCTGGCGCTCTGTCCTCTCTGCCTACCCTGCAAGGGATGTGGCGTGAGGGTATAGATAGATAGATAGATAGGTTTTATAAGCAACCGTGCGTTGATATTTTCTCCAGGTTGTCAGTCTTAGACCATTATCATCTCGTAAAATACTCATACAAAATGTCAAAATTTAAAAGTTTTCAAGTTAGAATAAAAAATGATCATAGTCAGCTGTTGTCTACTCATAAACAAATATACAAACGTCATGTTTTTCTTGTTGCTTTCTACAGTTGAAATTTCCAAAATGTTTTCTAATAATTCAAAATAATAATGCCCTTGAATGGCTTGGAAGCCTGGATATTTGGATGCCTGGATGCTCTGTAGGGTGCATGTCTCCTGTATCTAACAGATAGCATAATTCTCTTATCTTCTGACGGTGGCAGAAGCCATACGAAATAATAATTTCTTTCATACCAAATGAAACTAATTTGGTAGATTTTGTCTATAGGCGTGGGAGTATATGATTTAGCAAAAGGTTCCAACGTGTTTGAGAGTGAATGTTTGTGAGTGTGTGAGTGTAGCATATGTGTGTGTGTGTGTGTGTGTGTGTGTATTGTCAGTTTGGTGTTTTCTCATATGTATGTGTGTGTGTTGATCGGTCATTGCGGGCAAAGGTGGAAATGTTGAATTGAATGACGTTATAAGCGCTATTTTTTTTCTTGTCTTCAGAATCTATAAAATAGCGAATACTTACTGTTTTTATCAAAAGCCGTTGACAATGAATTGCAATGTGCTCTAGCTCGTGTCAATTTTAAAATTTAGGAGTAGATAATGAAGACAACCATCCTGTCTCTACATAGGTGCCAGTGGCGAAGGGTGGATTTCTACAGAAAGGAAGCCGGGGCTAACATTTCTTATTGGATTACGTCAGATTAGACACTATTTTATACTTATCATTTTATCCAAAAGATAACTTGATGGGAATCGTGTTCTTAGATAGGTTCACGCCAGGTAGGTACACCTCCTTGCTTCCATTACGTTCACGCAATTATGTGGTCATATTCTCACCTGTCCCGTTCCTTTGTTCGCGACCGTCTTTGAGACGGTTTTATTTGGCTGTCTGTGCCTATAGACGGTTATAAACAGTAATACCTAATGGATCACCCAATTGTATTATTTTAAGCTTCTCGCAAATGCACTTGGACACAACTGTCTCGGATGCTGCGGGCCCATTATACGAGTATATCGTTTTTTTATCTAAGTCAAGTTATTGAGAACACAATCAGGCTTCATTTCAAACCAACAATTTTGGTTTGGTGGACAATTTTTTTTAGAAATCTGGAAGAAGCAGGAAGAAGAAGAGGTGGAGGGGAAGAAAAATAAAGAAAAGAAAATAGCAGACTAAAAACTGCCATGTAAAAAATTTAAATGAACAAAATAAATTTTAAAATAATAATTATGTTGCTTACAACCTCCAAAGGTTACGCTCTAATAAAGGTGGGGATAAACAGCAACCGGCTAGCCTTTGCACGATCAACAGTTCGTCGCGAACGACCTGCCGGTAATATCGCGTTCTAAATTCAAACGAGGAGACTTGCGCGCGCGCACACACAACCATAGACAACCTACTAATAAAATATTTACAAAAAGTGACTACCTGGATGAGAAAACTATTAATATTTATGACGAATTAAAATAATACTAACCTGTGTCTTCCATTTTTTTATTTGAATTAAATTCTATTCCATTTTTAAAATACCTGTTTTAGATTATTAGTTCACGACATTTTAAAATCATTCGAAATTCGAAAGGATTGTGGTGCATATTGTACGTTCCAAATTTAAATTTGTGTTTTTCATTTGTTATTTGAATAGAACGTTTTTTTTTTCTTGATTTAAATTTGACGTTTCTCAGTTTGACACGTGTGTGTTTTTCTTGTTTTCAATTGATAAATTTGTGTGTTTTTGTGTGATTTTTGACGTGTGTTCTAAAAGTACAAGGATTTATTTGGACACATGGTGAAAGGTATGAACTTTTGCATTTTTTTTTGTATTAACCAAATTGCAGATCCGGGTTGGCTGGAAGATTAATATTGAATGTTAGTTTACCTTTTTCTTTTAGTCTACTTTTTCATAGCACGCTTTATCCAAAAGGGGTAACCAGTAAATGCTGCGTGTATTTAAAAAACCGCTTTCCTTTATCTTTAAACATCCTGCTAAGAAATCATGTTTTTATTTTTGTTTTAATAGCAATAATTTTTAGGGAGTGAATTTTATAGGCCTAAAGGGTAACCAAAAAAATATTTTTAAAAAATCTTGGAAGGAAAATGTGCATTTTACATACGTACTATATAAAGTACCATGGCATCCAACACCATCCAGATGCTAATGGGGGATTGTTAAAGGATTTTTTTTTTTTTTTATGTAGGTACTATGTGTAGGACCAAATCACTCAGGAGGTTAAGACGATACGACTTAAGCTTCGATATTAGATACACACTTTTTAGACAGTTTTTTTTGTCTCCAGCAAAATCCATATTTTGATGAAATTATTGCTTTTTACGTAATTATGTACGGATGACAAAATGTTATAGAATATATTTTTCTGTTTATGATCAAAGAGCAAAATGATAGATTTCAGGTCTAACCTCAAATCGTTCTTTTTCTCAATTTTTCAATATTTTTAGCGCTTTTTTTAAACAAAATAAGTTTTTGACAAAAAGAACATTTCAAAGCTAAAACATTTTTCACTAAACAATACTTTTTTTTGAAGAAACACTATCTATGACGTTTTCTGTCAGTGCCTTGCTCGGCAGCGGGTGGGGCCACAACAGTCAGTGGTGTATATAGGGGGGCGCCCCCTCGGCCCCTAAATGTCAAACAATGATGTGCCATCTGCTATAGAAAGATCTCAGGTTCCATCAAAAAAATTTGCCTGCGGCGCTTCTTTATTATTGCCTTCCCCAGAACAACAATAGTGCCTTAAGTTGATCAGTCACTATGGGGAAAATTGGGAGACCTTTTGACTTGCGACAAGGTACCTACCTACCTGTGACCATCAGTTTGGTTGTCTCTAGTTTCTAACTGTCATAGTTCATAGACAACGAAATATAGTATAATAGAACATAAAGCTATCTACTTAGGGCACCTACCCAGTACCCAGTTCCCACCTTCCAACCAATCAATCATACATATCTCTATCACGTAACAATAGTTAGATATATTCACATAACATAATATACAACCATATAGACGTCGTCAGGGGGGGCAGAGAGGGGCAGCTCCCCCCCCCCCCTCCCTAGAGATTGGAATAGGTATTTACTTTTTCATACTAAATGATAAAACCTCACAAAAAAATCACTCTATTACCGCACATTTTCTCACCACGTCATACATTTTGTAAAATTTGTATAAAAACTCCATAAAAATACAATAGTCCAAGAGCCCGCTGCTTAATTTATGACGTATCTGTTTTTTGATCGAAATGTGGTATAAACGATAGCTTACCAATAGGGTATTACATCGCACTAGGGTTGCCTATCAAAATCTTGCCGCAACCCCCCCTGCCCCCCCCGAAAAGGTCCCTCTTCGCGGTTTTTCGCATTTTATAGGAATATGCTAAGAGATAAGAGAAAGTAGTCAATGACAAAAATAATCCTTGCTAAATTCTCTACAAAAAATGTTAAGTAAATTTTTTCGTAGAACTAGCAGTTTACCCGCAATGGCCGGTCCAAAACCGAAATTCATTTAAAATACAAAAAAAATGTATTTAAACTAAATTGGTTGAAAATTGATAAGAGCTACAGGAAAATAGTCAGAGAACGAATTAATTACCATAGTCTTAGCTACAAAACGAGCTAAAACTTATGTTCATACATCTAATAATTTCGGAGTTATTACAATAAAACTCAGTGACGAAAATTCTTAAAATTTAGTTTTTCATAAAATAACCAGTGATATAGCGCCGCAGGCCAAAATTTTTTTTCCATAAAATGTTAGTAATAATGGGTGGAAGAATGTGAAAGAAAAAAAATCAAACTTTTTTTTTTATTTTTTCAAAAAATATCCTGTTTTTTGACCGGCCATTACTGGTAAACTACTAGTTCTATGAAAAAATTGACTTAACATTTTTTGTAGAGAATTTAGCAAGGATTATTTTTGTCATTGACTACTTTCTTCTATTTCTTACCATATTCCTATAAAATGCGAAAAACCGCGAAGAGGGACCTTTTCGGGGGGGGCAGGGGGGGTTGCGGCAAGATTTTGATAGGCAACCCTAGTGCGATGTAATACCCTATTGGTAAGCTATCGTTTATACCACATTTCGATCAAAAAACAGATACGTCATAAATTAAGCAGCGGGCTCTCGGACTACAATTGTCCCTCAAAAAAATTGACTGCGACGCTATTTTTTATTGCTTTTTATAGAAAACATTTATCGCACATAATATTATTCAAATTATTATAGACATTTTCAAATAAACCAAACCATATCACGACATCCTTCACTATATCTCACAAAAAATTTCGCCTGCGGCGCTATTTTACCATTTTTTATGCTATTATTTTTATTTATTTTTTATGTTTTTCTTATATAAAGCACGGAGATTTCGTTATGTGTTTTACATTATTAAAAATAATATAGCAAAAAAATGAACGAGAAAAACATCACGGACCAATATCGTCTATGTAAAGTCGATTTGGGGATGCAGACAGGTGTTAAAATCTTTGTTTGCCTCCCCCCCTAGCTTCGGAGCTGGCGACGCTCATGATTAGACATTAGTCACATAACACAATGTACTACAACGTATAGATACATTGTTATATTATAATATGTTATGTATGAAATCAAAAGTGACAGTTGAACACAACAATCAATGGCGGCCCTTTTTTTATCGTGAAGCCATGCGACAATATCTACTGCCTCATCCACATGCTGTCCGACCTTCCACGAGTCCCGCGCGAATGAGTAAAAAGGCGTTAACCGTCGGTTACGTATACAGTTCAAGACAATCACCTCGTCCGTACGTCCTTTTACTCATTCACACAAAACTCGTGGAGGGATGCCGAGCGTGAAGCGGCCGCATTATTCAAAAATATTTGGAACGCCAGATAAAATCATAATAAAGAATCAGATAAAATCCCTAATAAACCTACTGTTTTATCATAAACACGTTTCCATCGGTAAATTTTAATTAATTAAATTTTATATCCAAAAACATATGCGAGGTTCTTGAAAAAAAAACGATGACTTATTTGTTTAAAATTTTCAACAAAAGAATACCAGCTTTTTACCATGTGGCATTTTAATTTCGTTTTTTTTTTGCGATACACTCATCGCAAAAACACTCGGTCGACCTTGTCAACAACTTACAGGCGAATATCCATTATAAAATAAAATGTTTAATTTGCATACATATTGCCTTACCAAGTTGATTAAATCAATAGATATACAGTACTAGCTGTATGAGCCAGCGATGCTTGGGTAGCTTTATTGGCACTACACTAGCAAATCCAGGAGGGCTAGGGGGCTGAAGCCCCCCAAAACATGAGTGACAGTACTTTTTATACAACTATTTTCCGAAGAATCTCATCATTACCACATTATGAACTTTCTAAAACTACTTTATTGTTTGGTAAACAAACGATCTTAAGCCCCCCCAAAATCCGCCACTGTTTATTATGGTTCCTAAAAAAACCAACTCCCCTTAGCCTTTATAATTGACTTTTTTGAGAATGGAACAATGATTTTTAACAATTTTTAAAGAAATATTTTTCTGGGAATTCATTTAAAATTAATGTTTAGCTTGTTAAGAGAGACCAAAGAATCCCCTTCTTCAAGCCCATTTTAATCCCTTTTAATAAAAATTTGGAATACCCTATCACTAATTTTGATAGGAGAATCTATGTCATCTATGTGCCAAATTTCAAGTCTGTACCGCGTTTGGTTTCCGAGATATTTTTATACTCTAAAAAAACGTTCAACCCTATTTTTCATCCCCTTTGGGCCAGCATTTCGAAAAAATCTTCTTAGTGGAAGGTTTTATATCAAAACCTATCTTTGTTCAAAATTTCACTTCTCTACTATTAGTCGTTTAGGCTCTACGTTGATGAGTGAGTGAGTCGGTCAGTCATTCATTGATTCATTTCACATTCAGGCGCTGTTGTTTATTAGTAGCGATAATACTTTGGACTAATATAATAAAAGACGTTGATACCAACCTAACTGGATATCTACGTATGGAGTTGGTAGGCGTTGAGTCGTTCTTATTCATAAATAAAACACTGTAAATACATACTACAATAATTATATGTACAAGTTGATGACGAAACTAACGAACTTTTTCATTATTTGAATTGATCTATTCAAAACAAAACGTTTTTTTGTAGTTTCAAAAACAGTCGCCGGATGTAAACGTTGATTGTAAGATATTGCGTTTGCAATAAGTCCGCCTTTTGGTACACTATCTTATTTTTGTAATTAGGTATGCATATTTTGTTTTGGCCAATACATATTTATTTATTTAAAACAAAAATTACGTACAAAAATGTTGTTTTATTCCAAATAAATTATGTTTTTTTTCATGAAAATCTCTTCACCGACGAATGGTTTTATAAAAATATTGCCCTGCGGCGCGAAATCACAATATGGAGTATTTTTTTGTTTTCTTTATTTAAAAAAAGGATCTAAACATGAACTCAAATAGGTACCTACTTTCCTATACATTTTAGACTAGGCTAAAATCCAACATCGTATAATGCAGAATAAATCGTCAGCTCTGGGATTCGAATATGGTACCTCCTGTTTGATAGACTTATGCTCCAACCAACCAACCAATATTTTTTATAAATTTTTATTAAAAAATCGTCTGCGGCGCAATTTCTCTCTTAATCCTGTAACAGCCATTAAATCATATAGTTATATAATAGTGTCAAGGGTATGTATGTATGAATTGCTTTGTTTTGATTTCCTCATTACTGGAAACCTAATGTTTTGCAGAAATTTATAAAATAGTCCATACGTACGCAATATTATTATATAAATATTATTAGAAAAGAAAAAAAACAATACAGATCTTTACCATACACATTATATTTTATTGTCATAACATATAAAACATAGAAAATTGTTTTGCTATGCAAAAAATGTATTTTTCAAGGAAATTCTACACAGAAAAATTGGTAGCTATGACACATTTTACGACAGTTTTTTTTTTACTTAGTTACAGATACCTAATTATTCGTTAATTTCCGGGTAAATACTGTATTAAAACGTGCTGACTTTTACATATTTTTCTATTTCCTATATACGTACGTTCTTGACATTGAAAGTACCAATAAAAATAGTATTACAAGGTATTACATTCTGATAAGTATTATACTAAATAGGTGTACTTATTATCTATCTACTTATACGTATTAAATCTTGTCCCTTGAGAGGTAGGCATAGCGAACATATACCCTAAGAATACCCTTTAACTTGCGATTTCTTTCGCTCAGCACGCGTCCATCCTTGAGTATCTGGTCAACATGTTCAGTCTATGTGACTCTTGACGAGATCGTCAAGGACGAACGTGATTTGAGTAAAAGGAATCGGAGAGCTTGTATGACAAATTGCATGAATGTGACGGAAGCTAGGAGTGTGTGTAAGGATAGGGCTGTCTGGCGCTCTGTCCTATCTGCCTACCCTGCAAGGGACGTGGCGTGAGAGTATAGATAGATAGATAGAAGAATCAAGAAAATCACTACCCATTCTAAATGTCTCTATTTAATGTGCAACGATGCAATTATGTGAGCATATGCACCACTAGCGGATTTAGGGGGGGGCTAGGGGGCTGAAGCCCCCCCCCCCCCAAAACCATGGATTACAGTAGTATATATAGAACAAATGTAGGGATTTCAGTCCCTTAGCCCCCCCCAAAATGTTGAGTGACGTTTCTAGTGCCTTGAGTACCAAACTGAAAAAATTTTAGGCGTCAAGGTCAACAAATTTTAGACGACGACCTAAAAAAAAAAAAAAAGGTCATCAGTTGATTACGGCAGGATACCCCCCCCCCCCGTCTGCGATCTTTACGCCGCATAAGAACGGCTCAAAATTTTAGGCGAGGACCAAAAAAAAAAAAAAAAAGGTCAACAAAAAAATTCTCGGGAAAATTTTTTTAATCTTCAGCCCCCCCCAAAATTAAATCCTGGATCCGCCACTGATATGCACGCACGTTAGCACACCTGTTGCTATTTACTTAAAATTTTATATATTTACCTATTTAAAAATTGTCACTTAGTGCATTTTTCCCCACAGCATTTCAATTTGTCAAAGGATGTTCCCAGGAGCGCATGTTTATTCGAGGGAATTCCAACGAACACATCAATCACAAATATCTACACACTATTAAATCACACCTCCCTTTCACACACATAACAAATTAATATCTTACATCCCTCTCTCACACGAGTCCAATACACCTGTTAATAGAATAGGGAACACGGACGTTAATAATACGGGTGCTTAGAATATATGGGAACTTTAACCCAATTATTTTTACACAACAGGTTTGTAAGTCTCTTTCCAACGTATTGAATTCATAATTAGGACATCTCTCTCTTGCATAAAAATAGAAGATACCTACTAAGATAATTTTTGAATGGAACATACGTCTTCCTTTTTTAAAATTCTTAATTCATTTTTTATGAATTATCATATCTTCCGTCTCACGCATCACATTGGTTTGTCGTATTTTTTATCTCGTTCTTACTTATTATTCCCTTCACGTACTTTTGAACAATAATTTGAATTCAATATTGTATCTTCCTTGTTCTTTTCCTTCAACCTCCTTCACTTTCATGCTGTCCTTGTCTATCACATGATATTTTATATTTCCCCATCTCTCTCTTTGTCTATAATTTGATAGAATATTGTGGAATCCTTCCGCTCCCTACTAATGTTTTGCTTGGCGAAGCATGACGTCATATCGCTCCTATAAACTACCGGCACACGTTCTAAATTCAAATATCAACATACTACATTCGATTTGTTCTCTTATACACCCGGAATCTCTCTCTGAAATCATAATCTGAGTTCCGGTAAATTGTCAGATTATTAAGGTTCGCATACACGAGGCAATAAATTGCTCCACTACCGGCAATTTCGCGCAACAATGACGTCACGAAAACATCAAGTTATTTTTTTTTTTGAAAAATGAATCTGGGTTTATCGAAATAAACCCAAATACATCTTTGCACACTTCACAGAAAGCTTAAAAGCTTGTGTTGTGAAGTGAAGTAAGTCGGGGATTGAACCCGCGCCCACTGGATAAGCAGTCGAGTGCGTTACCAACCAGGCTACCGACCATCTCAAAATATTACTATATTGCTTTATGTTGCCGTGACGTCATTTGACGTAAAAAATGCCGTGAGTGGAGCAATTTATTTCCTCGTGTAAGCGAACCTTTAGAAGTCGGTAGTTTTGTCTTTGGTAACTATGGAAATCTTTAGCAAATATGCAGTGGCAACTGAATCATCCATATCTGATTTCCGTGGATGTGTGGTCGCCTATAGAAATTCGTTCTAAATTCAAATTCTTAATATTTCAGATCGAGAATTCATAAGCGTGAACACACACATCCGGAAATTCATAATCTTAAATTTAGTTTGTAAAAAAAAGAGTTCGAACAAAATCTCTCCCTGAATTCATAATCAGGGTAAACAATGCGGCTTTAACATACTTTGGTAGGGTAATATTATTATACATGTTTGGCGCAGTTGGTTGAGGCGGCAGTCTCTCGAGCAGGAGGTGCCAGGTTCAAACCCTGGCGCTGGCGATGTATTCCACACTTTGCGATACAGGCTTTTAGCCTAGTGCAAGGTGTCCAGGAAAGTATTTGGGTTTGTGTGTGCGAATACAGATCCTTTATATATAAAAAACAATATTTTAGTCGAACTTTTTTACAAACAATCCAATTCAGATTATGGAAATTCCGAATGCGTAAGTCCCGCTATGATGCTCGTCAGTAGCATTCTGACAGATCGATCTGAAAAATTCATAATCTGAAAGAAACATAATGTGTGTGGAGAATAGTTAAATTAAATTTATTCCGTTCTTTCTGAATTAACATTATGAATTCCGAGGTATTCGGAATGTGTGAGACCGGCCTTAATGATAGATGACCATTTAAATTCCAAATTCAAATCGCTGTCATTTGAATAAAATTATGGTTAAGTGTTGCCTAATTGAAAAAACATACATTATTTTCTTAGATGGAATCTTTACGAAGAAATTAACATAGCTTTTTGGAAATATATTTTATATTTTATCCATGATAAATATACTGAGATTAAAAGTACTTTTTTTATCGATTAGCTTCTTACGAAATATTTGTAACTTAATTGATGCTCGATTAGCGCAAATTAAACTAAAAGTTTACAGAAGTTCAAAAAAATTAGGTATTTAACGCATTAAAATATTTAAGGTATTAAAAACATTAAGGGTAAACCCACCTCCACCCCTGGATGTTTCAGGAGCTTTAGCTCCTATATCATCCAGTCTTTTAAGCAAAAACATTTTTTCAAAGGAGGGCTCAAGGTTCGCCGGAAGGGCTCCCCTCAACAAACCCCTCCCTGTACTACTCTGAACACCCTTAATGTTCCCTGGAGGAGACTCTCACTGCAAGGATCTACACACTACTACATTTTCTTAGAAACTATCATCTTACAATTACGTATTTCTACGTACTAAATCTTAATCTGAGAAGACAGAGAAGATACAATGCCAAAATGCCCTGTAATTCATACTTAATCATGAAATTACGAGGATATAGATCGATCATTATAGTGTTGGCGCCTTGAATCATTTTACCTGTCATGCATACGTTAAAAAAATAACGCATTTGGATGGTATGGTAAACACTTAGGCACACGCCGGAATTAATATTATGGAATGTAGTTATAGTTGGATAATTTTACACAATAAATACTAATTCCCTCTCTCTCCATACCGCTGTCTTGTTACTTTTCTTTAAAATTGAATGTTACTCATTGTAATAATAACATATTTCAATTGAAATCTATGATATGCATATCGTATAAATGTCATTTAAATAAAGAATCGTAAAATGGAACGAATAGATTCCTATTTCAAAATCTGCTCAGTGTTACCATTCCTATAAATTAATACTATTATACTATTGTAGGTATTTTATTATTATACAATACTTGTAGTGTTGCTAGACTCGTAAGAAAGGATTGTGTTAGTCACCCAGCTGGTCTCAGTAGGAGGTACCTGTCTAACCCGAAGTTTACAACACATACAAGAACGCTATTGTCCAGTGCCGTAGCGTAGAAACAAAGTCTATAATACCAAAATAATAAAGAAAGGAATGATTGAAACTCGACTATTAGGCTTTGTTTAAACGCAACGAAGACGGATTAAATAGTATAATTTGAGATATACCTAAATTATTTTAGGTATGGAACCGGATTTATCTGCATTGCACAGACGGAAATACATTACAGTTTTTTTCTCAACAGAGACGAGAGGCATCTTCATTCGCATAATGTAGCGTTATGTGAACTACCTTGGGGAGGAAGCAGGTTGGGTGTTTCGACGTTTACGAGTCGGCTTAAGTGATTACTTTATGCCCAGGGCCCCGTTACCCATTCCACCATATTCTGCTGTCAATCATGTAATTTTTGGAAGTTGTATGTATGCTACAGCTGGAAACTATTTCACCTTGACCCAATGTTTCTGATGCTAACGCCATCTGCTGAGGAATGGTAGCATACATACATCTTACAAAAATTACACGATTGAGAGCAGGATGTGGTGGAATGTGTGAACTTTGTCCTGGGCATAAAGTGATCACTAAAGCCATCCTGCTTCCTCCCTAAGGGAGCTAACATAAAGCTACATTATGCGAATGAAGATGCCTCTCGTCTCTGTTGAGTAAAAAACTGTAATGTATTTCCGTCTGTGCAATGCACATAAATTCCGGTTCAATACCTAAAATACTTTAATATTTATATTGTGTTTCTTTGTCTGATGTTTTGTTTTTCTAATTGTATGCTGATCTGTCCATATATTATATTGTTCACTATTGTTCTTGCATGCATGTCAAATATGTATAAATTGGTAATGTTTGAGCCTTTACTGGTCCACTTGTTGTTAATGTTCTACTGTATATGATTTTTGTAAGACTGTCTGTGCTCTAGAAAATAAAATAAAATATATATCTTAAATCTAAAGTCTATAATACCAAGATATATGTAAGGAGGAAAGATTGAAACTAAACTATTAGAGTTTGTTTAAATGCAACGAAGACGGATTATATAACGTTATTTATGTAGGGATATGCAACATGACACATGACACATAGATCAAACTAATTTATAAATATACAGGTTCCTGGCTAAAGACATTAAATTTTGGAATATAACATACCTATTATCTTGGAGCCGGCGGACGTTAGCTGTAAGTGGAATTCAAGATTGCATTGTTGGTAGCCCTGATTGTCGAACCTTGTCATAACTGTCATAAGAGCTGTCAAAAGTCCGCAATATTCTCACATTGTATATTTTACAAGTAACCTACAATGCCGAAAATATTACAGAGCAGCGCTAGAGAAATCATTTTCAAGGCAAGATAGTTTTGCGAGTTGGGTAAAGGAAAAAATAATCCGATAATCCCTTTAAACCGCCTCACAAGTTTGAAAAACAATGTTGCCAGTTTATCATATATAACAATACAAAAATTGGCTAGTTTTTTTTTAACAACAGTTCTCAAATAAAATTTGAAAGTAGCGAAAAAATGTAACCATATCTTATTATCACATCAAGCAACACTAAACCAAGTTTGCTCCGTGAGACTTTTGAAAGAAAATGGACTGTATATAGTAGGTACCTAGCTATTGCCAATTATTATTTTCAAGAGTCCAGTTTTTTGAGGGAGTAACGGCGGTTCGTCCAGCAAAAAAACGGACAACTGAGACGGAATTAAGAATGACAGAGATGAAAATATAATATATTTTAACTTATTGCCTTTTGTTCTACAAAGTTGCCAACTCACTCACTGAATTACTTTTACGTTTTTTTTAACGTTTGGCAACACTGTTTAAACTATGTAGGGAGTATTTCTTCCATGGCTAAAGGCCTTCAACCTTATTATTTGTCCTATAGGTCACCGTGGATAAGAGATTTTTCAATAGAGTTAATAGGGATATAATCAAAGTGATCATGTTCGCAACAAAGTTGTAATAAATGGTATATAAGAGACGAAGGTCTGGGTTCGAATCGCAGCCGGGGTGAACTGAAATGGCGAATGTTTCTCGAGTGTAAAGTGATTACTTAAGCCAGCTGAGGTCGGTCGTAAGCCCGACAATGTTCATCCTTAATTCTTCTACACTGTTGTAGGAATACTGCATTGTATATACTACGGAATGTAGAAGAATCCAACGCTTTACAAGGATAATTTGTAAAAAAAACAAAAATAATTTAAGTAATTTTATTTTTATTTTATTTTGGAAGCGATAGACACTGTTTTCTTGGGTAGTTATTTTGCCATCAGGACCCTGTTAAAAAACGCTGGGTATTATGCCAATACTGTCGCCTATTTACCAACCTTTTTGACCCTAGACCTCACATAAATATCTACCAAGTATTTTATTAAAATCATAGTGATTTCGAAGATATTTAAATAGGTATACCTATTGGTTTGGTCGTCTCTATATCCTTGCCCAAATACCCTGTTTTGAAAGTTAATTTATTTCTTTTAAACCGGTTTCGGCCCGACTATGTCTACATCCACACACACACTATTTTGCTGGCACTACAATACAATATATCTGATGTGGTTTGGTCAAACACCGCCCAAAACAACTAACCACTTGGACGAGTAGACTGCCGGTGAAATCTTACGGTCATCATTTTTTGCTAGTATTATTAATAGTTATACTTACTAGATATGTACGTAGGTGATACTACACCACATCCCATGCGGGGTAGACAGAGTGGATAGCTTAGGGCACACACTCGTACACACACACACACACACACACACAGTAGTTAAGGGCTTGGCACCAAGAATGACGTCACAGTATTTTCCCACGGCACTAAGGTTCAAAATCGCGTGATAATCGCATGATGAAATGGTAAAAATAGCGTTTTTTCCATTTTTTGGGGTTAATTTTGCGTCTTTAAAAAAAAAATTACGGTCATTCCCTAGATTTTAAAGCATATTATCAGTACAAAAAACAAAATTTACTCCGCGACTTTCGGGAAACGAGTTTCCGTCTTTCAGAAAAAAGATCAGAGGTGTTTTTCAAAATTTATTTTGAATCGTTTTTTGAACGGATCGATTTTTCGTGTTAAGGGCTTGGCACCAAGAATGACGTCACAGTCATTTCCCACGGCATTAAGATTCAAAATTGCGTGAACAATCGCAAATCGAGAAATCTGTACAAGATATAAAAAATATTTTACGGTTATTCCCTAGATAAATGTTCAATGCATCTACCCTATTTTGTACCAAAGCATATTTTGTAACGGTTGTCGAGATAGAAGGTCTCCCGTTTTTAGAAATTTTTGAAATATCGGTATGCATACACTTTAATAAAATACACACAACTCATTTATAACTGATAAGATTATATTTGGGTTTCGAGTTCACCCTTCATTGATTTCATTTACTTACAAAAAGATTTCTTTCCAACTCCTTACATACAACAATAAACTTACTGGGGATTTGGGCCAAATCAGTCAAAGCTGCCAACCAAATCATGGCAAATCACCCTTCCCTGATAATCCTCAGCCAACCCACCGTTTTATACATAGGAGAATTGAATCACATCATTATTACCACATCGTTTTTTCATCATGTTATGAATTTTCAATAATAACGTACTGTAAAAATCCATTAATCAGTTTAAAATTATTTCATAAAAAAATTCCTACCTAACTGAAGTGAGGCTTTGTTCACAGAAAATAAACTGGACTTTTAATCGATTCTGTTTTATCTACTTTCTTATGTTTTATGACAAAACTTTCACCTGCGGCGCTAGTCGTTTTGCATGTTGTAGCTCCACACCAGTTTTTATTCTATTTGGCACACTGAGCCAAAAAATATTTAACTGATTAATGTCAAATGTCAAAATTTTAATTGTGCCCCCTAGTTTGAAAGCTGGCGACGCCCATGGTTGTTACTTATTGTCTTTGGTCCAGAACTCGAACCCCCCCCCCCCCCCCCCGAAATGAATCCCTGTCTACGGCACTGTACCGAATACCAAATAAAAATATATGAGTCTGCATTTGAATTCCAAATATTCAATGTATACATTTTTTTACTATTGCAAATGTTAGACGCAAGGTTATTCGTCTAAAAATAAAATTTTAATATCAAAATAATTATAGTTAGTTTATCCAAATCGTAATCAATGATACATTCTTGTCTGCGCAGCCTTAGATGTTTCATTCAGGGTTCGATGAATATAACTGTTGATAATTATCATTTTGTTCATTCATTATAAATTAAAATAAAATAAATAAATAAATCTTTATTGGCCAAAGAAAAATATGCATAGTTACAAAAACAAGACAATTGTAGTGTGCCAAAAGGCGGAGTTATTGCAAAAGCAATATCTTACGGTCAACCCGAAAAAAGAAAGAAAAACTTAAATAAGTACTAAAATTTTCGCCTGCAGCGCTAATCTAATTAAAGTGGGAGCTTGTTCACAAAAAATAAAGTGGACTTTTAATTAAACGATTCTGCTTTATCTACCTTCTTATGAAAAATCTTCGCCTGCGGCGCTAGTCATTAATCGTATTGTGACCCAGATTTTTTTTAAATACATGAATCTGGGTTTATCGAAATAAACCCAAATACACCTTTGTACACTTCACAGAAAGCTTAAAAGCTTGTGTTGTGAAGTGGAGTAAGTCGGGGATTGAACCATCCATATATCCAAATGCCTTACTATTAAAGTCAATCAGGTGCATCAATTTATCAATTTTTGAAAAAATATTCGCCAGTGGCGCTATTTACGCCCCCTGAAATCAATTCCTGGCTACGGCACTTTTACTTAAATACATCTTAAGTAAAATCTTCTAAAAATGTAGATACCTTTATGAAATTATGATTTACCAATTATGATTTATTAAAATTATGATTTACCAATTATGATTTATTGAAATGATGATTTACCATACCCTGATTTCACTTGAGTCATATTCATTCAATTCCTCATGCATGCATGATATTTCACAACTTTACACATCTTAAGTTAATAACAATCATTTCTACCAGTCAAAACGTACTATAATCATAACCAATAATCATAAAACGCTAATGAACCATACCATAAATAAATTCCTATCATAATTCTATATAATAAATGGCTAATTTAATGTATGTTCGCTTTGGTACTTGCTTGCTATACAATTACAAAATTTATTTTATAAGAGAACAAATTATTTTACAGTGAATCTTGGAGTTACTTAGTTGGCAGAGGTCGCAGCACTGCGATAAGCTCGCCCTAGTGAACAAATCTTATGATTTATTTTTGTAATATTAATATGTCTCTGTTTCTTGTTTACCATCAAAAGTGTAAACAAATAAATATAAACTTTCATCAATAGTGTATCTAGACGATTTACAGCAGATGGCTGTAACTTGTAAAAAAAGTTCAGTATTTTTACGCATTTTCATTAGATGCCATTCTTTTTAATAAACCCGCCATTTGAAAATGCTATTTTTTTATTATATATTATATATTTCATTAGAATTTTTTTTTTTTTATAAATACCCATATCTGGGTTTATCGAAATAAACCCAGATACGAGTAGGTCGCCATCGGGGATCGAACCCGCGCCCACTGAATTAATAGTCGAACGCGTTATCAACCAGAAAATAAAGAACAACGGCTTGTACACACAAACTCAAATACTTTCCTGCACACTTCACAGTAAGCTAAAAGCTTGTGCCTTGAAATGTAGATGTAGAATGCATCGTCAACGCCGGGATTCGAACCCGACACCTCCCGCTTGGGAGACCGGCAACTGCACCAACGTATTGTATATAAATATTAAGATTTTCGACCGACTGTACACGGTAAAACTTCATTTATACATATAAAAATGAAAGACTAATCCTGGATTTCATCAACATCTTAGATGAAAAATAGCGGAGCCACCTTGCACAAACTTTGTTTAAAAAATAATGATAGGTGGCTCCTATCTCCGCTATTCCTCTCCTAAGAAGTTTGTGAAATCCAGCATAAGTGATATTATAATTTAAAAACCACGTAATGTCTTTGTCATGCTATCATAAGACATTCTCTCAACACGTCCAAACCACCTCAACATATTCATTCTCGAGAGAGACATTCTAGTCACAACACCAGTCATACAAATATGTGGGTACTTAAAGACAGACATACTACATATAAGTACCTTCAATTCTGAAGTACATATATATCTATCTAATACTGTTTATATACATTAGGCTGTATACTGTTTGTTAAAATATCAAGTTGTACGGTAAAGCATTCACCAGCTCTCGAACCCGGACGGCCTTCGCAAAGTAGGTGTCTGTATATTGTTGCGTGACTGGACAAAAACCCACAAGAATATCCCTAAGCATGAATAAACCCCAAAATTGGCAAAAGATTTGGATATATGCTCAAAGGGACAAAAGCCCAAATCTAATTGGATTTTGTTAATCAATTAAATTAATTGTATCTATTTAAATACGATTTCCTTCCCTGTGTTAGAAACGACCATAGATTAGAAAATAAACAAATAAATAAGCGAATCTAAAATGGGATAGACAAAAAAATAGTCAACATTTTATAAATAATTCATCTCCTGGAATCCAACTAGAAAGTATGGACTTTTATCCTTTGAGGATATTTCTGAAGGGCTTTTTTGTCTTTTTTGGGATTTATTCATGTTTTTTTTTACAAATCAATTCGCACACTTCACAGAAAGCTTAAAAGCTTGTATTGTGAAGTGGAGTAGGTCGGGGATTGAACACGCACCCACTGGATTAACAGTCGAGCGCGTTACCAACCAGGCTACCGACCACCTCAAAAATGTTAAGCAGTATTCTTATGGGTTTTTCTCCGGGAACCGTAATATTGTATATTTACCATATACAACTCTAGGTGTATGTATATGTGTTATATAATCTCTCATATAGATGTGCTATATGAAGTAATGGTATTCGCTTCCTATAATTATACAGGTCAAATGGCACTTCGTAACGAATACCGAAAAAACGAAAACCCAGTTTAACGTACGTAGTACCCTTGTGCAATTTTGTTTTTTCAAAAATGAATCTGGGTTTATCGAAATAAACCCAAATACATCTTCGCACACTTCACAGAAAGCTTAAAAGCTTGTGTTGTAAAGTGGGGTAGGTCGGGGATTGAACCCGCGCCCACTGGATTAACAGTCGAGCGCGTTACCAACCAGGCTACCGACCACCTCAATCAATCATAACAAAATAATTTCGTATGTTACCGAGATTTGGGGGCCCTAAAATAAGGTCAGACTTCATACAATATGTAAAACAAACCTTATAATGTAGATAATAATTCACATATTTGCAATAATAACGTAAAATTCTAAATTTTACTAGGTAGTTTTTTAAACGTACGGATGGGGGAGCCTGGATGTCTAAATCCTTCGTTGATAATAGGCAAGGGGAAGGGCGCAGTGATTTCAGGAGATACTTAGGGGGTCGTGAGTGGTAAAAGGTTGGGAACCCCTGATCTAGACACTAGAAGTTCATAATCATAATTTAAACATATATAAAAATATTATATTGTAAGGTGAATTTTTCCCAGTATTAGGCTGATGAGTTTATATGTGAATCATGAATGATAATATGTAGACTTTTCTGGCTGATAATACTGAGAAGTGTGTTGGCAAATTCATGCCTCCGCGTTTTTTTTCATATTATCTAACTTTGTAGTGCTGTTTGTTGTGTATATTGGTCCCCTCATACCAACTTTTAGCTGGTAACCAGACAAAAACTCACAACTTGACAAAATCTCAACTGTCAAAAGGGAAACCTACTATTGACAGAATCGCAACTAAACACCGGAAAACCTGTTGCCGACAATTTCAATATTGTTGGGTTAGGTTCGTTAGGTTGTTTTTTTTTTGCACACAAAAACTAAACAAAAAAAAGACGACGGCATCAGATTTCCCGGTGTTGAGTTGCGATTCTGTCAATAGTAGGTTACCCTTTTGACATGTGAGATTTTGTCACTTGAGATTTTGTCTTGGAACCCTTTTAGCTGTATGGGGACCTGTCACCTCAATGAGTATCTAATTTTAGAATTGTAATCATTATTTGTAAACTGTACATATTTTTTTGAATAAACTTATAAAACTTATTATACTAAGTACTTAGTCTAATTTCGGGATGCAGGACATTTTGAGGCGAGCATTTGTACAGGTTATGCTAGTATTACATAACTTTAATTCATATAAGTTTATTGTTTATGGTTTAACCTTTAAATGGTGTGGTGTATGATTTTCTACCTATCTATAAAACTAACCCATTGTCCTTGTTGAATTCATATTGTGTACTTGTAAACAATCGTGTTTGATAAAATAATAAAGCCAAGTATTTATTTATAAGTATTTTATATACAGGTAGGTTCTACCTATTAGACAGTGGAGTTTATAGGGGGGGAGGAACGAGCTCCCCTCCCCTGAAATGTAAAACAATTATATAAAAAACGTTATTTTAAAACATTTAGAAAGACACCCAGGTTTATACTTCGCCCATTTTTCAAAATAAAAATTTGCGCTATTCTTTATTTTTTTGTAGTTTTTGTAATGTACTTACCTACTATGCGTGCATGCTGTGGACACTCTTATTTGGGAGGTTAACGTGAATTATATATTTTGTGTATGTCATTATGTATGTTTGTTAACTTTCTGTGTGTCCCCAATAAATAAATACACCACAACTACAATATTTACCTTTACTTCACAATTTTAACACCAAAATATGAACTTTTTCACTCACCTTCACGATTTTTTTTGCCTGCGGCGCTATTATTCTGATTTAGTAGCCAGGTTTAGTTTTCATTCCTCCCCTCCCTAAAGTCAAATACTATATCGCCCCCCCCCCCCGAAATGAAAACCTATATACGCCACTGCTATTAGACACCTATTTGGTATTTAAGGAATGTCAACTAAGTGAAGGGTAATTGTGACAATAATCTTTGTAAGTAATTATGGTGACAATCCTACCATAGACAAATCTTATTAACCGCTGATTTACTCTGCTATGTTCCATCAAAGAACAGAAGGGTTTTTTTCTTTATTTATTTTCAATACAGCTAATGCCTCATCCACATGCTGTCCGACCTTCCACGAGTCCCGCGCGAATGAGTAAAAAGGCGTTAACCGTCGGTTACGTATACAGTTCAAGATAATCACCTCGTCCTTACCATGTCCGTACGTCCTTTTACTCACTCACACAAAACTCGTGGAGGGTCGCCGAGCGTGAAGCGGCCGCATAACAAGACAGTTTACGCCGGAATTGCCCAACTAGGTACGACCTGTATTTGGGTCAATCCCTCAACTGTGCAACAATAATAAAACAAAATCAAAATACTAATTTGGTAAATCAAAAAGAAAAATTAAATAAAAATAACGTCAATTTGCGCCGCAGGCGAATTGTTTACAGAACTGTACTATAAAACAATATATGTAACATAACTCTTTTTTTTGCCTTTTTGAATTATTTTATTACATCTTGTTTGAGAAATACAAGCATCCCTCTCAAAAAGGCGCCACACGCTTGGCGAGCGTCTACAAGTTTCGTGTTAATGAGTAAAAAGTCGTGTGGATGGGGCGTTTGTCTAGACTCGTTTACGTAACCGAGCACAAAAATTGCGGACGTTCACAAGCGTGTGGATGAGGCATTACGATTACTCATTTAAAAATTGTACTTAAATACAAGTAAATAGGTAGTCGAAGAAGTGGTCAAATAATTAGTGATGGCGATTAAAATATCTTTTCTTCCGTTCGCGTGACATCGATGGAAGAGAAACGAAACGGTTTTCAATTATCATTCTAATATTTCAAATGTCGAATAGAACGCCACGCGGAACTGCAGAGAAATTTGAATAATATTTGGAAATAGAAAACATATTGTCATGTTCTTATGAGTCATAAACAACACAACGGCATTTATGCATAATTTATTGTCTATGCTCATTTTTATGACAGTTTTAGTGGCCAATTTAATGTTGCTATATTGCAAATTCATTATAATTTTTGTTCTACTAGGGATGGGCATCATTCATTTATTTAGTACCTAAAGAGCGTTTAACAGTTTTGAGGACCAAAACATTTCTCATGCTATAGTCAAGCACAAAATTCTCAAATTAATGTATCTAGCTTATGTTTCCTTTTGAACAATTCGTCAATTTCTTTTTCTGACTGATTTAAGGATTTGGGTTCAAGGCTTTGGAGTTTAGGGCACCTGGACACCACGGTATCGTGGTGGAAATACGTTGGACAATTTAGTCAAGGAGTTTTAACTTTAATAATAATAAGTTTATTCGTTTATTCTCAGTTTTGCCAAGAATTTTAATTATTCCGCCTTCTAACCTAACTCAGACTTCTTCTACTTTTCATCATATATACAGTTTTTTTCTCGGGTTGACTGCAAGATATTGCTTTTGCAATAAGTCCGCCCTTTAGCACACTACTACTGTCTTGATTTGTAACTCTTCATGATTTTTGGCTAATAAACAAATAATTTATATATTTGTTATTGAGTACAGTACATGTGTCTAGATTCTAAAATCACCTATCACCCACTTTTAGAATCTGCTCTTCTCTCAATTACTATAAAAAATGACATTCACAAAGACCAGGAATAACTATGACAAGTTGAGAGTTCTATTTTAAAAATTCATCAAATTATTCCATTATCAAAATTCATTTGTAATGAAATAATCAAATCCGTATTCTACAAAAGATTCGAAATTCAAACCGTAGAAATATTTCGTTTTTGTTTCGATATTCTTTTGTTTGAATTGCCGCAAATTTTTTTGCATTAATTATAGTTTTTTTCTTTACCATTATTATTTTTCTATGTTCTCTTTGTCTGCGGCAGAAGTTGTCAAACACAATTTTAAAATTTAAGTTTTGTGTAATCATAATATGTAGTTTGGTTTAAACACAGAAACTATAGTAAACGGCGCCGCAGGCAAAATCTTTTAAAGAAAAATGGATGAAGCGTTTTTTTATGGAACAATTACATTTAAATAGATTTACATACTGAAAATGTATGATGTGTTCAACCAAAATCTCTTTCTGAATTCATAATCAGGGTAAATATGCGACCTTGACATACCTACTTTGCTTTCGTAAATTTTGTCGAACTTTTTTACAAAAGATGAGATTCAGATTATGGAAATATACGTGAGGTCACACTTAAACTATATTAAATTCGAGTGTAAAGTGATCACTTAAGCCAGCCGAGGTCGATCGTAAGCCCGACAATGTTCATTCTTAATTCTGCTACACTGTTGTAGGAATACTACATTAAATCGCATGTATCTATACAAAACTGAGTACTTATTCATAAAAAAATGTTATGCTTTAAGGGTTGCGAACCCAACTTTGACAACCTCACGTGTCAAATATATTACGGATTTAAGCTAACTGTCACACATTCATATTATAATGAAGATTTTGATGACATCTTGTTTTTATATAATGTTTCTTATTTGCGACACCACTTTACGTAACACCACCGACACGAATTAATTTCATTAGTAGGAGCGTATCATATTAGATACAATACTATACATATAGTGCCAGGTATTCGTAAATTCTTTTATCTTCAAAATGGCGGTATATATAGCGACTCTGTTATGTCACAGTGTCATATAGACCACCATACATGTTTATTTTTGTATCAGTGGTTCTAAAATTGGGCAATCTCAACGCCTGAACTCTAAATAGAATTCTTTCAGGCTTATGACTAGTCGATTTCTGGTTTAATACGATAATTTTTCAACTTTTATATATTGCTCCCGCTACACGCTCGCGAGTCACCACGACCTTTTGGTGTTCATGAGTAAAAAGGCGTCAACGGTCGGTTACGTACACGTCAAGACAAACATTCCATCCGCACCCCTTTTTACTCACGAACACCTAAAGGTCGTGGTGACTCGCGATCGTGTAGCGGGCGCATATGGATTCCAGTTTTTTTTAATTAGCTGACAAAATTAATCCATTAGACCAGTGGTTCCTGATCCTGCGATTGGTGGTATGCGAAAAAATCAGCACCTAATGACGGACATGATAGAATGTAGGATTAACGAATATTAAAAAAAAAACTTTTTTTTTCAAAATATCTTAACAAAACAATTCTATTCCGTCAACGCTGTCTTTTCTTACCATTCTAATCATAAATTTCATGAAATACAGTTTTATCTGGTGGTAAAACTTAGCGTAATTTGGACGCGAGTCAAAAAAGGTTGGGAACCAATGCACTAGGCAATCATTATTCACTGTATATCTGTTGATGGATGGCATCTATCATATTATTTTCAAGGATAGGCGCGTTTAGGAGCAAAAGAATCGTGCACGAAATATTATCTAGTTGAACCTACATACATTTTACTAATTATTAATACCCATATTTTGAAATTTACCTGCCTAATTAATTACCTACAGATTAATTATATATCTTAATTATTTTATTTTATTGTTGATAATTTAATTGATTTCTTTACTTTCGTTATTTCTAAATTTTGCATTGATTTGTTGAGAAAAAGAAAGTATTTTTATGTGTTTGTTGAAATAATTAAATTCATTAGTTATTTGTTTATTATTATTGTTGCTATAATTTATTTTACCAGTGGTTTCCAAACTTTTATGGTCCATATATCTATCTTATTTATTTATTCTTTAAGAGTATGCATACCGACATTTCAAAAATTTCTAAAAACGGGAGACCTTATATCTCGACAACCGTTACTAAATATGCTTTGGAACAAAATAGGGTAGATGCATTGAACATTTATCTAAGGAATAACCGTAAAAGTTTTTTGATAGACGCAAAATTAACCCCAAAAAATCGAAAACGCTATTTTTATCATTTTATCATGCGATTGTTCACGCGATTTTGAACCTCAACGCCGCGGGAAATGACTGTGACGTCATTCTTGGTGCCAAGCCCTTAAGTGAACATTACAAGAAAAATTTAAAATATAAGCTATATAATACAAACTATGATAAGTAATGCTCACTAGAGCGAGATTATCGCTATACAGCAGTCTCTTCCAGTCAAGCCAAGAAATAAGCCAGAGAAAAAAAACATACACATACTTACAGGAAAACATACCTACTATTACAATTAATGTCATTCCATTTTTCGGTAAGCCCGGCTTCCAGGCTTACACGGAAAGCACGCCACTGTCTATGCAAAGTACAATTATAATGCATCAAAGTACATCTTCATGCGTAAAGAAAATCGATTCTGTATAGCGCATTCCACATTAGTACATATGTGCGTACGATTTGAACTTCGCGCCAAAATCGATTATCTCCAATAATAACATTCAAATAATAGAACGTTCGATCAAGGTTGTCCAAAAATAAACGTACTTTTTTATTTGTTTATTGATTACATTCGGTACGCATGTTACAGTTAGCAGAGCTGGGCAGAAAAGCGTTAATCCGTTATTCGTTAATTAACGAAGTTAACATTTTAACGATTTAACGCTTTTCTCACCTCCAAAAAATGTTAACGGATTATTTAACTTCTGTTACATTTTACTTCCGTTAATTAAGTCCGTTAATGTTTGATTGTTTGCATATCATCCACTGGCGACGCTGGCATTAGATAATCATAGGGTTGTATGGGGTTATGTGTGGAATTTTCACTTTGAAGGGATACATCGCGATAGTGTAAATGTGATGGTAGCTGTTGTACGACTATTTCATGCCATTTAACCGCGATTTTTTACATTAACGCTTTAACGGATTAGCGTTAGCTTCCGTTACAGTTTTCAAAATGCAACGCTTTAACGCTTTAACGATTAACGAAGTTAACTTTCTAGTTAACGGATTATCGATTAACGAAGTTAACTTTTTAGTTAACGGATTACCGATTAACAAAGTTAACTTTTTAGTTAACGGATTATCGATTAACGAAGTTAGCTTTTTGATTAACGGTGCCCGCCTCTGACAGTTAATACGCGGAATGATAAATCTATTGAATTATGTATCAATGAATCGCTAATTTGTAACATATACGATACAATTGTATTGTTTACCATGAAAAAAAACACAATACCACAGTACTGATGTGGTAATTAGTGATGGGCAATTGTTACATTTTGTAAATACAATCGATATAATGGTAACAATAAAAAAACTCATTATTGTTACGATTTGTGTAAATTTACATAGTAGATAGAAGTAATAATAAAATTTAACTACAGGTTTTTTTTACATACTTATAGGTACGTGCAATATTTCTACATGTCGTCAGAGAGGGCTGGGAGGGCGGCAGCACCCCTCTCCCAGAGAAATGAAAAGATTGTACATAACTACCTATACTTTTACATACTAAATCGATAAATTCTCACAAAAAATTCACATAATATAAGCAAACGTTTTCTCATCATATCATATTTTTTCTAAAATTACTATGAAAATCTATTAATCGTTTTATAAGAAAAAACTTGCCTGCGGCGCCAATTAAACTTACACTTGTGTTAGTAATCTCTATACTTATGTAGGTACTAATGTTTTTTATTTCATGAAAAGTATACTAGAGTTATATTTATTTATTTTTTATAACAGGTAACGTACACTAGGGCGAGCTTATCGCTATATATATATCGAACTATTCCAGCTAACCCAAATTTAAAGTTTTTTTATTTCTTACAATATCACGATCTCTGAAAGACCAATTTTCAATATTCTCACCGAATCCAAACGTATAGGTTTACAGTCCATTCATATTAGTAGGTGGCTGTCATCCTGGATCGCTCCGCAGTCACAGAGGATGTTGTCATCAGGCAGGTACCCCCAACGTTGAAGATTATTTTTACAGCGCGTAGCACCCACTCTTAGTCTGTTGAGGGTGATCCACAAGGAGTAGGGTAGATTTTCGCCTACTTGGATACCCTCATGCGGGTCCATCCTGATTTCATGATTTCGATTGAATGTGGTTTCGATTGAGAATTATTGCCCATCACTAGCGGTAGCGTTATGATACTAACATGATTTAGCAGAAACTAATTTGTCATGTACTGCAGGTATGTAGTTTAGTTTTTATTGAGGTAACCGCAGACATATTGTAAAAAACGCGTAAGTAGCAAATACCTATATTTATTTAGAATGTAGGGGTACCTACTTTTTAAAATTTCAATGTCAGCTATATGTAAGTACTTACCTACTTTATATTCTGTAGACGAATTGGATTAAGTTGGGCATCCTTCGGGAAAATGAGTCACAAACTTAAGAACCGCAAAATCCCCATTAACATGAAACGCAAAGTATATAAAATGTGCATAGTACCAGTTGCAACATACGGCCTAGAAGCAGTGACACTGACCAAACAGAGCATCGAAAAAATAAGGGTTACCCAAAGATCCATGGAAAGAGACATGCTGGGTATCACCCTGAGAGATAGAGAAAGGAACGAAACGATACGGCAAAGAACAGGGGTAACAGATATTGCCCAGCGTATCGCATCTCTCAAATGGCGATGGGCAGGCCTCATGGCTAGAGACCCAGACGATAAGTGGTCGAAGAGGGTCTTAACCTGGAAACCCAGAACGACTACCAGGAGCGTAGGAAGACCACCACTATGATGGAGAGACGACCTAGTCAAGTACGTTGGTGTCAACCGGATCCAGAGAGCCCAGTATAGAGCGGCGTGGAAGCAGCTGGAGGTGGCCTTTTAATCCTTGCTCCAAAGCCGTTTGATGTAGGTTCGGATTCTACCCAAGGTATAATGTACTCTAAAAAAGGTGTAAGAATACCCACACGGGTGTGTTAAGGGCTGAATGGTGAACGTTTCTCGAGAGTAAAGTGATCACCTAAACCAGCCGATGGCTGGTCCAGCATGCCCATCTTTACTGTTCGTTAGTTGAGAGACTATAATAAAGTTTTTTTTATCTTCTCAACACGTCCAAATAATCTCAGCTTATTCACTTTCAATATCTGTAGACAAGAAATGACTTAGTATAAAACACAAATATGTAATAGATACCTACACCTATGTACATTATAATACGGTATACTTACGTACATAGATTACAATAACAACTTAGTCAACATACATAGCATTGTGGAGCAGAACCAGACAGCCTCAGTTGCGACATCTCATCTCACATTCTTCAGTGGGCGGGTTACTGCTAGTACCATACCATAATACCAACAACAGTAACAATCACTGTGTTTTATATGTATAAACAATAATATAATACAGTCACCCGATAATAACAACGTTTCTAACTGACAAGACCAAAATGGGCGCGGGTTCGATCCCCGATGCTGACTTACTCCACTTTACGACACAAGCTTTTCAAGCTTACTGCGAAGTGTTCAAAGGTGTATTTGGGTTTATTTCGACTATCCAAGATTCATTTTAAAAAAATGAGATTGCAGTATGAAACCCTCATATGTTTTACACACAGATGGAACCTTATTAGTCTCTAGTAGTTATTTACACACACTACACCATTTTAAAATTATATTTTATTACACATTTCACGTCTTTATCTCTGAAAAAGATGTCAAATGTAGGTACGTATTGTGAGAGTTTTATGAATTTTACAGCACACTCGAAAAAATAGCAATAAACAGTTTATTTAAACTTAAAGTAAACAACAAACATATACAAAATAGACATAGTACAGATTATAAAACGTTGTTCACTAGGGCGAACTTATCGCAGAACTACGATTTCTTCCAGTTAACCTAACAGTCAATTTTACAACTCTGAAATCCCACATACCTACGTATATCCTCTTCTGATTTTATCAATTGTTCCTATTTCTTTTTTTTTTATATGTTTTTGAGTGACCTGTAAAAGCTCAGGTGGTCTGAAAACTCTCATAAGACATTTCACGCATTTTTCAGCAATGATATTCCCCTGATGATTGCAAACCTCCAGACACTCCATTGATGTGTGTTCTCTTGCAATTAGAGACTCATCAGTCATCGGGTTATATGTCTTCTAGTCAACCTGTTGTCAATTGATCTTGTCTGCTCAATTACTATGATCATAATAGGTACTATATACTAGTTATGCAAGTACTGCTATGTAGCAGGGATCACCAACTCCTTTGATTAGGGGACCGTGTTTGAATATTATAAGAGTTTCACGGTCCGTTTGGTAGTTGATGATTAACAACCAAAATTTAAAATGTCAATAAAACGTCAAGAAATCTCTATATATTTTTTATTAAGTATACTCGTAGCTACATCTAACTACCTAATGCGCTAAAATAACAAAGTAAATATCTGATATTAATGCAAAAAATGTCATTTTTTACGAGTCCTGTTGCTTTGCCTGAAGAGAAAGAGATATGCTGTCATTCGGCTTTGCCGTCATATCATTTTCTCTGCCAATACTGGACGTCTTGAAACTGATGAAAGTGATAGATGGAAGTATTGAGTACAAGTTGACTGTCTTTGAATTTCAATATTTAAAAATTTCTTGAATACAAAAATATTCAGAAAGCACCACTAAAATATACAGGACTTACGGATTATCCATTCATTTTTTCAGATGTAAAAGTATAATTTAGCCAAAATATTGGTATTTATAAGGTTAACAAGTTGACATCATAGATTTTTAAATTTGTTTAAAAAGATATTATTCACGTTGACGCTTACGTTATTCTTATTTCGCGCTAACATTCTCATACAAAAATTGAATAAGTTGAAGGGAAAATAGAACGATTTTTCCTCGTATGAATTTTAGTATTTTCTTAAGGTCGGCACAAAATAATATGTCGACGGTCCAGACTCGCACCGCGGTCCATCAGTTGGTGACCCCTGCCACACACAATACACCGGTCTCTTGAAAGGGAGAGTGATTTCACTTAGTTAAACTACTTACAAGTATTTAGTACTAATGCAATACTTACCAATACTTACCTGTTATCAATATATCAGTATTATATTATGTCTTACCTTACAAATACTTATATGTACCTATACCTGGTAAATACTTTATTGAAGCCTACACCATTTACCGTCACCTTAGCCTAGGTATGTACGTATTTTTTAAAACAAGATAATATTAATAGCCTAAGAACCCGCTGCCAAAATTATAACGTATCTGTTATTTTTAATTTGGCCATGCGAGTAAACTGCTAGTCCTACAAAAAAATCTACACAATTTTTTTTGTAGAGAATTTAGCAAAGATTATTTTTGTCATTGACTACTTTCTCATATCTCTTACCATATTCCTATGAAATGCGAAAAACCGCGAAGGGGGACTTTTTCGGGGGGGCAGGGGGGGTTGCTGCAAGATTTTGATAGGCAACTCTAGTGCGATGTAATACCCTATTGGTAAGCTATCATTTATACCACAGTTCGATCAAATAACAGATACGTCATAATTTTAGCAGCGGGCTCTTAGGCTATAAGTATTTCACATCCTCGAACTGTTTTTCGCGGTCTTCTAAACGATACCAAACACGCCCTTTGGGGGCGCTTGGATTCCTTCATTCCAATAGCGCCTCTCGCCAAGAATAGACAGAATCAAAATTTGTAAAAATATATGAGTTCTACTCGTGAAGCACTTTCGTGAGATACCAAACACGGCGGTATGCGGTGACTGGATCCTCTCGATCGCTCGATCGATGTCTGAGCTGGACAAAATCTGACTTACGATCTGATACGATATCATACATTTGTCCCATGTGGGGAGGTTTGATTTTGATTTGATTTCATTTCATTTAATTTAATTTCATTTGTTTGTTTTGATCCTCATAATCGCTGGGTTGTGACGCCTGGTGCCACGGCATTGAAACCAGTCTTTTAAGTCAAGTCCTCAGGGTCCTTCATTTTTGCTGCCCCTGGCTCGGTCGAATAGTTTTTTAATTAGTCTTAAGTTATTATGTAATGTACCTCATTATTTGTTATCCTCCTTGTAGCAGGGATATTGAAGGTGTCATTCCGGACGGTGTGCTGGGGGGTGCCCTTCCGGCTAACCCTGGGGCCGTCTGAGTAACTCTGAGACCTTCAATATCACACTTGACCCCACACGACCCTTGGATCCCCTGAAACGCCTTACAACTTTTTGCCTAGTAGAAACGATCTGTTTACATGCCACGGATACCCACGCGGTACCCCAAAAAAAACTATTTTTTTTCCTTATGTACATTCCATTCATCAATTACATTTTTTTTTATTAATAGCCTCAAGAAATATAATTATAGTATTTTGTATGTAAAAATTATTGTTTCTTAGAACTTAGTAAGGAAAAATTTGTATAACCTATTTTCATTCATTCACTTGTGAGGCAAACAGAGAGGACAGAACCTTAAACTATCCTATTCTGTATTTTTATTTTATTTTATTTTATTCAATCTTGAAAAACCATACAGTCGACACAAACAATATATACAAAAAAAACATCACCATTACATAGACCAGTGAAGGTTCTGCGAATTACCAATATTTTAAAAAGACATTGTAAAAGTAAAGTATATAAATACTTCCATGGGCGTCGACGGCGATCTGCCCCCACCCCTAGTCCGCCCCGTAGAGATTGGAATAAGTATATAATTTTTCGTACTAAATGATAAAACTTCATAAAAAATCACATACTTATTGCCACACGTTTTCTCATCGTATCCAAAATATCCTAAAATTATAATGAAAATCTATTAAAATTCAGTTGTTTCATAGAAAATTTTGCCTGCGGCGCTAATTACCTTGTTCTTTAAGTATAGGCGCCTATGTTTTACATTTCACGAAAAGTAAATTTACATCGCGACCATATTTAGGTACATGCTTTAGTCTTAAGAAAAAAAATCGCCTGGGGCGCTATTTTTAGGTGCATTTTCTAAAACATGTATAAATTTTTACTCGAAGAAAATAAACCAAACTACATCACGACCACTCTGTCTCAAAAAAAAATATACGACAAATACACATGGTAGACACAGAGGTGGTGAACATCCACGCTGAACTCAGTGAAATATTAATTTTATTTGTCACGTATATTTTTCGATTTCGCTTTTACGGGATACGTGAAAATGATTTTATTCATATTTCAAAATCGATCAATAATTAATTTATGTATTTTTTGTTGTTTCAGGATTAATCAGTGCTTCTTAAACTTAAGTCCGTTGCCTTGTGGGCATGCGGACCAACGTTTGGAAAACTTTGGCTTTGTCATCTTAAAAAGTAAGTCTTTTCACAATTTTTAAGTTTTGACTTGAAATTCCTTCCTTCTGCAATGTGGGGCAACCAATGACAGTTGTGTCCTAGTGTCCATTACCTATTTCTTCTTCTCTAGGTTCAATCCTGCGGATTGGTTTGCAGCAAATTCCTACATCTTGACCTCCACTCTTCTCTGTCTCCCGCAGCTCTCTTCAGCTCGACATATGTCGCGCAGTTCATGTCCTCGTACACCTGGTCCAGGTACTGCCGTCGGGGCGCCCCCTGTGATTTGTCCCCTCAACCATTCCCTCTATTAAGAGTGTGCATACCGACATTTCAAAAATTTGTAAAAACGGGAGACCTTATATCTCGACAAACGTTACTAAATATGCTTTGGAACAAAATAAGGTAGATGCATTGAACCTTTGGCTAGGGAATAACCGTAAAAGATTTTTTATATCTTGTATAGATTTCTCAAAAATAAAACTTAAAAACACCTCTGATCTTTTTTCCGAAAGACGGAAACTCGTTTCCCGAAAGTCGCGGAGTAAAATTTTTGTGCTGGTAATATGCATTAAAATCTAGGGAATAACCGTGAAAGTTTTTTGATAGACGCAATATTAACCCCAAAAAATGAAAAAAAAAAACGCTATTTTTACCATTTTATCATGCGATTGTCACGCGATTTTGAACCTTAATGCCGTGGGAAAAGTCTGTGACGTCATTTTTGGTGCCAAGACCTTAAGTCATGTAGGATCGTAGGAGACCCTCGTGGCGCATGATGTGGCCAATCCAGCGGGCACGTCTCTCGGAGATGGTTATTTATTGATGAGTAGAACGAAGACCAAGGTTGCTTCGACTCACAACGTGTACGTCCTTATTATTTGTTTATTATTTCAACGACCATGATCTTTTGATAAAATACGAATGCATCAGGTATATGCTAAATAAAATTCATTATAAAAACACTCAGGTATTTTTTGAGGACCCTGTACTTACTTAACACCTCATTTACTATACATCCTGTAGCTCAAGTTATATTTGCTTACTAGCTGCTATCTACCCGTGAAAAATCACGGTGGGTTAAACACGTTTTTTTGTTAGATAAATCCGTAGAAAATAAGTGACATTTAGCGAAAATACGTAAAAATATTTAATTAGTTAATTCTTGAACATTTATTTTTTAACAAATTTCGGCTTTTGTAAGTACTTAAAGTGGTTGGTTGGCTGCTTGCTACAAAAAGTTTCCTTAATATGCTACAAAAAAAACGATCATTATCTACCACAAAAATAAGTTCTATTGTAAAAATATAAGTGGATTTAACGAAATAAATTGAATTTAAGACTCGCGACTTAACTGTGACGTCTCGGTCATTTACCACGGCGTTAGGCTTAAAAAATCGCATGAACAATCGCATGATAAAATGGTAAGAATAGCGTTTTTTCCATTTTTTGTGGTTAATTTCTCTTCAATCAATAAACTTTTACGGTTATTCTCCAGATTTAGGTTTAAAAATTCGCATGAACAATCGCATGATAAAATGGTAAAAATAGCGTGTTTCCATTTTGGGTTAATTACGCTTCAATTAAAAAACTTTTACGGTCATTCCCCAGATTTTATGCATACAAAAAAAAATCTACAACTTTCTGGAAACGAGATAAATCCGCCCTTTGTGTGTATATTTATGTGCAATAAAGTTTTTATTTATTTATTTATTTCTGTCTTTGGAAAAAAAATCAGAGGTGTTTTTCACAATATTTTTTTGAGAAATATATACTTACTTACACAAGATATGAAAAATCTTTTACGGCCATAGAAATGTTTTTTTTTTCATAAGGCTACCGTTGCAAATATGTTTATTTCTGTTTAGTTTGCCTTTTAGTATAATTGATTTCGGAGGCAAGCATTCCGAGAACAGAGCCTTCGAAATATATTATATAAGTATCACAGTATAGCGTGGTATGATTGTTTAAAGGTACCTTCGTGTTATGGCTTTTACCACGAATTCTCAACACATGACTCAACCTCCGCACGTTTCACATTAGGTAATTCTTAATCATACGAAGGTTTATGTATGGCTGCATTTTAGAATACCAACAACCAATCATCTATACTTCAGTAATATGTAGCAATACCTACTATATGTGTCCTACGAGTTTAAAATATCGTTGAATGTATTAGTAATTACCACTACTACAAATAAAACGGTCAGTGACGTATATAGGATTTAATTTCGGGGGGGGGGGGGGGGATCTAGTATTTGACATTAAGGGGGGCGGGGGGAGGAAACTAATCCTGATCATTCTTAAGCCGAAAAAACTCCTGTCAACGATTGAGACAGAAATGGGCAGAACCACGGGCGTAGCCTGCTTCGAAGCCGGGGTAGAGGCAATAAAACTTTGAACACAGACGTATAGTAGAAAAATGATAATAGCGCCGCAGGCGAATTTTTTCCGTGAAGGTAAGTGAAAAAGGTCGTGTTTTAGATTGATATTAATATTGTGTGTAGAAAACACAAAGAAAAATGCGCCGCGGGCGAAATTTTCTTTAATAGATATAAAATCTTTATTAGCTAGAAAATGTTTATTAAGAGTTAAGATTTTATTTTTTTTTTTTCACCATCCCTGACAGCAGTAAAGACCTTTGGGGTTATTTTTTATATTGCAAATCAATGGTGCATAAAAACCAACAATTATTATTATAAAATTGACAAAACAATTCGATAATTATTACTTTGAACCGATTATAATTTATTAGTATTTGTAACCGTTAATTATATTTTTTAACCGCAAATCAAATCTTGTTCATGTCACCAATGTCGGATAAGAATTATACAGAAGACCGTAGAAGGTTTTTTTCTTATAAATAATTATTTTACCCATGAATTTAACCATGAATGTTGTTTAAAATCGTAGAAATAATTGGGTGAGGTTATTTAGAAGGCGACATTAAAATCTGATAATTATTAAATTGTTAATCATTCTCTCTCACTCATCAACACACAGTCACAGCCCAAACACCCATAGCCGTAGGCACCCCAAGGCAACCCCCCCAGGCAATCCCCAACCCCCCCCCTCTCCGTAATTCCTCGCCAACCCACCGTTTCATACATAGGAGAAATTAATCACATTATTACCATATTGTTTTTTCATCATGTCATGAATTTTCAATAATCATTGTGAAAATCCATTAAATTACAGTTGTTTATTTTTTTTTGCCTGCGGCGCTGCTAGTTCATCATGTTGTAGGTGTTGTGAGTTGTGACCCAGAATTATATCCAAACTATTGAAATCAACCGGGTTCATCCATCTACCCATTTTCGAAAACAGTTTCGCCCATGGTTATTACTTATTGTCTCTGGTCCAGAGCTCGAACCTCACCCCGAAATGAATTCATGGCTATGGTCCTGCAGGACACTCGAAAATATACTATAAAAAGAGTGCTACTGCAAGCTACCGACCTCCTCAAACAATTATTCATATTAATATAATGAGTAATTTAAAAACGATTTTAGCCGTTTTTTTTGTTGATCAAATAACCGTCTCTCGCCTACTCGCCAGCGGGTCAAGTATGTTAAGAGTAAGCATATTGATATTTTAAAAATGTCTAAAAACGGGAGACCTTAGATCTCGACAACCGTTACTTAATATACTTTGGAAAAAATAGAGTAAATACATTGAACCTTTATCTAGGGAATAACCGTAAAAGAGTTTTTATATCTTGTATAGATTTCTCAAAAAAAATATGTGAAAAACACCTCTGATCTTTTTTCCGAAAGATAGAAACTCGTTTCCAGAAAGTCGCGAGGTTTTTTTTTTTTTGCTCTTATAACATGCATTAAAATCTAGGTAATAACCGTATTTTTTTTTGATTTATGCGAAATTACCCAAAAAAATGGATAAAACGCTATTTTTACCATTTTATCATGCGATTGATCACGCGATTTTGAACCTTAATGTTGTGGAAAATGACCGTGACTTCATAGTTGGATCGCGAGCCTTAAAACCAAATACATATTATAATATGTAATGTCAATATACTCGCAAAACGCGTCATTGCAAAAACTGTATGATGAAAAAACCGGCTTTAGTGGTTTTATGACTTTTTTCTTGGTAAGGCAAACACTGCCGGCTTCATGGATGCATATATCTAAATCCTACATACATACGTGGACTGGGGTTTTTCGGAGTGACTTCATATTCCATATTTCTAAAAAAAAACAAAAAACCCTTTATTCGGGGATCAAGTTTTTTTTAATGTATGACCCTATGTGTAAACTGTAATTTAAATCACATTTCGATTAAATAACAATTAGAAATGCCAAATTTGACTTGAATTATTTTTGATTGTACAAATTTTTATTCTTGTAAAGCGTTGGATTTTTTCTACAGCCGTAGTAAATACATTGAAGTATTCCCACAACAGTATAGAAGAATTAAGGATGAACATTGTCGGGCTTACGACCGACCTTGGCTGGCTTAAGTGATCACTTTACACTCGAGAAACATTCGCCATTTATAATAAAAATATAACAAAAATACCACCCTCTCCCTTCAACAGTAAGAAATGCAACAATACATATGTAGGTACTTAATGTACATGAAATTCGACAACACAGCCGTCGCTCTTCGTGGTGTAGTGGATATGATCCCTACTAAGCGAGACGAAGGTATGGGTTCGAATCCCAGCCGGGGTGAACTGAAATGGCGAATGTTTCTCGAGTGTAAAGTGATCACTTAAGCCAGCCAAGGTCGGTCGTGAGCCCGACAATGTTCATCCTTAATTCTTCTATACTGTTGTGGGAATACTTCAATGCCAAATTTGATTATGTAAAACTGAAGAATCCAAGTGCCCGATATAGGGTCTAAGGACGATAAACAACAATAAACAATAAAAAGGTCATATTTTTAACGATCGGATCTTGGGCTAAATTGAAATTTATTAAAATGGATTATAGATATAAATGAGTTTAGAGTCTGTGTAGTGATATCGCCTTAAGCCATAGATAAAATGATCCTTTGTCTATGGTACTCATTATTACAAAATTGCAGTGAATTCTACTAAATGAAATGATAAATTTGCATCTAATTGTTAATGATGCTATAATAAATGTAACGTGAGGCAACTTCACCTTTCACAACTTAAATCTCATTGGGCGTGCGTGAGAATATCAATTTTAAATTTGGAACATTCAAATCACAGATGAATGAATTCATAGATGTGACACATTTTATTTATGCACATGGAATAGATACAGTCACAAAAACAAAATATATTGACAGATACATTAGTTCAAAACTAGTATACAATACACAAGACTAATGACATCCGTTCACAATTAACACACACGGAAAACAAACGGATTACATTACATAGTTCTTCTTCTTCTTCCGCAGCCACTCAGGTCCATTGTTGGACATAGGCCTCCCCTTTGGTCCTCCACAGCTTCCTGTCCTGGGCACACTGCATCCATAGTTAATACGTATTAATAAAATATTTATGGTAGGGAAGGAGGAAGCATGGGAAGAGGAAGATTTTGTATAAATTGAAATACCTGAACCACACGCTTGCAAAACCTCGACAAGCCATCACAAATTCAAACGTATGGATAGAGCGTGTTTTGGCTTGGCATGTATAGGCTTGCTAGCACTTGTGGCAAATCCGATCGAGTGTCGTTTTTTTTTCCAAGTTTTAAGAGATGTGGTCGCTATTTACTATTATGGGTATTAAATTACTTCTTCTTCTTCGTCAGCCTTAGTCCCCGTCACTGCTGGATGTAGGCCTCTTTCATTTGTTTCCAGTCTTATTAAATTACACTCCATACTAATTATATGTACATTGTAAATACATGCCATCCACATGGGTGAAAATAATAACGTATGAAGTATAGATGGTGGATAAAATAATTCGATTTGAAAACTCTAATAAGTACGTGTTATAATAATACGCAAGTAGATAATAATATGCTGTTTAAAAAAAAACAAAATCTATTTATGCAACTTCCATAGCATCATTAATCTATGATATGGATTTCTAAATTTAAATAAAATATATTCCTTATCTGATTGGTCCTCCCACACGCGACATTCGAATCTTTTAAAGATGAGCCACGATGATTGGTTGAGATTTATTGTGAGGTCCACAATTGGTGAATAATTCGACAGACAAGTGGGCAGCGTAAGTGTAATGCACTCTGCCACAAGTAAATATGTTTATAGAGCAGTTTAGAAATTGATTTAACGATCAATTCTTATTGATCTTAATCTAGATCAAAAAGATCTCGAAGATCTACAATGATTTGATCAATTTGTGTTTATATTAAATAGTACATAGATCATAATTGCTGCAAAATTTGAAGAGTGCCTACTTAGTGGTTTTGTTATAAGTAGTACATATTTATTTGCAATGAAGTCCCTATGAGATTTGAATTGTGGCCAAAATTAAGGCCTTGGTACCAAGAATGACGTCACAGTCATTTCCCACGGCATTAAGGTTCAAAATCGCGTGAACAATTGCATGATAAAATGGTAAAAATAGCGTTTATTTCATTTTTTGGGGTTAATTTTGCGACTAACAAAAAACTTTTACGGTTATTCCCTAAATTTTAATGCATATTATCACTTTAATCAAAAAACTTTTACGATTACTCCTAGATAAGGGTTCAATGCATCTACCCTATTTTGTTCCAAAGCCTATTTAGTAACGGTTGTCGAGATATAAGGTCTCCCGTTTTTAGAAATTTTTGAAATGTCTGTATGCATACTATTAAACTTAAACTATTTTCTAAGAACAAATTACTCTAAACTCCGAACCCAATAACTTAACATATGATTATCTTGTATGCATCTGTCTACATCTACAAGTTAGTTTCCGCCTAATGTTATTATTGAGATGGAACATGCAGGGTTCATAATATAATTACAACACAGACATAACAATAACGGAATATCGTGATGCAACTCATTTTGCACATTTGACATGAAATACTTGGTGCAAGTGTACAATGGGTGGTAGGTTATACGGACACAAAATTAGTCGGTCAAATGCATAGACATACTCATACAATACAGTTAAAATGATTGGTACATGTAGAAAGATTGAATGATGAAAAAATACTAAACAAGGCAGTGGCGTTTATAGGTTTTTATTTCGGGAGGGGGCGATACAGTATTTTACTTTGGGGAGGGGGGGAAATGAAAACTAAAGCTGACTGTCCTATCTGAACCATACGGCTGCAGGCGAATTTTTCGTGAAGGTGAGCGACAAAGGTCGTGTTTTGGTGTTAAAATTGTGTATTAAAAGTAAGTATTGTAATTGTGGTGTACAAAAACTACAAAAAATAATGAATGGCGCCGCTGGCAATTTTTTTTTTTAGTTTTATATTTCGGGGGGGTCGCTTGGCCTCCCCTACACACGCCACTAATACAAGTGTTGGTTGGAAGAAATCGTCAATAGGCTATAAATATAACACCTATTACATATTCTGTATTTTTTTATGTAATAATCTATGCTATGGTGAAAGATCAGGGCAGGCGCGGTCGTCCAAGAACCATCTGGCTCGACTATGACGGCCAGTTATTATTTTATTATATTATAGTTTATATTATTAGGATAAAATACCTATGACATCATAAAATTAGAATAGGATTATTTCCACTTTCTTAATTCAATCTACTCAAAACCAACAGATTACTATTTTTAATACTTTACGACTCAAATTACTTACGTAATATTTGTAATATTATATTAATATGGTCACACCGGGATGTGAGTTTCGTCATTAATTCCGGGAAATGTGTAATCTACTGTGTAGTTATATAGTAAGTTATAATGATTATAATACTTAGTTATATTATAGTCAATGTTTGGGGAAGCAATTTACATATTTTTACCTACTTTACTTAACTCACTTGTACCACTTTATTACTCCACTCTTTTACATGCATTTACAGACTTCGTAACATCCGCATATTATCTTGAACACACAAAACTCAAACATGGATCGAAAGTCGAAAGCTTCTCTTTTTTTCGGTCAAATTTCTATTGATTTTTAACTTAACTCCGTTGTTTTCTTTTTACTACTTATGTTTTTTGTCTGTGCGCAAATCTTGTAATCGGTTTTTCAACCACTTTCTGACTACTTAGAGAGCTGAAACTTTGCAAACGTACGTAAACTCGGTGACAATACGATTCTAAGCAAAAAAGATGTGAAGCGATTCAGGTGAATCAAAGTGTAAAGTGGAATCTTATGTAGTATCGTATGAAAGTGTGCTGGAGAAGAAATCCAGATCGTAAGTCAGTTTTTGTCCAGCTCAAGCCTTGAAAAACACCGAGCGATTGAGAGGATCCAGTTTCCACATACCACCACGTTTGGTATCATAGTGCTTCACAAGTAGAACTCATATCTTTCTACAAATTTTGATTCTGTCAATTCTTGGTGAGAGGCGCCATTGGAATGAAGGAATCCAGGCAACTCGGAAGGGCGTGTTTTGTATCATTTGGAAAATCGCGAAAAACAGTTCTAGGATTTGATATCGGGTTGACTGTAAGATATATTGCGTTTGCAATAAGTCCTTTTGGCACGCTACGATAGTCTTATTTTTGTAATTATGTAGGTATGCATATTTTGTTTTGGCCAATAAAAATTTATTAATTTATATATTTAGCATTAGCTGAGTAATTTTACTTTTCCCCCAGCAATTTTTTGCATGCTCAGTTTCTAGTTAGGTACACTTAACAAACTACTATATATGCTGTATCAGATAGGTGTTCTCATACCTACAACAAATCATCCTATCATGCATATAGTATGTGACCTTAATGATATAAGGCTGATGGCTATAAAGTCTATTATTAAATGTGAGTACGGTATTCATTCGCAGATTTCATTCATTTCTCGAATTTCGACAACACCAAAATATTGAGATGCATGAGATTGCAGTATGAAACCCTCATATGTTTTACACACAGATTTATTTATTTATCGTATGGTCAAAAGAAGTATATCACATCCCTTAAAGGAAAAAGTTTGAAGGTTGGGCATTGGGCATTGATAAATCTCGCAAGCAAGCTTGGTCGTCAAAATTAAATTGAACGTTCTTTATGTATTCAGTCGCTAGCTTATTCAGGTATAGGAAGTCATCGAAGCTCCTTGAGATGCATGAGATTGCAGTATAAAAACCTCATATGTTTTACACACAGATGGAACCTTATTAGTCTCTAGTAGTTATTTACACACACTACACCACTTTAGGGGGTTTTTCAAGATTTTATTTAACTTCGCTGTAGTATTTTTTTTGTCTGTAATGGAATCTTGCAGTCGATTTTTCTACCACTTCCTGACTACTTAGAGACCTGAAACTTTGCAAACATACGTAAACTCGGTGACAATACAATTCTTCGAGAAAGAAAATGTAAGGGATCACGTGTGGTATCGTATGAAAGGGCATTGGAAAAGAAGTCTAGATCTTAAGTCAGATGTTGTCCAGCTCAATCCCTGGAAGACACAGAGCGATCGAGAGGATCCAGTCACCGCATACCGCCGTGTTTGGTATCTCACGACAGTGCTTCACGAGTAGAACTCATATATTTTTACAAATTTAGATTCTCTCGATGTTTTCGACTGTTGGTACTTGGTGGAAGTCCATTATTAAGGAAAAAAAAAAGAAAATAAAAAAAAGACTTTAGCTTTCATTAAGTAAGTCATTTTTTGTGGATTTTAAATGTTTAGTGTTTCATTTATTTTTCCTTAATTTTGATTCTGTTTATTCTTTGTTGGAGGCGCCATCGGAATGAAGAAACTCAAGCGCCTCGGAAGGGCGTGTTTGGTGTCGTTTGGAAGACCGCGCAAAACTGTTTTATGATGTAAAGTAATAAAATCTTGTTAATTATACTCATAGATCAGTGACAGATCCGAGATTCGTTTGGGGGGGGGGGGGCTGAAGGTTGTTACATGCAAATATGACCTTGTGGTTTAAAAAAAGTTTTTTTGAGACTGAGTGAATATGATACCCGTACCTATCGTTTGATTCATATTCTTTGAATACATAATGTATCAAAAAATAGCACCGCAGGCGAAATATACAAAAAATATAATAGTTTTAGAAAATTCATGACATGATGAGAAAACGACGTGTTAATAATGTGATTCTTCGGAAAATAGTTGGTAACCAGACAAAAACTCACAATGACAAAATCTCAACTGTCAAAAGGGTAGCCTACTATTGACAGAATCGCAACTAAACACCGGAAAACCTGTTGCCGACAATTTCAATATTGTTGGGTTAGGTTCGTTAGGTTGTTTTTTTTTTGCACACAAAAACAAAACAGAAAAAAACGACGGCATCAGATTTCCCGGTGTTGAGTTGCGATTCTGTCAATAGTAGGTTACCCTTTTGACATGTGAGATTTTGTCACTTGAGATTTTGTCATGGAACCAAATAGTTGTATATAAAGTGCTGTCACTCATGGTTTTGGGGGGGGGCTAGGGGCTGAAGCCCCCCTGGATCCCCTAATGTCATAGATTATGTCGGTTAGAAACATTTTCACGCAAAAATCTTGCAAGTAACCTTGTTATTTATGAGGAGAAGAAAACTATGTACTGTTAGATAAACATTCACTTTAATACTTGACCATCATCTGACTTGTTTGGTCACTTTCATTATATTACTCGTCTTCACATTAAGAGTGGGCGTATTGACATGTCAAAAATTTCTAATTACTTCAGATCTCGACAACCTTACTAAATATGCTTTTGAAAAAAAATGAGTAGATACTTCTTTTTCTTCTTCCGGTGTCGTGTCAGGTCCCCCCCAACGTTGACTACCACACGAGAGAAAGTGCTCCTGTCCTGGGTAGCTCGAAACAGGTCTTCAGCACTCCTTATTCTAGTACATTCATTAGATACATTGAACCTTTACCTAGGGAAAAACCGTAAAAGATTTTTTATAAATTGTATAGATTTCTCAAAAAAGAAATTGTGAAAAACACCTCTGATCTTTTTTCGAAACTCGTTTTCCGGAAGTCGCGGAGATTTTTTTTTGTATTGATAATATGCATTAAAATCTAATGAATGATCGTAAAAGTTTTTTGATTCAAGCGAAATTAACCCCAAAAAATGGATAAAACGCTGTTTTTACCTTTTTATCATGAGATTGTTCATGATGAGATTTTGAAACTTTATGCCATGAGAAATTACTAAGGAACCTATATAAAGGTGGGAAGAGCTATTGAACATTGAGCCCCTTCTGTTATCTATGACAAATCTATGGTGGACGCCATTACAGCTATACAAACATATGATTGCGTGTAATATTGCTTGTCCACAATCAGTGTGGAAATTACCTTTAGAATAAAGCCTATGTAAATAAATGGTAAATTGGCGTGCTTTAAGTAAATGGCAAATTAGCGTGCTTTTTAGAAAAATGGCGTATACCTAGCGGAAATGCTAGTAGTGAAAATGACGGCGGTAAAGTTTTGTCTATGTCTTTATCCGTTAAGTCTTCTTACATTTATATACGTTCCCTAGAAATGACCGTGACGTCATAGTTGGGTCCGGAGCCTTAATAAACTACTAATGACTATATATTACCTATGTATAAAAACTAGACGATAAGTAGTTGATTAGTAGACAATGAATGATTCTGTTGATTTACACGAGGTCGAGTTGGAAACGAACCCAGTGATTTATCATGTAAATTCATAGAAATCAATACTACACGTACTTACTTAAATAGTAATTAATTTCCTAGCTATAGACCACATCAATGTTTGTTTATTTTGTTAATTTGTATACTTACCTGTACCTATATTTTTTTATTTGCATGACGGGTTGTAATCGATTTCAACCATGGGCACCGCCAGCTTCGGAGCTAGGGAAGGGGGGCAGCAAAATTTTAAAGAAATTATGTAGCATTAAAATCCTGAAAATAGCGCCGTAGGCGAATTTTTTTGTGATAGGGAAGAAGGTCGTGGTTTTTTTTATTTGAAAATGAATACAATACGTATGAAAAATGATTTTAAAAGAAAATAATATAAAATAGCGCTGCAGGCATTTTTTTTTTCTGAAACTGATCGATTTTCAATATTTTCATACTAATTTTAGAAGATTTTTGATGTGATGAAAAAATTTGTGGTAGTAATGTGATTTTTTGTGAGGTTTTAATCAAGTACGCAACTGAAAAAGTAATGTTACAACGTTGTAGTACCCAATTGTCTATGTATGATGTTTGACAATAGACCCTTACACGTGTGCTGCCACCTGGCGTACATTGCTGGAAGCTGCTCAGAAAACTAGCTATAGGTAGAGACTGGAAAATTTCTCGACGAAAACGAATTTATTCGCGAATTTCGTGCTTTTTACGCGAATAACGCGAATTTCGTGTTTTTTACATAATGCGAATCGCCGATTCCACCGATTATTTCCAGTCCCTACCCTACCAATAGGTCTATTGGTCTAGGTACCTACTCATACCAGCCAACAGACAGGTACCTACTGCTAGGTGATTTTATTGTCATTTAATGAATGTTGTATTGAGTAAGCGTCTACCTGCATGCCTGCATTATTTGACCACTATCGACATTTTATAAGAAGCAGACGGTAAACCTTTGGTTTCCATAACTATTTTTTTTTAATAATTCATTTTTAACTCATCAATAAAGTACATATCACATAAATAAGAAACAAATATAATTAAAATCACCCCTCAAAATTGAGCAATGCTTTGTCTCACGGAGCAAACTTGGTTTAGTATTGCTTGATGTGATAATCTTCTTCTTCTTATCGTGTCGGTCAGTACTCCAGAAAGCCACAACCTCTCCTGCGTCATCTTCCAAGGGGGAGCGATCTCTCCCATGTGTACCATGTGTGTGATAATAAGATATGGTTATATTTTTTCGCTACTTTCAAATTATATTTCAGAACTATTGTTTAAAAAAAATAGCCATTTTTTAAATTGATAGAATAAACTGGCAACATTGTTTTTTAAACTTGCGATGGCGGTTCGAAGGGCTTATCGGAGTATTTTTTCCTTTATCCAACTCGCAAAACTATCTTGCCTTTAAAATGATTTCCCTAGCGCCGGTTAGTTAGGTAGCGTAGGTTACTTATAGAAGATACAATGTGAGAATATTGCAAACCTTTGACAGCTCTTACGACAAGGTTCGACAATCAGGGCTACCAACAATGCAATCTTGAACTCCACTTGAAGCTAACCTCCGCCGGCTGCCAAGATATATAGTAAATAGATAATTATTATTATTCTTTATTAAGAACATCTACCGACATAACAGCATAAAAATGCCTTTGCGCCGGCAGATGCGATAGAAATAACAACATTAAAATCAATACAATAACATGGTGATACACAAACAATTATAAGTACTGAACATTCAATACAATAATCGCAAATTGATATTAAATCTGCAAAGGTTCTGACATCCAAAATATAATACTAAAACTAAATACAATAACAATAATACAAGTGTTTTAAATAATAGTATTTACGTTTTAGCCCAGGAAATTTAATTTCAGGAAATTTAGCTTTGTAGCGTAGATAATTGTCGGGAAGTTGGAAACTGTTTTAATCTCTTCATTAACATGCAAAGAAGGTTTCTTGAAGTTTGCACCAATTTTCCGCTTGTGCTAAGTACAGGGTGACCCATAAACCGAAAAAAAAGTACTATTTTCAGTTTTTTAGTAATAACTTCTAAACGATGCTTTCTAGGAAAATGGTGTCTGTTTATAAATTAAAGTACATAATATTCTGCGTCGTTTGAGCATAAGATTAAAACAGTTTCCAGCTTTCCGACAATTATCTACGCTATACCCCCTTTTTTAATTTTATTTCACCGGTCTATTTATAATACGCAAGGGTTTTGAACCTCTGAAAACCTAATAGAGTAGTTGCTTATGATTCTTATGAAAGATATATTATTTAAATGACATTAGCAAACTGGTCTTGACAACTTCATATAATAATCTGATCATTAGTATTACACACGCAGGTACCTACATATTACATATAATCATTATTGCGACAAAGGCACACTACTGCCTACTTAACTGTCAATAGTGTCAATACAGACATCTCAAGTGGTTCTACCGACAGAGACTAGAACGTCTTATGAAATTGTATGTAAACGAGAAAATTATGTCTAACAATTATGTAGTCTCTCAACAGTCTCAACTAATGCACATCGAAGGACTCCCACGGGCTTAAGGCCCTCCGCATCCCCGGATAGCACAGGCGCATAAAGCGTCCTCTTTACCGACACTTTTTGGCTAAATATTTGTAAGTGGTGGGCTCAGGGTTAGTCAGAAGGGACAGTGCACAGTGTAAGATGGGAATTCTGGACTAACAATCAGCCATTGGTTGGTTTAGGTGATCACTTTACTCTCTAGCAACATTCACCATTCAGCCCTTAACACATGTGTGTGTATTCTAACACCTTTTCAGAATATATGTACATACTACTATACCTGGAGTGGGATTCGAAGCTACACCCCACGGCTGTAAAGCAAGGTTTCTACCCACTAATCCGCAGGACGTAGTGGGCTAACCGCGAAGAAACTCAAGTATAAAGACCATTTCACTGGCGTCTGTTGGAAAGATGAGAAAGTATTATAGTGAATAAGCAGAAACATAATAAGCTGTCTGGCGCTCTGTCCTCTCTGCCTACCCTGCAAGGGATGTGGCGTGAGGGTATAGATAGATAGATATAGAAACATTCTGCTGCTGGTAGGTACAGTACATGGTTGGCGCAGTTGGTTGGAGTGCGGACTTGCATTCTGGCGGTGTCGGGCTCGACGATGTATTCTACTGCTTCGCAAAATACAAGTTTTTAGGTTCGCATAAGTAAGTAAGTACATCCTTTTGTTAAAAAAACTTGCTGTCCGTATATCCTGTTATTATGTTCGCATTAGTATTTACCCACTTGTATTCTCTAGAATAACCAAATTTCATACAAGTTTCAACTTTACGTGTATTGTAGTTTCGCTACTCAATATTTCATACACTCCCCACAAGAGAGTTTCCACCCCGTGTGTGTCTTGTGTAAATGATTGTCGTCTGTTGTCTTTGCTACGTGCTTGAAAACCAAGGACTAAAAAATTAGGACATAATCAAATATTAGAAAAAAATAAAATAAAATAGTACCTATTTGTATTTTTTACTGTTTTATTTCTACAATCAATGTATAAATTTGATTCAGGAATTTCTGCCGAAGAGTTTCGACGGTTTCGTCAACTTCATTGTCAGTCTCGGAGAATCCTGGCATTCCAAGCTTCTTGAAGTAATCTAGTTGTATGGAAACCTGGTGAACAAAAAAACAAGTTTATTAATATTTTTGTGATTTACTTTTTTTGGGAATCGAACCTATGAAAATTCCCATGGTAACTACGAATAATAATTAGCGCCGCAGGCAAAATTTTATGTAGAATCCGTAAAAAAAATTTTTTTCTTAAAAAAATACAGTAAAAAAAGTGTTTCACTCGTGTAGTAATAATTTATATCAACGATTCTGAAGGTCTCTCAACTTCGGTTCGAATCCCACCCAGGCACCAAGAGTATGCATACCGACATTTCAAAAATTTGTAAAAACGGGAGACCTTATATCACGACAACCGTTACTAAATGTGCTTTGGAACAAAATAGGGTAGATGCATTGAACATTTATCTAGGGAATAACCGTAAAAGATTTTTTATATCTTGTAGGTATATAGATTTTTCAAAAAAAAATTGATAAACACTTCTGTACTTTTTTCTGGAAACTCGTTTCCCGAAAGTCGCGGAGTATTTTTTTATGTACCGATAATATGCATTAAAATCTGGGGAATAACCCTAAAAGTTTTTTGATAGACCCAAAATTAACCACAAAAAATGGAAAAAACGCTATTTTTACCATTTTATCATGCGATGATTCACGCGATAATGCCATGGGAAATGACTGTGACGTCATTCCTGGTACCAAGGCCTTAAGAGCGAATATTCGCAAACTATCCGTAAGCATATGCCCATCTTCCATTGTATATCAGTTGAGTGACCTATATGTATGTTAAAAAAGGTATTATTCTGTTAATCTTACCATCCTGTCAAACTCCGCCAGCATTTCCTGATCGTTCTCCTTCAGCCCTTCCTGGAATTTCCCACACCGTAAAGTGACTTTCAGGTCGTACTCAAAACTTGAATTCTCTGAGACTTTCACGTAGCTCACTTCTCCTGAAAAATCGTAGAATTACAAAGATAAATTGCAATTCTTTTAGGTGATTAATGCCCAATCCCACCAATTTCCACCTAGGCAGGTGACCCCTAAATAATTTCCATACAAAAACAGAGATAATATTACCTATGTAAAGTAATAAAAATGAGCATGAGCAGCAATAAATCCATATGAAATGCAACATGCGAATCACCTAGTTGGGGAGATTCTGGGCGGAGATATTTGGTCTCCTAACGTAGGAAAGTTTTATGTAGAATTTCATATGGATTTATTGCTGCACATGCTCATTTTAATTACTTTCTTCTTCTTCCTCAGCCTTCCTCCCTCCACTGCTGGACGTAGGCCTCTTCCATTTCCTTCCACTCATCTCTGTTTCTCCCCCTCCGCATCCCCTCCCCTTCCTTTACATAGGTAATATTATCTCTGTTTTTGTATGAAAATTATTTAGGGGTCGCCTACCTAGGTGGAAGTTGGTGGTATTGGGCATAAGTCTCGCGACCCAACTATGACGTCACGGTCATTTCCCGTGGCATTAAGTTATTGTATCGGCAGACACAACCTTCTCTGGGAGACTGTTCCAGGCATTCACCACTCTGTATCCTGGCTGGTAAAGCGCTTGACTGTTAATTCAGTGGGCGCGGGTTCGATCCCCGATGCCGACTTAATCCACTTCACCACAAGCTTTTCAAGCTTACTGTGAAGTGTACTGAGGTGTATTTGGGTTTATTATAATAAACCCAGATTCATTTTTATAAAAAAAATACTAGTACATAATTAAAAAAAAAAAAAAAAGAATTGAATTGGTTCAAATGAAATTATGAATCCTTACTCAAATGTTTTTCCACCAAGTTGACCCTTTTCATAAAAAGCAGCTCCTCCGTTTCACGTTGCACCTCATACAGGTTTTGGATGATGAAGGAAAATGTGGAGTCCAGGAGTTTTTTAGCCAAGTCTTGGATGTTCACTTTGTCACGGAAACTCCTGAAAGAAATAAGTATTATATCAATGGATTAATGGAAAGCCAGTGCAATCCATCAAGCACATTGTCGAGGACTGTCCTCTGAGAGCATTTCCTGGACCATATGCAGATATCCACAATGCCCTTGAAAGGCTTGGAAGCCTGGATGTTGCTCTGTAGGGTACATGTCTCCTGTATGTAACAGATAGCATAATTCTCTTATCTTCTAACGTTGCCGTCCGACGGTGGCAGAAGCCATAAGAAATATATTTAAAAAAAGGGCACATTGGATGCCAGATTTTTGGCGAAATGGCGCACATGTACTAAGCATCAGAATTCGCAACTTAAACAAAGATACTGGTGCACAACGCCGTCCTGGTGCCAACACTGATGTATGCGAGTGAGGCATGGACATGGCTGAAGAAGGAAGAATCAGGTATAAATGCTGTCGAGATGAGATCGCTGAGAAGAATGTGTGGAGAGATAGGATGAGAAATCAAGTCAGAGAAACGTTTTTGCATAAAAATAAAATCCCTGATTTTCCCATCCTCTCAAAACATAAAAATTGGTTTAACGGAAAAAGATCGCTTTATAGCCATAAGTTCGCCCTAGTGAGCATTAATTATTATTATAACTATCTTATATCTTGTCAAATTGTATTTATTTATTTACACTTTTGGTGAACAAGATACAGACATATGTAAACATTAAAATAAAATGATAACATTTGTTCACTAGGGCGAGCTTATCGCAGTGCTGCGATATCTGCTAGCTAGCCCCACATTTTTTTTTACTTAAAAAATAAATAAATAAGACTACCTACTTAGGATATTCCATTAAAAACATATCAATTTTCCATTCGACAAACTGTTTCAGCCCTTCATTCGACATTTCGGATGTCATTTTGTGAAAAATCTTACTTTTATTAACACTTAGAAAAAACTATAAAAATTCTCACTAATTATTTCAGATATAAAAGTTCTGCACTGTCAAAAACTTCGCGAAAAAGTGTGTAAATGTTACTAGAATTTTGAGTGACGTACGTACTTGTTTGCACAAGTTCAGATTTTCAACTGTGTCTCAAAATCTGTTTGGTTTTCAGCGATCTCTTGTTTATGTACTACGAACGTATTGTCACCATTTTTGTATCCAACCAAATACTAGATTAATTCAAAATCCATAGTAACTGAAAACAGTGGACATGCAAAAAGAGCGTCGGGAAAAGTAAGATAACTCAGCTAATACTAAAGATATCATCCTAAGACTTAAAACATGTATAAATGAGAATATGTTTTAGTGACTCTAGCAGTTAAAAATTTAATTTTTGTAAATTTTCTTTATAAAAAATAATTACAAAGTTACCTCTGAAATTAACTGAAACTTGAGATTATTCCCGTAGTTTGTTAGATATAATGCTGTAATTTGGTTGATTAAATGTTTAAGGTATAACGCAGTGACTCTAGTGGATATTTTTTTGATATTCGCTCACCTTTTATTTATTTATTTTTTTTATTTATTTTGCGCTTACGCTCTCATAGATAATTTGGAAAAGTTTAAGAGACAATAGAACGATATTTATTTAGAGCATATCGCCCCTTAATGGCACAACAAAGCAGATACAAAGCACCTGTAGGTACCTTTATTATTTTGTCATATCGTTATAGAGTTTGCAAATCGAATTATTTTACCCATCATTGATACGTTAGTACTCGTATATTAACACAATATGTAGATGGTAATTTAATTAAATTACGCATTATTCGTATGGAACTTATCTAAGTTCCTGTATACTAAATAGTGACCCCTTCTCTCTCCAAACCGCTGTCTTGTTATTTTTCTTTAATTTTGAATGTTATCCATGTTCTATTTATTGTAATAGTTTTGCATTCACATTTCTATGGACAGGTATATTAACAAGAATAAAAGTGAATAAACTAAGATGGTTTGGGCATGTTGAGAGAATGAAAGATGACAGGATGGCAAAAAAGATATATTTTAGTGAACGAAGAGGGTGAGGAAGCGCGGCCGCCCGAGACTGACCTGCTCCGATTATGTCGACCAGATCCTTAAGGATGGACGCGTTTTGAGTAAAAGGAATCCGAGAGCGTGTATGACTGCATGCATGAATGTGACGGAGGCTAGGAGTGTGTGCAAGGATATGGCTGTCTGGCGCTCTGTCCTCTCTGCCTACCCTGCAAGGTACGCGGCGTGAGGGTATAGATAGTATCTGTTATTTTTAACAGTGACCAACTATTATTTACAGATTTTTCCTCAACAGCTGAAACGAGAGGTCTCTACATTTATATAATGTAGCTTTATGTGAACTCCCTTTGGGAAGGAAGCAAAATGGATGTTCCGACGCTTACGAGTCGGCTTTGGCTGGCTTAAGTGATCACTATGTAGATACAACAGGGCAACGTTATTCTATGTAGATACCTCCCGCTTCTGTTGAGGAAAAATCTCTAATGTATTTCCATCTGTGCAATGCAGAAAAATCCTGTTCCAATACATACCTAAAATAATTTAGCTGTATTATTTCAAACTATTATTTTTAAGTTATTTTCTCAGTTTTTAAAATGGGACCGGCTGAGAAGCTATGTACATTTATGATATTTTTTATTCCCGTAAGAGTCAGGTGTTCGTAATACTTACAAAAAACATTTCATATTTTCTTCAGCAAAGAGGTTTACCAACCATTCTGAATGTCACATAAATGTGTGCTCAAAGAGAATACTTATATGAGTAAATCTTTATTTGAAATAAAAAAACATCAAATTTTACGTAACGATAGTGGTGTGCCAAAGGGTGGCCTTTTTGCAAAATCAATGTCTTACAGTTATTGTTTGTATTTTTTAATAATACATACACACAGCATTCACAATAACGGTTACTCAATTATTGGGATATACCGTGATAGTACTATGACAGTACCTTACAGTAATCTATTCGACGGTTTTGCACTGTATCTGTGATTTTTCACTTCAACACTAGTGACTGAGATTTTGAATCATTCCTATTTCATCCATGCTATTCACGTTTCATCTCGGCGTGCATGTTGGAAGTCTGCGGCAGAGAGACGCATGCTATTATAATTAGTCAGGTGGTACCTACCTGGTAGTCGCCCTGTGGTGGCCTACTTTTGGTTGCACATGCACAGGTTGCCCCAAATATTTCGACAACTACCTGCCTACCTGCAACATTTTGTTTCATTTAACAGATTAAACTTAACTAGTAAGGGGTAATTTCAATTCAATTGTGAAGTTTTTTATTTCAAGTAGTTATCTCAACAGATATACAGCAAAGGATAGACTACCCATCACGGTCATTTCCCACGGCATTAAGGTTCAAAATCGCATGAACAATCGCATGATAAAATGGTAAAAATTGCGTTTTTTCCTTTTTTTGTGGTTAATTTCGCTTCAATAAAAAACTTTTACGGTTATTCCCAAGATTTCAATGCATATTATCAGTACAAAAAAAATTCTCCGCGACTTTCGTGAAACAAGTTTCTGTTTTCGGAAAAAATATTATGGGTGTTTTTCACAATTTTTTTTTTGAGAAAACTATACAAGATATAAAAAATCTTTTACGGTTAATCCCTAGATAAAGGTTCAATGTATCTACTCTATTTTTTCCAAAGCATATTTAGTAACGGTCGTCGAGATCTAAGGTCTCCCGTTTTTAGAAATTTTTGAAATGTCAATATGCCTACTTTTAATCAGTAGATTCTGTTTATACGCTAACACGTACAGTAACAATTTTATTGCGTTTAATGATTTTAATTTTAATTAATTCAATTCAATTTATTTTCGTGTAGGCATTCAATAAAACTTAGAACTGAATGTACCACGCCATCGAGAGTCATCGACTCTGTGCTATTAAATTTAGTGATGGTAATTATTACATCGAAATTTTCTCTTCGTTATTTGAAAATACCTGCCAGCTAAATTGCTCGTCGGCTGGAGTTTTTTTATGGTTCCATTCGAAAATTTGAGCACCACTTAACATATTTATTCGATCAGACCCCAGATATTTAAGTCACTGTAGGCTGTCTATAATTTATGGGAAAACAGAAGTTTTTCCACACAGTAGGTATTGTAATGTCGGCTAGTGTTATGATGGGTCAACTCACTCGGCATTTGCCGACTCCAAGCCTCAACAAACGCACAAACATGTAGATACTTCGCAAGAGTTTGCCGCAAACTTTATTTGACTTGTGACCGAAACTCGATCGGATCGGCCACAAGTTATTTATTGTTGACGAAATGCAGTTTTGGACCATTTACATCCAAACCTACATTGAATAATAATATGTATCTGTTTTATACTGATTTCTCTCAAATTCTGTTATCATTGACGTAATGTAGTTCTGGACAATTTACATCCATCCATTAAACTAAACCACACCTGCTTTAAGTTTTGTTTTGTTACCATAACATGTTTACTGATTTCATAATTTTTTGCTGTAACTGTTTATTCATGTATCGCATTTTATTTTTTTGATGTTTAGAGAACAGTAAACAATAAAAGTGCTAGCAATTAAGCTTATACAAGCCAAGCCAAAATGTTATATTCACACGCTCTGCGGTTTCTTCTAAGGAACCTATATAAAGCTGGGAAGAACTATTGAGCCTCTTCTATATTTATGACAAATCTATGGTGGACGCCATGGGAGCTACAAACATATAATTAAGTGTCATATTGCTTGTCCACAATTGCATGAAACCTGGTGATATTTCAGTGATTCATTATCTATAATTAGTGTGTAAATTACCTTTGGAATATACTCGTAACCTATGTCATTAAATGGTAAATTAGTGTACTTTCCATCGAGAAACAATGGCGTGTACCTAACGGAAGTGCTAAGTTCATATATGGCGGCGGTCTTGTTTTGTCTATGGCTAAATCCTTTAAGACTCCCTACCTTTATACAAGTTCCCTAGTTCCTTCGATTCAACACAATAATTTCGATGTTCTTATGACAGCATACACATCCCTATTTTAGTATCTAGGTGTATTGAGATGTGTGATATAATAAAGTGATATAATATTATTATATACCTAGTTTATCTATTAATCAATTCCCATTATTTGTGTCGTGTTGCGGTTTAGTAATTAATCATGATTGTATATTATGTATCATTATGTAACATTATCTAATAATAAAACGCGCGTGGCCTGTGGTCGGAAGAGTACTTATTATGGTCCGTGTCAGAAAATAATTCTTAAACAAATTATTGTGAGTCGGTTCCAGGCGCGAAGCTACCTTAGAACACGATTCCCATCGAGTTACCTTTTGGATAAAATGATGGATAAGAAAGTGTCTAATCTGACGTAATCCCATAATAAAAGTTAGCCCCGGCTTCCCTTCTTACGAATTACGAATCTCTCTCGAATCTCGAATTACGTTTATAGAAAGGTGAGTGACTGTATATAAGACAGGTGTAGTGACTATAGTTTGGCCATGGTGAGAGAATTAATGATGACAGGATGACAAAATAGATATAGGTACATGGACGAACGAAGAGCGAAATGCGAATGGCGAAAAGCTGCGTTATTTCTGCGTTTTTAACGTTTTTATTCATAAAGTGATCTCATATTATCCATCAAATTCCATCAACACATTCATACAAAAATGATAAGATTAGTACCTATACCTAAATATTTTTAAATCTAGGGGTATCTCTAGGGGTAAGGAGTGTCGATATTTTATACTTTTTTTTATCTCATTCTGACTCATGTAAATCACAGGGAAAAATCATGTCGTAAAAGAAACACATATATCCGGTGATTGGCATATTGGTTTTTAGCATGCAAGCCTGTATGAATAATATTTGCATAGGTCTAACTAAACCGAGTATACAATTTTATTACAGCTAATAATATACCTAGATGGATAAGTCTTACTCTTGTAGTAGGTACTCGCGTACAAGACGTATAGTTTGCTTATAGTATTAAACTTAATATAACAATAGTTCCGGTCATTGGCTCGTAGGACGAGTCATCGTCCAGTGCTTTGTGATGAAGAGGTAGTTGTAGTTGGTACATACTTCAGTGCTACAGTGCTACCAACCTATATAACAATATCAACAACAATAGTATGTGTTATTTTATAGGTTTGTCTGGTACTGACGGCCAATATAAGAAATGGGCAATACGACGGTGTTCAAATGCTTCTTCTTCTTCATATTTTCTTAGATCTTGTGATCTGTTTATTCAAGAAAGCCCTCATTCTTGGGAGACTGAAGTCCACCTAACCCTCCATCGTTTTGGCGGTCTTCCGGGGAGCCGGTGACCAGCTGGGATTCTGGAGTTATCAATCCTATTTACGTGGTCCTTCCAGAATCTTCTCCTAGCTCTGCCCCATCGTACGATGTCCTCGGTTTCACAGGTCCGCCTTATATCTTCATTGCGTGTACTCGGTCCCTGAGGGTCCTCCCTGTGATTGCCCTCAGTACTCTCATCTCCGATGTTCTGAGCAAGTTTTTAGTTCAAAATTAAAATGCATCTGACCAAAATCTGTTTTCTTCTTCTGAAGTTTCTGAAACAAAACTGAAAAAAACTGAAGAAAACATCAACGCACGGTCGCATACAAAACCTTCAAAACTTTGTGTGAAAATGTTTCTGACTGACATAATCTATAAGTCTTCTTCTTCTTTATCTTGCATTAGATCCGGGGATCTGTTTCTTGCACAGGGGCCTCCTGGGACAGCGAACTCCAACTATCTCGCCTCCTCTTTGCTGGTCTTCCTGGTTGGCGGTTGCCTTCTGGGATGTTATTGGCCACCACGTGTGGAAGTCTGTTATTGTCCATTCTCTCCAAGTGGTCGCGCCTCTTCTTCTTTTCTTTCAAGGGTTCTTTTTCTTTTTATTTTTTTTTCTTCCATCTTACGCGATCTCTTCCATGTTGTAGACCGTGGTGTATTCCTGATTCTGTCCCTCAGGGGTTTTCCCAGAAATCTATGAGTACGTATAACAATATGCCCCTAAAGTGGTGTAGTGTGTGTAAATAACTACTAGAGACTAATAAGGTTCCATCTGTGTGTAAAACATATGAGGGTTTCATACTGCAATCTCATACATCTCAACATTTTCGTCTTGTCAGTTAGACCTTGTTTTTCTCTGGTAAAAGCTTGTGTCGTAAAATGCAGTAGCATACATCCGCCAGCACTGAGATTCGAACCGAGCACCTACCGATTAAAAGTCCGCGCTCCAATCAACTGTGCCAACCATGTCTCATATTTGGTCTTGTCATTTAGACCTTGTTATATTTTCGGGTGACGCTAGGTCTCCCACGAGTCGCACAGATTGTCATTGTGCGGTGTGCTGAGTGAGACAATACGGCACAATAAGATAAGACTATTGAATACTATAATATTCCCTTTATCATAATACGACATAATAGTGCATTATGGCTATAAAATATACTATAGTAATAAAATACTAGTAGCCCTCAGTGTGATTCGCACTGAGAATTGGCTCAAGAAATAATAATTAAAGAAAAAGAAGAGAAATTTAATAATAATAATAAACTCTTTATTGTCATATATAAAAATACGCACAATGGGCGTGCTTATTGCCGAGAGGCAATCTCTTCCAGCAAACCACAGTGAGTATGTTTAAGACATGGACAGAATACAATTAAATTAAATAAACATTGAAATACATAAGCGGGTGAATATTAGATAAGTACATGTTTATATAAAACTAAGGTAGATATAATTATATTATTTTATTATTATATATTATTAAGGTAGATATAATTAAATTTATTTTATTTTAAACATTCAATAATGCTAGGTTAAGAGTACTCTTCGGTAGGATAGTATATAATTAGTAGTGTCACACTATGGTTACTGTTTTTGGTTCGCTGGCAGAAATTGCTATTTGGCAATAAGCCCGCTCTTTGTGTGTTTTGCAATAAAGAATATTTTATTTATGTTATTAGAAATTTAAAAAACGCGATAATTATTTGTTTTAGTATAAGCACGGGCGTCATCAGGAAAGAGGAGGGGTATGCGAAGAGAGTGGTAGGGGGTGACATGCAAAAATCAGTATTAGTGCCGAATTCATAGTTTTTGGTATAGATGAGATAAATAGTGACACTTTTCCACCTGTGTGAGTGTAAGAGGTGACGTTCAGAGTATACGTAAGGACCGTAGTAGTTTCAGCTGATCGTGACGTCAGCACTATTGAACAATTTGTTTTTTATATATGGACATCTACGCGATGGAGCGACATGCTTCTCAGGGAGCACTGCGGGGATTCTGAAGGTATTTTGCTGATTTCGGAATAGCGCGAACTACCACTTGTTAATTATTAAAAATATTTATTTCTCTCAGTATCGCCAGATAATTAATAAATTCTTATAAGTTGTTTCTTCGTGTTATCAATACCAAATAAACAATAATAAAATTGGCTATTTAGGAGACAATTTTAACTGTCAAATTTATAAGTCTCAAACGTGAACAGCAGCCACCTAGATTGATATTGACCATCAGATACTCAGGGACAAACGTTTCTTAACAATCCACGATTTTATTCAATCGGGAGGGCTTGTGTATTATAATAGAGGATAGTGATTATTTAATAATATAATAGCCATGGAACAAAATACTATCGTTTTACAGATAAGTCTGTATTGCTTTATCTTTGCAATTTATCTTATATGATTCTATTAGGGTGAACATGGTTTATAGTACCTACACAAAATAATGGGAATCTATGCTTAGTTATTTAATTATTGACGTTACCATATACTGGGGACGGACACGTGCTCTGTAGAAGAAATCACACAGCTTGTATGACAGATACAATGAATGTGATGGAAGCGAGATTTGTGTAAGGGTGTAGCGCTCTGCCCTCCCTGACTATCCCGTAAGGATAATTTACGGCTATGACCCAACTATGACGTCACGGTAATTTCCCACGGCATTAAGGTTCAAAATCACATGAACAATCGTATGACAAAATGGTAAAAATAGCGTTTTTTTTTCGTTTTTTAATTTCGTCAGTTAATTTCGCTTCAATCAAAATATTTACGGTTGTTCCCTAGATTTTAATGCATATAATCAGTACAAAAAAATTCTCTGCGACTTTCGGGAAACGAGTTTCTGTCTTTCGGAAAAAAGATCTGGGGTGTTTTTCATACTTTGAGAAATCTATACAAGATATCAAAAATTTTACGGTTATTTCCTAGATAAAGGTTCAATGTATCTACTCTACTTTTCCAAAGCACATTTAGTAACAGTTGTCGAGATCTAAGGTCTCCCGTTTTTAGAAATTTTTGAAACGTCAGTATGCGTAATCTTAAAAAAATTCGCATTATGGTCGCCATAGTAATAGCATACTAATAAAATACATATAAACTTACCTACTAAGCAATATTAAAAACAACATATATCCATAATCTTTTAATTCATACATAGCTAATATTATACCGTATAATTAAAGAACCTTGTAAAAAGTTACTGTGCTATTCCAAGAAAACCAAAGTTAGATGTATACAAATAAATTTACTCTTCCTTCATATTCACACCGTTTATATATTATTTGGCTACTATGGAGTCTGGTTATTTTTGGTGCCTAACTCGGAGTTGGACTTGGAGTGAATGATCTGAACTTCCTGCAAGAGCCATATAATTATAATTAAAGACAGGATCTGATTGTATTTAAAACACCTTCGGATAGAGGCCTCCACGTTTTTATGATGAGATTAAAATTCTCCAGTGGGATTCGCACTGACATGACGGGGTATTTGTTCAGGAAATAATAGAGAAATAACTGAATATTTTATTATAAAATGGCAAAAATAGTGTTACATTTTTTAGGGTTAATTTCGCTTCATATAATAATCTTTTCGGTCATTCCCTAGATAAAGGTTCAATGTATCTACTCTGTTGGTCTCCCGTTTTTAGAATTTTTTGAAATGTCAATTGTCAATATGCCTACTCTTAACACATCTCTGTATCTTGTTCACCAAAAGTGTAAATAAATAAATAAATGTTGTTTGGATTCATAATTCTGTGCCATAATCATACTAGCTACATCATTGTGCAAATTAATCTGAATAAAACATTCAATTTCAAATTTATTTTTATTTTTCTTCAATAATTTACACATACAAATATGGTTACTTAAAACTACACATGTTTCGAGATACCTCCCCAATAGAGACAAGTCTCGTGTGTGGGGAGGGATCCTGCGCTTATATATTCATAGCAAATATCATACATAGCAAAATATCATATGTAACAAACATCATACATTCTAAAAATTGTTTGTTTTATATTTGAAAATAACAAATATGTACTTATAACAATTTTAGTACATATCTAATTTCTTCCCCTAGACTTTGGTGAATATTGAAATGCGTTTTCACCCACTTCCGCCATTTTTTTGCGATTACAGATGTTATCGTATTTTTGAGCGAAAAACACAAAAATGACTCCTAAGGACAACAACGAAAAAAAATAGCTGATATGGGCACAAAAATAATATAAAGAAGGGACTGTGGAAGATTGAAAAAAAAATGCTGTTTTGGAACAGTTATTTTTTTAAGTACAGGGCATGCGACCTCAGTTTTAATCTTTCAAAAAATTTCGATACTCCTATGTTTACAGTAGGAATAATGCAGAGTTCGGTATACTTACTATGACAATGTGAATTGCTATCGTAGAGTGGAAGATGGGCAGATAGTTTAATCACAAAGCAGTCTCAAATTATTATTACTACTGAGTCTCTAAGACTCCCCATACGGAGGTCTATCTATACTGTATGCTCCTCCTCCTTTTTACTACTAGTGTTATATATACATGATATGATATACTAGGGTGATTGTTTCCGTATGCCAAATATTTGGAGAGGTGATAGAGGATGAATTTAGTCTAAAAATCAACCGTTTTGGAGACATGGACTTTTGAAAATCGTAGAGTATGAAAATTTCTCATTTAGGTTTTTTGACAATATCCTCCCAAACTGCTGATCCGATTTTGAAAAAAAGGAACCAAAAACCATAGCAAACAATTTGGCCTTCGATAAAGATGGGCATGCTTGCACTTACGACCAACCATTGGTTGGTTTAGGTGATCACTTTACACTCGAAAAAAAAATCAACTATAAACCAACCGATGGCTGGTCATAAGTCCAGCATGCCTATCTTACACTGTACATCAATTTGAGAAACTGCATAATTGTTAAGATTAACTACGTATGTAGTAAATCCAGCCATTGCAAAATATTTATTTAATTATTATTTATTTATTTATACACATCAACGGCGTGAGCCTTTTACACAACTTATGATACAATAAACAAGTTAACAATATTTATATTAATAAAAATTAACAATATAATAAAGCTATGAAAGAAAAAAAAATAAAAGAAAATAAACATTACATATTTATTTAATAGATTTGTACCTTATCTGATGATATTTGGATTTTGTATGCACTGAAACATATTCCCTTTCATCACTTTGTAAAAGGTGACACACTATCAATATAAGCTGAGATTACACAGTTCTCATGATGTCTAACAAAGAAGGAGAAGTCTACAAGACTGCCAGACCTCTTTCATCGGCCCCTTAAGGGTATTGAACCGGAACTGCGAATTGTACTGTTAAACTTATGTTTTAATGCATTTATAAACCACGTGCTACCTTTATACGGGTTGGCTGGAAGACTTTAAAACCATTCATAATGTTTATTTAATTAGGTAGGTATTTATTTACACTTTTGGTGAAAAAAATAAAAAAATAATGTTAATTTTACTAATTTTGTTAATTTGTAGTAAAATTAAGGCTTTGTAGTAAAATCATTCGTAACGTTACATCCGCTTGCGGGTAGGCAGAGAGAACAGAACGCTAAACTGCTCGTCTATCTGTACACACATTCCTTAGCTTCGGTCACATTCATGCAATTCTTCATACACATTACGTACGAATCTATTTTTTTTTAAAAGGATCTGGGCTTGATTACACAAACCCAAATACTTTCCTGCACACCTTGCACTAGGCTAAAAGCCTGTATCGCAAAGTGTGGAATACATCACCAGCACCGTGGTTTGAACCTGACACCTCCCGTTTGAGAGACTGTCGCCTCAACCAACTGCACCAACCATGTACACCTTATTTACCTACTCAAAATGCTTTCGTTCTTGAGCGTCGAGCCAAGTGAGTCAAAAACGACCACCTTTTCATTTTTTTTAAGTTTACGTACACCTGACTTTTACAGAACACTAAAAAAATATCTAAAAAGAGTGGAGGCGACAGACACAAATTTTTCATTGTATGTGCTGGCAACAATGACATTTCCATTGAAATTCTACAAGTGTTGCCACTATGGTTGCCAAAAAGCTATACGTACATGCAGCACTCTCCTCCAAAACCATGTCTTTCTTGACAAACTGTACATAGGTATGAATAAATAATTTGAAGATGTATATAGTGCCTAATACCTAATACAAAAACCTGAACTAATTTGAATAGCGTAACAAAAATGTCACTCTTTTGTTTGATTTGACGTTTGAATCGTCACTCTTTTGTTCTTCTAAAGAAACTACATTATTATCTACTAAGTTTCAAACATCTTTATTTGTGTAAGTTCCATTATTTTGTTAACAATAATTAATTTTGTAAGTTTAACTGTTGTTTGAATTTACAGCTACTGAGGCGAAGCCTGCGATAGTAGAGTACAAGCCTACATCCTCGAATTCCATCACCGCCACGAGTGGTGACGTCACCTTGTATCGGTGACAAACACCTTGTCTCGGTGACAAACACTTGAACTACGGAATATTTTTTCCACATACAATTTTGATGGTGTAATCATCGTCAAATGTCAGTTGGGCCCGGCCTCCATGAACAATATGGCGACGGCCTCGACTGAGGAGTAACCATAGATATTAATTTTACAATTCCATAATTTAGTCCATAAAGTAGGTATTTGTGACCAAATCTTGTAATCAATTTTCCAACCACTTCCTGACTACTCAGAGACCTGAAACTTTGCAAATATACGTAAACTCGGTGACAATACGATTTGTGCTAAATTGGATCAGCGTTTCAGGGGGATCCAAGGGCCGTGTGAGGTCATGCATGTGTGGTGTCGTATGAAAGGGCGTTGGAAAAGAAATCTAGATCGTAAGCCAGATTTTGTCCAAGCCTTGGAAGACACGAGCGTTTAAGAGGATCCAGTCACCGCATACCGCCGTGTTTGGTATCTCACGAAAGTGTTTCACGAGTAGAACTCATATTTTTTTACAAATTTTGATTCTGTCAAGTCTTGGTGGGAGGCGCCATTACATGGAATGAAGTAACCCAAGCAAAATTACTTATTCTATTTATCTATTTCTAAAAACTTCATAGATGGACAACTTCTGAAATTTTTACCTCAAAAAAAGGTTTTTTGTACTACCTATTTAAATAATTGTGCTATTTAGTGAAACTTGTATTTTGTGATTCTATAGGAAACTAGTACCACAGCAAACAGACATTTTAATAATGGTTCGATGAATGGTGAACTTTTTTTATCAACTTCATTGCACGCACATATTAAGACATTGTTCTGTAATTACATTATTTATAAATAGTTTTTATCTCTATAGTTGTAAATAATACAGTAATTAAATACCTTATATACTCCACCCATTATGTATTAACATAGGCCTAATATAGTATTAGTTCATTACAATATATTGCGTATATATTACTAGGTAGGTACAATACCAGTGGCGGATCCAGGATTCAATTTGAGGGCGGGCTGAAGGTCGTCACACGCAAATATGACTTTGTGGTATTAAAAATGTGAACAACGCCGAAGGCGACTATTTTGAGACTTTTTAGAAAATTGATAAAGTAATATTTTTTTTAAATGATTTATTTAACATATGAAAATTACAAAAACAGCTTCTCAATATTTGCCAAACTGCAAAACAGTTTGTTGGCAGTATACTTTCTTATTCTATTTTATAAATCTAACACATATTATAGAATTTATTACTAAATAACAATATCATAATTTCTATTTCCCTTCCAACTGCAATCATAACTCCGCAATCCATCCTTTTAATTCTTTTTTTAGTTTTTTTTCAACTCCTTTGGTGCTTTGTTGATCAATTACAATGAAACACATAGTAGGCTTAATTAGCGCCGCAGGCGAAATTCCTTTAGAAAAATCGGATAAGTGCTAAGATAAACGCAATAACTTTAATTAGCGCTGCAGGCGAATTTTTTTTACCAAACAATGTAGTAGTTTTAGAAAATTCCTTACATGATGAGAAAACGATGTAGTAATAATGTGATTCTTTGGAAGCTAGTTGTACATAAAGTACTGTCACTCATGGTTTTGGTGGAGAGGGGGAGACTTCAGCCCCCTAGCCCCCCCCTGAATCCGCCAGTGTACATTGCTATAAGTATAGTGTTTGCACCTACGGATATTATCTGTGATTATTTTCTTTATTGCATACAAGATCATACGCATGCCTTCTACCTATTCTAAGTACAGTGGAAATCGTTTGCAAGTACGCATATTGACATTTCAAAAATTTGTAAAAACGGGAGACCAAGGTCATTTCCCACGGGATTAAGGTTTAACATCTCGTGAACTATCGTATGATGAAATGGTAATAATGGGGTTAACTGGAAGAAATCGCAGTTCTGCGATAAGTTCGCCCTAGTGAACAACGTTTTATAATCTGTACTATGCCCATTTTGTATATTTATATGTGTTTGTTGTTTACTTTAAGTTTAAATAAATAAATACATAAATAAATAAATAATAGCAATTTTTTGAGGTTATTTTCGCTTCAATCAAAAAACTTACGATTTTCCCTAGATTATTATCAGTACAAAAAAAAATCTCCGCGACTTTCGGGAAACGAGTTTCCGTCTTTCGGAAAAAAGATCAGAGGTGTTTTTAAATTTTTTTCTTGAGAAATCTATATACAAGATATTAAAAATCTTTTACGGTTATTCCCTAGATTAAGGCTCAATGTATCTACTATAGAATATTTAGTAGATAACTGTTGTCGAGATCTAAGGTCTCCAGTTTTTAATTTTTTTTTGATATATCAATATGCGTACTTTTAACAGGGTTTCCACTGTATCTATCTGATATTACTACACACCTACATACTCGTATAAGTAACATACATTCGTTTATTAATATGTTCTAATAAATTACACACTTATTATTTTATTTCAATGTTTTTTGCTCATTGAAGTGAGCTGAGGCCCTGAGCTACAGATTATCAAACTATCTACCGGGTGGTTCATATATTGCTGTACAATTTATAATAAAATATTAATGAAAATCATTCACAGAGATGAACTTTCTTAGAGTTAGTACGGAAAAAAATAAAGCTAGTATTGATTTTAGAAAAATAATCGAATCTTTTTTTTTTAAAGAATCTGGGTTTATCGATATAAACCCAGATACATCTTTGTACACTCCACAGAAAGCTTAAAAGCTTGTGTTGTGAAGTGGAGTAAGTCGGGAATTGAACCCGCGCCCACTGGATTAACAGTCGAGCGCGTTACCAACCAGGCTACCAACCAAATCATTCTCAATTACATTCATTCTAGTAACAGTAGTAACTACAACTGTCTTACAGTCCCTCATCTATATATTAATAACCTCATTCCTTATCCTATCTCTCAATGTTTTCCCACACATTCTTCTCAACCATCTCATTTCCACTGCATTGAACCCTGATTGGTTCTTCTTCAGCCATGTCCTTGTCTCACTAGCATACATGCAGGTTGGCACTATATAGTAAGACAGCATTGCTTTGGTAGCCACATTGCTACTACTAACAATTGGTCTGAGTGCACCATATGTCCTAGTACCCAACAGCTTTCTTCTTTCTACTCATACACTTACATGTCCACTGCATTGAACCCTAATTGGTCCTTCTTTAGCCATGTCCTTGTCTCACTAGCATACATGCAGGTTGGCACTAATAAGACAGCATTATGCACTTAGCACTTTTGCTTTGGTAGACACAATATTGACAATCGGTCTGAGTGCACCATTTGACCTAGTACCGGCCAGCCTTATCCAATGTCCGAACGTTTTCTCACACGTTTTTCTCCTTTGTAACAATTTGTTTTAATTTTTTCTTACGAATCACCCTGCATTGATACAAATCACGCCCTAGGGCTATCAACACGTATGTCACAATTCATTTATATCGTAAAAACTATCAGACAACATACATACTAACTCGTACTAACATTAATCCGATACATACTCGTATGTAGTTCCTAACAATATGTGGGTAAGTCTAATTGTAGGTAATGGCAGTAAAACTAGTCGACCTTATACTAAATATTATTGTAAATATATGCGTTTAGTTTCTACCTGTTTATGCGTAATGAGAAATTAACATGATATTTTGGAATGTACGGTATATATTGTTATAACAGGAGTTTAAGATACGTATCGGATAAATAGATAGTATTAAAAACAAGATCCCAAGATTTAGTACGTAGAAATACGTAATTGTAAGATGGTAATTTCTAAGAAAATGTAGTAGTGTGTAGATCCTTGCAGTGAGAGTCTCCTCCAAGGAACATTAAGGGTCTTCAGAGTAGTACAGGGAGGGGTTTGTTGAGGGGAGCCCTTCCGGCGAACCTTGAGCCCTCCTCTGAAAAAATGTTTTGCTTGAAAGACTGGATGATATAGGAGCTAAAGCTCCTGAAACATCCAGGGGTGAAGGTGGGTTTACCCTTAATGTAAAAGTATTAAAAACAGCAATCTGATCTCAGACTGATTCGGTGTAAATAGGAAAAATGTTTTATTCTAAATTGCTTTTTTTTTACTCATATATACATACTTGTGTATTGCAAATATAAAATTTAATGGAGATGGGCAGGACACGTTACCAGTCGCTCACATTCTAGATGGACCAAAAAAATTCTTGAATGGCAACCTAGAACAAGCAAAAGGAGCGTAGGAAGACCTCAGGGAAGATGATCTGACGGTATGAGGTGAATCGCAGGAAGCAAGTGGATGCAGCATGCCCAAAATAGGGATCTGTGGAAAGTCATAGGGGAGGCCGGAATTTCCAAATACTCCTTTTTAGTGGAAGGTTTTGTATTAAAAGCTATCTCTGAAAATTTTCAGTTTTCTAGGATTAGCCGTTTGGGCTGTACGTTGATAAGTGAGTGAGAATTTTAGGAATTTCTTGGAGGGATCACATAACGAACGAAGAAGTTCTCAACAAAATCAAAGGAGGAAGACACCTGCTCAGTGCAATAGCAGAAAGACGTGCCAGATGGAACGGCCACATAGTGCGTCACGAGGGTCTCATATTTGAATTAATTGAAGGAATGAACGAGGGGACAAACTACAGAGGACGACCAAGGAATAAATACCTGTGCCAGGATATGGGCTTCCACTCATATAAAGAGTTACTAAAAAGAACCGCACAAGACAAGGATGAGTGGAGAAGGAGACATGGGGCTTTGCTGCAAACCAATCGTAACGATTGAAACTGGAGAAGAACTCAATAAAAAATAATCGTCCATGTTCGACAAAATATACTTGTTTCACAAACATAAAAAAATACCAATAAGTATTTATGTCTCTATAGAGAGTTTTTATTGATAATTTTATATCAGCGAGTGAAAGTAAATACATTTAGAAGTGATTTATAAATAATAAAAAATACCATTTACAAGTGAAAAAACTTGTATGGATTTGACACCATTTTATAAATTACGTAAATAAACAGTTTTTCAAGACATACATTTTTTATTTACTTGTAAAAAACCTTTGTATTATGTAATACGTCTCCAAAAACTCTTAAGTTTATTTTTAGCATACTTTTATTTAATTTCATCTGTAGTTGTTGTTGATGTCTGCGGTTACATTTTCATTTCGATTTTCTGTCATTTACTTCCATGGTCACCGACGTGGTAAAACGATCAGCTGCATTAAAATGGAGTTGGGCGGGACACGTTGCCAGACGCTCAGATTCTAGATGGACCTAAAAGATTCTCGAGTGGCAACGTAGAACAAGCAAAAGGAGCGTAGGAAGACCTCAGGCAAGATGGTCTGACGATGTGAAGCGAATCGCAGGAAGCAAGTGGATAGGGATATGTGAAAAGTCAAAGAGGAGGCCTATGTCCACCATTGAAATTAAAACGGCTGAAAAAGAACAATGCCCAATCCCACCAACTCTTACCTAGGAAGGAGAGCCCTAAGAAATTTCCATACAAAAACAGAGATAATATTCTATTTATTGAATAAAGAACATCAGCCTCCAGCATCATCAGAGCCAAAATCCATATGAAATACAACATGCAACTCACCTACGTTAGGTGCCCAAATATCTCCGCCCAGAATAGGTGAGTTGCATGTTGCATTTCATATGGAATTAGGCTCTGATGATGCTGGAGGCTGATGTTCTTTATTCAATAAATAGAATATTATCTCTGTTTTTGTATGGAAATTTCTTAGGGCTCTCTTTCCTAGGTAAAAGTTGGTGGGATTGGGCACAAGACTTCCATGACGAATAAAATTTATAAGATTGTGCATCAAGTACCAAGTGATGTTTAATTGTTGATGCTTTGTAAATATTCTTGAGTAATTGAAAATAAGAAGAGTCACATCCGCCAAAAAATTGTCATCGAAGAATTCTGCCAATATATACAAAATTACTCACAAATTATTCATTCTTTCATTGCAAATTCATAAATAGGTAAGCATATGTCATAATGTATTTCGTACTAGCTTTAAGGCTCGCGACTCAACTATGACGTCACGGTCATTTATTACGGCATTAAGGTTCAAAATTGCAAAATTGAACAATGGCATGATTAAATGTTAAAATTAGCTTTTTTTTTCATTTTTTGTGATTAATTTCGCTTCAATCAAAAATATTTTACGGTTATTCCATAGATAAAGGTTCAATGTATCTACTCTAATTTTTTCAAAGCAAATTTAGTAATGGTTGTGGAGATCTAATGTCTCCCGTTTTTAGAAATTTTTGAGATGTCAGTATGCGTACTCTTAATGCTCGGGTTGGTTCGAGTAAGTAATCACTCAGCTTCCCTTCCAGGATAGGCAGAGATAATACAAAGCATAACTTCCCCATTCTTACATACTCCTCGCTTACGTTACATTCATGCAATTCGTCATATAGGTAGTCCTTTTTTTTCAGAAGCCTCACGGAGAAAACTTGGTTTAGTGTTGCTTGATGTAATAATAAGATATGGTTACATTGCATCGCTATATTCAAATTATTTTTCAGAACTGTTGTTTAAAAAAACTAGCCAATTTTTTGATTGTTAGAATAAACTGGTGACTTTGTTTTTCAAACCTGTGATAGCTGTTTAAAGGGATTATCGGAGTATTTTTCTCTTTTTCCAACTCGCAAAACTATCTTGTAATATTTTCGGCATTGTAGGTTACTTGTAAAAGATATAAAGTGAGAATATTGCGGACCTCTGACAGCTCTTATGACAAGGTTCGACAATCAGGGCCAATCACATATCCAAGGGGGGATAATTGGGATTTATCTCCCCCGAAATCTGTCGCATATACGACACGGGACGGACGTAACGATTTTTCTCTGCTATCACGGCGCGCCTCAGTTTTTTTGTAACGACTTCTTTTGTAGATATGATACATACTAATGTAAAAAGTTTCGCCTGCGGCGCTATTTACGCGACGTTTTTCCTACTATACACGTACTAACAACCAGGTTAAGACACTTCACCTACTCTTCTAAAAATTTTACTATAGGATAAAAAGTCAGTGCCTAATGCCTATACGAGCAGGTACATAGTAAATTTATTTTGCATAGTTGTTTGATTAAGCAAATGTCCCCCCCCCCCCCCGAACCAAAAGTCTGGATACGTGCTTGATCAGGGCTACCAACAATACAATCTTCAACTCCACTTGCAGCTATCCTTTGCTGGCTGGCAAGATATAGAAAATGCACATATCTTCATCATGAGTTCATCCTTAACTACTTAAAAATATTTATGTTTATAATTAAAAATAATTTGTTTCAAGCAAATTACAATGTCAAGATAATGTATGTATAAAATATATATAAATAGGCATATTGTAGTAGTATTGTATTGTATGAATATCGAAAAACAACCTTCGCATCCGACACTTGTACAAATATAGTTTTTAATTAATAAAAAATGTATAGTATTCATTAATTCCTCATAAACAAGATGTTCTATTATGTATTCTGTGTATACTTTAGTGTATACCTAGAAATAAGAATATTATCAATGTATACATTTCGATTACTCATATATTTTGGTACAGTTTATTCCATTTATTCGGACCACAATGAAACCAGTGCAATAATCCATCGAAGCTAGACATATATTCCTTGAATTATTTTTGGATTACAAATTATACTTGTAAAGCGTTGGATTTTTCTACATTCCGTAGCATATACAATGCAGTATTCCTACAATAGTGTAGAAGAATTAAGGAAAAACATTGTCGGGCTTACGACAGACTTCGGCTGGCTTAAGTAATCACTATACACTCCAGAAACATTTGCCATTTCAGTTCAACCCGGCTGGGATTCGAGCCCAGACCTTCGTCTCGCATAGTAGGGATCTTATCCACTACACCACGAGAAGCGACGGCTGTGTTGTCGAATTCCGTATACAATGTATATTATTCCATCTATATCCTTAAATATGTCTACAGGAAGTGTCTGGAAGCAAAGAATGGTAAAGCTGCGGGACATGACTGTGTGGCCATAGAGTTCATCAAGCAAGGTGGCCCGAAGATTCTCGAGTGGTGCCTGAGGCTCTTCAACTTGTGCTGGGAGAGTGGCTGCACTCCTGAGGATTGGAGGAGGGCAGTCATCTGCCCTTTGTACAAGGGGAAAGGCTCAAGGTTGGAATGCGGCAGTTATCGGGCTATCAGTTTGCTGAGCTCTGTGGGCAAACTGTATGGAAAGGTATTGATTGAAAGAGTAAGAAAAGTGACTGAAAGTAAAGTATGGGATGTGCAGGGTGCTTTCATGAGTGGCAGGGGGTGCACCGATCAGATCTTCTCCCTACGGATGGTCGTGGAGAAGCTTCTGGCTAAACACCAGAGGCTCTTCTGCGCGTTCGTGGATCTGGAGAAGGCATACGATCGTGTGGACCGAGAAAGACTGTGGCGTGTACTGTCGGAATATGGGGTGAGCGACCGACTGATTGGCGCAATCGCGTCTCTATATACGGAGAGCTCTGCTTGTGTCAGGGTGAATGCTGCGTTGTCGCAGTGGTTCACTCTCACAAAAGGGGTTAAACAGGGTTGCGTCATGTCGCCTTGGTTGTTCAACCTGTTCTTCGACTACTGCATGCGTCCTCTGAATGAGCTGAATGCTGGTGTGGACCTAAATGGAGTGAAAGTATGTGCGTTAATGTTTGCAGATGATTTAGTGTTGATGGCTGATGATGAATGTGAGTTACAACGGATAGTATCCTGTGTGTACGAAAGCTGCGATATGAATGGTATGAAAATGAATGTAAATAAAACGAAAGTATTAGTGTTCGAAAGAGAGGAAATAAGGACAAATTGTGTGATAAAGGTTGGTAATGACTGTCTGGAGCAAGTGAATGAGTATGTATATTTGGGAAGTTTGTTTACTAGAGATGGACGCTGTGATGGAGACATTGAAAGAAGGAAGCTGGCCGGTACTAGGACGAATGGTGCGCTCGGTCCGATTGTTAGTAGTAGCAATGTGTCTATGAAAGCAAAAGTGCTAGTGCACAATGCTGTCTTGGTGCCGACCCTGATGTATGCTAGTGAGACGTGGACGTGGATGAAGAAGGATGAATCAGGGTTGAATGCAGTAGAAATGAGGTCATTAAGAAGAATGTGCGGGAAAACGCTGAGAGATAAGATAAGGAATGAGGTTATTAGGGAAATGAGTGACTGCAAGACTGGTGTAGTGACAAGAATGAAAGTAAACAAACTAAGATGGTTTGGGCATGTTGAGAGAATGAATGATGACAGGATGACAAAAAAGATATATCTGAATGAGCGAAGAGGGGTGAGAAAGCGCGGCCGTCCTAGACTGACCTGGTCCGATCATGTCGACCAGATCCTCAAGGATGGACGCGTTTTGAGTAAAAGGAATCGGAGAGCGTGTATGACTAATTGCATGAATGTGACGGAAGCTAGGAGTGTGTGTAAGGATAGGGCTGTCTGGCGCTCTGTCCTCTCTGCCTACCCTGCAAGGGATGTGGCGTGAGGGTATAGATAGATAGATAGATAGAAGTGTCTGTGTCGGGCGCTAGGTTTACTATATGGTGTGAAAGGACGAAATCTAGACATGAATCCCATCCCTATCCTCTCCACATCTTCCCTATCCAAATACACACCCTCTGCCTCCTGTACACTGTACGGACATTTGTATACATTCAATGTATTTTCGATAGTTGTTCTGAAACGCCCTTTCATGAATTGTCTTTGGTTAACGGGGCCGTGACGTCATGAAATTCATAGTCAGAAATTGGATTGTTTGTGGGTTACAGGGGCGAAGCTACCTAAGAATACGATTCCCATCGAGCTACCTTTTGGATAAAATTATAGGTGTAATAGTGTCTAATTTGACGTAATCCAATAAGAAATGTTAGCCCCGGCTTCCCTTCTGCAGAAATCCACCCTTCGCCACTGGTGGGTTAGGTTAAGGTTTGGTATGTACGAGGTAGGAACGTGATGTCACAACATGGCGTCCAGTCTAAAACCTGTTTTTGCGCTGAAATCAAATATGAGACTATTTTATAAATATATCCACAAAGACACAAAATCAAAATCTAAAATTTTCGGAAAACATTAATTTATAGTTAATGCAGCGAAAACCAAAATATAATAAAATGCAAGGAACCTCTTATAACAACCATGTTTGCTTGCCGGGTGTTCATTCTTCCCGATTAAACGGAACATACTGTTTTCTGTACTACATACGTTACATATTGTTGATATTTCGTTATCCAATTTTTTACAAGCAATATTCGCGGCATGAGGAAAATATTGAAATCTTTATACAATCATTCGTTACATGTGACGTAAACATAATAAGAGGTTTATTTAAGTAGTAGATACAAATAAGATTACATAGGTAATAAAAATAAAGATATAATTTTAGCTTTTCCTTGTTTTGCAATGTTTTTAAAGAAGCATCGAAAGTCCAAATTTGCCAACTTAAGAAATAATACTCATACTGATCTTAATCTATCTATATCTATCTATACCCTCACGCCACGTCCCTTGCGGGGTAGGCAGAGAGGACAGAGCGCCAGACATCCCTATCCTTACACACACTCTTAGCTTCCGTCACACTCATACAGTTTTTCATACACGCTCTCCGATTCCTTTTACTCAAAACGCGCCCATCCTTGAGGATCTTAAGGGCTTACTATATGCACTGAGCAAAAATCGTTATATTTTCGCTTCAACTTTTTCAAAGTACATATAAGAATGTTAGCGCGAAATAAGAATAACGTAAGCGACAAAGTGAATTATACCTTTTTAAGAAGAGCCTGGGAACAAATTAATAAATCTAAAACAGTCAATTTGTTAAGATTATAATTACCAGTATTTTGGCTAAATTATACTTTTATATCTGAAAAACTGAACGGAAAATCCTCAGATCCCGTAAATTTCAGGGGTACTTTCGGAACATTTTTTTTATTCATAGAATTTCTAAATATTGTAATTCTAAAACAGCCAATATTCTGTAGTCCATACTTTCATCTATCACTGTCTTCAGTTTCAAGACGATTATCTCAGTATTGGCTGAGAACACTTCAGGGCGCGCAAGCCGAATGACAGCATATAGGATCTCAACTATCTCATTACTGTCGGTTTTCTAAATAGTAATAATATGTTTTTAATTGACTATACTTAATATGTAATATTTATATACAATAATATAACTAATTATATAGGAATGCCTCTGTGTTTGGTATGTATTATGGTATGCATGAATGCGTATTGAAAACTACATCTCTCTATTTTTATCTATACAAATCATAGAATTCTATACACTACATGGGCGTCGCCACGGGGGGCGGGGGAAGACAGCTGCCCCCCCTTTCCGTAGATATTGGAATAGGTATATTATATTATTACATTCTAAATTATAAAACCTCACAAAAAATAACATTATTATTAAATACCACATATTTTCGTACCATATCATAAATTTTCTTAAATTTGTATGAAAATCCATTAAAATGCAATTGTTTCATAAAAAATTTGCCTGCGGCGCTACTAACACGATCTTTTGCTTCTTACATCATAGCCGTATGGATCACCTACTATATAAAGACACCAGGTTCATCACTTCACACATTTTTCTTTAAAAATGTTCGTCTGCAGCGCTATTTACGCGGTTTACCTTCTGTATCATTTTTTTCAAATTATTGTTGCCCCCCTCAGGTCCAAGGCTGGCGACGCCCATGAAATACTATATTAGAATTCTAAATACTGCATTGTTACAATTGATATAGCATCCATAACATTCTAAACTAAATTAGATATTATACACGATGTAACATATGGGGGGGGAGGTGATCGTCCGAAGGAGGGTGGTGGGCAGTTTAACCCCCATGTATGTTCAGCGATTTTTGTAGTTTTCGGGTTCGTCAAACCTTGACTTGACTTCACAGAGACTCAAAATACTTTTGTTTTCAAAATAGGTGAATAGTAAATAGTAAAACCTGATGATGAAGACAGTGGCGTATATAGGTATTCATTTAGGGAGGGGGGGGGGATATAGTATTTGACTTCGGCGGGGGGACTAAGCCTGATCAATCGGATTTCGTTGAAGTCTAAAAAACCCCTGGGGGAGGCAATCGAAATTTTAACATAGACGCGGCAAAAAATCAACAATATCGCCGCAGGCGAGATTTTTTCGTGATGGTGATTTAAAAAAGTCGTGTTTTAGGTTGGCATTATAAGTGTTGTGTTAAAAAATGTAATAAAAAAGAAGCTCCGCTGGCGAATTTTTTTTGAAAGATGTGTGAAGTGATGAACCCTGGATCTTTCTATAGTAAATGGCAAATCATTGTCTGACATTTCGGCGGGGGCCCGGGCTCCCCCCTAAATACGCCCTTGGATGAAGATGAGAATCCTCGAACACTAGTCGCGTGCAATAAAAGTCATACGTGGATTTCAAAACTCTTAATTTTTACTTTTTAAACGAACTTCCACCATGTGCTGTCGGTCGAAAATCTTAATACTGTTATCATATTTCTATAATATAAACCGGAATTCAGAAATTCTTTGCAATTTATGTATGATTGAGAGCAAAATTCGAACTGCGGACTACATAAATGAAAGTTCCTTGTCAAGTGTCGAATACCTCAAATAGTAATAAAGCTACTTGTTCAAAATAGTTCCCGGAGAAAAACCCATAAGAATATTGCTCAACATGAATAAATCCCAAAAAAGACAAAAGCCCTTCAGAAATATCCTCAACGAAAAAAAGCCCAAACTTTCTAGTTGGATTCCAGTAAATTAATTATTTATAAAATGCTGACTATTTTATTGTCTATTTCATTTTAGATCAGCTTATTTGTTTGTTTATTTTTCAATCTGTGTTAGCTCCTAACACACTGAAATAAATAAATAATAAATAAATAAATCTTTATTGGCCAGAGAAAATATTCATAATTACAAAAACAAGTCAATTATAGTGTGCCAAAAGGCGGACTTATTGCAAAACCAATATCTTACAGTCAACCCGAGAGAAGAAAGAAAAACTTAAATACTATAATAATAAAGTGAGTAAATATAAAGATTCACATACATAAATCGTATGCTAATAGAAACAATTGATTGTATGTATGGGCAAAATCCAATTATATTTGAGCTTTTGTCTCTTGAGCATTTTTCTAAAGGACTTTTGTCTTTGTTGGGATTTATTCATGTTGAGCAATATTCTTATGGGTTTTTGTCCGGTTACGGTACAAAATATGACGTAAAACCGGTTAAAAGAAATCGCATAAATTATATTATTATGTATATGAAATAATGCATGCACTAGTATTTACAGAGGTCTGCTTCAGTAAACAGCATTCGTTTGTGGTAATTTGAGATGGTCAAAGTCCACAGTATCCAGATATTTTTTCATTGATTACTTATTAAGAGTGTGCATACCGACATTTCAAAAATTTCTAAAAACAGGAGACCTTCTATCTCGACAACCGTTACTAAATATGCTTTGGAACAAAATAGGGTAGATGCATTGAACCTTTATCTAGGGAATAACCGTAAAAGATTTCTTTTATCTTGTACAGATTTCTCAAAAAAATATATTAAAAACACCTCTGATCTTTTTTCCGAAAGACGGAAACTCGTTTCCCGAAAATAGCGGAGTAAATTTTTATTTTTGTACTGATAATATGCATCTAAATCTAGGGAATAACCGTAAAAGTTTTTTGAAAGACCCAAAATTAACCCCAAAAAATGAAAAAAACGCTATTTTTAGCATTTTATCATGCGATTGTCACGCAATTTTGAACCTTAATGCCGTGGGAAAAGACTGTGACGTCATTCCTGGTGCCATGCCCTTAATTTTTTGAATTGTACTTCATATTTTCGACATAGTCTACTTAATTTCATCAAATTTACTCATGAATTGTACAGAGACATCGAAAAAGAATGCTCCGTAACTCGTGTGCATGCGTTAACGCATTGTGTCATACGTCAAACAAAATTTACATTTATTAGTTATCATACAATGAAAGAATCACTCATAGTTCACTCATAGAATCACTCAAGTAAGTGATTCAAAATAAAAAAAATGAAAATGTAAGTGGTTCGAAAGTTATTCCATTTTAAAAAAATTCCTTTGGCACGCCACAGGCATAGGTAGATTTCAAATGGTTTATTAATTTTAAGAGTACATCTGTACAATAAAAACAATCACAATATCATCAGCAAATAAACCAGCGAAGTGATGAAGTAGTATGGATGTAGTTTATTCTTTGATTATCGAAGTACCGTATGACGAAAAAATATTTGATTAAGTACTTCAATAATCAAAGGAAGTACCTATAATCCAATAATCAAATTATTTTCATTCCACACATAATATGGATTGGTACACAAATCACTCTTTACGGGTGGATTGCCTTAATGAATTAGTACCGGTACCTAAGCACTAGAAATTTGAAAAAAAGATGTGAGTTCTTCTCGTATCGTGAAGCACATTTCTAAGACAACAAACACGCAAGCACCTATGCGGTAACTACTTAACTAGATCTTTCGATCGATCAGTGTAGTCCGAGGAATTGAGCTAGACAAAATCTGACTTTTGATCTGTATTCCTTATTTAATAACCTTTCATACGATACCAGACACAGACCCTCACAATCATTGGATCCCCTCAGAATGATTGTTTTTGAATTTAAAGCCTTAAAAAGTTAACCTTCCTCTTAATGGAGTTCACCCAATCTCCTATCAGTTCATCTACCACTTACCAAAAATCTACCACCCAAGTTTCACGTTTCTGCGACGCATAGTTTGGCTGCAAACGTGCGCACAAGAAAAGGGACATATATATGGCTTATATATATAAACTTTTAAACCAAGGTCGGATTCGGGTTCTCCTGGTTCTAATTAGTGATACTGAGTAGAAATTTTTCAATTCTGCGACATCACGGGAGAAACGAATAGGTAGAGTTCCTTTTGGAAATCTACCTAATAGGGGCATTCTTTTTCGATGACCCTGTATTATACCACACCGGATATTTTTTCTCTATCCAATTCCTTCTCCCTTCTCTTCCTCTATTTTTTTGACATACAGTGAAATATATATTACCAAACTTTTTTTTATGAAAAAATGAACACGTTTAGCCTGTTGAGCAGGTTTCTTTAAACTCTGCATTTTTTAATAAAGCGTCATGTTTTCTAACAGAATTTTTCTCTTTTGTTACAGATAATCCCATATTATGGATGAAGGTCCAGCAGGCACACATCACAAGAATGCTGGAATAAAGATACAAGTGTCTGAACACGACAGGAACCAAGACCATTCCACAATCATGGCGTCCAGCCATTCAAATCAAGGCAATGACGATTTGGACAACGCACACAGTATATTCCAACCTCCTCCAACTTTTTCCATTCAGGACGAAAAATCCAAAAGAATGGACAGTCCCCAAAGTTCAAACAATGACAACATGGACGATAGACATTTGCTTAATGGTAATAGCCCTCACGAAAATGATTCGTTGCCGAGTTACACTTCAAACGACACGATACCAAATTACGAAAATGTGCAAAGAAACGATAACATGCAAAGTTACGAGAGTACTCAGAACTTAACACAAATTTCAACACCAAAAAGTAGGCGAAGCAATCACGATACGTTCATAGGAATCGATAATCCTGCGTTTCACAGCGAAGATAAGGCAAATGGACATGGTAAGAGAAAAAGTCATGATGGTTTGAAGGCGTCAGGAGATGAGAAAAAGGCTAATAATGAAACTAATGGAAATGGTGTCAATGGTGGTGCAAATACCACAGTTTCATTAGGATTAACTTCTCCTACAAAAGCACCCGATTCCAAAGTTCCTGAAGCAGTTAATCTGGAGTTAGTGAATATGGCTCCCATTTCAAAATCCAATGGTAAATCTGTGGATAATAATGGGGGTCTGCCCCCTAATGTCCAAGGGTTGAACAGTATCCCAATTAAGAAAGATACGGAGGTGGATCTCGGAGGGGAGAAATATGACGAATACTTTGTTCCAGTAAACGAACACAGGAAATATATGAGGTTAGTTTTTGTTGTTTGTCATATTTTGCTTTTAAATAATTTTAAATCTTGATTTAGGCAAAGACGATTGAGTTTTTAGCTCGTAAAACGCATTCCTTCGAAATTGTTGATGTATTTCAAAGAATTGGTTCAAAATTCTCAGGTGTTTTTGGCACTATCTCCATCGTTGATAGATAAAATAAATAAATTGATAGTACCTAATAGGCTTCTAGATAGAGTTCCTAGTTAGTTGACCACATTGACCCACTGACTCGAATCAAAGATGACATTCCAGGGTCCTCGCCAGCTTCGAAGTTGTGGCTTTAAGAACTAGGACCTAATAAATAGCTCCGCAGGCGGAATTTTTTAATAAGGCTGAGTGAAAAAGACGGTGATCTAGATCTTGTTTATTTTCCTTAAACTCACTCAAAGCGGATTTTGGCTTTTCCCATGTTATTCCTAACATAAATGAAAAATGAGAGCATTTATATTAAGTACTTATTAATTATTGTTTTCTAATGAAGAACGCATCAAAGGGATAGCGCCGCAGGTGATCATTTTTAGAGACATGAGTAAAGTAATTAATTCGGTTATTTTCCGACAAATTAAATAAATCCATTCTATGAGGCGAACAACGGCGTAACTAGCGCCGCAGGGTAAAATTTTGTCAAGAGACATAAATAGGTAAATCTTCATGTAAATCTACTTTATTTCACAGACGCCCATGGTCTTGCGTGATTTCATACATCAATTTTTGAATCGTCATTTTCTGAAAAACACTATACGTTCATTACCGTTTAAAATTACATACCAGCACATCTCAAAGCCAATTTTTATTTTATGATAGCTAAATTTTTACAATAATTATCTTGCATTTAGATAATGATATTTTAAAATACTTATGTGTTGTTGACTATGTATCCTCTACATATGTGGGAACCTGGCCTAAAATGGCATAGGTTAAAGAAAAATAGCATGTTGTACGAGAATTAATACAAATTTAAATAATATATTTCAAAAACTAGTATTACAATGACATGTTTCATAATAAAATAAAATAAAGTGTAGTTAGTGTAATAGGAAAAAAGAAATATTTTCAAATATAAAAAAAATTGCCTGCGGTGCCTTTCATTATTTTTTTGTAGTTTTTGTACACCACAATTACAATGCTTACCTTTACTTCACAATTTTAACACCAAAACACGACCTTTTTCGCTCACTTTCACGAAAAATTTCGCCTGCGATGCTATAGTTCAGATGGTTCAGATTGAATGGTCAGGTTTAGTTTTCATTCCCCCCTCCCCAAAGTCAAACACTGTATCGCCCCCCCCCCCCTCAAAATGAAAACCAATATATGCCACTGGCGTCACTGAATATAACTTCGTGCAACCTTTCGGCGGAGTTATCTTTCTACAAAAATGCAAAATTACCTTTTGTCAAATCATATTTTTTTGAGAAAAATGAACTAGACTATCAGCATCAGTCTAGCTCCAACTATTCTCTCTTTCAAGAGTAAACTGACGCATCATTACCTTTCAATGAATAATCCATCCAACTCTCAACTCCCTTGATTCCTTCCTTGTCCTTTATTAAATCCTCCACCACCTATTTTATATGCATGTTACGTACCTATACGTATATTATTTTTCTGCATCTTGTTTTGGTTTCCATACTTTCATAAGTAAGTTTACCTACAATTTATCAGATTTTATTGTCACAAGTGGTTAGCAGACATTGCCTACGGCAATAAACCCGCCATTTGAAATAATGTTTCTTTACATCCAATAAAGGTTTTATTTATTTATTTATCCAATAAGGATTTATTTTATTTATTTCACTAAGTTTTACCCTAGTATGTCATTTTAGGCTAGGTTCCCCTAGTATAATATTTAGACAGACGTCATCATCATGTACCTAATATTATTTTAACAACATCCTCTTAACAATTACCACGGCCTTGAAAGGCAATCAGATGAATTTAACTACCGGCTAAAAAACACCCAATCAATTCGTAATCAATCTCACATTTCGTGGATTTCAAAAAGTCAATAAAAAATAACCTTCTGGGGTCGTGTTTTACAGATGAACTTTTAACCCACAACATGTTCATAATAGAAACTTTTAATAACATACGAAAAATTGCGTCGGGAAAAGTACCTACTCAGACTCAGCTAATACTAAAGATATCATCCTAAGACTTAAAGACTTATTTTCACAATCGCCTGATGATGTGGATGCAAATCTTCGAACACTCTAGTCGCGTAATTTAAAGTCATTATTGTGGATTTTAATATAATATAGTCTTTCATTTTACCTTAAAATGGACTTCCACCTTGTACCGACAGTCAAAAATCTTGAGATTATATGTTTTAGTTTTTTTTAAATCTCTTAGCCAATTGGCAGCGTCAGCAGTGACCCCGTGGATTTCAGTTAGACAGCGCTCGAAACCAAAAATTGGACACTCAACTATATGGCCCATCGTCTGGCGGCGACCACACTCACAGTCGGGGCTCGGGGAAAACCCCCATCGATGCATTAGGTCTGCGCATCTTCCGTGGCCTGTCCTGATTCTACGACCTGTGAATCAAGCGGATAAAAATTTGATTATTGTAAAATTTCTCAATGAATAATCTCAAAAGTTAATCTGAAATTGACTAAAAGTTGATATTATTCCAATAGTTTATTATCTATCACATATTTTGCCAGCCGTGCGTACGTCTTTTACGAATATTTTCGGAGGACTTCGTGTGCACTCGATTATTATTCGTATGTTGTAAAAATTATTATTAAATAATAAATTTATTTCAAACATAAATTATTTCGGAAGAAAATCGATATGTAGTATTTTTTCTTTAACCTTACAATTAATTCAGTACCTACTAATCATGCATTATATTAATTGATTGGATATTTATTTTGTAGAACTCCATTATTAATTTAATTAGAACTCAGACACTTACCTACTATAGTGTTAACATTAAATTTAAAAAAAAAGTAATTGTGCACTTAACCCTATTATGCAATAAAGTAATTATGCATAAAACGCACACTATCATGCCAATATTGACACCTAGTATATTTCAGAGTATATTTCAGAGCTCTGTCTCCGACAACCCATAAACCGCAGGCACGCCACCCTTAGATCGCACTCGGATAAAACCTCGAAGCTAGAAGTCGTAAACCTAAACGCGAAACCCAATTATTTGAGCCGCGCATTCACTGCGGCAGGTCCTTCAGCCTGGAATGGACTTCCTGCAGACATCAGAGAGGCAAAAACGTTAACCGGGTTCAAAGGTCAACTAAAAACATTTTTGTTTAAGAAATCCTTCCCAACAACGTAGGGAGGAACACAGAGCGCCCTTGAGGTGGGAATACCCACAAAACGGCGCGACATAAATTATCCAAATTATTATTATTACCTGTTTCGCAAACTTTTGACCCTAGCTATTTAAGGCGTCAGAAAATCTCAATCAGCTTGTACACAGAATTTTATGAATTATTGCATTCTTACTTCGAATTCCTTTACATCACATCTTTCCGCGACGTCATATCAATGTAAGTACACTAAGAAAGTTGTACAAATTGTTTAGTAAAATGTTAGCACGCAAATAACACATTCATGTAAATATTAAATGTATGTATAAACAACGAGAAAAAGTGTATACTTATTTAGTTGTTATTATCAGAATATTGCGTCTGCGATTCTAATGAGAAGATCACGACAGAAGATGAACGTACTCTATGTGTTATTATCTTTATAATAAAAGGCTTGATATCTGTACGTCCTGCCGTGAAAAAAAATTTTTATTAAAAAAATAAAAAAAAATTCCTAAAGTACCTACCCCTAAAATTTACGGGATCTGAAGATTTCCCGTTCAGTTTTTCAGATACAAAAGTATAATTTAGCCAAAATACTGGTAATTATAATCTTAAATTGACTGTTTTAGATTTTTAAATTTCTTCCCAGGTTTCTTTTAAAAAGGTATAATTCACTTTGTCGCTTACGTTATTCTTATTTTGCGCTTACACTCTTATACAAAATTTGAACAAGTTGAAGCGATAATAGAACGATTTTTACTCAGTATATTCTTCCTTTCAGGTTATTGGGTGTTGGCCGCGTGTCTTTTGATTTTCTCTAGCTTTCGGCAGCGATACTTCTGCCATCTTCAGGATGAAGTAGATTTTTCTATGTAAACGTCCGTCGAGTCATCAGTAATTTACTGCTAAATTGAAAAGAAAAAGAAAAAAAAAAGAATATCGAAAGTAGAGAAAATCAACAGACACGCGGCCAACACCCGAATAACCTGAAAGGAAGAATATATATACCATTCTGCGAAAACCTACAACATCATTTTTACTCAGATTAGAACACTAGTTTTTTTATTATAATCTATGGATGTTAACGAGAGAACCATTAGAGTGTCAGTTGAAGAATAAAAATGATTATCACTTGTTGGACGAATGATGGGTGAAATTTGCAGACAGTTAGCGTCGGAGGGTTAATTATAACAAAAAAACGTATTTTCTTTCATCGTCATCTGAGAAAAACAAGGTTCTAACCAGCGAGTTATGAGATTTTGGCTTTTTGAGATGATGACATAATAAATAAATAAATAAATCTTTATTAGCCACAGACCAAATATAAATAACAAATTTTATTAGACAGCAGTATGCCAAAGAGCGGACTTATTGCAAAAGCAATATCTTACAATCAACCCGAATAATCTACGAGTATAATTAACAATATGACCCTAAAGTGGTGTAGTGTGTGTAAATAACTACTAGAGACTAATAAGGTTCCATCTGTGTGTAAAACATATGAGGGTTTGAAACTTAGGTCTAGTCAAAATCAAATAAAGATAGTTGCTAAATGTCGCCTCCACTCCTCAGAAGATGGCGATAGGATCGAAAAATTGGTACAGTTTCTAAAATTACACTTTGACAGCAAGATATGGAATGGGCGAACGTTGTCCAGGGCATAAAGCAGCCAAAGCAAACTCGTAAGCGTCGGGACACCTATTCTGCACCACTCCCGACTATTCGGCCGTGGCCTGGCCGAATATATACCTACTATTCGTTGCAACACTGATAAAAATGCTTTGTTTTTTGTGTGTTTGATGTTTTGAGATTCAAAGTGTGTAGTTTTCTGCTTTTTTGCCATTAATTTCGCCGTTCAGTATAGAAGCAATATTTTCAATACACCATTTTTATATTATGCTTTTCCTTTAGTGTCTCCTTCGGCCACCAATACGTCTACCATCGGGCGTCCTCAGGCGTTACCCAAGAAGGCCATTCGGTCATCCCGCCACACCCTGGCTTGCTTACTTACCAGCAATGGCTTACGAGTTCTAGGTAAATAAAAAAGCACGTCCAATATTATGCCATCGCCGCTTTTTGGGAGGGGGTCATTGTGGTTCATATTTTTTGCTGCTCATTCAGCCATCATTTTTGTATCATCCGTGCCTAACCATAAAACGCTTTAAAACTATTTAACCATATTTCTTATATGTGGGATATTGTGGATGGCTTTTGTGGAATGGGATGGCTTTTTTTAATGGGTTTTGCATTCTCAATTTTGTGTAATCCTTAGCCCTCTGCCTCAGCTCAACATGATGATGTGTTTTTTATGGTGTGTACAGGGTGCCAACACTTTCAAAACTAGGGGCAACTAAAATTTAGATATCTATATAGATATGGCAAAGGAATTAGCAAATAGCGCCGCAGACAAAATAAAAAAGAGACAGAACGAAGAAAGTCGTTATGTAGATCTGGTTTATTGTCTTTAAATAAAAATACATATAAAGAATCCATTACCCAACGATAGGCAGCTGTAATTGACTTAGCGCCGCAGGCAATTTTTTTTTACGGATGTATAATTTGTACTAGTGGCATCCATTGAAAGCGGGTACTTATAGGTATTAATTTAGCGTACGTACCAACGATCTTTTTAAATGTCGACTTTTTGAATTATGTATTTTACATTATTGTTTGATCCTCCTCGGAACACTGATATTACTGTAGTCATTGTAGTCACACCTACTGTGTATATGTCTATTGTCGTGTATTTTTTTAATTAAATAAATAAATAAATAAATAAATTGTAGACATTTGTAGGCTGGATGACGATATGACAAAAAAAACTAAATTGTAATATGTTTCAATATTACTCATTTCCATATTAATGTCATATTTGATAATATTAAAGCAATTCGTAATGCGGCCGCTTCACGCTCGGCAACCCTCCACGAGTTTTGTGTGAATGAGTAAAAGGACGTACGGACGAGGTGATTGTCTTGAACTGTATACGTAACCGACGGTTAACGCCTTTTTACTCATTCGCGCGGGACTCGTGGAAGGTCGGACAGCATGTGGATGAGGCATAATGCAGCAACTATAAAAAGTCAATAAAAGTGTCGCATAATAATTTCTCATACAATACCTACAGGTTTTATGACTTTTCCATGAGTCACTATGTACTATGTAGTCAAATGACAAAGATCACTCTTATTATTCATAGGTTTTTCTCATACAGTTTCACAAATGCACGAATAAATTAAGTCGTTTTCCTACCATAGAACGATTCGGAACAGTTTTAAGACTTTAAATGTCAATCGGACAATTTATACCAACAATCGGACACTTTATACCACCGATCTGACAGTTTATACCACCAATCCGATAACTATTTTCACCAATCGGACAATTTGTACCACCAATCGGACAGTTTTTACCACTAATCGCACAACTTTTACCATCAAACAAAAAAGATATAAGTACCATAAGTAACACCAATCGGACAAGTTAAACAACAAATTAGACAAATCAGAATAATTTGAGCTATTTATATTTATTTAAGTATACATATCGTTCCTTTTGGGAAAACACAGAAGCCACAAACCTAAGCCACTTAGAAACCATTTCCTGCAGTGGAATTACATACTATCTTTCCACATATGACATAAATAAATTAATAAATATTTTTTGGCCAGAAAAAATATGCATATTTACAAAAAACAAGACAATTATAGTGTGCCAAAAGGCGGACTTATTGCAAAAGCAATATCTTACAGTCAACCTGACATACCAAATGCTCTGATTTTACTGTCATATTTTATCGATACCTACTACGAAATTAAACATATTTGTACAATGTCATTGTTAGTCCAATATGCCCCACTATAATTAGATACTACTATTGCACCTTGAAATGTTCAAGTCACCTTGATCTAAATGACTTCTTTCCTCTTTCTCTTTGCCTGCCACACAGGCGATGTGTCACGCGGTGGCTGCTACATTTGAAGGTGATTGTTTAAGAGTGTGCATACCGACATTTCAAAAATTTCTAAAAACGGGAGACCTTCCATCTCGACAACCGTTACTAACTGCGCTTTGGAACAAAATAGTACAGATGCATTGAACCTTTATCTAGGGAATAACCGTAATAGATTTTTTATATCTTGTATAGATTTCGCAAAAAAAAATATTTAAAAACACCTCTGACCTTTTTTCCGAAAGACGGAAACTCGTTTCCCGAAAGTCGCGGAGTAAATTTTTTTTCTTGTACTGATAATATGCATTAAAATCTAGGGAATAACCGTAAAAGTTTTTTGATAGACGCAAAATTAACCCCAAAAAATTGAAAAAAACGCTATTTTTACCATTTTTCATGCGATTGTCACGCAATTTTGAACCTTTATGCCGTGGGAAAAGACTGTGACGTCCTTCCTGGTGCCATGCCCTTAATGTTACATAGGCTATAATATAATAAACTCCATCTAGGTATATTCTATTGCATGGTGCGAGTGACGTTTGGGAAAATGAAAACCTGTCTGGCTCTTAGTCAACAGAGATTTGTAGGTACAGGATGATTCAATTTTTGAAATAACGAGTTTATTATACTATGTAATACGTCACTTGAGTTCGATAGACAATGCTACCGCGGTTTCAACGCTTGAGCGTCATTAACGGGTTTCCTAACATGCACTCCGTTTCGATGTTCGGGTTTGTTCGCCAAACTTACAGCGTCGGCCAAGTACCAATATAGATGTTCTGAACCATTCCTTCATTGCTATAAATGTAATTGCTATCTACTAAAGTTAATCAAATAATTAAATCAAAATCTCTTTTGGGATCCATTCATTACTAGCCATTTTTTCCCACTTAGTATCACTATCGTATTTCATATCGTTCGGTTCTTGGCCGACACTGTACTATAGCCGAACATTGAAACGGAGTGCATGTTAGGAGACCCGTCATTAACGAGCGAAGATTATAAACGCGGTAACGTTGTCTATCGAACTCAAGTGACGTATTACATAGAATAATAAACTCGTTATTTCAAAATGTCTAGAAACGTTCACATTGTAAATGCTGCAAAAATCAGTGAAATTGATTCAATTTTTGTTTATTTTATTTTATATTATATGTGACACTCACAGAGACAGCAACATATTATGAATACAAAATCATACAAAAAAGAAAAACATCTCATGTCGACTCTCTAATCATTGTTGTTTATCGTCCGTAGACCTTGACACTAGCTCGGGAGATGGACTCGTCAGTTGTACATGGTTTTTCGTTAAAATAATTGGGATATATAAAGCATAATACACATTATCGAAATTTTTACGATTTTGTATTTTTTTTATGATAATATGCATTAAAATCTAGGGAATTACCGTAAAAGTTTTTTGATTGAAGCGAAATTAACCCCAAAAAATGGGAAAAAAACGCTATTTTTACCATTTTATCATGCGATTTTAAACCCTAATGCCGTGCGAAATGACCGTGACGTCATAGTTGGGTCACGACCCTGAAGGCGTCCATCACCTGAATTCTTCGCAAAAACGAATGACCCGTGAAGTCAAAAAACTGCGAGAGGATTTCTATAATTACATCAGCCTGTAGTACAAATCTATAAGAAATAATAAATTGGATGGATACATAGCAAAGTTTATGAGGCAGTTTTATGACTCCAGTGCAATATTACAATACTATTATTATTCATGTAGCTCATGTGGAGCCCATATTGAGCCCATACACCTAGCACACTCACAGCGTCACCTGTGCGATATTTCATGTAAGCATATCAGTCTCGTAGTCAATTTCATTATTATGGTGTGACTTTAGCGGTTGTTATGTTATGAGTATTTTATGAGAACCAAGAACGTATCCAGACTTTTGGTTCGGGGAGGGACATTTATTCAATCAAACAACTATGTAAAAGAAATTTCTTATGTATAGGCACCTTTGATTATTGAAGTACCTAATCAAATTATTTTCGTCATACTGATATAGGCACCGACTTTTTGCCATTTTTTTATATCCTATGTAAATAGCGCCGCAGGCGATTTTTTTCACATATATTTGTACCATATCTACATCTTCTTCTTCATCATTCTTCTTTCGTATGCGAATATCATATCTCATAAAAAGTCGTTAAAAAAAAACTGAGACGCGCCGAGATAGCAGAGAAAAATTGTCCCGTCCGTCCTGTGTCGTGTATGCGACAGATTTCGGGGAGGGAGGCATAGATCCCTACTATCCCCCCCTTGGATACGTGCTTGATGAGAACCATATCATTTCTTTACATGAGTCCATTTTCAATGCCGCTGTTCGTTTCATCTATCAAATAAACCGATTCTCTCACATTTCTCCTACACTTCAAGCTCTTCACTGGCTTAAATGTCCACAAAGAATAGACTTCAAACTTTGCCTTATAGTCTTCAAGGCTCTTCACGAAATGGCTCCAGAATACATTTCAGAGCTTTGTCTCCGACAACCCACAACCCACAGACATACCACACTAGGAGGACGTTCTAGGTTCGATAAATTTCACTCAGTGATTCGCTAGATTGTTGTTTATGGTTCTATTGTTCTCTGTTCTATCATCGGTACGAAAAAGGATTAAAATAAAAAAGAAATCATTTACCTTAAAAAAAGGGGTTCTTGCAAATCTATGGGAAACTAGTAACAATTGCAACGGATTCATGAAGTGGCTAAGCGTTTTATTGGGAATTTTATCGACAACAATCTGATTAAAATTATTTATCTTTTTCAGAGGCGAGAAGCTAATTGTCACCATGGACAAGAGGTCTGGCAAGATGACGTGGAAAGGATGGATCTGGTGGGGAATCGGAGCAATACTCCTCTTGGCGATCATCTTGGCTATACTGGCAGGAGGTAAAGTGACCAAATACATTCCTTAAATACTATTTTTACCTGAAATTCGCACTGACATGCGATCTTCAGTATGTAGTAATCACAAAATATGACAAAACTCCCCAAACCATCGCCTTCTTGACAGAATATAAGTACACAGGCCCCTCTTTCCCATTAGCAACAATAGACACTTGCACAGGGACTCGCGATCCAAAGGGGCCCCCAGTTCCTGCTAGATCACAAATTGAGCTGAGTCACGAACTTCTTCATTCAATTTACAAAAAAAAATCACCTGCAGCGCTTTTTTTTGTTTTTCATGCTGCATCATATCAAAATTGTAAATTCTCTCCCTGCACTGGGTACCCTCCGTGAAATTCTTAAAAGATCGTTGTCATAGGGGCCCCATTATACTAAAGTGCCAGCCCCCCCCCCCCCCCCCCCCTAGATTAAGGACTGCCCTGAAAGTATATCTTTCTGCTTTTTAATTATTTTCGCCTATATAAACGTAAATAAATAATTAATTTAATTTAATTTTAACACTATAGTACGTGTCTGAGTTCTACTTACATATTTATGTTTTGGTTTTACATGTTTCGGCTTATTAGGCCATTCTCAAAAACTTATCACCACAACTATACCATCATAACACTCTTTTTTCACCTCAAATCATCACTTTATCTCTAACACTCCTTAAATTTACACTCTTAAATAAAAACACCATGCCATCACTGAAAAATAAATAAATAAATTCTTTATTTTTCAGCTGGCGTCATCGGCAACGACAATCCCATCGCTGCCCCTCACGACAACTTTACAGAATCTCAGGCAAGGAGTTTTGATGGTGAATTGAAAGGAGGAGGCTTCTACGTCCCAACATTAGACAAAGGCAAGGCATCTTCGACAAGTACGACCACATCTACTACTTCGACAACCACTGAGTCGTCGACTGAAGACGGGTTTACGGACTTTGAATCTGACTGGGATAAAGACAGTAAAGAGGTGTCTTACACTCCATCGCCGTCAACTGCTCCACCCATTGTGCCACCAACCACTGATTCGTCGATGTATTACGGTAAGACTATATATGAACCCTTTACATAACATATACATAGTAACCCAAGAATAGCTCCTAGATTGGTCAAATTCAGGTTCTAGAACTGCTTTATGGTTGAGTCTAGTAAGCGTGAAATGCTGCTTGTAGCTAACTACAGAACCTCCTGTAGTACAAAAGGGCCCACCCTACACATACTCCATCAGAACCATTAGGTCATGACCATTCTGAGAGTAATTACTCTCAGAATGACACTAGCAGTGCCACTTTAGAACAGTGTAGTTACTGCCAGGAGCTGTTTCCTACCATTCTGAGAGTAAATAGTCTCAGAATGGTTGTGGGTATGCTTACCTAAAACCTTGTTGCTTTCTAGAAGCTAATGCTTTTCCCACAGACCGTACCGACACCATTGATAAGTTGTTATCTCTACAGATATACAGTAAAGGATGGACTTTCCATCAGACTTATGAATGATCGTCGGCTAGCTTAATATGTGATCACTTTACACTTAAGTTACATTCACCAACTCCAGTCCATCCATCTGCCGCGAGCGGGAATCGAACTTAGACCTCCAGCATACCTATACCTATCCTCACACCTTCTTTTTCAGACTTATATATTTTCTTTTCAATTCAATCCTCAGACATTCCCTCCACATGTCCTGCACATCTCAACTTGTTCATTTTCATTCCAGTTACAACACTCATCTCTTTAACTCTAATTACCTCATTTCTTACTCTATCTCCCCACACATTCTTCTCAATGACCTCATTTCCACCGCAATGATTCTACGCTCATCCTTTTTTAACCACGACCAATGTCCATACCTATGTCTTGTTTATGATTTCTTACAAATAAATATAATTTTCTTAAAAACACAATTTAAGGCACAAATCAACAAAATGCGATAATTATATAAATTCAGGTATGTGTAGTATCTAGTAGTACATTATATACCTGTATCAAGGTCGTCTATATAAAAACATTATTTCCTTCTTAAAAACACGAAGCTATACTTAATAATCACTAAGGTGACCAATCTTCAGACATTAAAGAGCATTTTCTATATCTTGGCAGCTGGCGGACGTTAGCTGCAAGTGGGGTTGCCCTTTGGTAACCCTGATTGTCGAACCTTGTCATACGAGCTGTCAAAGGTCCGCAATATTCTCACATTGTGTCCAGTGGCGTAACTAGCATTAATGCCGCCAGGGGCGGACTCTAAAAATGCCGCCCCACCCGACCCCTAAAGAACCTATACAAGTACATACCCACCCATTGGTGTCAGCAGTTTTGAAGCTGGCGAGAGCAACTTAAATTTTAATATAGATATGGTATAATAAAGCACCTAAATAGCGCCGCAGGCGAATTAAATAAATACGAATTGAATAAAACTAAATGAAAATGAAGGTCATGTTGTAGTTTTGTTTACTTCCTTGAAATAAAAATATAAAAAAATAAGTACATATCACAAAAAAGATATAAAAAAAACATGAAAAAAGAGCGCCTCAGGCGAAATTTTTTGGACAAATGGGTGAAATGATGAACCTGGTTATCTTTGTGTAGTAGGTAACACATATGGTTACAGGTATTGGTATAGGGGAAGCGACCGTGCAAGAAGTAACGAAATTTTAGGCATAATATGTAAGATATCGAAAATCTAACTTTTTTGAGCACCTATAAATAATATGTACCTAAGACCCTAACAAGGTCAATTAGCGCCGCAGGCAAAAATTTTTATGAAAATTATTTATAATAATTTTAGAAAATTATGAGATTTTTTTTAACTTGTGTGTTTTATCAAGATGTTTTTATATGTTGTGCCATTTTGCCGCCCCCTGAAATGCGCCGCCCGGGGCGGACCGCCCCCCCCGCCCCCCCCTAGTTACGCTACTGATTGTGTCTTTTACAAGTAACCTACAACGCCGAAAATATTACAGAGCGGCGCTAGAGAAGTCATTTTAAAGGCAAGATAGTTTTGCGAGTTGGAAAATGAAAAAAATACTCCGATATTCCTTTTAAACCAAAAAACCTTTTAATCCAAAAAAAAAAAAGAAAAACGAAGTTGCCAGTTTATTCTATCAATCCAAAAAATGGCTATTTTTTTTAAACAACAGTTCTGAAATATAATTAAAAAGTGGCGAAAAAATGTAACCATATCTTATTATCACATCAAGCAACACTAAACCAAGTTTGCTTTGTGAGACTTCTGAAAAAAAGTGGCTTCGAGCTGGGGGGTAACTTTTGAAAATTTGATATTGATGTGGCTTGAAAACGAATAAACAGCGCCCCAGGCTTTTTATGATTCTGCTTCAAAAACGAGAAAAACTTTTTTTTTTTTTGCTGTTTGATTAAATTTGGTCACCTCAATAATCACAAATTATCTAAGTCTAAGTGAAGATACTTAACATAGTTAAGATTCATCTATAATAATATTCGGGAGATACAATCATCATATATTATTAAATACGTAAATACTTTTGTGTATACATATTTATACATATTGTATTAAGACGCCATCGCTTCTCACGCGAAGTAATAGTCCAAGAGCCCGCTGCTTAATTTATGACGTATCTGTTTTTTGATCGAAATGTGGTACAAATGATAGCTTACCAATAGGGTTTTACATCGCACTAGGGTTGCCTATCAAAATCTTGCCGCAACCCCCCCTGCCCCCCCCCCCCCCCCCCCCCGAAAAGGTCCCTCTTCGCGGTTTTTCGCATTTTATAGGAATGTGGTAAGAGATAGGAGAAAGTAGTCAATGACAAAAATTATCCTTGCTAAATTCTCTATAAAAAATGTTATGTCAATTTTTTCGTAGAACTAGCAGTTTACCCGCAATAGCCGGTCCAAAACCGAAATTCATTTAAAAAACTAAAAAAATGAATTTAAACTTAATTGGTTGAAAATTGATAAGAGCTACAGGAAAATAGTCCAAGAACGAGTTAATTACCATAGTCTTAGCTACAAAACAAGCTATAACTTATGTTCATACATCTAATAATTTCGGAGTTATTACAATAAAACTCAGCGGCGAAAATTCTTAAAATTTAGTTTTTCATAAAACAACCAGTGATATAGCGCCGCAGGCCAAAATTTTTTTTCCATAAAATGTTAGTAGTAATGGGTGGAAGAATGTGAAAGAAAAAAAATAAAACTTTTTTTTTTATTTTTTCAAAAAATATCCTGTTTTTTGACCGGCCATTACGGGTAAACTGCTAGTCCTATGAAAAAATTAACTTAGCATTTTTTGTAGAGAATTTAGCAAGGATTATTTTTGTCTTTGACTACTTTCTTCTATCTCTTACCATATTCCTACAACATGCGAAAAACCGCGAAGAGGGACCTTTTCGGGGGGGGCAAGGGGGGTTGCGGCAAGATTTTGATAGGCAACCCTAGTGCGATGTAAAAGCCTATTGGTAAGCTATCATTTGTACCACATTTCGATCAAAAAACAGATACGTCATAAATTATGCAGTGGGCTCTCGGACTATAATAACAAAACATACCATCCTTACCATTGGAGGGCAGGGGGGCGGGGTCCTCCTCCCCCCCCTAGAGATTTGAATAGTTATATATTTTTTCATACTAAATAATAAAACCTCACAAAAAATCACATTACTACCACACATTTTTTAATCATATCATAAATTTTCTAAAATTAGTATAAAAATCGATCAATTTCATAAAAAAATTGCCTGCGGTGCTATTTTTTATTACTTTTTTATGTACTTTTATGTTCATAGATATAGTGTGCAAAGTATTACATACATTTTCAAATGTACAAACCACATCCCGACCTTCTTCACTATGTCTTACAAAAAAAAATCGCTATTTACGTCTTTTTTATGCTACATCAATTTTCAAAATTTTTGTTGCGCCCCCTAACTCCGAGGCTGGCGACGCCCATGATCCATACCATAATGGCATTTCCCACATTGTGGAGTAAACAGCTTTAGGTGTACAACCTAATCTAACCAAGCTGTCAAATTATGTAAAATATATGAAATTAGTCAAATTGGTTATGAGTCGAATTAACTATTAGTCGAATTGATCGTTAGACAAATTAGTATTAGTCCCATTAGCTATTAGTAGGGACTGGAAAATTTCGCGATCGCGATAAAACGAATTTATTCGCGAATTTTGTATTTTTTACGCGAATAACGCGAATTTCGTGTTATTTACATATATAACGCGAATTTTAGCATTTTTTATATAGCCCAGGAAATTTAGCTTTGTAGCGTAGATAATTGTCGGAAAGCTGGAAACTGTTTTAATCCCTTCATTAACATCCAAAGAAGGTTTCTTGAAGTTTGCACCAATTTTCCGCTTGTGCTAAGTACAGGGTGACCCATAAACCGAAAAAATTATGTACTTTTTTCAGTTTTTCAGTAATAACTTCTAAGCTATGCTTTCTACGAAAATGGTGTCTGTTTATAAATTAAAGTACATAATATTCTGCGTCGTTTGAGCATAAATACTTCTTTGTACCTCAAACATTATTGTGATACAGACACTGCCAAGTACATATTAATTTTCGGAACAAATTGAAATATTCGTATTTTTCACTTTTGTTGTTGAATAACTCCCCAACTCAGGTATTTACGGTAATATTTTACTAAAAGTATTTAATTGTGGGTCAATTTTCTCTAACTTGTGATTAAAAGTTTAGACCTACGGCACACAGTTCAGGATGCACAGGTGTTTAAAGAGAGACGGGTGAAATAAAGAAATTTATTAAATGATAGATTTAGATATGTTAAAAGTAAGATAATTTAAATTTTACGATTTCATTTTATTAATGTACAGTTTTGTCAATTAAAATCTGATTTTTAATACTGTTACGCCACTGCCTAATATTTTATATCGAAAAGAGTATTTTTTTTACATTCATTGATTTTATTAAAATATCTCCTAAACGGTTAGTGTTAGGAAAAAATATTTATCTCACAATTTATCTAGAATAATTTCTCTATATTAAATTTGAAAAATAATTTATCTAATTTAAATACTAAGTGAGGTAGAATTGATTAAAAATGGTATATAAAAAATAAGTTCATACATGCCGTCACTTTTTGTTAAATTGCTTCGAAACCAAGCGGTGTAGCGTAAATCCAATAAATTTCATTTAAAGCTAAATAAATTTCCTATAAATTAAGTCTAATAAAATTAATTTGGGAGTGCCTCTACACAAAATCAACTTTGATCATCTAGTACTTTTTTATTACAACTCCCAAATTAATTTCATTATACTTAATTTATAGGAAATTTATTTAGCTTTAAATGCAATTTAATGGATTTACGCTACACCGCTTGGTTTCGAAGCAATTTAACAAAAAGTGACGGCATGTATGAACTTATTTTTTATATACCATTTTTAATCAATTCTACCTCGCTTAGTATTTAAATTAGATAAATTATTTTTCAAATTTAATATAGAGAAATTATTCTAGATAAATTGTGAGATAAATATTTTTTCCTAACACTTACCGTTTAGGAGATATTTTAATAAAATCAATGAATGTAAAAAAAATACTCTTTTCGATATAAAATATTAGGCAGTGGCGTAACAGTATTAAAAATCAGATTTTAATTGACACAACTATACATTAATAAAATGAAATCGTAAAATTTAAATTATCTTACTTTTAACATATCTAAATCTATCATTTAATAAATTTCTTTATTTCACCCGTCTCTCTTTAAACACCTGTGCATCCTGAACTGTGTGCCGTAGGTCTAAACTTTTAGTCACAAGTTAGAGAAAATTGACCCACAATTAAATACTTTTAGTAAAATATTACCGTAAATACCTGAGTTGGGGAGTTATTCAACAACAAAAGTGAAAAATACGAATATTTCAATTTGTTCCGAAAATTAATATGTACTTGACAGTGTCTGTATCACAATAATTTTTGAGGTAAAAAGAAGTATTTATGCTCAAACGACGCAGAATATTATGTACTTTAATTTATAAAAAGACACCATTTTCGTAGAAAGCATAGTTTAGAAGTTATTACTGAAAAACTGAAAAAAGTACATAATTTTTTCGGTTTATGGGTCACCCTGTACTTAGCACAAGCGGAAAATTGGTGCAAACTTCAAGAAACCTTATTTGCATGTTAATGAAGGGAATCAAATAGTTTCCAGCTTTCCGACAATTATCTACGCTATACCCCCTTTTTTAATGTTAAAACACCGGTCTAATAGGAATAACGCGAATTTTTGGCATATTTGACGCGAATTTCGACATTCATTTTGGAAACGTCGTAATTGAAACATTATCAAAAGCAATGTGGCTTTGAAAGTAAGAAGAAACACACTGAAAAAAAACTTAAAGAGGCGTTTTTTGTTTTTCTCAAATATGTTTATGTTTCATTTTATGGTTTTAGGGATGTTTGTATGAAATATTGTTCACGATCAAAATTTTTTTATAGTTTTGTATTAATAGATGCAAATTTGACCACTTTAATTACATAAATGTATGAAAAATAACACCACATTTTGCCAAAATTGTGAAAAATAACACCCCTTTTTGCAAAAAATAACACCACATTTCCGGAAAAATAACACCGATTTTTTCCGGTCCCTAGCTATTAGTCGAATTAGTTTTAGTCGAATTTACTGGACACCAAGATCCACAATTGACAGCAGGATATGGTGGAATGGGTGAACGTTGCCCTGGGCATAAAGTGATCACTTAAGCCAGCCAAAGCCGACTCGTAGGTGTAGGAACACCCATCCTGCTTCCTCCCCAAGGGAGTTCATAACGCTACATTGTGTGAATGAAGATGCCTCTCGTCTCTGTTGAGGAAAAACTGTAATGTATTTCCGTCTGTGCAATGCAGATAAATTCCGGATCCATACCCAAATCACAATTTACAAAAATCAAATGTCTCCCCACTAGAGTGACTTGCAGCATATCTTACATTTATCCATGTGTTAAGTCTTAGGACGATATCTTTAGTATTAGCTGAATAATCTTACTTTACCCGACGCAATGGTTGTCAGAATTGCAGACCTATTTGTCTACTGAAGTGGTAAAGTTGGCAGCACTGATTACCATGACCTACAGTGACCTAGCTGGGTCAGCCACCCATCCATCCATGTAATGGATACCTGCCTGCCTGTGGGTATGCCTGCCATTCTGAATGCTACATTAGAACTGTAATTAGTTAGGAACGCAGAATAGTTAGATATTATAACTTTAGTTTTTGCCGGTAGGTGGCTACCTAGAAACACGCAACTTAAATAGATCGAGAAACATAATAGCTTGAGTATTATATGTACTTCATTATTCGCGGTGGATGAGGAAAATTTTGTTCTGAATATACGCGGTAAAATAAAGTCAGGAGTCCCAAAATGATATTACGCTTCATTCCCGCGACGTTAAAAGGTTCAGAATCGCATGATCAGTGTTAAAAATAGCGCTTTTTTTTACTTTTTGGGGTTTTGTCATCCTGTCACCCCTCGTTCTATCAACATCCCCAAACCATCTTAATTTATTCACTTTTATTCTAGTCACAACCATGGGCGTCCCCAGTCTCGGAGCTAGGGGGGAGGGGGGGCAACAAGAATTTAAAAAATGATACAGCATGAAAAACGCGTGATAGCGCCGCAGGCGAACTTTTTTTGTGAGACATGGTGAAGAAGGTCTTGTGGTTTGATTTATTTGAAAATGTACATAGTAATTTTGACAATAATATGTATGAAAAATGTTTCTTATGAAACAATTGTATTTTGATGGATTTTTATACTAATTTTAGAAAATTTATAACAAGATGAGAAAATGTGTGGTAATAATGTGATTTATTGTGAGGTTTTATCATTTAGTTTAAAAATATATATATATTACTATTCCAATGTCTAGGGGGCAGCTGCCCCCCCCCTGCCCCCTTCTGACAACGCCCATGGGAAGCATATATCTCGATTAGGTCATACAGGTAATGTATTATGATGCATTATATTCAATAATTCTATATGCTATAGGTATGAATGAATGAATGAATAACCTTCAATGATTCATATATACAGGGCTCTTTATATATAAAATTTCTAATTATATTTCCGCATTCGTTTTCCAAATATTATGCAAGAGGTACTAGTATTTAAAGGTCTGCTGAAACGTACGAAAATATTAGCGAAATAGTGACTCACAATGCCCTCAGACCACAGGCTACAAACTCGAAAACGCAAACAACCTACGCATTGGCGTAAAAATAACGAATTTCCCCCCCAGCTCTACGATTTTATCTTGGCCAAGATCAACAGTTTTAGTCTTTGTAGCTTTTCCTAAGGGACCCCCCCCCCCCCCCCCTTTTTTCCTGGATAATCATGACTTCATTGTACCTTCAAAATACTGGGACACGTAAATACAGTCGAATGATTATTATTCATACATTTGTGCATAAAATTTTGTGTCAACGTTTGTCAACACAGGTTCTGATTGTCTAGAAGCCAACGCCGACGCAATAGCTGTTATGCATAGCATTATAACTGTTAATGAATATGTAATTCTTATTCTAAACAATGCACCTGAATGACTGGCGGAAAGACAATACATTTTTAAACACCAGCTGTGTACATTTTGGTGTGAATATTCTGAAATACTAATTAAGTAGCGGAGGTGGCGCGAGGTTGTGAGGCAAGACATGAGAGACTGTGGAGATTCCCCAGAGGACGCACAGGATAGAGCCGAGTGGTGGCGAAAGACAAGAATGGCAGACCCCACCATCATGTGGGAATAATAATTGCCCAGGGAGAGAGAGAGAGTAGACTCCCGCAATTCCGTGACACATCTAATTCCGTGATGACATCTTTGCATCCTTCTATGAAATTAACGAGCTCTCTGTGTAATTCTTATGACAATCACTAGATTCCCTAGATTTTAATTTTATATTATCAGTACAAAAATATATCTACGCGACTTTCAGGAATCGAGTTTCTGTCTTTAGGAAAAAAGGTCAGAGGTGTTTTTCACATTTTTTTTTTAGAAATCTATACAAGATATAAAAAACATTTCACGGTTATTCCCTAGATGAATGTTCAATGCATCTAACTTATTTTGTTCCAAAGCGTATTCAGTAACGGTTGTCGAGATATAAAGTCTCCCATTTTTAGAAATTTTTGGAATGTCGGTATGCATACTTTTAAGTACTTACGTATATTAAAATTATATAACAATGAAATACTTAATGGTTCCTACCTTATACAATATATGTACCAAAAATTTAAAATTCTCATCCATACCTACTAAAAACAGGTACAAGAGAATTATAGTTTAACATTTTTGCTAAGTATAGGTACTTATTATATTATAACTATATAACTAAACTATAAACCAAATTCACACGGTGCTAAATACTAGTACCTACCTAAATAGTGATGCAAATAACGTTTCGATGTCAATATTTATTTACCAAAACAATCCCCTCTCCGGCGTGATAACTTTTAGGTCTTTGCACCAAAGAATTTGTAGACATGTACATTCTTTGCCACCCTCCCCGAAAAGCAAAGAATTATTTAAAAAACGTTATTTTAAAACATTTATATGAACTATCTACCTCACTTCACCCATTTTTTTTCAAAAAATAATCCCAGCAATTTAATACCAATCTAGAACACGACATTTTTCAATCACCTTCACGAAAAGCGCCACAAATAGCGCCGCAGGCAAATATTTTTATGAAACTAATGGATTTTCACACTAATTTTAGAAAATTTACGGTATGATGAAATAATATGTGGTAATAATATGATTTTTTGTGAGGTTCTATGATTTAGTATGAAAAAATATATACCTATTCAAATCTTTAGGGGCGGCTGCCCCCCCCCCCCCTGACGACTCTTATATGATATCTTATATTATGTCGATGTCATAAAGACCTTAATATTTGGCATCACTATTGGATGAGCCGAAACGATCGCAATATATAGATAAAGATATTCACAGTACCTAATAATGGTATAGTGATTATAATAGTACCTAATGTGATTCTCACACAGAGTGCAGGCCTGCGTAGCGCCTTCCAATATTAGTATTTATAATTGTTACCCAGAAACTATTGTTTTCTTCACAATAACATGCTAACGTTGATTGTGTATGCGGCGAAATTATCAACACATTTTGCGCCTGAACATAAAATATATACATGATTTTATAATATGATAAACAGACAGGGATTTTTCCACTGTGAAAATTCTAAAATATCGTTTGGTTACATTGAAGGACTCCCACGGGCTTAAGGCCCTCCGCATCTCCGGGTAGCACAGGCGCATATAGCGTCCTCTTAACCCGCATTTCTTGTCAGTTTGGTTACGTCCACTTTTTGACGAAATTGGGGTAAATATAATAAAATGTCGTAAAAACATTATTATTTTGTCCAAATGAGTTATTTTTGAGATACAGCCTTGTTCGAATAAATAGTACCTAAGTATGTCATTTGCACTAAGTATGTTTATTCATGCCAAAAAGTTTTATGTCAAATACAATAATTCGACATAAACTAGAAAAAAACATTTTGTGTAAATATATTGTATGTCCGGACCTGCAATATTTTGCATAAAATTAAAATCTTTGATTTTCATTCCTCTCTCAAAACTTATTTTCTATAAACTGATATTATCAAAACTTAGAAAACTGGACATCAATATCTGTGCCGACTGCCGTGGATCTAATCCATGGAATGTATGCTTTTTTATGTCTCTAAAAAGCTTTCCGAGATGTAACTTTTTAAATACCAATATTCTATCCGTAAGACTAAGTTGATTTTTGATTTTCGCGGATGATACGAAGATATTTAGTAGGGTGAGGGGTCCGGAGGATGCATTGGAGCTCCAGCGTGACCTGGACCGCTTGTCTGACTATTGCATAAAAAATCAGCTTTACTTGAATGCTTCAAAGTGTTGTTCCATTTCCTTCACCAGGGCCCTTCGACCGATGAGTTTCGATTACTCCATTAATGGTCAGATGTTGGCCAGGCGTGAGGAGGTGCGGGACTTGGGTGTCGTCATGGATAGAAAGATGCTTTTTAGGTCTCATGTTGATAACATTATTGATAAGGCCTATAGAATGTTGGGATTTATCCTTAGAGTTTGTAGACCATTCAAGTCTCCAATAACATTGAAGGTGCTCTATTATGCATTCGTGAGGAGTCAATTGGAGTTTTCGTCCGTGGTCTGGAATCCACAGTATGTCACGTATATTGACAGGTTGGAGGCTTTGCAAAGAAGGTTCGTGCGTTGTCTGAATCGTTTGAGTGACCAACCATTTGACGACTATAAATTGGCAATTCGCCATCATGGAATTCCCTCACTTGAAAACCGAAGGACACAATGTGACATGATGTATCTCTATAAACTTATCAATAACATGGTTGATTCTCCGGAGTTGTTGGCAAAGTTATTATTTCATTGTCCATCGCGTAATACCCGTTTGAGCCATCTGTTTCGTCTTCCGCTGTGCTCTACTAATTATGTCCAGAGTTCGTATGTGCAGCGTACATGCTCCTTATATAATACATTCTTCCGAGGTCTGGACATGTTTGTTATGAGTAAGGATGCGTACAGAGCTGGCATAATTAAAGCGCTGGTTTCGTCGGTGCCACCCTGATGATGATGATGTGTGTGTGTGTGTGTGTGTGTGTGTGTGTGTGTGTGTGTGTGTGTGTGTGTGTGTGTGTGTGTGTGTGTGTGTGTGTGTGTGTGTGTGTGTGTGTGTGTGTGTGTGTGTGTGTGTGTGTGTGTGTGTGTGTGTGTGTGTGCGTATGTGTGTGTGTGTGTGTGTGTGTGTGTGTGTGTGTGTGTGTGTGTTTGTGTGTTTGTATGTGTGTATGGAGTATACTTATTTATATATTGCACGACTCTTTAACTTAATTTATTATTTATTGTTCATTGTTATTATTTATTCATCTATTTATTTATAATTTTATTCATTCAGTTATATATTTTATTTTATTTATTTAGGAATATATATTTATTCATTTTCTTATTTATTTTGTTTGTTTGATTATTTATTTCATTTGTTATTTATTAATATTTATATAATGTTTCTTTGTCTGATGTTTTGTTTTTTCTGATTGCATGCTGATCTCTCCATATATTATATTGTTCATTATTGTTCTTGCATGCATGTCAAATATGTATAAATTGGTAATTTTTGAGCCTTTACTGGTCCACTTGTTGTTAATGTTCTACTGTATATGATTTTTGTGAGACTGTCTGTGCTTTAGAAAATAAAATAAAATAAAATAAAAAAATAATTAAATCAAATAGATGAAAAAAAACGGTATTGTTAGGTATTTCTTACGTACATATGTTTAGAAGTATTTATACGATTTTATAAGGTGGCTCATGTCAGTTCGGCGCATTTATTTACAAAGTAGTTAATCCATTATGTTATTGTAATACCTTATTCCCAACACTAGTACAAGAGTTATGTCGATTATATAAATTATTATAATAATCATGTTATGTCATCCAGATTCCATTCCGAGAGTAAACATAACATTATTAGATAACTACCCACTCAAGTTATATGTTCCTCAATCATATAACAGGCAGTTATATCTCAGCAGATACACAGCAAAGGATGGACCTTCCATGAGGCTTATGACTGATCGTCGGCTGGCTTAATGTGATCACTTTACACTTATGTAACATTCACCAATTCCAGTCCATCCGTCTCACAAAAATATAAAATTGTGATTTTCAAAATAATCTCTTATTACAGGCCTTTATCGCGTCCCCGCGGAATAGACAGAGAGAACACACACTCCCTGCTTCCGTCACATTCATGGAATTTGTCATGCAATTTGTCATACACGCTCTCCGCTCTCCGACACAGTGGATAGAATAGTGGACAGGCTGGCAGTCGGGTTCAATTCCCGGACGCGGAAAATTGATGGACTGGAATTGATAAATGTTACTTTAGTGTAAAGTGACCACATTAAGCCAGTCAACGATCAGTCATTAGCCTGATGCAAAGTCTATCCCTTGCCGTATATCTCTTGAAAAAACTATTTTATTATTAAGATTTGCTTACATTTCTTTGCGACTTTCAAATATATTTTTGGAATGTTTTTTTTTTAAATCTTCGTTTTTCGGATTGTCAGAGTAAACTAGCAACATTATTTTTCAAACCTGTAACGGCGGCAGCTCGAGATACTCAGTCAAAAGCCTGATGGAAAGCCCAATGCCCATCTTTTGCTGTATATCTGTTGAGATAACCACTTATCAGTTGATAAATATTTGATTTGAGATATACCTAAATTATTTTAGGTAATGAACTGGATTTATCTGCATTGCACAGACGGAAATACATTACAGTTTTTCCTCACCAGAGACGAGAGGCATCTTCCCAAGGGAGTTCACATAACGCTACATTATGTGAATGAAGATGCCTCTCGTCCCTGTTGAGGAAAAACTGTAATGATAAATTTAAGATAAATAAAAAAAAAACATTTGAATTATAGATTTAATATTCGATATTTAGATCAACGTTGTTTGTTTTTTTCAATTGATCATCAGTTGACGAGTAATTAAGTGAAGACCGGAAGTCGGATGCATGATGCATGTGATGGACATATGCAATGCATGCAATCATAATAAAACAGATACAATCAGAATGAAAGGCAATTATACTATCATTCAATTTAACTATTAACATAATGGACAATTATATTTATCTCGTTTTTATGACAAAAAAACATAGTTTATTTGACACGTGAGTGCAATAATTGTAGTGGTCGGTAGCCTGGTTGGTAACGCGCTCGACTGTTAATCCAGTGGGCGCGGGTTCGATCCCCGATTCCGACCTACTTCAACTAACGAGACATTTGAAGCTTAATCTCTATACTGATATCTTTATAAAATTATGTTGTCATTGACGCAATATAGTTCTGGACAACTTACATCCAGACCTGATGCATCGAACTAATCTACACCTTTTTTATAATTATTTTGTTTTGTCACCATGTAATTATTGTTTCCATTATTTTCTTGCTGTAACTGTTTATAAGTTTGCAATGTATAAATTTTGTTCAATATGTAAACCTGACGATTCCAAGTGCCTTAAATAAGGCCTACGGATGATTTAAAACCAATAAACCAATACTGTGAAGTGTACAAAGATGTATTTGGGTTTATTTCGATAAAACCAGATTCATTTATCATAAAAAAACACGGATTCATAAGAAATGAACATGCGAAAAATTGTGTCAGGAAAAGTAAGATAACTCAGCTAATACTAAAGTTATCATCCTTAACACATGGATAAATGTAAGATATGCTGCAAGTCACTCTAGTGGGGAGAACATTTCATGTCTGTAAATTTTCTAGATAAAAAGTAATTGCAAAGTTACCTCTACTGAAACTTGAGATTATTCCAGTAGTTTGTTAGATGTAATGCTGTAATTTGGTTGATAAAATTTTTAATGTAAGACCCAGTGACTCTAGCGGATATTTTTTTGTTATTCAGTCCCTTTTGGATACAATTAAGCTAAAATTCGGAGTACTTACTCAAAAACTTTTTTTTCTTTTTTTACAGTACCCAAAGCCGTGGAAGGCGAACTGAAGATTGAAAATGGGCAATGGAATGAACAGTTAGCTGATCCAGAATCCGAGGAATTCAAAATTATGGCTGCTGCACTGGAGAAAGAACTCAAAGAGACCATATTCGATTATCAAACTTTGAATTTCGGCGGGAACAACATCACCATCAAAGTGATTGGCTTAGAGTAAGTATAAGAAAATATGTGTCGAAAATATAGGAGTGAGAAGTGCAGATATATTAGACATTTTCCTGTCTCATTCCCACTCACGTAAAATCATAGAAAAAAAATCATGTCATAGAAATCTATCAATCTATCAATTCTCTACACAGAATCTGAGAAACTGATTTTCTGTTCTTTCTTTTTCAGGAAAGGTTCAGTCATCGTCAAATACAGAATCGTCTGGGAGGAAAAACCTGGAATCAGAGGAGCTCCTGACCCGATCAATGAAGACAGTCTGAAGGATAAGGTCACAAGACAGATCCATGCCAACTTTGGATACTTGGGAGATCACAAGGTCGACATGAATTCCATCACAGCTTCCAGAGTCTTGAACAAGTGTCAGTTCAACAAGAACGGTTGCCAATTCGATTGTGTATTTGATAAAGCTACGATGGATTTCGCTTGTACGTGTCCACCATACTTGAAACTGCACCCAGAAGGAAAAGTCTGCATCACTGAGTCGGAGCCTGAGCCTGCCCCTGAACCAAAGTCTGAACCAACAGCCGAACCTACGAGTGAACCGTCAGCAGAGCCAGAACCGGAGCCGAAATCCGAGCCAGCTGCAGAACCTAGTGCCGAACCAACTGCTGAACCTACATCTGAACCAGCTGCCGAACCTGAACCAAAATCAGAACCTGCTGCTGAGCCCGCTGCCGAACCAACCGCAGAACCATCTTCTGAACCGGCTGCAGAACCGACCGCAGAACCAGAGCCTGAGCCTGAACCAAAGTCAGAACCCGCCGCAGAACCATCCGCTGAACCTACAGCCGAACCCACGGCAGAGCCTTCAGCAGAACCAAAGGAAGTGATTCTCGAAGTTAAATCAGTATCGAAATCTGAATCTTCTGCTGAACCAGCGGCTGAACCTACCGCTGAACCGGCACCTGAACCGGCAGCCGAACCAACTGCTGAGCCAGCAGCCGAACCCGAACCTAGCTCAGATATTAAACCGGTAGGGGAGCACACGTCCGAAGCGGAACCCACATCCGAACCATCAGCAGAACCTGCTCCAGTTTCAACAGATGAACATGAAAATACAGCCAATGAACCACGAGTGTTAACAGTGATGGTCCACCCGGAGACAACAGTTGAAACGATTACAGAAAAATCTGGAGAAGTATCTCCTGTACCTGAACCAGGTGTAACGACCATTAAAGATACTGAAAACTCACCAACACCAGAACCTGTGAATTCGTCAGCTGAGAAAACTTCGACAGAAAATACGTCACACCATTCCAGTGCTGAATCAGAAATGACAACTAAACCTGATGATCCAAAATCTATTGAAGCAGTAATTGTTCAAAATGCTATCGAAAAGGCGAAGGCTGAAAATGTGACTGATGATAGTGAGACCTCAATGTCAGTCCTGCCGCTACACAAAATGCCTGAAGAGAAAATGGACGACGAGAACCACATGAATGAAACTCAACATGAAATCAAGGAGACAATAGAATCTACAACGATGACTCACCCTATGCTCGCTCTCCCAGAAGACACTTACGATGAAAAACTTCAATCTCAAGGCAGATTCTTCAGCGAAGACGAAACAGCAGGCATAGACCATTCAAACATCCATCCAGGTTTCCTACCAGAACACATTCACTCTGAACCAATTTTGCCGGAAGCGGAATACACTGTTACCGAGAATGATAATATTCTTGACGCTTTTACACCAGAAATGCGTAAAACTACAACAGAAACTAATGATTACGTAATCAAACATGTTACGAACGGTTCAAGTGAAGTTACAGTATCAGTTTCTAAGCCAGCACCAGTTTGGGAAGTAAATGAATCTGAGGATAAGATCGTCAATTCTCAACGAGACAACCGCGTCATCTTTTCAAGTATTCCTCTGAATACGACTACAGTTATGCGTAGCGAAAATGTAGAAAACGCGACAAATCCTACAGTGTTGGCTGTCCCTGATAATACAGTATTTTCAAATCCACCCAGCGTGACAGCTGACGATGTCGAAACGACTACAATGAATATGGAGAAAATCGCAAAGAACTTAGATGAATCTGATGACAGTGGAGAAATCAGTCTCAAAAACGATGTAGATGACTGGCTTTCGCAATCAGACTCAGAGGATAAAACAATTCTGCCCTTATTGAAAAGTGTAGACGGACCTACAGTCGCTACTAGTCACGTGTATGAAGTCAGTGAAGCTGTGAATGAGAATCCGATATACACCACACAGAATATTCTGTTTGCTAAAGAAAAAAATAGTACCAATTCTGAAGAAAAAAGTATGAATGAAACAGAAATTACTGCACGTGTAGATTCGGCAGAAAAGGTAGCAGAAAATGAGACATCATCTAACTCGTCGATGGCGACAGCTGATGATTCAAAGACAGGAGTTATGTCTGAAGAAGAAGCAAACCATTCAACTTCGACAACCACTGAGGCTGAAGCGAATTCCACAGATTCAGAATCAACAACAATGATGCCAACAATTCACAATGTGACTGAACATAATTCAGACAACGCAACTGAACATGAAATGTTACACGAAATCGTAGACCCTGCGGTAGTTTCGAATTCTACAAGCAATGCTACGGAAAGCGAATTAGAATCATTGAAAAAGAACGCGCCAAGGTTGGATGACGACGAACAATACATGAAGAATCCTCAAGATAATGCTACAGAACAAAGCGAAAAGATATTCCCAACAATAACCACTGAAGCCAGCCCTGAATCTGATGAGGAACTTTCGGTAGCTCCTCTTAAGAAATCTGCAAGAGTCAATGATGAAGTTGTTGGTCCTTCTATGGAGAATGTTACGATGGAGAATGTGAAAGAAATTTTAGAATCAAACTCAACGCAGAAGAAACTTTTGTTGGAAGACGATGAGGACTTGATAGCTTCGTCGACAGAAATTACAAAGTCTGATGATGTCGCGAACGCTAAAGATGTCGACACTATGATGAGTGATTCTACAGAAAAATCCGCAACAGAAAACAACATGACGACTACAGAAAATACCATGAAAGATCCCGTGACAGATTCAATAGAAACTACAACAAAACTGGTTGATATTGTCATGCAAAATTCACCGGTTCCCGAGTCTAAGACGGAAGATAACGTAAACGAAACAGTTATTCCTCTTCACCCAAAAATGCTTGAATCAAATGATTCATCCGAAAAAGTCATACCAATCCATCACGGAGACATGAATGAAACAAACGATTCAAGTGAAAGAGTCATACCACTACACCCAGAAGAAATGACTAATAGAAACGATTCTTCTGAAAGGGTCATACCACTACACCCAGAAGAAATGACTAATAAAAGCGATTCTTCTGAAAAGGTCATACCTCTACATCCAGAAATGACCGAATCTACATCAGAATCCGTAACTACGATTAAAGAAATGGAAAATGCGACAACCCCTGATCCAACCACGAAAGGAGTTACTTTTGTTGATGTTACCGAAGAACCAAAGACGAAAGACGAAATTGGTAATGTTCTTGAAGAAAAAGATCCAAATATAGCGGATGACCAACTGAACGATATAAGCGAGAATGAAACACTAGGTGATGGACCAAGTCTAGGGGTCATACCGCTGAATAAACCTAAGAAAATCTTAGAAAAGAAGCGAGACAAAGACTTGTATTATAAGAGTAATGAGAAGTATGAAAAAGAAGGAGGGATTAATAAGATAAGTGGAGAGAAGATCACTAAGCAGAGTCTGGAAAGGGACAGCAACCAAGAAACCACTACCGCGGTTCATTTTTTAGCGAATAGCCCCCTGACGAATCAGACCCACAATTCTGATTCCAAAGAGGGGGCAAACCTTCAAATAATTCCTTCCATCCGAAACGTAGACGTCGTGTTTTACTCCAAATGCGCGGCAGGGCAGTTCCAGTGCAAGAACGGAACTTCGATTCGCGACGGAAGTTATTGTGTTGCCTTATCTGATAGATGCGATTCTAATAAAGACTGTACTGATGGATCCGACGAAGATGGCTGTGAAGTGGAAGATTGTCCAGGAAATTTCAAGTGCAAGAATGGACAATGTTTGAAAAGGCACTTAGTGTGCAACGGTATTTTGGACTGTGATGACAATAGCGATGAAGAGAACTGTGGTGAGTAATTTTTTTGAGACTTGTACCTATACATACACCCAGTTGTTCCAGGCTTTTCTCTCCTGGGCCAACTCCGTTGCCTGTTCCCATGTCATTCCACCCTGGCGCAGCTCTGATTTGTACACTGTACAGCCTCTGGATGGTCATTGCAGTCCTGCCCAGACGTCTGTTGCCTACAGGGCGATATTGGAGACAGCTGTTGTTAATGCTATCAGCGGGCATACGTAGAATGTACCTATACACAAACCCAAATACTTTCTTTCACACTTTACTCTGTGCCCAAAACCTATAGGTTTCATTAAGTCCAGAACCTATAAGACCACGAACCACAGAACTACGACCTATAAGAGCTACTGTACTTCCTTTACTCTGCCTATATGGTAACTATCCAGAGTCCCTCCAGTCCCAGATCTCTCACAAAGTCCAGGACTTGGATGGAGTCACAGACTGGTTTCAAGCCTTTATTATTCTCCAAACTTTTAATCCCTTCTTCTTCTTCACCAGCCTTGGTTCCTCCACTGCTGGATATAGGCCTCTTCTACTTGTTTCCAGTCTTTTCTATCCCTCGACTTTCTGACCCCCTGCCTACCCGAGGTCACGTCTTCCGCCCATCTTTTCTGAGGCCTCCCGACACCTCTTCTGTTTTCCCATAGCCTCCACATTACGAGTCTGGGTGTCCATCTATTTTCATCTTATCTTGCTATAATGTGCCCTACCCATTGCCATTTATGTCTTGCAGTACGATCCATGACGTCGACGACAATTCCTTAACTCTCTAGTTTTGCTGCATTGCTTTCTAGTTTTGAGACCATTCAGATCTGCGGCTTATTTATCAATAATCTTTATTTTCAGATGAGTGGAAATGTATATTTGATGAACTGTCTTGTGGAGGAGACTCTAAGCGCTGCATTCCCGCACCTTGGCGCTGCGATGGCAGAATCCACTGTCCTTCAGGGTCTGATGAGGCTGGATGTCAGTCCTCGGATGCTGTCTGCACCAACGGACAGTTCCACTGTGCAGAGTCCAGGATGTGCATACCTCAAGGGTGGAGGTGCGATGGAAAAGTGGATTGCATGGGAGGGGATGATGAACGATTTTGTGGTAAGTCTTTTAAAGACATTGAAAAAAAAGCATCTGGGCTTGCATACACAAACCCAAATACTTTCCTGCAAACTTTGCACCATCCTGTATCGCAAAGTGTGGAATACATCGCCAGCGCCGAGGTTCGAGCCTGGCACCTCCCGTTTGAAAGACTGCCACCTGAACCAACTGCGCCAACCACGTACTCGAAGAAATAATGTTTTCAGTGTACATTAAGCTATGATTTTTTGCTCTTTCAGATTGCGGACTGGACGAATTCAAATGCAAAACCGGAGGAGGCTGCATTCCCAAGAACCAAATATGCGACGGAGAAGAACAGTGTCCAGACTTATCCGACGAATGGGACTGCATCAGACTGTCCAACACCAACTCTAGTCAGCCGCAAACTGGAGAAACCACACAAGACGGAAGCAATATTCTTAAAATAAGGAAAAACTCTGAAACGTGGATGCCAGTTTGTCATTCAAATTCATCCACGGACACTCTGAATCGCGTGTGTGAATATTTAGGTTACGCCGGACTCAGTGACGTGAAATATATTCGAGCTACGGCGCAAGATACGTTTGTGACCTTTAAGAACAATAATTCTTCTGAACTTAATGTGTTGTTTGATGCAGAACTAACGAATTCATGTGAATCTGGACTTGTTGTTTCGTTGACTTGTGAAGAATTCGGTGAGTTTTTAATTTATTTGTAAGCCTTTCTTGAATTCCCTTTAGCATCACATCAAATCCACTTTTTACAAGCCCGCCTATTACACTCATGCCCAATCCCACCAACTACCACCTAGGAAGCAGACCCCTAAGGAATTTCCATACAAAAACACAGATAATTTGAGTGATTTTATAATGATGGACAACAGAGGGAGCAATAAATCCATACAAAATACAACATGCAGCTCTACTTAGTTAGGTGCCCAAATATCTCCATCCAGAATCTCCCCCACTTAAGTAGCTGCATGTTGTATTTTGTGTGGATTTATTGCTCCCTCTGTTGTCCATCATTATAAAATCACTCAAATTATCTGTGTTTTTGTATGGAAATTCCTTAGGGGTCTGCTTCCTAGGTGGTAGTTGGTGGGATTGGGCATGTATCTTATACTTCAGCCCGAAAACCTAATTCTGCAATCAATAAATCAATTCCATTCCGGGATCCGCATCCCTTGCAGGGGTAGGTAGACAAAACAAATATTATTATTAATTTTGGGCAAGCAGCCTAGGCTATGGGCCCAAATCAATGTCTGTGCCATCCGTCGTTCTGAGAATGTCATCCAATCTGTTTTTAACCCTTTCGTAGGCCGTGGGAAGAGGGTTTCCCAGCGGATACAAAGTACAAAAAAAATCATTAGAAATCGGAATACACGTATTAGATTTGGAATGATCTCTCTTGAAACATTAGAGAAACACTTTTTATAAAAAAATTGTTTTGCCGACACTCTGATGCCTTGTTATTAAGCGGGAAAACTGACATTTGACAAATTTCATGTCTCGCTGCTTAGCTTTTGCTGTGGTTTTTCAATATTTCTAATTTATTTCTAGTTTTTTGCTTTTTCTAAGCTCTAAGTGTCACTTATTTTACCAAAACAACATATATACATTAATTTAAAAGCATAAAAAATTTTTCGAAAATCCATAAAAAATTGTATTTTTCTATAGGAAAATTCATTTTTTATGCCAGCAAAAGTTCCGTGGGAAGCATACTTCCCACCTTGTGTATCTTGTAAACCAATGACCGAATCTTTTTATTTCTTTTTTTAATTTCATTAAATAAGTTAAACTGAGCTTATCACACACAATAATTACAGATAACACTGCTCAAAAAATTTGCCCACGAAAGGGTTAAAAATGTTCACTGATGGTGCTTGTATCACATTTTGGGGTAAACGGTTTCACATATTCACTCAATTGCAAATAAAGTTCTTTCTTGGATTACTGTGAAACCGTCCCTTGGTGAGCTTCATAGAATGTCCTCTCAAATGGGTATTGGTATTCAGGGTGTAGATGGAGCTGATATTGGGAACGACATAGTAGCCATTCATAATCTTATACGTCTCGATAAGGTCACCTCTAGATCGTCTGGCTTTTGTCTCCTTACACACACTGCACGCCTCTGTCACATTAATGCAATTCGTCATACACGCTCTGCGATTTCTTTTACTTAAAACACATCCATCCTTACGGTCTACGTAGTTAAGCCATGTGATTCTTAGACAGCCGTTCTTCCTTACACCTCTCCTCTTCTCGGGTAAATTTTCTTTATTATCCTCTGATCATTCATCCTCTCTACATGTCCCAATCATCTCAACTGTCATTCTAGTTACAATATCCGTTTTACATTCATTGAACTTCCAAAATTACACATTTGACGGCAGAATGGATGGAAGAACTTAACAGTGTATGGATTTCTTTGCATAAACTTTTTTAATGTTAAATTTTTTCAGTATGCGGTTCGCATTTGCAAGCAGACATGGCTTCTGGTCGCGTCGTTGGAGGGGACCACTCAGACGAAGCCCAATGGCCAAGCGTCGCTCTCGTATACAACAGCATCCTCAACATCGCCTGCACAGCAAGCGTTATCACTCCAAGTTGGCTATTAGCAAGCAGGACTTGTATACTCGGAGATCTGCACAGCGATCCAAGTCTGGAACAAGACCGTATGTTAGGATGGAGTGTCCACATCGGCAAAACGACATTCAATCCTGAGGAAGATTTTAATAATGGGACCTATGTTCCGAAACGGATTATACCGTACAGTGGGGTAAGTTTTGCAATATTTTTTTAGCAGAAAACCACCTAGTGGGGTAGATGACAACCACAGGGTTTCAACTCCAGATGCTAAAATGTTGCGTCCACTTCTCAAGAGATGGCATTAGCATAGAAAATTTTTCGCAATACATAACAATTATTTCGGTAACATTTAAAGCGAGACAATGATATTGCGTGCAAACGTGAAAGAGAATTATCATGATGTTGGTTCCACGAATTGCTGAACATCCAATCGATTTGGTCATTTTTGTCAATTCCGTCTTCTTCTTCTTCATTGGCCTTCTTCCCCCCACTGCTAAATATAGGCCTCTTCCAACTGTTTCCACTCGTCTCTGTTCTGACCCTTCCACATCCAGGTTCCTCCAGCGATTTGGACAATGTCGACAGTCCATCTCTTTGGTGGCCTTCCGACACTCTTTCTATCTGTCCAAGGCCTCCACTTCGATACTGCCCATCTGGTGTCACCCTGCCTGACAATTCTCTCACCTCCTTTAAAACCAACTACAATTATTATTATTAATTTTGTTTTTAAACCCATTGTCTTATTATTCTTCCAGATGAAATACAACCAAGTAATGTACAACAATGACCTGATTGGCATAAAGCTGGACAAATCCATAACGTTGAATGGAACATCTGATGCCATATGTGTAGCTGATAGAGATGTTGATGAGAAGCAGTTGTGTATGACTGCTGGGTGGGGAGTCTACCAAACAAATGGTAAGATTATTTTTGAAAATCACAATTTTATATTTTTGTGAGAAACTTGTAGGTAAGTACATGAAATTGGCATAATCTGTCTACCGCCATCTACCCTGATATTGTCTAAGACTTCAGGGAAGCATAAAAATGGTTGGAGCGTACACTATAATACCAAAAAAAATAATCTCAACAGAGGGCCGTGTACAATATATACACGTTTCACCTCGACTCATCCACCAGCCTTCATAGCATAGCGGTAGAATACTGGCTTATCAGGTTAGAGGTCTGAGTTTGATTCCCGGCCGCGGCAGATGGATAGACAGGAATTGGTGAATGTTACTTAAGTGTACAGTGATCACATTAAGCCAGCCGACGATCGGTCATAAGCCTCATGGAAGGTCCATCCTTTGCTGTCTATCTGTTGTGATATAACTACTTGTCAACCTGGTGACTTTCATTTTAGTCACGACATCCATTTTAAACTCACATGCCAAAATTACTTTTATGAATTATTGAAACAACGTGTTAAATTCCTTGCAGTCTCCACATCCAGGGAGTTCCGTCTCAACTACCTCCCCCTACCTGTGATGGACAGACAGGAGTGCAACTCCACCAGACATTACAATGGCCTCATACGAGAGGAACACATCTGTGCTGGATATACGGACGGCGAGAAAGCTCCGTGCTACGTAAGTCACAAGGCATTTCGTGCGCCAGCTATTTTTCTATATAAATCCTTTTAATGTTCTATTACTTTCACATAAGTCCTTTTAATGTTCTATTACTTTCAGGTAAGGTTTTTAAATGCTCTATTAGTCTATTACTTTCAAATAGGACCTTTGAATGTTCTATTACTTTCACAAAAGTCATTTCAATGTTCTATTACTTTCACATAAATCCTTTTAATGTTCTATTACTTTCACATAAATCCTATTAATTTTCTTATCTTTATTACTTTTATATAAATCCTTCAAATGTTCTATTACTTTCACATAAATCCTTTTAATGTTCTATTACTTTCACATAAGTCTTTTTAAAGTTCTATTACTTTCAGGTAAGGTTTTTAAATGCTCTATTAGTCTATTACTTTCAAATAGGACCTTTGAATGTTCTATTACTTTAACATAAGTCCTTTTAATGTTCTATTACTTTCACGTAAATCCTTTTAATGCTCTATTACTTTCATGTAAATTCTTTTAAAATCCTATTACTTTTACATAAATCCTATTAATGTTCTATTACTTTTACACAAATCTTTTCAATCTTCTATTACTCCCACATTTTGCTATTGAAAAAGTGTACTTTTATATCAAAATTACATTATCGTTTCTCATTTTCCAGAATGACGAAGGTGCTCCATTGATGTGTTTCAATGACGCAGACAGCAAATGGGAACTCCACGGCTTACTGAGTTACCACAGCGACTGCGGAAGAACTCGTCATCCTCCGGTATTCACGTCTCTGACCGACAAACCTGTGTCCGAGTGGCTGCGAGGAATTGTACCGTCATTACGATTAGTGTGACGAAACCAAGTCATGACGAAGTTGAAACGAAATGCAAACAAACGAAAACGTCATAATTTATAAATACCGGAGATCAACAAAATTCGATATTTATAATAAACATCGGATATATATCATGATATTATCAGTGGTATTTATCTGATATATATCATATGAATCCATGATATGTCAGTAATAATTAGCAATGATATATATCGTGATATAAATCATGATACTTATCAACGATATATTATATCGGTGATATTTATATCAACAAAATAGGTACATCAGTGATATATATCTATGAACCCTGATTAAAACGAAAATATTATGATGAATAAAATTTAGACTACAAATTGTCAATTGAGAATAACAAAGTTTTAACTAACTATTTATGAAATTTTGTCAAAAACCATCTCTTTCTGACAGACTGTACGTCCAACATATCAAAACGTGATGACGTCATTCCGACAAATGTGTTAAAATACAATTTTAGACTGAATCTTCAATCCGTCCCTCAATAATTCATATAAATATTATGAAGAACTGATATAAATGGTTGTTATTAGAACATTTTTGACGAAATCGTGGCTCAATTTCGAGGTTATAAGTAATATTAAAGGTTCGGTTAGACGAGCAATTTTTCTTAACTAAATACCAAACCAATGCCCTCTTAAAATTCTAAATTCGGGTTATAGGACCTCGATAATTAAAGAGTCTGCCTAAAATTTTACAAAATTAAATTGTGCTATGTGAAAAACAATAATATTTGGGTGTGATTTTTAATTTTTTGTTGATTTTTTACATAAAAATCTAATAAGTACTTATTATTATCAATTGAGAATGTTGACGAAAACCGTCAAACATTTTAAGTCTTGAAATCGGGGTGACCTACTGTGTACTCCTGTCAATGCATTAGTCCGTTAGTTTGTTTATTAAGCACTATTTTTTAAAATGCTAAATAGGGTTTTTAGAACTGAGTGAAAAATCTTTTTATGACCTAACAAACTATCGAACCAATGCAACGTAGTCTTCTCTTAAAGTCGTGATGAACAATGAAATGTAATTTCATTTATATATTTCATACAATTAATTGTAAATAATGTTAAAAATCTATTGTTATAATTTTAATATCCGAATCATGTAATGATTAGGTATATGATATTACTTACATATATATATTTTACTAAGCAATTATTGGTCTGTACTTATAAAACAGCGTTCTGGGCATAAATTGTGCGACTGAAAGACATGAATATCTGTTTCATTCACACAATTTTCAATGACAGTTTATGACTTATGTTCGCTACTTTAAAAAAACTGGAATTGATGGTGTATTGCATTCTAAAAGCAACCTAATATGCGAATTTTAATTCTGCCATCTTTTAACATGGCAACATCCATAATTTTTTAAAGATGGCAGCAATTTCATTGCCACAAACGGATGCGCTAGGTCCCACACCGTCGCTGTAAACACTAAACTTAGCCGATAGCAGCAAATGTGTTCCATGATGATTGTGGCATATTTTTATAAGCAACTGATTAAAAAACACAGTATCTACCATGGGTTTTTCGAGATGAGCTTCACAGCAATAACTCGAATCCCTCAAAAATGTTTTTGTTTGCTGATTGTTAAAAATTAGCTGTAAATATAATTACACAAAAAAGATCGGAGCTTTTTAAGCTTTTTGTAGGTTCTAAATTATTACAGCGATGGTCGCTAGAGGTACCGAGCGCCAAAAATTTCAGAAATGATGTGAGACCTAGCCTATCCGCCACAAACACGATGGCGGGTGAATACTTTGCAAACCTGCTTATACATCACACGTTTTTATGTCTACGATGATAAATATATCAATTTACAAGCATTTATCGCTGTATTTCTTAATGAAAAATAATAAATATTTAGTTTATGGTACAGAAATGTCAAAATTCATATATTTTTATTATACATAACTAGTCACAAATATATTTGTGCCAATAGTTAAGAGTCTTGTGATAAGTTATTATTATTATTAGTAATTTAAATATATTTTTTAAATTAAACTGTACTCTAGAACATCTTTAAATTTTGAAATTGCAAAGTCTATTGTTTCTTTTATTTTAATCAAAAATTTAAAGACACTATTATTGAAAATCCAAATAAGTTTATTGCAAATAACTTTTTGCTGCTTATGCAACCAATTGCATAATTTCTTTAAGAAATTAAAGACCTTATTTTAATTTCAAATTGGTGACATAGTTGACGTTTAATTTCATTTTTTCAATAATAAGTTAAAACTAATTCATAACCACCTTTTAAACTAGAGAATTTGAAAAATCCAAAATGGCTGCTTAGAGAACAACAGCTGATTTAAACAATAGCTGTCATTTTGAAGGTAGCCATTTTGTTTTAACATGTCAAACAAAATGACATAACCTGACTATTTCACCATACTGTATTATGATACATTCCATTTTAAACTGTAAATATATTATTTTATTGTAATATTTTCTTGAATCAATATAGTTACCGTCCATCAGTATATTAAATAATTGTAATATATCTAGTTTATATTTTCTTTTCAAGTACTTAAGGCAATTTTACCGCTTTACGCCTAAATTCTGTCATTTCTTATCCTATCTCTCCGCACATTCTTCTAAATGAACTCATTTGAACGGCATTCATAACTGATTTGTCCTTTTTCCACCATGTCTTTTTCTTGCTATAATATAATAGCTACTTTAATTTGTAAAAACACAGATATATGTAGTATAAATTTTAAATAAAAGCATATACACAAAGTTGGTTTAGACATATTGAAAGATTAAGTGATAATAGGATGACAAGAAAAGTATGTGTAGCTGAAAGAGGAAACCTGGAACAATCATATCGACGAGATTCTCAGGAACGGATGTGTATTGAGTAAAATAGATTTGTGTATGACGAATTGCACTAACGTAACGGAAGCAAGGAGTGTTTCTAGGGTAGTGTGGCATTCTGTTCTCTCTGCCTACCACGCAAAGAACGCAATGTAGGAGGATATTGAGATAATAGAATTTTGGCGTAAAGCGGAAAAACGGCCAAAAATATCATAATATTTGTAACATTGTAACATTTTTTCTTTTTACTTTTAAGATTTAGTCAGATTATTCTTATACATATTATTTTACTTAACTAATCTTCTATATAGCTAGTTGCCTATTTAATTGGATAGTTTTAGATTTAATTAAGTATATATATTTTAGTAATAATGACATTTATTTATATATATAGTTTGTCTGTCAAATTCGTCCTGTCAAATTAGTTTGAGACTAACATGAATATAGCTACATACAGACATCATCTAAACGCATTCGTTATTTCGCTAACTGTAAGTCTATCACGAAAAATAGTATAAATTTATGACATTACAGAAACACATATTTATCATTTGTCAATAATCATTAAAGAATTATTTCTAAAACTCATTTCTGGTGGACGCCATATTTGTTTTTCAATGTCTATGAACACCGCCTCCTAGAGTAGGTACTCTAGCCGTGCTGTAACAGTTGGCAACATAGCATAATGATCAAACAGAACCACCACTCCTGTCAAACCTCCTAACAGAATATAATACGTGGTCCATCATACTCATTGTTAAGAGACTGTAATTCCATACATTTCCTTAGTGACGGTGATGGCAACCTCGACTATATTGTTTTATGTATTAATCCTACAGCATGACTAGAAAAAGAGAGAATTGTCAAGGTGGCGGTGACTATATTCATGTCGGTCTCTTATGAAAAGACAAAATATTCCAAATTTAAATATCTTCTCACTAACGCCATCTATGTATAGTGCCACAGAACTACATTTCAATGTTGCCAATATGAAAAATGTTGGGCAAAATTAGGGTAAAATCTTACGTACTTAATAATGAATTGTTGTGAAAATGTATACACTATTTTTCTTATGAATTAAAATACATAATATTAGTGTAAAATAATATAAAAACAGGTTATTTTTAGATATTTTTATTCATATTTTAAAAAATAAAGGTAAAAATTTTACATCAGAGTTTTCTTTAAACATACAACAAATATCCGTTCCTCCCCTCACACAATATGTGGGGCAACCAGTGATAAGCGTGTGATTGTAAATGAGCAAATCAACTCCATAAAACGAGTACATGGTTGGCGCAGTTGGTTGAGGTGGCAGTCTCTCAAGTGGAAGGCGCCAGGCTCAAACCCCGGCGCTGGCGATATATTCCACACTTTGCGACACAGGCTTTTAGCCTAGTGCAAGGTGTGCAGGAAAGTATTTGGGTTGGTGTATGCAAGGCCAGATCTTTTTAAAAAAAAAACTGAGCAAAAACATGCATTCCAAATGGGTGGCGGACATAATTACTGAATAAGATGTAAAATATCTTATAAAAAGTTTCATAAGACTTTCACGGGGCACTCAAAAAACTGCCAAGAGTGCAGGGAACATAAAACGTATAAACAGTCCATTAAAAATGTGGATTAAAACTTAAACAGATAAAGATGTAAATCAGAAATGTACAATTTCAACACTGGCAACTATTTTTTAGTTTTTTATCGAGCTATCCTTACGCAAAACAACATACTGACCGATTGGAGTCAAAGAATTTAGGTCCTGATTCTGATTGGGTGTCAAAATTTGATTATCAACACCATAAACAAGATTATCACTCGACCCAACCTGTTGAGAAGCACTGATAACTGATTGAGAACTATTGGCAGTTTGATTCATAGATTCACTCAAGAGCAAATCATTATTAGGGATAAATGTTATAGTTGCACTTGGGTCATTTGCCAAGGAATTGTTTGATATAAATGTGGAAGAAGACATATTTGGATCATTAGCCAGGGAATTATTTGATATAAGTGTGGAAGATGCATTTAAATCATTTGACAAGGTGGAAGACATAATTGAATTATTTGCCAAGGAATTACTTGGAATAAATGTTAAAGTTGCATTTAGGTCATTTGGCAATGAATTGTTTGGAATAAATGTTAAATTTTGGTCACTTGCCACTGGATTGTTAGGAATAAATGTTACAGATGCATTTGAGTCATTTGCCAAGGAATTGTTTGTTATAAACGTGGAAGAAGTATTCGGATCATTTGACAACGAATTACTTTGAACAAACGTTAATGTTACATTAGATTTATCGGCCAATGAAGAATTCGGAATGAATGCTAATGTTGCATCTGGACCATTTGCCAAGGTGTTTTTTGATATAAATTTAGAAGGTATATTCGGAGCATTTGCCAAGGAAACATTTGGAATGAATGTGGATTGTGATGATTTATTTGAACCTCTCAACAAGCTATTATTTGATGCAGATTTAGTAAATATAAATGTTACAGTTTTATTTGGTTCATTTGGAGTAAATGTTGTAGCAATATTATTTAAATCATTTGGCAACGAAATATTTGGAATAAATTTTAAAGTTGGGTTTGAATCGTTCGTCTGAGACGAATTTGTTGCAAATGTTGATGGAATATTCGAAACAGTCGTAGAATTACTTAAAATAGATGTGCAAGGCTTATTAGAATCCGTCGTCAATAACTTTTTTAAAACAGATGTGGAAGATGTTGTATTTGATGGAATACTGTTTAAATCATTTGCCAATAAAATATTCGGATTAAATGATAAAGTTGTATTTGTTTCATTCACCAAGGAATCATTTAAAACAGTTGTGGAAGGAGCATTTGGTTCATTTGCCAAGGAATTGTTTGACAACAATTTGGAAGATATAACTGAATCATCTGCCAAGGAATCATTTGATATAAATGTGGAAGATGTATTTCCATCGTTTGTCAATGAATTTTTAGTAGTGCTAGGGATGGACAACGCATCATTTGAATCCGCTGACAGCAAATTACTAGAAACTGGATCAATTTTAACGTTTGAGTGAATTTTCAGTTTATTTGTTGGAATGAATGACGATATCTTATTTCGGACAGATTTCTTTTTAGGGTCGTATTTTATTTTGTTTGATTGATTGACTATCATATTCATCTTTGGGCTGAACGGCAATCTCTGGGCATTTAATGGCAATTTCCCACCACTAGAAACCAATCTGTAATCTGGATTCAAATATAACTTCACAGCTTTTGTGTCACATGAACGACCAGACATTGTGCCAATCAAATTAGCAGCTGTTGTGCCGACTGAATTATCAACCCTTGTGCCGATTGAATCACCAACATTGCACAAATCTCGGTTTATCACATTCGTAACAAAACCAGATGCAGAATCAACATTCATATTATCAAATATTGGAATAGTTTCTCCCTTTTGAACTGCGGGATTTTGTTGAGTCGTTTTAACGATCCCGACATCTTTTGAAGCATTCTCAGTATCGTCAATATCTGCAACACCTTTTCGTGAATTAGATTTTATCAGATTTGTCTTTTTAATACGTGCATCTCTTTTAGAAGCACCCTTTTTCACAGAATTCTTTACTGGTAATTTCTTTGCCTTATGTTTCCTCATGTGTTCGTCAAGTTTGTCTTTCGTTTTGAACTTTTTATTACAAATTTCGCATTGCGTGGCTACCTCCTTCGTATGATTCTGTATGTGTTTTTTCAAATATTCCTTTTTGACAAACGTCTTTTGACAAATTGAACAATTAAACGAATTTTCATCTGGTTGCTTCGTAGATCCTTCTTCCTTTGACCGAACCGCCTTGCTGATTACCGATTCTAAAACAAACGTAGAAATAATAAATGACAGGACGAATAAAAAGATATACGAGTCGTATAGTATCAAAAACAGCAATGAGATATCAGAGTGGTTTGGAGTAAATTGAATAAACGTTTTATCTAAATAGCTGTTGTTGCCTCTCATATATTGCAGATTGGTGTATTGCACTGAAACCAAGTGACTTGTTATATGAAATATTTATATGGGTTATGGCTGCTTTTGTTGCCATGTTAATATCTTACAATGTGTAGTTTTATAATAGGAACATGCGCCACATTCTTACACTCAATTTATGCAACATCGAGAGATAGCTGTTTTTGATACTATACATAACCACAATTTTTTTAAATATACATACCTCTTTGACACTTCGCTACATGTGCTTTCAACTGAACTTGGGTGAACGAGAATGAACAATATTCGCAGACGATCCGCTTTTGACTTTTATGATATTTTAGATGCACCTGAAGATGGGCAGCTTGAACGAAACCTGAATAAGAAAAACAGAATTTATTGTTAAAGGGTTACGGCTTGCAAACGAAACATTTCATTTCCACAATTGTCTTACAAATAGAACATTAATTTCCACAACTTGCTTACAAATAGAACATTAATTTCTGCAACTGGTTTAAAAATAGAACATTAATTCCCACAACTGGTATACAAATAGAACCTGAATTCCAACATCTGGTTTACAAATAGAACATTTTCTGCAACTGGTTTACAAATAGAAATTAATTTCCATAGCTGGTTTATAAATAGAACATTAATTTCCAGAGCTGTACTGAAACTTTCTAAGGGTTTCTCACCCGAAACACGCGGATAAAATGCACACAAAAAACGCCCTTATGTATATCGCCATAAGGGTCATTTTCCATAAACATTTTATCTGCGTGTTTTGGGTGAGAAAGCTTACAAAGTACCCCCCCTGGTAAATAGAACATTACTTTTCACAACTGGTTTATAAATAAAACATTAATTTCCAGAATTCGCTTACACATGAAACATAAATTTCCACAACTGGTTTACAAATAAAACATTATAATTTCCAGAATTCACTTACAAATGAAACATTAATTTCCAAAACTCGCTTATAAATGTTAAATAAACACAAGATAAACGTACCTCTCCCACAGATATTGCACAAATAGGGCTTTGTGTGCGTATGAATTCTTTCGTGGTTCATCAGATGCTGTTTATAGTTGAATCTCTTCTCGCAGAAGTTGCATTGGAAAGGTCTGCTACTGGGAGTTGTGTGAGTTCGCTGATGTCTGCGCAGACGACTCGCATGGGTGAACACCTTGTCGCAATCGGGACAGCTGTGGGACTCGCCTGAAAATAATAACGGACACATAAACAAAAATGATATTTGAATGTATTATAAAAGATAATGTTTAAAAAAAACTCAGGCCCGGCGCAAACGAAATGTAACTCAAATAATAGGTAAAAATGAATAATTAAATACTGCATAGAGGGCATCATTGAAATCAATGGCTTAATGTGTGAAATACCTATTCGAAATTCAGGAGACACTGAGATTATATAAATTCAGAAGTGCGTATGTTGCAATGATATTTTAAAAATTATATTGTTTCTTAGTTTCATCCAGGGACCAAAGCTGATGAAGAAGAAGACGGGCTACCTTATACTTATCATATTATACGCTTTTAAACCACAATTGTAACTGTTTAAGGCTCCTTTTACTAATACATTCATGTGACCTCTGTAAATTTCGAATAGGTATTTCACACATTAAGCCATTGATTTCCATGATGCCCCTTATGCAGTATTTAATTACTCATTTTTACCGATCATTTGAGTTATATTACGTTCGCGCCGGGCCTGTTTTTTTTTAGCATTCTCCTTTGTCTAATATTTTAAGGGTTGAATAATGAAAATGAGATAGTTGAGAAGAATGCGTGGGAAAACATTAAGAGATAGGATAAGGAATGAGATAAATAATAGGGAGATGAGTGACTGTAAGACATTAGGGTGTAGTGACTAGAACGAAAGTAAATAAACTAAGATGGTTCAGGCATGTTGAGAGAATGAATGATTGCAGGATGACAAAAAAGACATATTTGAGCGAGCAAGGAGGTGTGAGGAAGCGCAGCCGCCCTAGACTAACCAGATCCTCAAGGATGGACATGTTTTGAGTAAAAGTAATCGGAGAGCATGTATGAATGTGACAGAGGCGAGGATGTAAGGATAGGGCTGTCTGGCGCTCTGTCCTCTCTGCCTACCCTTCAAGGGACGTGCTGTGAGGTTATAGATAGACAGAGAGTGATGTTATTTACCTGTGTGTGCAATTTTCAAATGCCTCTGTAACTGTGCTTCTCCGCTATATTCATGTCCACACACCTCACACTTCTTTCTCTTATCTCCCTTGTGATTATTCTTGTGTGTCGCCAGAGTGAACCTAAACACAAAAAAACATCATATTTTAAGAGTGGTTACATTACGAAATCCATAGAAGTTTTACAAATACCTTCCTCTTACTGGTCACAAAATTTATTTAACAAGGCAATGTCTAGATAAAACGAATCATATGGATCCATCTACACCCTAATACCAATACCCATTTGAGAAGACATTATATGAAGCTCACCAAGGGACTCACTCACCACAGTAATCCCAGAAAGAATTTTATTTGCAATAGAGTGGTGAATATGTGGAACCGTTCACCCCAAAATGTGATACAAGTACCATCAGTGAACGGTTTTAAAAACAGATTGGATGACTTTTTCAGAACGACGGATGGCATAGACGTTGATTTGGGCCTATCAGACTGCGCCCAAAATTAATAATAAGAATATTATCAAAACAACAATCTGTCAGTTTGGCATAAATTGAGTGTAAGAATGTGGTGCATGTTCCTATTGTAAAACTACACATTGTAAGATATTAACATGGCAACAAAAGCAGCCATAACCCATATAAATATTTCATATAACAAGTCACTTGGTTTCAGTGCAATACACCAATCTGCAATATATGAGAGGCAACAACACCTATTTAGATAAAACACTTTCTCAATTTACTCCGAATCAGTCTGAAATCAGATTACTGTTTTTGATGCTATGTAAGACTCATATAATACTTACTTATATTTGAATGTTTTTTCACAAATGTTGCACGTATATGGAGCATCGTGACTCTTTAAATGTCTATTGAGATCTCTCTGCAAAACGAAGGTCTTTGGGCACTTTGGGCATAAGCAGGCTCGCTCCTTTGTATGCTTGGACCTTATATGACACTAAAAATATATAAAAATTATACGTTGAGATTTTTTTTAATATCACAACTCTGACTTTGTGACAAGCATGGGATTTTCTACATGTCGTAGTTGAAATAATGAGTAGTTATCTCAACAGATATACAGCAAAGGATGGACTTTCCATCAGGCGTTTCCTTCACATTTCATAACACAGCGGGTAGAGTACCGGTGTGTTAAGCTGGAAGTCTGGGTTCGAATCCCGGCCGCAGCAGTTGGATGGACTGAAATTGGTGAATGTTACTTAAGTGTAAAGTGATCACAATAAACCAGCCGACGAATCATGATGGAAAGTCCATTCTTTTCTGTAATCTGTTGAGATAACAAGATGTGATGTTTGGACGTGTAGAGAGCATGAATGATGAAAGGATTAACGAATAAAATATACCTGGGAGAAAGAAAAGGTGTAAGGAAGTGTGGCCATCCAAGAACCACATGGCTCTACTATGTAGACCAGATTCTCAAGGACAGACGTGTTTTGAATAAAAGGAACTGTAGAGTGTGCATGAAGAATTGCATGAATGTGACAGAAGCCAGAAGTGTTTGTAAGAATATGACAGTCTGTAGTTGTGTCCTCTTAGCCTACCCCGCAAGTGAGAGAATTGTTTACCTGCAATGCACTCCACACTCTAAACCGAGCTTGACATGTTGTACACAAATAAGGCTTGTGTAGATCGTGTTTCTCGGTGATGTGATTCACAAGATGTTGTTTCTCCTCAAACTTTTGTCCGCAAAATACGCAGTCAGACTTGCCAATGGATTGCAGTACTTTTATATGTTCCTGAAACATAGTAAAAAATATTAATTAGATATACATCGGGAGATTGAATGCCCTAGGTACCTGGGACTAGGAGAAGTGCAGGGACGTAGAGTGAACAAACATATTATACAGCTTATTTACTTGTGTAATACTACCTGCATAATGCACGCTGATACAAGTTACATGGAATTTATTGTTTACACTTCACTTATTGTTTTATTCCCCTATAGATATTGATGGTTGTATAGAATTCAGGTAAAGATGGAAACCCCCGTAATTTAAATTCGAAGAGAAATAATACTTTTGGTCACGAGCCCTCTATGGAATTATAGGATTGGTAAAATTTTATTGCACCTCAGCAGGTAAACGGCATTTGAATTCCCGATGTATATTAATTAGGTATCAAATTGACAGTGACAATCTCTCTATCTATCCCCTCATGCTACATCCTTTGTGGGGTAGTCAGAGATGACAGAACGTCAGACAGCCCTATCATTATACACACTCCTTCGTCACATTCATGCAGTAAACAGTCTACGATTTCTTTTACTGAAAACATCTGTCTTTGAGGATCCGGTCAACATGATTGATCCAGATCTCTGCGACTCTAATCCTATCCTAATTGATTCTCTCAACTTGTCAAACCCATCTAAGCTTATTAACATTCATTCCAGTCCCTACACCCTAATGTCTTACAGTCACTCATCTCTCTATTAATAACCTCATTCCTTATCCCATATCTCCACACATTCTTCTCAACGATCTCATTTCCACTGCATTGAACCCTGATTGGTCCTTCTTCACCCATGTCCTTGTCTCACTAGCATACATGCAGGTTGGCACTATAATAAGACAGCATTGCTTTGGTAGCCACATTGCTACTACTAACAATTGGTCTGAGTGCACCATATGTCCTAGTACCCAACAGCTTTATTCTTTCAATGTCTCCATCACAGCGTCCATCTCTAGTAAACAAACTCCCCACATATACATACTCATACACTTACATTTCCACTGCATTGAACCCTGATTGGTCCTTCTTCAGCCATGTCCTTGTCTCACTAGCATACATGCAGGTTGGCACTATAATAAGACAGCATTGCTTTGGTAGCCACATTGCTACTACTAACAATTGGTCTGAGTGCACCATATGTCCTAGTACCCAACAGCTTTCTTTTTTCAATGTCCCCAACTGAAATAATACAATATATCAAAAGCAGAATACTTACTTTCAAATAACGCAACTCTTTAAAATCAACATCGCAATGATCGCAAATATAAGTCCCCTTTTTCATCTTTAACGTTTTCTTAAATCTGGACAAACTATTGTACTTCTTAATAACACGCTTTCGTTTCGATTTTCTTCGTGTTGGCCGTACATCTTGTAAGGTTTTAATATCTCTGATATCCACAGACGGTAATGCTCCATAGATATCGTTATCGTCTATGGAACAAGTTAAAGATGGATCGGACTTTAATATATTATCGATTTGATCCATGTCTATGGAATTCAGTGCCATATTTAGATTCTCGTCTATTTCGTCACATTTTAAGAATGTTTCTTCTTTAATTCGCACATTTTCTAATGGAGGAGCCATGATGGCATTATTTGCATCACAAAGCTTCTTATGTCGTATCAAATTGAATTCTGTGCTAAATTTCTTATCGCATGACGGACAGTTATAAAATTTTTGTGTCAACAAATCCGTCAACGTTTTAATCACCTGAAAAAGTATACAAATTATGAGTCGTGTATAGCATCAAAAAGAGCGATTCGATCTCAGACTGATTCGGAGTAAATTGAAAAAACATTGTATCTAAATAGCTGTTCCTGCCTCTCATATATTGCAGATTGGTGTATTGCACTGAAACCAAGTGACTTGTTATATGAAATATTTATATGGGTTATGGCTGCTTTTGTTGCCATGTTAATATCTTACAATGTGTAGTTTTACAATAGGAACATGCACCACATTCTTAACTCCACAAAATCAACAGACTGTTACGAGGCTACTTACATTTCCTGAAGCTGACCCTCTTGCATTGTGGAAATGCTCTTTAAGAATTCTCTGAGAATTCAACACTTGCAATTTAAATGAATACGCCATGTTTATTTTCTGTATACAGACTGAGCAAATCTGTGATGGGAGATTGTCATTTGGGCATATCTGTAAGAAATATTTGGGCATATCATAAAACATAACCAGATGAGTTAAATACCTACTATAGAAAGAAAAACAGGTTCATCATTTCATCAGTTTTTCTATGGTTTTTCTAAAAAAGTGTTTTTTAAAAGTTTCGTTTTTGGGGGGAGGTGTCCCGGTCGGTAGTTCGACAATTATGGCAGCCCTAACATACCTGCGTAATTTTACACCATTTATTCCCAATCTACAATAAAATTGACATGAAAAAACAAATGTACAAAGGTCAATTTCGTGTATCGAAAATGTCTCATTTTAACTATTATAACTTTGCTAATTCGTATTTTTCTGTTGTATCAAAGCTTGATAAAGTTATAATACTTACAATTACATCGCAAATTTGCGAAACAACTTGACTTGGCAAACAATTTAAGACATCATTTGTCACAAACAAAGGTCTCAACTCTACGTCTTGAGAGAGACAACATCTGCACAGAGATTCGATCTCATTGTGATCTGACAACAGCATTATAGGGTCCATCATTTTCGCTTTAAAATTATTCCAATACTTTGTAAATTAATAACAAAAAACTTAAACTAAACTTGTAAACACACCAAACAAGAATGATGACAAATCATGGAATGTTTTGACTTTTGACAGCAGCTGTCAGTCTGCTAAACCATAGACAATATTTGTTATCATAGACTAAAATCAGTGTAACTAGCAGACGAATCTAAAAGTATGGGTATTTTCGCTATTTAACAAATCATTAACTTTTTAAGAGACCATAGTAACTGAACACCCGAAAATTTGCATCAGGAAAAAAAAGATGACTCAGCTAATACTAAAGATATCATCCTAAGACTTAAAACATGTATAAATGAGAATATATTTTAGTGACTAGCGGTGAGAAATTTTATCTCAATAAAAAATAATTCCAATGTTTACCTCAGAAATTAACTGAAACTTGAGATTATTCCCGTAGTTTGTTAGATATAATGCTGTAATTTGGTTGATGAAATGTTTAAGGTAAGACGCAGTGACTCCAGCAGATATTTTTTTGATATTTGGTCACCTTTTTATACGATAAGTCAAAATCAATTTTGTCACTTACGTTATTCTTATTTTGCGCTTGCACTCTCATACATAATTTGATAAAAGTGAAGCGATAATAGAATGATTTTTACTCAGAGCATATCGTTAGTCAATAAGTATGGATGGCTAGTCTTACCAGCTTCTACTTCTCTGTCGTCGACCTCAGGTCCAACTGTTCACAGCGAGCAGTCCCTTGTTCCATATCCCGCCTTTTCTCTTCCCTCTCCTTTATTTTACATATTTACTTGCTCAATTATTAGTATTTATAATATTTAAGTTTTTCTTTCTTTTCTCGGGTTGACTGTAAGATATTGCTTTTGCAATAAGTCCGCCTTTTGGCACACTAGCATTGTCCTGTTTTGTAACTATGCATATTTTCTCTGGCCAATAAAGATTTAATTACTTATTTATGGGTTTGGAAAGAGGAATTATTGATTACGAGGTGTTAAAGAAAAAGACATGGGAACTCAGATAACTTAAAATTTATTCACAGTACAGTAATATAAATCATCTTGAATGAGTTATCATTAAGCTTAATATTAAACATACTGTAGTTCATATTAATTAGGTTTATGTATAATATATATCATTGTACAAGGTGTTCCAAAAGAAGGTGTCCATCCGAAACTTTGTGATAAAGAACCTCGAATATATTGAAACAACTTCCGTACTAATCGAGATATACCTAATGCCACAGCAGGATTTATCAACTTCCAAAAATTACGGCAGGATGTGGTGAAATGGGGCGTAAAGTGATCACTTAAGCCAGACAAAGCTGATTCGTAAGCGTCGAAACACCCATCTTGCTTCCTCCCCAGGGGAGCATTACGTGAATGTACATTTGGCAATTATTTTTACCGTTTCAAAATTACAGTCCGCCAAGAAAGACGTGATCTCGAATTAATTTGGAACTTGAATTTTACATGCTGGCAACACTGATTTAACAAATGTTGCCACTATGGTTACCAAAAAACTACATGCAGCTCCCTCTTTGAAAACCATTTCTTTCTCGACAGACTGTGGAGGGTTATTTCGATAGACCTCGAGATCCTCTATCGCTGAGCTCCGTTTCGACACAATCATTCGTAAAACCTTGCATTTTAATGTATGTAGCAATAGTTAATACATACAAACAGCTGTTCCACGTACATGCAAAGCTGGGGTGGTGTATTACGTACTTACAATTAAAACTCTCGTGTTAACATAAGTCTTCTCTCGTTTGAATTCCGTTTCTATTATCTATTCACTCTATCTTGGCAACCGGGGGAGGTTAGCTGCAAGTGGAGTTCAATATTGTATTGTTGGTAGCCCTGACTGTCAAATTTTGTCATAAGAGCTGTCAAAGGTACGCAATATTCTCATATCGCTCTTTTTACAAGTAACCTACAATGCCGAAAACATTACAGAGCGGCACTAGAGAAATCATTTTAAAGGCAAGATAGTTTTGCGAGTTGGAAAAAGAAAAAATACTCTGACAATCCCTTTAAAACGCCATCACCAGTTTGAAAAATAAAGTTGACAGTTTATTCTAACAATCCAAAATCGGAGTATTTTTTTCTCTTCCCAACTCGCAAAACTATCTTCCCTTTAAAATGATTTCTCTAGCGCCACTCTGTAATATTTTCGGCATTGTAGGTTACTTGTAAAAGATACAATGTGAGAACATTGCGGACCATTGACAGCTCTTATGATGAGGTTTGACAATCAAGGCTACCAACAATACAATCTTGCAACCCCACTTGCAGCTAACCTCCGCCGGCTGCCAAGATATAGAAAATCCACCAAACGAGAGAAGAGTGAGATATAATTATCCGTGGTTAGAGAGAGAGACCATAGACAATATAATTATAAGATAAGCTTAGATTAAGTGTGGATGAGTCTTATCATAAATGCAATTCCCCCAATTCCTTCAGCAAGTCATTCTCCTTTGCAATCTTGGCCATCTGATTGTGATCCAATGCCTTCCCCTCCGCCTTGTCCTGCTTCAGCTTACCAATGGCTTCCAGTTTCTGGAAATTAAAAAACAAGACAATCATTATTCTCATGCTATATGAAGGGAAGACTCTCAGAGACGGAATAAGGAACACGAGAATTAGAGAGATGTGCAAGGTCGAGGATGTCGTCTGATGGGGAAGGCAACAGAGGAGATATTGGTACGCGCATGTGAGGAGAGTGGAATCATCCAGACTCCCTCACATTGTGCTGCATGGCCAACCCCAAAATATGCGACCCCCAGGCAGACCACCAAAGTGATGGATTAACAGCTGGGAGTCCACTTCGCAGGGGGCTAACCCCTTGTAAATAACAGGCCATCTAACAGGCGTGCTAACACTCTTCGAGAATTAGAACATTGTGTATAGCCCCCGTAATTTGAGAGTAGGTATTTATCGTCCTTGCTTCTGTCACATTCGTGCAATTTATCTTACTGTCTGATTTCTTTCAGTAAAATGTATCCATCCTTGAGAATCTGATCGACAAGTGTCGATCCAGGTTAGCGTCGAATAGCCACACTCCCTTTTTCAGTCACATAAACTTTTTCATTCTATTGTCATTCATTCTCTCAAGATGTCCAAACCATCCCAGTTTGTTCACTTTCGAGTTGCTCACTAATTAATTACCTCATTCCAAATTATATTTTATTTTATTTCGTTCATTCATCCATTCTTCATTCATTTATGTATTCACGCATTCATTCATTCATAAATTTTGTATGTCAGGTTGACCATACGATATTGCTTTTGCAATAAGACCGCCCTTTAGCACACTACTATTTTTTGCAAATAAAGATTTATTTATTTACCTTAATAATATTCTTCATCTTCTTATCTTTGTCAGCGTCTGTCATGTTGGGAGGCAGCTTACACCTCTGTTCATACGTGCGGCCCCCCGGCCTCCCCCGCGGCAGCCCCGCCTCGTCCCCGCTGCTGTCGCCATCCCCATTGTTGTTGGCGGCATTATCTTTACTGGCGACGGTCGACGCGTTGTTGGCCGGGGTGTTGTTGAGGATTGCATTGGCTTGCTCCTCCGCCTTCTTGGCCTTGCGGGCGTCGCGCTTCTTCTTCTGTTTGAGAGCCGCTTTGGACGGAGCTCCTGGAAATAAATACAAACATTTTTTATTTGTAGGACATATCCTAACAATCAGGGCCGTAGCCAGGATTCATTTCGGGGGGGGTTTGAGCTCTGGACCAGAGAAAATAATTAACGACCACAGGCATAAACAGCGCAAAAATTTTTTTTAATAAAAATAATTTTTAAGAAAAAAAAATTTTTTCATGAGAAGGTAGATAAAACAGAATCGTTTAAAAGTCCAGTAACAAACCCTTAGCTCAAATTAGCGCCGCAGGCAATTTTTTTTAATGAAACAACTGTGATTTAATGGATTTTCACAACAATTTTTTTTAATTCATGACCTTGGGTTAGGACACAAAATCTGATGTTTCCGCCCATATGCCCTGAGAGCACATTCGGACACGATATTTTCTGATTATAATAGTACATACCGTCTCCAGCATTTTGTCCAGGTTTGTGAGGCGCTTCCTCCTCGTCATGTATCTTGAATGAGATCTCTGTACCACGAGCTCCTGGGGGCCTGGAATAAGGACAGATATTCCGTGTTATATAATACTACAATTAATAAGATATGAATAACATTCAAACTACACTAGAGGTGCTCCGACACGGGCAACTTTTCGAGCAATAATTTCGGCAACTCATTGATCAACATGGAGAAATTAATGGAGCAATATTCAGCCAGACATGATCGGACCAGATCTATAAACGACAAACAAAATTACCTATAAGCCTGTTTGCTGACTGCCGGCTTAGAGGGCTCCACGGCTTTGGGTTTCTTAGTGGCAAGCAAGCTGGCTGGGAAGGTCCCGGTCTGCCAGGCGACCTCCAACATCTCCACACCCTGAGGCCACCGTACTTCATGCATCAGAGTGCCTGAGGCGTGCCATACTTTGAATCTGAAATCAGAAAATACATTTTATCTAAATAGGTGTTGTTGCCTCTCATATACAGTGAAACTCGGATTTTACGTTTTTCTGGGGACCACCGGAAAAAAACGTAAAATAGGGGAAAACTTAAAATGTGGGAAATGATATTTTAGTATGTCCTATAAAAACGTAGTTACTTTTCACTGTTAACTTCATTGTCATGTAGTAGGAGTGATTTCTTGACAGTAATTATGTTACAAGAAACAAAAGTGAATTATATCACTAAAAAACTAAATTGAAGGAATTGAATTTTCAGAAAATACCCCATACAATAAAAGTCCGTTAATTCAAATTCCAAGGAACTGAAAACAGGAAAAAAATTGAATTACGCTACACGAACATTTGAATTTCGCGCCAATTTTTAATTTTAAAATAAACTGAATAATTTTATAAGGAAAACTTGCGATTTTTCGGAAGCAACCCACGTGGATGTCGAATATTTGTCACAAATTTGATTCGAATATTTGTCACAAATTTGATTCTCCGGATAAGTAGGTAATTTAATGCGCATGACATGACGTAGGTCCACGCATTTCACATTACCTAATACCTAATAATAGCACTTCGTACACAACACAATTTATATCGGAGTAAACATTGAAACAACTATTTATTACTTTTAGATTTCAAAAAGTCACTTACTTTAGTTGTTTTTATTTTTTATTTTGACACGAGTTTATCATTAGGTACATGTCCAATGACCTAGTTAAAACTTTTGCAAATATCAAATGGTGTGTCGGGCCCTTCCCTAGTTTCTTCTGAACACCTATTAAGGCTGACAATACACATTTGTATTTGTGGAAATATAAATTGGAATAACAACCAAACTTAATGTAAATTAAAAAGGAATCGTTTTTTTTTCAAATTCAACAAAATTGGTGCCCAAAAATTTCGCGAGAAGTAAATCACAAAGCACTGTTTGAATAATACGCACGTGTAGGTAGGTATGTATTAAATACCTAAATAAAACGAGTAATGTGTATGTTGCACTACAATGAACTGGATAAAAAACTGAAACTTTAAAGTTATACAAAACACTTCCGGCGATTAAAATTAACATGTTACTGTGCGCTGCACATGTTGACATTCTCTGTAAATCACCCCATGCATCAAGACGTAGCGATGTACTGAGGTGTTATGAGGGGGAGATAAGATAACACTGCCCACCACGTGGAAGTGTTGGCATTAAGTAAAAAGGTAGCAATGTGACTTTACACACTTTCTTTGCGTAATATTTTTTGTCCAACTTTTTGACAAACATAAATTTTATGTGTTTAGATATTTCATACAACTTTACAGCTGAGAAAAAAACGTTAAATCCTGGAATTGTTGGGAAATTTTTGTTCTGGAATGTATGGGGGTGAAACGGGACCGACAAAAAAAAACTTTAAATCCGGGAAAACGTAAAATGCGGGAACTTAAAATCCGAGTTTCACTGTATTGCAGATTGGTGTATTGCACTGAAACCAAGTGACTTGTTATATGAAATATTTATATGGGTTATGGCTGCTTTTGTTGCCATGTTAATATCTTACAATCTGTAGTTTAACAATAGGAACATTCACAAATACATACCCATTATCGGTCCTCAATCTGGGTGCAATGGTATAACTGAGGAAACACTCGGATCTGGGATCCCAGGTGAGCCCGATGGTGTCAGGGGCGTCGCACTGCGACAGTTGCTTCTTTGTCTCCGTGTCCCAAACCTCGATGCGACCCTGGACGTTACCGAAGCCAGCCAATAGGAGTCGTATAAAATAATACAGTTAAGGAATATACAAAGTAGTAATTATTAAATGGAAATCCTGGAGACAGAAAAAAATAATCAAGTAAAAACAATCAACTTAAAAATTTGAATTTGCATGATTTTTTAAGGGTTCCAATCCTGGCCACAATGAACTGGAAATGGTGAATGTTACGTAAGGGTAAAGTGATCACATTAAACCAGCCGACAATCAGTCATAAGGCTAAAGGAAAGTCCATCCTTTGCTTTATATCTGTTATACTCAACTACTTGTTATATTCAACTATTTTATTTTTCATTTCTCATGCTGTAATGTCTGTTAACTTTATGTACTAATGGCCTTGCACCGTGTATTATTTAAAATAAAATAAAATAAACTATGACATGTAGAAAATCCCGAGTTCTCACAAAACATAAATTGTGTTTTTCAAAATAATATCGTAATGTTTATTGAAAAGGATATGATTTCCATTAGGGCTGTAGTATATGCAGTTCCTAGCCCCCGTGCCAAACTCAAACACGGGATTACACTTGAGATTGAAGAGGGTGGCCTTGGCGGGCATAGTGCCGTACACCACACAGAACTCCAGGCCCTTGGGGCTCCATGCCACGTCGTAGATTGGACCTTCTTTAGCTGTAGACAAACAACAAGAATTAAGGACTTTATGCACTGAGCAAAAACTGATCTATTTTCGCTTCAAATTTTTCAAATATTGTATGAGAATGTTAGCGCTCAATAAGAATAATGTAAGCGCCAAAGTGAATTATACCTTTTTAAAAAAACCTGGGAAGAAATTAAAAAATCTAAAATAGTCAATTTGTTAAGTTTGTAATTACCAGTATTTCGGCTACAATATACTTTTATATCTGAAAAACTGAACGGAAAATCCTCAGATCCCGTAAATTTCAGGGGTACTTTAGGAATATTTTTTTATTCAAGGAATTTCCAAATATTGTAATTTCAAAACAGTCAATCTGTAGTCCATACTTTCATCTATCACTGTCTTCAATTTCAAGACGATTCTCTCAGTATTGGCTGAGAACAATTCAGGGCGCCATTCTTCTCAACGATCTCATTTCCTCTGCATTCAACCCTGATTGGTCTTTCTTCAGCCGTGTCCAAGTCTGACTATTTCTTATCCAATCTACAATAGAAACATATGTAATAATAAATACTTACAAAGTTGTACTAAGCTGGTATCTCCCTTGGTGCTGGCGTAATGCAAAGTCTGTCTCCCGTAGTAGCTGGAGCCTGTCTTATCAACCTCCGTGGAGGTCATCATAAGCACACTGGAGCCACGGTCATTCCAGTAGAACTGGGTGGACTCCCCTTGGAAGAAGCCCTTGCTGGCGATGGCCTGCGACGACTCAAACTTGGGATACAGGAACAGTTTACCAAACGACGGCATTCCGGAGGCACCTAGAATTTTAATTTGAAAGAGTTACGCTGTATAATACCAACTTCTTAGGTGAGGAATAGTGGAAATTTATTTATTTACACTTTTGGTGAACAAGATGAACAGATATGTTAACATTACAAATATAAATCAAAACATTTGTTCACTCATTCATTTCTAGGTCCGGGCTTCTCCCCACTAGGCCACCCCACTCCAGAAATTAGCAGCCATAATGGCATTGTCAGTGACCATCATCAGGTCCCTCGCATCGCACCTCACTGGCATGACTCGACATACGAGGAGGTGTTCGTCAGTGTGGGTTTTGCGGCAATCGCAGGAGACATCCTCATCCCCCGTATACCCCACCTGTGCATGTTCTCCCTACACCTGGTGACATTTACATCTATTGAGTGTCTTCCATGTTAGGTAGGGTAGTTGGTGTCTCGGACCCAAACTTTCTGACAGGTTCACTAGGGCGAGCTTATGCAGTGCTGCGACCTCTGCCACATAAACCCAATTACCCGAGATACCTAGAGTTTTGTAATTGTTTGAAATGAAGATAGTAAGTCACTCACCAGGTAGATGGCACATGAGGTGACACCTTGGGGCCGGAGAAGGCGACAGAGAGAATCCAGCCACCTTGGCGAAGTTCAGTTTGGCTGTGGGCTCCTCATACTTGCCCTCCTCCCAGATCAGCACCTCGCTGTTCACCAGACGACCAATGATCTTCTCGTCCGCTGACCAACATGGCTGCCTGGAATTTAAATTGTCAAACATTCATAGGATGAATTTTAATCAAAATACTCTTGTCATAACATACTGTCAAATTATATGGACAATCAAATACAGGTTGACGTTATCTACACTGACTACAGTAAAGCCTTTGATAAGATTGACCATAGCATCCTGCGTGATAAATTAGAGGACTGTGGAATACATGGGAACCTATTTCGTTGGCTTTCGTCCTACATAGAAAATAGATCTTTGGCAGTTGCGCTCTCAGGCTATACATCTGTCTGGAAGTCTGTGACCTCTGGTGTTCCTCAGGGATCTATCTTGGGGCCCCTGCTGTTTTCACTTTACATAAATGACATTCCTGCATGCTTCAAAAACTCCCAAATATTATTATTCGCTGACGACATGAAAATCTTTAGACCCATCATTGGCCAGGAGTGTTGCCAGGGGTTGCAGAGCGATTTGAATGCACTCGCTACCTATTGTACGCAGAATAAACTATTTATGAATACGTCCAAATGTCATACCGTCACATTCACTCGCAACCGAAATAAAATTATTTACAATTACAAATTTGATGACACATTAATTACAAGGAAGGATCATATACGCGACCTGGGAGTATTACTGGACAGTAAACTGACATACGAAAAACACGTAGATAATATTGTATCCAAAGCAACTAAGTGCCTCGGCTTCATTCTGAGAACATGTAAATTCTTTAAAAATTTCAATACTTTTGTTCTCCTCTACAACTCTTTCGTCCGTCCTCACCTTGAGTATTGTTCTCAGGTGTGGAATCCGCGGTATATCGTGTATGTTAACAGGATTGAGAGGGTACAAGAGAAGTTTATGAACTTTATTAACTTTAGGTCATACTATACATTCAAATCTTACGATGAGATCGAACGACATTTTCACCTGCCAAAGCTTATGAATCGTAGATTAATTGCTGATCAGATGTTCCTGTATAGAATTGTAAATTCCTTAGTCGACTCATCCTACTTACTACGTCAATTAAATTTCCATGTTCCCAGTAGAATTGGCAGACACTACACCCTGTTCTATGTCCATGATTCTAACACCAACTCCAATCAAAATGAATTTGTTAACAGGTCTTGTACATATTACAATCGTAAACTCTCGGGAAATATTAATCACGCAGATTTATTTAATACGTCTCCTTCAACATACAAGAGTTCATTGAGAAGATATTGCACCTAGTGTGTATGTGTGTGTGCGTATTTATATATGTGTATATAAATATATTTTTGCATTGTATTCCATTTCATAACGATAATAATTTGATCTAATATAAACTTGAGTGGAATTGTACCTCGCGGGATATTTCCTCCCCAATCCAACCCCTCTCCTCCTCCTCATTCCATTCCCATCCTATCCTTTCATATATTGTATAATCAGAACATCTATTAGTTAAGTTGTTTTTGCTATGTATGTATAGGTCTAAGTTTGTGTTACTGTGTTTGTGTGTTGCTATTTGTGTACAAATGTAATTGGTCAGGTTTGTCAATACATATTCCTGTTTAATTGTACTGTTGTGACTGTATTTGTACCATAGATAAATAAATAAATAAGAACCACACGTAAGCCAGATAGTACTCACCATCCAGTCTGCTTCTTCTGCACAAAGGAATGTACAAGAGAACCATCAGACACCCTGTAGATGTGGAGATTAGGGGAGCCCTGGAACACAACAAACTCAATAAGAATTACCTAACTCATTATCATAACACATAAGGAATGAGGTATTAGGGAAATGAGTGGCTGCAAGACTGGTTTGTAACTAGAATGAAAGTGAATAAACTAAGATGTACAGGGCATGTTGAGAGAATGAAGGATGACAAAAAAGATATATCTGAGTGAACAAAGAGGGGTGAGGAAGCGCGGCCGCCCGAGACTGGCCTGGTCCGATCATGTCGACCAGATCCTCAGGGATGGGCGCGTTATGAGTAAAATGAATCGGAGAGCGTGTATGACAAATTGTATGAATGTAACGGAAGCCTGTGTGTCAAGATAAGGCTGTCTGGCGCTCTGTCCTCTCGCCTACCCTGCAAGGAACGTGGCGTGAGGGTATAGATAGATTATCATAACACAAAAAAATAGTATGGTTCGTTTTATCAATAAATAGAACAACCTGCCAAGTTTTATCAAAATCTGAGACGGCGGGTGTCAAATTTCTTTTTTCTGGTTAATTTGGCACAGAATGACCCACTGATTATTTTACCCACCATCCATATGATAAAACTTTAAAATGTATCTGGATGGTACCTATGTAGAATTGGTACGGTGTTTAGTTAAGTCTCCATATACTAAACAGGAACCCCCTATATCCACATTGCTACCTTCTTGCTTTTCTTTAATTTTGATTGTTACACACATTCTATCAATTGTAACAATATTCAGCTGAGGCCGAACGCAATAGTATTATCATACAGGCCCGGCTCAACCGACATTTGACGATGATAATGTCACCAAGATTGGGAGAAAATGCATGGGAAAAAATATTCCGTAACTCAAGTGTTTGTCACCGAGACAAGGTGTTTGTCACCGATACAAGGTGACGTCACCAATCATGGTGGTGATGTTGTTCGTATGTCCAGGCTTGTATACTATCGTTGGCTTCGATTCAGCATCCAATATTTATATGAGAAAAATACGCATATAATAACTAATTAAGTACCTCAGGGTTGTCTTTGGTGGTGGAGAAGAGCTCAAAGATGAGCAGATAATTACTCTGCGGTGAGAAATGCAACTCCAGGGCCTTGGGACGACTGATGCTGGACACTTGGGACCAGTCGGAGCAACGTACAATCTCCACACTGGAAAATAAGATACAAATATATATATTTTTTATTAAGAAACCGGGACCATAATACATTTTATTCAAATTACTTCTTTACAAACGATTCGTCACCCGCGACAAACAGATGTTCCAACTGTCACCAAAATGTTGAGATGCATGAGATTGCAGTATGAAACCCTCATATGTTTTACACACAGATGGAACCTTATTAGTCTCTAGTAGTTATTTACACACACTACACCACTTTAGGGTCATATTGTTATACATACTCATAGATTATGTCAGTTATAAAAATAGGTACAATTTCAGTGTTGTGGCCCCACTCAAGGTCAAGCTTATTTTGTTTTTAGCACCTTTTTAAAACACGATAAACTTTCGACAGGAGTGACATTTCAAGTCTAAAACATCCTAAATTTACTAAACTCTGTTTTAAAAACACATTCTGACTTTCTGTGCGCACGTCCACCCGTAGTCGAGCTGAGCGAAGTAAGACCGTTTTAGGACTTCTATGAAAAAAAAAACTTTATTGAGAAAAAGTGGGGCCGCAACACTCCAATAGTACCAGTTTGTTATTTTCACTTTTATTGTGTAAGTGTATCTGATGAAATTCTACGAGCCTTTAACACTACCTTTAACGTGAATAACATTTTTAAATTTAACACTGTCACTTGAAAACAAATAAATTCAAATCAGTCAATTTTGAAATTCACTAGTAAATATTAAAATAAATTTAATTTTAAAAACACAAGTGCACAAAATATCCGCCGGCGTTTACACAAAAAAGTGACAGATGATGTAGTGCAAAAATTCGGCGAAAACATACCTGGTACCATTGCTCCACGCAAAGTATTGCCCCTTGGGGCTGAATTGCATGGCCCTGCATGACTTGCTGGTGTCTTTACAGACGGTCTTCTCCACGTAAGACTCCGGCCCCTCCAGCAACACAACACCACCACTGGATCTGACTGAAAAACCACGTGAACATTATCAACACATAACCTCCAAATAAATATCAATAAACACCCACAATATGTTGCTGAAACATTAACGCACTTACGCACCGACTTTATAACATTACAATTGCTGTATTTATCGCGTATTTTATATGTAAACTCACCCGCTATCACAGGCACGGCGGACGTCATGTTAGACATCAACGAAAAGGACGAAAGGTTTGTGCAATGTTCATGTTTATCTTCAACATCGACAAAAAAATAAAAATATTTTTTCTATGGTTGTTTTTTTCGGGGTTGTCATAACAAAAAAATATATTATAAAACAATGAACTAATTTTACTTTTCCTTTAAAAAGTTTGCACGAAGGATAATAATAGGTACTAAATTAATATTATTTTTCAGCCTGTAGCCGTCCACTACTGAACGTAGGCCTCTACTATCCCTCTCCATCCTCAACGATGTTGAATTTGCATCCACGCTGTTTGGCAAACCATCCCTCCAGCTCATCCAGAGTTTTTCCCAGTAGACGTTTCGTATATATTTTACATATTGTAAATACATTTCATAATACTTCTCTAGTGTTATTTTATTGGGCAGATGTAATGGCGTCTTTAGTTGTTCATTTTTTTTAGCAACGGTTCGTAAAGGGTTAAAATAATATCTATGGATTATTTTTCTAGCAACACTGAAACCAACAAACGTCAAACGTCGTCACCTTGTTCTGTCACCCGGCGAAAATATTTTTGTTGGGAAATCTCTCATACTGAGGTTAGCGTTTTCCAAAAATAGATCTTTTTAAAGTTCTGTGCTGTTTTATAATTAACCACATTCAGAGGATTGTGCTTTGTTGGATGTGTTCCTGATAATTATCAATGAAGGTGAGAAAAAACGAAACCAAACATTAGAGTGTTAAAGTTAACTTTATCAAAATGTTATCAAATGTCTAATTAGTTTTACTATAATGCGTGATGTTCACTGCATTGCCTTGACACACATCCCGGGCAAACGATTATATTTAAAAACGAAAGATATCGCACGCTTTGAACATTTTAATTTTTCATTTATGTAGAGATTGATAGATGGCTGCAAATTTGCAATTATCTTATGGGAATGCTGGGGCCCCATTCAAGGTCAATCTTATTTCCTTTTGAAAAAATGCTGAAAACGGTAGTTTTTCGCTCCTTTTTAAAACACGATAAACTTTTTACAGGAGTGACGTTTCAAGTCAAAACATCGTAAATTTACTAAGTTCGTTTTAAAAAAAAAACACATTCTGACTTTCTGTGCCCTCGTCCGACCCCACCCGCAGTCAAACCAAGCGAAATAAGACAGTTTTTAGCACTTTTTCGAATAAAAAAAACAGTTTTTCACAAAAAGTGGGGTCGCAGCACTACAATAGCTCTGCGAATTTTTAAATCTACGGCAACATAATTAAGCAAATTTTTCAACACAATTTTTTTTCTTCCAGGTGTTATGAGGAAAAGTACTTCTGGATACAGCAGCGTACAAAAACAATCATTCAGAATGCCTCCTATGATGGGGAAAAACAAGAAAAGCCTCATGAAACAGGTTGAGAAATATCTGTCGTGGAATTTCATCAAGAATTTATTCATCAATCCAGATTACATTCCCTTCGTAGGAATCCAAATACTAATATTCGAAGTAATAATCAATTTGTTCGTCATTCAAAAAGTGCCGTACACGGAAATAGATTGGAAGGCGTATATGCAGGAATGCGAAGGATTTTTAAACGGGACTTTCGATTATTCGCAACTCAAGGGAGACACTGGTCCCTTAGTGTATCCGGCAGGCTTCGTTTACATTTATTCCGCCTTCTATTACATCACGAATCACGGAGAAAACATTAAATTAGCGCAATACATTTTTCTCGTCGTATATTTATTGCAGTTGTCTTGCGTTTTGCGAATTTATTGGAAAACGAGCAAAGTACCTCCGTACGTTTTAATCGTAAGTATTTTAACGTCGTACAGAATTCATTCGATATACGTTTTGAGACTTTTCAACGATCCTATCGCAGTTTTGTTACTCTATGTTTCGCTTAATTTGTTCCTCAGTTCGAAATGGACGATGGGTAGTATGTTTTTCAGTTTAGCCGTTTCAGTTAAAATGAATATTCTTTTGTTCGCACCTCCCCTTCTTTTATTCTTTCTGTCTAATTTAACAATATACCATACGCTGTTTCAACTGTTTATTTGCGCCGTAATTCAACTGTTTCTCGGTACACCGTTTTTAATCGGAAATCCTGTGGCGTATTTAAAAGGTAGTTTCGATTTGGGTCGAGTGTTTGAACACAAATGGACTGTCAACTACAGGTTTTTGGATGTCGAATTATTCGAAAACAAATTCTTTCATTTGTTGCTACTTTCGTTGCACATTCTTCTGCTTATCGTTTTTTATCCGACGGTGAAAAAATATTTCGACAGTTACGTTAAATTGAAATATCTAGAGACGCAGATACAACCGCAGATCGACGCGCGTAATCAAGAGAACAGAGTGAAACGAAAGGTGAATAAGATCAAACCGCAGAAGTCTTCGTTGAAGCATCGTCCTCAAAATGTTCCGGAAGATAAACCGGAACCGGAAAAACAAAACGAAGAAGAGATTTTGTCGGCGGATCAACAGAAATTTTTAGATTCTTTCGAAACGACGTTGAAAAAAGCTGGCGGAAAATCGCAACAAGGGAAACCGGCGCCGAAAGTTACGTTCGAGGAACCAGTATACAGCATCAATTTTAACAAAACTAATCAACTGTTTATTTTGCCGATGTTTTTAGCCAATTTCATCGGAATAGTTTGCGCCAGAAGTTTGCACTATCAGTTTTATTCGTGGTATTTTCATACGTTGCCGTACCTTTTGTGGTCGACGCCGTTTTCGAACGTTATGCGATTTTTAATCTTAGCGCTTATCGAATTCAGTTGGAATACTTACCCCAGTACAGTGTTTTCGAGTTCTCTTTTGCACGCGTGTCATCTGTTGGTGTTGTGGGGTATATACAAAAATTCTAGAGCACGGTAAATCTTAGATTTTACTTCGACATATACGAGTCGTACAGTATCAAACAAAGGCATCCGATCTCAGACTGATTCGGTGTGAATTGAAAAATCATTTTATCTAAATAGCTGTTGTTGCCTCTCATATATTGCAGATTGGTGTATTGCACTGAAACCAAGTGACTTGTTATATGAAATATTTATATGGGTTATGGCTGCTTTTGTTGCCATGTTAATATCTTACAATGTGTAGTTTTACAATAGGAACATGCACCACATTCTTACACTCAATTTACGCATAATCGATAGATTGTTTTTTTGATACTATACGACTCATATAAAATTATGAATTCTACGAAGTGTCCAAAAACAAAACAGGGTTTCTCTTATAATAATTTGTTGTAAATATCTGTTTAGCTTTGGTACTTGTTTCCTACAGAAATACAATGTTTCATACAATAGAAGGAGAACTTTTTTTTTGCAGTAAAGTTTACATAATAAACCTGATTGAAGTACATCTTGTACTGTATATCTTTTAAGGCCATTTTAATTTGATTATCTATTTTATGAAACCTTTTTAGACATGTAAGAATTAGATGTAACATTTCATCATCTGAGAATAACAAGATTCTAACATTTTGTGTGGAGATATTTCTAACTGACATAATCTATGAGTACGTATAACAATATGACCCTAAAGTGGTGTAGTGTGTGTAAATAACTACTAGAGACTAATAAGGTTCCATCTGTGTGTAAAACATATGAGGGTATGCATCTCAACAATTTGGTCTCGTCAGTTAGAAACGTATTATTCTCAGGTGATGATTTACGAGAATCGAATATGACTTGGGCTGCCACCTCTCCGGGTTTGACCCGGAGTCTACGGGTTTGACTGGTGTTCTCCGGGCTCCGGGTTAGCATCGTATATCTCTGAGTCAAACCGTTGTAACTTTTCGTAGGGACCCCCGTCCACAAATTTTTCATGCCCAAGATCAACAATTTTAGTTTTTTAAAATAAAATATGCACAAAATTGTTTTATGTATTTGTGTATTACACTAAAAAAATGTCAGGGCGTACCATTTTTTTCAAAATCTCTGGGCCTACCCTCTTTGAAAGGTGGCAGCCCTAAATATGACAGCTTTTTTACTTATTTATGAAATAATATTTTGTATTTGAATAGTGAGACATCTGTTGAATTAAACAAGAATTTCAATGGTTGTGATAATTTTCAACAGATGTCTCTACAAGTCATCTTATCCTTATCGTCCAATTTTAGTATGGACTGTTTCTGGCCCCGTAGAAATTAAATTAAGTATATGTATTTTATAATTCCTACCTTGTGTTCTTGTGTTGTTATGATTGTATATAGTTTTATAAGAATTAATTGTAAATAAATGTGTTTTTTATTCATAACATTTTGTATTCATTCTCTTTACTTAAGGTCCTATATACTGTCATTCGGCTTCGGCGTCCTGAATTGTTCTCAGCCAATACGGAGAGAATCCTCTTGAAACTGAAGACAGTGATAGATGAAAGTATGGACTACAGATTGACTGTTTTAAAATTACAATATTTGGAAATTCCTTGAATAAAAAATATTCCAAAAGTATCCCCTGAAATTTACGGGATCTGAAGATTCTCCGTTCAGTTTTTCAGATATAAAAGCATAATTTATCGAAAATACTGGTTGGTAATTATAATCTTAACAAATTGGCTGTTTTAGATTTTTCAATTTGTTCCCAGGCTGTTCCATGGCTCTTCTTAAAAAGGTAAAATTCACATTGTCGCTCAAGTTATTTTTATTTCGCGCTAACATTCTCATACAAAAACTTGAAGCAAAAAAAAAAGGATTATTGCTCAGTACATTTAAGCCCTTAATAAAGTTGAAGGAGAGACGCGTGGGGGGATGTTATTGAGATTTTTGACAAATCAGCCAAAGCTGCGTACCCAATTCCCTTTTAAATAATGCCAATCTTACATTAAAATCTCAAGAGTCCAAGGCCAAAGAATCGTGCAACTTAGATACTGTCGGAAAAGAACCCTGGCTCTCACTAGCGGATTTAGGGGGGGGGGGCTAGGGGGCTGAAGCCCCCCCCCCCCCCCCCCAAAACCAAGAGTGACAGTAATATATATAGAACAAATCTAGGGGTTTCAGCCCCTTAGCCCCCCCCAAAACGTTGAGTGACAGTACTTTTAACCACGTGACGACATTCAGCAGACATAGTAGTATTTTCTGAAAATGTGGTATACCGTATACCCCCCCTCCCCCTCCCCCCGCTCGACAAATTTTTAGTCGTCAAGGTCACCAAATTTTAGACGACGACCAAAAAAAAAAAAGGTCATCAGTTCATTCTAGGGCAGGACTCCCCCATCCGTCGGCGATTTTTCCGCATAACGATTTAAAATTTTAGGCGAGGACCAAAAAAAAAAAAAAAGGTCGACAAAAAGAGATTTCTCGAAAAAAATTTTTACACTACTTCAGCCCCCCCCCAAAATGAAATCCTGGATCCGCCACTGCTGGCTCTGAATCATAGACTTAATGCTCTGAATTAACAAATTCAATACCCAAAATTGCAACTGGCATTTGTTACATTGGTTGCGTAAAATCAGGAGTTGGATGATAATTCACAACATTTTAGACATAAGCGTAAATTGATAAATTAAAAAAATACAAAAGCCCTTCAGAAACATGCTGAACCGATAACTCCAAACTTTGTAATTGGATTCCAGTATGCAAAATATTTTAATTAATTACTATATTTTTTATATCGTATTGCATATCCTCTTAGTTATTTATTTACTTAGTAAATTTTATAACTAAATATAATTTAATGCAGGGCAAAGATTCTGCCTCAATTACTTAATTGTTTGTAATCACCCAAAATCCAATGAGATTTGGGCATAACTTTTGCCTTTCTTGGGGTTTTTTCATCTTCAGCAATGTACATATGATTTTTTGTCCTGTCACAGATATTTGACCAATGATATTGTAGGAATGGTAATTTATTATAACGACATTTTTTGACGTTAGCTGGAAGAAATCACATCATTGCGATAAGCTCGCCCTAGTGAACAAATGTCGTGGCTTCTTATTGCTTGATTTTTTTGACATGCTTCTGCTTCTTCCACTTGAAGTAAGTAATGATATAAATAAATATTCAGTATTTGGGATAAGTAGACTAGATTTAAAAAATAAACAAATTGACATACGGAATTTATACCGAGGTGGTCGGTAGTCGGGTTGGTAACACCTTTGACTGTTAATTTAGTGGGCGCGGGTTCGATCCCTGACAGTGGCATATATATAGGTTTTCATTTCGGGTGAAGAGGGGGACTCCTGGGGAAGGCAATTAATATATTTTTTTTGAAAAATGGATGAAGTGATGAACCTACTGGGAACTGGGATTCCTGATGATGACTTACTCCACCTCACGACGCAAGCTTACATACTGTGAAATGTATTTGAGTTTATTTCGACAAACCCAGATACATTAAAAAAATAGCTACTAGTGTGCTAAGGGCGGACCTATCCCAAAATCAAAATCTTACAGTCAACCCGGTTCGGATTTTAGGATGGATGAAAAATATCTCATAATCTCACGTATCATGGGAATCCCGCATAACAACAGCGCTACATATTAAATCATAAATATCCTGTGACAAGTCTCGCACGCGCCCCTTTAAATACAGACAGAGAGAACAAACATGAGAATATAATATGATTAGGTATTACAATAATTAGTTGCTTGATAGTAGACTATGGAGTATGGAAGTATAACGTGGACCTTACAATCTAATGTTGGGTGGGACAATATGCGGGTACATGACTGGTAGTGGTAGTAGATAACTTAGGGTGAGATTTTTTATTAGTGGGGTCACGAAATATTACCAAAGTTCACACAGATTATAAATTTATAAATGAGTAGCTACTACAGATATTTGTAGTGACATCATCATGGGCGTCGTTAGGGGGGCAGCTACCCCCCCTCCCTAGAGATTAGAACAGGTATATATTTTCCATACTAAATTAAAAAACCTCACAAAAAAATCACATGTCTACAATACATTTTCTCATCATATCATAAATTTTCTAAAATTAGTATGAAAATCCGTCAGTTTTATAAAAAATAATTGAATGCGGCGCTATTCTTTAATACTCTTATAAAAAACATTTTTAATAAGTACCTACATATTATATACATTTTCAAATAAACAAACCACATAACGACCTTCTTCACTATATGTCTCACAAAAAAAATCGCTATTTATGCATTTTTTTATGCTAAGTATATTTTTTTTTTTATTTTGTTGTTCCCCCTCCATCTAGCTCCGAGGCTGGCGACGCCCGTGACTATTTGTAGTGACATCACTCAGGTTTCCCCGTTGTAAAGGCGAAGATACACACGAGAGATTTTGGCCTCCCGGATACCAAAATGACAGGTCTCTTGTGTGTAAACACACGGAGACGCGAGATATCTCTCGATACCGCGCGCCTCCTGAGACGGTCTGCGCACGCAAGTCTCGCGTCGTGTATTTTACATATTTTCGTCTCAGGGGACGCGTCTCCGGTCTTTTGACATGTTCAATTTTAATCTGAGGTCTCTTAAAGATCAAACGATGTTGTAGGTTTTCGCAGCATGGCATATATATTCTTCCTTTAAGGTTATTCGGGTGTTGGCCGCGTGTCTTTTGATCTTCTCTAGCTTTCGGTAGCGATACTTCTGCCATCTTCAGGATGAAGTAGATCACTTCATCCTGAAGATGGCAGAAGTATCGCTGCCGAAAGCTAGAGAAGATCAAAAGACACGCGGCCAACACCCGAATAACCTTAAAGGAAGAATATCTCTTAAAGATGTTTGCAACTGATTTGGATTGGCGCGCGTGGGCACGTGGTTTTTGTATTGAAGTAGATCACTTCATCCTGAAGATGGCAGAAGTATCGCTGCCGAAAGCTAGAGAAGATCAAAAGACACGCGGCCAACACCCGAATAACCTTAAAGGAAGAATATCTCTTAAAGATGTTTGCAACTGATTTGGATTGGCGCGCGTGGGCACGTGGTTTTTGTATTGATATATAATTTTAAACATTCCTGCGATTGTGACGATATTAGTACATTGTTAATAATAAAATTGTTAGTTGATTATAATTATAATATTATTTTTAAATAATGGCGGATTAATAACAGAGTTGCATTTGCATTTGAAATATGAATACCTACAGTTGTGAGAAATACATTAACATTACGTGTTTTGTTATTCCCTTCATGTCCTACAACATTTATAGCAAACTATGTAGTTACCATTTTTCACCCTTTAATATTCATCGAAGGAACATAAGGAGGAAACAAAATTTCGCTACTCACAACGGTTTCGGGTATGTAGTGCATACCGATACTTGCTTTGGCTTATGTCACTGATGTCATAGGAATGGTGTACATTAAAAGAAGGTCTAATTAAGTATTCTATTTCATTAACTAACGCAGAAAAGGAAATATACACATACGCATGTAAGTAAAGTACCGACCGACATATATGTACATTACTGAATCGATAAATAATTTCAAAGCGGTATATAATTATATTTTTAAGCACAATACTCGTAAATACATGACACTAGAGTATGTACACAAAACCAAACGCCATTATGGCGCCAAAAATACTAATAGAATGAATGCAGCAACAGACCAAAGTCTCGCGTCTCGAGATAGTCCCGTGTATTTTAGAATTTGATGACAGGAGGCGATTGTCGGCCATTTTTACTAGAGATGCCGTCTCTAGAGACGAAAATCTCCCGTCGTGTATTTCACTGAAGAGACTGACGCCATTTTGTCAGTGCCTGGAGGCGCGTCTCCTGAGACCCCGTATATCCACACCTTTAGTATATAAAACGAATGAAATTATCTCAGTGCCACAGGCCCACGCAGAAAAAAAAAACATTTGAGTACTAAGCTAAAGTTGCGAAGTAGGTAAGTAATTTTTTGCATAAAAAGATTTCGCCTGCGGCGAAGAACTTTTGTATTGATAATATTCTGGTATCTGGTTGATTATATTGCTTTTGCAATAAGTCCGCCTTTTGGCACACCACATTGTCTTGTTTTTTGTAACTATAATACTTACATATTTACTGACCAATAAAGATTTATTTATGCATTAAAATCTAGGGAATAAGCGTGAAAGTTTTTTGATTGAGGCGAAATTAACCCCAAAAAATGCAAACAACAATATTTTTACCATTTTATCATGCGATTGTTCATGTGATTTTGAACCTCAATGCAGCAGGAAATTACTGAGACGTCATAGTTGAGTCGGGAGCTCTAAACATAATAAAGAATATACACATGTATAAAAAGTGGTGTAAGGAAACGCGACCGTCCAAAAATCACTTGCCTAAGAGATACTAACTGAAGTCTGCCTTTCTACTTTCTCTGCTTTTCTCCACAAGGGAAATTGAACATTACAGATTATCAATTTTACAACATAATGACCTTTTGAAATCTGTTTACGTAATTCCAGCATCTTGTCTCACATTTTTCATTCAGTTTCCTTCATTTCATCATAAAAGCATTTAAGACATTTTATTTATGATACCTAAACAAAATGGCCGACAGTTCTATGTCTGCCATCTTATTCTTATCGAACCAATTAATTTAAGATGGCTGACAGATTAGGTGTAATTGTAGGAATAAAAAAGGATTATTTGACGACTTTTTGATGATGATTGCCAGAGATGATGTGTAGCAGTGGTATACCAATCTATTTGTTATATTTAAGTAGCGTAGCGTTATTAGATGAGAGATTTTATAGTCGATAAGATGTTACATTATTATTGATGCCTACATCTATCGTTATTTATTATACATCTCTTATGTCTATTATAAGTTATAGCTACTGTTCTTCCATTTTGCAGTAGTCGACAACATGATGTATATTTTACACGCTTTTATTTAACTTCATCTCTCATTGTTTTTATTCTACGTCTACATTTTCATCTTCAAATTTAACTTCCCAATCTCCCAGCACTTTGCACATTGCAATTGAACTACTCCTGAATATAGGTAACCTAGTAACCTCCAATTCCGCGCTCCGATTGGTTGATAGCAAGCTGGATAGTTCGCTTGTTAGTTTGTTTTTTCAAAGTATGTTAGTTCAAAGTTCAAAGTAACTTAATTAGTATTATTGTTTATATTTTTCTGGAATAAATTCTGAAATTCTGTGAAAATTCGCAGAGGACTGAAAATTGGTCAGGATTAATGAAGTTCTTTTCATGTAATGGAATACAGAGTGGCCTGACTAATAAAAAGTAGGTAAGTACATAACATTGATGGAACCATATCTTAGTCTTTCACTGTATGCTAACCGTTTAGTGCAAGTTTCATTTGATGCACGACAGAATGCGTTAACATATGCGCGGACTGGATAATTTGTTGTCCAGTATAGGCACACACGTCTGGAAATTCAACTAACTGAATCGACCGTTTGCAAAAAAGTTCCGACCAAAACCTCTCTCGGAATTCAGTGTTACCCTGATTTTGAATTCAGAAAGAGGTTTTGGTCGGAGCTTTTTTGCAAACGGTCGACTCAGTCAACTGAACTTCCGGACCTGTGTGATAGTGCAACTATAGGTATTTGAAAATGGCTCACGACTCCTGACTCCTGAGCATTAGGTAAGTACTATACATAATAGTGGGTAGCTATATCTATGGTTTACAGACTTGGTGTTATACTCGTATATTGTGTTATTTTTCTCCATTATCTTGATGTCCTGTAGGTTATTATGACTGTGTAGTGTATATCTCCATCTATCTATCTCATGCAGTAAGTAACTACCTTACCGAGTATGTGGGCTACACTGCCTAGTACCTACTATACTCACTCTTCAGTTCGTGGGGTCATTTTCATGTTACATCTGCGGCGATGCAATTTTTCAATTCACTCTAAATCTGATAACTACAGGCTATTCAGCGTTAAAAGACGCACGGATTAGGTACCATGGAAAGGAGATTTTTCAATAGAACTACTTACTACTAATGTAATCAAGTAGGTACCTACCAGTGACCTAGGGTGGATTTCGCCGTGGCTAACATTTCTTATGGGATTACGCCAGATAGACAATTTTATATAATTTTTTCCAAAGGGTAAATCGGTGGGAATCGTGTTCTTAGGTAGCTTCGCGCCTGGCCTCACTCAACTGACGAGTGTTTTCTGTAGCCTCACAAGCAAGATCAAATTGAATATATTGCATATCCGGTCATGTATCTTGTGAACTGTGGTTGGAGAGTGAACATTTTTATTTATAAAAAAAGTATCGGGGCTTGTGTAATGTGTACTTACATAAGCAACCCAAATATTTACAGTCTGTCCAGAAAGAGTTGGTCTCGGATTAAATTGAAACCACAATTTCGTCTGCTGGCAACAATGACATTTTTATTGAAATTCTACAAGTGTTGCCATTATAGTTGCACTCAATTAGGTTTCTACTATTTTTTGACAAACTTTTCATTCCTGCATACTACACAGCAACGTGTAAAGTAATTTGTAAAATCATTTTATTTTTTTTATTTAGTTTTTTTGGCAGTCAGCCTGTCGCCATCAGTTGCTAGACAAAAGCCTCTTCGATAGCACATCACGCGACTATCCCAAAGCATTCCCATGCCACCGACAATTTTTTTGTTGATAAAATAAAATTAAACATAAAAATACATCGACGCAGAGGTCCGCCAATTGAAATCGTTTAAGACCAATTGACGCAGCTTCCCCACACGTTTTCAAGTCACATGACATGTTGACTTGGGACTTTATAAAAAGAGTTCACAGTATCTAAAACCCCCACAAAGTCTGATAGACATAAATTATCAAGTTTTACAAATTGCCTTTGAATTTTCCTCACATGAACTTTGGTTTGTTGGAATGTATGTATAATTATTTGTTAGTCGTAGGGTGCTTAGTTTAATTGAAGACAATTGGCTATGAAGGACATGACTGTGTATGAAGCACTCAATAGCCATATAATACAACAGAACGATAACATCAAATAAAATATTGAATCATTGTCTGTGGTTGCAATGGAACGTCGTTTATTAAATTTGAAATCACGACGTCAATCTTTTCAAAATTCGAATTTATTTATTGGACAATTGGGGCATGGGCAAAACTAGACCAAAAGACTTCGCTGAAAAGACATTACATGCTTATCTTATCATTTTGGCAAAGTATTATCAAACTCTGTCCCGGGGGAGTCTCCGGCCCTATGATCCTTCGTTTGTTCGTTATTAAGCAGCATTCATATATATTTTTATCCAGTTTTTTATAAGAAGAGCAATTGATAGAACTTGAATAACATTAAAAAAAACTAAAGAAATGTAAGTAGACAGAAGTATGGAGAAAAGAGATCACTATTTGCTATATGGAGACATAACACTCCATATTAATTCTACGTAGTACGTACCTACCATTTTTTTTAAAGGATCTGGGCTTGCATACACAAACCCAAATACTTTCCTGCACACTTTTCGATACAGGCTTTTAGTCTAGTGCAAAGTGTGGAATACATCGCCATCGCCGGGGTTTGAACCTGGCACCTCCCGCTCGAGAGACTGCCGCCTCAACCAACTGCACCAACCATGTACTAATTTACACAGGTTAAAATACTAACGTATGGATTCAGACGAAAACTTAAAAAGTTATGAACTTTTCCGACTGAAATTTTAATACTGAAATTCTCTATTATGAATGAGTTCATCTCTCAAAATATTTCATGAGTGATAGATTGTTATGTGTATAAGTATGTGAGTGTAACGTGTAGCAATATGCATATAGTATACATATAGCTGGATTGGATATCTATAAATAATCTATATCTATATGCCCTCACGCGACGTCCGTTGCGTGGTGGGCAGAGAGAACATATCGCCAGACTATCCTATCCTTACACACACTTCTTCCTTCGGTCACATTCAAGCAATTCGTCATACACACTCTACGATTCCTTTTACTCAGAACACGTCCGTTCTTAAAAATCTAGTCTACTATGGTCAAGATGTGGTTCTTGGACGGCCGCGCTTCCTTATACCTCTTCTTTCTCCCAGGTATATTTTCTTTGTTATCCTTTCATCATTAATTCTCTCCACATGTCCCAACCATCTCAACTTGTTGACTTTCATTCTAGTCACAACATCCGTTTTATATTAACTTAACTCTCTAATCACTTAATTTCTTATCCTATCTCTCCACACATTCTTCTCAGTGATCTCATCTCGACAGCATTATTATATCTGATTCTTCCTTCTTCAGCCATGTCCATGCATCACTCACATACATACATCAGTGTTGGCACCAGGACGGATGGTTGAAAGAAAGGTGTAAGAAATCTGGACTGTCCGAGACTAACCTGGATCGATCACGTCAATCAGACCCCCAAGCATGGACACGTTTTGAGTAAAATAAATCGGAGAGCGTGTATGAATGATGGCATGAATGTGACGGAAAGAAATTGTTTGAAAATATACTACAGTCTGGCGATCTGCCTTCTCTGCCTATCCCGCAAGGGAAATAAAATATAAATTATCCATTTCACTTTAATTTGCGTGTACCATAATAATATGTAAGTACTAGGTAAGTACGTACCTAATAGCGTAGGTAGAAGATAATTTAAAATTTTAAAATAAGAATGTTTCATTGTTTACGGAGTATTTCGGTAGAGTGACGCTGTGTATAGGAAATGAGAGGAATAATGGCTGACTTCCTAATTAAGATCAATTAACTCCCCGACGACATCCAAACTGATGCGACTATATATCATGGTCCTGTAATATGTATTTATATCATCATACAATAATATAACGTTACAATACTCGTATTAGATACAACATGATACAGCTATCTAATAGATATGTGTGCTCAGCTCATACCTTCATTGTATATGTAACAATAGAGTTGATAATTGTCTTTTTTAAACATAAGAGGAAAATGTGAAAACTAAAGTCTATGACTCGTTTTTGACAGCAGGCGCGAAGATGTCAACGAAAATGATTCCCAGCGAATTACCAGCCGATTGTCTAAGAATATGTCATAATGCAAAACCGAAACATGGCGAAAATTTCTCAAAATGTTTTTTTTTTTTATTATTATTTTCTGGCGATTTTTTTTATTAGAAGTTGAAAACTGTCAACAACTGTAAAACTTTCTATAAATTTGACATATAAAACTTTTCTCTAAAATGAATAGAAACGGAGCTGCCAAGCTCCAAAAGCTGGCCGTCGCAAATCGAAAACGTTCGCCTTGTTACATAGATAACCAAATTTCAACAAGTATCCAAGGAACGGTTTCACAGTAATCCGAGAAAGAATTTTATTTGCAATAGAGTAGTGAATATGTGGAACCGTTTACTCCAAAATATGATACAAGCATCATCAGTGAATGCTTTTAAGAACAGATTGGATGACTTTCTCAGAATGACGGATGGCACATACATTGATTTGGGCCCATCAGCCTAAGCTGCTTGCCCAAAATTAATAATAATATTCTTCCCACAGTAGCATTCCACAATTATTGTAAATTATTCCCTGGATATCTGGATATTGATATAGCGAACAATCATGTAAACTTATTTCATTAGTAGATACCTAAGCGACACCAAACTTAGCAATACCTACTTTTTATCCAAGCGAAATAAATTTATTAAATCTTAAGACAATTTTCTTAAGACGCGCTCATGAAGTTGCATAGGAAAAGGTAGAAAATGAGTAAAAGTCCTAAAGTATGGCATCGACATAAATTACAACCAAGGTTTTTACGCCATAAGTATAACGAGGTGATTAGTATTTCGGCATCTTTTCATGTCATAATTTTGTCTACAATATAACAAAAATAATCGTAGGTATGTGAATATTTTTAACAGTAAAACAATAATTTCAGTAAAAACTGACAACTGACCCACGATTAAACGGAACTATTGTCGAAGCGCGGCCCCAGTTTTTGTGAAAAACTTTTTTTTTTCAAAAAAGCACTAAAACGATATTATTTCGCTTGGCTCGACTGCGGGTGGGGCCGGACGAGGGCACAGAAAGTCAGAATGTGTTTTTTTTAAACGAACTTGGTAAATTTACGATGTTTCGGACGTAAAATGTCACTCATGTCAAAAGTTTTTTTTTTTTTTAAATGAATCTGGGTTTATCGAAATAAACCCAAATACATCTTTGCACACTTCACAGAAAGCTTAAAAGCTTGTGTTGTGAAGTGGAGTAGGTCGGAGATTGAACCCGCGCCCACTGGATTAACAGTCGAGCGCGTTACCAACCAGGCTACCGACCACCTCAAAACTCATCGTGTTTTAAAAAGGTGCTAAAAACGGGATTTTTTCGCCGTCGGTTTCGGTATAAAATACCGTTTTTAGCGCTTTTTAAAACAAAATAATCTCATAAATGAATAGTTGCGATTAAACTCGTACCGGAACCTCTCGGCATGATTCTAATTAGATGCATCAATTTGAATTTTAGAACAATGTTACGAGCTGCGACCACGTTCCAATTAAGTATTTGCTACAACAATATCTACAACACTAAATATGTAACACAACCGTATGTAGATTGCAGAGACCTAGGTATAGATGGGTACAACTAGGTCGAAGCCGTCGTAATTTGAAGGCCTGGCACTGAAAGAATTCGTTATAATTTGTTATAACATAACCCTATAATCTGTTTACGAGAATTATACCTATTAGCAGATATTATTAAAAAAAACGATAGTAAATGTTTCTGTAATGTTGATTTACATGAACTTTTATAGATTCCAAAGGACGGACGTATTCTCAGTTAAATGAGTTATAGAGTGTGTATGACATATTGTATGAATGTGACGGAAGCACGAAGTGTTTGTAAAGATAGTAAAATCCGGCGAGCTGCCGAAAATGTGATACAAGCACCATCAGTGAAGGTTTTTAAAAATAGATTGGATCACTTTCTCAGAACGACGGACAGCACAGACGTTGGTTTGGACCCATTAGTCTAGGCTGCTTACAAAAAAAAAAAAATACTATTACAACACACCATAAATCGTGCTCAAATAGCACTTGGAACAGACCTTAATATAAAATGTCGATGGTCTCGACTAGGTAGATACCCGGGATCAATCAACTATCTCGTTGATTTAAATAACTCCATTATTCAGCCACTTAAGCCATTTATGATTGTTATTAATTTTATTGGTAAATCGAAACTCCTTTTTTTATTAACAATAATTCCCACTAATGTTTACAATTGTTGTTGATTGTTTGTAATTAAGGTTTGCTGCCAACCATCAAGTAAGAGAGTCTCTAATTGTATTATGGTCCTGCACTCGCCCATCCAACACACGACCAGCCATACTAATGTCATCGTTTCAAATTTTATTTCGTTCGAACATTATTTGAAAATCGTGAAAATGGCGGAGGAAAATTTGAAAAAGGAACGTGTGCTACGGTTATACTACAAAGATGGCATTACTTAGTGATTTTTACGTTTTTCTTTTGTAAAGTTTGTTTTGAGTGTGAAGTGTAATTGGGGTTAGCTGGCAGAGATCGCCCTAGTGAACCAATGTTATAATTTATGTTTGTAATGTTATCATAACTCACCAAAAGTGTAAATAAATATTAGAAAATCGGAAAAATGGCGGAGGACAATTTGAAAAAGGAACGTATGCTACGGTTATACTACAAAGATGGCATTACTTAGTGATTTTTATTGTGTTTTTTTAAACATTGTAGATAAATGTACAAAAATGTATATGTAGTTTGTTGAATGCGTAATGTCATCTACTTCTTTTCATCCTGTGTATTTATTTCTTTAATGGCGGAAAATGAGAAAATTGGCATCGAGTATACATACATCAAAGTGTTTTTGATTTCTCGACTACTTTTTTATGTTTTTTGTTGAAAGATAGCGTGTTTTTCTTCAATTTTATTTAATCCCACGTGTGTTTGTGTCAAACAGAATTTCAAGAAAAGTTTAGAAGTAAATGTTGTGCGTCTTTAGTGATTTTTTTTTTGTATCTCTACCAGTTTCAATTTTTTTTTCTGTGAGAATTAGATATAAAATTATGGTTTCAGAATTGTTTACTCTATGAAATCTTAAAAAGGTGTAATATGTATCAAAGAATAGGTGGTTTTACGTAAAAAGTGAATTCGTGCATACAAATTGTGTATGGAAAAATGATGACGAAAGAATATTTGATTAAGACTTTCAATAATCAAAGGAAAAATGTGATTTACTAAAATGACAGGACGCCGAGAAAATTTCGAGAGCGGGAAAATTTAAGGTACAGCTTAGCAAGAAAATGAACGATGCTGGGAAAGCATTGAGAGAAAGAGACAGAGTAACAGTAAGAAAGGATAGGATAACGTGATGCATCTTCGCTAGATATATACGAAGCAGGATAATAGCTGGCCAAAAGAAATTATGCAAATTGGTGAGTTTTTTTTTATCAACGTATATTTGTAGGTAATAAATCTGAATTGACGTAAACTATAAGGCATAAGTGCGAATAAAGCAGGTAGTCGTCCCTTCTCGGTCACACTTTTATAACTGCGTTCTACAGTTTAAAATAATTTCACTATAGATGCATATTTTGTTGTATTGTATTATTTTGTTGTGGCTTATTGACATTTCAACGCGATCCCAATAAATTACCTAGAAAAATTTATCCATTCATGCCTATTCATCAGAGCATTTTCCTCAAACTGCTCAGCGTGCCCTGTGCATTTTCTGTTGACCCTGAATAATTGTGAAACAAGTTGCCTCTGGAACTCATGCGTGCTGTTAACTTGACTGCAGACATCACTACTCAGTTGAAGAAAATATCGTATGTAGTAGTTACCTAATCGAGTATTTAAGCGGTTCATATGATTGTCTATGGAACGTTGAGTGGACTTTTAATATAAGAGTAGTATTTGTGGGGGGGATCCCCTGTATACGGGAAAGTTCTGAGAATGTATTGAATGAAAAAAAGAGCAGACACCAAACCTAATTAAACTACAAAGATTATTTATAAGCATCTAATGACTTATCAGTTCGCCACTCGAGAATAACTAAATTCTAGTTGACAAGACCAGAATGTTGAGATGCATGAGATTGCAGTATGAAACCCTCATATGTTTTACACACAGATGGAACCTTATTAGTCTCTTGTAGTTATTTACACACACTACACCACTTCAGGGTGTTACATGTAGAATGATATTTCTTTTTGTAGTCGGTATGTAAGTTGGGAGAATTATTTCATAATAATGATTCTTTTTCGTACTCTCCCTACTTAATTACGCCAGCATGAATGCGCAAGGAATTTTATTAATATCTATCTCGATAGCTTTATAGTCAGATTGACAGATATCAAAAAACTGTTTCAAATTATCCCGCATTTCAAGCACAAAACCCACATGGCCTCTTGCAAGACAGGCACGCGACCACCCTTATCATCATAGTAAAATATATCCTATGTATGTTGAGCGTTGTATACCTACATAACTGATTTGAAAATGGAATGAAAAAAAGAATCATTTTCAAACGAACGCCTCCCAGTGTTTTATTGGTTGAAAATCTGGACACGACAAACGTCGATTCTAAAACGAAGTAAGCGGAAATGAGATTTTGTACAAAACACATAATGTAATACGTATCACATAGGGGTCATTTTAGTTCGCAGCGCACTGCGGAGTGTGTACGTCAAAATGTCAGATACGCGGGAAGATGCGAGTCTCTCATTGGTCGGGAACAGTTGACACTGTGAGCCGCGGAGTGGCAAATGGAACACCCTCGTCGATATGATGAAATACAATATAAATTGACTAACTAAAGAATGATTTGGTTTAGTTGTTTGTCGGTATTATTTTAGTGAATATTATTAAAGTGATTTAGTCCGCCGTGGCGTGTAGTGAGTCCGCGAGTGCGCTGTGTCCAATAGTCGTTGGCTAAATGAACACAAATTGTTTTATATTGAAGTTAATAAATTGGATTTAAGCGATGGCCCTGATAGGGTGTTAGAAGCAATTTTACTCAATCAGACACAAATTTAATCAAGTGTAGTTAACTTATTTGCACTAATCAACAACTACCGACTTTTTTATTAACTCCTTGCTCTGTTGTTGTTGATCTATCCGAACCGAATATTACTTTCAATTGATCATGATTACCGAGTTGATTGACTCAATTTATTAAATAATTATTTATTATTAAGGACATTAGAGGAGGTGGTGAATTAACTAATAAATACAATTCAATCGTGGCTCATTAAACCAAATATCATAATTAATTTATATCAATTAACACAACAACTTTTTCTGAGAATTACAATTAATCGAGTTAAACAGTCATTCAAAACAATATACAACAATAATAAAGAGTAATTAAAATAAATAAGATTTCCTTAATTTATGTAAATTAAATTAAAATAATTTGTTGTTGTTTATGGTTAGTTTTATAATATAGCAACACTAATTTAAAAGAATACATCGACAATTTGGAGTGATTTTTTCGAATTTATTCAAAAATGGAATCGAACGGATTTGACGATCAAATGTTTCAAGGATTTCCCGGGCAGAACATGGCGGCACTTCAAAATTCAAATGGTTCGCCTATGTTGAGCGGCGGAAAACATAATTTGCACCATCATGGAGGTGACAGAAATGCAAGTAATTCTTCAAATATGCATTCGATTCAGGTGATGCTTGATATGCAGCACCATCAAGATATGATGCTCGGTGTTTCTCCGATTAGTGGGAGTCCGCCGCATGGAAAGATGTCTGACCATTGCGGTATGCAGGGACAAGGGCTGCAGCAACACGAGACCATGAATGTCATCTTCCATAACTCCCAACTGGACAGTCCAAACGGAAACCAAGGCGGTAAAAGGAAATCTGACGATGGCATCATGCTCCAACCAGTTGTGGTCAGCAGCGCCAATGATTCCGCACCAATAACGACGACATCCAAAAAGTCAGAGTCGAAGAAAAAGGGAGACAATAATGGAATCAAAAAGAAGAAAACGAGGTACCTTTAGTTTAATATTTTAAATTTCCCGCTGTTTTGTTTTTTGCGCGAAATTCGAAATTTGAAAAAAAGAAACGTGTGGATTTGACGTGCCTATTTAAACGTTTTAGAACAGTCTTCGCATAAATCTTTGACCTACGGGTATATAGACCACAAATTCGAAAATATCCCTTCCCGTAGGTAGGTATCTAGACATTTTTATTAGACGAATAAATAATAACTGCCTGAAGGTTTCGACATCTTATGTGCGAAATAGATAAAAAAAAAATCATACCAACCCTACATAGGTAAACTCGTATAGATATTTTTAATGAATATTCGATCGTCCACCCTAATAAAAAGCCATAATACTAAAAATATTATGATCTACTACACTATCTAAAAATATTTTGGGGTAAAGTAAAGGCATTTTAATTTCACGCTTGCTGCAAATTATTTATCAATAAAAGGCGACCGCAAGGACCATTTTGGATAATCATTCACGAGTTTGACATTTGTTATTATAGTTTTCAATGAATTTAGTCAAGTTTTTTTTTAAAGTGACTCTTTTTATATTCTCTCTGAAACCGAGACTAGGTGCAACCAACGATAGAAAATGATAGTTGGCCTGTCATTTTGTTAGGTAATGTTTTTTAAAAGAACTATAAAAGGTTTTAAACTAACTTTACCGTCGATAAAAAAAATTGGCACCTAAAAAACAAACAGGTCAATTATGCTCGAAAATTGTAAATGGTTGCTAGTTTCTAAAAGTTCTGTCTGGAGAATATTTAGATAATAGATATAAATAAGTACCTATACTATAATAAAATGATTAGGTAGCTACCCCATACCACGCGATCATTTCCCATCTCACACATATGGTGGACACGCGACCCTCATACCTACACGACTACCCTAACCTAACCCTCTAACCCTAATCCCATACATACTCACACACCTACTCTAATTTACTTACGCGATGAAAAGAATCATCATTATCATTGCATATTTTTTATCAGTTTTATGAGTCAGAAAATTATTTTTTATTTCAATTTCCACTATACCTACCTACCAGCAATTTATGGCTGTCTACGGTTACTTTTCCATAAAATTATTAATTTTCATTTTGTCTGATTTATTATTTTTATCTATGCATATATGTTTTTCACTTGTAACTAGTTTTTCAGTGTAAGTACTCGTTTTTCTAGTAAAATCGACGGACATTCACTGGTTTGCTTTCTGTTTTTGTTGAATTATTTGATATGTACTGTAATAACTGTTTGTGCCCATGTAACTAAATAAATAAACTGTATTTTATACCTACTTGTTATTTATTTATTTAGTCACATGGGCACAAACAGTTATAACAGCACATATCAAAAAATTCTACAGAAACAGAAAGCAAACCAGTAAAAGCCCATCGATTTTACCAGAAAAAATATTTCTAAGAGTACACCGAAAAACAATGTCATCCTATCAAGAAAAAAAGTTAATTGTATTCTCTTTACTTCTAAAAAACCTTACCTTTAAGTACATTAAAATAAATACCTATAACCTAAATAGGTTGTAAATTAGGTATATTATATTTTGTTCTTCTAAGAAACTAATCAGACGCGAAACCTGAATCTTCCACTATACTATTAATGGTACCATATATTGTGCCTATATTTTTATTTCGATTAGCTGACGCAGTTAATTAGAGCGCGGTTCTCTCAAGTGGGATATACTGGGTTCGAAAATAGGTGACGACGATGTATTCCGCACTTCACAATACAGCTGCAATGTGTCAAGAAAACCCGTCAGGGGTAGGCGGAGAAGACACAAAACCAGACTGCCCTATCTCTACTACACACACTCCTTGCTTCCTACACATATTTTTTTTCATTCTATTTTCCCACAGAGATTTAAATCTATGGCAAACAAAACAATCTAATTTGTATTGCGGCAACACAATGTCAAATGAAACGTCATACGGGCGAATAGAATCATTCGATAATTTCATATTTAGAACAAAATCGTGGAATCGATTTCAAAAAATATTTTTTCCCATATAAATCAAATTCTCCCCAAATTCTAAAATACCACAGACAATAGATATTTGACGTTGCAACAAAAACTGAGATTATTTTATTGATAAGGTATAGCCACCCTTATTAAATTTAATGTTTTGAGGTAAATACACTTTGATTGTTGGTAAAGATAAGGATTGAATTTGCGGGCAATTAAAAGTGCAGAAATATGAAAAAAAAGTTAAATATATACCCATATTAGTGGTGCGGGCTGGCTTGTCAAATTCACTTAGTCTCTAAGATCTTTTGAAATCGCGTTGACTTGGTTTTCTAATTAGAACCCAGTAAATCTCAGATGATATCGTAAATTTTCTCGATAATAAATATTTTTTTATGAAATTTACTGAAACTTGAGATCATTCCTAACTGTAGTTTAGTCAGATATAATGCTGTTATTTGGTTGATAAAATGTTTAAGGTAAGATGCAGTGACTCTAGTGGATATTTTTTTGATATTCAACCCCCTTTTTATACAATAAGTCAGAATAGATTTAATCGCTTACATTAATCTTATTTTGCGCTTACACTCTCATGCAAGATTTAAACAAGTTGAACAGATACCTAATAGAAATATTTATGCTCAGTGCATTACGCCCTATGATGTGTGTTTAGGAGCCTATATGCACTGAGCAAAAATCGTTCTATTTTCGCTTCAACTTTTTCAAATTTTGTATGAGAATGTTAGCGCAAAATAAGAATAACGTAAGCAACAATGTGAATTTTATCTTTTTAAAAGAAACCTGGGAACAAATTAAAAAATCTAAAACAGCCAATTTGTTAAGATTATAATTACTTACCAGTATTTTGGGTAAATTATACTTTTATATCTGAAAAACTGAACGAAAAATCCTCAGATCCCGTAAATTTCAGGGGTATTTTCGGAATATTTTTTTATTGAAGGAATTTCCAAATATTGTTATTCTAAAACAGTAAATCTGTAGTCCATACTTTCATCTATCACTGTCTTCAGTTTCAAGACGATTCTCTCAGTATTGGCTGAGAACAATTCAGGGCGCCGAAGCCGAATGACAGCATATAGTAACTAAAGTTTATCGTTTGCGTCCCGCAATTAGCAATATCGAAATAAATAAAAAGATCTATAAGGGTTGATAGGATGAATAATGAATGAATGTGTAAGTAGGTAGGCACTTAACCTAAATATGCACGGGTGCCAACATGATGCCACATGTTGCCTATTAATTTTATCATAAGGTTGGTATTGGGGTCGACAACTTAAATATCACGAATGTAGTGCTTTATTAAAAATAGTAAAATTTGTATAATATAGAAAAATTCGCTATTGGCCGGGTAAAAGCGCCGCATACGATTTGTGTCTGGGCCTGAGTGAAAAAGTCGTATCATAGATCTGGCTTATTGTCTTTAAATAAAAATAAATAAAGAATGCGCTACACAACAACAGGTATAATTAACGCCGCAGGTTTTTTTCTTGTTTTGAAGTTTTGGAGATTTTTTGTTTTTAAATTATTGTAATTAATTTTTTGTTTTTTTTTTTATTATACTATATATATCTTTTCTATGTGTGTTTCTCATCGACTAAAAGGTTCCCTACCCCTGACGCTGCACACGTGAAGTTATTATATTGTAATGGAATGTGCCTACATTCATACTGTTCCTATATTTAATACATATCTATTGTATTTTTTTTCTGTGGTGTTATATCGAGCGTGAAATAATATGCACACCTCTGTATATTAATAACTAGCTGATGTTACCCGTGCCAATTCACGGAAGATGAAATAGTTTCTTTTTTTTTCATTAATTACAATCACAGGTTTATTTAGTTATTTTACTGACACCGAAACTGACATAACTATTACTAAATACACATTATTACAAAAATAAAAAACAGAGTGAGAGATTAACGTGAGGCGGGTTTATTGCCAAAGGAAATTTCTTCCAACCAACGCTTGCAGTAAATACATTGAATCCCTAAAAACATGCAATTCATGGAATTGTCACACTGCGAAAGTCTAGATTGAAGCCGCTGTTGGATTGTACCTACTTAAATTTTTGCAATAAAGTACAAAAGAAAATAACGAGATACCTTGTTCTTCTACCTAAGACATCAAGTAACAACCCAATTTTGGTCCTTCGAGCCGGATGTAGATCTAATTATTTGGTTATTTTGATAATCGGCGCCGTCGACGGTGCGCCGCCCTAGGTTACAACAAAATTAATACACCCCTTTTAATCGGTACTGGTAATAGAGATGAACTGATAGCAACACTTTAGATAAAAAAAATACAACCCCCTTAATAATAATGTAAATATTATAAATAACAATGAATAGGGGTACTTAACTTACCGACCCTTACGTCATATAGCTGTCATTATTATAAAAAATGTTGCCAACAATAAAAATAACTATTAAAAAGATGACGTGTGAATTTAATAACATGGCTGACCCAGTAGAGTAGCGTGGGGGGGCGGGGGGGGCGGGCCGCCCCGGGCGGCACTCTTCAAGGGGCGGCATTTTCGGGATTTTTTTTAAACAATCTAGGCTAGCGTACACAAACCCAAATACTTTCCTGTACACCTTGCACTAGGCTAATTTCACAAATCTGCCGCCCCTAGGCTATCGGCAGATTTCAGAATATACAAGGACGGGGCGAGGCATTTTGAAAAGAAAATGACTGCATCGTAACAAACAAAGTTCCTGCGTCTGTTCTTGTGTATAAACTTTCATCTGTCGCGGTCAGTTTTTCGAAAGTAACTGCCGCCCCTAGACTGTCGGCCTAGGGGCGGCAGATTTCAGAATTTGCAAGGATGGGGGCGGCATTTTTCAGAAGAGGCTGCAACTGGAGAGTATTCATAACTAAAAAAAAAATATCTTCTCATTAGCGGATTCAGACGGCGGATTACCCCCCAAAACAAGTGACAGCACTTTATATAAAACTAGTTTCCGAAGAATCACATTATTACTGCATCGTTTTCTCATCATGTTATGAATTTTCTAAAACTACTACATTGTAAAAAAAAATCGCCTGCGGCGCTAAATAAATCTGTTGCTTTTATCCTATCACTCAGCCGATATCTCTATAAAAATTTCGCCTGCGGCGCATTATACCAACCCTGTTGTATAATCTAGAATTATATTTTACTTGCGGCCCGTCGCTCATTCATAATTTCAAATGATCCTTCATCCAAAAAGTTTTAGGTTCAATATTTAAGCAGTTAGGATTATTATTTCACACATTTTCTAAAGAAAATTCGCCTGCGGCGCAATTCTGGGTTCCGTTTATTTTAAGAAAATAAATTAAACGACCTTGACTACATGACCCTTTTCACACAGTCTCAAAAAAAGTCGCCTGCGGCGCTGTTCACATTTATAATACCACAAGGTCATATTTGCATGAAAAAAATGAAAAAAAGAGTGAGTTTTTTATGGGGGGGGGCGGCAAATTTTGCCTCCGCCCCGGGCGGCACAGACCCCCCGCTACGCCACTGGGCTGACCTTTGTGGTTAAAATAAATTAATTAACATAATAAGTGTTTTTCTCTTCACATTTAATTAACTTCCCAATGTCCCACCACCTTGAAATGTTGCACACATATTTGCTTTAGGTGACAGTTTAATATTGCACTACTGTTTTATCATAAACACGTTTCAACTTTCAATTATGAGTTTGGAGTAAAAAAATAATAGAGATTGGAATAGGTATATATTTTTTCATATCAAATGATAAAACTTGCCAAAAAATGACATTATTACCACACGTTTTCCCATCACATCAAAAATTTTCATGAAAATCCATCAAGATACAATTGTTTAATAAAAAAATTACCTGGGGCGCTGTTTTTCGTTACTTTTTTTGCAAGACTTTTTTTATTATTTGTTATTGGGTAGGCAGGTTTCACTGTTTTGACCCAAGTCCCAGTTAAGTTGTGTTTATATTATCTAGTCTATTCTTGAAGGTGTTGGTGGTAGGAGCAAGTACCACTGACTCTGGCAACTGATTCCAAGCACTGACAGTTCTATTGTATTATTGTTCACGAATTTTCTCTCTTTGTTCCCAGGACAACATTCACCGCCTATCAACTGGAGGAGCTGGAAAGAGCCTTTGAGAGAGCTCCATATCCCGATGTCTTCGCGAGGGAAGAATTGGCTCTGAAGTTGAATCTGAGCGAATCCAGAGTTCAGGTAAGCTGAAACTTCTTAAACCGAAAATTATCTTTTGTATCTTACAAACAGTACAACATTTTGTGTACGAAAGTGATCAGCAAAACTTAGTTTGATGCTTTGAAAGACCATGGGGTCAAATGTCATTTTGAGGGACTACAGTAATTACAAATTTATTTTCTGTAATTCCTTGCTTAGGACAAGATATCGTTCAATGAATTTGAGGAAGTTCTGCTATTTCTAATACTATCCTTAAAATCGATTCTTTATGCTTCATTTATACAACTACTTTTTCTGCTCATCAAATTGAGAATAGCTTGTAAAAAAATCAATAAACAATACGAAACCATGACATTTGTTCAATAGAGCGAGCTTATCGCAAAGTCGCGATCTCTTCCAGCTACCCCAATAAAATTATTGTCAACGTCTATTCCCGTGGCGATCCCCGGGCCGTAGAATTGGGCTATCATTATTTTCTTATATTTTGTCGAGTGTTCTATAAGTCAGTAGGTAAGATGTGGTAATGAGATTGTATGTATTATAATTAGTATTTCGTCTATACGAAATTAAATTGTTTGTAAAATTCATATTTTTTCAACGAGTAATTTCAACGAGACTGTCAAGTTGTTAAGGGTTACTCAATTAGAATATGTGGAATACCCGAAGCGTCCACGGGAGATAAATCTGTAACCCCAAATTACAATGTTGTCTTTTTTATTCACAGGTCTGGTTCCAAAACCGTCGCGCCAAGTGGAGAAAACGTGAACCACCACGCAAGACAGGATACATTGGATCAAATTCTCCAAGCTCAACAACGTTGCCAAACAGCTTCTCAAATCTAAACTCGAACCTTTCGGGATTCGCTCAAAACAACGTCATGAATTCAAGCGCTCTGCAAGACTCTTGGTCATATCAAGTTCCGTACGAAGTCACACCCTTAAATCTCTTGTCTCCGAATGGCGGACATTACGGAGGATTCAATGCGTCCTCTTCCAGTTCCGGACCGTATTCTTCTTATACAACAATGCTCAATAGTCATGAACCGCAAATGTTTTCTCCACCAATGAGAGGACACAACTTTTCTGAATACAGCGTTGTCAATACCAACAGTCCTCCGCCATTAGGAGTTCGCGATTATCCTATTATGATCGCTTCTCATTCTCCGAACCACTTAGGAAGCAACGTCAATTCGCTGTCGAGCGACGAAGCCGGTAAAATCGATTCCTACTCTTCCCAACTGTCAGACGACAAATACGTCTCGTGCATTTCAGAGGACAAATACGTCACAAACCTTTCCCCTAAATATTCCGGACAATTGAGTCCCGATAAATACGAAAGCGACGCTTCTATTATGAATGGCGACTGCACGAGTAGCCCGGGACGCAATCAGGGAAACGTCATTCAAATTTCGAACAAAGATGGAATCAAAATGGAGTCAAACCAATCATATGTCACGCTGCCTCCTTTTTTGAGTTGAAGAACTCTTTTCTGAAATATACTTAAATAATTTGTATGTAAAATGCAAAGTTTCAGAAAAGAGTTTAATTAGTTTTTAATTCACACGCCATTTTTCGCAATAAATTCGCGTATCATTCCTTAATCTGTCAAAATGTGACAGCAGTATTCCATTTTTAAAATGTACATAACACTTGCGCCATCTAGTTCAAGAAGAGAAAAATACACAGACCTCTGCGGTGATATTTTTTTTGTATGTATCATATATTATTTTTAATTTGTTGTACTTTAATTTAGTTTTATATTATTTTGTATTTGTACATTGCCCAACTTGTGAATGCATTCTTCCCGTGCCTTATTAGATTAATGTATAGTTATGTGTGCTTTTTTTTAGAATATTTTTATCTCATTTAGATTAAAAACTGTACATTTTTATCGACACTACAGCTTACCAAAGAAAGTATTAACTTAAAATGTAGATATAGTTACCGTTTTTTATGTTATACGTAGGGACTGGAAAAAAACGATGTTATTTTTCGGGAAATGTGGTGCTATTTTTTGCAAAAAGGGGTGTTATTTTTCATACATTTATATCGTTAAAGTGGAGAATTTTGCATATATTAATACAAGAATATAAAAAAAAATATCGTGAACATATATTTTCTAAAAAAAAACCCTAAAACAATAAAATAAAACAAAAATATTTGAGAAAAACAAAGAACGTTTTTAAAGCCAAATTCCTTTTGATAATGTTTCAATTAAAATGTTTTTCCAAATAAAGGTCGAAATTCACATCAAATATGCGAAAATTCGCGTTATTCCCGTAAAAAAAAAGAATGTTAAAATTCGCACTATATGTGTAAAAAACACGAAATTCGCGTTATTCGCGTAAAAACCAAAAAAATCGCGAATAAACTCGTTTTATCGCGATCGGGAAATTTTCCAGTCGCTAGTTATATTTAAGTTTATCTTATTTGAATTATAAAACATGTTTCTTAAAAATGCTCTGTACGTATTTCTTTCTAGACATTCCAATTAGATTCATTCCGATTTTCTTTTATTGAATTTCTGACTTGTAAGATTCCAATAAAATTCTAATTTTAATTTAAACGCGGGAGTTTTGTACGTAGAGTCAAATTCATCCCTTTTGGCTCGCGGTGGCAAAACGGTGAACTACATCGAACTACGAAAAAAAAAAGAAAACTATGAAAAACGGTCGATCGCTGCGCTGGGACCACGCGCCAAATAGGATGCATTCTACTCTACATTTATAAGTTGGTATTACTGATCGACAAAGCAACGAAAATGAGGTGCCAAATTAATGTATTGTGTAGTTATAACAATGTAATTCCCTAGATTTTAATACATATTATCAGATCAAAAAAATAATTTTCTCCGCAACATTTGGGAAACGAATTTCTGTCTTTCGGAAAAAATATCAGAGGTGCTTTTCACAATTTATTTTGAGAAATCTATACAAGATGTATAAAATCTTTTACGTTCATTCCCTAGATAAAGGTTCAATGTATCTAATCTATTTTTTCCAAAACATATTTAGTAACGGATGTCGAGATCTAAGGTCTCCCGTTTTTAGAAATTATTGAAATGTCAGTATGCGTATTCTTAAAAACACGTTTTATTCCTATTCGTCTAAAATTCCAATTAGGTTAAGATTTTACTTATACGAAGGTCAGTTGTACATAAAAATATATTTTATATAAAATTATGTTTGTATATTTGTATGATGACAGAATCACATAGATGCTTCCAAAATAGTTAAGTATTTTGTGTCTTATTTTAATAAAACAATGTTTATATAATCTATAGATAAAAATATATTATTATTATTAACTAGAGAAATAGAAGGTTCCACAGAAAATGATAAATAAAATTTATATCGCCTTATAAAATATTTTAAAGAATTTACAACACTTTACAAAATATTGACATAAAATGTTACGCCTCATAAAATGTTCTAATAAAACTTAAAATATATCTAACGCCTTATAAAGTGATGAAAAAAATAAGGTTTTATATTTTTATTGATTATAAAATGTCATAAAATTTATGCTTCACAATGTATATTAGTAAAAAATAATCTAGTGCCGTAAAATATGTATGCCAAAGATTATAAAATGTGCCAAATTATTTAACACACCTCATAAATTGTGCCATAAAGTTTAAACAAACTTCATAAAATTTCTCACAAGAAGATATGGAGTTTGTTTGACAGAACTTGCCTTTTAAAGTTGACATAATGGTGCCAAAGAAATTAAACTAGCTATTATTTTTTTGTAATAATAATGTAAATATGATGCGTGCTTGCTTTTTTATATTAGTTATCTGTCAGCTGTCATAAGCTTGCCAGAATCAGAGGCGAAACAATTTGTTTAGGTGCCACTTAGTGCAGAATAAAACATTTAAAACATTGACAGAGCTCATTTCTGTATATTATTCTTTTACCATGTTTCGCCTCTGGTTGAAACTAATTAATATACATCGGGAGATTCAATGCCCTAGGTACCTGGGACTAGGAGATGTGCAGGGACGTAGAGTGAACAAACATATTATACAGTTTATTTACTTGTATAACACTACCTGCATAATGCACGCTGATACAAGTTACGTGGAAGTTGTTGTTTACACTTCACTTATTGTTTTGTTCCCCTATAGATATTGATGGTTGTATAGAATTCAGGTAAAGATGGAAACCCCAGTAATTTAAATACGAAGAAAAATAATAGTTTTGCTCACTAGCGGTCTATGGAATTAGAGGATTAGTAAAGTTTTATCGCACCTCATCGGTAAAATGGCATTCGTTTTCCCGATGTATAGTGACTAATCGCCAAATAATTGTGTACAGTGTATTTTTTTTTCATTTTGCACTGAGTTCAAACATTGGTACTATAAAATATGTAGTTTTTAAGATTTAGGGAACAATTTTTGATACCTTCATCTACTAAAGAAAACTATCGTAGTATACAGGGTGATTGGTTCCGCTATTCAGATATTTTGAGAGGTGATAGAGGGTGTTCTAAAACGTAGATCTGCCAAAGGGATGTCATCCCAATTGTTAAGGGTTGCGGAGTTACACCCTTTTTAAAAAATTCCACCCCCGGCATTGACCACCATCACATTTCATTGAATAACTCTGATGCTATGAGTCCTAAAATTAATAAAAAAATTTTTTTTTGTATTGTAATAAAACAAGCTTTAAATTGATGTCAAATATATTAAATAATAATAATAACAACTTTGCTAAAATTAAACACAAAAACAAAAATTCATTTTTTTTGTTGAATTTTTTGACATATTTTAATTTTTTTTCAATAAAAACTATAATTAACTACTACTTTTTTTTCTTTTAATAAATACACTAGACCCTTGTGAATAAAAATGCCGAACATTATCTATCCATATTTTGAACCAGTTTTTCCAAATCTTCGATTTTGTAAGTACATATTCGATAAAAAATGTATACTTCGCTACCAATTACCTCTTTAAGTAGGTACATGTACCTGGTAATCAGTAGGGAAGTATACATTTTTTATCGAATATGTACTTACAAAATCGAAGATTTGGAAAAACTGGTTCAAAATATGGATAGATAATGTTCGGCATTTTTATTCACAAGGGTCTGGTGTATTTATTAAAAGAAAAAAAAGTACTAGTTAATTATAGTTTTTATTGAAAAAAAATTAAAAGATGTCAAAACTTTCAACAGAAAAAAATGAAATTTTGTTTTTGTGTTTAATTTTAGCAAAGTTATTATTATTATTATTAAATATTTTTGACATCAATTTAAAGCTTGTTTTATGACAATACAAAAAATTTTTTTTTATATTAATTTTAGGACTCATAGCATCAGAGTTATTCAATGAAATGTGATGGTGGTCAATGCCGGGGGTGGAATTTTTTAAAAAGGGTGTAACTCCGCAACCCTTAACAATTGGGATGACATCCCTTTGGCAGATCTACGTTTTAGAACACCCTCTATCACCTCTCAAAATATCTGAATAGCGGAACCAATCACCCTGTATGCCTAAGATTATTGTATATACAACTTGTTACGAAGAATGTGTGGAAAACTGTTAAAAGATAGGATAAGGAATGAGGTTATTAATAGAGAGATGAGTGTCTGTAAGACATTAGAGTGTAGTGACTAGAATGAAAGTTAATAAACTAAGATGTACAGGGCATGTTGAGAGAATGAATGATGAAAGTATAACAAAGAAAATATACATGGATGAAATAAGAGGTGTAAGGAAACAAAGCTGCCCAACAACCTTTTGGTTCGAGGACGGACATGTTTTGAGTAAAAAGAATCGTAGAGTGTGTTTGACGAATTGCGTGAATGTAGCAGAAGCAAGATGTGTGTGTAAAGATAGGAAAGTCTGGTTTTCTGTTCTCTCTGCCTACTTTGTAAGATATGCGGCGTGAGAGAATAGAGTAGATTATATAAAAATGCTTAAAATTATATCTTACAATATGAGATTTCATTTTTTTATTTATAAGTTTTATTATTGTATTTTAATTTAATTTAATTTTATATGTATGTAATATTATGTATTTCCTAAATAAAATTTTTATATTTGAATTTTGTAATAAAAATTTAATACTGTATGACGAATTAGCATGTGTATTTAATTTTCTTGTTGCTTCCCAATGTTCCCTGATGTAAAACTATAGATTCCCTGAAAAAATCCCCAATGAAAAATGCTCAGGCTAAATAAAACCCAAATGGAAGCATACTCAGCAGAAAAAGTCAATATCTGCTGGACGTGGGATTTGCCCAAAGGCTGAGAAGGCCGGGGATTATGGGCGGCAGAGACTTCAGGGGGCGGCGCCCGCCCACTTTTAAGATTTCACGGAATTCTCTCCCTCCTCTGTTGACGAAAATTTTTTTTGGATATTTTTTATTTTAGCGCCCAAATTTTTTCATCCAATTAAAAATGCATCCAAATAATTTTTCCTCGACAGTGGGGGGGTGGCGAAAATGTCAGGGCCTACTCTTATGAAAACTGTCAATCCGGCCCTGTTCAAGAGATTAAAAAAATCCTTACCTTTCTTTTTCTTGTTGATATCTACTGCCAAATCTTTCCATCAATCATGTAATACTCATCTATCTGTATCTAGAAGATTTCTTGATATTTCTGATGTCAGTCCAGTCCGTTGCAACTAGCGCCCTCCAACAGCTTTATAAGGAAGTAAAAATAAAATAAAAAGATTATTTATTTTGTAACAAAACCTTATATTTATATTTCCTGTAACATCTGATATTCATAATTTTGGATAAATAAATAAAATAAAAAGTCTGTGTCCATTTCCACGTTGTTCATTCTTCGGGTTTCACTGCGGGTCAAGTGGTTGAGTAACCGAGCTTGCCAGCTGAAGATGGCAGTAGTATCGCCATCTCCACGTTGTTCGTTCTTCGGGTTTCTCTGCGGGTCGAGTGGTTGAGTAACCGAGCTTGCCAGCTGAAGATGGCAGTAGTATCGCTGCCGAAAGCTCAGTTATTCAACCACTCTACACGCAGTAAGGAAACCCGAAGAACCAACAACGTGGAAATGGATTCATCACTCTGAAAAGCCTACAAGATTAAAAAGTCTGTGAATGCACGAGTTTTATTTTACTGCCCGAAACTCTGCGGGGAACAAACATCAGTGCTCGGGAAATTCATATTCCCAGACGCCGTTACACGTGAACGAGAACTTTCTCTCCAAAAAATACATTGTGAGACTCAAAATCTGATTGTCGTTCATTCTGGACAGATCTGAATTATTCAATTCTTGTAAAAAATCCAATTCTTCATCGTCTTCGAACGAATTTGCTGAGTCATCGTCCAATAATTCATTTTGACAGCTAAAATGCTTTTCTCTGCCTCCAACAGGTGTGCTAAACATTACTCTAGGCACAATACCGTTTGACACTTTTATTTTACTTTGTTTTTCTATGTGTTTTCTTCTTAATTCTAATAAGGGCTGTAAGTATTTGTTGACTAAATCCCTGAAAAAAGAAAACAAAACATTATCATGACTTATAGATTGTTTCCTCTATTTTGGCAGCTGGCGGAGGTTAGCTGCCAGTTCAAGGAGTTCAAAATTGTATTGTTGGTAACCCTGATTGTCAAATCTTGTCATAAGAGCTGTAAAAGGTTCGCAATATATTCACATTGTATCTTCTACAAGTAACCTACAATGCTGAAAATACAGAGTGACTCTAGAGAAATCATTTTAAAGGCAAGATAGTTTTGCAAGTTGGAAAAAGAAAAAAATACTCCGATTATCCCTTTAAGCCGCCATCACAAGTTTGAAAAACAAAGTTGCTAGTTTATTTTAACATTCCAAAGATTGGCTAGTTTTTTTAAACAACAGTTCTAAAATATAACTTGAAAGTAGCGAAAAAATGTAACCATATCTTATTATTACATTAAACAACACTAAACCAAGTTTGCACCGTGGGACTTCTGAAAATAAAATAGGCTATACAAAAAACTTACATTGAATAGAGTAGCATATGACTATTGTTAATGATGTCATCTTGAGAGAATGTTGCCGCAAGCGTTTTAACATTATCCACGATTCTCGTCAATGGAATATTTCTCATATAAATGTGTCTGCATAAATAATTGCTAATCTGTTTCAAGTCTTTTTCAGGAACACAAAGATGTCCGCAAATGGCGCGTGCCACATCACCACTACTGTATTTATCGCCGAAGTTTTGCATTTTGCTACAAAAACATGCATAAGAAATGAGTTATGTAATTAGATGTACAAATGAACAGTAATCTGATCTCGGAGTGATTCGGAGTAAATTGAATTAAATAGGTGTTGTTGCCTCTCATATATTGCAGATTGGTGTATTGCACTGAAACCAAGTGACTTGTTATATGAAATATTTATATGGGTTATGGCTGCTTTTGTTGCCATGTTAATATCTTACAATGTGTAGTTTTACAATAGGAACATGCACCATATTCTTACACTCAATTTACTTAAAATCAACAGACTGGACTAAACTTACCTGTCAAATTTCTTCTCCGAACAAACCAACATACTGAGACTAGGACATTTGACGTTTTTCTTCTTCAGAGTTTCCAATCTGGAAACAACTTTCTTCTTATATTCAACTAATATTGGAAGCTGTGAAATGTAATTAAACCTTTGAATAAAGCATAGAGATAGGAATAGTTAGAGTGTTTGACAACCTGCGCAGTAGACAGTTTCGTAGGCCAACATCTTGTATGGGGCGGCCACGTGGAGTGTGGCAAAACATATTTTTGTGTACTAATATTTGTATGAAATTTGAACTCCCCTCAGCGATAGTCCGCGATTCTATTATTAAAAATCAATTATTTGCCTCTTTATCAATAGTACTGGACTGTCCATTAAAGGCCCACTCCTCAAACGTGTTTGTTTTGCCACACTCCATGTGATAGATGTTGGCTTATGCGCAGATGATGCGCAGAACATCAAAATAGAAACGTGTGACACTCTGATATATGGTATCTCTATGGAATAAAGCAATATAAAAATCATAGACTTTTATATTAAGTACCTAGATGGCTTACTCAATGCTAGTAGTGTAGTAAACTTGTGCCTACAAACTGTCAAATCGTATGGAGAATTTTGACACTTCGTGGGCAACGTTTTAGAAAATTTGTTCTCATAGTTAAAAACTGTATTAGTTATAACGTTATTTAGGAATTAAATGATAGTTTTAAAGATGTTTCAGTTTTTATTATTGATATGTTGTTCATAGTGTGAATTTTGCGACTCTAAAATACCAAAAAGTGCCGAGCGTGAAATTGTGTCACTTCCATTCTTCTGAAAATACATGGAGTCAGATATCTAGGGTACTTAATTAATATAAGAGTCTATGATAAAAACAAACCTATTTTGACAGATAACTGCAGTGTTGCCAATAGTGAAAAACACATAATAATATATTCAACTTACTCGTCTATTTGTTGAAAAGACATTAACTTCGGGTAAGGCTTTTAGTTCATTTATTCGTTTGATCAACTGATCTGGTTTGTATACATACAATATAAGATTTCTTCTCTTGCAATACAATGGTAACTCCATTTCCTGTAAACAAATAACAATACCTAAATTATTTTAGATATGGAACCGGAATTTATCTGCATTGCACAGACAGAAATACATTACAGTTTTTTCCTCAACAGAGACAAGAGGCATCTTCATGTACGCTACGCTTCTCAACCAAAAAGTAGGTTGCAAATGTTGCGTCCACTCCTCAGCAGATGGCGTTAGCATCGGAAAATTGGTTCATTGTGAAAGAGTTTCCAGCTGTAGTATATATCCAACTTCCAAAAATTACACAATTGACAGCAGAATGTGGTGGAATAGGTGAACGTTGCCCTGGGCAAAAATGTGATCACTTAAGCCAGCTAAAGCCGACACATAAGCGTCGGAACACCCATCCTGCTTCGTCCCTAAGGGAGTTCACATAACGCTACATTATGTGAATGAAGAGGCCTCTCGTCTCTGTTGAGGAAAAAACTGTAAAACAACAATCAATTTAACAAGATGTAATTGAAAAACAACACTAAACCTAACTTATATTCCATTTCGCGACAGCAGTCCTCTGGAGCAAACTTGGTTTAGTGTTGCTTGATGTGATAATAAGATATGGTTTCATTTTTTCGCTACTTTCAAATTGTATTTTAGAAGCGTTGTTTAATAAAATTTGCCAATTTTTAAATTGTTAGGTCAATTTTTAAATTGTATGGTTTAAATCTGAGTATTTTTTTCTTTTTCCAACTCGCAAAACTATCATGCCTTTTAAATGATTTCTCTAGCGCCGCTCTGTAATATTTTCGGCATTGTAGGTTAATTGTAAAAGATACAATGTGAGAATATTGCGGATCTTTGACAGCTCTTATGACAAGGTTTGACAATCAGGGCTACCAACAATACATTTTGCAGCTAAAAACTGCTGGCGCCCAAGATAGAAGATACGATCTGTAGAAAAAATAAAACAACTATGGTTCTCACCTTTAGAATCCTATTAACTGTTATTATATGTTTATAATCTTCTTTAATCAGCACAGTAAAGTTACTGAGGGCTTCTCTGGCGTCTATACCATGCAGTTCTTTCACTTCGTAAATAATTTTCAACGTATTAGATGGATCTGCCGATATCACAAAGGGATTTCTCACGATTCTCTGTTTACTCATCTTCAACTCGTTCTCCGCTATGTTTATAGACTCCTCCATGTCTTCCAGAGTCCGGTGATAGAATCTGTTGTACGTTTCGATTATTTTGGTGAATCTTTCCTTTGTGATTCCCAATCGCCATTTTAAATACTTTTGCAATACAAACAGCCTTGTAGCGACTGAAACAAAATAATTAAAAATTATACTTGTATTTATCGATTCAACTTTTTCAAATTTTCAAACCTATAATCCTGAAGTGGAGAAAATTACTAAAATCAAATTTCTACCCACTGGGATCACTTGCACCATATCTTACATTATGTGTTAAGGCTCCCAACCAAACTATGACGGTAATTTCCCACAGCATTAAGGTTCAAAATCGCATGAACAATCGCATGATAAAATGGTAAAAATAATGTTTTTTCCATTTTTTGGGGTTAATTTCGCTTCAATCAAAAATCTTCCCTATATCTTCCTAATGGTCATTCCCTAGATAAAGGTTCAATATATCTACTTCATTTTTTGAAAGTATATTCAGTAACTGTTATCAAGATTTAAGGTCTCCCGTTTTTAGAAATTTTTGAAAAGTTAATATGCATACTCTTAAGTCTTAGGATGATATCTTTAGTATTAGCTGAGTCATCTTACTTTTCCTGATGCGCTTTCCCATTTTCAGATACTATGCTTTATTCCAGTATGTTACAGAAGTGGACAACAGATGATCATTTGAACAAGGCACACATTGTGAAATATGAAATACTTACATAATGTTTGGCTATCATCCGGTAGTTCATTAGTTTGATAATCTGTGGGGGACCACAACTTAAAAGACCCACACAAGTGATTGTAAACATTCAAGTTTTCCGGGAGAATTCCATCGCTCTTTAGACTTTTTATGCTCCTCTGTTTCATGATACGAAAATATCTGAAACATAAAATATTCGATTAAGTAGTTTGTTTTCATGGTAAGTACGTCGTCTTGTCATAATTCATTCTCTCAACATGCCCTACGCACTTTCACTCTAGTCACCACACCCGTTTTACAATAGTTGAAAATACATATTGCACGAATGTGACTGAGGCTAGGAGTGTGTGTAAGGATAAAGCAGTCTGGCGTTCTGTTCTCTCTGCCTTCCCTGTACGGGACGCAGCGTGAGGGTATATATAGATAGATAGATTATAAAAAAATACATAATGAATTAAAATAAACAGGAATTCATGCAAAACTGCAATTTTTTAAAGTCTATTTATCTATACCCTCACGCCACATCCCTTGCAGGGTAGGCAGAGAGGACAGAGTGCCAGACAGCCCTATCCTTACACACACTCCTAGCCTCTGTCACATTCATGCAATCTGTCATACACGCTCTCCAATTCCTTTTACTCAAAACGCGACCATCCTGAGAATCTGGTCGACATGATTGGACCATATCAGCCTCGGGTGGCCGAGTTTCCCCCCCCCCATTCGCTCACTCAAATATATATTTTTTGTCATCTTTCATTCTCTCAACATGTCCTGTACAACTTAGTTTATTCACTTACATTCTTGTCACAACACCAGTCTTGCAGTCACTCATTTCTCTAATAACCTCGTCCCTTATCTTATCTCTTTTAGGTAGATTTCCAAAAGGAACTCTACCTATTCGTTTCTCCCGTGATGTCACAGAATTGAAAAATTTCTACTCAGTATCACTAATTAGAACCAGGAGAACCCGAATCCGACCTTGGTTTAAAAGTTTATATATATAAGCCATATATATGTCCCTTTTCTTGTGCGCACGTTTGCAGCCAAACTATGCGTCGCAGAAACGTGAAACTTGGGTGGTAGATTTTTGGTAAGTGGTAGATGAACTGATAGGAGATTGGGTGAAATCCATTAAGAGGAAGGTTAACTTTTTAAGGCTTTAAATTCAAAAACAATCATTCTGAGGGGATCCAATGATTGTGAGGATCTGTGTCTGGTATCGTATGAAAGGTTATTAAATAAGGAATACAGATCAAAAGTCAGATTTTGTCTAGCTCAATTCCTCGGACTACACTGATCGATCGAAAGATCTAGTTAAGTAGTTACCGCATAGGTACTTGCGTGTTTGTTGTCTTAGAAATGTGCTTCACGATACGAGAAGAACTCACATCTTTTTTTCAAATTTCTAGTGCTTAGGTACCGGTACCAATCCATATTATGTGTGGAATGAAAATAATTTGATTATTGGATTAGGTACTTCCTTTGATTATTGAAGTACTTAATCAAATATTTTTTCGTCATACGGTAGGTACTTCGATAATCAAAGAATAAACTACATCCATACTACTTCTAGACCGGTGTTTTAACGTAAAAAAAGGGGGTATAGCGTAGATAATTGTCGGAAAGCTGGAAACTGTTTTAATCTCTTCATTAACAAGCAAATAAGGTTTCCTGAAGTTTGCACCAATTTTACGCTTGTGCTAAGTACAGGGTGTCCCGAAAACAAAAAAAAGTTGAACTTTTTTCAGTTTTTCATTAATAACTCCTAAAGGAAGCATTCTAGACAAATTGTGTTCTCCTGTGAATTAAAGTAAATGAAATTCTTCGTCTACTGAGCATAAATACTACTCTCTACTTTGAAAAATAACTGAGAAACAGCGATTTAAAATTGTAATGTTTTTTTCAACATATGACAATTTTCTTATTTTCTTGAATCGTTGTTGAATATCTTCTAATCCAAGCTACTTACAGCAAATTTTAGTACATATGATTCAATGGCCGGTTAATTCTCTATAAACTGGCATTAAAATTTTACCTCTATATTAAATTGTTTAGCATGTAGAGGTATTTAAAGAGAGACGAGTGAAATAGAGAATTTTTTTAAATGATAGATTTCGGTATGTGAAAGGTAAGATAGACTTAATTTTGCGGCTCTCTCTTAATAACGTACAATTTTTTTAGTTAAAAACCCAAATTTCGCTATTGATACGCCACTGCGTAACAACTTATATCGTGAAGACTATTTTTTTTACCTTCATCAGTTTTATTAATATAACTCCTGAACGGTTGATGTTAGGGAAAAAATATTTTACTCATAATTTATCTAAAACCAATTTGCTATGACTTGATTTCAAAATTGACTCTGTAACTTAAATAATAACTGAGTTACAGTGTTTGAATAACAGCATTACTAAAAAAATTAAATTGCCTCGGCTATTTTTGTTGAATAACTCCTGAACCGTGATATAGAGAAAAAGTAAATAAATAAGTAGAATAAGGTAAATAAATTTTCTATAACACAAGCGTAATAAAATAACTTTAAAAGTTATAGTAAGAAAGTTATGGATGATCAAAGTCAATATTTTGTGTAGCAATTCGACGCTTGTTTAGATATATTTCATACTATATGGCAAGCAGGTACTTTATTAGGCAGACATATTTCATACTACACCGGCTCGGAGGTGCTTACTAGGCAAATATAATTCATAAGCAAACGTCGAATGGTTACACAAAATATTGACTTTGATCATCCATAACTTTCTTACTATAACTTTTAAAGTTATTTTATTACGCTTGTGTTATAGAAAATTTATTTACCTTATATTTAAATCTCTTGAACTTTTTCTCTATATCACGGTTCAGGAGTTATTCAACAAAAATAGCCGAGGCAATTTAATTTTTTTAGTAATGCTTTTTTTCAAACATTGTAACTCAGTTATTATTTAAGTTACAGAGTTAATTTTGAAATCCAGTTATAGCAAATTAATTTTAGTTATATTTTGAGTAAAATATATTTTCCCTAACATCAACCGTTCAGGAGTTATATTAGTAAAACTGATCAAGGTAAAAAAAATAGTCTTTTCGATATAAGTTGTTACACAGTGGCGTATCAATAGCGAAATTTGGGTTTTTAACTAAAAAAATTGTACGTTATTAAGAAAGAGCCGCAAAATTAAGTCTATCTTACCTTTCACATACCGAAATCTATCGTTTAAAAAATTTCTCTATTTCACTCGTCTGTCTTTAAATACCTCTACATCCTAAACCATTTAATATAGAGGTAAAATTTTAATGCCAGTTTATAGAAAATTAACCGGAAATTGAATCATATTTACTAAAATTTGCTGTAAGTAGCATAGATTAAAAGATATTCAACAAAGATTCAAGAAAATTAAGAGATTTGTCATTTGTTGACAAAAACATCACAATTTTAAATCGCTGTTTCTCAGTTATTTTTCAAAGTATAGAGTAGTATTTATGCTCAGTAGACGAAGAATTTTATCTACTTTAATTCACAGGAGAACACAACTTGTCTAAAATGCTTCCTTTAGGAGTTATAAATGAAAAACTGAAATAAGTTCAATTTTTTTTTTGTTTTTGGGACACCCTGTACTTAGCACAAGCGTAAAATTGGTGCAAACTTCAGGAAACCTTCTTTGCTTGTTAATGAAGAGATTAAAACAGTTTCCAGATTTCCGACAATTATCTACGCTACAAAGCTAAATTTCCTGGGCTATTCATCACTTCGCTGGTTTATTTGCTGATGATATTGTGATTGTTTTTTATTGTACAGATGTACTCTTAAAATTAATGAAATTAATAAATCACTTGAAATCTACCTATGCCTGTGGCGTGCCAAAGGATTTTTTTTTTTACTTATTTTCCCACACATTCTTCTCAACCATCTCATTTTCATTATTAAACCCTTAAAATGTTAGACAAAGGAGAATGCTAACAATAAACCAGTAACTCAAATGATAGGTAAAAATGAGTGATTAAATACTGCATAAGGGGCATCATCGAAATCAATGGCTTAATGTATGAAATACCTACAGCGTGACATGCAATGTTGTTTTATACTTACGATATTAAATACTCAGGTTTAATCTCTTCAACCCCACATTCCTTCATGACTCTAGCGTACTCCCCAATGGCGCTTGGCTTGCGGCAGAGAAGTCGAGGATATTTCGTCACTGTCGTGTAATTATCTACATTATACAACTCTAATACTTTTAATATACTATCCACATTCTCTGGGGAGATCCGAGACAACTTGTAAGCTGAGGTATTCAATGATTTCATTTCTTTAGAAGACAGACCTGGAATTATAATGAAAAAACACATTGGGGTTAGCTGGCAGAGATCAGCAGATCAGAGAACAGCATTGTGATAAGCTCGCTCTAGTGAACAAATCTTGGTACTATTACAGTGTTGCGGCCCCATTTTGTGTCTATCAAATTCTTTTTTTTTTCAAAACAGCGCTAAAACGGTATTATTTCGCTCGGCTCGACTGCGGGTGGGGCCAGACGAGCTCACAGAAAGTCAGAATGTGATTTTTAAAAAGAATTTAGTAAATTTTACGATCTTAAAAGTTTATCATGTATTGAAAAGGTGTCAAAAATTGTATTTTTTCACTGGCAGCTGAACCAAGCGAAAAAATACAGTTTTTAGCATTTTTTAAACAAAATAAGCTTGACCTTGATTGGGACCGCAACACTGTAATAGTACCTAAATAAATATACGAGTAGACTTTAAGGTTTTAAATACCTTGAATCCAGAAATACTGACAATTGTCTATTGATAGGTTGGGATGCTTATGAATCGACTTAGACTGCTTTAATTGCAAATAACTTAGCCTAGCAGTGTGAAATATACAAAATAACACACGAGTTAGATTAATCTGGTCGTAGGAACACAATTACATGACAACTTTGCAAACGTTTTGAGAAAAAATAGATTTACAAACCCATGTTCTGAAAATACTCGATCAGCCGTGGATTGACGTTTTTATACACATTTGTTGTCGCACAACGCACTGGGAAACTAATCTTTAACATGTTTCTTAAACAATTTTTCATTAACACAGACATTTTTCGCAATTATTAATTACTTTTTGATAAATTAACATCGCTAAACGAATCACAACATAACCTCCAATTCATCAAATGTCAAATCAAATGACAGCTAATTTTGAATGTTGCCATCACGGAACACTAATTATTCTCTCTGTTGCCATAAAACGCAAATTCATGAAAAGAATTTCCTAGAGGTAGGTAGATTTTCAGTTCATCTGAAACCATCTCGCCAAAATAAATTGATTAGGTAGGTACTTCAATAATCAAAGATCTCGCAATTAAAGTTTTTTTTTTTTTGATTCCTCAAACAGCCAGGTGTTTGCAAAACTTCCATAATACATTTCCCATCTCTTTCAGCAATGCAACTCTTGTTTCATACCGACGTTGTGTTTCATACCAACATAGCATTCACTGATCGCCCCATTATTTGGATATACCAATCATGGTTCTATATTAGTAGTGGCAGTAGTTCTAGCCAACTAGCACCTGCATAGGCATAATTACTTTTCAATCAACTGAGCCAGACATATTATATCGTTCCATTACATTTTATGAGTTTACAAAACAAGAGTCGACACAATAAAACAAATATTTTAATTCAACAATCATATATTTATTTATTTACAACAATACACAATAATTTCATAATCCAGGAGAAAAATTATAATATCAAAAACAGCAATCCGTTGATTTTGTGTAAATTGAGTGTAAGAATGTGGTGCATGTTCCTATTGTAAAACTACACATTGTAAGATATTAACATGGCAACAAAAGCAGCCATAACCCATATAAATATTTCATATAACAAGTCACTTGGTTTCAGTGCAATACACCAATCTGCAATATATGAGAGGCAACAACAGCTATTTAGATAAAATCTTGCTTCAATTTACTCCGAATCAGTCCGAGATCAGATTGCTGTTTTTAATACTACTACACAAGACTCGTTTATTCTATTTTTTTTAGGGTTAAACCCCACATATTAACTGATCAGGCGTTGGCGGTTTAACCCAGACCCCAGCTCCGGAGAAATTATTGTTTTTCTCTAACAGATATGTCGTCAGTCCCAGTAATTTTATATTTGTGAGTCGTGGGATGTCCAGAGCAGATAGTTCTATCCTATAGCTGTTGGAAAACTCAACGAAATTTTTGGTATCTCCGTTGCGAGCTTGTTGAAAAAACTCAACGAGGTCTTTTACATCTTTTCTGAAATATAAAATAACAATATTAATTTTTCAATAGATGGCATTTGTATTTAAAAGATTCCGTAAAAAAAGGGATGTTTTTTGGTTAGAGCAATACATGAAATATTTCAATCATAGACTTTTATATAAAAATGGCTGACTCCATGTATTTTCAATAGAAAGGAAGACGAATTTCATGCTTGGCACTTTTTGGTATTTTAGAGTCGCAAAACTCACACTATTAACAAGATATCAATAATAAAAACTAGAAAATCTTTAAAACTATCGCTTAATTTCTAAATAACGTTAAAACTAATACAGTTTTTAACAGTGAGAGCAAAATTTCGAAAAAGTTGCCCACAAACTGTCAAAATTCTCCATACGATTTGACAGTTTGTAGGCACCAGTTTACTTCACTACTAGCATTGAGTACGCCATCTAGGTACTTAATATAAAATTCTATGGAAAACGCCCGTTGCACAATGCAGATGAAATCAGTTTTAATATACGTATAATAATCTCAAAGTATATTGTAATAGATGGTTGGGACATGTCCAGACAACCGAATACTGAAGAAGATTTTCAGCATGCGACCAGATGGGAGAGGAAATGTGGGGAGACCTAAGCTGAGATGGATGGATGGCGTGGAGAGGGACCTCAAGGCAATTGGGGTGACAAACTGGAAGGTGCGGGCGATAGTCCGAATAGAATGGCGAAGAATTCTGGAGGAGGCCAAGGCTCACAGTGGGCTGTAGCACCAGTGATGATGATGATATTGTAATATAGTTTTTACTTACAGTGGATACAGAAGAATGTGACAGTTGTGAAAGATGTCGTGGTTACTGAAGTCCTTCTCCAAGAAGTTAAACACCTCGATGACATCCAATATGGGAATGCTCGCCCAGAACTGGTGACGGGACAACATCTTTTTCAGGAGTTCTTTAGAATATTCCGGAGTACATTTACTACAAAGATAGTGTAGTGTGTCTATACCTCTCGTCTGATCTCCGAAATTGGTTATGTAGCTGAAAGATAAATATTCAAAGGTATTTTTTTTAATAAATGAATCTGTGTTTATCGAAATAAACTCAAATACACCTTCGTACACTTCACAGTAAGCTTGTGTCATGAAGTGGAGTAGGTTGGCATCGGAGATCGAACCCGTGCCCACTGGATTAACAGTCGAGCGCGTTACCAACCAGGCTACCGACCACCTCAAATTTTACGTGAATAAAGTGAAAACAATTTAATGCAGTATTCCTACAACAGTGTAGTAGAATTAAGGATGAACATTGTCGAGCTTACGATCGACTTCGGCTGGCTTAAGTGATCACTTTACACTCAAGAAACATTCGCCATTTCAGTTCACCTCGGCTGGGATTCGAACCCAGACCTTCGTCTCGCATAGTAGGGATAGAATCTACTACACTACGAGGAGCGATATGAGATTGAAAGTACATTACTTTAAATAACAAACCTATCAAATTCCTTTTGTCCAGCAGCTAATTTGTGTAAACTAAAGCATTTCTTATTCATTGAAGTAAGTAATTGCATTCTGTTGCCAACTTTGGTTCTGTTGTACAGAAATGACATTATCTGAAACACAAATGAAATAAAAACCTATAAAACCACCTGGTTTGATTGTGTCACTCAAATTATCAAAGATAGTCGTATTTTGATGAACGTTGATTCAATGATTTTATTGTAATGAATATATTTATAATTGCAACAATACATTTTCAAGCATTACATCAACAATAATATAATTAATTGATTAATTTGCATTTGGCTTTCGACGCTTTTAATAGAAGTCCCGATTTTACAATTTTTAGAGTATCTTATACAGTCTTGACATTCTCCTGTATCTGAGGAACAACTTTAAAGTTTTTACAACAAATCAGTGCAAAGCAAGTGCTATAGAGGACTTTGAAGTCGTCGCAATCAAATATTCATCATAAAGGTAGGATTCCTTTTCATCCTTTCCATTTATTCAATTATCCCCTCCGTAAAACTCCATTTGCTTTTCGCCAAATCATACAGTCCACTTTATACTTTTCTAGTTCTTGTTTGTTATCATCAATTGGTCCTTCGAGCCGGATAATATAATGTAGTATAATGAATAATTAATAGAATATGTATAATGATGATTGATGTCTTAGCTGGCAAAGATCGTAGTGCTGCGACACGCTTGCCCTAGTGAACCAATGTTCTCCTATTGCTTTTAATATGTTCTGTTAAAAATAAGACCCAGTTACAATATAACGTTGGTCGTCTGATAGTGAAGTTGGTTACAAATAATCATTGGATAAAATTTTAGGTACTAGTGCGTGACTAAATATGATACTAAACCAAACTCACCCTGGGATGTGTTTCGAACCCTTGAAACTCTCGTTGTGATTTGAGTTCCTTAAGTCTCTCCAGCACTGTCTCGGAACACAGAGTGTAAAGCAATAAATTCTTCTGCTGTATCTCGTCACTTATGCCTTCTTCCTGAAACACAGCCATGAAAAAATAATGACGATTGCTAAAAATGTAATATGGATAAATAAATCATCAACGTGGTAGGCAGAGAGGACAGGACGACAGACTTGCTTCCGTCACAATCATGCAATTTGTTCGAATACATGATTGGTCTGGGTCAGTCTGAGACAGCCGCGCTAACACCTCTTCTTTCACTCATAGTACATATCTTTTCGGTCATCCTGTCGTCATTCATCCTCTCAACATGCCCTATACATCTAAGCTTGATCACATTCCTTCTAATCACTACACCCTAATGTCTTACAGTCACTCATCTCTCTATTAATAACCTCATTCCTTATCCTATCTCTCAATGTTTTCCTACACATTCTCATTGACCATCACATGTTCACTGCATTCAGCCATGTTTGGTCCTTCTTCAGCCATGTCCTTATCTCACTAGCATACATGCAGGTTGGCACTATAATAAGACAGCATTGCTTTGGTAGCCACATTGCTACTACTAACAATTGGTCTGAGTGCACCATATGTCCTAGTACCCAACAGCTTTCTTCTTTCAATGTCTCCATCACAGCGTCCATCTCTAGTAAACAAATTCCCCACATATACATACTCATACACTTACATTTCCATTGCATTGAACCCTGATTGATCCTTCTTCAGCCACGTCCTTGTCTCACTAGCATACGTGCAGGTTGGCACTATAATAAGACAGCATTGTGCACATACTAACCTTCAATAATCTTTTAATTTCCAACAAATCTTTGTAACTATTCTTCATAATCGTCGGATATTTCTCTAAAACCGTCTCGACTTTGATCCCTCCTAACTCCTTAACTTCCGTAATGATCTTTGTGATATTCTCCGGGTCTAACAGAAGAGTATTTCCATACGACAGAATATTTGCTTTGGAAAACTTCATAGTTTCGAGTAAATGTATGATTTGACAGATTGCAGTGAAGGATCGGTTCTTTATCGGACGATACAGGTTGATAATGTGATCGAAATTGTGATTCGGATAATTCAGATGAAGCTTTAAGAATGTTTTTAACATCTCCATGCGGACATCATCTGAAAAAAAAATATTGGTTCATACCTGCGAAAACTTCGTATATTTATCATTCATATACCTATTCGTGCATTTGAATATCACAATTTTATTTTTTGTGAATAATATTGGTTTTTCTTCATGCCATAATTGAAATAACAAGGATGTCAACAAATAACAGTAAATCTCAGAATAACAGTAGGTTGGAGATATGGGTTAGATTCCCGGCCGCGGCGGATGGATGAACTGGAATTGGTGAATGTTACTTAAGTGTAAAGTGATCACATCAAACCAGTTGACGATCAGTCATAAGTATACATCGGGAGATTGAATGCCCTAGGTACCTGGGACTAAGAGATGTGCAGGGACGTAGAGTGAACAAAAATATTATACAGTTTATTTACTTGTATAATACTACCTGCATAATGCACGCAGATACAAGTTACGTGGAATTTATTGTTTTTTTGCCCTATAGATATTGGATTCAAATTGTTTTACTGTAATAATACTTAGATGAATACATAGAAGCAATACATACATAGCGTCTTCCCACGATCAATGAACATTCTTTCCGTGAGGAGTTTGTGTTGAATGTCAGGCCAGTAGGAGAAGCACTCCACCAAATCACTCCAGAGATCTCTCTCTTCCAACAGGAGACGCTTCATATATAGTTGGGAGATTGTGTAGATTCGAAGGATGGATTTGAATCTAAAATCATAACAAAATAATGCCCGATTAAGTAGTCTGGAAAATATAGCTCCCGGTACATGAACTTGTGACAAAAATTGCATCGGGAAAAGTAAGATTACTTATTTATATATTTACACTTTTGGTTTTTTATTTTACACAGAGACATGTAAACATTTCAAATACAATTCACAACAATTGTTCACTAAGGCGAGCTTATTGCAATGCTCTGCCAGCTAACCCCAAAAAAAAGAACTAGTATTTTGTCACTCTTGTCAAAATATTACACTGCGTTTTAAAAAATGCGATAAAAAAGGTATTTTTCACTCGGCTCGTCTGCGGACTGTACTTTTTTAAAACAAATAAGAGTGGGGCCACAATAATGTAAGAGTTCCTGTCTATATAACAAAGCGCTTTGTAAAAAAACTCACTTGCTTAATTCCTGCAGCGTTGTTCTAGTGATCTTACATTCCTTAAGGACTGCCCATCTGTTTGAGATTGTCTTGGAGTGGACGTTAAGGACGCGGGGATTCTCCAAAATGTCCTCCTTCGAGACCCCCACCTTATACATCGTATTAAGTGTGCTGTCCAATTGATTTGTGTCTGAATTTTGCAGTGTAGGATACTTTAACATCATGCTGTAGACACGGTATTCCGGTAAATCTAAAAAATATAATAAAAAACAACAATTTACCACCAATTTTACAATATTTCAATAACATTATGCCCCTTAAAGCAAGCTGGGCAGAACAAAAGACAAAATTCAGAAACAAAATATAACCTAAAAGTGTGCACTCACCGAAGGTATTCATATAAAAATTGATGATTTCTCTATTGTTTTGGAAATCTACATTTATATTCCTAGACCAGATATTACCACCGCTATTTTTTATTGTGCACAAACATCTTAAATTACGAAAAAACATTGTTTTCATTTGTGCAGAAAACAAACTCGATGAGTGCTCGATAACAACCACAGAACACATATACTCTCTAAACTTTACTGTCAATGTCAAAATTGAAACAGTCATAGACTATAAAATCATCTGCGAAACAGAACATAAACAAAATCTTCCCTTTTCTATCTAAAATCTCTCACAAAAAAACAATAATATAAGCGTTGTGTGATATATTGTCCCTATTATATGTAATTATAACTTAATTTATAATCATAATATCAAGATTAGATTAGAATAAATGAAATAAACCACGAATAAACTGTGTTTTGTGAAAAAGTCCTCTAGTTACAGCTGTTATGCGCGGTGCGCCGTATTTTCTACTTACCTAATGTTTGTACTGCACTATCAATTGCATAACGCGCAGGCGCCGACGTTGACATTCCCTAATATCCTTCACCTTTTTATTTGATTCGCTTTAAAATAAAAAAATAAATAAAAATACGTCTAAAATAGTACTTTAAAAGATTAGATAATTAATAACAAATAATTGATTAACAGTTTAAATATAAATAATAAATCCGAAAGTGTTAAATTTTGTGTTAAAAACATTCATAAAGTTTGAAGTGGTTTTGTTAAATAATTTAACATGAAATCTTTAGCTTTTACAGTTTGGCTTTTTATCAATTTATTATGTTTCGGTATGTGTAGTTATTTATATTTAATATGGTCCAAATATTGGATACAAATTGAAACTCAAAAATATATTTCGCAAAAACCACCCAGAAATAAAGAATATCCCAAATCTCCTGAGATTGTTTACTATGGATTGAATTTAACAAATATGAAGTTTAAAAACAACAAAAACTACGAAAAAATAACAAATATCGTCAATGATATTAGTAACAATTACGTGAAAAGTAAACCAAACATAATAAGTAAAAATGATTTCAATAATATTAAAGAAAAGACTGAGTTTAATAAAGAAAACGACTATTTTAAAAATTACTTTAGAAAAGAGACAGAGAAATACATGTTTCCAAATATGAAACAATCTGTTATCAAAAGCGTTGTGACCAGAGAATCTGGGAATGTAAAAACCCAATTTTTAGAGAATAAAAATGTAGCGCAGCCCAGATTCAATTTAGAGACGCCGTTTATAGAATTCGATACGACCAAATATACGTGCCACGAAAGTAATCCATCCGATATTTGTACGATGAAAACTGATAAATATAAGAATCTATTGTTTCAAGAGTTTGACAGAAGAATGAGGAATGACGAAAAACAAGCGAGACTAAACAATCGCTATAATGTCACGTACGATTTCAAACCCGTACCGAAAGGCGAAGGTTTCGGGAAATTTAATTCGAAAGATCGTGACGCTATTCTCTGCGAACTGAAGAACGTTAATATCAGAACGGTTAAGTCGACCGATGAACCGTTTGCCAGCTTCGGTTTTAATAGCAGAATTCCGAGACTCCCTCTATTGAAATTTAAACATTTTAATACGTGCGCTATTGTTACGAGTGCTGGGGCTCTATACGACTCGAATCTTGGAGCGTTTATCGGTAAGTTGTATTAAAACTTCGAAGGTTTTAACATAGAATTCCGATCTGTCAAAAAAGATATAGTTCTCAATGAGGGCGCTACTTGTAGCTTTTTGAAAAGCATAGTGGTAACACTTGTAGAATTTCAATAGAAATGTCATTGTCGCCAGCGGACAAAATTATAGTTCTCAATTAGTCCGACAATTAGTTTCAATTAGACAGACTGTATGTATACTATATCAGGCAAGACCGAATGTATGTTGGAACATATGGCTAACATTTAAAATTAAGAAAAATCCTGATTCCGTTCTTTCAATTTGAAGATTACTTACTATTTAGCATGAAAAAATATGGGGACCTATCCGGTTGTATGAGTTGGTTGAGGCGGCATTCTCTCGAGCAGGAGGTGCCAGGTTCAAACCCCGGTGCTGGCGATGTATTCCGCACTTTGCGATACAGGCTTTTAGCCTAGTCCAAAGTGTGCAGGTAAGTATTTGGGTTTGTGTATGCAAGCCCAGATTCTTTTTATTTAAAAAAAATATATATATAACTATTTCATTTACAGATAATCACGATCTCGTGATGCGTTTCAATCACGCACCAACAGAGGGCTACGAAAAAGATGTCGGCAGCAAAACCACAATAAGAATCGTAAACTCAAAGGTGATGACCGACAAAACCTATCACTTCCAAACTGCAGATATATTCAGGAACATATCTCTGCTAGCCTGGGACCCCAGCGAATATTCCGGCAACCTGCAGTACTGGTATAAGAAGCCTGACTTCGATCTCTTCTCGCAGTACAAGAGATTCATGCGGAGGAATCCCCATGCTGACTTTCATCTACTGCATCCCAAGTCCCTGTGGGATCTCTGGGACTTTCTTCAGAATAATACGCCGTTCAGAATATTGAGGAATCCACCATCGTCAGGATTTTTAGGTAACAACGATATTTGATTATTAGATTAAGGTCTGAATGAGTTGAATGAAGCAAGGAGTCTGGCGTTCTGTCCTCTCTGATGCCCCACAAGGGATGCAACATGAGGAGACAGATAGATCAGTATTATGATTTGAGATATACGTAAATTATTTTAGGTATTGAACTGTATTTATCTGCATTGCACAAACGAAAATACATTTCAATTTTTCCCTCAACAGAAACGAGAGGCATCTTCATTCACATAATCAGGGCCGTCCCTACCTAATAGGCAAGTTAGGCAATGCCTAAGGGCGGCACTCTGAAGGGGCGGCAAAACGAGGAGGCGGCAATCTGAACGAATAGTAAAAAAAAATATAGGAAAAATTGAGAACTGCTGGTTTAATGAACTTTGAGACCTCTTGGTTTCAAAAGGCTCGTGAAATCAATGAACACGTGAATGTCAAATTCTAAGTCGCATAATAAAAAACACATGTTTACCACCCACCCTTTGTTCAAAGAATCCAAGCACATGTTGGCTATTGCAGTCAAAACAACTTTGAATGTTTTGAATAGGACACCTTCTAACAATGAAATTATGACCGTCCAGAAGAACAATGCTCCCCAATAAAACTATCTTTCGCCGCCTTTCCTATTGTCTTTTTGATCTTAGACTTTTGAAATTATTTTTATGGTTATTTTTTACATTGTAGAAGGTGCATGGTAGATATATAAAGTAGGTACGTATATTAAAAAAACACAAATTGTCATTTTGCGTAAAATCTCCAGTATTCGATGGACGTTCGGTTTGTTGTAATGTTTGTCTACACGAAATATCATCTCAGAGTATCTATACCTTAAAAAATGCAGTAAATACATGTTCTCAGTTATTTAGTCCGTTTTAAAAATTATTCTTGGAATAAAATAATCATTATGTTAAACTGGTGTACAATTTGTATTGTTTTAATTTTCCATGTGTCAAGAATATTTTTATTTTCTCTGTAAAGGATAGTTTTTTTTTTGAATCGTTAAACTTGAAAAGTTTTATTAAGCTAAATGAAATACCAGCGGCTAGTGAACTAAATTCGAATGAAATAATCAACAATTTTGATAAGAAAAAGCCAGTGATTTTCTTTTGAAAATACGAGTACGTAAGGTAATGTAAACTGTTTGTGCATGGATAACTTTTCTTTAATACAAATGTGGAAAAATGCGCGAGGTGTATAGGTGTATGTATACTGTATAAAATACATACCTACTTGCTTTCTTTTTCTAAATGATTTAATAAAAAAAAAAGTGAAGCAGGTATGCGTAAGGAACCTATGGTATGTGTGCAATCCACAATCAAACTTGATGTGGATTTGGAAAAATGGTAAGTTCAATTATGTTATGTAAATTACTTGTAATTTAATAGGTTTTTATGTTTTTTCATTGTGAAAATCTATTAAATCGCGATTGTTTCATTAAAACCTTTTACCTACATTTTATGTTCCTACCTACTGTTTTGTTACAAAAAAAAACGCCTGCGGCGCTGATTACACTGTCCTTTGTCTTCTGCAATATACTTACTCAAATTCAAACATATTCATCAGCACACCCTTTTATCAATAAATTTCGCCTGCGGCGCTATTTGTTCGTTTCCATGCCAAATCAATTTTTAAATGTTAGTTGCTCCACATACCTACTATGTATTTGGAAACTGTTACGGAGTGTGGGCTTTATTATACGGTACCTATTAATTTACATATATTTTGGGGCGGCATTTTGGTACTTGCCTAAGGGCGGCATTATGTCTAGGGACGGCCCTGCACATAATGTAGCGTTATGTGAACTCCCTTGGGGAGGAAGCAGGACGGGTGTTCCGACTCAAGATCACTTTATGCCCATGGCAACGTTCACCCATTCCACCACATCCTGCTGTCAATTGTGTAATTTTTTTAATGTTGTATATATATGCTACGGCTGGAACATATTTCAGATTAACCCAATGTTTCAGATGCTAACGCCATCTGCTGAGGAGTAGACACAACATTTGCTCCTCCCCAAGAGATCAATATTAATTAGATATTTAATTAAGAATGATTAAAACTGATTTTTGTAATTTCTCCCAGGTTTTGCCATCCTCTTGCAGTACTGCTCATCCATCAGTGTCTTAGAGTACCTCCCGTCCGCCCGAGTCTCCAAACGCTGCCATTACTACGGTCCCGAGATGGACACGGCCTGTACCTTCGGAGCCTGGCATCCCCTGATTGCTGAGAAGCTGTCTGCGTGGAAGATTAGTGAATCGAGGGACTATGATACGTTCCAGAGGGGAATTATTATAATAAAGAATAATGCTAATTGTCCTTCATCAAGAGAATTGTAAATAGAAGCGAATTCATTGTGTTTGATGATGATTATCATTGATATTTATCCAATAATTATCATTGATATTTATCCAATAATTATCATTGATATTTATCCAATAATTATCATTGATATTTATCCAATAATTATCATTTACATTTATCCAATAATTATCATTGAGAATTATCCTTAAAGATTATCATTGAGAATTATCCTTAAAGATTATCATTGAAAATTAATTATACTTGAAAAGTTTTAACGATAATTATCCTTGAAGATTCGATATCGATTCAATTCGAAAGATCGTTGATAATTATGTGCTAAAGTTATCATTGATATTTATCCTTTAATGGTATCATCGATAATTATCCTTAAAAAGTGTGCTTGATAATTATCTTTGAAGATTGACGTTGATAATTATCATTGATGTGACAGTAGGAAGGAATGTATATAGAGATAGAATGGTCTGACATTGTGTCCTCTTTCCCTGTCCTGCAAGGGATAGATCAACAACTAATAATTTAAGTAAGTATTTCTTAAATGTGGTTGTCGTTAAATAAGCTAATTTTAATTAATTAAGAGATATAAGAGAATTATATATTAAAATCTATCTACCCTAGCCTGACAGTTTTCACAATAGGTAATCATTTACACAAGGCACACTTAATATTGTCTAAAACTCTCTTTGTTATGATGTATGAAATGATTGTTGTTTATATGTCTCATAAGTTGGCAATTGTTATTACGTGATAAATTCAAAAGTGTTCTAAATGACAATTCAAATTATAATTGATTCTCAAATGGAACGTATTCTTCATAAATTTTAAGCCGAGTGATTTGATCGGTCGAATAAATTTTCGCATTTTATTCCGACCAATGAATGCATCAAGATGTTTTGTAAATGTTTTTTTATTGGCCAATGGTTGCACAGCTTACCATATTCGACCAGCAGAGGTGCTAGTCTGACGGGCTAAGCTAGATAGATGACTATATTAGCATTTAGGTTATATTCAGTGCCATAATATTGTAAAATGAATGCTCAAATATACAGGACAATAGAAAACATATTATATTAGTAAATTACACATTATATAATTCTAGAATAAGTTAACTATTATAATTCAAAAAAATTTTATGAATGTGACGGAAGCAAGCAGTGTGTGTGTGAAGTGAATATAATGGGATGTTTGTTTCGTATTTTTGCCACCAGGGGTGCATCTACAAATAGGGTTTATTGTCAAATTTATGTCAAAATTGAATTCATAACCTCAAACGATAACACGTATCCGCAAATGTTTTTCAAAGGCAATAGCGTTATAAGTGTGTGTATCGATGTGTGATTTTACAATAGAGCTACTAGTGATACTACCAAGTACCCAACTGCCAAGTTCCGCAACAGTCAAGTATCAAATGGGGGCGTATTTTTTACCACTCACTAGATGGCGCTGTAGTAAATGGAGGTCTTCACAACTGTCAATACTGTCACAACAAAACAAACCATTTGTTTATTATTCATGGAATAATAATATATAGTACCTGCCGTATCTATGCGTACCTCCATTTACTGTAGCGCCCTCTGGTGGCGAGAAAATTCGATGACGCCCCCATTGCCAGTCAATGTGTGATTTTTGACAATAGACCCTTTTATGTGTGCTGCCATCTAGTGAGCATTACTGGAAGTTGCTCAGAAAACAACCCAAGGGGAAATCGTTCCTAATGAAACATTCTATTTAAATTAATACTCTTGTTTGAAACAATTAGATCAAAATATATTAAGTTAATAATAAAACACAATGTATTATTATTGAAATCATTGTATTTGTAAATAAATATTTAGGCTAAACATAATATAATTGGACAATATACAACTTAATGTCAAAAAACAGCTGTTCTTTATTGCATCCACCATTTTATATACAATTCCATAGACAAAACAAGAACGAGACAAAAAAGCATTTATTATAAAGATGTTGTACTTCTTAAAATTTCATATATTGGAATCCATTGAACTCCATTTGCTACATACTACCTGGAATACATCATTCAGTACATTCATAGAAAAATGTCTGTGTCTATCGGAGTGAGGACTGCAGATATATTAAGACTTTTTCCGTCTCATTCCCACTCATATAAATCATAGAGAAAATATCATGTCGCAAATTTTTCTATTTAACGACATGATTTTTTATCTATGAATTACTTGAGTGGGAGCGAGACAAGAAAGGCCTACAGTCAATTTCGGATTAGAAGTCTCCTGGTGCAAACTTGGTTTAGTGTTGCTTGATGTAATAATAAGATATGGTTACATTTTTTCGCTACTTTCAAATTATATTTCAGAACAATTGTTTAAAAAAATTTGCCAATTTTCGAACTGTTAAAATAAACTGGGAACATTGTTTTTCTAACTTATGATGGTGGTTTTAAGGGATCATCGGAGTATTTTTTTCTTTTTCCAACTCTGTAATATTTTCGGCATTGTAGGTTACTTGTAAAAGATACAATGTGAGAATATTGCGGACCTTTGGACAACTCTTATGACAAGATTCAACAATCAGGGCTAACATCCAAGACGAGAAGGCCAAGACGGAAGGAACTATCGAAAATATATCTGCACTCCTCACCCCTGTAAACACAGACATTTGGCTGAAGAGTTGTTCCAATAGTCGTAGTAGTACATACAGTTCAATAATTTTTAATACCGTAAATAGAAAATGCGTCAAATCTTATACAATATAGCAGTAAAAAGATATAATACAACAGTATTTATATACAAAAAAATAATAGTTATTAGAAATATTTATAGTTTATATTATTTGTGATATATAATTGTGTATAAAAACATTATTACAAATATGGTTTATATAGTAAATGTAAAAAAAAAGAAAGTGCACACCTGTAAATATAGCAGTTCAAACACGAAGTGTAGCAACACTAAAACATAAGAATATTCATCATTCCATATTCGAATTTCAAAATCTGACCAATGGAGAAAATGCAAGGTACAATGGGGATGTCTTCGATTTTTTTCACCACCAGAGTGCGCTGCAGTAAATGGAGGTCCACATAGATACGGCAGGTACTATATATAATTATTCTACGGATAATAAACCAGCGACATAATATATTAAGTACTAGCGACATAATATATTAAGATACTTAATATGTAATCTCTTTGTAATAAACAAATGGTTTGTTTTGTTATGACAGTATTGACAGTTGTAAAGACCTCCATTTACTGCAGCGCCATCTAGTGAGTGGTAAAAAATAAGCCCCCATTTCATTGGACGCATTTCAAAATTCAAATTTGGAATCTGATGATTCTAAATGTTGCCACACTATTGCTTTTTTTTATATAAGTCATCGCCTTTGGCCAGCAATATTAAGTCCTAATATGATAATTTGTATTATTTCACATAACTAACTATCTACATAACATTTTATACAAATAATAATAAATTTATTTAATTAAATACATAATCTTATACATAAATAATTGGAATAATTTATAAACAGCTTCTTTAATAATCACATTAATAACAAATGAATGAAAAACAAAATATACAGGACTCTTTTGTTTCATAAACTAGAGAGATATTCTATTTTTAAATTTCAAATATAGAAACATTAAATTTGAATCGTTTAGAACAAAATGGCTGCCAATTTTGGACCAGTATTTATTTATTAAGGACTGTAAATTGATTTAGCGCTGTTTAGTAATTATATAATATTTACAAATTGTAAGTTAATTTATAAAATACTATGATTGTTTGTGAGGTTATTGAGTCAGGGTTGCCATGCTCACAATAATCCCAACTGCCCGAGCTGAAAAAAGAAAAAAAAAACAGTTTTAAAAAAAGGGCGAATAAAAATCGTTCTATTATCGCTTAAATTTAATCAAATAACCTAGGGGAGTGTAAGTGCAAAATAAGAATAACATAAGCGACAAAATCGATTGTGGCTTAATATCTACTAGAGTCACTGTGTCTTACTTTAAGAAAATTATCAACCAAATTACAGCATTATATCTAACAAACTACGGGAATAATCTAAAGTTTCAATTAATCTCAGAGGTAACTTTGGAATTATTTCTTATTGAGAAAATTTACAATAATAAAATGTCTCCCCACTAGAGTGACTTGCAGCATATCTTACATTTATCCATGTGTTAAGTCTTAGGACGATATCTTTAGTATTAGCTGAGTCTGAGTACTTTTTACCGATACAATTATTCGCACATTTACGAACTACAACTAAGTAGGATTCAAATTTACAATAAAAATCTACTTACGACTCCTTGTTTCTCCTTTTCTCGTTCCAAAACGATCTGCGTTTGTCTCTGGTCAAATTTGACGACAGCCGCCAACACTTTAGCAAGCACCATATTGTTATTGGAAGGCCCCGTCAAATACTCGTACAAAATATTTCGAAGATACTCCAATTCCGTATTCTCTTCTAACGTCCGAATATGATTCAACGATACAAGAGCTTCATCCAATCGCCTTTCGAGTTTCTCGTTCGTCAACTTTAATTTCTCGTTTTTCTGTTCGAGAGCTCGTATACTGCTGTCACCCGAACGACTAATCAATTCCATATCGGCTAAACGTCCCTCTAAATCCATCTTAAGATTCAACAATTCTTTACACTGCGTTCGTAACCTGTTCAGTTCGGAATCGCGTTCAGAATTGTTGTGATCGTTAACCGTTTTATGCTGTCTGTCCATCGACGAATTAATCTGATCTTCCAACTCTAATTTCTCGTCGATTAAAATAGAATTCTGTCGTTCGAGATCTAGTATCTTATTCTGCAAATTTTCGCTCGATTTCAATTCTTCCAACAGCTGAGCGTTTGCTTCGGTCAGTTTATTCAGTTGTGTCTGCATTTCGGCAGCGTTGAAACTTCCAGGCGCTGCATCCAGCTTGTGTTGAATATTCTGTTGCATGATTTCGCCGTTTGCTTCCAATTCACGTATCCTATCGTTCAATTGACTATTATCTTTCGAGACTTTCTTCAAATGCGTTTGTAAGCCTTCAATATCCGAAGACAATTTACTTACTTCACTCTTTAACGTATGTTTTTCTTCTAGCATGTTCTTATATTCGGCTTCAATCTTTTCTAAAACATGCATTTTTACGATCATACTTTCGTTTTCCGCTTTGAGGCTCGAATGCATGTCTGAAAGTTCTTCGAAATCTTTACATTTCAGCTCCAACTTTTCGCATTTGTTATTCAGATCACTATTAGCCGTTTGTAATGTTTCTATCTCGTTTGTATTCGTACTTTCCAAATCCTTATACCTTTGCTGTAATTCTTTGAGTTGATCCACCAACGTGGATTTCTCGTTGACTAAACTTTGCATTTCTTTAGATTTATCTTGTGTTGAATTCAATTTAGTGACTAATTCTTCCTTTTGTAAACGTTCGCTATCCAATTCACTTTGTATCGTAGTTTTCTCTCGTTTAGCTTTTTCTAATTCTGCATTTAATTTGACTAAATCTTGGTTAACTTTCCCTAATTTATTTTTATTTTCATTTACGGCAACGTTCAGCTCTTTTTGTAACGAGTCTTTTTCTATTAAAGCTTTACTCTTTTCGGACTTGACGATCGAGAGATCATTGTCTAACTGAGACACTCTCATATTTAAAAACTCTATTTCCAGTTTCGTTTCGTCGGCTTTTTTCTTTAGACCGTCTAATTCGGCAACTTTGGATTCCAAGTGCGTCAATTTTTCGAATAACGAATCCTTTTCTTGTTTCAATCGGCTACACTTTTCCTGCAAAGAATTATTTTCGTCTAAAATGTTGGACAATTTGACCTGCCAGACATCGTTATTTTCCGAATACTCTTTCGCCTTTTCGTTGACTTTTTCCTCCAAAGACTTTAACTTCTCGATCAGCTCAGACTTTTCGCAGATCATTCTATCTTTATCAGAATGTAATTCTTGTATTTTCGCCTTCAGTTCTTCGTTATCGGCAGCGAATTCGTTCTTTTTCGTCGATTCCGATTTCTCCATCAGCGCAATTTTTTCTTCAATGGTATTCTTTTGCGAGACGATTTGAGAATGAGACTCGTGTACTGAAAGTACTTCGCTTTGCAGCTGTTGTATATCTTGTACGAGAGCGTTTCTTCGACTGGTATTCTCGGCGTTTTCCAATTCCAAAGTGGCGATTCTTTCCTCCAGATTCTTCTTATCGTTTCTCAGCTGTTCGCACTCTTCTTTAAGAATATTGCTCTCGGTAGCAAATCCTTCTATCCGCCTTTCGAAACTCTCTTTTTCTTTTGACAATTTGTTTCGTTCCTTACTCATTTCATCGAGTCTACTTTCCAGAACAATCTTTTCCGCTTGCATTTCCTCTTTCAACCCTTTGACTTCCTTTAATTCTTTGGTCGTCGAATCGAACTCACTGATTCTCGCTACGATGATATTATTCTCCTTTAACAATTCCTCGTATATATTCTTTAACTGATTCCTTTCTTTAATTACATCGTCCAATTCGCCCAACTTATCTTCGAATTTCTGCTTTTCTTCGATCAACTGTTTGTTTTCACCTCTGATTTTATTCAACTCTTCCCCAACCGATTCACTTTCTTTAAGCTTAGACTCCAAATTGGCCTTTTCGTTCAACAGTTCATCGCATTTATTCTGTAAACTATTTCTATCTTCCATGGAATGTTCTAAATCACTAATCGTTTTCTCTCGTTTTGATATCTCGACGCGCAACTGTTGGCACTCTTTCGTCAACGAATCAAACTGAGACAACCTTTCGTCGTACGACAACTTAATTTTCTGTTCTGACTCCTCCATCTTTTGTCTCATCTCCTGTTGAATCTTTTCTATAACGCCAGTTTGCTGCGATTCGTTCGTCTCGGACGAAACTCTTAACCTATCTTCCAGTTCTTTGACTTGCAACTCCAACGCTTCTTTCGTTTTGGAATGTTGTTGCACGTACACCGCCATATCATCTTCTTGCTTCTTAACTAACCTCTCCAATTCCGCTTTATCGTTTTGTAAATTCCTAACGTCATCCACGAGTCTATCTAATTGCGATTTAAGAGCACCATTATCTTTTGTTAAATCTTCTAAATTATTCTCTATTTGACGACACTTCGAATTGACGACGTTTAATTCGTTCTCTAACGCTTCTTTACTCTCTACAATATTCTTATAATCAGACTTCAGTTTATCGTTTTCGTCGATCAAGTCTTTGTACTTGGCACAGACGTCCACGTTATTTTCACGTTCTTTATTAATTTGCGTAATTTCTTTCTCAAGATCGGCAATCTGTTTAATCTTTGACGTATTATCATCGCTCAAATGTTTGTTTCGCCCTTCTAAGAAATTATTCCGATCTTTGATCGCCATCTTTTCGTCGATCTCTTGCTTCAATTCCAATTCTTTACACTTAATATTCTCGGCAAGCGTCGAACATTTCGCATCCAACTCCCCGTAGCTATTTCTCAGTTCCTCCAACTTACTCTCCAAACTTTTCACGTCCTCTTTCGTTGATTCGAAATCCACAAGCTGTTCTTTCATTTTATTCTTCTCAAACTGCAACGTTTTAATTTCCGCTTTCAAATCTTTAACCGTCGCATCATTAGTCTTAATCTCCAAATTGGCCGCGTTGATTTTATCCTTTAATACTTTAATTTCGTTCTCTTTCGATTCTAATTCCTTATGAATACTTAATTTGTTTTCCGCTAACGAGATAGCGTTTTCTTCTTCGCGTTTCCGCATGACGTCAATGCTTTTATTGAGTTTAACGATTTCGTCCAGCGCGCTTTTTAATTCGTTTTGAACGGACGACATAGCCTCAGCCTTTTTACTTTCAAACGATTCCAATTCTGCTTTCAGCGTTGCGATTTGATGCCCTGATTCTTTCAACTCGGTCGTCAGCGTTTCCAGTTTACTCACTTCGGCTTTTAGTTGTTCGTTTTCTAAGTTTTTCTTTTCCATTTGGTTTGAGACGATTTGCAGTTCGGACGTGACTTGCGAATTCTTTTCTTTCTGTGTTTTGATGGCTTCTTTACACTTCGTTAGCAGCTGTTCCAACTTTTGTATCTTATCGTTAAGTTTGAATATTTCTTGGGAATGTTTGGCTTCGACTTCTTCCAGAGAATGGTCTTTTGGTTTCTCCGACAAGTCCTGTTGGTCTGATGATGAGAAATCGATGAGCGGCTGATGGTTGTCGTTTGGTGACATTTCCCCGTTATTCAGAGTACCTTTGTAAAAAGAAAATACATAGAAATTAATACAGATAAACGTCAAAAATTTAAATTTCGAGATTTGGACTTTATGTGAGAAAATGTTTCTAACTGACATAATCTACTCATAGAGTAATGAGCAATATGACCCTAAAGTGGTGTAGTGTGTGTAAATAACTACTAGAGACTAATAAGGTTCCATCTGTGTGTAAAACATATGAGGGTTTCGTACTGCAATCTCATGCTGAGCAACATTTTTGTCTTGTCACTTGGAACCTTGTTATCATGAACTTGGATAACATTTAAAACTACAGAAAAGTCCTGACTGAGTCGTTTCAGTATGAAGACAATGGTATGGATAGAGGAGGTTACTATTTAGTATGTAAAAATATAGGGACCTGTCCAAAATCCAAATCACACTAATCATATGCAAATACCAGTGGCAAAGAATGGATTTCCGTAGAAGGGAAGCCAGCATTAACATTTCTTTATTGCACTATGTCAGATTAGAAATCATAAAAGTAACCTGATGAGAAATGTATTCTTAGGACCCATTGCCACTGGTAAGTAAATAAATAAATAAATAAATAAATAAATCTTTATTGACCAAAATGATTACAATGATTACAAAAAAATAAGACAATCTTGTGTGCCAAAAGGCGGACTTATTGCTAACGCAATATCTTACAGTCAACCCGAGATAACAAAAAGATAACTTATATAATATAAATAATAATAAAGCAAAAGAAATATATAGATATACATACATACAGACATGAATACATACTAATCGATAATAAGATAAATATATATACATAAAAAAAAAAAAAAAAAGATAATGAGCTTTTAATAAATTTAAATGTATACGTATACACACAGGGGAGGGGAGGGGAGGGGGGAAAGAGCGGGATGGGGAATAAGGGACCACTCGCTGTGAACAAGTACCATCCACGTAAATTATTAAAATTTTAAAGTATGTACGGTGGACAAAATAATTCAATATACAATCTCTATAAGTAAATACTAAGCTAAAAGCCTGTATCACAAAGTGTGGAATACATCGCCAGCGCTGGGGTTTGAACCCGGCACCTTCCGCTTGAGACTGCCACCTCAACCAACTGCGCCAATCATGTACAATACTATATGGATTTGACTTTTTAATTTTTGCTACTTACTTGTGGTATTATTGATGTCTGGTTGGTTTTTATTGTCATCGGTTGCCACCATTGGAGGAGCCTTCTCCGTGCCCTGCGAGAATGAGTGAAGCAACTTTATCTTGGTGTTGAGAGACTCAATCTTCATGTTTCTCTCGTCCAGCTCCATGCGGAGAGCACTCTCCAAATGAGCCTAAAACGAATACAAAAATTAACAGGTAAGGTCCTACATTCGGCTCCGGCACCCTGAATTGTACTCAGCCAATACTGAGAGAATCGTCTTGAAACTGAAGACAGTGATAGATGAAAGTATGGACTACAGATTGGCTGTTTTAGAATTACAATATTTGGAAACTCCTTGAATAAAAAAATATTCCGAAAGTACCTCTGAAATTTACAGGATCTAAAGATTTTCTGAGGAAAATATTACTGGCGCTAGAGAAATCATTTTAAACAAAAGATAGTTTTGCGAGTTGGAAAAAGAAATAAATACTCCGATAATCCCTTTAAACCGCCATCACAAGTTTGAAAAACAAAGTTGCCAGTTTATTCTAACAATCCGAAAATTCGCTAGTTTCTTTTAAACAACAGTTCTGAAATATAATTTGAAAGTAGTGAAAAAATGTAACCATATCTTATTATCACATCAAGTAACTCTAAACCAAGTTTGCTACGTGAGACTTCTGAAAAAAAGTGGACTGTAAACTAAAGTGATGAACATTTAAGAATATTACCTTGGCACTCTGTTCCAATGCGCACTGCTCTCTCAGTTCAGATATTCGTCTTAATGCCTTATCCTGCGTTTCAACTAACACGGCCTGTAATCAGAATACATAACATTAGACGGGAGAATAGATAATGAAATTTGCAATAAAATAACGAACATTAAATGACCTGGTTTTACCATGTCAAGGAAGATGTAATTTTTGTTAAATGAAGATCACAGGACCAAGAATCCCTTATATGATTTGAGATATACCTTAATTATTTCAGATATTGAACTGGATTTATCTGAATTGCACAGACGGAAATACATTACAGAGATTTTCATCTCTATGCTTAGAAAGAATTCTCCAATTTTTACGACACATCGCTCTTAGAGGGGGAGATAGTCTCAAGAAATTGATAATCACAGAAAACACGCCGGGACGATCACCATTGCGATGGAAGGACCAAGCTACGCAGACTGTTGCCCCCTCCATCTATAGGGCAGTGTATCTTGGCGAGGACAGAGCTGCGTGGCGGAGATAAGTCAAGCAGTGGGTGTTTGGAGATCGCGACCCTCAGCAGTGAGGAAATCGACAAGAGAGAGAAAGGAATAAATATCGCCTCAAGGACACTTTGCATTGTAATATCACGCAGCATGGGGCGATAGATCGATGGATAAAAATATTGTTGCAATCTTACCCTGGCTTTAGCATTCTCCCTCTCCAAGTTCCTGTAATGCCTGGCGAGGTCTGTGTATCTCCCTCTGTACTTATTATACTTCTCATTGGACCTCCTGTAGGCCGCAAACAGCTGCTCCTTGCTGACTCTCTCCAGTTGGGCGGGAACGCTGACACTGTCTTCCATCTCACTCGCAGAGACGTCCAGATCAGACTGTAAGAAAGAGGGAACAACATTGTATAAATACAAGCGTAACACGTACACTGCTACTGGAAATGCCTACTGATTTTACCCTACAAAATTCTACAAAAAGTCTGACTTTCGCATGTGTTACATTCTTTTTAGTATATTTCGTACAACACTACAACAAAATAGACGCTCCGATTCTAGATGGACCAAAAAGATTCTCGAGTGGCAACCTAGAACAAGCAAAAGGAGCGTAGGAAGACCTCAGGCAAGATGGTCTGACGATGTGAGGTGAATCGTAGGAAGCAAGTGGATGCAGCATGCCCAGGATAGGGATCTGTGGAAAGTCAAAGGGGAGGCCTACGTCCAATATTGGAATTGAAACGGTTGAGAAAGAAGAAAAAGAAGATACGAAAACAACACGAATATAAATTAACCAATATCTATCTATCTATACCCTCACGCCACGTCCCTTGCAGGGTAGGCAGAGAGGACAGAGCGCCAGACAGCCCTATCCTTGCACACACTCCTAGCCTCCGTCACATTCATGCATGCAGTCATACACGCTCTACCAATAACTTACTTGTAAATGATACATTCCTCCCGGTGACTCGTAGCTCGGAAGTCTGAAGGAGACATCGCTGGCATTTGAACTGTTGGAGAGCTTTCTCAATCTGTTACTGCTCCCAGGGGGTGGGGGGTAGATCCCGGTGGTGCTCATCTGTGTGGGGTTGTGATTGGAGAGTGGCGAGAGGGAGTCGTTGTTCTCGCTGCTCCCCGAGGAACCTTTCAACGGAGACGGCGTGTTGCTCGTGCTGCTACTGACGCCCATGAGCGAAACATCTTGGAATCCGGAACTGCCGACTGGTTGCATGTTTGCTGCGTGACGTGGTGTGTTCTGCGGTGTTTCTAGAAGTAAAATATTAACATTGCAATATAATCATCTACCTTCCTTAAGATATAGTGTCATGCATAGACATAATATTATCTTTATGGACTGTGAGCCTGAGCTGGTACAGGAACAAATTAAGGTGGAAACATCGTTTGTACTGGAAGGGTCACGTGAAAGTTGGCACAAAAGTTGGCAAATTTGAATTTTATCACTATAACTGATAACTTCTTGACCAATAGAGCTGTCAGTGCTTGGAATCAGTTGCCAGAGTCAGTGGTGCTTGCTCCTACCACCAACACCTTCAACAATAGACTAGATAATATAAACACAACTTAACTGGGACTTGGGTCAAAACAGCCAAAGCTGCCTACCCAATAACAAATAATAATAAAACTATCTTCCCATATATCTTCTCTTTACCAAAAATAACCCTTACTTCACGTCAACTTATAATAATGCTGAGTTAAACAATGCCAAAAAACTTCTGCCAACGATCAGCTGATGCGATGTTTCTACCCTTCAAATGTTCAGGCTGGCGGTCATAGATAAAATGTCTGGTGTTATGACAAACTAGTACGACATAGTTACCATCGTCTGCAATGCTGAACAGGTCATTGTTGGAGATATCCGATATGCTGCTAGATGCTGAAGTCACCACAGCCTGAAACAAACACAAATCAATACAATAAGTATTAGACTTTTAATGAAATAATGGTTATATTTGAGGCACTTATCTTGTATTTTATATATCACAGTATATCTGAGTAGTATAGTACTTTGATACAGTATATGACTTTTTTTTATATGAAAGAATCTGGGCTTGCATACACAAACCCAAATACTTTCCTGCACACTTTGCACTAGGCTAAAAGCCTGTATCGCAAAGTCTGGAATACATTGCCAGCGCCGGAGTTTGAACCTGGCACCTCTCACTTGAGAGAATGCTGCCTTAACCAACTGCGCCAACCATGTTAGGAAAAGCAAAATGCTCACTTGAATTGAAACAAATTTTGTGAGCAACCTCACAAGTCTACTGTATAATATGTTACTACAAATTATAACTTAATATGTTTAGTATAATATGTCGTAAAGTTTTATAATAAATCCACTCTTATCAACGCGTTATAATATCCATATCTCACCACTTGTATTGAGGTCATAAAACTCATGCATTAACTTATCAAAAAAATTATAAATACACCGATTAAAGATCGCTTTAAAGAGTAATGGAGAAAATACAGAGTAGAAATGTTTGATATCTCCATAAGGGCGCACCTATTTACAAATCCTAGCGATACGATTCATTAGAGATAACATGTTATTTATTATTTATACCTGAGCTGCCTGGGCGAATTGTTGTATTCTCTGCGGAGATGATTTCACCTCTTCGGCTATTTTATCCTTCAATTTCTTAAACATCTCGCCGCTTTTATTTTAGTCCATTTAATATAAAAATAATAAAATATCACAAGACTAGTGAAAATTCATTTAGCTACGCGAAATGACATTTCCCAAATATGACATTACGTGACATACGTGTATCGGCCGCCATCTTTGTATTAATTAACATTGTTGCCATGTGCAATTTAACCCTTTGAGGACCTTTTCCCAGTTTGAAATATTACAATAATTTCATTTTAATGAATCTGTCTCACTTTAAAAGGGTAAAAGATGTAGATTTAACTTTCTCTTGATAAAATGTTTAATAGCCCATAATTTTGTGTGTAGAAAACCTGGAAATAAAACAAAATATTTCATTTTTATAAAGACTGGTGCACATTTTAAGTTTAGTAATCTATGGTTCGCTTGATTTAATTTCTCGAACAGCACTTTCTTCGTCAAACCAGTTTATTTTTTCTATGGATCGAAAATGTATTGAGTGTTGGATGTGTCAAAATTGTTATTGATTTAAGTTTTAATAAATTTTTAGTAAATTATCACAAAATGTTGCATTATTAACATGTAAGTTGCAATATTTATACCTAGTTTACGATCTGTGTGAAAAATATTGTTGAAAATGTGGCGGATATGTGAGAAAATGACGATAGTCTGGAAGCCTAAAAACACTGCCACTTTGGATTACTGTAAACTTCTTGTTTCTCAGTTTCTGGAAAGTTTTCACCGTTCCTCGAACAAATCTTCTACTCTCGTATGCCAATTATTGTACAGTTTAATCGGAAATCTAAAAAAGTGCTTTACATTTTGGTTTAATATGCTTTAAATATGGCTGACCCCCAAAAGTGTTTTGACTTTTGAATGAAGTCATTCACCTCTTAAATCTTAAGTCTACAGTGGTTTTTTTCCTATTAAAATAACAATAGAAATTAAATAAATAGATGTGTACCCTTTTGCACAAACATTTATATGTGGGAAACAGCTAACAGCTGTGAAAATTTAGTTCAGAATTGAACCACTATGTTCAGAGGGGATTCTTGGCCTAATTGATGGGATCATGTTTTTTAGTCAAGTAGATGGACAGGGTTAGAGCTCTGCTGTCGACTAATGCCACATTCACAACTCAAGCTTTTCTGGCTTAATCTGAAATGTATGAATGTGATAGTAGTATTATTATTGCAAAAAATGTTAATTTGTTTTATGTGACCTTTCAAGTTTTCATAACTGGTTTACATCATTAATTTTGGGGTCGCAAGTTCAAATCCTAGCCACCCCACTAACCTTTTTTTTATGGACCTTTTTTATCGCGATGGTAGTAGACATACTTTGTTAGTTGGTAAAAAATACAGTATAGGTATATGTGGCACAAAGTTTCTCAAACTATCCGGTAAAATTTTTCTGCCTCGCTAGACCGAGGTCTGTTCCGAGGCAGTAGACACCGATTCATTTTGTTTACATTGCAACAATAGTCATTAATGTCTACCGCCTACCGCCCCTGCTGATGGCTGGTTTAACCCAGCCGAAACGTCGGGCAACCAACGGTCTTTTTCAAGACCAACTCAATGGTACGCAAAGTACCCGAAAGATATATGTTAATAATACTATTTTCGATCGTGTCAATCTCTGCGAAAACATCTTTTCAAACATATATATATCATGTGGTGTTGGAGAAACCAGAGTCAGAGATTATGTTCGTGAGAGACAAGACCAATCAATATGACACAAAGAAATAATAGTAACAAAAAATAATGCATTATATAATTTTGATTCCAGATTGTAGTGTAAGTGATTGAAGCTCCCCACCATGCTGGGGCTCATGTACGAGAAGAGGCCCCTGAAGCGGCCCCGCCTGGGTCCCCCGGACGTGTACCCACAGGAGCCCAAGCAGCGGGAGGATGATATGAGCTCAGTGAATGTTAAACATGGCTTCCCCACCGTGCCACAGCTGACTGATGAGTTCGGGACGGCTAGGAATTATAATGTCGTCACTTCAAAGGTTTGTTTGATCATATTTTCCTTTTATTCTAAATATGTTCCCATCCTTGGACAAGGACACTGAAAGAATGTAAGTTAGGGGTGGGGTTTGTCGGGGGGCTCCCTTCTGGCTAACCCTATGCCCACCTCTTAAAAAGATTTTGCCAAGAAGTGGGGGTAAAGAGGACGCTACGTGCGCCTGTGCTACCCGGGGATGCGGAGGGCATTAAGCCCGTGGGAGTCCTTCAATGTTTTCTTGTGTTTGCTTATTTATTCTTAAAGTACATGGTTGGCACAGTTGGTTGAGGCGGCAGTCTCTCAAGCGGGAGGTGTCAGGTTCAAACCCCGGTGCTGGCGATGTATTCCACACTTTGCGATACAGGCTTTTAGCCTAGTGCAAGGTGTGCAGGAAAGTATTTGGGTTTGTGTATGTAGGCCCAGATCCTTTTTTTTTTTAATAAAAAAAAAAGTGAACAAAGTATGTCCAAAAAAAGTGGACATATAATAGACAGATTATATAGGGTTGTTCACTAGGGCGAACTTATCGCAAACCTGAGATTTTTTCGAGTTTACCCCAGATCTTTTCACAGGCTATATACCGTTGTCCTTTTTTTGTCATACTATTTTTAACATCCTCTCCATATGCCCAAACCATCATCTTGTCCACTCTCATCCTAGTCGCGACACATGTCCTACAGTCACTCATCTCATCATCTAAGAGTAACAAGGTTCTAACTAGTATTTATCTCAACAGATATACAGCGAAGGATGGACTTCCTAATTATCTAATTATCAAATTTTAAGATTTTGACTTTTTAGCGTGAAAATGTTTCTAACCGACGTAATCTACTCATAGAGTAATGAACAATATGACCCTAAAGTGGTGTAGTGTGTGTAAATAACTACTAGAGACTAATAAGGTTCCATCTGTGTGTAAAACATATGAGGGTTTCATACTGCAATCTCATACGTCTCAACATTTAGATTTTATTTTACCTTGTTTATTCGCTCTAATAGAAAATGTTAAACACTGATTATAAATATTGATTGTTGTATCATTAGGTTGGCGCCTTCTTCACCGGGATCCTCACTCGGAAAGAAGAGCTCAGTATCTTGCCGGACTGCGGGAGAAAGAAGCAGCAGATAAACCCTAAGGACAACTTCTGGCCGGCAACTGCCCGAACCAAGGGAGCCATAGAGGCCTGGTTTAAAGATCTAGCAGGTACAGATATTTGCAATTACTAACATATAAGATTATGAATGTCTACTATGATGTTCCCGATATCAGCCCCATTCTACACCCTGAATACCAATACCCATTTGAGAGGACATTCCATGAAGCTCACCAAGGGACGGTTTCACACTAATCCCAGAAAGAATTTTATTTGAAATAGAGTGGTGAATATGTGGAACCGTTCACCTCAAAATGTGATACAAGCACCATCAGTGAACATTTTTAAAGATTGGATGACTTTCTCAGAATGACGGATAACACAGACATTGATTTGAGCTCATCAGCCTAGGCTGCTTGCCCAAAATTAACCCTACTTAATACTAATTAATATTCTACATGCACTTTTCAATCCTTGGCATTCTTTTTAGGGAGCAAGCCCCTCATGTCTTTAGCGAAAAAGGCCCCAAACTTCAACAAGAAGGAGGAGATATTCATGACGCTCACGGAACATCAAGTCCCCATGGCCCGGGCTACTTGGTTCATCAAGCTGAGTTCCGCTTACACGGTCGCAGTCTCCGAGGCCAAGATCAAGAAGAGACAGCTGCCCGATCCCACGACAGAGTGGACGCAGACTTTGATCAAGTTCCTCAAAGATCAGATACCGAAATTGACTGAGCATTATCAGAATCATTCGGGAAATGTTTCGGAGAAAACGCCACCGTCTAATTCAGGTATCTTTCTTTAATATTTTACTCAAATAATCTGTTATAGCTGATGTTCTTCAATAACAAACTTATCGATCAAAAACAGCAGTCTCTTAATTTTGTGTAAATTGAGTGTAAGAATGTGGTGCATGTTCCTATTGTATTAACAAGGCAACAAAAGCAGCCATAACCCATATAAATATTTCATATAACAAGTCACTTGGTTTCAGTGCAATACACCAATCTGCAATGTATGAGAGGCAACAACACCTATTTAGATAAAATGTTTATTCAATTTACTCCGAGTCAGTCTGAGATCAGATTGCTGTGTTTGATACTTAAGAATAGACTCATATTAAGTAGGTGGGATTGATGGAGAAAAATAATGATTTTTTCTTTGATTTCTCTAGGAAATACAACTCCTGGTCAGATGAGTTCCACGCCGGGCAGCAGTACTCCGAATGCCAATACTCCAGCAGGCTCCAATACTCCGGGAAGCAATCAGGGTACTCCGAATAGCAATGCCGCTAATAACTCAAATACCGTACCACATTCCATGCATTCACCAGGTAAGACTTGTAGAACATGTCCGTCCTTGAACTTATGGTCTACGTGATAAAGCCATGTGGTTCTTGTACGAAAATGTGTAAATGTGTACGGCTTAATACATGGTTGTACGTTCAGTACATGGTTGGCGCACTTGGTTGAGGCGGCAGTCTCTCGTGCGGGAGGTGCCAGGTTCAAACCTCGGCCTAGTGCAAAGTGTGCAGGAAAGTATTTGGATTTGTGTATGCAAACCCAGATACTTTTAAAAAAAAATGTGTAATAAAAATAAATATTGTGTATTTTTTCAGCGTTAGGTTCCGCTACTCCGACTGGCGCCGGTAACTCCGGTTGCGACAACTCAAACAATCCAAACAGCAATCAGCCAAGTGTGGACAGTGGCCAGGCTCTAAAGCAGTGGAGTTATTGCATTCAGTTGGCCAGGTGGCTGATTGAAGAGGGACTCATAGACAGACATGACTTCCTCACTTGGGTCATAGAACTTCTGGACAAGAGGACGCCTGACGATGGGCTACTCAGGTAAGGAGAAACCCTAACTATTACTCCTGTGATTTCTTTATCTTTGTTAAGTTGCAATCCCGTTTTTGTATGAAAATAATTTGTGTTCCTTTTTTCAATGATTCATTTTTTGTTTGGTTTTGTTTTTTGTTTTTCATACTCATTTTTTCTGTCTTGTTAATTTACTAAAATATAGTGGTTGTGCAAAAACACGTTAGACGTTTTTTATTCAAAAAGCCCTTTTAATTCAACCTCTAACATGGTAGCAGAGCGTGGTTGAGAAGAAGGGGTTTTTCTAGATGTGTATAACGCGTAAAAAAGTGTTCCTGGGTGTTGTGAGACGTGTAGTGTGTCGAAGCATTTTTTTTTGACGAGACGACGCGCTACAAATTTAGACGCTATTATTACGTGTTACTTTCGTGTGCTGGTTTGGACGAGAAGACAGATTAACAACTCCAAAAATTAGACGGTATTAGACGTTAAATCACGACCTTAGTAGAGAGAAGTGTACACAACTACGAAACTTAGACGCCAGCTACATTTTTTCTGCAAGAATAGACGAGAGACGTACATACAATTACAATGTCAGACGAAAGAATAGAAAAACTGAGAGGAGAAGAAAACTTCACATCGTGGAAGATTGTCATGAGAACAGTTTTAGAGTGTGAACGTGTTATAGACGTTGTAGAAGGATCGCACAGCAAGCCGGCTGATGGCGACGAAAATAAACTCGAAGAATGGATTAAGAAGAATGCCAAAGCCAAGAAGTTGTTAGTTTTGTCATTATGTACTGCCCCATTACTAAGAATAGCCGGATGTGCTACTGCAAAAGACATATGGACTAAATTAGGAGAAATATTTGATAGTCAGTCTGAAGAAAACATCGATCTATTGAGACATAAATTTCATAACATTGAGTGGGATAATTCAAGTGATATTCAAGGTCATTTAATGAAATTCGAAGAAATACAAACCAAGATGACAGCTTTAGGAAAACCTATTGAAGATGATGATATGTGTGCTAGACTTCTACAAACCTTACCCAAGGAATTTGACAATGTTTATATTACCTGGCATGATTTATGTAAAGAAGATAGAACATGGTCGAAACTTCAGAAACGTCTCCTAAACTATGAACTGAGATTTAAAAATCGAGAAGAACCGATAATTGCCAGTGCGATGTTATCAAAATCTGTGAAGAAATATGAACCCAAGAAGAAATTTCACAATTATGTTGAAACCAAGAAGAAATTCAATAACGAGATAAAATGTTTCTCGTGTGGATTGAAGGGGCATGTATCAAAAGACTGCAAGAATGGAGTAACCTGCTTTAAATGTAAAGGCAAAGGCCACAAATCTTATGAATGCAATAAAAGAAGAAAAAACAAGAAGGAAAGTGCCTTTTTAACTTCACTATGTACAGAAGAAAAAAATTGTGATGAGTGGTATGTCGACAGTGGTGCATCACACCATATAACGAATAGAAGAGACTGGTATGCATCATTTGAGAAGTTTGACAAGCCTAAATTAATGACGAGTGCACGTCAGGGAGTGCGAATAGAAGCTATCGGATACGGAAATATAAATGTTTTAATGTTCGACGGAGAAAATTGGACTGAAAAATACTTGGAAGAAGTTTGGTACTGTCCTGAGAGTTCCTGTAACCTAATTTCTGTAAAGACAACTGCCCAGAAGGGGATCAACCAAAGAATTGAAAATAATGGAAAAACGTGGACATTCTTTAGAGATGGTAAAACTTTAGCATTTGCTGTATCGGAAAGTGATGAAAAATTGTATCACATGTTAATTAAAGTTGTGAAACCTAAGAATGTGAATGTTCCGTATAAATATATTTCTGATAATGAAGATATCAATGATGAAAATAATGATAATGAAATAGAAGTAAGCAACGACGAAATTATGAGTCACCCTGATGATGACTTGGGAAAAGAGGAGAATAATGAACCAAACCTGGAAGAGATTGTTGAAGAAGAGGGAGGAAGGTATTGTTTAAGAGATAGACGAAACATAACAAAACCTACTCGTTATCTACAAAATGCTGCCTTACTAATCATGACTGATGAACCGTCCACTTACGATGAAGCTATAACTTGTGATGAATCTGAGAAATGGAAAGAGGCTATAGAAGAAGAAAAGATGGCTATAGAAGAGAACCAAGTATGGTCATGGATTGAAAAGCCACCTGATTGCAAAACAATTGAATGTAAGTGGGTGTTTAAGAAAAAAATAGATGATGCTGGTCGTATGATGAAGTACAAGACGAGATTGGTTGCCAGAAGTTTCAAGCAGACGGACATTGTTTTTGAAGAAATATATAATCCTGTAGCAAAGCTACAGTCAGACAGATTTTTTCTTGCATTGAGAAATGAGTACGGTATGAAGGTTCAATGTTTGGATGTATGTAGTGAATTTTTATATGATAATGTGAAGAGAGATGTGTATTTAGCCGTGCCAAGAGGTTTTGAGAAAAAGGTAATGAAAAATGGAAGTGTGTATGTGTTAAAATTACAACGATCTTTGTACGGACTAAAGGACTCTCCAAAGAATTGGAATAAAAGATTTAACGAGGTGATAATGTCTTTAGGATTTGTACAGTCAAAGTATGAATATTGTTTGTACATGAAAATTCATGATAACTTAAAAATATATTTGTTGTTATATGTAGATTATTTAATGTTGGCAGGTACAGATGACAGAGAAGTTCAGAAAATTATACAAATGTTAAATGAGAATTTTAAGATGAAAAATTTGGGAGATGTGAATTGTTTTTTAGGGATTAAAATATTCCAAAATGTTTCAACGGGTACAATTGTTCTGAATCAAAGTGCATACCTGAATAGATTGTTGAGTAAATTTAAAATGCTACATTGTAAACCTGCCAGCACCCCGATGGATGTAAACTTTAATCATAGTTTGTTGAAAAGAGATTTGCCGGAAAGTGTTGAATTAGAAAATAGATGTAGAACGCTGATTGGAGCTATAATGTATGCAATGTTATGCACCAGACCAGACCTGAGCATTTGTATTAGTATCTTAAGTCGCTATCAATCTTGTGCCAGTGAAGACTTGTGGACTGCATTAAAGAGAGTTTTAAGATATATTAAAGGTTCCATAAATTTATGTTTAGTTTTTAAGAAAAGTAATGTTTCAGATATTATTTGTGGATATGTAGATGCTGATTGGGCGGAAGATGGGGTTGATAGAAAATCTACCACTGGGTACTTATTTAAGGTGTTCAACTGTGCCATATCCTGGTGCTCAAAGAAGCAAACTGTAGTTGCTCTGTCTTCCACCGAAGCAGAGTACACAGCGCTCAGTCTAGCTGTTAGTGAAGGGTGTTGGATAAAAAGCCTATTAGAAGAACTCAAATTGTTTGATAAATGTGTTGTTGTTCTTTTTGAAGATAACCAGGGGGCCATTAAACTGTCCAAAAATCCTTGTTATCACAGCCGAGTAAAGCATATAGATATAAAGAGTCACTTCATTAGAGATAAGATAGAGGATGGGACAGCAGTGGTACAATATCTTTCCACTAGAGAGCAGATTGGGATATATTCACCAAACGTTTAGGAAAGATACTTTTTGAATACTTTAAGCTCAAGATGGGTATGGAAAACTGGATTGAGGGAGGGTGTTAAGTTGCAATCCCGTTTTTGTATGAAAATAATTTGTGTTCCTTTTTTCAATGATTCATTTTTTGTTTGGTTTTGTTTTTTGTTTTTCATACTCATTTTTTCTGTCTTGTTAATTTACTAAAATATAGTGGTTGTGCAAAAACACGTTAGACGTTTTTTATTCAAAAAGCCCTTTTAATTCAACCTCTAACAATCTTTAATCGTTCCTTTTTGAGAACACAGTGAGGCTAACATAAGGCTTTATTTTCATCATTCTGAGCAGATCGTAGAATTTCGAGTGACATTTCGAAGGAGTGTTTTGGCTGAGGGTTCTTGGTGGAAGTTCATTATAATATTCTTCTTCTCAGCCCTCTCTCCCCCACTGCTGGATATAATCCTCTTCCATGTACCCTTCCATTTCTAAGGAAAAAAATGAAAAAACTAAATATTTAGATTAAAATCCACAAAAAATGACTTTTGCTTTCGCGACTAGTATTCGAGGATTTGCACCCTCATCATCAGGCGACTGTGAATAAAGTTCCATTTCTTTCTGTCGGTTGCTGCGTGCAGCCAATTTTTACCCCCAACAGCGGCTATGTCGTCGGGCCATCTCTTTTGGGGTCTTCCGACACCTCTCCTATTTTCCCAAGGTCTCCATCTTAAGATTTTAGGAGCCTAGATTAATGTTATTATACTTACTTACTTTCTTCTTACTTAGCTTCTGTCACATTCATGGAATCTGTCATACACACTCCCCGATACCTTTTACTCAAAACGCGTCCATCCTTGAGGATATGGTCGACATGATTGGACCAGGCCAGTCTCGGGTGGCCGCGTCTCCTCACACCTCTTCGTTCGCTTAGATATATATTTTTTGTCGTCCTTCATTCCCTCAACATGCCCAAACCATCTTAGTTTATTCACTTTCATTCTAGTTACAACACCAGTCTTGCAGTCACTTATTTCCCTAATAACCTGATTCTTTATGTTATCTCTCAGTGTTTTCCCACACATTCTTCTTAACGACCACATACTACATACATACATGTTATTATACCATAATTAATTTTAACATTTTTTTTTTCCAGGCTCTTCCTACCACTGACCCTCCAATACATGTCTGAGTTTGGGCAGTGCGAGCTGCTGTCTCGCCGCCTCGCTCACTCGTGTTGTAAGAAACTGGGCATCATGTGCCAGCAACTCGGAGAGTCCTCCATCCAACAACTCAACGCGGCCAACCTGCTGGAGAAATGCAAACCGCAGCAGAGTTCATCCAACAATAATGCAGATACCAATATTAAACCTGAGCCCACTATGCAAGAACAAGGTACAGTTTTGTTCATTCTTTAAGACCTTCTTTCACTGTACACTGTTCATAATAACATCAGATCGTAATACGTATTGCACAAAATCGTTCTGATTAATAAACCCTCACTAACATACCTCGCTTGACTTCATAAACTTCAACAAATAGAAGACAATGGTATTTTTAGCAGGAATAGTGTGTAGTAGTCTGGATTTTTTTCATTCCGTATGGTTTTTGGGGTGTTTAATCCGAATCAGAAGTTCGCCAACCAAATTCCGTGACGAAACATGGCAAAATTTTCGTTTTTGGCAATTTTTTTTTATTATAACTTGAGAACTATCATCCTTTTTTTGCAAAACCAAAGTGCATGAAATTTACTACAAATCTGGTATATTTTTCTCTAAAATCGAGCTCCAAAAACTTACCTATTTTTTGTATTATTTTAAATTGTGTATGTCGAAAATGTATCTAGAAAGTTCACCTAGTTAGATTTTTAACCAAATTTTAACAATTATTGTTGGAATCATCAAACATGAGGAAAGTTTTAGGGATAAATTTTATTTAAAAATATTGTGAATTGTTTAAACATTTTCATGTGTTCTTGTATTCTAAAGAAATTTGGCTACGATCAAATTGGTGATTTAAAAATTTGTTGTTTTTAGTTTCCAACGCTATCGGCATGTCGCCACTGGACCAAGAGATGAACGGCGACATTAAACCGCCACGCGGAACAAACGTCGTCAACAATGGCAACCTTTGCAACAATCAGGCAATGGACATCAAACACACCATCAAGAAAGAACCGGGAATGGAGCAAGACGGTATGATGCAGCAACAGCAACAGCAAAATAATCAGCAGCAACAGAATAACCAGCAACAGGACAACAAGAACAATGTTAATGGTAACGGTAACAGCGGCAACAAACAATCGTCACCGTCATCTGCGAGTCAGCAACAGTCTACGTCTTCGAATGTGACATGTCCAATCAGACAATCATTCGCGGAGCATTTGTCCTGTCCACACCACAGAGATGTTTTATTGCAGCTCAGTACTGTTGTACAGGTAATTTTTATTTTCGTTACCAGCAACATTTTTTCATATACCTGTGTCAGAAACATTTTTTCGTACTCTACTTTTAGCAGAAACATATTTTCATACTTTTCATGTAGCAGAAACAATTTTTCATCCAAATCAACACAGCATCATCTAACAATATCTATCTGACTAACATATTTTTAAATTTGGCTTTTTGCGTGAAAATGTTTCTAGCTGATGTAATCTATGAGTACTGGGTTCGAATTTAGGATCCGATTCAGCAACATTTTTTCATCGAATCAGTAATTCTTAACACAAAACAATACTTTTTTCTGTTAATTTGTTTCTCTACTGTCGTGTAATTTATTCATTTCAAAACCAACAAAGAATGATATAGATTTTAGTTTCATTTGTAGTCGTAATATTGTTTCTACCACCAGCAACATTTTTTCATCATTATTAAAACAAATTTCTAGATTATCTGCATGGAATGCCCCACGGCTCTCGTATGGTCCGGCGTTGCAGACAGCCGATCAGCCCTACACGGCAGTCCCTTGGATCTGCTGCCCATCCCTCCCAGTGCCCTGCCAATGCCGTTCATGGACACACCGCTTACAGATAAATATCGGAGACAGGTCCACGAAGCTGAGAAGGAGATCACAGTGCGCAGTAAGCGAGCGGAGAATAAATGGTGCGCGGATAAGTGGCAGAACAGCTCACAGGGTAATGTTATTTTACTATTATTTACTAGTTTTCAGAACATACCAAAAAATTCCATTGGAAAAAGTACTCAGACTCAGCTAATACAGGGTCATCGAAAAAGAATGCCCCTATTTTAAAGTGGAATAACTTTGGAACCATTTAGGTTAAATGAGTGATTCTATCACTGTATGATAACTAATGAATGTAAATTTTATTTGATATATGATACAATGCGCTAGCACACGCGCAGAATGGCTGCGCAGTCGACAAAGCCAACCGACGCTTTTCATCTGCCGCCTCTCAATGTAATTGTACGTAATCGTGAACAGTAATGCCCTCATTTTGAAAAGCTATAACTTTGGAACTATTTATGTTAAATGAGTGCTTCTTTCACTATGTGGTTACTAATAAATGTAATTTTTTTTTGATGCACGATTGATGGTAAACGCATGCGCAGACTAGCTCCGTAGGGGACAAAGCCAAACGGCATTAATATCTACGTCGTCCAATACTCGAAATTGATCGTGCAACACAAAGCACAGTGCGTTGATCTTATTGCAATTTTTTTTTTTCTAATTTGGACAAGAAAATGTTTTTTGTGGGTTTTCTAACACAAGAATGGCGGATATGTTCAAAATTCTATTCTGACGTTATTAGTCGGTCAGTCAACTGTTTTTTCCAACCCGGCATGTTTCTCTATAAGGGGCAGTTTCAGCTTGATTAGTATCTACGAAGAGCCGCTGTACACTGACAATTGACTTTGACTTCGCGAACCAAATAACGCAGTGCTTACTGTCGCACAATCACCATTACATTGCGAGGCGATGGATAAAAAAGCGTCTTTCGAGTTTATTGACTGCATAGGCATTCTGCGCATGTGCTAGCGCATTGTATCATACATCAAACAAAATTTACATTCATTAGTTACCATACAGTGAAAGAATCACTTATTTAACCCAAATAGTTCCAAAGTTATTCCACTTTAAAATAGGGGCATTCTTTTTCGATGACCCTGTACTAAAGATATCATCCTAAAACTTAACACATGGATAAATGTAAGATATGCTGCAAGTCACTCTTGTGGGGAGACATTTGAATTAGATAAATTTTCTCGATAAAAAATAATTCCAAAGTTACCTCCGAAATTTACTGAGACTTGAGATTATTCCCGTAGTTTGTTAGATATAATGCTGTAATTTGGTTGATAAAATGTTTAATGTAAGATGCAGTGACTCTAGTGGATATTTTTTTGATATTCAGTCCCCTTTTTATACAGTAAGCTAAAATGATTTAGTCGCTTACGTTATTCTTATTTGCGCTTACACTCTCATACAAAATGGAAAAAGGTTGATGCGGTGATAGGACGATTTTTTTTTCAAAGCATATCCCTCCTTAACGATATTATCTCGACAACATTCACACCTAGGTGGATCTTATTGAATTATACAAAGTGTTGCATAACCATTATTCCTGTGAGACTCTACCGGTTATGTTTACCATGAACTCTAATGTGCACCTGAGAGGACACCAGCTGAAACTGACAACAACAAGATTCACATCCAACCCACGGAAACACTTCCACAACCAATAGAGCTGTCAGTGCTTGGAATCAGTTGCCAGAGTCAGTGGTACTTGCTCCATACTACACACCAACACCTTCAAGAATAGACTAGATAATATAAACATAACTTAAGAGTGTGCATACCGACATTTCAAAAATTTCTAAAAACGGGAGACCTTCTATCTCGACAACCGTTACTAAATATGCTTTGGCACAAAATAGGGTAGATGCATTGAACCTTTATCTAGGGAATAACCGGAAAAGATTTTTTTTATCTTGTATAGATTTCTCAAAAAAAAATATTTAAAAACACTTCTGATCTTTTTTCCGAAAGACGGAAACTCGTTTCCCGAAAGTCGCGGGGTAATTTTTTTTTTTGGTACTGATAATATGCATTAAAATCTAGGGAATAACCGTAAAAGTTTTTTGATAGACGCAAAATTAACCCCGAAAAATGGAAAAAATGCTATTTTTACCATTTTATCATGCGATTGTAAGGCGATTTTGAACCTTAATACCGTGGGAAATTACTGTGACGTTTTTCCTGGTGCCATGCCCTTAACTGGGACTTGGGTCAAAACAGCGAAAGCTTCCTACCCAATAATAAATAATAATTGGTCCTTTTTCAGTGACAAATTTTTGAGTATTTTTATTATATTTTCCAGGTACGAACACCACTCGCGTTCTAGCCGTGCTGGAGGCTTTAGACAGACATTCCTTTGATCGCGTGGAGGCCAACAACAGCCTGGACACTCTGTACAACAAGGTGTTTGGGAGTATAACCTTAACCAGTAATTCCTCCACGACCAACAGCGTCAACGGTTCAACCAATTCCAATAGCAACGGTTCCAACGGTAATCAGAATAATGGAAAGGAAGCTAACTCGGAAACCAGAGATCCGGTGAGTTGGTTTTCAGTTTTTCGTTCATTGTTTGATTGTATAATTTAAAGGAGAATGCTCATTTACTATGCTCATAATGTATGCTAGTGAGACTTGGACTTGGATGAAGAAAGACGAATCAGGGTTCGATGCAGTGGAAATGAGGTCGTTAAGAAGAATGTGTGGGAAAACGCTGAGAGATAAGATAAGGAATGAGGTTATTAAGGAAATGAGTGACTGCAAGACTGGTGTTGTGACAAGAATGTATGTGAATAAACTAAGATGGTTTGGGCATGTCTAGAGAATGAAAGATGACAGGGTGACAAAAAAGATATATTTGAGCAAATGAAGAGGTGTGAGGAAGCGCTGCCGCCCGAGACTAGCCTGGTCCGATCATGTCGACCAGATCCTCAAGGATGGACGCGTTTTGAGTAAAAGGAATCGGAGAGCGTGTATGACTGCATACATGAATGTGATGGAAGCTAGGAGTGTGTGTAAGGATAGGGCTGTCTGGCGCTCTGTCCTCTCTGCCTACCCTGCAAGGGACGTGGCATAAGTATATAGATAGATAGATAGGATATGGCATGGTTATTTTTTTTGTAATCATGATTTCAATTTCTATTTACAGGAATGGGCTTGTCCGTACTCCGTGGTGTTGGTGTTGTGCGAATGGGCTGTGTGTAACGCCCGATGGGGCGAGCATAGAGCCATAGCCGCCGCTGCGTTACTGGACAGAAGACAACAGCAGTTGTTGGCCAACCAGAGCGGGAACAATGACAAGTCGCAGGATCATCATGGTAAGTTAATTGCATAGACAATATTTATTCATAGACAAAATTATAAGAATGTCATGATTAGTAGAGACAGAAATTTCATGATTTTAAAAGTCCAAAAAACTCATACTTTTTATGACACAAACACATTAAATAGACATGCATTTTATGACTAAAATATAGAAAGGATTCGTGATTTGTGTGACTGAAGCTTTGAAAAGACACTTGACTTTTATGACTTTGAAATAATGAAAATACACATGCTTTTATGATCTTAAAGTATTCAAAAACACAAGTTTTTATGACTATAACAATGAAAATACACATAATTTTTATGACTCTAAATCATTGAAATAACACATGCTTTTTTATGATTCTAAAACATTGAAAAAACACATGCTTACTATGTCTCTAAAATTTTGAATAAAACATGCATTACATGACTAAAATATCGAAAAAAAAAAAACACATGATTTTTATGACTCTAAATCATTGAAAAAACACAATATGCTTATTATGACTCTAAAAATGTTGAATAACTCATGCTTTTCATGATTAAAACTTTGAAAAGACATGCTTTTTATGACAAAGACGCCTACAAACACATGCTTTTCATTACTGTAAAACAAAAAATATCTCCCTTTCGTTCTCTCATGACTTTTATGCTCTTTTGTTGTGACGAAAAAATAATGGTAATTGTGTTTCTGACAGGTGCCAATGATGACAAGGAGAGTGTTTGCAGTGGTGCAGGAATGTACGGAGGGCCCCCCATATTCCAGAGCCTCCTCATGAGGTTCCTGGACAATGATGCTCCTGTACTCGGTAAGTCCCACTCAGTGAGATAGGTAGACTGGAGGAAACACAGTTAACCCCTGAATGACAAATTCCGCGCTATCTTTCTTTAACCGCTACTAAAAATACTATACGAGAAAGATTGTCTATGATTATGGATATGTCCTCAGACCAAGTTATAGACTGGTCGACAGCTGTTCTAAATGTCCCACACATTTTTTGTATGAAAAATGGTAGAAACATTTGGCTATGAAAAAGGCAGAGACTGAAGTTGCCGCGAATGCCGCAGCAATTCCCAGGAATTCCATACTCATGCAGGGCTTAACTGTGTCATCTCTATACTATATTACTCTGAGGTATGTGCTGCGATATTTGCAGCTAACTTCCATGACTCTAGTTTTCTCTTTAGCTTTGGAATCCAGACATATTTAAGTTCACACCACAACAAATCAACACAAAGTTCAATCAATAAAATTATTGCCCTACTGATCGGGGAATTTGCACATACCTAATTGTATCGTAATTTTTGTTTTGCAGAAGATCCGGCCACAGCGTCTCCGCAGAATAAGGCGCAGTTCACGAACCTGGTCCATCTGTTTGGTGAACTCATCAGGAGGGATGTATTCTCGCACGATGCGTATATGTGCACGCTCATATCTCGAGGTATAGTATTCCCCCTTTCCTCAGCAAACGATGGAACGAAAATAAGAATGGGGGAAAGCCAAAGTACCTTGTTTTCTTTCTGATTTATATTTATGATGGTATATTTAAAAATGATGCATGGACATGGTTCAAGAAGGAAGAATCAGGTATAAATTCTGTCGAGATGAGATCGTTAACAAGTATGTGTAGAAAAACGTTGAGAGATAGGATAAGAAATAAAGTGATTAGAGCAGTATTTCCCAAACTATTGGAACCCAGTCAACTTTGGGAACCACTGGATTAGAGAGTTGAGTGAACATAAAACTGATTTTGTGACTAGAATAAAATTGAACAAGACGAGATGGTTGGGACATGTAGAGAGAATAAACGATGAAAGGATAACAAACAAAATATTCCTGGGAGAAAGAAGAGGTGTAAGGAAGCGCTGTCGACCAAGAGCCATATGGATCAATCATGTAGACCAGATTCTCGAGGACAGACATGTTCTGAGTAAAAAGGAGTCGTAGAGTGTGTATGAGGAATTGCATGAATGTGATGGAAGCACGAAGTGTGTGTAAGAATAGGAAAGTTTGACGGTCTGTTCCCTAATTTTTGTCTGTCAAATTGTGTTTTGAATTTCGTTTTGATGTTTTTATGGTAAACTTATTGTACAGGTGACCTTCTCGGGGCCACTGAACCGATGAGCCTTGGCCCCGTAGTGGGGGGCTCCACCACCCCCATGGGAGGCCCCCTGGACCCTGTGAGCCACCACCATCACACGCCCACTTTAGATGATGAGATATTTGGTATCGGACTCAAACCCAAAATTGAGGTATGCAAAGTTTAATTTTTCTGAATTAAATTCTCTACCGACACTAAAGAATTGAAGCACGATTCCGAATAAGTACAACAAATATATCGTCACCTGAGAATAGCAAGGTTCTATCTAATAAATTCTGAGATTTTGCTATGTTTTTTTTGTTTTGTCAATGTTTCAGATGTACCTACATTAAGTAACTTATTTTTGTTGTTGCTTGTATTGTACTTGTACAAAACTATTGTTAATGTTAAAGGCTTGCGCCGTAAATAAATAAATAAATAAATAAAATAAATATTTTTAATGAATCTTTATACACTTCACATTAAGGTCCTATATGCTGTCATTCGGCGTCGGCGCTCTGAATTGTTTTCAGACAATACTGAGAGATTCGTCTTGAAACTGAAGACAGTGATAGATGAAAGTATGGACTTAAGATTAACTGTTTTAGAATTACAATATTTGGAAATTCCTTGAATAAAAAAAATATTCCTAAAGTACCCCTGAAATTTACGGGATCTGAGGGTTTTCCGTTCAGTTTTTCAGATATAAAAGTATAATTTAGCCAAAATACTGGTAATAATAATCTTAACAAATTGACTGTTTTAATTTTTTTAATTTCTTCCCAGGTTTCCTTTAAAAAGGTATAATTCACTTTGTCGCTTACGTTATTCTTATTTCGCGCTAACATTCTCATACAAAATTTGAAAAAGATTGAAGCGAAAATAATACAATTTTTGCTCAGTGCATGTAAGCATTCATAAGCACTCAATTCACATAATGTAGCGTTATGTGAACTCCCTTGGGGAGGAAGCAGGATGGGTGTTCCGACCCTTACGAGTCGGCTTTGGCTGGCTTAAGTGATCACTTAATGCCCAGCATAATCATCACTCATTCGACACCCAGTCGACAGCTTATTATGTGAATGACGATGCCTCTCGTCTCTGTTGAGGAAAAAACTTAATGTAATTCCGTCTGTGCAATAGGTACAGATAAATCCGGTTCCATACCTAAATGATTTAGGTATATCTCAAATCAATGCAAGTATTGTTGTTACACAGGATCATGTAAAGATGGACTATGATGATGCCAAGATAGATGACGACCTGGATCAGCTGCTGCAGCACATCAAGCAGGACCAACAGAACTCCATGGATGCTCCCGATAGCCCCAAAGAACCCGGAGACACTTCTCATAGGTAATAAACACTAGACTGCTAAATATTTTAGTTTATCCAAATTTCATTGCTCGAAACCTGGGTTCTTCAACCACATAGCAAGTTGATAAATCTCGATAGATAGAAAATGTTTACGCAAGGCGATCTAGAGGTGACCGTATCGAGACATATAAGATTATGAATAGCTACTATGATGTTCTCTCTACACCCTGAATACCAATACCCATTTGAGAGGACATTCTATGAAGCTCACCAAGGGACTCACTCATCACAGTAATCCCAGAAAGAATTTTATTTGCAATAGAGTGGTGAATATGTGGAACCGTTTACCCAAAATGTGATACAAGCACCATCAGTGAATGTTTTTAAGAACAGATTGGATGACTTTCTCAGAACGACGGATAGCACAAACATTGATTTGGGCCCATCAGCCTAGGCTGCTTACCAAAAATGAATAATAATATGTTATTTTGATTGTTTTTCAGTGTTGAGTCCGGTATGATCGGCGTGCTACCGCCCCCGTCTCGCCACTTGGTGTACACCAGCCACTTTCCCCTGGCGTGGCAGGAGAGTGAAGGTGGCGCACCTCCACACGACACAAACCAGAGACACGTCTTGCTCTATGGAGTGGGACGCCATAGAGACGAAGCCAGACATCAGGTCAAGAAGATGGCTAAAGGTAAAAGCTAAAATTTTAGTTTTTTAGTAAAAAGTAGGGAAATGAGTGACTGCAAGAATGGTGTTGTGACTAGAATGAAAGTAAATAAACCTAGATGTACAGGGCATGTTGAGAGATTGAGGGATGACAGAATATAAAAAATATATGTTTGAGTGAGCGAAGAGGTGTAAGGAAACGCGGCCGTCCGTGACTGACCTGGTCCGATCATGTCGACCAGTTCCTCAAGGGTGGACGTGTTTGAGTAAAAGGAATCGGAGAGTGTGTATGACTGCATGCATGAATGTGACGGAGGCTAGGAGTGTATGTAAGGCTAGGGCTGCCTACCCTGAATAAGGATACATCTGTTTTAGAAACTGTGATATCATTTTTCCCAACATTTTGGTTGTCAGTTAGAACCTTGTTATTCTCTACATAGAACATGTATTGTAGTAATATAGTATTCAGATTTCTATAATAATATTTTTATTTACAGAAATTTGCAAACTTTTCTCAAAGAAATTCTCAATAGACGTCGCGGAAGGGGGTAAAGTCAAAAAACATTCCGGCAGTGAGTTCAACTTCGAGGCTGTTACACAGAAATTTCAGGTAAAAAGGCAGCCACTTCGTGTATTTTTGTACATTTGAGTTCCAGCTTATATCATCTCTGTAATCACTTCATTGCTTTTCCCCACACATTCTTCTCAGTGATCTCATTTCCACTGCATTAACACGTTCACTGCTACAGGAAATACCAACTGATTACTGAGTTGCAGAAATTTAAACATCCTCAAAAAACACCAAAAAGTACGACTTTCGCATGTGCTACATTCTGTTTAGTGTATTTGGTACTACACTACAATAAAATAGGCCGAGGAACATTGAATAGTATCATGTTGCATATTTGCATCAAAAGCACTGTGTCAAAGTATACTATGATGATAATCCGCATCATTAGCATGCAATTGCAATATTTCAGTTTACAATGTTGTCAGTTCTACAGGGATGGAGTCAACTGTTTTGTACAGTGTTGCCAAACGTAATGAATATAGTTTACAACTATTTTGTATTTGATTTGACAGAGTATGAACTACTTTGACCAACACGTCGTGACTTGGACATGCGGCACAACAGTCGTGGAGATGTTGCAAGCCTTTGCTTCAGGAACATCCAGCTACCTCCCCGTACAGGAGCATGTTGCTTTTCTGTTTGATCTCATGGAGCTCGCTGTCAATGTGTACGGACTCATTGACATCTGTATACAGGTATGATAAACATATATGCTTTATTTTAAAATACAGGGTGATTGGTTCTGTATGTTAAATGTTTGGGAAGGTGCTAGACGATGAAAGAATATGGAAAAAATAACCTTTTGAAAATTTAAGAGTACGTAAATTTCTCATTTTAGTTTTTTGACAATATCCTCTTTAAACAAAACAAACTAAAAATCATAGTAAACAATTTAGGCTTTCGATAAAGATCTTAATTTGTGGGTTTTGCATTTAAATATGTATAATAATTTTTTTTTTTTCAACAAACATGCACACTGAAAGAGAGACGCGATCGGGGAGATCTTATTGAATTATACAAAGTGTTGCATAACCATTATTCCTGTGAGATTCTACCAACTATGTTTACCATGAACTCTAATGTGCACCTGAGAGGACACCAGCTGAAACTGACAACAACAAGATTCACATCCAACCCACGGAAACACTTCCACAACCAATAGAGCTGTCAGTGCTTGGAATCAGTTGCCAGAGTCAGTGGTACTTGCTCCATACTACACACCAACACCTTCAAGAATAGACTAGATAATATAAACACAACTTAACTGGGGACGCGGGGCAAAACAGCCAAAGCTGCCTACCCAATAATAATAATAATTTTATTAGCCGTTCTTTGTCCTTATTGTAAATGTTATGTGTTATTTTCTGCAGATTTTGAAGGAGCTGTTGGAAGTGGAATCGGTGCTGGCGTCTCGAAGTCCCGGCCAGAATCTCCTGAGAAGTTACACCACGTCCCTGGCGCTGTATGTCGTAGGAGTCTTACGCAGATATCACTGTTGCTTGTTGCGTAAGTTGTCTCAGTTCTACTTTAAAATGGATGATTTTCATCTGTCTACACTCATAACATTTTGTACAATAACGGGAAAACAGTTGCTTAATTTATTGAGACGAATGTGTAGGAAAACATTGAGAGATAGGATAAGGAATGAGGTTATTAATAGAGAGATGAGTGACTGTAAGACATTAGGGTGTAGTGACTAGAATGAAAATTTAGATGTACAGGACATGTTGAGAGAATGAATGATGACTGGAAAACTAAAAAGGTAAAGGCCGTCCGAGTCTGACCTGGGGGGGTTCTTTGTAAGCTTTCTCACCCAAAACACGCAGATAAAATGTTAATGGAAAATAACCCTTACGGCGATATACATAAGGGCGTTTTTCGTGTGCATTTTATCTGCGTGTTTCGGGTGAGAAACCTTTAGAATGTTTCACCTTTTGTGTCGACCAGACAGATGTGTTTTGAGTAAAAGGAATCGGAGAACGTTTACGACAAATTGCGACTGAAACAATGAGAGTGTGTAATGCCTCATCCACACTATTTCCGAGCACCCACAATTGTTGTGCTTATGAGTAAAAAGGCGTTAACAGTCGGTTACGTACACGAGCCAAGACAAACCATCCGCACGCCTTTTTACTTGTTAACGCAAAACTTGTGAATGTTCGGCAAGCGTGTAGCGCCAGCATATGGATTGGGCACTCTGCCATTCTGTCCTCTCTGCCTACCGGGCTGCAAAGAAGAGATAGACATTAGACTTGTGCTTTGAAACAGAACCTACAATGAATGTTTAGATTTCGTTTCCTTGATTTCCTTATTAAATATGACAAGTAATGTTGATTTTACAGTATCATCCGAACAGACTACGGCTGTATTCGAACAGTTGTGCCGACTAGTAAAGCCCGTGATAAACCCCAGCGACTGCAGTTCTGCGGAACGATGCATCTTGGCTCACCTCTGTGATCTCTATATGGTGTGTGCTCCTCTCAGGTCCAAGACACACCAAGCTGAGCCATTCTCCAATGCTTATCCTAAAATAAGGTAACAACAACTCTTTACTATTATGGCATAAATTAGTATTGGTTACTATCCTAACATAAACTGCTTTTCCTATAGTAAATTTAAAGGTGAATCAATTTTCTACTCAGTTGAGGTGGTCGGTAGCCTGATTGGTAACACGCTCGACTGTTAATCCAGTGGGCACGGGTTCGATCCCCGATGCCGACTTACTCCACTTCACAACACAAGCTTTTAAGCTTTCTGTGAAGTGTACAAAGATGTATTTGGGTTTATTTCGATTAACCCAGATTCATTTTTTATTAAAAAAATATATATAAAATTAGAAGTACACCTGCACGTCGACAACTTAAGATGTATAACTGTTTAAAGATAGATAGGTGTTTTTAACATGTTCAGTAAATAGCACTTTTTGATATGAGATTAATTTTATTATTACTACTGTGTTTTTCTCTACGTTTTCAGACAAGTTCTGTACGCAGGCCTCCAGCCTAACCCCTCCACCAACTACATGTATAATCCTCAGTTCTTGTGTGAGGCCTTCAACAACCCTCGCAGGGGAGGTATGTAACTTTATATTTACATCAATTCTATTACTAGTACCATTGCAATAAACATACTTTATATTTTTCTTATAATTTCAGGTAAAATAGACCCTGCTTGGGCGAGACAGATTCAGGAGTCGCCGAACAACAGATACAATTTTGTCTGTTCTGCGATTCTGGCCATCTGCAGGGAGACTGATAATGATAGGTATGTAGTCTAGGTTCCTGGACAACAAAACCGACCATTTCAAAACGGTCAATGCAGAATTTAGATATTTCAGAAAGCTACCAACACAGAACGATTACAAATTAAAACATTATCAATACAGCATTGGCTTTTACAGAACATTGCGATTGTACACTGGCTATAATCGTTAAAATTGTGTGTCTCATTTACAAAGTGACTGCTATAGCCACAAATCCAAAATGTTTGGGAAAAGGCAGCTATAACCAAAAAGTTTAGATGGCTTGGGCATGTTGAGAGAATGAATGATGACTTGGAAAATCTAATTAGGGATGAAACGACAGGTATGACTAAGAGCATCCGTCTAAGAACCCCTTGGCTCGACCAAGACGACCAAATCCTCAGGCTCAAACCACATGTCATAACCATGTACACTGGATTGTCAAGGACGGATGCGTTTTGAGTAAAATGAATCTTAGAGAGTATATGACGAATTGCATGAATGTGACAGAAGCAAGGAGCATGTGTGGGGATAGAGTAATCTGGCATTCTATCCTCTCTGCGTGCCACACAAAGAGCGAGGGGAACTAAGATATATTTTCGACTACACAATACATTTGTAATTTTTTTATTCCCAGAGTGAACGACATTGCGATATCTTGCTGCGAGATGACAGCGTGTTGCGGGGGACTGTCTGCCGAGTGGTTGGGTGCCCTCATAGCCCTGTGCAACAGCTCCAGTGGCCACCAGGGCTCCTTCTACCCTGACCTGCTCTTGCAAGTTGATGTGCACGACCTCTCCATACATAACTCTCTCGCAGTCTTTACGGGGATTTTGATAGGTGAGTTTTTCTTAACTGAAATATTTTTCAGTGCTAATTGTGCAGCTAAAAGTTGGACCCCGATTTTGACAGTTTGTCCCGCAAAACTGGGATAATGCAGTTATACTCAATATCATAACCCAATACATTCCTTAATATCATAACCAAATACATTCCTGAATATCATGACCAAATACATTCCTGAATATCATAACCAAATACATTCCTGAATATCAACCAAATACATTCCTGAATATCATAACCAAATACATTCTCAATACCATAACCAAATACGTTCCTGAATATCATAACCTAATACGTACATTCCTCAATATCATAATCAAATACATTATACACAATATCATGACCAAATACATTCCTAAATATCATAACCAAACACTTTCCTCAACGATTGTTTACGATGTTTAGGAATGTATTTGGTTATGATATTTAGGAATGTATTGGTTATGATATTTAGGAATATTGGTTATGATATGTAGGAATACTTGCATACATTTTGCATACTATTTGCTTCACCGTAAGTTGTCTTCAAATGTCACGCAGTCAAAGAGGGTTTATTCTCAATATTCTCATTCCAACCTATACGAAATGACAACATGTAATATTTTATCTTTAAAATGGTGTATTTATTGTTGACAGCGCGGCACTGTTTCTCTCTGGAGGGCTTTGTGTGTCAGGTGGCTCTCCCCAGTTTACTGAAGGGATGCAACAACGAAGGAAGGGCCGAGGCAGGAGCTCGCCTCACATGTCACCTGCTACTGAGACTCTTCAAGACTATTGAGACGCCCCAGCCTGGTATGTATCTAGTACCAATATTTTGCCTAAATTATGCTTTTGTATCTGAAAAACTGAATGGAAATTCTTCAGATCCCTTAAATTTAAGGGGTACTTAGGAATATTTTTTTATTCAAGGAATTTCTAAATATTGTAATTCTAAAACAGTCAATCTGTAGTCTATACTTTCATCTATCACTGTCTTCAGTTTCAAGAGGATTCTCTCAGTATTGGCTGAGAACAATTCAGGGCGCCGAAGCCCAATGACAGCATATAGGACCTTAATATATAAATTGTTCCTCAATCGTCTGTTCGTATGTTTAGGTCTGTATTCCGTGTCCACCTCCCCCCACCCCGCGCCGGGATGTCCCCCCTCCATCAGGCTCAGCTGTGACAGACACCTACTGGCTGCTGCACACAAGAATATTGCTGTCGGACCTCTTCTGGCGACACTGAAGGCTATACAAGGTACTATCATTGTTTTATTCATTACCACTACTCACCTTCCAAGACTTCTTAATGTAACATAAGGTAAATAAAATAAATATACATATAACATTTTTTCAATAGTTTCGTTCGATGATTTAACATACACCCTCAGTATTTTAGGTATTAGAACTGGATTTTTTTTTCTGCATTGCACAGATGGAAATACATCATAGTTTTTCGTCAACAGAAGTAATAGATTAAATTACAAGTTTGACAGTAGGATGTGGCAGTGAGCGTTGCCCTGGGCATAAAGTGATTACTCAAGCCAGCCAAAGCTAACTGGTAAGCAGCAGAACACCCATCCTGCTTCCTTACCAAGGGAGTTCACATAATTCTACATTATCTGAATGAAGATACCTGTAGTTAGTCATTTGGACCGGACCTCTATATAAAACCTCGATGGTCTCGAAATGTGCTTACACTGTTGTCAATATTTTTGGAAAATAAATTTATTTTCAGTTGTCGGTGATGCGACGGCCAAGGACGGCAAATCCAGCACGGGATCCGCCAAGAAATCTTCATCGGGCGGTACAGAACTGTCGCACATCTTAGGGACTAGCGACGCCGCCACCTCCGACACCAATTTGGATCTCATGTCGTAAGTTATCATATCTTTTGCATTATAATTTGTGTACCGTAATTATTACCTTATATTTTCAGATGTTTATAGTATTGAACTTATGTTTCGTACAAGGAAATCTACACAATCGATGTTCTATTCATATAATATTTGCTATCTAATACAAATTGCCTAAAGTATGGATGTCTTTTAATAATACGACACATTGAATTTGGGAAATTAAACACCTAATATATAAAACTTTCAATAAATAGCGACTGCCAAGATTTTATATAGAAGTCTCCGAGGATTTATCTACCTGTTTCAAAAATAACTTTGGAATAAAATCCATACGTGGATATTTTTTCTATTTAATATTATTTGTTCTTCAATTAGTAGTCAAATTTTGACTTAAGAAGCCTGTTGAATAATTTTGACACTAGATGAAGCTCATATTTTCTTATAAAACAAGTATTTTTGAGGGGGACTTTTCATACATTGCAATTGTGTGCCTTCATTTTGTAAACGATTTATGTTAGTTTTTAATGAATATGATGATGTTTTTCCTGTTAAATTGTATGCATTATATATTATTAAATGTATAATGACGATTTGCTTTATAGGATGATTGACATGGACACGTCTAATGGACATAGAACTCCTAGGTTTGTCTTTACAATAATGTTAATATGGCGGAATATCTGCAATTTACAAGTGAAATGTCAAATAACAGAATATTATCTTATTTTATGACATACAAATTCTATTTTAACGCAATATGTATTTGGTTATGATATTGAGGAATGTGTATGTATTCGGTTGTGACATTGAGGAGTGTGTATGTATTTGGTTATGATATTGAGGAATGTGTATGTATTTGGTTGTGATATTGAGGAGTGTGTATGTATTCGGTTGTGATATTGAGGAGTGTGTATGTATTTGGTTGTGATATTGAGGCATGTATGTATTCGGTTGTGATATTGGGGAATGTGTATGTATTCGGTTGTGATATTGAGGAATGTATGTGTATTCGGTTGTGATATTGGGGGATGTGTATGTATTCGGTTGTGATATTGAGGAATGTATGTGTATTCGGTTGTGATATTTAGGAATGTGTATGTATTCGGTTGTGATATTAAAAAACAAGCCAATGTTTTCTTATCATGAATTTCGTGGTCAAATATTAACTTTTCACTTGTAAATTGAAGATATAACCTTGTCAACTAATGCAACCGTCACCCTCCACACACCATCATGCATATCTGTAATATATTATGTGTTATACACTCTCACCATACCTCCCCACCTCTGTGTATAATCTGCCCACCATTCATGTTTGTCTTACCATTTATGTTGTGGGGTATTGTTGTTTTGTCGTGATTAACTCAAGATATGTGTAACATTCTCTGCCTATCCCTTCTCACACCACATCCCTTGCGATGTGAGAATGACAGAAAATATATCGCTATACATCGGGAGATTGAATGCCCTAGATACCTGGGACTAGGAGATGTGCAGGGACGTAGAGTGAACAAAAATATTATACAGTTTATTTACTTGTATAATACTACCTGCATAATGCACGCTGATACAAGTTACATGGAATTTATTGTTTACACTTCACTTATTGTTTTATTCCCCTATAGATATTGATGATTGTACAGAATTCAGATAAAGATGGAAACCCCCGTAATTTAATTACGAAGAGAAATAATACTTTTGGTCACGAGCCGTCTGTGGAATTAGAGGATTAGTAATGATTTATTGCACCTCGGCACTAAAACGGCATTCGTTTTCCCGATGTATAGTTATCACACCACAATTCACAAAATATTTCAAGTCAGAAGCCACAGGAGTAGTACTGCGAAATACGAAATGTAACGAACTTTGCAGCAAAAAAAATCTTGTTATAACATTGACTAATAACATATTGTCAACTAAATAACATTGACAGATAACGTATTGTCAACTAAATAACATTGACAGACAGCGTATTGTCAACTAAATAACATTGACAGACAGCGTATTGTCAACTAAATAACATTGACAGGTAACATATTGTATAGCGAGATAGCGGAGGATCTTTTCATCACGCATGTCAGTGGGTTATGTAGAATTGCACATACATAGTTCCCTGTATTTGATTGGCTAGATGTTTATATCTTGTATTTATAGACTGCACCGCTATAGACATAGTGTACCTTCTCTTTTACTCTTCAAATTCCAAAAAATGTGAAAGAGACGCCTATAGTTTGATTAGAAATAGTGTCACCTATCTCACTCGCTTCTGGGCCCACATCTTCTCACGGCTTTATCCCAACTCATGTGTATATAATAATGTAAATACAATGGGAAAATCTACTATCCTTTTATACAACATATAAATTTCGTATATAACAGTACTTACGTTTAACCAATGTTGACTGAAAACATATTGTCTGCTAAATAAGATTGACAAGTAACATTTTTGCCAACTAAATAACATTGACAGATAACATATTGCCTACTAAATAACATTGACAGAAGACGTATTGACTACTAAGTAACATTTACAAATAACGTATAGTCTACTAAATAACATTGACAGATAACATATTGTCTACTAAATAACGTTGACAGATAACATATTGTCTACTAATTAACATTGACAGATAACGTATAGTCTACTAAATAACATTGACAGAAAACGTATTGTCTACTAAATAACATTGACAGATAACGTTTTGCCAACTAAATAATATTGACAAATAACATATTGTCTACTAAATAACGTTGACAAATAACATATTGTCTACTAATTAACATTGACAGATAACGTATAGTCTACTAAATAACATTGACAGAAAACGTATTGTCTACTAAATAACATTGACAGATAACGTTTTGCCAACTAAATAATATTGACAAATAACATATTTTCTACTAAACAACATTGACAGAATACATATTGTCTACTAAATAACATTGACAGATAACATATTGTCCAGTAAAAAACGTTGACAGATAATGTTTTGCCAACTAAATAACGTTGACAAATAACATATTGTATACTAAATAACATTGACAGATAACGTATTGTCAACTAAATAACATTGACAGATTACGTACTGTCTTCTAAACAACATTGACAGATAACATATTGTTTACTAAATAAAATTGACAGAAAACGTTTTGTCTGCTAATAACATTGACAAATAACGTTTTGCCAACTAAATTGTATTGACAAAGAACATTCTTGACAAGCAGAATAGCTTGGCAGAGATTGTCAATGAAAGGATCTCTACAGAAATCATATAATTAGTTTAAGTTTCAATTGATTTAACATTTATCCGTAATTTTTTATTTGATTCAATCATATTTAAAATGTCTACACTTTTCTAAATGTCACAAATTTTTTACTTCTTTTCAATTCTGTGTATGATTTATTTCGATGTAAAAATGCTTGTATAATATTGCAATAAATTTCAAACAAAAATGTCTTTTGAAAGTAGTTTTGTCCTATGATAATTAATTTATGTAGCGAATGCATTTTTTTGCACTGCCAACACCACACCAAATTATAACAACCGTGGGGATGTTGCATGTTCTCAAATTTATCACAGACAGTGTTCTTTTTTTAAATATTACTTTGTGTTCTCATTTTGTATCATATTTTCATTGTTATGTCAAACCGTGGATGAAAGAAATACGTGGATTACATAACTAACTTTGTGTCTAATACAAAGCAATAATTAACATCATTTCTGTATGTGGCAATCAAAAGACATTAAGTACCTAGACAGCGTACTCAGTGCTAGAAGTGTAAGCAAACTGATGCCCACAAACTGTCAAATAGTATGCAGAATTTTGACAGTTTGTAGGCAACATTTTCGAAATTTTGCTCTCATAGTTAAAAACTGTATTAATTTTAACGTTATTTAGGAATTAAGCGATAGTTTTAAAGATGTTTTAGTTTTTACGACTGATGTCTTGTTAATAGTGTGAGTTTTGCGACTCTAAAATACCAAAAAGTGCCGAGCGTGGGTACTTAATATATAATGTCTTTGATAACCATTTAACATAATTTTTCTAATCTACGTGTTTCATTTATCCATGGCTTCGGTATTGTTCTTTTGTCTTTTAACTTGTAAAATAATTAAATTGCAAACAGTGATGTTGCTAAATTGCCGAATCTTTATCTAATATTGAGTAACTCTTAACAGCAAATTTTCCCAGCAATATACATGACATACACATAACCTCACTGTTTCCAATTGTTCTAATCATAAAACATTGTGTTCTTTTTTTAAATCTTGTGTTTGTACAAAACAATCTACGCTTTTGTTTATTCCACATTTAAAAATTGCAAATCGACCAATCGTAATGAAGCAATTTGAATGCAGTTAAATAAGATACGTGTAACATTCTTTTTTTCAAATTTTTAAATGTGGAATATCAGTTCTCTAGCAGTGTTATATGTTTGTCTTCCTACACAGGAGTTGGATAGAGGGAACTAATACACAAATTATTTAATGTTGCCGCTGTTGTTTTTTCATACATATTTTCATTCTTGGTGACTAATCTACTCACGAAACCCCAATCACCCCACATTTATCCTAAAACAATTCAATGTTCAGTTGTTTTCATTGTTTATAATTTTAATTTTAATTCTCAAATTCAAAAAAAACTATTTGATTTTTTTTTTCTTGTTAGACATTTTTTACTTTTTAGATAAACAGCAACACTGGTTCGAGGTATTCCATGGCTGAAGCCTTGAAACAAATTTAAATAAAACAATTGAATTATGTCATGTTCTGATGTTTAAATATAGTACATAGAATGTTTTTAAATTAGCAAACAAATGAATGCATCAGTGTTGCCACGTGACTGCGCTTTCTTTTTGTTTTTCTTTAAATATCTTTCTATTTACAGTAGTTTTCAATCAATTATTTAGTAATTCCTTCTAGTCAACCAATGTTCTCTTTAAACAAATAGACTTTTCATGTTTTTCAATCATAGATTTGACAAAACTCATTAGAAATACCCTTTTAAATTGTGAAAAAACTGAATTTTTTGTAATATTTTCAGGCAAAATCAATCATCATTGAACTCACTCGACAGTTCCATGTCCCTGAGCGAGTTTGCTCGACACGTCCTTGCTGAAATATGCGGAGAAGAGTGGGTCATGCAAAAGTGCTTACAGAATCCGGAGGAACTCTGCCAGCCCGATATGCTGCTCGATTCTATGCTCACTCCGAAGCAGGCTCAAAGGTGTGTAATTTATTTCGATTAAGGTCCTATATATGCACTGAGCAAAAATCGTTCATTTTTGCGTCAACTTTTTCAAATTTTGTATGAGAATATTAGGGCGAAATAAGAATAACGTAAGCGACAATGTGAATTATACCTTTTTAAAAGAAACCTGGGAAGAAATCAAAAAATCTAAAACAGTCAATTTGTTAAGATTATAATTACCAGTATTTTGGCTAAATTATACTTTTATATCTCAAAAACTGAACAGAAAATCTTCAGATCCCGTAAATTTTAAGGGTACTTTAGGAATGTTTTTTTATTCAAGGAATTTCCAAATATTGTAATTTCAAAACAGTCAATCTGTAGTCCATACTTTCATCTATCACTGTCTTCAGTTTCAAGATGATTCTCTCAGTATTGGCTGGGAACAATTCAGGGCGCCGAAGCCGAATAATAGCATATAGGTCCTTAAAGTACTCAGACTCAGCTAATACTAAAGATATCATCCTAAGACTTAACACATGGATAAATGTAAGATATGCTGCAAGTCACTCTAGTAGTTAAAAATTTGATTTCTGTAAATTTTCTCAATAAAAAATAATTCCAAAGTTACCTCTACTGAAACTTTAGATTATTCCCGTAGTTTGTTAAATATAATGCTGTAATTTGGTTGATGAAATGTTTAAGGTAAGACGCAGTGACTCTAGTGGATATTTTTTTGATATTCAGTCCCCTTTTTATACAATAAGACAAAATTGATTTTGTCGCTTACGTTTTTCTTATTTTGCACTTACACTCTCATACAAAAGTGTCTGGGTTTGTACATACAACAATATGCTTTAGCCTAATAAGCAATGATTGTGTATTTTGTGTCCAGGTTACTTCATATGATCTGCTACCCCGACTCAGCCACAAACAATCAGCAGGACTTGGACCAGAAGACTATCATAACCAGAATATTAGAGGTATGTCTGTTGGGATAACTACTTTACATTTCCTTTGTTACTCTTTCATCATTCATCTTCTCTACATGTCACAACCATCTCAAGTTGTACACTTTGATTCCAGTTAGAACACGAAATAATAATATCAATATGTTTCTAAAGTGTAATGCTGGATTTCACCAATTTTTTAGGTGAGGAATAGCGGAGATAGGAGCCACCTATCATTATTTTTCATACAAAATTTATGCTAGGTAGCTCCTATATCTGCTATTCCTCACCTAAAAAGTTGGTGAAATCCAGCATAATAAGTCTGTCAATATTTTACAATATTTTTGTCCCTACAGAATCTAGAGCAATGGTCCCTTCGAATGTCCTGGCTAGATCTGCAGCTAATGTTCAAGCAGTTCCCCACCGGGAGTCAGGAGTTGATACAGTGGCTGGACACAGTGGCCAGGGCTGCCATAGACGTCTTCCATCTGCCCACTGTGCCCCTGGGACCGTCATCCAACGGATCCAACAATACACCCGACAACAAAGAACTGTAAGTTTGCATCTTAATAACTGTAAGTTTACATCTTAATAGCTGTAAGTTTACATCTTAATAACTGCAAGTTTACATCTTAATAGCTGTAAGTTTACATCTTAATAACTAATATTATTTTATTTGCAGTAACTTAATGGAAAAGCGTCACAAGCAATCCATTTGGTTGGTGGCCCCCTTGGTGTCCCGGCTGCCGCCCCCCGTGCAAGGGAGGGTGCTACGTGTAGCTGGCCAACTGCTGGAGGGGGCCAGGCAAGACAAGAGCCCCCCCACGCCGCACTACAAGGGGGGACAAAAGTGAGTCATTGCATTTTTTACACATTTCTTTGAAAATTTGCTAACACCAAAATGTTCCAATGATAAATTGACTTTTTTGTTGTTTCCAGCTTAGCCAACTCGGGTGGCGCGAGGAAGTTAGTTGGGGCAGCCACTCCGGGGCTGTGTCACCAGCCCTTCTTGGCCCTGGTGCTGACTTGCCTGCGAGGACAAGACGACCAGAAGGAGGGATTACTGACGTCTCTACACACTCAGCTGTCACAGTTTTTACAAACAGCTAAAGAGGTATCTTAGAGTTCTACAGTCACTCATTTAAGGTCTTATATGCTGTCAGGGGGCTTCGGCGCTCTGAATTGTTCTCTGCCAATACTGAGAGAATCGTCTTGAAACTGAAGACAGTGATAGATGAAAGTATGGACTACAGATTGACTGTTTTCTTCTTTCTTCTTCTTTCATCGTTTCCTCATTGCTGAGGGTCGTGATTTGTGGAGCTACCCACCGACAAAACAAGACGCTTCTAGTCCTCTCTATTCTCCGTAGTCCGCATCACCGAGCACAAGTCTCTCTGTTTTAGAATTACAATATTTGGAAATTCTTGAATAAAAAAGTATTCCGAAACTACCCCTGAAATTTACAGGATCTGAGGATTTTCCGTTCAGTTTCTCAGATATAAAAGTATAATTTAGCCAAAATACTGGTAATTGTAATCTTAACAAATTGACTGTTTTAGATTTATTTATTTGTTCCTAGGCTCTTTTTAAAAATGTATAATTCACTTTGTCGTTTACGTTATTCTTATTTCGCGCTAACATTCTCATAGAAAATTTGAAAAAGTTGAAGCGAAAATAGAACGAATTTTGCTCAGTGCATATAGGCTCTCAACTAGGTAGAGTTGTACAGTCACCCATTTATGCATTGTTCCCCAGGAGAGACAGGGCTCCATAGAGGACTATCCCCTTCGGGAGCAGATGATAGACGGGCTGCAGCTGAGGTTCTCCCTGCTGGGTGGAATGTTTGACATCATACAGCGGAATGCCACAGTCACCTCCGACTGGGCCATCCTGCTAGTGCAGCTCATATCACACGGGGTCGTGGACTTCAACAATAACTCGTAAGTAGTGAAGCAATGTAATATTCTATTAACCCATCTATCCATTGTATTGTGCCCATATTCATTGCAGGACAGGCAGAAAAGACGCCGACAAACGCTTTTATCCTTACACATATTCCCTGCTTCCGTCACATTCGTGCAATTTGGTTTTATTTTTAAGAAAGGATCTGGACTCATATACACAAACTCAACTTTCCTGCACACTTCACTGTAAGCTAAAAGCTTGTGTGTTAAGTGCAGATTACATGTCAGCACCGAGATTCAAACCCAGCACTACCCGCCTGGGAGACCAGCGTTCTAACCAACTGCGCCAACCATGTACTCAAAATTCATCTGTCCTTGAGAATCTGGCCGATGTGATCAGTGCAAATCAGTCTTCGACTGCACTTCTTTGCACCTTTTCTTTCACCCAAATATTTATTTTTCAGTCATTCTGTCATCATTCATTCTCTCAACATGCCCAAGCTATCAACCATGCAGTAGCAGTAACCAAGCTATATTGAGTGTACAAAAATTAATTTCTACTCGATGGACTACTCCTGTATCGAAAACATTTGTATCTATCGAAAACATTTGTAACTAAAAAAAATATTTTATCTTGTGATTTCAGTGCCCTGTTCACCACTGTGATGGACATGCTGGCGACACTGGTGCACTGGACGCTGGCCAGTGACACCAACAGCGGCAGCACTGGAGACGAGAACAAGAAGCAGTACCAGAATCTCATGAAGAAGCTGCGGAAGGAGGTGGGGGAAAGACACGGACCTGAAATGGCCGTCGTTAGACAACTGTTGCCTTTACCCAAAATTACTATGGAGGTGAGTACAATGAACGATCACCTTAACATTTTAGTACGATTTGTACCGGAGTCCAATCCGGAGAGCACGAGTTCGATCCCCAGTGCCGACTTACTCCACTTCACGACACAAGGTTACTGTGAACTGTACAAGTTTGTATTTGGGTTAATTTCGATAAATCCAGATTCATTTTTGTATTAAATAAAAAACTCTGTGTTTTTAGTAACGGTTGAACAAAATTTCATTCTGGTCACTACACCCTAATGTCTTACAGTCACTCATCTCTCTATTAATAACCTCATTACTTATCCTATCTCTCAATGTTTTCCCACACATTCTTCTCAATGATCCCATTCTACTGCATTTCTACCGCATTCTAACCTGATTTGTCCTTCATCAGCCATCTCCAAGTCACACAACTTAAGATACATATGCTTTTTTTTCTGTGTTTTTGTTTACAGTAATGTCAATCTTTTTTCAGGTGATAGCTTGTGAGCCCATTGGTTGCCTGACAGACACCAAAGGCAACAAGATCTCGGGATTCGACAGCATAGACAAGAAACAGGGTTTAAGATTGTCGGAGAAGCAGCGTGTCAGTCCGTGGGAAGTCGTAGAGGTGGGCAGATCCCCAGCACCACTGTCGTGGGCCTGGTTTGGAGCCACCAAGATGGACAGGAAACCACTCACATACGAACACACTCATAGGTACAAATTTTCTCGAGAAATTTAAGACATACAGTAATCTGATCTCAGACTGATTAGGAGTAAATTGAAAAAACATTTTATCTAAATAGGTGTTGTTGCCTCTCATATATTGCAGATTGGTGTATTGCACTGAAACCAAGTGACTTGTTATATGAAATATTTATATGGGTTATGGCTGCTTTTGTTGTCATGTTAATATCTTACAATGTGTAGTTTTACAATAGGAACATGCACCACATTCTGACACTCAGTTTTTGTGTTTCTTCTTGTAGGTTATTAAGGTATCACACTCATTGTCTTGTGAAGCCTTCGAGTTATTACTTGGAACCCCTGCCTTTGCCCCCCGAAGATTTGGATGCTCCTGCTGAGAAATTGGTAAGTCAGAATGTAGAATTTGTTTCATAGAACTGATCGTGGGAGATATCCATAACTCCTCCCCTCGTTGTAGAGAAAAAGGGGACATGCACTCCGATTACTATTGATGCTAATGTTTATCTTCAGGGTCTTGATCGAGACGGTTCTCTGGATAGTCCGACGGGATTGGGAAGGCGGGGAGTCCGGGGAAGAAAGCCGAGGAAGAACAAAACCATTGCTCCAGTAAGTTATTATTTTTTAAACTATAATATTATTTTTTTTCATCAGGCTTATGACTGATCATCGACTGGCTCAATGTGTTCACTTTACACTTAAGTAACATTCACCGATTCAAGTCCATCCGTCTGCCGCAATTCAGTGGAGGTTACTCAAGTTTAAAGCAATCCTATTGAGCCAGTCGACGATCAGTCATAAGCCTGATGGAAAATACATCCTTTGCTGTATATCTGCTGAGATAACCACATTAAAAAATTTATACAATTGATGTTGGCTGAAAAATATTGGCTTAGTATTTAACATTGAAATAACTTATCCAGGTTCAGGGGCAAATGGGTCCCAACGGTCAAATGTACCCGGGGCAAATGTGTCCACAGCAGGGGCAACAGACACAGCAAATGCAGCAACAACAGCAACAGCAGCAGCAGCAACAACAGCAGATGGGCCCAGCCAACCCCATGATGGGGCAGATGCAGGCGCAGGGGGGCATGGGACCCATGGGGCCGGGGGGGATGGGCCCACAGCCCGGCGGGTTCCCACAGCAACACCAGCAGCAACAGTGGTTCCAGCAACAGAACTACTACGGACAACAAGGTGATCAAAGTAAATATACACTTTTTTTACTATTTTTATTCTAAAACCACCTCACCAGAAAACAAAACATGTTTCTGTTTATTTACCCCTTCACCCTGTGTCCCTTGCGTGGTAGGCAAAGAGGCCTTAACTACAGACCGCTCCTTACATACACTCCTAGCTTCCGTTAGATTCATGCAATTTATCATGCGTACCCTCCGATTTCTTTTGCTCAAAACGTGTCCGTCCTTGAGGGTCTGGTTGTCATGATCGGTCCAGGTCAGTCTCGGACGGCTACGCTTCCTTATGTCTTTTTGGTCATTCTGTCCTCATTCATTCTCTCCACATGCCCAAACCATCTAAACTTGTTAACTTTCATTCCAAATATCTTATCTTTGTGATTTGATGTACTTTCAATTGGTTTTTTTTCCTCACAGTGGGCAGAATGGAGCGACCCATGGTCAACCAGTCAAAGCAGGCTCTGTCCAATATGCTGAGGCAGCGGCAGCCCTTGGGTGGGGCAGGACCTGGGTTTGGGCCCCAGCAACAGCAGCAAGGGCAGCACAGGCCGGGGCTCTACGCCAGGCAGCCCAGACCTCCGCATCACATGGGGCAAGGGTAAGACAAGTTCCATTTTCTAAAGACAATGACTATCTGTCTGTCAAGTCTCAGATTGATTTGGAATTATTTATGTAAATTGTGTTTCAGTGGTCAAATGGGACAAATCGGCGGTCAGATGGGACAGATGGGCAACCAGATGGGCCAGATGGGCGGACAAATGGGTCAGATGGGAAACCAAATGGGACAGATGGGCGGCATGGGTCAGATGGGAGGACCGGGACAGATGGTCCCCGGTCAGATGGGCCCGGGACAAATGGGACCCAATCAGATGGGGCAGATGGGCGGTATGGGCACTGCGCAGGGGGGTCAGGCAATGTTTGGGGGGCAGCAGTATGGTGGGATGGCACAAGGGTACGGCGGTGCAGGGTATGGTGGGCAACAGATGATGCAAGGACAACAGGGTGGGGCCATGGCCCAGCAGATGGCACAAATGGGACCAGGGATGAACCAGGTATGTAAATTTTCATGTTTATTCCCAAGATTTAACATTATTCTTATAAAATGTATATTTAATATATTTTTTCTTTACAGATGATGGGCCAAGGTGTGAACCAAATGGGACAGGGAGGAAATCAAATGGGACAAGGTGTCAATCAAATGGGACAGACCATGAATCAAATGGGACAACCCATGGGACAAATGGGCCAGGGTGTCAACCAGATGGCGCAGGGTGTGGGCCAAATGGGACAAGGCGTGGGGCAGATGAATCAGAGCGTCGGACAGATGGGACAAATGAATCAAGGAGTGGGACAAATGGGGCAAGGCGTCAGTCAAATGGGACAAGGTGTCGGACAAATGGCGCAGAGTGTCGGACAAGGCGTGGGACAAATTGGTCAAAATGTCGGACAGATGGGGCAAGGTGTGGGGCAAATGGGACAAAGCGTGGGACAGATGGGTCAGAGCGTCGGACAAATGGGACAAGGTGTTGGGCAGATGGGACAGGGAGTGGGACAAATGGGTGGCATGATGCCCATGACGAGTCAAGCTGGGGCAATGGGGGCTCAAGGACAACCAGGAGGTAAGATCTTACAAAATTTTCCCAAGTTTAAATACTGAGGTTCATGGTACTGAAAATTCCTTATAGAGGGTCATTGAAAAATAATTTGAAAAGAAAATTTTGAACATGTATAACTTTGCAACCATTGGTGTTAAATTAGTGATCCTTTCACTGTGCGATAACTGATCAGCGCAAGTTTTGTTTGATGCATGACAGAGTGCGTCAACGCATACGCATTTGTCAATGCTGACCATCTACCTCGCCCAGTATCTTGTTGCCCTGGTCATAAAGCGATCACTTAAGCCAGTCAACGTCAACTCGTAAACGTCAGAATGCCATGAATTTAGATTCCTCTCGTTTTTTATGTTGACGATATGCAGAGAATTTCGTGTTAATGTGTTTGTTATATTTGAAGGTATGGGAGGCTTCCCGGGACAGCAGTTCCAGGGAGGCATGATGGGTGGGCGCAGCGCCCAAGAAGCAGCAGCCTTTATGCAGCAACAACAGCAGCAGAGACAGAACACAAGACCCCAGTACATGGGGGGCCCCGCTCCCCCCTACACACGACCCACTATGCCCAACCAACAGAATCAACAATTCCAACAGGTATATAACTAATTAAAAAAATTTTTTTTGCTTAAAATATGAATTTGAATTCGGGGCGAGTGTGTGGTAAGTTTGGGGCATATGTGTCAAGCTGTGATGAATTTGAATTTGGAACAAATATTTTAAACAAAAATTAAATTTGAAAGAGGGGTAAATATGTGGTAAGTTTGGGGCAAATGTGTCAAGCCGTGAAAGATTTAAATTCGAGACAAATATGTCAATGTGTGGTAAGTTGGGCCGAATGTGTCAAGCTATTATAAATTTGAATGTGAGGCAAATATTGATGAGTGAAAAACCTTATCCATTTGGCACAATTTAAACAAAAAATACTAGGTAATTTTTTTTTTCCACAATAAATTTGAATTTGGAACAAATGTTTATGAGTGATTTTGTTTTATGTTTCGCAGCAAGTAAATCAACAACAAATGATGAACCAACGACAAAGGATGATGATGCAGCAAGGGAATATGATGTCCAGACAGTATCCACCTCCATACTAATTACAGTTCAATATTCCTCGCACATTCAATACTTCACAAAACAATTTGTTGTATGGAATTGAAAAAAAAATGTGGGGCAAAAGAGACATTTCTCTAATATAGACTATAAAATGTTTTCCCACCTTTTTTATCCGTAAAGTCTGTCAAGAGGGAGATGGTCTCTGATTAATTTGGAACTACATTTTATGTGCTGGCAACAGTGACATTTATATTGAGATTATATAAGTGTTGCCGCTGTGGTTGCTAAAAAGCTACATGTAATAATCGAAGACCATCACTTTCTTGAGAGACTGTATTTGTTGTTTTTTGATACTTTAATAAATCATTCCTGTGATCCACAATGAATCTTAAAACGATGGGGCAAAAATGATAAATTATTACTAATGGCCCCTTAAGGGCAATTTTTACGTTTTTCACCCCCATTGAATTTTTTTGTACATGGCAATACATATTATGTAATTTTAGAGGCGAGTTACAGTGAAGCATAAAAAAATTTGCATAATTTTAGGATAAATTTTATTTTATTGCACCTTTTGGTAATGTTTAGTTAAAATATTGTGTTCTGAGTGAAAAATCTCTTATTTCTCGGGCTTGAGACTGGCGACATTATATGTATTGCCTGGCTGAAGGTGTTTCTTAAGTGAACCAAAATCCACTGCCATTAAAAAAAATAGCGTTTTTCAAAAAAAGAAGATTGTCTTGTCTATGACACTTTTATATCAATATAGCTGCAGTTAATATTACGTTTATTTGTATTATTTTTGACATTGCCAACACACTTCTCAATAATATATAATATTTGAATTAATTGTGTACAAATTATAATAATTGGATAACTGATGTACAAATATTCTATCCTAAGTTTGAAGAGGAGTTATAATTTGCTTAGCCGTAAAACCTAACCTCAAATCTAGAAAATTCTTAGTGACTGTCAAATTGCTAGGTACATGTCAGACTTTTATATTATTAAGTACCTTAGACGTCTGACTCCATATATTTTCAATGGAAAGGAAGTGACGCAATTTCACGCACGGGCACTTTTAACTATTAACAAGATATCAATAATAAAAATTAAAACATCTTTAAAACTATCGATTAATTCCTAAATAACATTATAACTAATACAGTTTTTAACTATGAGAACCAAATTTCTTAAACAAAAAAAGTGGTGTAAACAAATTCATATTGTTTTAATTATAATATAATGTCGCCACAAAGTAAAACCTTCAAAATCAAAGAAGTTCTTAAACATCGCCTACTTAATGTCAAAATTCTCCATACGATTTGACAGTTTGTAGGCACCAGTTTACTTCACTACTAGCATTGAGTATGCCATCTCACAGATATTGTAGAATATGATTATGGATTTTATATAATGTTTATACATATGAATTTATAATTTTATTTTAATGTGATTCGAGTTTTGTATCATCTTTATTTTTAATTGTAAATAATGTAATCGTTTATTTCTTTTTTTCATTGGAATCAAATGCACGACTCTGTTAGTTAGATAGAGGATTAAACAGACTGTCATAGGTTCTTATCTCAGTGTTGACAATGCAATCTACCACCGCCTCCTAAAGTAGGTACTCTAGCCGTGCTGTAACAGTTGGCAACATAGCATAATGATCAAACAGGACCACCACTCCTGTCAAATCTCCTAACAGAATATAATACGTGGTCCATCATACTCGTTGTTAAGGAACTGTTATTGCATACATTTCCTTAGCGACGGTGATGGCAACCTCGCCTATAATGTTGAATGTATTAATCCTACATCATGGCTAGAGAAAGAGAGAAATGTCAAGGTGGCGATGATTCTACACTTCATGGTAACCATTACCTAACTTTTGACGGCTAGGTACTATTCCAAAATCAAATTATTTGACATGTGCATCCTCCATTTTGTAAAATATCTGTCAGCCATCTTGTGAAACTTTACATAGAAGAATTTATTTAATAGATAGGTAGATTAATTATATGATTTCTATATTTTTTTTCATAACGAATGTCTTTTTATGACGGATTTAGTTGAATTCAGATAATTAGTTGTAATTATTGTGTATTATTCTGTTAAGAATAGTTTTCTATGTATATATTTTTTTAATTGAAGATTATTGTATTATTATATTTATAAGTTATTGTGTTATTTAATTAAAGTATTAAATATATGAATTAATTCAATGTCTTTTCTAACCTTTACCATTCAGATAAAAATTTCATTGACGGGGGGGGGGGTGAAAATGTCCCGGTTTGACTTCCAAGAAATCTGGCATCCCTACTCATGGCAAGCTTCGACAATAGAAAATGCACTGGGGAGGCGTTCTGGGTTGCGTTTTTTTGTCGTTAATTTTAACTCTGCGAGGCAACAGGCGATAATTGCGCGAAGACAGAACACATTTGGGTCATTGTTCCAATTGGAATTGCCAAACAGAGACAGAGAAATGAGAATATTTATTTATTTATTATAAGAGACACTGACAGATGGTTGACAGAACATAAATTTAAAAAAATAATCCAGTCAACCCTCCAATTAGGAGTGTACTGCATACATACATGAGCTAACTATTGAAAGAAAAAGTATTTATGCTAAAACATTGAAAACACAAAATAAAAAGAAAGATACATTATACTATTTGCAGGCATAGGCTTAGGTTGCTAAATATGGAAATAAACCTTTGTACACTCCACAGTAAGCTTTTCAAGTGTCGTGAAGTGGAGAAGGTCGGTATATATCGCTATAAATCACCAATACAGTCAAATTATATGGCTAGCAATAATAGCCCCTAATAATAAGAAACCAATCTAGATTTAAGTCTCTGACAAGCAGTTCACTCTGCGCTACTAACATGTTTTACACTTTGACATAATGAATGTTGAATGATATAGGCGTGATGTTGGCCATACGATAAATAAATAAATATAAGGTGACCAACCGTCCTCCTTTTGGAAGGACAGTCCTCCTTTTCTAGGTTCTTTCCTCCCTCCAAAAGTGTCCTCCTCTTCTACTTTTTAACATCTGTAATTCAAACTAATAAATCTCAAAACCACACGTTTTTTCATCATACCATGAATTCACTAGTACTATAGTATAAATTACATTAAAATGCGTTTGTTTCATAAAAAAAATTGCCTGCGGCGCTAATTACGTAGGTTTACCTATGTTTTTTATTTTTAACAAAAAATAAACTAGATTTTTATATTATATTACGGCCCTTTTTGGTACATTCTTATGTCAAAAATTTAGCCTGCGGCGCTATTTACACATTTTTATGCTGTATCCATTTTTTTAATTTTATTGCCTCCCCCCGCCTACTTCTGGCGGCGCCCACGATAGGCTGTACTTTAGGTATTTTTGAATTTTTTTGTCCTCCTTTTTATTTCTAAAAATATGGTCACCTTAATAAATAGCCCCTATATTACAACAATTTTGAAACATTTCTACATGCACTGCATCAAATATCTACAAAAATAATGGAAAATAGGTGGCAGGTAAGTAGGTACTTCAATCATAAGCATGAGATAGTATTAAGGTAAGTTGGTAGTAATTAATAATAGTGCATTAATAAGAGTGAGTTGATAGATATACTTAAACAGCGATAGCACTGCACTCTCCAACTATGCACATAGTATACGCAACCGGTTGACTCGCACCGACGATAGAATGGAGAACCATAATCAGTCGATCGAATCTCGACAAAAATTTATCGAACTGAGAACGCCCCCCCAGGCTTTCTATTATCTATGGATTTTATCGTTTGTTTGACATCTGTGTCAAATTGAAAAGCGGATTTGTTTGTTGCGTGGTGTTTGTAACAAGTATCGAAACATTTTACGATTATTCTATTTATTTTGTATTAAGTGCGTATTGTAAATCAAACAAAAATAATGGCCGGTAATTTTTGGCAAAGTTCACACCACCAACAGTGGATATTAGACAAGCAAGACTTGATACGAGACAGACAACACGACTTGGCCATTCTGACCGAAGAAGAATATCAAAAAATATTCAATTTCTTCGCTAGTTTAATACAAATATTAGGAGAACAATTAAAATTAAGACAACAAGTGATTGCAACAGCCACAGTGTATTTTAAACGATTCTACGCGCGGAATTCTTTGAAGTGTATTGACCCTTTATTATTGGCGCCTACTTGCATATTTCTCGCGTCTAAAGTCGAAGAATTTGGTGTTATTTCTAATTCTCGTTTGATAACCACGTGTCAGACAGTTGTGAAGAACAAATTCGGCTACGCGTACGGCCAACAGGAGTTTCCTTACAGAACTAATCACATTCTGGAGTGCGAGTTTTACCTGTTGGAGAATTTAGACTGTTGTTTGATTGTGTATCAGCCATACAGACCTCTGCTGTTGTTTGTTCAGGACTTGGATCAGGAAGATCAGCTCCTCACAGTTGCTTGGAGGATTGTGAATGATTCACTGAGGACAGATGTCAGTCTACTGTATCCTCCATATCAAGTAAGCTCACCACCATGTTTGTAATTCTATATGTAATTTAGAAGACACCCAAAAGCTTGATATTTAGAAACTATTACAGTGCTGCGGCCCCATTCAAAATCAAGCTTATTTTATTTATTTCTCAAGCACACACACAGACATTGAATACATATAAAAATATTATGAATTGAAAAAGGATAATCTAAACAATGCCCTATTTAAGGTGCACACATCTGGCCTTTGTATATGGACACACAATAATTAAAAGAAAAAAAACAAAAACCAGACTTCCTACAGTTAAATAAAAACACAAAATGTCAGTAAAAAGAAAATAAAATTTGTTTTTAAAACGCGCTAAAAATACCATTTTAGCACATATTTAAAACACATGGTGCTAACGACTAAACCAATTGAAACCACATGGTGCTAGTGGCTAAACCATGTGACCGCGATCTGAGGGTTGTAGAATAGGCCCCCACACTTGCACCAATGGATGTGCTTATGACCGATTGTAGTCCATCCTTTGCTGTATATCTGTTGAGATAACTACCTACTTGTTATTTCAACTATGACATGTAGAAAATGTAATGTTCTCATAAATAATAATACAGTATGAATATATTTTATTTATTTCAGATAGCAATAGGCTGCCTCCACATAGCATGTGTCATCCTACAGAGAGACAATAAGAGTTGGTTTGCTGAACTCAATGTGGACATGGAGAAGGTATGTATACACTTGGGGCCGGTTGCTCGAAACATTCTAGTAACAGTAGATTTCCGTGGCCGCTACTGAGTAGTTAACTTATTAAATGCGTTGCTCCACAACACTGATTGGTAAAAATAGCTGACTATATTCACATGCGCTGGCGTTTTGTTTGCCGTTTCACTTTGTGTTGTCTGGGCAAACAAGGTAGCAATATTAGGTAAGAGAAAATGCATCTACCAGTATAGTGCATCAGTACACATTGTCACTGTGCGTTTACTGGACCTGGCGGCGGTGGGAAGATTTTGACCTAACGGATAGTAAGAAATCTTATGATGGCTTTGTTTTAGAGCAACGAATTCTGTCTCCTTACCTTTGTCAGCTGACGATTCTATTTGTCGAGCAATCGGCCCTTAGTGATCATTCTAGATCTCTGTGCCTACCTCTGGAAGCTCAAGACTACATATTTTGAGTAACGATAGAGCAGAATCCTTGCTGGGACATAGGCTATTAGAAAATGAAATACCTATTATGAAGAGGAAAATTACTTTATTTATTTATTTCATAAGTACAACACAGACACTGAATACACATAGAAATAGATTGGACATGGAGTATTGATAGAGCTCGAACAGCGACCTTATTAGGGTGTACAAGTTTAGTCAATATTATATCGTCAATAAATAAGAAAATAGAAGCTAATCTACGATTAAATATAAAAGTCAAAAGAAGAGAACAAAAAAAAACAATAATCTAACCTAAAATTAACTGACTTTAATTACTAAACAATTGCCTTGTACGAAATTGGTAATGTGTTTTGTTATATATTTCAGATCCAGGAGATAGTTCGTTCCATCACCAACTTGTACGAGATGTGGCGGAGCTCGGATGAGAAGAAGGAGATACAAGCATTACTCGCTAAGATGCCTAAACCAAAGCCGGCCCCACAGAGATAACTAGTCGTGTCTAAACTATAAATATATTGTAAATATTAATATCTACCATAACTGTGAAGGTGCTCTTACACGAGTAATAATTGCGGCAACTCGTATTGATTAACATTAATACACAATATTATTATTATAAATTTGCCTAGGCTGATGGACCCAAACACCGCCTCCTAGAGTAGGTACTCTAGCCGTGCTGTAACAGTTGGCAACATAGCATCATGATTAAATAGGACCACCACTCCTGTCAAATCTCCTAACAGAATATAAACGTGGTCCGTCATACTCGTTGTTAAGGGACTGTTATTCCATACATTACTTTAGCGAGGGTGATGGCAACCTCGCCTATAATGTTTTATGTATTAATCCTACATCATGGCTAGACAAAGAAAGAAATGTCAAGGTGGCGGTGACTCAAATCAATGTTTGTGCCATCCGTCGTTCTGAGAAAATCATCCGATCTGTTTTTAAAAACATTCACTGATGGTGCTTGTATCACATTTTGGGGTAAACGGTTCCACATATTCACCACTCTATTGCAAATAAAATTCTTTTTGGGATTACTGTGAAACTGTTCCTTGGTGAGCTTCATAGAATTACAATATATGTATAGCAATTATTTCGGCAATATTTAATGCTAGACAACGATATTGCGCGCAGACGAGAAAGAGAATTGTCATGATGTCGGCGACACGAATTGCTGAATATTCAATCGGTTTGGTCATTTTAGTCAATTCTCTCTTTCAATTGCACCCAATATCTTTATCTTGCTTTCAATATTATTATTATTTTTTAGAAAATGAATCTGGGTTTATCGAAATAAATACATCTTTGTACACTTCACAGTAAGCTTGAAAAGCTTATGTAGTGAAGTGGAGTCAGCATCAGAGTTCGAACCTGGATTAACAGTCGAGGGTGTTACCAACCAGGCTACCGACCTCCTCTTAATAATGTTAATCAATACGATTTGTACAAGTTGCCGCAATTATTGCTCGTGTAAGACCACCTTTAGACATCGTAAAAATTTACTCAACGCAAATGACTGACTTCCTTTTGAAATGATTTTAACCCTTTTTTTAAAAAAAAGAACTTCTCCTTCAATGTTGAACTTATTTTCCTTCAAGTGATCCACGTGTTGAGTTCAGCCTTTCGTATTTATTGTTTCCTGTATTAGAGAGCTTGAGAGATGTTAGCGAGCTCGCTATGTATTTAATATAAAGAGTTCTTCACAATTTCCTGAATGTAGTTATCATGCGAGATAAAATTGAAAATATCGTTGCCGTAGAATGAATGAAACTGCCTCAATTATTTAAAAAATCATGTTTGGAGGAGTATACTACAAATGTTCGAAAGCCAAATGGCCGACGACGACAAATAGCCGACACGACCAATTGGACGAATGGTACAAATGGCCGAAAGACGAAAGGCTGAAATCCAATTGGCCAACATGACGAATCGCTAATCCTCCTTACTTCACGGTCTCGGCCAAATTGTCCCGTCGACCTTTCGTCTTTCGGCCATTTGTACGTACCATTCGACCATCGTGTCTGCCATATGGCATTCAGCCGTTTGTCAGGAGTTATGCAGTCACTTAAATCTCTTCACCATTGTATTGTCTGTAATTTTCTGAACAAAACTGAATTCTATTTATCCCATTTTCTCACTAAAAGTGGCTTGGATCTGTTCACTTCTTACGACAACGATATTTTCAACCTTAAAAAACCATATGAATTATAGATTTTTGCATTGTGATGAATCCGTTGTTTAATTTTGAGGTGTTCTGCCTAGTATTTCTATATTCCAAGTTGAGACTCTGGTAGAGTTTTGTATTTGTGACGCGTTTTTTATATAATAAAAAACTTGTAAATACTATTTTTTAAGAAAATTAAAAATAATTTATAATAAATAATATGCATTTTATGTAATTCATTTTTATTTATCCGTCTATAACCTCACGTCGCATCCCTTGCGGGCTGGGCAGAGGACGGACAGCCCTATCCTTGAACATAATCATTGCTCCCATCACATTTGTAAAATTTGTCATATAAAGAATTTTATTTGCAATAGAGTGGTGAATATGTGGAACCGTTTACCCGAAAATGTGATACAAGCACCATCAGTGAATGTTTTTAAGAACAGATTGGATGACTTTCTCAGAACGACGGATAGTACATACATTGATTTGGGCCCATCAGCCTAGGCTACTTGAGGATTTGTCCGGGTTGGAGAACCACGCCTCAGATTAATTTGGAACTACAATTTTGTTTGCTGGCAACAATGACATTTCTATTGAAATTCTTCATGTGTTGCCACTAGACATGTGCGCCGGCTGCAAAAATGCCGGCGGCGGCGCCCATGTCTAAAATTGCCGGCGGCGGCGCCACGCCGGCGGCGTGGATACAAAGTGGGGGGGAGCATTGGATTTTCTTGCACTATTGTTATAAATGATTAAATACGTATATGTGAAAATGATAATGATAAAATCGATTTATTTATTTTGAAAAACTATGATTATTTCAATAACAAAGTAAAATAAAAGCTCATATTTGAAAAATAATCGAAAATTTCATTATTGCTTTTTCATGGTGCTGGAGGGCAGATCAAAACAACTTACTTACTTACTTACTGCTAGCCACTTGCGTTCCACTGCTGGACATAGGCCTCTTCTAAACTCTTCCACTGTCCTCTATCTTGGGCCATCTGCTACCCTCTACGACCCGTAAGCTGGACAATGTCATCTGTCCACCTTTTCTGTGGTCTTCCTACGCCTCTTTTGTTCTCCCAGGGCCTCTTTTGTTCTCCCAGGGCCTCCACTGCCTCGATTTTAGGTGTCCATCTGACACTGTCCTGTCTCGCCGCGTGTCCCGCCCACTGCCATTTTTGCTTTGCGGTTCTTTCTGCGATGTCGGCAACTTTTGTTCGACGTCTGATCTCCTCATTTCTAATTTTATCTCGAAGACTGACGCCCAACATTTGTCTTCCCATTGCTCGCTGAACACATTTTAGTTTTTGTACGCTTCTGACAGTGAGGGACATAGACTCAAGGCCGTACGTGGTCACTGGCAAGATACATGAGACCTAGACTTTAGCCTTCAGGCTTATTGGCACCTCTTTGTTCCCAAGGATGTATTTCAACCTTCCGAAGGCACCCCAATTCAATCCTATTCGACGTGGTAGCTCCGCAGTTTGATTTTCCTTTCCTAGTTTTATTTTGTGCCCCAGATATATGTACTCATCGTCGACTTCAATAGTTTTATTGTCGATGTCAATTCTATCGTGGGAAATAAACTAATCCATAAAGTCAAACGCGTCAGAATGAGCCTCACTATGGGCAGTGGTGCAGTCGAACAGGTTTCTCATTTGGCAATATTTGGGCTTTTAAATTGCGATGACAAGGTCGACCTTCCACAAAATGCAAAACTCCTATGTAGCTAAGAACTACGATTGAGCATAAGCTGTAAAAACATATGTGTTATATGTGCTGTTGTTTGGAGTGGAAGGGTAATTTAATAAAATTACCTATGTAATTTTATAAAAATATCTAATTTGCAATGTTATTTTAGGCGTAAAAATAATGAAAATTAATAAATAAACATAAATTGTGGTGTTCTTAGTCATTAGGTGCATAAACTAATAATGATTTCAACCAAAATATGTATTGTTTATCGGTGGAAAGATGAATTACAATTTGAGAGTAGTCTGTAATCACAGTCCGAGAAACCACGTTAGGGAATAGTATTTTTTTTTTATTATAACGCAGCCTTAGGTGAGCGAAATAATTGGTTGAAATAGTTTAACCTTAAAATATCTAATTATAATCTCATTTTGACACTTTGAAGATCGTAAACGTCAAAAATTACCAAATGAATATCAGTTTTTGTCGAGAGAAAAGGAGTCATTATTATTTCCACAGTGTTGTATGAAATATAGCACAAATGAAATATAGCGAATCTAGTCAAGTGGAATGAAAATAATTTTGATTAGGTACTTCGATAATCAAAGGCTAAACTAATGAAAAGAGAGAACGGTTAGAAAAGAAAAAACGAAAGGCCGCATATTTTGGTCAGATATTCTGCCAAAATTCACGTGGTTTAAAAATTTCAGCGTGGTATGATAAAATCGATCAAAAAACCATAAATTCTGATTTTTTCTTATGATTCCCAGTTACATAAAATACCTAACGTTAGTTTTTCATTTAATTTCCACCATGAAGAACCAAATTATTAATCCCTTGTGGCAGTCAAAACTATAAATAAATCCCATCATATTTCTTGTTTTACAATGGAATAAATAAGACAGAATATTCCCAATTTTTTTTTAATGCAAAACCAAATGAACGAAATATGTGAGACTCCGGAATGGGTTAACAATGCATTAGTTATAACTCGATATTTTATATAATTACTGAACCCTAGCGTTCCCACAGCTGAATGCTTCAATTTTATTACCTGTAAAAGTACATATATTTCGATTTCTGTCTCAAGAAACACAAGATAAATACTTTTGGTCACACGGATCCCACGCCGCCGGCGTGAGCGTTTTGTCGGCGGCGGCGCGCCGACCATGATCAGCGGCGGCGCGCCGGCGCGGCGCTCATGTCTAGTTGCCACTATGATTGCCAAAAAACTACTAGTAGCGCCCTTGTCGAAAACCATGTCTTTTTCGACAGACTACATTTGTGTATATGTGTTACAGTCAACTGGAAAAGCTTGTGTTGCGGAGGTGGAGTAGGCAATAAAAGACGTACGGATAAAATTACATTATTTATTTTAATATTTATTATGCAAGAACATTGATGATAGAATCAAATCACATCTATACATGAATAAGAATAAAAAAATTATTTATAAAATTAACACGTTATGTATGTATTAGAACGATACATAAAAAATATTTGACAACATATCGGTTGGTGTATCCAGTTGAATATTTGTCATTCGGTATCCAGTAAATTCGACTAACCATCAATTCAACTAATTTCAAAAATTTGACTTTATTTTGAAATTCACTTGTAATATTTTTACGTTTTCAAAAACAAAAATGTTGGTGTCTGGTTGAGAATGTAGTAGGTAAATAAAGTAATTGACTAAAAATACAAGTACCCAATCGTAATTTTTCTTTAAAAAACAAGATTTTATGACTTCACATCCTAGAATCGTTTTTCGCAGTCTTCCAAACGATACCAAACATAAATGAAATAAAAATATGGTTAAATAAAGTCTTGTATTAACGTTAATTTGTTGTATTTCTCGGTCAAATTTTACGGCTGCATTCAACAGTTTGAAATAATTTGACTATAGTCGAATTTACTGTAAATCACATATTCAGGGGCGAATTCAGGATTTTTTGAGAAAGAAAACAAAACCTCAGATTAAGGTCGTGATATGATTTACAAGTTCATAAAATTTTACACTAAATTGCAATTTTGACTAAGTCATTCATTTCAGACATTTCCTCTTAAAGAAGAAATGATGTTTCTTACAAAACAATTGTAATTCACCAGAAGGAAATTTGTCAAACTCAATTATTTGTAGTACATATAAAATGATTCAACCGCAAAACATTTCTATTCTATCCCTTCACGCCGCATCCCTTGCGGAATATGCAGAGAGAACAGATCACCAGACTTTCCTATCCTTACACACACTTCGTGCTTCAGCCACATTCATGCAATTCCTCGCACATGCTTTACGATTCCTTTTACTCAAAATACGTCCGTCCTTGAGAATCTGGCCGACATTGTCGAGCCATGCAATTCTTGGACGGCCGCGCTTCCTAACACCTCTTCTTTCTCCCAGGTATATTATCTAGTCTATTCTTGAAGGTGTTGGTGTGTAGTATGGAGCAAGTACCACTGACTCTGGCAACTGATTCCAAGCACTGGCAGCTCTATTCATTTATCTTTGTTATCCTTTCATCATTCATCCTCTCTACTAGGGAACCTGTATAAATGTAGGAAGTTCTAACTTAATATATTATGTCGATGGTTCTAACGGATAAAGCCATAGACAAAAATTGACTGCCGCCAGCATTTCCACTAGGTATACGCAATTTTTTCTCGATGTAAAGTACGGTAATTTACCATTTAATTACATAGGTTATATTCCAAAGGTAATTTACACACTGATTACAGTGGCGTATATAGAGGGGGCCCGGGCCCCCCCCGAAAAGTTGAACAATTCTTTAAAAAACGTTATTTTAAAACATGAAAGCTACTCAAGTTCATCACTTCATCCATTATTAAAAAAAATTTCGTCTGCGGCGCTATTTTTCTTTGTATTTTCTGAACACAGTATTAATAACAACCTAAAACGCAACCTTTTTTACTTACATTTACGAAAAATTTTTGCCTGCGGCGCTATTATAATTTTTATACTGTACGTCTATCTTCAAACTTTTGTTACCTCCATCCCCCCAAAGTCAAATATTGGATCGGGCCCCCTCCGAAATGAAATCCTATATACGCCACTGACTGATTGTACATAATGAGTCTCAAAAATCACTGAAATATCACCAGGATTCATGCAATTATGGACAACCAACATGACACGCAATCATATGTTCGCAATGAAAATGGCGTCCACCATAGATTTGTCATAGATATAGAAGGGGCTCAATGTTCAATAGTTCTTCCCACCTTTATATAGGTTCCTTACTCTCTACATGTCCCAACCATCTCAACTTGTTCACTTTAATTCTAGTCACATAAAATATATACAGACATCTTACTTAACTAAAATGATTTCTTATCTAATTACATATGTATAATTACAATAGTAACTACAGAATATTATATGTGATATACAACAACAATAATTTTAAAACACTGTATAAGTACCATTTATTCAAAATAAACAGACTCGGATAAGTACCTACCTACCAAGTAGGTACAGACAATTCTTATGAAGAAAAATATGAGCAGGTACTGTCTCTTTTCTTTCAGAAGTCTCACGAAAGCAAGCCCGAGCGAATTTGGTTTAGTGTTGCTTGATGTGATAATTAGACATACGAGGGGAGTTCAAAGTATTCTCGGTATGGATATGAAAGAAAAGGCAGAAAAATCTGAAATAATTTTATTTTTTAATATAGACCATTGCAATCTCGATACACTTCTTACAACACTTACACATCTTCTCAATACCCTCCAAAAAATAACTTTCTTCCTTCTCTGAAAAATGAGCGTTAATTGCCGTCTTGAGTTCTTCATCGTCGGAAAATCGCTTTTCACGAATCTTTTTTTTCAGCTTCCGAAACAAAAAATAGTCACGAGGTGTCAGGTCTTGGCTGTAAGGTGGATTATTGATCTCTCAGTAACCACACTCCTGAATCTTTACAACATTCAATTCGCACTTGTTTCTGCGGTGGTGCGAGCATTCGTGGCACCCATCTTCCACTGAGTTTTGGGAGCTTTAAAAAGTCATGAAGTATTGAGTGTGTGATACCAACATATAGCTTGGTCATCTCTGCTAACGAACTGATTTTTATTTGAGCATCTTCGAGTACAAGTTTCTTGGCTTTTTCACGTTTTCTTCCGTAGTGGCAGAAAAAGGAACAGGGCCATCTTCAATGCTTTCTCTGCCCCTTTTAAATTCACTTGACCACTTTTGAATGTAGACAAATGAAAGAGCAGAATCCTTGTAAACAGCCACCATCTCTTCCTGGAAGTTTTCTTTGAGTTTTTCCGTGCTTCGCCAAGAATTTAATAACAGCGCGGTGTTCGATTTTGGTAAGCATTTTCGCGTTAAGACATTTAGTTGCACTCAAAACACGATTGTGACAAAACTAATGATGGTAAACCGATGAAATTTTCTAATTTTCACCTTAGAAAGTGCCATAACAGAATCATAGAAAAAAATACTATCATTACGAACAAAAAAGTTGCCATACCGAGAATACTTTGAACTCCCCTCGTAGGTTACATTTTTTTGCTACTTTCAAAGTATATTTCACAACTGTTGTTTTAAAAAAATACCAATTTTTGGATCGTTAGAATAAACTGGCGACATTTTTCAAACTTGTGATTTAAAGAGGTTATCAAAGTATTTTTTCTTTTTCCAACTTGTAAAACTATCTTGCCTTTAAAATGATTTCTCTAGCGCCGCTCTGTAAAAATTTTCGGAATTGTAGGTTACTTGTAAAATATAGACATTTCAAAAATTTCCAAAAACGGGAGACCTTAGATCTCGACAACCGTTACTAAATACATATGCTTTGAAAATTATAAAGTAGACACAATGAACCTTTATCGAACCTAGGGAATAATTGTAAAAGATTTTTTATATCTTGTACAGATATCTCAAAAAAAATTGTGAAAAACACCTCAGATCTTTTTTCCGAAAGACAAAAGTCGCGGAGAAATTTTTTTTGTACTGATAATATGCATTAAAATCTAGGGAATAACCGTAAAAGTTTTTTGATTGAAGCAAAATTAACCCCAAAAAATACAAAAATAGCTATTTTTACCACTTTATCAAGCGATTTTGAACCTTAATGCTGTTGGGAATGACCGTGACGTCATAGTTGGGTTGGGAGCCTTAATGTCAACATTTCATACATCTGCAAGTACACCTTAAATCTGTATAATAGTAAGATTATATCTCCACACTCTATGCTTCCGTCACATTTCATTATTTCTATAACAATTAACTATTCTAATTATATTTATTTATTTTAAACATTATTGCTATTGAGGAAGTACTTTGTACACATTATTAATTAAAATATTTTAATATTTCGATATATTTACCAACAAACTCTTGATTTTTTTATTTGTTTACTAATTGTTTTTTGTACATTGCAATTACATTTTTATTTTTTAAATGAATCTGGTTTTATCGAAAGAAACCCAAATACACCTTTGTACACTTCACAGTAAGCTTGAAGAGCTTGTGTCGTGAAGTGGAGTAGGTCGGGGATCGAACTCACGCCCACTGGATTAACAGTCAAGCGCGTTACCAACCAGACTACCGACCACCTCCCAATAGTTAGGTAGTTGGAACAGAAAATTGGACATTTATTTACATGCAAAAAATTGTGCCAGGAAAAGTACTCAGACTCAGCTAATACTAAAGATATCATCCTAAGACTTAACACATGGATAAATGTAAGATATGCTGCAAGTCACTCTAGTGGGGAGAAATGTGATTTCTTTAAATATTCTCCATAAAAAAGAATACTACAGTAAAATTATACATTTGCCTCGCAAAAGGTCCTGTAGTTCTGAATTTTTGGTACGTTATTAGTGCCGGTCCTACAATGTTAAGTTAAAAAATGTGACCTTCTAGGACTGCCGCTCTCCAATTGGTAGCGAAAAAACCCATTTATTTTCTGCCATCCATTTCTATTTTCAAAATAACGACCGTACGGTTGGTTTTACAGAAAAATCAAACATGTTAGAACATAATGTTCTAGAATTTTTCAGCTAACACCACATTTTTGACAAAATATTGCGCAATATAATAAAACTTTAATTCAATATCGTATGGCGTTGGATAGACCAAAGTCAGAGATTAAGTTCGTGAGAGCTCAGGTATTGAAGTGCCTCAGGAGACAAGTTATGGATGTCTTCCGCCACAAAAGCCTTAAGTATGTACGTACAATAATCATTATACGTGCAAGGATAGAGAAGTTCGGTGATCTGTGTTCTCTGCCTACAAAGCAAACCGCGTCATTTTTGACGGGACATTTTGACATCTTGATTGCTAGTAAACAAATTAATTTCATTGAATGGCTGAAATGAATTTTCGAGTGACTGAGACGGCTGATTTACAGAAATTTAGCTTGTCCCGTAGAGAACTTATCATCCAACTGTCCCGCCCTCTTCATCATGGACTTCTTCTGAGCCTCATCAAACTTGTTTACCTTCAGGTCCACCTCGCGGCTGAAGGGACGGCGCTCGTCTGCCATGCCACTCTCTTTCTCCTTCTGCAAGAAAACAGTAAAATACAATCATCAAGCATTTTTTTTAATAAAAAGGATCTGGGCTTGCATACACAAACCCCTATACTTTCCTGCACACCTTGCACTAGGCTAAAAGCCTGTATCGCAAAGTGTGGAATACATCACCAGGACTGGGGTTTGAACCTGGCACCTCTCGCTTGAGAGACTGCCGCCTCAACCAACTGCGCCAACCATGTACTCTAGTATTCCAACTACATGGGCAGGACAAGACAAGATAATAGGAGATGGACACCCAGACTCATAAAAGGGAAACCATGGGCAAACATAAGAAGTGTCGGAAGGTACCAGGAGATATGGGAGAATGGCGTAACCTTGTCAGTGGGTGCGAAAGGCGAGAGACAAAAAGGAGGGGAAACGTTTGGAAGATGCCTATATCCAGATCAAGGCTGAAGAAGAAGATGAAAATGGGCAAAATATGCCAAGCAAGCCACTGTCTCCATCACAGCTTTCTTCACAACAAATTTAAAATTGGCAGAAATCTGTGGAATCAGTTTCTCTTACCTTTTTCTTCTTTTCCAACTTCTTCTGGTGTAACTCCATTAAACTTTTATCTCTCTTGTGTTTTTTCTTATGTTTCCTGCAACAAAATAATATGTTAAAGCACCTCATGTGGGACATGTTAAGAGAATGAATGATGGCAGAATGACTGAAAAAATATTAAATAAGAGTGAAAGAAGTAGCATGTGCTTAAACTTACTTGGCGGCTTCCTCCTGCTCCAAGTCTCTCTGTCTCATGTACTGGAGTTGAGCCTCACTACTGAGCTTCTCTTTCACCTTATCTTCCGTCTCCACCACGACTCCTGCAGCTTTCAGGGCTTTCTCCTTAGGAGTGTCGGTCCAACTCGATCTGAACAAACAACATAACAAAATTAATACCAAATACCTCTACAATATGTGAAGGAACTTAAGGCCTTATATGCACTGAGCAAAAATCATTCTATTTTCGCTTCAACTTTTTTAAATTTTGTATGAGAATGTTAGCGCGAAATAATAATAAACAATGTGAATTTTATCTTTTTAAGAAGAGCCTGGGAACAAATTACAAAATTTAAAACAGCCAATTTGTTAAGATTATAATTACAAGTATTTTGGCTAAATTATACTTTTATATCCGAAAAACTGAATGGAAAATCTTCAGATCCCGTATATTTTAGGGGTACTCTCAGAATATTTTTTTATTCAAGGAATTTCCAAATATTGTAATTCTAAAACAGTCAATCTGTAGTCCATACTTTTATCTATCACTGTCTTCAGTTTCAAGAGTATCGGTATTGGCTGAGAACAATTCAGGGCGCCGAAGCCCAATGACAGCATATAGGACTTTAACAACATTGTATGAGAGATGTGTGGAGGCATCTTATTGAGATATATTTTGTGTGTATGTATGAGCACTAGGTAGTCCTGTGAGATACTACCAGCTATGTTCACCATGAGCTCTAATGTGCACCTGAGAGGACATCAACTGAAGCTATAGACAACATTATACCTACACATCCAACACACCACACAACCAATAGAGCTGGCAGTTGTACCTCCATACATCTCCATACTATACACCAACTCTGCACATACAACAGTACGAGGGATATAAACTCATACTAACTGGGATTTGGGTCAAAAAAGCGAAAGCTGCCTGCCCAATACCATTTCTATGGAAATTCCTACCTGTCGCTCATATCGGGAGCTTCTTTAGCTCTAAACTGTCTCGGTCCGAGACCAATCAGCTTGGCCTTAGCATCTGGCAGCTCCAGCATCCATTCCTCCCTCACGTCGCCCTTGGGCTGCTTGGGGCCCTCCAGGGCGGCCATTTTAATCTTCAGAGCTCGCTCCTCGAGTTTCCTTTGTGTCTCGCTCATCTGCTTGTGAGATTTCACGGGAAGGGGTCCAACTACGTCCTCGTCCTCGCTCTCTGATGCGCTCTGCGCAATGGCTAATCGTTCACGCATCTCGGCCGACAATGACGGACCTAAAAAGGAAAAGAAGACGAAGCTAAAATGACAAATTTCTCCTTTGCTCAACCGAGAATTGTAAGAATCTATTCACTGCTCAACTGGAAATCGAAAATTATTGAATGCTAAACTGAGAATTGAAAAATTTCTTCTTTGCTCAACTCATAACTTAAAAATTTCTTCTTTGCTCAACTGGCAATTGAAAAATTTCTTCTTTGCTCAATGGGGAATTGAAAAATTTCTTATTTGCTTAATTTAGATTTGGAAAAATTTCTTCTTTGCTCAACTGAGAATTGAAATAAAACCTAATAATTAACAATTTTAATAAAAAAACTACTTACCAACAACTTTGGGCTCTTTTTTCGTCGTCAAATGCGGAGGCAGAACTGGTCCTTCCACGTCCCCATCCTCGACATGTCTCATGTGTGGCGGTAAAGCAGGTCCCGATATCATCGGACTGCTAGCGTCGCCGATCCTAGACAACTTTTGTCTCAAATCAGGCGGACCTCTCAACTTACGACGCAAATCGTCGACGGCATGTTCATCAGAATCACTCACAATCTCACCTTCCTCGTTCGATTCGTCTTCTTTATGAATCAAATTTTTCTTTGCAGACGTTTTTGTGTTATTTTTAATATTCTGCGACACGACACGTTGGTGAGTGCCGTCTGAATCTATTGCAGACATGACCGTGACGCTTACGTCGCTAAAGTCAGTCTTGTAATGTTTTTTACTCGAATCGGACACGTCGTCCGTACTGCTCTTAGATTTCTTCTTTTTCGATTTCTTGTCTTTGTGTTTAGATTTTTTCTTCGTCTTCTTTAACTCATTCTCCAACAAAAGTAATTTCCTCTGCAAAGCGTCTTCATCCTCAGATTCGGTATCTGATAAATGTATCGTCTCCGGGATCTCGACGTCTTTCGACTTATCTAGATCGCCACTGGTCATGTTGTAATAAGAGATGGGCTTCTCTTCGGCGTCTGATATGTCTTCAGTCATTGGCGATAGATTCCGTTTCGATTTCTTCTCCGTTACGACCTTTTCGCTTGATTCCCTGACACGTTTGACGGGAGAAATCTTTCTATCGCCACGTTCATTCTTATTATCGAACCTTATCGGACTAATGTGAGTTTTTTTGTTACTTTCGTGAGATCTGTGAGGCTCCTTTCTGCTTTCGCTTCTACTTTCGATGACTTTACTTCTGTTTTGTTCCTTTTCTTCGGGAGATATTCTTCGCTCAACTTTTCTACGATCTAATTCCTTAGCGTCACTTCCACCTCTAAGTTCATTCCTCTGGTTGCTTTGCCTATCTCTTGAATTGTAACGATCATCATTATTTTCTCTATGACTTCTCTCCTCTCTGGTTCTAACGTCAACATTTCTCTCATTCCTCGTCGAATCAGGAATCCGTTCATTTCTCGGTTCACCCGCATATCTGTCTTCACGAGATTCTACTCTATTGAAACTTCTATTCAATTCTCTCTCCGGCGTCCTGTCGTATCTAGAATTCATCCTTCCATCATTTCGAGAATCTTGTCTTTCCGCAATCCTAATGTTTCTATGGCCGTGTACGTCTATTTCCGCATCATTTCTGTAATTGTGTCTCTCCATGCTTCTTTCCTCTCTAGAATTCTGTCTCTCGATGAGTCTTCTATTAGATCTGTTGTCCTGTAAGTCAATCTCTCTTTCGTGTCTGTCAATACTTGTATTTCTAACATTGTGCCTGTCAATACTTCTATTTCTAACTTCATGTCTCTCTCGAGGCCTCTCATCTCTATTATCGTGTCTGCCTACATTCCTATCGTTTCTAACACTTGGCGTACCCATAATATCCCTTTCCAAACTTCTATCGTGTCTTTCTATACTTCTATCGCTTCTTATCGTGTGTCTATCTCCCATTCTCTCGTTTCTGGGATTGTGTCTATCTGTATTTCTAATTTCTTGTCTTTCTCTAGAATTGTGTCTGTCTGTACTTCTAATTTCCGGTCTTTCTCTAAGCCTCTCGTTTCTGGAATCATGTCTGTCTATATTTTGATCCTTTCTAACTTCATATCTTTCTATGCTTCTATTTCTAACATTGTGTCTGCCAATATCCCTTTCTCTTTCTAGACTCCTTTCGTGTCTGTCCCTGTCCCTTTCTTCTCTGACTACAGGTCTTTCAATGCCTCCATCTCTTTCTTTCCTAACGTCACATCTCTCGATCACTCTTTCGTTTCTCGAATCTTTTCTCTGTGGCTCTCGTTCGTTCCTCACTTCATGCCTATCCGAACTTCTATCAGTTCTCTGACTTCTCGCATCTCTTTGCACATCCTTTCTTTCCTCTCTAGGATTCTGTTTGATAGAACCACGGTCCCCAGTAGCATTATCCCTTTTTACGTTCTCGTCAATTTTATCATCTCTACGTTTAATTTTAATATCTTCTCTAATAGGCTTACGCTCCACGCTTTTACGCTTGCCTCGATTATCTAAACTCTTACGTTCCTCACTTCTTTTAACCCTAGAATCATCATTTCTATTTCTAGATACATCTTCCTTTAAATGTTTTTCGTCCTTACTTTGCCTTTCATTATTCCTACCAGGTCTTGAAGATTCATCTTTTGTCGTTATTCTAGATCGTTCTTCTCTCAAATTTCTGTCGATGTTAGGTCTCCCTCGATCGCGATCTCGATGCCTTTCTCGTGAGGGTGATCTTCTATCTCTATTATTTGATCTGTTGTGATTATTTCTATAGCCGCGATCGCGTGTCGGAGATTTGGATCTTGATCTGTTTGCTCGCCTGGACGACTGTGTTGTTTTAAATCGTGCAGCGGAATCAGAATCCGAAGAGGAATCGTCTGATAACATCTTGGGAGTTATCGAAACCTGTAACAAGAAATACATTCAATTACTTATCATTTCATTACAAAATGTTGAGATGCATGAGATTGCAGTATGAAACCCTCATATGTTTTACACACAGATGGAACCTTATTAGTCTCTAGTAGTTATTTACACACACTACACCACTTTAGGGTCATATTGTTATACGTACTCATAGATTATGTCGGTTGGGGGCATTTTCTCAAAACTAAGTTTGTCAGCTGGAACCTTGTCATTCTCAGATGATGGTGCTGTGTAAAGGTAATATTAAACTACCATATTTGTGTCTTAAGAGACAGTCTAATACTACAGAAGGAGCAATATCTTCTAGTCAACCTAGCATAGCAAAAATATTATACACAAAAAACAACATGTAGGTATATTCTATATTTTAAGTAAATTATTACTTTCTTCCTGTATTGGCTGGGATATGTTTTAAGAATGCCTGATGATAGTTAGCCGATCAAGAGATCGATGTTTTTCAACTCATACGATTTCAGATGTCTGGTATGACCCTCTCTCACTGTACACAGTTATTGAACATGGGAAAATATGGCCAAGTCTTGTGACTAGGTACTATATATTATTATTCTATGCTTGTGACCTTTCTGTTTTCCTTCTTGCCACCCATTCTAAATGTCACATAAATGTTGGCATTGGGAGAATGCGGTATATTTTTATACACACACAACATTCACTGGTTGCCCCATTATAAAGATAAACAGTCTATCTAGAAAGAAATAAAGGAGGGCGTTACTCGTAGCTTTTTGGCAATCATAGTGGCAACACTTCAAGAATCAATAGAAATGTCATTGTTGCCAGCAAATAAAATTGTAGTTTCACATTAATCCAAGACCATATCTTTCTTGATGGACTGTACTGTAAGATGGTTGTAGTAGTAATAGTTGGTATATGGGAATATAAATAAAACAATGTTTTATTAAAAAATGGCATGTTTAATATCAAAAATATATCTTTACATATAAAAAAATGCATTTTAGTTAACAATTCCATATAATATAGAAGCAAATATTCCTAGAATAACAATAGTAAGTAGATTTGTTGCAAGCATGATACAAAATATAAACTAAAACATAGAAATGTGAATGTACACAATTGTTAAAACCAGTGCCGGATTTGCCAAAAGGCCGAGCAGGCCGGGGACTATGGGCGGCAGAGATTCAGAGAGCGCCGGCCGGCCACGTTTCACTTTTTGGTTTTCACGGAATTCTCTTGGATTTTTTTTACACCCTCAAATTTTATTAAAATCTCAGGGCCTGTTCCCGTGAAAAGTGTAAATCCGGCTCTGGTTAGAACATGAACAACATTAAAAACTAAAGGAAAGTAACAAGACAGCTCTCCATAGAGAAAGAGGGGGGGTACTATTTAGTATATGAGGACTCAACTACATAGCATACCAGTTCTACCGTATATCTACAAAGAGTTTTTTTCGGACTAATTGAGAACTATAATTTAGTTTGCTGGCAACAAAGACATTTTTACTGATATTCTGTTTCTGAAAAATATTGAAGAGTTGCCACTATGGTTGCCAAAAAGCTACAAGTACCAGCCTCATTGAAAACCACCTCTTTCTTGATGGACTGTAATTCTATGTATCTACCATCCACATAGTTTAGGATATTAATGTACGGAAGGTGGATAAAATAATTCATTGAGCAATCTCTACAATGTTACATGTAATAATATATAGATTCATAAATGGATTAAAAAAGGAAAAAAAAACTTTAGGTTTGCTTACACGAGGCAATTTCACGTCACAATGACGCAATATACTTGGTGTTGTCGTGACGTCATTGTGACGCGAAATTGTAGTGAAGCAATTTATTTCCTCGTGTAAGCGAACCATAAAAAACATTTGTATACTAGAAAAATAAATCTAACATATAAAAAAGTACAAAAGTTTCACTTAAAATAAAATTAAGATTTTTTTAGTACAATATGTACCTAACCTAACCTACCGCTAAACAATTGCAATGTGTTTGTGGGGGAACTGCCATTTGTTGATATTTTTATGAAATCATTTTACAATATGGAATCTAAAAAATCTAATGTTTATATTTAAAGTTGCATATCTACGTTTAATATTTTATGTGTAGGTATTAAACATTATTTTCAATCTGTTTACTAACAGAATTACACCTGGATAAAAACTTTGTGGACCATCATAATCATATAATACAGAGGGTCCCAATCTTTTTCGGTTTGCGGCTTCCTTCATACATCAAATTTTGTTTCAAAATTTTCGACTTTCTTTAAAATCTGGGATTCTTCTTCTAAAGAGGTAAATTCAGATGGAGCCTTGGCTCTAAATGCATCTTGAATCCATGTAAATTTGTCAATATTATATATTATACCAGCACGATAGTTGCTGTCTGGGGACTAGAACATATTGTGCAAAATATCATATTGATTATATTTTAATTATATTGTACATAGATATTTACGGTAAATAAAATTTATTATTATTATTAAAAAAAAAAAAAATATTATCCGCTTGAAAGTATTTTTCGAAATTTAGAAAATTGGAGATTCCTAAATTTTAAAAAATTCTCTGGATTTCGAAAAATAGATAGATAATATAATATTCACAAATTTACATGGATTCAAGACCCATTTAGAACCAAGGCTCCATCTGAATTTGCCGAATTGTTCAATTGAATATTTCGCAGCCTCCTTATGATGACGCCGCGGTGCACACTTTGGGAACAACTGATATAATACGTAAGCCCTCCCAATGTTAAGAAATCGTTGATTGTTGACTGCAACCAAAGTCTCAATGAACACCTGCAGTTTTGAATGCCACTTAATAGGTACATAACAGAAAAAATAATTATGGTAAACAAAGATAAATACTTCTTCTTCATTATTTCTTGAAACATTTTGTGTGAATCGCTTTTTATTTTAACAAATTACCTGAAAAAATACGCCTACTTATATATTATTTAAAATTCATTAACATTATCACAATTTGTTCAGATAATATCCATAAGAGTATACAGGTTGTTTCCGAGCACCTCTGCAAGAAAAGCAAAAGTTATATAATTGTGTATCATAATATTGTGATACTACTTTCTATTTTCAAACCAACCATGTGACCCTTTGCATTTTCAAGTACAAAAGAAAGTCGTGTGGGATGTCATTACAAAGATCTGCAAAGATTCAATCTTTGTGGGGTTTCAGAAAAGCAAAACACTGCTGTACCAATAAACTATGCCTATTGCAAAGGAGTTATTAAATAGTCATTAACCTTTGATTTTTTAAAGTAAAATTTCTTGAAAAGGTGCTCTGAAACACCCTGCACATTTCTAATTGACAAGGCAACATTACATGACATAATATGCTATCGCTAAAGTATTATCAAGAAAAGACTAATAAATTTTTAATATCACTTGTTTGTTTGAGCACTATACTACGTATTAAGGAAGAATATTGATTACCTAATTGTCTGCGAGGCTGTGCAATTACTACAGACAATATTACAGAGAAGGGACGAGGACTCCGCTCTGAGGAGGGCAACAAACTGGTCTGTGGAAGGACCAAGAAAGAGAGGACAGTCAAAGAAGTCCCTTGAGGAGACCATCAGAAGGGACATGGAACACCTGGAGCTTACTCCAGAAGACTGCTTCGATCGGAGCAGATGAAGAGAGAGGATCCGAGCCCCTGACCCCAAATAAATGGGATATGGTGCAGAGAAGAGCCATGGGGTTCACCGGTGACCTCATCTGGCTTACATTATTGCGCCATGGGGGTCACCGGCGACCTCACGCAAAAAATATCCTTTAAATGCTTTTTGGCGCCAATGGTCACGCTACTCATTTATTTCGCGTATGTAAGTGACCAGCGTGGCGCTCGAGAGTTATACTTTGCAGTGGGACACAGCTGCTCAGTAAATTTTGGACAATAGGTTCCAAACTTCAGGGAGTTCCGAACAATATTACCACAACGGTTAACATTCGTTTCGACATGGGGCTTTACTACAAACCAATCGTAACGATTGAAACTGGAGAAGAAGATTATTATGGCTTATATTTAATTTTATTATTACAATATAAAACTATCACTGGTTGCTCCTATTTTAAGAGCCCGCTATTAGCAAACTGAAAATGAAATTTCGATACGCGGCGCTAGTATCGTATTGTAATATTTTGCAAAATTGAAATCAGTTTGAATGAATGTATTTTCACAAGTTAGAGAGTTAAGGTGCAATCCCACTGAGGCAAGTTTTAAACATTAACACATGATACACATAATTTATAGTCTTTCCATTAAACGAAAATACAATGCGCAAAAAAACAAGTCGCATTGCCGCATATAAGTTAATTATTGGATCTGTGCGGTTTTAGCACGACAGGGACCGGAAGAATGAAAAATTAAATACATAAAGTAAATACATACAATTGTATGGTATGGCTGAGGTAAAAAAAGTAAATAAGGAATCTGCGTTATGTATTACATTGAGGGCGAATAACACAGTAAATAAGGTATGTGCGGAAGCTTTCACGGCCGGAGTCATCATATCTAAGTTATGTGTACTTTCCGGGCATGGAGGCCGTGGTCTAATGGTCGGGTCCCCAAGCGACCATTAGAACACGGCCTCCAAGCCCGGAAAGTAGGCAAAACTTAAGACAGTAAATAAGATTAGCACATCTACCAGGACATAAGGAAAATGGTTTGCATTTGACTTATAAGTTTTATTAACTTTTAAGTTTGTAAAAACATGACGCGCCAAACTAATATTTCCTGAATTGCACCGTTTTAGACGCATGGTTTACGCACGCAGCTTAGTGTTGAATCAGTGGAATTGCGCCTTTATAATTATTTAACTTATAGACATTGACTGAAAAAAGTGACAAGAGTAACTGAGCACACGCATAAACATTCTAGATTCACTTTTAGGTTATCGAATAAGATTTGAAAAATACAATGCACCTTGTGGTGAAGTTGTCTTATATTGCTATAGATTTTCGAATAAAACAAAATTCAAACGATTTCGTAGTTTAGAAAGAATACAATTGTTCCCACATTAACAATGATTTGGAATACATTGTTTAAACTACATAGGAATTTGTGATTAGAATTATCGATCCATTCCCCGAAAATTACAATAAGAAATATTGCTATACTGCGTTTACATGATAAGGATTTACTTTCTGGGTTCCCAACCTGTGGAAAATTATGCTAGTCCGTGTACACTCCTCTACCGCAACTCATTAGGTATCCTTCCACTCAGTATGCGAACTTGAGAATCTCATTCATCATCTTCTATCATATCAGTGTTACTCATATTATTTGCGTATTTATTTTGCCATTTACATACTTATCGTTATCACAACGAAGACTCGAAAATCGTCAAGAATTGATAACATTAATTCTAAGATTTTTTCATGTTTTACTACTTTATACTTTTTTACCATTGAAATCTTTTACACACATACAGTTGATGAGAGCTTACATAAATAAATATGAATATTGCGAATATATTGCTTCATGTAATTAATAGTGCCTACTGCGTCGAACTACTGGAACAGATATTTTTTTCTCTAGCATGTGACGAAGTATGACTGTGGCATGATAATGACATTAGACATTATTATTGTAACATGATTATGACAGATCCTGAAAACTAAATTTACACGTTATATTTTGTTAATAATCATTTGCCTTATGTACATTTGATAGATTTTACGATTAGGAAGAGATATACATCGGTTAAATTGGTGTTTATCTCTTAAATTCACAAAATATTCATGAAATGTCATCCGAAAAAAATGACAGCAAATTCCACGTCCGCACGCGTCGGCTATTAGTCGCCAACTAATCTGATTTTTATCATTATCATTTTGTGTTTATATTATCTTATGATAATTACAATATTTTGAAAATTTAAAATATCCAGCAAGATTAAAAACATTATGAACTACTCAGAAGTACATTAATTTGTTGGATAAAAATACAACATGAGAATGTTTTACGTCTTTAAAAAAAGCAAAATTTTCTGAAATTTTGATTAACTTATTTTCCAGAAAATCTTTAAAAAAAAATTACCAATCGCACTTTTCTTCTGTACGTTCTCGATAAAACAACCTAAGCTTTCGATATCTCGAAACAAAATGTAAAAAAAACGTGAGGATACATCTTCCTTAGAGCTCTAAACTCACCCCTTTTTTCAATATTCAAAAATACGCTCTTTTTAAAAACAACCCTGTTGCATTACCCGTAATGTTTTTTATTATTTTTTAATTGCATTCACATTCTAGAAGATCGAGCATTCATTTTCTTGGATCACAATGTTTCTAAAGTTCTTCAGTTTTGAATGGAAGGTTCCCAAAAACAACAGCAAAATCAGCGAAATCTCCAAAATGCTAATAAAGGGCCCTTAAAAGAGATTCAACTCTTTGAGAAAGTACGTACATTCTAAAATAACTAAATTAAAAGGCAGTTCATTTAGCTGTATTGTGTTATGCCTTACTATACATTAATTGTCTGTTAGAGGAGGCCTAAGTCCAGAAGTGGACGGCTACATTATTTTTATGAAGTTTGGGTTTAAGTTTAAGCAAATCAGTGTTTGTATTATCTAAAGATTTGAGATACTTAGGTATCTAAACTGTTTTTGAATGGTTGTTTTGGTTTTCACCGATGGTGCCTGAATTATGTGCCCAGGCACCATTCCACTTGTGATTTTTTTTAAAGGATACACAAACCCAAATAGTTTCTGCAAACTCCACAGTAAGGTAAAATCTTAAATCATGTAGTGGAGAATACATCGTCAGCGCCAGGATTTGAACAACGCGCCTCCCGTTGGGGAGACCGACGTTCCAAGAACTGCGCCAACCATGTACTCTACCTATTTTATGGAGTTACGGATAATAATAGTTAACAATAACCTGTTGAGTTTGAAGGACGATTTTGATCATCATTCTACAATAACATTTAAAATTCAACACTGCAGTTTTATCTTCTACTCTGATTGGTTCGTTCCAAACAAATGAATAAAACACATTGTGAAAATGAACCAATCAGAGAAGGAAACAAAACTGCCGTGTGGTATTTGTTGATAACTTCATGGCAAACGTATACACCTAACTCATTATTATCATGTGTCTGCGTGTTCTCGTATAGTTCAATGTGAGTGAGACATTAATGGATGGTCGAGCGACATAATAGGTCCAAATCTGTAACTAATTAAATGCGAGGGATATACCTAAATCATTTAGGTATTAACTGGATTTTTGTCTGCATCTCGCAGATGGCATACATTGAAATTTTCCTCAACGAAGGCGGGAGATATCAACATTCACATAAGTTTATTATGCGAACTCCCTTGGGGAGGGAGCAGGATGGACGTTCCGACGCTTACGAGTCGGCTTTGGCTGGCTTAAGTGATTACTTTATGCTCAGAGCAACGTTCACCCATTCCACCACATTAATTAAATGCATTTAAATACAGAAAGCTTCAATAACTTCAATAAAAATCAGTAACTTCTCTGATTTATGCTCTTTCTATTGATATACAAAACAGTAATTTTAAATGTTTTGCATATTGTTTGAAAGAGCACAAATAGCGCAGTAAAAGCGGAATACCGTTCTATGGGAGCTATGCAGAAGGTCCGGTAGTCTTAATTTTTTGGTACGTTATTAGTGCCGGTCTACAATTTTAAGTTCAAAATTGTGACCTTCTAGGGCTGCCACGCTCTAATTGGTACTGAAAAAACCCATATATTTTCTGCCATCCATTTCTATTTACAAAATAACTCCCAAACGGTTGGTTCTACAGAATCATTCTTATCAAATTTAATCTACATTAAATTTGCCATTGAATGGGCTCTAAACTGATTATGAGTCTTGAATAGTTAAACTGAGTTATAAGCTCTTAAAAAATCGTGTTTTTTTTAACAAATTATAATTTTACCAAGGTTTTGATTTAATTGAACTAAGCTAAGTTTGTCTCAAAAGATCCCAAATGACCTCTACTATCACCCCTCATCCATTTATCAGACACCCTATGTGAATTTAAGGTCTCACATCACATTAAACCGTACACATATTTCAACTTCTACACAACTACGAGAACATCTTCTTAATTTTCCGTCCGCTGTACGTCAGGGACTTGATTAGTCCCGCCGATGGAATGTTCTTCAAGGACTGCTTCACGCTGGACTGCCACACAATGGTGTGGAGGGCTCTCTGCAAGATCTCGGAACACTTCTTGTCCTTGGCCAAGCTCGTCATGGTATCCTCGGCTTCCTTTGCTCGTCCCGTCTTGTAATAGTGATGCTCCATCAGACGTTGAGGCTTCGCCGGCAACTGCGTTAAATGGTAGTGCGTAGCTTCGGGAGATATCTCCTGTTCGCACATCGGCGAATTCTCCGTGTGTTCATCCGGGAAATGCACCATACTCTTCAGTCCTTTAAGCGTCGGCGTATACAAATGTCTAAACCCTTTCAAATTTGCGTCGACGATATTCTTAACTTTTTTTTTATTCTCTCCGAATTTCATCCTAAAGTCCCCCGCGTAACTCAACCCGCTGATTGTGTAATAGAATTCGTATTCCGTGAACTTCTCCGGGAGCATCACGAGCGCTGCGTGCACGGCTGACGTGAGATTCGCTTGTAACGCAGTGTGAAGGTGGGGGTCCGTCTCGTACAGAATTACTTCGACAGGTTTGTGAAGCCTCCCAGAGATATACATGTAATCCCAGTCTAGAAGATCGGCGATCAGATTGTCCTTGGTGATGACTCCATACTTGATGAGAACTTTTTCTTCTTTCACAGGAACTAGGGTGTTGAAATAAACTTGCGCTCCGTACTTCTCTTGATAGTTTGACAGGAAATCGCCGCCTAAATATTTAAGGAAAGAATAGTGGGAAGGGTTCATCCTAGTGTTTTTGTAATGCCATTCCCTCGGATTGTCCACTGCGAATATTAAATCTATCATCTGATTCTTCTTGTCCACTCCCTTCTGTTGTTTCACAGCGGAACCATACGCGAACGAAAAACTGCAGCCGTCGGGAAATTTTGATAATATTCTACTATACACTGGAGCCACATTACGTGAATTTAATATGGCCTTAGCCGCTACAGCAGCCATCGTTACAAAGATGTGCGATGTTTTGACGATGAAATACCGAAGAAATACTTATTACAACTGGTGTTGAGCTGGTGTGACCTAACCTGAATGACACTGGACCTGCGACTGGCAACTGCTGTCTTGTGTGAATCTCTCCTGGTTCCTCTCCTCACAACGCCATCCTGTGATCTCGTGATGCGGTGCCGTTAATCCAAAGGGTATCTGCCACTATTCACGTAAACTAAACTCGGAAAATATAACAAATCGTATAAATATCGCGATTATAAAAAAACGCGACGTACATGACCGGCGGCAGGTAGACACATTACGAAAGTTGCCATGTGAAAAAAATACAGCTCGAAAGGATTTGTATAAAGCTACATCCACATTAGTAGAAAATTTGTTTATTACAAAAAAAAACCGTTTAAGGTTGTTGAAGGTTTTCACTTTTCACGGTGAACGCTTGACATTGTGTGGAGATTAACTTGAATCGGTAGGAGTGTCGAAACGTCGTTCAAGTTAATCTACATACGATTAGCCCGAAAACCAAGCAACAAGGTTGTGTTATTTTTCATCACTTAAATGTGTTTCCTACTTTTCATAATAAAAGACACATAATAATATTAATTGTGGTAGAGGTATAATGCTCACGCGATACTGCTGATCAGTGTTAAAACTGTTAAACAAATTGCTCTGGGGGGCATTTTTGTTCTCCGAAGGGGGGGGAGTAGTAGGGTTATTCCGGGGGAAGGGGGGGGGGGGCAAAGACAACAATTACTCATTATTAGTTGAAATTACATATATTATGATAAACATTTTCCTCCGGGGGGGTGCACTAGGGCCGGGGGGGGCAGCGCCTCTCCGGATGAGTACCCGAAAGAAACACGCAAACTAAACGGAGACATTCAGAATACTAACTGGCGAGTCTCACGAAAGAACTAACTAGACGAGGTATAAATCATGGTACGATCCAACCATTTTGTGAAAATATCGGGTGACTCCTATATTCTTATTCTTCTTCGCGCTCTTGAGACGGACGGCGCCTCTCAAAAGCATTATACAAAATATAGGTACATAATATATATGGTGCTCTTAAATATATCAAGTCCTTCCGACGTTGGAAATCACTCTGGCAATATTAGTGCTTACTCTGCTTATTATTCATCTTGCGCAACCCAGAACACCTCGTCGCTTCTCTACATGCGTAAGCTACTACAGTCTACACACTGACCTTCAATTTTGCCCAAAAGAGTATTAATAAGGTCTATTAATTACTAGATCGTTGGTTTTTCTAGTAGTTTTTACTGTTTGTAAGTGATTTACTTTTCCTATGGATTGTTATTAAACAAAACGCTTCAGAAGATTTTAACAGTGTATAGCTAGAGCTTAAGAATTGAAATACAAATTGGCTTATATGCAAGACGTATTAATCATTTTCATATATAACGGCCGCATCCAAACAATGAAATTATTCTTTTCTACAATAGATGTTTTCGGCCCAAATTACTAGCAAAGAAAATGTTTGCGTTACGAAGTTTATTTCACATCTGGCAAGTTTATGGTTCACCAATCAAAATGCTTTTAAGATTCAGTTCTTTAGAATGATTGGTTACGTAAATAAAATATGGCGTAAAAAAGCGAAGAGTTCACGGATTTTTTAAAAATTTATGAATTAGTAAATACCTGGGTGTGTTGTCAAGTTTTAAGAGACGTCAGTGAGCGGGTTAGAGAGTATATGTGTTCTGTGGTGAGCGGAAAAAATTGGAAAAGCGTGAAAGTGCGTCTTCTCGTCGCGGCGTAAATGTGATAAATTATACGAAATGCATTTAATAAAACGTATAAATGTGGTGTGATATGTGAGTAATGATTTCCTTGCGGAATATTCCTGTGTTTATTTTATCAAAGATCAATGACTCCCCAGCTGCGGGTGGGTGTTGTGATTCTCCGTCATAATATCGTAAGAATACTTCACGAAAGTATTCTCATCCCTTTCGTACTCCCTTTCTTCGCGAGGGGCTGCATGTATATCTGTCTCCATCTCACGTGAATCTCCCCGTAGGATAAAATTGACATAATTTCGTTGTGTAGTGATTCGTAATGAGGCAATTATGGTGAATTATCTGTGTAAATTGTTATTTAATTAATGCAAACAGTTATAACGAACAGGTTTTAGAATATTTCTAATAATCTTATTTGTTTTAATACATGTTTTAATCTCGAGAACCCGGAAGCAGTAAGTGCGCAATGTTATTATTAGTACTCCTTTACCATTCCGCCCTCCTACTTTGCTGTCATAAATATTACTCGTATGTAGTTTTATAAATATTTACATTAAAAATACACGAGTGTTTAAATAATTCGTGTATTGAAAAACACGTTTCGACCATTTATGAGTGTAGTGAACTTATATAATAAACAATTTCGTCGTTTCATAATGCACCATCTTCGTTTTATGGATTTCTTGCTCTTCCTGTGTGAGTGCATCTGTAATATTACGATTTAAAACGGTAAATTACACTCATTTATCCATCCTAGATCCATGCTATAGCAATATAGATCTTGTAGGTCCGTTAGAAATAGATTTAATGACCTGTAATCATAAGGTTTTCCTGCAGTTAGCTCTTTAGTCTATCAGGAACTGAAACCAATAAGTGCCAACACAGTCCTTCCTGGTACTAAATTTACTAACCTAACCTTTATTTATGGATTTATGTGACGCCGCATCCTTTGGAGAGTAGGCAGAGAGGACAGAATACCAGACTGCCCTATTCTTACATGCAATTCTTGCTTCAGTCGCATTCATGCAATTTGTCTTACACACTTGACAATTAATTTTACTCATCGAGCCAAACAGTTCTTGGACAACCACGTTTCCTTACACCTCTTCTTTCTCCCAGGTATATTTTCTTTTTTATCCTTTCATCATTCATCCTCTCTGCATGTCCTAACCATCTCAACTTGTTAACTTTCATTCTAGTCACAACATCCATCTTACAGTTGTTCATCTCTCTAATCACTTCATTTCTCGTTCTAGATATTTCTAAATGAGGTTATTAATAGAGAGATGAGTGACTGTAAGACGAATCTTCTAACTGGAATGAAAGTGAATAAGTTGAGATTGTTGGACATGCTGAGAGAATGAATGATGACAGGATGACTAAAAAGATATGTTTATGCTAACGAAGAGGTGTGGGGAAACACGGTAGTCCAAGAAATGCTCGGCTTAGCAATGTTGACCAGATTCTTAAGAATGCATGTGCTATGACAGCAAAATGAATTTTGTAGAGTGTGCATGACTTGTATAGGAACTACAATTTTGTTTGATGGCAACAATGATATTTCTATTAAAATTCTACAAGTGTTGCCACTAGACATGAGCGCCGCGCCGGCGCGCCGCCGCTGATCACGGTCGGCGCGCCGCCGCCGGCAAAACGCTCACGCCGGCGGCGTGGGAACCGTGTAACTAAAAGTATTTATCCTTTGTTTCTTGAGACAGAAATCGAAATAAGTACTTTACCAGGTAAAAAAAATTAAGTATTCAGCTGTGGCGACACTAGTATTCAGTAATTATATAAGATATCGAATAATAACTAATGCAGTTCCGTTCCAGACCCATTCCGTCGTCTGAATTACGTACATTAGGTTTTGCATAAAAAAAAATCGGGGAATTTTCTGTGTCTTATTTATTCGATACTAAAACAAGAAATAGGATGGGATGGGGGTATTAATAGTTTGGTTCTTCGTGGTGGAAATTAAATGAAAAACAAACGTTTTTTTATGTAAGTAACTTTATGTTTTTCTGATCGATTTTTAGAACACCAGTCGATTTTACCACGCTGAAATGTTTAAACCACGTGAATTTTGGCAGAATATCTGACCAAAATATGCGGGCTTTCGTCTTTTCGGTCAACCGTTCTCTCTTTTCAATAGTTTAACCTTTGATTATCGAAGTACCAAATCAAAATTATTTTTATTCCACTTGACTAGATTCGCTATACTTCATTTGTTTCAATACAACACTGTGAAAAGGATAATGACTCCTTTTCTCTTGACAAAACACGATACTCATTTGTTAATTTTTGACGTTTACGATGTTCAAAATGTCAAAATGTGAATATAATTAGATATTTTTACGTTAAAATCCAATTATTTCGCTCACCCAAGGCTGCATTTTAATAATAAAAAAAATACTGTCCCCTAACGTGGTTTCTCAGACTGTGATTACAGACTACTCTCAAATTGTAATTTATCTTTCCACCGGTGAGCATTACGTATTTTGGTTGATATCATTATTAATTTATGCACTTTTCAATGAAAAACACCACAATTTATGTTTATTCATTAAATATCCTTATTTTTACTCCTAAAATAACATCGCAAATAAGATAGTTTAATTAAATTACATAATTTTATTAAATTACCCTTCAACTACAAACAACAGTACATACAACACATATGTTTTTACAGCTTATGCTCAAGGAGTTTTGGATTTTGTGGAAGGTCGACCTCGTCATCGCAATTCAAGACTTTATTTCAGAGTTTCAATTTCACTCACCGTTTAGCTAACAGCCCAAATATTGCCAAATGATAAATCTGTTCGACTGCACCACTGCCCATAGTGAGGCTCATTCTGACGCGTTTGACTTTATGGCTTAGTTTATTTCGACCTGCTCTCCAGTACCATGAAAAAGCAATAATGAAATTTTCTCAAATGTTTCGTTCATTTGGTTTTCAAATATTTCGTTCATTTGGTTTTGCATAAAAAAATCGGGGAACTTTCTGTGTCTTACTTATTCGATTCAAAAACAAGAAATAGGATGGGATGGGGGCATTAATAATTTGGTTCTTCGTGGTGGAAATTAAATGAAAAACAAACGTTTTTTTTTATATAAGTAACTTTATGTTTTTTTTTATCGATTTTTCGGACACCGGTCGATTTTACCACGCTGAAATGTTTAAACCACGTGAATTTTGGCAGAATATCTGACCAAAATATGCGGGCTTTCGTCTTTTCGGTCAACCGTTCTCTCTTTTCAATAGTTTAACCTTTGATTATCGAAGTACCAAATCAAAATTATTTTTATTCCACTTGACTAGATTCGCTATACTTCATTTGTTTCAATACAACACTGTGAAAAGGATAATGACTCCTTTTCTCTTGACAAAAAACTATACTCATTTGTTAATTTTTGACGTTTACGATGTTCAAAATGTGAATATAATTAGATATTTTTACGTTAAAATCCAATTATTTCGCTCACCCAAGGCTGCATTTTAATAATAAAAAAAATACTGTCCCCTAACGTGGTTTCTCAGACTGTGATTACAGACTACTCTCAAATTGTAATTTATCTTTCCACCGGTAAGCATTATGTATTTTGGTTGATATCATTATGAATTTATGCACCTTTCGACGAAAAACGTCATATTTTATGTTTATTCATTAATTATCCTTATTTTTACTCCTAAAATAACATCGCAAATAAGATAGTTTAATTAAATTACATAATTTTATTAAATTACCCTTCAACTACAAACAACAGTACATACAACACATATGTTTTTACAGCTTATGCTCAAGGAGTTTTGGATTTTGTGGAAGGTCGACCTCGTCATTGCAATTCTATACTTTATTTCAGAGTTTCAATTTTACTCACCGTTTAGCTAACAGCCCAAATATTGCCAAATGATAAACCTGTTCGACTGCACTGCCCATAGTAAGGCTCATTCTGATGCGTTTGACTTTATTGCTTAGTTTATTTTAACATGCCCTCCAGTACCATGAAAAAGCAATAATGAAATTTTCCATTATTTTTCAAATATGAGCTTTTATTTTACTTTGTCATTGAAATAATCATAGTTTTCAAAATAAATAAATCGATTTTATCATTATCCTTTTCACATATACTTATTTAATCATTTAAAACAATAGTTTTATTTATTTATTTAAACTTAAAGAATAGTGCAAGAAAATCCAATGCTCCCCCCCCCCTCACTTTGTATCCACGCCGCCGGCGTGGCGCCGCCGCCGGCGATTTTAGACATGGGCGCCGCCGCCGGCTTTTTTGCAGCCGGCGCACATGTCTAGTTGCCACTATAGTTGCCAAAATACTACATTGTTACATGTAGCACCCTCATCGAAAACCATATCTTTCTTGACAGCATTTATTTAATTACAATAAAACTCAGCTCAATGTAACAGCGATTAGCAGTGGCGGATCCAGGATTCAATTTTGGGGGGGGCTGAATGTCGTCACATGGTAAACTGTCACTCATGGTTTTGGGGGGGCTTCAGCCCCTTAGCCCCTCCCCTGGATCCGCTAGTGGCAATTAGCCTTTGAGCTGAGCTGTGTACAGAAAAAGAGTATTCCAATAACAATATTCAAAACATATAGCTGTATTGGTTTAATAAAGCTAATTAAAATAGTTGTAAATATTTTCTAAATATCTTAAAAGATATGAATCTAAAAGTTCTCAGTATTGAGTCAACTTTTTTCATGTAGGAGTGTAACTTGAAGATTTTAGGTGAAGGCACTCTGGTGTTGGCTTACAACAATAATCTGATAAGTCCGTTTATTTTTTAATGTGTTAAAATAAATATTTGATGAACTAACTTGTCACCCTGGCTGTGTTTGATCTAACGTGTGTAAGACTTACTTTGTTGATTTGTACTCACACACAATATGTAGAGTTTGAAAAAATCTAGTGCTTGATCTTTGTTGTTTTTTAATCAGGGCATATTTTACATGCAAGTTATCTATAAAAAGTTGCCTACTGTTTATGAAAAGATCAAGTGTGTTATACATAGTATACTTTCGTTCAGTGCTTTTGATGCAAATATGTCACATGATACTATTCAATGTTCCTCAGCCTATTTTGTTGTAGCGTAGTACCAAATATACTAAAAAGAATGTAGCACACGCGAAAGTCATGCTTTTTTTGAGGATGTTTAAATTTCTGCAACTCAGTAATCAGTAGGTATTTCCTCCAGCAGTGAACGTGTTAAAGTGTAAGATTTTTTTGGCTGCGATCCCCTATTTCCTAAATTATTATTTTAGACTTGTGTGATTATGCAATTAAGTAGAGGAAATCTGTGAAGCATAGACAAATGATTGTCCATAGATGGCCATAGAGAAACTGCTTTAGCCAGCACCCTCCCACACAGACATCTATAGTGAAACTATCTTATATGTAATTCATTGTACTGTGCCATATAATATTTATACTATACAGGACTCCCACGCATATTCTTATAGATGGATGGATATCTCTTATACATGCTGATCTAATTAATCACATTTACTCATATCAGTTACTATACCATACCTTCATGCCGCATCCCTTGCAGGGTAGGCAGATATAACAGAATGCCAGACTTTCCTATGCGTACTCCAGAAGGGTGGATTTCTACAGAAGGGAAGCTGGGGCCATAGCTGGGGCTACTATTTCTTATGGGATTACGTCAGATTAGACACTATTATATCTATCATTTTTAACAAAAAGTAACTCGATGGGAATCATATTCTTAGGTAGCTTCGCGCGTGCTGTGCACACACTTCGGGCTTCCGTTACATTCATGAAATTCCTCATACACACTCTACTATTCCTTTTACTCAGAACATGTCCGTCCACGAGAGTCTGGTATGCATAGTCCAATGGTCCAGCCATGTGGTTCTTTTTTATTACATTTCATTTAAATCAACAGCTTCAAATGAAATAATAATACAAGACAACCCGAATATATATATATATATATATAAATAATATAGGTATGAGAAGTGAATCACCCTGTAGAATATAATATGCAGGTGATGTAGGTATCTGATATAAAAATGTATTATTAACTAATTGTATTATTGTGATTATACATGGTGTGTATTAATTATATTATATTCATCCTATACACTATACGTACAGTGGAGCCACAATTATCCACACTATTTCCTATTTTTATATATACGACCCCTGAATCATAACAGACATTAGTAGGTAGTGATTCATAAACTATTGAATCACTGAAACTAGGCGAGTTAGGCAGAAGTCAGAATTTAGTAGGTGTTCTGTCTAAGTAGAAGTTCATTTTGTGGCAGACATACATGTATCTATCGAGACACCGCCTCCTAGAGTAGGTACTCTAGCCGTTCTGTAACAGTTGGCAACATAGCATAATGATCAAACAGGACCACCACTCCTGTCAAATCTCCTAACAGAATATAGTCGTGGTCCATCATACTCGTTGTTAAGGGACTGTTATTCCATACATTTCCTTAGCGACGGTGATGGCACCCTCGCCTACAATGTTTTATGTATTAATCCTACATCATGGCTAGAGAAACAGAGAAATGTCAAGGTGGTGATTAAAATCTTGTCAAAAAGAAAAGTGTGCAGTGTCCTCTCTGTCTACTCCGTATGAGATGCAACATGTTGATAAATAAATAGATACCATATAAAATGTATTCTACTGTGTAGGTACATAGGTATGTAGTATTGTATTTAGTATTTAATAGAACAAGTTCATTAATTTCCACCCACGCACTGTGTGTACTATGCAGGCAGGTATACTATTATACTAACTTAGTATAGCCTCTCTCTATGTATCATATCATATTATATATGCATTACCAAATATTCAGATTATACTCAATCTAATATGGACATGTGTCTACACATTATCAGGGCCCAAGCAAGGCACTTTTTTGTACCTACCTATTTTCAAAATTAAGAAAAAATAGTAAACTCATACACACATGTCACAATAGACCTACTCTGGTCGCAGTGACGCAAGGGATATACGGTCCCCTGGCCTAACAAGGAAAAAATTTAAAAAACTCATACACATATTGTAGGCATATGCGGTGGCCGGTAGCCTGGTTGGTAACGCGCTCGACTGTTAATGCAGTGCGCGCGGGTTCAATTCCCGACTTACTCCACTTCACAACACAAGCTTCTAAGCTTTCTGTGTACAAAGATGTATTTGGGTTTATTTTGACAAACCCAGATTCAGAAAAAATATATTATAAGAACATGACGAATTAAAATCACATGAACGATACAGACTACATTTAAATTGTGGGTTGACAAAGTCCAACTATTGTCTTGTATTATTTAACACATTTTTTGGTAATATTTTTTCTTTCTTTATTATAGTTTTTTTGTGTATAATTTAATGTAACTAGGAAGTGAACTGAGAATAAAAACTAGATTCTAGAAATTAAAGATTTTTTCGTTTTCAAATTGTTTTGGTTTACAAGAAATAAAAAATAGGTAGGTTCTGTAGCGGGAAGCCGAGATTATAATTTTTATTGCATTACGTCAGATTAGACCCATTATTTCAATATCCTAAATCAAAAAGGTAACTCGATGGGAATCATATTCTTAGGACCCTTTGTCACTGGTAGGTACTTACCACCACATGTGTAAAGGATTCATTAGGAGAATTCATTTTTAAATTTCATAATAGTGGTTGATTTCTTGATGATGTTTTGCTTATTATTATTGTTATCGATAATTTATAGTTTAATTTATTCTAGTGGGTACTGAAGGAGGAAATGTTTTTGATGCATGTGTGTGGTTGATTTATAATTGTTATTTTTTGCTTATTATCTGCTTTTTATTTGTTTATTCTATTATAATTATTATCAATTATTTATTCTATTATAATTATTATCAATTATTTATTCTATTATAATTATTATCGTTTATTCATTTTAATCTATTGTTATTTTATATTATTATTTTTTGTACGTTTATGTTGGTGTTTTGATTTAGTGATTTGAAGGTGTGTGGAGTGGTATTATATGTGGCTTAGTGTTGTGGTTTGTTGGTTTCCCTAATACCAGCGTATGCTGTCTGGGGACCTTTTTTATGTTTTATGTTGTTTCTGATGCTGTTGCTGTGTTATTTATTGTTTATGTTATATTTTCTTTTCAATAAAACTCAATTTCAAATTTCATAATAATATAACAATCGTATTTGACTGCAACATCATTTTTAATTCAAATTATTCGCGTTGTTGAATCGTTTTGTGGGCACCTCTTTTACTTCAGCACCTGTGTGCCTGGCACATTTTGCACACACTACTCACCGGCCCTGTATATTATACTTAATTATATTGTAGGTATCATACATACAGATTTACAGTTATCATTGTTTTACGGTTCATTTGGGATCTATTCTTCAATTCTATTTTTTCAACATTTTTTCCACACATTCTTAAAGCCAGGCGATCTAGAGGTGACCTTATCCAGACCAAGTGCCCTAGATGATAAATAATTTGAGCTCATTCAATTAAAGCTATGTACGTACAGATGACATGAGATATTACGACATCTTACTGGTGTAGTATGCAAATATAATTGTAATAATTATTACAGCGTCTAACAAGCAAGAAGTCCTAACAATTACTATATGTTGCAATCATAATTATAGTATATAATACATAGGTCTGCTTGATTGAATGAAATAGTGGATTGTCGGATACAACTTAAGTCGTGATGGACACCTGCAGTCATCTACGATATCATAAACTGCAGGCAATGATCGTGGGATGTTTGTTTGTCCTATATGCTGTCATTCGGCTTCGGCGCCCTGAATTGTTCTCAGCCAATACTGACAGAATCGTCTTGAAACTGAAGACAGTGATAGATGAAAGTATGGACTACAGATTGACTGTTTTAGAATTACAATATTTGGAAATTCCTTGAATAAAAAATATCCCGAAAGTACCCCTGAAATTTACGGGATCTGAGGATTTTCCGTTCAGTTTTTCAGATATAAAAGTATAATTTAGCCAAAATACTAGTAATTATAATCTTAACAAATTGGCTGTTTTAGATTTTTTAATTTGTTCCCAGGCTCTTCTTGGAGAGGTAAAATTCACATTGTCGCTTACGTTATTCTTATTTCGCGCTACCATTCTCATACAAAATTTGAAAAACTTTTAGCGAAAATAGAACGATTTTTACTCAGTGCATAATATAAGCCCATAATCATGTAGGTAAAAAAAATTACGATTAGGTATGTAGGTAGTTATTTAAATTATTTCTTGATCCAGTTAGTGCTAATGGCTTGGGGTCTCCTAGTACATTAATGAAGTAAGTAATTGTTGAGTGTATGTAGTGTAAGTGTAACTCGTGATGTTAGCATAGAAGTGGATGATAAGGAGGTAGGTAGAAGATAAGGCAAGGAGGGATAGAAAGCCAATAGTGTTGTACCCAGTTACTTATTAATACAATACAGGATACACCGCTTATTGTGGTCACTATAGCTGGCCAACAATTGCATTGGGAAAAGTACTCGGCTAACACTACAGATATCATCCTAAGACTTGAATAGTTGTAAGATATGTTTTCTCTATTCTTCTCGGGTGTACCGTGTGTAGGTTGTCGATGTTGTAGAGCTTTCGGCCCACTTGCTGAGGCCATCTTCAGGACTAATGTAGTCACTAGTCACTACTACATTAGTCCTGAAGATGGCCTCAGCAAGTAGGCTGAAAGCTCGACAACATCGATAATCAAAACACGGTACACCCGAGAAGAATGGAGAAGAGATTAACAAGGACCGTGGTGAAAATATACAAAGCTAAAATCAAATATGTCGCTTACGTTATTCTTATTTTGCGTTTACACCCTCGCACAAAATTTGAAAAAGTTGTAGTGATAATAGAGCGAATTTTGTTACAAATCATCCTTTATCCGACTTGGTCACAATTATTGGTATCCACTGTAGTAGGAATATCTTATCAACGTTTGTCTGTAAATAAAAAAAGTGTATTATTTGACCAACATTATAAGAATTGTAAAAATGTTATCTGAGTACACAGTTATCATAATCATGTTTCTATGTACCTCTCACATCCCTTGCGGGGTAGTCAGAGAGTACAGAATGCAAGACTGCCATATCGTCTACACACAGTCCTGTCTTTTGTCACATTCATGCAATTAAAATTATTTATTTATATTTCATACACATTGTACATCACATATTCTTACATAAAATTACAAAAAAAAATACAGTTACGTAGATTGTCAAAATTTAAAAGTATTGTTTCTTAAATAATCAGTCGCTGATTCATTGAATTTGAAGAAATCTGCCGGGTTTCCTCCATACAATGTGAGACTGCATTCCGACACAACATGACTCTTGTAGGTAATTTAAATAATCTTATAGGCTTTCGCAGCGTGATGAATCCATATCTTCGTTGTTGGTTCTTCACGTTTCTTTACTGCGTGTAGAGTTGTTGAATAATCAAACTTTCTTCAGAGAAATTCATCCTGAAGATGGCAGTAGTACCGCTGCCGAAAGCTCGATTATTCATCCAGTCTACACGCAGTAAGGAAACCCGAAGAATCAATAACGAAGATATGGATTCGTACAATTTGTCTGAATTCAAATCGATCGAAAAATGCATCCATTCTTGAAGATCTGGTCGACATGATCGGTCCAGGTCAGTCTCAGATGTTCGCCCTTCCTCACACCTATTCTTGCGTCATTCCTTAATGTCGTCGTAACGATACACAGTAAAAGAGCATCTAGACTATATGAGATAAAACACTAAGCTTTATTCATTTGAATGTCATCTGGCATTCTTAAAACATGTGTCATTACTTAATGTCATTGTAAAGGTACACAGTGAAAGAGGATCTAGACCCTACGAGATAAAATGCTACCCTTTTTTCATTTGAATGTAATCTGACATTCTCAAAACATCCCCAAGCCAACGATTGTCTCTCAAAACGCATTGCACTTTTGTTACGAAACTTGATGAAAGCTAGTTAAACATATTGCCCTTGAATTTCTATTTATTCATTTGAGTATAATATTACACTAGCCGGCATAACAGCTCATCGCCTTTTTGCCGGCCAGTGTGCGGTTATAATGGGAATATGATGAGAGTAGAATATGCGCAACAACACCCACCCACAGCGTAATTTATAAAAAAACAATACTTTATAAATATTAAAATTAGAGTACATGGTTAGCGCAGTTGGTTGAGGCGGCAGTCTCTCAAGCGGGAGGTGCCAGGTTCAAACCCCGGCCCTGGAGATGTATTCCACACTTTGCGATACAGGCTTTTAGCCTAGTGCAAGGTGTGCAGGAAAGTATTTGGGTTTGTGTATGCAAGCCCAGATCGCTTTAAAAAAAAGTATTTTTTTTAGTTAAAATTGTATATTTTTTTTATAGGAACAAGTTCAAGCAATAATAAATATTTATTAAATAAAAGCAATACATGTGTTACACTAAAGAATAAATAAATAAATATATTTTGCAACAAAGTTTAGTGCCAAAATTTCCAAGTATTTAAATTGGTGTGGGGGTTTGTATCGTGTGTGATAAGATATAGTTAGTGAGAGAATGGTGGGAGCCGTGATGGGAGAGTACAGAGGCAGCGTGTGGTGACCCAATGTGGCGGCCGCTCGCAGTCTGGACATGGACTCGAGTCTGCCGCTCGGGGCTGCCAGCTCCACGGGACATCTGTCTACCACAGGAGTGAGCGTAGGTTTCGCACAGACAGGTAACAAAACTTTTTAATTAGGTTATTTTTTTTTTACAAATTTATTTTTTAAGATTTTTTTTTAAATCACAATTTATGTTTTGTGAGACCATCGGAATTTTCTGCATGTCATAGTTGAATTAACAAGTAGTTATATCTCAACAGATACACAGCAAAGGATGGACCTTCCATCAGGCTTATGACTAATCATCGGCTGGCTTAATGTGACCACTTTATACTTAATTAACATTCACCAATTCCAGTCCATCCGTCATCGCGGCCGGGAATCGAACCCTGCATCAAACCCGAATCTGCGGTAGAATACTGGCTTGGTAGGATGGAGGTCTTGGTTCGATTCCCGGCCGCGGTAGATGGATGGACAGGAATTGGTGAATGTTGTCATGCTCTTTTAAGTACTTACTTTCCGTGTCGGGATGCCTCAAACAAGAACCTCCAATAGTTGGCCACATGTACAGCCCTGTCACTTGCATTTTTGAGAACTTCTTTTGCGCATGTCTCCCCGATTTTTAAGTGATTCACATATTGGAGATCTCTTCATCGTCATCATTGGCACTACGGCCAATTGTGGGCCCTGGCCTTCTCCAGCCGTCGTCGCCATTTTCCCTTGGCCTGGGCTGTGCTCCTTCAGTCCCTGATGCCGACCACTTCCTATTTTAATGTGCTGATCAGAGATCTCTTAATTGTTTACAAATCAATATCTCTAAAGTTTGATTTTGTTGTTTTGCAGGAAGAATGCACCACTCCCTGAGCACGCCAGCCGGTGTGGACTGTGGAGCTGGTGGGGGCGGCAGTCTGTTCCGTACTCCCCCCGCGACCCCCAAGAAGGGAGGCAAGATGTTGGCCGTCAGGGTGCAGATGTTGGATGACTCCATTACCATGTTTCAAGTACAGGTAGGACTATACTATTTTACATTCTACTACAGATTTTTTGAGAGGACATTCTATGAAGCTCACCCTCAGTAATCCAATACAGAATTTCATGTGCAATAGAGTAGTGAATATGTGGAACCGTTTACCCAAAAATGTGATACAAGCACCATCAGTGAACGTTTTTAAAAACAGATTAGATGACTTTCTCAGAATAATGGATGGCACAGGTATTGATTTGAGCCCATCAGCCTAGGCTGCTTACTCAAAAGTTAATAATAATAATTCATGTTAAATGAGTGATTCTTTCACTGTATAGTAACTGATGAATGTATGTTTTATTTGATGCATAGTGCAATGCATTAGCGCATGCACAGACTAACTGATGCACGGTAGGCAAAGCCAATCGGTGCCATTCATCTACCACCTTCTGGAATGCTTTAAATTTAAAATACGAAAAGTACCCAGACTCAGCTAATACTAAAGATATCATCCTAAGACTTAACACATGGATAAATGTAAGATATGCTGCAAGTCACTCTAGTGGGGAGAAATATGATAGCTGTAAATTTCCTTGATAAAAAATAATTCCAAAGTTACCTCTGAAATTAACTGAAACTTGAGATTATTCCCATAGTTTGTTAGATGTAATGCTGTAATTTGGTTGATAAAATGTTTAAGGTAAGACGCAGTGACTCTAGTGGATATTTTTTAAATATTTGATCCCCTTTTTATACAGTAAGTTGAAATCAACATTGTTGCTTCTATTATTCGTATTTCGCACTTACACCCTTGTACAAAATTTTAAAAAGTTGATGTGATAATAGAACTAATTTTAATCAGAGCATATCGCCCCTTAACAGTGAAGTTATTGAAATGCATTTTAAACTATCAATAGAGAATTGATTAACTTTGATGAATATATTTTTTCAATTAACTATAACATCCAATCATTTATCCTCCATTCAATATTGTGGGATCAACTCTGATCTACATGGATTATTATTTTATCTAGGTCAGCCACTCTAAAACTCCTATCAAATTGAGAGAATAGTAAATGCATATTTGTCCCACTGTTTGAACACCATTGTGTTGTGTATGTCATTTCTAGATTAGATTTGTTAATCTATTATAATTGTAAAGAGAGAATTTCAACTCATTTCCAGATCAGCTAGAGCTCTGAAACTTTCACCAATTGTGTAAACCATATGACATTACGATTCTGTACCACATTTGATCAACATTTTCCAGAGACAAAAAATATTTAGTAAAGCGTATGAAAGGATCCAAGGGTCATGTGTGATATCATATGAAAGGGCGTTGGAAAAAAAAATTAGATTGAAAGCCAGATTTCGGCTACCGTGCGATCGAGAGGATTCAGTCACCGCATACCGCCGCGTTTGGTGTCTCATGAAAGTGCTTCATGAGCAGAACTCGCATTGTGTAGCATTATTTTGGTTGACTGTAAGATATTGCTTTTGCAATAAGTTCGCCTTTTGGCACACTGCATTGTCTTGTTTTTGTTGTTATATATATTTACTGACCAATAAAGATTTATTTATTTCATAAAATTCACTTACATATATTGTGTTAGAAGTAAGAAGACAGTGATGCGGAGAGAGGAGGGCACTGTTTAGTATAAGGGGACTTAACGCATCTACATTCTACACAGATTAAAACACAATCGCATTGATGGTGGATGAAATAATTTGATTTGCACATTCAGCAAAGAATATATTATTATACGATATAGGTTCCTAACTTTATGGATAATAATTAAAATAGGGTCCTATATATCTACATACATAATGTCCCTATAACAACCTGTAATACAGAGTTTGTTCCAGTGTACTGTAGTGAGATATAAGTTTGTAATTGGTAGTGAATTCTTAACAAGTTAATTACAAGTTGGCAGTACTGCTAACTAATACTGAATACAAGACCAGAATATCAAATCTACTGATGGAACAGTAGAGAGGGAATGTTTTAATATGCATTATAATATCAGAAGGAACTTCGCAAGTAATTACAATATATAAAAGAGTTTCTTTATCAAAGTGGGGAAGCGGGACCGATTCTAAGTATTTCACACAACAATCTGATGAAAATTATTTTTGGTTTACAAATTATTCCTGTAAAGCGTTGAAATTTTCTACATTCCGTAGTATATACAATGCAGTATTCCTAAAAAAGATGGCAGGTGTGTAAAAACTACCACCTCTTCCTGCAACAGTGTGAATGGCAACAATACATGGGTACTTAATGTATACGGGATTCGACAACACAGCCGTTGCTCCTATGCGAGACGAAGGTCTGGGTTCGAATCCCAGCCGGGGTGAACTGAAATGGCGAATGTTTCTCGAGTGTAAAGTGATCACTTAAGCCAGCCGAGGTCGGTCGTAAGCCCGACAATGTTCACCCTTAATTCTTCTACACTGTTGTAGGAATACTGCATTCATCATATATAATTTCTATGTATAATCGTATTGTAATGATTATTTTTATTCATTGACTTGTAATACATCTACCATATGATGTATTATGTAACACTTTTTACATTGTATTATCTAATACATATTATTTTACATATTTATTAGGTGAGATATTGTTTTGTTTTTACCACATACAATGTTCAATTGTTTTTATCCACATTTTATACGACGTGTTTTTGTTATTTTTGTTGACCTTGTGTTAATGTTTTTGTCACAGATTTTTTTACATATTACATACTAAGTTGTTATTTCATGTTACATAATACATCGAAAATACATTAGGTATTATAATTTTTTATTCATTACTACAATCGGAATGTATTCAACAATTCAAATAGGTAATTAGTTGCTCTTTCGCTGTATGCTGTTCCCATGACAATCAGAGGTTTAGGAATGATGTGGAATGAACCTCGTGATCTCCATGCCGCCCCTCAAAGAACATTAATGCTAGGTTTCAACAACTTCTTAGGTGAGGAAATGCAGACATAGGAGCCACTAATCATTATGTGATTGTGGTGCACAGAGGCAGACCATGAGCCATGTTGTGTCGGAGTGCAGTGTCACAGCGTATGGAGGGAACCCGAAAGATTCCCCGCTATTTCTCACCTAAGAAGTTGGTGAAATACAGCATAAATGTATTGTACTGTCATGTCGTCTGTATTCTTTTACATACTGTTATTGTGAATGCTTTTGGGATTGATTTATACAGGTTGAACCTTATTGGGAAATTGTGTGCATGAAGGAAAAAATATATGCATATCATGAGTGTACTACATATGAGTTAGGTTAGGTTAGGTCGGGTTATGAGTGCAGTATGTTACGTAGGAGTATATAGTAATATGGGAGATCCTCTGATAGTATGTAGTTAGTTAGCACAAGGCCAATTCACTTAGGAAGCTATCATCTTCATCTCATACAATAATACCTAGTATCTATTATTGTACTAATACCTACAATTAATTGTAACTTCTTAGAAAGGGTCATTTTATGCAATGCTCCTATTATCTCTTATCCTATTAGTTGAAATAGAAAGGTAATGCTGCTTAGCATAAAAAACGTGCAAATAGAGAATTTTTTTTTAGAAACTGATGGATTTGCATACTAATTTTAGAAAATGTATGGTATAATGAGAAAATGTGTGGTAGTATTGTGATTTTTTTGTGAGATTTTATCATTTAGTAGAAAATAATATTACCTTTTCCAATCTCTAGAGGAGGGGGTAAATGATAACATTTATTCACTAGGGCGAGCTTATCGCAGCGCTGCGATCACATCAATGAGTGACCTATTGTAATCTGTATATATGTATGTTTTTCGTGTAATAAAAATTTATTTATTTATTTATCGTGAAAGGATATACAGACAGCAAACATATTTTACAAGAATTTATCTATGAACGTTGTATAGTTTTACAGTTTAGTATTAAGCGTATATAATTGGTATTCACAATGTGTAATACGCCTCAGACTTGATAGTTACATTGCTGTGTTGTTATTATTATTGTTTAAGTGTAGTAGAGATATGAGTGTGTACTGTTGACTTACAAGCCTTGCATATCTTCATATCATATCAAGTATTGTACACTGTACAGCTACATATGTAGGTCTATAGTATATTGTCTAGCAACTCATAGCAAAACACTTTACCAATTGATTTCATTAATCGTTTGTAAACATTCTTTAACACTCTTACCATTTGCAATATTATTACACTCTTTTTTATATGTTTTCCAGTGTCCTCTAAGTTAGGTTTTACAAGTTAAGAATCTGAAGAATGGAGGAGATTTATTTCCCTCATAAACACTATTTCCCACATGTCCTCCATTAGAATTGTACGGAACATTGTTAATTTACCACATTTTTTCATACTAGATTGTGACCCCCTTTCTTTATTACTGAAATAGCAGCATCAGAACTTCTCTTTAATTCTGAATGTTATTCATATTTTCTCTAGTTGCAGTAACATAGCTTTTTTTTCTACAGTAAGTAGATAATTTCTGACCGTTTACTCATTTTTTTTTTTAAAGACCAGACTAAAAATCTATATTGTAAAGTGTGGAATACATTGTCAATGCTGGGATTAGAACCCGGAACCTCCTGCTTGGGAAACTAACACTACAACCCATTGTACCAGCCAATTCAACATGCTCGATACCCTGCAAAATCTAGTAGCTATTTAGAATAAAATTTGTATATGGTATACTGAAATATTTGTTTTTATGATTGTTTCAGGCTAAGGCTCTGGGCAGGGTGCTGTTTGATCAGGTGTGCCGGCAGCTACACCTGCTAGAGGCTGATTACTTTGGGCTGGAGTACCAGGAACTAGGGGGGACTAAGGTATGAATTAATTAATATCTATCCCTCTATTCCGTACTTGCGGTCCGATGATAGAGAAATTTATTATATGGAGACCCAACATCAGCAAGGTCGTCGTGATTTTTTTGTACGTTGTACATATAGAGCGATAGGGTATTGAAGAATCCAATTTTTCACAACTCATTTTAGCCCTAAAATTCTCATAACCAATCTTATAGAAAATGTATATACTTATTATGCTATCTTATGCTCAAAACATTGGAGTTGAAAACGAAAGTATGGAAGACGAAATAGTTTTTTTTGTGATTTTCCATACATTTTTTGATTTCACTGCAGCTTTCAATGCTGCATTATCTGAATGAAGATTCCTCTCGTCTCTGTTGTGTAGAAAAAAAGTGTAATTCTTTAATTTTGTTGGCAGTACTGGTTGGACCTGGAGAAGCCCGTGTGTCGGCAGGTGGGCCTCTCCCTGGTGGACCCCCTGCTGAGGTTCTGCGTGAAGTTCTACACGCCCGACCCCTCACAGCTGGAGGAGGAGTTCACCCGCTACCTCTTCTGCCTGCAGATCAAGAGGGACCTGGCACACGGGTGTATACAGTGCAACGAGAACACCTCCGCGCTCATGGCTAGCTACATTGTGCAAGGTGAATAGTATATTAGGTCTAATTCTGTAACTTTTCCAACTAAACACTGTTTTATAAATTTATTTTACTATGAAGTAATTGAAAAAAAAAATGTCTTATTGTACGCACGTAATTATGTAGTTGTAGAATTACCCCCGTGTATGACTAGTTGATACCTGTGGAAATTCATGGAGGTTTAATTTTTTTTATTAGATAAACCCTTCGAAAATAAGTGAAATGTAATGACTACATTGTATAATTTTGGTTTTATTAGTAATAGAACTTCGAGATAAGTTTTCACTATCTGTAACACTTGACAGGATTGCTTGGTTTTCGGGCGAACTGTATGTAGATTAACTTTTGATCGACGTTTTGACAATCCTGTTGAAGGCACCAAAAAAAACACCAGCAGGAGTGTCGAAACCTCAGACAAACATAAGGTAGACCGGACAACAGGTGTGCAGAGTTTCCTACACTTTTTGGCAGAAAAGTGGTAGATACTCACAGAACACATAGAAAGTGGTAAAGACTGAACTATGACATTCCCCTCCCACTGCCCCGCTCTTCCTCTCATGTGCTGGGACAAGGGATGATCTGAAACCAACTAGTGAAACTTATGATTGTCTCTTTTTCATAGAGTATTTTTAGGAGCAGTCAAAGGGCGATAGCACGAGTCTACTCACGCAGGGCTCAACCGTGTCATCTCTATACTATGTTACTCTGAGGTCGAAACATCAATCGAAAGTCATTCTACACACAGTTCGCTCAAAAACAAATTGGGATTAACTGAAAGAAATCGCAGCTTTGCAATAAGTTTTCCTTAGTTAACTTTATGATTTATATTATGCCTAATTTTGGTTTACCTTTTCTGCAGCTGAATGTGGAGATTTCTCCCCCGAGGACTATCCCGACCACACTTACTTGAGTAGCTACAAGTTCTTCCCACACCAGGACGCAGATTTAGAACGAAGGATCATGGAGAATCACAAGAAACACGTGTAAGTATTATGACAATTATTATCTGTCACACCTTATCCTTTGTAGGGTAGCCAGAGAAGACAGAACGCCACAAGCTTGCATTCTTACGTACATCTCTCGCTTCCATATTATTTGCTGTTGCAAATCTTGCATCAACTCCTCAGCAGATGGCGTTAGCATCTGAAACATTGGGTCAATGTGAAATAAGTTCCAGCAGTAGCATATATACAACTTTCAGAAATTACACAATTGACAGCAGGATGTGGCGGAATGGGCGAACGTTGCCCTGGGCATAAAGTGATCACTTAAGCCAGCCAAAGCCGACTCATAACTGTCGGAGCATCCGTCCTACTTCCTCCCCAAGGGAGAATGTGATTACTATTTTATTGTTGATTTTTATTTGTTTTGTTGTTTCAGAGGCCAGAGCCCGGCTGAAGCTGATCTCAATCTCCTGGAGACAGCCAGAAGATGTGAACTTTATGGTAATTCATTGTGAAGTACTAATTGTATCATGTGTCTAGTAATTGGAACTCTAAGGGAGTCTTAAAAAATCATTGGAAATGTAGGGGAATAGTTTAAAATCATTGGAAGTATAAAGGTTCACAATAATGGGAAATGTAAGGGCGTTTTGCATAAGCTCATTAGAAATAAAGGGCTGTCGTACAAAACAAACCGACTTCCTCCACTTCACGACACAAGCTTGTCCTGTTTACTGTAAAGTGGACAAAGATGTATTTTGGGTTTATTTCGGTAAACCTAGAAAAAAAATGTTTGTAAGGACATATTTGTGTAGAATCATTGGAAATTTGTAAGGACATTAGCAATAAACTGTTAAAAATATAAAAGCATTCTCAAGATGTTATGTGTTTTTTCCAGGAATGAAGATGCACCCGGCCAAGGACCACGAGGGCGTCCCACTGAACATAGCCGTGGCGCACATGGGCATTGTAGTCTTCCAACACCTCACCAAGATCAACACATTCAGTTGGGCCAAGATACGAAAGATCTCCTTCAAACGAAAACGATTCCTTATTAAGCTGCATCCTGAGGGATATGTAAGATGATTTGTACTATTTTTTTATTAAATACCCCAATATTCAGCCACCTACACTCTTTGTTATCCTATCGCCACTCATTCTTTTAGTATGTCGAAGCCATCTTACGTTATTTACATTCGTTCTCGCCACAATACTTCTCCTAGAACCACCAGTACATGGTAATATGGTTAATGAGTGTGGTAACATAGTTAATGAGTGTGGTAACATAGTTAATGAGAGTGGTAACATAGTTAATGAGTGTGGTAACATAGTTAATGAGACTGATAACATAGTTAATGAGTGTGGTAACATAGTTAATGAGACTTATGACATAGTTAATGAGTGTGGTAACATAGTTAATGAGTGTGGTAACATAGTTAATGAGTGTGGTAACATAGTTAATGAGACTGATAACATAGTTAATGAGTGTGGTAACATAGTTAATGAGACTTATGACATAGTTAATGAGTGTGGTAACATAGTTAATGAGTGTGGTAACATAGTTAATGAGAGTGGTAACATAGTTAATGAGTGTGGTAACATAGTTATTGAGACTGATAACATAGTTAGTGATAGTGGTAACGCAGTTAGTAATACTGTGACCTTCAGGTTGAGTACGACAGATTGCTATTCCCTGCATTTAGCTGTCCCAGCAATTTCATGTCAAAAGGTACGCATGGTGGAATTCGGGCTGCACCGAATGTAGTATTGACTAGCTGTGGCCTCTCAGAGAGCAGACTGCTTCATTATTTCCATAAAACACTGTTATAGAGAATTGTGTCTTTTGTTTCCACAGGGCTATTACAAGGATTTAGTAGAATTCTTCTTCGAAGGCAGAAACGAATGTAAAAACTTCTGGAAGAAGTGCGTGGAGAACCACGGCTTCTTCAGATGTTCAGCCGTGAAGAAGGTGCCGAGACAACGAACAAGAGTGCTATCCAGAGGGTCTTCCTTCAGGTAATAGTCGCTGTATTCTAAGCACCATCAAAAACCTTCGACTAATTCTAAGCAAATTGACAAACATTGTATCTAAATAGGTGTTGTTGCCTCTCATATATTGCAGATTGGTGTATTGCACTGAAACCAAGTGACTTGTTATATGAAATATTTATATGGGTTATGGCTGCTTTTGTTGCCATGTTAATATCTTACAATGTGTAGTTTTACAATAGGAACATGCACCACATTCTTACACTCAATTTATGCAAAATCTATTTTCTTTTTCTTGTGCAGATATAGCGGAAGAACCCAGAAGCAAATGGTAGAATTTGTTCGAGAGAATTACGTGAAACGACAAACATTCCAGAGGTGAGTTTTTACATATTTCATTTCTCCTCTCTTCTTCAATTGTTTTCCTTTATTTGCACTCATTTGTTCATTCCTTACTTTGTTTTGTTTTCTTTAGTAAAGTCACATTTTTCTTGTTTAGTGAAATGTTGCTGTTTGTAATTATTATAGATTTTTTTTAAAGAAAATTACAAAAATTTACAAAACATACTATTTGAACATCTATTGCATCATAAACATCATAAACATCTATTGAGAATAGTTACGCAGTTAATGAGAGTGGTAACACAGTTAATGAAAGTCGTAACATAGTTAATGAGTGGTAACATAGTTAAAGAGAGTGGTAACACAGTTAATGAAAGTGGTAATGCAGTTAATGAAAGTAGTAACATAGTTAAAGAGAGTGGTAACACGGTTAATTAGAGTGGTAACATGCTTAAGGACAGTGGTTACGCAATTAATGTGAGTGGTAACATAGTTAATGACAGTGGTAATGCGGATAATGACGGTGGTAACATAGTTAATGACAGTGGTAACGCAGTTAATGAGAGTGATAGCTTGGTTCATGACAATGGTAATGCATTCGATGAGAGTGGTAACATAGTTAATGAAAGTGGTAATGGAGTTAATGATAGTGGTAACACAAATAGATTTCAAACCCTATCACGACACCACTTCCAGCAGATATAAATATATTAAATTTATGAAATATAAAAAAAAAAATATGTAGTCATTTACTTGCAATGTTGCCATAGTTGCCTTTTAGACGTTAGTTATTTTAATACAGTTCTAGATTTTTTTATTAATATGTTACATTTTTTTTTGGCTTGCTTACTATTAATTTTTCCAATTAAATTAAATCGAGATGTGGTCGCACCCGGTTGCTGATCGGAGCCATTTTGTACTTTACTAAACGGAACAATGAGATGTTGACCTCAAGAACAGACATGTTTTGAGTAAAACTAATCATGGAATGAAGAAAAGACTGTAAGGTGTGCTACTCGATCCTCTTTGCATATCCTGGGAGAGATGCTCCTAACATTTTGATCACCAAACAAAATGAAATTAGCAACAAAGTGATTATTATACATCGGGAGATTGAATGCCCTAGGTACCTGGGACTAAGAGATGTGCAGGGACGTAGAGTGAACAAACATATTATACAATTTATTTACTTGTATAATACTACCTGCATAATGCACGCTGATACAAGTTACGTGGAATTTATTGTTTACACTTCACTTATTGTTTTATTCCCCTATAGATATTGATGGTTGTATAGAATTCAGATAAAGATGGAAACCCCCGTAATTTAAGTTCGAAGAAAAATAAAACTTTTGGTCACTAGCCGTCTATGGAATTAGAGCAGTGGTTCCCAAACTTTTAATTTCGCGTACCACACACGAAATTATAAATCAGTAGCGTACCACTGAACTGTAACCGTTAAAAAAACCTTCAAAATGGTAAAATAATAAAAACTGCAACAACTGTTTATGACTACATTATCATTTATTAATTATAGGAAAAAAATACAATATTCTTAGTGGGAAAAATGGTGCTGCATGTTCGAGACAAGATAGGAAATATCTGGCTTAAAAACGTTTTATCTAATTGTTTACAGTGTATGTCCTATGGCCATGGCTGCTTGCGTACCACCTTAATAATTGTCGCGTACCACTGGTGGTACGCGTACCATAGTTTGGGAATCACTGAATTAGAGGATTAGTAAGGTTTTATTGCACCTCTGCAGTAAAACGGCATTCGTTTTCCCGATGTATAACAATTATCTATCAAGACATTTGCTAATCATTTTGTTTGTCTGTTTTTGTACATAAATTTTATTGCGATATAGTTTTTCATACATGACTCATTGTTATTCATTTTTATTTTATTTATTTTTATTATTTATCTGTCACTGTTATTATATTATTGTTGTGTTATGTTTCTGGTGTGAAGAGAAATAATAAAATAGATAAAAAAAAATAATAAAGATACAAAAATGACAAGCGAAATAACATAGAGGACGGTTTTCATGTTTGATATTAGACTTACTATACATAAAAATAAAAAATTAATGGTATTTTATTTATATTTATATTGTTTTTTATTTATTTATTTTATTATTGTTATTTAAAATACTGTGTAGTTTTACGTTTTATATATTTTTCGGTATATTTTCTGTAGTAAAAATATGAAAATAAATCAATATTGGTGTTGTGTTTTTGTTTTTACGTATTTATATTTATTATATTTAAATGTGGAAAAAATAATAATAAAATTAAAAATTATAAAAATATCTATTCTGTGAATTACAGAGTATTTTGTGGTGCAAAGTATTAGATTATTCCAACTAATGTACAGTGTAAGTAAGATGTACCAAACTTTTAGCTGGTCAATGCTTGGTTTAAGTGATCACTTTTTATTTGAGAAATGTGTGGTGAATAACGTTTCTCGAGTAGAAAAAGTCGCTTATAACTGTTCGTTTGTCCATCTTAAGCTGTACATCACTTGATAATAGATAAACACAGTACGTAAATTTTAAAAAGTCGTATGAGTAGGGACTTTTTTTTGTATTATTTTTTATTGTTATTTATTTATTTATTCATTTGTTCATTCATACTCCATCATGAATGCTTTTTTTATTTGTTTTCCATATTGTCCACCCCACACCTTCCGTTCTGTTCAATGTGTCTGCATGTATGTTTAAAATTGTAATAAATACTTATATTTTTATAATTTTTTTGTCACAAATGCACACTTTTTGGTATTTTTTTTAACTATTATTGTTTATATTTTCACTACACTTTTTTTCGGTATATTTTTGGGTGTTTTCGATGTTGTAATCTTATATTTTCTTAAATAAAAATATTTTAGATATATTTTATTAATATATGTATAATATATAAAAAGTATAAAATGTAAAAAAAAACATATTTTTATTGGTAATGAAGTTGAGAATTTTTGAGTCAAAACTGGCCTTATTTGAAAAAAAAGTAAAAAAATAAAAATACAAAAAAATAATTATTTAAAATGGGCAAAGGGTACATTAAAATAATAAAAATAAAAACTTTATTGCTATAATTAGAACATTATACGAATGGCGGGTTTATTGCCGTTGGCAATATCTTCCAACCAACCAAATGCGAGATTACATATAAGACAAAGTGTGTACGTTTGTATAATACAAAAAACAATAATAAAAAAAAATAAATAGTTTTATATAGTTTTTTAAAAAAAGAATGAAGAAATGAAAACCGTCCTCTGTTTTATCGCTTGTCTGCAGGTCTCAGTCGTTCCGAGTGAGCCGCTCCCTGCGCTCTAGCCGCGCCAACGTGAGCACGGGCTCTGCCAATTTAGTCAACACCAGTGTGTCGGCGCATCCATTGCTGCCACTGCCTCCTGGATCCAATGGTTTGTTTATACTGTTTATTTTTTCATTTATCCCCAAGAAATCCTTTTTTTTTTCATTTGTTTTAAATTATTTTGTTTTTGCATCCTTCATTTGTTTGCTTGTTAATTAGATTTTTGTTCTGTTCCTTTTATGAATATCAAATTTGAATTTCGGACATTGCAATTTTTTCTTTACCTCTGTAATTCTAATGGTTGTTGTGTGTTGTCCGTGCAGCAATATCTCTGGAATGGGACAAACAGCCTCAATATCAGGAGGCTTCTCTGATGATGAAGGGCTACACGGGGGAGGCGGCCCGGGAGCTGCTGGTGAGGAGGAGGTCGGAGGGGGCGACTCCAACCACTACTCGTACGAGCTCTGCTGCCACGAGAGACCAGAACACACATACAGGGTTAGTGACGCACGCGGAGGTCAACCATCACCCTATGGAGGATGCGTCTCCTCAGCATCGGATGACGACACCGCTGGTAAATATAACACCTTCTACTTTCATCAAACCTTATGGCTCTCCACATGTCCCGAAGTTCAGTTAATTGAATCAACGGTTTGCAAAAAAGGTCCGATCAAAACCTCTCTCTGACTTTAGTGCTAACCTGATTTTGAATTCAGAAGGAGATATGAGTTCGAAGGCTTTCACGGCCGGAGTCACATTGTTGTTTGCTTTCCGGGCTGTATGGCCGTGGTCGATGGGGTTTCATTGTTGTACCCGACGTTTCGCCACACGCTTTGGTGGGCATCTTCAGGGGGAATTTGGTGATGTTATTCAGCGCTATAGGATCCCCGACATATCCCATCGCCAAATACCTAACTTCATTACTACAACCTCACATCGGGAAGACGGACAGCTACGTGAAGGATTCTACCCACTTCGTAGAAAAACTACAAACCATTACGTGTGACCCTACGGATATTCTCATCAGCTTCGACGTCGTCTCTCTATTCACGATGGTACCGGTAACCGACGCTTTACTCTACATCAAAGAAACTCTACCAGGCGACATAGCCAATCTCTTCAACCACGTACTCACAACAACTTACTTCCAATACGATGGCAACTATTATGAACAACTAGATGGAGTTGCAATGGGTAGTCCTCTGAGCCCGGCGGTTGCCAACTACTACATGGAACATTTTGAAAAACGAGCACTTGACACCGCACCGAAGAAGCCTAAATGTTGGTACCGCTACGTGGATGATACATTCGTCGTATGGAGCCACGGAGAACAAGAACTGGAAAAATTCCTACAACACCTCAACGGAATTAATCCATGTATACAGTTTACAATGGAGAAAGAAAAAGAAGGAGAAATCGCATTTCTTGATGTACTCGTTATAAAACAGGAGAACGGAAGACTAGGACACCGGGTATACCGAAAACCAACCCACACAGACCGTTATCTACACAGCGATTCGAATCACCACCCCAGACAGAAACGAGGAGTGATAAAGACTCTGTTCGACCGTGCTGAACGGATTTGTCAACCAGAACATCTAAAAGAAGAAACCATACATCTCGAACAAGCTTTACGTAGTAACGGTTATTCTACACAAGAAATCAGAAGAGCAACACACAAAAGAAGAGGTCAAGATCAGCCACCCGAACCGCCAAAGTACACAGGAAAGGCTTTCCTCCCTTTTATAAAAGGAGTCACAGACAGGATCGGAAAACTTCTTGAAAAACACAAAATAAAACCAATACACATCCCAACAAAGAAAATATTTCAATCACTGAGATCTGCTAAAGACAAGCGCGACCCTCTAAGTAATCCAGGCGTTTACTCAATACCATGCTCCTGCGGAAAAGTATACGTGGGAACTACGAAGCGTTCAATCAACACACGGATTAAAGAACATAAAGGAAACTGCCGGCGGGGAGAGATTGAAAAATCCGCGATAGCCGAACATGTTTATAGTGAAGAAGACCACCAGCCGAGCTTTGAAAACACAAAAGTCTTATCAACTAACAAGCACTATCATGCTAGACTACAAATGGAGGCCATAGAAATCTACAAGCATCCGAACAACTTCAATAAGAAAGAAGAAGGTCTAAAACTAAACAAAACATGGACGCAAGTGCTACACAAGAAACGTATACTTACGCCACCTCACCCAGCCGATTCAAGTTCTACAACGATTATAAATACTGACACTCAGGCGCGCGCGCGAGCAGTTGCGAACGGGCCGCCACACGACACACATCCCCCCCCTCCACTACAGCCCGCTACAGTACACACTTTACCTATAAATACACATACGCAACAGCGGTCGAGTTCAGTCTCAGCCGAGACGCCGCGCAGCGAACACCTCCCACTAGTTCACCACAGCACTTCTACACAACGCACGCCACAGTCATCACAACCGTGCTCGCCTACAGCCGCAACGGAGCCACTACACATCATACCTACTATACACACCACTCAGCAACACACTAGAACTCTACGCCCACTACCACACCGCATCAGGATGACACAAAACAACACCAATACACACAAAACACACAACATGGAATAACATCACCAAATTCCCCCTGAAGATGCCCACCAAAGCGTGTGGCGAAACGTCGGGTACAACAATGAAACCCCATCGACCACGGCCATACAGCCCGGAAAGCAAACAACAATCAGAAGGAGATTTTGGTCGGAGCTTTTTTGCAAACGGTCGATTCAGCCAGCTGTAGACCTCGTATGTTAATGTCTGTGTGTTGTGTTTGGCAGGGTTCTCCGGAGAGTACGTGGAGCCAATCGACATCCCTGCACAGCACCAACGCTCCAGAAGCTGCTCCGCGTCTGGGGGCTGCCAGCCCATCAGGTCAGCCCACCCCCCCTGCTGTGCCCCCCCACATGCACACACTCACTGGCCGCACACCCACCCCCTCCTATAACAGGCCCCCTATCCCCACCCCTCCTTCGCCTGCCCCTTCCACTCCTCCGCCTTTACCCCCGCCCAGATGTACGAGGCCGAGGAGCGCCAGCTGCCGAGATCTTCACGATTACAGTTTTGACGACACTGGACAGGCGAAAAGGAGGAAGACGAAAGCAGTATCGCATTGTTCTAAACTTCCAGATGCTTGTACGACGTTCTTCACACTCGAAGGAGGGGAGAGGCGCATCGATTCACCAATCACTCGCTACGATGATGAATCACACCACATTCTCCTCAGTGCCACGCATTCTAGAAATGCCTCGGTCGACATTGAACGCGGAACTCTTGGTATGTTTAATAAACTATTCTCTTCCAGCTATCCCGGTACAACGAAGGCGAAACGTAAAGAACCCTTCATCACCTTCGACATGGGAGGTTCACAGGATGACATCTCTCACGATAGCTACGAGCTTCTCGAACGTTCCGACGACGAGGGATTCGACGGTGTTGTTTATAATAGGTATAAAGGTTCACAAACCAACGTTCATACGCGGTCGTGTTCTCTGGACTCTGGGAATTATATTCCCTCGGACGACGACAATTCTGGGTCGCACATCGGGTCCGATTACGAGACCCAACATCATCACCATCATCATGTGCCCAAAAATAGAATCATAACCTACGTTAAGTATAAGAGTGATAACGATATACAGTTCGATCCTTTTCTCATGGACGATCCAAGAGATCTTCCACGAGAAAAGATGTGCGTTAGATCAGACGGTAGTTTTTATAAAGAAATCAAACGATCCATGGGATCCAGGGCGTCGAGTCAAGAATCCAAAAGCGATTATTACGATTCGAAAATATCAAAAAGTAGCGGCGATTCGAGCAAAAAATCCAAAGACAGCGTTTATCACACAGACAGTAAGAAGTCTCGCGAAACGATTAAGAGCAACAGATCGGGTTCGCGTACGTCGAGTCAGGAATCTAAATCCGAATATCAAGAAGTGAAAAAGGCGGATTACGAAGCGAAACAACGACGTAGTATAACGATTTACGATCACATTTTGATACAAAAACCTTTAGATCACCCATCCCGGCAGTCGAGTCAAGAATCGAAGAGTGAATATTACGATACGCAAACTAATTTCCACGTTCAAGAACAGTTGTCCCCGAATACCGTAATCAAATCGAGAGGTACCAAGTCGCACGAAGATCTGATGATCGAAATGAACGCATGCAGTAAATCTAATTTCTACGATGTTCAAAATCCTTATTCTACATTTCCCAGCAACGTTAAACACAAGGAACCCTCTCACGTACATTCAATCAGCCTGCAGAACGTCGAAACCGAGCAGAGTCTGCGCACTTACGCCAAACTCAACGAAGAAAAGCAACAACCTATATCCCAGTCTCCGGAAAAGAAACACCAACCAACAACGACGCATATTTGGCCGGAACAAATTGCAGGAATTAATACGGAAATCGATAGTCGTACCGCTAAAGTTGTTGCGTATCAACGTCAGAGGTCTTCTGATACAGAAAATATCTTCAGTTTCGATAAGGAGAGAATTGAAATCTTAACGGGAAATCAGAGGGATGACGGTTTGATGTTGTTGACTGATTCGTCGAAAGATTCCGACGTTCCGATGCCAACCAAACTACCAGCAATGGACAGCATCGAGTACGCGAAATCCAGATCGCAACCGTCGGTTTTACAGTCGGAATTCGATAAAAACAATACAGAGTCGTTCTCTAAAACGAATGCGGTTAAAAAGGATACTCGTAAAGAAGATTTAATGGCAAAGACTCATTTCGACGAATATAACCCAAAGTTGATCCTCGACACTAGTTCGAGCAGTCGTATCTGCGACGCTCAAATGACGTACACTCACGCAACTGTCGAAAGAACCAAGAGTGATCCAAACAGTTTAGCAAACAGACAGAGGTGTTCCACGTCTCGTCGACACGTTCTGATGCATCAGAAATCGATTGATTTGACTCCCGCCGATTCTAGCGATGAAGAATACATTTTTAGACAAATCCCAAGCGCCCCTCCTATATCTTCGAAGTTCAGTCACTTTGAGATGCCCTCGGACGTCGGGAGATCGGACATTCAGAAAACTGGTTTCGATCTGCCGAAAAACTATTTCAAAGAATTCGACGATATGAAATTGAATTTTAATAAAGAATTCAAGAAACCTCCCCCTGAGCCTGAGAAAGATTACGAAATACCGTACGTGTTGCATAAAATTCATGTTATGAACGGAACGGCACCCACACCGACAACCACGAGGCCCACAATACATTTAGATACAGAATTTATTAAAAATAGTCATGGAGGAAAGTATTCTAATAACGGTGCTAGATGTAGGTATCATCACGAAGATAGAAAATCTCCACGATCGCCTAAATCCCCCAAATCACCTAAGTCACCGAAATCTCCCAAATCCCCCAAGTCTCCCAAATCACCCAAGTCTCCGAAGTCACCTAAAAATATCGGATCTGAACTTCTCGTTACGAACGTCCAATCGGGTTTCTTGGATGTCGATTCCCCGGGTTTTCTCTTCACTCAAAATATCGATTTATCCAAAATTGATCCGGTGACTTTAGAAGTGGATAAAAATGCCATGTCGATCCATCACATGTCTAGTCCCAAAAGAGATATTACTAAATCAATGGATCCGGCTCTTCTGGAGACGCTCAATTCTAAATTGAGTCAAATTGAAAGTGATTCTGCAACCAGCTCAAAGACAGATAGTATACAGCAAGAGAAAATGAAATATAAAATGCATTTGGATCCCAAAATGAATGTCGGCGGTATGACCCAAGGTAAAGACACGCAAGGCATGACAACTGTAGAGAAATTGAAAGCAGACGCCAAAGCCAGGTTGGATAAACCGTTACCGCCAAAGAGGGTAATCAAACCAAGGATGACACCGAAGAAAGGTGGACCTCTCAAACCAAAAAACAAACCTAAAACAAGAATCACATCCTTTTCTTCCGACGACGAAAGCTTAGATTCCGATGACGTCTTCGGATCTGCAGAAGCAACCCCCACCAAATTAGAATTCTCCCCTCCGCAGTCGAGAAAAGATATGGAGCCCATATTACAACATGAATATGATAAAATCACTTCTGGTGCATGGCACAGAGGTCAAACAATGAGTTCTACGGAAATAGAAGGGTCGCCTCCGCAGTGTAGGAGATTGGTGGAACTGGAAGCAAAGTATTCTCCGCAAATCTTGGACCCGAATCTCACCAGCGCCACCGAGTTGAGAAGGATTTCCGAGCGTTCCATTTCGATCCCCAGTTCCGAAGATGACGTTGTTGTTCAGAAACGCGATACAGTGCCAAAACCCGAAGTTAAAGAGAAAGAACACACCACATGGGAATATCATTTGACGGAAAATATACCGTCACCCATTCTAGAAAGCTGTGAGTTTCTCAAATCAGACGGAGAAGAGGAATTAGCCGATAAAGAGGTGGGGAGAGTTACGGACGCTTCAAAAAAGGAAGTAGATCCAACGAAAACTCAAGCGGAAAACGAACTTATTATAGCTAGGAATAAATTGAGAGACGAATTGATCTCGCCTGCGCTCAGAACTAAAGGAGGCACGCCAATCGTGTTTGCTCATGCTAGGTTGAATCTTTCGGAAGGGTCTGTGTTGTCTCTTCAAAGACAAAAGGCAACACAAGATTCACCCACTGCTGGCAGGAGAGCGAAGAGTTTAGATACTCCCGTTATATCTCTGCATAGACTTCCTCCTATGAATGCTTTCTCTTCCAAGGATGACACTGTCGGCGACGAAGAGGGAGAAATACTAGAAGAAAAGACTATCATGGAAGAGAAGCAGGAATTGTTTAAGATTGAAAAGATTGATGAAATAGAGGAGGAAGTTGCGACACCGACACCACCAGCACCAAAGAAACCTAAAGAATTAGAAGCAGTGGTGTTGGACAGTGATGAATTAGCTCTCCTCGAATGTCTCACAGAATACAGACGACCCAGGTCCTTCAAAAGAAAGGAATTGCAGAAAGCCAAAAGTAAGAGTCCGAACAAGTCACCAGGAAAGTCGCCTAACAGATCACCAGCTTCCAAATCACCTCTTTCTAAATCCCCTTCACGATCTCCGTGCTCGTCTCTCAATTCACCCAGGGACAGTACGAGAAAGTTTTCAGATCTCAGCGAGAATGATCAGATTGTCCCTGATATGGAACGAATTAGTAAAAAGAAAGAGAAAAAGAAAACGCCGACGAAAGAAAAACCGAGTAACGATGATGGCTTTAGAAGTATCTCACCACCAAAAACGTTTAGAAACAAGTCCCCTGAAATGCCTCATAAAGGTTTACCTCCCAAAGGGAAATCTCTCGATAAAACTGACCCAAAGAAACCAAAATCCCTTATGTTACAAACGCAAAAATCCCTACCATCTACCCTTAAAGACGGTCCCGATTTCTTAACCGTTCCCTCAATGGATATACAGCGTACGAAAAGTCAAGAAATCGATCAAGTCAAAAGACAGCACTCGAAAGAGAAGTCTAAATCCGTTGAGAAAATGGAAACTAAGAAAGAAAGAACAAGATCGCAAGACGAGAGCGATTCTGAAATAGCAAAGAGAAAAGAAAAACAACAGATGTTATTCGAGGCAGCATTAAAACAAACCAAAACACTCGTCAGTCCCGTGAAAGACCAATTGCCGCCATTCCCTTTACCCGAAGACAAAATCGTCGTGAAGAAGGAAGGTGATAAGATCATTATAGACACTGAAATAAAATCCAAAGCCGAGGATCACGTCTTCATTGCTAAAAGTCCAAAGAAACTGGATAACAGTTTAGGAGGAATTATAAGCAAGAGTTTCGAAGAGCAAAAGAACAATACTAAACCATCAAAGAATTTCAAAAGCTTCGACGATAGAGCCACCAAGTCTTTCGAAGAATTCAAAAGAGAAGAAATCGAATCACTTCAAAAGTCGCCAAAGACTTTATTTAGAAAGATGGAGTTGAAGCAACAGATCGAAGGTAAGGTCGTTCACAAGAGTATTAAGTCAAAGAGTCTGGAACGAAATGTCGATCACATCGCCATAGAAGCTAAGTCTAAAAGTTTGGACCGGAATTTTGAAATGCCTCCCGACCAGAATATTTCATTCGATTTTGATACGGATGGGCAACGAAGCACCGATGACGGGACCGAAATTCAAGATTTCTTGATTAATAATCGTAAATATGGCGTCAGATCTCCCAAATGCCGTTCACCCATTAAATCCACAGACAGCGAAAAGTCTGATAGGGAGGAACGTGTCACACTGCAAGGCACCAGCCTGGATATTTGGCTGTCTATGGATGAAAATAAAAAACCTTCCACGAGCGATTCGAGTCGGGAGTATCCCGGAAAATCTTATAACGAATGCGTGTCTCCCCAGCCTCTGTACGATGATACTCAAAATATCATTCTTGAACGACGGCAGATGGACTTGATTAACAAACAGCGACAACTGTCGGAATCGTCGGATAAATCAAAGACTGATGCCGACACGCAGTCGGATACGACTACCGTGCAACCAGCAAAACCAAAAGACACTTCAGCTAGTCAATTGTCTACCATTGCTAGGATCATAAGCGAAGAGGAATCTTTGACTGAAGTGAGCGAATTAAAAATGTCCGACGACGGTGGCCCTTTTGTGGTTCCCCCCCAATTCGTAGACACTGAAAGTTCTTCTACAGAAAATCCTGTGGATTCTGGGGGGGTAAAACAAAAGACATCCTCGGAATCTCGTTGTTTGAAATTGTTTCACTACACGGAGTTGGAGTCCAGCCAAGATACAGGCAGTTCAAACGGTATCATCAATTCCAAGTCTGTCGAGAAACAGAGTACGTTAGAAGATCCCAGTCTCGCAGAATTCCTCAAAAACGAAACTTCTACGCAAGGTTTTTCGGAGTCCGACGAATCTGAGTTCCACAAAATGGGGAAAGGCGATCTCCCTTCAAAGTGGAAAAATAAGATAATCGTGACGCCACCGCAAGAGAACAGTCCTACAGTTGAAAATATCACTATTTTAGATTCTAAAGACGCCAAGGGTCGAACTTGTGACGATCAGGACGAAGCTAACCACCTCGGCGCTCCTGTGAAAAAGACCGACCTTTTAAAACTAAGTGCAGATAGATCCAGAAGTTCTGAATCGACATCGTGGACGAGCGAAAAGGATGCCACTCCATCGAGCACCAATAGAAATATCAAAGGTAGCTCCGTAGAGGAAGAATCTAGTGTCAGTTGTTCAATTTCCAAACCCATGGGTATTTCTCAAGATGTGAACAAGGCCAAGAAAGCCAAACAGGAAAAACCTCAAGATTTAAAACTGACATTGGAGTTTAATGAAACCAGTTTAAAGAAATCCTTATCCAGTGAGTTGTCCAAGACACCTTCACCGTCGGCGTCACTTTCTGATGTCGGAAGTGACGGCCAAAGGAGTCCAAGGATCAGATCTTCTCCCACTCCGACCTTAGAAAAACAGAAACAGGTTGATTCTCAAAAAGCACCCACCGATTCAGATTCCAGTTCCGAAAGTCACAAAATTACCGAACAAATCCGTTATACGACAGAAACCAAACCGAAAATTGAAAAGAGCGGTAAATTAGACGAATCGGAATCAAGTGCTTCGAGCGCTCATAAGAAAGAACATCAAGATCCGAATAAATATGTGTCGAAAAATAAAATATCCATCACCGTGTCGCAAGACGATCAGTCGCAGCCTGTCAATATTGATGGAGTCGATCTGGAATTGAAACCACCCCCTGTGAAAGATGTGAGAAGGAAATCACTCAAAGACAGTTCTGAGCAAAAGAGTTCGTCTAAATCTAGTCTCGAAACAACGTCGAGAGGTTCATTGAGTGTGGAGGATTCGAAGCCAAGAAACAGAAAGGGAAGATTGAGGGACGATCAAAAGAGTTCTTCCAAATCCAGTGTTGATTCAAAAGGATCACTGAGTGTCGAATCTAGAGGTTCATTTGAAACTGAATCCAGCTCCGGATCTCTCGGTGCGGCGTACCGACGGGGCGAGAATGTCGATAAGGACATTAAACCGACTTGGAGACCTTTCTTAGTTGGCTCTGGGAGTGACGGAAGTTCCAGTATAGAGGAGGGTTGGATTCCCCCTGATGCGGAGACGTACGACGCATCAAACTTTAATAAGGACATTTATGACTTTGCCAATCAGCGGTCCATTGACGAGTTTCAAACATTCTCCGCAATTAAGAATCCGTCTCTTTCTGCCGGCACATCTAAAGATTCTACCGACACAGATTTCACGGATGACTTAAACGATTTTCCCGTCAACTTTACATTCCCTTCTGCCAGCAGTTCGTCTGTTGGTAGTACGCCAGATTTAGTCGTCAATTACGGTACGGGATTCGGTGTTTCCAGAACACTATCTCGTATATCAGAACGCAGCACAAATTCGGAGAAGTCTAGTGGTGATGATGATTCGACTAAAGCCACTTCACATTCGGAGAGTTTAAACGATGAATCCGTTGTTTCGAGCGATCATCAGGCCAGCTTGAGTTCAGATCCCCCGAGTCATACGAATTTAGCTTACATATCCGATACTGATCGTAGGACTTCCGCAGAAATGCCTGATATTCCCATCGATCAAGGATTAGCGGATAAGATATACGAAATGTACACTGGACAGACCGGCGGGGACCCTTCTATGAAGAGCAGGTTTTCAGTTGAAAAGGTTAACGAAGGCGTTTACTTCCAAACCCTCATGGAAACTAAAGGAAAACGTGCTGAGCAACCCGATATTAAAACAAAAGTTGCTCAACTGATGGAGCCGGAATCTCATACGGATAGTCAGGAATCTGATGATTGGCCTCTGCCAGAATTACCCCCGCCGGCACCACCTGTTCCCGCCCCGAAAAGGGGTTCAGCCGGGAATATTAGATCGACAATGTTCCTGAAACGAGAGGCGACAAAATCAGTCGATTCCGAAGGTTGGCCATCTCCACCGTCGAGTCTCCTAGAGACTCCCATCGTAGACAATGTCCAAACTTTCTACATGGACAGCAGAAGAGAGGAGGCTCATAAAGTACATTTGACAGACTCTGGAGATCAGAACACGATCGAAGGCAATAGAGAATCGGATGACGAGAACAATACTTTGAATAATGACGATGATGTGTACAAAGATGACGATCATGATGTGAAAGATGACGTGTTTGATAGTAAAGATAGCGAACCGTTCACAGATGTCAAAGTCTCTCCACCACCGGTCCCCAAACAGGAAGCAAAGGATGTGTTTAGACAAATCCCACACAAGATAATCATCAAACCTACTTCTCTAGAAGAAAGCACGTACGTCGTGGACCCGTTAAATATCACAGATGACGATGCTTATATGAGACAAGGCAATCAGGATCAGTCGTGCATGGAAAACACTGTCAGCTCGGCTAACTGTCTGCGTTCTTTCGATATAGGAAGTTGCTGTTCTCAGTATCACAATAAACCATCCGACAAAACAAAGGAGCACATAGTGATTGTGGCTCAACCGACGAGATCTCCTCAAAATCACAGTCCCATTTCAGAAGACGAAGTTTATTTCAACGACGAAGTATTCAGTATCACGAAATCCGGGGCTTCTCCCGATACTGAAAAGTCTCTCCATCCGTTCCCTTCTCACAAATATTCCCACGGGTCGAATAATTCTGATACATCGATCGACGATATTCTTTCGACAAACTATGAAGAACCTGGATCCAGACTCAGTGTGACTTCTCTCAAACGCTGCAGTCACAGTAGTCATTCTGAGGAAGAAACCAGTTCTTTCGGCACCGATTTAGACGGCACGGTTAAGATGGGAGTACAGCCTAAAAAATGTACCCATAGTTCCCATTCAGAGGACACGTCGATTGGGTTGAGTATTTCAGAATGGTCTACAGGAACAAATACCGTAAGGCAGTACGCCAATTTATCCGCGTCTGAAAGTTTGTCCGGCGTTTCTAACCTGTCTGGAGCTAAGAGCGAAAAGTCTGCGAACAAAAGTAGCGATTTCTCGTCAAACCTAAGCAAAGGTGCGGACAGTAATAAATTCATACAACAATCCGGTAATAAGAGCAGTTCCGATAATCTTTCGTATGAAGTCAATAAATATGATAAACTCTGTAATTCAGAAACGCATTCTGCTTCTAAAAAAATACACACTACAGATAACTCTAGTTCAGGTACAAAAAGCGACAGCACTCTTACGTTGGCTCAGTCCATATCTGATTGGTCGGCTAGTACCAGCAATACTCTAGTGCCTACAACGATCGAACCTTTAGACCCAAAGAGATTGCAAATGAGCGGAGATAAGCCAGAACCGGTTCGTGTACAGAAACCTGTCCAGCCTCCAGCTCAGACAGCTCACGTAGAACAACCTCCCATTGAAAGAGCAAAGACTTCAATGGCAAAAAGACCTTTGGATAAGCGATATTACTCACAGAGCGAAAGTGACAAATCCAGCAAATCCGATAAATCTAGTTCAAGTGGCAACTCGAGCGAGAAAAAAGCGTCAGTTCCTCCCCCCGTACCGGAGAAACCTTTGTGTCTCAGAGGAATCAAACCAAATAATATGCAACCTTCCAAATCGTTTGATAGACCTCTCAAAATAACACCAAAGAGTTTGAGTTGTGAGGAGAAATCTAACAAAGAACTACCCAATTTCTCTCAACGGTGCCAGAGTGAAGACAGAGCTGTTGTTGATCAATATCACTTGGCCTCGCCTCAGGGGGAATTCTCCGGCAGGGCTGAGTCTAAACTTTACAGCCAAGAAGAGAAACTTACTCAAAGATATCAAAGTCAAGAGTTTGCGACGTTTACTGAAAGTCAAATGCCGAAGAGTTTCGTCCTTCCCGATTACAAGCCGCTCACAAAACACTCGAGTTACGACGACAAGACTCTCTCCAGACATCAAATCAGAGAGTACAAATCGTCTCAGCATCATCGAATGAAAACCAAGAGTAGATCGTTCCACGAACATTTGTTATTGTCACCCGACACTGGAGAATTGCCGCAACATTTGACAAAAGAGAACCTCGCAAATTTACCGGATAATCTTCAAGCTATCGGAAGAGATAACAAAGCTCCTATGAAGTTGTCTAAATGTTCTCCCTATTACTCCAGCAGTTTAAGTTCAGAATCGCCTCCAATACAGACAAATAAGGTGCCGGCAAAGAAGTCTGTTCTCGTCCGTAATTTATCTATGAAAAGTCCTCCCAGTGGCAACGATACAGATAGCTCCTTAGATTTGGTACACGATCCGAAAGAACGGATCAGAAACTATCGTAGAAGAAGACAGGTGTCTTCCAAAAAGACCAAGTCAGAGAAGGAGAGATATCTTGAAATGAAAAACAGAGATTGCATGCACGACTTAATGGAAGAGGACACGACCAAAAGTCAAAACTCTTCCGAAGGTGATAGAACCTCGCAATCAGAACATTTCCAAATGGGTCCCTCCGATGCAGGCAAAGGTGCCGAGAGTTCTGAGTGCTCCGAAGGCTATAATCCCGAATTGGAATCGGGTTCTTCGGAGGTCTCGAAGACCGATTATCACGAGTGCCGTAGAAATATGGAATTCGACGAAAACGAAGAGGAATATGACGATCTTTATGCGAAAATACCCAACATGGGATTCGATGAACCTTACCCTCAGTTCGACAGTCACGGAAGAAGCTTCCGAGACGATCGTTTTACAAATATTGTGGATTCGTTTACGCCAGGTTTTGACGGTTTCGGTGTTTCAGCCGATGAGGACGAAATGGGTTATCCCAGGTTCGACAGGCTCGGCCGTTTGCGGCATCCGTACTTGAACAGCGAAGATCGTAGAGATTCCAAGTCGCATTACTCGCAAGAATCTCACGACAGGAGTGACGAAATGGAGTACCGTAGCGGAGGGAGTAGCAAACGATCTTCCGTTAAGAGGAAGTCTCCTAAAGGATCGTTTATGTCGAGTCCACCTCCCGAGCAGTACCAAGTGGATTACCCGCAAGTAGGAGACAGTCCTAGACGGCAATCTTTTGCCGACGAGGACGATGACGAAGTCCCGTATCATCTGGATTCATTTGTTTATACAACGACAACCATAAAGAAAGCGCCAACGAAAGGGAAACGCATGTTCTCTCGTGACGATTCGATAGTCGGCTTTGCGGGTTACGACAGCCCGTCTGACGGCGGCGCGGGATACGAAGAGTACGCGACGCCCGACAGTTACAAGTACGGCAACACGAGCGGCATGTTCCAAGTACAAGACGTTTACCCGCAATACGACGAATATAGCGTGCCGATCAATTCGAGTTACAACGAACGACGACCGCCGCCTCGTACCTTCCAACAGGATTCGGAGGATTATGACGAAGACTCCAGACACGGCAACGTACAACCCGATTCTGGAGAATATTCCGGAAGACCTAACTACACTTCGGAGCCTAGTTTCGATGGATCCGAGCAAGGTTTCGACGTATCGTCAATTCCCCCACCTCTGCTATCTGACGAAGACGAACCGAACTGCGACCAATAAGAGAATTTAGATTATAAATTTTATTATTGTTACACATTTGCACGTTACTTAATGTTCTTTTTTTAATATTACGTCACGTTAAACATTAATATTAGGAATGCTTCGTTCTTTTTTCTGTTTCTCATTTGTTTTGTGTCGAATCGTACGCTTTTGTTTTAAATATATCGTATTTATTATTCGTAGAGCAATAATGCACCCTTTCACGGTTCGCGTCCGACTGCCTGTCGTCATTTCCGGTTGACGAAATCGAGTTTCGTGGTGACGAAATCGAGTTTCCTGTCGGCGAAATCTAGTCTCGTGGTGACGAAATCGAGTTTCGTGGTGACGAAATCAAGTATTGACTAAATACGTAATTATTCGTACCTTTTTTCACCTACTGATTCGTTACTTGCTTGTCCCCTGTGTGTTTCTACCGTAAAAACTACCGTTTGAACGTGATGTTCGCTGGTTATAGAAGTTTTTTCGAAATTTTGTACATTTGAAACAGTTCCCAATTCCGCAAATAATAAGATCGCCGGGATATTAGTAACACGTCTTGTGTTCGGGGGAGGATCACAACAACAATGAAACAATAAAAATATCTTACAATTAAGTTTATGTAGCTTCGCGTCGTAAACGTGTTGCTAAAAACAGTTCCAGAAACGGAGGCACTATTCTGAGCCGCAACTCAAATTTATTGCGTTTTTTTTTTTACTGAATAAAAATAAGAATAAGAATAAAAATATCTTACAATTAAGTTTATGTAGCTTCGCGTCGTAAACGTGTTGCTAAAAACAGTTTCAGAAACGGAGGTACTATTCTCAGCCGTAACTCGAGTTTATTGCGAAATTTTGTACTTTTGTTTTGTAATTTTGACTGTAACCAGCGAACACGCGTTAATAGATTCCTAAAATAGACTTTGAGTGGATTACAATGAATTGCTTAAGAATTTATTAGAGAGTTAGTATGGAATAGAGAGATTGAGTCACGAATATTTTGGGCTTGGTGGAGTCAATTGAACAAAGTTTTTGAGGTTATTAAATTGACATTTGCTTGTTGGTATTTCAATAGTAAGGTTTTGGGGAACTTTTTTTTTTTATTTTACGTTTTTTTCGAATTTACGCCGCTCGAGTCTCGGTCCGCTTCATACAAAAACATACATTTTTTCTGCATTTACGTCGGCCGTAAAGTTCCCGCATTTTTATGTTTTTTGAAGTTGGCCAACATAAAAAGTCACGAATGCGAAACACCGAAAAGAAATTCGTAAAATTTGACCATTTGTTAAAAAGTCCGACCAAAATTACACAAAAAAGTATAAACTACATACTGGTGAGCAATCCCCGATGGTAACGAAAATATGGGTCTACCAATGGGCAATCCCTGATGGTAACGAAAATATGGATCTACCAATGGGCAATCCATGATGGTAACGGAAATACGGGTCTACCGATGGGCAATCCCTGATGGTAACGGAAATACGGGTCTACCGATGGGCAATCCCTGATGGTAGCGGAAATATGGGTCTACCGTTGGGCAATCCCTGATGGTAACGAAAATATGGGTCTACCTATGGGCAATCCCTGATGGTAAAGAAAATATGGGTCTGGCAAGGGGCAATCCCTGATGGAAACGAAAATTATTCCATTTTGATACGAAACTTGCCTCTTTATATGTTTTTGTACTAGAATAGAAGCGGATGTCACAAAATATGACATTATGCGTCAAAAGCCTACATAACCTCAAAAAAAATGTTCGATTGACTTCACATTGCCCCATGTTTTTACCTTTTTTAATTACCTTTTGTATCACGTAATATTATAATTACTTGGCTCAAATATTGAATATTTATTGTGTAACCTCATTATTATAAAATGGTTTTTGCGTAACTATAATAATAAATAATAATAAGTAAATAAATAAAAACGTAGAAATATATAATATACCTACAGTTAAATAATTATACATGATTACATATAATCCCCGAAATCTTAATTCTAGTCATAAATTGTTTAGATTAGTCTGTGTGAGTGTGTGTGAATCCTTATACATTTTTTTGATTAAAATTTATATACATATATTTAATATTAATTTGTTTATTACTTTTGAAAAAACATCATCTCTTATCAAAAAGATTTTGTTTTTGACTGTTTTTCGTTTTTAAAATATGAGTTTGTTTTATTTTTTTATTTTTTTCAGGTTCTTCTATTATTTTTTTTTTCAGTGTCCTACTGATTGTTTATTAATTTACTTATTTACGTACGTTTTTTTACAGATATTATTTATTTGTTTTATATATTTTTTACAGTTATTTTTTTTATTAATTTTATGCACAGCATGCCAAAAAAGAGTGGATTGTTGCTCCATCTAATTTTTGGCAAAACCATAGTGTTACACTTTCAATAAAAATGACATTGTTGCCAGCAAACAAAATGGTAATTCAAAATTGGTCTTTTTTTGGCAGACTGCACAGGTTTTTTACAGTTTTATTTATTTTTATTCTTCTATTTTCTCTCTTTAATTATGTTACTACATTTTTTTTCAGTATGTATACTATATTGATTAATATCAAAACCTAAATAATGTTTTTGGTATGAATATATAAAAATATATATGAAATATATAAATACACGGTATTGTATTTGGACAATTGTGTCATTCAATGAACAATCACTATGTTTATTAGAATATATATACATAACTCATATATATATGAACTTACGTAATTACTAAAATATATAAATTACGAGCAATAGATTTTTTATTTGTTTATTTATTTATCTAGTTAAATGTAAAACATAGGTTAGCAAAAAATGTAATTTATAATTTTGTGTATTTGTCTAATTTTATCATTCTTTAATTTAAAAAAAAAAAATCGTTAATTTTTTCATGTTTTACGATTTTTAGGCTCCGTTTCTTGTTCATAGCCTTTTCTCAATATTTTTCTGAAACGTGAAATACAAGTTTCATAGAAATTTAGAATTGGGTCAGAAATGTGCGAGTGAGAGGTACCTATTTCTATCCTTGTCACTCTTCTTAAACCCATATATGGATTATTGCACCGCCTCCTAGAGTAGGTACTCTAGCCGTGCTGTAACAGTTGGCAACATAGCATAATGATCACATAGGACCACCACTCCTGTCAAATCTCCTAACAGAATATAATACGTGGTCCGTCATACTCGTCGTTAAGGAACTGTTATTCCATACATTTCCTTAGCGACGGTGATGGCAACCTCGCCTATAATGTTGAATGTATTAATCCTACATCATGGCTAGAGAAAGAGAGAAATGTCAAGGTGGCGGTGATAATTATCATATCCGCTGGCTCCATAGACTTTTGTATTAATATGAAAGTCTATGACTGGCCGTATTCTAATATGATTCTAATGAAAGTTGTTTAAATAAGTTTTGTGTTTCTATGAATTTTAACTCAATGGCACTAGAATTATAGTACAAATGAGTATTGTTTTTTTATTTACGTACGTTTAATGTTTGTAGGATAATTTTATCAGCTGTTATTTTGTTGCAAAATATTCTATACGTCAAATGTTGTTAGTTCTCTTCCATTTTTAAAAATGATTTTAATATTTGTGATATTTTTACGTGAAACGTAGTTTGTTAGTGACTTAATGCCAAATATAAATCTTCCTATCGTTTTTTAGTGATAAATTTATCATTGTTATTCTTTTTGTCTATGGTTTGTTTTAATATTTTGTTCCATAGATAAAATATACCTATACAATTATATAAAATAAGGCGTAGTTAATTATACTAATTCATATTTAGAACAATGTGTATTATTAATCTACTGTAATGTATTTAAATGAATAGTTCCTTTTCTTTTGTTCCTTTTTCAACTTTTCAAATATGGTGTTGCCGAGTTGAAAAATTAATTTGAATTCAATGTGGGCATATTTTTTAGCACTCACTAGATGGCGCTGCAGTAAATGGAGGTCTTTACAACTGTCAATACTGTCATAACAAAACAAACAATTTGTTTATTATCCATAGAATAATAATATATAGTACCTGCCGTATCTATGCGGACCTCCATTTACTGCAGCGCACTCTGGTAGCATAAAAAATCGAAGACGCCCCCATTGAATGTCGGAAAGTGTATCTACCAACATAACCGCATTTATAGCATCGTATTGTGCCTTCAAACAAAAGACATTCGAATAGAGATACAGCATACGATTTGTCTATGACCTTCTGACGACTCAGTGTCGCTATATTTGACGAGAGCGTTTAATATTTTTTTCTTACGGTAATAATCTAATCATACTTATTGTATAAATATGTAATGTCCCCTAGTACCTGTATCTAACATTATACAATGTAAAAGTATTACTATAGTGTCGCAGAAAAGAACGTATTCGAAATTCGGTTCATAGTTCCTTTTTCAAAAATAGTGTGACTTTTGTTTTTCCGATTAGGTTAGGTACCCTGTCATTTAGACTGTTTTATTATGAGTGAGTATTATTGTGCTGTACCAAATTATTCTTTTTGCTGTGCTAAATGTTACTTATGTGTCAAAATTTCATGTTAAACATGTCGGCCATGTTCTACGAAATTCTACAAAGAATGTTTGTTAGTAAGGAATAGAGAAGAAAAGTCACTTTTAAAATAGGAACAAGTTTTGAAAAAGAATGCTAGTGTTACTATTGTTAAAGGAGGGGTCATATTAGGAAGGAAAAGGATATGCCAGTGTTGCTATATAAAAAAAAATGGACTGTAATATGAAATCACTTCCTTTAATATTAGCGGAAAATTCCGAGTCCTTTGAGCACAAATTTATTTCATATTTGGTAACAATAAATAAGTATACTTAAATAAATTAAACGAAGTTCATTCATACCCGTCACATAAGTAAGTAGGCACCTGTAATATTAAAAGTAGTCTCGTGCCATATGGTAACACCGCTATAGATATATTAGCTGTATAAATTCAAAGAAAAAAAAACAATTCTAAATAGATCTTCTCTAAAGAATTCCAAATTTAAATCTGTTTTTTTTTTCAAATGAAAGACATTGCAAGCTATCTGTTTTAGCCAGTACCTCTTGAATTTGATTTGTCGTACTTGCCAAACGTGGGGACTGCTGTCATATGTCATTTTTTTTATTTTATACTTTGTCTAATAACAAAACAACTAAATAACTTCAAAAGTAAATTTAGCACTGTTAACGGAACAAATTAAAACAATTGAATAAATAGATGATTCCTTGGTAATGTTGAATCACGTGGATTATGAATTTTTAGACATTTCTGTTTCATTCTTTTGTCTTTGTTTAAGTTTGAATTTAGAATGAGAATCTCTTCCAATTTTATGTTATGGGTACTCCTTGTTATCTATGTTTCCAATAACACAAATAGCTCAACATAAAAATAAGGAATTTATTAAAAAAAAAACAAGTATTATTACAAATAAATAAATACTCAAAATGTAATTGTTCTGACATTTTTTTAATATGACAACATTGAATCGAACATTTCAAATGATGTTCTGCATTCAAATTTAAATATTCGAAAATAGAATTATGCGACAGACGCAAGCTGTCAAACATTGTGTTGTCTTGATAAAAAAGATGGCCATTCACAAACTAAAAAAGTGAAAAAATCGTTTTTATATGAACTCCCACAAAGTACTTGCGGGGTAGACAGTTAACAATGTTATTCTCAATTATGCAAGTGATTCACAGATGACTTCGACAACATGAGTATTCTATTTACATTTACAAACTTGTCCTTCAACGTTTGTCCATTTTGAAACATCATTTCAACTACTTTAACAAACTGTGCGTGAGTCGTTGCGTTGATTTGACGTTTCGGTGTGCTTATGAATGCCATTTTCACAGATTTGAATGTACGTTAGTGAAAGTGATACTGATCAATCAAAACAATGTAACGCCATCATACAACGTACGTACAAATGACAAAACCGGCCATCTTTAAATGTCAGCTGTCAGAACAATGGCATGTAGTATAATAGGTTATAATAATAATGCTAAATATTGAATAATTAAAAGTAATTACTAATAATAGACTAACTAATATGTAATTTCTTATATTATTGTTACATTGTATTGTATTTTACCCTCGAGGATCTTTTTACCAGACTTTGTATGTATCATTATCATTAAATTAAATTATTCTCTTGTTTATTAATCATCCTAATGGCGACACACAAAGAATAAAAATACGCAGAACTGGCTAAAGGTGTTTGAGAAGCCAACTAAAACAAATAGTGTTCTAATTTTGAAATTTCGTTGCTCTTTTGTTCTCAGTAATGTACTGTTTCCATGATGCTATTCTTTTTTCAAATATTCAAAAGATTCTATCATATATTTGAAATGAGTGTTATGTCCCATTTTACCGCAAGTGATACACGTCACATGGTTTAAACGCATTTGCCAACGTTTTCAAGTCTTCCAACATTCCCACATCCTTTGGATGTGAAAAATGTACTCTGCATTTCTTCTTTGTGTGTGTTTTGTCATAACCAATTAGGACATTTTATGAAGGTGTTACGAAATTGCCAATTCATTCTCGAGATTGTTCTCGAGAAGAGTGTAAGTAATGTGCCAAAAATGGAAAAACACAATGAGAGATGGTTTTTTTTTATTCTGGTTAGAATAGGATAAATGTTAACCAGAATGAACCGGAATTCGATAAATTTAATAAAAATTAAAACAATAACGCCTTCACAAATTAATACTACAATCCTAGCTGTCATTTCCATGTTTTATTCACCCCTAAAGGTCTCTATTGTCATTATTTATTTAACATGGCAACATTAATCATTTTTGATCTTTCCTTTTTTTCAAAATTGGAACAATTTTTCGAACAACACTGGAAATGTCAGCTTGTACCATGTAATCTTATTTTATAACCTGATTCGTGAATTGTACTAAAAGTTTTTTCATAATGTGTGAGAGAAAATACAGAGTATTAAACTGTATTTGATATTACTACTGTATATTGTGTGCCAAGGGGAATTTCAAGATGGCTCCCGTTTTGTTGTTCACTTGTTTCATTATTTTTTTTTAAATATTGTCACTGTTATTATTTGTTCTGTTTCTGCTGTTACGAAATTCAGTTAATCTGTGTTGATCATTCGGATATGGCAAATCTTACAAATCCAAGCATAAATGGTGAATCTCTCTGAACACATTTAGTCTGAATGTTTGCAGAATTTAGTTTGTTTATTGTAGTGAGTTCTATTTTAAATACGTTCATATTAATTATTTACTTTGACAGGAAAGTGTCTCATTAACATAACCTCGAAATAAATCCATCTTGCAGACATTTTGTCTGACATATCTTGGTGGTCGCCATCACTAGCGGATCCAGGGTGGGGGCTAGGGGGCTGAAGCCCCACCCAAAACCATGAGTAACAGTACTTTATATAGAACAAATCTAGGGGTTTCAGCCCCTTAGCCTCCCCAAAACGTTGAGTGACAGTACTTTTTACCATATGACGACATTCAGCCCCCCCCCCAAAATTGAATCCTGGATCCGCCACTGCTCGCCATAATGGTTTTCAGAGTGCTGGCCTATGGGAAATATTCATATAAGTCTTGTCTATGCATCGAGAACAAATGGCATAAAAATAGAACTCACTCTTTCTCAATTCAAATTTTATACTTTCTCCATGGTTCTGTTTTGAAATTCATAGAATATTTTGTCTTGTCAAACAAGTTTATTGTATTGTTATATTGTTTGTTTGTTATTTGTATTGTGATCATCATGTTTATTTGTTTGTTTGTAATAGATTGATGATAAACAAGAATTAAAAATATTGACTTAAACAAAACATAAGAATGTTGTTGTTATTGTTATGTTTATTTTATTGTTTTGTTAATTTTTAACCCATTTACATCGCATGATGAACACAAAAGTGAACTCGTGGATTTTTTCTAATTTATACGTTGGCTGACTGAGTCGATGGATCTTCCAAGCTGACAGGTGTGGTTCAAATCTGAGTGTTAATGATATATTCTACAAGAAATTTGCTTACTTCGAAGTGTATTCAGATTAAACAAGCAAGCATTTCGTAAATATAAAACAATAGAATTGGTTTTTATGGTGAGATTTAAAATCAGTTGGTTCTGAATTTACCAATTTTTATTTCTTTATGCATTCCTATTGAAGATAAAGAAAGTAAGTTAACTTATAATCGATTATGTATTTTCATTAATTTGATTTTGTTCCATTGCAACCTGTTATTCTTTTGTTTTTATTACAGTTCCATTATTATTCATTTGTTTTTATTACAGTTCCATTGTTATTCATTTGTTTTTATTACAGTTCCATTGTTATTCATTTGTTTTTATTAAAGCTCCATTGTTATTCATTTGTTTTTATTGCAGTTCCATTGTAATTCATTTGTTCCTATTACAGATCAGTTATTCATTGAATTGTTTTTATTACAGCATTTGTTTTGTCATTTGTTTTATTTTATTGTTTATTTTGATGTTTTATTATTTCTTTTGTTTCAGCATTATCTTTTTATTCCTTTGTGTATTTATCCCACTCCTTTCCTTTATTTTGTTTTTATTTTTTAGTAGTTATACATATTTACATAATTATTACACATCGGGAAAACGAATGCCGTTTTACTGCTGAGGTGCAATAAAACTTTAATACTCCTCTAATTCCATAGACTCGTGACCAAAAGTATTATTTATCTTCGTATTTAAATTACGGGGGTTTCCATCTTTACCTGAATTCTATACAACCATCAATATCTATAGGGGAATAAAACAATAAGTGAAGTGTAAACAATAAATTCCATGTAACTTGTATCAGCGTGCATTATGCAGGTAGTATTATACAAGTAAATAAACTGTATAATATGTTTGTTCACTCTACGTCCCTGCACATCTTTTAGTCCCGGGTACTTGGAGCATTCAATCTCCCGATGTATAATAATTATAATTCTATCGGAAGTGATTTGGCTGACATATTTGATGAAACCTTCCAGAAGACTCCATAATGGAGGTATCCGAGGATAGGACGGACTGCTCCAAGGACACTACGTCCAACAGCTTCTACCTGCGCCCCCACAGCCCCTCGTCCCGGGGGGACAAGTCCTTCTACGCCTCCACCCCCTGCGGAGACTCCAACACGCAGGCCAAGAGACTGAGTGACCGGGCCCCTCCCAGCCCCCTGACTGTCAGGAAGGAAGTCAATGGAACACACGAAGCCAAAGATAATGTTAATGGTATAGGTTAGTATTTGTTTTAAACGCTTTCGTCTGCCTGATATATTGGATAAGTTTTTAGTCAACAACTGACAAGGCCAAAATATTGAAATAAATGCAGAGAGTAGTAGGTACACAGGGTGATTGGTTCCATATGTCAAATATTTGGAAGTGTTCTAGAAGATGGAAAAATATGAAAAAAAAAAGGTTAAAATCAGCCATTTTGAAGATATAGCCTTTTGAAAATTTAGGAGTATGAATATATCTCATTTAGGTATATTTGACGATATCTCACAAACTACAAAATCGATTTTCACAAAACAAACCAAAAATCACAAAAAAATTTAGGCTATCATAATTTGTTGTTTTTGCGTTAAATTATATTGAAGATTTTGTCGAGTAATTTTAGTCTTGTAATCTTGTTTTTCTAAAAAGCTCTGTATTTCCCGATGATGGGGTCACAGCATCCATTACAGTAATAGCCAGTAAGAAGATTTTATTCACCCGTCTATGAACAGCTATAGCCGATTACCCAGTCCTCGCGAAATACTAGATCCGATAGTGTGGCCCCATCTTTGAGAAATGCAAAGTTTTTTCCAACTCAAATTATTAGGAGCTCATTATGGTTCAGTGTGAAATGTTTAATTCGACACATTATGGGACATTTTTTTCAGAAATATGACGTTTATTGGAAAAATTGTAAATATTTAGTTACTTACTACTTTTAATGTTATGTTATTATTTGTATTTCAGAAAGACCAGTGGCCAAGCCACGCACTCAACTCAACAGTGACTCAAGTTACAGTATAGACGTCCTCAGTGGGGGAGAGAGCGAGACTGAGAGTCTCAGAAAGAGAAAGGATGATACGTAAGCTACTTACATTCATACAGGGTGTCCCGTTAATCAACGTCATCCCGTGGAGGGGTGATAGACCAGCTCATTACCTATTAGAAAATCAAAATATGACCTTAGTGAAAATCGCTCATTCTCGAGATATCGGCACTTTTTTGTTTTTCGTGAAATTCGACACCTTCGATCAGTTTTTCGATCGCCACGGTCACAAAATTCAATATTCTATGATTCTAATTTTTGATTCATAATCCTGAATAATCCAGCTATTTGATAATAATCCAAAATAAAACGTACTATGTCACAATTTTGAAAAAAAGGACATCCTTTACGGCTCTCGAGTTTTTTGCTTTTTATTGGCAAATTTCGACTCCGTTACACTGTAAAAAAATTGTATCACATTAAGCTGACAAATTATATTAAAAACTACCTCATTTAGCGTAGTTTTTAAAAAAGTACAAATCTGGACATAGATCCCTTTCCAAAAAAAGATATTACTGTTTTACTTCAAAAGGACCTCATTATAAAAATAATCAAATGCAGGGTTGTAGCTTCCTTTTGTCCAATATTTGGACAAGTGATAGAGGATGAAAAAATATGAAAAAAAGTTTAGAAAATGTATGTCGAAAAATCAACCATTTTGGAGTTATGGTCTTTTGAGAATTGAGGAGTATGAAAATTTCTCATTTGGGTTTTTTTACTATAACTCATAAACCACCAACTCGATTTCGACATTATAAATTAAAAACCATTGTAAATAATGTAGGCTTACGATAAAGTTCCTAATTTGCGGCCTTTTCTTCAAAATTTTATGAAAATTCTGTTGAGAAACACGTATTTTTGTGAAATAATGATATTATTTTACAGAATTTTCACTAGATTCTATAAAAAAGGCCACAAATTACGATCTTTATCGAAAGCCTATTTTACTGGCCATAATTTTTAATTTATTTTGTCGAAATCGAGTTGGTGGTTTATGAGTTGTAGTCAAAAAACCAAAATGAGAAATTTTCATACTGCTCAATTTTCAAAAGACCATAACTCCAAAACGGTTGATTTTTCGACATACATTATTTAAACTTTTTTTCATATTTTTTCATTCTCTATCACTTCTCTAAACATTGGACATAAGGAAGTTACAACCCTGCATTTGATTTTTTTTTTATAATGAGGTCCTTTTGAAGTAAAACAGTAATATCTTTTTTTGGAAAGGGATCTATGTCCAGATTTGTACTTTTTAAAAAACTACGCTAAATGAGGTAGTTTTTAATATACTTTGCCAGCTTCATGTCATACTAAATTTTTACAGTGTAAAGGAGTCGAAATTTGCTAATAAAAAACAAAAAACACGAGAGGCGGAAACGATGTTCTTTTTTTTCAAAATTGTGAATCAATAGGTTTTATTTTGGACTATAACCAAATAGCTTAGTTATTCAGGATTACGAATCAAAAAAATTAATCCCATAATATTGAATTTTGTGACCGTGGCGATAAAAAAACTGATCAAAGGTGTCGAATTTCACGAAAAACAAAAAAGTGCCGATATCTCGAGAATGAGCGATTTTTACTAAGATCATATTTCGATTTTCTGGTAGGTTATGAGCTGGTCTATCACCCCTCCACGGGATGACGTTGATTTACGGGACACCCTGTATAACAAACAATCTTAGTAACATAAAACAAAAAAATATGTTTTAGAACACAAAGCCAGACTTCCATATTAACACACTTCTCACTTCCGTCACATTCTTGCAATTTGTCATACACACTCTACGATTCATTTCACTCAAAACACACCCATCCTCAAGCATCTGGTAAACATGGTGCATATTTTCTTTGTTATCCATTCATCACTCATCCTCTCTACATATCCTAACCATCTCAACTTGTTCAGGTTCATTTTAGTTCCAACATCGATCTTACAGTCACTCATCTCTCTAATCAAATCGCTTAATTTCTTAGTTCATCCTTTGCTGTATATCCGTTGAGATAACTACCGAATCTTAGCATTCGTAGAGAGATTGCAAGAGTTTATTTTTTCGTTATGTTTTTAGGTTGGGTCGACTGTTAAAGTCCCCGGTCACCAGCAACGGTGTGGTGATCAACACGGACTATGTGAACACAGGAACAGGCACAGGGACGTTTGACAGCAAGCTGAACAGGCGAGGGCCCCAGGGAGACAGGGCCTTTTACATTGCAAAGGAGATCCTCATGACCGAGAGGACGTACAAGAAGGATTTGGAGGTTATATCAGTGGTGAGGAATCTACATTCAAATCAACATTAAAAAAATATGCAATGGACACACAATGAAGCTGTCAACAACTCCCTTCTCAACAAACTTCAAAAAGCATTTTCTAACAAACAGAGTGGTTGATCAGTGGAATTCACTACGGCAGGAAGTTATAGATTCAACAACAATTAATATGTTTAACAACAGATTAGACAGACACTTTCACACTAACCGCACTCAATAGGCGTATCAGTATTTATACTGCCTGCCTATCATCCAATAATAATAATATCTACTAGAGCACGGGTACCCAACCGGTGGGGTGCACCTGTGGAATAACTGTTTGTTTAATATAATGTATGTTCCCGAGATTTTGTGGCCCTAAAATGAAGTCAGACTTCATACAATATGGAAAATAAAACTTATAGTGTGCGTAATAATTGACGTATTTGCATTAGTGACGTAAATCTCAAAAACATTTTTTCGGCATTCAATGTACTTTAACGTGAAACGTACCCAAAATAAGTTATACATAAATCGGGAGTAGGATTTCGTAATTATAACAAAAAAACTGTTTTGAAAATATTTTTGAGAACGTTCTGAAATTTGGAACTTATTTTCCTAAATTTACTGAGCAGCTGTGTCCCACTGCACAGGATAACTCTCGATCGCCACGCTGGACACTTACATACACAAAATAAATGAGAAGCGTGACCATTGGCGCCAAAAAGCATTTGCGCCATGGGGGTCAATAGTGACCTCATGCAAGTATATTTTTTGCATGAGGTCACTATTGACCCCCATGGCGCAGTTATGTAGGCCAAATTTTAACGTTTTAAAATATACAATTTTTTGTTTTTTTTTTTTAATTTCAGTGGTTACGAGAAGAGGTCCCCGTAGAGTTAGAGCATGAGCTGTGTGGTGGTCCCATATGGGCCCCGCTGGACTGTATGCTGTCTGTACAGGGCCCTGCACTCAGAGCACTGGAGGCCAAGCTGGGAGCTCGCCCCGGAGATGCGGCCAATGGTAACGGACCCACCACTACCAAGACGACTGGAGGAATCATGTTAGATTATCTCAAGGAGTGTTTACCTGTGAGTTTATATTATACTGGGGCGAGTTTAACACAGTTCTTTCGTTCTCTACCAACTCGCCCCTTTTTGAGTTCATTAAAGAAAAGATTTCTAATATTAATTAAAAATTTCGACATATCGATGGAACTGACCGCCCACTGTTTTGCCTTTTTTTGTTCGAGTGTCCTGTTAAAGTTATGTTATAATGTAGTATTATGTGAACTCCCTTGGGATGGAAGCAGGATGGGTGTTCCGACGCTTATGAGTCAGCTTTGACTGTCTTGGGTGATCAGCGATATTTTTATTCAATTGGTAAAATGTACAGCAGGATGCGGTGCCAAAACTGAATCGTAAGCGTCGGAACACCCATCATGGTTCCTCCCCAAGGGAGTTCACATAATGCTACATTATGTGAATGTAGATACCTCTCGCATGATGAAACTAATGTGTTTCGATCTGAAATAGTTTATCTATATCTCAAATCATATTTTTAATTATTGTTGAATTCTGTTTTTAGTTCCACGAAAAGTGGATATCGGAGCATGGAGACTCCCTACGAAGACTGGAGGCTGCGTGTACTGTGAGTCCCACCCTCGAGAGGGCGTGCAGAGAGGTGGAGTTGCACCAGAGAGCGTGCTATCTGCCCATCAACACATTCCTGCTCAAGCCTCTCTACAGGGTGCTGCATCTTAGGAAAATATTGGAGCGTAAGTTCACTTTAGGTTTTTCATAGACTGTTTAACGTTTTAAGACACGTGGATATGAGATTTTACAATAGAACTACATATTTACCATAGGTACAAGTTGCATAGTGAACAACATCTTCTTTTCGATTTCATGTTCTCGAAGTTTTGCTTAAATATTAGCAGTGATGAAAAAATAAAATACTATATATATAAAAATACCACCTCTTCCTGCAACAGCAAGAATGGCAACAATACGTAGGTACTTACCTCGTGGTGTAGTGGATAAGATCCCTACTATGCGAGACGAAGGTCTGGGCTCAAATCCCAGCCGGGGTGAACTGAAATGGCGAATGTTTCTCGAGTGTAAAGTGATCACTTAAGCCAGCCAAGGTTGGTCGTAAGCCCGACAATGTTCTTCCTTAATTCTTCTACACCGTTGTAAGAATACTGCATATCTGTATCCATCTATCAAACACCCTGAATGGAGAAATGTAGATATTGTAGCCGCGAGATGTGAATGCAATGTTTCTTATTATTTTGTGTTGTTGTTAGTCGGCATGGAGGAGTGCCAGGATGATGATGAGGAGTTGGAAGACCTGGAGAAGTGTGTGGAGCTGCTGAGGCCCTCCTGTGAGGCGGTGGAGGAGGTCCTGCCCGACACTCTCAACTTCTCCTACTTGTGTCTCCTGCACAGAGATATTGATGGTGAGTCACATCTCCTTCAAGTTTGGCATATAAACTCATCAGAGCTTATCGTTAATTGTAGTGTTACCAGGATCGACAGAGTCTGTAGATAAAAAATTGCAAAAGAATGTAATTTTTGATTCAGAGTGCAATTTTAGCTCGCTCTAGAGCCTAAGGTCTATTAAATACATTTTTGTTTGGGAAATCCTTCCCAACAACATAGGGAGGAACACAGAGCGCCCTTGAGGTGGGAATACCCACAAAACGGCGCGAAATAAAATGGTCCAATTATTATTATTATTAAACCGTTTATCTGAGAAAAAAATATCACATTTGTAGGAAATTTACTGTGGTTTATTATTGTCTTGAGATTCTTTTCTCTAAAACATATACTTAGTGTACGACTTGTGAGCAAAAATCTGTAAAAGGAGCATTTTTCTCAGAACGCATCAAATTTAAGAGGTTCTTAAATTACATTTTGGATTCAGCGCTCTCACAAACGTAATGAACCATTGAGCAAAAAAATTGTATAATCTTTTTCCTGGATTTGCCACTTTATTTCAGAATATAATTATTGAGTTGTTATTTCAGGTGTAGATAACTTGGTCCAGGCAGACAGACACTTCCTAAGACAGGGTTGTCTGTACAAACACTCCAGTAGAGGACCGCAGCAGAGAATGTTTTTCCTGGTGCGTATTATTCAATATTAGTTGCATTATAAGACGATATTGTATACAGGGTGTCCCGTAAGTCAACGATATCCCGTGGAGGGGTGATAGACCAACTCATAACGAACCAGAAAATCGAAATATGACCTTAGTAAAAAATCGCCCGTTCTCGAGATATCGGCACTTTTTTGTTTTTCGTGAAATTCGACACCTTTGTTCAGTTTTTCGATCGCCACGGTCACAAAATTCAATATTCTAAGATTCTAATTTTGGATTCGTAATGCTGAATAATCCAGCTATTCGATTATAATCCAAAATGAAACTTACTGTGTCACAATTTTGAAAAAAGGGACATCTTTTCCGGCTCTCGAGTTTTTTATTTTTTATTCGCAAATTTCGACTCCGTTACACTGTAAAAAAATTGTATAACATTAAGCTGAAAAATTATGTTGAAAACTTCCTCATTTAGTGTAGTTTTTAAAAAAGTACAAAAATGGACATAGATCCATTTCCAAAAAAAGATATTACTGTTTTACTTCAAAAAGAGCTCATTATAAAAAAAATAAATTTCAGGAACATAGGTTCTTTATGTCCAATGTTTAGAGAAGTAATAGAGGATAAAAAAATATGAAAAAAAAGTATTATAAATGTATGTCCAAAAATCAACCGTTTTGGAGTTATGGCCTTTTGAAAATTCAGAAGTATGAAATTTTTTCATTTGGGTTTTTTGACAATAACTCACAAACTACTAAATCGATTTTTACAAAATAAACTAAAAATTATAGTCAGTAAAATAAGCTTTCGATAAAGGTCCTAATTTGTGGCCTTTTCTTTAGAACTTAGTGAAAATTCTGATATAAAACCTGCATTTTTATGAAATAATTATATTTTTTAACAGAATTTTTACTAGGTTCTAAGGAAAAGGCCACAACTTAGGACCTTCATCGAAAGCCTATTTTATTGACTATGATTTTTAGTTTGTTTTGTTAAAATCGAGTCAGTAGTTTGTGAGTTATTGTCAAAAAACCCAAATGAGAAAATTTCATACTTCTGAATTTTCAAAAGGCCATAACTCCAAAACGGTTGATTTTTGGACATACATTTAAAATACTTTTTTTTCATATTTTTTTATCCTCTATTACTTCTTCAAACATTGGACATAAAGAACCTATGTTCCTGAATTTTATTTTTTTTATAATGAGCTCTTTTTGAAGTAAAACAGTAATATCTTTTTTTGGAAAGGGATCTATGTCCATTTTTGTACTTTTTTAAAAACTACACTAAATGAGGAAGTTTTCAACATAATTTGTCAGCTTAATGTTATACAATTTTTTTACAGTGTAACGGAGTCGAAATTTGCGAATAAAAAATAAAAAACTCGAGAGCCGGAAAAGATGTCCCTTTTTTCAAAATTGTGACACAGTAAGTTTCATTTTGGATTATAATCGAATAGCTGGATTATTCAGCATTACGAATCCAAAATTAGAATCTTAGAATATTGAATTTTGTGACCGTGGCGATCGAAAAACTGAACAAAGGTGTCGAATTTCACGAAAAACAAAAAAGTGCCGATATCTCGAGAACGAGCGATTTTTTACTAAGGTCATATTTCGATTTTCTGGTCCGTTATGAGTTGGTCTATCACCCTTCCACGGGATATCGTTGACTTACGGGACACCCTGTATAATATAAGACCACAGTCGAGGGTCTCAGACATTGCGGAAAGAGTAAGGACACTGAAATGGCAGTGGGCGGGTTATGTGGCAAGGCAAAAGGACGGAAGATGGACCCCCGGAGTACTATGAGCTGGAGACCCTACGAAAGTAAACCAAGTTTAGGGAGACCACAAAGGAGATGGGCCATGGGTGGAGGCAGAGCACCCAAAACAGAAAATTGTGGAAGAGGCCTGTATTCAGCAGTGGAGGGAAAGGGGCTGAAAAGAAAGAGAAAACGAGTAGCATTATTCTCAATTTTTGGCAAACAGTGACAGGAGTAGTAGCACACTCGTATACTTATATCTCAATTTGTTTTGTACGGCATTTAATGTTAATATGATTTGCTTCCAGTTCTCTGACATCCTGATCTACGGCAGTAAGAGTTACAGCTCCCAGCAGCAGTTCCGAGTGCACGGCATCATACCTCTCTCTACAGTCATCGTGGAACCTTCAGAATACAACAATTCACTCACACTTTATGGTAAGATACTACACCATCACGCCGTGTATCTTGCGGGGTAGGCAGAGAAAACAGAATGCAACACCTCCCTATGGTTGCACACACGCTTCCGTCACATTAGTTGAATTCCTCATACATAGTAATTAAATTTTAAAAATACTTTACATTACAAAAAAAAACAATTTTTCTATACTTACTTACTTTACGGGTCCGGACTCTAGACCTTGCCACTCCAATGTGCAGCGACAGATATCGCTTTGTGATTTGCCGTTTTTAAGTCCTCCATATTGCATGCCATCCGCATCAGCGAGCACGACAGCAAATGCAAATCGTCCTGCAGCGCCCCACAGTCGCAACTCGCGTCATCTCCCTCGAGGAAGCCCCACCTCCGTTGGTTCACTCTGCAGCTGGTCACCCCCACCCTCAGTCTGTTCAAGGTTTCTATAAAAAAGGTATAAAATATAAAGCTGAGTTATCTCACCACAACCAAATGTTAATTTCGTTTGTTTTATCACACACGTTTTGTTTTAGGATCCAAACAGTGGTTGGTGGCAGTAAATAGCTTAAATTTCTTTGGCATTTCAATATCCATGTTCAAATCTCAGTATTGATGATTTATTAATGTGTCTTTTAAATGAGTACAATATTTTGTCAGGTGGTGGTCGAGCTATGACGCTGAGTGCCAGTACGGCAGCTGACAGAGATGCCTGGCTGGAAGATCTGAAGGAGGCGGCCGCCGTGGCACAGGCTGAGGGGAGTAACTCGGGAGGGACTTATTCTAGGACCATGTCTGCTTCCAGTAAGTTATATTAATAAGTCCATTCATTTCATTAGCGAGTTAAGTGGTCGCAGCTTAAAGGGAAAAGTACTCAGACTCAGCTAATACTAAAGATATCATCCTAAGACTTAACACATGGATAAATGTAAGGTATGCTGCAAGTCACTCTAGTGGGGAGAAATTAGATTTAACAAAATTTTCTCAAAAAAAAAATGATTTGAAAGCGACCTCTGAAATTTATTGAAACTTGAGATTATTCCCATAGTTTGTTAGATATAATGCTGTAATTTGGTTGATAAAATGTTTATGGTAAGACGCAGTGACTCTAGTGATTATTTTTTTGATATTCTTTCCTCTTTTTACACAATAATATAAAATCAGTATTGTCGCTCACGTTATTCTTATTTTGCGCTTACCAAGATTTGAACAAGTTGAAGAGATAATAGAGTGATTTTTACTCAGAAGACATTGTCCCTTTATCCAGCCTATTGTTATACAGGTACAATGCAGGTGTGGTACTTAATAGTTTGATTGCATTCACAGGTTCTGCTGAGGAACTATCGGACGGTACAGATAATATGGCGTCTGCTGTACAACGTAGCAACACTCTGTCTCATGTCTGCTGGCACAGGAATACTTCACTCTCGTGGGGTCATCTCTATCATGGCATGGAGGTAATATTTTGATCGTTTAATGCCAAAAACTGCTAAAAAATTCTGATTACTTATTTTTCACAACGCTAAATTCGTATTTCACACCCCAAGTCCACTTGTACACTGTTTATTTTACAATTAAAAACAAATGTAGAAATAAAACACACTTATAGACAAATCGTTACATTTCATTCTTGTAAACTGCTATGAGATCACGTAGAATTTGTTAGTATCAAACACAGCTTACGGCGTCAACTGCTGTAAAATGGATTTGGCGACACATGGTTTTCTCAGCCAATTACTGAGAGTGCCGCGTTGATACTAAAGACAGGTAAACATGATAGTATTGACTACAACTTGACAGATCCAGAATACAATACAATATTCAAAAATTCCCTGAATAAAAAATAACTTTGAAAGTACCTCTGAAATTTTCGCGATACATGGGTTATACGCTCAATTTGCAAGATTTTAGAGTGTAATTCAGCAGAAATGTCGGTAAATATGATGTCTACAATTTGACAGTTTGGAATTTTTAACTTAGTTACATTTTTAAATGTATGAGTTAATTTTTATTAATCGGCATTCCACCTATAAAGAACGAGTGATCTCTAGTGAAATTTATGAATCTTTAATCTTTAACTCATTCACATTGGGATATTTTTATGAAAGGTCATAAGTTTTGATGACAATTTGTAAACCCGGTGGATTCCCTAATGGGTTGTAGAATTGGTCCCCATTCCTTTCCATATTTTTTCTAATATCGCAAATATATTTCAGAATCAGCTGTCTGGATATCTGCTGAGAAAGTTTAAGAATTCCCTGGGATGGCAGAAGCTCTGGGTCGTGTTTGCTTCCTTCTGTCTGTATTTCTACAAGACATGTCATGATGATCATCCCCTGGCGTCGTTACCACTTCTGGGGTAAGCAATTATACATAATACTACAATACAAATACAAGATGTTCAAAGGTTGGCACCGTTAAGCTGCTATATGCTGTCATTCGGCTTTGGCATCATATCGTTTTCTCAGCCAATACTGAGAGCATCGTCTTGAAACTGAAGACAGTGATAGATGAAAGTATGGACTACAGATTGACTGTCCAATAATTACAATATTTGGAAATTCATTGAACAAAAAAATATTCAGAAAGTATCCCTGAAATTTACGGAACTTAAGGATTATTCGTTCAGTTTTTCGGATATAAAAGTATAATTTAGCCAAAATGTTGGTAATTATTATCGTATCAAGTTGACTGTCGTAGATTTATTAATTTGTTCCCAGGTTTTTCTTAAAAAGTTATAATTCACATTGCCGCTTACGTTATTTTTATTTCGCGCTAACATTCTCATGCAAAAATTTGGAATAGTTGAAGAGATAATAAAACGATTTTTGCTCAGTCGACATAGTCCCTTAATTATAAAAACAACAACAAAAAACTTTGAGCTTGATATTTGATCCAGTGTGGCGTACATATGTCCGAAATTATATTGAAACATAAATGGCAAACTTTCATCTTTCCAATGAAGCCATTTTTATGGACTTTCCATTATTTTAAAGGGTTTAATTTCATTTTATAAGTGTACACCTTTAAAAAAACACCCATTACAAGAATACACGATAGTATATGCTAACCAGGATGGTCTATAATATGTATACATCGGGAGATTCGATGCTTTACGACATGCCTTTTTGTTATAGATAGTGTCATAAGAGCATTTTTCAAAAAAACTGTACATTTCGATGAAATTCTTGTCCAACTAAAAGAAATTCTTTTTATAGAAAAGTTGCTCATTTTTTTAAAGGTTTATTTCGTTTACCCGTAACTTTAAACCTACTACTACAACTCTAGCAGTTAATATTGTATAATATCGATTAAATAATACATAAAGTTATGATTTGAAATTTAATCATCCTACACGTCCCATACAAATTAAACATGTCCTTTCTCCGCCTTGGCTGAATGAATTGGTTGTTGACTCTAAAATAAACATTTTTAAACTGGAATTTCTGTTGCATTTCTTAGAAATATATATGTTTTATTATAATTTCGCTCAATACCGCAGTTTCGCTTTTTTATGTACTTAAAAAAATACATTATGGGGTGCAAAGACAGAACGCCTCCACGCGGTGCACCCAGGGCAACGTACATTGTACGGCTAAAGTTCTGTCAAGACGGCGAAAGAGAAGAGAAAAGAGAGAGAATCGTGAAAAACTTACTTACTGTGAACTAAAATGAGCCGGAAAAAACGAGTAAACAGCCCTTCTCAGGGCTATCGGACGAGAGACCTCGGAAAGAGGGTCCGAATTCTCCAATTAAACATCGAAGGCATCAGCAAATCTAAATCTGAATTTCTTACCAAAATGACACAGGAGCTCAGGATTGATGTGATACTGCTTCAGGAGACACACACCGCGGACGAACAACAACTGGCTTCGCGAGGCGCAATCCCGGGATTTAAGTTGGCTGGTGCCGTCTACCACCCCAAACATGGTGTGGCCACCTACATACGAGATGGTCTTGTCTGGACTCTGGAATTCTGTTCCGAAACAGAAAATGTGTCCACCATTTCCACTAAACTAGGGGAGTTGACTATTGTCAACATTTACAAACCACCCACAGTCCCCTGGCCATCTCCTGTCATTCCAACAGACCATCCACACCCATCCATCATCATGGGGGACTTTAACAGCCACCACACCGACTGGGGATATGGCGAGACGGACCACAATGGTGAAGCACTCTCGGAATGGATGGAGACTGAAAACCTGCGTCTCATTTTCAATGCAAAGGACAGGGGCACCTTTCGCTCGGCAAGATGGAACAGAGATTACAACCCCGACCTGTGTCTGGCAACAACTGACGATAGCGGTAAACCTCAACCTGTCATTCGTGAGGTTCTAAAAAACTTTCCCCGCAGCCAGCACAGGCCTGTTGTGGCAACAATAGGGCACTCCGTCCCGATTGTGAACAGCGCACAAGTGCCACGCTGGAATTTCCAAAAGGCCGAGTGGGAGGTGTTTGCCACCTGCCTGGATGAGGGCATAACTGCCATTGACCCTCTGCCCTCGAACTACAGTAAATTCATGACAGCAGCTGTAGAAGCTGCCAAGAAATCCATTCCGAGAGGCTACCGTAAAACTTACATCCCGGGCTGGAATGAGGAATGTGAGAGTCTCTACCGAAGCTTCCTGGAGACTGAGAATCAGTCAGTGGCCGAGGAGTTGCTGGAATCCCTCGACAGCGCACGCAAACATAAATGGACCGGTCTGGTCGAAAGCCTAGACTTCAAACATTCAAGTCACAAGGCATGGTCCCTACTCCGAAAACTGGGTGACAGCACCCCACCAGACCGTGTCGCGAGGATTTCAGCGAATCACGTGGCTAATAAAATCGTTGAAAATGGTAGGGCACCTGGAGATAAGAACTTCCAGCGAAGTGTTAAAGAGCAGCTCCGTGCGGCACAGCAAGCAGCCCAGAGTCGGTCGGAATTGGCTGACCCATTCACTGAATCGGAAGTAACCTCAGCCATCCAATCCCTAAAAGCGGGCAAAGCTGCGGGCGCTGATGGTGTGTTTCCGGAATTCCTGAGGTTCTGTGGAAAGAGTACTATCACCTGGCTAACAAGGTTCTACTCCAACATCCTGGACACGGGGAAACTCCCAAGGGAGTTTAAAAGAACCAAAATAATAGCCCTGTTAAAGCCTGGGAAGCCACCTGAGGAGCCCGGCAGTTACCGGCCGATTGCTTTGCTTAGTGTCTGCTACAAACTACTTGAGCGCCTAATCTTAAACAGAATAGAGCCCATCATAAACTCTCACATTCCCATAGAACAGGCTGGATTCAGAGCCGGAAGAAGCTGCTGCGACCAGGTAATGGCCCTCACCACCCATATCGAAAATGGTTTCCAGAGGAAACAAAAAACTGGAGCAGCATTTATCGACCTCTCAGCTGCATACGATACGGTGTGGAGACACGGGCTGTTACTTAAATTCCTTAGCGTAATACCCTGCAAGGCACTTGGTTCCCTGCTTAACAACATGCTCAGCAACCGTCATTTCCGGGTTCACCTAGGAGACGAAGTGAGCAGAGGAAGAACCCTGAACAACGGCCTCCCTCAGGGATCAGTGCTTGCACCGGTACTTTTTAACCTCTACACCAGCGACCTCCCTTCTACCACCAGCAGGAAATTCATTTACGCGGATGATATTGTACTCACCACCCAGAGCAACTCATTCTCTGCCTGCGAAAACACCCTGCAGGAGGACCTGTCAGTTCTGACCCAGTACTTCACAAAATGGAGGCTAAAACTAAACCTGTCTAAAACTGAAGTATCAACCTTCCACCTGAGCAACCGTCTGTCCCAACGGGAACTCAATGTGATACTGAATGGGTGTAGGCTCCATAACAATCCCAACCCTAAATACCTAGGGGTCACTCTAGACAGGTCCCTGACGTACAAGAAACACCTGCAGGGGACTGCCGCGAAAGTACAAACTCGCAACAATATCATCCAAAAGCTCACAGGGACGAGCTGGGGAGCTGGTGTCAACACCTTGAGGACTTCTTCTCTGGCTCTGGTATACTCGGCAGCGGAATACTGCGCCCCCGTATGGACTGGAAGCGCGCACACAAAAGCCCTCGACACCCAACTGAACGTTACAATGCGCATGGTGAGTGGCACAATCAGGTCTACACCACTGCAGTGGCTCCCAGTGTTGAGCGGCATAGCCCCCCCAGAGCTCCGTCGAAACGAGGCGACAATAAGAGAATGGACAAAATGCTATGACAATGCGGCCCTTCCAATACACCAGGACATTCCCAGTGAGGACTCACTCCGCCTTGAGTCCCGCCACCCCTCCTGGAAACTAGGGAGGGAGCTTATGGTGAATGAATACAACACAAAAACCGAATGGGGACGTGTTTGGAGGGAAAGCGGCATAGACACCGATGGACTTGTGGGGGACCCTTCGACAATGCCACCTGGTAGCCACTTGCCACGCCGCTTGTGGTGTAACCTGAACAGAATCAGAACAGGACACGGAAGGTGCGGCCTCCTCCTCCATAGATGGGGCAAAAGGGAGCACCCATATTGCCCCTGTGGAGGGGTGGAGTCTGTCACCCACATCACCAGGGAGTGTCCACTCACCAAGTTCAGCGGTACCATCGAGGACATACACAACCTGTCTCCTGAGGCTCTTCAATACCTGGGCTCCCACGATCTTAAACTCTGACTCTGCCTTCTTAACGCCATACGATATATATATATAATACATTATATCTATGTCCGCGTTTTCTTACCTGTGAGTTACTCAGAGGATGTAACGGAAGTTTTGACTATATTTTATAATAAATTTGTCCCTAAAACAATATTTCTCTGCTCTAGCAACACCTTATGTGTCAAACCACCCGAAATTTCCTGCTATTTTTACTTAGTGACCGTTCTGTTATTGTTATAACTCAGCGCGGGTCGATTTGCACAATAAAAATTCATGTGAAGTGACGGTAAATACTAAAAGAAGTTAAGTTATATTTTATTTATAATTGTTATCATACCATAGAGCTATCTAACATATATTGAAATATGTGTTTAGTTTATTAGAATCAACAATAATTTTAAGATGGTAGTGAAAAAAGTTTATGTTTCTCACGAATTACACTCTCCTGTGAGTTACGAAATGTAACTCACAAGTTGTGAGTTACGATTGAGAGGAATAAAGTTAGGTTTACACCTGTGTCATTCCATGGTGCATTGATGAATAATATGAATCCCATATTTTATGTGCTATGAGGTGGTCTACAGTCTTATTTGAGGTATCTGCAACCTGTCAAACAAACGGGCAGGGGTTCTATTTGCACTGTCGATCTACTCCACTCATAATACAAATATTTCTAGTGTACTATGAAGTGTACGAAGGTGTATTCGGATTTATTTATCGGAATTGAATTATAAGTGATATCTGTATGTGTACCTTGGATAGATAAATAAATAAATAACAAAAAAAAGTGCGGTATTATGCATATAAAGAAGAGCATTTCACACAAATTTGCAGAAAAATAAGTGTAGGTACCTACATCTTTCCTAAATTCAAAACTCGAGGCACGGCACTGATGAAGTGTAATAAATGTTGAAGTACACATTTTTTGATAATAATAATAGATCTTGGTGTAAAAACTGTGTGTGAAATTTTGTTTCTCAAATATTTATAGGTTAAGTTTCAACCCACTGCACATAATATGATAAATAGGTAGCTTTGTTGTTCAGTGAGAAGGGTGAGATGCTACATTTGTTTGTTTTTGTATTTCTATTGTTGTATAAAATAAACACGGAAAAATAAAAAAGATTATAATTTTTTATTTAACCATGTGTAAATGCTCCCTTACAATGCTCGTGAGTTACATTTTTTGCAGGTATGTCACGAATCAGTTGAGTCACATTTGTATTGCATGTGAGTTACGGTAGAAAATTTTTGAAAACGGCTCATAAATCATTCTTAAGAGGACTATATACGCTGTTTTGGTGATTTCGCTGATTTTCCTGTTGTTTGGGAACCTGCCATTCAAAACTGATGCACTTTACAAACAATGTGATCTAAGAAAATGAATCTTCAATCTTCTAGAATGTGAATGCAATTTAAAAAAAATAAAAAACATTACGGATAATGTAACAGCGTTGTTTTTTAAAAGAGCGTATTTTTCAATATTGAAAAAAGGGGTGAGTTTAGAGCTCTAAGGAAGATGTATCCTCACGTTTTTTTACATTTCGTTTCGACATATCGAAGGCTTAGGTTGTTTTATCGAGAACGTACTGAAGAAAAGTACGATTGGTTAAAAATTTTTTAACATAATCTGGAAAATAAGCAAATCAAAATTTCAGTAAATTTTGCTTTTTTTAAAGACGTAAAACATTCTCATGTTGTATTTTTATCCAACAAATTAATGTACTTCTAAGAAGTTCATAATGTTTTTAACCTTGCTGGATATTTTAAATTTTCAAAATATTGAAATTATCATAATATTATATAAACACAAAATGATAATGATAAATATCAGATTAGTTGGCGACTAATAGCCGTCCCGTGCGGACGTGGGAACTGCTGTAATTTTTTTCGAATGACATTTCATGAATATATTGCGGATTTAAGAGATAAACAGCAATTTAACCGATGTATATCTCTTCTTAATCGTAAAATCTGTCAAATGTACATAAGGCAAATGATTATTAACAAAATATAACGTGTAAATTTAGTTTTTAGGATCTGTCATAATCATAACAATAATAATGTCTAATGTCATTATAATGCCACAGTCATACTTCGTCACATGCTAGAGAAAAAAATATCTGTTCCAGTAGTTCGATGCAGTAGGTACTATTAAACTAAGTACCTGTGTGAAGCAATATATTCGCAATATTCAGATTTATTTATGTAAGCTCTCATCTACTGTATGTGTGTAAAAGATTTCAATGGTGAAAAAGTATAAAGTAGTAAAACATGAAAAAATCTTAGATTAATGTTGTCAATTCTTGACGATTTTGGAGTCTTCGTTATGATAACGATAAGTAAATGGCAAAATAAATAGGCAACTAATATGTCATTGAGTAACACTGATATGATAGAAGATGATGAATGAGATTATCATGTTCGCATACTGAGTGGAAGGATAATGAGTTGCGGTAGAGGAGTGTACACGGACTAGCGTAATTTTCTACAGGTTGGGAACCCAGAAAGTAAATCTTTGTCATATAAACGCAGTATAGCAATATTTCTTATTGTAATTTTCGGGGAATGAATCGATAATTTTCATCACAAATTCTTATGTAGTTTAAACAATGTATTCCAAATCATTGTTAATGTGGGAACAATTGTATTCTTTCTAAACTACGAAATCGGTCGAATTTTGTTTTATTCGAAAATCTATAGCAACATAAGACAACTTCACAACAAGGTGCATTGTATTTTTTAACTCTTATTCGATAACCTAAAAGTGAATCTAGAATTTTTTTGCGTGTGCGCAGTTACTCTTGTCACTTTTTTTCAGTCAATGTCTATAAGTTAAATAATTATAAAGGCGCAATTCCACTGATTCAACACTAAACGATAATGAAACTTGTTAACTAGTAGTCCATGCGTCTAAAACGGTGCAATTCAGGAAATATTAGTTTGGCGCGTCTTGTTTTTACAACCTTAAAAGTTAATAAAACTTACAAATTAAAACCATTTTCCTCATTTCCTTGTAGATGTGCTAATCTTATTTACTGTCTTAAGTTATGCCTCCATGCCCGGAAAGTACACATAACTTAGATATGATGACTCCGGCCGTGAAAGCCTCCGCACATACCTTATTTACTGTGTTTTTTCGCCCTCAATGAAATGCATAACGCAGATTCTTTATTTTCTTTTTTACCTCAGCCATACAATACAATAGGGAACTTGCACACTTTTTTTTTATTATCCAGAATCATAAAAAATGTCATTAGAAACACATACCAATTTTTATTTTTTCGATACGTCGCCTAATGGCTATTTTACAGCACTTTGAAATTTGAAGTTTTGAATTCCCGCGAAAACGCTACTTTCAAAGACGCCGTACGACGCCGTATTGATGACGTCACGAGGTCTATATGTGTTTGGGTCAACGTAGAGTTCGGTATGTTTATGTTAATTTTTTCAAGTTAGTGATAGTTTTAGGTCGGTTTTTAGCGTTCCATCTGCTAAATGTATATATAAATAATATTTAGGATGTTTTTGAATTTCAGTTTTTGTTTTATTCATATGGGATGCTCCTCTCTCGAACGCGTGTTCGAGAGAGTAACCTGTAACCGGTAACGACGTAATGATATCGTTAATATATTATGTTATGTAAATATTGAAATTAATTAATAAATAAATATTTATTGAAAAAATATATATTTTTCAAATGGCGGCTTTATTGCCGTAGTCAATGTCTACCAACCAACCACTTGTGACATTCGTTTGAAGTACAAAATACTCACATATTTAAGTGTATGAAAAAGATTACTATAGTAGAATATACCGTAATTTTTTTCTTAAGGTAGTAGGAAAGCCCAACTGCTTAATTTAAAAAAAAAATACAAATAATTGAGTTATACGAAACGTACGTAAATACTCCTGGTTTCAAATAACTTGGCCACTGGCTACATAGTAATTCTATAGAAAAAGTGTGACAAGTAAGATGAAACGAAATGTAGGTACTTCCATGGGCGTCGTCGGGGGGAGGGAGAGCTGCCCTCCCATAGAAAAAATTGTATTTGGGTATATATTGTATATCTACTTTCACTCATTGAATGACAAAACCTCACCAAAATAACCTTAATATACGACATCGTTTTCTCTTCATGATTCAATTTTCTAAAATTATTAGATAACCCATTCAGTTTCAACTATTCCAATAAAAATTTCGCTTGCGGCGCTATTTTTAATGTTTTTTTTTTGACAAAAAATCGATTTCCATACCAAACTACAACATGACCCTATTCAGTCCTTATACTTTTTTTATATTAAATTTTTTGTTCCTCCCACCTATCTTCGAACCTGGCGACGCCCATGAATAGGTAGTTAGGTAGGTACTTTCATTAAAATTAACCTCACAAACATGACCTAAAAGTTAAATTCGATAAAGGTTTGTTTCTAGATTAGTTTCGTTGCACAATGCCATTTTTTCCACTTAGCCTTAGCGGGATCTGCCGGTATCAATAAAAAGCTTTATTGGGCGTCGTATTAGTTGTCTTTGTTCACTCTGGCACTACAAAATATTCGACTGTCTTCCTCTGAAATACTTTATATTAAATTAAGCTATAATATAATTCGAAAACAGTCAGAAAACAAACTCAAATACTACGCGGCCAAGAAACCTCATACATTTTGGTATCCCGTCAAAACAAACATGGACTACGTGACGTCACAGACAGATTGACCAATGGCGTGGCGTTTAAGGGGATGCTGAGAATTCGTGATTTTATTTATCGAATTTAAAATTGAATAAAAATATTTTAGGGTTTTAATCAACGTAGAATTGATATTTGACCTTTATTCTACCGAATTAATGTATTTTCGTCTATATTCCTCACTAGTGCAAGTTCCCTATTGTATGTATTTACTCCCTAAAATGCTTCAACTTACTGTCTTGTCTTTATAATTGTAAATTCCATTGTTCCATAAATCGGGTAAGTTATGGTAATCCTCAATAAATGAAGTGTTTTTTTTTTCATTCTTCCGGTCCCTGTCGTGCTAAAACCGCACTGATCCAATAATTAACTTATATGTGGCAATGCGACTTGTTTTTTTTCGCATTGTATTTTCGTTTAATGGAAAGACTATAATTATGTGTATCATGTCTTAATGTTTAAAATTCGCTTCAGTGGGATTGCACCTTAACTCTCTAACTCGTGAAAATACATTCATTCAAACTGATTTCAATTTTGCAAAATATTATAATACGATACTAGCGCCGCGTATCGAAATTTCATTTTCAGTTTGCTAATAGCAGGCTCTTAATCCCAAAGTCCATAGACGACTCGTGACCAAAACTATTATTTCTCTTCGAATTTAAATTACGAGGATTTCCATCTTTACCTGAATTCTATACAACCATCAATATCTATAGGGGAATATAACAATAGTGATTTGTAAACATCAAATTCCACGTAACTTGTATCTGAGCACCCAGGTACCTAGAGAATCCGATCCGCCGATGTATAATAATATGTAATATGTTTTCTGTTCCCAGGTACATAGTGACGACTCCCAATGAGAGAGATTGCATCAACAAAGACTTTGTATTCAAGTTAGTGTTTAAGAATCACATTTACTTCTTCAGGGCGGAGAGCGATTATACATTCAGAAGGTAATAAACATTCATTCTATTTGTATGATTGGTACGATTGATCAGAGTACAGGCCTCCCGTCGAGAGGTGCTGGATTCCAATTCCTACATTGATGATGTATTCCTCACAACACAAGCTTTTAACTTACTGTGAAGTGTGCAGGAAAGTGTTAACGAAAGATAGTAAAATTTAGAAAAGATTTTTTTTTTTAATGTATCTGGGTTTATCGAAATAAGCCCAAATACATCTTTGCACACTTCACAGAAAGCTTAAAAGCTTGTGTTGTGAAGTGGAGTACAGGATTAACAGTTGAGCGCGTTACCAACCAGGCTACCGACGAAGACACTTGACCATTATTGGATCGGATGCCGTGGCCCCGTTGTCCGGATTTTTTTATGTTTTTTTTTTTTTTTTTTTTTTTACTTTTATATTGGCCTCCACCCGTTCGCGAGTGATTTAGCCATTGTCAAGTATATTATTCAATTAAATCGGTGATTTATCTATACATACATATAAGTGCATACCTATATTGTACAGGTATTCGACATTCTATACTACAACACCGAGTGATCCCAGGCGACAGGCAGCAGAACAATAATAATATCGTTCATACCCACCATCACACCGAATCCCAATAATGCAGTACAAAATGTCACAAAAATATTATAATCGCGCACAAAACAAAAAACACGACATTATAATATAACATCAACAACACTATTCTTGTAGTATACGGTGGTACAAAAAAATATTTACACTGAATTATTATTTATTAGATTTTTGTTTTGATATACATATTTTTTAAACCTTTTATTATTAACAAAGTGGATGATTATAATACAATTATACTTTTTTGTCATATCTTTTAAGGTGTTTGACTAAGCTAGTATGTATCTTACTACTCTTCATTGCCAATAACGATTGAATATTTACTGGTAATGTGACGCACAATTCTCTTATATCGTTTAAGAATTCTTCATTAGGCATTAGTGGGCAATTAAAGAAGATGTGATTAGCTGTCTCCTCCTCCACTCCGCACTCGCAAAGTGGAGAGTTGACTATCCTAATTCTTGCGAGATGAGATGCTAACACGCAGTGTCCCAGTCTCAGACGCGAGATCAAAGAAACGTTTATTTTTGAAATTGATAGTCCATGGAACCACGGCTGGGATGGAATCTCCGACTGGACAAATTTGTAGTGAGATCCAGTCGGAGACTCCACGAAAGCCGCATTCCACTCACATCTAATAGCTTCCTTCGACGCAGTCACGCAATCGCTGGCGGGAAGGGCAAAAGAATGGGGGAGTGAGCCGCACGAGTGGGCCCGTTTAGCCAAGGAGTCCGCCAGCTCATTTCCAATTATTCCTACGTGTGCTGGTATCCATACCAAGACGATATCCATATGTCTTAAGGAAGTTGTGTAGAGAAAATACTTTATGTCGCATATAAGGTAATTAGTTTTAGAGGTAATTCGATTTGATAAGGCGTTAATTAGGCTTAAAGAGTCAGTAAATATCACCGCTTGTCGAAAGTTAGATGAAAGGATTTCAAATAGTGCTTCCTTTAGAGCAACGCATTCAGCTGTAAATATCGAAGCGGATTGAGGGAGCGAAAACATTCTTTCGATGTTCAACGAGGGGACACAAAAGGCGGAGCCGCAGCCGTCCTGCGACTTAGAACCGTCAGTGAAAAACCTTAAATGGTTTGGCCAATTTTGTTCTACCCTTTGGTTGAAGATTCGGTTCACGTATACGGGACTCATTGACGAAAAAGATTTATTGATATCGATTCCTTCCAATATATTAGGCGAGAATATCAGAACCTGGTATGGGATAGAAAACATAGGAACTTGAGAAGAAAAGGAAGATGAGAAAGTGGTGTTTATGTGATCCCAGGACGAGCATAACAAGGGGAAGATTTTATTTCTCCAATAAGGACGAACCGAACATAATTCAAATAGTGTTTGCAGAATTGGAAATATTGGGTGTTCGTTTTGGTTGAGTCTACTGATGATAAATTTGTTGGCTAAGAATTTCCTTCGAAGATACAGGGGCATCTCCACGCATTCCGCCTGTAAAGCCACTATAGGACTAGATCTCATTGCACCAAGGATAAGGCGTAAGCTTTTTGATTGTATCCTACCCAATTTAATGCTCAAATAGTTTGGGAGCGGCTCCATTAGGAAGCACCCATAGTCAAGATGACTTCGAACCAATGCAAAATAAAGGATTCTCATCGTGGAGGGATGTGCCCCCCACCAGACCCTAGAAACAGCTCTTAGTATGTTCAAGCCAATTTCACACTTCACCATGACATGCTCTATATGCAAGTTCCAGGATAATTTTCTATGTAGAATCATGCCGAGGAATTTAACTGATTCAACTGTGGGGATAGGAGTGTCGTCAAACTTAATAGTAATAACGGGTGTCTCGTGTTTATTTGTAAAGATCACTATCTGGCTTTTTGATGGAGACAAAGTAAGTCCGTTATCATTGAACCAACGATTAATCGGTTCTAGCGCATCCTCTAACATTTTGGCAGTCCGAGTAACTGATCGTCCGGATCCGGAACTATAAACAACAAAATCGTCAGCGTATTGTAATATATTGCAGTGTGGAGGGATCATTTCTTTGAGGTCATGGGTATATATATTGAAGAGAAGTGGACTTAAAACGGAACCTTGAGGTAACCCTTTGTGAGACTCTCTGCGGATTATGCCAATTGGGGTTTCAATCATAAGGATTCTATGGCACATAATGTTAAAGATCAGGTTACATGTTGAAGTAGGAATACCAAGAGAGATCATTTTATTAAAAAGAAGGGGGAGGATGACATTGTCGTAGGCACTGTTGATGTCTAGAAAGCAAGCGACGAGTTCCTTCTTGTTTGATCTGGCTATTTGAATGTCTGATACCAGCATGCTCAGGCAATCGAGGCATGATTTTCCTTTTCGAAAGCCAAATTGAGTATTAGGGAGAATAGAGTTTTTTTCAATGAACCATTCCAATCTTGCCTTGATCATGCGCTCCAAAATCTTTAAGAAGCAGGAAGATAAGGCTATTGGCCTGTACGAAGAACCAAGAAATGGATCCTTTCCAGGTTTCGGAATAGGGATGATGCTGTGGACTTTCCAGGAATTAGGAATTACGTTAGCTTTTAGAATAGAGTTGAATAGTTCAAGCAAAGAGATGAGTAAGTCGTGGGTAAAGTGTTTAAAAAATGAATATGGGATGAGATCAGGTCCAGGCGAGGAGTCCCCGCAAGACTGTATTGCTGTTTGTAATTCATTTAGAGAAAACGGGGATGTGAGAACGCACGGAGGATCACTGTGGACGGATCTTTTCAGCACTTCGGTTTTATTTTGTACGTAAGGCGAAGATAATTTATCTACAAAATCATTAACCCATGACGTGCATCTATTGTTATTAAATTTTGAACGGAAGGAGCCTCTAAATCTACGTATTGAGTTCCAAACTTCAGATATACGTGAGTCGGGAGAAAGTGAATTACAAAATGTTTTCCACCCTTGGCGTTTTTTCTTTCTTAATAATTTTTTAGTCTGAGCTTGAATTTTGCGAGTTTCTAAATAATTTTCCATTGTCATATTCCTCCGATAGGATTTATTTGCCTCAGATCTACGGTGGACCATATCACCACATTCTTGATCCCACCATGGAGGTGAGGGTTTGCAATATTTGTTTGAACGAGTTTTTGGTATAGATTTTCTCGCAGCCTCATGGATAAAGTTTGTCAATTTTTCTGCAAAACTATCGATATTGTTAGGGTCCTCTCCTGAGAGTGACCCAAAATTGGATTCGATTGACTCGTTAAAACACCTCCAGTTGGCTTTCCTGGTATTATATAGTTGTTTTTTGTGGGGCGATATTGACATTTTTACATTGTTGTTTACTATGCAGATTGTTATAGGATAGTGATCACTAGAGTGTGGGTCACCTAGAACATCCCAAGATGACAATTGTGTGAGATCGCTTGTGCCTATTGAGATGTCAACAGCGCTATCATTCTGACCAGGGCGCGATACTCGAGTTGGTCTCCCGTCGTTCAAGATAGACAGGTTCAGTTCGTCAGCGAAATCGATAATAGCTCTGCCATCACGGTCAGTGTCGGGGCTTCCCCATAAGCGAGCATGAGCATTAAAATCCCCCAGGATCAGGTACGAGACTGATAACTTAGAAACAATAGATCTCCAGAGTGACACATCAAAACGTGTTCCGGTAGAATACATTGACACGATTGATATATCTAAGATATTTACAGCGACAATCTGAAAGTTCGGGTAATGGGGAAGATCGATTTGATCGTAAGAAAAACAGTTTTTGATAAGAATTGCAGCCCCACCCCAGCTGTCTGAACGCCGGTCATCTCGTACGCAAGAGAAACCCGGGAAATTCACATAGGAATGTCCGGTGAAATGCGTTTCGGATAGGGCGACTATGTCTATATTGTACGATTTAATTAATGATATTATTTCATCACGGTTGATTACTGCACCACGGCAATTCCATTGGAGGATAGAAAAGCTCGCTATTTTATGTATCGACGCCATTGTCATTGCTTAATTCGAGTGAGTTAAATGTTTTCATGAGATTAGCAGCGATGGACGGTGAAAAACATGATGGATTGGAAATTAATTGTAAGAGAATAAGGGAGATTTTTTCAACGAGGGGTTTAAGAAGGTCGATGGGTAAATTGTCAGAATTAGAAACGTGGGAAGGGGATTGAAGGGCGCATCCATCCGGAGGGTTGGAGACTTGCCCATTAGTGTACAAAAGGTTAGCTTCATGTTCTTTACGATTGTAACCAATATTTGGGTTAGATAACTTACGAGTGGGTATAAATAAGTAGGCAGTTCGAGTCATGGTGGATGAGGCGTGTGATGTCGGCGTGAATACGGCAGACGGGCGAGAGGATGAAACCTTATCTGCATATGAGACAGTTCTTGGGTGAGCAATTAAGGCTTCTTTGTAGGATACGTTTTTTAGAGCCATTGTTTTTTTTACTTCATGCTGTCTCTTTAACTCGGGGCATGAGAGATTGGCTGCCGTATGATGGCCTCCACAGTTTACGCACTTAATTTCTGGGGTTATGCAGTTATCGCTGCTGTGGGGCTCTCCGCATTTGAAGCAACGGGGGGACGAGCGGCACTGTATTTTCGTATGACCAACAGTTGAAGCAAAGGATGGTGGGGAACACATAGTTGTCTACACGGAATGCATTGTGGAATATATAAACATGTTCTGGGAGAACCTGTCCTTCGAATGTCAATACAACCGTCTGTGTAGGTTTCCATTCTGTGCCTTCCTGAGTCGAAACCTTCCTGTTTAGTCTTCTGGCCTTGACCACTTTGCCACAATTTTCGGGAACTTCTAAAAACTCCAGAATGTCGTCTATGGTGACGTCATCCGAGACTCCTCGAATGACACCAATCTTAGTAGCGCGAAATGACGGAATATATGCTTTGTACGAGTTATCAGTTACGAATTGGCTTTCCAGGAAGTCATTTGCCATACCCGAGGATCTGAAAGTAATGGAAATTTTATACTTACCTTCGGCTCTAATAGAGCCGTTGGAGATGCCTGTCACCCTGGAACTGTATAGTCTTTTGCCGAAGTCCAATGGTCTTATCGGCTTTGTAGTATCTGCATTTTGAACGAAAACTTCGAACGGACCGGCGTCATTTTGGCGGTATTTGAATACGGGCGTAGGTGGACGGGTTTCGTCGAGAGCAGGAACTTTAGAGCGACTGACGTCAGTGGACATAGAAGGATCAGGAGAGCGCGGTCTCTTGCGGGGGTCAGGTGGATCGGTCTGGGACTCCATCATGGGAGTCCCAGGCTGAGGGGACAGGACCAAGGAAGGAGGAAAGATACGCTTACGCCCAACTATAATTAATAAAAAAAAAAAAAAAACAAAAAACGATAACGAAATTAAAGATAAAAAAAAAGGCGCTTAGAAATTAATCTCTTGGGCCACCCGGTACTTCTATAAACTAATATTATATATACTAGATATACAGAAAAAAGAAATTGATAATAATTTCGAGAAAGCAAAAACACACAACCGTCACCAACCGAATATTATTGTCGTTTTATGTTTTTTGTAACCCAAATTATTGAGAACTCGTTAAGGCGTCATTGTAAAATGTACACATTATGGGGCTATTTCTTCAGAAAATTAATGTTTTTCCGAAAAACGATAATAAAAGTTTAATAATAAAAATTTCACTGTTCTCAAAAATGAGTTTTTTATGTAATATTTATTTTCCAGATGGATGGAAGTCATAGGGAGCGCCACAACCCAACCGTCCTTAACATCGTCAAACAACAATCTTTAATCAACAAATAAATACATCAGTGTTGCCAACTTTACAGTTTTAAGTTATTCTATTTTATATTCAGTATTACAGTTTTTGCTACGTAGATATTTTACTCTATGACAGTATTGTGTCATTGTGTTGTATGACATTCCAGTATTATATTGAATACCCCAGTTTTACATAACTTTGAACATTGCAACCCCAGTTTTACATAATTCTGAACATTGGAACCCCAGTTTTATACATTTTTAATAATGGGAACCCCAGTTTTACATAATTTTGAACATTATAACCATAGTTTTACACAAATGTGAACATTGGAACATCACTTTTACGTAACTTTGAACATTGGAACCCCAGTTTTACATAACTTTGAACATTCGAACTAAGAAGATTCGAATTAAGAGTTCCCCAGTTTTACACCGTAGCTTTCAGTTGACATACCCCAGCTTCGTTTCAATTTGAATTGTAGTACTTCAGTATTAAATGTCTTGAAATCAGAATACCCCAATCTTACTTCATCTTAGTTGCTTTACCCCAGTTTTACAACATTTTTAGACATGATACCCCAGTTTCACACCTTTCTTAAGATACGGTACCCCAGTTTTACATATTTCGTATGAGACGGTACCCCAGTTTTATATATCCAATATATTTATAAATAGTTTTTTGTTATATATCACGCGTTAAAACCAAATATATACCTGGTTTTAACAACTTTTAACTTAAACATGAATTTGAGGGAAAATTCTAGTGCCAAATTTGCAAGGTACAGTCTGTAGGGAAGAGATGGTCTCTGAGTAATTCAGAACTACAATTTTGTTCGCTGGCAATAATGACATTTCTATTGAAATACAAGTGTTGCCAATATGGTATCTGAAACCAACTATTTCTTGACAGACTGTACAAAATTGTGTTAAAAAAGGTTTGGATTGCGATGGACTTTTGTGATTTAAAAATTACTTATTGATTTTTGATGTACAAATAAGATTGGACCAGTTTTATATATTTTTTATATTTTTATGTATATTTTTGCGTGATCTTCAATTACTGTGTACAGTGGCTATCCGATTATCGAAACCATAGAGAACCTTCCTACACTTCTAAATAATTTGTGTCAAGGTGCCAGTATGTGATGTTAAAAGATTAATACACAGTAATAATGAGTACATAGTTGGCGCAGTTGGTTGAGGCGGCGTTCTCTCAAACGGGAGGTGCCAGGTTCAAACCCCGGCGCTGACGATGTATTCCACACTTTGCAAAACAGGCTTTTAGCCTAGTGCAAGGTGTGCAGGAAAGTATTTGGGTTTGTGTATGCAAGCCCGAATCCTTTTAAAAAAATTAAGTATGACATATGGAATTGAAATAATTTTTAAAATCTATGATTCAATAATCGGATGTACACTGTACCGTCACATTAGTATTGTATTAGAATCTCCATCCAAATTATCAGGACTTAATTTTTATGTAACACATACAGTCAACAATTATCCGAATCATTTAAACTCATTACTTTGAATGTTCCGGATAATTGATGCTGCACTGTATTCATATTATTATACATTGGGAGATTGAATGCCCTAGGTACCTGGGACTAGGAGATGTGCAGGGACGTAGAGTGAACAAACATATTATACAGTTTATTTACTTGTATAATACTACCTGCATAATGCACGCAATTTAAATTACGGGGGTTTCCATCTTTACCTGAATTCTGTACAACCATCAATATCTATAGGGGAATAAAACAATAAGTGAAGTGTAAACAATAAATTCCATGTAAGTTGTATCAGCGTGCATTATGCAGGTAGTATTATACAAGTAAATAAACTGTATAATATGTTTGTTCACTCTACGTCCCTGCACATCTCCTAGTCCCAGGTACCTAGGGCATTCAATCTCCCGATGTATAGTTATTAGTATTACAAACTTTGTACTTGAGTTGTATTATTTTTTAAGGTGTATTAGTTTTGAAGGCAATGTCCAGGAATTGATTTTGTAAATAAATAAATAAATATATGAATAGATAGATAATTTAGGTAGGTAATGCAGAACTGTATATAAATATATATTTTAGATACGAAAAGACAACCTGTCGCCTGTTTCGTGTGGTTATCTTAACAGATACACGGCAGAGGATGAACTTTCCATCAAACTTATGATCGTTCGTCGGCTGGTTTAATGTGATCACTCTACCTATTCCAGTGCATCCGTCCACTGCAGTCAGAAATCGAACCCAATATTGATCAATCTACTAGTTATTCAACTACGACACGTAGAAATCCCGATCTTCTAACAAAAAAATAATTGTGACATTAGAAAATGTAGCAGAAATTTGGGTTCGATACTATACCCTCACGCCACCTCCCTTGCGGGGTAGGCAGAGATAACGGATCGCCAGACTTTGCTATCCTTACACACTTCGGGCTTCCATCACGCTTGTAAATAAATAAATCTTATTAGACACAGACGTATGCCAAAGGGCGGACGTATTGCAAAAGCAATGTTTTACAGTCAACCCGTATGTATGTCCGACGTGAGCATTTTGACATAAAGTACATAACCTAACTTTTGTAATTTGTATACAGTTCTGTAAATATTTCAAGTGTTTATAATCGCACCAAAAATAATAAAAAATTGATAATTTTAAGTCTATTTAACTACAGTATATAGGAGAGTATTATTTGTGTACTGAAATTACATTGTCGACGAAAAGGCAGATTGGTGTAACAACTCAAAAGCATTAAATTCTATTCCTTATTGTGTTAACTCGTAAGGCACAAAATTGAATACAGTATTTTTTAAGGTTACTTCAAACTGCCTTTTCGTCATCAATATTCATTGACGAAAAGGCAGATTGGTGTAACAACTCAAAAGCATTAAATTCTATTCCTTATTGTGTTAACTCGTAAGGCACAAAATTGAATACAGTATTTTTTAAGGTTACTTCAAACTGCCTTTTCGTCATCAATATTCATTGACGAAAAGGCAGATTGGTGTAACAACTCAAAAGCATTCAATTCTATCCCTTATTGTGTTAACTATTAAGGCATAATATTGAATGCACTATTTTTTAAGGTTACTTCAAACTGAGTTCGAAGGCTTTCACGGCCGGAGTCACAATGCTCTTTGCTTTCCGGGCTATATGGCCGTGGTCTAAGGGGTTTCATTATTGTACCCTTTTTGACGTTTCGGTTCGTTTGGGTACAATAATGAAACCCCTTAGACCACGGCCATATAGCCCGGAAAGCAAAGAACATTACTTCAAACTGCCTTTTCGTTATCATTCATTTTAAGTTTAATTCAGGCGGCTATATTATTATTGTAGGGTCACAAATCATAATAACATCCAAGTATGGCATTTTAACATCACACATTACGTTTAAATAGATTTTATCTCTTGGTTAACGATTTTAACTAATAATATTAAGCATTTATCCATTATGCCTTTTAGCCTTCTGTATATCTTGTCTGTAACTTCGTTGACGAAAAGGCAAGTTGACGTAATAATACTGTAAACGAAAAGGCAGGTTGATGTAAACTGACAACAATCCCCAGCAAGAGATGATGAATTCATCCTAAGGGTTACGTTAAACCACCTTTTGAATCAGTATTTTTTTTACATCTTATAAGCGAATCAGTTTTTTTAATTTTCTTTGTTATGTGTGAATTTTAATTATTTTTATGTCTGCATTTATTCAGCGTTGTCAAAACTTTATAAAAATTCTCATTACAAAAAGGCCAAACGTTGAACACAATTTTTTTGTATTCCTCCTTTTTGTCACTCATTCTTTCAGCATGCCCAAACCATCTCAGTTTATTCACTTTTATTCTCGCCGCTTCTTCGAGTATTACAATCGCCATTTTCATTGTTTCTTATTTATTTTATAATTTTTATGACCAAATTGTTTAAATAATAGCAATAATGATTATGATTTATTATTAACATATTTTATTTTGTTGCATATTTGTATGTACCTATAATTACATATAATAAATTACTCCATTGTATTTCTAGCTAATAATATGTTTGTTGTATTTATATATTTTGTGTTATACTTTTTTTTTTTAATAAAAATTTAATAACGGTTTTTTGTTTTACTATTACGATTATTGTACCTTGAATATATGTAGTTTACTTTTTACCTTAATTTTATCCCTTATACTATTGTAACAAATAATGCTACACAATCTGAGTTCTCATGAAACACTTTCATGAGACACCAAAATACAGTGGTATGAAATGACTAGAATCTCTATATTGCTCGGCTTCTCCTGATGGCTTGAGCTGGAAAAAATCTGACTTTCGATCTGAATTTTTTTTCCAACGCCCTTTCATAATTATACCACACAGACCCCACACAACCATTAGATCCCCTCAAATGCTTTACATCTTTGTTGTCTCTGGAGAAGGCTGATCCAATGGAATACAAAATTGCAATGTCATCCAGTTTACACAATCGGTGAAAGTTTTAGAGCTCTAACTAGTCCGGAAATGAGTTGAAATTCAACTACAAGGAAACAAGTTTTTGTTACACCAAACTGCCTTTTCAGAATTAATGTCCGTGCTTTCGAAGACTTAATAAATGCTGCCCAGACCGCACGGTAAGACATCAGTGACTGTCATAATGTAATGATTTCTTCAATTCAAACGTAGTCTATCAAGAAAAACATTGATATCAATGAGGGTGCCACTTGTAGCTTTTTGGCATATAGTGGCAACATTTGCAGAATTTCAAGAGATATGTCATTGTTGCCAGCAAACAAAAACTTAGTTCTTAAATAATCCCAGACCATATCTCTCTTGAGAGACTGTAGGTGGTGCCATTGTAGTATGTATCTTGTTTGTAAAGTTGCCAAAAAACACTGCCACCTCTGAAATTCTGTTTGGGAGAAAATTGTATAGGATGATAATAAAACAATGTGTTATATTATAATAATTTATTCTTAATGACTTCAGTATAAAATTTATAACAAAATTGAAGGGAAATTCATATAATTTATACAAACGCATTCCCCTCACATACGGACTAGATCACGTCAGGTATGCGTCATACAACATGACGACCGTCAGGATCTAGTCTCACATTCTGTGGGTCATTCTAATACAACATCTGTTAGAAAGTACTGAAGGAAGAAAGCCTAACTAGGGAATTTTATAATGCATCGATCCTCTCTGCTTACTCCATAAGAAATTTGTGAATATGTAGTTAAAAAAATGAAATTAACAAAGAATACAACATTAATTTCTTATTTATACTTCGAAATACAGAAATATGTTCAAATTTCAAACAAAAGATGCCACGACATTTGTTTACTAGGGCGAGCTTATCGCAACGCCGTGATCTCTTCTAGCTAATCCCAATGTATTCACTACAAATGCAATGAAATAATATGACTGACGAAAAGGCACATTGAGTGTTACATCAAACTGCCTTTTCGCCATAAATTATAATGTTTTATTCAGTTTTTCTAAATGTTATCATGAACGAATGAAGCGTAGAGTCAAATAACTAATCTAATTTAAATATATAATAAAATTTGTTAAAAAATAATGGAATTACAATAATTATTATGGTACAATCAGTACAAAAGTATGAGTAAAATATATTACATATTTGTGACTATTCATTAAATTTGTGACCTACTAACGGGCAAAAGATGAAAAAGCAGTGTGGAGTAACATAAAAATAGTATTCAATCATAATCCTTATGCTATAATGCATAAGGGATAGAATAGAACGTATAATTTTTTTTGCTCTTACAGTGAACATTCTCATACAATAAATTCAATACATAACAAAATGACGTCTAAAACATAACTTCATAGAAAATGCTCTACCGAGGCGAGCTTATTGCGAAATCACGATCTCTTCCAGCGATCTTGACATATAGTCATTGTATAGGTGACACCATTGTACTTATATATAAATTAAAAAATTGTTACACCAAAGTGCCTTTTCGGAATTTTTGTTCTAATGGGCATTAATTTTCATTGACAGGATACAGGGCCGGATCTTACCTAGGTTCAAATGGAGCAAACCACCAGGGCGTAAAGTCTATAAAAGTGTATGAGGGCGCAAACCGTATACAAAATAATGCATAATAATATTCTCAGAGTCTGTACTTACATTGTTTGTAATTCGCGGGGCGGGTACGGTAAGTAATGAAGACGACCTACAACGCCACACGTCGGACGTTGTAGAAACCACATCTCGCTCCACATCATAATATACATATACAAATGCGTGTTCATGTATGTGTGTTTTGTTCCTACTCGCGCCTACTAACTGGTGCCTAATACACTGACATTATCGGGTTGATTTCTGCTAAACGCAACCGCAAACATAGAGATAATAGCAATGACACCCTATATCGTCGTTGGTTTTTTTTAGCTGATTGTTTATTTGATATTTTGGTTGCTTGCACCAGTATGAAATTCGTACGTCATTAGAGATGTTTTTGTATTTGAAAGTTGGTACGATTTTTTTCCACTGTCTTTGATTAGTGATGGGTAACCCCAATAATTGAATAATTGAAAGTCGATTATCGCAATAATCGAATGATTCATTCTAATGATTTTTTGTATGGAAGGGGGAAGGGATGACTATAAAAATCCGTTAATATACTGTTAAACCCACGCCAATCCCAAATTATACGATTTACAGGATAAAAAACATCTGTGTGTATGCCTGCAACATCATCATTGTGCCTTCTAAAAAGAGTTCTTCGAAAGCTGGAGAGATTACGAATTTACGAAGAAGTCGTCATTTATAATTTTTAAATAGGTAGAAGATACACTAACATTAATACCTATTAAATAAATTATCGAGTTGATTGGGAGAAAATCCCGCTTTTGGGTAATTGTAATAAAACAATGACTTGTCGAATAAAAAAGATAATTAGTGATTCGTTATATTTATTTTTTTATTCGTTTTTGATCATTAAAATGATAATCGAATGACATTTGATTATCTAAATAATACCGGTGATCGAATTATTTGATTATTTCATTCTGTCGTCCCAGCACTAGTCGAATGTTGGAAATCGTGCGGAAGCGCAACTCGCAAGTACTCTAATTTTATTTTATGCAATGCGAATGCAATGCGAAGTAATTAAAAATTTGCGATTTAACTATTTGTAAAATAATACTCTTAATAATTTTTCTAACGGGTTGTACGGTGAGACTGTGCTTTTGGTTTTTGTCAGTTTTTTGATAATTTCGTTGTGTTTTGGTGTTTGTTGATTTAGGGCGTTCATTTTCTTCTTAGAATCTCTAGAACATTCTGTCAAACAATATTTTCTGATAGTTCCAGTTTTAGATAGGTATTTATTTGTTAATGATTTTCTGATATCGAAGTGAAAATTAGTCTAACAAGTATTTTGTGAATAATAATATTTTGTATTTTTCTTGCATACTTAACCAGTCAGAAGTTTTTTTTTAATATTCGTGAAGTAAACGCAATAACGCATCTTGATGGTCAAGATAATTATTTCACCAAACAAGTAAGTAAATTGATATTGACGAATAATTGTTAGATTAATTAATTCGTTTTATTAAGATTGATTTTCAATTCGATATTTATATTTATATTTCGATACTCGTTGTTTTGTGGTGCAGGTTCGAATAATTTTCAATATTGTTTTAATTTCTTGGATTGTTTGTTCATTATTATTATTACAATGTCTTCTCAGCCCAAAAAGAAATTATCTGGGGCACAGTTCCGAAAAATCAAGTCTTACCTCCTGGGTTGGCATGGAAACAGGCTTAAATATTGAAAATTAAAATTTTAAATTAAAAACATGCGAGGTATCAGGTATCCAACTATTGATTAGGATTTTATCCGCTTTCGCAACTAATTGGCGATGCATTGGAGGTTGGGGGGGGGGGGGGGGCGCAAATTTTCTTCTTGCACCACAGCGCAAAAACTAGTGGATCCGGCCCTGACAGGATAGATATTGTATGAGGTCCCACTGCATTACATTTGGGGTAGACAATTATATTGTTGTAATATATGTTTAATTAAAAGTATGTATTACATAAAGCTAGTTTGTGCACGAAATCGTAGATTTTATTTACAGATAACAAATCAAGACAGCCATTTTAAAACTCAAAAACTCTTTAATCTCTAAAATATACAAATGATACAAACTGAAAATTGCATAATTTGTACGGTGATGTGAAACAGTTGAAATCGAAATTAAAACAAATGAATGTAGAATTTTTGGGTTAAAAAAATTACCGTTCTTGACTTGCGAAAAAAAAATAAAAGTGTAAAAAGAATTGTGACTTATGAGTTAACGATATTAAATTATTAATTTCTTACAAATAATACATAAAACATATTACAGCCTGTCAAGGAATAGACGGTTTCGGATTAAATTGGAATTACAATTTGTTTGCTGGCAACAATGACGAAAATCTTGAAGTGTTGCCATCATGACAAAAAGTTACAAGTAGCGCCCTCATTGAAAAACATCTCTACTTGACAGACTGTAAACTGCAGTACAGTATGACAGCAAACACAATAAGAATAGTCCATTGTTCCATATTTAAATATTCAAATTCATCCAATGGTAGTTAAGCAACGTTTACGCTATTGGACGAATTTGAATATTCAAAAATAGAATGATGAATATTCTTTTTATGAACAAGCTGCCTGACAGTCTTGACCGATATTTGTGACTTGATTTTATTCGCAGAGACTTGAACACACAACAGAATGGTATTCTGCGTTTCACCTTACTTGTCTCACGGGTTACTATGGATACGAATATTTTCAATTGAATCACTACTACTAACGTAATCAAGTATCCAGCAGCCAAGTAATTTGAAACAAAGAGTAGATATATTTAGAGAGGTCTGTCCGCTAGGTGTCCCGTTAATGTATGGAGTTTTGTTTTACGAATATCGGAACACAATAGGGGTTCAAATTTTGGTATCAACGAGTAGTTAGACCTCTACCAGGACCTAAAGACGTGAAAATGAATATTATATCATAATTAAGAACCACATATTATGTGATCTGAAATAACAGATGGTTTCTTCTATCTTGTTATCTGCAAGTGGAGTTGCAAATTGTATTGTTGGTAGCCCTGATTGACAATTCTTGTCATAAGAGCTGTCAAAGGTCCGCAATATTCTCAAAAGTGCTTAATATTCTCACATTGTACTTTTTGCAAGCAACTACAATGCCGAAAATATTACAGAGCGGTACTAGAGAAATCATTTTAAAGGCAAGATAGTTGATATACACCTAGTAGTAAATACCTAGATGCCAAAAAAAATATTATTTCATTTAATTTTTAAAATTACTATCGCTTCAAAAATAACGTTTGTAACACACCCAGGTATGTTTGCACATTCCACATCTATTGTTAGTAGGCAGACGGGTAGAGGTATTGTTTTAGGGGTCCTAATTGTCTGACAACTTTCTAAGAATTTTCCATTAGGCTAACTACACGATCAGGTACATATAACGGTATAGGGGTCTATTGTAATATTTGGGGTTCATTGTTTAAATAATTAGTATCAGGGTAGGTAAGTGCATACAGGCTAACAACAGTCGCGTGATGGCAAAACCCAAATGCTTCAAGTAAGGTCCATGCATTGTTTTATTCGGTCAGTCGATCTCCAGTTCTTGTCACGTTCAGTCAAGCTAATAATCGCGAAGCCAAAATATGGCCTTCATAATATAGACGTCAGGACATTTAAGCCTCGGGCAACTTATGTGTATACTGTATATCGTGTTACTAAATACCTATTTGTCTTATTGTGTAATTTGCCGTATAATAATAACGTAGAGACTGTGTTGGTTATTCATTGTGCGCACGAACTTGTATTCTACCTAATTCATTTTATAACGAACTCTTTATTAAGTGCCTGAACTGTTAATTGTAACTACATGTTACCACAATTGCCTAAGTGTGGACGAACTGTTTAATTGTTATTATATCTGAGTGTACAAATTGCCTAACATCGTGTGACGTAACTATTGCATCGCGCTAGTGTATGAAGCGACGACAGCATCACCGCAATCGTCACAAGGAGGGCTAGATATCCTCCATCACCTCATCATAGGGAGGGCCCCCAAGCCTCTCTTACATCATCATCGCCGAGGCCTAGGCAGGCCTTGTGCCCCTTCATCACCGTGGAACATCGGTAGGGCTGCGTAGTGCGCGCCCCTATCATCATCGAGGGACAGGAGATTACGTTCGTCATATTGGAGTTGCGTGTGTGAAGTGTTGTTTCATCAGTGTTACGTACGTACATGGACAGTTTCGGACAATTGGTTTTAATTGTAGTGATTATATAGCATCATTAGCGTAAGTACCTAATTATAAGTTTTTTTTCCTGATTTAAAATATATGTACAGTGAAACTCGGATTTTAAGTTTTTCTAGGGACCAGCGAAAAAAAACGTAAAATAGGGGAAAACTTAAAATGTGGGAAATGATATTTTAGTATGTCCTATAAAACCGTAGTTACTTTTCACTGTTAATTTCATTGTCATGTAGTAGGAGTGATTTCTTGACAGTAATTATGTTTACAAGAAACAAAAGTGAATTATATCATTAAAAAACTAAATTGAAAGAACTGAATTTTCAGAAAATACTCCATACAATAAAAGTCCGTTAATTCAAATTCCAAGGAACTGAAAACCGGAAAAAAATAGAATTACGCGACACGAACGTTTGAATTTCGCGCCAACTTTACCGAACTGACACCGAAAAAATACTGTTTTTCAAAATTTTCGTAATAAAATAAACTGAATAAATATTATAAGGAAAACTTGCGATTTTTCGGAAGCAACCCACGTGGATGTCGAACATTTGTCACAAATTTGACCCTCCAGATGAGAACGTAATTTAACGCGCACAAGACGTAAATCACGCGCATTTCACATTATCTGTGAGTATAAATAGTAGCACTTCGTACATAACACACTTTATATCGAGTAAACATTGAAACAGCTATTTATTACTTTTAGATTTCAAAAAGTCACTTTAGATTTAGAGTTTTTATTTAGACGCGTATTTATCATTAGGTACCTACATGTCCAATGACCTAGTTAAAATTTTTGCAAATATCAAATGGTGTGTCGGGTCCTTCCCGAGTTTCTTCTGAACATCCATTAAGGCTGACAATACACATCGCAATTGTGGAAATATAAATTGGAATAACCACCAAAGTCAAAGTAAATTAAATAGGAATTGATTTTTTTTTCAAATTCAACAAAATTGGTACACTAAAATTTCGCGAAAAGTAAATCACAAAGCACTGTTAAGAATAATACCCACGTGTAGGCATAGGTATATTAAATACCTAAATAAAATGAGTAATGTGTATGTTGTGCTACAATTAACTGGAAAAAAAATACGGAAACTTTAAAGTTATACTAAACACTTCTGGTGATTAAAATTAACACCATACTATGCGCCGCAAATGTTTAGATTCGCAGGAAACAAAGCGACCGGATGCACGCGGTGTATGTATACATAGTACACATACATAGGTACTACAAGTTCAAGACGTAGGGATGTAATGGGGGTGATAGGGGGAGATAAGATAACATCGGCCGAAGACATGTTGGCATTAAGTAAAAAGGTAGCAATGCGACTTGAAGCACTTTCTTTACGTAATATTTTTTGTCGAACTTTTTGACAAACAATTAAATTTTACATGATTTTGTATAGATATTTCAGACAACTTTACGGCTGAAAAAAACGTATAATCCGGGAATTGTTTTTGGCGGCTGACGTAAAATTCGGGAAATTTTTGTTTTGGAATGTATGGGAGTGAAATGGGACTGGCCAAAAAAAACTTAAAATAGGGGAAAACGTAAAATGCAGGAACTTAAAATCCGAGTTTCACTGTATAAAATTGCCAAATCATTGTTTTCACTCCTCCAAAACAAACAACCCTCAGGTAGGACAGAAATGGTAGTTGTTTATTGACACTGGGAGCTCAACCGAAGACCAGCTTCCACTCGCAAGCCTTAAGCTACCTGTCATAGTTTTGCGAGTCGGAAAAAGAAAAAAATACTCAGATAATCCCTTTAAACTGCCATCGCAAGCTTCAAAAATAAAGTTTCCAGTTTATTGTAACAATCCTAAAATTGGCCAAGATTTTTAAATAACACTTCTAAAATATAATTTGAAAGTAGCGAAAAAATGCAACCATATCTTATTATCACATCAAGCAACACTAAACCAAGTTACTAGGGGGACTTCTGTCGCGAAATGGATTATATTCGTTAATACCTAAATTTTGACACCTTCGGTGATCCGATTTCGTGAAAAAAATCTCCATACATTAAATAAAGTATATAACTAAAGATTATTGACAATATAAGATGAACGTGAAGGTATTTGGGACAGTATAGGATTGGGAGATATTCAGCATTACATTTAATAATTGTAGAGGTAGCTATTAATCTATCATACGCCCCTGTTCTTGAGTTTCTTCACCTTGTATATCCTCACCAGCCAGTGCTCCGTGGTGTAGGCCTCCTCCAGGACCTCCAACTCAAAGTCTTTGTTGCCGATCTCCGCCGAGCGGACGCGGTCGTAGCCAGGGGGACGACCTGGAAATACAACATTGTCAGATTAACTTTGGACTACAATTTTAAGTGCTGGCAACAATGACATTTCTATTGAAATTCTACAAATGTTGCCACTAAGGATACCAAAAAGCTAAATGCAGCACATTGACAAAAAAACATATTTTTCTTGACAAGAGCATAATCATATACGTATTGTATATGAAAAATTGTGTGATTGTGACGGAAGCAAACAGTGTAACGATAGGGCACTCTGTTGTCTCTACTAATCCCGCAAGGGACACTGTGTGACAGAAGGTATAAGCAATTATTTACATAATGATCCCTTTCGTAGCAGACAGAGAGGATGGGATGTCAGACCACCCAATCTCTACAAGCATATCCACGAAGTTCGTCTACAAAAATTTCTTATAGTGAAAATGTGACCTTGACTACAATTTTTGTTATTGAAATGAATCTGAGTTTATCGAAATAAACCCAAAATACACCTTTGTACACTTCACAGTAAGCTTGAAAAGCTTGTGTCTTGAAGTGGAGTAAGTTGACATCGGGGATCGAACCCATGCCCACTTGATTAACAGTCGAGCATTCTACCAACCAGGCCACCAACCACCTCAATATTTTTGTCTTATCAGTTAGAATCTCATTATTGAACCCGCACCCGCCGGATTGAGAGTCGAACGCGTTACCAACCAGGCTACCGATCACCTCAATTAATCCAGGATATTCTATCAACACTCATTCCTTCAATAAGTCTAAAGCATTTCCACTCACCCCCCTCGGTGTAGACTTGTCCGAACTTGTAGTAGCACATCTTGTACATGATGCAGTTGAGGAGAGTGGGGGAGCCCTCAGAGTCCACACGGAACTCCCCACTGGGCGTGTAGTAGTCCTGCTCCTTGATGTGGGCTCCCTTGTCCGTGCTGCCGCCAATGCGCACCATCCACAGGAACTTGTTTATATCTGGAATACAAACAGTTCGTGACAGTCGTATTAGCTGAGTAAGTAATTTTACTGTTCCCAATGCAATTTTTTACATGTACGAGATATTAATAACTATACATCGGAAGATTGAATGCCCTAGGTACCTGAGACTAGGAGATGTGCAGGGACGTAGAGTGAACAAAAATATTATACAGATTATTTACTTGTATAATACTACCTGCATACTGCACGCTGATACAAGTTACATGGAATTTATTGTTTACACTTCACTTATTGTTTTATTCCCCTATAGATATTGATGGTTGTATAGAATTCAGGTAAAGATGGAAACCCCGTAATTTAAATTCGAAGAGAAATAATACTTTTGGTCTCGAGCCGTCTATGGAATTAGAGAATTAAAAATTATTTATTGCGCTTTAGCAGTAAAATGGCGTTCATTTTCCCAATGTATATTAATAACTTACCGTCTGAGCTGTATCCCGTGAGTCCCCCGAAGATGACCAACACATAATCAACATCCAACTCTCTCATGATTTCGTAGGCCTTGTCCTCTGAGCTCGCCATGGCCTGCCCCACTCGTGATATGTGCGTGTTGTTCCAAGTGTTGTTGTCTACGAGTATAGTCCGATTGGCCATGGCTGTTATCTGATAGCCGTAATCCCACCAGGACATCACACGAGCATCCTGAGAACAATATTTAATAACAAATTATTTTTGAAAATCACAATTTACATTTTTGTGAGAACATAGGCATTTTCTATGTGTCATAGTTGAATATAACAAATAGTTATCTCAACAGATATACAGCAAAGAATATAAATGTTTAAGGTTTTCACGGTGTGCGATTGACATTGTTTTTTGATTTTCGGGTGAACCGTGTGTTCGTCGGCTGGTTTAATGTGATCACTTTACACTTAAGTAACATTCACTAATTCCAGTGCATCCATTTGTCGCGACCGAGAATCGAACCAAGATCTCCAACCTGACAAGGCAGTTGTTTCTTCTCGACTCAAATACCAACCAACATAGCACAGCGGTAGAGCACCGGCTTGTCGGATTGGAGGTCTGGGTTCGTATCCCAGCTGCGGCAAATGGATAGATTGGAATCTGAGAATATTACTCAAGTGTAAAGTGATGACATTAAGCCAACCGATAATCAATCATAAGCCTGATGGAAAGTCCATCCTTTGCTGTATACCTATCCGCTGAGATAACTATTTGTAATATTTAATAGCAATTGTTACATGCTAAAGTCTGTTTATGAAAGTTTACGTTAGCACATCAGCGATCAAAGTGCTAAAAATCACAATGCGGAGACACTAACTCGCCTCAACACATTCACACATCGCGTATCATCATTGTGCAATCATTTTACTTTGACTCTTTCACAGGACACCTAAAAAGAGTGAGAGTCTACTCGTGGTGGTAAATATATAAAACAACTTATACAAAGGTTTGCGACACCTAATTTTAACAGGCTATTTGAAACTAAGCTAAAAAAAGCGAATATAAGACTTTAAACTACGTCTAGCTCTGTTCTTAAAGAGGGCTAGCTGGCAGAGATCGCAGCACTGCGACAAGCTCACCCTAATGAACAAATGTTACAATTCTTTATTACTTTTTTTTAAAAGGATCTGGGCTTGCACACACAAACCCAAATACTTTCCAGCACACCTTGCACTAGGCTAAAAACCTGTATTGCAAAGTGTGGAATACATCGCCAGCGCCGGGGTTTGAACCTGGCACCTCCCGCTTGAGAGACTGCGACCTCAACCAACTGCGCCAACCATGTACTCTTTATATTTGTAATGTTAACATATCTCTGCATTTTGTTCCACAAAAGTGTAAATAAATAAACAGATATAAAGAAATAAATTAGTTGATCTTACTTCGGGAGTGTTCATCTTGAGCCAGTAGTAGGCCTCCCTGAAGTCATCAAATATAATGCGGCCCCCGTCGTGTGACCTGGCGGAGAGCACGATGGACGGGGAGCTGTAGGCCTCGCTGGTCACCCAGGTGCAGTGGAACGTGTAGGAGATCAGCAGGCAGGTCATCAGACCCACAAATATCAGGGCAATCTAGAAAACATTTATACTATTCATCTATCCACCTTAAGGGTTTATATGCACTGAGCAAAAATCCTTCTATTTTCGCTTCAACTTTTTCAAATTTAGTATGAGAATGTTACGAGCGAAATAAGAATAACGTAAGCGACAAAGTGAATTATACCTTTTTAAAAGAAACCTGGGAAGAAATTTACAAATCTAAAACATTCAATTTGTTAAGATTATAATTACCAGTATTTTGGCTAAATTATACTTTTATATCTGAAAAACTGAATGGAAAATCATCAGATCCCGCAAATTTCAGGGGTACTTACGAAATATTTTTTTATTCACGGAATTTCCAAATACTGTAATTCTAAAACAGCCAATCTGTAGTCCATACTTTCATCTATCACTGTCTTCAGTTTCAAGAGGATTCTCTCAGTATTGGCTGAGAACAATTCAGGGTGCCGAAGTCGAATGACAGCATATAGGACCTTATTTCACATTGAATAGATTGGTATAGTGTGTTTGTATACCTCACTCTTCATGACAAAGTTATAGTCCTGTTTCTTGTTCTTCTTCTCCAGCTGTTTGGGAGGATCCACTTGCCTCATGTATGTGCTGAGCAGGGAGGACACGGCTATACCCGACAGGATGCACATCACGGGAGCCAGCACTAACATCAGGCGGACCATCACACCCTGCGGGGGGACAAGAACATGGTAAGAAACTTAACATAACAATACTTTTATACATTTGACGAACCCTGTGAGCATGGGGGGAAAATCATCTGCTCAATCACTGCCTCCTAGAGTAGGTACTCTAGCCGTGCTGTAACAGTTGGCAACATAGCATAATGATCAAACAGGACCACCACTCCTGTCAAATCTCCTAACAGAGTATAATATGTGGTCCACATCGATGTCCTATAATAACTTGATTACTAACTCGAGGAAGGTCCATCCTTTGCTGTGTACCTGTTGAATTATAACTACTTGTTAAAAAATAATTATTTTTGGATGAAATGAAATGGATTGGCCCGAAAGTGTTTTGGTGTGTTGGATGTGAATCATTAAACTACATACTTAGTAAATTTAATAATATGGTGGATATTACTTACAGCAAAGTAAATGCTGGTAACTCCGTAGAGAATGAGGAAGATGTTGGCATCAGTCAACTTGGAGAAGCAGAAGTACAGGCCGGCGGGGAAGAGGAACACTAGGATCTGAAGATCAAAGTAGAATGAAGACCAGGACGTGGGCTGATGCTCCGATACTGAAGCTGTAATCATAAGACACAATATGTATAGTGGACATAGTTTAACAATAAAAAACTGGCACCTGAAAAATTGCACCGGGAAAAAGTACTCAGACTCAGCTAATACTAAAGATAACATCCTAAGACTTAACACATGGATAAATGTAAGATATGCTGCAAGTCACTCTAGTAGGGAGAAATTTGATTTGTGTAAATTTTCTCCATTAAAAAATAATCTAAAGTTACCTCTCAAATTGACTGAAACTTGAGATTATTCCCATAGTTTGTTAGATATAATGCTGTAATTTGGTTGATAGAATGTTTAAGGTAAGACGCAGTGACTCTAGTGGATATTTCTTTGATATTCGCTCACCTTTTTATACAATAAGCCAAAATCGATTCTGTAATTTACAATAGGAACATGCACCACAGTCTTAACTCAATTTATGCAAAATCAACAGATTGGTATTTTTGATAACTAAAGATCAGATGATATAAGAACTTACCAATGATTGGGATGTGATTCTTGGCGTAGGATGGATCCAGCAGAGAATAGAATCTTCCAGTCCATGGGGAGATCTTACCTGCAAAACAACAAAACATGATATAATTAGCTGGAAGAAAACGCGACACCGTAATAAGTTCACCTTATGATGATGATGATGATGATGGTGGATGATTTTGGCGCCGTTTAATGGTACTACATCTCAAGGGCGCGAGAAGCTGGTTTTAAAACTCTTTAGTTTTCAGCTTGCTCCTGAAGCTGGTGACGGTCTTTTTGGAGTTTGTCCAACAGTCTATGCCTTAGTAAACATTTATCGCATACTAACAGAAAAGTGTTACAACTCAAAAAATGTGAAACTGGGTTAATACCATAATTAGATTCAGGTACGTATGTCTAATCCATACATCGAAGTACACTCAGCAAAATTATTTTGTATCAAAACCAAGAGATGACATCTTTTGGAGTGCTGACTTCTAATCAGGTAGTACTGGGTTCGAATTTCAGGGCTGATGATATATACTGCGCTTCATGACACAAGCTTTTAGCTTACTGTGAAGTGTGTGGGAAAGTATTTGGGTTTGTGTTTACAGACATCAGATCCTTTATTGAAAGATTTTGTCAGTTTTTTTGCTATTTCTGTACAAAAGCGAGATCTCAAATAACATTCAGTTAGGATGCAACGCATAGGAGACTTACCCGACACAGTCAAGATGAAGAACGCAGATCCCAACACAACAACCAAAGCAGTGACCAAAGACTTGAAGAGAATTTCAAAGTTTTGTTGAGTCAACTTGGATCTGATGTACTCGAAGAACGCGTACAATTGGCAGAGTCCAAACGTTCCAAAGGCGAGCATGTGCTCCGAGCTGAGGACTGGCTGGAAGCCCACGAAGCTGATCTGCATGGAGAGGATGGTGCCCACGCAGTACAGGGTGCTGTAGGCCACGTAGAGGCGGTGGGAGAACCTCCCGGTGAACATCAGAGCCAACACGTGCATGGGGATCAAGTTGATGAGGAATACGTAACCACCCCACGAAGATACCTGCAAATTAACACATAAAATTAGGAACCAATGTAATTTGTTTGATGCAGCATTCCCACAACAGTGTAGAAGAATTAAGGATGAACATTGTCGGACTTAAGACCGACCTTGGCTGGCTTAAGTGATCACTTTACACTCGAGAAACATTCACCATTTCAGTTCACCCCAACTACGATTCGAACCCAGACCTTCATCTCACATAGTAAGGATCATATCCACTACACCACGAGAGCGACGGCTGTATCGTCAAATTCCGTATACATTAAGTACCTATGCATTGTTGCCATTCATACTGTTGAATGGAGAAGGCGGTATTTTTTGTACACACCCGCCATCTATTATTGCTAAGTCGAATTTAAATCTAATAGTAATAAAGTTTTCTTACCATGTAGAAGTATGCAAGGGCAGCCATGGTAGCCCACAGTATGGTGCCAGTGTTGACGGCCTTAATCCAGAAGTAGTATGTGAGTAACATACAGAAGATAGCAATGCCCTCATTGTCATAACTGCCAGCCACGGAACGGGAGATGTAGCCAGGGACTATGGAGATCATAGCGGCGGCCACCAGACCTGCACCAGAGTCCTAAAATAACAAAATATATTAAAAAGTCGATGTGGATACATATTAATCAATGCCAAGAGCACGTTGCCGAGCATGCCTTTAACTCAGAAGAATCGCTGCCACGTTGTTATTGGATCTGCCGACGATGCCATTGAAGGGGACTATGGAAGCTAATTCTGGACAAGCACACTCTGTCACACTTTGCACAAGACTGCTCCTCATTTGTAACGGGTCTGCGGGTGGTTATGTTTTGCGGGCCAGTGTAGTTATTTATGATCCTCCGCCAGTTTTTGCGATCACCCACCAAGTTTTCCCAGTCATTTTGAGAATTTGTATCCTTCAGTGTGGTGTGCAGAACATCTTTGTATCTCTTCCGCTGCCGACACCATCAGACGCCATATCGGGTCTTTGGCAAAACTACAGCAGCGCCAGCTGAGGCAAATAATGAAAGTACGGTGGTACCACAAAATCACCAATGAGATTAATCGAGTGCTGTTGGCCCGTGCTCACCACCGCTGGTTGGGTCACGTCGTCCGCATGACGGACCTCTCCCAGCTAACCCCAAACGACCGACCTCATCTCTGCCACATTTATTCCAGTTTCGTCTTTTTTCCACACACCAATTTTAAGAAAAATGTGCTGTTATGTGGCGTTATGTATTAAAAAATACTTTATATAGATATCCTGCCTTCGTTACAGAAAAATCTACTGGCAATAAATTCGGGAACATTGTCATGAATAGTTTTTTTTAACAAACTACAGAACTTAAAAAAATGGTAAACAGCGCTGTAAGTGAGAGAAGATCATAATACAGATCAGGTTTATTGCCTTTAATTAAAAATATAAAGAACGTGATTAACAATAACAGGCATAAATAGCGCCACAGGCAAAAAAACAATTGAGGCTTTTATGTTTTAATGGGGCTTTAATAGTTTTTAGGGCTCTAATATGAAAATATTGAGTGCCAAACCTTAAAAAAACTGAACAGTAAAAGTCAATTTTGCTGACCACTTTTGACGCTGCAAAGATCTATTAAGAATTGGTTATTGAATGAATGCAATATTTTACCTTCAATTCCTTGGTGAGGAGATATGTGACTATTGTTGTCAGTGATGAGAAGAACGGAGCCAGGAACACACAGACATTCCTGATGTCTATTGTAATGTTCAACATCCACATGATGTGGTACAGGGCGGCGGAGGTCACCATCAGACCAGGGTAGATGGTTCCTAAACATAACAAACATTTATTAATCGATACATTTAAACATGGCTAACGTCAAGTCTGTAAAATGACAGTTTACAATATAATGTCACTGTTGTAATTACCAGTATTTTGGTTAAATTATACTTTTATATCTGAAAAACTGAACGGAAAATCTTCAGATTCCGTAAATTTCAGGGGTACTTTAGGAATTATTTTTTATTCAAGGAATTTCCAAATATTGTAATTTTAAAACAGCCGATCTGTAGTCCATACTTTCATCTATCACTTCACTTCACGTGAATGCACTTCAATTGTCGATGTACCCACATTATTGGCCGATGTTGGATTTTGTGTACCGTCGCGAAGACGATATTTCAGACCGTTTCACTTAAGTCTCCCCTTATCAAATGCAGGTTTGAGAAAACCGCTCCGTAGAATGGTGAGTACTTACAATGACAAGTTCGCCGACATTGACATATTCGCTATCGCTGCTGGTAGTTTTAAAACTTTAATTTATAAGAAATTGACAAATAATAATTAATTAATATCTTGATCTAATTCAACCTTTTTAACATTCCTTCCCTTTGTGTTCCCATTCCTCTCTTTCCTCCTTCCCTAAGTGATTGGTGCTTAATATGATTTTTTTATTTCAAATTCTTCATAATTTATATTGTTACTATTTTTTATTATTATCGACTTCTATTTTAGAATAAGGTATGTGTTATATGTAGTTTAGTTTTTTGTGTTTTCTTATGTTATTATATAAATACTAAAGTAGATAGTTATAAAATTGAAATTTAATCAGATTAAACTCTTTTGACAATAATGTGAATACTTGTAAGTAGGGCATCGCATGAAATTAGACTTCTTTGTGTTGTTTTGATATATATATGTGATGTCTGTTTGTATTCCGATGTTAAATAAATAAATAAATAAATCACTGTCTTCAGTTTCAAGACGATTTCCTCAGTATTGGCTGAGTACAATTCGGGGCGCCAAGGTAATAGCCCCTTAATACAGTTAAATAAGTCAACATGAGTAAAGGTTCCCAAACATGACTGGGTCCCTACACACAGTAGGTACATAAGCAACAAAATTAACTTTGACTTATTGTATAAAAAGGGAACATAATATCAACCCAAGAAATCAAATCCAGTCACGAAATTTGTTAACCGGTTACAAGCGGTTGCAGTGCCGACACAATAGTGTGTGCTTTGTGACCAGTTCTGGTTGTTTCACAGTGATGATATATAGTAATTATTTACCTCCAATGATTCTGCCCAGAGGGTACCATGCTCTATCATCGAACCAGTTGTGGAAACTGTAGAAGCCCTCCTCCGCCAGGTACCTGGTGGTCCTGTAGTTGAAGTACGGATCAAACTCATGGATCACACTCTCAAACCTCAACACGGAGAATAGACGAGTGGCAAATGCTGTGAACAAATATAATACATTGTTACAAATATAAAATATTGATGCGAGGCCAAACGCAACAGTATTATCATACCAGGCCCGGCTCAACTGACGTTTGACGATGATGACGTCACCAAGATTGGGAGAAAATGTATGGGAAAAATATTCCGTAGCCCAAGTGTTTGTCACTGATACAAGGTGACGTCACCAATCAGGGTGGTAATGGAATTCATGTGTGTAAGCTTGTATACTATCGCTGGCTTCGGCTCGATTGTTAATCCAGTGGGCGCGGGTTCAATTCCCGGTGCCGACCTACTCCACTTCACGACAAAAGCTTTTAAGCTTACTGAGAAGTGTATGAAGGTGTATTTGGGTTTATCGAAATAAACCAACATTCATAAAAAAAAAAACCCTCTGCTAGCTTAAGCAATCACTATACACTCGAGAAACATTCACCATTTCAGTTCACCCCGACTGGGATTCACACCGAGACCTTCGTTTCACATGGTAGGGGTAAACTGTAAATATGTTTTCATCCTTGGACAAAGACACTGAAGGAGTGTAAGTTAGGGGTGGGGTTTGTCGGGGGGCTCCCTTCTGGCTAACCCTGAGCCTACCTCTTAAAAATATTTTGCCAAGAAGTGCGGGTAAAGAGGACGCTATATGCGCCTGTGCCACCTGGGGATGTGGAGGGCCTTAAGCCCGTGGGATTCCTTCAATGTAGTAGGGATAAACAAAACTTATTTCTTTTCCATTCTATTCTCAGACATTCATTTCTGTTTATTTCCGGTGAATATAACTCAATACCTACTAAATAAATAATATAACAACAATAACAAAGTATATCTATCTTTATAATTATCTATTTTTCACTATTTTACAATGCTTTATGATTATATCTACAAATAAACAATTACACAATCGCAAAACATTTTTTCATTCATCTCAACTTGTTCATGTCTGTACAATATTAAAAAATAATAATCCTGATAATATTTAGTGTAATCTCAATGTGCATACATGCAAAACATGACTAGGGGCCCTTATACTGATTACGTGTTTTAATTACCATAATAAATTAGAAATTATCACTCATGCTTACTATGCAATGGCAAACCATTGCAAGTCAATGACATTTCATTAACAAATGCATTCATATCCTTATAATAATACGTAATAACAAGATAACTCACACAAGATCGCCGCAATAGATAATATTGATAATTTCAACAGGGTCTCCTGTTTTTCAGATGACATTCTCAAAACCTTCGGTTTCTCCTTTTGAACATCAGCTGTCATTTTGTAACTAAAAATAAAAACGTTTATAAAACCAGCACGACAATAAGAAATATTACAAACAGTTTGTTATAAAATAGGCTAATTAACTGGAATAATATTTTGTTTGTAGTCTTACATTTAATTAGGATAATTTGATCAAAAATACACCGGCCGATCGCCGGCAAACAACAGCGTGGCAAAACCAAAGATAAAATTTTCAACAAGAAATTTGACGTTTGTGCGAAGTTGGATTGTGAAACTGCCACGTCATGAGAAATGACCAATCAGGTATCGCCATTATGGAGCGTTTTTCAAATATTCAAATACTTACTTTCCGTGTCCGGAACACCATCAAATTTGAAACCCCCAATATTCAGCCACCCGGATAGCCCTGGCGTTCGCCAGTAGCGCATCCTCGGGCGTGCATGTCGCACCTATTTGGGGACATGAAAACAGGTGACTGTGGTCCTGTTTGGCACCACACTCACAGGTGTCTTCCTCTCTGTAACCCCATTTTTTGAGGTTGCTGTAACAACGGGAAACACCTGTTCTCAGTCTATTGAGTGACCTCCATGTTGGGTACGACAGGCTGTGACCAGCTGCCATTCCCTCCATTGGAGGTAACTGTGTGGGCCCAGTACTTTCTCGCCAGAGGTGCACCCGGCGGGCCTCCGGGGGGCCTTCTATCGGGAGTGTCGTCTCCATAAAGCTTCTCCTCGACTTAAGTCTGCAATGACGTGTCTGGGAACCGTACATTGGGTGTCTTGGGTCTGCTCGCTGTTTGCCTCGTTCAATTTCTGCTGCAACATGCCTTCTAGTTGCGGGAGGGGCAATACCCACTATAGCCCACTATATATAATATATATATATATTCAGGGCCGTCCCTAGACACAATGCCGCCCTTAGGCAAGTACCAAAATGCCGCCCCAAAATAGTGTAAATTAATAGGTAAGTACCTAGATAATAAAGCTGACACTCCGTAACAGTTTCCAAATACATAGTACTTAGTAGATATGTAAAGCAACTAACATTTTAATATTGATTTGACACGGAAACGAACAAATAGCGCCGCAGGCGAAATTTATTGAAAAAAAGGGTGTGTTGATGAATATATATGTTTGAATCTGAGAATATTGCAGAAGACAAAGGACAGTGTAATCAGCGCCGCAGGTGATTTTTTTGTAACAAAACAGTAGGTAGGAACATAAAAAGTAGGTAAAAGGTTTTAATGAAACAATCGCGATCTAACAGATTTTCACAACGGAAAAACATAAAAACGTAAATTACATAACATAATATAATTGAACTTACCATTTTTCCTAACCACATAAAGTTTTTTGTTTCTGAATTGCACACATAGGTTCCTTACACGTACCTGCTTCACTTTTTTTTATGGTTCCATCGTTCCATGACAAAATCTCAAGTGACAAAATCTCACATGTCAAAAGGGTAACCTACTATTGACAGGATCGCAACTCAACACCGGGAAATCTGATGCCGTTGTTTTTTTTGATTTGTTTTTGTGTGCAAAAAAAAAACACAACCTAACGAACCTAACCCAACAATATTGAAATTGTCGGCACGGGTTTTCCGGTGTTGAGTTGCGATCAATCAATAGTAGGTTACCCTTTTGACAGTTGAGATTTTGTCATTGTGAGTTTCTGTCTGGTTACCTTTTTTATTAAATCATTTAGAAAAAGAAAGCAAGTATGTAAATTATACAATACACCTATACACCTCACGCATTTTTCCACATTTGTATTAAAGAAAAGTTATCCATGCACAATTAGTTTATTTTTTTTTATTTATTTAAACTTAAAGTAAACAACAAACACATATAAATATACAAAATGGACATAGTACAGATTTACATTATCTTAAATGTATTTTCAAAAGAAAATCACTGGCCTTTTCTTATCAAAATTGTTGAATATTTCATTCGAATTTAGTTCACTAGCCACTGGTATTCATTCAGTCATCACAAAATGATTATTTTATTCCAAGAATAATTTTTAAAATTGACTAAATAATTGAGAACATGTATTTACTGCATCTTTGAAGGTATAGATACTCTGAGATGATATTTCGTGTAGACAAACATTAGAACAAACCGAACGTCGATTGATGGGATGGGATCGAATACTGGAGATTTTGCGCAAAATGACAATTTGTGTTTTTTTAATATACGTACCTACCTACTTTATATATCTACCATCCACCTTCTATGATGTAAAAAAAAACATAAAAATAATTCTAAAAGACTAAGATCAAAAGGACAATAGGAAAGGCGGCGAAAGATAGTTTTATTGGGGAGAATTGTTCTTCTGGACGGTCATAATTTTATTGTTAGAAGGTGTCCTATTCAAAACTTTCAAAGTTGTTTTGACTGCAATAGCCAACATGTGCTTGGATTCTTGAACAAAGGGTGGATGGTAAACATGTGTTTTTTATTATGTGACTTAGAATTTGACATTCACGTGTTCATTGATTTCGTGAGCCTTTTTAAACCAAGAGTTCTTAAAGTTCATTAAACCAGCAGTTCTCAATTTTTTTCTACATTTTTTTACTATTCATTCAGATTGCCGCCTCCTCGGTTTGCCGCCCCTTCAGAGTGCCGCCCTTAGGCGTTGCCTAACTTGCCTATTAGGTAGGGACGGCCCTGTATATATTCAAATGTGATTGGACGAAGAGTACTTCGTAAAACTATTGAGCTATTCTGTGTAAATGTAACTAGACAATGACCATTTTAATTAAAAATGATATTATCTAGTATTAAATCGCTATTAGTGAGGAATACCAAGATATCAATTCAATTATAATGAGTTGTGTTAAAATTGTCCTGTAATTCTCCTGTAGTTTGATAAATTTTCGAATTTTCTCCCTAACGAGGGTACCTACTTAGTTCCAACAAAATTTTCTTGTCTATTCTTCAGTGTATTTTGTATTTTTGTTTTTAAAATTTTATCTGTGGTTGGAAAGCGAACGAAAGCGCGTGTTGGAGATGCGTCTCCCGCATTTTTCCACAATTTTTTTCAAAATTGTACATTAGTTTTATAAGATTTTTCGAAAATGTACCGTTTTATTATTTTTATAATTGTTGCCTATTTCGTAAGTGAAATACGAAGCGGTTTAGAGGAAGAGGAACATGGCGTGAAATACGCCGACAAGTGCGAAGCTTGCAAAATTCTAGCGACCGAATTGCAGTCGAGGCTTGCGGAAACCGGGAAGACTCACGAAGTTCTAGAAATAGGTTATTCATTAGACGATGTACAGCCAAAGAAGAGAACCAAATATGAAAAATCGGAGTTGAGATTGATAGAATCTCTCGAAGGAGTCTGCGAGCGGATTTTGGAATACAACATTCACAAGGAAAGGCAAGACAGCGCGAGGTTTGCTAAAGGGATGAGCCAAACCTTCAAAACCCTTCACGGATTAGTGGATAAGGGTGTGAAGGTGGAATTAGGGATTCCTTATGAACTCTGGGACAGGCCATCCGTGGAGATTACCGTGATGAAATCACAATGCGAGACCATGTTGGAGGAAAACGAAGGTGAGTCCATTCATTGTATATTTTCTTGCTGAGTAGCCTTATTATTGGGTGTTTTATGGCATTGGGCACTCAAAAAAGGTTTTTTCTTGATGGTAATAAGATTCTGGAAGGATTCTGGCTAGTAAAATCTCGGAATAATCCCGTGTAATTTGATATTCATTTGTTGCACATGGCGGCCATGATGATTTGCTTTTGTTGCGCCCAAACGGAAATTTTCCGCACTCTGCGTCTTTTTTGGATGCACAGGATCACCTTCTCAATATTAATACCCAATTCTCAATGTATCTGTTTAAAATAAAGCAAGGTAGTTTGGCACTCTTCAATGTTGCTGCCCCACCCTCATTCAAATATGAATCTAAAAATTCAGGTGGGGTAATTACTGCATCATCATCAGCCCGCGGTTGCCCACTGCAGGGGATAGGCCTCCCCTCTCCTCCACTTCTCCCGCTCCCGTGAGATTCCCATCCACTGGGGTCCTATGAACCTCTTGATGTCGTCCATCCATCTGGTAGGTGGTCGCCCCTTGGTCTCCACTCCAGCAGTCTCCTCGTCCATATGTTGTCCTGCATTCTTGCAATGTGCCCCGCCCATCTCCACTTCTGCACCGCTATCCTCTCAACCACATCATTCACTGTAGTCTGGCTGCGTATCCAGTCATTCCTCTTCCTGTCTTGCAGTACCTTGCAGCCCAACATTATTCTCTCCATTGTTCTTTGAGCTATTCGAGGTGATTACTTACTTTATTGGTATTCGCAGGTGACATAGAAGAATGGTACTGGAACCATCAGAACGAGGTGCCCCTTACGGAGTACCTGTGCCGACAGAGAGTTCTCGCGAACGGGAACAGCGCGTGTCTGGACGAGCAACTCAAGGGAGACGTAGGGACCAAGACTGAATTATAGACTAGGAGAAAATGGATGCAGCTTAGTAAAGTTACTTCTAACATTACCATTTTATAATTTTTTAACACGCTGGTCAAATCTCTGTAACGAATCAAGCCCTAGTAACGAAATTCCCAGTATACTGTAGCTTGAATTAGTCCCTTACTGGCATTGATATAGTAAAGGCATGTTGTGTGGCATGTATGATTGTAAGTAACAGAAGTGTGATGTAAGAATAATGAAATATAGAGAAGTGTATGAAGTTACAAGTTGCCACATAATATACTAGTGCAATATATTCTATAACATGGGACACATACATCCGTACTACAGGACACTACAGACACCTGTATGCTAATTCAACATCATCTATCATCTTACACACACATACATTCTATATAAGGAAACATTTCCTCTGGTCCTTTTGTGGACTTTGTTATATGGAGATTTGACCTGTATCGAGAATTGAAGATTCGTAAGTTTTTTCTGTGGGCAGTTGTGTATTATATTGTGTCATATTATTATACTAGTTCTAAGTTCTGATCAGACAAGTGACATGGATTGTATTTATAATTAACGAAATAGATTAGTTAGATTTATAATGGTTGATCGTGTGTACTCACTATTATTTACTTTATTCATGAAGTTATAAATTTACGTAATAATGACTACGCCAGCTGTGTCCAGCGTAGTACTTAATTTCTATGCTGGTTCTTTTCGAAAATACTGAAGGTCCTACATGATGTCATTCGACTTTGGCGCCCTGAATTGTTCTCAGCCAATACTGAGAGAATCGTTTTGAAACTGAAAACAGTGATAGATGAAAGTATGGGCTGCAGATTGGCTGTTTTAAAACTACAGTATTTGGAAATTCCTTCCCAACTTTCAGTTATAACAACAAATGCAGGGCTAGTTTTTTTATTTTCCAAAATCAACAAATTCATTTTTGGCCCTAAAGATTGTATATTTGAGTAAAGGATTGGCAGGTTCAAAACGGGTATCACATGCTTGGGTTTTTTGGATCATTATTCTGGCTTATCTGATCATTTCTAGTAGATGTTGGGCAGCTCAGGACAATCATAATAATGTGTCTCAATGAGATCGCCCCTCATTCATTTTTCTTTCAGCGTGTTGTCAGCGTCTGTTTATTCTAAAATATCGTACATAAACATGACTTCCCATTAGAGTGTAAATCATAAATTCAATGCCGTTGCGGAGGCAGTTACCCTAAACAAAATTTAATAATATTTTACATGGCTTAAATTAAACCTAAAAGGCAGCGGTGAAAAAAATAATTGGCTCTACGCTATTATCGATGTTACTTTTTGTATTTACTTTATTTTTATTTCTGGAACATATTGTCGCTGTACAGATTTACCGTGACAGTATATTTACAGGAGTATAAAAAACTCAAAATACCTATGTAAGTTCCCTTATGCATGGCTATTTTTTATGAAGGGAGTGTAGATGTAACGTTTGTGGTATCTTTTGTGTGGCAGATTCTCTGTTTTTCTGTTTCAGAGTGTTGTGTATCGTTTGTGTGGTGGGATCTTTAGAAGTGAATGATGTGATGCATTGTGTGGAGATGTGTATGTATGATCAAAGTCATTATGAATGTGTAGAGTATCCTTCCCTTGGATAAAAGACTCTATTTCAGTCTTTTGCGCCTCTGTTGGTTTTTTAAAAATATTATCCACTGGTAAACTTCGTAATATAATTATGTCGTATTGCGAGACGTTTGAATATGAATTTCTCTCATTTTCTTACGAGTGGATAATTCTTTATCTGTCTCTTGCGCCACGGCTAATTCTTTGTAGTGGAATAGTGCCGGCATCGTAATGGTTTCTATGCGACTTATTGTGTCTGCTACAATTTTTTCGCTTCCTGGGGTGTATTCTATATTTTTGCACAATTGAGCGATGAAGTCTAGGTGGCGTAGCCTTCTGGGTGTATCACTTGAAGATGTTTTCTCATTTAAAGAAAATGATAGTGGTTTGTGATCACTGTATATTGTTGCGCCTCTGCCTTCTATCATGGGTCTGAAATGTCTTGTGGCAAGATAGCATGCGAGCAATTCCCTATCGTATGTGCTGGAGTTTTGATTATCAGCCCATGTTGAACATTTGATTTTAAAGTGTACTTTTCCATTTGCTTTTGGGTTGTAGGCCTTAGTCCGTTTTCTTTTCATTCCGAATTTCTTCAACAATTGGTAAAATAGCTCTGATTCAAACTGCCTGCCGTGGTCGGTGGTTGTGTCCAGGACAGCCTAAACGAGAAATACAGTGTGTTCTTTGACTTGGGCAGGTGTTTTTTCATATTATCCTACCCATGCTCAGTGCACTTCTTTTTGAAATTATTATAGCTGCACAATGCTTCGCACTCACTTCTCGAGTATACAATTTTTTTGTACAGGAAGTAATACTCCTACCTATGCTCCTGGACTATGCAATGTTTTGGATTGTATAGCCAGGACCACAGAGCTTTCAGTGCGTGGAACTGACACAACAACCTAATTGATGCAGGAAATGCTCTATCTAAAGCGTTTATCTCCTTAAGGTCGTTGTCAGTCAAAAACACTTCCGGCATTCTGGCTTGGAAAAAGGACTTGTCGCCTGCCATGTCTTCAGGCTTCAAGAGCCTCATAAAGGACCTCTTGACTCTCCTTATTTGTGATTATGATCCCTAATGGTAATCCACCCGAGGCGCGTGGTGCCTTTGCTTATCATTTCCGGCATTCTGGCTTGGAAAAAGGACTTCTTGCCTGCCATGTCCTTAAGGCTTCAAGAGCCTCATAAAGGACCTCTTGTCTCTCCTTATTTGTGATTATGATCCCTAATGGTAATCCACCCGAGGCGCGTGGTGCCTTTGCTTATCAACACCTCCACCTCCAGGTGCATCCAGCATTACTAGTTCTGATGTCTGTTTGGCAGATAATGTCACAGGCCCCTCTTAGGGGTGTGGCGACCTGGACACTAGGTTCTTGATGTTATAATTGATGTAAAGGTTTTACCTTGGTCACTGGTGCATGTCAGGATTGTGATAGAAGGGCCTATTGAAAGACTACGAATGCTGGATACACTTGTATTTAACGGAACTTTATAACAATGGTGCAATATGTATTAATGATATTAGGTAATTATTGTACCGCGAGTACTGTTTACAGTTGGACACGCCTAGGCTCACCCGGACCCTAACGCTGTAAGGCTGTCAAAATTTGGTTCTTTGATTATAATCACTGTCTCGTCGGCGTACGAAATTATTTTTCCTTTAGTAGCAGTTTGGAACGTGTCGTTTACATAAAGAATAAACATAACATAATGGGGCCAATCACGGTCCCTTGTGGGATTCCAAATTCGGGCGTTAAAGGACCGCTGAGGTGATTACTTATGTCTACACATTGCATTCCACCCATCAAGTAACTTTTAAACCAGCTTGGGGCTCTGTCTATTATACTGTAATTTTTTAATTTCGTTATTAATTTTACATGGGTGCAATCAATGGACCCGATGACGCCAGGAATACCACATTGATTATAAAATCTGTAAAGTTGGCATGCATATTGTTATAATAGTATAACTAATGATTGATAAACTTACTTCATTCTGAGGGCATCTCTTTCGAGTGTGTTCTGAGGGAACCGGATATACTTCTGCACTATAGATAGATGGTTAAGGGCTCCAGTCACCTCATTGACAGATTTTGAGACCGCTGACTGCTTCATGTTCAGGTCCACAGAGTTTTGGTAACTGCCCGTTGCGAAAAACGATAGGGCAGTTGACACATACGGATGATATGTATATCAATTTGGTTAATAAGTTCCTCTTCTTCTTCTCAGTCGGTTACGAGGCTCACCAGTCTCCCCCATCCTTCCCGGTCCTGCGCCATCCATCTTGTCCAAAAACATTACAAATACGAGTTTTATGTGAGGGAATTACTTTGGAAGCCGGTGGGATTGCTGTACGTCTGGAAGGACTAGGCAGTCTATAATTCTGGACGAATCCGGTATCTGACAAGGACTTTATTTGGAAAGTATTGTGCAGCTCCCTGCCCTCTCCAGACGGAACTCTTCTTCGATCACATCTAGCACTAGTGACATTCTGAAATCAGACTGGAAACGGACTCTGTATTCCCTTTCAAATTCTCAAGATTTCACAAATTCTGTGTTAGGGTAAAGAATCGTATGCCCAACGCTCCTCCTATTTCGTCGCTTTTCGAGAGACGTTCTTTTAGTACAGCGTTCTTTAATCTTACATTGGGCCTCATTGTAAAGCCTGACTCTAACTTTTGACGATTAATTTGGTTGTCCGATCATATTTTTCAATTGTTTCGAATAAACAGTTGAAATTGTTTCAGGAGTGCGACTCTCCGATACATAAATAAAAAACTTATAAATCGGTCGTGAATTTTGCTATCTCAAAAATAAGCGAATATGACGCAAAGTTGTTCCTTATGACTTACATCTGGTGTTTTGTCGACAACAATTGAAACAAATTTCTAATATCTTTTACTTTACGTCTGCTGTACTGTGAATTATTTCATTTTGTACTCGTGGAAAGAAATATTATAAAACACCGCAATCAAATTCTTATTTGGGTAAGCCTCCTCCCGGATGAGACAGAATCGTACCGTGCATGCATGTAAACTTGTGCAAGGTACGAGGGGAGAATCAAAAGTGATTTATCTGACTATGAAAGGAAAGACTCACGGAAATTATATATTGATTTTCAATGTAGTCCTCTCCTAATTCAGTACTTGGATGGGAGTCCTTTAATACCGGCAGAAAAAAAATTTTGAATCTTGCTCTGTGAAAAATGCCGAAACGGCAGACTTTCTTTCTCCATCACTCGAAAATTTGCGTACAAACTCGTTTACAACATTGGAGTCAACTGGAATGTGTTTTTCTTGCACCTTTGACATTTGTTTGCCCTATTTTCGAATAATGACATTATTTCTGTCGCGCTAATTTTTCCACTTATTTTCTACTTGATCGTATTTTTGTGGGATTTACGCACAGTTTTTTTGTATTGTTTCGGGTAGTGTCACAGGCCCCTCCTAGATGTGAGGCGACCTGGACATTAGTTTCTTGATGTTATAATTGATGTAAAGGTTTTACCTTGGTCACTGGTGCAGGTCAGGATGGTGGTAGGATCTATTGAAAGGCTACGAACGCTGGATACACTTGTATTTAACGGAACTTTATAACAATGGTGCAATATGTATTAATGATATTAATTATTGTACCACGAGTACTGTTCCTAGTCTCACCCGGACCCAGGACCGTGGGTTGGACTCCCGACCGTTACCGTCAAACCCTTGATCCATACAGAAGGCTGGAATATTCAAATATGCGTATGCGCTGGACTCTGGCAAGTCCCTCCCCTCTCTCACTACTTCCCTTTATGTCCCTGTAGGGATGTACCACGACAGTAGATGGATGTCCATTATTATTAGCACCAAAAGTATAAAGGCCACTAACAAAACCTATTTCTGTTGTACAGAATTTTTTTTCATTGTTAAGCAGTTTTCTTATAGCTGGTACATATACTTCCGGGTTTTCATCTACGCCATTGGTAATGCGTGATAATAATAATGCCAATTTTTGTTTTTCTTCATCTGTTAAATGCATTGTGTCTACAGCTACAGATGGGCTGTTTTCAAATAAAAGCGTTATTTCTGTCACGCTAATTTTTCCACTTTTTTTTTGTGAAATACCTACTAACCATATATATTTTCCGATACTTGATGATGAGTATAAGGATGAGTAGAATCATGTTTTTCAAAATTCAGTATAAATCACGTTATTTACAAAAATTGTAAATAATACTGTGTAAATGTATAAATGAATTTCCTTGTGAATATGGATTAGATTTGAAAATCACATTTTATCAAGATTTGCAGTGAGAATAGTATATTAAAATATACAGTATCTAGTTTTCTGAAAAATGGAAAATAGAAAAATTATTTTTGTCCCGCTAATTTTTCTATTTCTACAGTAGGTTTTTTTGAATAACATACCCCCAGTTTGGCAAATGGTGAATATCAGGCGTACCAGGTATTCTCAGATTGTGGATGAAAGAAAAACAATTAAATTTACACTTTAACGTTTATTTCTGAATCAACAACACATATAACAAAGAATTTTGGTGTGACTGGGCCTCCGCTCTGATGTTTATCTGTAACATTGATAAATCTTCAATATCTCCCTCCCTCGGCATATTTTCATCGTCAAACCACTTAAAATACATGGTTGATTTTGCCGCATCGTTCATATCCAGCTGTCTTTTCTGAATAGCTTTTCAATGTTTTTTCGGAGAACAAGACGTTTTTCTTACAGACGCTGCAGTTAACATAGGGTCTTTATTACCTGAGGTGCTAGTAAAAGAGTTCTTTTTCGGATTTTACCAGATCCTTGATGTGGTATCTCCCGACCGGTTTGTTGTCCATGTTGGTTACTACATATACGGTACTTGAGATTTTATTTTTTATTATACTTTTGACAAATCTAGGTGCTAATTTTGCCGAAAAATAGCATCCTGCATTGGATTGAACAAAATTCCTTCGCCACACGACATCTCCTATTTTATACTCTACTTTCTTACACCCTTCCTTGTATCTCTCAGCATTCTTTTGGAAAGCTTTTAGCAAGGACACAGAAAAATGAAATGAAGGAAAAGCTTTTTTTCTCTCTCACCTTGACAGAGGCGGCAACAATTGTCCAATGTAGTCTTCATCTATCTCGTCTTCCGATGTAAACACTATTTCCATCTTAATATGTGTAGACCAAAGGTCTCCCACTATTCTGGGAATTTACAGACCATATTCTCTTTGCCGTGACAGCCATCTTCCTTGCGGAATTTTTTTACATTACTTTGTATTGTTGCGAGTTTTGATTGGTTGTAACATTCATTAATAAAACTTCAATAAACGTGGATGAATTTTCGTTTCCATTTTTTGTGCCTTGGTGCCACCGGATTCTGTCCGCATATCTTATTTTCCATTGACATCAGCGCTAATTCATCTAACCTTTTAAATAATTTTTAATCAGTTTTTAATTTCGAGAAACTGCTTTCTCCAGCAGCTACGGTGACCGAAATGTTTACAAATAATCAAAGACTTGAATTGGAAATGTATGTTCCACTCTTCACTGCCAATGAAATTCGAGGAATCTAAGCAACTGCTATTTTTTGAGACCAAGTCTGAAACTTTTTTGAGTTCCTCGAACGAACTATTTATATCAGATTTCTTCCCATTGGTTAATGACGCCTCTAAATTCTCGTACAACTGACGTGATTCTTCATTATCGACATATTACTGATATATTTTTTGTGATCTCTCAGTTGTACAAATCTTTCCGAGACAGATACAATAGCTTTATCCAAAATTACTTAGATACGTTTGATTTTTTTTCTTCAAATCAACTATAACATCGTCTGCGCTTTCATAGTCAAATGACTTTTTTTCTTACGCATACGATTTGTTGTTGATTTGAAAATCTTGGAATTTCAGATGCGGCTTTGGCATTCTGGATCGATGTAGTTTGTGGCATTTAAGATGCAATTTCATTTCACTAAATGCGGAATATGTCTAAGCAATTTGCCATAACATTTGTCTTAACGCTGCCATAAAATTTCCACTGTTCGAATTGGTTGTCGGTTAATTTGCATTCGTCCATGAAACACGCATTTGTAAGCCGCAAAGTTGAATTGTGAATTTGGAGGGGATCCCGTAAGGCGAGTAAAATTATAGTTTAAGTGTATTACACTTTCTATTATCATCGTTTCGCAGAAGAACGGATTGAGAGGTGGTTACATCTCCCACTTTTTTCAGTTACACAGTTTTTTCTTACATTGTTGAAAGACGATTTATACTGCTTTAAAAACATTTCCGAAAATTCTTGAATCATGTTATGGCACCAGGTCGCATAGATTTACAAAATTTTGCGTTATGTGATTTGGAGAGTGATAAGCATTGGACGTTTTAATCATAGTCTGCTTTGATTACTCCCTTTGTGAAGTACTGTTGCAGTGTGCATTCGTATCTCTTCTCGTTTCTGATCAGTTCAGCTGCACGTATCACCAGCGTGTATGGTGAGTTGATGACTTTCATATTAGTTGTTGAATCTTAGATTAGCGGCAGAATTTTATGGGCGAACCCATCTCTGTCTCTTTTCATTCCACGAGATTCATCTTTGTCCTCGGTAGTCCTGGTGTCTATGTGGAATTTAAACTTTGCGGTCCGTAACAGATGTGGTCGCGGCATTCACTATCGCGATCGTGAACAGCAAGACAATTTTTTTTCCGTCTTGTAGTTTCACGGTTTGCATCATTTTCTCGCTTGGGGGAGTCAGCCCAACCAGAGGATTTTTTATACTATCGTCCGGTAATTTGTTCCTGGTGACCTCCTTCACAAAAACAAGGTACAACCACTGGATGCAATTACTTAAAGGGTAGGCAAGTAAGGATTAAATTAACGAAAAGCTCTCTGCTTAAGAAATTATTACCAGCAGCACCGGTATCGGCTAGGAAGCCTGATGAAGCGAACTGCAGAGCGGGAAGAGAGCGGTACCGTGCAGTGTGGTGTATATATAAGCTTGTAGTAGTGACAATAATTGTATTGTTCACGGTAGCTTGGCAGGCGACACTGGATGAATGTAACAACTACCGCGAGCGTATTGTCACCCGCCACTCTATCCAGAGGCGCTACCGGGAGTTTGCACTGCACGGTCCATAGGCGCCACACTAACGTGTGTCGAAGGCGGCGGCAACAATTGTTCAATGTAATCTTCATCCATCTCGTCTACCGATGTAAACACTATTTCCATCTCGATATGTGTAGACTGATTTTGTAAGCGTGTAGCGGGCTTTCCTGCCCAAGCTTCTCGTCCCAAGGGCTCAGCTCCGGCCCTGGCTTGGGGACCAAATAAATAAAGTAAACTTACGTGGCTTATGCCACTGTCCTTATGGGAACATGGCCAGTGACAGATCCTGGAATGACAAATGCAGGATACTCCCTTCTGTTCTCCTTTCTCACGGTCGACCTTGGTAACTTGGGGCCCTTTTAGCCACCTTTCCAGGACCTCTCGGCTGGTCCCTGGGTGAGCTAGAATGCAAAAGGCCTTTGTTAATTCTAACATTACAATATTTATTGAACATAATTATTCGGGGTGGTAGATTACATGTATCATTGTGAGGTAAATTATATACAGAACTTGTTCTCATCTGAATTTAAAATTAGATTAGAATAAACCCTATTTTTCCCAGTTCTCAGACGTATAATATGTAGGTTATTGTCATGGCCTTGCGTGATTCTTCATTTACATGTGTTAAAATGACGTAATCCTTGAAGAAGTTTGGGTTACATTATGAATGGAACGACCTCACCTTCATTTGGATGCAGGTTCATCTAGTGGACTTGTTTTCCTTCTATTAAATCATCTTTCCATTGAAATTAGGCTTTTTCTGGTACCTTTCCCTTGCAACATATTGTATACGGCTAAAACATAAAAATCACTTACGGCTCACCTTTCAAACCGAAATTATGTCTTTCAAACTTCACAATTCCTCTACTCTCTTTTAATTAAAACCTGTGGCTGCTAGCCAGACTTCCGTGAGTCCAAAAATTGAATTTATCCAGCGGGGGGCGCCGAGCTCCGCCACACGAGAAGGAAACCAAGAATCGAATGAATGACTTCCTTGTCCTTCAGATCCGCGCGCATCCACTTCGCGCACACCTGCTTCTGTACTGCGCATGCATTCTCTAGGATTTTCGACGGACCTTCGTGTAGTGAGGCCCTGGTACATGGCCTCCAAGAAATCACGTTACAAGCGTTATTATAAGAAATTCTCGAATTGCGATTTAGGTTACATATAAACAAGGGTCACCTACTACATTACACCGCCTAATTTTTCTATTAGTTCTGATGTTGAAGTCCAGATCTCATAGAAATGCTAGAACTTACTACTTGGGTGAGCTCTAATAGGGTGACACTACTTAAAACTAACAAATCAAAGTGCCCGAGTCAGAATTTACTGACGATAAACAATTATTTATATACGAACTATGTCACTTGTCTGTCTGTTACTATGTGATATATTATTATATGCATTTACTGTGTAATGATTGTACTGTGGTCGAATCAATTATAACTGGCAAACGCAGTAATGAAAATGTGACCGAGAAGGGACTACCTGCTTTATTCGCACTTATGCCAGAGCCATAAGTCGTACATTCTCACTCACATTTTTATTACTGCGTTTGACAGTTTGAATTAATCATATTATGGAACATATTGTACCAGAGATATGTGTGTTATACATGCGTTTCCGGTCAACCTTGTGGTCTAATAATTGATGTTTATACTTTTCCTTTTATTTGAGTAATTCAACATGTTTTTTTAAATCAAATTTCAACTCGAAAAAACGCCATTTCATGTCTTTTATACGAGTTCAAATGTATAGGTTTGAATACATATCTCTCTAAGGCCCGGTCGCTCGACAAATAGTATCGTTGGCTAGTAACAGTAAGTAATATTGCTATCTCGTTTGCCCTTTCGCTTTTTGTTACGCGCGCGAATGAAATAGCAATATTCCTTACCGTTACTAGCCGATGATACTATTTGTCGAGCAACCGAGCCTAAAACATGTTCTAGTACTCGAGAAATAAGAAGATATAAATATATGTGACCTTACAATAAGAATAATACTTATAAATAAAAAACAAATGAGTGTATAAACTGTGTTTCATTGATTTTGGAGCATAATTAAGGAGCATTAATTGAATCTGCCTTAGAAACTTTTTGAATGGACTGTATTGTTATTATTAATTTTGGGAAAGCAGCCTAGGGCCCAAATCACTGCCTGTGCCATCCGTCATTCTGAGAAAGTCATCCAATCTGTTCTTAAAAACGTTCACTGATGGTGCTTGTATCACATCTTTGGGTAAACGGTTCCACATATTCACCACTCTATTGCAAATAAAATTCTTTCTGGGATTACTGTGGTGAGTGAGTCCCTTGGTGAGATTCATAGAATGTCCTCTCAAATGGGTATTGGTATTCAGGGTGTAGATGGAGCTGATATCGGGAACTGGACAAGGAAGGGTATGGGAAAATATCAAAATCTTTTGAGAAGTATGATCCATAATACCTTGTACAGAACTGCTTGTAAATCTTTCCAGGGACACATTCCTCCAGGGAGAGTTTTCGCTTGTAATTGGGAGATAAAATAAAAAACTTTGATTAAGTCTATGAAAATAAGATTTACAATTTATTTATTTGTTTATATAAAGGAGGATAGTCACAATATATATAATGACAGTACATAATATAATCATATAACTACTTAATATACATACAATCATATGTAGTATGGTGGATACATAACTCACACATCACCTGCAGCCTCGTCAAACAAACGTCACAATCCAACCAACTGAGCCATTCACAGGAGACAAAGTGTACAGTCTATCAAGAAAAGAAAGCTTGGATTAACTGGGGACTATGATTACTGGCAACAATAACATTCTACAAGTATTGTCGCCATGGTTGCCAAATAGTGCCTTCATTAAAACCCATCTCTTTCTGGACAGACTGTAATAAAGTAAGCAAATTCTTTATTCATTGAGCAATTTTTAATATATTAAAGTTCATAAATGGAACAAATATAAACAAATGAAATACTTGGCAAAATCATAGCGCGAAAATTAATGATTTAACTGTTCAGAAGTTCTTGGCAAAATAATTCTCAACTAGTATCTGTCAAAACTCTCAAGAGCGTGATTCTCACGTACTTTTATTTTACTTCCACTGTTTTTTCCAGCTGTGTAACGTGCGTTACTGAAAATGAACAACTGATGGTTGAAAATGTTTCAAATATATTGAAAAAATGGTGGAAATATAACAAATTTGTGATAAAATAGGGATAAATTAATTGATTAAAAAGTGGTAAACACTTTACAAAACCATTATTCATAAGCTATTGAGTTAACCCTTGGCAAACTATTTATAATCATGCATTGATCCTTGGCAAACCTTGTAATAATCAATCGGATTAACTATTCAATATCAAATAACGAATATTTACCATCATTCATAAAGTAACCATTCGCAAATTAATATGTCACTCATAAATTAATGGGTAAACCGTTGGCAAAATATTCAAATTTTAAATTTACCCTTGGCAAAATATTAAAATTTACACTTGGCAAAATATTATAAAACGTGTGACGATGATTCTTGGCGAACCTTCATTAACAAACAACATTTCACGGTTCAACTGCAGAATCTCATTTGAAGAATACTTAAGAAAACGCGAGTTAAATAATCAACCGTTGGAAAAACTTTCACAAATTAATACATCATTCATAAGTTAATGAATTAACCATTGGCAAAATATTCATATACTACCATGTGTCGATCCTTGGCAAACCATTACTAATTAATTATGAGGTCAATCGTTCAATGTCAACTGGCGAATCCTTGGCAAAATATTAATTAATTTAGCAGAGTATAATTTCAATATGTTTTAATTTTAATTTATCATTTAATAGTCAAAAATTCATTTAAATTTGTCTACATTTCATATATATATTATGATTATTACAATATTTTACTAACATTTAGTCAAATTGTTTATTTATAATAGCCAATGTCAACCAAGAAGCAAATTGCCGTTATAGCCAAAAGCATTTGCTATCTATTTTAAATTCTTGAGGGACAGAAGACAATAAGGTTTACAATTGAATTCAGTTTAAATAACTCTTCTATCATGTAATTGGAGATTTTTCTATTTCATTATTATTTTGAACTGTCGATCCATAAAAAAAATACTCGACGTCGTAGAGCAATGTCTGCTGAAAACTTTGGTAAGTATATAATTTTTTACTTTTAACTTAAGGTGTATTTGTGTGTGAGAATTTAATTCATTTTAACTGTCTAATTAGCAGGCCTTTTAACTAGCAGATAGCTTTGGAAGTGCGTATAAATATACATTTCGCTGTTCACTCTGATGATAATAATAGTTATAATAGATGATTTTTGACATAATTCGGTACAAGTGTCTTTTAGAAAAGCACCACTAGCGCCAACAGTGGCAATTCGCGGTACTAGAATCGTACCACCTCTGTATATTAATGGAATGATTTCTTCCATTCAAACATTAGTAATGCTATGTAGTACCTTGAATTACCACCACGTGGCGCTAGTGGTGGGTTGCCAATGGAGACTTGCACCCACAATTCATTACACAACATAATGAGATCACACAGAACTTGATATTTATAATTATTTTCAGCAAAAATATACAAAAATATATTAAATCTAATTACAAAATAAATAATAGTAGTAGGACATCATACATTAGAAGGCTGAAAGCAAAAGTGCCTATACCCACAATGGCCACTTTTTGAAAATGTATAAAATCGATGCTAAAAATTGAAGGAAAAACTAATATTACAATCGCCATAATGCTCCATGGACCAAGAACCTTCCTCTGCCCACTATTCTAGTTCATCCTGACTGGGATTCGAAGCCATAACTTTACCATGAGGTCAACCAACGATTGGCCAGCTAATGAAATCTGGGATGGTACTTTCTAAGGTTTCTCACTCGAAACACGCAGATAAAATGCAAACTAAAAACGCCATTATGTATATCGCTGTAAGGGTCATTTCCCACAAACATTTTATCTGCGTGTTTTGGGAGAGAAAGCTTAGGAAGTACCACCCCTGATTACACAAAATAAATGGCGACAAAAAAATGCTTTAAAACTTGTATTTTATGAGATCAATTTTTACGTTTTTCTCAAATCAATCTTGTTACGTTACGAGTCAGACAATTTTGCTTTTAGCCCTCTCAAATGTTCGCCAAATTGATTCTCTCCATAGAAATATAATGTATTCACATAATTAATTATGTTTTTTATATTAATAGGACTTAAATTACATAAATTATGAGTTACATATACATATATATGTTTATATATATACATTAAAGTTAAACAATTAAAACTAGATAATATGTGACTTATAGTCAATCAAAACGACTAAAAAATAATTGAGGCAGTAAGAGCAAACGTGAGGTAAGCCACAAAAACACTTAAGCCGAGTTAACCTGTGAAAGAATACTCCCACTATAGTTGTTATGAAATATAAATGTTGTATCCCATTCCACTCCTCATATATCCTCCCCTCCCTACAAGAGATAGGATTACTTATGTTTCATTCACATTATTCCAGGCTGCATTTTTTGCCATTAATTTTCACTCAGCGAGTCAACGGGCGATAATCGCACGAAGACAGAATTCATTTGGGCAACGCCTCCTAGAGTAGGTGCTCTAGCCATGCTGTAACAGTTGGCAACATAGCATAATGATCAAACAGGACCACCACTCCTGTCAAATCTCCTAACAGAATATAATACGCGGTCCGTCATACTCATTGTTAAGGGACTGTTATTCCATACATTTCCTTAGTGAGGGTGATGGCAACCTCGCCTATAATGTTGAATGTATTAATCCTAGAGCATGGCTAGAGAAAGAGAGAAATGTCAAGGTGGCAGTGATTTGGGTGATTGTTCCAATTGGAATGGCGAAACAGAGATATCACTGCACTCTTCATTGGTAGAAAGGGATAGACATATTGCACGTTAATAAGAGTGAGTGAACAGCACGTGCAGACCACTCTATTATCTATGGCGGGTGAATGTCACTCAACCAAATAGTTGGGTGTTATTTGCAACAACTGAGTGTGTCAACTGTGCACATAGAACAGGTTGAATCGTACAACCAGTTGACTCGCACCGATGATAGAACGGAGAACAATAGAACCATAAACAATCGAGCGAATCACTAAGTGAAATTTAACGGACCCCTTAGTTTCACAAGCGTGTGGCTTGCCTCAAATTTGCTCTCACCGTCTCGATCGTAATATCTAAAATACACGAAACGAAAAGGATTGTCACAAAATCAAGGAATATTGATGTCTCAAGGTCAGTCAATATGAGTAACTAGTTAGAATATAACAAATACATTAATATACATGAAATATTAATTATTATTTTTGATTGATAGTACGTGGGAATACTTTTCGTTCACACAACATTTGTTGAAGAAAAATAATATCATTCTTCTCAATTATTTTATTGGGATTTTGGTTAAAAATCTTACGGGGTTACGGAGTCAAGTCAGTCAAATTTAGGAAGCACAGAAGATTGTCACAAACTGTGGAATAAAGATATCGAGAAACGTTAAATGTCTAACCCCCGTTTTCACCGACTGGTTAGGTGAGGAATAGCAGAGATAAAAGTCACCTAGCCCACATTTGCGTTTCACCACGCGAAAATACCTACCTAACGGCTAGGAATCCCACTTATCTTAGGCAACGAGATTTGGGCACCTAACGGTAAGATCTGTCATATTAAACTTCACCCAACTACGTAATCGGCCGCCACATTGAATTTTATCAATCAGGTAGTGTTTTTTTCCGACCTGGGGTTATTTTATAACTTCAAAACAGTCCTAGAACACAACGGAACACAATATCATAACATGACACTTTGCATACAAACAATGTTTACTGTTAGGCGCCATTTTCATTTTACCACGTACCCTAAACGCGCATGCGTCAATCTCAAAGTCTAGTGTTGCCATTAGGTAATAATATTTGTGTGAAATATGAAAAATAAAAATACGCGGTTATTTAACGACTGTAAATTATTTTTGTAATGATATTTCATATTTAAATATTTTTCAAATACAATCCCTATGTTTAAGTTGTATTATTTACTCTATAAAGTAAGCATTGTTTAAAAAAAATAACTACTTTTGATCAATTTGTTTTACATGTAGCAACCCTACAAATAAAAATCTTCCTAGCTGGATTTGTCCCAATTAAGTGGAAATTTGTTGGTGAAACGTAAATTAGGTAGGATTTTTTGGTAGGTAGGATAGCCACCCAGTTAGGAGCAGGAATAGCTATAGTCGGTGAAAACGGGGGTAAGATTTTTATATCATATCGTCGTTCAGCATAAAAAACCAATAAAGTGGTGTGTAGATTTTCATGGTCCGCGTTAATCTCTTCTCTATTCTTCTCAGGTGTTCTGTGTGTAGATTGTCGATGTTGTCGAGCTTTCAGCCTACTTGCTGAGGCCATCTTCAGGACTAATGTAGAAGATGGCCTCAGCAAGTAGGCCGAAAGCTCGACAACATCGACAATCTGCACCAGAGAAGAGACCAATAAAGTAATACATACATATCCACGTCCGCTCCCTATGTGGAGCATGTGGTCGTCACCCAGTTTTTCCAGGAATTTCTGTCCTGTAATATGTAATATATAAAGTAATATGTACTCAAATTTTTAGGAGATGAAAAACATTGCGAAACCAAGTCGATGTCTCATTTGCGGTTTTGTTTTATAGGTATACTAGTTACTAGTGTTAACGAATAGTACATATATTCGGCCTCAAGACAGATACCGAATATTCGGCCAGGAGTTGGCCTAATTTAACGCACATACAAATTTTAACGTGCCTTCAATATTATTCCAAGTATCGCACATCCTATCTATCTATACCCTCACGCCACGTCCCTCGCAGGGTAGGCAGAGCGGACAGAGCGCCAGACTGCCCTATCCTTACACACACTCCTAGCTTCCGTCACATTCACGCAATTTGTCATACACGCTCTCCGATTCCTTTTACTCAAAACGCGTCCATCCTTGAGAATCTGGTCGACATGACCAGTCTCGGGCGGCTGTGTTTCCTCACACCCCTTAGTTCAAATATATCTTTTTTGTCATCCTTCATTCTCTCAACATGCCCAAACCATCTCAGTTTATTCACTTTCATTCTCGTCACAACACCAGTCTTGCAGTCACTCATTTCCCTAATAACCTCATTCCTTATATATTTAAAAATGGATGAATTGCAAACACAAGAATTTGCATCAAAAAAACATACAATGTTTTGCAAGAGAAAGAAAATTGAATGACGATCTTCTTTCAGCTTTTTTTTTACAGTGGGCACAAAAAGACGGGTGAGACAGACAGAGAGAAGAAAGAGACAAATACATATTTTTAGTTCAGCGTATATTTTTATATTATGTTCTAATAGTCAAGATTTCAGCACAAACAATATACAAAAATAGATGTTGCAACACAGTATGGCCAACACAAAAAAAAAAAATTAGGTAACAGCAGTTTTCGCAGACTTAAGACGAAAAATAGCAATTAATATAGGAATTTCTTAGCAGGATTTTTCCTATAATATTTGAGTTTTATTGAAAAATATTTTAAGTCTTTTTTAACACATTATTTGGAGATTTCTAAATAAGTCATTGGAAAAACTGTTGACAGAATTTAATGCTAAACGTTCTAGACGTTTTTTTTTCATTTACACAATTGATAATTTTAAGGTTCACATGAGAGAGACGTGGATCATATTACGTATTTATTTTTAATATCGATACATTTGAAATTAAAATGTGCAATACACAAAATGTGGTAAACAAATCATATTCGATTGCGATGCAAGAATCTCTCATATGCAAAAGTGTGATACACATACCTCTAATAGAAGTTTGTGACACACAAAACCTCTAATAGAAGTATGTGACACACAAAACCTCTAATAGAAGTATGTGATACACAAACATCTAACAAGATTGTGTGATACACAAACCTCTAATAGAAATATGTGACACACAAACCTCTAATAGAAATATGCGACACACAAAACCTCTAATAAAAGTATGTGATACACAAACCTCAAAGTGTGTGATACACAAACCTCTAACAAGAGTTTGTGATACACAAAACCTCTAATAAAAGCATGTGATACACAAACCTCTTGAATATCTGGTTCCGATACAACTAGTATATCACCCATACATGAAAGTGTGACAAACAAACCTCTAATAAAATTATATAATACAGTCCTCTTTTATAATAATAATAATAATCTCTCATTGATGTAATCATGATAGACAATCCTCTAACAAAAGTATGTGATACACGAATCTCTCATATGTAAGAAATCTAACTACTCATTGAGACATCAAGTCAATATTGAAACAAATTAACAACAAATTCATATTATTACATAATACATTATTATTACTATAACAAAATAAACATTTGATTACAACAAAAGGACAATAAGTGTGGCTAGTGTGGTATACTCTTAATATCCTATGTGAACAATTTGGAAACACTCAAAATACACAACCAAATACACCCATTTACTATCACATTTTTAAAAGACGTGATAGACAAACCTTTTACAGTAAGTGATACACAAACCATCTAATAGTAAGCGATACACAAACCTATAAAAGTGTGTGATACACACACCTCTAAAAGTAAGCGGTACACAAACCTCTAAAAGTGTGTCACACACAAACCTCTATGAGTATGTGATACACAAACCTCTAAATGTGTGTGATAAAGACACCTCTAAGAGTATGTGACAAACAAACCTCTCAAGAATATGTGATACACAAACATCTTAGAACATGTGATACACAAACCTACAAAAGTAAGTGATACACACCTCTAAAAGTAAGCGATACACACACCTTCAAAAATAAGTGATACACAAACCTAAGTATGTGACAAACAAACCTCTTAAGAGTATGTGATACACAAACCTCTTAAGAGTTTGTGATACACAAACATCTTAGAATATGTGGTACACAAACCTCTAAAAAACCCCTAAGAGTATGTGATACACAAACATCTTATGAGCATGTAATGAGCATGCACCTTTTAGTAAGCGATACACAAACCTCTCACTGTAAATGATACGCACCTCTCACAGTAAGTGATACACAAACCTCTAAGAATAAGTGATACACAAACCTCTAAACACAACCATCTCTCCAACATACTATCACTGATTTCTGACTATGACTTATATTTAAAACTAGAATCTTCTCCGACTGACTGAAGTACTTAATATAAATGTTTAGACACACACTCGACATTATTGCAATTTCATTTGTCATTTCCAAATCATTCACATTACAAAGTACAAAAGATATTTTAGGCATTACAAAAAAAAAATCATTCACACTTTCATCTTTTTAGCGACTGGAAGAATATCTCTAAGGGTAGCTTGCTTCTTAGCTGCGGTCCTCATGGTATAACCGGTGGATATATAATCGTTACCACAAAACTGCTTTTGCAACTTTTTGGCAAGAGCGAAATCTTTCTTCTCTTGAGCAATCATTTCCTCAATTCGTTTCTGTTCTTCGACTAGCGACGCGTCGAAAACGAACTCGCCGTTGGTCGACAAAACTTCAGTATTACCGTTGGAGAGACATTTGTCAGATTTGGACAAATTTCTCCCGTAATAATTGTTATTATGATGCGGTATACCGTTCCTATCACTAACGTGGTGTTCGTCATTTAATGACGTCTTCCTACTTCCGTTGCTTAACTTTATATCACAATCGTTTGCTTTCGTAATCAGTCCGTTGCTTCTCAGCGTTCTCGTGGAATTATTCATTAAATTAGTATCGACTCCGTTTGTCATTTTCGTAGATAATTTGTTAATATTGCCGTTTCTCTCGTTGGTCGACGCGTCGCCAAACGAGATGCTCCTCTTCGATCGCGTCAAAACGACGTGATCGCTTGTATTGGAATTGTTTGAACATAACTTAACACAGCTCCTCGATAAAGATTGATTAGTCGTGGCATGTTTCCTAGGACTAGTGTCTTTACTATTACTAGATGCGTTGCTCAACCTGCTGGTTCTCTTGGCGTTCCTCTTATCGCCACACACGAGGGCCTTCCTGGCGGCCGCCTTCCTGGGCGTGACAGATTTGCTGGGAGATCTGGTGTTGTACAAGATGTCCGCCGCCTTGGTGGGTGTGTTATGCTTTCTCTTGATTGTCTTTTTATTTGGTTTAATTACAGTCTGGGATTTATCACTAGATTTAGACGATTCACGAGCCTGAAACATTCAATAAATCAGTATGATGGAAAAACAATGACATTTCACACCTTGTTCAGCAATTAGGTTCGTCAACTATTTTGCATGTCATATGGGACTGGAGAATATCGGTGTTATTTTTCATACATTTATATCAGTAAATTTCAATAACAATTTATTAGTAAAAATTTTCAACAATAACAATAGGTACCTATTTTTCAAAAAACAAAAAATGATTTTTTCAGTGCACTTTTTCTTAACCTCAAAGCCACATGCATTTTAATACCCAATGTTTTAATTACGATTTTTTTCAACAAGTCGAAACTCGCATCTAATGTGCGAAAATTCATGTTACCCTTGTAAAAAATGCTTCAATTCCCGGTTAACCCGTAAAAAAGTAATTTGGGAATAAAATAGTTTTAGACTGGGGGGAAATTAACTCACCTTAATTAATTGTACAGGAACTTGCACCAGACAGACAAAGGGAGATAGAGTTGGGGGGGCCTGTTTCCAGAAGAGCGGCCCCTTGAGCCTCTCCAGGCCGTCCATCAGGGAACTAACATCCGGGGAACTATAACAACATGACATATACATTATTAATAAGGCCTACAAAAAGTTTCGTTTAGCAAATCGACAAAAGTAAAATTATGGGACAAGCTTTACACACATAATTCCTCATTCACGCGCTTGCCGATCGTCCACAAGTTTTGTGCTCATGAGTAAAAAGGCGTTAACGGTCGGTTACGTACACGAGTCAAGACAAACGCCCCATCCACGCGCCTTTTTACTCATCAACACAAAAGGTGTGCACGCTCGGTAGCGGCAGCGCCAGCATCAGGTACTTCTTTAATTTACTTAACAATTAAAACGACAACAAACTGGTTGTCTATCAGTTACCAATGAACCCAAAGCCACATGTCCATGGCAACCCTTAAACAATAGATGAAATAAATTGAATAATTAATACAGTAATACTAACGTGACGTCAGTGACTTCATGCTGTTTCTGTGTTGGCCTCATAGGAATACTTCTTCTGCATTTACCAGGGAACCTGCGTAACAAAGTGGAATCATTAGAGCATAAGGTTGGAGCATGGACTTCTACTCAGGAGGTATCAGACTCAAATCCCTGCATTGACAATATATTCTACACCTCATGACCTTATCCAGACATATAAGATTATGAATGGCTACTATGATGTTCCCTCTACACCTGCTCCATCTACACCCTGAATACCAATACCCATTTGAGAGGACATTCTATGAAGCTCACCAAGGGACTCACTCACCACAGTAATCCCAGAAAGAATTCCATTTGCAATAGAGTGGTGAATATGTGGAACCGTTTACGCCAAAATGTGATACAAGCACCATCAGTGAATGTTTTTAAAAACAGATTGAATGACTTTCTCAGAAGGACGGATAGCACAGACATTGATTTGGGCCCATCAGCCTAGGCTGCTAGCCCAAAATTAATAATAATAAAATACCACCCTCTCCCTTCAACAGTAAGAAATGCAATAATACATAAATAAATAAATAAATCTTTATTGGCCAGAGAAAATATACTTAGGTACTTAATGTACATCAAATTCGACAACGCAGCCATCGCTCTTCGTGGTGAAGTGGATATTATGATCCCTACTATGCGAGACGAAGGTCTGGGTTCGAATCCCAGCCGGGGTGAACTGAAATGGCGAATGTTTCTCGAGTGTAAAGTGATCACTTAAGCCAGCCGAGGTCGGTCGTAAGCCCAACAATGTTCATTCTAAATTCTTCTACACTGTTGTAGGAATACTGCATTGTATGTATGTATATCTCACTCGCACATTATCTTTTTCTTATCTCGGGTTGACTGTAAGATATTGCGTTAGCAATAAGTCCGCCTTTTGGCACACAAGATTGTCTTATTTTTTTGTAATCATTGTAATCATTTTGGTCAATAAAGATTTATTTATTTATTTATATTAGTATACCTATTGATGGGTTCAGGATGCAGTGGTTTAAAGTAGCACAGCTCCTGAGCGAGGGAGTCCTCACTGATGGTGTCCAGGTTGATGACTTCCTGTGTGATGCTGTCGTCCATGTTGAGCTGACGCTGCTGCATGGGCGGCTGGGGCTGATGGTGATGTTGGACCACTCCCGTGTTCACTGACAGCTCGCGGCTGTGCCCCGCACACGTGTCCTGGGGCTCCCAAACCTACGGACAATCAAACAACATAGTTTATATATCTACTATGGTTCAACACGTTTAACACCCGCCATTGGAACAAATGTGAAAATTAACAAACAAACAATTTTATTCCAAAATTATTTATAAATAGATAGGTGAATCTTGGGAAACACTAAGGTAACTGTCTTCTCTGCCTAACCCACGAGGATTATGCAATGAACAGATGGATGATTTTTGTTTATTGTTGTTTATCGTCCTTAGATCCTATATCGGGCACTTGGACTCGTCAGTTTTACATAATTAGATATATAACAATTAAAGTAATAATAATAATGCACAATATCAATGCTAAAGAGTGTAAAGGGCTCTGTTAGCATTTCATCAGAGACAGTAACAAAGTATGAAGCAAGGTATAACGAACAACAAACAATTTATGATATAGTCAGTTCAATGCTGGAGGGTAATCTAAATGGTTCATTCCAGCATTTCATCGACAGAGTAAACAGACATTGCAAAATGATTCCATACCTTGGGTTCAGTCTTGGAAGAGTTGGGACACCCGGTGACGGAGGACCCCCACAGCCTTGCCGTGAGAAAGTTCTTGAGGAATCTGCCACACCTGCCCGCTGTGGACATCAGCTCGGGGGAGGGGGGGCTGCCCACTATGTACTCCGCACTGTGCACCTTCTTATAACTGTACGGAAATCCAAACCACAATCTAGTAGTTATGTCAGGAAAAGTACTCAGACTCAGCTAATACTAAAGATATCATCCTAAGACTTAACACATGGATAAATGTAAGATATGCTGCAAGTCACTCTAGTGGGGAGACATTTCATTTCTGCAAAATTTCTCGATAAAAGCTAATTCCAAAGTCAAAATGTTTAAGGTAAGACACAGTCTAGCAGACATTTTTGCAATATTCAATCCTCTTCTTTGCGATAATGAAAATTGATTTTTTCGCTTACCTTATTCAAATGTCTTATTTGAAGAATTATTGATAAAATTGGTTATAAATCTAGCTGGGTGAACTTTTCTCCCACACATACTACAAAATTGTGACTATTTCCACGAAAAAAGGTTTATTTAATCATAAACAATTAGTAATTCTATGTCAATGCATAGCCTTTATAGTCAGAGTATACTAGTGGCGGGAGATTAAGAGCCTTTTTTGTAGTGTGAGACAGTGTAACTACACGCAAGTCCGTACACACAGTTATAATAGTATTAGTGAGCTCACAATGAACAAGAATGCACCGAGATGTGTTCATTGTTCAAGGCAGGTATATCTGTCCTTTCACCAACACTTTAAAAAAGGCTCTTATAATGGTGCTAGAAGTATACAGATAAATGGCAATATGGGATATGACTCATATATAAAGATGTCCTGTACTCACCCATTGGCAGATCCATTACTTTTGACGACATATCTATCCAGAGTATTGGACTTGGTTCCTTTATTGTGGGAGGGAGTGCTGCTCGTGGTGGCCGCCAAGTAATCGTAGAACTGCTTGGACTTGGAATGACTCGCCAATGTGTTGTTGATGTTGCCATTGCTGGAAGTGTGCGAGTGAGATGACGTCACAGTGTGACCGTTGGGTTGAACGTGTGATGACGACTTGTCGGAACTTTCTTCTGTCAGCGTCACTGCTTGGGAATTCTCCGCCAGTTGTCTAGCGAGCTCTTCGTCTTGTTTCAGCTTGGCTTGCCTCTCCTCGGATAACTTGAGCTCTTGCTCTTGTAATTCCCTATAAAAACGCAGAGGTTATAGAGGCACATAAGATTATGAATGGCTACTATGATGTTCCCAATATCAGCTCCATCTACACCCTGAATACCAATACCCATTTAAGAGGACATTCTATGAAGCTCACCAAGGGACTCACTCACCACAGTAATCCCAGAAAGAATTTTATTTGCAATAGAGTGGGGAAGGAAGATGGAAGCAGCTGAAGGAATTGTGGAGTGAAGTGGATAGAAGGAAGGAAGATGGTGAGGAAGACCTTGAGGTGAAATTTATCAATTCTGTGCCCAAGATCGTGAAGTCGTCAACGTCATTTCAGAGAAGAAAAAACCCTGACACCGGACGCGCTCAAGGATAAAAATACATAATTTCATATAAACCTAACTGTTTAATATATATATATATATATATTTATATCACTTATACCATCTTATATGTTAACGATGTCTATATTATGTATTTATAGTGTAGTGTTACTTGTACATACTTTGTTATTTGTGTCTAATGGCATAGTGTTTTGTTGTTGCGGCCCTGATGCTCCGCTCACTAATTTATTTGTTTTTGTGATTGTCCATTTTTATTATACGTACCTACTTATAAATACTTACTTAAATCTTGATGTAAATATATTTAAATGCACTATAATGTGCGACATATTTTTTTTTCTGTTTGGGTACTTACTTAGTTTGTATTACTTATATGTATTTTTTAATTATTGACGGGATTTTTTTTTTATATAATTTTAATAACATTTCTTGTTTTTATAACTATGACTCTTTTCCATTGTTACTATTTATTACGGGTTACGAAATTGACTATTTTTGCGATACTCGTATTGTTAATACATATTTATTTTATATCTACCTATTCATTATTTCATTTTATATATTTTAGTGCTTTTAATATTTTATTTTATTTTTGTACTGTCATGCTTCGATGGGAAAATTATTGTTGAAATATTTTAGTAGCGTGTATTTTTTTGTTTGTGGTATAATTTTATGTTTACATAATTGAAGGTTGTTTTTAAAAATTACTTAGGTTTTTTTTTTGTTATTGATCGTTTTAATGGTGTTGTATTGTTTGTGTTTTTTGTTAATGGCTTACGCCGTGTATGAAATAAATAAATAAATAAATATGTGGAACCGTTTATTTACCTGATGAGTTTCTCCGACTCCTTGGCCTGTTTCTCTTCCAGGGCCTTCTGTTCCTTCCTCAGTCTCTCCACTTCGCTCTCATACTCCGATCTTATTTCCCCCGGAGCACTCAAGATGCGAGTCGTCTCATCTGAAAACAACAAAGAGAATCATTAGAGACATTTGTAAAGCTAATAATAAAAAACATAAATTGGTACTAAGTCAGAGAACATCTCTTATCCACGATCTGGTCATAGGAAAATGACAGTTTTGTTAATTAGTATTGAAACAAGGGTGCATTTTAAGGGCTTATTTATGTGCACTGAGCAAAAATAGTTCTATTTTCGCTTCAACTTTTGTATGAGAATGTTAGCGCGAAATAAGAGTAACGTAAGCGACAATGTGAATTATACCTTTTTAAGAAGAGCCTGGGAACAATTTAAAAAATCTAAGAGTCAATTTGTTAAGATTATAATTACAAGTATTTTGGCTAAATTATACTTTTATATCTGAAAAACTTAACGGAAAATCCACAGATCCCGTAAATTTCAGGGGTACTTTAGGAATATTTTTTTATTCAAGGAATTTCCAAATATTGTAATTCTAAAATGGCCAATCTGTAGTCGGCTGCAGATGCCATGAAAAACAAAAAAAATCCTTAAAAAATAACCTTGTTACAATAGGTACTAGTGGTCAAAAATAAGATATGTCATTTTACTACCAAATTATTTTTCTATTACTTTTCCGCTCGGCTGCGGGTGGAACTACAACAGTGGTATGGCAGCAAAAATTAATTAAGATATGTAGGTTAACGTTAGTGAAAAATATTTTTATCAAATTTTAATTCCTCGTTTTGTTTAAATTTTGCTAAAATGAAATTATTCGATAAATTCTAACCTCTGAATTACAAAACATATGCAAGAAAAAATACAATCACACATTATTGTCCTAACCATCGCGTTTTATTTACTCTTTTTTCATTATCATTCAACCACAATGACCTTCACTCGAATTACACTCGTTATCACTTTGTCGTACATTTAAATCCAATTATATTTAACAACGCAAATAACATTGGAAGATTCAAGGGAAAATATTAGACCATATAGCGAAACAGTTGCAAGAAATGTATAATCAGATTGTACAACGAAAGAAAACAGTTCGACATGACAGTTGAATATTGCGAATCACATCACATCTCACTCTTACCTTTTATCATTGTAACTTCGCCTCCATTTAGTTTCCCGTTAACTTCGTTTTCATAATATTTCTGTATATACTCCCAGAGTTTGGTATTAACAAGCTTATTTTGCTTGGTTGTTGTCCTCAGCCAAGATCCGATACGCGTCCTACATAAGGGGCAAGCGAGAGCGTTGTTCTCTACGGAGCCATTGAAGCAAGTTAAACAGAAATTATGACAACACGGTAATGTAACGGGTTCTATATATATTGACTGACATATTGGACACATTAAATCGTACAACGTTAACATGTCTAACTTTATATTCTTATTATTAACACTTCCCGGCGGCCTCTTCTTGAACCTGGCCGCCATTTTCACAAAAACAGCTGAGGGCGGAGTTGCCAGAATAAAAATAAATCTAAGAAACTAACTTACTAATCGCCATCATCATCAATCGACATAACAAAATAACATTTTATCAGAATTATTGTAGGTACAATATAATATACCTCACATACGTGGATATTACTACTAGATTAATTACTGAATGGTGAGAAAATAATGAGGCTGTGTAGAATGGAATAATACCTACTTATTCAAGCAGTTAGTTATCTCAGTTTCGCCAATTTTGCAAAGTCAATGTGAATAAGAATTTTCTCAACGAAAATGTGTGTCAATGTGAATAATTTTATTTCACCTAAAAGTTTATGGGACGTTAGTTTTGTATCATTACGTCAAAAATATCATTATATCAGTGACTAGGAAGGAGGTGGAAAGGACTAGGAGTGCGTTCTGTATCCGTTAAAATTCACTCAGCGATTCGCTCGATTGTTTATGGTTCTATTGTTCGCCGTTCTATCATCGGTGCGTTTCACTTGGTTGTGCGAGTCAACGTGTTCTATGTGCACGGTTGACACGCTCGGTTGTTGCGAATAACACCCAACAAATTTGTTGGGTGACATTCGCTCGCCATAGATAATAGAAGGGTCCGCACGTGCAGTTCACTCACTCTTATTAACACGCAATATGTCTATCCCTCTCTACCAATGAAGAGTGCAGTGATATCGCTATCTCGATGTATATCTATCAACTCACTCTTATTAGTACTCTCATATCTCTATCTCTGTTTGACAATTCCAATTGGAACAGTCACCCAAATGCGTTCTGCTTCGCGCGATAATCACTCGTTGACACGCTGAGTGAAAATTAACGGATACAGAACGCGGCCCAGGAGGGTGAAAACAAAATAATATATGGCGTAATATTTTAGCAATTTTGGCGAATTTTGCACAGTGTTGCCATAGTATAAGTACCTATTGCAAGATTTTAAACCGCAAAATCCTTTTAAAAAAAGCTCATTTTTAGTTCCAAAATTAACCGCCGGCGTTAGTAGTAACTTGTCAAGATAACCAAATGAACTTCGAATAAACGTCAGTAGTTTGTTTATTTTTTGCTTTTTATATTTATTGTACTTCGATCGTGATTTTGTTAATAAAAATGACTGGTTGTGCGATTTTTGGTTGTAAAAGTTACCATAGCGGGCAGACTGTAACGCGTTATCGGTGAATACAATACTTATTTATCATAAATTTCCATTATAAAAATAAATGTTTACATTAGGTTCCTTAGTTTGCCTGGCACACTTGGAGGTTCTTAGGCACTCTGATTTGTCCTCTATATCTCCATTACAACATTGTGGACGTGTATTTCCTTGTTTCAGACTTCCCACGGATCCTGTGGTTGCGTCTCAATGGATCGAAGTTATTAAAAGGTCTCGGGGTGATCTGCCATGGAAAGACAACAAAAGAATTTTTTGTTTGTATGTTTGTTCAGATCACTTTGCTTATAAGGATATGTGTCGAGTGGGAAATAAACGAAGACCTATCAAAGGAGCTGTACCAACTAGGGTAATAAATCTTATAACATTCTATTCCCTCACACTGCACCCTTTATGGGGCAGGCAGAAAGAACAGAATGCTGAACTTTTACATCCTTATACATACTTGGACGTGACAGAGATCTAAAAGTAGTATCTATCTATCTATACCCTCACGCCACGTCCCTTGCAGGGACAACTGGCCTTGTACAACTACAAGGCCGACCTTCTCCCCATAGAAAAGTATGGGGAGAAGGTCGGCTTTATAGTGGTATTACTATAGGCAGATAGGACAGAGCGCCAGACAGCCCTATCCTTACACACACTCCTAGCCTCCGTCACATTCAGACATGCAGTCTACGATTCAAAACTTTTGGCTCCTTGAGGATCTGGCCGACATGATCGAACCAGGTAAGTCTTGGGCGGCCGCGTTTCCCCGCACCTCTTCACTCACTCAAATGTATCTTTTGTCATCCTTTATTCTCTCAACATACCAAAACCATCTATCTAATTACAAACTATTATATTTAAAAGCAAAATGTGCAGTCTGAAACTACTAGTTAATATACAACAACAACACACACCTGAGAGGACACCAGCTGAAACTTTGTCAAACCACATTTAACTGGAATCTGGCCAAGCATTTTCTTCCGAGCCGTGTTGTTGAAGCATGGAACAGACTGCCTAGTGATATTATCAGTACTCCAAGTGTTAATGTGTTTAAAAATAAGTTGGACAAGTATTTGAGAGACAATTGATTGTGCAAGCTAGATATGGGCATATCAGCTATAAGCTGTGAGCCCATTAGCAATAATAATAATAATACCCAAATTTAGACACCTCTGCCGTTCCGATATTCCTAAAAAAAAATCATTGGTGGAACACCATAATGTTTATCCCGGTTTCACTTGCATGTGGCTTACCTCTTACATTTATTTTTTCACCGCCTCTATTTTATTTATATAATTATTTATTTCTAATTATCGATATGTTTTGTTTTCTCAGATTCACGTTACAGAGGAAGATGTAGAAAGAGATAGAATAGAGAGGGAAAGGGAGAGAGTACAAACAGAGAGAGAGATTGCTATTGCTAATGTTGTAAAATTGGAACCAGTGGACCCAGAACATAATGATCCATTATTAGCAATCGTAAACATTGCTGTAAGTATTTAATATTATGTCTGTCTCATCTCACACCGCATCCCTTGCGAGGTAGGCAGAGAAAACAGATCGCCAGACTTTCCTATCCTTACATACACTTCGGGCTTCCGTCACATTCATGCAATTCCTCATACACAGTCTACGATTCCTTTCACTGGGAACACGTCCGTCCTTGAGAATCTGGTCTACATGGTCGAGCCATGCGGTTCTTGAACGGCCGCGCTTCCTTACACCTTTTCTTTCACCCGTGTATATTTTCTTTGTTATCCTTTCATCATTCATTCTCTTTATACGTGTCCCAACTATCTCAACTTGTTCACTTTCATTTTAGTCACAACATTCGTTTCACATTCACTCGATGTAGTGTATTAGAAGTTAAGTGTAGTACATATATAATATAGGCTCTAGATAGGCATGGCACCACATCATGTAAGTACCTACTCTGGGCTACAGTATAGTCTACATCCATAGTACTGGAGGCGGTGGCACAGGACTGGCTCCTCCTACTATTGCACCATGTAATGTAGTAGTGAGGCCAGGACGCTCCAGGCATACCAGAGAAGAGCCACTTCTCTGCGGACCACCAGACTAGCAACACTTACCAGAGCCCAGGACAGCTTGCTGATACTTGGGAGGTAAGTGAACATTACACTCAACTCTCTGATTAATAAAAATGTTTTCTTTTTCTTTCAGGGTGAAAACGTACAAGAAAACGTAGACAATTTAGTGACAGAAAACATAGACGATTTAGTCTCAAAAAAACATGTTGATGATTCAGCTGAGGTGAAAAAGTTACAGAAGGCGTTAAAGACATCTAAGCAAATTAATCGTAAGCAGAGACAAGCGAATAAACTCCTCCACGGTAGAGCACAGCGATTGCAGAAAAATTATAATGCACTCAAGAGATTAACAAAAGGATTAGTGAATATATTGAAACAGTTAAAACAAAATGAAGGACACTTAGACTCCGGACGATAAAGGATATATTTTTTTCTAATATTGACCAAAGAGATTCTCGAGTGGCAACCTAGAACAAGCAAAAGGAGCGTAGGAAGACCTCAGGCAAGATGGTCTGACGATGTGAGGCGAATCGCAGGAAGCAAGTGGATGCAGCATGCCCAGGATAGGGATCTGTGGAAAGTCAAAGGGGAGGCCTATGTCCAGCATTGGAATTAAAACGGCTGGGAAAGAAGAAGATTGACGACTTATCGAGACAGATATGGATACAAGAAGATAGAGAGGGCATTGATTAAGCCTTGAATGAGTATTCTCGTGCTATCTCCGTTTAACTGCTACTAAAAATACTCTTACGAGAAAAGTCAACTGTTTCAGATCATGGCTTGTCCCAGAAAATTGCGGGAGAGCGGAGCAGTGTGAGGAAGAATGTCATTATTATTTGAAAAAATCTGCAAATTCTATTTTTAAATGTACATGGTTGGCGCAGTTGGTTGAAGCGGAGCTCTCCCAAGCGGGAAATGTCAGGTTCAAACCCCGGCGCGGGTGATGCATTCCACACTTTGCGATACAGGCTTTAGCCAAGTGCAAGGTGTTCAGGAAAGTATTTGGGTTTGTGTATGCAAGCCCAGATCCTTTTAAAAAAAAAGAAAAAAAACATGATAACTCTTATTTGTTCTTGTGAAACATTGTAAATGTTCTTCTTGAAATTATTAAAAAACTTTAAAATAAATACCTAATTTCTTTCATTTATGAGTTAATCCTATACCAGAGCAGGGGATATGCATATTTATTTTTTGTCATAAAGATTCATTTATACAAGGAAATAGGGTACTATGACATTATCACGGCCTCACTTTTTTCAAGCTTATTTTGTTTTAAAAAAAACGCCTTTTTAAAACACGAAAAACTTTTGACAGGAATGACATGTTCTGAGTAAAAGGAATCGTAGAGTATATTTTGACGAATTGCATGAATGTGACAGAAGCCGGAAGTGTATTGTGTAAGGATAGGGAAGTCTGGTAATCTGTTTTCTCCGCCTACCCTGCAACAATTGCAGCACGAGGGAGTAGGACGTTTCTCGAGGCCACACATTTGTGAATGTACATAATTCTAGAAATGGCTATTAAATTAGAGAATAATAAGTTAACAAAATAATGAAACTGCGTAGAAAATCGATTTTCATCTTAATTTTTTCATAAATACCTACTAATTAATAACTAGGTAGTTATTACTATTTTTAATATGGCAGCTATCTCAGTTCCTCCAATTTTGCGAAATAAATGTGAATAAGTTTCTTTTAATAAGAGGTTTGTAGTATATTTTGTTTACAAAAATACACTTTTTGTGCCATGAGTTTTTTTTATATTTTTTGGGTTTTGGCGAATTTCACAGTATTGCCATAATATAAGTTCTTATTGCTGGATTTTAAAACACAAAATCATTGAAGAGCTCATTTCTAGTTCCAAAATCAGCCACCGGCGTTAGTAGTAACTTGTCGAGCGTCGTGGTTGTCATTTTGCGAAGTCTTGTTTTTATTTTGAATCTTTTGAAGTTTTGAATAGAATTTTGTTGGCAAAGATGTCAGGTTGCGCGATATTAGGTTGTAATAGTTATCTTCGCGGTCGGGCTGTTACGCTTCACCCGTAAGTATAATATTTTATCATAAATTCCCGTAAGATAACGTGTACTGTGTTTCTATAGTATTCCTGCATGCCCAGCACACTTGGAGGCTCCTACGCCCCCTGATTTGTCCACTATATCTCCATTACAACATATTGGACGTGTATTTCCTTGTTTCAGACTTCCCACGGATCCTGTGGTTGCGTCTCAATGGATTGAAGTTATTAAAAGGTCTCGAGGTGATCTGCCATTGGAAGACGACAAAAAAATGTCTGTTTGTTCGGACCATTTTGCGTACAAGGATATGTGTGGGGCGAAAAACAAACTAATTAAACGAAAACTAGTTCCAGGAGCTGTACCATGCAAGGTATTAAATCTTACAGAGCAAAGGACGGACTTTCGGAACTAATTCAGTGTCCGGCCCCACTTTTTGTCAATAAAGTTCTTTTTTTTTCTTCAAAATAGCGCTAAAACGGTCTCATTTCGCTCAGCTCGACTGCAGGTGAGGTCGAACGAGCGCACAGAAAGTCAGAATGTGTTTTTTTAATAGAATTTAGAAAATTAACGATGTTTTAGACTTGAAATGTCACCCCTGTCAAAGATTTATCGTGTTTTAAAAGATGCTAAAAACTGGTGGGTCTGGGCACGCGGCCACCGTTTTTAGCCCTTTTTTTTAAACAAAATAAGCTGGACCTTGAATGGGGCCACAGCACTGTAATAGTACCAGACTTTCCATCAGGCTTACGACTGATCTTCGGCTGGTTCACTTTGTCAATCACTTTGCACAAAAGTGTTAATAAATTACAGGAGAACCTCTATAATCCGAACACCGAAAATTTACAAAGCGTTCGGATTATAGTATGTAGACATTTTGAAAGGAATTTTTCGAAATAAAACAATAATATTTTACATTATAATGTATTTATTTAAGTATGTATGTTAGATACAAGGCTATTAATCACACTTTTTCAAGGAATCCCAATATAGTGCTTTGACGAGTAGTGTTTAGCGATATAGAAAATGCTTTATCCCTTAATTTGAGACAGAGACTGTGAGAAACGGTGGTTGCGGAGTCGTTCGGATTGTCGAGGCTCTGTTATAATTACTTCTTTATAATTCACTCTTTACATGTTATTTATTTTTAGGTAGATATTTCAATAGAAGATATAGAAGAAGAGGTTTGCAGTGGTGTAAAATTCGAGCTGCTGGAACCAGAAAATGGTGATCCATTATCAGCACCGGAAAGCGTTCATGTAAGTATTTAATGCCTCATCCAAATGCTGGCCGAGCGACCACATTTTTCGTGCTCATGAGTAAAAAGTCGTTAACTGTCGGTTACATACACAATCCAAGACAACCACCTCGTCCACACGTCTTTTTGCTCATTCACGCAAAACTTGTGGACGCTCGGTCAACATCTGGCGCCAGCATAACATTCTATTTCTCTTATGAATCGGGGAGCTACACAGACAATTAGTAGGATAGACTACATACAAGAAATGTGCCAGGTCACATACAGTGTGGAATAAACATGAACCTCCTGCGAGTCGCCCGCAATTGCAGGAATACAATATATTCTAAGTTGGCAACACACGGTGCCAATCATTGATATCCTATACTATACAGTACCTTGATGAATAAGTAACGTCTCTTTCCATACATTTGGCGTGGACCTTGTGAAAATAGTAGTTTTGATGAATGTCTAGGGTTGCCAGATTTCTTGGAAGTCAAACGGGGACAATCCAAATTAATCATAAGCACGGGAGGGGGGGTGTCCTAGTGCCGGATTTACACTTTTCCGGGTGTAGGCAACACTGACATTTCGCCCCCCTCCCTTTAGAAGGTTTTAGCCTTATAAAAAATGCATCGAAAAGTTGGCGCCCCAGGTGAATTTTTTCAGACAAATGAATTAAGGGATTAACCTGGTTGTTTGTTTATAGTAGGCAAATCATCGTGTAAATGGCGCCACAGGCAAAATTATTGACATAACCTATTCAGTTTGGGTGGAGGTGGGAGAACAAGTTTCAAATCGAAAATTTTACGAACCACTGACGCTGAATTTTTTTTTTACATTATTTTGTATATAAACTGTCAAAAATACCACAAACGATAAAAATTCTAAAAATGTACATCCCGAAAGGTTTGTTTGGGTAAAATCCCAGTAAACTGGGACGTCTGGGGACCCTATGAATATCAAAATGACTTTGACTTCATTTTGTTTTTCTTTTTTTCACTGACTGTTAACTTACAATTTCTCGAATTACCTGACTTCTCATTATGAATATTGTTTTGATCTGTATTGACCATCTGTATTGACTAGTTGTGTACACATGTAATAGGGCATTACTTGAACTTGATCTGTATTGTTTTTTCTTTAGTTTGTGTGCCTGAATAAATAAATAAAAAATAGTGATGTGTTTTTATTTCTTTCAGATTCCAAAAGTACAAGACGTAGATGATGATATTGTAAATAAATTAGTCTCTTGTAAAAAACGTGTTAGGAAAATAAAACCTGTGGTTAGCAAACCAAAACCTGTGGTTAGCAAACCAAAACTTGGGGTTAGCAAAACAAGACTCGGGGCGGCTGAGTTGCAAAAGGAATTTGAATCACTTAAGCAAAGTTATGCCGTGAAGAAACGTGAAGTTAGATTACTTCAACAGAGACTACGAAGATCCAACATGCGTTATGCGTCACTGAAGAGATTAACGCAAGGATTAGTAAATGTTTTGAAACAATTGAAACGAAATGACGAACTCGATTCCTATGAATAAAGGATTCTACTGTTGTTAAATACTCTGTAATATATCATTCTGCTCGACTTGGAATCAGTAATAATTTTGAGCACATGGTCAGCACAGTCGGTCGGAGAGTGGACTTCCAGTCTGGAGGTCTGACAATGTATTCTGCGCTCACAATACAAGCTTTTAGCTTACTGTGAAGTGTATAGGATAGTTTTAAGTCTGGATCCTTCATAAATAAAATATTTTGTTACATGTAAGAGGTGAATTATTTTATAGAACTAATAAAAGATGACGAGCTGCAAGAAATGTACAATTTGTTTTCTTTCATACCTTGTTTTATTTAATTAAATATATATTTTTTTATTTATTTTTCTATACGTGGTCTGTCATCAGGTTAACAATATGATTCTTCTTTTCACCCCCCTTTCCCTCCACTGCTGGATATAGGCCTCTTCCTGTGTCTCCCATAATTCTCTGTCTTGGGCGCTCTGCCTCAACCCATGTCCCACCTACTCTATGTCATTAATAAAACAACAATATGATTATTAACAAATGATACAGAAGGACCCGATAACAGGCAGGTACAAACACAATACAAATATTTTTATGACTTTTATGATAACTCATATTTTTTCTGGCATAACTGTATAGATGGACGTCATGATTGACTCAAAACTATTATAAGACATCAGTGCTCAAAACCTACAAATGTTTAATACAAAAATAATGTAGGTACATACATTCGTGCTGACTAAGTTTCTTCAAAATAATGAGGCACTAGGTAGGGCAGAAAACAGATTTTCATAAGTGCTATACCCAAACATATTATTTTTTAATACTGGAGTTATCTCAATTTTGGGAAATAAATTTGAATCGTAGGTGTTTATGTAAAAGGTTTGTAGTAATCTTTACCTATTTCGAAAAGAAAATAACTAGGAGATGGAAATCAGTTTCAAAATATAATGCGTATTTTCATATTTTAGCGGTTTTGGCGAATTTCACACGGTGTTGCCATAGTATAATTTCTATTCCGATATTTTGAAATCCAAAATTTTAGATAAGCTCATTTTTAGTTCAAAAATCAGCCGCCTGCGCTAGTAGTAACCACAGAATAATAATATATAGTACCTATAGAAACCAATCGCCCATACTAGCAAGCGGGACCAAAATGCGCCATCTCTGTGACGTGGGTAGTAAATATTCTTAGAGCGGGAATTTCAAAATCAATTATTGTTCCTCCTCTCCCACCTACCTTGTAATTAGCACGCAACTTTTGAATTTTTTGCCTGTTTTATAAACAAGTTACTTCAATTACATAAATGTGTTATACAATATCAAAAATGTGTGACACTTTTACATTGACTTTAATTAGTTAATTAGAAGGTTAATACAGGCATAAAATTACAAAACATCGGAGAAGGATATTATTTTTTTGCGATATTGTTATATGACAGGATCTTATCTGGTGGGCACTAAGAAAATTTGGCGTCCCAGAAATATATGTAGGGATAATTAGGGCTATGTACACAGATTGCACAACCACGATAAGAACAGCCTGTGGGCTCACATCTCCTATCCCAGTTGAAGTGGGCTTACATCAAGGCTCAGCACTAAGTCCATTCCTATTTAACACCATTATGGAAACACTGACTGGAGGCCTACTCAGAGAAACACACAAAAATTTATTGTTTGCTGATGACATCATGTTGTGCAGTGAGGATGAGAGAGAGCTCGAAATAGAATTGGAAAATTGGAGGAGTGCTCTAGAGGACAACGGCCTTAAAATTAATAGGGAAAAGACTGAGTATTTACCAGGTACACAACAAACCAGTGGTACAGTAAAGATCCAAAACCAGACACTAAATCAAGTGAACAACTTTAAGTACCTGGGAGCAGTCATAAGCACGGAGGGAGGCGTTGAGCAAGATGTGAGGCACAGAGTGCAGGTGGGGTGGAAGAAGTGGCGAGAGGCTTCAGGTGTTCTATGCGACAGAAGAATACCCGTTAACCTCAAGGGAAAATTTTATAAGACCGTAGTAAGACCTGCCATGCTCTACGGGGCGGAGTCCTGGCCCCTGAAACGAAAGGAAGAACAGTTGCTCCATACCACCGAGATGAGAATGCTGCGCTGGTCACTCGGGGTAACTAGATTAGATAAAATCCGAAATGAACACATCAGAGGAACTATGAAAGTTGCCCCGATTGATCTAAAAGCGCGAGAGGCCCGACTTCGGTGGTATGGACACGTGCAGAGAAGGGACGAGGATTCCGCTCTGAGGAGGGCAACAAACTGGTCAGTGGAAGGACAAAGAAAGAGAGGACGGCCGAAAAAGTCCCTTGAGGAGACCATCAGAGGGGACATGGAACACCTGGAGCTTACTCCAGAAGACTGCCTCGATCGGGGAAAATGGAGAGGGAGTATCCGAGCCGCCGACCCCAAATAAATGGGATATGGTGTGGAGAAGAGAATTGTTATATGACTATATTATATGTATGGAATAATGGTCATAAAAATATCAAAATTAATATCTTTCACGTGTAAATTGCACAGGTGGGGGTTATTATTTACCTTTTCATGTTATTTTTGCAAGGGCTTTATATAAAAAAAAAATCTTGACTTCATTCATATAATGAAAGCATAGATGTGTTTGATCAAGCGGTCTTCTATATTTATTGGCATAATATTGTGTTATGTAGATACATATTTTATTGATTAGTTTTTTACCTACTTAATATATGGAAAGGTTCTCCTTCTTCTTCTCCCGCTTATGTTAGATCTGGGATCTGTTTCTATAGGCGTTTGTTGCTCCTAATTCTTGGAATGTGGAAGACCAGCTATCTCTCCATCTTTTTGGTGGTTTTCCTGGCAGCCTTTGACCAATGGGGATTTCATTCGCAGCAACGTGGGCTAGTCTTGTTCCATCCATTCTATTAACATGATCTCGCCAGAACCGCCTCCTCTTCCGGCTCCACTGCACGATATCCTCAGTTTCGTAAGTTTCTCTTAATTATGACACAGTTTCAAATTCTGTCTCTGAGGGTTATATTGGAAAGATTATCCTATATAATTTCACATATTATGTAGCTTCCTTCAATATTGCCATCATCACAGTACTTGTGTACTTTTTTATTTCTCTCCAACAATCTCCAAACTGCAAATAACACAATCATTGCATCAAGATACGTAATGACGTGGTGCTTTTTATTCAGCAGACAGCATTAAATAAAATATGATAAAATTGATACCATACACATGGCATGGTATACTTACTTGACTATAGGCATCAAATATAGATGTTTAAAAACATTGTATGGTAACTATTTGTTTATCTAGGGATTATTTTTAAGGTTAATACTCATTTCACTCCATAAAAGGTAATTAATGTCTAAAAAATACTTAAAATACTATAATTTATAATTTCGCACAAAAACCTGTCAAAAATTTTCAGCGAGTTCCTTTTTTTGAACAAATGAACAAATCATGGAAATCAAATTGGAAATCCACAGAACATAGGTATCAGGGTTTACACATAAAAAATATTTTCGCTAATAATTTTAAGTAGGTACTTAAATTCCTGTTTTTATGTTTGACTGTCAGAATGTATTCTAGCGTATCTACTTACAAAACGTATCGACTATAATATATTTACTAGACTCTAATCATCACCTGCATTTGGGAAAAGATTTGATGAGTTTGCATGAACCATATTACGAAGGGAACCTTAGAAGTCTGAATTTATTTCGATATGGAAACACTGAAAATGTTTTTGTGTCATTGCGTTTAGTACCTACATAAACCATTTAATTTACCCCATCTACATGTCAGAACCGAAGATACTTTTATCCGAGTCACAAACCATTTAACTTACGCCATCTCTTGGAGCGGGATGGACACCTTCCTACAAGTATCTACCCTTCTTTCAAGTATCGCCGTTTGGGGGCCCTGGTAGTAACTTGTCAAAAGGTTGTCAACAAAAGTTCGTGTTTTGATTTTGTTTTGTTAATTTTTTACTTTTGGTGATAAGAATGGCTGGTTGTGCGATGTTTGGTTGTAAAAGTTATCTTCGTGGGCGTGCTGTAACGCTTTACGCGTAAGTATAATAATGTTTTATCATAAATTTCCGTAGTAATCCTATGTGATGTGCCTGGCACATTTGGAGGCTCCTATGCCCCCTGATTTCCTCTCTATATCCCCATTACAACATTGTAGACGTGTGTTTCCTTGTTTCAGACTTCCCACGGATCCTGTGGTTGCGTCTCAATGGATTGGGGTTATTAAAAGGTCTCGGGGTGATCTGCCATGGAAAGACAATAAAAGAATATCTCTTTGTTCAGATCACTTTGATTATAAGGATATGTGTGGAGTGGGAATTAGACGACAACTTATCAAAGGCTCTGTGCCAACCAGGGTAATAAATCTTATATAATATGAGTATCATATCTCAACAGATATACAGCAAAGGATGGACTTTCCATCAGACTTATGACTGGTTTATTGTGACCGCTTTTCATCAAGTCTTCTTCTTCCAAATCGGCCCCTCAATGCTCAGGATCGTGACCTTCATGCGGTACTTCTCGCAGCAGCCTGGCCCACCCTTGTCTGTCTTCAGACCTCCGCAATGACTCTGCAAACGTCGTTCCAATGGCATCCTTCACCTGGTTGGACCATCTCATTGGTATACGTCTGCGACTTCTGCATTCAACTCGGCCAGTCATTATCATTGAATTGAAAACCTTGAATAACTCAAGAACTCTGAGACTTTGTACTAAGCTAAGTCTGGCTCAAAAGATCCCAAATGACCTCTACTATCACCTCGTAAGATATATAGATCCATCTATCAAACACCCTGTATGATAATTTCTTTCTAATTATCAATATGTTTTGTTTTCTCAGATTCATGTTACAGAGGAAGACTTAGAAAGAGATAAAGAAAGAGAGATTGCTAATAAAAGTTTGATTATAAAATTGGAACCAGTGGAACCAGAATATATTGATCCATTATTAACTGTGGGAACCATTTCTGTAAGTATTTAACATTCTAATTGCGGTAACTTGTATTGATTAGGGAACCTTTATAAACAAAAATGTAGGAAGACTTAACGGATAAAGCCATATAGACAAAACTTGACCGCCGCCATTGCCTCTACTAGAGGCTTTCCGCTAGGTATACGTCGTTTTCACTTAAAGTGATCACATTAAACCAGCCGACGATGATAAGCCTGATGTAAGATCCATCCTTTGCTGTATATCTGTTGAGATATAACTACTTATTATAGTCAACTAGGACATGTAGAGAATACCGATGGTCTCACAAAACATAAATTGTGATTTCCAAAATAATCTTTTATAATTGTTTTTATTTCTTTCAGATTGAATACGAACAAGAAAATGTAGATGATTTAGATAACAAAAGCTTAGACGATTTAGTCTCAAATAAACGTGATGATGATTCGCCTGTGGTGGAAAAGTTACGCAGGGAATTGGAGACTTCTAGGCGAATTAATCAAAGGCAGAGACGAGCAAATAAACAATTTACACAAAAAATAAAGCGATTGGAACTACGTTTCAATTCACTGAAGAGATTAACAAAAGGATTAGTTAATATTTTGAAACACATAAAGGAAAATGAAGTACGATAAAGGATAGTTTGTTCCAATGTTGGTGACTTGATCGAGATGTGTATACCCTCAGGCTGCGTCCCTTGCAGGGTAGGCAGATAGGAGAGAGCGCCAGACTGTCCTATCCTTAAACACACTCTGGTTTCTTTTACTCAAAATGTGTCCATCGATGAGGATCTGGTCGACGTGATCAGTTCAGGTTAGTCTCGGGCGGCTGCGCTTTCTCACAATACTTCGTTCATCCATATATACCTTTTGAGTCATTCTGTCATCATTCATTCTCTAAACATGCTCAAACCATCTTAGTTTATTCAATTTCATTCTAGTCACTACACCCTCTCTATTCCTAATCCTAACTAACGTCATTCCTTGTCTTATCTTTCAGTATTTTCCCACACATTCTTCTTAACGACCTCATTTCCACAACAAATTGTTGAAGACCTTGGAGAATTGCAAAGTGAATTGGTATGTTTTAGGGAGATTTCTCCAGATATTATAAAGATAAAAAATATTTTTGTTTATAAACTATGTAAAATTTATTATTGAAATAAAAAAACTTTTAAATTGAATTGTATCATTACTTACTTCTTTACTTAATCTTATGAATGTTTGAGAAACACCACATTTTGCCAAACATGTGTCAATTTAACACCCCTTTTTGCAAAAAAATAACTCCAATGTTTTCCAGTCCCTATTCATTGGAGACACAATCGGTCCAAACAGCTTTATAAAGGTGATTTCCCAGGGTCTGTGATATTGCAGAACGACACGGACTAGGCGGGAAGAGTCTCATCCGTGCTACACATCCATAGCGAGTCTGTAACTTTGAAAGTCCAAGTGGCTTTGAATCTCACATCAGATTGACATGTACGTGTGAAAAGCCTGATTTGTAGAATCCATGGTCCATCAGAAGTCATCTTCAAGGGCTTATATGCACTGAGCAAAAATCGTTCTATTTTTGCTTCAACTTTTTTATGACAATGTTAGCGCTCAATAAGAATAACGTAAGCGACAAAGTGAATTATACCTTTTTAAAAGAAACCTGGGAAGAAATTTAAAAATCTAAAACACCTGATTTGTTAAGATTATAATTACCAGTATTTTGGCTAAATTATTCTTTTATATCTGAAAAACTGAACGGAATATCCTCAGATCCCGTAAATTTTAGTGGTACTTTAAGAATATTTTTTTATTCATAAATTTCCAAATCCTGTTAATTCTAAAACAGCCAATCTGTAGTCCATACTTTCATCTATCACTGTCTTCAGTTTCAAGACGATTCCCTTAGTTTTGGCTGAGAACAATTCAGGGCGCCGAAGCCCAATGAAAGGTTATAGCACTTTTAAGAGGACGGGATGCTGGGAGTGGGGTGGGTGAATGAATGAATAAATAAAAACAAAATGGAAACTAGCATCACTTTAGTATTATAATCTAAGTAATAATAATATTTATATATAATATGTAGTTATAATAATAATAATATATAGAATAAGTAATAACTTTAATAGTAACATAACCTAACATTACTCATACAATCCTATGCATGAACTCCGCTACGCAACACGAGAGAATCAACCGTCATCCCTCCGCATCGTCACACCATCCCTCACACAACCAGACTCACGTTCGTCAGCCATAGACCGCTTATAATAATCATTATATATAGTAATATAAAAAATAAAAACATCCTTCTGTCGTACGTACGTTCGCCAAACAAACAACGAAAAAAAAAAGCAAAATTTATACAAAAAAAAAAAAAACAGTACTCGAGTGTCGTAAGAATTAATGATAGATGTTTGTTGATTTTTTTTTATTTCATCAGTTTTTTTTTATAACAATATGACCCTAAAGGGTTGTAGTAAACATAGATCTACATAATGTACTAAACTGCATAAAAAAAACTCTGCTACGTATCGTGAGCTCATCCATAATTTTTTGGCTAACAGAACTGTCAATTGGTAAAGAATGGCGAACAAAAGTGTCAGACTGCAAAATGCATCAAAAAGAATACCTGGATTTAAAAAAAGTAGCCATTTTATGTTAAATCTGTGCGGTAACTGGTTAGTGCAAGTTTTATTTGATGCACGACAGAGATAATTTTTTATAAAAATGTTTTTATTCGATGATCGAATATATAGATCTATACTTATATTTCATATACAAGTATACCGTTTATCTACAGGGTAGACAGAGAGAACGGATTGAATTACACGCTCGACTATATAAATAATCGCATAAATAATGCAATAGGACACTGCAACTATATTTATATCACTCGCGCTACATCCACACACTCGACTGAGTTCGTTATATTCGAATCAAAAGAAATATTCAACAAAAAAAAAAGTACAGTAAAAATCACTTCCGACAAAGTAACAAAGTGTCGGTTATAGAATGAAATGACGCAAATGTAACAAAAAGAAAGAAAAAAACAAACAAAAGATAACTTATAATCTAAAAAACATTCTAAATTTAAATAGCAATAATATAAATCTGTGTTTTTCTTTCTTCATTTCTACGAAAACTTGACGGTAGGCAGAAAATGCACTGTAGTTTAATCATGATTGTAGTATCGTCAATGACGTCAGTGATAACTCGCATGACGAAATCGAGTGCATTTTTTATTTGGGACAGTTACGACTGTCAGCCAGTTTCCCTGGGTTGTAAAATCGCCGATATTTTTTGAGTGTTTTGTAAAATTCAAGTGTCAGTAAAACTCCCAAAACTTTATCAATAGTGAGGTTCGCTACCCGTTCCGAATATTATATGAATGTTTGTGCAAAGACGAGTTGATAGGTAGCCGGGTTGGTAACATAGTCAATTCCGCTTCACAACACAAGCTTTTCCAGCTCAGTGTGACGTGTACGTACAAAAATCGTAAATGCAAAAATTCATATAATTTTGACTGAATTTCGTCATGAGCTTATCATTCGTCAATGACGATTATCGTATTTGAGGATTTTTTAAAACTCACGAAATTTACCATTTTTTTTTCACAATTTACATCCAAAATGTTTTTTTTTTATTCAATTTCTATAAATCAGTTATGTCTAAGTTGATTATTATGTGTTGCCGTATCATAGGTAAATAAATGAAAAATGTTTTTAGGTATATAACTTACTATGTACAGAGTCTATTTATGAAATGATTTATGTACTATAATGTATATGTATTATTACAACCTAATTATGCATCCTATTATTACAAATATAATAATAATAATCCACCATCCGTATATATAAATTTATAACAATTTGAGTCATATCTCAAAAACTTACACAATTATATAAACAAAATACAGTCACAACTCAAAACGCTACACGATATTACAAATAGTCAGTTTTATATATATATATATATTATATATTATATATCACAATGTAAAATATGTCAGATTATATATACGTATAGTACTATTATCATCTAACAGCTAAAATGAGACTATAAAACTATAATCAAATAAAAAATATAACAAACAAAAAAAACTTAAAAATTATGTTGTCGAATATAACAAACTCAATTTAATCTGACGATATCACAAACTCAAGTTGGAAGTGTGATATTACAATTATAATAATACCTGACGATGACGGTGAAGTTCAATTATCGTTGTGACGTAATATAAATAAAAACAAGTGCAACTAAAATTAACTACAATGATTCTAATAAAAAATAACGTAAATTTAAAATCTATGTTCTAATAGATAGAAATGTAACAAATATAATTAATCTGACAATATCACAAACTACTGAAGCTGACGATATCGCAAACTCAACTGCATCTGCCAATATCACAAACTCAACTGCATTTGAAAATATCACAAACTCAAATAAAGTTGACGATATCGCAAACTCAACTGCGTCTGCCAATATAACAAACTCAATTAAATCTGATAATATCACTTGAATCTGGCGACATTACAAATTCGATTGCATCTGACGATATCACAAACTCAACTGCGCTGACGATATTACAAACTCAACTCAATCTGACGATGCGATATAACTGAACTATTGTAATATATGTAACGTCGTGAGAGATGCCTACATTTGTACACACAATATTACATAAAATAATATTTTTAATATTAATTCCATTGAAATACAACGAAAAATTTTATACAATTTAATATCATACAACGTGTAGCATCGTACACTTTGAGATAATGACGTAACAAACTCAAGTATTAACACGTAGCATGTTCATATATATATATATAATATGATAATTTAGCAGCGTGGCAACATCCGCGTTATTTATAATCAACAAACGGAAACCCAACAACTAACTGAGCTCGAATTCTAATACGTTGATTGAGTTGGGTAAGAGAAAACTCGCACGCGGAAAATTTTGAACACATTTTTACGTGATTGTATGTATATATAAATTTTGACGGGCAAAACAGGGACGACAGAATTAAAAAATATCACAAATTTACGACGTCGAGGTCGAGCTCAATTAATAAAACGTCTCTAAAAAAGAAGATCTTCGTTTATATTATATAAACAATTTACACTGGACTGGATTATATATAATATTAATAATAATAAATTCTAATATCATCCTTACGCGTTCTCGTGTCGTAGCAGAGTTCCAACTGTCGTACGTAGTAATAATTATAATAATATAAAGACCTTGCATAAAACTACCTATTTATTGTATTCATTATTATTACATAATATATATAAATGTATAGAAGTAAGCCAGATAATAAATCCATTACTAAACACAATAATAACTATACGTGTTGTCATCATATTCTATATTTTTTATTTATAAAATGTCTTCGATGGTTTTGGTTTATCTGCCTTTCACGACACATCCATGTTTAGACCATGACATATACATGTTTAAACTACGACACGTCCATGTTTAGACCACAACATGGCAAGTTTAGACAAACATGTACATGTTCGGACCATAAACATGTACATATTTAGACTACGACACGTCAATGTTTAGACCACGACACGTACATGTTTAGACCACAACATGGCAAGTTTAGACAAACATGTACATGTTTAGACCACGACATGTCCGCAGAGAAAAGTTTTAAACTTTTGTTTACATATTAAACATTATGTACTATAAATAATATATATTCATGTGTATCATATATATATTATGTATATATATATATATATAAAAGTAGCGACCTTGTTTTGTTTCCTAATTACATTATTATCGCTTGCGGAATATCTGGTGTGTATGATTGTACAGTATTAAATCCATTCTTCTTATCTGAAAGCAAAATAATGTAATTACAATTAGAATATGGTGCATGTTCCTATTGTAAAACTAGACATTGTAAGATATTAACATGGCAACAAAAGCAGCCATAACCCATATAAATATTTCATATAACAAGTCACTTGGTTTCAGTGCAATACACCAATCTGCAATATATGAGAGGCAACAACAGCTACAGTGAAACTCGGATTTTACGTTTTTCTGGGGACCACCCGAAAAAAACGTAAAATAGGGGAAAACTTAAAATGTGGGAAATGATATTTTAGTATGTCCTATAAAAACGTAGTTACTTTTCACTGTTAACTTCATTGTCATGTAGTAGGAGTGATTTCTTGACAGTAATTATGTTACAAGAAACAAAAGTGAATTATATCACTAAAAAACTAAATTGAAGGAATTGAATTTTCAGAAAATACCTTATACAATAAAAGTCCGTTAATTCAAATTCCAAGTAACTGAAAACAGGAAAAAAATTTAATTACGCGACACGAACATTTGAATTTCGCGCCAATTTTTAATTTTAAAATAAACTGAATAATTTTATAAGGAAAACTTGCGATTTTTCGGAAGCAACCCACGTGGATATCGAATATTTGTCACAAATTTGATTCTCCGGATAAGTAGGTAATTTAATGCGCACGACATGACGTAGGTCCGCGCATTTCACATTACCTAATACCTAATAGTAGCACTTCGTACACAACACAATTTATATCGGAGTAAACATTGAAACAACTATTTATTACTTTTAGATTTCAAAAAGTCACTTACTTAAGTTGATTTTATTTTTTATTTTGACACGAGTTTATCATTAGGTACATGTCCAATGACCTAGTTAAAACTTTTGCAAATATCAAATGGTGTGTCGGGCCCTTCCCGAGTTTCTTCTGAACACCTATTAAGACTGACAATACACATTTGTATTTGTGGAAATATACATTGGAATAACAACCAAACTTAATGTAAATTAAAAAGGAATCGTTTTTTTTTTCAAATTCAACAAAATTGGTGCCCAAAAATTTCGCGAGAAGTAAATCACAAAGCACTGTTTGGAATAATACGCACGTGTAGGTAGGTATATATTAAATACCTAAATAAAACGAGTAATGTGTATGTTGCACTACAATGAACTGGATAAAAAACTGAAACTTTAAAGTTATACAAAACACTTCCGGCGATTAAAATTAACATGTTACTATGTGCTGCACATGTTGACATTCTCTGTAAATCACCCCAAGCATCAAGACGTAGCGATGTACTGAGGTGTTATGAGGGGGAGATAAGATAACACCGCCCACCACGTGGAAGTGTTGGCATTAAGTAAAAAGGTAGCAATGTGACTTTACACACTTTCTTTGCGTAATATTTTTTGTCCAACTTTTTGACAAACAATTAAATTTTACGTGTTTAGATATTTCATACAACTTTACAGCCGAGAAAAAAACGTTAAATCCGGGAATTGTTTCGGCGCCTGACGTAAAATTTGGGAAATTTTTGTTCTGGAATGTATGGGGGTGAAACGGGACCGACAAAAAAAAACTTTAAATCCGGGAAAACGTAAAATGCGGGAACTTAAAATCCGAGTTTCACTGTATTTGGATAAAATGTTTCTCAATTTACTCTGAATCAGTCTGAGATCAGATTGCGATTAAAATTATTATTATTTTTTTTTTTGGGCTAGCAGCCTAGACCCAAATCAATGTCGTGCTATCTGTCGTTTTGAGAAAGTCATCCAATCTGTTTTTAAAAACGTTCACTGATGGTGCTTGTATCACATTTTGGGGTAAACGGTTCCACATATTCACCACTCTTTCACCACAAATTCTTTCTGGGATTACTGTGGTGAGTGAGTCCCTTGGTAAGCTTCATAGAATGTCCTCTCAAATGGGTATTGGTGTTCAGGGTGTAGATGGAGCTGATATCAAAATATGAAATATTATAACTTACACGAAGACTCTCTTGTTGTGTGATTAGACGAAACCAAAGTTCTTGGCTTTGATGGCCAGCAGGAGTTTGTGTCTGAGGACGGCCCTGGAGCTGTACAGGGGCAGGTAGAGGCGGGAGATGCACGTGTTGGCAGTGGGCAGGTGGGCGTCGTCAGCCGGCCGGATGGTCACCGAGGGCATGGGCTGGAAGCCCTCCTCAGAGGCGGGCAGTGCGGGGGAACCCGTCCAGAAGTACACCTGTAAAGAAGTTAAACATTACAATAAGAAACATAAGAATATTACATTACATTTTTATGCGACATTCAGAATGTGTGGCGGATCTTTTCTATTCGATCCCCTCACACCGTATCCCTTTCAGGGTAGGCAGAGAGAACAGACCACCAGACCTTCCTATCCTTAAACATACTTCATGCTTCCGTCACATTAATGCAATTCGTCACACACTCTACGATTCCTTTTACTCAGAACACGTCCGTCCTTGAGAATCTGGTCTATATGATCATGGCATGTGGTTCTTGGACAACCGCACTTCCTTACACCTTTTTTTCTCCCAGGTATATTTTCTTTGTTATCCTTTCATCACTCATTCTCTCTACATGTCTCAACTATCTCAACTTGTTCACTTACATCCATTTTAAATTCACTCAACTCTCTGATTGCTTTATTTCTTATAGAAGTTTTTTAAACACCCGACTTACGGGACACTTATTACGCTCGGGAGAAATCGTTAGTATTTGTCAGTTGCAATAAATATCTTACCAAATCCTGTCGCTCGAGATGCGTCATCTTATCCACGAGCGCCCACAGCCACCTCTTGAACCTGGCTAGCTTGTCACTGGGCTGCCCCGACTCGTCTGTGAAGCTTGTGTAGGAAATCAGTACGGAGACGTTGATGTCTCCCACTCCGTTTAGCAGCAGGCGGAGGTCCTCTGCCGTCAGTCCCTCCAGAGAACTCTCCGGTAAGACGTCGAGAATACCGTGTCGCATTGCCTGAAACGCACAAATAAATTTAGGTTATAACATTATACTTAGAAAGACGATATTTGTCATAATGTGAGTCATATAGTATCAATCACAGCGAACTGTCCATTTTGGTTAGAGTTCCTATTTCGTCCGAGCCTTTTAGACACAAGACAGCCCCTCGAGGGAAAGTTGTGGATTGCTTTCATTCTATGTTTTTTGGGGTGCTGAATCCAAACCTGAGGATTGCCAACAAAATGTCGCCACGAAACTCGAAAACTATCAACCTTGTAAATTATCTTTCTATGCAACATGAAACTACATCAAATTCGCCACAAATTTGTCAAATTTCTTTAAAACAAATAGCAGCGGAGCCGTCAAAAATGCATGGTGAAAGTTCACCTAGTTAGATTTATAACCAAATTTTGACAAGTATTCTTCAAATTTATGAGACGTATTTTACCTCGTCGGAATCGGAAAACACGACGAAAGTTTCAGGATAAATGTTTAAATACACCAATCTGCAATATATGAGAGGCAACAACAGCTATTTAGATAAAATGGTTTCTCAATTTACTCTGAATCAGTCTGAGATCAGATCACTGTTTTTGATACTATACGCCCCATACATTAGCTTAGATTGTAACACATACCTCTAAGGCCTTCTCCTGTGATCGCACCATTCTGTAGTTGGCGTACTTGCGTACATAGTTGTACACATTGAGCGCTGTGACCATCATGTACCTCCCCCCCTCCACCAGCTCCACACAACCGCCCCCTTCCTCACTGCATACCTCCAGACTGAAATAAGAAAAACAAATTGATTAATAAAGAGATCTACGAAAGCTTTTTATAGTTTGAGATATTGATTTTATTATTAATAATTTTGGGCAAGCAGCCTAGGCTGATGGGCCCAAATCAATATCTGTGCCATCCCTCGTTCTGAGAAAATCATCCAATCTGTTCTTAAAAACGTTCACTGATGGTACTTGTATCACATTTTCGGGTAAACGGTTCCACATATTCACCACTGTATTGCAAATAAAATTCTTTCTCGGATTACTGTGAAACCGTTATGCGTGAGAAAATGTTTCTAACCGACATAATCTATGAGTATGTATAACAATATGACCCTAAAGTGGTGTAGTGTGTGTAAATAACTACTAGAGACTAATAAGGTTCCATCTGTGTGTAAAACACGTGAGGGTTTGAAATTTTTGTCAATCGCCGTCTTCTCACTTTCTTTAGATTTGAATGTTATTCATGTTGCAATACTGTATATCAATCATCTATTTAGCCGCGTCCTTTGCGGGGTAGGCTATCCTTACACATACTCTTTGCTTTCGACACATTCATGCAATTTGTCACGCATATCCTTCGATTACTTTTGCTCAAAACTCGTCTGTCCTTGAGAATCTGCTCGACATGATCAGTTTAGGTCAATAGCAGACTTCCTCTTTACCCATTTACATCTTTTTGGTCACCTTGTCATTATTCATTCCCTCAACATGGCCAAACCATCTAAACAATCATATTTCTACAATTTCTCTACTAAGCATCAACGATTTAATATTCCTTTGAAACAATTGGATTATAAACAAACCTGAAATTCAAATCCAATTCACTAAAGTATTGATGAGCGTCCTGCTTCTCCGCGTCTAACACGAGTTGCCTGAGACTCTCGTACACCACGGGGTCGAAGAAGGCCATGTCGTGGAACCTGATGGGGCGCCCCAGCAGGAACTTGAGGACGTGGCGGTTGAGGAACACGGGACACAGCTCATTCTGGAGGAGACATAATCCTATCACCCTGGAAGCAAGAAAATAATACATTAGAAAAATAGGCAAATACAAAAAAATATTTTGCAACGTCACAGGCATAGGTAGATTTCAAGTGATGATGTAGTATGGATGTAGTATGGATGTAGTTTATTCTTTGATTATTGAAATACCTAATCAAATTGTTTTCATTCCACTCATAATATAGATGTGTACCTAAGCACTTTAGAAATTTGAGGTGAAAAACTGAACAGAAAATCCTCAGATCTTTACTTTTCTGAATATTTTTTTATTCAAGGAATTTCCAAATATTGTAATTTCAGAACATTCAATCTGTAGTCCATACTTTCATCTATCACTGTCTTCAGTTTCAAGACGATTCTCTCAGTATTGGCTGAGAACAATTCAGGATGCTGAAGTTGAATATAGGACCTTAATCTTACCTTCCAACATTTCTAAATGCATTAATTCGTTCGGGCGTTGCGTGCCCCTGCCTAGGTGTGTAGTATCCCCGCTTGCCCGGGGAGTAGAAGAGGGGGGCGCTGTCGTCAGCGGGGGCATTGGCTCCTCCACTGCCGCTGTCGTCCTTTCGTAGACCGCCGCCCGCTCCACGTTCTGATAACGTGAATACATCCAGATCTGAAAAAGAAACAGAGAGATTGAGAATCTCGTGTATTTTCATTGCTATCCTTTCCTTATTCATCTTATTCTTCTCTCTTTCTGTAGCCATGATGTAGGATTAATACATTTAACATTATAGGCGAGGCTGTCATCACCCTCACGAAGGAAATGTATGGAATAACAGTCCCTTAACAACGAGTATGGCAGACCACGTATTATATTCCGTTACAAGATTTTACAGGAGTGGTGGTCCTATGCCATATGGGCAATCCTACAGCATGGCTAGAGAAAGGCGACGAGGCGGCGGTGTGTGACCTCAAAAGCGTTCACACCTGATTTGTACTTCTTCAGCCGTGTCTGTAACTCACTTGCTTAACTTTTAATACATAATAAAAAATAATAAATTAGTAAGTCTCACCTAATATAGCGTCAGAGTTATTAGTTACAATGAGGTCCATGGCTTCTCTGACTCTCTGTCTAAAGTCCATCTCCGAGGAGAGTAAATTGAGTAAATGTGCTGAGCCTAATTCCAACAGCATCCCCGTGATCTTACCAGCAAAGGTGGGGTGCATTTGGTGTACCTGAAATATCATACATAATATTAATCAGTTATTATCAGTCAGTCGGTTGATTCGGTCGTAACACGTTCACTGCTACAGGAAATACCCACTGATTACTGAGTTGCAGAAATTTAAACATCCTCAAAAAACCCCTAAAAGTACAACTTTTGCGTGTGCTACATTCTGTTTAGTATATTTGGTACTACGCTACAACAAAATAGGCCGAGCAACATTGAATAGTATCATGTCACATATTTGCATCAAAAGCACTGTGTCAAAGTATACTATGATGATAATCCGCATCATTAGCATGCAACGTGTTAAGGGGTGATATGCTGAGAGTAAAAATCATTCTATTATTCCTTCAACTTTTGCATGAAAGTGTAAGCGCAAAATAAGAATAACATAAGCACCAACAAAATCTATTTTGGCTTATTGTATAAAAACGGTACCACATATCAAGAAAATATCCACTAGTCACTGCGTCTTACCTTAAAACATTTTATCAACCAAATTATAACATTATATCTAACAAACTATGGGAATAATCTCAAGTTTCAGTCAATTTTAGAGGTAACTTTGGAGTTGTTTTTTACTGAGACAATTTACATGTATCAAATGTCTCCCCACTAGAGTGACTTGCAGCATATCTTACATTTATCCATGTGTTAAGTCTTAGGATGATATCTTTAGTATTAGCTGAGTCTGAGTACTTTTCCCGATACAATGTGTAGTTGAGTAACTGATAATACCTTGGGGTAGAGTCTTTCGCCGAGTTGCGCCATCTGGAAGGTGAGATGATCATTGTGTTGGTGTGAGTTGGAGGGCCCCGCTGAGGGGCTGGCGTCTCCGGCATTCTCTCTGGGGGGTCCCGGGGAGTAGGGAGGGGCGTCTACCGATAGGGCACGTCTGAAAAACAAATACAATTTGTAAACACATTCCTTTTCCTATCTCTTAATGTTTTCTATTTTCCCAAACATTCTTCTCAACACTTCCATTTACACTGAATTCAACTCTGATTCGTCCTTCTTCAGCCCCATCTAAATCTCAATAGCTTACAAAATAAGGGTCGGAACATTTTACTTGGCAAGCAGTTATCTCAACAGATATACAGCGTAGGATAGACTTTCCATCAGGCTTATGACTGATCGCCGGCTGGTTTAATGTCATCACTCTACACTCAAGTAACATTCACCAATTCCAGTCTATCCGACTTGTCACTCCTTGAAATTGTGATATTCAAAAAATATAATTTTATTTTTAAATGAATCTGGGTTTATCGAAATAAACCCAAATACATCTTTGTACACTTCAATGTAAGCTTGAAAAGCTTGTGTCCTGAAGTGGAGTAGGTCGGCATCGGGGATTGAACCCGTCCCCACTGGATTGACAGTCGAGCGAGTTACCAACGAGGCTATCGACCACCCTATTTATTTTCTTACCTGTCAGATCTAGCAGGCGTCCTGCTGAGAGGTCTGTTGGGAACTCTCCTCCCCGCTTCCTTGCCCCTCGCCCTGCCTCCCCCGCCGCCTCCGCTCGTGCTGGCCACCCCACTGTACCCCGAGCCACTGCCCCCACTGGTGCCGCTACTGCTGCTAGGGTTGGAAGTGGAGGAACTGTTGTTGGCTGTAGATGAACTAGTACCACTGGTTGATTCTAATATGGGGAGTTTTTCGTCTGCTAATATTGCCTGCAAACAAAAAAATCAAAATCATGTCAAAGTATGAATAGTATAAGAGGGCCGAAACAATGCAGACACTTTGTTAAAAGGGTATTTTCATTTGGGAGTCATTTGTTAAATTATCATGACAGACATGAGTGACTTCATCGCTGTAACTAGAATGAATGTTAGCAAGTTGAGATGGTTGAGACATGTAGAGAGGATGAATAATGAAAAGATAACAAATAGAAAATACATATTTATGGGTGGAAGAAGAGGTGTAAAGAAAAGCGATCATTCAAGAACAACTTGGCTCGACCATGTCGACCAGACGCTCAAGAACAGAGGTGTTTTGAGTAAAATTAATCATAGCAAGAACTGTATGAATGTGATGGAAGCAAGAAAAATGTGTAAGGACACGAAAGTCTGGATTTATTGTTGCTGCCTATCTTGCGAGGTTGGCGGAATGAAGTAAATACTAAATTAGGAATAATTATTATGGTTACCTCAGCTATGCTAGTGTAGAAGGACCTGGCGACCCCGGATCCCTCTCCAGGCTCGTCCTTGAATGTGACTTTAACTCTGTTGACGGCCAGTGGTGGCTGGAGGCCGTGGGCTCTCCTGTTGTACCCGCTGTACGCCGTGTTCAGCTCCGAGAATGTCTGCTGGAGGAGTTTACATCTGTCTCTTTCCAGCTGAGGAAAATAACATTAAATTAATAATGAGGAAGTGTGGTACAGTTTGTCAAAAGATGGTTTTTGACGAGGGCACTATAGGGTGCTTCATTTTCCATCTTTTTTTATTTATGATATTGAAAGTGGCAAGCCATGAATGAATGTTTGTCCGAATTCTCTTTAAATTCATGTCATTTGGATAAGTTCTGTATTAAATGTTGTAGCATTAAAACACATATCGCTTATATTGTAGCCCAAATCGGTAAAACAGATCAAAGAAATACTTTTTATAAAAAATAAAATTTTACATTTTATTTTTAAAATTTTACATTTTATTTTTTCCCATACAAACATGGGTGCTGCATGTAGCTTTTTGGCAACCCTAGTGGCAACACTTGTAGAATTTCAATGGAAATATCATTGTTGCCAGCAAATAATACTGTAGTTCTGAAAAAAATCCGAATCAACTTTTTTCTCAAATCAAGCGTAAAGGAGCTCAATGTCTACCTGATAAATTTAATAATTAAGTAAATCGAAATCTATCGATACGTACTCAATACATTTTAGTAGGCTCATTATATCAATAAAGAAATGTGGCATTAGTTGAATATTATTTAATTATAACTGAAGGTGCTGCAAATGCGAAATGTTTTAAATGCCGTATACATTTAAACCACTTGCAAAAGTTGCCACATTTATGCCCGTTTTCCAGAATTAAGTAAGTTGATTCTGAATGTCACCTTATTCAAAGATAAATCCCTCTGTTGAGCGTTCCTAAGTTTCTCCATGTCCCTCCTGAACTTGGCCTCCTTGACTGGGAAGCCCCCCAGCTCGGCCACCACGGAGCCTGGCTCCAGACCCACGTCCTCCGTGAACACCCGACCAAACAGGTCTAGGGAGAGACGCCAGCGACCCAGCATCAAGTCGTGAGACACCCACTGACCCAACGAAGGCTGGGGCCTGAAAAAACAATAAACAAATATCGGCATATAATAATTATAAGACAATATTAAAGGTGCCCTCCCCCCTCCCAAAGTGGCTAGGCAGAGAGAAAAGAACACCACACTGCCCTATCCTTACATGCACTTTTTCTTCTGTCACATTCATGCAATTCATCATACATGCACGTCTATTTCTTTCTCCTCTTTCAGCCACATAGGCTCTTTTAGTCATTCTATCTTCACTCATTCTCTCAACATGTCCAGAGTTAAGTTCTCCACTTTCATTCTCTCCGCAAATATCAAAGGAAAGCAGATTATAATGTGGTTGGCACATGTAGAGAGGGTGACTGATGAAAGGATAACAAAGAAAATATACACGGGTGAAAGAAGAGGTGTATCACTGTTCAAAAACTACTTGATTCAACCATGTCGATCAGATGCTCAAGGATGGGCATGTTTTGAGTCAATCGTAGAGTTGTTAAATCAATCGTAGAGTTTGTATAACAAAAGCAAGGAGTCTGTGTGAGGATAGGGCAGTGTGGTATTCTGTTTATTCTGCCTACTGTGTATGGGACGCGGTGTGACGGGATAAAATAAACATGGTAGACTTCAGTGATGTAGATTAGTTACAAGCGACCATGTAAACATACCTTGGTGTGGGGTGAATGTCTCTGAGTGATGTGTTGCCCCTGTTGTCTTGTGATGGAGGCCCCACGCTGGTCTCCACTGTCACATGGGCGGATATCTCCTGAGCCTCCACTCCCTCACCGTGGCTCACCAGGTCACCCTGCAATAATGAGAAAAAAATGTGAAAATTGGATGTATGCAGTACTAATGAATGGGACCAAAGAAGAGATGGACCACCGCCACCTTGACATTTCTCTCTTTCTCTAGCCATGATGTAGGATTAATACATTCAACATTATAGGCGAGGTTGCCATCACCGTCACTAAGGAAATGTATGGAATAACAGTCCCTTAACAACGAGTATGACAGACCACGTATTATATTCTGTTAGGAGATTTGACAGGAGTGGTGGTCCTGTATGATCATTATGCCATGTTGCCAACTGTTACAGCACGTATAGAGTACCTACTCTAGGAGGCGGTGACTCATGACATCATTGGACTCGAGGGAAATGAATTCACCTGCTGTGCTATTTTTCCACGGACAATATTACTATTATTTGATAGGCAGTTTTGATCATATTTGGCCGTATGTACAGAATACTTACAGCTCTTACGATGACACTCTTAGATGGACTCCGTGACGCTGATGAACTTCTTTGGTTTTCTACTACACTGTTACTCCCACTGCTTGTACCTAGAATACAAATAACATATTTATTCACATTTGCACCCTGAATACCAATACCCATTTAAGAGGACATTCTATCACCCAGGGACTCACTCACCACAGTAATCCCAGAAAGAATTTTATTTGCAATAGAGTGGTGAATATGTGGAACCGTTTACCCCAAAATATGATACAAGCACCATCAGTGAACGTTTTTAAGAACAGATTGGATGACTTTATCAGAACGACGGATGGCACAGACATTGATTTGGGCCCATCAGCCTAGGCTGCTTGCCCCAAAATTAATAATAATTATTATATCTAATTATATACTAATCATGACATAGTATGCACTCATTGTAAACACTCCTCCCTCTACTCAAGTATTCATTTACTTATTGAGAGAGAGAAGGACAACGTTAAACAATGTAAATCTTGTACCTATCTGCTGAAAAATTATAACTGTACTTGTATTATATTACTAAATAAATAAAAAAATAAATAAATTATATCTAACAAACTATAGGAATAATTTTTTCTAATAAATGTTTCAGTAAATTTCAGAAGATAGGAACTATTTTTTATCAAGAAAATTTATAATAATGAAATTTCTCCCCACTAGAGTGACTTGCAGCATATCTTACATTTATTCATGTGTTAAGTCTTAGGATGGTTAGATTAGTATTAGCTGAGTAATCCTAATTTTCACAACGCAAATTTCATAAGATATCTCACCTGGCAAGACTAGATCAGCAAAGTTGAAATTACTCTGATTACTAGACGAGGATGTTCCATTATTAGTGGCGACTGCGTCTACAGTTGACGCCATCTTCCTGGGCGTCACGATGATCTGCGGCCGGCGCCCCCCCGTCTCCGTGGGGCTCTGTGGAGCGTGCTCGGGGCCCGACACGATGCCGTTTGTGGAGGAGCCCGTTGAGAGTATTGGTAACTGGTATGATATACTGTGATTTGGTTGTCTGGAAAGGAAACACATTCATTGAAACCTAACCAACGATAATAAGGTATGAACGAAACGCAAGACCGTGGCGATTATTGCAAGTTGTCCAAATATCTGTGGAATTTAATACAAATTGCGACAGCTGGGGCTTCAATTATCATCGAAAAATATTCGGTCTTGGCCGAAGTTTACTCTATTTTTTTTATTATTTTTTTAAATGAATCTGGGTTTACCGAAACAAACCCAAATACATCTTTGTGCACTTCACAGTAAGCTAAAAGCTTGTGTGGTGAAGCGGACTAAGTCGGCATCGGGGATTGAACCCGCGCCCACCGAATTAACAGTCGAGCGTGTTACCAACCAGGCTACCAACCACCTCAATACACATGTATTACAGTCCACTATAATGTCTTTAAAACATACCTGTGTTGTTTCTTTCTGGGCAGATTCTGCCTTGTGTCATTTGAGTCAGAGTCGGATACATATTCTCCATCTGTGTCCATGTCCATCTTAGCGGAGCCCAGGCTCGTGCATGTGCCTTCTTTACTGCACGACAGGTCCTACAAAATAATGTTAAAGATGGTGAGGTCATGTGGAGAAGAATTTTCAAAGGATAAAAGAGACAGGGTCATCTGGCGTTCTGTCATCTCTGCCCACCCTGTAAGTGAGACAGAAGTTTCAGACGTACCTGTGGTTCCTCTCGGAGTACATGAGTGGTCAGGATCTGTGGCATCTCCATGTCTGTGATGGGGGCACGCTCGATGGGGCGGAACACCTCCTCAACATCCATACACTGTCAAGCAAAACAACAAACATTAAAAAAAAACCTGTCACAGCATAGAATTTAAGTATACTTGCGATTTAGGCTCTGATTTTTTTTTTTTTTTTTTTTTTTTTTATTGAAATTTTGACATTAATAACAATACATTTTTTTAGGTTCTACAGTGATTATCTTAAGAGCCTGCTATTAGCAAACTGAAAATGAAATTTCGATACGCGGCGCTAGTATCGTATTATAATATTTTGCAAAATTGAAATCAGTTTGAATGAATGTATTTTCACGAGTTAGAGAGTTAAGGTGCAATCCCACTGAAGCGAATTTTAAACATTAAGACATGATACACATGATTATAGTCTTTCCATTAAACGAAAATACAATGCGAAAAAAAACAAGTCGCATTGCCACATATAAGTTAATTATTGGATCAGTGCGGTTTTAGCACGACAGGGGATTGAGGATTACCATAACTTACCCGATTTATGGAACAATGGAATTTACAATTATAAAGACAAGACAGTAAGTTGAAGCATTTTAGGGAGTAAATACATACAATTGTATTGTATGGCTGAGGTAAAAAAGAAAATAATGAATCTGCGTTATGCATTTCATTGAGGGCGAAAAAACACAGTAAATAAGGTATGTGCGGAGGCTTTCACGGCCGGAGTCATCATATCTATGTTATGTGTACTTTCCGGGCATGGAGGCATAACTTAAGACAGTAAATAAGATTAGCACATCTACAAGGAAATAAGGAAAATGGTTTTAATTTGTAAGTTTTATTAACTTTTAAGGTTGTAAAAACAAGACGCGCCAAACTAATATTTCCTGAATTGCACCGTTTTAGACGCATGGACTACTAGTTAACAAGTTTCATTATCGTTTAGTGTTGAATCAGTGGAATTGCGCCTTTATAATTATTTAACTTATAGACATTGACTGAAAAAAGTGACAAGAGTAACTGCGCACACGCAAAAACATTCTAGATTCACTTTTAGGTTATCGAATAAGAGTTAAAAAATACAATGCACCTTGTTGTGAAGTTGTCTTATATTGCTATAGATTTTCGAATAAAACAAAATTCGACCGATTTCGTAGTTTAGAAAGAATACAATTGTTCCCACATTAACAATGATTTGGAATACATTGTTTAAACTACATAAGAATTTGTGATGAAAATTATCGATTCATCCCCCGAAAATTACAATAAGAAATATTGCTATACTGCATTTATATGATAAAGATTTACTTTCTGGGATCCCAACCTGTAGAAAATTACGCTAGTCCGTGTACACTCGTCTACCGCAACTCATTATCCTTCCACTCAGTATGCGAACATGATAATCTCATTCATATTCTATCATATCAGTGTTACTCATATTAGTTGCCTATTTATTTTGCCATTTACTTATCGTTATCATAACGAAGACTCCAAAATCGTCAAGAATTGACAACATTTAATCTAAGATTTTTTCATGTTTTACTAATTTATACTTTTTTACCATTGAAATCTTTTACACACATATAGTAGATGAGAGCTTACATAAATAAATATGAATATTGCGAATATATTGCTTCACACAGGTACTTAGTTTAATAGTACCTACTGCATCGAACTACTGGAACATTTTTTTCTCTAGCATGTGACGAAGTATGACTGTGGCATTATAATGACATTAGACATTATTATTGTTATGATTATGACAGATCCTGAAAACTAAATTTACACGTTATATTTTGTTAATAATCATTTGCCTTATGTACATTTGACAGATTTTACGATTAAGAAGAGATATACATCGGTTAAATTGGTGTTTATCTCTTAAATCCGCAATATATTCATGAAATGTCATTCGAAAAAAATTACAGCAGCTCCCACGTCCGCACGGGACGGCTATTAGTCGCCAACTAATCTGATATTTATCATTATCATTTTGTGTTTATATAATATTATGATAATTTCAATATTTTGAAAATTTAAAATATCCAGCAAGGTTAAAAACATTATGAACTTCTTAGAAGTACATTAATTTGTTGGATAAAAATACAACATGAGAATGTTTTACGTCTTTAAAAAAAGCAAAATTTACTGAAATTTTGATTTGCTCATTTTACAGATTATGTTAATTTTTTTTAACCAATCGTACTTTTCTTCAGTACGTTCTCGATAAAACAACCTAAGCCTTCGATATGTCGAAACGAAATGTAAAAAAAACGTGAGGATACATCTTCCTTAGAGCTCTAAACTCACCCCTTTTTTCAATATTGAAAAATACGCTCTTTTAAAAAACAACCCTGTTACATTATCCGTAATGTTTTTTATTTTTTTTAAATTGCATTCACATTCTAGAAGATTGAAGATTCATTTTCTTAGATCACATTGTTTGTAAAGTGCTTCAGTTTTGAATGGCAGGTTCCCAAACAACAGGAAAATCAGCGAAATCACCAAAACAGCGTATATAGTCCTCTTAAATAAGTATAATTACATTATACCCTCCCTTAAAAAGTGACACTTGTGTAAAGGGAGGGGAGCATGAAACATATTCCTAATAATAATTACAATAATTACAACTTATAAATACAACACTTCCAATCATATCAATATTTAACAACATACATAAGCAATAGAAACTATAGCTAACATAATACAGTGCACAAGTACATTGCAACTAGGTAGGTACTTTTCAAACAAAAATCAAAAATCCATCCATTGAGACAGCATTTAGATACAACATATTTTTCAGTTCTACCGACAATACAATAAATTAATAATGTTACAAAGTTTTATCAAAGTTATTATTCAAAGTAGATACCATTGTACCGTGTAGGTACCTAGGTATATATATATATCACAATACCAAATGTATTTTGTTCACTTAAATTAATATTAAATAATAATAATTAAATGCAATATAAACTATTCTAATAGGTAAAGCAATCCTTTGTCTCAACGGGCTGTAGCATGTTGACATTTTTGCCCTTGACTACAGCAAATTTGTAAAATCAATAAATTACTACTTGCAGTATTAAAGCTAAATTATTGTCCCTCATTGTAGGTAGGTGTTAAAACGACGCTGCAAACAGTGCTGGGGCAGCTCGTTAGAGAGATATTTTAGAAGTGGTCGATGTATGTTCACCCGAATATGTCTTGGTATGTTTAATTGTTTTGTGTATATGTATCAGGTGCAAAGCTACCTAAGAAGACAATTTCCATCGAGTTACCTTTTGGAAAATATGATAGGTATAATAGTGTCCAATCTGACGTAATCCCATAAGAAATGTTAGTCACGGCTTCCCTTCTGCAGAAATCTACTCTCGCCACTGATATGTATGCGCACTCTTCGATGCATAGGCCTTAAAGCTGTTATCCTAGACAGTGAAATACTTTAGTCTTATAATTATGAAAAGACTTACGTGAGCGAGATGATGGTGAGATAAGTCGTCCTCCGTGGTCTGAGTTTCTGCAGCCGGTCTGCTACTGCTGCCCGAAGGACCAGCCATTGAACTGTCTGCCGTTCTTACGGACAGTCCTAGCCTCGAGGGTACGACTACACGGTAAACAGAAAATAAAGTATTATAACAAAAATACTCGATAATTCAATAAAGAAATGACGTTTTAAATGTTTACTGGTGTCCTATGAAAGTCAAGGTTTTACAAAAGATGTAAATTAATATAAGAATTGAAAGCTTTTTATCTTGTGTACACGAACCCAAATACTTTCCTGGACACTTCACAGAAAACTAAAACCTTGCGTTGTGAAGTGCAGAATAAATCGTCAGCACCGTCATCCGAACCCGTCACTTCACGATTAGAAGTCCATGTTCCAACCAATTAAGCCAAAGGTGTACGCAGTTACGTGGAAGGGATCGCTGAGTAACGATTGACCTGACATCATTATTACGATTGAGAAGAAGAGTGAATTTCGGTGTTGATGAAATGAATTCTGCACTTCACGACATAAGCTTTTAGCTTACTGTGAAGTCTGGTACGATGGGTGGAAGTGCCATAGCTCTGATCACCGACAGGTCGCGCGAGGCCTTACGGAAAGACAGCCTGGCTTCGGTCTGTCTCGCAAATCAAAACCAGAAAATTTGGTGTACGGAAAAAGACACGCAACATTTTCTCTGCGTACGCAATAGACAAGACAATCATAATGAGAAGCAATAGCCTCGATGCTGAATACAAAGGTAACATGTCTTATGGAAGTAATATATAAGCCCTAGTTTTGACAGGACACTAGTAAAAAATATTTTAAAAATGTTAGCTTAAAGAACAAATAAATAATATTGTTGGTGGATGTTGTGCATTACATTTATTACCTTCGAGAGGATTGGTTGAGCCTGGCGGGCCGTTCCCTGAGGGCGGCACTGTAATGGGCTGTCTGGGAATGCCAAACAGTTCCTCCCGTCTCGCCCCTGGCTGAAGTAGGTGAGGTTGGTCCGCTAGAGGCAGAGCCTCGTGGATGGAACCTGGAATTAAAATAAAATATATATTTTTGCCCATTGAATGTTACTCGTAGAAAAACAGGAATGTTATCAAATCTTGCAGTTTATGTTTTGAATATTATGTGTAGCTCTAAGTGCAGAGATGGATGAGGACTGGATGATCAGGAGACAAAAGCGAAGTAGGCTCTTACTGCAAGACAGGTGAAGCAACTATAACGTTTGTGAATAAGCTCAGATGGTTTCGATATGTTCAGTTTGGACAAATCAGAGTTGAATACAGTGGAAATGAGATTATTGGGAAGAGTGTGTGGGTTTTCATTGATTTTTTGTCATTGAGAGATAGGATAAGTAATGAGGTTATTAATAGGGAGATGAGTGACTGTAAGACATCAGGGTGTAGTGACTATGATGTAAATAAATAAGCTCAGATGGTTTCAACATGTCGAGAGAATGAATGAGGACAGGATGACTAAAATGATATGAATGAAAGAGGAGATGTGAGAAAGAGACCGACCTGGACTGATAATTTTGAAGAGATGTTAAAGTATGGAAGTGTTTTGAATTAAAGAAATCAGTAGCATGTGGTGGAAGCAGGGAGTATGTGTAAGGATGGAGCATTCTGGCGTTCCATAATCTCTGCCTACCCCACAAGGAACGCAATGTAAGAAGATAGTTGACTCACTTGCAAATGGATCGGGTGGTGGGCATCCAAGACACAGTGTGGAGTCAGATCTCTGGAAGAAGAAATGCCTCCGCCCCACGCCCATGCCACTGTTGCTGGTCCCTCCAGGCAGACTGTCCTCTGTGTCCATACTCACTCCCCTACTGTTGGTCAGTACCAGTTCTTCTTCCGTGTCGTCATTCTCATTTTCATCCTGGAAAAAGTTATTGTTGTAGATGAATAAAGTAGTCATTAGCAAAGACATTATATATTAAGTACCCTAGACGTCTGACTCCATGTATTTTAAGGTGACCATATTTTTAAAAATAAAAAGGAGGACAAAAAATGCGTAAATAGCGCCGCACGCGAATTTTTTTTTTGGGATAGTGGAGAAGGTTTCTACGTTGTTTGATTTATTTTCTTGAAAATGTTTCCATAAAGGATGTATCCAAAAAATAGCGCCGCAGGTGAAATATTTGTCATAAGACAAACCAAATTACATATACACAAAAGGCAAACGTAATTAGCGCCGCAGGCAATTTTTTTTAAAAAAGAATTGCATTTTAATGTATTTTTATACTATGGTACTAGTTAATTCATGGTATGATGAAAAAACCTGTGGTTCTGAGATTAACAGATTAGTTTTAAAATGTTAAAAAGTAAAAAAGGAGGACAAAAAGGAGGACACTTTTGGAAGAAGGACAGAACCTAGAAAAGGAGGACTGTCCTTCCAAAAGGAGGACGGTTGGTCACCTTATGTATTTGCAATAGTACGGAAGTGACGCAATTTCACGCTGTGCACTTTTTGTTATTTTAGAGTCTAAAACTCACACTATTAACAAGATATCAATAATAAAAACTAAAACATCTTTAAAACTATCGCTTTATTCCTAAATTACGTTAAAACTGATACAGTTTTCAACTATGAGAGCAAAACTTCGAAAACCTTGCCCACAAACTGTCAAAATTCTCCATACGATTTGACAGTTTGTGGGGACCAGTTTACTTACACTACTAGCATGGAGTACGCCATCTAGGTACTTAATATATAATACCTTTGGTCATTAGACAAATGTTCAAAAAAGCATAGAATTTTGTCATCTGATATTCCTCACGAGAGAACAAAGCAATAAAAGTAATGTTTTACCGGGTCATTCCATGCTGAGGGTCCTCCATAGGTTGTGTCATTCTGTAAACTAGCTGCCATAGCTGATGTACTGCTCTCACTGCCACATCTAGAATACACAAGGACAAACATTTCATATTTTATTTATCGTTTGGCATAGTCGAAGTATAGTCACATGGTTAAAGTCTGACATCCAGCGCCTCCAGCCACTGGAGAAATTCAGGGGACAGGCTGGCAGTACTGTCAATGGTACCGGGGTAAGCACGTATGGGGCAATCACGCAAGATGTGCTGCATGGTTTGCTTCGGGTGTCCACAGTCGCACTGTGGATCATCCCTCATTCCCCACTTGTGGAGCATGTCACCGCAGCAACCATGACCCGTCCTAAGCCTATTGAGTGTGGTATTAATCCACTATGACTGCCTTAAACCTTGATGTTTTGCGTCAGCCAGAATCAAGCAGAATTAGTAGAGTTTCAAGCAGAATCCCTGTTTGCTATATTTCTTATCCAATAGAGTTGTGTATGTATGGAGGATGGTATGGAGCTTGTTGTTGCACAAAGTGTGAATGTATTTAAACAATGGACTTGACAAACTGAGTGAGTGAATACTGTTGTGAGATCAGACATATCACCATAGCTGCCTGGCTGATAACATTTCTTATCCAATAGAGTTGTGTATGTATGGAGTCCCTTGGTTATTGACATAACTGAAAATTTCTGTATTTAAGTGTGTTTAGAGATAGCTATGTGCGTGTTTACCTCATGTAATATATAAGAGCGTCCAGTACATATGCAATGTGTTTGAGTGAAGATACGTCCAGTACAGGCAGGGAATCCAAGTGTTCGGCATTGTGTGCTCTCATCAGGGACAGACAGTACGCCAGGAACTCTCTCCTGGAGTTGTACGTCTCAACTGAAATTAACAAAACAATACACAATTAGTTCACACCTACCTGTGAATTTTCACGGTTGTAAAATATATTTAGGACGGACGTGTTATGAGTAAAAGGATTCATAGTGTGTATGACGAATTGCACTAATGTAACGGAAGCACAGAGTGTGTGAAAGGATATGAAAGTCTGGTGATTTGTGCTCTCTGCCTGCCTCACGAGAGATGCGGCGTGAGGGGATAAGCCCGTTAAAGCTCTAAAATCTAATGAAAGGAACACAATTTATTTTTGTTTAATGTTCGCCATCTGTCGTAAATTCTGGAAAGCTTTGCTATACAAAAATATTACGTGTTCATTTGAAATGGGAAATGCATATAAAACTTTGTAATTCTTTAGGAAACAAATATCAAACAGACATTTTAAAGGACATCATCTCTAACACCACGACATTCTTACAATTTAGGCTAACTAACAACAGGCGCGCAGATGTGCATTGCTTTCCCTTGCATGCCCGTTAATTAGTTTGTACGACAGTGTGCCTTGTGCAAATGAAATATCTATATTTACCTTGTTCTCTATCTCTGACTCTAGACTGTACAGTGGTGGAGAATCCAACGATCCTTCCTGTGGAGGTCCCCGTATTGGAGGCTGAGAAACTGGTGGATGCTTCGTGCCCCTCCCTCCTGTGTGTGCGACTGCTCGTAGCTCGGGTGGTGGGGTTCAAGGCGCTGACTGATTGAGATCCGCCCTCGGCTTCTGAGCTGAGCGCCGCACCAAATCTAAAATAACAAAGAAATAGAAAATTATTGTATAAATTCCATAAATTTTTGAAAAGTCCTCAAAATGTTTAAGGACCGGTTGCTCAACTAATAGTGTCATCGACTGAAATTCGTTGATCGCCCAATCTTTCATCAAATTCACGCAATTTGTTATACACTCTCTTCGATTTCTTTTGCTCAAAACGGGTCCATCCTTGAGAATCTGGTCGACATGGTCGGTCCAGGTTAGCCTCAAATGGTCACGCTTATTTATTTGTTTATTTACACTTTTGGTGAAAAACATACAGAGACATGCAAACATTTCAAATATAAATCACCACATTTGTTCACTAGGGCGGGCTTATCGCAAGTCCGCACCCTGCCAGCTAACATTTCCTCAGGTATTTTCGTTCTCCCAAGTATCTTTTTAGTCATCGTGCCATCATTCATTCTCTCAACATGCACAAACCATCTTAATTTTTTTTTATTCTGTCATAGGTTGAAAATAACATTGAATGACATTACAAGATGACAAGACACTTATACCAATACATAAAAACCTCAAGAATGCAAAGTGCCATTGTCAAAAGGGTCTTGCAATGTGACAACCATTTACAAATTATGGTTTTAAAGAAAGAACATTTTTATAAAAATCCACAGAATATGAAACATACCTGAGTTGTGCTTCCGTTGCGTCCATGACTGTGACAACCCATTCCCAAGTGGGCTTTAGTCTCGTCTCCAAGTGAGCTTGGAGGGCTGCTGCCTCGCGGTGAGACATGGGCAGTGGTCGTGGGGCGCCTGGCTGCGGTCTGCCGTTGCCGCTGAGTAATTCCGCTATCTGCCTGAGTACGATACCTGGAAATAGACGAAAATTATGAACCGAACCCAACACTATTGCGCAAGATTTACCTAACATATGTCAGACCAATCTTCGAGTATGCCTTCCAGATTTGGAACCCTTATTTCTTGAAAGATATTGATTTGTTGGAAAGAGTGAAGAGACGAGCCACCAAAATACCTAGACAACTGAGAAATCTGGAATATGAGGACCGTTTGAAGGAGCTTAGACTGACTTCACTGAAAAAGAGACGCAATCGGGGAGATCTTATTGAATTGTACAAGGTGTTGCATGACCATTATTCCTGTGAGATTCTACCGGCTATGTTTACCATGAACTCTAATGTGCACCTGAGAGGACATCAACTGAAGCTGTAGACAACATTATACCTACACATCCAACACACCACACAACCAATAGAGCTGGCAGATGTACCTCCATACTATACACCAACTCTGCACATACAACAATACAAGGGATATACACACATACTAACTGGGATTTGGGCCAATCAGCCAACGCTTTATTATTGAAAGACTTGAGTATCTTACCAAATGCTCTGGCGAGGCAACTAGCAGTGGATGATGTCGAGTTGGGTTCGTGAGCCGCATTAGCTGTTCGTCTTAAAGATGTGGGATCAATAAATACGAGAGACGATCCACCAGCGAGACGTACTCCGCCAGATCTAGCGGCCTCCCTGTGATTTCTGTAACACATGAATCATCAGTTATTGATCGATTCAGATTGTGCTGAGTTGTAATATTTGCATAAAGAAATTCATGACAAAATTCAAGGAAAGATTCAACATCAATTTACCTGATAGCCCACTGCATGCTTTGGGGGGCCAAATTGGATCGGGGCACTCCACCCGTGGCTCCCCCCCTTCGTTCTAGCCCTGCATCAATGCCACCGCCTCCCCCACCGACGCCGCCTTCTGCCGGCGACATGTCGGGGTTCCTCTCGTCCCAGTCAGTCTCCCCAGCCTCGGAGTCTTCGTCCTCTGGCTGTGTGGAGTCCCCAGATTCTTCTTCGTTGAATATTAGTAAGGAAGCTATACCTAGAATATGTTAATAAGATGTGAACTGCTGAAGACGAAAAGTTATACAGACAAATCTCTCCGCAACGAATCGAAATTCCCAGTATGCTGTATCTTGAATTAGTCCCTTACTGTCATTGATATAGTAAAGGCATGTTGTGTGGCATGTATGATTGTAAGTAACAGAAGTGTGATGTAATAATAATGAAATATAGAGAAGTGTATGAAGTTACAAGTTGCCACATAATATACTAGTGCAATATATTCTATAACATGGGACACATACATCCGTACTACAGGACACTACAGACACCTGTATGCTACATCATCTATCATCTTACACACACATACATTCTATATAAGGAATTATCAGTATAAGGAAACATTTAAACATATCAATTACACAACAACGAATCAAACAAACTTAATATTATAGCTATAGTATGATAAATATTACGAGATTAAAATATGGATATTCGCACCGGTATCAGATCCCTGTGTGGCTCCAGTCTGTACAGATCTCTGTGCAGATTCAGGATTGTCCTGATCATCTGAATCTGATTCAGTCTCTGCTTCAGCGAGGAGATCCAGTTCTGATTCCGACTCAGCATCTCCCACGATCTCTTGAGCCAACTCCTCGTGCATGCTGTAATAATACAAAGACAACATATTGTAACATCTGCTTATGAAAACACTTTAAAATCAAACGAGGGGGTCTGTAGCCAGGCCGGTAACGCATTTGACTGTTAATCTGGTAAGAGCAAGTTCAATCCCAATACCGACATACTCCACTTCACGTAACAAGCTTTTCAAACTTACTGTGAAGTGTACAAAGTTGTATAGGTATGGGTTTACATCAGAAAACGCAGATTCACTTTAAAAAATGTTTCTAACTGACATAATCTACTCATAGAGTAATGAACAATATGACCCTAAAGTGGTGTAGTGTGTGTAAATAACTACTAGAGACTAATAAGGTTCCATCTGTGTGTAAAACATATGAGGGTTTCATACTGCAATCTCATGCATCTCAGTATTAAGTTCTTGTTATTCTTGGGTAACAACCTATCTTTCATATTAACTCAGAATTTATTTACCTTCTGTCGTTATTCTCATCCTGCGGCACTTGGTGATCTTGCACGGGGGCAGCCTGAATGCTCCCCCCTGCCCCGCTACCTTGGGGCGCAGGTGACGGGGCACTAGCTCCACCGAGCTGACCTTGTCCGACACCGCTGGGGCCAGCGCCGTTGCTACCTCCGATATTCCCTACGCTGCCGTTGCCACTGGGTCCATCTCCTTCACCTTCAGAGCCTTCCTCTTCGCCTCCAGCTTCCAGGGAGCCTGCTTCTTCCAGTTCAGGGGCTGAGCCCACTCCCAACAGGGAAGCATCACTGCTAAAAAGGAAAACATTAACATATTAACTGCATTATCTTCCATGGTGTAGTGTTGTTTTGATTGCCTGGTGATATTGTTAATATCTAATACAAGTGTGAATGTGTTTATATAGTATAATGCTGCAGGCCCTGGGACTAACCACACTGAAAGAAAGAAGAATGAGGGGCGATCTCATTGAGACTTTTAAGGTGCTGAATAATTATCACGACTGCCCTGAGCTGCCCAACACCTACACTCGCAATCAAAATGAACACTTGCGTGGCCATAGCCTGAAGTTCAAAAGAAGTGTGTTTGCTCAGAATCCACATAAACACTTCCTCAGTAACAGAGTTGTGGACACAGAGTGTAGAACAGGCTGCCCCCGGATCTGGTTGTTGCTGAGTGAATGGCTTTAACAATGTACTTGCCAGATTGCTGTGATGTCATAAACTCTTGGGCGCAAGCATATCAGCTTTATGCTGCCTGCTTGACTACACACATAATAATAATAAGTTGGACAAGTATTTGAGAGACATGCAGTGCAGTGCAAGCTACATATAGATATACCTACGCATATCAGCTGGGAGCTCATTAGCAGTAATAATAATGATTTAAACTTACGCATATCGTCTGGACTGTAAAGGCTCCACCAGGAAAAGGTCTTCCGTTCCGTTTATAACGTCCACCAAGTTGGACGACAGTGTGAATGGAGCCGTCGGCCTCACGACACCGAGCCTCACAGGGGCCACAAGACTGTCTGCCGTCTCGCACAACTCTTCAGCGGCGATGCGGGACAGGGATGAGAAAACTCGACGGCATCTGTCTAGCGATTGCGATACGGAAATGGGACTGGAAATAAAAACATTTATTAAGTATCTTCAATTCAGAATTCGTGTCGGTGAATACATGGACTTTATCTATCTATAGAAAATTTCTGCCAACCAACCCAAAGCTTCTTCACTTGCAAAGTAGGCAGAGGGAACATAATGCCTGACTGCCATATTTTGTATGATACCAAATTTGAGCACAATAAAAACTAAATCAATAAATAACTTTCTGCGAGTACTGATGAGAACTTTCCACTCTTTTTTATTAGTACTATTTTCGATTGTTCTGCAATTAATAATGTAAGGAAAAAGACAAAGCCTCACTAAGATTCTCACACACACTCTGAATGCTGCTAGAGTGCAAATTGGGAATGGACATGCTTGTACAGTGCATCCTTCGTACGCCTGTCACTGTTTAACCCCCATTTGTCAAAACCCAATGATGGTTTAATAAACAAATCTTTATTGGCATCAAAAAAATCAAAAGCTATAAAACAAGACAACAGTACATCTTCCAGTCACCCATTTTGGTTTGCATGTACACAGTGTATCTTACCCTCTTTTCTTGGCTACTCCAGGTGCCAACTCAATGCTGAATATGACAAATATCCTAGCGACTGATCTGACGAAACGCCTAGCCACCACTTTGGCTCTCTCGCAACGTCCGGGAATGGAATCGTTCTGCTGTTCTTTGATCAGAGTCGATAGGAGGGTGTCTAACATCTGTGAAAAGAAAAAAAATAGTATTATTGGGTCTTAGCCAGGCAGCTATGGTGATATGTCTGATCTCACAACAGTATTTACTCATTCAGGCTGTCAAGTCCATTGTTTAAATACATTCACACTTTTTGCAACAACAAGCTCCATACCTGAGTCCATACATACACAACTCTATTGGATAAGAAATACATGTACAAACAGGGATTCTGCTTGAAACTGTGTTTGTTTAGCTTCAAACAGTATCAGCTTCAGTTCAAGGCAGTCATAATGTTCGCTTAATATTTTATACGTTTCTATGAGGCCCACTCTCTTTCTCCGATCCTCAAAAGTAGTTACATATGAATAGATAGATAATTCATCACTTACATCATTTGTACACTTGACGATGAGTGCGTGTGTGAACTTGTCCAATAGTGTGGTGCCTGACTGATTGTGTACAGGACTCTCCGTGCCGGAAGAAGATGTCCCGGCTTCACCTTCGTTGCTTCCGCACATCAGGGCCGCTTCTACTGCGGGCCAATCAGCTGAAAAACAAAGAAAATTTATTGTTAGTTTTTTTCCTTCCTTCCTTCCATTCACATAAGCATTATGTGAAGTTCCATGGAGAGAAAACAGGAAGGGTGTTCCGACGCTTACGAGTCAGCTTTGGCACCGCACCCTGCGTGTAATTTTTTGAAGTTATATATGTGCTACAGTTCAACATTTTTATGATCCCAACGCCATCTGCTGAGGAGTGGATGCAACACTTTAGCAACCATCTTTATTTAGTGTGTAGTAGAAACACTGTGGTTATCATTCACTAGAGGGCGCCGGGAGCATTGTAATATAAATTTCGTATTGATCGCAACCAATCTTAGTTTAACAAAAATTTAGCTTACCTAACAAATGCATAAGTGCTCGTTTGGCGAAACGCGGTGGCTCCAAATCGTGATCTGGAGTATCACCGTCCTCTCTGTCTTCGTGTTGTCCAGACTGCAGATGGTGTGATCCTCCCGCCCCTCCGGACGAGGAAGCTCCTCCGCTGTTTGGCGGCGCCGCGGGGGGCTTCTGTAACGGTGCCGAGCCTCCGCCACCTCTACCTCTAGGTGGGGCTCGCCACGACGTGCGGAACTGTCTGTGCTCGATGGCCTGACGACCGTACGTCTGAACGAGAAATAGGAGAATACTCTCTCCACTGGGAAAAAATAGATTTGTTAATTACAGTACTATTATATACGAAAGAGTCCTGGTTGAATGAATGACTGACCAACTCACTCATCAAAGCAGGGCCCAAATGGCTCATTCTAGAACTGAAATTTTATTTTACACTTTTGGTGAACAAATACAGAGGTATGTTAACATTTTAAATACAAATTATAACATTTATTCACTATGGCGAGCTCATCGCAACGCTGCGGTCTCCAACAGCAAATTTTTTTTCAAAGTTTTAATTCAAAACCCTCCACTAAGGAGGGATTCTTGGAAAACTAAGACTTAAGGGGGTGAAAAATATGGTTGAAGAGTATGCTAGAGTATGAAAACTAGATGCTGTACAAACTCGAGATTTGGCATATAAGATACTTTTATCGAAATTATTAATACAGTGTTTAACCGTTTTTCCAAACTTTTATAAAAAGGAATAAAAATTATATAAAGAACATAGATGATGAACCAATGCAGGGAACCAAGAAAAGGGACTCACCGTGAGTTAAAGTGTGTAGCCAATTGTGTGTCTCTAGTGAGCCTGGCGAGGAGTTCCCCTCTGGCCACCCAGTTACCCCCGACTAATGCTTTGCATCTACACTTCTCCCAACAGTCGCAGTACGCTGTGGGCGCTGTACGTTTTATCTTACAGTCGTGTCCTTTGTGGCAGACCTGGAATACGTAACATAAACAATAAGTATTAAGTTTCTGAAGTCACAATTAAGTTTTGCGCGAACATCGAATTTTCTACATCTCATAGTTAAATAAGAAGTAGTTATCTCAACAGATATAAAGCGAAGGAGGGACTTTCACTCACGTATATGAGAGATTCTTTATTTTTTATTGAATGAATGGCAACCCTGACTCACCTTAGCGCACTCAGTGCAGCAGCACAGCGTTCCCGTCAAGCCACATGTTCTGCATTCAAAGATTTCCTGCAATTTTACACAAAATACATTGAAATTACATAATCTATTCCTTGCAGGGTTGAGAGAGGACAGAATGCCACACAATTAGTACAGTCTGTCAAGAAAGATATACAAAGTGGCAACACTTCTAGAATTTCCTTAGAAATGGCATTGTTGCTGGCATATAAAGTTGTGGTTCCGAAAAGGATCTGGACTTGCATACACAAACCCAAATATTTTCATGCACACTTTACACTGGCGTAAAAGTCACATATTCCCCACTCTATTGCAAATAAAATTCTTTCTGGGATTACTGTGGTGAGTGAGTCCCTTGGTGAGCTTCGTAGAATGTCCTCTTAAATGGGTATTGGTATCCATTCTGATATGTATCGCTGTTTGGTAATGTATTTCTCACCTGACTGATGTGTTCCTGCCCCGTCCACGTGAAGCTGCACGTGTCATTACAGCACAACACGAGGAGCGGCGAGTGGTCCGGAGGCGAGTTCCTGGGGAACACCGCGGCCATGCGCTGCTCTGACGTGGGGTAGCGGGAGATGGCATCCAGGAGAGCCAGTGCCGCACGGTAAGCGCGACAGCTCACAGCCAGCATGAAGGGTGTCTGGCCCATGCCATCCCTGAGGTAAAACAAATTACATTATTAATAAAAAATCACGCTTGTTCCACAAAACTTGTGCTGTCAACAATTTGCACAGGAAAGACTATGAGTGTGACTGTTTTCAAATCAAAATCATACTAGTTGGTACCGTAAATTCACATTTTCATATTACTGAGGCAATTTGCTCTGAGTAAAGGTGGTTCAATTATAACTTCAGCTTTTCAAAATTTAGTATAAGAATGTAAGCACACAAGAATAACGTAAGCGACAAATCTATTCTGATTTATTGTACAAAAAGATAACCAAGTATCAAAAAAATGTACGTTAGGGTCACTGTGTCTCACCTCGAACATTTCATCAATCAAATTACAGCATTAGTATATCTAACAAACTGCATATGGGAATAATCGCTAATTTTAGTAAATTTCTAGGTACCTTTTGAACCATTTTTTAATGAGAAAATTTACAGCAATCAAATGTCTCCCCACTAGAGTGACTTGCAGCATATCTTACATTTATCCATGTGTTAAGTCTTAGGATGATATCTTTAGTATTAGCTGAGTCTGAGTACTTTTCCTGATGCAATTTTTTGCATGTTTAACATCTATACCAGATTCTTATTAGGTATTTTGTTACTTACTTGGCTGTCAGTAAATGTGAGAGGTGTGTTGATAGTGCCGTGCTGTCACACAGTATCTTGAGGGCTGCCAGGGCATTTGTTCTCCTTTCCGTTGGATCACAGACGGCGATTATACCGCCTGATCCTGTTTTAGAATTGCTGAAAAAAATAACAACAACATAAAGTTAGAAACTGTATGTATTATTTTAACACTGTAGAGTTTGCAAATTGAATTATTCGCTTCTGTCGTAATTAAACGAACGTATGGGAAAGCATCGAGAGATAGGATAAGGAATGAGGTTATTAATAGACAGTGCTGTCTTGGTGCCGACCCTAATGTGTGCTAGTGAGACGTGGATGAAGAAGCATGAATTAGGGTTGAATGCAGTAGAATTGAGATCATTGAGAAGAATGTGTGGGAAAACGCTGAGAGATAAGATGAGGAATGATGTTATTAATAGAGAGATGAGTGACTGTACTCGCAGATTACAGACATTAGGGTGTAGTGACTAGAATGAAAATGAACAAGCTTAGACGTACAGGGCATGTTGACAGAATGAATGAGGATGACTTATATATGGGTGAACGAAAATGTGTGCGGATGCAGGGCTTCCGAGGTTAACCTGGACTGACCAGATCCTCAAGCATTTTGAATAAGAGAAATCGGAGAGCATGCATGACAAACTGCATGAAGCATAGAGTGTGTGGTCTGGCGTTCTGTCCTCTCTACCTGTCCTGCAGGCGACACAGTGTTAAGGGGTAGATAGATAAACAAGCACAGTTTAATAAGAGTTGACATAAATGAACTAACCTATTGGTGAGACCCATGAGAGAGTCTTCGTCTCCTGAGGTTGCGTCAAACGTCTCGGGAGCCCACGAGAGAGTTGGGATGGATTCCTCCTGCACCCCACTACCTCCTGCCACTGAAGACGAGGATGCCCCTCCACCTGTGTGACAGAAACACAATACAAGTTAATGTCAATTAGTAACACATGTGTTGAAAGTAAAACACACTCATACAAATTCAGTACTTACTATTGTTAACATCGGGATCTTTGTTGGACGTAGGTTGACACATGCTGACGCACGCATGTAATACGTTTCTGTTTCCGTCGCATCGCTCCATCAACACTGACAGCACTTGATGTTCTGTAAATATATTAACGTGAGTCAACAAAATAACTAAAGTGCGGAAAATGTGAAACTTAGAGATAGTTTGGGCTAGTTGAGAGAATGAATGAATGATGACAGGACTAAAAGGATATACAATAATATCGAACAGAAGATGAGTGGCCATCTGAAACTGAGACGAGATCCTCATGGATGGATGTGTTTTGTGTAAAGGAAACCGTAAAGCGTGTACCTATGGCAAATTGCATGAATGTGACAGAAGCTGAAATTTTGTTGAACCACATTTAACTGGAATCCGGCCAAACATTTTCTTCCGAACCGTGTTGTTGAAGCATGGAACAGACTGCCTAGTGATATTATCAGTGCTCCAAGTGTTAATGTGTTTGAAAACAAGTTGGACAAGTATTTGAGCTTCAAGCTAGATATGGGCATATCAGCTATAAGCTGCTCGCCCATTAGCAATAATAATAAAGCAAGGAGTTCGAGTACAGATAGGGTAGTATGACGTTCTGCCCTCTGTTTACCCTGCAAGGGATGATGCATGGGGGATGAATCAATTGAACAAAATACCACAGGGTCAACAAATTTGCCACTCAGAGCAAATGCATTGCGTTTTGGTAGGAAAATAGGTAGGTAGGTATTTTGCTTGTAATTCTACTTACTTAGTTCATTCTCCAACTGGTGCAGTATATGCCTGACTCCATCCAAGTCACACCTCAGCACGTATGGCATCAGGATCTGATGGTCAGAGACAAGGACCACCAGAGCTACTTGTTGCTGGAAAAAAATAAATTAAATCATAGAATCACACTACACAACCAACAAATAAACATAGAAAGTAATTAGTTAGGGAGGACGTGAAAAGGATAGGGATGGGATTCTATTAATTTTTGGGCAAGCAGCCTAGGCTGATCAGCCCAAATCAATGTCTGTGCCATCTGTCGTTCCGAGACAGTCATCCAATCTGTTTTTAAAAACGTTCACTGATGGTTCTCGTATCACATTTTGGGGTAAAAGGTTCCACATATTCACCACTCTATTGCAAATAAAATTCTTTCTGGGATTACTGTGGTGAGTGAGTCCCTTGGTGAGCTTCATAGAATATCTTCTCAAATGGGTGTTGGTATTCAGGGTGAAGATGGAACATCATAGTAGCCATTCGTAATCTTATATGTCTCGATAAGGTCACCTCTAGATCGCGTGGCTTTAAGTGTCGTGAACAAGTGTAGGGGCAAGTTCTACCACAGCGTAAATATAAAATCTCTTCTCTTACCATAGATTTAGCGGCCATCCCAGCGGCTGACGCGGTGGTCGGCGGGAGAGGTACAGCGTGCACCGTGGCACACCTCAGAGGGGGGAGGTCCAATGGTGGGGGCTCCCTGATGCAGCCCAGGCAGTCCTTGGCCAGAGGGTACAACGTGGAGTTGCCGTCTCTCAATACCACGACACTCTCTGTTCCCTGTACGACAAAATACAAAAATAATTATTAGAAAGTTATATTAGGATGAATGTGATCAAGTTGAAATGGTTCAGGATGTGGAAAGAATGTGTAATACAATACTATTCCCTCACGCTGAATCCCTTGCCGGGTATGCTGATAAAATGGATCATCACTTTCCTATTCTTACATACACTTCTTGCCTCTGTCACATTCATGCAATTCTTCATACGTACTGTACGATTTCATTAACTCAAAACACGTCCACCCTTGAGAATCTGGTCTACATAGTCAAGCCAAGTGATTCTTCGACAGCCACGTTTCCCTACACCTCTTCTAGGTATAATTTCTTTGTTATCCTTTCATCATTTGTCCTCTCTACATGTCTCAACTATCTTAAATTGTTCACATTCATTCTAGTTACGACATCAGTTCTACATTCACTCAACTCTCTGATAACTTCATTCCTTATTCTATCTCTCAGTGTTTTCCCACACATTCTTCTCAACAAGTTCATTTCCACTGCACTCAACTCTGATTTGTCCTTCTTCAGCCATGTCTCACTAGCATACATAAGGGCTCGTTCCAGGACAGCACCCTTACAAAGTACTATACCTTGAAATATTTGAATATATTACCTCGGCAGCGCATGCCAGCATGATGGAAGGTGGGTTCAGTCCCAGGAAGGCGGTGGAGTCTGTTGGGATGGTGCCATCCACCAGTGGTCTGGCTCCATTCAATGGTAACACCGTGTATCCCAGGGAGCCGCCTATTCTGCGCACCACGGCGTGAACTCCGCGGGCATCCACCTTGAGGAAAAAAAAACAAATTAGTATTAGAATTCATTAAAATTTGTATTAGAAAACAAATTATGGTATGAAAGTCACACAAGGAGAGGGGGGGGGATAATAAAGAAATCCATGAGGAGACGTCAATTATTGAGATACAGGATAAGAAAAAAGAGGTTATTAGAGAGGTGAGTGTCAGTTGTGACAAGAAAGAAACTGAATAAACGTAGATGTTTTGGACATGTAGAGAGAATGATATACTTAATGACGAAAAAAAAAGTGTGAATAGGAAAGAAGGGGTGTGAGGGTGCGCAACTGTCCGAGACTGACCTGGATCAATAATGTCAGACAGACACGTTTTGAGTAAAAGGAATTAGAGAAAATGTATGGCAAATTGTGTGAGTGGGATGGAAGGAAGCAAGAAGTGTGTATGCAGAGGTAGAGTAATTGGACATTCTGTCCTCTCTATCTACCCCACACCAAACACAGTGCGACCAGATAGATGAAACAATAATTAGATTTGTATTATACTTACAGCTATGGACATAATGGTGACATCAGAAGGCACAGAGAGCTTCCTGGGTGTCTTCTGGAAGCAGTCTGAACTCTTGGTGCTGGTGCTGTACTTCATGACTTGCAGTTCGTCTCTCCTCAGTAGTCTACACTCCTGCAGGAGGGCGTTCATGTCCTCGGGAAGGGCGCTGATGCCTGAGGTGTCCTTGGCGCTACAGGAGCCACTGGCGACCGCAGCCGCAGCGGCTAGCTCCTTCTCTTTGGCTGTTGGGAAGCGGACTACTGCGTATGCGCCGTCGACTTTCAATACGCGACCTGGATAAAACAAAAAGAATTTATTATAATGAAAGTTATCATGGAATAACAAAATTTCCAATAAAAATTTATGGGACTAATAAGACGTTCATTTTTGACAGATTATATTCTATCCCCTCATGCCACATCTCTTGCAGGGTAGGCAGAGAGAACAGATCACCAGACATTCTTATCCTTACACACACTTCTCCCTTCCGTCATTTTTACGTCATTCGTCGTACACACTCTACGATTTCTATGACTCGAAACACGCCCTTTGAGAATCTGGTCTACATGGTCAAGCAACGCAATTCTTAGACGGCTGCATGTCCTTACACCTCTACTTTCTCCCATGTATATTTTCTTTGCTATTCTTTCGTCATTAATGCTCTCTAGATGCTCCAACTATCTCAACTTTCATCCTAGTCACAACGCAAATGAAGTGATCAGAGCTAGTTGCATAATGAATTAAAACTCACCTAAGACATTCTTTACATCCTCCACAAAGACCACATCCTTGAGTGGCCACTCCTCTTCGTCTCTCTTCCCGCCCTCGCTGGAATTACCGTCGTCGCCCCTCACCGTGACCCTCCGAGCTCGCTTGTGAGACGTACTAGTATCGCTGCAAGTAGAGGACGCTGGACTGGGCGGTGGTGGCATATCCAATCTGTCCGCCGTCTCCTTATTAGCGGCCGAGCCTCCTGAATTAGTGCTCGACGACGTGTTAGCAGTGCTGCTCCCGGCGCTCGAACTTTTCGGGTTGCTCGTCGTGTTGGATGATGTGGATGTCGAGCTCTGCTGCTCGCGTTTGTCTTTCACGTCCTGTCGCTCCTGTACTGGCGGTGGTAATAGTTTGAATCTTCCGGAGTCGGAGAGGTTCCAGGCGGCGTATTGTAGTATGCCCACTTTGGGAACTCCTTGTGAAATTGTAAATCCTGGGAAAGACATAAGTATTGTATTAGTTTGTTTAATAAAAGTTAAGAAACAATGTGTATAATCTTTTCACTCTAAGAAGACGCAAGGAAACAAAATTGGTATCACTGAGTTTAGTGATACTAGATGTGATGATACTCGTAAGATATGGTTAAATTATTTCGCTACTTTCAAATTATATTTTAGGAATACTGTTTAAAAAAATTTGCCAATTTTTGGATTATTAGAGTAAGTTGGTAACATGTAACAATGGCAGCAGTTTGAGATACTACTTCATTCAAATAAGTTATTGGAGCATTACAATCTTTTTCCCTCTGGCAGAACTCTCTTGACTGTAAAATAATTTCTCTAAAACTGCTCTGTAATATTTTCGGCATTATAACTCACTTGTACAAAGTACAATATGAGAAAATTACGGACCATTGACAGCTCTTAGGACAAAACTTGACAGTCAGGGCTACCAACAATACAATTTTGCAACAAGTCACTTGCAGATAATATCTGGGTTGCCAAGTAAAAAAATGATCTTTACGACCTTAAAATGCTACAAATGTAAAAGAAAGGTCATAATATGTAAACTGTAACTAACCTATGGCTCCCGGTTGATACATTGGTGAGCTTTTCATGGCCACTGTGGCCCCGGTGGTGACTTCCTGGGCGGTTGCCCCACCACTGGACCTGTGCTTGCGGGATCTCGCCCTGTGCTTCTCCCATATCTTGGCTCTCTGGGCCAGTGGTAACACTCCCCTGAAAACAGCAGCACATTAGCCAGAAAATTCCGAATCGATGAAGAAAATTTAACTACAGTGAAATCTCGGACACAGAAAAAAAAAGTTGTAAAACTGTGGAAATGATTTTTCTTCTCCAATTTGAGTGTGTTCATCATTATGTGACTATTTTTCGTACTTAAAATTAAAATAGCAATAGCAAGATTCACAAAAAATGTGAATTATCACAACAAAAATTAAAATGATGGAACGATAGAACGGAATTTCTAAAAATTTACCCAAGTTAAATAAATAAATTAAAATCGCTGTAGAACTAGAAGAAATCAACGCGTTTCTGCAGCATTTAAAAAATTAACATCCCTTGCGGGTTGGGCAGTGAGAACAAAACTCCAGACATTCCTAATCTTACACACTTCTTTTTTCAGTCACATTTACGCAATTTGTCATACACACTCTACGATTCCTTTTTTCTCAAAACACATCCATCCTTGAGAGTCAGAAAACTTACCACCAGTATATAGAGCCTGTGTCCATCCTCGCCACGGTGTACAAGGCGCACACGTGCAGAGAGGACAACCTTCCACCTCCCAACTCCGTAGACATGTCTTTGGCGGAATGTTCCAGTCTAGAAGCGGCGTGAGCGACGGTCTCGTCTAACCAAGTGGCTATCCGAGCGCCGGTCGCATCGCTGCCGATGGAACAACGCACGCCGGCGCCGGAGAGGTGAGACACACGCTCCACTCCGGCGTAGCCCATGCCGAACCACTGGGCGCGGGGATGATGTATGCCAGGATTCTAGAAACATGAAAATAATTAACATTTTGAAAACATTTCCCACTATAGACCCCCTCCGAGTGCTGAACTTCCTAAGACGTCTAGGACTAGAGGGACTGCTCTAACTGGGTAGTCACCAGATGGGCAAAGTAGGGGGAGTACAATAGATCTTATGGGTCGCAGTACATAATACACCCCATCTAGTAAAATAATAGTTACGTGTAAAGTGATCACATTAAACCGACCGACGATCAAAATATTTGAAGATATGAGAAAAACATAACCTCAATGCAATCAAAGAACAAAATATAAATACTACAAGATATTCTTACGTCTGGATGTCTGTATGGCTGCGAGTCGTGCCACCTCCACTGGTGAATGTGCCCCGCCTGAGACAGCCCCACCAGCTCACTGTGCAGCGCAGCTATGTGTGTGAACTTCACCCCCTCCCAGTACTCCATCTCGTCTGATATCCACAGGGGGGAGGCCACCTCTTTCTTTTTACTTTCTACTGAAAACAAAGCAGTACAACGGAATATGAAAACCCACTGCTTAAAATAATACCTATCTATCTTTCCCCTCATGCCAAACTGACCAAATGTACATACATACTCATCCGCTTGCTCCAAACACTCATTACCAACATTAATGATAGAATGTAAATAGTCCTGTCAGCAGGACTTAGTGTCCTAGTACTATAGGATGTACATTTTCTTGTCATATGAGGATTTCTAATACTGCTAGTAGGATGCAGTTTTGATGAGCACATAGTGCATCCCTTTCCCGCTTTGCGAGTCTTTGAATAGTATATCTACGGCCACTCTGGCCGAAATGGCTGCAAGTATAAGACGTGGGGAACCATACGGAAGGACACAGGTATGTACGTTCTATCATCAATCATACAATTTATCCTTAGACAGTTAGTTCGATCTGAGTGCAGAATTAAAATAATGTATCTGATGAATTGATTCTACCTTCTTTGTCCCAAGTGTCTTTCAGTGCAGACTCAAGCCACTTCCTCGGCCCAAAGTACTGCCTGTCCCTCCACCTGGGGAAGGTGTCGCTTCCGGCTCTGTCTTGCGTCCCCGCCGAGGTGCCGGACTCTCTCTGCGAGCCGCTGGCCCCCGCGCCGAGGCCTGAGCCGCCCCTGGAGCTGGCACTCCTGTTGAAGAACATCCTACCATTATAGTTGACAATAGTCTGTCTGTACACGACACATATATTAGAAGCGCGTCATACTAACGGCTGGCTACGGGAGGCAGGGGATTACACATACATTAAGCAGTCAGTTTCCTTAAACAAAAATTTTGATACAACAAACCTTAATACGTTCACCGCTATAGGATACCTACTGATTACTGAGTTGCAGAAATTTAAACAACCCCAAAAAGTACGACTTGCGCGTGTGCTACATTATTTTTAGTATATTTGGTACTACGCTACAACAAAATAGGCCGAGGAACATTGAATAGTATCATGTTGCATATTTGCATCAAAAGCACTGTGTCATGTATACTATGATGCAGATCCGCATCATTAGCAAGCAACATGTTAAATTCGACGAGTCAATGAGTCATTTGTTCTGCTTTAATTTATATTCTAATGAGTATACTGTTAAGCAGAGACGAAGGGTAGATTTCTGCAGAAGGGAAGCTGGGGCTAACATTTCTTATGGGATTACGTCAGATTAGAGATTATTCTACCCATCATTTTTTCCAAAAGGTAACTCGATGGGAATCGTGTTCTTAGGTAGCTTCGCGCCTGCTGTTAAGAGAACTGACTGCTTCAATACAACAAGATTAATAAAAAGCAATAGGATCATGGCAAACATATTCCAGAGTGCATAGAGATGTAGTAAAGCTAGAATAAGTGCAACAAACATAATACATAAGGTTAAAAATACATAGGAATTAATAACAGTATAAATAAGTTAGTACAAAATTGAATAACCATTTAACCATTCTAGTGTGTGTACACACACACTCAAAATACTTTCCTGTACACTTCACACTGGGCTAAATGCCCGTATTGTAAAGTGTATTGTACGTCAGTGAGATTCCAACCCGACACCTCCCGCTTGGGAGACCAACGCTTCAAACAACTGTATCAACCATGTACTTTTAATGGTTACTGTTGGTAGTATATAGGGTGTTCCGATTTCAATTATCGTGTAGAAAATCGAAATAAGAAGTCGCTACACCACGTCCATAAAGTCAGAGAAATCAGAAATTACAGTGAAGAGAAATTAGCTAGAAATCTAAAAGTAACAGTAAATGTACTTCTGTCAAGAAAAAGATAGTCTTCAATAATTTGGGAACTACAATTTTATGTGCTGGCAACAATGACATTTCTATTGAAATTCTACAAGTGTTGCCACCATGGTTGCCAAAAACTAACACGTGGCGCACTCATCGAAAATCATCTCTCTCTTGACAGAGTGTAAACTGTAAACATTAGTATTAACACACAAGCGAATCAAAGCATACATAAAAACAATACCGAGAGAGCCTAGGTTCCCAACCTTTTTAGTTTCGTTACTCCTAAGACCTATCATGGAAACTGGTTTTAAATAAATAAAATCTTTATTGGATATAAAACAGTATACCAAATGGTGGGTTAATTGCCGTAGGGAATGTCTGCCAACCAACCACTTGTGACAATAAAATGAGATAAATTTTTCTTCATGGTTTCTTATTTTAATACCAAAACGTACTAATTACCCCACGAAATAGCTGTTTTGCCCCCAGTGGGGTAATTACCCAGAGGTTGGGAACCCAGGCGAAAGAGCAAGAAAACAAGGCAACGCTCACAAATTTCGAAGGAATGCTGTACATATATTTTAGGCTACATCATTGTTAATCAAACAGTTATAATAGAAAAGCAACATCAATAATGCATAGATAATGTGAGCTGGGTGTACCTATTACAAGAAAATAAAGAAAAAATAGTAATTTTGAAGCCCTTGCCAATCCGTAAAAACTCAACACCAGGCAACCAATGCATAGAAAGATATAGAGAAGAGACAATTAGATGTTCAATTAATACATTTAGAATTGTGGGCAGTGTAGTTAATTGGTTCTATTGTCATTTCAAGATATCGTCATCCGAGAATACGAGGTTTTAACTTTTATTATAGCGCTCAAATTTTTCAAAAATGCATCCAAGAATACAGGGGGGGGGGGGGTGTAAAAAGAAAATTCCGTGAAAACCCAAAAAGTGAAATGCGGCCGGTCGCCGCTCTCTAAATCTCTGCCGCCCGTAGTCCCCGGCCTACTCGGCCTTTTGCCAAATCCGGCCCTGGTCCTATTCCACTCCCATCCATTTCGGAACAAAAAAATCCCCAAATTTACATCACGTGCAACGAATATCCCGCATTTCAACTGTTTCTTTTGGAAAAATTTCGCATTTTAAAACATAGGAATTACTGTGAAGAAATCACTTCTGGGTTCGTATATGGTATCCTAAAATATCATTTCTCTAGTTCAAAACGTGCAAATAAGGGTTTCCCTGTATGTATATGAAAAATTGTTACAAACATTTTACTATTTTCTAGTTAGAACCCTGTGATTCTCAGGCGACGATTTCTACAAGCTGAATTTCCGTTATGCTTTACATGGTTGCCTGGTTGCGTCCGGTACCCACTAACCTTCTTATGCCCGAATACCCGAACATATCCTCGGAGAACATGGCGTCGGCGTCAATAATGACTGAGTGGTCCGGGGGTGAGGAGTGGTAGCCGCCGTCCAGTAGAGAGATGAGGTCCTCGGGCACGTAGCCCTCGCCCCCCTCCCCGCCCTCTCCCTCCTCCGCCTCCTCATCATCCCGAGACAGGAGATTGTTCACAGCTAAGTTGACGTCTAAATTTGTGCGCTGGAATTAAAAAAGCAAAATTACAGCGTTAAACTGTCACTGAAAACAAACATGTATTCAAAATTTCAAGGTGCTGAGACATTGAGAAGGTATTAAAATTTGAATCGGAAAATATAGACGCAGATGATGGGAAATGCCAGACAATAATAATAAAAACACTTTATTTCCCAAACTTACACAATTAATACAATCTCAATTTTGCCACCGAACTAGGCAAAGCTCGTACTAAGGTGGCTCTTGTTGAGTAAGGCTCGAAATTTCATATAACGACAAATCCTGGAGTTTTACAAATCGCAGCTTGGTGTAAAATGCCGCTTTGCTCGAACATGAGAATTTCAATTCATTATAGACTACAGCTTAGATAAGTGTTAGATATGGTCAAGTTGGTAGCCATACTTGTTATTTTTGTATGCAATTTGATCGTGGATTTAAGTATCACTTCTGTCATTTTCATACAATATAAACATTGCCGACACATGATATTTTTATCGTGTTATATTCGTGTTATTTTGCTGTTTTGTTCACTCGAACCGTGCTTTGATTATTGAAAATGAATATATTATGTTATAATACTCACAATAAAGTGATACGAAAGACGCATTACAGTAAAGTAATACAGAAAACTATCACGACAATTACGTCAACGTAATTTGATAATAATTATAATTATAAACTATCTAGCACAAAAAACAGTGGTCAAAACAAGTAAACATTATTTTAGTGGTCAAATATTCAAAGCACAATACGGTGACACAAAACATTAACAAAAATAAACATGGAATACACAACACGACCGATATCACGTACGAAGCCATGTTGTCACATGTTGTGTTTTTATCAATAGCAATTATGTTGCCTTCTTCTAACTAGATAGCTCTGGCCTTTTCTGAACACGTGGCGCCGCCTGGTGGGGAATAATGTAACTTGAGCTAAGCGGCAGATCTGAGGTTTAAACCAACCCCCGGGGTACGTTTAGATTTACGGGTTAGATTTAGGATAAACGGACATTGATATTCTCGTAAATTTAACATAAGCTCTAGATAACGCAAAATTAGAGTTTACGGGCCGCTTAAACAGAATTGAAATTTTGGACCTAAGTGTGTAAAAGAAATTCAAACATCATTAGACAGAATTTTTTCGAAGACGTATTTTGGTTTATCAAAATAAACCGTAATCCTTGTACACTTCACAGCAAGCTGGAAAAACTTGTGTGATAAAGTGGAGTATGTCGGCATCGGGTATACCAACTCAGCTAGGGTTTAATGCCACAAGATTTTTAATCAGAAGCCAGTAATTCAATCAAATTATTTTAGCCTGCGAGTGGGGATCGTAAAGTACTCAATATATGTGCGTCATGCGCAAATGATTGCTTATATCATATTACCTGTAGCTCCCTAATGATGAGATTTCTGCTCTTCCCCTGCAGTACAACCTGCGCCTGTGTAATGAGATCCTCCGGCACGTACTGGGCCCCAGTGGTGTGATGCACTGAGAGCACACGACTGCTGCCCCCAGCACCTATTATCACACCAGCCGCACGACTGCTTGAACCTAAACAACACACAATTAATTTTATAAGTGGTGATCGCTGCCTTTTCTTATTTTATTTCATTTAAAAACCATACAGTCAACACAACAAATACATACAATAAAAAACATCACCATTTCATATAGACCAACGAAGGTTCTGCGGATTACCAATAAATACAAAAAGAATCCCATAACTATGTAAAAGGGAATTAATGTAAAATTGAGTAAAAATTATCAAATAGTAAAATTTATAAAAGCAAATTTCAAGACAAACAGTCAAAATCATAAAATCGATCAAAAATAATCATGGAATTGAATGAAGACAGACACAAACGAATAATAAAAATTGAAATATACACGATGCCGTCAAATTCCTCAACAGGGCTGCGTTTTCTGTCATTAATTTTCACTCGGCGAGTCAACGGGCGATTATCGCACGAAGACAGAAAGCATTTGGGTGATTGTTCCAATTGGAATTGTCAAACACGGATAGAGATATGAGAATACTAATAAGAGTGAGTTGATAGATATACATAGAGATAGCAATATCACTGCACTCTTCTTTGGTAGAAAGGGATAGACATATTTCGTGTTAATGAGAGTGACTGAACAGCACGTGCGGACCACTCTATTATCTATGGCGAGTGATTAACACTCAATTGTTACCTTGTGAGTTAGCTGTCGTCCTTATGGAGTTGGTTCTCATGATACGTGCCCTGGTCCTGGTCTGCTGTCTGGAGGACGAACCGCCTCCTCCCCCTCCACCACTGCCACCGCTTCCGCCCCCCTTTCCTCCTCCCCCGCCCGGGCCACCCCCTCCACTGGAAAAAACATTACATATTTTTTTCGAGGACAGAAACTCAAAATACTAAATAATAAAAATACTAAAATACCTGCACACTTTACAGAAAGCTAAAAGTTTAGGTCATAAAGTTCGTAATATATAGTCAACACTGAGATTTAAACCTGGCACTTCATATTTGGAAAATCCTCACTCTAACAGACTGAGCCAATCTCGTACGTCTAAATTGCACGTCTGGACAAAATAATATGTGAATGAATACGTAAATAAATAAATAAAACTTCTTTGGAGGAAATGAGAAAACAATACAACAGTTTTCGAGAAGAATAATACTGTAAGAAGCGTTCGAACAGAACGAAGATTACTCAGAATGTAATAAGATACTTCAAATAATAATCTCTATAGTGAATTGACCTTCAACGTATTTTGATCACAAGAATCATTGGAAGACCTTAGCCAAGGTGGTAAGGCAATATAAGACACGCAATAAACCCAAGATAAAGAGCTACGGACATCTAAAGCAGAGGCCTATGCCTAACAATGAGCGCAGGAAGGCTGAAAGAATCGCTTAGTTGTGTATTGAAGTTTATTATTGACTTACCCTTTGCTAGTATCATTCTTCGTTAAGTCTAGCCTGTCTGGTATTATGGAGAAGGCCACCCGACACACTTGTCCGTCCTCGAGGAGGCAAGCGACATGTGAGGGCCCCACCACCACCTGCTTTACGCCTCGCAGGGCTCCCACGCATGCCGACACACCACTGTGGCCAAATCTGTTCAATCGATCTGATACTTCTTTCAACCTAAAATGTTAAAACATTATTATTAGTACTTGTAAGGAATGGTAGAGGGCAGTAATGTGAGAGGTCACCCGAGAAGCAGTTATATGGAGCAGATTATTGAGAGCGTGCACTGTAGCACCTACACGGAAGTGAAGAGATTGGCGAGTGACAGGACGGCAATCTACAAGATTGTATCATCGTGTACGTATATCGTATGGCATTGGAGAGACCAGAGTCAGAGTTCGTAAGAGCTCAGGTACTGAAGTGCCTCAGGAGACAAATCATTTTCAATTGTGAAATAGTTCAGTAGCATTGGAGATTTTTTTCTAATTAAACGGTTCTGGGCTTGTAGCTATATACACAAACCCAATACATTCTTGCACACTTCACAGCAAACCAAAAGCTTGCGTCTTGAAGTGCAGACCTCATAATCAGCGCTGGGATTCGGACCTGGCACCTCCAAATTGAAAGTCCGCGCTCTAATCAACTGGGTCAACTATGAACATGGTATACATACGCATTCTTTTTACATAAAATGGGACGGATAGGTTTTGAGTAAAATAAATCAGACACTGTGTAAACAAATGGTCTGGCATTGTCGTCTCTGCCTACCCTGCAAGGAATCGAGCGTGAGAGGACAGATATGTACATGGCTGATCGGAAAGTTGATGAAATATGTCAGCTTTCTATGATTGCATCCCTCTGTTCCCCTCTTGTAGATGGAAATGATTGTGTGTATGAGTTGAATCACTATTCACTCACATGTTCAGACTAGTAAATTTGATAATACATACACACAACAATAAATACATACCTATACAATATAGGTACATACACACACAAGAAATGACATTTAAAACATAACAAAATGGCTGCTTGAGGTTAATAGTGTAAATACATCCATTCATACCATCATCACGCACCTCTGTCAGCGTAGACAGAGAGCACTAATCACCCCACGAGGTTTGGATATTGAAATGTATCCTTCGCACCCATCACATTTTTCTATCTATTTATACCCTCACGCCACGTCCCTTGCAGGGTAGGCAGAGGACAGAGAGCCACACAGCCCTATCCTTACACACACTCCTAGCCTCCGTCACATTAGTGCATGCAGTCATACGCACTCTTTGATTCCTTTTACTCAAAAACGTGTCCATCCTTGAGGATGTGGTTGACATGATCGAACCAGGTCAGCTCAGGCGGCCGCGTTTCCTCACCCCTCTTCGCTCACTCAAATGTACATTTTTTGTCATATTATTTCGTTCTCACAACATGCCCAAACCATCTTAGTTTATTCACTTTCATTCTTGTCACAACACCACTCTTGCAGTCACTCATTTCCCTAATAACTTCATTCCTTATCTTATCTCTCAGCGTTTTGACACACATTCTTCTTAAAGACCTCATTTCCACTGCATTCAACCCCGACTCGTCCTTCTTCATCCACGTCCAAGTCTCACTAGCACATTTTTTAAAAATAAATACAATGAATCTGGACACATCTGTGTACACTTCACGGAAAGATAGAAAATCTTGTGTTGTGAAGTGGAGTAAGTCAGCATTGAGGATTGAACCAATGCCCACCCGATTAACAGCTGAGCGCGTTACCAACCCAGCTAGAGACCACCTCCTTCATATACGCATATTGTCACTCCTTTCTCGGAATGTTCAATCTACCATTCTACCGATTTTTACAGTAGAGTCATTTCCTGCATAAGCCGAGTGTCCTGAATAAGCCAGGTAATCAAAATAATGACTCGCAAAATTCAGCGTTAAAGTTCACCACCCACTTTAGAATGATGTGGGGCAGCTATCTGGGCATGCACGTTAATTTGTTGTGTAAACTCTGATAAGGGAATGCACACCTGTCACTTGCTACCTTGCAATGTGGAAAATGAGGCGATGGTATAGTTGGATTATTGTGGTGCAATAAAAGAGCAATCGAATCAGATATTTTTAATAAAATGGATTATTTTAACGGTTGTGTCTCTCTGTCTAACCTGTTACGAGCGATGGTGGAGCTATATAATAATGCCGAGTGCCGTACAGAAACTGAGAGAGGCACGTATCCTACACGAAATAGAAATGGGCTGTCACTCTTGGTTAAATTTTATCTGGTGATATTTGTTAATCACATTATGAAAATGAGTCAATATGGATTAAAACCATGACATTTCACAGTCCATTTTTTGTCAAAATATCTTAAAATTAATAGTATTTTGAACTTCACTGTACAAATGTTTTATTTACGATGTTAGTACACTTGGTTCTTTGCCAAATTACAACTGGAAGTAAGATTTAAATAGCAGATAACATGAAATACAATAATGAACCATTTTAATGCAAGTATCTGGTACTAAACACTATGGCTGACCTAGCCTATAATGACAACAATAGAAAAACTATCTTAAACTACATTAAACTTACAAATTATACACATTTTATATAAAAATCCACTCCGCTGATACGTGATCGCTCATTTATTAACAGAAAATACGACTAATTGGGTGAATTATAGTAAAATATTTCACTTTTTAAAATCTAAGGATATCATTACTATGCTTCCTAGACAAGTCCTGGATGACCCAATCTATATATAATTGAGATATTTATGAATTAATCGTTTATAAAACACTTTGAATGTGTGATTACTCCAGTTTATTGATGAAAAAAGTTAATAAAAATTCCACATTAGCAGTTCAACGAATGACATGCGGAGCATGAGCAATATTCTGGATTATTCCCAAATTCAATTTTAATCTAAGTTTTACGGTGGAAATATATAACAATACTGTAGAAAATTGTGATTAGACAGTTGGGAACATTGTGGATTATATATTAGGGTCATGAAGGACATTGCAATAGGAATATAATGATATGGAAGTAATGGAGTCATATATCTTGTATGCGAGTACAGAATGTTTTACCTATCAATCAGTTGATCTTCGGTCCCTGGTAACGGATGGACCACAAAATGCATCGAAGACATATCCGATGTTCCTGTGAATAACTATAAATACAAACTGATACACAAATTCCTACGCATCTGGATATAATTCTACTTATAATCGGTCACAACAATAATTGCCTAAATACCACCATGATGTTTTTCAAGTTGCATGGCGATGCTGGATTGTCTATGCTTTAAATATTATCTATGGTCATTTACATCAAAGACAAAGTCGATGCGAAAAAAATATTGTTGAGCTAGGAAAAAATGTTTTGTACGAAATTCATTTATTTAATTAAATTACCTATTAATTTGTATTAATGTAATAAATTTTGTATTATTTTACATAAGATTTGTTTAAATAGTACCACTGAAATATTGATTGTCTTCAAAGTTTACATCAAAATAAGATATCTTCAAAATTTATTAAGACCCTGTTACACTTTACAAATTTCTAGTAACTTATTTCCACTTTTTGTATTGTATTACACACTATTTCGATACATAGTCGTAGAAACATCCTGAAGAACAATTTTGCAGATTCCAGATATTAATAACCCTTCGAAATTCACGGAGGGTTAAATACGTTTATTATTAGAAACCTATTGGAAATAAAATAAGTGACATCTATCGAAAATGTATCAAATATTTCATTTAGGTATTTATACGATAAATTTCTTTATCAGCTTTGAATCGTCTAGCAATACTACTTTTGAAACTGCAATACATTACTAAATTGGCTAAAGGCGATCGCCAAGCTTGTCACTGAAAAGTGACTTACAAAAAAAAAAACTCAAAAAAGTTTTTGTTCTTTTTTTAAATTTAAACTTGTATCGAAGCCTGCGATAGTAGAGTACAAGCCTACATCCTCGGATTCCATCTTCGCCATTATCGGTGACGTCACCTTGTATCGGTGACAAACACCTTGTCTCGGTGACAAACACTTGAACTACGGAATATTTTTTCCCATACATTTTCTCCCACTATTGGTGACGTCATCATCGTCAAATGTCAGTTGGCCCCGGCCTCCGTGAACAATATGGCGACGGCCTCGCTTATATAAACAAGTACCTCTTTACCAAAGCGAACAGGATACTTTTTGGTTTTTATTATTTGATTTATCATTTCTTATGATTATCCCATCTTTTTTCTTATTTTGTTTGTGCGCATACAATTTATTTAGTACTTAAGTACCTACTTAGGTATGTAAAATAGGTAAATGTACCTTGCCTACTTATGTAAATATACCTGGCTTACGTTTACCTGAATTCAATCAGCCATGTCTTCTATCTAGGTATGATCTAGGTACTGAATGTAGGTCAAAGCCCTTTTCCGCCGCGTGATAAACCGCCGCTAGTATTTTTTCTATCGAGTGAGTAGGTATGACGCAAGCTTAAGATACAATGGTTGCATAATTTCAGGCGGGAATACAAAACGTCGGATGCATAACGGCCATAACTTTTCCCCAATGGCAATTTTTGTGGATTCAATAAGCTGATTTGTCGTCGACTACACACTTTTTGATTCCATCACATGCTTTTAAAAGATAAACAGCGATTAAAATGTATTGCTCTCTGGTTTACTTTTGTACCAATTAGAATCCAGTGCCATAATTATTGGTATAAAATAAACAATATCATTTCCTTGCAATGCCCGATTAGAAACTGACAAGACTACAGAAACTGAGAAACAGAAACTTGTAGGTTTATAGCAATTTTGTCGTAGCAAATAAGTTATATGCAGTTTGTGTAAACTTGCAGCAACAAAATACAAGTTTGCTGTAAACTTGTAGCGTGTAAACTAGCAAACTTGTTGAAAACTAGCCCCACACTTGGCACGCAAGTTTACAGGCTTGTAAAAGAAGAGCAATTTTGCTACAAGTTCATTGTACTATCTGACCTGTGAAGTGTAGGTATATGTATCTATTAGGATTAATTCCGATAAACCCAGATCATTAAAAAAATTAGCTACCATGCATTTTATGTATTTTTTGTATATAGTAAAGTATTCGAGTAGCAGACTGTATTCGAGTTACCAATAGGATTCTAATAATGAAATCATATCTTCCAAATCACAAATCCTCTGTAAATAAACAAATTAATAGGTATTTTATCGAATGGTATAAAGAATAGATAAAACAACTACATATTTAAGTATTTCAATTATCGTTTATATCTTTAGAAGTTTATTATCGGCTAATTAGATTTGATTTTCATATAAATACGTAATCCTCATATTACCACTGCTTAGTTTGTATCCTTAATTTGTTTAAATTATTATTGAATCTGTTAAAATGAAAGTGATTTTGTTGCTTTGTCTGGTGGGTGCTGCTTGGGCTCATCCAACTGGTAGGTATTCAAATAAAATTAAAAAATATGTAATATGATGCCATGTCCTCTATTTCGGTATCCAAAATCTATATACCTACGAGTACATACTATGAGTTTGAATACTTATAACTGTAAGTATAGGTAGAAACAGAAGTACTTAATTAATGATAAAATTCTATTTCAATGTTTTTTTGTTTCAATAAATTTGTACAGTTAAAACAAAAAATCCCTTTCTTCTTGTTATCTTTATGACATTTTGAGATATCTCCTCAATATAAAATTAAAATGGCATCCCAGTTAGCAAATTAAACTTGTGGCAAACCTACGTCAGCTGCTTTCACAAATCTGTAAACTTGCATGCCGAGTTTTCAACAACTATGCTAGTTTACATGCAAGCTGTATTTAGCTCGTTGCAAGTTTTCATAAGCTGCATTATAACTTATTTAAGTAAGGTTATTCTATGACAAACTTGCTACAAACTTCTTGTATATGTTTGTTCCATAATGTTTTTTAATTATCAATTTTTTTTGTTGTTTATCTGTAGAAATCCTGACTGGGAAGAATGTGAGTCCCGGCTTCCAGGAACTATTGGAGAAGTTAAGAGATTTGATAAAGAATGGTGATCCAGACAATGGAATCCCCGTCTTGGATCCACTCGAAATGGAGAAATTTGCCTTCAAGTTCGATGCTGATAAAATGCTGTCGTGAGTCCAAAACTTATTTTTATAAAATAAAACAAAAAGATCAGTGGTGGAGTTTTATCCACTCCAAAAACCGTTTCCGAATGGGAAATTGAAATTTATTCAAGTATATCGCATTTGTGGGTTTTAACAATTGTAGTACTTTGACGTTGCATCATTAATTATTCGTATAGCATAAATTTGAAAATCGTCAATCGAATATTAGAGAAATACGACCCAGATAGCAAAATGAACTTGCAGCAAACTTTTGCTGCAAGTGCAAACTTGCATGCCAAGTGTGCAGCTAGTTCTCAACAGGTTTGCTAGTTTACGCGCCACAACTTACTGCAAACTTGCATTTCGCTTGTTGCAAGTTTGAACAAACTGCTGGCTGCCATGATAATACTTTTTTCTTTGTTATAGTCTTGACATTTCTGCAACGGACATAAACCTCTCTGGTGTAAGTGGATTTGTTTTTGATGAAGTAAGGATCAATGCTTTGCGTTTGGAAATTCACTTTGACTTCACACTTCCACAAGTTCTTCTCGAGACAGGTAAACATTACCAGATTGCTGTCTCTCGTAAAACAAATAATAGAAAAAGTATTACATGGTCCATAAATTGACAATTTGTTTTCAGATACATACAAGATGAAAGGATTGTTGTTTGGGGCTCTGCCAATCTATGGTCAGGGAGAAACTCAGTAAGTATTCGATGGATAGCTAGCAAGAATTCGGACCCAGTTTACTGTTGATTTTTCTGTTAATTGCTGGCACTGAACTGACAAGACCAAAATGTTGAGGAAAATGAGATTGCAGTATGAAACCCTCATTTGTTTTACACACATATGGAACCTTATTAGTCTCTAGTAGTTATTTACACACACTACACCACTTTAAGGGTTTTTTTTTGACAAATTTTCTAAATCGGGTGTTTGGTAGCCTGGTTGGTAACGCGCTCAACTGTTAATCCAGAGGGCGCGGGTTCGATCCCCGATACCGACATAGTCCACTTCACGACACAAGCTTTTCAAGCTTTCTGTGAAGTGTACAAAGGTGTATTTGGGTTTATTTAGATAATCCCAGATTCATTTAAAAAAAATCTAGTTAGAATCTTACTATTCTGAAATGACTAAACGGCTGCTTTTTAACAAAAAAGAAAAACCAGAATCATGAGTTCTAATAAGTATCCGAAATTGAACCGTATCATCAAACAGTTCTAGAATTGTATTCAGAAAACAAAACATTCATTCAATGTTGTATTTTTACTGTTTTTTTTTTCAGTTTCGAAGTAAAGAACTTCCGCGTAAAAGGCTTCATTAAGCTTGCAGTTAACCTTCAGGGTGTCCAGGCAAGAGATTTGAACCTGAACCTTGATTTGGAAAGTCTAAAGGTACTTTTATATTCTTTAATTAATTTAATTTAATTTTATATAAGTTGACATGATAATCACTGTAAAAGAATAAACTTGTAGCAAACGTATGCAGGCTGCTTTTACAAGCCTGTAAGCTTGCATACGTCAAGTACAGCAAGTTTGCTAGTTTATGCGCTACGAACTTACTGCAAACTTGTTTTTGCTTAATACAAGTTTGCACAAGCTGGATTCTGGCTTATTTAAAGTCGCTTCAACAAACTTTCTACAGACTTATTGTATCTAGATAAGTTTATTTCCGCTAACTCAAGTAACTACACAATCGTCGTATAAAAAAATATTTAGAGCACGCCACTGCGTACTGTTTTACGGAATTTGACAGGTTTTGTAAAGGGTTTCCACCTGCAAGAAAACTTCTCTAAGAAGTGTCCGACAGTCCGACTTCTTGCAGAAGTTTTCTTGCGCGTGGAAAATGCCGGCCTAATTCTGGTGCATTGCTTTGAACATTTTTTGTATAATTTTCAGTCTGAGACAACTGGAATGCTTGGAGGAGGTGATATTGACAACGTCATCAACGCCATTATTGGTGATTTGGCCGCCGAATTCTTCAACAAATTCTCCGACGCCATTGCCGATCAAGTGAAAGCCATTCTTCTTCCAGTAATCAATGACGTACTGTCAGGTTACACACTTAAAGACTTACTGGATTTAATCAATGGAGGTAGCAATAGGTCTCCATCACATGAATTGCTGAGGCCAATGCCAATAGCGTATTAATTAATACGTTTGTTCTTATCAAAAACGCTGTAAATATTTAAAATCACAATAAATTATAGATTACTTAATATATTTTCTACATAAATCATGACAAATTAAAATAAAATGCCAATTGTAACGAATATATTCTGTTATGCTCTCTTTTTTTTCACCGTCTTACAGAGGTTTTTTTCGCACATCGTTCTGTTTTCAAATTTCAAATTTGTAGAACTCCCTTTCAGATAAGAAAAAATGGTCACATACCCAGATGTACGCAGGCTGCTATTAAAGTGTGAAAACTTGCATTTTGCTAGTTTGCAAGCTACAAGCTTACTGCGAGTTTGCAAAACGTGACTTTTTCATAATTCGGTTCATTTTTCTCGTAGTTATTCAATATTGAAAACCACGAAAATCAGCAGTCAAAATATTTGCGAAAGAAAGAGAAAAAATTAACCACAGATAATTTTATATTCTAATGTGATTCAAATCGAATTGAAATGGCGCCAAAAAGAATCCCGCTGAAATCTTCTTACTTAGTAATTTGTCGACAATGCGCGGTGCCTTGACTGAGGAATTTCAGGTTTATTTTAATTGTTTCGCTATTATCATTGTACATTTTAATACTACGCTACCTAGATAAGATATTGGAAATAATTAGGTAATCGACACCTTGCTTGCGTACCTGAATAAGACCATTTACCTATTTTTTTTATAATAATCTCATCAATCATTTGATTAACAATTTTATCAAATTTTCTATCAATACAAGTTGCACCTGAAGCTTATATTAATGAAAAACAACACCTTTGTGATTTAATCTGGATTAAAACACCTTAATTAATCTTGTTATCGAAAACAGGGATCTGACGTCATTTAAACATATTAAATTTATCATTAACATTGTGTTTTTTATATTATCTTTGAAAATCTTTATCTAAATAATGGATATCAACAGAAACTATCCTTGACTTTTAATTCCAATTGGATTCTTCTGTGCGTCTTGCTTATTATAGTCCAAGAGCCCGCTGCTTAATTTATGACGTATCTGTTTTTTGATCGAAATGTGGTATAAATGATAGCTTACCAATAGGGTATTACATCGCACTAGGGTTGCCTATCAAAATCCTGCCGCAACCCCCCCTGCCCCCCCCGAAGAGGTCCCTCTTCGCGGTTTTTCGCATTTTATAGGAATATGGTAAGCAGTGGCGGCTCGTGCCTTGGAGGGATAGGAGGGCGATACTAAAATCCAATGTACCTACCTAAAACGATAAATACCTAGTACCAGCGCCATCCTTCACTTTTTCTCCCAATACATACATTTCAAGCCGTAACACTATGTTTGCTACGTAATATTACATATAAATATGATATAAACGAAACGCTATTGACGAAAACTGCAATCGTACAACTAATAATTGATTACTTTATTTTTTTGATAAGCAAACAAAAGACCAACAGTAAATTAAAAGACTTACCAGTTAGTCACCAGGCAGATACTAACTAGAATATACTAATTAGTCACCATGCAGATACTTATTAGAAGATACTAATTAGAATAAATTTGCCGAATACTTATTAGCAGATACCAATTACTTCTCCAATCAAAACTTGGACCCCTCCACGAACACCATTCATTGTAAGTCTGGATAGAATAGAAGACTACGTGTTTTCCTCGCATCGCCATGAGTATTTTTAATAGATATTTCGATTCAGAGTATGCATACTGACATTTCAAAAATTTCTAAAAACGGGAGACCTTATATCTCGACAACCGTTACTAAATATGCTTTGGAACAAAATAGGCTAGAAACATTTATGTAGGGAATAACCGTACAATATTTTTTATGTCTTGTATAGATTTCTCAAAAAAATAATTTAAAAACACCCCTGATCTTTTTTCCGAAAGACGGAAACTCGTTTCCCGAAAGTCGCGGAGTACATTTTTTTTGTACTGATAATATGCATTAAAAAAGGGGATAAAGGGAATAACCGCAAAAGTTTTTTGATAGACGCAAAATTAACCCCAAAAAATAGAAATAAACCCTATTTTTACCATTTTATCATGCGATTTTTCACGCGATTTGAAACCTTGATGCTGTGGGAAATGACTGTGACGTCATTCTTGGTAGGTACCAAACCCTTACATTTGCGTGAGACGACTATTCCTACATGCAGGGGAAATGAGGTCATTAAGAAGAAGAAATGGGTACGAACTTTCAATACTATTATTAAAGAAACAGGTCACCAAACACTAGATATAGGTATAAAATTCAAATTAATCACTGATAAATAAAATCGCATTTCTTGCATAGCCTATCTTGATCTACCGTGTTTCTTAAAAATGTTATTATTGTTCAGACATATCTCGTTCTTAACTGTGGTCAATTGTCTTTCCAAAACTGATTATTATTGACAATACTTTAACGAACGCACAATGTTTGTTTTCGTGGCTTTAGGTATAGAATCACTAAATCTTCAGAAAAGCACTTATCAGAATCACACTAAGATCGACGCATTAATAATATATAATCTTTTAAATATTAACAAAAACATAAAATAAACAAGGATATCATAGGTTTCGTTTACACATTATGTACCTATACTATAGAAACCTATGGGACGCATACGCTATAACTAACTAAATGCTTACACTACTCTCTACCATACTTGTTACCAAAGACTGTTAATTCATTGTGATCTAAAAGTTCGGGAATATTATGATTGCATTGTTTTCAAAGCAAATGCACAATATGTACTGTAGAAATTCAACAGTTTTACGAGTTTTGCAATTTTGGGAGTCAAAGTTAGACTATAAGTAAGCATCCATTCATAAAAGCATCATCATTGTATTGCAGCTAAGAAATTAAATGTATCCTTTTTGTTTATGACCATCTGCTAAACCTCGCGCAATAATTCTGGGGACCCGTACGGGCGAAATCCCTGTTGCCCAAGGCTGCCTATACTTTGGGCGTTTGAAACCATCATGAAGCAGGTAATATGTACAATACAAATTCGGGACAAAAATCTTCGTTGCCCCGTCGGCAGTATTTATTGCAGTTCCCGTCATAGACCTTTCATTCTCGTAATGTTACGGCTTAGGGTCTCGTAGGTAGTAAGGTAACACGTGTTGCACACTTGCACCATGTTGATAGTTTCTAACGTCCCTATATACACAATACACATTGTTTACAGATACAGAACAGAGCCATTCTTAGGGAAAAAAAATCTGTTTTAAAATATTATATACTTAAGAATATTATACACATATTAAGCGCAAAAATGTGGGTGGGCGACGCCCCGTTGCCCTGTAGGACGAACCGGCCCTGATGGTAAGAGATAGGAGAAAGTAGTCAATGACAAAAATTATCCTTGCTAAATTCTCTACAAAAAATATTAAGTCAATTTTTTCGTAGAACTAGCAGTTTACCCGCAATGGCCGGCCCAAAACCGAAATTCATTTAAAGTACAAAAAAATGCATTTAAACTAAATTGGTTGAAAATTAATAAGAGCTACAGGAAAATAGTCAAAGAACGAATTAATTACCATAGTCTTAGCTACAAAACGAGCTATAACTTATGTTCATACATCTATTCGGAGTTATTACAATAAAACTCAGTGACGAAAATTCTTAAAATTTAGTTTTTCATAAAATAACCAGTGCTATAGCGCCGCAGGCCAAATTTTTTTTCTATAAAATGTTAGTAATAATGGGTGGAAGAATGTGAAAGAAAAAAAGTCAAACTTTTTTTTTTATTTTTTCAAAAAATATCCTGTTTTTTGACCGGCCATTACGGGTAAACTACTAGTCCTATGAAAAAATTGACTTGACATTTTTTGTAGAGAATTTAGCAAGGATTATTTTTGTCATTGACTACTTTCTCCTATCTCTTACCATATTCCTATAAAATGCGAAAAACCGCGAAGAGGGACCTTTTCGGGGGGGGGCAGGGGGGGTTGCGGCAGGATTTTGATAGGCAACCCTAGTGCAATGTAATACCCTATTGGTAAGCTATCATTTATACCACATTTCGATCAAAAAACAGATACGTTATAAATTAAGCAGAGGGCTCTCGGACTATTAGATTATAAATTTTTTTTTTTTTTGAATCCGATAGGGGTGGGGAATCTACCTCAAATATAATAAATAATCGTAAAAAAATATTTATGAATCATGTTTAGACATTTTCTTCCATACAAAAATTATATTAATTAAAATTTTAATAAAAGAAATTTAAAATCTAAAACAGTTAATTTCCCGTAATCCTCAGATCCCGTAAATTCCAGGGGTATACTTTTGGGATATTTTTTTATTCAAGGAATTTCCAAATATTGTATTTCTAAAACAGTCAATCTGTACTCCATACTTTCATCTATCACTGTCTTCAGTTTCAAGACGATTCTCTTAGTATTGGCTGAGAACAATTCAGGGCTGAGGAATGACAGCATGTATGTAGGACCGTAACGAAAAATATAGAAAATTTTTCATGCGGCGACATTTCTTTAATTCATCGTTTATGCATAACCCAACTTTCTTCACTCAGTGTCACCAAAAAAATACGTCTGCTGCGCTGTTTACTCATTTTTTATACCACAATATCAAAATTATAGTTCCCCCCTAGCTGTGAACCTAGCGCCACTCCTGGATACTACCAGATACTACTGTCAAGGTGTTTTGATAAGGTTTTTTAAATTCCAATTAAAATGATTCTATTATCAAAGACAGGTGGGTATATTGTTTTGTAATTAAAACAATTATATATGATTTATCATATTGTTGCCATATCTTTAAAACAACTGTATTTTCTTATCAGATTCTAATCCAGCGGTTCCCAATTCTTTTCGGCTACGGAACCCTAATTGATCTACCTTTTTTTGGGGGAACCCTATCTCGACAACAAAAAAGCAAATTGACAATTTGGGGGGGGGGGGGGGGGTGAAAGTCGTCACATGCAAATAAGACCTCGAGGTATTAAGAGTGTGAATAGCGCCGCAGGCGACTTTTTTTTGGGACTGAGTGAAGAGGGTCACGATACCCATACCTATCGTTTGATTTATTTTCCTTAAATATCTAAAAAATTCATCAAAGAAAATAGCGAAAATAGAATGTGTGTGAAATGATGAACCTGCGTGCCTTTATATAGCAGGCCTCTGGGCAAACTTTTTGGATGAAGGGCCATCTGAAATTATAAATGAGCGACGGGCCGTAGCAAGTAAAATACAATTTTAGATTATAGATCAGGGCCAGAATAATGCGCCGCAGGCGAAATTTTTTCAGAAAAATGGATGAAGTGATATAAAACACACAGCAGGTTTGCTTGTCGCCGCAGGCGAATTTTTTTAGAAAAATCGGTGGAGTGACAATTTGAAATTTTTTCAGAAAAATGGATGAAGTGATATAAAACACACGGCAGGTTTAATTAGCGCCGGCGAAATTTTTTTACCAAACAATGTGGTAGTGTTAGAAAATTCATGACATGATGACAAAATGATGTGGTAATACTGTGATTCTTCGAAAACTCACGGAACCCCTGTGGCCCTTCCGCGGAACCCTAGGGTTCCGCGGAACACAATTTAGGAACCGCTGTTCTAATCCATCAAAAACCAACCAATATTTTTCATTAATTTCATTCTACTGACTTTAAAGAATGATTGTTATATTGCCTCCACTTTTTTACTGATTATTTTTATTAGTGCTGCATAAACTGGGTAACAGGAGAGAGATGCAATAATGTCTCACAAACATGTTGATTGTTCATTATCGTCCTTAGGCCCAAATTTCGGGTACTTGGACTCGTCAAATTTACATAGTTATAGTCTATTAACAATCTATCTATCTATCTATACCCTCACGCCACATCCCTTGCAGGGTAGGCAGAGAGGACAGAGCGCCAGACAGCCCTATCCTTACACACACTCCTAGCTTCCGTCACATTCATGCAATTAGTCATACACGCTCTCCGATTCCTTTTACTCAAAACGCGTCCATCCTTGAGGATCTGGTCGACATGATCGGACCAGGTCAGTCTCGGACGGCCGCGCTTTCTCACCCCTCTTCGCTCATTCAGATATATCTTTTTTGTCATCCTGTCATCATTCATTCTCTCAACATGCCCAAACCATCTTAGTTTGTTTACTTTCATTCTTGTCACTACACCAGTCTTGCAGTCACTCATTTCCCTAATAACCTCATTCCTTATCTTATCTCTCAGCGTTTTCCCGCACATTCTTCTTAATGACCTCATTTCTACTGCATTCAACCCTGATTCATCCTTCTTCATCCACGTCCACGTCTCACTAGCATACATCAGGGTCGGCACCAAGACAGCATTGTGCACTAGCACTTTTGCTTTCATAGACACATTGCTACTACTAACAATCGGACCGAGCGCACCATTCGTCCTAGTACCGGCCAGCTTCCTTCTTTCAATGTCTCCATCACAGCGTCCATCTCTAGTAAACAAACTTCCCAGATATACATACTCATCCACTTGCTCCAGACAGTCATTACCAACCTTTATCACACAATTTGTCCTTATTTCCTCTCTTTCGAACACTAATACTTTCGTTTTATTTACATTCATTTTCATACCATTCATATCGCAGCTTTCGTACACACAGGATACTATCCGTTGTAACTCACATTCATCATCAGCCATCAACACTAAATCATCTGCAAACATTAACGCACATACTTTCACTCCATTTAGGTCCACACCAACATTCAGCTCATTCAGAGGACGCATGCAGTAGTCGAAGAACAGGTTGAACAACCAAGGCGACATGACGCAACCCTGTTTGACCCCTTTTGTGAGAGTGAACCACTGCGACAACGCAGCATTCACCCTGACACAAGCAGAGCTCTCCGTATATAGAGACGCGATTGCGCCAATCAGTCGGTCGCTCACCCCATATTCCGACAGTACACGCCACAGTCTTTCTCGGTCCACACGATCGTATGCCTTCTCCAGATCCACGAACGCGCAGAAGAGCCTCTGGTGTTTAGCCAGAAGCTTCTCCACGACCATCCGTAGGGAGAAGATCTGATCGGTGCACCCCCTGCCACTCATGAAAGCACCCTGCACATCCCATACTTTACTTTCAGTCACTTTTCTTACTCTTTCAATCAATACCTTTCCATACAGTTTGCCCACAGAGCTCAGCAAACTGATAGCCCGATAACTGCCGCATTCCAACCTTGAGCCTTTCCCCTTGTACAAAGGGCAGATGACTGCCCTCCTCCAATCCTCAGGAGTGCAGCCACTCTCCCAGCACAAGTTGAAGAGCCTCAGGCACCACTCGAGAATCTTCGGGCCACCTTGCTTGATGAACTCTATGGCCACACAGTCATGTCCCGCAGCTTTACCATTCTTTGCTTTTTTCAATGCAAGCACAACTTCATTCATACGTATTTCCTCGTCCTCAGCAATATTTACATTCATACTATCTGCTACATTCGTCTGGTTTGTACTAGTACCACTTTCATACAATTCTTCGAAGTATTCTTTCCATCTTTCAACAACTTCTTCTCCATTCATCACTAAATCACCATTCTTATCTTTGATGCAATTCATACTGTTTCTCTCACTTCCAGATCTCTTTCTTTTTACTTCCTTCCAGAATATTTTCAAATTCTCCTCGGCGTTCCTCGATAATTTCATACATTCCTCTTCCTCAAGTTTTCTCTTTTTCTGGCAAACCATTTCTTTCACTTCTTTCCTACACGCTTTATATATATTCTTCTTTCTTTCTTTCTCACCTCCATCATCTGGTTTCGCACCAAGCACATCATTCCACGCTTTCTTTTTCCTCACTACAGCATCCTTCACCTCATCATCCCACCACGCATCACCTTTTTTCCTTCCTACCAACGCTTCTCCACATACTTCTCTTGCACTCTTTACTAGCACCTCCTTCATAACATTCCATAGTTCACTCGTCGAGCGTTCCTCATCATCATGTACTTCTAGCCTTTCGTTAGTCAGTCTTTCATATTCATCCCTAACATTCGTCTCTTTCAGTTTTTCGACCCTGATTCTCCGGACAGGCTCCAACTTCCGAGCCCTCGAGCGCCAACCGGAGAAAAGATCAATCCTTGTTATCACAAGGAAGTGATCCGTCCACAGTCCGGCGCCCCGAAATGCCCGGGTGTCCTTTGTCGCCTTCCGGAGCTCAGAGTCCACACATACAAAGTCAATCATCGACCTTTCAATACGATCAACTCTCTCTCTTTGCCAAGTGTACTGGTGGATCTCCTTGTGTGCGAAGAATGTGTTCGCCACAAAGAGATCCAACTCCAAACATACTTCTAACACTCTTTTCCCGTTATCATTCACCCTATCATCGCCATGCAATCCCAACACTCTCTCAAAATTCTTCCTTCTGACACCGACCCAACCATTCAGATCACCTGCCAATATTACTTTTTCATTCGCTCTTCTTTTATACGCTGTCTCCCGCACTAAGTTCCAAAACTCATCCTTCTCATCATCCAAGGCATCATTCCCTGGACCGTAACCTATAATAAGGAACAGCCTGGTCATGCCTACCTTGAAACGAATCCAGATGAGTCTCGGTCCTACCAGTCCATACCCATTACGCTTCACCATACATTCAGTCATTCTTTTTGATAATATAGCACCCACTCCCTGACGTCCATGTTCATTTTCAGGCACTCCAGACCACATCTCTGCCATTCCATTCACCACATCACAATCTCTATCCTTTCTTTTCGTCTCACATAAACACAATATATCTAAGTACCTCTCATGCAAAACATCACGCAATTCATTCATCTTACCTTCCATATCTCCTCTTATATTCCACACACCAATCCGGCATTCTGCCCTCCTCTTTGCGCCCTCCCTAGTACTTGACACGGCGTGATGGGTGGCGAGCCTCATCGACTCCATGCGTCAAGACCACCACCTAATTTCTTACATCTTAGGACCTATAGGTCCCGTGTCTTGGTTTCCCTCCACCATGTTAGTAGAAATATATATATATACAAAATAATATAATAAGAATAGAAATATAAATAGAATAAATAGAACTACCACCACCAGAAGTATCCCACTACCAGCCGTTGAAAGTCCTCAAGGTCAGCGTTTTCGTCGGAAGTGGCCCTGCGATATCGAGAAGAAACACGTGCGGTCACGACGGATGGTAGAGGGCTACTGATTTTGCGTTCAGTGGACGCCTGGGGACCACGCGTATGGAATAGTATGATAAAATGGCGTCTGAAAAACAGAGGACAAGATGGCGTACGAAGGCAAAAACCAGTAATACTAGGGGAAAAAGCTTATTAATTCCGGCACTGAGTGGGTTTTGAGTAAAAGCACTCGAAGACACACAAACACGATTTTGACTGGAAAATCACTGAAGGAACGACACAGAAGGTGGAATACACGAAATAGTATTAACGACAATATCGAGAAGAAACACGTGCGGTCACGACGGATGGTAGAGGGCTACTGATTTTGCGTTCAGTGGACGCCTGGGGACAACAATCAAGAGGATTAACAATCAAGAGGAGTAATAAGAAAAGATAAGCACATCAATGCTAACAGAGTGTAGAACGTCTGCTAGCATTTCCTAGGGAACACATAATCCAATTTGAATTATAAGCAATTTTAAACAACAAATTCCATGCTGAGATGTACCAATAGTCTCATGCCAGCATCTCGTCCCTAATATCTAAGAAAAAGAACATTGACAGGAAATTACACAACATTTAATCGGTAAAGAGTGCGGAGAGACGTGACATAGCAACGCAGAATACAATAAGAAATGCAAGAACAGCAAAGCAGTGACAATATATCAGAGAAGTAGAAGAAATAGTGTGTTTTGGGTTATATTTTCACATACCCAAATTCGTTATAAGAAAATTCAAATTTATTCTGTCTTTTGGGTACACCTGGAAAAAACGACACAAAATAATATTAGAGTCCCATTTCATTTAGCACAACACAATCATGTTCAATAACTTGAAAACCATAAAAAAAAATGCTATTGACGTTGTACGGATGGACACACAAGTATTTTTTTAAGCTAAAATCTTCTTCTCCAATTTCAATCGTTACAATTGGTTTGCAGCAAAGCCCCATGTCTCCTTCTCCACTCATACCTGTCCTGTGAGATGAGTCGAAGCCCATATCCTGGCACAGGTCATCCAGGTGTTCTTTCCTTGGTCGTCCTCTGTAGTTTGTCCCCTCGTTTATTCCTTTAATTAATTCAAATAGGAGACCCTCTTGACATACTATGTGGCCGATCCATCTGGCACGTATAACCAAAATATTGCTCCTTTAATTCAGATCTTTCTTAAAAACTATTAAAAGGAAAAAACACCGGAGTATCTTTTAAAACATTTATTTAAATAACTTACAATAATATACATAATAATATTAAATCATATTGATAATGGAATTCAGGGTAAAATATGAAGGAATACTGATTACCCAATGAATGTAAATTCAACAACAAATCATGAATAGTACGTAAATTTGGACAGCCAATAGACAATTTTATAAAGGGTCGACAATAGCAGAATGTGCAAGGATTAAATTAGGCTATGAAAAATTAAAGCTGTGTCGGTATTTTTAAATTTAGAACAAGAGCGATGCATTTAGTGTTGCCATAATTAAAAATTGTGTATACAATCTGTCAAAAAAAAGTTGGTGTTCGATGAGGGCGCCACATGTAGCTTTTTGGCAACCATAATGGCAACACTGGTATAATTTCCATACAAGCGGCCTCAATACCAGCAAACAAAATTGTAGTTCCAATTTAATCCGACGCCAACTCTATTTTGACAGACTGTAACTAAAAATTGTGAGTGCCAACACTGTAGATTTATATTATACTGGTAACTGAATAATTTCGGTCTGCCAAGAAAAAGGTGTTAATTTGAAAGTTTGCTGGCAACAATGACATTTCTATTGAAATTCTACAAGTGTTGCCACTATGTTTGCCAAAAAGCTACAAGTAGCGCCCTCATTGAAAAACATCTCTTGTCGATCTCCATGCAATTTTGCCTAACAGCAGTAAAAAGTGTCAGAGAGCGTAAAATGCATAGAAAGAATTAGTGGTTATTTATTCAGATCTCAAATATAGTACATAAATCAACATTGTAGATCATTCACAGAACTGGCTAAAGTCGCTTCACAAGCCAATCATTCAATGAAAAAAAAAAACAAGTCAAAAAAAGAATTGCTTACTGAGATGTAGGAAAAACATGTTCCATTCTTTTTTCAAATTTTCTCCTTTCGAACAGTGTCATATGATTGGATCGTTTCATTGGTCATGTGACATACATAAGTTGAAAGGGTTTAAGTGGCGTAAATGTGATAAAGAGAAATAAACCTAATACACTGTACACATAAGGTCTAGATTTCTTTATCAGCATTATGACAGGTACATCCTTTATAAACGTAATGGCGGAGTTCATTATGGTTTCAAGGATTGTGGGTTTTATAAGTAATTATTTACATAATGGTTGATTGTAAAATTAAGAATTCATCATTATTTAGCACTCCCTCGTAAATTATGCCAGAATTGCAACAGCGGTTCTCGTTTACTCCAAATATAAGCGTTTCCCAAATAACACCAAAAACTGTAAAAGAAAAAAAATAGATTGCATTAATTACTGTGTATTTTCTCTACACTTGTAATATTTTTAAGTAACTATTTTCTAAGACTGACATGAACATAGTTTTTGGCCAATTGAAAAAACGATATGGCGGCCACCAGAGATGCGTTTTAAAAATAACACTACAGCCTATTCTTTTTTTCAGAAGTCTCACGGAGCAAACTTGGTTTAGTGTTGCTTGATGTGATAATAAGATATGGTTACATTGCATCGCTACTTTCAAATTATATTTCAGAACTGTTGTTTAAAAAAACTGGCCAATTTTTGGATTGTTAGAATAAACTGTCAACTTAGTTTTTCAAATTTGTGATGGCGGTTTAAAGGGATTATCAAAGTATTTTTTCTTTATCCAAATCGGAAAACTATCTTGCCTTTAAATTGATTTCTCTAGTGCCGCTCTGTAATATTTTCGGCATTGTAGGTTACTTGTAAAAGATACAATGTGAGTATATTGCGGACCTTTGACAGCTCTTATGACAAGGTTCGACAATCAGGGCTACCAACAGTACAATCTTGAACTCCACTTGCAGCTAACGGCTGCCAATATATAGAAAATGGATTGTAATGAAAAGTAGAATATTTTACTTACATTCCCCAGACAGCGCCTCCCAAATGTGCTGCGTGATCAAACATTTTCCATCCGAAGGCTATTCCTGCCATGTCTAGAGCCAAAATCATTTTAATTCCCTGGAAAATATCAATATGTTAGTACTTATTCTGAATGCTTTTTTAATAGATTATACAGAGCCCTAAAAATTGGTTTCCCTAAAAAAAGATTTCAATGACAGATTATTATGGAATGTCGACGGTGTCATCATCGATGCGACTCGACCGGTTGTGCGATTCATAGTTGACATGGTCGGTTGTAGCGAATAACACCCAACTATTTGGTTGGGTGACATTCGCTCGCCATAGATAATAGAGTGGTCCGCTTGTGCTGTTCACTCACTCTTATTAATGCACAATATGTCTATCCCTTTCTACCAAAGAAGAGTGCTGTAATGTCAACTTACTCTTATTAGAAAAAATGAAAAATCTAAATATTTAGTTTTTTTCATTTTTCCTTTAAAATGGACATCCACCATGTACCAACGGTCGAAAACATCGAGATTACTCTTATTAGTATTCTCACATCTCTATTTGACAATTCCAATTGGAACAGTCACTCAAATGCGTTCTGTTTTTGTGCGATAATCACAGAAACACAGCCAATGACGTATTCCATAGACGGCGTTCTATGGTTACAAAAATTTAACAGTTTTAATAATTCAAATTAGGAATGCAGAATATTCTTATTGTGACAATACTATGAGCATAATTTGTAGATATTTGAGTGATAAATTCATACTTACAGTGGCTGCTGTGAATGAGACCATGGGGAGGAATATAATGCTCAACTTTGAGTCGGGGTACTGCGAGCACATGAAGCCCAGTACAGCCATTATAGCACCAGACTACAACACAAATACATAATACAATCACTTCTCACATAGAAGTTGAATTACTGGAGCATTAGTGGCGAAACTCTCTTGACTATAAAATAATTTCTCTAGAACTGCTCTGTAATATTTTCGGCATTGTAACTCACTCGTAAAAAGTGCAATATGAGAAAATTACGGAACTTTGACAGCTCTTATCACAAAACTTGTCAGTCAAGGCTACCAACAATACAATTTTGCAACAAGTCATTGCAGACATCGATATTTATACTATACTAGTACTCCTTGTTTCATATAACTTGGCCACTGGCTACATAGTAATTCTATACAAAAAGTGTGACAAGACGGATGAAACGAAATGTAACTTGATTACGTTCTTCGCAACAAATCGGAAGCCGAGCGAAAAAATATTTGTATGGAGCTTGCCTAATTCCAAATGTCAAATTCCATACATTGTGCCTAATTGGAACTGTCAGATGGGAACAAATGCATCGGACTGCGCAACATTCATAGAAAAGGACTCGAGTTAGTAATCAAGTTATTATAGGACATCAATGCTTGCAGATAACATCAGGATTGCCAAGGGAATAATCTCTAGGTGTATGTATTATGTATGTATGTATTACTGACCGCTCCCAAGCTGAGTCCCGGTGTCCGGGTGACAGTCTTATGCAAGTAGCTGGCCATGGAGCTGATGACTCCGCCAGCGAGATACATCCCCACAAACTGCTCCTTCCCTAACGTACCAATGGCACCTGCAAATATTATATTCAAATGTTAACAATCATAAGTATTTTGTAATAGATACACATAAATTATTTATTATAACGCTAAATAGGCTACGAGTCGGCGTAACACAGTGAAAAAAGAATCTACATAGACGAAGTGTGGATGAGGACATCTCCTGTAGCTGTGGAGAGACACAAGATGACGAACACCTCCTCGTCTGCCGAGATATGGCGGAGGGGTGTGATAAAGCGGACCTATATAGGGCTAATGACAAAGCAATTGCTGCTGCAGTGTATTGGAGTGGGTTGGCCTAGTGTAAACGGATTCGTTAAGTAAGTAAGTATAGGTAATACAACTGGATTGTGCAGTTGAAATCAAATTTCGAATTGGATCCATTCCGATGGTGATAGGATAAAAAATTGCATAATTGTGAAATATATTTTTGAACCGCAGCATAGGTACAGCTTATGCAATTTGGTATCTACAACGTGAATGTGAAGTGAATGTTGTTCTGGGCATAAAGTGATCACTTAAGCTAGCCGACGCAAATTCATAAGCTTCGGATTGCTCGCGCTGCGTCTCCCCAAGAGAGTTAGAACGAAGATACCTGAAGATAGGGTGTACTCAAACTTTATGAAATTCATACTCTGAAATTGGATGGTTTGTAAAAAAGTTCGACTAAAATTAAGTATGTCAAGATTGTATTGTTTGTCGCAGACCCGATTTTGAATTCAGAGAGAGGTTTTGGTTTTTTGGTTGGAACTTTTTTACAAACAATCCATCTTAGACAATGAATTTCGTAATGTGAGTCCCCCCTAAAACTGTGAAACATTCTGAGGGTTGACATTGAAAGGTCAATTATATAGATATTTAATTTTAAATATAAATTATTAAATAAAGATAATTACCTGGACTGAAGCTGTGTAATACAAACATATTGACTCCCAAATGTACCAAATTATAATGACTAAACGTTGATAAGATCATGGGCCAACAGAGAACATCTGGAAAATAAACAAAATCACAATATCATTAGCAATGTACATGGACGTCACCTATGGTAGATAGATGACTTTAGATATATGACTGAATTGTAAAAGTAATTGCAAATGCTTTTTACTACAAATTATTAGTGCCGTGTGCATTGGCACTGCTAGAAATTGTCTCACGAAAACTGATATATTTTGTGTCATCGGCAAATAGTTCCCGAAGAGAAAGGAATATTAAATGTAGGTGTATACATCCGTATATATGTCGTGGTCCCATCGTAGAATTGCTCACATCATGATGTGCCCAGTCATTTCATGAAATGGTGGCATTTCATGAAATGACCAACCGATATCGGGTATTTCGTCCAACAAACGTTTGACGATTTGACAGCTCACGTTTGGCCACATCGTTGTGTAGGGTCTCCATAATATTTATAGTAAAAATATAATTTGAAATACTTAGATTTTTTTTCATTGTCTTTTTATTTAAAAAATAAAACATGTTATTAAATTTAACTGTATTTTCCTCTTCAACTGACTGATTATTTGTTTGTAAAACCGAAACATTGATATTGTTTTCGACCGCCATTGCAACGAGATGTAAACAAAAACAAAGCGAAGCGCTGCCAGCGCCACAGCGGTAATTACTGCAACTATGCTTATACGATATGGCTAGTCGAATATTGGTCATATCATGAAGTGACCAAGCGTTTAGTTAGGGATATCGACAAACGATAACTATTCATTGATCTCTCCAGGGGAATCTGGGCATATCACGATGTGGCCAACCAACAATGTTACATTTCATGAAATGCCACCATTTCATGAAATGACTGGGCACATCATGATGTGACCGATTCTACGATAGGACCACGACATATACATTACAACTTTGTACTTACTGGCTGCAGGATTTGAACAAAAGTATTTAATCATAGTGGGTTGCAGGGCTGGTATCCTAAACGCTCCAAATACTAATACATTTATTAAACAGATTGGGAAGAAGACCTTGTCAGATTCACGCAACGAATTCCACCAGATATTCAGACTGTTTCGCCAGTCACCCTGAAATAATATTGTAAAAAATCAATCATGGATGTTGATAGTAATTGTCAATGCAACATAAGTACAGTTTGTCAAGAAAGAAATGGTTTTTGAAGAAGGCAAACATAGTGGCAACTATGATTTTGCGATATACCTAAATTATTTTAGGTATCGAAATGTCACAAGTGGTTGGTTGGCAGATATTGCCTACGGCAATAAACCCGCCATTTGGAAGAAATGTTTTCTTTTCAATAAAGATTTATTTATTTATTTATTATTAATCTGCATTGCACAGACGTTAATACATTACAGTTTTTTTCTCAACAGAGATGAGAGGCATCTTCATTCACATAATGTAGCGTCATGTGAACTCCTTAAGGGAGAAAATCGTCTATTTCATTTCGTACGCACTTAATTAGTAAAATAAATAGTAATAATTGTATGATTTGTTGAGAAGCAACTCACCGCCTTCTTGGGAGCCGCCTGAAACCAATTATTCTTCTTCAGCATGTTAATAGCGTGAGCTCTCATAGTCTCATACTGCCATATGGCTGCTCCTGCTATACTGCTGGAGGTGAACTGCAAGGGAAATCATACAAATAAAAATAAATCACATGTTATTTTTTTTTTAAAAGGATCTGGGCTTGCATACACAAACTCAAATACTTTCCTGCACACTTTGCATTAGGCTAAAAGTCTGTATCGCAAAGTGTGGAATACATTGCCAGCGCTGGGGTTTGAACTTGGCACCTCCCGCTTGAGAGACTGCAGCCTCAACCACCTGCGCCAACCAAGTATTTGTACCAAATAATATTCCGTAACTACTTTACAATTCAATTACATAATCATGTGAGCGCATAGTATATCTATTAGCGTTAGGCATTTTTATGCTAACTACAGTAAACTTTAGCAGATACTAATGTTAACCTCGATTAATAGTTATCGTTAATGGTCGTCTCGTTGCTGATAAATTTCAAAAGATTCCAGGTAGTCGTCCCTTCTTGGTCACACTTTTATGACTGCGTTCGACAGTTTAAAATAATTTCACTATAACCATTTAGGTACAATCAATACGTTATATTATTTTTTTAGCTGAATATATCAGAATATTGGCTATTTTTTTAAGATCTACATTTTTAAGGTGAGTAGTCTAAAGCACCTAATAAATAAAAAACCAAATGTTAGTAAGTGACAGGAGACTCACCAAAACTGTAAAAGTGAGTGGTTTCCATAATCGCCCCAGTGCGAGGTTGTGTGGGTCGTAATGTACTCTGAAACATTTCCTCACTGGTTGTTTAAAAATATTAGAATTTTGAAAAGTATTCCGGAATGGTCCATGGTATACATTGAAATTCTTGTAGACTAAGCCAGATCTCCTGCAAACAAATACATAATTTTTTATAACAATTTTTTAAACCCAAATATAATTCACGCTCGAGTTTAAGAGCCTTTTTTGTAATGTTCGTGAAAGGACGGATGTACCTGCCTAACGCATCTGTGTGCATTCTTGTTCATTGTGTGCTCACTAATACTACTATAACTGCGTGTACGGACTTGCCTGTAGTTACGCTGTCTTACACTACAAACAAGGCTCTTAAACTCGAGCGACTAGTGTACTTTTCTGCACACTTTAAAGTGAGCTAAAAGCTTGTGTCGTGAGGTGCAGAATACATCGTCATCACTGAGATGGGAACACGGCATCTCCTGTTTAGAACACCGTGCTCCACAACCAACTGCGCCAACCATTTATAAATTAACATGAAATATCCAATGTTTTATAAGAAGTCATGAATAAAAACATTTGGTTTTTTTATGATTATATTTTTTCGCTACTTTCAAATTATATTTCAGAACTGTTAAGTTTAAAAAAACTAGCCAATATTTGGATTGTTTGAATAATCTGGCAACTTTGTTTTTCTAACTTGTGATGGCACTTTAAAAGGATTATCGATAATTTTTTTCTTTTTCCAACTCGCAAAACTATCTTGCCTTTAAAATAATTTCTCTAGCGCAGCTCTGTAATATTTTCGGCATCGTAGGTTACTTGTTAAATATACAATGTGAGAATATTGCGGAGCTTTGACAGATCTTATGACAAAGTTCGACAATCAGGGCTACCAACAATACAATCTTGAACTCCACTTGCAGCTAACGTCCGCCGGCTGCCAAGATATAGTAAATAGATATTACAATGTATTATACATTTTCATAAAGTAGACCAAAGATATTATATATTAAATACTAGACATCTGACTCCATGTATTTTCAATAGAACGGAAGTGACGCAATTTCACGCTTGGCACTTTTTGGTATTTTAGAGTCGCAAAACTCACACTATTAACAAGATATCAATAATGAAAACTAAAACATCTTTAAAACTATCACTTTATTTCTAAATAACATTAAAACTAATACAGTTTTTAACTATGAGAGCAAAATTTCGAAAACGTTGCCCACAAACTGTCAAACCGTATGGAGAATTTTGACGTGAGAATACGATTTGACAGTTTGTGGGCACCAGTTTACTTACACTTCTAGCATTGAGTACGCCGTCTGGGTAGTACTTAATATATAATGTCTTGGAAGTAGACTGATTCACACTCTATTGCTAATAGCAATACGAATAACATTAATCAGGTCACTGCATAGTACAAGGTCTAGACAGATAATATAGAGTCTTAAAACTATTCTCTTTGCAATGGGATTAAACCTAACATAAACGAATGGTAAATTAACAAGATCTGGGGTTGCTAAATCGAAACAATAAAATACTACCTACATTTTAAATATATAATGTACGATTAAACATTAATTCAAATTATTTTAAAGGATGTCAGCCATTCTCAGTTTAAAGTTTAACTATGATTAAACTGTGGGCGACTTAAAATCGTTTACAAAGTACAGTTTTCAATGAAAGTTGTTACAAAACGTTGCAAAAAATACATAACCTAAAAATATAAACATACTGTGTAAGAGTGATCTCCGCTATAGTTGGTATACCACGCAGCACGGAATACATATTTAAATGAAACGTTGCACAATTATCGTAAATATTCACATATTATATGTCGTTAAAATAAGCAATACAAAATTACATAAATATTGTTAAAATGACAGAAACAAATGCAAATGACACTGTGACACAACGAAAATGACAGATGATGATAATGTTACCATAGTGATAAAATATAAATGACATATTTTGGAATATTGTTAGCGAATTTATTAATTTGATCGAAAATATTTTGTCCCTTGCTCTAAAATAATCGTGCTGAATATTTTGACTATTTTTTGAGTAAATTAAATGCTATTGTAAAAGAAAATTTGATTAGGTACTCATTAAATATTGCACAATTTATTACAATATTGTTGTAGCTAATGATACCATATAATAGAATCATTTCGCTAAAAGTACACAAAATTCGCCAAATTAATAGAATATTATTGAACGATTTGAGATTCAAAATTTGTTCCGCGGACTGTCTGAAGCAGTCTAAGTATAATGACAAAAGAGTATGAATACGATACTTATGCCATATTGAGTCTTGCAATATTCTACCTATATTGTACTCTGATAGAGTGGCGTAAGTTAGAAAAAAACATACCTAGCTAGTTTACAGGGCCGGATTTGCCAAAAGGCTGAGTAGGCCGGAGACTATGGGACTATGGATGGCAGAGACTTAAGAGGGCGGCGCCCGCCCACTTTTTGGTTTTCCATGAATTCTCTTCCCCTCCCGTCATGATGATGATGCATTTTTTATTGGATAAAAAAATTAAAGCGCTAAAATAAAAATAAAGTGGTTAACTGGAAGAAATCGCAGTTCTGCGATAAGTTCGCCCTAGTGAACAACGTTTTATAATCTGTACTATGTCCATTTTGTTTATTTATATGTGTTTGTTGTTTACTTTAAGTTTAAATAAATAAATAAATAAAAGCCTCAAAACATTTTTCGTCGACGGTGGGAGGGGGGGGGGGGGGGCGAAAATGTCAGGGCCTACTCCTATGAAAACTGTAAATCCGGCCCTGCTAGTTTAGGAGACTGCGTAACGTATTCGTCACCAAAGTTGAAACAAGAAGTTCACCTTCACATGCACATTGCACATACACATTGTTTTATCGAACGCTAAATAAAATGCCCAATTAAATTATTATAATATCTCCATAGCACATAGCACCTCCACGCTCCATCCCATTTCGAAATTAATATTGTCCCATATCACATTCTAGTGTCGTGTTCATTTTCACTGATGGCCAAAAATTTTACGTGACAGCTGTTGATGGAACAGGTCTATTTAACGACAAATTATTCAATTATGACATAATAGTAGTTATGTCAACAGTAACATAGCAAAAGATGGACTTTCTATCAGGCTTGTGACTGATCGTCGGCTGGTTTAATGTGATCGCTTTACCCTTAAGTAACATTCACCAGTTCCAGTCCATCCAACAAACTTCCGCAGCCTAGAATCGAACCCAGATGGAAAGTCCATCCTTTTCGGTGTATATCTGATGAGATACTGCATACTAACTTGTTATTAAACTACGACATATACATAGAAAATCCGATGCTTCTCACGAAAAATAAAATTGTGTAGGTAGGTAATTCAAAAAACAATTAAGACATTTTTATGTGTACAGAGTCGACGTAGGGTAAGTGGCATCCGTAGTCGAGACATTTTTTGATCTATTGATATTGATCAAACTGTCAGTCATGCATGGGTTTCGGGAAGGATTTCAAAAATCTACTCCAGAGGGTCTCTTTGCCTATTTCGCCCATCTTGCGGTGATGATGCGGTGGTCTGATGTACTTACGTTTTGTAGATAATTTACTTTACTTTCTGTGTCTGGTATGTGTACTTTACTTTGTATGTCAGTAGCGGATCCAGGATTCAATTTTGGGGGGGGGGGGGGGGCTGATTGTCGTCTCGTCTAGCCCCTCCCCTGGATCCGCTAGTGTTGTATATGTCATTCCTTAAAAATGTATGATAGGACTTCGATCTTGAACCTGTTTAAGAGCTGTAAAATATATTCATAAATACCTACAGATGGCATTGACTTAACAGAAAACGTTTACACGACAGGTATGCTTTGTGAAAACCATGTCATATAAATATTTAATGTTCGTTTGAGTTTATATACTCAAATAGGCATTGTATTTTGTAAAACATTCACTCATTCGTTTTGTACTCATCGTTTCATTCTGATACAAAACTAAAATAAATAAAAAAAAACAAAGTTAAACAATTGAGGTGGTCGGTAGCCTGGTTGGTAACGCGCTCGACTGTTAATCCAGTGGGCGCGGGTTCGATCCCCGACCTACTCCACTTCACAACACAAGCTTTTAAGCTTTCTGTGAAGTGTGCGAAGATGCATTTGGGTTTATTTCGATAAACCCAATTTCATTTAAAAAATAATAATTTTTCGCCAAATTTGACGAAATCGCGTTGCTTATGTTAACCCTGATAGTCACCCCTCGACATTCAACAACGCCACAGCGAGTACTGAAATTTGTTTCGTAGCTATATTCACGCGCCAGCTGTGTTCAGTGATCGCTCGGTGAATCGCGTGTGAGTGCATCTGTATTTTCGGGAATACTCGAAAAATACGCCGATTTTTAATCAAAACACAAAGGTGAGTCCTTTATTATATATTACATGACATTTCTGTGATATTGTCATTGATTTAATGTTGATATTTGATTTATTTGGGATGAAAACTCATTCCACCCCTAGCGTTGACTTCCACGGGTGTCCCACGTGCGTTATTCTGAATACACGGTGACCTTACAACACAAATGGAAGGGTATATTATCTAAACATCAATAAAATCGCTTTGTTTTATGTTATTATATTCGCAATCTTTATTTTATCGCATACACACTGTTTACTCTTGCGTCAAATGTCAGATTTTGTATAAATATTCTTTGCAATATTATTTCGCGTTATTTTGGCGCCAAAGGTTCTATGGAAGTGGATAATATGGCGGGCGGAAAATTCGATCAATAGCTATGTTATTTTTGCAGGGGTGGAATGGTGAAATTATTGTTTTTCCCTTTTTTTTAAATAATGAATTTTATTTTCGTCATTGCAATTATTCTAGAAACAGTGATTTGGCACAGGTACTCCGTTTCTAATGAATTGTTTTAAGGTGAAACAGAAACGTCAGTGCCATGGTGTTTATGTTATGTTTTTGCGTAATTTTAAGTATTGCGTTCTTGTTTATATATTTTTATGTAATTATTGCCTCTTCATTTTGTATTTCTTGTGGCTCTGAATTTTTCTAAGAAACCCGCTATTTTATCAATGCGGTTTCGAACTACCGAGGCACGTAGGTACTTACATGAATAGAGATGGATTTGCTTACACTACGAACTCACTTTTTTATCCATATTAAAATGTTTTAATAACGTTTGTTTCTGTGTTATATTTTTATGATTTTCTCATCCAAAATAATGTTGCTGAATCTTTATTTCGAATTCTAATTTGAATTTTCAAATTTTCCTCGAACGTTCCATACGTTCGTTGTGTTGCGTTTACCTTCCTAGTATTTTAAAAGTAAACTATTTTAGGGCTAGTTCATTTCATGTTTTTTAATATGTACATACATGTTTTTATTTATTTACACTATAAGTGAACAAAATACATAATTTTTATGTTGACGTTGAGGGAATATATACTTTAACATTTACTCACTAGGGCGAGCGATTTTTCAAATTTTTGGCGGGTTACTCTTCGTGACATTTTAAAGCAGCCTTCCCCAAGATTTTAATTATCTAGGTACTCGGAGATTGCACCGCATAAGAATAATGAATTATTTTCATTTGTTTTTTGGAATCGCGTACTTACCTACGAACTGACAACATTTTTTGCCTGTTCACCAAGCATTTTATAAACATAAGTACCTACTTAAATTTAAAAACATACCTACTTTTCTTTATATTGCCTACGGCCTTACGGCAATGAACCCGCCAATAAACCCGCCATTTGGAATAATGTTCTTTAAATCCAGCATAGATTTTATATTAATAATAATAATAATGGACTATTTATATCGCGCCGTTTTGTGGGTATTCCCACCTCAAGGGCGCTGTGTTTCCTACTCCGTATGTTGTTGGGAAGGATTTCTTAAATAAATATGTTTTTAAAAGGCCCTAAGTATAATATAAAAGGAATAATTCTTTTATATTATACCTACTTAATATAAAAGTCCATGGTATTCAGTCAAGATTTTATGTATTTTATTATTCTTATTTAACAACCATTGCAATGGCTGTCAAAAGAGAGCCAAAGAACCGTGTCATTCCTGACAATCTTTCTCAAGTATTCTATATGAACATACCAGAAAATAAATTTAACGTAGAGGGTTGAGGGAGGGGGATCACCTTTGATGATGATTAATATGTTTTGATCCAGTTCACCCCTGCGCGTCTAGGAAGCGGATATAGGTAGATGGTGCATAGTAAGTAGCTATACCTCCAGCCAGCTTCTATATGTAGGACAGTATGACAGTAGGTAGGTACTTTTTCTAAGAAGATTGCTCATTATTGTTTAATATACCTATGTCTTCTATTTCATTCCTGTTCTATCCCCTCACGCCGCATTCCTTGCGGGGTAGGCAGAGAGGGTGTCCGGTAAGTTCGTCTTAAATCAATTCGTCTAATTATAAATTCGTCTAAAATTAATTCGTCTAAAATCGACGAATTGATCGTTAGACAAATTGATTTTAGACCAATTGATTTTAGACCAATTAATTTTAGACGAACTTACTGTAAACAGGCAGAGAGAGAGAGAGAGAGAGCAGATCGCCAGACTTTCGTATCCTTACGCTCACTTCTTGCCTCCGTCACATTAGTATTGCACTTCGTCATACACACTCTACGATTCCTTTTACTCGAAACGCGTCTGGTCTCTAGCAAATTGTTGGTACAACGTAAAAAGTTAGACCAAGGGGTTACTTACTTTACGGGTCCGGACTCTAGACCTTGCCACTCCAATGTGCAGCGACAGATATCGCTTTGTGATTTGCCGTTTTTAAGTCCTCCATATTGCATGCCATCCGCATCAGCGGGCACGACAGCAAATGCAAATCGTCCTGCAGCGCCCCACAGTCGCAACTCGCGTCATCTTACTCGAGGAAGCCCCACCTCAAGGGGTTTAAAACAAGCTGTTGACGTACAGCGTGACGATGGCTATTACCCTACTTTTTGACATTCAGGTATGTGATCAAAGTCTCGGTATTTCTACGGCCCAACTTTAGTGTTCATGGTCGATCCACGTGGTTCTTGAATGGCCGCGTTTCCTTTAGGTTCTCTTACACTTTTCGAGCCATAATTGCTCGGTAACTCGTATTTGTCGACATGAAATAATTGATGGAGCGATTGTTTCGGCAATATTTAAAGCGAGACTTAAACGAGAAAGAAAATTGACTAAAAGTTCCAAACCGATTGAATATTCGGCAGTTCGTGTCGCCGAGATGAAGACATACGGAATAAATATTGCGAATTAATTGCTCCATTTAGTTTGCTTGAGGTTTTCGTGACGTATTCTCGACCAGAATTGTCGGGAGTGGTGCAATTTAGTTTTTCGTGTAAGCGTATACCTTTACACCTCTTCTTTCACCCATACCTACATATATCTCGTATAGTATAATATCTCGCCTAGGTATTATTAAAGTTTACGTCTTCTGGGAATTATTTTTTTATACCAGGTACATCTAGGCAGAGTTATGAGGTCTAACGATTATGTAAATTGCCTTCTACTAGAGTGAGTAGTTATGAAATATAATAGTAATTATTTTTTATAACAATTAATTAGATTATATTCATTACCCGTGAAATGTGAGCCTCACAAAACATTATACACTAATTACTTTAATTATTTACGTCTTTTAATTACAACCCGGCCCTTAGGAGCTTAGAAAACTTCACATATTATTATGGATCAATTATTTATTATACACCTGTGGTCTATCCTAGTCCCAGTGGGATGTAGTTTTGTACATACACAGAATTTCCTGGTTACTCCTTTATTGGGTTGGGATATACATACTTGTATAAGTGTTTAAGAGTATGCATACTGACATTTCAAAAATATCTAAAAACGGGAGACCTTATATCTCGACAACCGTTACTAAATATGCTTTGGAACAAAATAGGATAGATGCATTGAACCTTTATCTGGGCAATAACCGTAAAATATTTTTTATATCTTGTATAGGTTTCTCAAACAAAAAAGTGGTGAGAAACACCTCTGATCTTTTCTCCGAAAGACGGAAACTCGTTTCCCGAAAGTCACGGAGTAATTTTTTTTTGTACTGATAACATGAAATACTTTTCTTATTGTAAGTCAAGGTATCATTGTTGGACGAGTGCGAGTGGTATGAGAAACTACACCTATTTATGTCGATTTTTATATGGCTATCAGTTTTAATAGTCCATAGTCTATGTATGGTGTTCTGATTCATATTCCTGACACGTTCTCTTTGGATATCCTCACTAAAATCCTCTATTTGACACGTATATATCTTGTATCACTATTTCCTATTCATCCATTCACTCATCCATTGATTCATACCGCCACGTACTCCATAAAATAATCCGTCAGAAATGAATCGCCTTTTTTGTTACAAGTTCCAGGGGTCAATGTAGGTATAGCCATAGCCAACATGACAGTCCAGAAATTCGATAAAAAATAGAACTACTATATCTGTTTCATCAGGACGACGCATCTCTCGTGGGGTAGACACAGGGATTTCCATACCTTGTCCTTACAAACACTTCTTGCTTGCATCATATTCATGCAATTCCTCATACACACTCAACGATTCTACTACTGTGTCCATCTACGTATTTATCTATTCCATCCCTTACGGGGTACGGAGAGAGGACATACCTTAATTAGATCATTGTTTGAGCTCTCCAAATGCCCCATGTCTAATCTGTTTCTATATGTATTCAATCAATGTCTGTGTGTGTGCTCGTATTTATTTATTTTTATTTATTTGTGCACATGGAACAGATACATCAGTCACAAAAACAAATATTGACAGGTGCATTAGTACAAAAATATACAATACACAAGACCAATAACATCCGTTCACAAATAGATTACATTATGTAGTTAATATATCTTATATCTATAAAACATTTATGGTACGGAAGGAGGAAGCATGGGAAATGAAGAATGGAAGGGAAAATAAAGAAAGGGACGAAGGAAAATTTAAGAACTATTACATTAGATGATCAGGAGATAATAAATATGTTCACTCCGGTAGGTTGCCAGATCTTTGAATAGCACGAACCCTGTTTTGGGCCCATCCGTCTAGACTACTCGCCCACAATTTACCATAAAAATACAATTTTAATTAACATCGGCCCTAATATAATATCGAACATACTTCTACAAACTTTAATGGATATCGTATAAAGTTAAAAAAGTGTTTACTGTAAGTTATTGTAATAGGAGTCCATACCAGTATGCAGTACAGATCTGTTGTGGGTTGTACTTACTTAATACTTACTATTACTAGAAGCCCTACATGTATTGCAAATTGCAACTCGTGTGTCTGAAGCGAATACTTTGTTTCTTTGGGCATATTGTGACAATATGCCGGGGTATCTGGAAAAAAATGATAATGTTTGGCCTAGTTGAAGGCGGGAAAGGTCGTGGACGAACTTGGTAAAGATGGTCCAAAGAGGTTAATGAAGCAACGGGGGGCGTTCTGGGATCGTTAAATTTATTTATTTATTTAAACTTACAGTAAACAACAAACACAAGCGATTCGCTCGATTGTTTATGGTTCTATTGTTCTCCGTTCTATCATCGGAGCGAGTCAACTAGTTGTGCGATTCAACCTGTTCTATGTGCACAGTTGACACGTTCAGTTGTTGCGAATGTCACCCAACTATTTGGTTGGGTGACATTCGCTCGCCATAGATAATAGAGTGATCCGTATGTGTTGTTTACTCACTCTTATTAACACGCAATTTGTCTATCCCTTTCTACCAAGGAAGAGTATTGTGATATCGCTATCTCGATGTACTCGTATATCTATCAACTCACTCTTATTCATATTCTCTATATCTTTATCCATGTTTGATAATTCCAGTTGGAACAGTCAACCAAATGCGTTCTGTCTCCGTGCGATAATCGTTCGTTGACTCGCTGAGTGAAAATTAACAGCAAAAGACGCAGCCCAGGGTGGGCAAAACTGCTGAAAGATGTACTGTGTACCGGTGTTTACCTTGACTTTGGTCGCAGCTAACAATCCAACATTTGATTCACTCGAGAGGCCTTGCGTATTATAGATTTACAAGTAAAATAGTCGTAAAGTTTTACGAGGCTAATTTTGGTGGTTTAACGAACTGTAAATAGGTAATACACAATTCAATGTTCAGTGTATAGTTACCTACGTGTAGTGAGTTAGCTACCTGTCTAGTGTCTATACTCCACATCACAACATAAGCTTGTGATTATAGCACATAAACTTATTGTAATAATCACTTCTTCTTTCGCTTCAATCAAAAAAGTTTTACGGTTATTCCCTAGATTTTAATGCATATTATCAGTACAAAAAATTTTTTTTCTCCGCCACTTTCGGGAAACGAGTTTCCGTCTTTCAGAAAAAAGACCAGAGGTGTTTTTAAAATTTTTTTTGAGTAATCTATACAAAATCTTTTATGGTTATTCCCCAGATAAAGGTTCAATGTATCTACTCTATTTTTTCCAGAGCATATCTAGTAACTGTTGTCGAGATCTAAGGTCTCCCGTTTGCAGAAATTTTCGAAATGTCAGTATGCGTACTTCTAATGGATTTTCATACTAATTTTGGGAGTCCCCAGGCAAGGTGGTCGGATGACATGTGGAATATATATATATATAAGTTTCTATCACCTAAGCTTGTTCTCATGTGACGTACATATGTTTACTATACGTAGAATAAGCTACCTCATCAGTCCAGAAGTAACGCATGATGCCTGTGAGTGATGTACTATATAGTAAAAATTATATAGTTAGTAGACATTGCTCTGTATATTGCTTACTACTATATATCAGTTATATGTATCCAATATTTATACTATACGCTTCACGGTAGGAAACTTACTCATTACATAGATCCTTAAACTGTTACAAATATACAGGTATATTATTTGGTACTGTGTAGGCAGCTTTGGCTGATTTGTTCCCAAACTGTTTTTCTTGTTCAGCGCTCTGTCCTCCACCGCTGGATATAGGCCTCTTCCATATACCCTCCCATTTCTTTCTGTCGGTTTAAAGAAAGTAAATGAAACGATAGGTACATTTTTATGTTTAAAGAAAATAAATTAAACGATAGGTATGGGTTTCATGACCCAGTCTCAAAAAAAGGTCGCCCGCGGCGCTATTCACATTTTTAATACCTCAGGGTCATATTTGCATGTGACGACCTTCAGCCCCCCCCAAAATTGATTCCTGGATCCGCCACTGCCTGTGACCACAACCTTTTTCGAGGGCTGGATCCGCGCCTGATCGTTCCATGGATCGCTGTGTGCATTTGAGCTTTTTGTAAGTGTCATGGTCTCTAATGCATATCTAGTCACTGATATAATTCCATTGAAAACGTGACGGATGATTTGAAGAGCGACAAGAATACAGGTCTCCTAACATGCACTCCGTTTCAATGTTCGTGTATGTTCGGCTATAGTACAGCGTCGGCCAAGTACCGAACGATATGAAATACGATAGTGATACTAAGTGGGAAAAAATGGCTAGTAATGAATGGATTCCAAAAGAGATTTTGATTTAATTATTTGATTAACTTTATTAGATAGCAATTACATTTATAGCAATGAAGGAATGATTCAGAACATCTATTTTGGTACTTGGCCGACGCTGTACGATGTGTACGTTTGCCGAACAAACCCGAACATCGAAACGGAGTGCATGTTAGGAAACCCCAAGAATACGAGTGTTGGCCATTGGTCACCAGTGCTGTAGATAAAGTTTGAGAAGCTGCGTTATGTTTGTATGAGTAATATATGAGCTGAGCATATAATGATGATGAAGTTGATAAGAGATGCAAGCAAGAGTAATATAAATGATTAGAAATCTAACCAGGGACGTAGCCAGCTTAGAACTAGGGCCCACAACTAAGATATCGCCCCTACATGGTCAACTTGATGATCTCTCACGGTTGTACAGTGTACACCTGTGTCCTAATAAAATAACCTTTGTTTGCTTATCATTCAGTATTTTGTCACTATTTTATTTATTTTTTGTACATACATGTAACCTTGAGCTATTATATTGTGGTTAGTATTGCCCCGGAACAGGCTATCGCCTAGTGGGGCAATAAAATCCAGTACTTTTTTTTGTTTATATTTATGTTTTTACTTTGTAAAGCTTTGGATAATAAATAAATGAAATGAAATGATTATTTGGTTATTTAATCAATTAAAAATTTAATTACACTTGTTCACATATCATCTCCACAATAAATCGCAATTAAATACCAGCCTTCTTAAAGTTCCCGACCCAACTATGACGTCACGATAATTTCCCACGGCATTAAGGTTCAAAATCGCATGATAAAATGGTAATAATAGCGTTTTTTTTCATTTTTTGGGGTTAATTTCGCTTAAATAAAAATACTTTTACGGTCATTCTCTAGATTTTAATGCATATTATCAATATAAAAAAAAATCTCAGGGACTTTCAGGAAACGAGTTTCTATCCTTCGGAAAAATGATCAGAGGTGTTTATCACATTTTTTTTTAGAAATCTATAGAAGTTTTAAAAAATCTTTTACGGTTATTCCCTAAATAAATTTTCAGTGCATCTACCGTATTTTGTTCCAAAGCATATTTAGTAACGGTTGTCGAGATCTAAGGTCTTCCGTTTTTAGTAATTTTTGTAATGTCAATATGCATACTTTTAACCCTGCAGTGTCTTTTCTGAGAAAAACGCACCCTATATAATAATTGAGCGGACGCTGTATCTACTAAGCTAACCACAAATAAATACGTAATCTATGTACTCTGTTCTAACAATATATTTAATTAAAATGTATTTGTTATAATGACGTCACAATGTCAACTTAATAAATAATTGTAGGTAAATATCATTATCTTGTATGCGCTCATGATGATTCCTCTTGAGAATATAAGGGGGCAAACAAGTTACCTAGAGGTCACCGAGATGTTAGGTTGGAGACTATAGTGAAATATTTGCACGTAAGAGGCGCTAGTATCGGCCATACTTTGCATGGGAAATGTGACGTCATCACTTTTAATAGGGAACCTGTATCCTTAACTTTTACTATGGAGCTCTTAGTTCCGAAAATCTTCACCGATGCGCTCTTATATTGAGTGCTTTTTGTATGGGAGTGGCGCTAGTGTCGGCACTTATTTTTTTATTACTTAAATTACTTTACCTACTGCATTTTCAACTAGACACCAACATTTTTGTTTATGAAAACGTTAAAATTTTACAAAAAATAGAGTTTAATTTTAGAAAGTGTACCTAAATATGCAAGATCAGTAGCTTTTGTTCGAAATATGCAAAATCCTGAATAAATTAATGTGGTCGGAAGCCTGGTTGGTAACGCGCTCGACTGTTAATCCAGTGGGCGAGGGTTCGATCCTCGATGCCGACCTACTCCACTTCACGACACAAGCTTTTCAAGCTTACTGTGAAGTGTACAAAGCTGTGTTTGGGTTTATTTCGATAAACCCAAAAAATTGCCTAAATATGCAAATGCATAATCAAATATGCAAATGCATATAATCCGGTCTCTACTGATCAGTATATAATGCGACACGTAAGGTAGGATAATTTTTTAAACTGGACACACGGGCACTATCCGTTTTTTTATATAAAAGGATCTGGGCTTGCATACACATTACACAAACCCAAATACTTTCCTGCACACCTTATTGCACTAGGCTAAAAGCCTGTATCGCAAAGTGTGGAATACATCGTCAGCGCCGGGGTTTGAACCTGGCACCTCCCGCTCAAGAGACTGCCGCCTTAACCAACTGCGCCAACCATGTACGTTTATTGTATGGATGTTGATTATGTTGCAATCAATAGAATAATTGTATTAAACTATCTCCCGCGGGGTTAACTAGTTCCAGTCTGAAGTCCTGGGGTTAAATAGACAATGAGCTGATGGCGTTTCAGCATAGCGACAACCTCCTTAACTAGAACTCCTATATACCTATACATACAGTGAACTAGATTCTCTACTAATACTGGAACAACTTATTAGATAAATATCTGTATCTATAGGGGTGAGTGGCGTATATACGTTTTCATTTCGGGGGGGGGGAGGGTGGCGGACCCCCTCACTTATAGGGCTATATACCCCACTGATAGGGGTGAGTAGAGCAGATATATCGGACCTTTTATTGCCTGTGAAACTTGAAAGTGTCCAATGTTCCACTAAGGAAGGATTATTGGAAATTCCGTTTCTAAAAATACTCGGGGCCCTGTGACCCGAAAGGTACAACAATACTGTTATTACAAATTTTCGAGAGTTTGGTGTTGTCGATTCGGTCGGCACGGTCCCTCCAGAAGCGTCTCCTATTTCTTCCACATCTTTTTCGATACCACGCATTTTTCGTAAAAAAAAACGAAATGCTACGCTCCACATCAAAAGCCCTAATTAGCGCCGCAGGTAATTTTTTTTTAATGAAACAGCGGACGCTTGGAACAGGCTGTCCCCGGATCTGGTCGTTGCTGAGAGTGTGAATGGATTTAAGAATGGACTTGACAGATTGCTGTGATGTCATTAACTCTTGGGCTCAAGCATATCAGCTTTATGCTGCCTGCTTGACTGCACATAATAATAATAATAGATTCAATGGATTTTCATAAATCTGCGGGGCCCCGGCCATTAGCCACTGCCTGCCCTCGCTAACGTTCTTCACCATCTTACTAACCTAGCTTGAATAACCAAATGTAAGTACACTGGGAACTATAATATGTCCTACTTCAGACAGTGTACCTACTGTTTAAGTGCTGTTGGAATCTTTTCGTCTGTTCTATTTGTTCAGGTGTCTCAAGTAAAGGTGTATCAATCAGTTGTTTGGTTTGGTTTGGTATCCACACTACTACAATACAATACGACAGAACAAAATGTTGTTTTGACCTGATCTGTATTTGTTTAGAAATATACGTGCACGCCAAGTATGGGCGTCGCCAGCCTCGGAGCTAGGGGGGGGGGGGGGGGGGGGGCAACAAAAATAAAAAAAAATGACGTAGCACAAAAAACGCACAAATAGCGCCGCAGGAGATTTTTTTTATGAAATTGACGGATTTTCATACTAATTTTAGAAAATTATGGTGAAAAATGTGTGGTAGGAATGTGATGAAAAATTATATACCTATTCCAATCTCTGGGGTAGGGGGTGGGGGCAGGGGGGGTTGCGGCAAGATTTTGATAGGCAACCCTAGTGCGATGTAATACCCTATTGGTAAGCTATCATTTATACCACATTTCGATCAAAAAACAGATACGTCATAAATTAAGCAGCGGGCTCTTGGACTATTAGGCGATTGTAATCTATTAAATAACTGCTTTTAGTACCTAAAGCTTGTATCCTAGGTATGATCAAGTGAATAGGCCTACATTAACTTGCATAATAGTTGCGGAAAAACTGCAGTAGATATCACAGCGGGATTGCTATACATAATGTTAGTATAGGTGTGTGTTATAGAATCAGCGAATAAAATGATCCGCTATTTAATATCTTCGACAGCAGTAAATTTCAGCTGTAAAATCATTGGAACGTCGGCAAAATTAAAAAAACAGCGAAATTTTTAATTGGACAGCAAAATTAATAGTACGAGGGGAGTTCAAAGTATTCTCGGTATGGCAACTTTTTTGTTAGCAATGGGGATATTTTTTTCTATAGTTCTGTTACGGCACTTTCTAAGGTGAAAATTTGAAAATTTCATCGGTTTACCATCATTAGTTTTGTCACAATCGTGTTTTGAGTGCAACTAAATGTCTTGACGCGAAAATGTTTACCAAAATCGAACATCGCGCCGTTATTAAATTCTTGACGAAACAAGGAAAAACTCAAAAAAAAACTTCCACGAAGAGATGGTAGCCGTTTATAAGGATTCTGCTCCTTCGTTTTCTACCATTCAATAGTGGTCAAGTGAATTTGAAAGGGGCAAAGAAAGCATTGAGGATGACCCTGTTCCTGTTTCTGCCACTACGAAAGAAAACGTGAAAAAGCCGAAAAACTTGTACTCAAAGATGCTCAAATAAAAATCAATTCATTAGCAGAGATGACCAAGCTATATGTTGGTACCATAAACTCAATACTTTATGACTTTTTAAACCTCTCAAAACTCAGTGCAAGATGGGTGCCACGAATGCTCGAACCACCGCAGAAACAAGTGCGAATTGAATGTTGTAAAAATTCAGGAGTGTGGTTACCGAGAGATCAATAATCCACCTTACAGCCCAGACCTGACATCTAGTGACTATTTTTTGTTTCGGAAGCTGAAAAAAAAGATTCGTGGAAACCGATTTTCCGACGATGAAGAACTCAAGGCGGCCATTAACGCTCATTTTTCAGAGAAGGAAGAAAGTTATTTTTTGGAGGGTATTGAGAAGATAATTTAGTGATGTAAGAAGTGTATCGAGATTGCAAGGGACTATATTAAAAAATAGAATTATTTCAGATTTTTCTGCCTTTTCTTTCATATCCATACCGAGAATACTTTGAACTCCCCTCGTATAAGATGTATTGCTGCTGCTTAAAATAGGCGACAGATCTTATTAAACAAATGAACTGTTCTTTTAGAAGCTTTTGAAAAAGTCTGTTTCACTTTGAGAAGCAATTTAAAATCAGGTGAATTTCTTTTTAATAAACTGTCAATGTGACGACAATTTTAAAAGTTAATCGTTTTAGCGATCGCTTTGAGTGTGATTTTTTGCGTGGAGAGATTAGTATTTAAGTCTCTTATTTGTAAGTAATGAATTGTAACCTCCTTGGATAAGGACACTGAAGGAACGTAATTTCAGGGGTGGGGCTTGCCGGGGGGCTCCCTTAAGGCTTAACCTGGGCCCACCTCTTAATAAGATTTGCCTAGAAGTGCAGGCAAAGAGGTCGCTTTTAATGCGCCTGAGCTACCCGGGGATGTGGAGGGCCTTAAGCCCGGGGGATTTTCTTTCAATGCTGATTCTGTCAGTAATATTTGCTGAACCTTAGCAGACATTATTTGCCGGCGCAAGTTTCATTTTGCTGACCGTTTACTTCACAGCCTTATTGAATTGTACATGTATTATAGTAAAGGCATATATCTACTGCATATGGATATGAAATATATTCAATATATATGTCATATAAACGTATCAATATATGCAATATGCATACTGTGTGGCTATGTATGTATATTATTATCATTCAGTTTGCAGGTAGTAGTACTCAGTAACTGTTATAATTCGGTTATCACTAAAGACGCAAGCACATGCAAATTGCATATTTTCATCATGTGTTCAGACACTGAACATGAATTTAGACAAAAACAAATTGATACAATACAAAGCATCAATTCAATGCCCTATTACTGTGTACACAGAGTAAGTCAAATGTAGGGTCAATTATTATCATTATATTTTATTTTATTTTATTAATCTTACGAGTACAAACAGTTTTTCAACAAGCATAAACAATTAACATCAGCAACAAATACACCAGCGAAGACTCAAGGATTACCAAATTATCCGTGTCACAAAAGCAATTCATTTTTAAAGGAAAATTAATATAAAATTCACATTATAGACAAACACACAATAAACCTAACTAGTCAGTTAACAATAATAATTTGGAATAGTCAATATTAAAAATTCAATAGACAATCACATACAAATTCGATGATATAATAATAATAAGAGATAATTAATATATCAAATAGAATTACATGTAAGACTTATTGCTAATTTATTAAAAATTAAGATAAATATAAAACCTAACCTAACATCTGCAAGTACCAATCACAGGCTGTGAGAAGAGGAATTAATGAGGAAAAAAGATTGGGGATAAGGTAACGAAATAGAATATATGCAAATATTCAAATTTTCATAATAAGTACCTATGTTTTTCTCTCAGGCCCGGTTGCTCGAAACACGATAGGAACAGTAGATTACCATTGCCGTTACTGATCAGTGAATGTTTCAAATGGGTTGCTTCAAAATACCGATGATAACAAAAATTTGTATGAATCTGTCAGAGCTTTTTGGGTCGCACCGCTAGGGGTGCTGCATTCACTTTACACCCGTATTGGCTATAGGAGATCGCCAAACGTGTCACTTTAAAAATAAAATACATATGCTCTGACTTCTGACAAATTGATCTAACATTCAGGTTAAACTAACATTCGGGACGTGTGTGGAGAGTAGTTAAATTGTATGCATTTTTGAGCTTCCGGAATCCGAATGTTAGATTTTAACCTTACGGACTTGTGTGATGGGCCGATGGTTCGGTTGCTCGACGAATAGTATCGTCGGTTAATAACATTGCTATTTCGTTTGCGCGCGTATCAAAAAGCGAAAGGGCAAACGAGATAACAATGTTACTAGCCGACGATACCATTCGTCAAGCAACCAAGCGTAAGTCAGCGCAGTGCATATTTGCATGCATATTCGGCCTCTGGAGCGAGTGGTTTGGTTTATTTACCTGATAAATTCCACATATTATATTGCCTATAGTAAGGCACATGTAATATAGATATAGATATGATGAATGTCACTGAGTGCATTGAATGTTGTTTGATTGGACTACACGGATTTCTCTGTACAAATATTGTTACTACATCGTCACGCATATTTGTATGATGCATATTTGTATACTATGCATATACCACCCAGCAATATATTTTTAGGTAGACAGTCAAGGGTTAACTGGAAGAGATGGACAAAATGATCTATCCATGAATAATCATAAGTCCCCACGGTATTTACCATTAAAGCTGGGGACCCAACTATGACGTCATGGTCCTGCGGCATTAGGGTTCAAAATCGCATGATAAAATGTTAAAAATAGCGTTTTATCCATTTGTTAGGTTAATTTCGCTTCAATCAAAATCTTTTACGGTTATTCCCTAGATTTTAATGTATATTATCAATACAAAAAAAAATCTCTGCGACTTTCGGGAAACGTGTTTCCGTCTTTCAGAAAAAAGATCAAAGCCGTTTATCACAATTTTTTTTTGGGAAATCTATACAACATATAAAAAATCTTTTACGGTTTTCCTTAGATAAAGGTTCAGTGTGTCTGCTCTATTTTTATCCAAAGCATATATTTAGTAAGGTTGTCGAGATCTAAGGTCTCCCATTTTTAGATTTTTTTAAAATTCATTTTTACCTTTTTGATCTAGTCTTTCACAAGTAATTAAGCTAGTCTTGCACGTTGCCCACTGTGTGAATTAAATAAATATAATGCCAGATGTTTATGGATACTGGGACAAATAAATCAAATTTCAACATACAAGAGTCGATTCATCAGAAAAATGAAAATGGGTGTTTTGCCAAAAATACAGAAATTACTACATTACTGAGAGAAGAAAATAAGTTTCATGTAATATTACTTAGAAATAGCATCGTCAGTCACATACAGGGCACCCACTCGTTTATGCGAATGTTTTAAGGTATGCGGCAAAGTGTAAAAGATGTAGGCATTCTCTCTTTTTTGTATTTAATAAATTCATAATTAAATTGTAATATCTGAGGTGTGCGATGGGTGAGAGTGTGAGCGAGATTGAGTGTGGGTGTGTGAGGCGACCGGAATGAACATATGTTTTAATTTAACTGTGGCGCATGCTTGTGGGTGATAGCTGGACTAATCGTTTTATCTTCATGTTCTAATTACTTCCGTCTATAGTTTTCTGGTTTGTGCTTTTATTAGTAATAAAATAAGACAAAATGAATTTTGAAATAATTAAAAATACTTTTATACTCGTAGAAAATAATGATTTACTTACTTCGATTCAGAAAGACCCTAAGGCCTAAACATTCGAAGATAGGATAAGGAATGAGGTTATTAACAGAGAGATGAGTGACTGTAAGACATTAGGGTGTAGTGACTGTAACGAACCTGAATATACTTACTTAGTTAGTTTGATCATGTTGAGAGAATGAATTATGACAGGATGACCAAAGAGATAAGTGTAACTGAAAGAAGTGTGACTTTAGAAGCGTAGACTCGGTTAAATTTTATCGTAGGTTCTATATTAGCAGTGTTGATGGGTTGGACTCGGCAAAAAAGGGTTGTTTCTAACCGCCACGTTTTCTGTAGATTTGTGTAGATTTTCATTTTCACCTTTAGACATAGTAATATTTCAAACCTAAGTAAATATATGAGTATTTTCCCTCATGAGTAGTGCAGTAGTTAGCAGTAGAGTGATATATTATGAGGTGAGATGTTAAGAGAGAGACATTATGTCATGTAGACGTCACACTCTCCACACTATTCCAGACTTGGGACTTGGAGACACAGTTTTTTACGCAATCAGTTCATTCCTGCATCAGCTGTTTTAGGGATGTTAATCTCTTATACAGAGCCGATGGTTTAGCATCATTATTTCGTCACCCTAATATTTCTAGATTTCACAATTTATTTTGAAGAGTGAGAACATCGAATATTCTAGATACATGTCAAACAATGCATGTGAAACAGATATACAGCGAAGGACGGATTTTCTTCGTCCCGTCGGCTGGTTTAATTTGATCACTTTGCACTTAAGTAGCATTCACCAACTCCAGACCATGAAATTCCAGAAAGTCCAGAAATTGGTGAATGTTACATAAGTGTAAAGTGATGACCAGTCGACAATCAGTCTTAAGCCTCATGGAAAGTCCATCTTTTGCTGTATATCTGTTAAGATATACAGCAAAGTAAAATGTTGAGATGCATGAGATTGCAGTATGAAACCCTCATATGTTTTACACACAGATGGAACCTTATTAGTCTCTAGTAGTTATTTACACACACTACACCACTTTAGAGGGTTTTTGTTAAATATGATTATTTTTCTCATTCTATCATCATTCATTCTCTCGACATGCCCAAATCATCTAAAAAGAGGAATAGTGAAGCATGGTCGTCTGAGACTAACGTGGACCGATCACGTCGACCAGATTCTCAAGGACGAACGCGTTTTGAAGAAAAAGAAAACAGGAACACTTTACGACAGATTGGTATGAATGTGACGGAGGCGAGGACTGTGTGTAAGGATTGGCCGGTCTGGCTTTCTATCCCTTCTGGCTACCCCGAAAGGAACAATGATTCATTGTTATGAACTTAATTTCCAATACCGAAAAACTTCCGAGAAAAATGATTGGCAATTTCCGAGAAAAATGATTGGCACGGATGCTCACAAGCGCCCTGCATACCAATTTCGTTCTGTTTTCATCGATGACTCATCGTTGTAGCGAAAACTCGATGGTTTCCTCATCACGACGCTTTTTTTCCATCGTTTCCGTCTCATTTCCTGGAATCTATTTTCAGTACGCCAACCACTCGTCTAGAACGTGCGTGCATCTTCATACAAAAAGCGCATACTTACGCAAAAGGGTTTCCAGAGACGTATGACTTCAAATGGAAATTCCTCTATATTGATTGAGACCTTTTCGTGGATGTTCCGCCCTTTCCAGAATTTCCCCCATCAGTACAGTATTATTTACTGATTTATTTATGAAACAATCTGAGACTTTTTGATTAGTTTTGACTGAGTAGGTACTTCAGTTTATTACTCATTTTTATTGCTTACATAATTATTTTATGTGTTTTATGCCCTTCACACGGTGTGGACGCGTGGAGAGAATGTCTGATAATAGAAATTTAAAACATTAAAAGTAGGTATTAACATTTCAAAATATTTCAAAAAAAGGGAGACCTTCTCGACAAGCTTACTAAATGTGCTTTGGAAAAAAATAGGGTAGATGCATTGAACCTTTATGAGATAGACGAAGAAGTTTTTAATCCCGACCGCACAGCTCGCTCCCCGAACCTCAACAGGTGGTCACAAGTGTTCACGAGTTAACAGGCGTGTGGATGGGGCGTTTGTCTTGGCTCATGTAGGTTTGTGAACACTCGCGAATGGTCGAAACATACACGAGCCAAGACAAACGCCCCGTCTACACGCTTGAGAACGCTCATCGTGGCTCGGCGAGATTGTTTAACTATGTAGTATGTATGCTTGTCAAACTTATTGTTGGCAAACACCTCAACGAGGGTTATTTACCTTACTTTTGGACATTCGCACCACACACACATACACATAAATAAATAAATTTTGGTGGGTGCATTGACACGAAACCCTTAGATTTCAAAATGTGTATAGCTAAACTTTTCCAGTATGTAAAGTGTGGTAGGTATCTAGAGCGAGAGAGAGGAGGGCAGAATTTCGGATCTCTGGCGTTATCTCCGCTCTGCTTACCCCGGAAGGGACGCGGCGTGAGTGGATAGATAGATAATTAATAAATAGAGGTATGCATTTCTTTGAATGTTCTAATTAGCAGAAATTATTATATCTGTCTATGTTCATTCAGGCGTTGCCAAGATAACTTATCCGCTTACGGAATTTCAGTGTGTAATGTATGAAATTAAATGCATGTAAGAAATCATAATAATTCATTTCAATCTACAATATTTTGATTTACCTAACGTCCCACTCAATAAGATATTTAGATAAATGATGTTTGCGATCGTAAAATATATTAAATAAATAAATTAATTAAATCATATTATAATTATACCATTCGCCCACAGCTTATAGCGTCAGAAGTGTGGTTGGATTAATCTGATTTTCTTCTAAAATACTTACGCTTTTCATATTTTTCAGCAATGGTATCTGGTTGATTGTAAGATATTGCTGTTGAAATCGACTCGTAAGTGTCGGAACACCCATCTTGCTTCCTCGCCAAGGGAATTCTAATGATACATTATGTGAAATGTAGGCTTCTGAGAAAAAACTGTAAAGAATGTTGTGTGTTTTATACACAGACAGCATCTTATTACAGTGGCCTTTAGAGGGGGGGCGGGCGAGCCCCCCAAAATGTTAAACATTGATGTGCCTTCTGTTATAGAAGATCCCAGATTCATCACTTCACACATTTTTCAAAAAAAAATCGCTTACGGGGCTCCTTTTTTGTTGTTCTTTTAACTTAACACTTATAATGCCAGCCTAAAACACAACCTTTCTCACTCACCTTCACGAAAAAATTCATCGAAATCACCTGCGGGGATATTAGGTACCGATTTTTTTACTACGTCTATGTTAAAATTTTAATTGCCTTCCCCAGGAGTATTTTCGCCGCCTCCCCCCTCTCCCCCCCGAAATGAAAACCTATGTACGCCACTGTCTTATTATTGAGATATATCGTGAATCGTGATGGCATATTAGTATAGAAGCATTAGTCTGTTAGATTTAAAGATCCAACTTGGTCAATGCCCTGATCCTGTCGCTCATCGCTCCCCATTTGAAGTTTCGCCCACTCAAAACACTAATGCCCGATCCCACCAACTACCACCTAGGAAGCAGACCCCTAAGGAATTTCCATACAAAACCACAGACAATTTGAGTGATTATTATAACTGTCATAACCTTTAAGATATAAATCCATACAAAATACAGCATGCAGCTCTACTTAGTTAGGTGCCCAAATATCTCCGCCCAGAATCTCCCTCACTTAAGTAGCTGCATGTTGTATTTTGTATGGATTTATATCTTAAAGGTTATGACAGTTATAATAATCACTCAAATTATCTATGGTTTTGTATGGAAATTCCTTAGGGGTCTGCTTACTAGGTGGTAGTTGGTGGGATCGGGCATAAGTACTCGGTGGCGGACAGCATTTCTATTATGTGCTAAATTTAGTATGGATTGGACAGCGGAAAGCTATTAAAAAAATAATGATATGTCAAAATATCAAGTCGACAAATATATTGAGTCCGTATAGTATCAATCACAGCAATCTGTCGATTTTGCGTAAATTGAGTTTATTTCCATAGAGAGGCTCAGGCTGATTATACATATAGTGCTGCTATGCAAACTCACGCAAAATATTCTTCATAAATGATGTATTCGTAAAAATACTTTTTTTAAAACCAAGATTTTATGCGCATCCTCAATCTGTTTTTCGTGATCTTCCAAACGATACCAAAAGCACGGGCGCTTTGGTTCCTTCATTCCGATGGCGCCTCCTACCAAGAATAGAGAGAATCAAAATATGTGAAAAGATATGAGTTCTACTCGTGAAGCACATTCGTGAGATACCAAACACTGCGGTATGCGGTGACTGGATCCTCTCGATCCCTCGGTGTCTTCCGAGGTTTGAGCTGGACAACATCTGACTTACGAGCTGGATTTCTTTTCCAACGCCCTTCCATACGATACCATTCACGATCCTTGGATCCATCTGAAATGCTTTACATTTTTTATCTCGCGAGAAGGATGATCCAATGTGGTGCAGAATCGTATATTGTCATCGTGCTAAAAAGACCTACGTGTGGAGAATTTTACAAGATTTTATTTAACCTCGCTGTGGTGTTTTTGCTAGATTAGTTTTTTCGGAATCCAAGGGTCGTGTGGGGTCATGTGTGGTGTCGTATGAAAGGGCGTTGGAAAAGATATGCAGATCTTGTCACATTTTGTCTAGTTCGAGCCTTGGAAGATACCGATCGATCGAGAGGATCCAGTCACCGCATACCGCAGTGTTTGGTATCTCACGAAAGAGCTTTACGAGTAGAACTCGTATCTTTTTACAAATTTTGATTCTGGCCATTCTTGGTGGTACGCGCCATCGGAATGAAGGAACCCAAGCGCCTTAAAAGGGCGTGTTTGGTATCAATTTGGAAGACCGCGAAAAACAGTTCTAGGGTGTGAAGTCTTGGTTCAAAACAATAATTTGCGATTATTTATTAGTAGGAAGGTTCGTGTACAAAAAAATACTTACGTATGGAGAATTTTTAGGAAACCTATGTTTCATATGGCGATAGTAGTGATAGTACAAAGGTGGCAGAATACGTCAAACACGTGTCCCAGTGTAATATTTTGTACATTTAATATTGATGAGTAATTAAGTAACGGTGGATTCATAATACTAAACAATCTGTCTGATTAGCATCATACATACAGTAGGTCATATAACTCGTAATGACGTAGGGCTAGGGTGGCCAACCTGTGGCCCCCCGAGGGTCTAAATGCGGCCCGCGTAGCTGTGAGAAAATAAAAAAAATATATAAAATCCCGAGTGAGAACACGAATGACTCATAATTGATGAAAAATTATTATTTAGAAAAATCTAATCATATAAATACGAGGGATGATCAATAAATACCCGTGTTTGAAGAAATGTGGCTGTCCTGAGGGAAAATGATATTACCATCGTGTGGCTCCATCCTTCAGACGACATCATACTAAATTTCGGGCCGTTTCGTGCATTGGTTATTATTTGGCAGCCAGTTTAATGACCCCTGTTGAGTGTTTCTCGAAAAAAATGGAAAAAGGACAAAATCGATCCGAATTTGGCTCTTCATTTTTGGATGGAAAAACACGCGATGAAATAAAAGTGAAGTTTGATGCTGTCTATGGAGACCCTTCACCATCTATAGTAAACATTAAATTTTGATTCAATGAATTTAAACGGGTCGTGCAACTGTTTTTAATGAGGAGCGGCCAGGTCACCTGGCAGAAGGAGTCACCGAAGAAATCTTTGAAAAAGTCCACGAGATGATTCTTCCTGATCGCCGAATTAAAATGTGTGAAGTAGCTGAGGCCATAGGCGTGCCGTACGAAACGGCAATAAATATTTTTCAGAACAAGTTAAGTGGGCAAAAGGTGTCGGCTCAATGGCTGCCGCGATTGCTCTCTTTGAACAACAAGCGGATACAGGTGTCAAAGTCCAAGCAGTTTCTGGGCCATTTTAAGCGAGATTCGAAGGAGTTTTTACGTCAGGCGTCACCGTTCATGAAATCTGGGTACATTATTATACGCCAGAGACCAAGAAATTGGCAAAAAGTGTATTTTTCCGGGTGAATCTCCTTCAAAGGAAGAAAAGACGGTTCGATCGGCCGGAAAGGCCACGACCACGATTTTCTTAGATTCGAGGGGAATAATCATCACGGTCGTCTTTTTGCAGAAATGAAAAACGATCATGAGACAATATTAGAGTGAATTATTAGAGCGATTCGATGAGAACATGGAGGAAAATTGAAGGAGATATTGCCCCAGTTGGCTAAGAAAAAGTGTTGTACCACGATAACGCACCAACACATTCCTTCTGGGTTGTCGCGGCCAAATTGAATGAAATGCGCCGAGACTTGCTGCCGCTTTAATCATACTCTTCCGGCCTGGTTTCCTGCGAATAATTTTTCGGTCCCCCATATGAAAACATGGCTCAGGGGGTAAAAAAAGCTCAATGAATGAGGTTACTCCCGAGAAAAGGGCGTATTTTAAGGAGTTTGGAAAATCGTATTTTTGGAGGGGTTAAAAGGGGGGCAGAGGGGTTCAGATAAGTGTATCGACCTAAAAAAAGATGACGATGAAAAATAGAAAAAAAAAATGTAAAAAACTTGCATCTTCATACCTAACACGGGTATTTATTGATCGGCCCTAGTATGTTCGATTCTCATTTTTGTTTTATTTTATTGACTAATGTAATAGCCATGGGCGTCATTAGAGGGCTTGCGGCGCTATTTACGGTCCTGAGCATCTTACAACATAATCGTATGTATAGCCTGTTTTAGAAAGATAATTATATTCAGATTCATTACTTCATCCCTTCTTCCCTCAAGCTAGGCGCTATTTGAGGTAATCTTTTCAATTAGAAATGTTTTCCATACATATTGTTGTGAGCCTTCTCCACCCAGTTTCACAAAACAAAAAAACGCCTGCAGCGCTATTGCACTTTTTTTAGACTATAACAATATTTTAAGTTTTGTTGACCCGCATCCCCCCACGAAACAAATCTTTATATTTATTTTTTTGTTTTGCAAAATTAAAAAATTGGTTGTGCGGCCCAGTATAGGCAATCTCATTTTTAGAATCTGGCCCGGCTGCTGAAAAGGTTGGCCACCCTTGACGTAAGCCGTACATCAAAAGAAACGCGTGCTCCAAATATTTCATGACAAAAAACAACGAATCAAAGATATGTCTTGTATTTGGCAGCAACTATTAAAATAATGAGGATTGACCGAAAGCGTTCGTCCGAAACGTTCATGTTTTTAAAATACGTTCGAATTCTATATTTAAATATTGACAGAGAACGTCTTTCTTTTGTTTTATTCTTCAGAGTTATTGCCATATTGTCAATCGAGATAATAACGATTGGTTCTAAGTTCTGACTGACAGTAACAAAATGCTGAGATTGCAGTTTGAAACCCTGATATGTTTTACACACAGATGGAACCTTATTAGTCTATCTATCTATACCCTCACGCCACATCCCTTGCAGGGTAGGCAGAGAGGACAGAGCGCCAGACAGCCCTATCCTTACACACACTCCTAGCTTCCGTCACATTCATGCAATTAGTCATACACGCTCTCCGATTCCTTTTACTCAAGACGCGTCCATCCTTGAGGATCTGGTCGACATGATCGCACCAGGTCAGTCTCGGACGGCCGCGCTTTCTCACCCCTCTTCGCTCATTCAGATATATCTTTTTTGTCATCCTGTCATCATTCATTCTCTCAACATGCCCAAACCATCTTAGTTTGTTTACTTTCATTCTTGTCACTACACCAGTCTTGCAGTCACTCATTTCCCTAATAACCTCATTCCTTATCTTATCTCTCAGCGTTTTCCCGCACATTCTTCTTAATGACCTCATTTCTACTGCATTCAACCCTGATTCATCCTTCTTCATCCACGTCCACGTCTCACTAGCATACATCAGGGTCGGCACCAAGACAGCATTGTGCACTAGCACTTTTGCTTTCATAGACACATTGCTACTACTAACAATCGGACCGAGCGCACCATTCGTCCTAGTACCGGCCAGCTTTCTTCTTTCAATGTCTCCATCACAGCGTCCATCTCTAGTAAACAAACTTCCCAGATATACATACTGATTCACTTGCTCCAGACAGTCATTACCAACCTTTATCACACAATTTGTCCTTATTTCCTCTCTTTCGAACACTAATACTTTCGTTTTATTTACATTCATTTTCATACCATTCATATCGCAGCTTTCGTTATTAGTTAGTCTCTAGTATTAGTCTCTAGTAGTTATTTACACACACTACACCACTTTAGGGTCATATTGTTGATATTCCCTATGTGTAAAAAGAGAACTTACGTACATACATATTGTATTTTCTTCTTCTCCTTGATTTTCGTTACTGAATATGAATTCTGACACTGGCAATGAACTGGTAAACTACAAATCAACATATGCAATGTATTGTGTAGATATGTGTATTGGTATGTCTGCATTGTTATATAGTGAAGTTAATATTAAAGACAGGAGAGAGACAGAATAAGAAAAGGTAATTCATGGCTAAATTAGGTGAGCGTCATATTTCGCCTAAATTTCGGTTTTGGGGTCAAATGAGAATATCTAATTTCGCCCAAATGTGAACATGAGAATGTTTTTAAGGGTCATATGATGTTCTTACGGTCGTTTACTTATGTTTTAGGGTCATATTCTCATGTTTTTAGGGTCATATTACGATGTTTTTACTATCATACTATCATGTTTTTAAGGTCATATTATGATATTTTTACGGTCATAAAAGGCATGCATACTTTCGTGTTTTAGGGTCATATTTTTATGTTTTAGGGTCATATTACGATGTTTTTACTGTCACACTATCATGTTTTTAGGGTCATATTATGATATTTTTACGGTCATAAAAGGCATGCATATTTTCGTGTTTTAGGGTCATATTCTCATATTTTTTTGGGTCATATTTTTATGTTTTAGGGTCATATTACGATGTTCTTACTATCACACTATCGTGTTTTTAGACTCATATTCTCATATGTTTACGGCCTTTTGTAAAAAGCGTGCATATTTCGTGTTTTTAGGGCCGTGAAATTCGCGTATTGTAGTTAAGTACCTAGTAATCGTATGTAACAATTAGTAACTATAGTTAGGTATAAGTATACCAAACCAATAGAGTTATTGTATGTGTCATAATAGTATGTGAGTTATTTCTAGCCAATAGTGTTCCCCTACGTAAGTAAAGTACTACCCATGTATTAGTAAGTAAGATTTTATTGTTTACAAATATACCTATACATACACTACACTTCATCTGAGATTTGTGCCGGCCATTGCGGGTAAACTGCTAGTCCTACGAAAAAATGAGTAGAACAGTTTTTGTAGAGAATTTAGTTAGGATTATTTTTGTCATTGACCACTTAGATTTGTGCCGGCCATTGCGGGTAAACTGCTAGTCCTACGAAAAAATGAGTAGAACAGTTTTTGTAGAGAATTTAGTTAGGATTATTTTTGTCATTGACCACTTTCACCTATCTCTTACCGTTTTCCTGAAAATGTTAAAAACCGCGAGGAGAACCTTTTCGGGGGGCGGCAAGATTTTGTCGGCCAACCCTAATTCGGTGTATGACCCTATGTGTAAACTTTCACACATTTCGATCAGAAAACAGATAGGTCATATTTTGAGCGGCTGGATCTTTTCCCCCGTCTGTTTAGCTCAAGAAGTTGTTAATGTGTTGCACGGTTGACTTCTTCTTCTCCAGTTTCAATCAATACGATTGGTTTACCCAATATTATTTTCCCCAAATTATTTTCCAAATAAAATGGTCAATTTTTTCAGTCCAGTTTTCCAATACATAGTTTATTGTGAAACCAAGTATAGATTATTTTGAAAATTAGGAAAAGTTGTTTACTAGTCTGAAATTAGAATATTTTTCCGAAGTCTCATCTATTGTGGGGGGCCCTCTTTTGTGGAGGCCCCGGGCAGTAGCCCCGGTTGCCCTGCCTGTAGGACCACAAGTGATCGCATAGTCGTATGACAAATTAAAATTTCGTAAAAATCGAATGTTGATATATTTGAGATGTTGCTGTATATGAACATGTGAGTGTTTTTTTACTAGCAACTAGCATGTTGTCGTCCATGTAGTGTTGTGAGATTTATCTACTACAGTTGAGCATATACCCACTAGTTGGTGTATTGGCTTGCGACTTACACTTATGTACTTACACGATAGTCCATCATTATCCGCGTACATGAATAATTGTATTTGGCAATCAATTATCTTCCCACAGCCAAACTCAAATATTACTTTTATACTCATATCTAACTCTGTACTCGCATGCATACATACTCGTATATCGTGATTGTAATATAGTCTGTAGAAGCCCTGCCGATCGTATGAAATCGTGGATGGTCGGGTACAACCGAAGTCGTGATGAACCAGACGCGGATCCAGCCCTCAAAAGAGTTTGTGGTCACAGCCACCCGAAAATCGGCCAAGTGCGAGTCGGAGTACAAACTCGCCCATGAACAATCATGAATCATGGACGACTTTTGAATTTGATTATTTCCCTTTTTCCGCGCATCAGAACTTTGGCCTTAGGATATCAATAGACCGTGAAAGTGTTATTATTAGCAAGGCCATACTAGAAAGATTATGGCCTTGTCTAATAGGGTTGTGGGCATGCCCACCGTGTTGACATGTTGACATTTCAAAAATTTCTAAAAACGGGAGACCTTAGATCTCAACAACCGTTACTAAATATGCTTTGGAAAAAAATAGAGTAGATACATTGAACCTTTATCTAGAGAATGCCCGAAAAGATTTTTTTATATCTTGAATAGATTTCTAAACAAAATTTATCCATTTCTATGAATATTTTAACTGCATGTATAAGAATGTTAATGTTCATAGATAATGTTATTATGTCTCGGCTGCGAGTGCTGTGATAGGAATGCATTTCATCCATAATCTCTTTCACATATTAATACGACTCAAGATAACCTTAAAAAAGCGATATTCTTTTAATTACGTATCGGTAGCATCCAAAAACACTGGCCTTATCTAGTTGAATGGTTATTCAATGTTTTTGTATTGCATTCCGTAATAAAAAATGCAACACTGTTTTATTGAAACTACATTATTCTATAATCGGTGCAACGCGAGTCTTCCTAACAGGATTCCACGGGTTCGAATCCCGGCGCTGACACATTCTGCATATTACTACTATTAGTACAGTAATAAGAGGAAATTGGATGGCATTTGTAGGAAAAAACTATAAACATTTTTTATTGCATATTATTGCACTATATCTTTTAGCATACCTACTATGTTATCGACATAAGCGTGTAATTATGTAGATCAGCAATCGGCAACAGGTGGACCGCGGTCTCTATCAGGACCGCTGAAGGTCGAAACTTGGACCACTAAATATTGTAAAATAACTTACCTACCCATTCAAATTGAAAAATATTTTTATTTAAGGGCATGGCACCAGGAATGACGTCACAGACATTTCCCACGGCATTAAGGTTCAAAATCGCGTGACAATCGCACGAAAAAATGGTAAAAATAGCGTTTTTTCAATTTTTTTGGGTTAATTTTGCGTCTATCAAAAAACTTTTACGGTTATTCCCTAGATTTTTATGCATATTATCAGTACAAGAAAAAAAAATTACTCCGCGACTTTCGGGAAACGAGTTTCCGTCTTTCGGAAAAAAGGTCAGAGGTGTTTTTAAATATTTTTTTAGAGAAATCTATACAAGATAAAAAAAATCTTTTACGGTTATTCCCTAGATAAAGGTTTAATGCATCTACCCCATTTTGTTCCAAAGCATATTTAGTAACGGTTGTCGAGATAGAAGGACTCCCGTTTTTTCTAAATTTTTGAAATGTCGGTATGCACACTCTTAACTAGCCTTCGCCCCGCGGCTTTGCTCGCGTGGAGCCGCGGACCTTCCCTGGGATAGAAAGTATCGTAAGTCCTGGTCCAGGCCTTGTTCTACGTGTGTGCCAAATTTCAGCCAAATCCGTCAGGTCATTTTTGCGTGATTAAGTAGGTTTTCTTCTGGGCCTCGTATCCAGACCCAACCTCAAGCTTAGTCGACTCGTCAACCCTTGATATAGTTAGTGTAGATTTAGGAGGGGTCCATTAGTGCTTATGCCACAAACCTAGAAATATTCATCAGAGAATATAGATCAATGTAGTTCTCTGTAGATCAATACAGTTCGTATTGCCTATTGTGATTGATTTAATTCAACAATGACCTTAATTACCTGACATTATATGATCTAATGATTGAGTTCAATAAGTAATGATGTATGGCGTCACTATAGTAATGTAGCCACGCCCTAATTATTGTCCCAGGCCACGCCCATATTATTTTCAGCGCAGTGATTCATGTCCTGATTGTATTCATATACAGTATTCAATACGGCGAACAATGGGAGGCCACTAGACTTTATTTTTGATTCAGACAAGTTTTTTTTTTGTGCGATATTTTTGACCTAATGCCAACCTGAATGAGGAGTGGTTATTTTTAATTTTAAGTGCGCCACAGGCAAAAATTTTTATTAGAAATAAATAAAATAAAATAATCTTTATTGTACAGAAACATACAAAGGGCGGGCTTATTGCCAAATGTCAATTTCTGCCAGCCAACCCATATTATCTAAAAATTAAAACTTTTTATAATCTAGGCTAGGAGATGTTTTATGACGCAACGGATGTTTTTGGCATAAAAACGCCGCAGGCAAGTTTTTTTAGGCAACCGTTTTATTTGATTTACCTAAAAATGTAAAAAATACCTAAACCTTCTCTTACACGGACAATTTTGCCCCAACTGGAGCAATTATTTCGGCAATAGTTGCTTGTGTAAGCGAACCATTACACAATAACAGGTATGAATATTGTTTTCTTGAAAATTCAAAGATAAGCAAATACATCAATAAATTTCATTCCATTTACTTGATTTTTGTGTTATATGCTCCCCTATAGGTCCCTGAACTCATCCATATTAGATTTTGCAATTTTTTCATTCCAAATTCGATTTTTTATCAATGAATTTATTTTTCTCTTGTTTCAGATGTCGAAAACTTGTGAATCTTGCAACTTAACAATCCTGAATACATCTTTAAGAGCTGCCGTCATCTGACGATCGTGTCGTCCATCGTCAACCTTTCATCTGACAACCTCTTTTTAATTTATTTATATATTTAATTCATCATTGTCCTTATTGTATTATTGTTGCCGTTCAATTGTTTAAAAAAAACAAAAAACATACAGAAAATAAATACAATGACAGTAAAAACATAAATAAAACAATATTTATTTATTTATTTATTTAAATAATAAAAAAACACAGTAATCTCATCTTCGAAAACATACCAAATAAATAATTCAAGCATAGTATTTTTTTTGTATTAATTTACAAATTAAAATTTAATTCAATTTATTAATTTAAAAACAACAAACAGAAGATCTCCAGTACACCGAGAAATCTCAAAAAAATAAAAAATAATACATACCTAAGAATAAAACATCATTCAAATAAATAATAAACCAAAAAAAGAATAAAGTCTGAGTTGCCGTTGCAAAAAAATATATATTTTTTATTTAACGTATCTAAAATAACAAAAAAAAAACACTTATTTAATTCCTAAGTACTTACCTAATACTGATTAAACGTTAGATTAGAAGAAAAACATTTTTTCTTTAATTTATTATTATTAAAATAATAATAAAAAATAAAAAAAATATAAAAAACAATACAAAAACAAAAATGAATGTGATTAGAATCCATCTGTTAATATTTAGGATAAAAACTATAGATTGTAATTAAGTAGTTTAAGTTTTTTTTTTATTTATTTATTTTTTTATCTTCGTTAACATTCTCGCTGTTTTCTCATCGTCGCCGCCATGTTGGAGCCCTACTCATCCTCGGTGGTGTGGATGGTCGTGATCGGATTCATCATCGCGTTCGTGTTGGCCTTCGGTATCGGAGCCAACGATGTGGCCAACTCCTTTGGAACGAGTGTCGGAGCGAAGGTCCTTACGGTCAGACAGGCGTGCTATTTGGCTACCGTCTTCGAAATCGCTGGGGCCGTTTTAATCGGTGAGTATTCTTAAAACACATTAAAAAAAATATTGCGTTCTGTTCTCTCTGCCTGCCCTGCAAAGCGCATGGCGTAAGACCGTTGTGTGTTTAAGGTCCTGCTGTGTGCTGTAAATATGCTGTCATTGGGCTTCGGCGCCCTGAATTGTTCTCAGCCAATACTGAGAGCATCGTTTTGAAACTGAAGACATAGCCCAGGAAATTTAGCTTTGTAGCGTAGATAATTGTCGGAAAGCTGGAAACTGTTTTAATCTCTTCATTAACAAGCAAAGAAGGTTTCCTGAAGTTTGCACCAATTTTACGCTTGTGCTAAGTACAGGGTGTCCCAAAAACAAAAAAAAAATGAACTTTTTTCAGTTTTAGATTAATAACTCCTAAAGGAAGCATTCTAGACAAATTATGTTCTTCTGTGAATTAAAGTAGATAAAATTCTTCGTCTACTGAGCACAAATACTACTCTCTACTTTGAAAAATCACTGAGAAACAGCGATTTAAAATTGTAATGTTTTTCTCAACATATGATAAATTTCTTAATTTTCTTGAATCGTTGTTGAATATCTTTTAATCTATGCTACTTACAGCAAATTTTAGTACATATTATTCAATGGCCGGTTAATTTTCTATAAACTGGCATTAAAATTTTACCTCTATATTAAATGGTTTAGGATGTAGAGGTATTTAAAGACAGACAAGTGAAATAGAGAAATTTTTTAAATGATAGATTTCGGTATGTGAAAGGTAAGATAGACTTAATTTTGCGGCTCTCTCTTAATAACGTACAATTTTTTTAGTTAAAAACCCAAATTTCGCTATTGATACGCCACTGCGTAACAACTTATATCGTGAAGACTATTTTTTTCCCCTTCATCAGTTTTATTAATATAACTCCTGAACGGTTGATGTTAGGGAAAAAATATTGTACTCATAATTTATCTAAAACCAATTTGCTATGACTTGATTTCAAAATTGACTCTGTAACTTAAATAATAACTGATTTACAGTGTTTGAAAAACAGCATTACTAAAAAAATTAAATTGCCTCGGCTATTTTTGTTGAATAACTCCTGAACCGTGATATAGAGAAAAAGTAAATAAATAAGTAGAATATGGTAAATAAATTTTCTATAACACAAGCGTAATAAAATAACTTTAAAAGTTATAGTAAGAAAGTTATGGATGATCAAAGTCAATATTTTGTGTAACCATTCGACGTTTGCTTATGAATTATATTTGCCTAGTAAGTACCTCCGAGTCGGTGTAGTATGAAAATAAAGTACCTGCTCGCCATATAGTATGAAATATATCTAAAAAGCGTCGAATGGCTACACAAAATATTGACTTTGATCATCCATAACTTTCTTACTATAACTTTTAAAGTTATTTTATTACGCTTGTGTTATAGAAAATTTATTCACCTTATATTTAAATCTCTTGAACTTTTTCTCTATATCACGGTTCGGGAGTTATTCAACAAAAATAGCCGAGGCAATTTAATTTTTTTAGTAATGCTTTTTTTCAAACACTGTAACTCAGTTATTAATTAAGTTACAGAGTTAATTTTGAAATCAAGTTATAGTAAATTAATTTTAGTTATATTTTGAGTAAAATATCTTTTCCCTAACATCAACCGTTCAGGAGTTATATTAGTAAAACTGATGAAGGTAAAAAAAATAATCTTTTCGATATAAGTTGTTAAACAGTGGCGTATCAATAGCGAAATTTGGGTTTTTAACTAAAAAAAATGTACGTTAATAAGAGAGAGCCGCAAAATTAAGTCTTCCTTACCTTTCACATATTGTAATCTATCATTTAATAAATTTCTCTATTTCACTCGTCTCTCTTTAAATACCTCTACATCCTAAACAATTTAATAAAGAGGTAAAATTTTAATGCCAGTTTATAGAGAATTAACCGGCCATTGAATTATATATACTAAAATTTGCTGTAAGTAGCTTGGATTAGAAGATATTCAACAACGATTCAATAAAAATAAGAAAATTGTCATATGTTGAGAAAAACATTACAATTTTTAATCGCTGTTTGTCAGTTATTTTTCAAAGTAGAGAGTAGTATTTATGCTCAGTAGACGAAGAATTTCATTTACTTTAATTCACAGAAGAACACAATTTGTCTAGAATGCTTCCTTTAGGAGTTATTAATGAAAAACTGAAAAAAGTTCAACTTTTTTTTTGTTTTTGGGACACCCTGTACTTAGCACAAGCGGAAAATTGGTGCAAACTTCAAGAAACCTTCTTTGCATGTTAATGAAGGGATTAAAATAGTTTCCAGCTTTCCGACAATTATCTACGCTATACCCCCTTTTTTAACGTTAAAACACCGGTCTAACAGTGATAGATGAAAGTATGGACTATAGATTGGCTGTTTTAGAATTAATATATTTGGAAATTCCTCGAATAAAAAAATAATCCGAAAGTACCGTTGAAATTTACGGGACCTAAGGATTATCTGACTTTGCAGAGAGAGGCTGAGTGGTCGTACAAAATCATCTTTTTGCTGGTAACTTCGTTTTCTGCGACAACTACGCCATCTGTCACGGAACAGTTTTTTTTACAAAAGTCTGGGCTTGCATACACAAACCCAAATACTTTCCTGCACACCTTGCACTAGGCTAAAAGCCTGTAACGCAAAGTGTGGAATACATCGCCAGCGCCGGGGTTTGAACCTGGCACCCCCCGTCTGAGAGACTGCCACCTCAACCAACTGTGCCAACCATGTACTTGATACTACTCTTTCTTAACAAAATTAATATTGTACTATTTGTCCCTTCTTCCAGGTTACAAGGTGTCTGACACAATGCGTAAGGGGATCCTGGATGTGAACATGTATGACGACCACGAACGAGAGTTCATGATGGGTCTGGTGTCCAGCTTGTTTGCCTCGGCCGCCTGGATGATGATCGCCACCTTCCTGAAGTTGCCCATCTCCGGGACGCACAGCATCGTGGGAGCCACTGTGGGGTTCAGTATTGTAGCCAGAGGGACTAGCGGCATCAAGTGGTCCATGTTGGGAACTATTGGTAAGATCTCTATAACATTTTTTTTTAATCAAAAGGATCTGGGCTTGCATACACAAAACCGAATACTTTCCTGCACACCTTGCACTAGACTAATAGCCTGTATCGCAGTTGACGCAATTGACTTCGATGCTTTTTTCTTTACTCTGTTGGAATTGTATTGTTGCCCCAGAAAATTACTTTTATTTTTAAGATTACAATAGGTCCCAAAAAAAAAGAAAATACATATTATTACAGAGCAAGCAGCTCATGCCATTTACAGTCACAAAAGAGATGGTCTCAAATATTATTTGGGAACTACAATTTTGTTTGCTGGCAACAATGACATTTCTATTGAAATTCTACAAGTGTTGCCACTAAGTGGCGTCTTCATTAATAACTTTTTTTTTGACAGATCGTATTTTCCAAGACTAACAGAACCAAGAGTTATTTACATTCACACAATGGGGAATTATGTGAATCCCCTTGGGGTGGATACAGGAGGGGACGTTCTGATGCTTACGAATAAGCAACGGCTGGATTAAATGATCACTTTATGTCCAGGGAAATTCATACATTTCACCACATCCTGCTGTCGAATGGGTAATTTTTGGAAGTAGTGGATGAACATCCCAAAAAATGGGGTGCCCCAATTTAATATTGTTAATTTTATATTAGAGACTGGTGAGAATCAAAGTGTCACAGTCGCAGGGTGTAGGTTCGATTCCCAGCCAAGGAACAATATTTTCAGAGTCAAATATACTCTGTGTTCCGGAAAAAAGATCAGATGTGTTTATCACAACGTTTTTTGAAAAATCTATACAAGATATGAAAAATATTTTACAGTCATTCCCTAGATAAAAGTTCAATGTATCTACCCTATTTTTTCGAAAGCATATACAAGGACGACAATGAGTTAAGGGCTGAATGGTGAACGTCTCTCGAGAGTAAAGTGATCACTTAAACCAACTGATGGCTGGTCATAAGCAGAGGTGGGCACCGTTAATCAAAAAGTTAACTTCGTTAATCGATAATCCGTTAACTAAAAAGTTAACTTCGTTAATCGTTAAAGCGTTACATTTTGAAAAATGTAACGGAAGTTAACGTTAATCCGTTAAAGCGTTAATCTAAAAAATCGCGGTTAAATGGCATGAAGTAGAACTATATAAGTACTACTACTATCACACTATCGCGATGTATCCCAATCAAAGTGGGTACACAAATACATACAATGTGCCTACAACAAATAAAACATACAGAATGGGTGGCGAGTCTCATTCTTCAATAAGAAGTAAAATGTCTTATAGAAATTTTACTAACACGTAGGTACATTTTTTATTACACTCGCCCATTGACGTCGCTAGCTTCAGAGTTTGAAAGGCGCTCAGCCTATTTTTTTTCTACATAATTTGAATTTCGATCTGAATTTCTTTTCCAACGCCCAACTCATATACGACACCACACATAACTCCATACAACTCTTAGATTATCTAATGACAGCGCAGCCAGTTGATGATGTCTATGCAAACAATCAAATTTAACGGACTTAATTAACGGAAGTAAAATGTAACGGAAGTTAAATAATCCGTTATCCAATTTTGGAGGTGAGAAAAGCGTTAAATCGTTAACCAAAATGTTAACTTCGTTAATTAACGATTAACGGATTAACGCTTTTCTGCCCAGCTCTGGTCATAAGTACAGAATACCCCTAGTACACTCATCAGCTTAGAGACTGCATACTTATTGTTATTTTTATATTATTTTCAGTGGCTTCCTGGTTCATCTCCCCGCTGATGAGCGGCCTGATCTCCGTGGCAATCTACTTTGTGATCCGCCGCTGCGTGCTGCACACCCTGGAGCCCCTCATCAACGGATACAAGGCCCTCCCCTTCTTCTACGGCTTCACCATCTTCATCAACGTCTTCAGCATTGTCCACGATGGACCCAAGTGTGAGAATCTTATTATTTCATTTATTAACTAGAATAATACAAAATACACATCCACAGCATTTGGTTGTCACCCAGTAGTGTAAAATCTTTGGACGAACGCTCTCTGATTCCTTTTACCCCAAACGCATCCGTCCTTGAAAATCTAGTTGACACGATTCATCCTGGTCAGTCTCGGATAGTCTTTCTACCTTTCATCTGTGCTTTCTCTCCTGTATATCTTATTAATCGATCTGTTATAATTTATTCTTTCAACATGCCTAAATGTATCTATCCTTATTCACTTTCATTCTGGTCATAACATCTGCCTTACTGATTTCTTATCTGATCTCTCAGTGTGCCAGAAATGACAACAACACTCCATTATTGTGACTAGAATGAAAGTGAACAAGTTGAGATGGTTTGGGTATGTGTAAAGAATGTCTGAGGATAGAATGACAAAAAAATGTATGTCTAAAACAAAGGATGTGAGGAAATATGATCATCCAAGAGTCACCTGGAGCGAACATATTGACCAGATACTCAAGGACGGATGCGTGTTGAGTAGGAGAAATCGCAGAATGTGAGGATAGAAGTGACTCCCTGTCCTTTTTGCTTACCCCGCAAGGAATACAAAGTGATAGGATAGATAAATTAAAAAAACATTTAACTGTTACAAAACATTGTGTAATTTGTTCCTTATTTGCAGTGTTGTACATGGACCGGATCCCTCTATGGGGTGCTCTAGTGTGTGGAGTGGGAACTGGACTCCTAGCCATGCTGTTGGCTTGGCTGCTGCTGGTGCCACACAAGAGGGGAGGCAAGGAGCAGGTGAAGGCAAGCTTCACTATGGGATCTCATGGTATACTATCCAGATATCATATACTATACTACTCAGATATACTTACTGCTAGCCACTTGCGTTCCAATGCAGGACATAGGCTCTTCTAAACTCTTCCACTGTCTTCTATCTTGGGCTATCTGCTGTCAACTACGACCCAGAAGCTGGACAATGTCATCTGTCCACCTTTTCTGTGGTCTTCCTACGTCTCTTTTGTTCTCCCAGGGCCTCCACTTCAGGATTTTTGGTGCCCATTTGACACTGTCCTATCTTGCCACATGTCCCGCCCACTACCATTTTAGCTTTGCTGTTCTTTCTGCGATGTCGGCAACTTTTGTTCGACGTCTAATTTCCTCATTTCTAATTTTATCTTGGAAGACTGACGCCCAACAACTACTCAGATATACCGCTCTGTATACAGATACAAGCTAAGTGCCTCAAATATCACTATTTAGAAATCTTTTAACAAAGTTGAAAATTTTATTTGTTTTGTATTACAGAAATCAGTCCAGCGAATTCACCCAACCACGATTCCAACTACAACACGAATAACAAGTCACCTCTGGGCTATCCTACCAACGAGTGGCACAATCCTCTCGAAACGGTCTCCGAGGGAACGGAGATGGACAACTATCAGACCATCGGAGAGGCTTCCGTACAGAACACCCTCACTCGAGTGGAGTTTATCAACGATAAGTCGCCAGCACCCAATAGTCAGAAACCTAGAGCCACTCTCGCTTCGACCGAAGAAGTCAACAGCGTACTTTCATCTAGTCTTAGTCCCCCAGCCGCTCCCATTAAACGAGATATCTTCGATACGAACAATGTCAATTCTTTAAACAACGTAGATCTCACAGTCACGAGTCTCAATTACATAGACGATACGTTAAGTTTTAACAAGAGCCTGGATTCCGCCAATAATCCCGTCAACGATATTGCAAACAGCTACGATTCCAATCACAGCGGTTATTTAAGAAACTTTGCCGACGGTATTAACGATACGATCACCAACAATTACACCGCTAGAAATGATGCACCGAGCAATTTAAAACAGTTATTCCAACCGTTGAAAAATAACAACGAAATCGTTAACGATGGTGTGCCCGAACATGAAGGACGTGTTTCTATTATGATGCCGTATACCGTCGAGGACAGGAATCAGAATCAGACGTACGGCAAAAAGGCGAATTTCTTTTGCGGTTTACAAGACGGTGGTAGACGGATGTCAACTGGTAGTAAGGCCATCACTAAGTCGATCGCAAAGTTACGTAGCGTCGATAGTGGTGTTAATTTGAAAGATATGAATCCGGCGTTGACGCCTAATTCCAGTGCGGCTCCGTTGATTATGTCGGAGAAGCGAGCCATGCGGCAAGGCAGTGTGGAGGATCCCAGTAAGCGGATTGGAGTGCACGGAGCTGAAGAGGAAAGAAGAAGTGGTGTGGCTCATCTGTTCTCGTTCTTGCAAGTGTTGACGGCTACGTTTGGAAGTTTCGCCCATGGAGGTAATGACGTAAGGTAAATATCACCACGTTCTATAAATTTTGATTACCGTTTTCTCTGTTTTCAAATTTGTTCGTCAATGAGGTGTCTATTGAAATTCAATCATATGTAGACTCTCAAACCAATTTCTAATATCTTCATTTTTCAATCCCCTCCACGTCCTTTGCAGAGTAGACAGAGAGCACATAATTCCAGACTTGATTCTGTCATGGTCATACATCTCTCAGATTTCTTTCACTCAATGAATTTTACCCTGTTTTATTACAACTGAAAGAACCTAAATGACATTAAAAATTAATAAAAAGTAACAAGACAGCTCTCCGTAGAATGAGGGGGGCACTGTTTAGTACATGGGGACTAAACTACACTCCGTACTAATTCTAAAAGTGTTCTTACACAAGCAATTTTTTGAGCAATAGTAACGTTATTTTAACGTTACTAAAATGTCCAAACTGATTGGATATTCAGCAGTTCCTGTCGCCGACATCATGACAATTCTCTTTCTTGTTTGCACGCAATATCGTTGTCTCACATTAAAATAAATATAAGTAGCCGAAACAATTTTGTATATATTGCAAAATAATGTTAATCAATAGAAGGTGAATGAGTTGCCGCAATGCTCGTAAAATTGCCCGTGTAAGAACACCTTTAGTAATAACTGAGTAATTTCACTTTTTCCGGTGCACTTTTTCTACTATCCCTTCTTGTTTGTTTGTAATTTCCCAGTAATGCTATCGGCCCTGTTGTCGGACTGTGGGTGCTGTACGCCGAGGGTTCCGCCCAGCAGAAAGCGGAGACTCCCCTACTGATTCTGCTTTATGGAGGCGTCGGAATATCAATTGGACTGTGGCTGTGGGGACGACGCGTCATCCAGACTGTCGGGGAAGACCTCACTGAGATTACGCCATCCACGTAAGTTCCAAACATGATTTTTTATTGGGTAGATTTCCCCCAAATCCCAGTTATTATTCATTTCATCCGTCTTGTCCACTGTGCGGACGTTACCTGCAAGTGGAGTTTAGATTGTATTGTTGGTAGCCCTGATTGTCGAATATTGTCATAAGATCTGTCAAAGGTCTGCAATATTCTCACATTGTATCTTTTACAAGTAACCTACAATGCCGAAAATATTACAGAGTAGTGCTAGAGAAATCATTTTAAAGAAAAGATAGTTTTGCAAGTTGGAAAAAGAAAAAAATACTCTAATAATCCCTTCAAGTCGCCACCACAAGTTAGAAAAACAATGTTGCCAGTCTATTCTAACAATTCGAAAATTGGCAAATTGTTTTAAACAACAGTTCTGAAATATAATTTGAAAGTAGCAAAAAAATTTAAGTATATCGTATTATCACATTAAGCAACACTAAACCAAGTTTGCACCAGGGGACTTCTAACAGAGAATTGTCTGTAGTATGTGTTTACATATATCCCTTGTATTGTTGTATATGCAGAGTTGGTGTATAGTATGGAGATGTATGGAGGTACAACTGCCAGCTCTATTGGTTGTGTGGTGTGTTGGATGTGTAGGTATAATGTTGTCTATAGCTTCAGTTGATGTCCTCTCAGGTGCACATTAGAGCTCATGGTGAACATAGCTGGTAGTATCTCACAGGACTACCTAGTGCTCATACATATACACACAGTATATCTCAAGAAGATCCCCCCACACGTCTCCCCTACAAGTATTGTTTTATTGTGTGTATATTTCTTTACAGGGGTTTCACAATTGAGATTGGTGCCGCCCTCACCGTCCTGGTAGCCTCCAAGGTAGGGCTTCCCATCTCCACTACCCATTGCAAGGTGGGCTCCGTGGTGTGCGTGGGGTACACCAAGGGCAAGTCCGAGGGAGTGGATTGGAAGATATTCAGGTGAGATAAAAGCAAATGAGCTATGGACCTATATGCACTGAGCAAAAATCGTTCTATTTTCGCTTCAACTTTTTCCAATTTTGTATGAGAATGTTAGCACGAAACAAGAATAACGTAAGCGACAATGTGAATTATACCTTTTTAAAAGAAACCTGGGAAGAAATTTAAAAATCTAAAACAGCCAATTTGTTAAGATTATAATTACCAGTATTTTGGCTAAATTATACTTTTATATCTGAAAAACTGAACGGAAAATCCTCAGATCCCGTAAATTTCAGGGGTACTTTAGGAATATTTTTTTATTCAAGGAATTTCCAAATCCTGTATTTTTAAAACAGCCGATCTATAGTCCATACTTTCATCCATCACTGTCTTCAGTTTCAAGACGATTCTCTCAGTATTGGCTGAGAACAATTCAGGGCGCTGAAGCCGAATGACAGCATATAGTACCTAAAGCTATGGACTAATGTTGTGTTATTTTGTTCCAGAAATATAATCTTTGCTTGGGTAGTGACAGTCCCTCTGGCTGGCCTGATCTCCGGCCTCTGTATGTACATACTGCAGAGTGTGGCTCTGTAGGAGTACTACTGGCATCTACTCCACACCACACACTAAGCTGCTCCATTATTATTATTATTATTACTGCTATGTAAATAGAAGTAAGATGAAACGACGTGTTTTCAATACAAGTAGGAAACTAAAAATGTGCCCCAGTGAAAAATAATATTTTTATTATACCTAGTTTATATATTTACCTTCATCTGTTGCTGTCTTCTGTGTATAAATTTTCTTCTTCAAAGGATAATGCTCATTTAGTTTGGAAAAAACCCAGGCCCGGCGCAAACGAAATGTAACTCAAGTGATAGGTTGAAATGATTCATTAAATACTGCATAGGGGGCATCATCGAAATCAATGGCTAAATGTGTGAAATACCTTAGTTTCCCACATCCCGACACTTTGATATTTTGCACACATATTTGCTTTAGGTGACAGTTTAATATTGTAGTACTGTTTTGTCATAAACATGTTTTAATTATTGGTAAATTTTAATAGATTAAATTGCATTTCAGATTTATATAATCAATTAAAACTACTCCTGAATGTATATATCCTCTTCAACTTTCAATGCCCCGATTGGTTGATAGTCAGCCGGTTTGATTGCCTGTTTGTTAGTCTACATTATTTAAAAATATTTTTAAAGAAAAAGTTTGCATGAGAATGTAGTTCCGGCGATACAGTGAATGTTTTAAACAGATATACGACACAATAACTGATTTGGGCCCAGCTTAGACTGCTTGTCCAAAATTGTTTATAGTAGTAATTTTATTTTTACATCAGGCAACACTAAAATTAGGATTATCAATACGGGTGTAAAGTGAATGCAGCGCCCCTAGCGGTGTGGTCCAAAAAGCTCTGATCATACAAATTTTTGTTCAATTAGGTTATGATTTATTTAATTCAAATAGATTCATGCTAATTTATGTTCCCCTTATAAAATAATGATATTATGCCTCACTTTTACGTGACATTACGAAGTAAAACCTATTTGACTGTAAAGTTGTGCGTATAGTATGGAAAACGCTGTCAAACTTGACAGTTGGACCGTAAAGTGTGCCTGACGTCACACTTTACACCCGTATTGTATCAGTAAGACAATTTACTTGTAATCTGTTATGCTTTGAACAGTTTTACAGCCATTTGGAGTGATCTCTATACATCTGGAGATTCGATGCCACCAATCTCCCGAGGTGCAATAAATCATTTTTAGCCCTCAAATTCCATAGACGGCTCATGACCAAAAGTATTATTTCTCTTTGAATTTAAATTACAGGGGTTTCCATATTTACCAGAATTCTATACAACCATCAATGTCTATAGGGGAATAAAACAATAAGTGAAGTGTAAACAATAAATTCCATGTAACTTGTATCAGCGTGCATTATGCAGGTAGTATTATACAAGTAAATAAACTGTATAATATTTTTGTTCACTCTACGTCCCTGCACATCTCTTAGTCCCAGGTACCTAGGGCATTCAATCTCCCGATGTTAGATAGTCCCGAGAGATCTCACACTTACTTGTATTGAAGACACATAATATAAAATAATGAATGATTCAGTGGCTAATTGTTGCTTGTTACTTATTGTATTATTACTTAATATAGTAATACATTATATACTTAATATATATATATATGATTGTACTATTTCATAAGTCTATGAATTACATTTTTTTGATGGCAATTGTACGAAGATATCTCAATATGTCTGTTTTTATTTTATTTCCCTCCATCTATATATTCACAATTTTCATAATAAATTTGAATCTATGACACAGATTAGTATGAAATGTTGAGGACATGGCGTATTAAAATGTTAACATATAATAAAAATGGATATATATTTGTTCCACCATAACTCTGGAACGCCTGGAGCAATTTCAACCAAACTTGGTACACGAGTGCCTTGCGGAAACGGAATCTGGAAACGAATACTGTGTGGTAGAAACATCTGAAAAAAAATCGTTTGCTGCGCTATGTACGCCCATGATTGTTAGTTTTTGTCTTTGGTCTAGAGCTCGAACCCCCCCTGACCCCCCCCTCCGTAATAAATTCCTGGATACTGCCCTGAATTAGTATGTATAGGGTGGACCATTAATCCTTGTACTATACAGTTTGTATTTTTATTATTAGGGCTATTTCCAAAGTGCAAGGATTAATGGTCCACTCTGTATAATAATATACAGATGTACCTATACATTCAGTAAGCTGTGAAATCCTTGAAGGATATTAAAATGAGACAAATACTAGCTTACAAGAAGAACATAGGTAAGAGGTATAAGACTGTCCTACTACTAACCAAACTATACATCTCTTTATTATATTAAGATAAAGGCAATGCCTTGTGTAGGTAGATTTCCTCTATTGTTTCAGCACGTCCTCAGGCCACTTGATGCCAGTCAAACTGCTCCATAACCAAGTAGGTATTATACCAGTGGTAGGGAACCTGCCAGTCTAATTTAATTACCCACTAACATGAGATACCCAGGGAGAGAATATGATATATTTTTTATGTGTATTTTTATTGAGTATGTTTAGGTTTAGTAACAAGGATATATTGGATTAGTATTTTTTTAAATAACTTTATTATTTCCTGGGCTTAACTAGAAGAAACCTGAATCACTCGTAGATGAGTGGAAAAAAACTAGAAGAAAGTCCATTCAAGTGGACAATGGTTTGTGATTTATGGCCACATTGTACTGTAGAATTGTACATTTTATTTGTTACAATTTAACGGACCAAGTTTGAACAAAATGACAGTTAGGTTGCACGCAGCCTTTTTTCTAAAAAGGTTGATGATCACTGGACTATTCATAAACATGAGTAGGTTAGGAACTGTTATACCTACAGTCGAATGTTGAGTTTAAAATTTCAAGTTTATGGAATAGAACATTTTTTATTCCACATTTTAAATTTTTTAAATGAATTCAAATTTTGTTTAGAATAGCATAACCTCACAAAGAGTAACTTGGCTACAAAGTTTTAGGGTGAAACCTCAACAGAATTGCAGCAATAGATAAGAAAATAATAAGAAAAAATGCTGAAAAGGAATAATAAACCCCAAAAAGCATAACACCCACACGGAAAAATTATTCTCAATGGAAAAACCCAAATTTTCTAGTCGACCTACGTACAGATGATTTTGGATCGTGCGTGAAGCGCGGTTATTTGAAATTCCCAATATTCAGGAAGGGAAATGCGGGGGAAGAAAATTGTTACTAAATGAATTTCCTGAAACAGCATACGAAGAAATTTATTTCTTAGGATTTTTCAATCAGAGTCGTAACAAGATACAAGTCGGTACATTGAATCCCGGGACTTTTTTGGTTAAAGTAGATATGAGTATAGGTAGGAACCTACCTAGCAGGCGCCCAGCTACCTAAGAATACGATTCCCATCGAGTTACCTTTTGGAAAAAATGACAGGTATAATAGTGTCTAATCTGACGTAATCCAATAAGAAATGTTAGCCCCGACTTCATTTCTGCAGAAATCCACCCTTCGCCACTGCTACCTAGTACTAAATACAAAAGTTTATGGTATATACAAAATGGAAATTTAAAAATGGAATTCTTATTTTTGAATGCAAAAAATGGTGTTCAAATTTTCAAAGTCAGAAGGAAACGAATAAATGAGTAATTGTAAAAACCTTTTTAAGAACCACGCTTATATTTTCCCATTTAAAAATTTAATTTACCAATTGCAACATTTATGTAAATTATCACCTTAAGCAAATGTGTATGGAAAATTTCAACGTGGTGGACATTGGAACGTCATTAAAATTCGGAGAGAAAAATGTAGACGCAGACATCACCAACAACATCAGATAAAATTAATAAGAATGTAGTAAAAGAAAACGTTGTTTCGGCCGTTCAAATATTCAGTTTATTTTACTTGACGAAGATATCACCCCACCAACAGTCAGGGCGGGCATTTTGCGTTTTTTTTTTCTTTAACGTCTCTATTTTGGCGCTCATAAAGTAATGTGTCATTTATCAACGCCCCCTTTGCCCCGCCCTTGTCACGACTCTGTCTCTCATAGTAATATAATAGTACCTACTTTACTTAAATATTTTACCACCGACCTTCATTCATAGATGTCGGTGTGTTTCACACTTTTTCAGGCTTTTTCAACTTCCCCCACCGACAAGTGGCGCCACCGTGGCGGAAAACTAAACTGTTTATGTTGCCAGAGTGTGGAAAATTTAAAACGGTTCCAAAACTGGAAAATTATTCGGTTGGTTGACGTGAAAAAATTGACAGAAGGGCTGGCTAAAAACATTCGTATATGGAGTAATTTAATGACGAATAATTGCTTTAGAAAATGTAAGATTACTCAGCTAATACTAAAAATATTATGCTAAGACTTAAAACATGGATAAATGGGAATATGTTTTAGTGACTTTAGCGGTTAGAAATTTGAGACCTGTAAATTTTCTAGATAAATAATAATGTCAAAGTTACCTCAGAAATTTTCTGAAACTTGAGATAATTTTCGTGCTGTAATTTGGTTGATAAAATGTTTAAGGTAAGACGCAGTGATTGTAATGGATATTCTTTTGATATTCGATCCCCTTTTTACACAATAAGCCATAATCGATTTTGTCGTTTACGTTATTCTTATTTTGCGCTTACATTCTTATAAAAAAAAATAAAAAGTTGAAGCGATAATGGAACAATTTTTGTTTAGTTCCTATCTCAAAGTTATGTAGCCTGGTCAGCTGTGGGTTTTTGAGGTACATTTTTGTAATACGTTGATTAATTTTGTACCAATAGATGCTTCTTTTAAAAAAAAAAACTTTCGAAAGACGTTTCTCCAGTGGCGTGGCATGGGTTTCTGCCGCCCGGGGGGAAGAATTTTTTCGAGTTATTTCGAGCGGAACAACTAAAATTTAGATATTGATATGGCACATAGCGCCGCAGAAGAATTTTTTTCGAGATTTGAATGAAACACATGTGATTTATTGGATTTTTGAAATTTCTCCCAAAAAATGCCTCTCCCTAAAAAGTGCCGTCCGGGGCGGACCGCCCCCCAACGCTACGCTAGTGTGTTTCTCATTTTTCTGTCCAATAATGTTGAAATTAGGAGAGAGTTTTTAAAAATGATGATACAAAGATTTTCGTTGAGCTTGTACTAGATGTTGCATAATTCAGGAGCATAGTAAGTCCAATTGATTTACAGTCGACTAATACCAACTAATTCGACTGATAAAGTGATTCGACTAATAGCTAATTCGACAACGATCAATTTGACTAATAATTAATTCGACTATTTTCATACATTTAAGTGGGGTTAACTGGAAGAAATCGCAGTTCTGCGATAAGTTCGCCCTAGTGAACAACGATTTATAATCTGTACTATGTCCATTTTTTGTATTTAATATTTGTATTTGTTGTTCACTTTAAGTTTAAATAAATAAATAAATAAATACATTATTTTAAAATTCAGAACAATATATTTGTAAAAATTAAAAATCGATATCGTACATTACAAATACAATTGTTCTGAATTTTAAAATAATGTAAATGTATGAAAATAGTCGAATTTGTTATTAGTCAAATTAGTATTTGTCAAATTTACTGGATACCGTCCAATTAATAAAGTATAATAAGTTTTTTTATTTTAGAATTGGACCTACATGGTATAAATAGAGATTCCATTTAGAGTTCCATGGATTGTTCCTATAGAGTATTTAAAGAAGGTAGACCTAGAAGGTAGGACCTAGAAGTTAGAACCTAGAAGGTATTAAAACCCTCTATATATATGAATTTTCGTACGAAAAAGTCCCTTATATTGTCTATGCCCCGGTTGTGTGAGGGTTGATTATATTCCCGAGGGTTGGAACATCGGTGTCCGGGTGAGGGGCGAGAGGGTGTCTGGAGGGAGGGTCGGGACGAGGTAGAGTGTTGGTAACCCCGTTGGTGTGTGAGTGATGTGTGTGAGTGCGCGTGCGCGTCTGCCGCCATGTTGGTTGGCGTAGGTTACATAACGGCCCCATCACTAGCCCCGCTGAGGAGCCGTAGCGACCCCTGGCTGGGGAGGAGCCTGGCAGCATGAGCGGTGACCATGCACCGCGCCGTGCTCTTGCTGGTGCTGGTAGCTGCGGCGGCGATGGCGCCCCCCGCACAGCCCGGCCGGCTGAGCGCGGTCAATCCTTGGTTGAGTGCCTGCGACCTATCCGATACGGACGAACCTTACGGCCAACACGAACGCGTATGCGGCGATATGCCCGCCCGAGAGCGCGCTCGCATTCTCTCCACCACGTACCTTCGGCATTGTCGGGAGCGCTCGCTCGTGTCCGCGCTAAGCGAGGGGGCGCGCAGCGATGTCATCGGAGGCGGGGTCGCGTGCCAAAGAGCCCTCCAAGATCTGAAGAATGCGGACGATATAGCGGCCAGAGCGTCGCTGGACTTAGACAGCATCTTAGCAAGATACGATTGCGGACAAACTTTCTCCGTTATACACAAATGCTCCGATTGTCAGGTGAGTCCAATTCATTTAACATCCTTAAACTCTACAGCCCTATCCTCAACACCCCTGTCACATATCTTGGTGGTCAGATCCTTGCTTAGTGCCCCTGTGCGAGACTCCTACTACCATGCTATATAATATATCTGTACATATACATCTATATATACAACTGTCTCTACATAGATTATCTCGCAAATATATGAGTCCCATTTCACAATCGATTAATTCTAAATGTTCATAATTTCCCTATTACTCCAACTGTATCATTTGCAACTCAATCTCATTTTACAAATTTCCCCCCAACTCTCTCGCAAATAAGAAAATAAAAAATTCTCTTCATAATTTACGACGACTAAAATATTCAGCTCTCTCTCTCTCCGACTAAAACATTGCCTACCATCAATTCTTTCAAGTTTTTTTCAGAATCTTTTTTATCTCATTGTCACTTAAAAATTAAACTTTCATTTTACATTAAAATACTTTCACGCATCATTCACTTTTGGACCAAATATTCATCGAATTCTAAAACTGCATGTTTTGGGTCGAACGAAATTTCACATAGAAAACGTTTTCATCATTTCCTGATGCTTTCAAAAGACATTTCAACGACTCATATCAACTAAAATACTCATCAATCATTGACATTATATATATTTAATCGTTTTTTGATCAAAATCCATTGTAATTTGTGGCAAAAACTGATATAATATTCACTTATAAGATTGGGGTTTCAGTCATAGCATTCTCGTCTCCCACTATCCACGCCTCCTTCAAAATTTAGTACCTCTCTCGCTATGTGTGAGTGAGTACATATAATTCTACTTTCTAGTGACAAATTCCTTTAATCCTATGACACTATTTCATACAATAACTTTGATTCCTTTATTAAAACATCCCAAATTATAATCTTACAAGATATTAATAACTTAAACAATGAAATTCAACATGTTTTAACATAGAAATCAGTTATAATTTAGACATTTCTTGAATGTATTCGTTCGAAACTAATACATTCAGTCAGGTCGTGTTTGTTCTTATTATCGATTTTAAGTGTTGATTTGTGTCTAAATTTGTTAGTTTTCTTAAAATCGACCCATTCGAAAACTGTTCTTCTGAATTTATGGTTTTATAGAATGGAATTCAAATTTTTGAATCGTTTCGTGTAGAATGTATTCTGTTTTTCAAAATGATTCTTTTTTTTAAGCATTCGTTCCTTGATTTGACACTGTTACGATTATACCGCCAAAATGTCTAGTTTTTTTTTTTTTTTTTGATAAAGTTGATCGTTTTTGTGTGTCGCGTTTATTGGAAAAGACATTTATTTATTTCTTCTTTAAGAGTAAGACATTTGAAAAATTTGTAAAAACGTGAGACCTTAGATCTCGACAACCGTTACTAAATATGCTTTGAAAAAAATAGAGTAGATACATTGAACCTTAATTTATTTATTTTTTATATCTTGTATAGATTTCTCAACAAAAAAAATTAATAACACCTCAGATCTATTTTACCGAAAGACAGAAACTCGTTTCCCGAAAGTCGCGGAAAATTATTTTTTTGTATTGATAATATTATGCATTATAATCTAGGGAATAACCGTAAAAGTTTTTTGATCGAAGCGAAATAGGTATATATAACCCCAAAAAACGGAAATACGTCGTTTTTACTATTTTATCATGCAATTGCTTATGCGATTTTGAACTTTAATGCCGTGGGAAATGACCATGACGTCATAGTTGGGTCAGGAGCTTTATGTGAACATTACATACAACATGTAATAGATTTAATAATTAGTAATGTTCACTAGGGCGAGCTTATCCTATACAACGATCTACCAGCTAACCCAAACATATCAATTTATAAAGAAAATTTTATCGCCACTGCAGAAAATTTTGTCTTATATATTTCAGGAACTTTACCAAATCGGGAACAATTTTAACTATGAATTGTTAGGAACCTGTGCATTTTCATAACGTTATAGAGTTTGCAAATCAAATTATTTCATCCAGCATCCATGCGAGTATTTCAAATTTAGTCAGTCCCTAGATTTAAATGCATATTATCAATACAAAAAAATCTCTGTGACTTTCGGGAAACGAGTTGCTGTCTTTCGGAAAAAAGATCAGAGATGTTTTTGACGAGTATTTTTGAGAAATAGTTAGTGTGGCGTTAAATTCTGTCCTCTCTAACTACCCCGCAAGATAAATGAGAATAATATAGCAATAGAGGAAGAGGATTTATGCCATATATATGGATGCCTACTTACAGAAGGCAGAATATATAATATATATGTGTTACAATAATCTAAAGAATGTGTGTATATTCTCTTCAAGTTCACCCCAAGCTGTCAATCTTAATGTCATATTATATCCAACTGAACTAATAATACTAAGAACCCATATACCTATATTATATGTATGTGTTATTTTATATGTATTTATACATTTCATCCCTATACGTATACATTATGTATTTACATCAAGTGTAACTACATACATATTGTTTTGTACCTTTAATTGTGTTGGATGAATCTGGCTAGTCGATTACCCAATTATTCATAAATCACTCGTTGACGGGTGGATTGCCTTTAATTTAAAAAAAGAAATATTACCCAATTATTAACAATCATAATAATGTTGGATAACTTGTAGTTTTCGCAAGAGATATACAGCGAAGAATGGACTTTCCATCAGGCTTATGACTGATTGTCAGTTGGCTTATTGTGATCATTTTCACCAATTCCTGTCATTCATCTGGCATGGAAATGTGTAAATTTTGGATAGTCCATTCCGTGCAATTTTTTAAATTGAAATATGGGTATTTTATTTCAATAAATTGTGTATGTAAAAATACTTACGGACGAAACGTAATATGCTAATTATTCGCTACCTTGTGTTGGGCATAATTCTCAATTAATATATCAGTTAAGAAATTTACTATTTATCAGAAAAAAATCCCAATTACAAAAATCATATTTATTAACATAATTTTCACTATATTCTAAATCAAAACCCATAAATTAGGATCTTAATCGAAAGCAAAAATTGTTTACTATGATTTGTGGTTTATTTTGTCAAAATCGAGTCAGTAGTTTGAGAGAGATTGGTAAAAAACCAAAATAAGAAATTTTCATACTCCTCAATTTTGAAAAGGCCATATCTCCAAAACGGTTGATTTTTGGATATGCATTCACTTAACTTTTATTTTTCATATTTTTTCATCCTCTATCACCTCTCCAAATATCTGACATACGGAACCAATCACCCTGTATAGGTTCCTAACTTTATGACCATAATACATAAATTATGAAAAACAGTCTACTAGGGCAAACAGATACCATTCTAATATTTCTAATTAAAATGATCTGTTCTAACAAAGAATTGTTTTTTCTTTCACTGTATTCTGTACATAATTTATCTCTAACTAGCTGAGATACCCGTGCTTCGCAACGGCAAACATGGATGGTGAAGTTTATCGGCAGTACGACCCGAAACGCGTTCATCCATCCGTTTGCCAAAATAATGAGTTTTAGCGGCCCTATACACTATACAGTATACACATGACCCCACACAATCCCCACACAAATCCCACACACACACACAAACACACATGACCCCACACAATCCCCACACAAATCCTTGGATCCCCTCATCATAATTCGACCTCTCAGTGTCTTGAGCGGGACAAAATGTAGCTTTAGATCTGAACTTATTTTCCACATATGACCGCACACAAGCCTCGAATCCTCTCATCATCATGCCACCTCCTAGAATAAGCCTTTTTTTTCAAAAATGGCTACGTTAAAACCTAAAGCAGATCGGTATGAAAGTTTTTGTGAATTTTGACAGCGATCCATCGTAAATTTATTTTATTTATTTATTGTAAGAGACACTGACAGATGGTTGACAAAACATTCAGAAAATAAAAATTAACATACAGGTCAACCCTCCAATTAGGAGTGCCTACAGCATACATACGTGGGCTGACTATTGAAAAAAAGTACGTACAACAAAATACTGAAAACATTTAAAATTAAAAGAAAGATATTTGCATTATACTATTTGCAGACATAGTTTTAGGTAGCTATTAATATCGCAATAGTGGGAGTTATGCGAACACTTACAAAAAAACCGACTTATTTTTATATATATAGATGTTAAAAACAGACCTAGTGCGTCCTCTCTGTGTAGTATGAGATCCCAATTAATAATGGGAATAGTGGGGTGGAGGTCACATGGCGTGTAATGGGGCCACATGGCCTATATCCTCACTTAGGCCCCACCTCCCCTACATACCTGGGGACTTAGGGGCAAACTGGGAATGAAGTTAATGGTGGAATTGTGCCAGGAAAACATTCCATACATGCAATAATATGATTACATACTTATAATTTATTTTAAACTTTAAATATTATCCTCTGGATTGTGAGCCAAAGAATCTGTTTATCGCTCTTTGTGTAATCCCTTCTCATTTTGAATTATTTTGATTTACAATTTTTTTATTCTTGTAAAGCGTTGGATTTTTTCTACAGCCGTAGTAAATACATTGAAGTAGTCCCACAACAGTATAGAAGAATTAAGGATGAACATTGTCGGGCTTACGACCGACCTTGGCTGTTCGACAACACAGCCGTCGCTCTTCATGGTGTATTGGATATGATCCCTACTAAACGAGACGAAGGTCTGGGTTCGAATCCCAGCCGGGGTGAACTGAAATGGCGAATGTTTCTCGAATCTTTCTCGCGAAAGTGATCACTTAAGCCAGCCGAGGCCGGTCGTAAGTCCAACAATGTTCATCCTTAATTCTTCTATACTGTTGTGGGAATACTTCAACCTTCTCATTTCTTGTGAGGTAGGCAGAGAGAACTGAACACTAGCGAATCCAGGGGAGGGGGTCGGGGGCGGAAGCACCTCCAAAACCAGAACTTTATACACAACTAGTTTCCGAAAAATCGCATCATTACCACATCGTTTTCTTATCATGTCATGAATTTTCTAAATAGTACCTATTCCATATTGTTTTGTAAATAAAACTAGAAAAATTGCATTTTTAATAAAAAAAATAAACCAAACTACCTTCTGCATTCTGTCTCACAAAAAAAAATCGCCTACGGCCCTATTCATTTTTTTTGTATTAGCACGTGAGGATATAAGGGAGATATCAAACTTAATATTAGTCTTTCGTTTTCTAAAAAAAAGTATAAAAACCTTAGATCTCGACAACCGTTACTAAATATGCTTTGGAAAAAATAGGTACATTGAACCTTTAGCTAGGGAATGACTGTAAAATATTATTTATATCTTGTATACATTTTTCTAAAAAAAAAAGAGAAAAACACCTCTGATCTTTTTTCTGAAAGACAGTTCGTTTCCCGAAAGTCGCAGATATTTTTTTGTATTGATAATACTATGCATTAAAATCTAGGGAATGACCGTAAAAGTTTTTTGAATGCAGCGAAATGACTCCCAATAAGTAAAACGATATATTATTTAACATTTTATCATGCGATTTTGAACCTTAACTCCGCCGAAAATGACCATGACATCATAGTTGGGTTAATTAGTTACTTACAAAATTGACCCCAATATTCAGGTCCCTAACTTTATGGTGTAAATATATTTTATTATATTATATATTATTAAATATATTAAAGTTTTAAGGTGCGTCCACCTCTGACCGATGTCCTTCAAAAAATTTCCACTCTGTCGAAGGTTTATGATTGTAATAAAACACATTCACTCACTAATACCAGACACAATATAGACACACACTGTGTTACACACACATTACACATACGTAGGCCTAATTAGCATAACACGCAAGTCCATTTTCGACAAATAGGTTTTTATGGGGAAACTAGAAGAGAGAAACTAAAATGCCAATCGGATTTTGAAAGCTCGGGTATGAGGAAAAGACAGACTGCTGAAACTGCCCCATACTTGAGGAGCGGCATAAACGTGATGACTTTAGCGAGAGGATCCAGTCACAGCATACGGCCGCGTTTGGTATTTCACTAAAGTTCTTCACGAGTATAACTCATGTCTTTTTTAGAATTTAGATTCTATCTATTCTTGGTAGGAGGCGCCATCGGAATGAAGGAATACAATCCAAGGTATCGTTTGGAAGACCTCGAAGAACAGTTCTTTAAGTATGTGGAGTCATAAAATCCTGTTTTATTAAAAAAAGTACGATTACTTATTTTATAAAATGGTTCCATAATTTTTTTAAACTTGCTTCTATTTGATTTAGACTAAGAAAAATTCTACAAAAATGGACTTGTATGGAACGTAAATTGGGCGTACTCATTACATACATATATGTACATGTATCTAGCTACAATATACATAGTGTATACATAATGTATACATACTATATACATAATGTATACCTACTACAAATGAATAGTGTAGTTCAGGACCGTTCTGTAAACATCCACAGTTCTGTTTAATTTGGAGCCAGTACACTCTATTCAGGGGTTCATAACATTTGGTATACGTTTTTGCCACAATATCTGAGTTCATTTACAGATTGTTAAGGTAGAATCGTATTTTCCAAATAAATATCTCAACAAAATTACTAAGATAGGTATATTGAACCATTTTCTAGTGCATTAATATGACAGATCTTTCATATCTTGTACAGATTCCTGAAAAAAAAATGTGTTAAAAATACCTCTGAAATTTTCTTTCAATGAAATTATCTCTCTTCTCGAAAGTCCAAATAAAAAATATTTTTCACTGCGATTCGTAAAAAACCTATTTCTGACATTATTTGATCATACATCATGCATGCGATTTTGAACGTTAAAGACATTCATTTTTACTGTTTGTGACGATCCTATAAATCCTATGGTGATGAAGAAAAATGTAAGGCGCCCTTGGGGCGATTTTATCGCTAAACAGTGCCCAAAATAATCAAATTATTATTATTAAATACGCTTGAAATGTTTTAGGGATAACTATTCGTCCCCTAAGCCAGTTCGTAAGCATCGGAACACCTATCAATGATTGTGTGTTTAGATGATGTACACATAATTGGCAATATTTCTGGAGGACATATTATCTTAAAATAATTTCTACCAGCTAGTATGACATTATTTTAAACTGGCGAACTCATGAGAAGGAACGACTACCTTCTTTATTCGCACTCATGGCTCTGGCCAAAGTGCGAGGCTCTGGCCTAAGTGCATGGCTCTGGCCTAAGAAGGTAGTCGTTCCTTCTCATGACTACGTTCGCCAGTTTAAAATAATTTCATACTAACAAGTTTTCTCTTTCCAGGCCCCTAAAAAAGGTTGTGCACTACTCGTCCAACCACCCCTTATTCCCCATATGTTTAACATTGTTGTAACTTCATCCAGGTGAATATTATAAGTCCCAGACAAAGTAGGTCCATCATTCCAGGAATTAGATGAAGTCATCTCCCACTATTACCATGAGACATTAGCTCAGAATAGTACCTCCACTCTTTTTCTACAATATTTTTTAGTGTACTGTAAAAGCTTAAATAATAAAAGATTAATCGAGACATAGTAACATTGAGTACGTTCAGCAAAGAGGTCTGTCATATAATATTCCCGTCTCAGGTTTCTGTTTCTATAGGGATGAGGAGTGCAGATAAATGGCAGATATTTTGTATCTTTCCCGCTCACGTAAATGATAGGAAAAAATCATGTTAATGAAGATTTTTCATTACTATTTTGAGCGTTTGATTCAGAATTTTAAGTATTTTGACCGAAGGTTCTTGGTCGATTCATTTGTATATAGTAATTTTAAAATGAAGCACATTTCAACAGACTTTGATTTAATTGAATAGGCGACTAGTTTACGGACACTTCCGTGTCCTTCGTTAGGCCAAACCTTAACTATTACAACGTAAACTAGTCGCATATTCAATAAATAAAAGTCTGTGGGAAGTACTAAATGCTGTGTTTCATTTTAATACCATGTTGATTAAGTACAAAATGGATGCTGTAGAGCAATGTCTGCTGAAATATTTGGTATCTAATTTGTTGCTTTTACTGCAAGGAAAAATTTACCGTACATTCCATACTAATCTATGTCGTAGAAATCTAACAATAACATTATCGGGTTGACTGTTAGATATTGGTTTTGCAATACGTTCGGCTCTTGGTACCCTACCATTTTGTCTTGTTTTTGTAACTATGCATATTTTTCTTTGGCCAGTAAAGATTTATTTATTTATTATTATAATTTTTTTTCGAAACGACCTCAACGTGAACTGTCAATATTTTCGTCTGAAGACTTTTTTTTACCATACTAGTAAATCGTATAGAATAACACATTCCTGACGGACAATGGCTTATATGTTTCACATACTTGAGCGTATGACTAATATTTCACTGATGGTTGGTCATATAAAATTGTTCAAATGGTATTTAGGTCATTTACATACGATAAAAAATATATTATCTAGAGTTTTTATGTATTTTCTATTCTACTTAATAACATTTAGTACTACAATATATATTATCACAAACTACTAACTCGATTTTTACAAAACAAACTAAAAATCATAGTCAATAAAATAATCTTTCGATGAAGGTCCTAATTTGTGGCCTTTTCCTTAGAACCTAGTAAAAATACTGTAAAAAAATATAATTATTTCACAAAAATGCAGGTTTCTTATCAGAATTTTCACTAAATTGTAGGGAAAAGGCCAAAATTTAGGACCTTTATCGAAAGCCTATTTTATTGACTATGATTTTTAGTTTGTTTTATAAAAATCGATTTAGTAGTTTGTGAGTTATTGTCAAAAAAACCCAAATGAGAAAATTTCATACTTCTCAATTTTCAAAAGGCCATAACTCCAAAACGGTTGATTTTTGGACATACATTAATAATACTTTTTTTCATATTTTTTTATCCTCTATTACTTCTCCAAACATTGGACATAAAGAACCTATGTTCCTGAATTTTATTTTTTTTTATAATGAGCTTTTTTTGAAGTAAAACAGGAATATCTTTTTTTGGAAAGGGATCTATGTCCATTTTTGTACTTTTTTAAAAACTGCACTAAATGAGGAAGTTTTTAACATAATTTGTCAGCTTAATGTCATACAATTTTTTAGAGTGTAACGGAATCGAAATTTGCTAATAAAAAATAAAAAACTCGAGAGCCCGAAAAGATGTCCTTTTTTTCAAAATTGTGACACAGTAAGTTTCATTTTAGATTATAATTGAATAGCTGGATTATTGAGCATTACGAATCAAAAATTAGAATCTTAAAATATTGAATTTTGTGACCGTGGCGATCGAAAAACTGAACAAAGGTGTCGAAATTCACGAAAAACAAAAAAGTGCCGATATCTCGAGAACGAGCGATTTTTTACTAAGGTCATATTTCGATTTTCTGGTCCGTTGTGAGTTGGTCTATTACCCCTCCACGGGATATCGTTGACTTACGGGACACCCTGTATATTCGAGCAACTTTCAAAAGTTGCCAGTCCTGAGTTTCATCCATATGCAATTTTGACGAGATTTTTTTAAAATTTAATTTTTTAATTTATTTACTTATGCACGTGGAATAGATACAGTTATAAAAACATAATATTGACAGGTACATTAGTACAAAACTATACAATACACATGAACAATAACATCCGTTCACAATTATCCATTTTATCCTCATAAATCAAAACGTAACTCGATAGGAAACGTATTCTTGGATATCTTCGCCCCTGGAAGCTATAGACAAGATGAACGTATTAATCTTGTTAGCAAATTTTCACATTGTCCTTATCTCCCCCGGCACGCTTGTGTGTTGTTATTTTAGGCCTCTCCGTCTTCCCCTAATATTATGCATCATTATTCTATTCTCAATGTTTCCATCTCATTGACTTTCCTATCCTAGGGATGCCAATCTTTCTCGATGTACTAATGATTCGATTGAAAAAAGTAACCAAAAAATCGTTTATATTCTTGCACGCAGGCTACCTGAATATCGTCTCTGATTGAGAATACCTCATGTCTGCATTGATGATTTTTTTTTAGAATTTTTTAGTTTCTACTGTAAGAGTGTAAGATATTACTTCTGCAATAAGTCCGCCTTTTGCCACACTACCATTGTCTTATTTTGTTACTCTGGTCCAATACAGATTTATTTACATTTTTATATCGAATGTTACGGTTACGTAACGTAAAAGTTAACTGGAATAAATCGCATCACTGTGACCCTAGTGAACAGTTTTTTATTTTTTGTGTTTTTAATTTAATAATTTTAATTTGGAAAACATCATAATTGAAACATTATCAAAAGTAATGTGGCTTTGAAAGTAAGAAGAACCACACTGAAAAAAATCTTGCAAAAAAGGGCGTTTTCTGTTTTTCTAAAATATTTTCGTTTTATCATTTTAGGGATTTTTGTACAAAATGTTGTTCGCAATCGATTTTTTTGTAAGCTGATATAAATGTGTGAAAAATTAAACCACATTTTGCTAAAATAGTGAATAATAACACCCCTTTTTGCAAAAAATATCACCACATTTCCCGATAAAAAAAACAACCGATTGATTCCAGTTCCTAGTAACATGTTATCACATTAACACAGTCGATGATCAGTCATGAACCTGATGGAAAGTTCATCCTTATTATTAGGCACACAGCATTCACTGATTACCCCATTGATTTACCGAGATAATGCATAGTATGTAATACTCGTTTATAATAGTTCTTTGTCTACCTCAAACTTCACGTAATACGTTTAGAATCCATTAATTTCACTATAGGAGGATTGATTCGATTATTTGTTGAGTATATGAACATTGCCCTCCCTAAGGGGGTCGTTGTTTAAGACCATCGGATTGGAAAATGTAAACAAAAAGGAGTAATTACGTATTTTCTTAAAAGCATAATCAGCTGAGAGAAGTAATTCACTCATCTATAGATAATAACATACCTACATACATTATAAGTTATTATAATACATATAATCCCATAATCATCTTTATATCACCATGGATTATGTGGCATTTTAAGGTCCTATATATCTTTCCTTTCTCTCTTCTTTCGTATTTTTGACAGAACTATAGCCGTGCAATGTACGTTGCCCTGGGTGCACCACGTGGAGGCGTCCTGTCTTTGCCCCTGTGGAGGGGTAGAGTCTGTCACCCACATCACCAGGGAGTGTCCACTCACCATCAAGTTCAATTCTCAAAAACGTAGTAAAAATCAATAATAGCACCGCAGGCGAAATTTTTTTAGAAGGTGAGTGAAAAAGGTCGTGTCTTCGGTTGGCATTAAAATTGTGTAGTTGTGTACAAAAATGCAATAAAAAGAACCACCGCAGGCGAAACTTTTGGAAAAATAGGCTTAAAATCATTGTTTTACATTTCGGGGATCCTATCTCTCAACGTTTTCCCACACATCTTCTCAGCGGTCTCATCTCGACAGCATTTATTCCTGATTCTTCCTTCTTCTTCAGCCATGTCCATGTTTAAAGCAATAACTTTTATTTATATGGCCATACTTCCGTATTGTAAATTGCAATAAAGTGAAGTTAATAGATATGACAGAATACTGTAATAGTATGAACTATCATAAACTCTACTAAATAGCATCAGATGTTTGTAATATTGTAGTGATGGGTACTTGCTCAGTTGTATATTTCTGTATATTATATTATACGGGGCCGACGTGATTTCCTGCCATCACACTGAAACAATAAGCCGGAGGTCCACCATAAAATCGCAAGTGGAAATAACACAATACATGTTGTTTCAGTGAATTATATTAGTACCTAATGTGTATTATTAAAAATATGAATATGTGTCCGATGCAGGTAAACACACAACATAGGCTCCCAAAGTTGTGGATTTATTTCATCCGAATCCGAGGTTTGCCAACAAAATTTCATGACGGAACATGGCGAAAATTGCAAAAAATGGAAAAAGTTTTCATTACCTGGCGAAATTTTGATTAGAACTCGAAAACTGTCAACTTTTTGTATGTTAACTTTCTATGCAAAATGAAATTACGTAAAATCTTCTACATTTTTTTCTAAAAATCATGCTCCAAAACTAGTCAAATTTTCGTACTGTTTTAATAAGTGGTACTCAAAAATGTATGGAGAATGTTCACCTTGCTACATTTATAATCAAATTTTAACAATCCTGTTGGTATCAGTAAACACGAAGAAAGTCTTCAGAATAATTTTTATTTAAAAATATAGTGAAACGTTTAAGCTAGGAATGCTTAAACATTTTCAGTCTAAACATTTCACCATATTTTTAAATGGAAATATTTAATCTTATCAATAGTAGTTGCAGGTTTTCACGATGATCCATAATATGTAGATTTGTTTTTCGGGTTTATTTATTTATTTTATTTTCTTAACGGAATCAAACAGCCACAACAACAAATAACATAAATTAACATATCACTTATAAACAGACCAACAAAGATTCCATATTTTACCTACAATATAACAAACACAAAAAATCAAAAAAAAAGAAAAACAAAGAAGAAAACCTGCAAGTATGCATGAACTAAAAAAATACGAATCTGAACACTAATAGATAGTTGATCGTGTGATGTGATCAGATGACCCGACGTTTTGGGCGAACCTACTGCCGCCTTGGTGTCGGATTGTGAGTCATCCCTCAGAGCTCATAATGCGTGACCAAGGCGGGAGTAGGTTCTCCGAAACGTCGGATCATCTGATCGCATCACACGATCAACCCGAAAAACAAATCTACATTATTTTAATCTAATCCTTCATACAATTTACTTTATCATAAATCGTGTTCAAACATTTTATTGTACCAGGCCTCTGTATGAATTGTCGATGGTCTCGGGGTGTCTGATTGTTTATTGTTTATTGTTTATTGTTGTATATCGTCCTTAGACCCTATGTCGGGCACTTGGACTCGTCAGTTTTACATAATTATATATATAACAATTAAGGCAATAATAACAACAAATATGCACAATATCAATGCTAAGGAGTGTAAAGGGCTCTGTTAGCATTTCGTCAGTGACATAGTGTGAGCAAGACAAAAGATTGTGAAAGCACAATAAACAATCATTGATATAGTTCAATGCTGAAGTGAATGTAAATGGTTCATTCCAGCATTTCGTCGACAGAGTAAAATGATTTATCAACGAGGTACGTTTTCACTGCTTCCCTAAATTTACTATCACTCAGAGACTTCATTTCTTCAGGCAACTTGTTGAACAGGCGCACACTGAGGCAAACAAAACTTTTTGACAGCTTTGCCAATCTGTGTTTTACGGGTCGTATTCTTCCCTTGGAGCGAGTGTTGTAGTCGTGATAGTCTGAGTTAAGAGGGGTGTTGGGCATATTCTTGCGTGCAAAGAGCAAGCATTCATAGATGTACATGCCAGGAAAAGTGAGTATACCGAGTTCTTTAAAACAATTCCTGCATGACTCCCTTGGCCCCATGCCTTTTAATGTTCTAATGGCACGTTTCTGGAGTATAAAGATTCTGCACCAATCAGCCCCTCCGCCCCAGAATAACACTCCATACGACATAATGCTCTGGAAGTAGGCAAAGTACACAGTCCTGGCTGCAGCCTCACCACAGGTTTCCTTTACCTTTTTTATGGCATAAATTGCCGAGCACAGTTTCTTGGATATTGCCTCAATGTGCGGTGTCCATTGCAGCCTTGCGTCAATTTTTACACCTAGAAATTTTATGTTGTCTACCACCTCCAGTTTTCGCTGGGAAAGGCCAGACATTACCGGATCATCCTCTAAGTTTCTCTTCAGAGAAAAGTGAACCGCACCCGTTTTCGTCACATTCAATGCGAGTCCGTTATCCCCGAACCACTCACCCACCCCATCCAGAGCTTTAAGGGTCAAGGCAAGGGCATTTTCCTTATTATATTTTTCTTTAATTACAATTGATGTGTCGTCTGCAAACATAATTACCTTTTGATCTTTGGAGACACACTCTGGCAGATCATTTACATATAATAAAAACAGTATTGGCCCTAATATGGATCCCTGAGGCACTCCACGACACACCCGTGCTTCATTGGACCGAGCACCATTGATTTCCGTTACCTGTTGTCGATTTTGGAGGTACGATTTGAAGAAACTACATGCATTACCGGTGATTCCATAATAGTTAAGCTTATTGACAAGAATGTCATGGTCGACGCAGTCGAATGCCTTGGAAAGGTCGCAGAATACTCCATAAGCATCCGACTTACCGTCCAGTGACTCAAGGATCGTTTGAACAAGAGATGCTACACCATCGGATGTGCTCTTCCCCTTCTGAAAACCGAACTGTTGGGGGTGTAATATACTATTTTCAACTAGATAGTGGGTGAGCTGCTCGGCGACAACCTTCTCAAATATTTTGCTTAATACAGGCAGTATTGAGATTGGTCTATAGTTACTGGGGTCTGCTTTGTCACCCTTCTTATATATTGGTATAACTTTTGACATTTTAAGCTTTTCAGGGAATACGCCCTGTTCCATACACTGATTGAGAATGTTGGTGATTGAAGGGGCGAGTCCGTTAATGATTAATTTCAGAAAGTGGGTGGACATATGCCATAGATCATCAGATTTTTTTGTTTTAATATTTTTACATAGTTTAATTATTTCTGACTCTGTGATATTTCTAAGTTTAAAAACAGTATTGGGTATACGAGTTGGAGTTAGATGCTTCATTGCTTTTTCTGTTGACGTCTTATGTGTAATTGAGGATGCTATATTTACAAAGAAATCATTGAAGCTGTTGGCAGTTTTCAACTTATGATGATGTACTATAATCGCATTTGTATAGAGAATTGTGTGAAAAGGAATGTGGTATCTCTAGCCTCTAGGAGCAGTCCCCACTAGTGATGCGACTCCCCCGAGTTGGGAAATTATGTAGGCGGCTGGCGGATGGATTCCCGCCCGTCCCGCCCGTCAGGGATGGGGTTAAGATGGCGTTCACTTTACGACTGCGCAGGCGCCCTGCCAACTTAACTTCAGCGGAGTGCTTTTTTTTTTGTATATATTTTTATCTTCCTCTCTTTACTTACATATTACTGCTGTTTCGTCTCATCAACTTTAGCACTACTGCTAGTTCGACTGTCATACGATATTAACAAACTATCTGTGAGATATATTGTATAGGTAACTTACGTATTTCTGCACGCAACATTGTCCATTCAATTTAATGTTTTTCGTGTTGAAAAAAGGGACACATTAACACGAAAATTATTTAAAAATCGTTATGTAATAATTTTATCAAAAGACAGTTTTGAGGGGAGATTTATTTATTATTTTTACTAATTGATTTATTTATTTTACAGGCTATATAACAGAGCATATAACATAAAAAAAAACAAAGAAATTATTAAAATTAATTAGTTAAACGTTACACATAATTCAATAATTACATTATAATTGCATTTTTTTATTGTACATGTATTATTTTGTTATTTATTACTGATCCAAATAAAAAATTTTATACTTAATTATTTATTAGTATTTAAAATTCTGCTTAACAGGCGTCAGTATTCACACAGCGAATATATGTCATCGGATCATCTCTTTTTGGGTCGTCCGACGCCTCTCTAATTTTCCCAAGTTTTTTTCAAATTTTTGGGGTCTTGTCTTGCAACGTCTCCCGACCATTGCCATTTCAGTCTTGCACAAGCACAATGATAGTGCAATTTGTCATTATATGATCTACAGTTTCTTGTACTCAAAACATGCCTGTCATTCGCATTCAAATGCTGCAACAGTATTCAATTTGCAATTTTTTTGCAAAATAATTGTTTGCTCCTGATAATTATGCAACCTCAGTAGCGATAAAAATAAATGGTCGCAGTTACGAAACACGTGGAAAATTGTTTGGGGAAAAGTACTCAGACTCAGCTAATACCAAAGATATCATCCTAAGACTTAACACATGGATAAATGTAAGATATGCTGCAAGTCACTCTAGCGGTTAGAACGATTATTGAATTTTTTTTTCCATAGAATATAATTCCAAAGTTCCTCGACTGAAACTTGAGATTATTCCCGTAGTTTGTTAGATATAATGCTGTAATTTAGTTGATAAAATGTTTAAGGTAAGACGCAGTGACTCTAGTGGATACCTTTTTGATATTCGGTCCCCTTTTTGTGCAAACCAAAAACAGATTTTGTAGCTTAATTTATTCTTATTTTGCGCTTACATTCTCATATAAATTTTGAAAATGTTGAAGGGATAATAGAATGTTTTTTGCCCGTTAATGTGGCGTCTTTTTCCGTTTACGTTTTTGCCAATGGCTTTTCTTGCTCCTGAATACTATGCAACTTCACTAGCCATATGAATTACCTAATCAAATATTAGAAAGGAGAATGTTAAAAAACCCCGGGCTCGGCGCAAACGAAATGTAACTCAAATGATGTAAAAAGTGAGTAGTTAAATACTGTATAGGGGGCATCATCGAAATCAATGGAATAGGTATTTCACACATTTAGCCATTGATTTTCACTATGCTTCCTATGCAATATTTAATTACTCATTTTTCCTCTCATTTGAGTTGCATTTCGTTTGCGCCGGGCCTGTGATTTTTCCATACTAAATGAGCATTCTCCTTTAGTGAACAAATGTTGTGATTTATATTTGAAATGTTTAAACATGTCTCTGTATTCTGTTCACCAAAAGTGTAAATAAATAAATAAACTTATGTAGGAAAAACCAGGCTACGTCGGGCACAAAAACTAGAATAAATTAACGTCTAATAACTATTGAAAGAGAGAGAGTATGAAAATTTACAATAGAAATAATTAAATTAAAACTACCACTAGCGCTCTCTCGTGTTAAAATATCGCATTCAAACGAAACTTTTACGTAACGATTCAACACAGGAGTACAAAACCTGTCCCATACAATCAGAATATCGACAATGAGAAAGAACATTACACATAAAGACTGTCCTATTTAGAAGCAACTTTATAAAAATGTTCCAAACTTTTATAGGATTTACAAAGTATTGTTGTAACAGTGAGTATTAACTTTTTTACACGTGTATGGTATATTTTGTACTATTTTCTTTTTGTTCCTGCCATTTTTAAACGCACGAATGTGTTCCATGAATAATGTGTTTCGGATTTCCATGCTAAATGGATTGGTGTTATATTTTGTTGAAAATTCGACCGTATCTGTTTTTTTTTGTTTTACACAAAATTTTATCGCAGTTAAAACGTTATCATTTACGGACCACCCACTAATGAAAGCGTTACGTTGGGACAAACATTGAAGTTATATCAGATTTAATCATTATTTTTTTTAAATGATGTCATGCTTTTGTAATCTTTGTAACTTGGGGTTGGACAAAATCTGAGTTTCGATCTGAATTTCTTTTTTCAACGCTCTTTCATACGATACCGCATATGACCCCACAAAACCCTTGGATCCTCTCGAACGCTTTACATCTATTTTGTCTCTGGAGAAGGCTGATCAATATGGTACGGCTGCGTTTTTAGTCATTACTTTTCATTCAGCGAGTTAACGATTATCGTACGAAGACAGAACGCATTTGGGTGATTGTTCCAATTGGAATTGTCAAACAGAGATAGAGATATGGGAATACAAATAAGAGTGAGTTGATAGATATACATCGAGATAGCAATATCACTGCACTCTTATTTTGTAGAAAGGGATAGACATATTGCGTGTTAATAAGAGTGAGTGAACTGCACGTGCGGACCACTCTATTATCTATGGCGAACGAATGTCACCTAACCAAATAGTTGGGTGTTATTCGCAACAACTGAGCGGGTCAACTGTGCACATAAAACACGTTGGATCGCACAACTGGTTGACTTGCACCGATGATAGAACGGAGAACAATAGAACCATAAACAAATCACTGAGTGACATTTAACAAACCCAGAACGCCCCCCAGAATCGTAATGTTATCTAGTTTACACAATGCGCGGTAAAAATGAGAATAATATTATCATAAGTAGAGAGCATCTAGTGTTATTAATATTGACAGAAAGGTGTAGGAGTCTCACTCTAAAGGAGAATCCGGGAGTCCACTGGGACTAATAGATCACGCCTGTGATCAGATATGGCAATAATATGAATAACATTAGTATTGAAATCATAGACTTTTATATTAAGTAACCTAGATGGCGTACTCAATGCTAGTAGTGAAGTAATCTGGTGCCTGCAAACTGTCAAATCTTATGGAGAATTTTGACATTTCGTAGGCGACGTTACCGAAATTTAGTTCTCATAGTTAAAAACTGTCTTTAAGTTTTATTCTTGATGTTTTCTACCGTTGGTATTTGGTGGAAGTCCATCTTTGAGGGAAAAAATGAAAAAAACTTTTTTACACTCATCATCTTTTGTGAATTTTAATCTAAATATTTGGTTTTATTCATTTTTTCCCTTGTATTAGTTTTAACGTTATTTAGGAATTAAGCGATAGTTTTAAAGGTGTTTTAGTTTTTATTATTGATATCTTGTTAATAGTGTGAGTTTTGCGACTATAAAATACCAAAAAGTGCTGAGCGTGAAATTGCGTCACTTCTTTTCTATTAAAAATACATGGAGTCAGACGTCTACATTTCGTTTCATCCGTCTTGTCACACTTTTTGTATAGAATTACTATGTAGCCAGTGGCCAAGTTATATGAAACAAGGAGTAGGTACTACTTAATATAGAAGTCTATGATTTAAATCTATCTTTTGTTGCCATAACCGAGAAGTTATGGTGAAAATAATTAGTATTATAGACTTGACAATGTTAAAACAATTAACAAATAATAGATGCCATCATCCAAATTCCGCGAAATAAAGGTTGTCTCTGCCTAGAAGTACAGGTGTAGAGGAATTTTAAACATTTCCTCTTTTCAGAATTCAAATAGATTCTTTGAGAAACTTTTTCATTACTAAACAAAACATTCAATTATGCACAAAATTATAGTACAGGCCGACAAAAATCATACGTCTTTAAATTTAAATAACGAAATAGTAGGACCGCGTAATTATTATTTAAATGAACTTTCAGTAGCTTGGGGTAGGAAAAAAATTCACTCCAGACACCTCAATGTTCTTAACTCTCAATCTCATGTTGACAAATATGCGTCAAACAGAAGGTTGGTCATGTAATTTTGTAAGAAGATTTCTAAATAGTGATATTTGAGGCACTTGGCTTGTATTATATATAGAGCAGTATGAGTCTAATCCATTGATATCCATGATATATAGATAGGTGAATGTTTCCCAGTATTAGGCTGATGAGTTTATATACCTATCAATCATGAATGATAATATGTACACTGCACTCCTGATAAGTGTAGCGGCCGCGTCTCAAAAACTGGAAGGACTTTCTACGACCTGACAACACTGAAAGTAGGTACCGCGATACATAGATAAAGTATAAACATAACCACAGATTCTATAGTGTTGGTGTTCCATTGAACAGACTACGGATCATGCGCACTAAGTACCCGCCAAATATATTTTATACCAAGTTGTCCGATATTTCTCGTCATGTATATTATACTCTGAATGTTGTTTGTATGTGTAGGATGTTATATAAATATTAGCTATGTATACATAGCTTCACTTCACGTGTTTGTCTTGATGGGGTAGCAACGTTGGGAGGCTATAGCTACAAGGAAAATGTTATACGTAACTTTGAGGTTATGTAGAGATTTTGCAATGGAGTTTTCCGTTGAATTTTGATATTTTTCTATGAGAATCATTCGGATATTTAAGAGTACGCATATTGAGATTTCAAAAATTTCGACAACTTTACTTTTGCTTAAAAGATTAAAGATTTTTAAAAGATTTTTTATATCTTGTATGGATTTCTCAAAAAAAGTTAGAAAAACACCCCTAATCTTTTTTCTGAGCAACTCGTTTCCCGAAAGTCGCAGAGATTTTTTTTTTTGAATGATTGTAAAAGTTTTAAAGTAAAAAAATAGTAAAAGCTGTCAAAGGTCCGTAATATTCTCACATTGTATATTTTACAAGTAGCCTACGATGAATCGTTAGCTACTTGTACGTTAGAAACCCTAGAGAAATCGTTTAAAGCAGTGGTTCCCAAACTTTAAATTTCGCGTACCACACACGAAATTATAAATCAGTAGCGTACCACAACTGTAACCGTTAAAAAAAACCTTCAAAATGGTAAAATAATAAAAACTGCAACAACTGTTTATGACTACATTATCATTTATTAATTATAGGAAAAAAATACAATATTCTTAGTGGGAAAAATGGTGCTGCATGTTCGAGACAAGATAGGAAATATCTGGCTTAAAAACGTTTTATCTAATTGTTTACAGTGTATGTCCTATGGCCATGGCTGCTTGCGTACCACCTTAATAATTGTCGCGTACCACTGGTGGTACGCGTACCATAGTTTGGGAATCACTGGTTTAAAGGCAAGGTGGGTTTGCGAGTTGGAAAAAGAAAAAAAACTACTCCGATGCTATCGCAAGTTTGAAAAACCATGTGTCAGTTTATTCTAACAATCCAAAATAGGCCAGTTTTTTTAAACAACAGTTCTGAAATATAATTTGAAAGTAACGAAAAAATGAAACCATATCTTATTATCACATCAAGCAACACTAAATCAAGTTTGCTCCGTGAGAGTTCTGAAAGAAAATAGACTAGTTTTCAATATTGTAATTGACACTATATTATTTCCCAGCGAATAATTCTATTAACCATTTTCTTTCATTCCATCAATTTATTATTGTGTAACGCCATTCTCAAAAGCAAAACGTTGCTTCAATATTCTCTTCACCTCTCGTGCGATTATTCCCCTTCAATTATAAAGTAGGGTAGTGCAATGTCATACATAAAATAGCAACCCTGAACGGTGATACAATTCAACTAACTCCACAACAGAACACTTAATAATAAAAGTGTCCCAGTGTGCATGTTCTATAATAACATGGTCCATGGTATGTCACAGCGAGAGCATATTTGTAAATTCTACGTACGTAAGGTTCCATGTCAAAATCTCAAGTGACAAAATCTCACATGTCAAAAGGGACACCTTACATACACTCGTTTATTTCACGGAGGATGGCGCCATTTTCAAATATGGGTACATTTTTATTTCTTACAGCATTAGGAACACACTTAAATGTTATGTTACAGTGTCTCCCGCATTATTTTTTTTACGAATCTCGAAATAAACCTAAATACATATTTGTACACTTCGTAATAAATAAGCTTGAAAAGCTTTTGTTGTGGAGTAAGTCGCCATCGGGGATTGAACCCGCGCCTACTGGATCGAGTCGAACGCTTTACCAACCTGGCTTCCGACCACCTCATTTGTACAGGTAACTTGAATAGTGCAAAGTAAGATATGTATTTATTAATTAAAATGGTACTACCTATCATTTAAATTTCTTTTTACAATCGAAACAGTGCTATGTTTACGATCGAAGTGAAATTAATGATAAAAGCTATTTATGAAGTTCGTAAACAATTGTATTGTGTATTTAGAGAGATAAGCGGTGTTATTTTGTTTTTACATTGCAATAATAATGTGTTCATTATTGCAATCTAAAAACAAAATAACGCAAATGAGGTGGTCGGAAGCCAGGTTGGTAAAGCGCTCGACTCGATCCAGTAGGCGCGGGATCAAACCCCGATGGCGACTTACTCCACAACAAAAGCCTTTCAAGCATATTTTATTACGAAGTGTATTTATATTTCTATTTATATTCGGTTTTTCTTTTTTTTGATTTTTTGTGTTTGTTATATTGTGACTGTTTGATTCCGTTAAGAAAATAAAATAAAATAATGATGTAGGTATTTAGGTTTATTTCGAGATTCGTAAAAAAAATAATGCGGGAGATACTGTAACATAACATTTAAGTGTGTTCCTAATGCTGTAAGAAATAAAAATGTAAGTACCTCGAAAATACTATCAATATCATATTTGAAAATGGCGCCATCCTCCGTGAAATAAACGAGTGTATGTAAGGTGTCCCATGTCAAAAGGGTAACCTACTATTGACAGAATCGCAACTCAACACCGGGAAATCTGATGCCGTTGTTTTTTTGTTTTGTTTTGTTTTTGTGTGTTAAAAAACAACCTAACGAACCTAAACAATATTGAAATTGGGGGCAACAGGTTTTCCGGCGATTAGTTGCGATTCTGTCAATAGTAGGTTACCCTTTTGACAGTTGAGTTTTTGTCATTTGAGTTTCTGTCTGGTTACCGTACGTAGGGTGTTTTTGACAGGGGTTTCCCAAAAATAATTCTAGCTGCTATTTGATTATTGTTTATGATTATTTGAGTAAAGTCAATCCCTGACACTGAAAACAATATCCACCATTCGTTTTTCACAATGCCATGAATTTTCAATAATTATTGTCTTTACACAGTCACAGTTATTTCATTACAAAAATTTGCCTGCGGCGCCAATCTAATCAATTTGGGGCTTTTTCAACAAAGTGGACTTTCAAACAATTCTGTTTTATCTAGAGACCTTCTTATGTTTCATAATAAAATTTTCGCCTGCGACGGTAGTTGTTTGTGTACATAAATTGCTAACCCTTCATACTATTTACTTCACCGAAAATTGTGTTTTAAGTAAATGTCACTTGAAGCAAGTCGCGATATAAATTGTGGATAGTTTCGCAAAAAGCTCTAATCGAAAACCAACAATTTCTTGACAGGTTGTACGTAGGATTTATAAATATGCGTCATTGCGGGGAATTTTGAAGGTGATAATTGCCAGTGTTAAAAATTCAACACGTCGATTATGAAGGGAGGTGCACTGGGAATTATTAACATGTTAGTGATGTTATACACAATACACATTGTAATGAAAACTTTATACATTATTTTATTATTGTCTCTGCTTCACTTTTGACAATTTAAACTCCGTGCCGACAATTCTGAAAGGATTTAAATGGTCCAGGTGGGATTTTTAAAAATCCGTGTATTTTCATCAACATTTTTGTGTTTTCATTTTATTTTTTGTAAACTTTCGCTTTCCCGTAGGTAAAATCAACTTTCTTTATGCAAAGGCAGGACTTGCCACTACACTTGCTGCGTATTATGATGTAGTGCAGCATATCATACATACATCTTCTTCCCCTTCTATCCTTGGTTAGGTCGGAGGCCCAAAGCATCTGTGTGCCTTCGACAGAGGCCCCTGTCATTTGCAGCTTCCAGGACCTCTGGCCACTCCAACCACAGTCTCTCCTCGCACAACTTTGTCACCTGCTTCTACCAGCTATTTCTGGGGCGGCCCACCGGTCTTCTGCCTGCACCCTCGGCTTCCAGAGCTCTTAACGGAAGCCGATCTCTGGCATCCGAATGACGTGTCCGAGCCATCTCAGCTGAGACCTCTCTATAAAGAGGAGTGTGGGTTCCACCACGAGAGCCTCCCGAACATACTCGTTCCTTATTCGGTCTCTCAGGGTTACTCCTGCCACTCCTCTAAGGTACCTCATCTCAGCTGCCTACATATCATAATTTATAATCCATATTTAAATTCATCAGCCTAGCAATTTTTTTGAAAAATGTCATAGTGGTTGCATACTCCTAGGAGTAAAATTACTAACGTATTTCTAAATTAAAATTTTATGTTGAAGATCACTCGCAAACGAGTGGAGAACCCTATCTCGACAACGAAAAAGCAAATTTAAAAAAAATACATTTTAACACCCATGACATGTTTGTATGTTATGTACGACATGAAACGAAATTACCTATGTTTTTAATCAAAAATCTTTACGTACGTAGGTATAATGTGAAGAATGAAATTTCAATTTTCATTTTCAAATATTTTAATAGGAATGTGTACATTACACAACGTTTATCTGGGTTGACTGTAAGATATTGGTTTTGCAACAAGTCCGCCTTTTGGCACACTATAATTTTCTTGTTTTTGTAACTATTTATATTTTCTCTGGCCAATAAAGATTTATTTATTTATTTATTATGTTTAAAATTTTATGTTCCTATTTTTCAATAATACCCATTTTATCCATAAAATTATCGTAAATTTTGAGATAAATAATAAAATATCATAAATGATCGAGTAACCTCCAAAAGCTCTAATAATTTTAAAGCTAAAGCCATATATGTTGCATTATTGTACAGTGAGGGTATGGACCAGCTTGCGGTAGGTTAGGTAAGATAAATATTGCCAGTACGTAAAGAAAATTATCATGGAAACCTACCCAGTGGTATTATTGTATCTGGCAACATTGCAGTCTAGGGAAGACCGTCGCAAAGCAGGCAACGCCGCAATATCAGGTGAATCTGGGTTTATGGGTCAAGCAGCGAAATCTGACTTGTATCATTATCTCACTCGCACCTTGCCAATATTTACGAACCGCGCAACAATTTTCATCTCTTTCACACACTCACACAATACACTGTTCGAAGGGGTGAAAAAACTAAAGGAGACACATTATCAAAAGACCATATTTCTCCGTATGGTTTGTTAAATAATATTCATTTGAATGTTATCTACCTTTCGAGTATGGCGCTTACATTTCTCCACCGTAAAGTACGTCGTGAAGAGTATTCACAGTTTAGCGAGTAAAAAAGAAGCGTAGACAGTGACTGAGTAGAAAGGAGACGGAGAAAAGCTTTTCCCTGTTTTTCACCCTTATTGTTGAACGTGTCTTTTTACTCTGGTGAATGCATCGAGAGGAAAATCCTTTGGTAAATATTCACCTATGGGGAGATTTTGAAGAATTTTGAATCATTTTCGTATCATTTCTATTACTTTAGTTTAAAAAATAAAAAACAATATTCTTGGAAAATGGGGGTCGCTATTTGCTAATCTTGACACTAATTAATCTTAATCCAAACCTACTTTTTACTTAGAAATATGTTATTTGTTTATTTGACAGTTCGCTCAAAATGACTTAATGCATATTGACATTACGAAAATTTCTAAAAACGGGATACCTTATATCTCGACAACCGTTACTAAATATGCTTTGGAAAAAATAGAGTAGATACAATTAACCTTTATCTAGGGAATAACCGTAAAAGATTTTTAATATCTTGTATAGATTTCTGAAAAAAAAATGTGGGAAAACATCTCTGATTTTTTTCCGAAAGAAAGAAACTTTTCTCCCGAAAGTCGCTGACATTTTTTTTTTGTATTGATTATATCCATTAAATCTAGGGAATAGCTGTAAAAGTTTTTTTATTGAAGCGAAATTAACCCCCAAGAATGGAAAAAAACTATTTTTATCATGCGATTGTCCACGCAATTTTGAACCTTAATGCCGTGGGAAATGACCGTGACGTCATAGTTGGGTCGGGAGCGTTAAAAATATCTGAAAAATATCACTTCACACCACTAAATAGAAAAATGTCTGTGTCTATTGGAGTGAAGAGTGCAGATATATATGAAGGTTTTTTGTCTCATTCCCACTCATGTACATCATAAAAAAAAACATGTTAGCAAAGTTTTCTTAATTTTATTATTATTTTTGAAATGTTTATTCATAAAACAATACTGGGCTATTTTGTATTGGCCTGACGAAGGACAAGGAAGTGCCGTAAACTAGTCGCCTATTTAATAAAGTCAAATCTGTGAAAGATACTAAATATAGTGTTTTTATTTTAATTTCATTAAAATGAACTTCCAGCAAGGATCTTCGATAAAATAACACTAGACATTGTATTTCCCCATTATTTTTTCGAGTTTTAATTACATTAAATGAACTTCTACCAAGAACCTTCGGTAAAAAAACATTCGACATTATATTTCCTTATTATTTTTAACGAGTAAGTTATGTTCCTTATTAGTCCACAAATGTGACTGAATCGAAGGTTGTATATTTGTGTAAAAAAAAAAGAAAAAAATCTGTAGCATTTAACAAAAAAAAGAGGTTTCAAAGTTTAATTTCCAGACAAGAGAACGATTTTCAAATTTCGAATGGGGAATGTGTTTCATTTGAAAATCGAATCCACAGATAAACCAAACCGACAGAATAACACAACATTGAAAAGTGGAAAAGCTAACAGTCTTTAATACATAATACATTAGTGGGAGGGAGAGGGATGTATCTAGACAGAGGGAGATAACTATATACCTATACTTGACATTATTGTGTACTAATGAGACGCTACCACAGAATAATCGTAGCAAAAGGGTGAAACTGTTGATACGTACGTAATAAAAATGCAATCAAATAAATACTTCCCTTTTTACTTATTCTTTAGATTTCCCCTTCATAAACGTTCCATTCTTGTTAGTCAGAATGATTGTATCTGCCATACATTTTATATGAGTTATAGGTTAGTTCTGTTTTGTAATTGGATATGTTGAAAAAATGGTAGTTGAAGTGTATGCATACTGACATTTCAACAATTTCTAAAAACGGGAGACCTTATATCTCGACAACCGTTACTAAATATGCTTTAGAACAAAATAGGGTAGATACATTGAACATCTATCTAGGGAATAACCGCAAAAGATTTTGTATATCTTGTATAGATTTCTCAAAAAAAAAATTGATAAACATCTCTGATCTTTTTTGCGAAAGACGGAAACTCGTTTCCCGAAAGTCGCGGAGTAAGATTTCTTTTTTGTACTTATAATATGCATTAAAATCTAGGGAATAACCGTAAAAGTTTTTTGATAGACGCAAAATTAACCCCAAAAAATGGTAAAAACGCTGTTTATACCATTTTTTTTTAAATGAATCTGAGTTTATCGAAATAAACCCAAATACATCTTTGCACACTTCACAGAAAGCTTAAAAGCTTGTGTTGTGAAGTGGAGTAGGTCGGGGATTGAACCCGCGCCCACTGGATTAACAGTCGAGCGCGTTACCAACCAGGCTACCGACCACTTTATCATGCGATTATTCACGCGATTTTGAACCGTAATGTCGTGGGAAATGACTGTGACGTAATTCTTGGTGCCAAGCCCTTGAGTATACCTAACATAATACAAGTACATACTTGACTGAAACACTTTTTCTTTATATTATATTTTGTTAAGAGGAATATTGTATGGAAGATGGAGAGGCTAGTTTTTATATATTACCTACTTTTTATTATACTACCACTTCTATACCACAACGGGGTAACCAATAATGGGGTAACCAGTGAATGCTGTGTGTAGGGTTGCCAACCGTACTATAATATATAGTGTCACCGCCACCTTGACATTTCTCTCTTAAGGAAGGAAGGGCAGCCGTCCAAGAACTACATGGCTCTACCATGTAGACCAGATTTTTAAGGACAGACGTGTTCTGAGTAAAAGGAATCGTAGAGTGTGTATGACAAATTGTATGAATGTGACGGAAGGGCGAAGTGTGTGTAAGGATAGGGAAGTGTGGCAATCTGTTCTCTCTGCCTACCCCGCAAGGAATATAACATGATGCACCTTGACATTTCTCTCCTTCTCTAGCCATGGTGTAGGATTAATACATAAAACATTATAGGCGAGGTTGCCATCACCGTCACTAAGGAAATGTATGGAATAACAGTCCCTTAACAACGAGTATGATGGACTACGTATTATATTCTGTTAGGAGATTTGACAGAAGTGGTGGTCCTGTTTGATCATTATGCTATGTTGCCAACTGTTACAGTACAGAAGGCGGTGGTAGCATTGTACTCAGTGGCGTATATGGGTTTTCATTTCGTGGTGGGGGGGGGGTGATATAGTATTTGACTTTGGGGAGGGAGAAGGGATGAAAACTAAACCTGACCATTCAATCTGAATAATAGCACCGCAGGCGAAATTTTTCGTGAAGGTGAGTGAAAAAGGTCGTGTTTTGGTGTTAAAAAAGTTAATAATGGTTATCATTATAATTGTTGTGTACAAAAAATAAAGAATTGCGCCGCATCAATTTTTTTTTAAATGGGTGAAGTGATGAACATACTTCTAAATGTTTTAAAATAAAGTTTTTCATATACTTATTTTACTTTTCTCGTTTGGGGGTCGTATGAATGTTTTACGAATACCAAATTCTTGGAGGACACCCGAAAGAATAACAAAAAAGGGTGGAGGCCTATTCCAACACTAGTCTTACCTATATTTTTTATTCATAACTATTTATTGATTAGTAATATAACTATGTATTAAGATCTGCATTTGCCATCCTATATAAATATGTCTGTCCCGTATTTTATTAAGAATTTATCATTTTTAGGTCAAGTGATCTTTTTGAAATGGAGCACTGCTCAATACAGGATAAACTGTGTATATGTACAACTATAAATATAATATGATATACAAATACTTCAATATAGAGCGGGCCGCTATCATATGATATAGCGGGCCACATTCAATTAATAAAAAAACGGACAAACCGGTTGTCTTTTGAGAATAAGACTCTCCACACATGTCCAGAAGTTCAGTTATCTGAATCGACCGTTTGCAAAAAAGCTCCGACCTAAACCATTCTCTGAATTCAGTGTTATCCTTATTTTGAATTCAGAAAGAGGTTTTGGTCGGAGCTCATTTTGCAAACGGTCGATTCAGTCAACTGAACTTCCGGACGTTTGTGATAGCTCTAAAGGTTCGTTAACACGAGCAACTAAATTGCTCTACTCCGGGCAATTTTAGTCGAAAACGCGAATTGCTAAACACCTATTAGTTGCCGCAATTATTGCTCGAAAAATTGCTCGTGTAAGAACACCTTAACGCATCTAATTAGTATATTGCACAACACAAACCTTACCCATAGCAATTCAGCAATTGCCCGGCGTCCGCCGCAAACAAATTTTTAAATACAACATTTGGGATTTAATAATTAGTACAATAATTTTTGAAAAATCATGATGTTTGATGTATCATAAAATCATGATGAAAAAATGGTCCGGTAATAATGTGATTTTTGTGTTTTTGTACTTAAGAGTGTGCATACCGACGTTACAAAAATTTCTAAAAACGGGAGACCTTCTATCTCGACAACCGTTACTAAATATGCTTTGGAACAAAATAAGGTAGATGCATTGAACCTTTATCTAGGGAATAACCGTAATAGATTTTTAATATCTTGTATAGATTTCGCAAAAAAAATATTTAAAAACACCTCTGACCTTTTTTCCGAAAGACAGAAACTCGTTTCCCGAAAGTCGCGGAGTAAATTTTTTTTCTTATGCTGATAATATGCATTAAAATCTAGGGAATAACCGTAAAAGTTTTTTGATAGACGCAAAATTAACCCGAAAAATGGAAAAAAACGCTTTTTTTTACCATTTTATCATGCGATTGTCAAGCAATTTTGAACCTTAATGCCGTGGGAAAAGACTGTGACGTCATTCCTGGTGCCATGACCTTAAATTTAATGTATTTAAAATACCTATTCATTTCCCTAAGGTAAATTGCCCCTACCCCCACAATACCTACATTAATTTATTCTGTGACGTTCTCAGCGGGCCGAAAATATAATTACCTCACTAAACAAGCAAAAGCAGGCCCGCTGATTTATTTTTTTATCATACCGGACATTGTGGGTTTGGAACTTAAAAGGTATTTGTTTGAAGTGTATCTTGTGGATTCGTGTCTTTTGGCCCTTACTCGATAACAAATATTGTATCGCCGCTCTACTGGGAGGTATACCTAACTATACTCGCCAAGAAAAATCCTTTACAATATTTTATTTGCTAATTTTTTTTTCAAAAGGATCTGGGCTCGCATACACAAACACAAATACTTTCTTGCACACCTTGCACTAGGCTAAAAGCCTGTGTCGCAAATTGTGGAATACATCGCCAGCGCCAGGGTTTGAACCAGGCACCTCCTGCTTGAGAGACCCCCGCCTTACTAATTACTTTTTCCCAGCAAGTGAGCTCTTCATGAATAGAGGGGAGAGTTTGTAAATTTGTGTGATTTTTATTACCAATACTTCTGTCATCTTAAAGTCCTATATGCTGTCATTCGGCTTCAGCGCCCTGAATTGTTCTCAGCCAATACTGAGAGAATCGTCTTGAAACTGAATACAGTGATAGATGAAAGTATGGACTACAGATTGATTGTTTTAGAATTACAATATTTGGAAATTCATAGAATAAAATAATATTCCGTAAGTACCCCTGAAATTTTCGGGATCTGAGGATTTCCCGTTCAGTTTTTCAGATATAAAAGTATAATTTAGCCAAAATACTGGTAATTATAATCTTAACAAATTGGCTGTTTTAGATTTTTAAATTTCTTCCCACGTTTCTTTTAAAAATATGCGATATATAAATACTGGTATTTCAGGCAAAATGCTTGTATTTTAGGCCCCGCGCATCTGAGCCTAATCCTTTGATATCCTGTGATATCTTAATAGGTAAATTTTTCTTAGTGTTAGGCTGATGAGTTTATATATCAATCATGAATGATAATATGTAGATTGTAGACTCTTCTGGCTGATTGAGAAGTGTGTTGGCAAGTCTTGCCTCCTCGAAAAAAATGTCCTTTTACTGTTTTAGCTCGAACGTTCTTTCTTTTGCACGTCTCAACCCACGCAGTGGGCACAGTCAGTGGCGTATATAGAGGGGGAGGGGGCCCGAAATGTAACACAATTATTTAACAACGTCATTTTAAAACATGAAACTTACTCAGTTCATCCCTTCAACCAATACTCAAAAAAAAATCGCCTGCAACGCTATTCTTTTTTGTATTCTCTCTACGCAATACAACCAACCTAAAACACGATCTTTTTCACTCACCTTCACGAAAAAATTTCGCCTGCGGCGCTATTATCAATTTTTACTGTGAATGCGTCAATGTTAAAAATTTCGTTGCCTCGACAACCAGCTTAGAAGCAGGATTCGCCCGTGGTTCTTCCCGTTTCTATCGCAGCCGTTGACAGGAGTTTTTTTTCGGTTTAAGAATGGTCAGGCTTAGTTTCCTCCCCCTCCCCCCCAAAGTCAAATACTAAATCGCCCCTTCTCCGAAATGAAAGCCTTTATACGCCACTGGGCACAGTCTATAGACTTGTTGTATATAGACAGACACAGAGTGTATGTATACTCACCCTCGTAGAGTCGATCATTCATTCAACATCAGATAAAGTTGCCACTAGGCACTATGTACGCAGTTTGTAAATGTAATGATGAAAAATGACTTATGTAATTATATAAGAGGTCTATACAGTAATATGTACGTTATTATAGTAGATACTAGCTGTAACCCGTCAAAATGATGCGATATCTTTCACCTATAATTATTATTGAACGTTCATTCTTATCTGTATACAAGCCATGTGGTTCTTGGACGCCCTTGAAAAGTTCTATTAGATGAATAATTTTCGACTCCACTTAAAGGCGCCGCGATCGAATAATGCTTTAAATTACATATTCGCACAACTTAATACAATAACACTAGTCAAATAGTATTCTTGAATTTTTTTTTGATTTACAAATTTTTATTCTTGTAAAACGTTGGATATTTTCTACAGCCGTAGTATCTACATTGAAGTATCAGTTCATCCCAGCTGGGATGAACTGAAATGGCGAATGTTTCTCGAGTGTAAAGTGATCACTTAAGCCAGCCGAGGTCGGTCGTGGGCCCGACGATGTTCATCCTTAATTCTTCTATACTGTTGTGGGAATACTTCAAAGTATTAAATTCATCAGTCATTTATACTTGTCTTCTTCTTCTCAGGTTTCAATCCAATGGATTTGTTTGCAGCAAAGAACACCTCGCTTTCCACTCCCCCCGGTCCTCCGCACAACGCTTCAGCTCCAAGTATGAGGAGCAGCTCATATCCTGGAGAACCTGCTCCATATATTCCTGTCGGGGTCGCCCTCTGTGAGTTGTCCCCTCGGTCATTCCCTCCATTACGGTGTGGAGGAGGTTTTCGTGTCGTATTGTGTGGCCTATCCACTTGGCCCGTCTCTCTGAGATTGTTTTGAGAAGGTGCCTTCCTTCTTCGATTCTGTTGAGAACTTCGTCATTCGTGATGTGGTCCCTCCAGGATATTCCTAGGATTCTTCTGTATGACCACATCTCGAAGGCATTATTAATTGTGAAAGTTGCCATGGCCCTGCTTTACAAAAGTACCCGATTTCTAACAGAATTATGGTAGAAATACGTGTAGCCCTACATTTTCCAGATATGATGTAGGAATTGTGAGATTCGCATTGGGAGGCTTGCCAAATAGAGTATCGGGAAATGTTATTATAATGCTGTACTGTGTACTGTGTAGTGTGATGGCTAATATTATATGGAGAACACTACCTAATTGCATAATCACTATTATAATACACAAGCCCTCCCCATTGCTAGAAATCGTGGATTGTCGACTACCTACAGGTGAAGCCATGATGATCACCTGGATTGGGATTTTGTATCTTAGGTGGCGTGTGTTTTATTTGACATCTCACCTCACGTCACGCCTGAAATCGGTATTTTCTTTGATTATTGAAGGCTTAATCAAATATATTTTTGGTATTTTCTATCGTATATTTGACACCATAAGTCACACTCATACAAATCGTACAAATTCAAAACATAGACAAATACACAAGGACTTGGCGTGAGGTGCCAATTTTAGACTGTTACAAAATACGAAAACCATATAAGAAGCGATTCTGTGTCGTATTAAAGACGAATATGGAGCGTCTAAAGATACAAAATACCGCCCTGCAGTCATGTTTACAATAAATTACTACTGTGTAAAGCAGGGGTGTCAAACTCAATTTTGCAGAGGGCCGGATATTCAATTTAGAATCTATAGGCGGGCCAGATATAGGATTTCATTTCGGGGGGGGGGGGGGGGCGATCAAATATTTGACTTTGGGGGGGGGTAGAGGCAAACTAAGATTTTGAGATAGACGTACAGCATAAAAATTGTAATAGCGCCGCAGGCAAAAATTTTTCGTGAATGTTAGTGAACAAGGTCGTGTTTTGAGTTAGTATTAATATTATGTACAGAAAATACAAAGGACAATAGCGCCGCAGGCGAAATTTTTTAGAATGGGTGAAATGATGAACTTGAGTAACTTTCATGTTTTAAAATAACGTTTTTTAAAGAATTGTTCAACATTTCGGGGGAAGGGCCGGGCCCCCTCGACCCCCCCTATATACGCCACTGTACTGAATTATTACATTTTATTTATGTGCGTCGCCAGCCTCTTAACTATATGGGGCAACAAAAATTAAAAAAAATGATATAGCATAAAAAATGTGAGAATAGCGCCGCAGGCGAAATTTTTTTATGAAACTGATGGATTTTCGTACTAATTTTAGAAAATTATGATGAGAAAAGATGTTCATTTGTAGAGGAATCGAGTGATGTCTAAAAACATGATTCTTCTTTCTGTGATACGCGATCGCGGGCCGGATTGATACTGCCCGGGGGCCGGATGCGGCCCGCGGGCCGTATCTTTGACATGGCTGGTGTAAAGTCTACCACTAACCGCGACTTTCATCGCTTTGTCATTGGCCACAATCAGGTCCCCAGGTGTACAGCCCTCCTCCATCAGTGGACACATCAGTAGGTGGTTGTCATCCTGGGTCGCAAGTGATGTCTTGCGGAGAGGTACCCCCATGCATTCAATTTGCTTAACATTTTTCTTGCAATGGAACTTGCTCCTAATTATTATGCAACCTCCATAGCCATAAATCAAAATAAATAAATCTTATTTATCGAATATACAAATTTCAAAAATAAATTAAATAAGAATTTCAGTATTTGTGTGTCGTTTGGATATTTAAATACCTAAATAAGCGGGCAGCAGATTTGGCTTCCGCCCCGGGCGGCAAAAACTCATACTATGTCACTAAATAAGCTATGGTAAGTGAGATAAAGTTTTGACTAAGTATGCAACATATTATTTGGGCATAATATTATGCTGGCAGATACTTCAGCACTCCGATAAGTCAGCCCTAGTGAACAAATGTATAATTGTTCCCCAAGAATTGTTACATAAGTGTTTTATAGAGCTACAGTGCCAGATTTTTTTGTAGACGGCCAATTTTTGTGAAGGTGTTAAAAGCTTAAATAAAACATTTTAAACAGGCAATACTCAGAGTTATACATAGTGCTCTATTAATGCATGATAAGTCCGGCCGCGAAAGGCTCTGCACTTCTTTGATAAATGTACTCTCCTTTATTCTCATATTTTTTAGCAGATGGTGCGAATCGCATTGAGGGCTCCTAGTAGCGTTATACTATGTAGGGTTGCGATAAAAAACAATAGCTATTACTTTTATTAATGTGATTTTTTAAAAAGCAGTTACAATCAGGAAGCATATTGGTAATTTACTCAAAATAATGTCAAATAAAATAACTGGTGGGCAAGAAAAACAACCGTTAAGAAAAATGAAAAAATCTGCTGTTTTTTATACCGTGGAGAATTTTATACTACAGTTTAACTTTCTACATATGTGCACCTTTTGCTTCCTATTTGTTTTGTTGAACATAATACCACTCCAACTTGTAAGATGGCTGAGATCACTCGCAGACGAGTGGATAGCCGTAAAGTATAATAGAATAGATGGAATAGAAATCTACTACTTATTAAAAAAAAAATTGTAATGGTGTTTTTTGTTATCAGTGACTGTGAGATGGGTGTAGTGACTAGAATGAAAGTGAATAACCTAAGATGTACAGGACATGTTGAGAGAATGAATGATGACAGGATATGACTAAAAAGATATAATATGGGCGAGAGAAGAGGCGTGAGGAAGCGTAGCGTCTTCCAAGACTGTCGACCAAATGTGACGGAAGCAAAGATGTGCAAAGATTTTGTGTGAATTGAGTGTAAGAATGTGGTGCATGTTCCTATTGTAAAACTACACATTGTAAGATATTATCATGGCAACAAAAGCAGCCATAACCCATATAAATATTTCATATAACAAGTCACTTGGTTTCAGTGCAATACACCAATCTGCAATATATGAGAGGCAACAACACCTATTTAGATAAAATGTTTATTCAATTTACTCTGAATCAGTCTGAGATCAGATTGCTGTTTTTGATACTATCTTCTTCTTCTTCTGCGTCAATGTCCTCACTGCTGAGGGTCGTGACCATCCTCTGTCCTTGTCCGTATTGCGTTCTGGATAGTTGTCCTCCACCTCTCCCGACACACCGCCATACGCATTGCTCCAACCACTGATGTACCTGTGGCAGCCTTGATTTGGTCAGTCCATCTAGTGGGGGATCTTCCTCTATCTCTTCTGCCTTCTACTCCTCCCACGACCATCAGTTTCTCAAGGCTATATTGTCATCTCTTCTGGCAATGTGTCCGAAAAACTAAAGGACTCGCTTTAGACCTGATGGAGGACAGTCTGTCGTCTACTTTTAGCTCCTTTAGAATGGAGATTGAAATGTACTGGCATTCCCTTGGAATCCAGTCTGTAGGGAGCTTCTACGGTTCGTTCCAAGTGTGGGCAGTGGTGGAAATAAATAACACAATTTCACACAATAACTTATATTGAACGACAATAATTATAATGTATGTAGGCCTATGCTATGTCTGCCTTCAGCTGAGTCTAAAACCAGAATGAGGGCCCTGTTCTCTAGAATAACCTTCTATCTCTACAACAATTATTAAAACCTAAATTCCTACATTCAAGCTTGCCATATGTGTTCCAATGTTATAAACATTTCACCAACCTACCAACCTAATTATGCCCTCATTAATCAATCACCAAATAGCGAAGTTCCAAACCCCCCAAGATTGATTTATCCAGATGTCAGTACATCACAGAGATATTGGTCCTTCTCGCTGTTCAGGAGATTCTCAGCATTCGTCGCCAGCACTACATCTCGAAGGCATTGATCCTTTGCCTTGACACGTACGAGTATTTTGTCCCTGATAAATTTTCCTTTGTAATATATTTCATTTCATTTTTCATTTTCATTTATTTATTATCCAAAGCAATTTTACAAAATAAAAACATAAACAAAAAGTACTGGATTATATTGCCCCACTAGGCGATAGCCTGTTCCGGGGCAATACTGACCACAATATAATAGCTCAAGGTTACATGTATGTACAAAAAATAAATAAAATAGTGACAAAATACTGAATGATAAGCAAACAAAGGTTATTTTACTAGGACACAGGTGTACACTGTACAACCGTGAGAGATCATCAAGTTGACCATGTGGGGACCAAGGGAGACAAATAAACAATGTGTGGTAAAAAAGAAAAACAATGTACGGAAAATGTGTGCGTAGGTACTTAGTTTTTGTAAATATTTTACTACCCTAAAGATCTTTTCCCACCACTAAAGCTATTATCAAAAAATCGCAGTAATATTTTAAGTAATAAAACCGGTAACAGTTATTTTAAATCTCACCCATTCCATTACATACGCTAATTGCCATGCAAATTCATATTTTAATATTCTGTTATTCCAAATTCGAATGGAGCAGACATTGTTAAAATCTGGAACAGAGCCTTTCAAACTATGGACGCATTCGGCCTGCAAGGCCTTTCTGCGTGCCAGGGTGAACTTATTTATTAAATGTGTATTTCATTTTATGTAACAGTCATTACGAGTATAACAAATATTGCAGTGATCAACATGCTACAACAATACAATCAACATCAAGGGCGTATGAAGAAAGGGGCGCCCCTCCCCCTCCCGAAATGTAAAACAATTTTTTTTTACAAACTGAATTAAGGTTCTACGAAACTTTCGAGCCTACGAAATTTTATAAACCCAAATACACATCACAGTAAGCTTGAAAAGCTTGTGTCGTGAAGTGGAGTACGTCGGCATCGGGGATTGAACCCGCGCCCTTCGGATTAAGAGGCGGGCGCGTTACCAACCAGTCAACCACCTCGATGATTTGCCATTTACTTAAGAATGATTCCAGGTTCATTACTTCACCCGGTTTCTAAAAAAAACGTTTGAGCTACGGACAACACAATTATTTTAGTTCAAAAGCATTGGCTTGCAAGTTGCAATTACTTCTGGCCCGCTGCTCAATGTGTAAAATAGCATTCGGCCCGCAATTAATAAAAAAAAAGCGAAGTAATTTAATCTCAGACTGATATAAACCTGATCGCATGCCAATATTTTCAACAATGGACCACAGAGAATCAGAATAATTAGAGGAAAGATGTTATGAATGACGTTATACAGGGTGTTTTATAAATGGAGACAGATAGATATCTTAAAAGTGATAGTAGCCAGGTTATTTGAAATCTTTTAAGCCAGACTTAGCTTAGTTCTCTCGAATTAAATCTTAAGTCTCACGGTTTTCCAGATATTTAATGGGCCTGCCACACGCTCGCGAGTCACCACGACCTTTAGCGCCGCAGGCAACTTTTTTAAAGAAACTGTTGGATTTTCATACTAATTATTTAGAAATTTTATGATGATTTGATAAAATTTGTGGTAGTAATGTGATTTATCATTTAGTATGAAAAAATATATATTTATTCCAATCCCGCCGCCCCATTTCCTGTCGCAATTCAGCTGCCCCCCCTGGCGACGCCCATGTCTCCTATCTTAGTAAAACTAGGATAGAATAACTTAAAGAGATCACTACTAATTTAATATCATCCTGTAATTACAATTCCGCAGCAGATGCGGGCCTGTTACTGCGGCACATTATTACTTCTGAAGAGCGCACTTTATGGGTTAAATTCATCTGACTCTTCTCAGTCATTTCAGTAATCAATGGGTTCATTTAAAATACCGCATTCCTACCTAATAGTTGCATAGAAAAGTAGTATTTTAGAGTCTACTAAACAGGCGTCAATATTGTCATAATAGTCTGCATTTTTCAGTGGGGCCCTGAAGGTAAAAACACTACATACTTAATTACCTAATTCGAGTACACGATTGACGCAGTTGGTTGAAATTGAAGGAAAATCCCGCGGGCTTAAGGCCCTCCACATCCCCGGGTAGCTCAGGCGCGTTAATAGCGACCTCTTTACCCGGACTTCTAGCAAAATATTATTAAGAGGTGGGTCCAGGGTTAGCCTTAAGGGAGCCCCCCGGCAAACCCCACCCCTGAATTACGTTTCTTCAATATCCTTGTCCAAGGAGATTATAAAAATTCACCATTACTTTGTTGGTTTACTTGGTTTCACCATTACTATAGTTGGTTGAAATGCGGGTTCCCCAAGCTTGATGTGCCAGATTCGAAACCAGGCGCGGACTATCTATGACACACTTCACGACACAAGCTTTTAGCATGCTGTGAAGTGTGAAGGAAAGTGCATATATGGGCTCGACAAATAGAAGGCCGGATCCTATTTATTGTTTTTTTTACAATCTATATCGATGCCAAGATTCTTCTTCTCTAGTTTCAATCCTGCGGGTTGGTTTTCATCAAATTCCTACATCTTGTTCTCCACTCCTCTCTGTCTCCCGCAGCTCTTTTCAGCTCGACATATGTGGTTCAGTTCAAGTCCTCGTACACCTGGTCCAGGAAGCGCCCCCTGCAGTTTGTCCCCTCAACCGTTCCCTCTATTATGTCATGTAAGAGACCCTCGTGGCGCATGATGTGGTCAACCCAGCGGGCACGTCTCTCGTAGATGGTTTTAAGTAGGTGCCTACCTTCTTCGACTCTGCTGAGCATCTCGGCATTCGTGATGTGGTCCCTCCAGGATATACTCAGAATTCTTCTGTAACACCACATCTCAAAAGCCTCCAGTCTCTTCTTGTCTTTTTCGGTGAGGCACCATGTCTACCCTAACTATACTCAAAACACGAGACGTTCTTGTATTTAAATATTAATAATGAAATAAAAAGAAATCTCTCGATTTTATGAAATTTTTATCAACTGCCAAGACACTATAACTCTCTCAGACCTGATGCTCAGCAGTAAGTAATATTTTTTTATTATCTTGTGTAAATTGAGTGAAGAATGTGGTGCATGTTCCTATTGCAAAACTACACATTGTAAGATATTAACATGGCAACAAAATCAGCCATAACCCATATAAATATTTCATATAACAAGTCACTTGGTTTCAGTGCAATACACCAATCTGCAATATATGAGAGGCAACAACAGCTAATTATACAAAAAAACAAACCGCGAGTTTCGGTAAACGAGTTTCAGTCTTTCGGAAAAGAGAGATGAGAGATGTTTTTCACATTTTTTTTTTGAGAAATCTATGCAAGATACAAAAAAACTTTTACGGTTATTCCCTAGAAAAAGTTTCAATGTATCTACTTTATTTTTTCCAATGCATATTTATAGTAACGGTTGTCGAGATCTAAGGTCTCCTGTTTTTAGAAATAGCTGAAATGTAAATATGCATACTCTTAAACACTGGTATATTACTAAAATAATCGATAACACGCTAATAATAATATGGATCGCCTTCTGACCATTATTTCTGATTAAATCTGTCGATAAAAACATGTAAGCATTTGGTGTCGGGTATGAAAGAGTGAATATGAGATGTTCCTTTAAATGTTTTAGCGTCCCGTTGCTGAGATAAAATGTTTAACAAGTCGCTAAAATATTTATGAGGGAAATATCCCCTGCTAAATATTATTATTTCCATATTGGACTGTGCTTGCCACTCAATACTCATACTAATTCTACTAGCTCGGTCAAAATGCAGCCCTAAGTTGGCAAAATTAATAACAGATTGGACTCTATGCAGTATGATACCTTAGGTTGGGGTGTTTCAGAATATCTGGTCTCCCCCCTCCTCCCCCTGACCCCCTGACGCGTCCGTCACCCCCCTGCCCCCCCGAATAGGTCCCCCTATGTGGTTTTCCTCAATTTATCGAAAAACAGTAAGAGATGGAAGAAAACTGATAACGACGAAAATAGCCCTTAATAAATTCTCTACAAAATGGGTTTGACATATACATAGAAGGATTCGTCAAGATCTTTATAGAAGAAGTGTATTCAACTTCGAAAGGATTATATCTTAAAATAATAAAAAGACCCAATCGTACTCCAATACATTTTTCATCTTTCACATACTTGTGAAAAACAGGCGTAACCTAAATTTTAATATCATAGCATTTCAATACAAATTGTATGAAAAGTTCCATTTTAAATACTTTTGTCCCTGTAATTTTTTGTAATAACTCAAAAACTATTAGTTTTGCAAAAATAAAAATTGGTTCATTTTATAGCTAAAACTATAGCAATTATTTCATTCTTTGGCCATTTTCTTGTAGCACTTATGAATTTTCAACAATATGAGTATGTATAATATTTTTTTGTTCTTAACAAAAAAATACGTGACTTTCATCGGCTATTGCGGGTATATTACTAGTCCTATCAAAAAATATGTCAAACCCATTTTGTAGAGAATTTATTAAGGGCTATTTTCGTCGTTGACAGTTTTCTTCCATCTCTTACTGTTTTTCGATAAATTGAGGAAAACCACATAGGGGGACCTATTCGGGGGGGCAAGGGGGTGACGCGTCAGGGGGAGGAGGGGGGAGACCTGATATTCTGAAACACCCCAACCTAAGGTATCATACTGCATAGAGTCCAATCTGTTATTAATTTTGCCGACTTCCCCATACATCGATTCCTAGGATGACTGAGCTATACATAAATATTTTACACTAATTATAGTGTGTATAAAAACCTTTATTATTTTGTAATCTTAAAAAAAATTGTAAAATTTAAAAAAAAAATGTAAAAGACTAGGGTAGAATCTTGGCTTCGATTTAGTTTATAAAAAAAAAAAACAATTAATTCAAATAAAATCGGGCTTTCATTCACAAATCTGCATACTTTTACTTTACAGTTAACTAAAAGCTTGCGTCGTAAAGTGCAGCACACATTGTCATTAACAAGATTTTTTAATCCAGCAGTCAGCAACCCTCGAATAGACGTCCACACTCCAGCCAACTGTGCCAACAACGTCCTCCACTTCAATCCAATACATACAATTATTTTTATATTTTGGTTCTATTCCAATTATTTCAAAGTAAAATAAATTAAAAAAAACACTTAATATGCCAAATTTGTAGTACATTATTTTGCGTAGAAAGAGAACTGAAAAAAGTTACCAGCTTTCAAATTCTAATAATAAAAATCGCTAGACAATGAAAAATTTCACCATCTTTCTCATTTTTCGCCATGTTTCACGATATTTTGTTGCTAAACGTCGAATTTGGATTTAGCTCCACAAAAAACGTGTAGAATGAAAGAAATCCAGACTACCCCACAACTTTCCACCGAGAAATATAACTAGAGTTAAATTATTTATAACTGTCGAACGCAATCATAAATTAGACCGAGACGGGACGACTACCTGCTTTATTCGCACCTTATGGCTCTGAAATAAGTGCGAATAAAGCAGGTAGTCGTCCCGTCTCGGTGTCATTTTTATTACTGCGTTCGACAGTTTGAATTTATTCCAGTATAGACTGGACTATAATTTTAGGTCAAAAAGTTACAGAATTAAACCTACTGTCTTCCTTTTTTTAATAAGAATTCTTATTATCAAAAAAAAATCTATTTACGAGTATCCAATTAAAGAAAGGGACAACATCTTGTTTATGTATATTTGTCTCTCTCACGCGTGCAAAACCCTTTATCGAGAGAATACAGTTGGGCGAAGTGAAATGTCGATAATGACTCATGATTTCCGATATAACGATATTACTATCACCAATTCCCATCCAGGGTTACGTTCTTCACAGTTGTTTTTCTGCGACGGTTTCGCTAGACGATTTTCACACGGTACTAGAACATGTTAGAGCGTTTTTTTCTATGGGCGAATTTGTTTATAAACGGTGTATCCCGAGGCCTCCAGCCGGGTAGTAGATAATTTCTAAATGTTATCGTCAAAGAGATTACATATTAAGTACTAGAGGTCTGATTCTATGTACTTTCAATAGAACGGAAGTGTAGCGATTTCACGCTCGGCACTTTTTGGTATTTTAGAGTCGCAAACCTCACACTATTAACAAGATATCAATAATAAAAACTAAAACATCTTTAAAACTATCGTTTTAGTCCTAAAAAAGTTAAAACTATAACAGTTTTTAACTATGAGAGCAAAATTTCGAAACCGTTGCCCACAAATTGTCAAAATTTTCCATACGATTTGACAGTTTGTGGGCACCAGTTTTGTTACACTCCTAGCATTCAGTACTCTGTCTAGGTAGTACTTAATATATTATGTCGCTGGTTATCGTGCATTTGTCTATGGCGAGCATTTTTCACACTACAAATTTGTTGGGTGTTGATCGCTATCTTCGAGCGTGTCAACCAATGATATCTTATACTAGTATACTAGTAAGTAGATTACTCTCTTAGCTGCAAATCGCGAGCCTAGCGAAAAAAAATTGTATGGAGTTTGCCCAACAGCTGGGAATACAGGTTCCCTACTGTGAACAAATACGTCGGACCGCGCTAAATGTATGGAAAGAGACGTTACTTATTCATCAAGTTAATAGGATATCAATGTAGTCAACCATGTATTATACATATAACACATTGTTTGAGGCAGCCTGTGCGATTCACGAACGGAGAAGAATAGGACCATAAACAATCGACGAATCGAAACGCGAAAAACAATCCATGAAGAACGCACTCCAGCCAGTGGCAACTGGGCACAGACTGGGGATGTTCAGTATAAAACGAAATGTTTTATCGTAACAGAATGGGATGGGTGATACGCGATATAAATAATAGCGAGAGAGACGGGAAACATGAGATATAAAGAATAATTTTATTGATGTGTTAATTTATTTATTGGCCAATTAATCAACTGTAATTTCACTATAATTCCGAATGGGTACTTGGGAGATATGAAATATATTTTTTGTGGTTGGCTTGCACGCTAAATGTCAAACTAATGTCTGTACGCCCGTAGTACAATATGGTAGAATGGGTTATTTTCTGAACAATTTCCAGAAATGTCCACCAGGTGGCAGCACTCACGTCAGGGTCTAACGTTAAGGTCCTATACGCTGTCATCCGGCTTTGGCGCCCTGAATTATTCTCAGCCAATGCTGAGAGAATCCTCTTGAAACTGAAGTGATAGATGAAAGTATGGACTTCAGATTGGCTGTTTTAGAACTACAATATTTGTAAATTTCTTGAACAAAAAATATTCCGAAAGTATCCCTGAAATTTACGGGATCTGAAGATTTTCCATTCAGTTTTTTAGATATAAAAGAATAATTTAGCCAAAATACTGGCAATTATAATCTTAACAAATCGGCTGTTGTAGATTTTTAAATTTCTTCCCAGGTTTCTTTTAAAAAGGTATAATTCACTTTGTCGCTTACGTTATTCTTATTTCGCGCTAACATTCTCATACAAAATTAGAAAAAGTTGAAGCGATAATAGAACGATTTTTGGTCAAGCACTGTTCACAAAGTGCCTACCTATTGATATTAAAACTATTGTTATTGTCTTTGGCTGGTCGGAATTCTCCTTCACTGTTTAACAAACAGTAAGAAAAATAACTCATCTTACAAGTTGTATCTTACAGTTAAATTAAAAATACATTTTTCATCACAATAAAAAACAACAACTCTTTTTCTTCTCTTTTCAAAATGTTTCGTTCTTAATTTGAACGTTACAATGTTCCCTCCAAACAATGAAAATACCATAGACACAATGATATAATACTTTACCTTCCACTAAGCCGTCGTGAATTCAAGGCCTGACACTGAAACAATGTGGCGAAAATTCACCACAAATCGTATTTAGAAATAACACTATAAATCTGGTTTTTGTGAATTATATTAGTAGAGATTATTAAAAAACCATTCAAGTCAAATAATCAGTTTATAGCAAATTCTGTGGCAAATTTACTCTAAATTAAATTTGAAACGTATGATTTTTCCTGTAAAACTAACCGTTTAGGAGGTATTATGGAAATAGAAATGGATGGCAGAAAATAAACGTTTTTTTTCGCTACCAATTGAAGCGCGGCAGCCCTAAAAGGTCACATTTTTTAACTTAACATTGTAGGACTGGCACTAATAACATACCAAAGTTCAGGACTACCGAACTATTTGCATAGCTCCCATAGAACGGTATTACGCTTTTGCTCTATTATTACCCGAGGCCGATGTAATATAGGCTGCGTCTAAGTGACATGGGTGCCTAAGAAGCTGATAACGTCACATAAGATGGTACGAAATGTACGGGGAAAAACATTCTACAGAGAAAGTGTTTATCACCAGGACAAGGTGACGTCACGATAGTGGGTGTTTGCCATAGTGATGTTATTTGAGTGTCACGGCTTACAATAGATTCACGACGGCTTTACCTTCCATAGCAGCTACAGAGTAGGCATAGACAATAATAATTACATGGGTAGCAGTACCTACCTGGAGGGGAGAACGAAGGCGCAGTTGTAGTTGTCAAGTATGAAGAATGTCTTAATTTTTTCTGTGAGTTGGACTACTTCTGTTTTGCAGAGCATTCTAGAAATGTACAAATAACAATCACAATTCGCTACTTTATTTTTGCCACTTTCAAACTGTATTTTACATAGACTTTTATATTATATTAGGTACCCTAGACGTCTGACTCCATGTATTTTCAATAGAACGGAAGTGACGCAATTTTACGCTCGGCACTTTTTGGTATTTTAGAGTCATAAAACTCACACTAAACAAGATATCAATAAAAAAAAACTAAAACATCTTTAAAACTATCGCTTAATTCCTAAATAACGTTAAAACTAATACAGTTTTTAACTATGAGAACAAAATTTCGATACCGTTGCCCACGAAATGTCTAAATTCTCCATACGATTTGACAGTTTGAGGGCACCAGTTTACTCCACTACTAGCATTAAGTACACCATCTAGCTACTTAATATAAAAGTCTATGGTACTTCAAGAATGTTGTTATTTTTTTTTTGCTATTCTATAGATTGTTAGAGTAAACTGGCAACATTATTTTTCAAACCTGTAATGGCGGGAGTACGAGATACCACATTGTTTAAAGAAACTATTGGAGCATTCTGTACTTTTTCCCTCTGGCAAAACTCTCTTACCTTTAAAATAAGGTCTCTAGAACTGATCTGTAATATTTTCGCCATCATAACTCACTTGTAAACAATACAATAACTAGAAAATTACGGAATTTTGACAACTCTTATGACAAGATTTGACAGCTAGGGCTACCAACATTACAATTTTGCAATATTTCACTTGCAGATAATATCCAGACCGTCAATGATCTGTAACCAGAGACATAATATAAATATGTAATCTCTTTGTCTGTAACCAAAGGCATTATATATTAAGTGGGACGCCTTACATACACTCGTTTATTTCACGGAGGATGGCGCCATTTTCAAATATGATGCTGATAGTATTTTCGAGGTACTTACATTTTTTATTTCTTACAGCATTAGGAACACACTTAAATGTTATGTTACAGTGTCTCCCGCATTATTTTTTTTACGAATCTCGAAATAAACCTAAATACATATTTGTACACTTCGTAATAAATAAGCTTGAAAAGCTTTTGTTGTGGAGTAAGTCGCCATCGGGGATTGAACCCGCGCCTACTGGATCGAGTCGAGCGCTTTACCAACCTGGCTTCCGACCACCTCATTTGTACAGGTAACTTGAATAGTGCAAAGTAAGATATGTATTTGTTATTTAAAATGTTACTACCTATCATTTAAATTTCTTTTTACAATCGAAACTAGATCGAAACAGTGCTATGTTTACGATCGAAGTGAAATTAATGATAAAAGCTATTTATGAAGTTCGTAAACAATTGTTTTATGTATTTAGAGAGATAAGCGGCGTTATTTTGTTTTTACATTGCAATAATAATGTGTTCATTATTGCAATGTAAAAACAAAATAACGCAAATGAGGTGGTCGGAAGCCAGGTTGGTAAAGCGCTCGACTCGATCCAGTAGGCGCGGGTTCAATCCCCGATGGCGACTTACTCCACAACAAAAGCTTTTCAAGCTTATTTATTACGAAGTGTAAAAATATGTATTTAGGTTTATTTCGAGATTCGTAAAAAAAATAATGCGGGAGACACTGTAACATAACATTTAAGTGTGTTCCTAATGCTGTAAGAAATAAAAATGTAAGTACCTCGAAAATACTATCAGTATCATATTTGAAAATGGCGCCATCCTCCGTGAAATAAACGAGTGTATGTAAGGTGTCCCATATTAAGTACATTATAGAATTTTGACAGTTTGTGGGCAATGTTTTCGAAATTTTGCTCTCATAGTTAAAAACTGTATTAGTTTTAACGTTATTTAGGAATAAAATGATAGTTTTAAAGATGTTTTCGTTTTTATTATTGATATCTTGTTAATAGTGTGAGTTTTGCAACTCTAAAATGCCAAAAAGTGCCGAGCGTGAAATTGCATCACTTCCGTTTTATTGAAAATCTAGTACTTAATATAGGTATAATGTACAGTCTGTAGCATTTGAAAGAACAGTTACATAAATACCTGTGATTATTAATCCTCTAACTGCTAACAAGTATTAGAGGTATAACAGTTAGGGCAGGTATTGTGTTTGCTGCCTGCCAGCCTGACGGTACAACATAACACCACGTGATAATTAGACCTTAATGAACTAAAACGGACTGCTACATTATGTAATGTTAATGTTATACCTTCTACTTTTTCCTTCAGTTTACGTCAAGCGTCAAGCCATGCTAAATTTTACAGAATGTAGATTAGATATACTTATAAAAGAAAGCTGACTGATCAAAGCACAGTCCAAACCGTTTATTCCGGGATATTGAAACTTATGCGACAAATGAGTAAAACTTTATCGGAGGAAATGTAAGAATTGATAAAATTATGAAACTAATTATCAGATTAAAAATACAGTTCTGGAGAAGTTAATAATGGGACATCATATGATATCCCAATGTTCCTGTGGGACGCCATAGTTTTACTAATAACAGAATTTACGAAGCACGAAATTAAAAAGCACACAAAGGTTCATGGAACGGCAGATGCTTTGTGTTGGTCTCCGAGGTAGGTTATGAAACGAAACAATTAGAAGGAGAATCAAAGTTGCCGATATCATGAACCGTGACACTAGATGGGCGCCACGAATATTGAAGTGGTGGAGGCCTTGGACAGATAAAAGAAGCGTCGGAAGGCCACCAAAGAGATGGACCGACGACATTGTCTGAATCGCTGGGGAAACCTAGATGCGGAAGGGTCAGAGCAGACACGAATGGAAACAGTTGGAAGAGGCTTATATCCAGCGGTGGAGGTAAGAAGGCTAATTAAGAAGAAGACAAAGCACGAAGAAAGAAATATAGTCTAACATTTCTAAACAAAACATCGTATTGGTCTAACGAAAAGAGTTTTTTTAATACATTATAGTAAATGAAATATTGTTTTTAGTATCAAATGTACTTGTTAGTCCATATATATAGAATTAATACCTGAGAGACACCGATTTGCAAAATCTAGAGCCCAAATTCCTACCCAATAACATGTACCAAGAGATTATACCACTGTATGAATGTGTGGAATGTACATTGTGGATATTATTTTGATCTGAGAGGAGATACGTAGCGATTAGAGCTGTGTAAATAATGGTCAACAGCTAATCTTCAACAGTTGTTCTTATTTAACACGTCAATACTTTTGACATAAAAGTCTATTGTCTTCTTCTTCTTCTTTATCTTGTATTTCCGGGGATCTTTTTCTTGCATAGGGGCCTCCTGGGACAGCGAACTCCAACTATCTCGCCACCTCTTTGCTGGTCTTCCTGGTTTGCGGTTGCTTTCTGGGATGTTATTGGCCACCACGTGTGGAAGTCTGTTATTGTCCATTCTCTCCACGCGTCAGAATCTTCTTCTTTTCCTGCCCCATCATACGATGTCTTCCATGTTGCAGGCTTCACGTATGATTGTATTCCGGATTCTATCCCTCAGTGTCTTTCCCAGAATATATTGTCTGCTAACGTTAATCCACGCCAATACCAGAGTGGGTATGTAAATATTCCAACCAAACGCACGACAAGAAAACTAAGCAAAACTCCCGCGCGTATTAGCCCGTCAACAGTAATATTATTATCAACAGAAAAATGAACGACTAGGTACTGCTATTAATCTCGCGATGTTATTGATCGCCGGTTAACAGAAGCGTCTGTTGACCGGTGACCAATGACATCGCGAGATTCATTAGCATTACGCGCGGGACTTTAACGGGGAATCTTCCGAAATTGATCAGCTACGAGACAACCATTTTAATGTTAGCAGAAAATGAGGTTATTAGTGAAATGAGTGACTGCAAGACTGGTGTTGTGACAAGAATGAAAGTGAATAAACTAAGATGTACAGGGCATGTTGAGAGAATGAAAGATGACAGGAAGGCAAAAAGGATATATTTGAGTGAGCGGAGAGGGGTGAGGAAGCGCGGCCGCCCGAGACTGACCTGGTCCGATCATGTCGACCAGATCCTCAAGGATAGACGCGTTTTCAGTTAAAGGAATCGGAGAGCGTGTATGACAGATTGTATGGATGTGACGGAGGCTAGGAGTGTGTGCAAGGATAGGGCTGTCTGGCACTCTATCCTCTCTGCCTACCTTGCAAGTACGTGGCGTGAGGGTATAGATAGATAGATAGCTAACATCATCATCATCATCAGCCTTCCCTCGTCCAGTGTTGAACATAGGCCTCATTTTCCGACTTCCACACTTCCATCGCCTTTCTGTGACACTGCTGTCCTGCCACCTTTCTGATGTCATCAGACCATCTCGCCTGTAGTCTGCCTGGATTTCTGTAGCCGGTTCTCGGTCGCCATTCTAAGGTTCGCTTGATGGTCCATCTATCATCCGTAGTTCTTATGATGTGACCAGCCCAATTCCATTTTAATGATGCCGTTCTATGTGCTACATCCGTGACCTTTGTCTTGTCTCTGATCCACTCGTTTCGCATTCTGTCCGTAGATAGCTAACGATAACTATTAATCGAGGTTAACATTAGCATCTGTTAAAGTTAACTTTAGTAAGCGTAAACGCCCACCACTAGTAGCGATGCGATTGAAGCAGATATAAGCAGGTATAAGCTAAGTGATGAATAGTTGATGAGCTCAGGGCAGAGGCAAGCGGTCCGTCCGGCATATTAGGGAATACCTGTGTGGAGAATATCATACAATATTAAACATCATAAGACCAAATCTTCTACACAACTGAATAATCTCCTATTAATTTACACACTTACCTCGTATATGGTAACATTAAGGGATGAAATACACAACAAAACATCGATACCCAGAGTGGTACTTTCTATTATTTAGCTCACGTGAGTTTTGAGTCACTCTCACCTCACTTTCGACGATGACTCAGCGTCGTCATCTCCATATTCTCTCTCTTCTTTTCAATGTTTTGAATAATACTGCTTCACCTGATTACCTCAGGTCCAACTTCACACCCCTGGCATCTCATGGCTTATCTCTACGTTCAAGTGGACGCCGCGTTTGTTAACCATACCCTCACATCACACATCTTTCTTCACTTCTTCTTTCACTACACACGCGGCTAGATTATGGAATAATCTTTCACTTCCTATCAGACTAGCTCCAACTATTCTCTCTTTCAAGAGTAAACTGAAGCATCATTTCCTTTCCATATCCATCAAGGATTAAAATTTATTTTGATAAACTACTGAGGTTGCATAATAGTCAGGAGTAAATTATGTTATAAAATATATATGTAGGTAGAAATAAACAGCAATTGTTCATTCGTTCCTTTGCTGGGTATGTAGAGAGAACAACACGCCAAACTGCCCATGCTTAGGATTACACACACTCCTTGCTTCAGTCACGTTCATACAATTCTTTATATACACACACTCTACGATTAATTTTAGTAGTTGACACGGTCAAACCAAGCAGTTCTTGGACGGTAGTGATTCCTTACACCTCTTCTTTCATGGATGTTTATTTTCTTTGTTATATTTCGTCATTCGTCCTCTCTACATGTAGCAACCATCTCAACTTATTCATTTTCATTCTAGTTACAACATCCGTCTTATATCAGTCACTCATCATTTCTCTAATCACTTCATTTCTTATCCTTTACCTGTCAACATTTTACCACACATTCTTCTCTCTAAAGATCTCATTTCAACAAAACTACTTATGGGTTGATTGTAAGAATTGTAAGATATTGCTTTTGCAATAAGTCCGCCCTTACTTTAGCACTTTTTCACACACTGTTTCGTAACTTTCCAAGATTTGTTGACCAATTAAGATATATTTATTTATATATCTGTTCACTTTCATGTTTCGATGTTTAAATTGTAATTTACCCATTACTACGACCCCATCGCCCGGCGAATATCAACATATGGTCCGCCTTTACAATTCTACAGTCTTCTACCCTCACACACATTATATCAAATATTCCTTTTATTGTTTTCACAATATGATTATTACATTATCATCCGGGGAGATTAACAAGCTGATTATACTAAACTTAATAAATATAAACAGATTCCCTTAACGCTCGTGACCCAACTATGACGTCACGCTCATTTCCCACGGCATTATGGTTCAAAATCACGTGAACAATCGCATGATAAAATGGTAAAAAATACGTTTTTTTTTTTCGTTTTTTGGGGTAAATTTCGCTTCATTTAAAAATGTGAAAAAAAATCTCCGCACTTACAGGCAACGAGTTTCTGTCTTTCGGATAAAGTTGATCACAGATGTTTTACAAAAAAAATATATCTACCCTATGACCAGCGGCTTGTAACACTATTTACTCCCCACCTTCTTGCAACCGCCCATAGCTTCAAAATTGGGGGATCCCATGGTTCTTACTTTATTGTCTCTGATCCAGAGCTCGACCCCCTCCCCCCCGAATTGAATTCCTCGCTACAACCCTGACAAAGCCTAAATCTTGGATTTTGATCGATAGGTAATAATCACCTTGTGGGAACTACTAGGTAGTTCAGTCTGACAGTTCTGACTGATTGATAAACCTGCTTTGATTAATGCTTGTATCACACATGCATACATCACATTTATGTATTCTAGTTACACCATGTAATGATTAGGTTGCAAGCTGTTTAATGTTTTAGTGGGCAACACCCGGCTGTATATGTTCGTATGATTGATAAACTTCACACGCAAATATGACGTGTCACATCATGAAGTTAGGAACCTCCCGGTTAATATTGGGTGTCCAGTTTAGTAATTTTTGAGAAAAACAAATTTTAGGTTTTGAGAGGTTGGGAAAATTAAGGTTTTTACTTTTTGGCACGAATAAGATTAGGGCAAAAGACATACTGTTTAACCCTCTCACTACCAGTGTCCTTCCTGGAGGACAGAACGCAAAAACAAATAAAATTCATTTGAAGCAAAGTCTTATACTTAATCCATGGTAAACTTATTATAGAATGTTTATTGTTTATAACTAAATATGTTTTACCAGTAAAGAACTACGAGTGTCCTCCGTGGAGGGCGTGGGGCGAAGTCCTAAACGGAAAAACGCAAATTTTTTTTTTTTAAATTCATATAAAAATATATAGATATTAAATCCATAGACAAAAAAATTCTATGACCCCTCTATTATATTCTGGTAGTGAGAGGGTTAAGACTGTATCTCAGTTTTTTTATAGTAAGTAGTAGGTATAAGTAAAGAAAAATAGCGCCGCAGACTTCTTCTTCAAATTCTTTTGCGAAATGAGGTAAATGATTGCAGATTTGATGTGATTATTTTACATAGACGCCTTTGACTTTTGGTGAACAAAATACAGAGATATAATATGTTAACATTGCAAATATAAATCAAAACATTTGTTCACTAGGGCGAGCTTATAGCAAGCTGGGATCTAGCTAGGATCAAGCCAACTAACCCCAATTTTTATTCCTAATTCTGTCTTAAAACTATTTGCGGTCCAAAGAATGTCTTCGTCTTCTTCTTATTCTTATGTTATGCCTAGTGGCCTGTTGTTTGCGAATTGTTTGTCTCTTGCGTCTCTTGCGAGGTCGACTCCCAGCTGTTAATCCATCTCTTTGGTGGTCTGCCTGGGGGTCGCCTACTTTGGGGACTCTGAGATGAGGACCCTCAGAAACATTGCAGGGAAGACTCTCAAAGAGAGAGTAAGGAATACCAGGATAAGAGAGATATGCGAGGTCGAGGATGTCGTAAGATGGGGAAGGCAACGGAGGAGACACTGGTATGCTACGCTATTTTTCTTTCTAAACAAGTTTTTCTACATCTGCTCACGCTGCACAAGTTAAAATTTCATACACTACAAACACTACACCTACACACTACACCTGCTCACTCTGCACAAGTTAACACTCCACAGTGCACGAACACATTTCTCATACATTCATCCACAGAGGAAGACACCAGTAGGAGTGTCGAAACGTCGATCAAGTTTATCTTCACACGGTTTACCCGAAAATCAACAAACAATGGTATGCGTATGTGAGGAGATTGGAACCATCCAGGCTCCCTCACATTGTGCTGCATGGCCAACCCCAAAGTAGGCGACCCCCAAAGAATGTATGACTATGAAAATCTTTATCAGAATACTATAATAGTCATGTCTTAGATAGGTATTATTATGTGAAAAATAAGGAACTAAGTGTATACTTGTATAGTATATAGTCAGTAGAGTATTATAGTCAGCTGGTACTTGTATAGTACATATAATGACAGTTGGGTGGTATACTGTGCTCAGTACTGTACTCTGTAGACTGTACACAATAGACTTGATGCATTTATGCTAAACACCATTCATACCAACAAATTATACTACACTACACCCCTATACTTAACTACATCTCCCTACATCATACATCGCGTAAGTCTAATATCTTTCAAATTATCTTTTATATTTTTAACCTCTTTAATTTTGTACGCGATACAAATTCGATCTTCGATAAGTACGACAGCTGTAGGCACCTGCTACCGTTTACTCTGTAATGACGTTCGATGTTGTTGTTCCTTGATGTTTTTTTCAGTTTCGATAACGTGTTTCTTTGGTTTTTCATTGTGTTTTTGTTCATCGTGATAGCCAGGGTAAAATACCTTCTCTTATTAGTATGTTGTGTTATTTTTTTCGTGTTTACTATTGTTTTAATCGAAACTTGTTCTGTGTGCACTCTTCGGCGCAAAGGCTGAACGCTGTAATGCCGAAGAGTGTAATATTTTTAGTGAAAGAAATAAATTTGACATTATGTCTATAGTATTCGATTACATCAATTCATCATACATGTATATTTGTCAATGCAGTGATATGTACTGTTATGGATAAGTGACGAAATGCGGCTTGCATCAGTCCGATCGATGATCAGCAATGATCTGAAATCATATTTTCCATTTTTACTGTCCTCTACTCCTGATTTATTACTATTGTTTATGTATGTTCTAAAGCTGCTGGCAGTTTGTTGAAGAATTGCATATTTTGTATTCAGCATCATCCAAGTACCAAATTTTCCAAATTTGAGTCTATAAAAACAAAATGACATTGTTGACTTACACCCCTCAGCATTGATAGCGAGCTAATCTCGAAGGTTCAAATGGCGGGCATAAAATGTGTAATTTTATTTTCACTTGAGATTCTTCTGTCCCTCTCCATCCATTATTTTATGATGATATGTTTGTATACTATACACTACATATACCCATCATCTACATATACTCATTCCGTGGAGGCAGGGCTGAATTTGCCAAAAGGCCGAGTAGGCCGGGGACTATGAGCGACATTTGCTCGCTCAAAACAACAATAAAAAAAAGCTTTGTGAGTTTTCTATCTTTTATGGTTTTCACGGAATACTCTTGGATTTTTTTGCATTTTTTTTTTTTATTAAAATAAATTCGAGCACTAAAATAAAAAATGCATTAAAAAAATTTACGTCATAACATAACTTTTGTTTTGAAGTATATTCAAATAGGTTTATTTTTAATTAAGGGCAATCCAATGAAATAGCTAGATTATTCAGAATTACGAATAAAAAAATATAATCCTACAATATTAAATTTTGTGACGGTGACGATCGAAAAACTGAACAAATTTCACGAAAAACAATAAAGTGGCGATATCTCGAGAACGGGCGATTTTTTACTAAGATCATATTATCTAAGTCATATACTGGTCAGTTATGAGTTGGTCTATCACCCCTCCACGGGATGCCATTGATTTACGGGACACTCTGTATAGGATGTGCGCACGTGCAAAATATCTAGCATCTAGTGAGGTTTTTTTAAATATAAATCTGGATTCATCGAAATAAACCCAAATACACCTTTCTACACTTCACAGTAAGCTTGAACAGCTTGTGTCGTGAAGTGGAGTAGGTCGGCATCGGGGATCGAACCCGCGCCCACTGGATTAACAGTCTGTTTTGGCCACCAATAGTTTTTCCTTTTCTGTATATATGTTGAGAAAACTACCTACATACTTTTTCAATCACCATAATATGTAGAAAATTCGATGTATTCACAAAAAAATTGTGTTATTCCAAAAAATTCTATTCGTTCGACCTGATATGTTTTTAGTGTAATGCCCCCGCTACACGCTGGTGACCAACCACAGGCGAGTGGTGTTTATGAGTAAAAAGGCGTGTGGATATAACTTTTGACGTGTACGTAACCGATCGTTGAAGCGTTTTGACTCATGAACACTACTCGCCCGTGGTTGGTCGCCAGAGTGTAGCGGGAGCATAATGAAACAAATATTTATGGAGGTCTGGGATTCTGAGTAAACTGTTGTATGTAATTGAAGTGCAATTGATTGAACTGTTGTATGTATTGTTATATTGTTTTATTGTAAGTACTAATGATGGGGTTAACTGGAAGAAATCGCAGTTCTGCGATAAGTTCGCCCTAGTGAACAACGTTTTATAATCTGTACTATGTCCATTTTGTATATTTATATGTGTTTGTTGTTTACTTTAAGTTTAAATAAATAAAAAAAATAAATAAATAATGATTGTTGTTGTTTGATTTGTTGCAGGAAGCATACAGACGTTGGGTGTGCAGTGCATTGTTGCCGTTATTTGTATCGGGGGCTGTGGTGGGTCAGGGGGCGCACCAAGGTGGCTCGGGGGGACGCGGGGCAAGGAGCGCAGCGCCGCCCCCCCGGCAACAGCCCCCTCCCCCGTCGCCCCCTCGCAAGAGGTCCACCACCAGAGACAATTACAAACTCTATGCATCAAATAACAAGAACACAAAATTAAAAACTAGCAGCCCTAATAATAATAATAATAAAAATATAATAATTAAACATAATAATATAGATAATTATGATAACATATTGGTAAATGATAATTTATATAGAAATAGCGATTACGAATCGGTTTACAATACAATATTACTAGACTCCGGAAATGATTCAGATCCGGACGATGCAGAGTTAATGTTAGTGGACGAGGAGACTTATACGAGCCACAATAGCTACCGGGATGTGGATGAAGAGGCAGTCGTATACAGCAATACCAGTAGGAGTGCCAGGAGCCACAGTGCGGCTAACGTCAGCCTTATCGCCTCGGCCCGAGTCACGGAACAACCGTGGAACGAGCGGAGCCACACGAGGAGCGAGCAGCGGGCTGTGGACGCGAGGAAGGACCTGGACAATCGGTTAGGACGTGTGACTGCTGAGAGTAGAAAGAGAAGAAGAAGGAATACCATAAGTGCCGAGACGGGGCGCTACCGCCTCAGACCTTGCCTGGCAGTGTGCCAGGACGTGGAGCGCACCTGCCCTTACTTCCTGCCTGGAGATAGGGCGCCCTCCTACCCCACGCAATACGCGGGGGAGCCCACCTTCCTGTGCCTGGGTGAGTCATGCTTTATTTATTTATATAACCTAACTTGTTGTTCATATTTGAGAGAGAGCGTGTATGACAGATTGCATAAATGTGACGGAGGCTAGGAGTGTGTGTAAGGATAGCGCAGGCTGGCGCTCTGTCCTCTCTGCTTACCTTGCAATGGAAGCGGCGTGAGGGTATGGATAGCCAGATAGATATAACCATACTTCATCATTTTTCCAACCTCTGTGAATAAACGAATTCGATAATATGTGTTGAAACTGGGATGTTTTATGAATTTCCCGTCCCGAAAACTAGAATTTGTCAACCTCCATACAACTCTATCGAGTGATTAACTATTTTTTTCATTTTGAAGAATGAAATAAGGCGCCTTATAAAAATGTACACAAAGCAATTGCCTGTGCAACATAACTAAGTAACATTCCTTTTATTAATTGTATCTGGATAGCAATAATTACTAAGTGATTCGGACTTTCTGAAACTATATGTACCTTCATAGAACTACGCTAGAAATATTAAGTGTTATTAATTCTGAGATGAAATAACAATGATTGAATAGTTGGATACTTTGGTTTAGTTCACATAACGCTTCATCCGATAAATGGTATAAAATACTGAGATCGCTCTAATAACATCGCCGACCGTCAGTGGCGTAGCGTGGGGGGTACGGGGGGGCGGTCCGCCCCGGGCGACACTTTTTAGGGGGCGGAATTTTTTGGGGAAACTTTCAAAAATCCATTAAATCACGTTTGTTTCATTAAAGTTGGAACAAAATTCGCCTGCGGCGCTAATTTTCTCTTTTTGTACCATATGAATATCTAAATTTTAGTTGTCTAACTTGAAAAAACTTTGCCTGCGGCGCTATTTTATCTCTTTTTAGGTCATATCAAAATGTTAGTTATCCCACTCCAGCCTAGAAGTTCTCTATAATTCCCGTAAATTTTCGGGAATTTTGGATTTTTATCCCTAAATAAGGGGGGCGGCGGATTTGATTTCCGCCCCCGGGCGGCAGAAACCCACGATTGGCCACTGCCGACCGTTGTCCGGTTTCTGATGATTTTGAGGTTATTATTATTTCGTATTGATTTCTGCTACCGTACCGGTACTTTAGGAATATTTTTTTATTCCAGGAATTTTCAAATCCTGTAATTCTAAAACAGCCGATCTGTAGTCCATACTTGCATATATCACTGTCTTCAGTTTCAAGACGATTCTCTCAGTATTGGCCAAGTACAAATCAAGGCGCCGAAGCCCAATGACAGCATATAGGACCTTAAGAAAGAGAGTTTCTGATCCGTACAGTTCCTATAGAACAAATTCAAACGCAAAGCCATCAAATCTTTTTTCAAAATGGTACAATATTTTGGTTTATATTTTCCTTAGAGAAACCTCGAAAATTGTTACGTAAAGCAGTGTTAAAGTTAAAAGCGATTGTCTCTCCTCATACCCCGCAGTAAGTGAGGTGAAATAGAAGATGTAACTACAATCTGATAAACCAATAATGTTATTTAGAAACACCCGCACACCCCATCGCACCTGAACACCTGAGCATTTGGGTGTCGGCGTTATGTGTTTAACTTGGGTGTTAGGGAACATTTCCCTAGAGGACTCCTACGTATATTATATATTACCTATTTATCTCTTTATATATACCAATAACAATACTGCTAACCCTTAACTTACTCTCAGATATAGAGCAATTGATATACGGAGAAATATACCTAATTTTATTGATATATAGTACAAAGTATTTTATTTGTGCATAAAATGTTTTATCCTGCAATCAAATTAACACCAGAAAACTGTAAGGCAGTCTTGTCAAAGATACGGCCCGCGGGCCGCATCCGGCCCCCGAGCCGTATCAATACGGCCCGCGATCAATCGATCGCGAGATTGGAATAGGTATTTATTTTTTCTTACTAAATGGTAAGGATTCACAAAAAAACGCATTAGGTACTACAACATATTTTCTCATCATAATTTTCTAAAAAAAGTATGAAAATCCATTAGTTCCATAAAAAAAATTGCCTGCGGCGCTATTTTGAATCTTTTTTTTATAAAAAATATTTTTCTAAATAAACAAACTACCTTCTTCACTATGTCTCACAAAAAATTTCGTCTGCGGCTGTTTTTTATGCTATATCAATCTTTTAAATTTTTGTTGCCCCCCACCCCCCTTCCCCTAGCTCCGAGGCTGGCGACGTCCATGTACTATTATAAAATGTTGCAATAATTCAGTACATTTCTTTAATTTGAATCTGGCCCGCCTACACATTCTAAATTTAATATATGGCCCTCTGCAAAATTGAGTTTGACACCTCTGCTGTAAGGGCTCAAACATAGGTGATGCCATGCCTGAAATTATTTGGATTAGCTTGAAATAGGCACGTCAGTCACTATTGTTTATTGTTCATTATCCTCCCTAGGCCCTAATTTCGGGCACTTGGACTCGTCAAATTTACATAGTTATAACAATCAAAAAGAGTTTTGAACAATTAACAGTGGCAATGTGCCAGAGAAGTAGAATCAATGCAAACAGAGTGTAAAGGGCTCAGTTTGCATTTCAGCTTCAAGAGTAGTAAAAACAACTAAGGTTTTGTTTACCAAATATGTACTTGTACTTTGTAGATAGATAAATAGCATTATTTGTAAAACATGAAGTATGTACTATGTATGTTAATACTTGATAATACGTAAACCCTGACTTAAGTAACTTGTTAGTAATGTGGGGGTCTTCGATTTTTTTCGCCATCAGAGTGCGCTGCAGTAAATGGAGGTCCGCATAGATATGGCAGGTACTATATATTATTATTCTATGGATAATAAACAAATTGTTTTGTTATGACAGTATTGACAGTTGTGAAGACCTCCATTTACTGCAGCGCCATCTAGTGAGTGGTAAAAAATACGCCCCCTTTAACTTTCCGCTTAAGAACCCAGGGATATCAATATACTCGTAAGTGTCTTTATAGATAAAAAAAAAAAAAGCAAATGTCTTTAAGTGTTGCGTGACGGTGAAATAAATGCATTGAAAAACAACCCAACGACTAATAGTAAAGAAATGAAATTTGAAAGACAATATTGGCTTTAATACAAAACCTTCCACTAAGGAAGGATTTTTCGAAATTCCACTCCTAAGGGGGTGAAAAATAGGGTCGAAATTTTTTATTGTAGGGGCCTATATGAATATCTCAGAAACTAGAGGTACATTTCGTTTCATCCGTCTTGTCACACTTTTTGTATAGAATTACTATGTAGCCAGTGGCCAAGTTATATGAAACAAGGAGTAGTACCAACTTAAGATTTGAGATATAAGTAGATTCTGCTATCTTAATTAGTTTTTTAGGTTATGTAATATGAAATTCAGTCAATTTCTTTGATAGCGGTTATAAAAGACACCATGTTTCAGGCGACATTTTTTCCTAAATTTGTATCATGTAGGTTAAGGTGTTGTATATAAATATTTGACAGTAGTTATATGATAGGGAGGTAGTTACTTTATATAAATATGAAACAGCGGGACCATTTTTCCTTCACCATTGTTGTTCCCTCCCGCTGACCAACACTAATACTAAATCCATATAATATTACAGACTGTGTCTAACTTATTATATCAGTGCATCCTCAGAAGATGGCGCTAGAATCTGAAATATAGGGTCAATGTGAAATAATTACAGCAGTACAACTTTAAAAAATTACACAATTGATAGTGGAATGGGTAAACGTTGCCCTGGGCATAAAGTGATCACTTCCAGCCAGCCAAAGCCGACTCGTAAGCGTCGGAACACCCATCCTGCTTCCTCCCCAAGGGAGTTCACATAAAGCTACATTATGTGAATGAAGATGCCTATCGTCTCTGTTGAGGAAAAAAACTGTAATGTATTTCCGTTTGTGCAATGCAGATAAATCCGGTTCAATATCTAAAATAATTTAGGTATATCTCAAATCAGTGCATCAGTTCTTCGTAGTTTAAATCCTGGGGATTTGCAGCAAAATTCTTCATTGAGCTCAATCCTATGCACTATGCAGTCTTTTTCAGTTCAACATATGAGGCGCAGCTTACGGCTAGGCATCCCCAGAAAATAGAAAAGACGCTATTTTAACCATTTCATCATGCGATTGTACACGCGATGCGTTTGAGATGTGGTGTTGGAGAAAACTTCTCCGAATACCATGGATAGAAAGAAGAACCAATGCGTCAATTCTATCTGAGCTACACATTACAACTCGTTTGTCTGCAGTGTGTCTGAAGAGACTGCTTGGTTTCTTTGGACACATTGTAAGACGTGAGCCAGGCAACCTGGAGAAATCCATATTGACTGGCCGAGTGGAAGGCAAGAGAGGTCGCGGACGGATACCGCTAAGATGGTCCGACCAGGTGGCAGAGGACAGTGGTACGATGTTTGCGGAGGCACTGCGGCGGGCGGAGGACAGACCGGGGTGGACCAGACTGATGAATCAAATAATACGTGAAGGTCACGATCCTCAGGAATGAGGGACCGACTTGGATGATGATGATGATGATGTACACGCGATTTTGAACCTTAATGCCGTGATGGGAAATGACCGTGACGTCATAGTTGGGTCGCGAACTTTAACAAAAAAAGTTACAATGCGTCGACGCGATATGGGTAGAGTCTAAATGTTTATTTTCTGGGAATAGTCCGGGTATGCTCGCTAGTATATACAACATACTATATATCTGTTATAATATAATGTAGATGATATTAGTATGTAGTTATAATAACATTTGTAACACTAATGGACACCTAACTAGTTTGTTATACTCTACTAGCTCTAACATACCCGTGAGAGTTAGATAAACGCGTTGGAAATAAGTGATCTAACGAATATCTGTAAAGATATTCTTTTTTATCTTCTTAACAAATATTAATAAAGATTTAAAGCTAGGGGCCCAACTATGACGTCACGCTCATTAAGGTTCAAAATCGCATGAAGAAATGTTAAAATTAGCGTTTTGTTTACTTTTTGGGCCTGATTTCGCTTCAACAAAAAAAAGTCATACACTATAGATTTTAATGCATATAGTATCAATACGAAAAAAAAATTTTCTTCCCGACTTTCGGAAAACGAGGTGTTTTTCAGATTTTTTTTTAGAAATCTATACAAGAATTTAAAAATCTTTTATGGTCATTCCATAGATAAATAATGATAATAAAAAATATTAAAAATACTTTATTTCACAAACTATCATAATTAATACAACCGTATTTTGCCACCTAACTAGGCGAAGCCCGTACTAAAGTGGCTAATGCTGCCCCCCTAACTTTGAAATTGACGACCTAAATAAATTAATAAGCTTTTATAAGTATACGCCCTTATTTAATCATGCTAGCTTTTTTCTTAGTATTTTTTGTATAATTTGGCAACGACATTCTGTAAATACATTTTTTATTTCTTTAAGGACCTATATGCACTGAGCAAAAATCGTTCTATTTTTGCTTCAACTTTTTCAAATTTTCTATGAGAATGTTAGCGCGAAATAAGAATAATGTAAGCGACAAAGTGAATTATACCTTTTTAAAAGAAACATGGGAACAAATTTCAAAATCCAGAACAGCCGATTTGTTAAGATTATAATTACCAGTATTTTACCAGTATTACCAGTATTTACCAGTATTTACCAGTATTTTGGCTAAATTATACTTTCATATCTGAAAAACTGAACGGAAAATCCTCAGATCCTGTAAATTTTAGGGGTACATTCGGAATATTTTTTTATTCAAGGAATTTCTAAATATTGTGATTCTAAAACAGTCAATCTGTAGTCCATACTTTCATCTATCACTGTCTTCAGTTTCAAGACGATTCCCTCAGTATTGGCTGAGAACAATTCAGGGCGCCGAAGCCCAATGACAGCATATAAAACTTTAAGGTTTTCTGTTATTGGAATTGATTGTGGTACAGACTGGTACAATCGATTTTATATTTGGTACATTCTTCGCATTTCTCATAAAAAATAAGTATAGTCACCTATTCAGGAAATGTTTTTCAAACTGCGACTGTAATATAAAAAATATGTTGCACGTGTTTTATAATAAATAAATAAATAATTTTAATAGACAATATACTTTTTCCTTTGAGGGATCTGATATACTTCTTTTGACCATACGATAAATAATAATAAACAGGCAATGTTTTTTTTTGTTTTGATCTTTGCTTTTTTTTTCTTTTTGATATGTTTTTTTGCTTTACTTTGTATTTTTAGTGGGATTGACCCAAATACAGGTTATACCTACTTGGGCAATCCCGGTGATATTGTATTGGTATATTTTATTTGTGAATAAATATATATAAAAAAAATATATTAAAAAAACTAATACAGGATTTTACCAACGATATCCATCACTGTATGTCGTGAATCACTCGACAACGGGTGCATTGCCGTAAAAAACAAGAAGCCATACATATTACATTTTTATACGCGGAGGCATGACTTTGCCAACACACTTCTCAGTATTATCAGCCAGAAGAGTCTACATATTATCATTCATGATTCACATATAAACTGCTCAGCCTAATACTGGGAAACATTCACCTATCCAGATATCACGGATATCACAGGATTAGGCTCAGATGCGCGGGGCCTAAAATACAAGCATTGTACCTGAAATATCAGTATTTAAAAATCGTTTTACAATATTGCAAGTATTAATGATTACCAATTTTTGCATTTTTATTTTATGATAAAACTATTTTCTCTTTACGTCCGGTCCGGGAGACACACTACATAGATGGCAAACTCCAAAACATCATGCCGCTGCAAGGCATTTGGATGACTTTGTATTATAATGAGCTACTGAGGTTGCGTAATAATCAGGAGCAAATTGTGAACGTTTTGTGGAGATTTGTATTTCGGGTTGATCGAAAAAACATTTTAGTGTATTTTTTATAAGAAATAAACCAATCTACCTAAAAAAAATCGTCTGCGGCCCTGTATTAACGCATTTTTATGCTATATCTTGTTTTGAATTTTGGGTGCCCCCCTAGCTCCGAAACTGGCAGGTGGTACTAAGGAACCTGGTGGTACAGTCATAATAATATATGAAATGCTGTAACTACCCTAACTATTATACAAATCGACCAGTCACAACATCATTAGATTATTATTATTATATGGGAAACATGACTAGCTTTATATTGTAAGATAACCAATCATATTAATCTCATATAGACGTCATCGTCTGAAAATAACAAGGTTATAACTAGCAATAACTTTAGATTTTCACTTTTTTCTCGAAAATATTACTAACTTACGTTATCAATGAGTACCTACAATTAACAAAAGCACCCAAAAGCGACAAAATATATTTCAGCTTACTCTGTAAAAAGGGGGTCAAATATAAAAAATATATCCACTAGAGTCACTGCTACCATAAAAATTTTATCGACCAAATTACAGCATTATATCTAACAAACTACGGGAATAATCTCAAGTTTCAGTTAATTAGAGAGATAACTTAGAGTTAGGGATTATTCTCCTGTGCGTTTCCCATCCACTGGGGTCCGGCAAATCTCTTGATGTCGTCTATCCATCTGGTAGGTGGTCGCCCTTGTGGTCTTTTATCGCCCCTTGGTCTCCACTCCAGCAGTCTCCTCGTCCATCTGTTGTCCTGCATTCTTGCAATGTGCCCCGCTCATCTCCACTTCTGCACCGCTATCCTCTCAACCACATCAGTCACTTTAGTCTAGCTGCGTATCCAGTCATACTTAAATATAAAAAATATCAATAAGTTGTACCTAACATGTTTGTGTGATACACTTTCAAACATGAAAAAAACTTAAAAGTTGGCACAACCCACACATAAACCGATGTTATTTGAGTGCTTATTTTACTAATCCAAGAATTGTATATTTCAGATCCAAACATCGAGGAGACTGGGGAACAACTCCGCAAGTCCAACTACGGCGACGTGGACTGCTGTTACGTGTACTGCGGCGCCTCGGGCGATCAGATCTGCCCGCGATGTCGCCCCACCGTCAGTCTTCCGAATCAGGATCAACCGTTTGCCCCACAGTGTTCTACAGCCAACTCTGCTGTTTCAACTAATTCAACAATTACAACAATAACACCCACACTAGCAACAACGTCATCGCAACAACCACGGACTACATCGCCTAATCTAGTGATTGTGTTTTTCGGTCTTTCCTTATCGTGCGCACACTTCCTAGTGACAAACAATTTAATTGTAATTATTAAAAAACATAGTGACATTCTTATAAATAATATTAAAGACATGATTTGTCAAACGATTGAATATGATTTTATAAAGGACATGGTGTTGAAGTGTTTATTAAGGCTTATGAGAATCGTCGAGTGTGTTAGGTTATAGTTTTTGAGTTGGGCTGGTGTTTGTGTTTGCACAATCACCCGCATTGTATTACCACTACTACTATTACTAATTCCACTCACTCACCACCACTCACATCATTATAATATTACTAATGCTAAATCAACCCCATTTCATCACTCATTCACCCATAATTCACTACTACTATTACTATTTCTAATAATTTCTATGTGTTATCAAATTGTTTTTCTGATAATGCCGTCACGTTGTCTGACTTGGAATAATGGAATATATTTTATCTTTACAACGGAAAAACCACGCATTTCAAACTTTGAATTTGTCCTCTCAAAATGGAGGCGATATATAAATATATTTGACTCAGTAAATTCATCAAAAATAGACAAATATAATAACAGATGATCAAAATAATTGTCTTAAAAACAGAATAATTGAAATGAAGTAAAATTAGCACAAAACAGTCTATGTAAACCATCAAAATTACTAAAATTGTCAGGGTTAATCAAAATTAGATGTTTATAATAAATATCGGATATACATCATGATAAATATCGGATATATATCGGATATACATCATGATAAATATCGGATATATATATCATGATAAATATCGAATATATAGCATGATAAATATCGGATATATATCACGATAAATATCGGATATATATCATGATAAATATTGGATATATATATCATGATAAATATTGGATATATATCATGATATACATCGATGATAAATATCAGCAAACCCTGAAAAATATATTTATAATTAAGTGATTTATCATCATTTCTGAAGAAAATAAAGCAATAATTATTCAAATACAATTTAGAAATGATAATAAGTCATGTAACTTTTAGATAAATATTGAATTGTTTACAAATTACCCTTTTGAGTCAAATTACCCCGATGTTCTCAGAAAATAAAAAATGGATGGGTATATGAAAAATGCAAACAATTCTTGTAAATGCATCTTTAGATTTAAAAATAAATTAATACCATAGAGAAAGCCAGTGAAAAGAAAGCAAACAAATCAATGAGAATGAATTTTGTTCTAATATTTAAACTTTTTGAAATGAATTCTTTATTTGAAAATTCAAATTATATAATGAGAGTTCTATTGGTCTATCGTTCTATCAAATGGATATTGGACACTTTTTTAATAACAGAAACTATATACATAATAGTTATTTTTTGTTACCTAAGTACGTATATACAAAAATAAAGAAATACAAGAATTGTAAGGGACATTAAAGGGTAAAAATGAATGTAAAAAAACATAAGTTCCCTAATATTTTCAGCTAAAAATAAGTGATTTTACAGTAAGAACAACATGTTCTTTTTTCAAAATTTGTGTTTGCAAAGAAATGTTTAATTTTACAAGATGAAAACAAATTAAATCTACAAAACGTCCACAAAATAAATGAACGATAAATATTCTACAAGAATTTATCTACCTGTGTAATTATCTTTTATGAATTCTGAATTGAGGAGAAACGGGGAATTATACAAGACGTTTTATTAAAAGGTGCTTTGTGCCAATTATGAATGCAATGCAAATGATGCAGACCTTTTTAATAAATTGCACTAAAATAATTGCATTTCTAATTGCAATTTTCATCAAGATACAAATAGAAAATAAAAAGTTTAAATATTAAGGCAGAATTTATCTCATGAATGACAGTCGAAAACCACTTGATTTTCGTAAAGTTGCATTGGTACTAAATCTCCTATGTCCAGGAATCTCAGACTACATATTTTGAGTAACGATAGAGCAGAATCCCGGCGAGGACATAGGCTATTAAAAAATCAAATACCTCTTACAGTTAAAGAGAAAAATGACTTTAATTACAAAACAACATGTATGCAATAGTGATTGCATCAAAATATAAAAAAAAAAAACAAAATGATAATAAAATAAACAAACGAATTTGAAAAACAACAAAACAATATGCACAAATTATTTATAGAAATGTAAAATAAATTACTAGTTAAACATTAATACCATAAAACAATTTTATTATTTTTTAATGAATTTAAAAGTCACTCTAATCAATAAAAAAAACTCATCGAAATTTTATCAAAATAATGACATAACCGTTTTAATTTAGTATGTAATGTTGAATTTCAGTTTAGAGTTTAAGCTGACCTTCAAATTTAGGTGAATTTGCCACTGTTTCTACTGACTTTAATGAAGAATAACAAATTGAGGACAACTTACTGTTTCTACTGACTTTAGTGAAGAATAGCTAACAGTTTAGATGAACTTACTGTTTCTACTGACTTTAAGTTAAGAATAACAAACACTTGAGGTGTACTTACTGTTTCTACTGACTTTAGTAAAGAACAACAAACAATATTTATGTGAACTCACTGTTTCTACTGACTTAAGTGAAAAATTACTAAATATATTTAGGTGAACTTACCACTGTTTCTACTCACTTTAGTGAAGGATAGCTAACAGTTTAGGTGAACTCACTGTTTCTACTGACTTTATATGAATAATGACAAACAAATTGAGGTTAGCTTACTATTTCTACTGACTTTCTGTGAAGAATAACAAAAAAATTGAGGTCAACTCACTGTTTTTACTGACTTTAATGAAGAATAGCAAACAGTTGAGGTAAACATATTGTTTCTTCTGACTTTAATGAAGAATTACTGATAATATTTAGGCGAACTTACCACTGTTTCTACTGACTTTATATGAATAATGACTAACAATTATAGAATCCTTTGCTTATATTCCATAAGTCACGAGGAGCTTCTAAAAACTAATTCAAACTAATTATTTGGTACTTATAATCTATGATTTTATAAGTTAATTGTTTTGGAGTGATAAGATATTAATTAAATACTAACGTCACTGTCTTTTCCATAAAACACTATCGATTCTATGGACAATTTTCTTTAATGAACAGAAAACAGAAAAGTTCATTAAAAACATATTGCCCTTTTTGACTTTTTCTGTATTTGTACAATCTGTATTTGTTTTTAGAATAATCGAGAGTGAAATATTATCACTTTATGCTCACATTCCACAAATTAATAGTTTCTTCTTCTTCTTTCTCAGCCGTTTTAATTCCAATGCTGGACATAGCCCCCCCCCCCCCCCCCCCCCCCCTTTTAATTTCCACAAATCCCTATCCTGGGCATGCTGCATCCACTGCTTCCTGCGATTCGCCTCACAGCGTCGGACCATCTTGCCTGAGGTCTTCCTACGCTCCTTTTGCTCATTCTAGGTTGCCGCTCGAGAATCTTTTTGGTCCATCTAGAATCTGAGCGTCTGGCAATGTGTCCTGACCAACTCCTATTTTTGACCTTGGATTTATCTCGTATTCATTCATTTGTCCGTCTATCTCTCAACGAAATGCCCAGCATTCTCCTCTCCACGGCTCTTTGGGTTACCAGCAGTTTTTGCGTGATTCGCATAGTCAAAACTGGTTAGTGGTTTAGTCACAACAAATTTCCTTAATTTGTGATACATATTTCACTGTAAAGATTTGTAAAAACGCATACATTTTGTGTAAATACAGTATAAACTATAAGGTGAAACGTTCTCAGGAAAAGACAGTGGCGTACGTCGTGTAGAGTGTATAAGAATCTATAGTGATTGTCTGAAGGTGTGGAGGTCTATACGGGTGTAGAATTATCAACATTATGTAATCAAGACTGAATTAACAACATTTATTTATTTTTAAAATAAATAATCATTAAATAAATGTACCTACGTGATATATTGACATCTGGATAAATTTATTTGTTATTTATTATCAATTCTTAATTTATTAAATAATTAAATAAATTAAAATTGTGGAGAGTTTCCTTATAATAAATTATAATAATGAATGATAAATACATTAAATAATCATTGTAAATTTATTATGATAAATAATAATAATTAATTATTGGATAAATATTATTTTAGACAATTGAATAGTTATAAAAAAATGAATAAATAAAATTAAACATGCACTTCTTTTGTTAGGCTGTGGTTTTTCTGAAAAAAATAATATATATCATAGGGTTTTTTAATCTGAATCATGTATTGTCTAATTTAGTATATCTTTTAAACTCAAAAATAATTTATATTTTATTTAATAAAAAATACAGCTTAGTGGTCATTTACTGGTTTTGAAACTCAAATGCTTTCGTTGACTACTGTGGTCAATATTGTCAAAAGAGTATTCCTACAACAGTGTAGAAGAATTAAGGATGAATATTGTCGGGCTTACGACTAAACTTGGCTGTCTTAAGTGATCACGTTACACTCGAGAAACATTCGCCATTTCAGTTCACCCCGGCTGGGATTCGAACCCAGACCTTCGTCTCGCATAGTAGGGATCTTATCCACTACACCACGATGAGCGACGGCTGTGTTGTCGAATACCATATACATTAAGTACCTACGTATTGTTGCCATTCACACTGTTGCAGGAAAAGGTGGTATTTTTATATGCACACCCGCCATCCATTATTGCCAAGTCGAAAAGCGCTTGCATTAAAACTAAAGTCAAAGGATTAGGGAGTCAAGTTTCAAAAACCAGTGAGCGAAAAATAAACTGTTTTTTTTTTACCATCTACTGTTTTAACTATGTTCATCAGAATCACTTTCCAATATTTGGTTATTCCAAGTCAGTCAAACTGTAGCGTTTTAAAAACCGTGTCAAATGTTATGAATTTCGATTTAACAATTTTTCCCGTCTTAAAAAAAAATCTTGATTGTTATATTATTATGTACGACAGAATGTTTTTAAATAATAATAAATAAATAAAAATATAATTATGAAAACTACCAAACAGTGAATATTTAGTGCTTAATAGTGTTGTTGAAATAAACAATTATATGTATTTATATATATGTTGAATTTATATATATATTAATGATATATAAAATAAATAGCTTTTTGTGTTTTATATATAAAACATTGTTACTTATATATAATTAGTTATATTATTATAGCAAAATTATATTGACAGTTTTGTGTGAAATATCGTAACCTTCGTGCGCTTAAAGCGAACGACGTTACGATATTTTACACAAATATATATTCGAGGCAGTGAGAGCAAATGTGAGGTAACCCACAAAAATACGTCAATTGAGTTAATATTTGGGGTTTTTTTATTCATTGCCGTAAGCTCGCCCTAGTGAACAAAATATTCTGATCTTATATTATTACTATTTATTATTGGGTAGGCAGCTTTGGCTGTTTTAACCCAAGTCCCAGTTAAGTTGTGTTTATATTATCTAGTCTATTATTGAAGGTGTTGGTGTGTAGTATGGAGCAAGTACCACTGACTCTGGCAACTGATTCCAAGCACTGACAGCTCTATTGGTCAAGAAGTGTTTCCGTGGGTTGGATGTGAATCTTGTTGTTGTCAGTTTCAGCTGGTGTCCTCTCAGGTGCACATTAGAGTTCATGGTAAACATAGCCGGTAGAATCTCACAGGAACAATGGTTATGCAACACTTTGTATAATTCAATAAGATCTCCCCCTATATTGGTTGATTATTAACATGTTTCTGTTAAAAATAAACTATAAGTACCTACACTTAAATTAAAAAATAATAATTGAAAAATGATCCCAATATCCCATTCCCTCTCCTCATGTATCCTCCCCTCCCTACAAGAGATAGCATTGCTTATCTTTCATTCACAAGCGTGTGGCTTACCTCACATTTGCTCTCACCGCCTCGTTTTTTCTTTACAAGGTATATTTTGACGGCATGATTTCAATTTGTGTTTATATTTTTACAAACAGTTTAGTAACAAACGAATATTCTTAACAAATCAAAAGCAATATTGTATCAAATATAGAAATGTGTGTTTTTATTTTTCTCAAATACGAGATTGCAGAATTTATTGATTGTATAAAATTATTATTCACTATGTATTTGGGTATTTGTTCAAGAAATAACGAAAGAAAAAAGGTGCAATCTGTAAAAAAAAAAGAGTTAGTTTCCGATGAAGGCGCCACATGTAGCTTTTTGGCAACCATAATGGCAACACTTGTATAATTTCAATAGAAGTGTCCTCATTGCCAGAAAACAAAATTGCAGTTTCAATTTAATCCGAAACTCAACTTTTTTTTATAATATAATTTTTTTTTATTCAGAATATTAATAGAAAAAATGCCCGCATACCAAAGTTTTGCAAAATGGCCTTGCGAAATACCTATGCACAAAAGAATCAGAAATGTAGTAAAAATTTCAAAATTAGTGTGTCTAGATGGTATACCATAGACGGTAGTAGCTTATCACAAAAGAAATATTCAATAAATAAATAAAGTGATTTTTAGACATTTATGTTACGATTTACTTATTTTAAAATTACAAGAAAGTTATCAGTAAAATTTAAAATTATGTAATCAATATTAATATTAGAATTTTAACAACATTACAAGCATCAAGACACTATAACATTGGTTCACTAGGGCGAGCTAATTGTAGTGCTGTGATTCCTACCAGATAACCCCAATAACATTAAAACTTACAAACAAATCCAAAGAGAAAAATATATATTCTGCAATCTTTTAAATGGGAAAATCAAAAACACACACAATGTATAAAATTTTATCTTTATATAATAAATAAATAAATACGATAAATAAAAAAAAATGGATAAATAAAATTTTATATGAATAATAAAATAAATAAATGCAATGCGTTGGTTCCACTTTGTGTCAGGAGATGTCGTGACGTAGTCGTGTAAATATAAATCTATACTACTTCATATATATGTTACAGTTAAAGCGTTCATTCAGCGAATGCATGCACTAACTAACCAATGCATACATTGCCTGACACGCTCAGTTAATGTGTTCACAATCATTCACTTGTGTCTCGCACCAGTGATAATCTTGACGCTCCTTTGATCCTATTGGTTAACATCTGACCAATCACAACGCCTCAGATTTCAAGGGATAAAAATTTTTGGAAATCCACTGTTTGTGAACTGGATGTTTGCGTTTTCACTGTTGCTATTACAACGAGGATGTTTTTTTTTAGAGAAAGCACTTTAAACAGATCTGTCTAATTTAAGCGGGCACCTAAAGGACATCAGAACCAATCAGGGCTTGAAAGTAAGTCTTCTAGGTTGCGTACGTCTAAACTTCACTTGAAATCTGAGGCGTTGTGATTGGTCAGATGTTAACCAATAGGATCGAAGGAGCGTCAAGATTTCACTGGCGCGAGACGCATGTAATCATTCTAATTTACGCTTTGACTAGTTAATGCATACATTTACGAAGGGGATTCAGTCAAAGCGTGCACAATGTTTTGAGTGGAGTGTAAAATGGCCGCCAATAGCGAACAGCTGTTATATTATACACACTGTTGTCAGCTGTCAGTGAGTTATGTTTGATTGATTTTATATTTCTTAGCAGGATTACCTCAACAAATATACAGTTTTCGAATACAGCTTTCATATTAATCTAGAATACTCTTCGAAAATTTATCTTAGCCTATAAAAAATAACCTGTTGGTTGTTGTTTATGCTTTAACGAATCCACAATAGTTAATGCATGCACTGACTAGTGAATGTGTACACTCTCTAGTTATTATTATTATTATTGGATGATAGGCAGGCAGTATAAATACAGATACGCCTATTGCGTGCGGCTAGTGTGAAAGTGTCTGTCTAATCTGTTGTTAAACATATTAATTGTTGTTGAATCTATAACTTCCTGCGGTAGTGAATTCCACTGATCAACCACTCTGTTTGTTAGAAAATGCTTTTTGAAGTTTGTTGAGAAGGGAGTTGTAGAATTAATTTTTATACGGAGTTAATACTTTGACTAAAATCATCAGTTAATGTATACATTGATTAGTGAATGCATACATTAACGGCTGTTTAAGCTTTAACTGTAACATATATACATTACTACAATACATTTATTTATGTATAATTACATAACATTACATATAATATATGAGTCTATGATAATAGTTGATAGAGTCTGCTCTGCACAAAGTTTTGTATATTAATTAAACTTAATAAATAAAATATTAGGGATTTTATTCACATTTGGGTTTGTGTTGTCTTATAGCATTGTACACACAATCATACAACAGCCATAGACACATAAATATGCATAGTCGTTGTGAAAAATAAAACAGTTTCCGTAGATTTTAATACTCCCAGCGCTATGTAGTTGAGAAAATGATAACTTTAAAGTATCCTATTCTACATCAGTAAAGATAGTTGCTAAAAATGTCGCATCCACTCCTCAACTTATTGTGAAACATTCTTAAACTTCTAAAACTTGAGATTAAGCTTAAAAAATTTGGTACTGCGCATGTTGACAACCCCTCTACCTTATCTATCTCAATGGTAAATATATCTATAATCTATGGATATGTAATAAATGAAATAATCATGATTTTTCTCAAAATGGTGGCCTATAAACATTACTGTTATTCAATACTCAGTTGATAAAATAAAATCAAAATCAGAAAATGCTGTCAAGTAAATAAGTCCATCATTACCAATTTTAGGAGAAAAATTATTCGATAATACACATAAATGAATCTTTTTGTCAAGAACGTAGCATGAAACAAATTGTGATCATTTTAATTGAATGCGACTGATGGATAACCAACGATCTAGAAGATTTAGATAAATCGAAAGCTTGTATTTGGCGTATTTGGTTCATTATTCTTCACTTCAAATGGTGGCATATATTCTACATTTCGTTTCATCCGTCTTGTCACACTTTTTGTATAGAATTACTATGTAGCCAGTGGCCAAGTTATATGAAACAAGGAGTAAACAATATTTTGTTTTGACAGGTAGTTCCATTTTAGAAATAGTATCACCTCATTGGTCATGCAGAACTTTTCCCAACAACATTGATTGTGCGTACAATGACTCATAAGACAATACAAATGACTATTATCAATATTTGGATAGCAAACATTGAATACGATATTAATACTACTAATAAAATAATACATTTTAATACTAATAATACAATATAATAATTTGTAAAAAATGAAACGTGCTGAGTATGTTTGTTACCGAAATTGATTTGATAATATAAGTGCGTAATTACGTACGTATATGATAATAGAGAGATTACTAATTAATACAATATTATGTGTGTTAGATAATTCATAGGATTTTATATAAACAAGGTGAATTCACATTTTGATACTTGAGCTATTATTGTGCAATGTACGCAACACAGAAGTTATATGCACAAAACACTTATTTAAATTTGTTCTCTTTTTATTTTAAGTTATGGCAATTGTTCTTAATTTGAATACCTGTTCTTAATTTAAAAGTAAGTAGTTTGATTTTGATGTTCTTTTATTTGAATTCTGAAATCAAATATGGTCCACAAGATTAGTCACTTCCCAAAATGGATTTTGTTTTGTTTGCAGTTAAAGAATCAAAACTATTGAATTTGAAACTGAACTCTTAACAATAATCAGTATTTTTTATTCCCCATATACTCGTAAATATTCTTGTGTAAACACAGGTCACAGACAAATGACTGTCTCAGTGACAAACATTAGATTTTGTTAGGTTTTTTCTTTAAAAAAAGTAATAAAAAGGTTTTCCTACGTGTGAGGCCTGTAATATTCATTCAAAATGTTTGTCACTGAGATAGTTGCATACACATTGAAGCCCTCATTATAATATTATCTAACCACCATTATCACCTTGTTCTGGTGATAAACACTATGGAATATCTTTTCCCATACATTTCTTTCAATCTTTTGTGACGTCATCATCGTCAATAATGTCACTGGGTCCTGGCCTCCATGATAATATTACGGGGGCCTCGTAGACATCGTGCTCATAGACAAACAAACAAAACCATAGATTCAAAACAAGAAGTGAACAAAACATTAAAAAAATGCATTTATTTATTATTTTTTTATAAATGTCACAATTTGACGGATTCAACAAACGCCTTTAGCCAGTTAAACTACTCCAGCGTTGCTAGCGTTATATGTTTTTTTTTAATAAATTTTTCTTGGTTGCGTACATTACCAAATAATCTCAACGTATTTAAAAAATAGAACACTGCCAAAAAATTTATAGATTTTCTGTAGACCCGTTATAGATATAAATATATATTGTATTATACATATTTATTATATATATACGTATGTAAGTAGTACATTATATATTTGTTATGTTGTTTTTGTGAAAGATTGATCCGTATCCACACAATCATACAACATATGGCTTTATTAAACTATTGTGGCCCCAACCATGACTGAGCAAAAAGTCATAGAAAAAGAATTTAGTAAACGACAGAGACTGTATTAAAATAACAGAGATAAAAACTATACAAAATGACAGATAGCTTTGTAGATTTTCACGGTCCTTGTTAATATCTTCTGCTTTCTTCTCGGGTGTACCGTGTGTGGATTGTCGATGTTGTCGAGCTTTCAGCCTACTTGCTGAGGCCATCTTCTACATTAGTCCTGAAGATGGCCTCAGCAAGTAGGTCGAAAGCTCGACAACATCGACAATCTATACACGCTACACCCGAGAAGAATAGAGAAGAGAATAGAATATAACAGTTTGTGAGTCAGATTAATTAGGTTGTTTTTTTTTTAAAAAGCACACTCTGCCCCATTTGCAGATGAATTAAGCAAAACAACCAAAAGAATAGAATATATGTCTTTCAAAAAGAGATAGTTTTCAATTAGGGCGCTACTTCTAGCTTTATTATAACCATAGTGTCAACACTTGCAGAATTTCAATAGATATGTCATTGTTGCCAGCAAACAAAATTGCAGTTCTCAATAAATTCGAGACCATCTCTTTAAGCAAACATTATATCTAAAGCCATGATACTCAAATAACATCACTATGGCAATCCCCCACTATCGTGACGTCACCTTGTCTTAGTGATAAACACCTATGGAATATTTTCCCCATACATTTCTTACTATCTTATGTGATGTCATCAACTTCTATGTCGCTTAGACCTGGCCTGTATGTTAATATTACGTGGGCCTCGAAATTGCCGAGGCTCGCGTAATATTATCATGGAGGCCAGGCCTCAGTGACATTTGACGATGATGACGTCACAAAAGATTGAAAGAAACGTATCGGGACAAATATTCCATAGATCAAGTATTTTTCCTGTGAGGACTCCTAAATTTCTATGACCATAAACAAGAGATATATATGTTATGACTTTATCTATGCCCTGCTTGCTACGAGTGGGGCCACAATAGTGGATTAGTCCCCACCTTCCATAAATTATGATAATTCTTAGTGAAACTCCATGCATCCAGAAATAATCGAGAATAGAAAGACATAACATAATTACTATTCTTATAATAATATACCTTTAGATATTACTTATACTATTTATTCATTATTGTTACATTCTAAGTTACAGTTTTTCCAATAAAACATGTTAAGTTAAATAAATCAGTTACATTATGTACATCTAATTCCAAGTAAAAAAAAAACTATCAGTTTTCACGGACATTTTGACATATGGAATGGTTCCTCCATTCAAACATAGATGGCGTTATCTTTATCTAGTACCTCTATTTGCCACTAGAGTCTATTTTTTTAGAAGTCTCACGAAGCAAACTTGGTTAAGTGTTGTTTGATATGATAATAAGATATGGTTACATTTTTTCACTACTTTCAAATTATATTTCAGACCTGTTGTTTAAAAAAACTAGCCAATATTTGGATTGTTAGAATAAACTGGCAGCTTTGTTTTTCAAACTTGTGATGGAGATTTAAAAGGATTATCGGAGTATTTTTCCTTTTTCCAACTCGCAAAACTATCTTGCCTTTAAAATGATTTCTTTGGCGCCACTCACAACAAATATTTATGGTTTTTTAATAATTTATTAATAATTAATAAAATTCACAAAAACAGATTTTATAATATTATTTCTAATTTAGTGATTGTAGGAAGATTTACGTTATGGAAGCACATTTTGACAAATTTTTGATTCTTCAATGAAGTTCATAAAAAGCCACTGAAGATGAAGCTCTAAGCTTTGAAGTGTGTACTCAAATAAAATAGTGGAAGTAAAATACAGTGTTTCTATTTTACAAAGTTTGATAATATTTCTAGTTTGATATCTGGTGGCCGCCATATTGCTTTTTTTTTTCAGAGTACTGGCACACTACATCTGTTATTAAGAGTTTGGATTAGATGTATTTAATGTCTTGATTTATAAAACAACATAAAATGTTTATTTTGTAATGCAGAATGCTATTTTGTATGATTTGTTTGTTGATATTATGTACTAGATGTTATTAATTATTGTAAAATGTTGAAGCTATTTAATATAAAAATGCAGAGCAAGCAGTCCAGAGAAAAAAAACGCAACATACTTATGTTTAAAGACTGTCTATTATATTAATGACAGGAGTCATAAGGATTATTAAGAAAAGTTAATAAAAAAAAACATAGTTTTGTATTTGTTAAATTGCACTACTGATAATTTTACGGTATACCACAATAAAAAAAAACACATTCGAGACGTTCTCTACTACAACACTTAAAAAAAGAATTTATCGAACTGGCGACAATTTACATCTAGCAACACTGATTAATCAAAATCAAATCAAAAAAAGAACAGAAAAACAAAATGGATGTTTAGTATTAAACTGTATTAAACGTGATAGATGATGTATAATTTTTTATGTAGCTATTCAAGCTTAGCGGTAATCGACGACTTCTTCGACAGTTGGTCATAGATAAACTAAAAAAAAAGCAAATTTTATAAATATCTTTCTCGTCTATGGTTTATTTTCTTTTTTGTTTGTAAAGTGAAGAATTCAGCATTCTCTAGAAACTTTCTCCCATGTCTTATTCATTAAAAAAATTTAAATTACGTAAAACGATTAGGTAATTACTAAGTGTCTAAATTACAAAGAAATTGTAAGCAATAATGAGAAGTATAATATTATAAATATAAATCTGTATTTTAAAATTAGACATTATTAAAAATAACACTGTTTTTCATAAAAATATTTTAAAATTACGTATAAAAAAGTGTTTTTTCGACTCTTTTACTTTTGACATAAAAACTTCACTGAAAAAATTATTCCCACATACAATCGCAATACACATTTTTCATTCAGTCGTATAAAAAATTCACATTTTACGCTTTCTTGTGAACCTGACTTGATTATATTACAAATTCTGGTTTTATTTCTTCTAAATTCCATATTTTGAGAATCTTTGATCAAATTTAGCAATTAAAATGCTGGGACGAAACACTTTTCTTAATGTAATGTCAGAATCAGAGAAGAAAAAATTATGTAGAACATTTCAATGCATTCTATTCTTTATTTGAATTTTTAATTTTTGTATGGAGTAAAGAGCAGAGTTTTTTAAAAAAAAATGTCTATGTGGAAAATAGTTTAAAACAAACATACAGATGTAAGGGTACTTTTAATATAATTTATTGTCCCTGAATAAAAAATAATAGAATTTAAAGCTGATATTGTTAAGTACAATTTAAATAATAGAACAGTGATGTAAAAAAAATGTTGCCAGTAAGCAATGTGTTAAAAAAAATGACATTTCTTTAATTGCATGTCCAATACTATTACATAAATTACATTCTCATCTGTCACTTTGCAATTATTGTTTTTTTTTTAATCCCGTGTACAATGATGACCGTATTTTGTTAACTGTTTGTTCCGTAAAGTTGAGGATGTGGAAGCCATGACTGTATTAGTCGCACAATTATACGAAAATTATCAAATATAATAATAATAGTTTTATGTAGTCATATTTGTAAACACAGCAGCATTCAATGTATTACTGTTATTATTATTACTGAATACAATAAAACATAATATTAAACTAGACATTTTGTTTTTTAAATGATATTGTCATACAATGCAGATCTTGTCATAATGTGCCGATGTTGTTATAGTGTGCAGATTGGTCACAAAATGCAGCTGTTGTCATTAAATGCAGCTGTTGTCATTAAATGCAGATTTTGTCATTAAATGCAGATTTTGTCATAAAATGCAGATTTTCTCATATTGTGCAGATATTGTCATTAAATGCAGCTATTGTCATAAAATGTAGTTTTTGTCATACTTTGCAGATCTTGTTATAAAATGCAGATGTTGAAATAAGTTGCAATAGTCATAAAATGCAGATTTTGTCATACAATGCAGATGTTCTAAAAAATGCAGATGTTGAAATAAGTTGCAGATATTGTCATAAAATGCAGATTTTGTCATATTACATAAGATTTGTCATAAAATGCAGCAATTGTCATAAAATGCAGATGTTGTCATAACATGCAGATGTTGTTAAAAGCGTCAGATTTACAAACAACAACAAACCATAATGTTACAAGCGTTAAAAAAAATTAAGTGACAGAAAAAATAGAAAAGAGAAAACAAAATGAAATAGATTTAATAATTATGCATTTGTACCATAGAGTATCATAACTGTTTACAAATAAATAACTAATAATAATAATAAATATAGCGTCACGTTGCGACTTTTTGGATATTTTTTAGTAAGTTTACGACATTTTGATGGCATTTATGTTATTGGTGGTTTGATGTTACATAGGTCATATGTTTATATGTATTTATCATACTAGACACAGGTGGTACAATTTCTCTTTGTTATGTTCATATAGACATAGAAATAGTATATATTTAAAATCCCACGTACGTAGGGTGTTTTTGACAGGAGCTTTGCAAGAATAAATCATTCTCAGAAATGTTTTCTGTTCGCTGATTGTTTACGATTAGTTATAAATACAAACAAATAAGGTGGAATAATTATATTTTAAGAGAAAAAAAGGTCTGGGCTTGTTTAAATTGAAAGTATACGTAGGTACTAAAATATTTTAAAGTATTTCTCCATTCCTTTGCTCTAAAACGACTTTACAGTTGAATTTTGATGTTATTTTTTTTTTATTAAGTATATAAAAAGTTAATTTTCCTGTTAATTTTGACATTAATTCATACATTTTACAACAAAACATCTCTAAAAATATCAAAAGTTCCTTCCACGAAAATCCTATATACGTGGGATTTAAATATATGCATAGAAATATTGTGTTATCCCCATAGAAATATGAATGCTCTACATTATTATAATTGATGGAACATGAATAACATTAAAAATTAAATGAAAATAGCAAGACAGCGATAAATATCGCCCAGATTAAGAATAGTAACAAATGGTGCAATCAATTCAAATCTTTCAGAAACAATGGAATACTAACGTTCCATTACAATTTAATGCAAAAAGAAGGAAATGTTCTTTTGTTGCACGAATTTTAAATAATGTTCTAAAGTTCAAATTATATAAGAATGCTCACTTCAGTGTTGCTACATTCAAAATACCACATTATGTACATTTATAAAACTTTTTACAAATTGTTTTCTGTTATAAATACTAGGTAGTAGGTACCTATTGAAAAGGCATCCTTTTTGACAGGTGTTACCAGTGTTACCAACGTAAAAAAATCATAAACATTTAACTCACATAAATTGTTTTTATATAAAATTTTAAATACGCAAAAGATAACCCATAAAATAATGTAAAAAAAATATAGCATGTTGATATGTCTTCATTAAGATTCAGATAATTTGTAAAAGTTTTGTAAATGTAGATTTTTAATAGAGAGAAATATAAAAAATGCTTCTCAAACGTTGCATCGTCGAAATTGTTTTACAAAAATGTTTTAACGCCAAGAAAACAAACTAAAAGAATAAAAATATTTGAAAAAAAACTCATCATTCATTAGCAAGAAATAGAAAATAAAAATAGCACAAATATTTCTAGAATGTTTTTAATAATTATAATATGTCAGAAATTAATGAGTGACGTTGATTTGTATTGTTTCTTATTAGTTTTGTACAGCGGCAATACTTTTCGGCGTTTGCTAAATCAACCGAAATGTCATAAGAAATCACAATTTAAATTTAGCAGCGACATAATATATTAAATATGTAATCTCTTTGAAATTAAGAATGCAGTAGTGTTACCGCTAGAAAAAATTCAGATAGATTTTTAAATGGTGATTTTGAGGCACTTAACTTGTATTTGTATACAGAGCAGTATATTATATCTGGATAGGTAAATGTTTCTATATCAATAGAGTTGCCGTCTACGATTTTTTCTTGGAAATGTCCCAGAAATCTGGCAACCCTATATATCAATCACGAATGAGTAGCGGCAAGTCCTGCCTCCACATAAGAGAATCAAAATAAACTCATTTTTTTCTTTAGTCAGGCAATGTTGCCACCTTATATGTTCTAAATTTGTTAAAAAAATAAGTATTATGTGCAATTCTGATAGGAAAACGTACAAATCAATACGTCTCAAGATCGATTTAATGGAAAAAAAATAATTGAATGTGTCCGTATTCTGTGCAATAGTAGCGCAAAACGTTTATCCTGTCGTCTTTCATTTAGTATGGATATTAATTAATAAAATAAAATAATTAATATGTGATTATATGTAATAATATATTTGAATGTAACTAATTAATATATTACCCATAAATTTTTTATTGATTTACCTTTTTTGATTCGTGTTTTAGAATGTTATTTTTTATATAGTATATTTTGTGGAGAACCTAGCGTATAATATTTATCGTTGTTATATACATCTTGTTTGATTGACATTTATATATTATTATTATGTACTAATTATTGGTATATATTATTATATTAAATTGATAAATATGAAAACGTCGATATCACAATATTTTTTTTATCGTACGATAAAAAAGAAATTATGATTGAAAAATTTATGAATAAGATTATAAATATTATTAACACTATCTATAAAAATCTATTTCTTAAGTTACTCTGTACTGTATTACTAAAATATATATTATGGAACCGACGACGGTCGCCATTACAGAAATATTTTTTCAGTTACGTAGTCTTGTATTTATTTAACTATATTGCAATAAAAGTGGTACTAGTGTTGCTTGTATCGAGGTGTGTAGCTTAATTCAATGTCATTCTTTGTCTATGATTTAAATTCTCATTCCAAATTTAAATGTTTGCAATGCCATTGGTCGAATTCAAATTATAAAAATTCAAAATTAGAATTGCTTCTCTCAATCGGATATGTGCCAAACTGTATTTTGCATCTACAACAGTTTCTAATTTGGTTTTTTATTTGTTTTTTTATTAATTTGTCAGTTGCACACCATCGACAATATCATTAATATTATGTAACGACAATTCTGCACAAATATTTTATAATAATAGTAGTACATAGTGTGTTTAATAGAGGAATAATGTTGTTTTTAATGAAATTAAATAAATAATAAAAAGATTTAAGTAACTGACAAACACTTCTAGTTAACTTTCATAGAGAATGCAATAAAAAACATAATATATTCTTTTTTCAAAGTTCAATTCGAAATCTAATGTTGCCATGTCTACAACAATGTCCTTATTTGCAACAATAAAAACACTGATTCCTTCACAACTGTTTGAATTATAAAAGATAATAAAGAACGCTTGATGTTAAAATAAGCATTGAATTCACATTTTTTATGAAACAGATATTCTGTGAAATTTCCAACTGGCTGGATGGCTTCACAAAAAAATAAAAAAAACAGGGAGTACAACAAAATATTTAGAGTGCAATTTATTTTCAACACATGGCAACATTTCTCTGCAGTAAAAATGTTTCAAAAAAGCATACTGTGCAAATATAAAAAAATTTCCAACATGCATACTGTAAAAAAAGTGTTCTGCTGTATACAAATAATGTTTTTTTTAATTACAAAAACCAAGTTTTCACATTGAAAACTTGTAATTAGCCGAGTCTTTTCTAACGTATCGTCGACTTACGAGTCTAAATCTGCTATCTGCAGTAGAATGAATTTTACATTGGGCAATAAAAACACTGCCGAAAATTTAATATAAAAGTAATTTAAGAAATTAAAATGACAGAATCACAGAGTCTTCATTTTAATTTCTTCGATTACATTTTTTTTACGATTCTTAGCAGTGTTTTTATTGCCCGATGTAAAAATCATTTCGACGCAGATAGCAGGTTTAGACTTTAAGCCGACGATACGTTTTTCTCCGTCGATCTGTAAGAATTATTAAAAAAAAAGTAGAGATTCTATATGATATTTTTTGTGGTTTTACCTACAATATAATATTACTAACATCTTGTTTAGAATTTATTTTATATTCATATTGTAAAGATATTATTATCTGTTAGGATTTTCTATCGATACTTTCTGATAATAGTAATCGTTAATAAAGTATAGAACTTATGATACACGACTAGAAATCGCATTATATTATTGTTTGAAATGGAATAAGAGAATAATAATTAATATATTATATAAAACTTCACAATTAAAACAGTCTAACTTAATGGAATTGTAAATATATTAAGTCAAAAGATGCATTTTTGCATAGGTATTGTATTGATAAACTGTAGGGCGGAGTTACAGTGTTTTGTGTATTTATTACAGAACATGCTAATGGAGTTACGACGTTTTATTATTAGTTACAGAACATGCTAATGGAGTTATGATGTTTTGTGTATTTATTACAGAACGTGCTAATGGAGTTATGATGTTTTATTATTTATTACAGAACATGCTAATGGAGTTACAATGTTTTGTTATTTGTTATAGAACATGCTAATGGAGTTACAACGTTTTATTATTAGTTACAGAACATGCTAATGGAGTTAAGATGTTTTGTTATTTGTTATAGAACATGCTAACAGAGTTACAATGCTTTGTTTGCTTGTAACAAGGCATTGTAACTGTATGTTGCAATGTTCTACTGGATAAAACACTTAATTACATTTGACATATTTATTACAGAACGTGGTAACTAATATACAATTTGCTTATTACAAAACATGATAACTGCGTTAGAATTATTTACCTATAGATAAAACATTGTAAATGAGTTACAATGATATGTTTGCTTATAACAAAAGATAACTCAGTTATCATCTTTTGTTACATGCAAACAAAACATGATAACTTAGTTTTAACACTTTATTTACTTGTTATAAAACACGTGAGTTACAATGTTCTATTTGCTAGTGACAAAACATCATAAATGAGTTAAAATGTTTTATTTCCATACAAAAGCAGACATAATAATTGCTTTTTTGATATGTAATAAGGTTCCATCGTTTCCTTACGATTGCAAAACAACACAATACGACAAGAGTATGAAATCGATAACGACATTTCGTTGAGGCTTTGAAATATGACAATTAATAATATTGTATGATTACGCAGTTAGACTGTTTTAGAGGTGAAGAAGCGATGGGTGAATAGGAGAGAATGGGTGCGAAGTAAAATATGTACTGTACTAATGTAATGTAATTTGATATGTATGGCAGTATTGCATCACAGTGAGGCGAGTCATGTTATTTAGAGGGGGTGATTTTTATTATTGAATAATAGGTATATTGTCGTATGGTAATACATAATACTGTATTGTAATAATAAACTAATAAATACATTATGATGGAAGTTGTAGATATTGGAAAATAATTCAGAAAAAAACGTTAAATAAATATTTAAAAATATTATTGTTTTATTATTTTGTAGTCACCCTGTCTGTAGTTAATGCCGTTGGATGATTTTGAAATGTGCTGTCTATGATCTGAATTCTTGTGAGACCGGTCGAAATAGTATTATCATACAGGCTGCCACGAGGTGACATTTGACGATGATGACATCACAAACGTTGGGCCATCCAAGGACATAATAAAGATATAGATGCACTATTAAGGGAATGTATGAGGACTCTCGTGAGGAGGAATGTCATTTTTATGTTGCCAGCATGTGTTGCCACGTTGGCCATCCTAACGATTATAATATATTGTTACCTTCATAGAAGTAGCAATTGTTATGCTACCACTTGCAGGCAATTTCACATTTGTATTAAAAAAGACGCTTGGTGTCTCACGCACTCCTGTCAATTTGTTTTGATCAGTCTATCCTATTTTAGTCTAAGGGCCAATCAAGACGCCAAAAAGATGGCGGCGTTTCTAGTGTCCAGGCTGAACAAATACTCTCGAAGGCATAGATTCTTGTCCCAAATTTAAAAGTGTGCAATGGCATTGGACGAATTCAAATTATGCAAATTCAAAATTTAAATTGCTTCAATATAATTAGTGCTACAGTCTGTCAACAAAGAAAGAGATGATCTTCAGTGAGAGCGCTACTTATAGCTTTTCGACAATTTAGAATTTCAATAGAAATGCCATTGCCGGAAAACAAAATTGTAGTTCTCGATTAATCCGAGACCATCTCTTTCTTGGAAGACTGAACTCTGCATCAGAAATGTGGCAAACTGTACTATCCAAATACTTAAAAAAAAATACATTTAGTGTATCATAGTAACTGAGTTACATTTTATTTACATCAAATAAAACATGATGACTTGCAATGTTCTATAAGCTTGTGATATAACATGATGACTGAGTTAACATGTTCTATTAACTTGTCATAACTCATAAAACATGACAAAGGTGCAGGAAACTGGCTTTGAAGAATGACATCTTCAGCTTTTTCCTGAATATGGTGATGATCTGGTTGCTGCGGAAATCCATGGGAAGTTTGTTCCACTTGACAGAGCCAGTTCACTGAAAACTCCCGTAAAAGTAGATCTTATTAGCCTTGTTGAGGATATTGCTGACTGCGGTTGCTGAGCGCAAAGATTTTATCGAGGCGGTGTATATTATCCACTCGTCAACCTTTGAAACGATCAAGATACCAACTGACTTCTTCCAAATTGAGTGGACAGAGATCCGTAACCTCCTTAATCTGGTAGACGACGTCACTGGCTGGGCTATGTTTTAAGAATGTAAGTTGATAATCCATGACTATGCATCGGGATATTCGATGCCCTAGGTGCCTGGGACTAAGAGATGTGCAGGGACGTAGAGTAAACAAAAATATTATACAGTTTATTTACTTGTATAATACTACCTGCATAATGCACGCTGATACAAGTTACGTGGAATTTATTGTATACACTTCACTTATTGTTTTATTCCCCTATAGATATTGATGGTTGTATAGATGGAAACCCCCGTAATTTAAATACGTATTAGTAAACGGCATTTGTTTTCCCGATGTATATCCATCATTCTGCCTGCCTGCTTGCTTGACTACACACATAATAATAGTAATAATAATTCAAGTCTCTGTCGCCCAGGGGGATTCTTTCGAAGAGAGAGGTGGCCGAGGGTACCAGATGTCGATGTAATGAAGTGCCAGATTAGCGAGACTCTACTGTAGTACAGTAAGACGTGGTTCTCTATGAGGAAACTGCACGTAGCTTTTTGGCAACACTTGAAGAACTTCTCTACTTAAGCCAGCTGAGGTCGGTTGTGAGCCCGACAATATTCATCCTTAATTCTTCTACACTGTTGTAGGAATACTATCATTGTTGCCAGCACATAAAATCGCAGTTCCAAATCAATCTGGGACCATCCGTTTGATGACACACCGAGCAGGCCGACAATCTTGGTTGGTTTAATTAAATTAGGTTATTTTCAAGGGCTAAAAACGGGTTTTCGTTCAACTCAGTGGCAAGTTAAACTCTTACTACTGCACTCTTCTGTTGTTTAACAAAAACAGTCTTTTTCAGAGGGGTGGGATACATATAATAAACACAGTATATAATTTATAAACACAGTATATAATTTATATCAGCACTTAATGTAGTTACTGTCGTTTTGTTGTTTTTTTTATATCTTCATCAATATATTTTTGTATTGTAAGCATTACCATTACAATATAATTAGAATATAATCATAATAAAAATTAAAAGTAAGTATATAAATTAGAAAAACATTTAATTTAATTTCGTAACATTATGCAAGAACAATGTTAATAAGGACTTCAATTTTAACAGACAGGTGAGGCGGTGCACACGACTGAACATTCCCAAATACAAGTGGACATCCATTATTATACACATTGAAAAAAAATAAAAATTGTGATGAAAATGATTTCTCTAGGGCCGCTCTGTAATATTTTCGGCATTATAGGTCACTTGTAAAAGATACAATATGAGAATATTGCGGACCTTTGACAGCTCTAATAAAAAAATTGAGGTGGTCGGTAACGTACTGGACTGTTAATACGGCGGGTGCGGGTTCAATCCCCGATGCCGACTTTCTCCACTTCACGACACAAGCTTTTCAAGCTTACTGTGAAGTGTACAAAGATTTCTTTTTTTTAATGAAAAAAAAAAACAAAATTCGACAATCAGGGCTATCAATAATACAATTTGCAACTCCACTTGCAGCTAACATCGGTCGACGGCCAAGATATAAAATAACAATCAGTATGTCCACTGTATTTGGGTTCGCTATTACAACAAGATCAAATTAACAGTTAATTTATGAGGTTGTTACACATGTTTTAATTTTGGACACATTTCCATAGACAAGTCAACAAGACCGGAATTTAAAAAGACAAGCAATATTATCTTCCAATGAGTATTTTTCAAATACACATTAGTGTTGCCAGCTAATAAACAAACACACGACATTTTCTTTTTAGATTTCATTTTCATATTTGCCCCAAATCTCGTTTAATATGTGTTTATAAGCAATTATCTAGTCTATTCTTGAAGGTGTTGGTGGCCGGGGTAGCACAACTGATTCCAAGCACTAACAGCCCTACGAAACAATTTATATTTGTGAATACGGACAGTATTCTTCCCCACACTTCGCAGAAAGCTTTGCTAGTTTTGCAAAGCGCAGAATATACTGCCAACACACGGATTTGAGCCACGAAATGTTACTGACATACACTACTCAAAGTGTACGTAAAGTTGACGGGAGAATCGTCAACCGATTACAAGCGACTGGGTGTTAATATCAACCAGTCAATCAGTCACCATTCACAACAACTACTACAAAAAAAGAAATGCTAAATTATAAAAATAACATCACAACCAAATTTTATTACTATACAATATATTTATACCCCACAAAACATCTACAGTGTTTTTTTACTATTGTATGTACTAATCTGATCTTACCACCCAAGTGATACATACTCGTAGGCTAAACTGTCTCGGGCACATTCTACGTATGCCTGCTGATAGCATCAACAACAGCTGTCTCCAATATCGCTCTGTAGGCAACAGACGTCTGGGCAGGCCTGCAATGACCATCCATCAGAGGCTGTACACATCAGAGCTGCGCTGGGCTGTCGGAATGACTTGGGTACAGGTAACGGAGTTGGCCCAGGACAGAGAAGCCTGGTAGGACTGGGTGACGACCACATGCATAAGGAACCCATCGTGCGTTTGCTCATTAGCTGCCGTAACAATTTATTGAATAAAACAACGAAAAGTTAATTTACAATAACGGAAGATTACTGAATATCATTTTAGTAGTAATTGTTTTGGAGTGTTATACGTGAGTGTTGTTACGATGGAATGTGCGGAGGTTTACTCAAAGCTTCGTGCAACCCTCGCTGCTGTTCGGGCGTGAGCCCAGCTATACAAGCGGCAAACAATTCCGTATTGCTCTGTAATTCTCTGATGATGTGCAACAACCTCTGCGCCGCCGGCGTTTCGAAAGCTAAAGATCCCGACGCAAACGCCGCAGCAGTCACTTGGACAACCCTAGGTAGACCTTCTCCATTCGTTCCTACTACGAGAGGTTGTCTCGCCTCGACCAAATCTGCTAAATATCCGTAAACGTGTGGCGCTTCATCGGCGTCTTCTAATAACGGGAGCCAAGTTATCCAGACTCTTAGTACGTCTTCTATGTTAATTGCTCCGCTGTTGTATTTGAGTATTTTGGTTACGGCGGATATGGCATTCTCTGTGGCGTTTACTTTCTCGGGTTGTCGGCTGTCGGGTTCATTGATTACGGTGACGAGACTGGGTAGGGCTTGGGCGCAGGCCTGTGAGAACTGATCCCCGCCGAACTGTGCCAATATTCCGCACCCGTACGCGGCCGCTTGCCTCACCTCGGGGGCGGGATGGACCACGGAACCCAGGAGTGGTTGTAAGAAGTAATGTTGATATTTGCTACATGCCGGACCTGGAATAAAATGAAACATAATTTGAATAATATTTCACACATAGTCACCTAAGAATAGCAAGATTGTAAATAACAAATTTCAAGATTCTGACTTTGTACATGAAAATGTTTCTAACCGACATAATCTATGAGTATGTATAACAATATGACCCTAAAGTGGTGTAGTGTGTGTAAATAACTACTAGAGACTAATAATGTTCCATCTGTGTGTAAAACATATGAGGGTTTCATACTGCAATCTCATGAAAGAGTGACACTCGCCTTTCATTATAACAAATTTAAAATATTTATTAGTACTACAGTGTTTATCTTGTGAGGTAGGCAGAGAGGATAGAGCACCGCACACTTCATACATCTCTCTCTTCCACCCCTTTTATAACATAACAGACTCTACGATTTCTCCCACTCAACACACGTCCATCCTTAAGCGTCTGGTCAACAATGTTTCATCTTACCTCCAAATTCAATAATGTCGTCAAATATGCAGATCCCCCACTGCAGGTCTGAGGCGGGACTGTCGGGGCGCACCAGGTTGACAAAGTGCATGAGCACCTGGTCCAGGAAGGGGTAGAAGTTGACGGTGTAGGTCATCATGAGGGCGTGGATCACATCAGCCACCTTGGACAGGCAGTACTGGTCGTCACTGTCTTCGTCTTCAAGTTGCTCCTCAACCACCTGACAAATAAACACAAATTAATTAATTAAACACAAAACAGCCCTTTGAGGAAAATCAAGAAATACAGACTACCCCCCCAACTTTCTATCGAGAAATACATCTGGCTTGGGCTAAATTATATTTTAGAAATGTTGTTTAAAAAAACATGACAATTTTTGGATCGTTAGAGTAGGTTGTGAACATTATTTTTCAAATCTGTAATGGCGGCAGTTCGACATAATGCTTTGTTCAAATGAACTATTGGAGCATTTTTCCCTCTGGCAAAACTCTTTACCCTGATATTAAAATTCATTCTCTTGCACTGCTTTGCAATATTTTGGGCGTTGTAACTCATTTGTAATCAGTACAATATGAGAAGATGACGGACATTTGACAGCAATTGTGACAAGATTTGACAGTTAGGGCTACCAACAATACAATTTTGCAACATGCCACTTGCAGATAACATCCGGACCGTCAAGTAAGACTAACTACTACATTAGATTAGTAAGATTTATATGAATCGACTAACCTCATCATAATCCTCATCCTTGCGTTTCTCCAGCCTCTCCTCAGCCTTCTGGAAGTGTTCTTCCATCAGCTTGTTGATGAGTCGCAGCACTTCAGTCATGGCCTCGTCAGACAAACATCCGGCTCCCAGCTTCTCAATGCACTGCAGATAAAATAACACAAATGTTTATACTTGAATTCAAAATATTTCGTAAAATGGGTGGAGTCAATGTGTAATGTGGGGTTGGTAAATTATCGAGTAATGGTTTTTGGTTTACATACATCCGGGTTGACTGTAAGATTTTGCTTATTGCGAAAAGTCCGACCTTTAGCACACACCACTCTGACGAAACACCAATTGAAACTCTTTACACTCCAATCGGCGTCGATAGATTTGATGAACTCTTTAATCTGCTCAAGTGTTTGCTCTACCTTATTTAACTTTGTGTAATGATTTGTAGTATTGATAGTTTGATTGTATAATGCAATGTAAAAATTGACGAGTACAAGTGTCTGTCTCGGGCCTACGTAAGATTGAATAGAATAAACAAAAAAGTTATCAAAATCTACAAGGGAGGCCTACAATCAACAATGGACTAGTACGGGCTGACGATAATGTATCTTTCTAACTTACCTTGGCCAAGCTGAACAGCAGCTCAATGAGCACTTCCTGCTCTGGCTCCGTGTCAATAGCCTTCAGGAGCTCCGGGCAGATGTACGCCCACATCCCCTGCAGGAAGACGGGCCCCTTGACCTTGGCACACTCCAGTAGGTGGGGGAGGGACTCAGCAGCGGCCGACCTCACTCCGTCATGGAAGTAAAACTTGAAGAGGGGCACCATCAACCTCACTACTTGCTCAGCGTATTCTCCGAAGCTCTCCTTGAGTTCGCGAGCGTAACAAACCAACATGTCGCATGCTGAGGCTTTGTCTTCCAAACCTGTGAAATAACAAATTGATAAATCAATAAACTGCTCTTTTTTAACATAAATTTACTTATTTGATTACATTCTCCCACACTTTATTGCTCTATTCTATCCTGTCCTCTCACACTGCATCCCTTGCAGGGTAGGCAAAGAGAACAGAATGCCAGATTTCTTATCCTTACTACACACACTTCTTGCTTCCTCCACATTCGTAGAATCCGTCATAAACAGTCTACAGTTCATTTTACTCCAAATAATCTTGGGTTTAGCTGAAAGGGATCGCAGCACCGCGATAAGCTCGCCCTAGTATTGTATTTTGTTTACCAAATGTAAATAAATAAATATATCCAAACTTGAGATGACACAGTTGAGCCAAGTGATTCCTGAACAAACACATTTCCTTACACCTCTTCTATCAGTCATTTCTTATCCTATCTCTCCACACATTCTCCATAACAATCTCATCTCAACAGCGTTTACACCTAATTTGTTAAGTCTTCAGGTATGCCTCAACCAATAAAACTTGTACTCTGATGAATTAAATGTAAGCAATGTTAACTCGTCTCCCCAGTACCACATTGTGTGTGGAGTGAGAATATAGTTTGCTTCTGGTTTAATGTACCAATGTCTAGGAAGTGACAAAGCTATCATAGCACATGCCGCTGACGGACATTGGTGGACAGAATAACACGGAATATTATTATGTGAAGTCAAGCAGGCAGCATAAAGCTGATATGGTTGAGCCCAAGAGTTTATGACGTCACAGCAATCTGTCAAGTCCATTCTTAAAACCATTCACACTCTCAGCAACAACCAGATCCGGGGGCAGCCTGTTCCAAGCATCCACAACTCTGTTACTGAGGAAGTGTTTAAGTGGATTCTGAGCAAACACACTTCTGTTGAGCTTCAGGCTATGGCCACGCAAGTGTTCATTTTGATTGCGAGTGTAGATGTTGGGCAGCTCAGGACAATCATAATAATCACTAGCTGAGCTACCCGGCGATTCCCGGGAAAAAAAACTACCCATTCCGCACAATCAAATTTATAGGTTTACGACTCGGCTACATCTGTAAATTTGTATAAAATACCCTGGTTCGTAACCACTATATGTAAAATGTTGCCATATTGTGGAATCAAGAAAACTTACCCATGTTAATCTAAGGTCTACTCCGTATTTCGATTTCAAAGTTAAATATCTCTTAAAATAAGTTTTTTTTTCCAAAAATGAAATAAAACCTGAAGTGGATCGGTAGAAGTGTTTATGTGAATTTTCACATCAATCCATCGTAAAATGCGGGAGTTATGCGAACACTTACAAAAAAACAGACTTTCCTTTAGTTATATAGATTCAGCACCTTAAATGTCTCAATGAGATCGCCCCTCATTCTTCTTTCTTTCAGGTGGTTAGTCCCAGGATGATATGAATGATTTAATACCTGCCGTCCTAATGCCAAAGTTCTGCTGCTCTCCCAAGTTGACAAACTGCCAGTCGACATCGTCCTCGATGGACTCCAAGTCGTCATTGTCGAGCAGAGCCACCTCTGGTTTGATGGCTGCCATACGCAGGACATGGGGCATCACAAGGGGAAGGTATGGTTCAAATTTCTTGCCTGAAACATGAGAATAGTTCATTTTGATTTTGGTGTGGGCATATTCGATATGTCACATCGATGACCCCGCATAATTTTTATTTTCACCAATACTGAGATGTTAAAGAATTCCAATTTTCTAGTACAAAAAAGTCTGAAACATTTTTTCCAAAATTATTTTTAATTTACATTTCTACATTTCGTAGTACATACTATAATGCAGTATTCCTACAACAGTGTAGAATTAAAGATGAACATTGTCGGGCTTACGACCGTCCTTGGCTGACACAAGTGATCGCTTTGTACTCGGAAACATTCGCCATTTCAGTTCATCCCGGTTGGGAATCGAACCCAGACCTCTGGCCTGCAATGCAGCGATGTTATCCACTACACCATGGTCACCCAATTCATGGCAAATTCAATTAGAATATTGACTTTTATTTCACACAGTATTATATTTTTTACCTAAGATTTTGCATATCCTAGCCCAGGCCGATATCAGATAGGAGGTCTGTGGATCGTCCTCTGGCAGCTCAGCCGAGTGAGTCTGTAACAGGAGATCCATTACTTCCGATGCATCAGTGTTGAATTTCTCTTCACCGACTGCCAAACCTGGAAACACAAAAACACAAAATGAAAACAGGTGGTCGCAACTTAATGTAGTCACACATAATGTTACAAGTAGGTTGATGTCATCCATTTTGGTTAATCCCGCAATCGTTCTTGTGTATAAAAACGGGACCGAATGTCAAAAAAATATCCACTAGTCACTGCATCTTACCTTAAAATTGGAACAACCAAATTACAGCATTATATCTAACAAACTACGGGAATAATCTTAAGTTTCGGTGAATTTCAGTAGTAACTTTGGAACAAATTTTTTATGAAGAAAATTTTCAAAAATTTAATTTCTCCCCACTAGAGTGACTTGCAGCATATCTTACATTTATCCATGTGTTAAGTCTTAGGATGATATCTTTAGTATTATCACGTGTAATTTAGTGAATTCTTTACCTATAAGACTGACGCATTCGATAGTCTTTCCTCTGAGCATCTTGAGTTCATCTGTGTTGGCGTTCATGATGATATATTTAAGACACGGCATCAGTCTGTCGTAGTAAGCCACAAACTCCTTTTCCGCAGTGTCGGCAACCGAAGCAATAGTCGTCACAACTTGCTCCAACACTAATTTTGTTCCCACTTCTACCAACTGTAAAATGAAAAACTCAAGTTACAACATGTCCAACAATAATGCTCTTACTTTACGAGCCATGACAACAAATATATACAGGCCAAATACTTTTGCAACGAATACTGGAGAAACTAAATTCCCAGTATAACATCTATATATCTCTACCCTCACCCCACGTCCCTTGCAGGGTAGGCAGAGAGGACAGAGCACCAGGCAGCCCTATCCATACACACACTCCTAGCCTCCGTCACACTCATGCAATTTGTCATACACACTCTCCGATTCCTTTTACTCAAAACCCGTCCATCCTTGAGGATCTAGTTGACACGGTCGGACCAGATCAGTCTCAGGCGGCCGCGTTTCCTTACCCTTCTTCCTAAGAGATGCCACGATGAAGAAGGGTACCAAGCCTTGCGTAGGGTCATGAAAGGGCGTTGGAAAAGGAGTTAAGATCTTAAGTCACATTTTGTCCAGTTCAAGCCTATAAAGTATGCCGGGTTGCTTTATCAAATTTTCCGTTGCAAAGCACGGGTAACTCAGCTATTACTCAATAAAGCATAATTTGAAATATCTCAATGCAACAAAATGCTGTAAAATAAATGTGAATGCACACAAGAGCCACGAGCGAATGTGAAACAACAATCGCACATGGAAATACACATTCGTATTAATGTACCAATGTTATGGAAGTGATGGGACCATGGAAGGTATTTGTCCACCACTAACGAACATTGGAAGGAGGGGGGTCTGAGTATTAATAAGACTAACCTCTTTGAATTTGCTCGTAAGAATTGCCTCCAACTTATTCATGATGGAGTCCAGGTATTGTGTCAGGATATTCTTGGGACAATCCTCACTGAAGTTCACCAGGGCGGCGGCGGCATGGGCCTGAGGAAAAGAAAAAAACATCAAATCAATGCAAATTATTTTTCACTTGTCACAAAATCTGCTAAACATAAAAAGTCTACGTTTTTCTGAAGGCAAAATAACAACTGAATTCAGAAGTTCCTAACATTTTCAATCTTGTTACCCTGCATGGCTTCCGCCCTACAAAAATGTTATCAATTAATGTAGTACATGTAAATACAAATATACTTTATTCATCGTAGTAAATTGCACTTGCAATCTACGTTCTTACAATCACATAATGTGTTCAGGGTAAAGGTTGTTTCAGAAAAATTTCAACCAGCTTTATTACCCTCAATAATAGCTGTTTTACCCCTGCAAGTGTAAATGCCCCCAGGACTGATTAAATGAAAGGTTAATGAATAAAATGTAAGCAATGGTAACTCGTCTCCCCAGTACCACATTGTGTGTGGAGTGAGAATATAGTTTGCTCCTAGTTTAATGTACCAATGTCTAGGAAGTGACAAAGCTATCATAGCACATGCCGCTGACGGACATTGGTGGTCGGAATACTAACACCCACAATTTATCGGACGGACACACGGAAGCAAAACTGGTACTATTACTGAGTTTAGTGTTACTCGTTGTATGCTGAGAACCACAGAAATGAGGACGCTGCGAGCCATTGCCGGGAGGACTCTGAGAGATCGGGTGAGAAACACAGCAATTCGAGAAATCTGTGATGTCCAAGATGTAGTCAGATGGGGACGACAGCGGCGAGATTCTGGCACTAACATGTATCAAGAATGAACAATGCCAGACTCCCATACATCGCTTTGCATGGGGTGCCTGATGGTCAACGCCCGCCAGGAAGACCACCGAAGCGATGGAGAGACAGTTGGAGTTCCACATCACAGGAGAACAATCCTGTCAATACAGACTCGCTGAGTCTAGATGCAGTTTAAGAAGAAGAAGAACAAGTTTCAGGATTGTTAGAGTAAACTGGCAACATTATTTTTCTAACCTGTAATGTCTGCAGTTGAAGATACTACTTTGTTCAAATGAATTATTGGAGCATTATGTTCTTTTTCCCTCTGGCAAATCTCTCCCGCCTTTAAAATAATTTCTTTAGAACTGCTATGTAATATTTTCGGCATTATAACTCACTTGTAAAAAGTACAATATGAGAAAATTACGGACCTCTGACAGTTTTTATTACAAAATTTGACAGTCAGGCCTACCAACAATACAATTTTGCAACACATCACTTGCAGATAACATCCTGACTGACAATTAAGGGTAAATGATCTATACACAACATTGTTTATAGTACATACCTGCACTCTTGGATTGGCTGTGTCCTCCAGTACCATGAGCAGTCCGGGTACAACTTTGTCGTGGAATTTCTTCTCAAATATGGGAGCAAAGTCTGTAGACATCTGACCAATGGCGTTGCAGCAGGCGTGTCTCACTCTTGGGTGCTGTGAAACGAGAAATAACCATTAATATTAATCGAGATCGGAAAGAAGAATGTGTGGGAAAACATTGATAGGTAAGAAAGTTATTAGAGAGATGAGTGAATGTAAGATGGATGTTATAACTAGAATGAAAATGAACAAGTTGAGATGGTTCGGACATGTAGAAAATGAATGATAAAAGGATAATAATAAGTATTTACACAGGTGAAAAAAGAGGTGTAAGGAAATGCAGCCGTCCAAGAACCTTGGAGCGACTACATCGACCATTTGTTTAACGACAGTAAAATAAATTAGTGCGTATGATGAATTTCGTGAATGTGACAGAAGCAAAAAGTGTGTGTGTGTGTAGAGAAGTTAGGGAAGTCTGGTGTTCTTGTTCGCTCTGTCTATCCCACAAGAAAGATACGGAGTGAGGTGAGAAAATAAAATATTATGCTGAAATAAATCTCTTCTCGAGTGTACCGTGTGTAGATTGTCGATGTTGTCGAACTTTCAGCCTACTTGCTGAGGCCATCTTCAGGACTAATGTAGTTTAAGCTCGTAATGTAAGCTCGACAACATAGACAATCTACACACAGTACACCCGAGAAGAATGGAGAAGAGATTAACAAGGACCGTGAAAATCTACAAAGCTATCTGACTGAAATAAATGTTAAATATGACATAAATATTTGTGTCGACAAGATACTGACAAAGTAAGGCACAGTATTACCCACATTGCTAATTGCTTGTCTTTCCATATTGCATACTACACCACAACGCATTCCAAATTGTACAGAATGTGTTAAGAGGCAACGGTGATATGCGGACAATCACATGGACTGTAAAACAGAGAAATATACTTACAGGATCCTGCAAGAACCTCAGAATGCCTCCGACCACTCCGTCCAGCATGCCCTCCATCTGCTTGTGACATCCTTCGCCGGCCGACGAGACAGCCATGAGTGCCGCGTGTCTCTCCTTCCAATCCGAGGAGTTGAGCATGACGCCTACAGATTCCATTATGAGCGCGAGCATGGTGCGACCGCCCAGCGCGCAACACATACGGTCCAGAGCAGACTCTGCCACCACGGAGTTGCTGGAAGAAATTATGTATTGCAAACATTAAAGATGTACGATATATGATGAAATGTAAATTGAACGTATGGATAAGAGTGTATGTACGATCAGAGAGTGCTTACAAATAGGTGGTAGAAGCGTTTTCCGCACAACGTTGTCAGATAGCAAATGACTCATCATTTCATACATACTTATACACGTACTACAAATAATATCCGGATGTACATCCGATTTATATCAATAGAAACCTGAATTTTTTAAACAAAATTATTTATTTTATGGATTTTAATGTACAGGAGAGCGTCATATGAGTACACAACAAACGATAATCATTTACACAAGGCACACATCAGCAAAAGATTAAAAATCTTAAAAAATGTTTGTGGGGTGACTGGTATTTGAGCCTGCGACCTCTAAATTCTTCGGGAGACTAACTTCGCTACTTAATTTCATACACTCCTCTAGAGTAAATGTTGAAGGTTTTCACAATGTGTATCAAATCACCAGTAGGAGTGTCGAAACGTCGATCAAGTTTATCTGCACACGGTTCACCCTAGAACCAAGAAACAACTCCTCTAGACTTTACACAATGTGTGCCTTGTGTAAATGATTGTCTACTCATACAACAATGCGTGAAAATCCAGGAATTGAGCAAAAAAATTCCCCTTCCTCGCTTACCTCTCGTTGTCCTCATCGCACACATCATCCTGCGTGGCCCAGTCGTCCTCCTCATCCAGCTCTGCCATGGTGGCTAGCACCATGGGGGTGAGGGCGGTGATCTGAGCCCTGGCCTGCTTCCTCACCATGGCGGGGGCTGACTCACTCATTGTCACCATCACCTCGAGGCACAGCTGCTTTATGCAGTCCTCGTAGTTCCTGTCACCAAACACCTGACAACAATAAACCATAGTATTTTAGTAAGGTTAAATTAAATTCTAAAACCACACAAGAAAAAATATCTCGTGAAAAATCTCACATGCAAAAACATCACAAGAAATAATACATTTTTAATAAGTTTTCAGCAGATCAGATTCTCAAGGACGGACGCGTTCTAAGTAAAAGGAATCATAGTATGACAAATTGCATGAATGTGACGGAAGCCCAAAGTGTGTGTAAGAATAGGAAAGTCGGGCGATCTGTTCTTTTTGTCTATCCCGCAAGGGGGGAGGGGATAGAATTTTTTCTTATGAGATTTTTTCCTGTCACCCAAAATCCTCTACGACCTAGATAATACTTGTATCGACAAGATACTGACAAAGTAAGGCACAGTATCGCCCACATTGCTAATTGCTTGTCTTTCCATATTGCATACTACACCATAGCAACACATTCTAATTGTACAGAATGTGGTCAGACAAAAAGGTGATATGCAGACTCTCAAATGGATGGTTTATGTAACACAAGAATGTTAAAATGTAATAATACATTACCTTGATACAGAAGACAAAGATTGGCTGTATCTGCGTCCTGAGGAACTTGGGCGTAGTCTCCGCCAAGTCAATGAGAACCTTCAGTAAGTCTCCGTCACCGTCCTGCTTCTCCATGTTCTCCACAATCACCTACAATAATCAATAACAATAACCATTAAATATACAGCTACAAGGAGCATGGTAGATCTATCAGGCACAGAGAACAGAATGCCACTCTTCCCTATCCTTACACACACTTTTGCTTCTGTCACATTCATACAATTCCTCATACACACTCTAGGATTCCTTTTACTCAGAACACGTCCATCCTTGAGAATCTGGTCTACATGGTTGAGCCATGTGGTCCTTGGACGGCCGCGCTTTCTTACACCTCTTCTTTCTTCCAGGTATATTTTCTTTGTCATCCTTTCATCATTCATTCTCTCTTCATGTCCCAACTATCTCAACTTGTTAACTTTCATTTTAATTACAACATCCGTTTTACATTCACTCAACTCTAATCACTTCATTTCTTATCCTATCTCTCCCTACTATACCCTCACACCACACATTTTTTTCACCTCCTCTTTCACTACACATGCAGCCAGATCATGGAACGATTTTCCTCTTCACATCAGATTTTTCCAAACATTTTGTCCTGCACGTCTAAGCTAGTCACGCTACTTTCATTCTAGTCACTACGCCCGTCTTACAGTAAATATTGTAAGCGAGTATGTGTTGTAAGCCCCACAGTGCATCATACAAGGCTCTAAGGGGCACACTCTCGCTCTCATATGTTCTCGCATATTTTTTATGATACTTCTACACAGAGTAGATTAGCATCAAGATCTGTATGCTTCAATTACGGACTGTATGCTTCTGTCTGACTGTATTTTATTCAAAATTTGTATGAGAGAGTACGCGCAAAATAAGAATAACGTAAGCAAAAATTGATTTTAGCTTATTGCATAGAAGGGGACCAAATATAAAAAAAATATCTGCTAGTAACTGCGTCTTACCTTAAACATTTTATCAACCAAATTACAGCATTATATCTAACAAACTACGAGAATAATCTCAAATTTCAGAGGTAACTTCGGAATGATTTTTTACGAAGGAAATTTACAATACTCAAATTTCTACCTGCTAGAGTGACTTGCAGCATATCTTACATTTATCCATGTGTTAAGTCTTAGGATCATATCTTTAGTATTAGCTGAGTAATCTTACTTTCTATATGCCTATTTTATGTTCGATGATAAGGAGAAATAGTATAGGATAGATACCTGCATGAAACCCGGTAAGATATCAACAAAGTGCTTCTGAATATTAGCTTCCTTGTCGTGCGTAGTGATGAATGCACCCACCGCCTTGACGGCTTGATAGCGCACTGTGAAGTCTGCATCCTCACGCAGGGAAGCGCTCAACATCTGCTTGATGACGTCCAAGTATTGATTCTGCATGTTGCCAAACACACCGGGAACTGATCTGTAAGGAAGACATAACAATTCGTTATAATCCAATCTTTATTATAAAGAAAGCAAGCAGCCTAGGCTGATGAGCCCAAATCGATGTCTGTGCCATCCGTCGTTCTGAGAAAGTTATCCAATCTGCTTTTAAAAACATTCACTGATGGTGCTTGTATCACATTTTGGGGTTAACGGTTCCACATATTCACCACTCTATTGCAAATAAAATTCTTTCTGGGATTACTGTGGTGAGTGAGTCCCTTGGTGAGCTTCATAGAATGTCCTCTCAAATGGGTATTGGTATTCAGGGTGTAGATGGAGCTGATATCGGGAACATCATAGTAGCCATTCATAATCTTATGAAGTAAGGATAAAGTGGTATGGCATTATGTCCTATGTGATACATGTTGATTGGCAGAGTGATATACCAACAAATAGTTATCTCAACAGATATACAGCAAAGGATGGACTTTCCATCAGGCTGGAGGTATGGGTTCGATTCCCTGCCGCAACAGATTTATGGACTGGAATTGGTGACCGTTAATTAAGAGTAAAGTGATCAAATTAAGCCAGCCGACAATCAGTCATAAGCCTGACGGAAACTTTAACCTTTGATATATATCTGTTGAGATAACTATGTGTTATATTCAACTACAAAATTCTGATGTTCTTTAAAAAAAAAAAAAAAGTGATATACTAACGTGAACATTCTGAGAGCAGCCTCCCTGAGCTGTGAATCGGAGGCACTGGCGCACTGGAAGAGAAACTGCAAGAACTCGGGCCACTGGTTGTTGCCATCCTCGTCCAAGAGGTTCCTGGCCACCTCCGCTACTACATCACACACCTGAATACACAAATACACCATACAATTAGGAATGCTACATAATATTGAAATTGATAGAACATGCATAACGGCAGAGTTAGAAATAGTGTTCGGGAATAAGCCAAAACTGATTAGATTTATTTTTATTATTTTGTTTGTGACGATCCTATGTGGTGATAAAGAAAAATGTAAGGTGCCCTTGGGGCAATTTCATTGCTAAACGGCGACCAAAATAGTCCAATTATTATTATTACTAGGCATATCGACATTTAAACAATTTCAAAAAACGGGAGACCTTACATCTCGACAATCTTACTATGCTTTGGAAAAAAATAGGGTAGATACATTGAACAGCTTTGTCTACGGAATGACTGTAAAAGATTTTTTGAACGGAGGGTAATTAACTCCATAAAACTTAAAAAAAACACTAATTTAAAAAAAAAACCTACGTTTGTTATGTGATTTTGAACATTTTTCGCAGGAATGAATATGACGTCATTTTTATAGGGCTGCGAGCCAACAGAATGAGCTGACAATATATAATAAAATCCATACCTTCCTCCTGATCCCCTGTGTCTGTTCAACCTGCAGAGACCTAAGGATCTGCTCCTTGAACTGCTGCTGCTGCTCCGGAGGCAGCTTAGGATAGAACTCCATAAAGTCTGAGGACAGCAGGCGCCTCAGCAGCACGGCGCTCATCTGCCGCATGTCTTCTCCGATGGACGCATCCTGCAGGGAGCCCAGCAGGAAGCTCACCTTGGACTCTGTGGGAATGTTGCCGTACGCATCCTACACAAAATAACAACACAACATTTAGATCAACTGTCAAAAAAAAAAAATCAGCCATGTCATGAGACTGGACTGGAATAAGGAGTGCTGAAGAGCAGTTTTCGAGCTGCCCAGGATAGGAGCACTTTCTCTCGAGTGATAGTCAACGTTGGGGGGGCCTAACACGACACCGGAAGAAGAAGAAGCCATGTCAAACTCAAAGTTACTGGTGGGCCAAAATCATGAAGACCATAGTGGTGGACCGCAAAACCTAATCTTAATTTCCAGTAAAAAGGACAATACAAAAAATTACTACAAACATTAACTTGTTTTGTCAGATATTTGACATCTTTTGTCTTTAGGTAATTCAGTTGTGTTCACGTGTTGTCAACACAAGTGAACATAAAATGGGACATTTTAAAAATAGTAAATGCAACTCTTATTTTTTCCATTTTATACCAATCGTAACAGTCCTTTATTTTCGGTTTTTACCACAATGGCCGGCCGCTTTACCTGGCTTTTTTCAAAATTCATTCGGGGCGCAGGAAAACGCTCAGTAGTTTGATATGGCTGATTTGAGATATACCTAAATTAGATAGATAGATGAATATAATTGAGTGATTTCCTGATGAGTCATATTACTGTCTCACAGTAGGTAGATATAAAACTGCATAGGTGAGTACATAGGTAGGCATGTATATATAGTAGGTATACACAGAGTAAGTGGTGTTAACTCCCAAACTAGGTCACCAACAATGCAATGCAGTAGTACTGTCATTATATAGACAGATAGATACATAGATAAGTAGGTAGGTACAACAACTTTTGTTGCCATGTTAATATCTTACAATGTGTAGTTTTACAATAGGAACATGCACCACTTTCTTACACTCAATTTACGAACAAAAAAACGATAATAAATAGTTCAAATAAAAAACAGTCTTCTGTAATCCACGTAATATCTCGATACATTTATGCCTATTAAACTCTAACTACATATAACGTCATTATTAAACTCAAACAGCCAGTTCGAAAAGACTGTAAAATGAGGCAAAATAAATATTAAAATGATCCCCATTGTGGATATTTCATTTGCTTTAAACATACTATAATAAAATTGATTAATTGGGATACTATTGGAGTGCTGCGGCCCTATTCAAGTTCAAACTTATTTTGTTTAAAAAAAACATTTTTTCGCTCGGTTCAGCTATGGATGCCTTTTTAAAACACGATAAACTTTTGACAGGAGTGACAAGTCCAAAAGTTGTAAATTTACTAAATTTGTTTTAAAAAACTGCATTCTGACTTTCTGTGCCCTCGTCCGGGCCCACCCGTAGTCGAGCCCAGCGAAATAATACCACTTTTAATGCTTTTTTTTTTTAAATAAAAAAATAAATTTTCACTAAAAGTGGGCCGCAGCACTCCAATAGTACCGATTTATTTCTGCCAGCATACTACATATTGGTGTAAGTCAAGATTAATAAATTCTCCATAAGGTAAATTTTAGGTTATGTTTTCTGCCATGGGATGTCCTATAAAGTTGCTGGTTAAACCAATTTAGTATGCCGAAGGAGGAAAGAGGGATGAAAGGAATGTATGTTGAATGACAAATATGCCAACAATGCGAAACACGTGTAGTAAAAAGCTATTTATAGACCACACTGTCAGTCCACACTATCTAATGTACTGTCACATTTATCTAATTAATGTACCTACATTTATCTAATTTAATTCAGATATGTGGACATCCGCGTCATTACTCACCCATGTGGCAAATTTACAGCCATCAAAATGCAGTTATTTCGGAGTAATGGACGAAAACAATGCATTTTAGAAAGTGACATAAGTTGGGAAGACATTCCCAAAAAAAGGCGGCAACGGCCGCGTCAGTAACGCGACAAATGAGGGCAACCGAATCAAACAAGACCTTGACAACAATGGGAAACTGTGAGATGTCATTATAAACATTATTCTACATCGCGTTTACATAAAAATATCACTTTATTACAAGACATACGGCATTAAATCTCGACACTTTTTATCTTATCTTCCTGGCACATGTCTAAAAAGCACGTTTTTTCCGCCGACATTTGAAGTCGACGCCGCCAAGAAATTATTCAATCACATTCAAAGACGTGCGGATATAATAAAAATATTAATAGATTGTGGATTATTAACGTACCTCAGCCTGTGTTCTGACATCATTATCGGTTGCTAAAAGTGTATTTAGAATTTGATAAAACTGTGCCTGATCCCCGGCCATGATGAACTTGAAATTGAAATAAACCAAAGAAAATGTCAATAAAATCTTTTTATCTGTGATTCATTGTTCGGTGTTACCATACTTGCCATGTTTTTGTTACCACGAAAATTGTTCGAAACACAGAATTGTTCGAATCCCAATTCTTTGAATAACAATTTTATTGGATACTCATTGAAATATAAAGCAGAATAAAGACAAATTTTCAAAAAATCGAATAATTGTTGTAGGTAAATTCGGACCACGTACTTTTCTAACAAATAAATGTGTATTAGAATAAATGAGTTTCGAACAACTGTGCTTCTAAAAATTATTGCGAATTCGAAAAACTTTCATGGAACGGCATAAACGGCATAAAACAGATAAAAATCTTTGCTTTTATATGACAACTAACAAAATGTCAGAACGCTGAATGACATTGACATTTCTATATTTAGGTTAGGTCATTTTTCGAAATTCCTAACATGTTTCATATTTTTCTCTAAAATTGCGTCTTGAATACTTAAGAGTGATAATTAAAAATAGTATAGTGTGGTATAGTGTTATTGGGAGTAAACGTTTCGCAGTGCAAAATGGTAATTAATATATTGTTATACAAATCTAGCCGAATCGCGCAATTTAAATTCTTATAATAAAAGTTAGGAGAATTGGACAACTCAAATATTGATGATTTTTTAAAATAAATAAATAAAATAAAAAAATTTCTATTTCATGTGACTGTTTTCACCTGAGTACTTATGATTTTAATATTTCTTGCTTATTATCAGTTAAAATGTTGTAGACACCTTTGTCCCAATATTCTTGAGAAGAAATGCGTGTGTATCTTTTAATATGTTTTTGATTAACTCGAATCATTCTTTACAGGCGAGTTCTATGATTGTCGCTGGATTGGGCTTGGCTGCTGTGGGATTTGCAGGAAGATATATTGCCAAACAAATGCCCAACATGGCCCAAAAGATGAATGAAGCTATTAAAAACATACCCAAGCTAGACGCAGAATCCTTTGCTAATTCTAGGTATTACAAAGGGGGATTTGAACCTAAGATGACAAAAAGAGAAGCTTCGCTTATTCTCGGAGTCAGTCCGATGGCAACTAAAACAAAGGTGATTTAATTTCTTTACTAATGTCTCTGCACTTCATAAATTTATATCTATCCATCTCCCTTAAGCTTCATCCCTTGTGGGGTAAGTAAAAAGGGAGAATGCCAGACCGCACTATCCTTACACACATTCTTTGCTTCCGTCACATTCATGAAATTTGTTGTCGTACATGTTCTCCGATTTCTTTTCTCCAAAATGCATCTGTCCTTGGGTCGATATGATCGACCAGGTCAGTCTTGGACAGCCACGCTTCCTCACATCTCTCCCCACATCCTGTCATCATTCATTCTCTCAACATGTCCTGTACATCTATGCTTATCCACTTTCATTCTAGTAACTACACCCTAATGCCTTACAGTCACTCATCTCTCTATTAATAACCTCATTCCTTATCCTAACTCACAATGGTTTCCCACACATTCTCAAGGATCTCATTTCCACTGCATTGAACCCTGATTGGTCCTTCTTCAGCAATGTCCTTGTCTCACTAGCATACATGCAGGTTAGCACTATAATAAGACAGCATTGCTTTGGTAGCCACATTGCTACTACTAACAATTGGTCTGAGTGCACCATATGTCCTAGTACCCAACAGCTTTCTTCTTTCAATGTCTCCATCACAGTGTCCATCTCTAGTAAACAAACTCCCCACATATACATACTCATACACTTGCTCGTACATAAGGGAGGGCTTAATTTAATCACATTTTATTGATTTGTTGATACAGATTAGGGACGCACACAAGAAAATAATGTTACTGAATCACCCAGATAGAGGAGGTTCGCCACTGCTGGCTGCTAAGATCAACGAAGCTAAGGACCTCTTGGAAAGTGGCAAGGGTCAATCGTCATAACGTAACAATGTTGTATTTCGTTATTCCCGTGTTCTTCTTATATTAAATTATCATTATGTATTAGTATAATGATGCCTGTTGAAATCTGTCATAGAATCATTATGTAGGTATCTTTAGAATATTTTAGTTTTTTTACACTGGGTTCAATTCCCGGCTGTGGCAAATGGATGGACTGAAATCGGTGAATGTTAAGTGTAAAGTGATCACATTAAATCAGCAATAAGCTTGATGGAAAGTCCATCCTTTTGCTGTATATCTGTTGAGATGAATACTTGTTATTTCAACTACGACATGTAGAAAATCCGATGTTCTCACAAAACATGACGCGATTCTCAAAATAAAAAAAAGTGTATATTTTAGTCATTTTCCATTTTTTGTTAGCATAAAATAAATAAATAAATAAAACTTTTATTGGATATAAAGAAATATTACTCCAAATGGCAGGTTTATTGCAGTAGGCAATGTCTGCCAACCAACCACTAGTGACATAGAAATGAGAAAATTTGTACACATACTTAGGAAAGTATGAAACATACAAAATCCATTGTAAATATTGAATTTTTATTGTTATATTAGTTTGTATTATTAAATAAAATAATTAATTAAAAACTCGTTTTGCTTCTTTAAAAAAAAATAAAGAAACATTGGTTATTGAAATCAGGACTCACATCTTTTTAGGCAACCGCAGAACATGAGAATCGAACATTCGCATCTATACACCAAATAATATCTACTTTATTTAGCCTTGAAAATGGACTTCCACCATGTACCGGTACATTATAAGGTTGCTCTAGTAAGATACTTGTGTCAAATACTAATAGGAACATTTGTTCTTGTAATTATAGCTGAAGAGCATTATAGGAGAAATTGCGCTTCCTCAAGTATATTATTGGACTTAATAGCTTTCTGCAAGTAGATTAGAGGATCGTTACAAAACTAAATGCTCCTATAACGGTGCCCAAATTCTACTTGTAGCATACTTCAAGTATATTATAAGTACAAGTAAAAGTAGTCTTGAGATCATTATAAGTACTGATTTTGCTACCATAGTGGCAACACTTGTAGAATTTCAGTAGAAAAGTCATCGTTCCCAGCACACAAAAATTTAATCCAAGAGCCTCTCTTGAGATATTTTAAAAGCTTGTGTTTTGAAGTGCAGAATACATGGTCCACACTGGGATTTGAATAGATTAAAACAGCAATGTACGTATTTGTAATTGGTGTATGATATTTATTAACACTTAATATTGTATCATTTGTCTACACAACGAGATGTTCAGTCTATACAATATTAATAGTACTAACCTAACCTAACTACATACATTATAATACACTCACAATGTTATATACAAACAGTACTAAATATAATAGTACTTCTTACTGAGGAACCTGTATAAAGGTAGGAAAACTAGACCGCCGCCATTTACGAACCTAGCATTTCCGCTAGATATACCCCATCTTTTCTCGACTAATTTACCGTTTAATTACATAGGTTATATTCCAAAGGTAATTTCCACACTAATTATACATAATGAGTTGCAAAAATCACTGAAATATCACCGGGTTTCACGCAATTGTGGACAACCAATATGACACGCAATCATATGTTTGCAGTGATAATGATGTCCACCATAGATTTAGATATAGAAGGGGCTCAATAGGGTCCTTGCATGTTTTTTTTTATTTTGGCAAATATGACAAATGGTGGACGCCATGGGAGCTACAAACATATGATTGCGTGTCATATTGCTTGTCCACAATTGCATGAAACCTGGTGATATTTCAGTAATTTTTGCGACTCATTACTATGTATATTCAGTGAGAAAATTACCTTTGGAATATAACCTATGTAATTAAATGGTAAATTAGCATACTTTACATCGAAAAAATGGTGTATACCTAGCGGAAAGGCTAGTAGTGAAAATGGGGCGGTCAAGTTTTGTCTGTGGCTTTATTCGTTAAGTCTTCCTACATTTATATAGGTTCCCTACTCATCACAAAAAATGTCAACAAATCGCTCTCACATCAAGCATTTGTGTTGACATTGATCTGCCATATTTTTTAAATATAGCAACACTTCTGCAAACACATTAATACAATGGCTGGCTAAAGGCAATTAAAATATCATTTAAAAAAATAGGAAAAAACATTCAGGCTAAGAGTAGAGAAGACCGGTGTGAATACATTTCTTAATTCAGGCCTGCACAATGAAAAAAACAATGTGGCGGGCACAAGAGAGGTGTTTTAAAAATAGTGACACATATATATAGTAATCTGTTTTCATGATCAGTCAATTCATAATAGAAGAAATAGAAAAAAATGCAGATTCGATGAGTCATTAAAAGAATATCAAAAAATCTTGAATTCAGAAATATGCTGAAAGTGTTAGCTTATTCCAAGCTGTCACAGGTGAGTATATTTTTACAAAACTTCTAGCCAACCGTCATATATAACACAAAATTTAGCGACACAATTCATTTGCAAACATTGAAATTGCCATAAAATTGATAAATACGTATATTTTTAATGCTAATAGAAACACTTTAATATCGTAACATTATATTCACACGTATTTTATTTGGTGTCTATGAACACATTTATTTAAATTTAAAAAAAGAACACATTCCAAAAAAGAAAACAATAAATTGTACCAAAAGCGTCACGCTAATAACCTAACAAATATAACGTCTTATTGAGGTAATAAGCAATTGAGGAATATTTTCTATTGTACAGTATGTCAAGAAAAAGATGATCTCAGATTAATTGGGAACTACAAATTTGTTTGCTGGCAACAATGACACATTTATTGTAATTCTATAAGTTTAGTGTTTCCACTATGGTTGCCAAAAAGCTACATGCAGAGTCGTCATCGAAAACCATCTCTTCCTTAACAGACTGTACAAAAAAAAATTTCACATACAATCTGTGGGGTAAATAGAAAGCCAGACTGCCCTATCGAAACACTTGGAACTTATGGCTTCCATCACGTTCACACAGTTCGTCATACATTCTCTAAATTAGCAACATTTTGTCGAATAATTTAATAATAATTCATTTTCACATCACAGAAAAATAAATACATAATCATTTAAAACAAAATACAATTACAATCACAGATTAATTTAATTATTTACAATTAAATTGTCATATTTTTCAACATGGATGCAAATGGCGGTCCAGTCAGCACGAAAGACATAGTCTAGGACTAATTCTGAACTACAATTTTGGGGACTATTGTCGAAGCGGGCCCCACTTTTTGTGAAAAATATTTTTTACTCTTAAAAGTGCTAAAAACGATATTATTTCGCTTTGCTCGACTGCGGGTGGGGCCGGACGAGGGCACAGAAAGTCAGAATGTGGTTTTTTTAAACGAATTTAGTAAATTTACGATGTTTTGGACTTGAAATGTCACTCCTGTCAAAAATTTATTGTGTTTTAAAAATGTGCTAAATACAGTTTTTAGCGCTTTTTTAAAACAAAATAAGCTTGTAAATTAATGGGGCCGCGCTTCGACAATAGTTCCCAATTTTGTTTGCTGGCAACAATGACATTTCTATTGTAATTCTACAAGTGATGCCACTATGGTTGGCAAAAAACTACATGCAGTGTCGTCATCGAAAACCATCTCTTTCTGGATAGACTGTAGGCTGAAGGATACAATAATATATTGACTAGTCTTAATATAACAATAATAATTTTAATGTTGCCAGTTATAGGCAAAACATAGTAATATTTTTTTTATTATGGTAATTATTTTTACGTGTATCAATCACATCACAAAATTCATATTTCTAATGGTTCTATTCTACTGTTGTTTTTCCACCCGCAGCTGAGAAAATAAGTCACAGAAAATATCATAAAATGCTTGTTAGTACCACTGCGAGGTTGTGTTTTTTTTTAAAGAAAAAATTACATGTATCTATTTATAACCTCACGTCGCGTCCCTTGCAGGGTAGGTAGAGAGGACAGAGCGCCAGACAGCCCTATCCTTACACACACTCTTAGCCTCCATTATATTCGTGCAATCTGTCATACACTCTCCGATTCCTTTTGCTCAAAACCTGTTCATCCTTGAGGATCTGGTCAAAATGATCGGACCGGGCCAGTCTCGAGCGGCCGCGTTCCGCTCACTCAAATATATCTTTTTTGTCATCCTGTCATCCTTCATTCTCTCAACATGCCCAAACCATCTCAGTTTATTCACTTTCATTCTCATCACAACACCAGTCTTGCAGTCACCCATTTCCCTAATAAACTCTTTCCTAAAAATAAAATTGCAGTCATTTTTAACTAATTATTCTTTCTCTATGACTTTTCGCTCGGCTGGGAGTGGAATAACAGTGGAATAGTGCCTACATAGTATACTATAAATAAAATAACAAAATGAGCAAAAAAATTACGATATAAACCATGTATATAGGTGGGCAAAAAATATAATACTTACAAATACTTATGTCATAATAAAAAACAAAACAATTAGCTAATAATTCGGATGACATTTTGTTCTAAAAATTTTTCTAAAGGTTGTGTGAGACAATCAATCGCGTTTGTCATATTGAAAAATGCTTGTAGAAGCATGAGCGTAATGATTGACAGTCAATTCGACCTTAATAATTTTTAAAATTAGAACAACCATAGACAACGCAAAATAAAATTTATAAATAAAAAAGACTTTTTTATATTGCACGCAAAACACAACAAACAATAAGCGTAATTTTTCAAAAGTTTCACGCAACGAAAACAAAAGAATAACAATAATATCTATGTACTAGTTGGTACCTACCTGTGAAAATTCACGGATGTATAAAGATTTTTTTTATTTATCTATTGAACATTCATTTTGTGATAAGCTACAACCATCTGTTGTAAATCATCCGGACAGACCGATATTAAAATGAACACAAAAAAATTGTCCTATTTAAAGTTAAATTTTGTTGAGCGTCCATTCTGCGATCAGTGACCGCCATCTGTTGTAAATCGTCTAGACTGATTTGAAAACATTGCTAGATCATGTGGACAATCACAATAATAATAAAAATATTTAAAAAAATAATAACATAGGTACAATTTATAAATTTTAAAATTGCCAATACAGATTAAAACAAATAGAGTAAAAATTGAATGTGTTTAAATGTTTCTAAACACACAGCATATCGTAGAATGAACACATATCCTACATTACGCACAGAGATCATTGACGTATTTACGCATTACGCAACATTTAACTTAACAATTAACAAGCAATATAAAATTACAATAATACTCACCGCCACCTTGACATTTCTCTCTTTCTCTAGCCATGATGTAGGATTAATACATAAAACATTATAGGCGAGGTTGCCGTCACCATCACTAAGGAAATGTATGGAATAACAGTCCCTTAACAACGAGTATGACGGACCACATATTATATTCTGTTAGGAGATTTGACAGGAGCGGTGGTCCTCTTTGATCATTATGCTATGTTGCCAACTGTTACAGCACGGCTAGAGTACCTACTCTAGGAGGCGGTGATGTAATAGATTACAATATAGTAGGTGACGCTTATTGTGATCGCAAGACATAGGATTATATTATAAGCACTACAAATGACTAAAATATGCAGTAAAAAAGACCAAAATATGCACTCAAATATGCCCTATCAAAATGTGAGTTAGGAGGTATTTATTGTCCAGGAGACATTATATGCAGGTTTAAGAAAATAAGAGAACTGATATGATGATTGTAGATGAATAGTAACTTGATTCTATTAACTGATAAGTTTGTTCTAATAACCGATAAATTTATTCTAATAACCGACAAGTCGATTCCAATAACTGGTAAGTGGTGTTAACTCTAATAACTAGCAAGCTGACTCCAATATCCAGTGAGTTGATTCTATTAACCGATACATTAATTCTACTAACCGATAAGTTACATAATTCCAATAAATAGCAAGTCGACTCCAATAACTGATAAGTTGATTCTATTAACTGGAAAATTGACCCTAACATGAGACAGAAACAATACGATTTTCATTGTTCTTAAATACATACTTTTTACGCATCTACGTCAATATGTAATTTATCCTAATAACTGGCAATCACATTAAGCGCCATCTACTATATAATCAGACAAAACGCAAGAATCCAATTATATACTTTGATCTCGCTACAAATAAACTTCGACTTATCAAACAGATTTAACAGTTATCTGTTTCGCTATCACATAATCTCAACAATATTGCATTGTTATTCAACGTTTAATCTTGTTATCTCTCGGCAGTCCGCTCCAAACGTTGTCTCGCGAGGCTATCTCGTAGACTGGCTATCGTTGCATTGGATAATGTACCCGGCGACTTAAACACACTCTGAAAACCATAAAGATAATAACAAATTAATTAATAGGCGGGCATTTTAATATTCGGTGAACTTATTGCCAAATAATGTAGGGATTATGTTAAAGCTACGCATATTGACATTAAAAAAAATTCAAAAAACGGGAGACCTTCGATCTCGACAACCTTACTAAATATACTTTGAAAAAAATAGGGTAGATACATTGAACTTTTATCTAGGGAATTACGGTAAAAGATTTTTTTATATCTTGTGTAGATTTCTCAAAAAAAAACGTGAAAAACACCTCTGACCTTTGTTTAGAAAGACTGAATTTTTTTGCGAGTTGGGGCGACATGCAATTTGGGATACACACTCTACGATTCCTTTTACTTAGAACACCTCCGTCCTTGAGAATCAGGTCTACATGGTCGAGCCATGTGGTTCTTGGAAGGCCACACTTCACCTTACACCTCTTTTTTTTCCACGTTTCTTTGTTATCCTTTCATCAATCATTCTCTCTATGTGTCACAACCATCTCAACTTGTTCACTTTCATATACACTAGGTAATTAAAATATTTTTTATTGTTTACCTGCATAAATATGTGACAATTGACGGCAAAGGAATTTTTGACAATTTCTTTAAAGCACTCGGCCAGTGAAGAGAAGTCGCTACACTGCAGAATGGTCACCCTATTCTGTTTGATTAGGGTGAGGCACACCCGGAAGAGGATCTTGGAGCCCTCGTAGAATAAGCAGTCCCATATCCTCAAGACTGTCTCCGTGGGGAGAACCTCGGCAAATAAACACACAAACCATTTCGTACTAATCACAGCCCATGGTAAACCTGAAAAACAACAGAATTTATTGAAAATACAATAATACATCCCCTACCACCACTTTCCTTGCAGGGTAGGCAGAGAACAGAACGCCATTCATGCGATTTGTCATCATGCAATTCGTCATCTCCAATTTTTTTTACACTTAAAACGGGTCTGTCTTTGAAGATCTGGTCAAAATGATCAGTCCAGGTCAGTCGGACAGCCACGCTTTATTCAAACTTATTTGTTCATACATATATATCTTTTTTGTCATTGACCACTCATTCTTTCAACATAATCAAACTATCTTAGTTTATTCAGAGCATAGAATTTTATATTCAGTATCTAAATGGCATACTCAATGCTAGTAGTGAAGTAAGCTGGTGCCCACAAACTGTCAAATCGTATGGGGATTATGACATTTCGTGGGCAACGTTTTCGAAAATTGGCTCTCATAGGTAAAAACTGTATTAGTTATAATGTTATTTAGGAATCAAGCGGTAGATTTAAAGATGTTTTAGTTATCATTATACATAAATCACTCGTTGACGGGTGGATTGCCTTTAATTAAAAAAATAGTTATCATTATTGATATTTTATTAATAGTGTGAGTTTTCCAACTCTCAAATACTTTTTTTCACTTTCTTTCTATTGAAAATATGTACATGGAGTCAGACATCTAGGGTACTTAATATAAAAATCTATGAGTTTACATAAGAGTCGCACCAGTATCTTTATCATATTATTATACAAGAATGTTGTTTCCATACCTAAATTAGAAATATGCCTGTGCACATCAGGTACTTTGAGTCTGACTAGTTCAGACAACACGTCTATGTCTGTCAGCAAGCCATCCATAGTGCGAGTGTAATAGTCGGGGAGGATCACTTCCACTAGGACTTTCAGGAGCCAGAATGTCGTCTCCTCATTGTTTGTCACTAGGAGAAGGAGACCTGTAAACAAATAAGGATAATTTATTTATTTATTTAATGCTAACATTAACAAAGTATTCATTGTTCATGTTTGCCTCCCCCACTAGGAATATCCTGTGTCGGGAGAAGCCAACTCACATTATAATTATTAATGCTTTTTTGAAAAACCTTGAGTGTTAACAAATAAGAAAGTGATTCAATACGACTTAGGGAACCTCTATAAATGTAGAAAGACTTAACGGATAAGCCATAGACAAAACTTGACCGCCGCCATTGCTTATCCGCTAGGTATACGTCATTTTTCTGGATCTGATGTACGCTAATTTACCAATAAATTACATAGGTTATATTCCAAAGGTAACTTCCACACTGATTATACACAATGAGTCGCAAAAATCCCTTAAATATCACCAGGTTTCATGCAATTGTGGACAACCAATATGACACACAATCATATGTTTGTAGCTCCCATGGCGTCCACCATAGATTTGTCGTAGATAATAGAAGGGGCTCAATGTTCAATAGTTCTTCCCATATTTATATAGGTTCCTTAATCCGACTTTCTCATAATATTTAATCTACGCGGAGGTGTCTGTAATGTCGACTATTAGAATTTTAACCGAATAATTACGTAGGTAGCTAAATAAGAGTCATATTTTTCCACATTGTTTACGATTACTTATGTTTATTATTTGTATTTCATTGTTTAATGATCAGTACAAGATGTTTAATGTTTACAGTTTTGCTTTTAATGCAACAGTAACACTTTGTTCAGTCACACTCAAGCAATTTGTCATACGTGCTTTCCGATTCCTTTTACTCTAAGCGAGTCTGTCCTCAGGTCATTCTCAGACAGTCAAGCTTAGTAATACCAGACCACATAGTCACAAGACGTGTCTACTGATATACGTACATAAGTGTTACATGGCCACAGTACCATTTCCTTTAACAAGTATACTGTAAGAGTTAAGTACATAAATGTGAAACATCCATTACATTTCTCATCTTTTTCATCAATGAAGTTTGCAACACATTCTGAATGTCATATACAATAATGTGTTTTTATACACACACAGTAACATTTACCAATTCCAAGGTAATGGGCTCGATTCCCGGCTGCGGCAGATGGATGGACTGGAATTAGTGAATGTTACTCAAGTGTTAAGTGATCACATTAAACCAGCAACGATCGGTCATAAGCTTGATCGATGGTCCATACTTGTTATCCAACTAAGACATACAGAAAATCTAGTGTTTGACAGTGAATTGTGACATACAAAAAATAAATTGTGGCACTTGATCTAATGTATTCCTACCTGCAATATAGTTGAGTCCTTGACAATATCCTACATCCTTATTATTATGTGCGTACGCCACCAGGACATTGAACAAGTGAGCCTGGTGGTTGGCCGTCTTATTGAAGTAAATATTATCTGGAAACGTCCGAGGAAGGTCTGTCTTCACAATGTCTACGAGGGGCTTCTCAAACGGAGAGTCCAGTAATCTGGAGTACAGGTTGGGGGACTGATCTCTGATGGCGCTGGCCCCTGATACCAGCATCCATACTGTGCTCCGATGTCCGCCTGAAACAAAAATTTTTTTTGTTTATCTAAAAATATACAGTATTTTGAACGATCATTGCGGGTAAACTTATGCTGAATTTCGGCAACTTTTTAAATGAGGAATAGCGGAGATAGGAGTCTATGTTTGTAGGCAGCTTTGGCTGTTTTGACCCAAGTCCCAGTTAAGTAGTGTTTATATTATCTAGTCTATTCTTGAAGGTGTTGGTGTGTAGTATGGAGCAAGTACCACTGACTCTGGCAACCGATTCCAAGCACTGACAACTCTATTAGTCAAGAAGTGTTTCCGTGGGTTGGATGTGAATCTTGTTGTTGTCAGTTTCAGCTGGTGTCCTCTCAGGTGCACATTAGAGTTCATGGTAAACATAGCCGGTAGAATCTCACAGGAATAATGGTTATGCAACACCTTGTACAATTCAATTAGATATACTAACTTGGTATTCCTTTCCTGATGTACCGTTTAATCTGCGGAGATTTCTTCAGCGTCTTACCGTCCCCCAACATGTCCGACCACTTCTTTGATCTTCTGGCGAGCACCTTGAGGTACACAGACATGAATTGTTCGTGCGATTTGTAGTCGAAGTCGTCACCTCGCTCGAATCCATATTCGTCCACTTTACTGTAATTCATTGATAAAACAAAATCAATTACATGAAACCATGAGGTTGCCACTCATTGCCACCCCAACATTAAATGGGGCATTTTTTTTTGTTTTTTAAAGAATCTGGGTTTGCATACACAAACCCAAATACTTTCTCGCACACTTTGCACTAGGCTAAAAGCCTGCATCGCAAAGTGTGGAATACATCGCCAGCGCCGAGGTTTGAACCTGGCACCTCCCGTTTGAGAGATTGCCAGCTCAATCAACTGCGCCAACCATGTACACATTTTTTTTACTGTGGATATTGAATGTACAGGATTGCCAGGCATCCTGGATAATTGGGATGGTCATCGGTTTTAACCCTTGTGTCCCGAACGAAACTTACGGGAAGTCGAAAGTCACAGTTTTAAAACTTTTCTACTACGCATACTTTTAAAGAATTTTTGTCCATCACACATACAGTTTAAACATCAAAAAATTGTTATGCAGTTGACCCATCAATTTTAAGAAAAATTGGTGTTTAAAATTGTTTTCATTAGAGTCAGAATTTTGGGAAGATGGATGAGTGGTCAAATATTATTGGTTTTAACAATTATGTAGTCTCTCAACTAATGCACAGTGTAAGATGGGCATGCTGGACTTACGACTAGCCATCGGTTGGTTTAGGTGATCACCTTACTTTCGATAAACGTTCACCATTTGGCCCTTAACACCTGGGTGTGCATTCTTACATTCTTTTTATTTTCAAAGTAATTTTCACACCTTGGGTGAGATTCGAACCTACACCCCACGGCTGTGAACCAAGGATATAATATAACCCGCTAATCCACAAGCCGTCTTAGGCTGACTGCGAAGAAACCAAATTATAGGGATGTTAAGGGCTGAATGGTGATCGTTTTTCGAAAATAAAGTGATTATCTAAACCAACCGATGTCTGATCATAAGTCTAGCATGCCCATCTTACACTGTGCGTTAGTTGAAAGACTACAAAATTGTTAAAATGATAACTACATTGTAGATAAACCCAGTTACACTTAGCAAAAAATTCTCCTTTCTCTGAATTATTGTTTTTTTTTAGTGCCCCTTTTGACTGGCAAGAAATTAAATTATGAAATTGAGAGTTTGCAATGTATTTACTTTGAAACTTGAAGTGATATTTTATCTTAAACAAACAACTGCAAAGAACTTTGACTGCAAATATTTGCATGCCATAAAACTTATCACCATTCATTAATGATTTATTGATCACAATCTCCTAATCACATGACAGTTGTAAATTAATACAATTTATCATTAAATTTAATTAATTTGAAAAAAAAAGACGAATTATATAAAAACAACTGATGGCGTATTATAAGAAATGTCAGTGATATTTCAAGAATTCAAAAATCAAACTTGAAAAAAAAGAACAACCCTTAAAACATAACCTAAAAGAAATAGGGTTGGGCTTTGAAGTACGTCAACAAAGAGTTTATTAAAATGTTAAATACCTGAAACTCGATGTAGCCATCTTTCTAATGTATTAAATTAAACGATAAACACGATTAAATTCACTCTTATTCGCAATATTATTATATTCATTCAAATTGTGACACTTTTTATTTACATTTTACTTATCGGTGAATGAATGTTCGCTGATTATCGGTTTTCTTTTCAGCTTTCATGTACATTCATATGGCAACATTTTCATTCAAGAAAATATTTTATGGCTATTTAATGAAACTCGTGTACCTCGGACTACGTTTTCAATGTTCGATCCCTATTGAATATTACATGCGAGAAACTTTAATAAAATCCTATATTACACATTTCATGCTACAATTTCATCGAATTAATTCATATACTTACCTAAAATTAAAAATTTACAACAAAATTTGTCATAAATTATTTTTGAGATATTTATTTTTTATTTATTGCAACATTAATTTGACGTCAACTGTCAAAATAAATGTCAAATATCAGTCGGTGAAGTAAGTTATGGAATTGATTAGTGAAAAATCTAAAAGTTTTAAAGTTATTTAATAAAAACAGTGCATTTATGTTAATATAATAAGTAATTTAGTTACAATGGGTCCTCCACCTGTCGTGACGGGGCTCTCACCCAAAGAAGGGCCTCCGGGAACTAGAGTGACGATCAGAGGAGAGTTCTTGGGCGTCAAAGCTAACGATTTAATCGGTAAATAAATGTTGTTTATTTTATTAATTACAGTGTTTGTTACCCAAATTGTAAGCCTAATCTCTCTTCTCCACACCATATCTCATTTATTTGGGGTCGGCGGCTCGAATCCTCTGTCTTCATTGGGGCAGTCTTCTGGAGTAAGCTCCAGGTGTTCTATGTCCCCTCTGATGGTCTCCTCAAGGGACTTCTTTGGACGTCCTCTCTTTCTTAGTCCTTCCACTGACCAATTTGTTGCCCTCCGCAGAGCGGAATCCTCGTCCCTTCTCTGCAAGTGTCTTTACCACTGAAGTCGGGCCTCTCGCGCTTTTAGGTCAATCAGGGCAACTTTTGTAGTTCCTCTAATCTATTCATTACGGATTCTATGTAATCTAGCTACCCCGAGTGACCAGCGCAGCATTCTCATCTCGGTGGTATGGAGCAACTGCTCTTCCTTGCGTTTCAGGGGCCAGCGTTCCGCCCCGTAGGCAGGTCTTGCTACCGATTGCAATCCTTACCCTTGCACATTGTGTGCGTGTCTGTATATACGTGAAATTGTTTATAATGTTAGTTTGATTGAGAGTAGTGAGATTGTTAAATACATATGTTGATTTGATTGAGAATGATGATATATGATTGTATCTCATGTATGTTTATGTATACTTTTATTGTTAATTTAAAGTCACTCCGAGACAGGCATTGCCTAGTGGAGTGACCTATTGTAATCTGTATATATGTATGTTTTTTTGTGTGTAATAAAAATGTATTTATTTATTATATGGTATATTCTTCTTCTTCCTCAGCCTTCCTCCCTCCACTGCTGGATGTAGGCCTCTTCCATTTCCTTCCACTTATCTCTGTTTCTCCTCCTCCGCATCCAGGTTCTTCCGGCTTGCTGGACTAGGTCATCAGACCACCTTTTGGGAGGTCTTCTGAGCTTCTCCTTTTGTTCCAGGGCCTCCATTGTAGGATTCTGAGTGCCCACCTAGTATCCTCTTGTCGAGCCATATGCTCAGCCATTTTAATTTTGCAATGCAGTCCATAATATCGGTAACTTTAGTTCGATATGGTATATTAAATCTGTATTGATAATATTGTGTTTTTCAGGATTAACCATCTGTGGTTGTGACTGCCTTTTATCAGCCGAGTGGAAGAGTAAGAATAAGATTGTCGCTCGTTCAGGTCCCGGAAAAGGCAGGGGAGACATCATTGTCACCACAAGATCAGGAGGGACGGGAACATGCACTGTGCAATTCAGAGGTATGTTTACAATAAGTTTGTCCTAATTTCTTTGCATAAATCCTGGATTTTAAACTTTCGTGACGGAACATGGCAAGAATATTTATTTTCCGACGAATTTTTTAGAATAGAACTCGAAAACTGACAACTTTTGTATGCTATCTTCCTACGCACTTTAACCACAAATTTGGTGTATGAAATTGTTTTCTCATAGTGAAACCAAAAGAAATGGAGCTGCCGAGCTCTAAAAAGTAGTCAAATTTTCATATTATTTTAAATAGTGAGAATCGAGAAAGTTCACCTTGTTACATTGATAACCAAATTTTAACAATTATTCTTTAAATTTATGAGACATATTTTACCTCATTGGAATCAGCAAACATGACGAAAGATTTCAGCGTAAATTTTATTTGCTAATAATAGTAAAATGTTTACTCTATTACTAATATTGTTTTCAATTCCATGAAGTTGATTTTCCATCCGTTGAAATGTAATACAAATGTTTATCATACAAGATATGAAACAAATTGATTTACAATTGAATATTGTCGTGTAATACGATCCTCCATACAATGATAATGTCACAAAGTTGTGTCACACACTATCTTGTATAAGTATTCCATATTGTTTCGGAGTTGGTAGAGTGTGAAAGTGTTCGACATTATGGCAGGTTTGTCTGATATATTTCTACAGTTCAGTTTCTAATAACTATATTTTATAGACCGCTAAAACTTGTAATGATTTATAAAATCAATTTGGTAAAAAACCATAATAAATTAAGTTCTGTTGGAAAAAGTACTCAGACTCAGCTAATACTAAAGATATCATCCTAAGACTTAACACATGGATAAATGTAAGATATGCTGCAAGTCACTCTAGTGGGGAGAAACTTAATTTTAGTAAAGTTTCTCAATAAAAAATAATTCCAAAGTTACCTCTGAAATTTACCAAAATTTGGAATTATATATTTTCGTATTTTGTTAGATGTAGTGTCATAGTTTGGTTGGTAAAATGTTTAAGGTAATACGCAGTGATTCTAGTGATTTTTTTACAATAGTTGTTCTTGTTTAAATCATATTCTTGCTAAGTTGAAGCGATGATTTAATGATTTTTACCTACTGTATATAACATCTAGAGGAGAGGCCTATGTCCTGCAGTGGGAAAACGCAGGCTGATGATGACAATGATGATGCATATAGCACCTCTTCACATGGCAACAAAAGCAGCCATAACCCATATAAATATTTCATATAACAAGTCACTTGGTTTCAGTGCAATACACCAATCTGCAATATATGAGAGGCAACAACAGCTATTTAGATAAAATGTTCAATTTACTCTGAATCAGTCCGAGATCAGATCGCTGTTTTTGATACTATATGACTTAAATATATCATTGCTAGGTTATCACGAAGCCTATGGCCCGATGAAGGAGAGTGCTGTGTGGGTTGAAGAAGGGACCACTGCATTGTCTTGGGGTCGACGGCCAATGTCTCCAGCATCCTATGCCCCACCTGATCCTCTGGGACTCTCCACAGAAGGAGATGAGAGCAATTTCCCCGACGACGAATTGCAAGAGTTCTTCCCTGATTGGTGAGTCGAAGATTATTTTATTCTATTTCCTCCCACCTTGCAGGATGTAGATTATAGGCAATGAGAAAAGACCCCCAGGCTTTCCTATCCTTAAACACACTCCTTGCTTCCATCACATTCATGTAATTTGTCATACACACTCTACAATTCCTTTTACTCACAACGCATCCATCCTTGGGAATCTGCTCGACATGGTGAAGCCATGTTAATAACGAATTGGATAAATATGGCAAAGAGAAGAATTACAAGAACTGTTTGTTACGTACCCCGCAAGGGATGGAGCATCAGATGATATGTGAAATAACAGTAAGTGTTTTAACCTGTGAAAGTGCATTGTAACAACAGTAAAATGACAAAAAATCTAGAAATATCTCTGAACTAGTCGCCTTTTAAATGAACAAATCCACCAAAGAAAACTGTATGTACATATTGTTTTTCCGATTCAATCTTTCTGTCTTGGTTGTCCAATTTGTTTCATGACCTAATAGAGCCATTACTTTTCACAGTTCTGGAGACCTCTCAGCTGAAAACTTCCACCCAGGATGGTTCCTATTGGAACATCATCACACCACAACATTTGAAGATCTCAAAGCCGGTACACTCTTTCTCAAGAGAAAGGTAAGAGATTAGTTACTAACCAAAATTGGTTAAATGTGAAATAATTCCAGCAGTAGCATATACACAACTTCCAAAAATTACGCAATCGACAGCAGAATATGGTGGAAAGGCTGAACGTTGCCCCAGGCATAAAGTGATTGCCTAAGCCAGCCAAAGCCGATTCGTAACCTTTGAAATACCCATTCTGCTTCCTGCCCATGGGAGTTCACATAACGCTGCATTTTATGTGATTGTAGATACCTCTCGCTTCTGTTGAGAAAAAACTGTAATGTATTTCCATCTGCTCAATGTTATTAGTCACTTATCTTGTTATAGAAAGTTGCTTGTAGTAAAATTAGCAGTATCAACTGTACTTGAATTATTTTTGGTATACAAATTATCTTTGTAAAGCTTTGGATTTTTCTACGTTCCTTTGCATATACAATCCAATATTCCTACACTGTTGTAGGAATACTGCAGTATCAACTGTATTTCCACTATAGTTGTTGTGTATATTCCAACAGGTGGATGTCCAGAAGGAAGGGCAGCTGAGTTTCCTCAAGGCCAACACAGGGAGCGTGATGGATCAGCTGGATGCTCTCATTCTCCTCAAGGACAGGTTTGAGATTGACGTCAGGGAAGGTGGAAAGGAACCGCTCAACAAACTGGAGAAAGCCATTGAAGGTACGATAAGAATTGTAATTAATCACTAGAGTGCATTTTCTATATCTTGGCAGCCGGCGGAGGTTAGCTGCAAGTGGAGTTCAAGATTGTATTGTTGGTAGCCCTGATTATCGAACCTTGTCTTAAGAGCTGTCAAAGGTCCGCAATATTCTCACATTGTATCTGTTACAAGTAACCTACAATGCCGAAAATTTTACGGAGCGGCGCTAAAGAAATCATTTTGAAGGCAAGATGGTTTTGCGAGTTGGAAAAGAAAAAAACACTCCGATAATCCCTTTAAACCGCCATCACAAGTTTGAAAAACAATGTTGCCAGTTTATTCTAACAATCCAAAAATTGGCTAGTTTTTTTAAACAACAGTTCTGAAATATAATTTGAAAGTAGCGGAAAAATGTAACCATATCTTATTATCACATTAAGCAACACTAAACCAAGTTTGCTCCGTGAGACTTCTGAATAAAAAAATGGACTGTAGCTATATTGTGACATTAACACATCATATGAGCAAATTCAGACTGGCAAATTAATATTTTTACTTTAAAATTTTAGACTCTATGGTGGAGGCCAACAAACTGTTTGACGATGTGTTGGCTAGGAAAGATAATGCAGACACAACGCGAGCAGCTCTCGCTATCCTCACGAGACACAAGTTTCTCTTCCAACTGCCGGGGAACATCGACAAGAACATAGGCAGAGAGGATTATGATTTAGTCATCAACGATTACGCTAGAGCCAAGAATTTGTTTGGCAAAACTGAAGTGCCTGTAAGTACAATAAAAAGGAATTATAAAAAATCATAAAGTTAGGAGCCTGTATATCAATTAGATGGCTAGTGGCATAGTAGTAAGAATCATTGCTTCAAAGCCATAGGTTGCGGGTTCGATTCCGACCAAGAAACAATGTTTTCAGAGTATGAAAAACTAACTATTTAGATTAAAATCCACAAAAAAAGACTAACTTTCTCGATTAGTATTTGAGGATTTGCACCCTCATCATAAGGCGCTTGTGATTAAAGATGATGATGAGGCTGTGAATCCTCGAATACTAATCGCAAAAGCTAGTCTTTTTTTGTGGATTTTAATTTGCAGTTTAGTAGTTTTTCATTTTTTCCTTAAAATGGACTTCTACCAAGTACCGATGGTCGTAAACATCGAGATTTTCAGAGTATAATAAAATCTGAAAAGTGTAGGAAACACACTGTTGTTATGGTCTGAACGGTGAATGTTTCTCGAGAGTATAAAGTGATCACCTAAACCAACCCTTGGCTGGTTGTAAGTCTAGTAGATGCCCATCTTAGACTGTACATCAGTTGAAAAATCTATTAAACTCCATTTAGATATTTTGTCGTGTCTGTCGAAGTATTTAAAATGTTTTCAATCCACTCGACAAATCCCGAAATGTCTTATTTGTTTAGATATTCCGTAAGGTGCTAGAGGAGGTGGAGAAGCGAATAGACAACTTACGCAGTATTCTCCACGAGAGGCTCCAGAACATGCCACTAGGCGTGGACGAGCAGAAGTACCTCATCCGTAGTCTCATGAACCTCGAGTGGACGGGGGACGCGGCGTGGGACGGAATCATCAGCCGGTGTGACTTTATATCCAAGGAAATTGCTCGCACCAGGGACTACCACATACAGCTCGAACACTCGGAGGAAGAACAAGGTAAATAGAAACATGATTCTTATTTACGATTAGGTTAAGTCATGAACCACTAACTTATAGTCTTCTTCTTCTTTCTCAGCCGTTTTAATTCCAATGCTGGACATAGGCCTCCCCTTTGACTTTCCACAGATCCCTATCCTGGGCATGCTGCATCCACTTGCTTCCTGCGATTCGCCTCACATCGTCAGACCATCTTGCCTGAGGTCTTCCTACGCTCCTTTTGCTCATTCTAGGTTGCCACTTGAGAATCTTTTTGGTCCATCTAGAATCTGAGCGTCTGGCAATGTGTCCTGCCCAACTCCATTTTAAGGCAGCTGCTCGTTTCACCACGTCGGTGACCTTGGATTTCTTTCGTATCCATTCATTTGTCCATCTAATCGATAGTATTTTTCACAAAATGGTGCAAACATTTTGCAGCCAGAGTTCAGAAGAGCAACAAATCAGGCGGTGCTGTAGTAAACAATGAATCCTGGCCACCCCGAGTGCTGCTGTGTGGCTCGTTGTGTCCTCTGCTGTCTGAAGATATGCCAGCTCTCTGGAGACTCGGACAGAGCTACTTCTGTGGGGAGTTGAGAGGCGACGGGCAACCTGATAAGTCGGAGAAATTTAAGGTCAGTATTTCAAGTTTCTAAACGTAATAACAGTTTTAGTATATTCTAGGTGATGAGTATCCATCGGGAATTTGGATGCCACTTGCCTGATGAGGCGCGATACAACCTTACTAATCCCATAATTCTGTAGACGACTCATGAGCAAAAGTATTATTTTTCTTTCAATTTAAATTACGGGGGTTTCCATCTTCACCTGAATTCTATACAACCATCAATATCTATAGGGGAATAAAACAATAAGTGAAGTGTAAACAATAAATTCCACATAACTTGTATCAGCGTGCATTATGCAGGTAGTATTATACAAGTAAATAAACTGTATAATATTTTTGTTCACTCTACGTCCCTGCACGGCATCAAATCTCCCAATGTGTACTCATAACGTTCAGGTAGTCAGTATTTTTAGACTTCTGGGTCTGTAATATCAGTATTTTTGAACAATGAACCCGCTATTCGCACAACACATATTTTTCAATTTTTGCAGAGAATGATCCTCGCTACTATAGAGATGTTCAGTCGCACTGTTCGCACAGCTCTCCTTCCACAAACGTTAGACAGATCAGCACAAGCGGACAAGGCATTGTGGGGCAACCATCCCATGCCTAATCTGTGCAACTGGCTGGCTCACTGCCTCCGGGATGTCAGGGAGACGTACGGAGCCCTGATGAGACTGGATCTGCCCTCAGATGCCTTGGATATCGTAGGAACTTTAATCTTTGACTTGAGACTCCACTGTATGATTGGTTTACTGAAGCAGGCTACGGATAAAGTGAAGTCGTTCCATAAGCTAGAGACTTGGAAGGTTGAGTTTGATCCTCAACATGGAGGAATCACAGAATTGGTGAGAGATTAGGTTGATTTATTTGTGAAATTTTTATGGTTTTAATTTATTTTTATGAGTTTTTTCAGTTGTCATTAGTTTTATGGCTTTTTTTGGGGTTAGCTGGCAGATCGCAGGCGGTAAGCTCGCCCTAGTGAACAATTGTTGTGATTTATATTTGAAATGTTTACATGTCTGTGTTTTGTTCACATACACAAATAAAAATAAATAAATATTACCTTTTTCTTAAATTATCCGTAATTTTTTTACCACATCGACCAGGACTGAGGTGTTTTGAATAAAAAGAATCGTAGAGTGTGTATGACGAATTGCATGAATGTGATGGAAGTAGGAAGTATGTTTAAGGATGGGAAAGTGTGGCGATCTGTTCTCTCTTCCTATTCTGCAAGCGATGCTGATTTTTTATTTGATATAATTTGATTTTCTTAAAAAAACTTTTTTCTAAGGGTTACAAAAATCTGTATTTAGTCCTTTAGAAGCAAACCCAAATACTTCACAGCAAGCTAAGACTTATGTCGTGAAATGCAGAATATATATCGTAAGCCCCGAAAATGGACCCGGCACCTCCTGATTTAAACTCTGCACTCCAACCGACTGCGTCAACTATGTCCTAAAATTTTTTATTGTATATTTATTTTCCAGCCTGGCCTCCTCGAGAAGACCATCTACGATGTGATGAACGTGATTAAGGAGTCTGTCGTGGTGTCCTGCCCTCGAGAGAAGCCCCTCCTGGAGACAGGCTCCGTGGCGTGCCACCACCTCAGCACTCACATACAGGAGATGCTGGTGGCGTACACCAAGTGCCTTGAGACACTAGCGTTTAAGCATGATGAACATGTTAGTTTACTGTGTTATTTTTACTTATTGTCATTAAGGTCCTATATGCTGTCATCCGGCTTCAGCGCCCTGAATTCTTCTCAGCTACTGAGAGAATCGTCTTGAAACTGAAGACAGTGATAGATGAAAGTATGGACTACAGATTGACTGTTTTAAAATTAGAATATTTGGAAATTCCTTGAATGAGAAAATATTCCGAAAGTACCCATGAAATTTACGGGATCTGAGGATTTTCCGTTCAGTTTTCCAGATATAAAAGTATAATTTAGCCAAAACACTGGTAATTATTATCTTAACAAATTGACTGCTTTAAATTTTTTAATTTCTTGTTGCCAGCAAACAAAATTGTAGTTCCGAATTAATCCGTGACCATCTCTTTCTTAGCAGACTGTACTATATCTGTAGCTATAGAAGCTTGTGTTCTGAAGTGAAGTAATTGTGCATTGAGGATCGAATTATTTGGTAGATGAGCAAATTGTCAACATAACTATCAAACACTCAAAGTTGTGACTTTGATAGTTAATAACATTATTTTGTTGTAGGATATAGGTCAGTCCCCCATATCCGTGGTGCTGGGTGCCCCGGAGTTGATGGCGTCTTCTTGCGGAGGCCTGGGCAGTCCCGGCCGGGGGATGGGAGTGGATGGAGAGACACACGGGAGCACTCCACTCTGGCAACACCGCCTCCTCATCACTCTCTCCAACTGCCACTACACCAGCAAGTGTGTTCTCGCCAGGATCCTAACGTTCTTTGAGAAGTCAGTACCTACATTATATCTTTTACTCAAAATTATTTAAACAGATCGCACGACTTTCCTATCCTTAGGCCGGGTTTCCACCTGCAAGAAGTGTCAGACAGTATCTTGCAGGTGTAAACTACGGAGTCTCCTTGAGAACCTGCAAGATACTGTCTGACAGACTGTCAGACACTTCTTGCAGAAGTTTTATTGCAGGTAGAAACCCGGTCTTACACACACTTCTTGCTTCCGTCTCATTCGTGCAATTCCTCATACACACTCTACGATTCCTTTTACTCAGAACATGTCCGTCCTTGAGAATCTGGTCTACATGGTCAAGCCATGCGGTTCATGCATGGCCGCACTTCTTTACACCTCTTCTTTATCTTTGTCATCCTTTCATCATTCATTCTCTTTACATGTCCCAACCGTCTCAACTTGTTCATTTTCATTTTAGTCACAACATCCGTTTTACGTTCACTCAATTCTCTAATCACTTCATTTCTTATTTTATCTCTCAACGTTTTTCCACACATTCTTCTCAGCAATCTCATCTCGACAGCATTTATACTCACTTGTAATGTTAACATATTTCTGTATTATGTGCACCAGTTTAAAATATAAATTAATATTATATATTTACATTACAGAAACGGTTTCCCAAAATTGATGATCGCAGCAGAGACCGCCAAAGCGTCCCTCCGCACTCTGGACAAGTCCATTATGGAGGCTTACTTGGAGCAGAAGATTGACCCCCTCGTGGGCACCATAGAGCCCTCCATGTACATCGGGAAGTTTGACTGGGATATGAAGTATAAACCTAGTGACGTCAGACCTTATGCCAAGGAGTGTATCAATAATCTTATAGCCGTACATGCCGAGGTAAGCAATATCTCAATGTTTTTTACCGTCGGTACTTGGTGGAAATCCATTTTTAAGGAAAAAAAGAAAAACTAAATATTTAGATTAAAATCCACAAAAAAATGACTTTAGATTTTGCGACTAGTATTCGAGGATTTGCACCCTCATCATCAGGTGATTGTGAATAAACTAAACAGGAATACAGAGACAGTGAGTATTTATAAGAATTGAAACAATATAGTGGGAGAAACCCGTAATTGAAAAATGTAGGAAGGTAGATAGTTTAGTAAACAAACAAAAAACTACAGTGATGAATAACTATCACAAAGAAGTGCCGTGTGGACGGACTTTTTAAGCTACATTTTCTCCAGCATTTAAGGAAACCACAAAAACCTATATCAGGGAAAGAGCATTTTTTTTAAAGGTTGCTTCCTCTATTCCAAGTTTTCAATTAGTCAAAATGTGGAATGCATCATATAGAATCGCGATTTATGTAAGAATAATTTAAGAAATATGGTAAAATACCGGGACACGAGATATAAAACTGGTGACAATCCCTTGCTTCTGTCATACTAAGGCAATTTCTTTCTATATGCATGAATAATTGATGTATTTCAGGTACACAGCATCTCTCCAAGTCTAGTGAGGACAGTTCTGTCTCAGATAATAGAAACCGTAGCCCAGGAGTTGTCCCGTTTGATGTCAACGTGTCGTCACAGTTTCTCACAGTACGGGGCGCTGCAGGCTCATATTGACATCACTGTACTCAATCATGTGCTCACTACACTGGCAACACAGAGGGCCAAGTAAGTTTCTTTAAAAAACTAGCCAACCAGATTCTTCTTAAGTTCCTGTATGCTGTCATCCGGCTTCGGCACCCTGAATTGTTCTCAGCCAATACTGAGAGAATCCTCTTGAAACTGAAGACAGTGATAGATGAAAGTATGGACTACAGATTGGCTGTTTTACAATTACAATACATATTTGGAAATTGCTTTAATAAAAAAATATTCAGGAAGTACTCCTTAAATTTACGGGATCTGAGGATTTTCCGTTCAGTTTTGCAGATATAAAAGTATTATTAAGCCAAAATACTGGTAATTAAAATCTTAACAAATTGGCTGATTTAGATTTTTAAATTTCTTCCCAGGTTTCTTTTAAAAAGGTATAATTCACTTTGTCGCTTACATTATTCTTATTTAGCGCTAACATTCTCATACAAAATTTGTAAAAGTTGAAGCGAAAATAGAACGATTTTTGCTCAGCGCATGTAAGTAAGTTGTGAAAATTTTCTAAACTTATTTTTTTTTTGCAGGAATTATTTTGTGGAGGCTTTGGATTGCATTCCTGAGATAAAATCTGCAGAAGACAAAATGTAAGAATCATGTTAATTAAAAAATCAAATACATACCTATTACGGTTAAAGAGAAAAATGGCTTCAATTACAAAATGACATGTATCCAATAGTGGTTGCATCAAACCTAAGATCTAGCCGCTGGACACAAAAACTATTTAGTGTCTATCTATCTATACCCTCACGCCACGTCCCTTGTAGGGTAGGCAGAAAGGACAGAGCGCCAGACAGCCCTATCCTTACACACACTCCTAGCTTCCGTCACATTCATGTAATTTGTCATACATGCTCTCCGATTCCTTTTACTTAAAACGCGTCCATCCTTGAGGATCTGGTCGACATGAGCTTCCTCACCCCTCTTCGCTCACTCAAATATATATTTTTTTGTCATCCTGTCATCATTCATTTTCTCAACATGCCCAAACCATCTTAGTTTGTTTACTTTCATTCTTGTTAGTAAATGAATAAATAAAATGTATTTCAATGTTTTTCAGGTTGGAACAGCAGATTATATCCGACTTTCAAACAAGAACTTCACTTCAGACAATATGCTTTAAGAAATGTTGATAATATTATCATTAACTTATTATATTAGACATATCCACATCTGCTTACTACTAGTTCCACTGTTTAACCCCATTTAGGGAACCTGTATAAATGTAGGAAGTCCTAACGGATAAAGCCATAGACAAAAATTAACTGCCGCCAGCATTTACGCTAGGTATATGCAATTTTTTCTCGATGTAAAGTACGCTAATTTACCATTTGATTACATAGGTTATATTCCAAAGGTAATTTCCACACTGATTATACATAATGAGTCGCAAAAATCATTGAATTATCACCAGGTTTCATGCAATTGTGGACAACCAACATGACACGCAATCATATGTTCGCGATGAAAATGGCGTCCACCATAGATTTGTCATAGATATACTAGAAGCGGCTCAATGTTCAATAGTTCTTCCCACCTTTATACAGGTTCCTTAACCCCATTTGTGATGTTATTAGAAACTTGTAGAACAAACAAATCACAAGAAACCATCGACCTGTAATAATACTGGATAGAAAACATCACTGTTTCTCTATACATACTGTGCGATCTCCTGCGCAAATGAGCTGTTGGGCAAAAGAAGCAAAATGGAGTATTTTCTATACTTAAAGTTTCCTGTGTTATAAATATGCTTATAAATTCTAATTAACAGACTATTTACATCACTTGGTCCTATAATATTATGTCAATATGTTGTCTATAATTATCTGTTAAAAATATTAAAATATAAACAGTGAAAACCAAAAATCCATGTGAAAACCGCAGTTTCCTATAGCCCTTTTACTATGGAAAATACTCCATTTTGCTTCTTTTGCCTAACTGCTCATTTTTCGCAGGATCGCAATCTTCGGCCAAGAGAAGAATCCAGTATACTATAATCAAATTATTTTAAACTTTCGACCGCAGTCATAAAATTTGACCTACGAGCGACGACTACCTGCTTTATTCGCACCTTATGGCTCTGGCATAAGTGCGAATACAGCAGGTAGTCGTCCCTTCTCCGTCACATTTTTTTATTACTGCGTTCGACAGTTTAAAATAATTTGATTATGTTACATAGTATTATGATATCTATCCAAGAAACTGATATTTCTTGTTTCACCCGCAATATATGACTGTAGTGTAACTGAGCAAGTAGTTGTAAGGTTGATAGAGTGTAAATATTTTGTATTATTATATTTTGTAATAAAATTATTTATTGTAAACTGATTTTTCACTCACCCTTGACCAAACGAATTGATCGCTACATCATTGTTACAAAACTGTGGATGATTAGCACACCTGTCGAAGTGAATAGAAAACAAAAATATGTAGTTGCACGACATCTGTTGGAGAATAGCAAAAGTATTATCACATAATCTTTCATCCTTTTTCGATAGATGGCAGTTAACGTCAAAGCTTGTTCTACTGTAAAATAGATGGCAGTGCTTGTTAGTGTTTATTTTAACCTTCAAAAGATGGCAGTGTGTGTCAAAGGTTGTTCTATTATAAAACAGATAGCGCTTTTCTATTTAAGCTTATTCTACTCTTCAATAGATGGCTAAAAATTTAACCTGATTTTATCAAAGATTTTAACCAGTGTTTGGTTTGTTCGGTTACTATGACAACAGGTGGTTTTATTGGTGACCCTGCTAATAATTTCTTGCATCTAACTTCATATCATTTTCGTTCAAATTGTCAGTTTAAAAATTGCGAAGTTTTGTGTTTCGGCGACTTTAAAATGAATAAAAGTGATGGAAATCGCAATATGTTGAACCGAAATTAAAATATAATGAACGTTACATTTGCTGGAATACTTTCATGATTTAAAACCATTCAGCTGTGTGTTTGCAAAGAGTTGTTTGCGGTCAAAGAATTGTTTACAATGTTATGTTTTGTCATGTCGTTGCAACATATTGTACATTTTATAGTTGAATCATGATTTGCGAAGCAGAAAAGTTGAAAACTAGCGAGTTTGTGAAAAGAAGAATACTTAGACTACAACAGGTATTGATTATTTTATAAGAATTAATGGTAAAACGTTTGGGAATTTCACCTTCAAACCACGACCGAATTGCAATCCATGTTTTGTCTTCAGTTTTATCCTACTTCACGTAAATCATTATTAGTTTTATGAAAAGCAGTCAGATTATTGATTCGTTTGTCGTATTGTTTGTTTAATTAAGCAAATAGTTGCATGTGTTCTAACAAAATCCACTAATTGGTTACAAGGTCAATTCTATCAAGCTAGAAAAGTAGTCTGAAATCTGTCTTCTAAACTAACTCATTTTATGGCCTAAATCTTCTTGAATCCTGGCACAATACTAGAAGAAAGACATTGTTAGGCACCCGAAGACGAATGATAAAAGTCCAATAAAGAATTTGTATTAAAATGACAGTTGTCTTATGTTTGGCCTATTTTTTACTACAAGGTCTTTAATGAAACTACCAAAAAGCTTTCTTTTTTCGTTCGATTCGGCTATGGGTGGGTAAGTGCCTTTTTAGCACTTCTCTTAAAAAATATACCTGTGCAATACCGACAATTCATAATTTTAATACCAAAACACGACATTTTTCACTCAAAGTCAAATACTATATCCCCCCTCCGAAATGTAAACCTATATACGCCACCGGAGGAGGTAATTGTATAAATTAATAAATAAAATCTAAGTGGATGGGATAAAGGACAGGGAAGGAACCACGGGATTGTCAGTTAGATGGATTATTTATGGAAAGGTAATGATGCCTCAGTTTACTTTTGAAAGAGAGAATAGTTGGAGCTAGTCTGAAAGGAAGTGGAAGGTTGTTACATAATCTAGCCGCGTGTGTAGTGAAAGATGTAGTGAAGAAAGATGGTAATGTAATGGATGGAAGTATAATGGATAGGGGAGATGTGAAGAGGATAGGGATGAGATTCGTAAGCACATAAACCAATTCTTGATTGAGTCCCAAATGATTCCAGGTAAGGGAGCAGTCTAAAGACTTGGCCAAGAAGATCCGAGGTCGTGTGAAGGACGAGAGGGGGAAGGTCCTGAGTGACATTAACAAGGAGAAGGAAAGGGAAGTGGAGAGGGTGAAGCAGAGGAACATCGAGCATCTCAAGTCTCAACTGGAGGAGGGGTTGGCACAAGTGGGGGCAGGACATTCTGCTGCCATCTTTGAGGATCTGATTAATAAAGGTAGACGTTACAGAACAAATCTCTTCGTAACGAAAAAAACAGTATAAATTATTCTTCTTAAGTGTACCGTGTGTAGATTGTCGATGTTGTCGAGCTTTTGGCCCACTTCCTGGGGTCATATTCAGGACTAATGTTGTAAAAGCTCGACAACATTGACAATTTACACATTGTACACCCGAGAAGAATGGAGAAGAGATTAACAAGGACTGTGAAAATCTACAAAGCTATCAGTATAAATTATCTTCAATTTTCTTCCCTTTACAAACATTAATACAAAATGGTACTACAGATCATTTTCTCTTTGTATTGTCGTGAGAGCTCAGGTATTGGATTGCCTCAGGAGACAAGTTATGGATGTCTTCCATTGTGCTGCTGAACCTAGTGAACTAACATTCTTCGACGGTGTGCTTAATGGACTCCATCTCACCACAGGGGCAGTTGGGGTTGTCTCGCTTGCCCCATCTGTGGAGAAGGCCACACCTTCCGTGTACGGTTCCGATTCTCATGATCTTAATCTCTGACTCTGCTCCCTCCAATGCCATGGTAGCTCTAACCCATCACTAATGTATTTAATGTTACAGAGTGGGATGTGACAAAGAAATTAAACAGAAATACAGCAATACAGAGAGGAAATAAGGCGGCACAGGTGTTACACAAGAATAAACAGAAAACTGAAAGACATTGTTGTGTAAGGAAGTAAGTTGTGTTATCTCTCGTTTGTTATTATACTCATATAGATAATTCATATAAAGGAGAATGAATAAATGAGAGGACACCAGCTGAGACTTACAGCAAGATTCACATCCAACCCACGGAAACACTTCCACAACCAATAGAGCTGTCAGTGCTTGGAATCAGTTGCCGGAGTCAGTGGTACTTGCTCCTACCACCAACACCTTCAAGAATAGACTAGATAATATAAACACAACTTAACTGGGACTTGGGTCAAAACAGCAAAAGCTGCCTACCTAATAACAAATAATAATATATTATGGAAAAAAACTCAGGCTCGGTGTAAACGAAATGTGACTCAAATGATAAGTAAAAATGAGTAATTATTTAAATACTGCATAGGGGACGTCATCGAAATCAATGGCTAAATGTGTGAAATGCTTATTCGAAATTCAGGAGACACAGAGATTCTATAATTTCAGGAGTGCGTATGTTGTGACGATCTTTTATAAAATACTATTTCTTAGTTCCATCCAGCAGTGGAGGGACCAAGACTGATGAAGAAGAAGAAGACGGACTACCTTATACTTATCATATTATACATTTTTAAACTGCAATTGTAACTGTTTAATGCTTCTTTTACTAATACATTCATGCGACCCCTGTAAATATTTGAATAGTTATTTCACACATTTAGCTAATGATTTAGATCAGTGGTTCCCAAACTTTTAATTTCGCGTACCACACACGAAATTATAAATCAGTCGCGTACCACCGAACTGTAACCGTTAAAAAAAACCTTCAAAATGGTAAAGTAATAAAAACTGCAACAACTGTTTATGACAACATTATCATTTATTAATTATAGAGAAAAAATACAATATTCTTAGTGCCAAAAATGGTGCTGCATGTTCGAGATAAGATAGGAAATATCTGGCTTAAAAACGTTTTATCTAATTATTTACTGTGTATGTCCGATGGCCATGGCTGCTTGCGTACCACCTTAATAATTGTCCATAATTGTACCATAGTTTGGGAATCACTGATTTAGATGATGCCATTTATACAAATTACTCATTTTTACCTATCATTTGAGTTACGTTTCGTTAGCGCCGGGCCCAAGTTATTTTTGAGGATTTTCCTTTATCAATAATCTGTTGTAACTGTGTAACTATTTAATGCATGTTATTCATTTCAGATCTAAATCTCCACAAAAACTGCAAACTGACGAACCGGTTGAAGTTCCCAATACGATACAACAAAATACTGAAGAGATTGAGAATGCTGGGCAAACTAAAGCTGATACGCAAAGCCAACCAGAACCAATTCCGGAAATAATACCCTATGTGTTCAATACTGTGGGAGGTGGCGAACATGTCGACACGCTCGTCAAAGGATATGCTAGTGATGGGAAGAAGAATCATGTTGTAAACGAACGTGGCGACGGTGATTTCCACAGAGATAACGTCATCACGGCAAACTATTTCGAAGTGTCGCCGAATCGAGAATGCAACGACACGTTAAGGAAATTTTACCCAACAGAAACGATAAGGCAATTACAATTATCGGAGCAGCCGCCGTCCGGAAGCACTAGACAATCCATCAGAGATCCAGTGTCGGATAGATCTGCGTATTATCGTCAGCAAACTGCCGCTAACTTACACGGCATGTCGAAAAACAATCCGTTCAGCACGGTTATATCGGATCATATTAAAAACAGGCGTTTAAAAACGAAAAGACCACACTTAACAGAAGCCCTACCTGATGAGACTTCCGAGGATATGTCCGCTTTGAGGAGTATCATACAACACACGAGACATGCTCCTCCGTTGGCCCCATCGATACCCCAATTACCAGCGGGGTACAGAAAGACGGACGAAGAACCGCCTCAAAATATTAATGCTGGAATAAGGAAGTCTGAATTGACCCCTGCTACTAGTACGTGGTTACCTTCGAATAGAAATGACGCAACGAAAGCACAGAGTTCTAACTGTAATTGTAAATCTGACTTGACGGATAAGCGGTTACCTCCGACAAGACATGACGCCTTAAAAGCACAAAGTTCCAACTGCAATTGTGTGACGTGTTTCGGCACAAGTAAACGTGCGAGCAAAACGCGGTGTAAACCGACATTAAGACAAATGCTAAAATCTCAACACAATCCTAGAAGATTAAATAGCTCATCAAGCGTTACGAACGCACCTAGATTCGTTCCTAATAAGTGCGTGATTAGATGTAAACCTGCCGTGCCCAGTATTCGTATAACGACGAAAAGTAAATCTTCGGAGCCTGCGGAAAGTACAGCACGAGACAGACATTGTCAGTACAGCGATTTGCCGAAACATATTCGAACTTATGACGAAATGAGTAAGACAGAACGTACCTCGGTTCCCGATAGCAATTATATGGTCGAAAGGATGTCTAGAGATGGGAAAAGTGCGTTTGAATTAGCGCGTGAAGAGACGATGGAAGCGGAGAGACGAGGGTGTGAAAGGAGGGAGTATTTCAACGATCAGGCGAGACGAGTGCGTGGTCAGCAAGCTGCCGATAAACTACAGAAAGAAAAGGAATATCGAGATGTTATACAGGCCATAGAAAATTATGAAAAAGAGCAGCGGCGTGTGGGAAAAAAGTTGCCGGTTAGTAAATTAATATTTTAATGTAGTTTTTTTTATTACAGTCGTCAAGAAAAAGTTTTTTTCGATGAGGGCGCTACTTGTAGCTTTTTAAATATACATACATACATCTTCTATCCTCGGTTGGGCCGGAGACTTAAAGGATCTGTGTATCTTCGCCAGAGGCCCCTATCACTTGCAGTTTCCAAGACCTCTGGCCTCTCCTCATACATCTTTGTCACCTGCTTCTGCCAGCTATTTCTGGGGCGGCCGACCGGTCTTCTGCCTGCACCCTGGGCTTCCAGAGCTTTTAACGGAGCTTTTTGAAATTAAAATAAATAAATAAACATTCTAATACGACATTACATTATTTGTTTCATAGGACGAGGCGTTCATGAGCGAACACAGGATGAAACAGAAACATCAGCAGGATCAGAGGAAGATGGAGAAGGCGTACGAGACTGCGGAGCGGCAGACCAAGGTGCACGTGTACCCGGGCCCCATCACAGCCCCAGTGGTGCAGCCAGAGAGGCGCAGCGCTCGAGCGAGGGGGAAGGATTGTTACTCCGACGTCTCGTCTGATGAAGACAAAAGGGAGAAGAGAAAAAGTCCCTTAAAGAAACGGTAAATATCTTTGAAATTCGACGAATTTATCATAGTGAAGTTAGCCACAGAACATTTTGGCTTAGTGATATCTTTCTATCCCCGCATCCCTTGCAGGTTAGGCAGAGAGGACAGAACGCAAGATCGCCCTATCTTTACACACACTGTTTGCTTCTGTCACATTTATCCAATGGTCGAGCCAAGTGATATTTCTTTGGTCTTCTGTTCTCTCTGCCTACCACGCAAGCGACATGGAGTGAACAATATGATTTTTGTAGAAAAATTGATGTATAAAATGCTTTTTATTATTTCATTTCAGTCCTACAAGAGACCAATCATCTGTCGTAAACGTGGCCGAATGGAATCCGGCTCCCAAAACAAGAGATGACGACCTGGACGAGATACCGACAAGAGACAGTGACTCCACCGTCAAGTCCGTTACCGTCGCTAAATCTGTTGAAGTCATGGATGTCGCCAGAGTCGTGAAACTTATCGAGAAGCAGCGCGAGCAACTGCTTAAAGAAGTTGCCAGGATGGAGCAGCTCAAGAGAAATAAGGAGAGAAAGAGTCCGAGAAAGAAAAAACAACCTGTGGTAGAAGTACAAACTAATTCTACAACCGATGAAGCGGCATGCGTTGTAGAAAAGGCAAAGTCACCCAAACGTAGAAGTCCTTCACCGAAAGTTAAAAAGGTTAATCAAAGTAATACGGTTACGGTCAAAAGAGTCGACAGTAATCAACAGTTATCCAGCGGTTCACAGCAGAGTTCAGTCTCCTTTCAAGGTTTCCAAATTGTAGTCGAAGTCAAGAAAAGCGGCAAATCGTCAGAAAAGAAAGAGACTGTTATCAAGGCGGAACGAAGCGTACAAACGACGAAATCTTTGCTCGAAAATCAAGATTCTTCCGAAGTTTCCGTACACACTGCTCAAGTTGTCACAACGGAAAAGGTTACGTTCCAAAACGATGACCCAAAATCGAGAAGTATCGTAGATTCTTCTGGATCCACTTCGTACATGAGTCCCCCCGATAGGTTTTCGAGACGAGCGGTTGAGACGTATTTCGGCAAAAGGCTTACGGTGAAAACAAGTGAGACTCAAACTGACGTACAAACGCATAACAGAGGGACAACAACGAAACAGTCCTCCGATAATGGTGAGCGTGTCAAAATGATGTGGATGAGAAAGCAACAGTTTGAAGGTGAACCTCAAGGCGTTAACGTGTTTTTCAATACCGAGAGTACAATCAACGGTGACGATAATTTTGTACGTAATAAAGAGAGACGAAACGTAAGAGAGTGCGTAAGGAGTACGCAGCCTACTGCATCCACATCCGATCGACAACATTCGAAAAAAGTCCTTCAACCGTCGAATCAAAATGTTGTTTCGAGAAGCGGTGTGAATCCTAAATTAAAGAAATACATTCATCAACTTCTCGAAGCGTCACATTCAGGTGTTAATATTGTCGAAATAGACGTTAGCGATATTCCGACGCCAACCAGTTCTATCGTCAATGTTCCTTCGAATACTGCGCCTGCGTTAAAGGGGGAATACAAAGAGAAAGTAGAAAAATTGAAGTTGTTCATCGACGAAAATTACAGTTTACTCGAACAGCTCGAAAAAGAGAGATTGTTCCATAAGAGTTACAGTAAAAACGTCAAACGAGACAGTAAACGAAACGATCGGATGCTGCAGAGGCCTGAAGTTTCTTCGTCCGTAAACAGTTTACAGACGTCCGAAGATCTTCTAGAAGACAAAGAAAATAGACCGAAGAAATCTAAAACGAGGATGAAACATCCTAAGCAAATAGGGATCTTGCGTCGAAATAAGAAACATAAACACAAAAAAGATTCTGTAGAGAGTTCGGACTCTACTCCGGCAGAACCGTCAAACAAATGTGTTCGTGTCGTAGATACAGATGAACAAGATGTAGCGTTCTCGTCCGATATTCCGAACAGAAACAGTTCCAAATTTGTCCCCGTTAAAAATAATGTTAATTTAGGAACAAACATTCAAAGTAGGTCACCTAAACATGTTTTAAAAGATGCGTCGATTCCTAGCGATCGAACCTCACCGAGACGAGAAAAAACTTTTGAAGAACAGGAGAAAGCTATCGAACATTACAAGAGAATGAGCGAAGAATGTAATCAAAGGATTCAGAATCTAACGAAGATGTTGGACCAAGTGAGGAAAGATAAACAGATGACCTTGTCATCCAACTCAAGTCCCTCGAGTGACGATTTACAATCCTTTGCACCAAAAGCAACGTCGAGTGCTCATGATTTCGTTCCGATATTAAGCAACATTCCCAGACCTAAACCGCAATATCCAGAATCGACACGTAACGAAATTCCAGTCAAAGTTTGGGACTTTGACCCGCAACTGTCAGGTATTCAAGTGCCGCCTTTAAATCTCAACGTGTTCGAACAACAGAGTACTCCTGGCAAAAGGCCCAGACCTCCAGCTGCTATGAATAGACATGCAGACGCTATTCCGTACAATCCTCACGAGTTATCGACTATTGTAGAAGTCGAGACGCCCGGTCCAGGAAGAAATACTAGTTCCACGTCTAAACAGACGACTCCAATATCTACTAACAAGTCTTTGCAAAGATCTCGATACGACGATGGTTTTGTTGACAATCAGCTCAGGAAAACCACACCCGGTCAGCCTAGTAAAGAATTGAGTGGCAGTTGTAAGAAATTACATTTATCTGGCTTCGATCATGAGACGACGGATGTCAACATATCTCCCTTTGTGTCGTTCAAAGAATTCGTTAGGGAATATGGTTTGGAAGGCATGGACGAACTATTAGGAGATTCTACTATTAAAGCAGGCATTGCAGCGTTGGATTTAACGTCAGAATCCGAAGAGACTCTCCCGGATGTCGTGTCGGAAATGGTTAAACGGAATCTCATTCAGCAGCGCTCCAGAAACAACAGTTCTCGTAACGGTAGCGGAGAAAACTCGAGTACGGATTCCGCTATTTATATTCTACAAACGAGTTCCACTTCACCAGAGAAAAAGTCTGATGTATCTAAGAAAGTTATTTCACGAAAAGACTGTCCGAACCTAAGAAGTCAAGATGTCGCGTCTATCTCCGGTATTGATAAAATTCTTCAAACTTCCGATTCTTCGTCTGTGTCGGAGAATTTGATGTGCGAATTTAATAAAGCGTTAGAGAACATGGGAATACCGTGGGCCGTTTCAACGTTGAAAAAAACTAAAGAAACTATGGAGCTTAGTTCGTCATCATCGTCAAGGTGTCCAGCATACAACGAAGAAGATATGGAAGTTTGTAGTCTCTTTCCCGATTCACCCAACGCACACGCCAATAGTATGTTTAGAAAATATGCCGAAGATTTGTCCAATTCGTCAATCAACAAACAAATGGACGAACTCTTTAGACAAGTGTCGAAAATAAAGAAAAGTTGTGTGAGTCCTAAGAAATCACGATGCGTCAGTCCGAAAGCTAGAGCTACTGCAGATAATGAGCGGCAAAAGAGTTGTATGCCCGTAAAGTGTTGGGCGAAATCAGGACACAGTTCGAGCGAGTACTTACCCAGTCATGCTTCTGCTTCGAGCCCTAAAAAATCTAATAAAAAGGCGTCGGTATGTCAGGACCGTGATAAAACGAAGAAAGGTAACGAAACTCCGAAAAAATGCGCCAGTCCACGATGCGTTAGTCCGAATAATGCTCAACAAAAGACTTGTATGCCTGCGACGTGTGGTGCAAAATCAGCTCACAATTCTAGCGTTGCCAGTCATCCGTCAACTCCTAAAAAATCTACAGTATGTCGGGAACATATTGCCAGTAACGAGGATGACGATATAAAGTTCTATACTCTCCAACAAGTGTCACACGATACGTATGCCGATAGTCCATGCAAAAAGAACGACCAAGATTTGCCCAAGTCGAATATCAATTCTGAAGTGGACAAACTTCTCAACAGAGTGGCGGAAATAAAGAAAAGTATCGAAACTCCTAAAAAAACGAATAAGCCATGCGTTAGAGCAAATCTTTTTGCGGAGAACGCGCAACAAAAGACTTCTACACCTGTTAAATGTTGTCCGAAAACAGCTCAGAATTCCAGTATGAAAAGCCCTAAAAAATCCAGCAAAAAGGCTAATACGTCGTCGGCACGTCAGGAATGTACCAAAGAAAATGCGAACAACGAAGACGAAGATATGAAATTTTATACAATGCAACAAGTAACACACGATTCGCACGATTTATCCTCGACCATCAACTCGCAAATGGACAAACTGCTCGAACGAGTGTCGGAAATGAAAAAAAGTATCGAATCTCCTAAGCAGTGCCTCAGTCCGACCAGAGCGAATCTTTTTGCGGAGAGTGCGCAACAAAGGACGTCCACGCCCGTCAAGTGTTGTACGAAATCGTCTCATAGTTCCAGTGCCGCCAGTGCAGTAAGTCGTCGCTCTAGTGGTTTGTTTAGTAACGAGAGTGACCTGTCTTCTGTGAAGAACGTCTCTCAGCCGGAGAAGAATTGTTCCGTGGACGACACGATGCGAGATTCTCTGGACGTTCCTTCAATGTTCCTGACTGTTAAATTTAAAAAGATGTTTGACTCCACTGCGGATTAGGTTTATATTTATTTTGTGTAAGGAAAATTATTGTAAATTCAACGTACAGTTTTTGTTTTATATTATTGTCGAAAGTATTCGTCCAGTGGCCATAAAAAACGTATTGTAGTTTTTAGATCTTAACAAACTTTAATCTCAATATCTACTCGTGTTTAAGGAAAAAATTTATCTAGAAATGTCCGTACCCATTGGCATTCTTTTTCGATTGATTGTTATTGTTCTCTAATCATCTGTAGGCCGCATTTAAGGCACTTGGAATCGTCAGGTTTACATATTACAAACATTACGAAATTACAAAAAAAAAAAATGCGCTGCCTTAGTTACATTTATTTATATTACTTAACATTTCCTAATCACAAGCTTTTATCAATTTGCATAAATACTCGCATGTCTCTGTTTTTCCTATTCACTTTTATTTGTAAATGCCTGATGATGAGGATGAGTATCTTCAAACGCTAATTGGGTGCAATAAAAGCCATCATGTTGGTTTTTAAACTAAATGCTAGCAATTCATTATAGCTTTTAATTGTTAAAATGTTTGTCAGTTCTTAGTGCCTTCAAATATCTGTATTAGTATTAAAAATGTAGGTATACTTGAGCTTTATAGTAGCAAAAACAGCAATCTGAGCTCAGACTGATTCAGAGTAAATTGAAAAAACATTGTATCTAAATAGGTGTTGTTGCCTCTCATATATTGCAGATTGGTGTATTGCACTGAAACCAAGTGACTTGTTATATGAAATATTTATATTGGTTATGGCTGCTTTTGTTGCCATGTTAATATCTTACAATGTGTAGTTTTACAATAGGAACATGCACCACATTCTTACACTCAATTTATACCAAATCGATTGCTGTTTTTGATACTACATAACTCGCCGAATAAAAATGCTGTAAATTCGTGTTATAATATTTATTTTTATTAACGTATTGTATAAATTGAATGAATTCTTCTTCTGTGTTGTGTTTTAGTGAATAATTTATTGAATATATAAAATATACGATGATTGCTTTTACTTTTTTATATAAATCTTGTTTTATTTTATGCGAGTCCCAAACCAGCCTAAGCCATAAGTAAAAATTGGAACACCTACTAATGATTATACATATGTAAACAGTTGTCAGTAATTCTGGTGACCTTACAGTAATTTCTACCAGATAATATGGTTAGTCAAACGCAAAAGAATGGCCCTTTTAACCAAATATCCAGCTATTCTTACTCCGAATATCCAATACGCTGTTTAGAACCAGTAAGTATGTATACTTCAAATAATCTTGTAGGCTTTCGCAGCGTGATGAATCCATATCTTCGTTGTTGGTTCTTCGGGTTTCCTTACTGCGTGTAGAATGGTTGTATAACCGAGCTTTCGGCAGCGATACTACTGCCATCTTCAGGGTGAAGTAGATATTGATGTTTTACATCATAAAGTTATGAACCCATTAACATTATAAATTGATAAGAGTTTGCAAATTATTTTATTCGCCGTACATACGGTAGTATTTTAATTTATGTAGATGGTGCATACATAGAATTAGTATGGAATGACGTTGCCGGACGCTCGGGTTCTAGATGGACCAAAAAGATTCTCGAATGGCAACCTAGAACAAGCAAAAGGAGCGTAGGTAGACCTCAGGCAAGATGGTCTGACGATGTGAAGCGAATCGCAGGAAGCAAGTGGATGCAGCATGCCCAGGATAGGGATCTGTGGAAAATCAAAGGGGAGGCCTATGTCCAGCATTGGAATTAAAACGACTGAGAAAGAAGAAGTAGTTAAGTCCCCATCTGATAATAAATAGGGATCTCCTCTCCGTTCTTCAGTCTTCTCACTTTTCTTTAGTTTTAATGTTATCCAAGTGATGTCGACAATGATCCCTTTGTCCACCGAAATATCGTCATTATTATCCACTATAAACACAAGAGTTCTCTGGGACAGTCAACTTGACTTTTGATGAAATGCACTTGAGGTAAGACAGCTCCTCCACACTGACATTTATGTCCCGAGACAAAATCAAACGATCCTATCTTTCCTTTACATTTCTCGCAGTGGATCTTCCCTCTCGTCCAGCAGCTCTCTTCTATATTACTAGTAATCCACTCTGGTAATAATTCGTATTTAACGTAAATAAACTTATTGTCTAACATCGAAGAACATTGTGAAGATTCATCGCCATTGCTCGACGATTTTTCCAAATTTTCTCCATGTGCCGACAGAATTTGTATTTGTGACTCGTTTAATATTATCGAGCGACATTTATAACATTTAATACAAGACATTTTTGAAGAAAACTTTATAGCAAAAGCCCGAATCTCACAAATCAGCGTGCGCCGCAGTTTTCCTTTTTGACAGTAAAAATGTCAAAACAATCACGAGTGTTAAATTAATGTTGCCAAAAGCTAATTTTGCTTTTGATATTTTGACGAAATTTCTCTAATGGCTAGATCATTTGGCCAAATACTTTGCTATTAAAAATAATCGGTATTTTTTATTACAGCACAAGAAATAACGATATAAGTACCTAATATAAATTTCTTCTAAAAATAAACATACACCGCAGCTACTTGGTATTAAAAAGTTTTTAGGTAGGTATCTAGGGTAGACGCATGCTTGTGTACAATAAAAAATATGGTGGGTATTTAGGAAGGTTTTGATTTTTTTACAAAACAAAGAAATCATACCTAATTCAAATAAACTTTCGGTAGTGTTAAAAATATCATATTTTTATTTATTTCATTCACCCGGAATAAAAGACGCGAAACCTCTTTTAATTCATTAATTAATCCCCGAAAATGTCAAGGTTTTTCCTAATGTCCTTGGTTCGAGAATGTTACATCACAACATGTAAACAAAATTAGTCACGTAGGCACTGGCGGGCGCCTTGATTAAATTTACTGATTAGGTGAGGTACTCGAGGTACTTGCATTAATTAATATCAAAGTAATTTTTTTTCTTTGTTATTGAACTTCTTTTACCAATTTATAATGTTGCCAAATATACCGTGTGTCTACCACATATGGCGAAAATGATATTTTTTTAAAAATTCGTTGTTGTTTCATATCACTTCATCCATTTTCCTAAAAAAAAATCTCGCCTGCGGCGCATTCCTCCAACCCTCATAGATAATCTAAAAATTGAAATTTTCTATAAAAAAGATTTTTAGCAAATGAAGATTTTCACCCCCCCCCCCCTCCCCCAAATTTAATCCTGAATCTGCCACTGGGAACTTAGGTACATTACTTAACGGAGGTAGACAAGTAGTTTATCCATTATTCTTCTTCTTCTTATCGTGTCAGTCAGCACCAAAGAGATAACATATTAGTCAGCACTCCTTAGATCCCCATCCGCGGCATCCGCTCCCAGAAAGCCACAACCTCTCCTGCTCAACCGTCCAAAGGGGAGCGATCTGCGAGACTCTCCATTGTGCACCGCCCAGGAGCCATTGGGCATTGTTATGAAGAATATAGCGATTTTGTAAAATGCACTGGTAACATTAAATAGAACTCTAGAATATTCGCCACTTTTCTATAAACAATAACAATAAAATTCTGTTTCATTTTTTTTCTCATTCGTTTTCGTTCCTCTCACGTGCGTGGTGTGCCGTTTTGTTATCGGTAAATATTATTTGTTTTGTATATTATAATATACAGTGAATTAATTATAATTGCACTACAAAAAAACAACGTTTATTTGTTATCTTATCACTTCGTGTGGCGTTGGCAGTTGAATATTTCGTTTTATTATACAAAATATCGTTCACGTTGTGGTGGAGATAGGCGTCACTTATTGAGCGTTGTGCATTTTAAACCAATATTGTGTCGATTGTATTATTATTGGTTTAATATTTGTATCGAAAGGGAGAGATATTAAAGATGGATCCAGTTCTGCAGCACGGAATAAACCTAATCCACAAAGCAACGGAAGAAGATCTCCACAAAAATTATAAAGAAGCCAGAGATTTGTATTTGAAAGGAACTGAAGAAATGTTGCGAGCCGCTGACAGTAAGTCAATTTAATTAATTTACAAATTAGTTAAAATTATATTATTTGTATGGTAGGTATATAATAGTTTTGTAAACAACAATTCGATCAGATTAGGCATAAGTACAACAAGTTCTAGATCCCATGTGCTTTTAATTTCAAGACAATCAAAAGGGACAGTAACAACTGAACATCAAAAAAATGATTCTGGAAAAGTAAAATTACTCAGCTAATACTAAAGATATCAACCTAAGACTTGAAACATGGATAAATGATAATATGTTTTAGTGGCTCTAGCAGTTAGAAAATTTAATGTGTATTTTTTCTCGATATAAATTAATTTCCATGTTACCTCTGAAATTGACTGAAACTTGAGATTATTCTCGTGGTTTGTTAGATATAATGCTGTAATTTGGTTGATAAAATGTTTAAGGTAAGACGCAGTGACTAGCAAATATTTTTTTTAATATTCAGTCCCTCTTTTATGCAATAAGCCAAAATCAGTTTTGCTACTTTTTACATTTTTCTTATTTTGCATTTATACTTTCGTGTACAAAATGTAAAACACGTTTCAGTAAATTTCAGAGGTAACTTTGGAATTGTTTTTTATGGGGATAATTTATAAAAATGTCATTTCTACTTTGTACCCACTAGAGTCACTAAAACATATTCTCATTTATCCATGCATTAAATCTTAGGATGATATCTTTAGAGAGTATATGTGTTCTGTGATATCTTTAGTCAATGGTTGTTGCAGGTTTTCACAATGATCCATATGTAGATTTGTTTTTCGGGTTAATCGTGAAGTTATCAGGTGCTCCGATGTTTCCGCCGTGACGGATTATGATCACAATCCGTGACCAAGGAGGTAGTTGGTTCGCCGAAACGTCGGGGCACCTGATCACTACACGATTAACCCGAAAAACAAATCTTCATATGATATCTTTAGTATTAACTGAGTAATCTTACTTTTTCAGACACATTTTTTTGATGTTACTATGGCTCCTTTTTTTTAAATGTACCTGGTTTATCAAAATAGACCCAAATACATCTTCCTCTGAATACCTAATCAAGAAGTTCTCTAAGCACATAGTAATATGTTTGTATTGTGTCTATAAATAGTTGATTTTATAATATGCAAGTAAGGTGAGGTAGAGTGAGGCTAACAAACTCATTAACCTTGTATAATACTGTCTTATTACTATATACTACTATGTACTACCTGCATACATAGGGAGTAGAATAAACCTTACAAGACTCATATTTACATAACGTTGCACATATATTATACAGTACCTACCTAATATATTACTGCATGGCTACTGTTTACCTTCACTCACTCTGCTTTATTCCATTTTAACGTTTATTTGTTATCATGACGGTTTCACAGTAATCTGAGAAAAGAAAATATTTGCAATAGAGTGGCGAATATGTGGAACCGTTTACCCCAAAATGTGATACAAGCATCATCAGTGAACGTTTTTAACAACAAATTGGATGACTTTCTCAGAACGACGGATAGCACAGACATTGATTTGGGCCCATCAGCTTAGGCTGCTTGCCCAAAATTAATAATAATACATCATGCTTTTATTATAAAAATTTAGGTTTTTATCCACTAGATCGCCTGGCTTTAAGTGTCGTGAGCCCCAGTCTAGTGAGCCTCTCCTTCATAACTTAAGTCTCGGATGGTCCTTGGTATTTTGGTTGCCCTTCTCTGGACTCTCCAAAAGATCAATATCCTTACAAAAATAGGTACTCCAAACCTGATAAGCGTAGATATAGAACTGCGTAAAATATTATCGTTTCTATTATTTAATACCTATTCATATTCAATTTCAATTTATTAAAGTAATAATAAAATAGTAAGTACAAAATGATACGATGAACAAAAAATTACAATGTTATTTAATTAGGAAAAATGTTTCCACCCGCAGCCTAATTGACAGTTAATATTATAATTCAAAGTTTAGTAATTAAATGAATATAGTTATCGTTCCTCTCTTGTCCTCGTAGTGGTAGCATCTGTATCTGACTACATAATATGTAATATAAAATATTCATATACTAATGTAGCAGGCATTAAGATTAGATACATTGTATTGGCTGACAGGTTTCAAGGAGATGTGAAAGTATTTGGTGGTGTAGTTTGTTTGTGTGTAGTGTGTGCTATATACATCCTACACCTACATATTAATATGGTACACCACATTGTTGCACCTATGAGTTGTGCATTGTACTGGTAAATCAGGCGCTATCAACCATTTAACACCCACCACACACCTTTGTAATTCATTCCACCGTTTATCATTTTGTTTAAAAAATGATTCTTTTCAACGCAACTTTTCATTAAGACAGTTCCAACATTATACCTACACAACTTTATTCATTTTCAAACAGAACCCTGTTGAATAGTTTAATGTCACTTCCTGTTATGTTTATTTATTTATTGTTTTAACAGCCTCAAGGCCTTTGAAAAGTTCACAACATTAAAAAAACTAAAATATTAATACAACGGTACATACAGTAGACAAACAATACAGCATCAACAGATAACAAAAGAATTAGGATAAAAACAGTATATAGACATAAACACAGTAAAATAATAATCCAAAAACAATATTACGGATATACATTTGCATATCATATGCGTTTGCATTTCACTCTCATTGAACATGTCTATGAGATGATTAGATCTATTACCCAACATGTGCAAGCCATTAATTGTTAACCCTCTGCCACCCACTGTTGAATATAGGCCTCATTGGAGAATTCTAGATGGCCATCTAGTATCTCCGTGTCTGACCATATATCCAGCTCACTGCCATTATCGGGTCGACTGTAAGACATTGCTTTTGCAATTAGTCCGTCCTTCAGCAAACTATCTACTATTGTTTTTTAACTGTTCATCATTGTTTGGTTAATAGTTAAGTATTTATTTATTTAATTTCCAATTAGTCCTTTTTCCTGTTTGGCTGAGCTTTCAACACTAGTATAAAATAATCCATTGGCTTAGTAGTGGGTGGTGATAATGCTAACAGGTTATTGACCACTTTACATATAAAGCCGGATAAACAAGATTGCTGTACTAGGTATAGGGTGTTTCATGTTTGTATGGAAAAAAATATAAAGTTGAGTGTAGGATGAATTCGCTGACGGTCAGAGTCTATTTATGTTAAAACTATTTATGCCAAATTTCAAGAAGATTGGATAATATTTAGAGGTGGCACACTTTGATCACTTTTATCTCATGAAGTTCATAGTAATTAGTACTGATGGCCTTCTCATGTATTTCTTTCATCTCTTGCATTGATTTGGTCTACAATATCAGCGATTATGTTTTAGTACTACAACATCTAATACAGAACTTATCCAAATGACATGAATTAAAAGAGAATTCGGACGAGCATTCATGTGGTTGGCTTGCTATCTTCACACCAATGAACTAATATTGATAGATTAATTATTAAAAATTCTCTATTAGGTAGACTAATATTCTAAAATCTATTTTTTTTTTTGGAAAATGAAACACCTACTCTATGTACTGCCTATAGTCTAATATATACCTATGTACGTGTATTTACTATTTAAAGTCACCATGTGTGTATGTTGTATGGATTATTTATTTATTTATACAACTAATTAATTATTAATACTCTGTTGTTTATTTCACGATTTGAATTGAATTGAATTCCTCATAAAATTTCATTGTAGTCGAATTTAGCTTTGTCATTGTTTTTCTGTCTCTCACAAATTAAATATATGCGCACAATAATGTAATTAAAATTAAAGTGGACAAGTTGGGATGGTTGAGACATGTGGAGAGGATGGATGATGAATTAAATAACAAAGACTAATGCTGGATTTCATCAACTTTTTAGGTGAGGAATAGCGTAGATAGCCACCTATCATTATTTTTCATAGAAAATTTGTGTTAGGTGGCTCCTATCTCCACTTTTCCTCACCTTAAAAGATGGTGAAATCCAGGTTAAAACTGATGACAAAAACTAACGATGGTTTGACATGCGCAGTGCCAATTGATGGTAGATTGGTTGGTGAATGGTTGGCAAATTTAAAATAAATAAGTATTTTGAGAAATAAACCGAATCGGAATTGAAATGATTTAAAAATTCTTCAGCCGATCAAATGACATGTCTTTAAAAGATTTATCCTATGGTGTGTATGATATAATATTTTGTCAGCCTCTAAACATAAGACTAACTTTGTACTCAACGTTTCATATTAAGAGGATACCATGTTCATTATTATAATTAGTTAGTAAAACCTTGCAGTGTACAAAACTAAATGCAGATATTACATAGCTCCAGGCCTTATGTACGGGTTGAGTAAGTTATAGACATCATCAGTCATTACAGAGCCATACTACTCATACTGGTAATATAATTTTATGTTCCAATGTAACTATCAAACGATACGATATATTCTCATTACATAATAATTACTTGTAGTTTCATATTTAGGTCATCATCACATGTGTTATATGAACTTTACAGAACAGACACATTGCCCTTTACAATTCCATTAAGTATTTAGGAACATGCTACACACATGTGTGTAGCATTTCATCCACTATGATAAAAGGAAAAAATCTATTCCCTTCGGTACTTGTTATATGTCTTCTTCTTCTTCTTAATCTTAACTAGCTGAGCTACCCGGCGATGCCCGGGACAAAACTACCCATTCCGCACAATTAAATTTATAGGTTTGCGACTCGGCTACTTCTGTAAATTCAAATAAAACCTAAAACGGATCAGTAGAAGTGTTTATGTGAATTTTCACAGCAATCCATATTAAAATGCGGGAGTTATGCGAACACTTACAAAAAAACCGACTTTCCTTTAGTTATATAGATGTAGGCCTGATGGCCTGTTATTTAGGAACGGTTAGCCTCCTGCGAGGTCGACTCCCAGCTGTTGATCCATATGTAGATTTACAAAATTTCACTTCCAGCATTTTGTTATACGCACTCTACAATTCATTTTACTCAAAGCATGCCTGTCCTAGAGCATCTGGTGGACTGGTAGAGTTTAGTTGTTTTTGGACAAAAACATATCTTTACACCACTTTTTCTCACAGTTACGATTAGGGTTGCTGACCGATTAGAAAAAAAAAGGTTTTTTGACAAAAAAGTCGAATAAAACACCTTTTGCATTCCGTATCATTCACATATTTTCCTTTCACATAAGTGAAGGACTCCCAGGGGCTTAAGGCCCTCCGCATCCCCGGGTAGCACAGTCGCATATAGCGTCCTCTTTACCCGCACTTCTTGGCAAAATAATTTTAAGACGTGGGCCAGAAGGGAGCCCCCCGACAAACCTCACCCCTAACTTACATTCCTTCAGTGTCCTTGTCCAAGGATGGGAACATATTTACAATTATTTACAGATACATACACGAGTTTCACGTAAGTCCTCCTTCCCTGCTTACTGCTGAAAGACTGACGGAACAAAACGAGAGATGTGAGTCAATAGGAGAAAATTAAAAGCCGGATAGGCCGGATGCAGTAAAATTTGGCCGGGCAAGAGGCACCACTAGTTATGATAAACATGAATGAGTTTCTTCATATCAGCTAAAGTTTTGATAAAACGTTGTTCATGAATATTCTTGATGTTTATATATCTAATAGTCACTATATATAATGACCTGTGTATGTATGTGTTGATTCGGCTATACCTATTGTATATTCAAACAGACATTAAGTATTCATTCCTAAATGTTAATGATATTATTCAATATCAAAATACTATAAAATACCTCTCTCTATATATTATTATTAAGGGCTTGGCACTAGGAATGACGTCACAGTCTCTTCCCACGTCATTAAGGTTCAAAATCACGTGACAATCGCTTGATAAAATGGTAAAAATAGTGTTTTTTTCCATTTTTGGGTTTAATTTTGCGTTTATCAAAAAGCTTTTACGGTTATTCCCTAGATTTTAATGCATATTATCAGTACAAGAAAAAAAAATTACTCTGCGACTTTCGGGAAACAAGTTTCCGTCTTTCGGAAAAAAGATCAGAGGTGTTTTAAAAATTATTTTTTTGTAAAATCTATACAAGATATAAAAAATCTTTTACGGTTATTCCCTAGATAAATGTTCAATGCATCTACCCTATTTTGTTCCAAAGCATATTTAGTAACGGTTGTCGAAATATAAGGTCTCCCGTTTTTAGAAATTTTTGAAATGTCAGTATGCATACTCTTAATGTGTGCCTACGTACAATTCAATAAAACATTTGATCACATTCATTTGACCTTGTATTGTTATGGATTGTGAAGGTGTTTGACTACAACATTATTTAGGAAACACTTATTTGTATTTCGTGCAAAACATATTGATTTAAAATGTTATTGTGTATTTGCACTACCCACTTGTATCAGCTGTTACAATTAATTTGTTGATCTCAAATCGATACACAAGTCTATTGAATCGAAAACAAACATTTTAATAGAATTGTCGTACAATTGTAGGCCCATGAATAACTTTGATGAGATTTATTACAAACATTATGTCTTTTCAGAAACCCTTGGTTCGATCATATCAACCAGATTCTTTAGGATAGGGTAATATTAAATAAGTAAATCTTTATTGGCCAGTAAATATGTACAGTTACAAAAACAAGACAATGCAGTGTGCCAAAAGGCAGACTTATTGCAAAAACAGTATCTTAGGGTCAACCCGAGATATTACTTACATTACTACGTAAAACTTAGGTTCAACTCAGGGTCCGTTTATATTTATTTATTTATTTTAAAGAACACACGGCGCAAGGCCATTAATACATAAAGTTAACAGATGAAAATGAAAATATTAAATGAACACATGAAAAAAAAGTATGGTAAAAAACAAACATTCAACAACTCGTTCATACATATCACACACATACAGACATAATAGCAAAATATAGATATATCTTTGATGTAGGTATATCATTTTCTTATACATTGATGTAATTCTTTTGATGACCTATATGGCCTTTAAAAATTAATATACATGATGATATAAATCCGATATTTGTTATCTATAACGGATTTTAATTAACATAATTTTTATAAAATGGCTGGTGCAAAAATTTAGAGTTACGTACATGAATAGTTTTTTTCTTCCTCTGACCTTCGAATTAGTATTCAATTAATATTCTGAAGGGAGAACTCGAGGGTGCTGTTTTTTAACAGAAGTACATAATATGATAGTAGATACTTACTTTTAGTTTTTACAGGAATCGTAATGATATTAAAATTTCTACAATTTTGTTTCAGATGAAATCCAAGGACAGCTGGCTAAGGACGCCGTACGAGATCAGTGTCAGAGCTACTCAGAGAGAGCTGAGGAAATCAGAGTGTATCTGGAGAAATCGGACAATTAGAACAAGATTCTTACAAAGCATTTTACAATATACACATCCAGATAATACCAACGTTATCTAACACAAGTGTTTCCCAAACATATAATACTGTTTAAGGTATTATTATTAGGTGTTGTTTTTATATCAACAACGTTTATCAGTACCGGAGTTCTACAGGGTACAGTTTGGGGACCACCGTCGCTACTATTTTTGCCATGGAACGTGACATCGCTAGGAATAGTGTTAGTTCATCGTAGTCGTGATTTTTTTATTCACGAGCAAGGAAAATTACTAAGTTATGGTGTATAGTTCTAGTACATACATTACTAGTTCAGCTCGTGGAATTCGTTCTGTCTTTTTTTTCGTAGGTGAGCTCGGGGTTCACTAGAAGAGCCCCCCTCCAAAAAACCTCTCCCAGTAATTACTTTAACGCTGTTTACAGTGAATTTCCTTGTGATTTGGTATTAAATCTAATATTTCAAACCAAAATGCAGTAGGCATATTTTGCTATTTATTCGTATGTTTCGGTATTTTGGCCGGCCATTGCGGGTAAACTGCTAGTCCTATGAAAAAACTGTACGGGGCATTTTCTCACATCTTTTACTACATATCTTCTTCTTTCTCAGCCGTTTTAATTCCAATGCTGGACATAGGCCTCCCCTTTGACTTTCCACAGATCCCTATACTGGGCATGCTGCATCCATCTGCTTCCTGCAATTCGCCTTACATCGTCAGACCACCTTGCCTGAGATCTTCCTACTCCCTTTTTGCTCATTCAAGATTGCCACTCGAGAATCTTTTTCGTCTCTTACTATATTCGTAAAAAAATAGTAGGGGACCGCCATTTTTTTAGTGGTGGGATCTTAGGGTATATAATTTGCAAATTCAATGCATAATTACAATTACATTAAAATATTCCTAGATGTATTTTGCTACACACAAACCTAGTGATGTCGCTATTCTATGATAGACGCCTTAATTTTACAGAGAGAGAGAGTAAAGATTTGTTACCTTATAATATTCTTAACTATAATTAATATTATACAGCCATTATATAATATACAGCAATATATAATATAAGAATAATACTTATCATAAGGTTGCTAGTTGTTTAACTAATAGGTTATTTTAGTGTTTGTTTATTTTATCATTTTTACCGGATATTGTCAAATTTTTTGTACCTCTGACATGATCTGACTTTGAATTAATTTTTTTATGATTAAATAAACATTTTTTTTATGGAAATAGTCACACATTTTTGAAATGTGTTCTATTTCTATTTTTAAGTACAATTTCATAACTTATCTTTAAAAATCTTTTTTTTTAAAGCTGTCATCTTTATTTCATAGTAAAATGGCTGTCCCATTTCATTCGCATACACAATGGACATTTGTATGGGAAAGGCGTGGGACAGTCATTATACTATGAAATAAAAAAGCCATCTTTTTAAAAAAAAAAGTGATTTTTTAATGTTAAATTATGGAATTGTACTCTTTATGTGTAAGAAATAGAACGTACATATTTCAAAAATGTGTGACTATTTCCGTGAAAAAAAGGTCTATTTAATCATAAACAATTAAATAAAAGTCAGCGCACAGCCTTTTTTTTCAGAGGTACAGAAAATTTGACAATGTCCGTCACATAGCAATTATCTGTCTTGCAATCTGTACGTTAAGTTTTTTTTGACAAGCACCAACTAATTGTATCAAAAAATCCTCTTTGACTGAATGAAATATGCCTTCACTTGTCTGTATGATAATCATTTAATTCCAATGTCAATATTTTTGATACTAAGCATTGCATTTTATATATACTTTGTTGTTTGTCGAGAATGATATGGCTCACGCGGCACGTGTAGTTTTTTGGCAACACTTGTAGAATTTCAATAGAATTCAATTCTTTTACTCAAAACGCTTCCATTCTTGAGGATATGGTCGACATGATCGGTCCAAGTCACTCTCAGGCTGCTGCGTTTCGACACACCTTTTCTTTCACTCGTACAATATATTTTTGATCATCCTTTCATCAATCATTCTCTCAACATGCCCAACTTATATTGGCTTCTACTCATTTACAAGTTGTACTGATCGCAATTGTAACTTACGTATAAGTTTTAAGTGGTGATGGGTAGAGTAAAAAGGTATTATAGAAGTCGCGCGAGTTAAAGACCCTTTTTTGTAGTGTTCGTGGATGGATATACCTGCCTTCATGAACGATGAAAGCATCTGTGTGTACATTGTGCGCTCACTAATACTACTATAACTGCGTGTAGTTACGCTGTCTCTTACTACAAAAAAGGATCTTATTCTCCCACCACTAGTATACAATATGATAATAAATCGTATGGTTGTGTTCATTCCATTACCTGTAACAATGTGTTCCAATATTCTCAAAAACATTATTCATTATATTATGTTAGTCTGTAATACTTAACAATCTTATGATAAACTTAATAATACATATTATTATATTTTAAGTACGTAGGTCTTGTCGAATTGCTGCTATTCCGCAGTCCTGGGTAAACGCCACGTGTAAGCCAGAAACTTGAAACTGAGATAATCGCAAAAAACATTTAATAAATGTCTGTAAAAAAACTGTAATTCCTCCCCATGGGAGTTCACATAACGCTACATTATGTGAATGAAGACGCCACTCGTCTCTGTTGAGGAAAAAACGGTAATGTATTTCCGTCTGTGCAATCCAGATAAATCCGGTTCAATGCCTAAAATAATTTAAGTATATCTCAAATTTAATAAATGGTTTGAACATGCACTCAATAGTCAGTGATCTAAGTCAGTGTGGTTGATTGTCCTCTTAATAATTTGTGCCTTTTGATATTCTTGTAGAGTGCAATTATATTGTAAATGTTCTAATATTGTGTACCATCATTGTTTTAATTTAAAACACTCAATATTTTTACAATCATATTCTATACTCAGCTCAATATAATGTAACCATTCCAGTGATAACTCATATTTGCTGGATTTCACCAGCTTTTAAGGTGAGGAATAGTGGAGATAGGAGCCACCTAGCACATTTATTTATTTATCGTGTGGCCAACATCACGCCTATATCATTTAACATTTGTTATGTCAAAGTGTAAAAAGAAAAGCACAAATTGTGCATGAAAAATAATGATAAGTGGCTCCTATCTCCGCTATTCCTCACCTAAAAAGTTGGTGAAATCCAGCATGCCATACATTAATATTAAAAGAATGAATTCTGAAATATCAAGCGATTTTTTTTTTGTTTCATATATTAATTATTTTTAACTAATTATATGGCAATATAAAAGACTAATGCGACCAATATGAAAGACTAATTTTTCATACTAGTATTTCGCTTTATACAGTTGTAATCTTTTCATGAATTAATTGTAAGTTTTGTTTGAAAGAAGCTTCTCGTTGTAGTATTGTGTGGTGGTACAATATTGTTGTATAACTATTATTATGTAGGTATTTACAATGTTTTGTATGTGTTTTATAGTTTTATATTATAATTACGATGAAATTAAAGTGTCTTCTTAAAATTATATCTCTTCTCTTTCTTTTCATATCTTCCTCCCGTCACTGCTGTTGATATTACTGTGACACTCTTTTGCCTTATCTAAGATCTCCACTGCTTGCTCATCTGGTATCGATCTGTCTGGCTATATCCAGGCACCGCCTCCTAGAGTAGGTACTCTAGCCGTGCTGTAAAATTGGCAACATAGCATAATGATCGCATAGGACCACCGCTCCTGTCAAATCTCCTAACACAATATAATACGTGGTCCTTCATACTCGTTGTTAAGGGACTGTTATTCCATACTTTTCCCTAGCGACGGTGACGACAACCTCGCCTATAATGTTTTATGTATTAATCCTACATCATGACTAGAGAAAGAGAGAAATGTCAAGGTGGTGGTGGTCCAGCCCATTGCCTATTGAATTAAGCTGTACGTTCCATGACGTCGGCAAAGGAGAACGCTTATCTAGTATTGAAGAAAACCAGGCGTGGCGCAAGCAAAATGGAATTCAAATGATAGGCAAAAATGAGTAATGAAACACTGTGTGCATTATATAAAAATATGTTTACAACAAAAACAGTAACTAATAAATTTCGCTTTTAAACAACTAATTTACAATTTCACTAATGTTTTTGGCATTTCACTAAGTTTTTAGCCGCGGTTTCAACGCTTGAGCGTCATTAACGAGCGTAGATTATAAACTTTACGTAGATTATAAAACAGTTTATAATCTACGCTCGTTAATGACGTTGAAACCGCGGTAGCATTGTCTGCAAACTCTAGTGACGTATTACATAGTATAATAAACTTTATTTTATTTTAATTTTTTTTGTTTATTTATTTTATTTATTTCATATACGGCCATAAGCCATTAACAAAAAACAGACAATCAATATCATTATTCAAAACAATTATTCCCAATGTCGAGTCTCTTCTCTTTCAAAACAATAAAAATTTGTCCTGTGTGGTAGGAACCTTCTACAAAGAAATACTAAACGTAACGTCACGATTTTAATAATTACAAAACAACTTGTATGCAATAATGGTTGCATCAAACCTCAAATCATGTGCAGTATAAATACCGATAGAACCAATTCAACAAAAGGTGTGGTGTGACTCACCAAGGTTCACACAAGGTTTAACATAATTTTATGAAGTGTTGTCCGTCCATTGTTCTCGGCAGACGGATAATAAATTACTCCAAGGTGTTATGATGGCATCTTATAGCAATTACACTGAGGTGTACGAAATAAATAGAACACTTATCTAATACATACAGATACAATTAGTAACATCTCTGTACAAATATAATAAAGACTAATAATATCACAAGGAGGTAATACACGTTGTAGGTTTCCACAGCATGGTATATATACTCTTCCTTCTAGGTTGTTCGGGTGTTGCCTGCGTGTCCGTTGATTTTCTCGAGCTTTCGACAGCGATACTGCTGCCATCTTCAGGATGAAGTCTTCATGCTGAAGATGGTAGCAGTATCGCTGTCGAAAGCTCGAGAAAATCAACGTACACGCAACACCCGAACAACCTAAAAGGAAGATGTAATACATGTTACACTAGAATCTCTATAATCCAAACCTCGAGTATTTGTTTATTTATCGTTTGGCAACGTCGAGTATTTATATCTCAACAGATACACAGCAAAGGATCGGTCGGAAAGTCAATCCTTCGCTGTATGTTTGTTGAGATAACTACCTATTATTTTAATAGTTTGGATTACAGAGTCTACTTATAGGAATAGTAAAGGATTACGCAACTTCTTTTTGATTTGTCTTCCACGATAAATACGTATTCCAAAATACGGCTACAGTTTGTGCGACCAACACTTGATAATGGAGCGGGACCAGATAGAAGTTAATCAACTGAACTCCGGGCCAAATGTAGTAATTAGTCTTTAATATCGTGGGATAGTTGCGTTCCAAGTCCTTCTTAATAACCTCGGGAGAGTTGCCTTGCAGGTAACCCAGCGAGGAGATGAGAACGAGTATGAATGGAGGAGCGAAGAGAAGTTGATCCATGGCGACTTTCTTCACAGCAACTGTCGCTTTGCCAGCGTTGCCTACAAATTTGTCCAATATTCCGTACCATGTTCTGAGAGCGGGCCCCTAAAAATGAATAAATAAATCAACACTTCAGAAACTTCTTCAGAAAGGACATTGAACTACTGGAGAGGGTGCAGAGAAGAGCAACAAAAATGACAATCGGATTCTCAAGGCTAGAGTATGAGGAGAGACTGAGTTTGAAACTGCCCACACTTGAGGAGCGGCGTAAACGTGGTGACTTGATCGAGACGTTTAAAGTTTTAAATGGACACTATTCTTGCCCAAACATCCCATCTCTGTTCACCTTCAATGAAAACATTAACCTGCGTGGACACACAATGAAGCTGTCAACAACTCCCTTCTCAACAAACTTCAAAAAGCATTTTCTAACAAACAGAGTGGTTGATCAGTGGAATTCACTACCGCAGGAAGTTATAGATTCAACAACAATTAATATGTTTAACAACAGATTAGACAGACACTTTCACACTAACCGCACTCAATAGGCGTATCAGTATTTATACTGCCTGCCTATCATCCAATAATAATAATAATACAGTAGTCTCACAAATCCGTCACTATTGAAAACCAGAGTGTGCCGGATTATTGGTAAGTTAGGATTACTGGATTGTATAGGAAATTCAAGGTAAGTGAAATAAAGCATCACATATTTATGTAGGAATAAGGAGATATGTAAAATAAAAACACTATTTTTTACTTCCACTATTTATTTTTGAGTACATACACCAGAGATCTTTCAAAGCTATCTCTGAACATATGTAGATAACAACTGAAGATAAAGCATTAACTTTGAAAGATCTCTGCTGTATGTACTCAAAAATAAATAGTGGAAGTAAAAAACAGTGGTTTTATTTTACAAATAATTTTACAATGTGCTTCTATAAGGTTAATCTTCAAAGAATCAATAAATTAAGGAGATATGTGTTTATTTTCTGCATAATTCAATATGGCAAATTTATTACAAATATTAAGGTGACCAACCGTCCTCCTTTTGTCCTCAGTCCTCATTTTCTAGGTTCTGTCCTCCCCCCAAAACAGTCCTCCTTTTTTACTTTTTAACATTTTAAAACTAATCTGTTCATCTCAAAACCACACGTTTTTTCATCATACCATGAATTAACTAGTACTATAGTATAAAAATACATTAAAATGCAATTGTTTCCTAAAAAAATTTGCCTGCGGCGCTAATTACCTTTACCTTTTGTGTTTATGTAATTTGGTATATCTTATCACAAATATTTCACCAAAGCTATTTTTTTTATACACCCTTTATGGAAAACATTTTCATGAAAATAAATCAAACAATTTAGAGACCTTCTTCACTGTCCCAAAAATATTTTTGTAAGAGACAAATAAACTTAACTTTTTTTTTCTAAGTTGCAGAGTAACTTTATGGAAGGACACTTAAACTCAACTCGATTCACTTTTTAAAAATAAATCAATTAAAACACTGTTTTACTTCCACAATCATATTTTTTATTTATTATAACGTTTTCAAACCTATGTTAACTTAAGTTACTGAAGATGAAAAATAAAAAATACGTTAGTGGAAGTAAAACAGTGTTTTATTTTATTTATTTTACAAAGAGAATTGAGTTAAAATGTAAAATAAAATATGTGAGGTTAATCAAACATTTGCAGAGGACAAAAAGGTCAAATATTTAATCAAATCATAAAAAAAGTTAATTCTTCCACCGTAATAAAAAAGGTTTCGAATTTTCTCAATAGAATGTTCCAGAAGCTTCCTTAAGATGAATTCGAAAACATTCTTGCAGGAACTCGCAATTATTTCAAGGAAAGTTATTTAAACATTTACTTACTGCGATACAAAAGCCCACAGCGGCGAATCTAACAGTCCTGGACCAGTCAAACTCATTTCTTGCCTTTTTCTCGATAAATACTTGCGCCACTCCATCTCCAATTCCCATAAGGATTCCTGTCTGCACACATTGCACAAGGATCGGATGTTTTACCAACGATTTCGAGTAAAATCTCCATAAATACGACATTCAGCTGCAGGTTTATTTAATTTATTTATTACACCAAGTTAGACCAGTTAAATAAAGTTTATTTACAAACAATACAACCACGCTGGAACTGGAGGCGATAAAATTTTCAAAGAAAAGCGCCTTTCTTCCTTCCGTTCCGCGATTGACATTTGAAAATGACATCTGGTAAATGTTGCCAGAAAAAAAGTGCAGGACTGCCGCTACATACACGCGGGCAATATTTAAAGGCGGCATGACAGAAGAAAATACTATAAAAATATTAATTAGGTATGAAAGAAGAGATTTCTTTCAACAGAGAAGGGCTTGAAATTCCGACAGTTTATTCAAATTCAGACTTCAAAGACCATGGGTTATCAGGAGGAAGAGATCTTTTGAATTTTTCGCCTATGGAGGAGGAAAACCTTATCGTGAATAGATGCCGTGGGCATGAAAGCAGAGCGTGCCAAAAAGCCGACTCGTAAGCGTCGAAACATCCATCCTGCTCCCTCCCCAAGGGAGTCCACATAATAACCTTATGTGAATGTTGATACCTCCCGCCTTCGTTGAGGAAAATCTCAATATATATATATATATAGTAATTTGCTATAGTTGTGCCCTGGTCACCTAGATGGCGTTAGTTGCTACCTACTGCTAGCGCCACATCAACTAATGGAAATTTAAAATCGTATAACTAATACAAAGCATAACAGAGTGTTCTGCTTGCTTATCTGGTATCGCCTCGTCTGGGTATACGGCCGGCTCATTAAGACTTCAATTTGGCTTGAATGTCTCATGTTGTTAGCAACTTAAGTTCGGCGTCTTATTTATTATTTTATCTCGAAGACTCATATTGAACATTCATCTTATAGGTCATGACAATTGGAATGGCAGGGTTGGATTCAGCCGGACATGTTAAGTAAATTAGTGTAAAAAAATGACAACAAGTTAATACAAAACACCATGTATAATACAAAAATATATTTACAACAAAAACAATACGTAACTAACAAATTATTCGCTTTACAAGAACTTCTTTATTTTTAATTTCACAATCTACATACATTCTCAATGTCCAATCTCTCTTCTCGCAAAACACAAAAAAATACCACCCTCTCCCCACAGTTAGAAATGCAACAATACATAGGTACTTAATATACATGAAATTCGACAACACAGCCGTCGCTCCTCGTGGTGTAGTGGATATGATCCCTACTAAGCGAGACGAAGGCCTGGGTTCTCGAATCCCAGCCAGGGTGAACTGAAATGGCGAATGTTTCTCGAGTGTAAAGTGATCACTTAAGCCAGCCAAGGTTGGTCGTAAGCCCGACAATGTTCATCCTTAATTCTTCTACACTGTTGTGGGAATACTACATTGTATATACTACGGAATGTAGAAAAAATCCAACGCTTTACAAGAATAAAGTTTGTAAATAAAAAAAAATAACAATAAAATCAAATCGAGAACCTTCTACAAAGAAATACTAAATGTAACGTCATGGTGTATACTTAATATTAAGTATTAAGGTAAGTAAGTAAGGTTGACTGTAAGATATTGGTTTTGCAATAAGTCCGCCTTTTGGCACACTATAATTGTCTTGTTTTTGTAACTATGCATATTTTCTCTGGCCAATAAAGATTTATTTATTTTATGTAATGTCAACCAATATACGTAAAATAATTACTGTTTAAATACCTACTCAAATATTTCTTGTTTACCAATTATTTTTTTTTAAACGGTCTGGGATTTTATACACAAACCAAAATTTGATATACTTCATATTACTGTTTAAAAAATGTGCATAATTGTAGTAAAATGTGAATATTATATTAGGGAGATTAGTATATAAAATGTAATACAAAAAAATATATTAATTTCACACATTTCCTGGCGATTTCAGGCATTGTATACATTTCCTAGGAGTTGTATACAACGTCTAATTTTATACATTTCCAGTAACACTACAGATACAATTAGTAACAGTATTGTACAAATATAATAAAGATTAATAATACCACAAGGAGGTAATACACGTTACACTAGAATCTCTATAATCCAAACCTCGAGTTTATGTTTATTTATCGTTTGGAAACGTCGAGTATTGAAACAAGTAGTTATCTCAACAGATACGCAGCAAAGGATGGACCTTCCATCAGGCTTATGACTGATCGTCGGCAATGTGACCTGGTAGCCATTTACCACGCCACCTCTGGTGCAACCTGAACCGAATCAGAACCGGACATGGAAGGTGCGGCCGCCTTCTTCTCCACAGATGGGGCAAGCGGGACAATCCCAACTGCCCTTGTGGTGGGGTGGAGTCCATTAACCACATCGTCGAAGAATGTCGGTTCACTAAGTTCAGTGCCACAATGGAAGACATCCATAACTTGTCTCCTGAGGCACTTCAATACCTGAGCTCTCATGAACTTAATCTCTGACTCTGGTCTCTCCAACGCCATACTATACTGCTCAAGTAACATTCACCAATGCCAGTCCATCCATCTGCCGCAGCCCGGAATCACGGGCAGACGGATGGACTGGGATTGGTGAATGTTACTTAAGTGTACAGTGATCACATTACGCCAGCCGACAATCAGACATAATAAGCTTGATGGAAAGTCCATCCTTTGCTGTATATCTGCTGAGATAACTACTTATTATTTTAATAGTAGTTGTAGTAGTAATAGTAACTTGTAAGTTGGGCATCGCATGAAATTAGACTTCTTTGTGCTTGTTTTGTATTGTTTTGATATATATGTGATGTCTGTTTGTATTCCGATGTTAAATAAATAAATAAATAGTTTGGATTACAGAGTCTACTTAAACAAAAGGTAAAGGATTACACAACTTCTTTTTGGTTCGTCTTCCACGATAAATATGTGTTCCAAAATATGGCGACAGTTTGTACGACCAACACTTGATAATGGAGGGGAACCAGATAGAAGTTAATCAACTGAACTCCGGGCCAAATGTAGTAATTAGTCTTTAATATTGTGGGATAGTTGCGTTCCAAGTCCTTCTTAATAACCTCGGGAGAGTTGCCCTGAAGGTAACCCAGCGTGGAGATGAGAATGATCAAGAATGAAGGAGCAAAGAGAAGTTGATCCATTGCAACTTTCTTCAGAGCTGTCGTTTTGCCAGCGCTGCCTACAAATTTGTCCAATATTCCGTACCATGTTCTGAGAGCGGGGCCCTGAAAGTAAATATGTTAATCAATACCTACAGTAGAGTCTCACTAATCCAGCACTATTAAAAACCAGGGAGTGCGGGATTTAGTAATTTATTTCAGAATATTGTATGAGAGACAAAGTAAAATAATAAGAACTCAGAAATGTGAGGTTAATAAAATAATTGCAGAGGACAAAACCGTCTAATATTTAATCAAATCATAAAAAAGTGAACTCTTCCACCGTAATAAAAAAGGTTTCGAATTTTCTCAATAGAATGTTCCAGAAGCTTCCTTAAAAACATTCTTGCAGGAACTCGCAATTATTTCAAGGAATGTTATTTAACATTTACTTACTGCAATACAACAGCCCACAGCGGCGAATCTAACAGTCCTGGACCAGTCAAACTCATTTCTTGCCTTTTTCTCGATAAATACTTGCGCCACTCCGTCTCCAATCCCCATAAGGATTCCTGTCTGCACACATTGTACAAGGATGGGATGTTTTCTCAATGATCTCGAGTAAAATCTCCATAAATACGACATTCAGCTGCAGGTTTATTCAATTTCTTTAACACAGCAAGTTAAATAAAGTTTTATTTACAAACAATACAATCACGCTGGAACCATAGAGATATGTCTGGAACTAGTTGGAACCATGTTGGAACTACCCCTGGTTTCAAATAACTTGGCCACTGGCTACATAGTAATTCTATAGAAAAAGTGTGACAAGTAAGGTTAAACGAAATGTAGTGACAAAATTTCAAAGAAAAATGCTTTTCTTCCTTACCTTTCGCAATTGACGTTTGAAAATGACATCTGGTAAATGTTGCCAGAAAAAAAGTGCAGGACCGCCGCTGCCGCTACATGCACGCGGTTATTTAGGCAAGCGCCTGGCGCGGCAAAATTTGAAGGCGGCACGACAGAAGAAAATACTATAAAAATATTAATTATGAAAGAAGAGATTTCTTTCAACAGAGAAGAGCTTGTAATTCCGAGAGTTTTAGGACTTCGGAGACCATGGAGGGAGAGATGTTTTGAATTTTTCCTTACCCCGAATACTGTGGACCTTGAATTAATAAGAAAAAAGGTTGGAGTAAAGAAATGAAATGTAAATACGTATTCAATTTATTTTTCAGCATTGCTATCTTTTAATAAATTTAATAAAAATCAGGGTAAACTTGAGTTTTTATATTTTTAGTTTATTGACGGCTATGATCTCATTCATCTCATTGTCTATGATTGTTTGCGTATTTTGACATTTCTACCGTCAATAAATGGAGTTGTGCGAATGAATCATAATTTCCACTGATATTTATCGTTTTACTTCATTAATTACGTATTAATTTACAAAAATAAACCGTAAGTAATTAGATAATATATTTATGTAACCATTATTTCCGTTTATGTGCCGCATTTCGTTGTCTTTAAAACGTTGTTTGGGTTCGTAGAATTGTAAGGTCAAGCCTTTGCCGAAATCACTGTAATTAATTGTTGAATCTATTTGACGTTGTAATTTGAGAGTTAGCCCGTGTTTTAGTGAAAATTAAAGCTGTGATAATTAAAATACGCATATTGTGATAATTACGAGTGCTACAGTTCAATTATTTAGTGAGATAATTATCCATTTTGAGGTGTTTTTTTTTGTACATCATGACTTCATCAAGATAAAGTGTGATTAGTGTACATCCTGTCGGATACTATTTTCTTTTCCTGCGTCTTGAAATTCAGGAAATACAATGTATTCGATTACATTTCGTTGGATAAATATAGGTGTAACTTATTGGGATAGATTCGTGTTATATATAGACTCAATAAAGATCTATCTGTTCATGTAACCTTGAACATTTTTTGTATACATTTTACTATCCGTACATAGCCCATCATTAATGTAATTTATTATGGCGAATAATAGACCTTGAATGCGTCTGTATTTGCTACATTTTGTTTCATCTTTCTTTTGTCTAATGATTTTTTTTTATTTATTTAGACTTGAAGTAAACAAAATAGAAAATTATATTAACAGTACAAGTAATACAATACTATAACATTTGTTCACTAGGGTGAGCTTATTGTAGTGCTGCGATTTCCGCCAGCTAACCCTAAGTTATGATTGGTAGTTAACTCAGTTTTTTTTAATGTGATTTTAGTCTGTCAGATGTTCAAGTATTATAGTCTTGTTTTGGGTAAAAGGGATCTTAGAGTGTGTATGACAAATTTTGCACAAATGTAACTGAAGCAAGAAGTGCGTGTAAGGATAGGGAAATTTAGCATTCTGTTCCCTCTATTTGCCCCGTAAGGGATGCCATGTGAGGAGATAGAATAGAATAATTAATAATAATAAAAAGCTTTATTGTAATAAAAAGTACATCTCAACTGGCGGGTTTGTTGCCAGTGGCAATATCTGCCAACCATCCAATTTGGAGATTACAAAGTATGATATGATGTGTGTACAAAGCGTACAATCTAAGTACTATTAAGCGTATTCTTGAGTTGGTCGGTGTATGTATCTTCTTCTTTCTAATCGGTCCCTCATTGCTGAGGATCGTGACCTTCATACGGTACTTCTCGCAGTAGTCTGGCCCACCCCGGTCTGTCTTCAGCCCACCGCAATGATTCGCAGTGATGAAGTATGGGGCAAATACAACTGGCTTTGGTTACTGATTCCAAGCACTGCCAACTCTATTAGTTGCAGAAGTGTTTTCTCCAGTTGATGTATAATGTTTTGCTCTATTTCAGGTAACAGTTAGATAGTTAAGCAGATATTAGAATATACTAGTGAGAAGATGGCCGCCGGCACGACATTACAGAAGGCTATAGACTTGGTGACACGCGCCACTGAGGAAGATAAGAATAAGAACTTTGAGGAGGCCAGGAGACTGTATGAACATGGAGTGGAGTACTTCCTGCATGCTATTAAATGTGAGTAATGCTGTCCTAAGTATAAACAGAGTGTCTTGTCGATGTATGGAGATTTTTTTTACGATATATGGCTCACAAAAGTTGTCAAAATTTGGGTATTAACAAGTAGCTTCAGACTGCGTATCTAGTTTTTACCGACATTATTTATTGTGGTTTTTACTTGTGATACTGCTTTTAGCAGAGATAGGAGTCACTTATCATTATTTTTTGTACATGTGGCTCCTATCTCAGCTATTCCTGAGAAACGAGTAGTAAGTAAAATCAGTGAATAGTAACGCGCTCGACTGTTAATCCAGTGGGCGCGGGTTCGATTCCCGATGTCGTCCTACTCCACTTCACGACACAAGCTTTTCAAGCTTACTGTTAAGTGTACAAAGGTGTATTTGGGTTTATTTCGATAAATCCAGATTCATTTTGATTAAAAAAAAATGTAACTTAAATAATTGATGAACTGTTTGTTTTCAGACGAAGCCCAGGGTGAGAAAGCTAAAGAGAGTATAAGAGCCAAGTGTATTCAGTATCTAGACCGAGCCGAGAAGCTCAAGGAATATCTCAAGAAAGGGAACAAAAAGAAACCAATCAAAGATGGGGAACATAAGTAAGTATACGGCAAATGACAAGTTTGTACCAGACAATTATGCAACCTTTGTTGTTTATGTAATACCCGTGATTCGCAATGGCAAATTTGACAACCCAACCTGGCATACTTTATAGGCTTGAGCTGGACAAAATGTGACTTAAGATTTGAACTCCTTTTCCAATGCCCTTTCATACGATACCACACACAACCCCACACAGCCCTTGGATACCCTCATCATTGTGGCATGTCCTAGGAAAAGCTTTTTCTCTGAAAACCGGCTACGTTAAGAGGACTATATACGCTGTTTTGGTGATTTCGCTGATTTTCCTGTTGTTTGGGAACCTGCCATTCAAAACTGAAGCACTTTACAAACAATGTGATCTAAGAAAATGAATCTTCAATCTTCTAGAATGTGAATGCAATTAAAAAAAAATTAAAAACATTACGGATAATGTAACAGGGTTGTTTTTTAAAAGAGCGTATTTTTCAATATTGAAAAAAGGGGTGAGTTTAGAGCTCTAAGGAAGATGTATCCTCACGTTTTTTTTACATTTTGTTTCGACATATCGAAGGCTTAGGTTGTTTTATCGAGAACGTACTGAAGAAAAGTACGATTGGTTAATTTTTTTTAACATAATCTGGAAAATAAGCAAATCAAAATTTCAGTATATTTTGCTTTTTTTAAAGACGTAAAACATTCTCATTTTGTATTTTTATCCAACAAATTAATGTACTTCTGAGAAGTTCATAATGTTTTTAACCTTGCTGGATATTTTAAATTTTCAAAATATTGAAATTATCATAATATTATATAAACACAAAATGATAATGATAAAGATCAGATTAGTTGGCGACTAATAGCCGACCCGTGCGGACGTGGGAACTGCCGTCATTTTTTTCGAATGACATTTCATGAATATATTGCGGATTTAAGAGATAAACACCAATGTAACCGATGTATATCTCTTCTTAATCGTAAAATCTATCAAATGTACATAAGGCAAATGATTATTAACAAAATATAACGTGTAAATTTAGTTTTCAGGATCTGTCATAATCATAACAATAATAATGTCTAATGTCATTATAATGCTACAGTCATACTTCGTCACATGCTAGAGAAAAAAATATCTGTTCCAGTAGTTCGATGCAGTAGGTACTATTAAACTAAGTACCTGTGTGAAGCAATATATTCGCAATATTCAGATTTATTTATGTAAGCTCTCATCTACTGTATGTGTGTAAAAGATTTCAATGGTAAAAAAGTATAAAGTAGTAAAACATGAAAAAATCTTAGATTAAATGTTGTCAATTCTTGACGATTTTGGAGTCTTCGTTATGATAACGATAAGTAAATGGCAAAATAAATAGGCAACTAATATGAGTAACACTGATATGATAGAAGATGAATGAGATTATCAAGTTCGCATACTGAGTGGAAGGATACCTAATGAGTTGCGGTAGACGAGTGTACACGGACTAGCGTAATTTTCTACAGGTTGGGAACCCAGAAAGTAAATCTTTATCATATAAATGCAGTATAGCAATATTTCTTATTGTAATTTTCGGGGAATGGATCGATAATTTTCATCACAAATTCTTATATAGTTTAAACAATGTATTCCAAATCATTGTTAATGTGGGAACAATTGTATTCTTTCACAATTACGAAATCGGTCGAATTTTGTTTTATTAGAAAGTCTATAGCAACATAAGACAACTTCACAACAAGGTGCATTGTATTTTTTAACTCTTATTCGATAACCTAAAAGTGAATCTAGAATTTTTTGCGTGTGCGCAGTTACTCTTGTCACTTTTTTTCAGTCAATGTCTATAAGTTAAATAATTATAAAGGCGCAATTCCACTGATTCAACACTAAAAAATAATGAAACTTGTTAACTAGTAGTCCATGCGTCTAAAACGGTGCAATTCAGGAAATATTAGTTTGGCGCGTCTCGTTTTTACAACCTTAAAAGTTAATAAAACCTATAAGCCAAATTAAAACCATTTTCCTTATTTCCTTGTAGATGTGCTAATCTTATTTACTGTCTTAAGTTATGCCTCCATGCCCGGAAAGTACACATAACTTAGATATGATGACTGCGGCCGTGAAAGCCTCCGCACATACCTTATTTACTGTGTTTTTTCGCCCTCAATGAAATGCATAACGCAGATTCATTATTTTCTTTTTTACCTCAGCCATACAATACAATTGTATGTATTTACTCCCTAAAATGCCTCAACTTACTAATGTCTTTATAATTGTAAATTCCATTGTTCCATAAATCGGGTAAGTTATGGTAATCCTCAATAAATGAAGTGTTTTTTTTTCATTCTTCCGGTCCATGTCGTGCTAAAACCGCACTGATCCAATAATTAACTTATATGTGGCAATGCGACTTGTTTTTTTTTTCGCATTGTATTTTCGTTTAATGGAAAGACTATAATTATGTGTATCATGTCTTAATGTTTAAAATTCGCTTCAGTGGGATTGCACCTTAACTCTCTAACTCGTGAAAATACATTCATTCAAACTGATTTCAATTTTGCAAAATATTATAATACGATACTAGCGCCGCGTATCGAAATTTCATTTTCAGTTTGCTAATAACAGGCTCTTAAGACACAGCCCATGTTATCACAAACGTTATTCTAAATTTTCGCAGCAATCCATCGTAAAAAACGGGATTCATGCGAACACTTTTACATATATAGATAGTATCTATGCACATATTACTTAATTTATTTTATTTACTGATACGTATTATACTTAACGTTTTATTTAGTCAGATTTCGCTTTTATATCGTAATGGGGTTGGTTGAAAGAAATCGCCAACAGGCGATGAATCCGCCCTTTGCTTGTACATATTATTATTATTATTATTTTATTTAATGTGTTTTCTTGTTCTGTATTCCAGGAGTGATGATAAGAAAAATGATAGTGACAGTGATTCAGATGATCCTGAGAAAAAGAAATTACAAAGTCAATTGGAGAATGCTATTGGTAATTATATTACTCATACAAAAACGATGTTGAGCTTTTTTTAAAAACAGATGTGTACATAGCTAGCGGTACCTACTCTAGGAGGCGGTGATAGTGTGTGTGCCTTGAGTAAATGATTATCATCTGTTGCGTACTCATATAACATTCTGTTACTATTTGTTTCAGTGATTGAGAAGCCCCACGTGAAGTGGAGCGATGTGGCGGGGCTGGAGGGGGCCAAGGAAGCCCTGAAGGAGGCCGTCATATTACCCATCAAGTTCCCTCATCTCTTCACTGGCAAGAGGATCCCATGGAAGGGAATATTATTGTTTGGGGTGAGTTTAAAATCTATTCAATTACCTTTGTTTTATAACTAAAAATACATAACAAGATTCACAACAAAAATTGAATCCAAAGAATTGAATTTCTAAAGATCATACTGAACTTTAGCAAAAAAAAATGTAAATTTGCAGTTTTTTCATCAAACGTCACGATATTTCTACATACAAAATTATTTAATCAAATTTTTTGGGTATACAGAACCAGGGGGTCAGTAGCCTGGTTGGTAATGCGCTCGACTGTTAATCCAGTGGGCGCAGGTTTGATCCCCGATGCTGACCTACTCCACTTCACGACACTAGCTTACTGTGAAGTGTGCAAAGGTGTATTTGGGTTTATTTCGGTAAACCCAGATTTATATAAAAAAAAGAATATACTTGGAGAATTAGAACTATGTTTGCGAATTTGAAAAAAAAAAGTGTTTGTGGAGCATTTAAACAAGATACTAATTAGTGTTTTGAATTTCCAGCCCCCAGGTACAGGTAAATCATATTTAGCCAAAGCCGTAGCGACAGAAGCCAACAACTCTACGTTCTTCTCCGTGTCTTCATCGGATCTGGTGTCCAAGTGGCTGGGAGAGTCTGAGAAGTTAGTGAAGAACCTGTTTGAGTTGGCACGCCAGCACAAGCCCAGTATCATATTCATTGATGAGGTGAGACACTTACTTCTATAAGTACTAGGGCTGAAAGTTATCATGATAATTATCAACATCATCAGCCCGCATTGGCCCACTGCAGGACATAGGCCTCCCCTCTCCTCCTCCACTTCTCCCTCTCCTGTGCGATTCCCTTCCACTCAGTTGATAAATATTGTATAATTAACCAATGCTTTTCCAATAGATGTATTTATCAAATAATCAAGTTATCCGAAAGTATTTTTCAAGACCACAATAACGATTATGTTTTTTTTATGTTTAAATCTGTCCACATTAAGATCCAGATATTTATCTTAATAATTATCATTAATTATCCCAGATATTTAGTATCTTGATTCCTGTTCTGACATAACTCAACATTATTCCACTATTATTTTTTTCAGGTGGATTCATTATGTTCGTCTAGATCAGACAATGAATCGGAGTCAGCCAGAAGAATCAAAACTGAATTTCTAGTTCAGATGCAAGGTAATAATATTCATATATGTAGATCCTCGTACATCGAATCACACAGAATACACATATTCGTGGCTCAAATCTGTAGATTTAGTGTAAGGATGTGGTGCATGTTCCTATTGTAAAACTACACATTGTAAGATATTAACATGGCAACAAAAGCAGCCATAACCCATATAAATATTTCATATAACAAGTCACTTGGTTTCAGTGCAATACACCAATCTGCAATATATGAGAGGCAGGAACAGCTATTTAGATACTTACTTAACGAATCCGTTACTAGGCCAACCCATGGCCAACCCACCCCAATACACTGCAGCAGCATTTGCTTTGTCGTTAGCCCTATATAGGTCCGCTTTATCACACCCCTCCGCCATATCTCGGCAGTCATCTTGTATCTCTCCACAGCTACAGGAGATGTCCTCATCCACACTTATGCCCTATCTATTCAATTCAATTTGGTTTATTTCTCAAAATATTATATGTACAATTGAGTAAATTATGAATACTAACATTAAGAAGACACAAATGTTAATTAGCCGCCCCCAGACAGCATATTTATATGTAGCTGGTATCAGGGGGACAAATACACTTAAATTTTTAAAATAATGTAACACTCAATATAATAAGTCACTCACACTGGTGGTATGTAGATAAAATCAGATAAAATGTTTTTGTAAATTTCTCAGGTGTGGGTAACGATAATGACGGCATCCTGGTGCTGGGAGCCACCAACATCCCGTGGGTCCTGGACTCTGCTATTCGCAGAAGGTTTGAGAAGAGAATCTACATCCCACTCCCCGAGGAGCATGCCAGGCTGTACATGTTCAAGTTACACTTGGGCAACACGACACATCAGCTCTCAGACAACGACCTGAAGCAGTTAGCCGCCAAAACAGAAGGGTGACAACTATTTATTTACTATATTATCGTCACACGAGAATAACAGGGTTCGACTAACTGACAAGAGCAAAATATTTATCCTGATAATTATGTTGATATTTATCTTGATACTATTTATCCTCATAATTATCTTGTAATTATCCTGACAATTATCTTAATATTTATCATGACAATCATCTCACCATTTATCCCGAATTTTAACTTGATAATTATCTTAACATTTATCTCGATATTTATCCTGATAATTACCTACATCTATTGATTTTTATCCAGATAATTGTCCTCATAGTTATCTTGATAATTATCCTGATGGCCGTCTTGGTATTTAACCTGATAATTATTCCAATATTTATCCTGATAATTACCTACATCTATTGATTTTTATCCAGATAATTGTCCTCATAGTTATCTTGATAATTATCCTGATGGCCGTCTTGGTATTTAACCTGATAATTATTCCAATATTTATCCTGATAATTACCTACATCTATTGATTTTTATCCAGATAATTGTCCTCATAGTTATCTTGATAATTATCCTGATGGCCGTCTTGGTATTTAACCTGATAATTATTCCAATATTTATCCTGATAATTATCCTGATATATTTAAATGACTGATTTTCCTAAACATTGTATCATTGAAAGATGAGGGATGACAATTACTTTTACTTTTGTGTACATTTTTGGATAAATATGAATGAGTATAATTATCTTTACAATTTTCAACCGTGACAGTACATTTTATATCATCTTTACTTCTGTTACAGATACTCCGGAGCTGATATTAGTATAGTGGTACGAGACGCTCTGATGCAGCCAGTTCGTAAGGTCCAATCCGCCACGCACTTCAAGAAGGTGACAGGCCCCAGCCCGGTGGATAAGGACGTCATCTGTGATGACCTCCTCATGCCCTGCTCCCCCGGGGAGCCGGGGGCCATGGAGATGACGTGGATAGACGTCCCCGGAGACAAGTTGTACGAGCCCCCTGTTGTTATGGTGAGATAACTTCTTTAGTAGTATTTATCTAATTTCTAAGACTTTTGTATAGTCAGTTATATGACAATATGTGCCAAGTGAAAAAAATTGATTCTTTCTTGTAAATATGATCCAAATACTGCCATCCTAAGCAAGACTGCGTATAAACCAAAAAGTTGAATCTGAGATGATCGCGAAAAACCTCTTAATATCGCTCATATAATTCTCTGTACATATGCATAGAATAGGGGGCTTGAAAAACAGGGGTTGTTTCGATGAAAAACTCAAAATACCTGAAGTTGGAGTATAATAATGATTTGAGATATACCTAAATTATTTTAGGCATTGAACTGGATTTATCTGCATTACACAGACGGTAATACATTACAATATTTTCCTCAACAGAGACGAGAGGCATCTTCACTCACATAATGTAGCGTTATGTGAACTCCCTTGGGGAGGAAGCAGGACGGGCGTTCCGACGTTTACGAGTCGGCTTTGACAACGGTCACCCATTACGCCACATCCTGCTGTCAATTGTGTAATTTTTGAAAGTTGTAAATATGCTACTGCTGGAACTTATTTCACATTGATCCAACAAGCAGGATGGGTGTTTGACAACCTGCTTCCTCCCCAAGGGAGTTCACATAACGCTACATTATGTGAATGAAGATGCCTCTCGTCTCTGTTGAGGAAAAAACTGTTAAGGTATTATGAATATCGAAATGTGTCCATTACATACATGTAAGACAACACACTGTTGTTAATGGGCTGAATGGCAAACATTTCTCGAGATAGATGTCCATCTTACACTCTATATCAGTTGACATACCTACATAATCATATTTTATTATATTTCAGTCTGACATGTTGAAATCCCTGGCAACGTCTAAACCCACAGTAAACGACGAGGATATGGTGAAGTTGGACAAGTTCAAAGAGGACTTTGGCCAGGAAGGCTGAGACGCGGACAGAGAGGAAGGAGTTTCAGGATTACACTGTGTTATTATTATTATTATTACTGTATTACATTTTATATATTATTATATACTTATGCATTATTTATAATTGTTAGTACTTATTACATCGTGTCACTGTCTAGCAAAAAACTTGTTGTCAATCATACTAAGGTCAAAAAGGCAAAATTATTTTTATTTTACAAATCGTTCTTGTGTGTGCATTGCGTGGTGGAGGTCTGGGTTCAATTCCCAGCTGTGATGTACTGAAATGGCGAATGTTTCTCCACGGTAAAGTGATCAGCTGAGGTCGGTCATAACCCCAACAATGTTCGTCTTCAATTCTACACATTATATTGGCATAATAGCCTGCATTTTTTAACAGGGTCCTGAAGGCAAAATAACTACAAATAAAGCACCATCTATCAATTCCAAAATTATTTTAAAATACTTAGATTTCAAAGTTATGTATTTAAAATTAGAAGACGTCAAATTAAAAAATTTATAACATACGGACAAGAACCGAGTGTACTAAGTCTTTTGGAAGTTTATTTATTTATTATATCACTGAACAATCTCATTCAATAATTCAGTGCAAAACAGATAACGTTTTAAATATAATTAAACAGAGAAATTCTCACCAAGGCGAGCTTATTCTATACTTTTCCAGATTACCTTAATGCATAAGTTAAACTTTGCTACTTCTTGTCTCTAACGTTTTTGTCGAGTTAACACATATGTATTTCCTCTCTTCAGTTTCATCAGATTATAAATAAAAGCGCTTATTTGAGTTTGGACTAACTTCTGCCACATTTGGAGTAAGTAGTTTGGATACGTAAAATGTTATATTTTTAAAATAATAATACAGTGAAACTCGGATTTTAAGTTCCCGCATTTTACGTTTTCCCGGATTTAAAGTTTTTTTTTGTCGGTCCCGTTTCACCCCCATACATTCCAGAACAAAAATTTCCCAAATTTTACGTCAGGCGCCCAAACAATTCCCGGATTATACGTTTTTTTCTCCGCCGTAAAGTTGTACACATAAAATTTAATTGTTTGTCAAAAAGTTGGACAAAAAATATTACGCAAAGAAAGTGTGTAAAGTCACATTGCTACCTTTTTACTTAATGCCAACACTTCCACGTGGTGGGCGGTGTTATCTTATCTCCCCCTCATAACACCTCAGTACATCGCTACATCGATGCGATGCGTGGGGTGATTTACAGAGAATGTCAACATGTGCAGCGCATAGTAACATGTTAATTTTAATCGCCGGAAGTGTTTAGTATAACTTTAAAGTTTCAGTTTTTTATCCAGTTCATTGTAGTGCAACATACACATTACTCGTTTTGTTTAGGTATTTAATATACACCCCTACACGTGCGTATTATTCCAAACAGTGCTTTGTGATTTACTTCTCGCGAAATTTTTGGACACCAATTTTGTTGAATTTGAAAAAAAAACGATTCCTTTTTAATTTACATTAAGTTTGGTTGTTATTCCAATTTATATTTCCACAAATACAAATGTGTATTGTCAGCCTTAATAGGTGTTCAGAAGTAACTCGGGAAGGGCCCGACACACCATTTGATATTTGCAAAAGTTTTAACTAGGTCATTGGACATGTACCTAATGATAAACTCTGTCAAAATAAAAACCAACAACTAAAGTAAGTGACTTTTTGAAATCTAAAAGTAATAAATAGTTGTTTCAATGTTTACTCCGATATAAATTGTGTTGTGTACGAAGTGCTATTATTAGGTAATGTGAAATGCGCGGACCTACGTCATGTCGTGCGCATTAAATTACGTACTTATCCCGAGAATCAAATTTGTGACAAATATTCGACATCCACCTGGGTTGCTTCCGAAAAATCGCAAGTTTTCCTTATAAAATTATTCAGTTTATTTTAAAATTAAAAATTGGCGCGAAATTCAAATGTTCGTGTCGCGTAATTCTATTTTTTTCCTGTTTTCAGTTCTTTGGAATTTGAATTAACGGACTTTTATTGTATGGGGTATTTTCTGAAAATTCAATTCCTTCAATTTAGTTTTTTAGTGATATAATTCACTTTTGTTTCTTGTAAACATAATTACTGCCAAGAAATCACTCCTACTACATGACAATGAAGTTAACAGTGAAAAGTAACTACGTTTTTATAGGACATACTAAAATATCATTTCCCACATTTTAAGTTTTCCCCTATTTTACGTTTTTTTCCGGTGGTCCCCAGAAAAACGTAAAATCCGAGTTTCACTGTATGTACATTTAGTTTTATCTATGAAACAATTTTATTACAATGTATTAAATACTTTTGATTTTGTATGTTAAATTAATTATTAATCTAAATTGAAATTATTATATTACTAGATACAGTCTGTCTAGAAAGAGATGGTTTTCTATAACAATGCTGCGTGTAGCTTTTTCACAATCGGCAACACTTCAATAGAAATGTCATTGTTGCCAGCACATAAAACTGTAGTTCTAAATTAATCCGAGACCATTTCTTTTTTGACAGACTGTAATGTCGTGTAAATCAGTAGTTTTTAATGTTTTCGAAGCTTCTTTTGATCGAACGAAAAAAGTGCATAGCACCAAAATCAAATGTTCAAACAGTAGAGACCCTTACGTCGGCTTTTCAATTCAAAGCATATTTAACATTACGTATGTCGTAATAAGGATGTTTTACATACTATTTCTTTATATTACTCGACTGATTAGGGTCTGTTTTCTTGTGACTTTTTCTCAGAGGTTCTGACAAGATGCCGGACTACTGAGCGTGCCAACGTACTGAAGTGCCGCGTTAGTGAGCCTCTATACTGTATTTATTTACTCTTTACGTAAACAATATACGGAAATATGTTAACATTACAGGTTGTAGAACATTTGTTCACTAGGATGAACTCTGCTAGCTAACTTGTTTTTCATGGTGCACTTGCGACATGTTCGCGCTGCACTGGTCAAGAACCACTGATGTACATAAACTCATACATCCATAAGATGGCATTTGGGACAGCAAATATTGTTTAGCTGAAACACGAGATTAAGCATTCAACATAAATACAGGACAGAAAACATGACAACACCATTTATATTGTACATTATTAAAAAGTGTTTTTGATTTTAACTTTGGCATAAAATTATAGGTTATGTTTGCTTCATGTTTAGATCCACCCTGTATAAAACTAACTATTGACTTTTATATTAAGTACCCTGGACGTCTGACTCAATGTATTTTCAATAGAAAGGAAGTGATGCAATTTCACGCTCGGCACTTTTTGGTATTTTAGAGTCGCAGAACTCACACTATTAACAAGATATCAATAATAAAAACTAAAACATCTTTAAGACTATCACTTAATTCCTAAGTAACGTTATGACTAATACAGTTTTTAACTATGAAAACAAATTTTCGAAAACGTTGCCTACGAAATGTCAAAATTCTCCGTACAATTTGACAGTTTGTAGGCACCAGTTTACTTCACTACTAGCCTTGAGTAGGTACTTAATATAAAAGTCTATGAAAACTAACACTAATACAAAAGCATAATTTATTATTATGTACGTATATATAAATGTGAATGTATAATTATATATTTTGTGTAGGTATGTATGAGAGATATACTATTCGCCTTTGTCATGTATTGATAGGTATACTTCGAGCGCCGATATAAGAGCCTCTTTTGTAGTGTTCGTGAACAGACGGATATACCTGCCTTGAACAATGAACCACCGCCTCCTAGAATAGGTACTCTAGCCATGCTGTAACAGTTGGCAACATATGTAGCATAATGATCAAATAGAACCACTACTCCTGTCAAATCTCCTAACAGAATGTAATATGTGGTCCGTCATACTCGTTGTTAAGGGACTGTTATTCCATACATTTTCTTGGCGACGGTGATGGCAACCTCGCCTATAATGTTGAATGTATTAATCCTAGATCATGGCTAGAGAAAGAGAGAAATGTCAAAGTGGCGATGAACGAATTGTTCATTGTGCGCTCACTAATACTACTATAACTGCGTGTACGGACTATCGTGTAGTTACACTGTCTCACACTACAAAAGAGGCTCTTAAACTTCCGCCACTAGTATAAAACAATATGAGTTATGTACCTAACTCTTTAAGATTATTCAATACACCATATATATATTTTGTTTTGTAATAATCTGCTTTTATTTCAAACATCCTTAATTATTCTCCTTTACGAATTATACACTTTGATTTACATAGTTCAATCAAGGTACGTATTTATCAATGAAATTATCACGATATTTATCAAGAACGTAACACGATATATATCAATGATAATTATCAACGAAGTTATCATGATATTTATCAATGGAGTTATTATGATGAACATATATCAATAATATTGTAGGCTTTCGCAGTGTGATGGACCCATTTCTATATTGTTGGTTCTTCGGGTTTCTTTACTGCGTGTAGAGTGGTTGAATAACCAAGCTTTCGGCAGCGATGCTACTGCCATCTTCAGGGTGAAGTGACTTTGAAACTTCAGTAATATCGCTGCCGAAAGCTTGGTTATTCAACCACTCTACACGCAGTAAGGAAACCTGAAGAACCAACAATATAGAATATATCAATGAGATTTACCATATTTATCAGGGAGATTATCATGATATTTATCAATGAGATTATCATTATGTTTATCGACGAAATAACACAATATTTATGAATGAAGTTATCATGATAATTATCAATGAAATTGTCCCGATATTTATCCGTGGATATTATCATGATAATTATCAACGGAATCACACAATATTTATCAATGAGATTATTACTGTATTTATCAATGAAGTTATCATGATATTCAACTTACTTCACTATCAAAATACAAGCTTCTATATATAGGTTGCAATGGAATGAATGAAAATTTATTTGTGTTTATTTCGATAAGCCCGGATTAGATGCTTTAAAAACTTAAAAGAAAAAAACTTTTTTATCGACAGATTTTTTTTCATTATAATGTGAGACTCATTTTATGGAATTAACTATTTGAATCCATAGACAAAAATATCTTCAATGTAGGGTAGGTACTTTAGTGTTGTTACTATGGCAACACAACGGTTGCTAGGCAACGCTTAATTCAAACAAACAATAGAACATAAACAAGTGACATTCAAAAAAACATTGGAAAATATTATGCAACAAGATTTAGACATTTTTGTATTTGTTTGTTGTTTATTTAAGTGAAATAAAATACAATTAAGACAGTAATTATTAGTGCAATGTTTGTGAGTTGTGATGGCAGCCAATAGTGTGTACGGGGGACAGTGGAATCATGATTTCCCCAGACTTGCAAGAGACGCCGGATTCACATTTGATACGAGAAGAAACAAAGTTATTACAAACTGGAATGACATAAGTAAATTACTCATTTATTTTTCTAGACAAAATATTTCATTTATAATTGCTGATTTTTATTATTATTATTATGTGAAGTCAAGCAGGCAGCATAAAGCTGATATGCTTGAGCCCAAGAGTTTATGATATCACAGCAATCTGTCAAGTCCATTCTTAAAACCATTCACACTCTCAGCAACAACCGGATCCGGGGGCAGCCTGTTCCAAGCGTCCACAACTCTCTTCCTTAGGAAGTGTTTATGTGGATTCTGAGCAAACACGCTTCTATTGAGCTTCAGGCTATGGCCACGCAAGTGTTCATTTTGATTGCGTGTTGGTGGTAGGAGCAAGTACCACTGACTCTGGCAACTGATTCCAAGCACTAACAGCTCTGTTGGTCCAGAAGTGTTTCCGTGGGTCGGATGTGAATCTTGTTGTTGACAGTTTCAGCTGGTATCCTCTCAGGTGCACATTAGAGTTCATGGTAAACATAGCCGGTAGAATCTTATGCAACACCTTGTACGATTCAACAAGATCTCCCCTCACGCGTCTCTCCTTCAGTGTAGTTAGTTTAAGCTCCTTCAAACGGTCTTCATATTCCAGGTTTCTCAATTGTCTAGGTATTTTGGTGGCTCGTAATAATCATACCGCATAATATATTTTCTTTCAGAAGTGATTGATATTGAACGTATAATCAGAGAAAGAGACTTTACCACTATAGATGAACAGCTAACAAAGGTAACTGATATCACTAAATATTTATTTATTTATGAAGACTTCTTATCCATACACACACTTCATGCTTCCGTCGCATTCATGCAATTCCACACACTCTACTAAGATTTCTTTTGCTCAAAACACGTCCATCCGTGAGAATCTGGTCTACATAAAGACCATGTGGTTCGTGGACGGCCGCGGTTCCTTACACCTCTTCTTTCTATCTATCTATCTATACCCTCACGCCACGTCCCTTGCAGGTTAGGCAGAGAGGACGGAACGCCAGACAGACCTATCCTTGCACACACTCCTAGCCTGCATCACATTCATGGATGCAGTCATACACGCTCTCCGATTCCTTTTACTCAAAACGCTTCCATCCTCTTCTTTCTCCCAAGTATATTTCCTTTGTTATCCTTTCATCACACATTCTCTCCACATGTCACACTCTATTTAACTACGACATGTCGGAAGACCTCCTAAAAGCTGGTCTGATGACCTAGTCCAACAAGCGGGAAGAACCTGGATGCGGAGGGGGAGAAACAGAGATGAGTGGAAGGAAATGGAAGCGGCCTACGTCCAGCAGTGGAGGGAGGAAGGCTGAGGAAGAAGAAGAAGATGTAGAAATTCCGATGTTTCACAATAAGATTTTTTGGTTGTAGGTTTTGGACTGTCAACTAGAGAAAGAATTTGAGGTGAGAATATTAGATTCTGGTTTCGTGAAGTTATTCAGATTGGCTCAGCTATCTGTGGAGTATTTGGTCCAGTGCCGGAGACTATTAGACACCAGTGTAGCGTCTCTCCGAGGACAAATCAAAGATATGGCGGAGGTGAGAGTATCATAATATATCATGTCCCTTGTTAGGACTTTACTACGTTAAGTTTTACTGTGATGAAAATCGCTGTTTACCCCACACTGTCTCGAACAAGCCTTCCACGTTAATTTTTCTTAAGTTATCAGTTAAATTAGCCTAAGCAGATTAGTAATTAGAACACCTATAATTGTGTGTATAAATATTTCATTTATTTACAAAGTATCAAATGTAACAACACAACATATATGATCTACCTAACTGAGCATGAGCCTGTATCAAGGTAGACCTATATACATAGTCATCAGCCTTTGTAGTGGACATATTACCTTAAGATAATTTCTTCTAGCTAACGCGGTTCGACTACTACCATCAGGGCAAAAAATAAGTAGCTGGTTTTTTTTTTGCTTAATTTTTTTTTAAAAAGGACTTGGCTCGCAATCCCAAAATTCTTGAGATCAACTAGATATGCAAACTTTGCTATTTGATTTCACACACTATAAGAGAGTTTGCCCAAAGTGTATACAAATGGTTGTCGTATGTCATATAAATTTTTTTTTTTGGTTTTCAGGAAGTGGAGTATCTCAAAAAACTGTTGAGAAATAAAGAGGAGGAAATAAGAAAACTGAGAAACAGAACCAAAAAACACCAGAAGGCGATGGATTACGTGAGGACCAGCGACATTACAAACATGTTTAGAAAGATGGTCATGAACGACGGACACTCTGCTCGCTCAAACGTAGACGACCCGATTATGGACGCGTTTCACAAGTGTCGTCATTGCGATAAAGTGTTCTTGAATCAATTCTACTTGCATTCGCACTTGAGTAGGCGACACCCTAATAAAGAATATGAAAAAACGATGAACCCCAATAATAGTTTAGAAGTGTCGCCGATACACGAATCCAAATACAAAGCAGAGACTGAACGACTTCTCCAGGAGATAAAGGAATTGAAGGAGAGAGTGAATGCAACCGAACGACGGTTGAATACTGGCGATGTCATCGTGGATAATGATTCAGTAAAGCTAGGAGTGAAGGATGATGTAAGGGATGTCGAGGTTAAGGAGGATAAAGTTGAAATGGACTCAATGGAGAAAGAGACTATAGCAAAGATGATCTTCGAATCGTGGAAGAAGGAAGAAGAAGCAAAGTTTAAAGAGCAGATTGACGCCCTGAAGAAGCAGTTGGAGGATGTGATGAGGGAATCCAGCAGGCAGAAGGATGAGAGGAGGGTAGCGGAGAGTGGTGAGGATATGAAGAGGATGAGTGAAGTGTTAAAGCAACAGGAGAGCGAGATGAAAATGTTGAAGGAGCAGTTGGAGCAAAAGGTGTGTAGAAATTATTCGACAATCTCTAGATTTCTTACAACTGTCTTGTGTTGTGTAATTCTGTTCTATCTCCCGATGTTGCGCACCTTATTGCGTAGGCAGAGAGAATGCCAGACCGTCTTATCTTTGTACACACTCCTTGCATCCGTCACATTACGTTTTTTATTGTGTTCTGAGTTGCAATGTCACATTTCTCCGCGTTCTTGTACATGCCACTCTTTCCCAATTAAATGTTGCGTAATTTGCTATCAAAATCCTTTTTGTTAAATATTAAGGACGAGATGCTGGCATGAGACTAGAGAAAGTCATCCTGTTTTTAAAAACATTCACTGATGGTGCTTGTATCACATTTTCGGGTAAGCTGTTCCACATATTCACCACTCTATTGCAACTAAAATTCTCTCTCGGATTACTGTAAACCGTCCCTTGGTGAGCTTCATAGAATGTCCTCTCAAATGAGTATTGGTATTCAGGGTGTAGATGGAGCTGATATCGGGAACATCATAGTAGCCATTCATAATCTTATATGTCTGGATAAGGTCACCTCTAGGTAACCTGTTTTATGTCCAAAAATTTATTTTTTGTGTTGTACCCAGGCCAGTCAAGACGTTAATGAAATGAAACGTAACTTGGAGGAACAAGAAAAGATGTGGCAGAAGAAATTGAGAGAAACCGAGGAGGAACACAAGAGACGAATGGAGGAAGTGAATAGAAACATGTCTTCCTTGATGTCTGATGCCAAGTTGCTCCAACAGCAGTACATGAACAGGATAGAGTTGCTGGAGGCGGATACCAGCGTCCAGAAGAGGCTGCTCGAGGAACAAGCCAAGAAGCTGAACAGTGTACAGCAAGAGAAGGTCCTCATGAAGGAGTCACACAGTCTGAGAAGTCCAGAGAAGAGACAGAGCAACTTTGAGGATGTGAAGAAAAGCAGAGTCGGGGAAAGTACTGAAACGCTACCTCCATACGATGAAGGTAAGATTATCACTTAGGTTCTTGGTGGGAGCTGGTAGCATAGCTGGTAGAGTCTCACAGGAATGATGGTTATGCAACACTTTGTACAATTCAATGAGATCACCCCGATCACGTCTCTCCTTTAATGTAGTTAGATTAAGCTCTTTTAAACGGTCTTCATATTCCAGTAAGATGTACTTAGTTTTTCAATTTTTCAGATTATAAGACATTATTTTCTGACATATTTTTCAGGTTCATTGGAGAGTATACTAAAAGCAAACGTGCATCAGGACTCTCATAAGACCAGTCAAATCATCGTGAAGAACGTCTCGACAACGGATGACTCCATCCTATCGTACAACGTACAAACACCTGAATCGAACGTTAATAAGGAGAATGCAAAGAAACTTAAACGCAACGAAACGATACGACCGAGCGAGAGCAGTAGCGATGGAGAGATGCCGCAAAGAACGGCAAAGAAGTCATTATTTACAGACGCGACTGTTAAAAAAAGTGGCGCGAAAATTGAAGCAAAAAACCCCAAGAAAGTTAATCAGTTGTTATCTCCCGTTAAGAACGATCAAGGCGCAAAGAAGAATAAAAAGATTGTCGAGGATGATGGTGGGAGTAGTTCAGAAGACAGTGAAATGTTTGAAGAAGCCGAACGAGCCAAGACGCCTTCATCGTTGAAGGCATTTCAGCGGAACAATTCTGACCGGTATGAATGAATTGTATGTATCGAAAACAGCAATCTGATCTCAGACTGATTCAGAGTAAATCGAAAGAACGTTTTATCTAAATAGGTGTTGTTGCCTCTCATATATAGCAGATTGGTGTATTGCACTGAAACCAAGTGACTTGTTATATGAAATATTTATATGGGTTATGGCTGCTTTTGTTGCCATGTTAATATCTTACAATGTGTAGTTTTACAATAGGAACATGCACCACATTCTTACACTCAATTTACACACAATCTAAAGATTGCTGTTTCTGATACCATATAACTCAAATGTTTTTTTCTCGATTTCCATTTCATACTTTGTATTTTGTTTTCTCCAGAGAATCCCAGAGAGATCGTGTGATGAAAGCCGTCCGTAATGATCTGGTGCTGATTCTAAACAAGAGAATGCAGCAGATGGGCGTGGCCAAGAATAATAAAGGAATGTCTAGAGAGATGTATGAGAAGAACATGGCGGCAGTCAAACAGAGAGAAGAGTTGTTCGCTAAGGTAATGTCAAATTGTGTTAGGAAGTCTGAGGCGAATGTGAATAAAGTTTATTGTACGCCTCTACACAGTGACATAAGATCTGATAACACCTCAACTTATGGAGTAGGCGGACTTATGCTGGATTTCACCAACTTTTTAGGTGAGGAATAGCGGAGATAGGAGCCACTTATCATTTTACATACAAAATTTGTGCTAGGTGGCTCCTACCTCCGCTATTTTTCATCTAAGAAGTTGGTGAAATCCAGCACTAATGATTTATTCATAAAAGATTATATTAGATTACTTTTTGCACTAGAAGTATAATTTTTTCTATGATTTTGATAAATATTATTTTTAGCTTTGTAGATTTTCACGGTCCTTGTTAATCTCTTCTCCATTCTTCTCGGGTGTACCATCTGTACTACATAAGTCTTGAAGATGGCCTCAGCAAATAGGCCGAAAGCTCGACAACATCGGCCATCTACACACGGTACACCTGAAAAGAATGGAGAAGGGATTATTGTTTATAATTTGTAAAGTATATTTATTATGTCGCTAACTGTACTGTATGCTAATTTACCCGTTATACATACATCTGGTCTATGATTGTCTTATATATTTAAATGTTTTATTTACAGAAACACGATAATTACCACAAGATAAAAAAGAAAATCATCAACATGGTGGATGAGAAAGCAAAGGGCTTCAAAAAACAACGAATTCCTGTGGCCAATAAAGAGATGAGCAAATCTAATGTGTCGTTAAACAAAGTGGGAACAATGTTAAGTAACGTTAAGAATAAAGCGTTGTCGAAAATCAAAGGCATGAAGAGAACTGCGAATGAATCGATAAAGTCAAAAGCAACAAAACAACAACAGAACGTTTCAAATGTTCGATCACCAGTTAAAAATATCGATCAAAATAAAGTTAAAGTCTCATCTGCCTCGATAATGTCGCTGGCTGATAATCTCGACGATAAACGTAAGAAAGCTAATAGAGATTTGGTCTCGGAGACGTCGGATTCGGGCACTGAATCGTCTAGCGAATCATCGGAATCGGAACCTAAACAAATTGTGACTACGGCCATCACTCATCATCTCCCGTCAACTTCCATCGAAAATCTCTTGAATTCACCAATCAGGAAGCCCAATTCGAGTAGAGATGATCGTGAATTGAGCATAGCGTCCTCGACGCCGACGAAACAGCCTGACAATAAAGCGTTGCATTTCGGCGATTTGTCTGATGTGGACGATAGGAAGAACGTCGCGAATAAAATAACCAAAAGCGAAGAAAATATTCAGAGTATGTACGCGGGAGCTACTTCCACATCGGAAGATTTCAGCGATTATGAGGAGAAACCCGATATTAGGAAGGCCGTCTCCGAAGATAACGTCAGTTCGGCGAAAGCGCAATCTCAAAAGGGTGTGTTGAAGAGTACAGTGTCGACCAGTGCGCTAGCCAAGAAGAAAGTGCTTTTTGACTTGGACGCTAATCAGATTAAGTCCCGAAGTACGAGTCCGTCTGTCAGTGCTGCTATTGAAGTCAAGGGCAAGACGGATTGGGAGCACAGGGCTAATGACGATACGGATGAAGATTCGGACAGCGATTGGATGATATCCAAGTAAATTATTTGCTTTTATCAATTTTATTATAGCATAGTAATCGTAAATTAGTTTTATCCTGTTAAATGATACCAAATTTTGGTTCTTTGCATACATTTCACTAAAGAAAACATGGTAGGCACAGTTGGTTGAAGTGTGGCCTTTTAATCAGAAGGTGTCAGGCTTGAATCTCAGTGTCGACGATGTATTCTGAGCTTCACGATGCAAGCTTTTAGCTTGCTGTGAAGTGTGCAGAAGAGTGTTTGGATATGGTTGTTGTAGAGAGAATGAATGATGAAAGGATAACAAAGAATATACATATACATGGGTGAAAGAAGGGGTGTAAGGAAATGTAGCTGTCCAAGAATCACTTGGTTCGACCGTGTCGATTAAGGACGGGTGTGTTTTGAGTAAAATAAATCTTAAAGAGTGTGTCTTTTCATTTTTTTTTTTTTTTTGTTTTTTCAAACTTTATTGCAACAATAATAACAATATTAACATACACATACATTGTAACAACTGTGAAACATTTACTAATTACATCAAGCAGTGTACAGTATGCATGTTGATATACAGAGTCACGCCAAACCTTATCCAGGTTTGTCGGCGCGTACTCATTACATCAACATTGCACACCACAAAAATACTCATAGGTATAACATATATAGGAAAACAATGAGAAATGATTATGTATAAATAAAGTTACATTTTTGCAACCATTCTTTTATGAGTTTCTTTACCATACGTTTACTCTTACAGTTCCTAATGGTAGTCGGCAACATGTTTAACAATTTGGGGACATTATAGCTCAGGGTACGTTTACCATATTTGTTATTACATTTGGGTATACAATACCCATCATTCACTCTAAATCTAGTGCTGTGCTCATGTTGCGGTACTATTTTGTATTCATCATTTTGAAACTGGTCTACGATAATTTTATTCCAAAACAATCCTTTGGCTGTCAAAACATTCAATTTTTTAAAATAAACAGAAATATCATCGCGGGTGTTTTTTCTTGTTATCAGCCTCAATATAGATTTCTGTGCCAACATTACCCTTTTCAAATTAGTATTAGTGCAATTACCCCAGCTACTGATTCCATATCTAATCACTGATTCAGCCAAAGACTTGTAAACAGTCAACAGAGCGTGGTTGGGCACGAAATATTTTATTTTGTGTATGAAGAATTGGATGAATGTGACGGAAACAAGAAGTGTGTGTAAGAATAGGGAAGTCTGGCATTCAGAATTGAATGGAATTGTTGTGTATTGATTGTTGATTAAAGTCGTTACCCCGAATAATAATGTTCTGAATTTTTCAGTGACGAACTCAAGAATCCGTTGAACGACCCGACGTTGTATAAATTACCGACCGATGAGTTAAAACTGAGCACCAAACAGAGCCCTAAGATAGCCGAGATATCGAAGACAATCGGCCAACAGCTCGGTGCAAGGAATGTGAAACCCCCGGCTGGCAGCGTGGATACATTGTTTAAACCACAGACAATCGTCGGCAATTCACCCAAACGTGTTAACGTATACGGAGGAAGTACATTCTCTAGTGTGGGTAGTTCCATTTTAGAAGGAAATAATAATTTAGGAGCGTCCACGTCAAAGACTATGTCAACTCTTCTAGTCCCTAAGCCGAGGAGTACGCAAGTCGCTAAGGATAAGATTGATAGTGATTTGGAATTGTCGGACTGGAGTATCGAAGATCTGCTGAATAAATAGAATGATGTTAAACCTTCCGTACATTAAGTGTGGAAGTGAGACTGTGGACTGGATGAACGAGAAATGAGTCAGGTCCCCCGCATTATTTGCAATGCTCGGAAGTTGGCGCAAACGCTGGAATCACTGAAGTTAGCTGCGAATAGCTAGGAATGCAGTATATTCTAGTAATTGTTAAGTTGGCAATATATCGAAGACATTTTTTTTTCGCTGCCCAACTTTCAGCTCTCATATTCGGACATACCCGTTATTAAGGACAACAAACTAATGAATTTTTCGTTTGTCTCTTTTGCACGAGTATTTTTAGTAGTAGATAAAGGAGAATACCATGAGTGACGAGCGTACTCTTTATAGCTTAAATGCGCTTACTCTAGTTTACATATCTCTTTGAGCGAGACATGGACGCGGCACCAAACAGTTCACATTTTGGTAAATGTTGAAGGTTTTCAGGGTGTGCGATTGACATTGTTTCTTGGTTTTTCTGGTGTCCGAAGAGGAAGACACCAGTAGGAGTGTCGAAACGTCGATCAAGCTTATCTACACACAGTTCACCCGAAAAACCAAGAAACAAAGTTCACATTTTGACAATGAGCTTGTAGTAGGTTTAGGGATATTTTTATGCACAAGATTAATAAGTGAATTTATAAGTTGTGTTTTTAAGAAAAATGACATAATGTTTGTTTTATTTTATGACAATAAGTTTAGTGTGCCATGAGTAAAGAATTATATTTTATAATAATTGTGTTTCATTAGCCCTTTATAGTAAGTAGTCTTAAAATCTTCAGAGAATAAAAGAGGCGTCGGAAGACTCCAAAAGAGATGGTCCGACGATATAACCGCTGTGGGGGGAAAAATTAGCTACAAGCAGCAACTGACAGAAAGAAATGGAAGAGGCCTATATCCGGCAGTGGAGGACAGAGGGCTAAAGAAGAAGTAAGTAGTGATTTTGGAATCCAAATGAAACAATTACTTATTACCATAACATTTATTTTCAACACTTATTAATTAATATTTTACAATATGTAATTACATAATAACCTAAACATTTCATTGAAACTAATTAAATATATTATTAATATTAACTATTTATATATCACCCTGAGAACAACGCTCGCAAGCATGTCAAGAAAATGCTTCATCCTACGGCATGCAATATCGCGAAAGCAACGATCTCCACGGAAAATGTATTTTTAATATAGATCGATAGAGAATATATAAAAATGTGTGAGCGTTAATTAAAAAATTAAATTCGTAAATATCTTATCTATAAAACGAAACTGCAAACCAAACATTGACTTCTAGGTTTCACAATTTTTTTCTTTCTCCCGAAAAGTTGACTATGCATCACTTTCACGGAATTGCATGCCGAACGACGATACGTTTCTGGAATGTCTTATCTACTAAAATATTACTAGAAGAACTCAGTGAGATTCGCACTATTTTCAAGAAATAATTAAAAAAAAAAATTGTATTTATATATTTACATAGAAATCTTTACTATATCAGGTTTTTAATATCTATACAAAAGTTGCCTGTGTATAGAAATCTGGGACCACGACTCTACTAAACTTTTGCAAAAGAATCATAACGGACTAGAAAAAATATTGATGGTTAAATTGATGGAAAACAAAAATCGTAATTTCTAACGTAGAAAGCAAATTAGTATAATCTAGTAGTATAGTATTAATAAATTATAAAACCTCCATACTCTATAAGTTGAGACTTTGTAGATGCTTACAAAGCTGGGCTTAACTTTTTAGGTGAGGAGTTGCGGAGATAGGAGCCACCTAGCAAAAATATTGTATGAAAAATAATGATAAGTGGCTCCTATCTCCGCTATTCTTCACCTAGGAAGTTGGTGAAATCCAGCACTAATGTCAATTTTCCTCACTACGACAAACAGGGAAACTTCTGTCTGTCTCTTTCTCGTAAGGTATTTTTAATAGCACTTAAAAAGAAAAAGAGAGTAGGTACTCCTTCAGGGCTTAATTGTGACCTCTCTATCCTACTTATCTATATTTACATTTATTGATTATGGTTTACCAGGACGTCATCTTCATGGGGCTCCTCCGCCGCGGGGGCCGGAGGGGGCGGGAAGATGAGGAAGCACCTGGTAAAGGCCCAATCTCATCTGTTTTTATACGAAGCGATCATTTCACTCAACTCACTAGCGAGAGATTTGGGCAAATCTAATATCAAAGCATCGTCTTGATTGTCAAAGTATTCGGCTAACGTTATCAAGGCGGCGTTCTTGAGTGTTCTCATGGGAGCAGTGATATTCCAGTTCACTCTCACAATGTAAGTATCTCTTCGATTGGGATTATTAGGTGTGTATCTGACATTTGAAGGACCGCGGAAGATTGGTTGGTTATTTACGACGAATCTCTCTTGCGTGACGGAATCTCTGAACATCCAAGGGTGTGTAGTGTAAGTATTGACGTCAAAATATTGATTAGGTAATAGTTGTTTGTATTTCTCGGGTCTTCCCATGTAATTCAGCCAATAAACATCGACAGGTCTTCTACTTTTGTTTGTGAATCTTATAAAGGATCTTTCGTTCATGTCAATGGATTTAACCAATTGTCTAATGCCATCTTTATCAATCTCATACTCGCACATCTTTTTATAATATAGCTTTTCTGAAACACAATGACATTAAATAGAAAATCTTCATGGATCACACCTTGTTTACAAAACATCAATAAACAATATCACAAACAAATAATTACTCACTATATTGGTACCGTAGAATGATTGAAACTGGAGTACGCCCTGCGGACCCTTTATAATTTAACTATAAGCGATTATAAGTTAAAAATTCATTAATTTCTCAATATAAAATCAATCAACCAGAAAAATATTGGAGAATTGGAGATTCTATTTTGTCAACTCACAAATCAGAGGAATTGCCATTTATTTCGCCATGGCACATATTTCGCTATTTTATAAGGGTGTAGTATTTAATGTAAATAAAATGATCAAACTATCAATTTGATTGTGGAAATAATAGAAATTAGGTACATGCTATTACTTTTTTGTTTTTTTTATTTTTTATTTTTGAATACCTAAATATAATTTAGTGAGAACGCAAATAATAATTTCAGGACCCAACAAATTTAATTTATTTTCCATGATATTTTCATTAGATTTTTAAGCCGGCAACACTGATTCATGCTGTCAAAACAACAAATGTCAAAATGTTTGTCGAATTCTGAAGATTTGTTTGTGAGAAAGTGGTGTTAATTTGTGAATTTACAGCGATTTTTATAAGATATATATTATTAACATTGTTTTACATGACAAGAGCAGGAAATTATTAATATTTAAGTCACTATTTAACAATGGCAGTGTGTTTAGCTGTTGTGGGAAAAGAGGTGAGTCGAAACATTTCATTTTATAGTTCAAACCATTCAAAAATGTGAAAGAAATATAATTAATTGTTATTATTTACGTTTCCAGAATTGGCCTGTGTATGTGGCATGTAGTGAGAATGAATCAGAGATGCAATGGAGAGTTCACACAGCACTCGATGTGGCAGAGGAAAGATTAACCACTGGCAGGCCACCTGCTCCTGATCAGAGGGATCTCTACTTGGGTTTACTGTACTCCACAGAAGCACATAATATGTAAGACTCTTTACTATAAAGATAGGAACCTCTATATTATTATGGAGTTTGCTAATCAAATTATTTCATCCACCATGCATACATTATTAGTATTTGGTACACACTGGGGAGGGGTTGTCCCCAAAAAATCTGGCAACCCTAGATATATACCGAGGTGGTCAGTGACGCCCTCGACTGTTAATCCGGAGGGTGCAGGTCGACCCACGATGCCATCTTACTACACTTCACTTACTGCGAAGTGTACAAAGATGTATTTCATCAGATTCATTTTTTAAAATTATATTTATAGTTAAGATCGGATAGCACCATTTACTAAACAGCAGGCGCGAGGTTTCCTATGAACATGATTCTCATCGAGTTACCTTTTGGATAAAATTATAGTGTCTAATCTGACCCAATCCAATAAGAAATGTTAGCCCCGGCTTCCTCTCTCCAGAAATCCACTCTTCGTCAATGCTAAACAGTGATCCCTCTCTCTATAGAGAGCTGTCTTCTTCTTTTCTTTAGTTTTGAATGTTATTCATGTTCTATTCATTATAATAATATAGCATATTGTGCTTTACTTATAAATAATTAATATTTTATTTTAGTTATGGCTATGTAACCAACACTAAAGTGAAGCTATTTGCTGTGGTTGGGGAGAGTGGTGCACGAGATGCTGAGGTGCGTTCCTTATTGAGGAGACTACACGCTCTGTATGCAGACGCACTGTGCTGCCCCTTCTATAGGCCGGGGGATCCCATCACGTCACCGTGAGTAACATGATCATAATAGCAAAATGTTCACTAGGGCAAGCTTATCGCTATATCATCGGCTTAAAGTGTAAACCTGCTATTTGCGCCAAAATAAAATTTACAGGGGGCAATAAAAACACTGCCTAAAATTTAATATACATAAAAGTAATTTAAGAATTAATATGACGAAATGAAGACGACAGAATAAATAAATCTATATTGTCCAAGAAAAATATGCATAGTTACTAAAACAAGACAACGGTAGTGTGCCAAAAGCTGGACTTATTAAAAAAGCAATAAGTACATATCCTACAGTCAACCCGAATCACGGAGTCTTCATTTTAATTTTATCGATTACTTTTTTTTTAGGATTCCATGCAGTGTTTTTATTGCCCAATGTAAAATTTATTTCGGTGTAGATGTACATTTGAACCCGACGATGTGGCAATCTCGGCCAGCTAACCCATGCTGTTTCATAGCATAGTGCAATATTCCATCTACCCTGAACGGCGTTTTTCTCAACTTAAGTTAACCAGTAATGGGCATGCAATACCGTATCGAAAGATGAACGTTCAGAACGGATTGCAGACTTTTTGCTGGATTTCACCAACTTCTTAGGTGAGGAATAGCGAAGATAGGAGACACATCATTATTTTCCATACAAAATTTGTGCTAGGTGGCTCCTATGTCTGCTATTCCTCACCTAAAAAATTGGTGAAATCCAGCATTTTATCTTTTTATACTGTTTCCTAAATCGTTTTCCACTATTTTTCTGTTTTCAATAACACAATGACTGTTATTTGTTTCAGAATATTTGACAAGAAAGTCAGAAACTTGATGGCTGGTGGGAACATGTAACTTAATTATTTATTTTATGAGGACTATTGTGAATATTATGTAAGAAAGATGAATAAACTGCCACACGTACAATGAAATTATTGTCAAGATATTCTGATTTAGAAATACCAGCCGACGATGCTGTGGTTATCCCGCATTCATCTGATATGATCGATATTCTAAATTTCATTTGAGATCATGAGCACTTACTGTGAAATGTACAGAATGATACAAAATGCGTATACAAAAGAAAGACTATTCAGCGTTAAAAGACGCACAGATACAAGATTTTTCAATAGAGCTACTACCGATGCAGTCAAGTATATACGTACTCAATTGACAAGCTAATGGTCTGTACTTCCAATAGAACTCTGGTGGCTTTCCTTTTTACACAAACTAATTTAAGGGTAAAATAATAATAAAAGAGAAAAATAAAATACATTGAAATACAGTTTATAATATTTTTATTCACTTATATAAAACAAACACACTCTCCCTCCACCTCCGCACTCCTGACTTCCAACACTGCAATGGAAATATAATGTAAAGTGCAGCACTGCCTGCCAGCAATGCGGAGATGCAAGGACAGTGCAGTGGAGCTGACAATGTGAGTCTATTCGTCCTTGACAGCGTCTCCCTTTCCTCCCCTGATACGTCCAGTTCTGCGAGCGGCGATGAGACCGATCTTGCGACCGGCTGATGTTCCTCTCTTGACAGTAGAGGCCTTACCTGAAATACAAAATTATAGCATGTGAGAAACATAGATAGTAATTTGTAGGCCGAGTATCAGTTCATATCCCTGATATATTCGGGTTGACAGTAAGACATTGCTTTTGCAATAAGTCCGCCCTTTGGTCTACTGCTGTGTCTAATAGGATTTATTTGTTATTTATATTTGGTCTCTCACATACAGGACATATCGCCAGACAGCCCTATCCATACACACTCCTAGCTTCCATCACACTCATGCAATCTGTCATACTTAAAACTCATCCACTTTACTCAAAACGCATCCATCCTTAAGGATCTGGTCGACATCTTCGACCCAGGCCAGTCTCGGACGGCTGCGTTTCCTCACACCTCTCCACTCGCTCAAATATATCTATTTTGTCATCCTTCATTCTCTCGACAGGAACCATCTTAGTTACTTATACCTTCACGCACCATAATAACTAGAAACATAATGTGACGGGACTCACCAATGTGTTGATGGTTACCACCTCCGTGGGGATGCTCTACGGGGTTCATGGTGACACCTCTGACCTTAGGCCAGCAGTTCCTCTTCACCTTGTACTTGTGGTACGCCCTACCAGCCTTCAGCACTGGCTTGTCTACACGACCGCCTCCGGCCACCACACCTGCGAGACAACAACAAAGCAACAATATTAGTATAACAATCATATCGCTTATGATGTGTATGGAATTATGTACAGATTATTATTCTCTCAGATTTACTATAGAATACTTGTCTGTCACAACAGATCAGAGTAGGTAAGGTAAATCATCATTACGACAATATTATATCATAGTAACAAGAGATCAAAGTTATTTTAGAATCATTGAAGGAAAATCCCGCGGGCTTAAGGCCCTCCATATCCCCAGGTAGTTCAAGCCCATTAACAGCGACCTCTTTACCCGCACTTCTAGGCAAATCTTATGAAGAGGTGGGTCCAGAATTGATGATTATTTAATTATTTTAGAATCAACCAAAATCACAACAGTCCATGATATGTAGAGTTCTCCAGGATCTATTATGTGTCACAATCCGTGATTCGCCGAAACGTCATACTTCTAAACACAATGAAACCCGAAAAACCCTGTGATCCAGAAACACTGTTCGTAATATTTTCTCTTCTTCGACACAGATTCTTTTATCTAAATTAATCCCTACTACTTTTTTTTAAAATTTATTATTTAAAGTTTACAAAAATATATTACATAGCATTTTGCCTAATCCTGAGGATTTTTGGCTACTGCTAAACTATCTGCGAACATCTCGATAATGGAGTAATCATTAAATGCTGTGTGTCTAAAACACACACAGTTCAAACAAAGAAAGTTGAGTCTACTCAGTAACAAATAATAGTAACATTCTATGAAACAAATGTATGATTGCATTACTTACCAACCATAGCCCTGTTGTTTGAGGGCATGACCTTCTTGGCTCCGGATGGCAGCTTGATCCTGGTCTTCTTGGTGTCTGGGTTATGTGCGATGACTGTGGCATAGTTGCCAGAGGCTCTGGCCAGCCGACCTCTGTCCCCAGTCTTCTCCTCCAGGTTGCACACAATTGTACCTTCAGGCATGGTGCCCACGGGCATTACATTACCTAAAACATTAAATCACAAATTAATTAAAAAGGAAATCACAAATAAACAATTCACCAATTTCCCATTGGCATACTTAAAATATAGATCCTCTATTACAACATTTACTACACCATGCATAACACTCAAAATTATATTAAGTCCCATTGGCATTTTTGCAGCGAAAAGACAGCAGTCTAGGTATGTGGGGAAGGGCAATTATTTAGTACGAAATAATACTGGGAACCATACTTGGGAACGACTCTAAGTCTGCATAGGTTAAAACACTAAGTATGAGTGGTGGATAAAACAATTTGATTTGCGTTTTTATCAAGTTATAATTATACATACACATGTGCAACTCATTACAATCACACATTATGCGAGTTACAGAGGACACTGTAAATGGGAATTTTAAAATGCATCTGCGAGATCGGACTGTGGGAGGACCTCTAGAAGCTAATCCATTAACAACGAACTACGCAAGAGTTGACATGAAGTAAGCACTAGAGGGGATGAAGAAAAAAATAGATTACGTACCGATCTGTAGGGTGGCTTTCTTTCCGCAGTAGAGGAACTGTCCAGTGTACATTCCCTCGGGGGCAATGAAGAGCTCCTTGCGCACCTTGAACTTGTATGGGTCTCTGAAGTGGACCACGGCCAGGGGGGCACCGCGACCTGGGTCGTGGATTATGTCCTGAAATAACAAATATACATTGTCATATAGCTTTGTAAATTTTCACAGTCCTTGTTAATCTCTTCTCCATTCTTCTCGGGTGTACCGTGTGTAGATTGTCGATGTTGCCGGGCTTTCGGCCATCTTCACTACAATTACAACTTGACTACATTAGACCTGAAGATGGCCTCAGCAAGTAGGCCAAAAGCTCAACAATATCGACAATCTACGTACCGTACACCCGAGAAGAATGGAGAAGAGATACATTGTCATATTTAATTTAAAATAAACACAAAAACTGGAGTTCATTAATCAAAAAAATTTGAGGTTAAAAGAATCTCAAATTTAGTACTGCAATTCCTTTCTTAAACTTAACACTACTTTCTGCCTTTTTTCATTCAGCTGTGGGTAGAGCTGCTAAAATAGTAAGTACCAAAAACATATTTGTTATTGTACCAACAGTTTAAAGGTGAAAAGGTAGTTCACAAACAGTGGTTCAATAAACACAAAAACTTTTCGTCAATCAACAAAATTTTAAACGCTACTATACACAAAATTGATAATGGATTGTGAAGCAATTTTGATGTAACAAAATACAATTTTATTCCCTTGACTATTGCTACGGCAAATACTTAAGGAATTGAGAAGTTTGCACAAAATGGGTCTCTATTCACTATTAAGCATACTTCTGCACATAATCCCTCACAAAATATCTCGGCACTCAATACAATTTGCGCAAATATCACTTTAAATAGCACAACTAGAAAGATCATCACTTCTAGGAGGAAATATGATAAGCAATATTGTAAATAATTGAGGTGTAAGTGTGACTGTACTAACCTTAACGACTCCCTTGATGTAACCATGTCTTTCTGCGAAGTCAAGAGAACGGAGCTTGGGGGCTCCTTTCCTCTTCTTGGTGTGGGCTACGAACACAGACCCTGCTCCCTTACGCTGGGCGCGAATTACACGTCCCATCTTTACTTATGGGCTGCAAATATAAGACATTACAAACACAATTATTATCACAAACGTGTAAAGTGACAGCCACCGACACATAACCAAACAAAACATTTATCGTATTCATTTTGCACAAAATAACTAAATAATATCACAAATGCATCCACTAATATTTTAGATTTATTCTTATAATAATTAAATTATAGGATGATTAGTAAATACGTAAATAAATAGCGATTTTAGGAAATAAAAATCGAAATCAACGCACCGTTCCAAAGATAAAATGAAAAAGAAACAACGGCTGTGAAGTTAGCAGCAATACAACAATTCCATATCGAATGCAACATTCACGCAAATATAACCCTTATGTTATATGGTATTAGGCGATATTTTTGTATATCAATCAAATATGAACTGTCAAATACTTTTATGGCTAGTTTGATTATCTACGCTAGTGCCTGTAACCTTTTCCCCTCTATATTTCTGTGATTATTTGTCAAATTGAGCGAAATGTCAAAAAACTGTGCATAACCTAAAAATGTGTTGAATGTTTTGATAAAGTTTGTTGTGCAAGTTAATTATTAATCTTATTAACAAGAAAATGCGTTGGATTCATAGAGTATCAGTGCAGACGCTTGGCAAAGTAGCCGGCGTCGGAGGACTTGTATTATTGGGTACCGCATCGTATCTTCAAAGTAAACTTCGTCAACAATTGAGAGCTACTCCAATGTATCAGTCTGCAATGGATATATTGAAGACACACCCGGGGGCACTGTCATTACTGGGAGAACCAATACAAGATGGTGCTGTAAAGATAGACTATCGGGAAAATTACTGCGATGGAGAAAAAGCTAAATATAAAATCCCAGTTTCGGGTCCCAAGGATAAGGCCTACTACTACTTCTGGGCCGAAAGAAGTGGGAATGAGTTTGTGGTTACTAAAGGTGAATTAGAATTAAAGGCTGATGCGACGAGGAGATTAGTTATATTGAAAGACAAGAAAGCAGATAACGTTGACGCGACAGTCGTTTCAAAAAACAAAAATGTTGAAGATGTAGCAAAAAATGTAAATTAAATTTTTGTATTATATAATTAGGTATGTTGATTTCACAAATTGGATTGCGTTTACCGATAATGTGATACTTTAGTTCGTAGCATTATTTATACATCATCATCATCATCGGCCATCTGTAGTCCAGTATTGAACGTAGGCCTCCCTTCCCGACTTCCACCAATCCCTGTCAGCAGCTAGCCTGTGCCACTGGTGTCCGGCCACTTTCTTTATGTCATCAGACCAGCTTGATTGTGGTCTCCCTGGGTTTCTGCTTCCGGTTCTCGGTCGCCGCTCCACTTATTCATACATGCTCTGCAATTTCTCTCGTTCAACATGCATTCGTCCATGAGTAGTATCTGATCAATATGTTCTCTCCAGGTGACTTTTGGATGATATCATTTCTTCGCACTATCTATCTTTCGGACTTATATATTTTCTTTGTCATTCTGTCCTCATTCAATCTCTCCACATGTCCCATACATCTAAGCTCGTTCACTTTGTAGTGACGACACTCGTCCTACAATCACTTATCTCTACAATTACCTGATTCGTTAATTTCTCTATATCAGGGGTGGCCAACCGGTCGATCGCGACTATTAGTCCAGTTGATCGTGGCAAGGCAAAAAATATAAACATACATACGTAGAATAGACTGCACAACGTAATCACTAACTGCTGCACGCATTATCCATAATAATAATATCTTGTATAATTTTTCAGTCGCCGTTCTGCCACGTTATATATCCTCTCTTTCACACAGTATAGCTCTCTTTCATTTAAAATTTCAAGAAGTATGTAATTGGTAGATTGCACAGGTCTTCCTCAGTAATTTGAGCCGCGCATTCATTGCGGCAGGTCCTTCAGCCTGGAATGGACTTCCTGCAGACATCAGAGAGGCAAAAACGTTAACCGGGTTCAAAGGTCAACTAAAAACATTTTTGTTTAAGAAATCCTTCCCAACAACGTAGGGAGGAACACAGAGCGCCCTTGAGGTGGGAATACCCACAAAACGGCGGGATATAAATTATCCAAATTATTATTATTATTATTATTAAACAGCAGATCTTGGATCTGATCAAGTTGGCCACATAACCTCATCTCCACCGAATTGTTCTACTTTCCTACTTTTTTAATGTATTAGTAAATTTTTTGTGACTCGTATATTTATGTTGTAAATATAATATGTTTGATGTAAATATAATAATATAATATTAGATTTTATGTGTAATTGATTTGTTTTATTTAATACCTGAAAAAAGAAGTCCCGAATTATGTAAGTTCGGTGGCTTGGCTTGGTAACATGCAAACTGCATCCTGTTGGATGATGTCACGGTTTTGAAAAAGGCACCAGCTCTTAATTTGATTTCCTTTTTTATACTTTTTCTTTAAATGAAAGGTCAGTGGACCGCTTACTCCCTGCGTCACTGCGATCAAAATAGGTTTATTGTGATACTATTCAATGTTACATCTCGTCCTCTAGGCCGATGTGTGTCATGTAGCTCACATCTGTCTTGGTGCGAGTAGTCTTGCCTTCTTGGAGTCCAGTAGGGGCCCTCAAAGAATGCATCCTCTTTTGTGAGCAAGTGCGTCACAGCTACAGAGGATGTGGATGGGTGCATGTTTAGTTGTTTTTTATACTAACTTACAAATTCTCACATGAGACTTTGTGGAAAAGCATTATATATTATTAATTTTAATCATAAAAATGAATACTTTATCATACTTCCAGTGTTTTTTATAGCTGGATATATAGAACTGTAAGTTAGAAATCTATATCATTATAGAGTTGCAGATTTAATTATTTTACCCACCATCTACGTAATAGTAAGATAGCTGGATGATTGCTCAAAAAGAATTAGTTTGGAATGTAGTTCAAGTATAATAATGTAGCATTCATTCTTCTACGTAAGAAAGAGTGGAAATATAACAGAGTTTTATTTTATTTTGTGATACCTAAAAAGATCTTACTTTTTTTGTAGGTGGACAATTTTTTCAGAGATTTTCACATCAGATGATTTTGAAAACGCCGCCTTTAGTAAATTTCGAAATCCTTAGTCTATGGATAATCATAGATAAAACAGAGACAATTTTTGAAACGTCAAAATTTTTGACATTTCTGGCGGGAGTGAAGATTTTTCTTGCGGCGTTATGTTTTTGTTGTTTTATTTTTAAATTTTAATACATTATAATAAATACAAATATGTGTGAATACTATTATAAATATGATACGCAGGTTTTGTAAATATGATAGGCTGGCTTAGTTCCAGAAACTTGTGTAAAAATGGATTTTGGGAATAGAATTTGGCAATGCAGCCAATGTTCTGTAAAGGTTGTTACTACAAGGGAGTTTGCGTTACATCTCAGGACGCATTTATCTGGACACAGATCCAGATCTAAAAGAAAGGCGGGTAAGTAGTCGCAGGAAAATACAGAACCTTTTTTAGGCTAATATGACTAACAATAAGATATATGACTAATTTTGAGATACAGCATTTTTTCTTGGAGCGATAGTATAAGAAGGGCCCACAATTGTTTTTGTGTTAGGAAGGTATACTATTCACCTGTTTTGAAAAAAAAAATCAAATGTGTATCTCAATAATTTGTGCATTTGTGATCGATAACGTCTTGTAAGTCAGTTTTGACAAAAGAAATCGTAACTTGAAAACTACAAAAAATTGCGTAACATAAATTGGAGTATTTTTGTACCCCCAGAGGTGCTCTATCTCTGGTCTTCTGCTTGGTCGTACTTTTTGGGACAACCTGTATATATATCAGATGCTCAATTCTTGCAAATAAATTTGGATAAACCCAAATATTTCTAAGTTTCTGAATAATTTCTTTGTTGATTTATGATTTTTTGTTATTATTTCTTTTCAGAAAAGAGCATTGCACAAGACAAAAGCAAAAAGAAAGTGCCGTTTCACAACAGTAACGTGTCAATTCTCAAGTTTGACAATATATCTACTAGTCAATTGGAGATAAGTCAACCAAATTCCCTGTTTAATCTCATGAATTCCAACTTCGAATCGAGAGAAATGTGTAAACAACTCGTTGATCCTTCCCTCGTCATGCCGTCCAAACGAAATATCGAAGAAAATAATGAATTTAATTACGCAGAACTGTTAAATTTAAATCAACCTGAAAATAATGAAGGGAAAAATGAAACCATAGAAAACAATAGAACGACAAATAACAAACTTCATATTCTAACGAAAGATTTAAACTTGGAATCACCGACAAAAGAATGCATTCTAAATAGCACGAACAATTTTGAATTAAACAATTTGGAGGGAAATTCAAATAAAGAATGCGCTACAATCACACCATTAAATTTGTTTTATATTGACGGACAGAATTATACGTCTTCTCCTGTTTCAAATGTGGAAAAAATACAAGCAAATGCGAACCAAATTAGTATACCAGATTCCTTTGATTTCGCTGAAGACGGTAATGTCGTTTTGGTTGATAATTCCGTGGACGAGACGGTTAGATTGATGAATTTCGGTGAACAAATTGTCAGTGGTGCTCCGATTCAAATAGTCGCATTGAACTCTCGTAATAGTCAGTCTAAGGATGAAGAATACGTTTGCGAGATTTGTGATAAGAAATTCATGAAGGATACTTATTTATTCAGGCATCTTCAGGCGCATATTGGTGACTTTAAGTGTAAATACTGCGATAGAGTAAGTCATATTTACATTGAGTACATTAACGTTTTCAGGTGATTTAGTTTTGATGGCAGTCGAACGCAAGTTACAGCAAACAGTATCCTGTGCTGATGAAAGCTGCAATAGGAATGGTATGAAAATGAATGTAAATAAAACCAAAGTATTAGTGTTTGAAACAAAGGAAATAAGGACAAATTGTGTTATTAAGATTAGTAATGAGTGTTTAGAGCAAGTGTATGAGTATGTATAGGTATGTGGGGAGTTTGTTTACTAGAGATGGACGCTGTGATGGAGACATTGAAAGAAGAAAGCTGTTGGGTACTAGGACATATGGTGCACTCAGACCAATTGTTAGTAGTAGCAATGTGGCTACCAAAGCAATGCTGTCTTATTATAGTGCCAACCTGCATGTATGCTAGTGAGACAAGGACATGGCTGAACAAGGACCAATCAGGGTTCAATGCAGTGAAAATGAGATCGTTGAGAAGAATGTGTGGGAAAACATTGAGTGATAGGATAAGGAGTGAGGTTATTAGAGAGATGAGTGACTGTAAGACATTAGGGTGTAGTGACTATGATGAAAATGAACAAGTTAATATGTCGTCACTCGAGAATAAAAAACATTATTTTAACTGATAAGACCAAAATGTTGAGATGCATGAGATTGCAGTATGAAACCCTCATATGTTTTACACACAGATGGAACCTTATTAGTCTCTAGTAGTTATTTACACACACTACTGTAGATTATGTCGGTTAGAAATATTTTTACAGCTGATGATGTCGTGTTTCAGGAGTTTGCCAGAAAGGACACATGGATGGCCCATTGTTGTATATTAATGAAGAAGGCTGAAGCCAGTAGACTGAAAGAGTAAGTCATGTTATCTTTTCTTTTAACTCGCTGACAGCTTACACGCTTCGGATATTTGAACTTGTATAGCCAACATGAAAAAAATGTTTTTATAGTAGTGATTTCATTTAAAAAACTGTTGAATTGTTAAAATAAAACATAGGGTTGGCGGCAGTAAATTCGTTAATGTTGTTGCATTTATGTTTTGCAGAAATTCAAATACTGTGGAGGCAGAGAATATCACAGAGGAGGTATGTACATACTACACAGTTGGTCGTTCTCCCAAGCGGGAGGTGGCAGATTCAAATCCTAGCACTGACGATGTCAGTAACACGACGGGTGGTTCTTGGACGCCTGTGTCCCTTGTGTATTCTCTTTTTTATCTTTACATTATTCATACTGTCTATATGTCCCAACCATCTCAATTTGTTCACTTGCACTCTAATCCCAACACTCTTCCTTCTATTACTTTTTTACCTACTCTGTCTTTCAGCATTTTGGCATTGGATATACACACCAGTATTGAAGGATTTTAAGAATATGATTACCATTGAGTTATCTTTTTGGTTTAGGTTAATAAAATAATAGGTATATAATCATAATGCAATAAAAAAATGTTCGACCCGGTTCCCCTCCTACAGGAATCCACTCCTCGCCACCGATACATACACATTTTTGGGGTCAGCTGGCAAAGCTCGCACTAGTGAACAAATGTTACAAAATCTGTTACTTTTGATGTTAAAAGTAATTATAAATAAATATATTATTAAAAATATTTTGAATTCGTTATTGTTCTAGGTCCCCGTTGCATCCAAGCCTCCCCAGATGATCACTTCAGTATTATCCGAACCCGAACAGACAGAAGTTCCCAGTAAGAAGATTTACCGATGTGAGATATGTGACGTGACTATAAAGGACAAGTCGGGACTCAATAAGCACATGTTCACTCACAGTGAAATGTGCTACACGTGCGTGTACTGTGACAAAACTCTCAAACACAGGCATTCAGTACGCAGGTATTATATTATTATCTTATTTATTGTAATTAGAGAAAGTAATGAAGAATTAAAATTAGAGTGAGTTATAAAGAATGAAAATTAGAGAAAGTAATGAAGAAATGAAATTAGAATAACCAATGAAGAATTAAAATTAGAATGAGTTATAAAGAATGAAAATTTGAAAAAGTAATAAAGAATTAAAATTACAATGAGTAATGAAGAATGAAAATTAGAAAAAGGAATGAAGAGTTATAATTAGAATAAAAAGTGAAGAATTAAAATTAGATTCAAAAATCAAGAATTAGAATAAGGAATGGAGAATATCTCATTTACTGAAGTTATAATGAGAGTAGAATACAATAAAATGAAATTAAATGAATGCTTGAGGATTTACATTTTGTCAAGAAAGAGATGGTCCTGGATTAATTTGGAACCACAATTTTATTTGCTGGCAATTTCTATTGAAATTCTACAAGTGTTGCCACTATAGTTGCCAAAAAGCTGCATGTAGCGCCCTCATCAAAAACCATATTTTTCTTGACGAACCGCAGGTTTTCGTTTATTAATGAATGTGTGTATATTTCCAGGCATTTGAAGCAGCACCACGCTGAGTACGAACACGAATGGAGCAACCCTGACTTTATATCAATATTACAAACAGACGTGAAGAGTAAACCGAACAAAAGCAAAGCGTCCAACTCTAAAAAGAAAAAACGCGGCAAGAAAAATAAGAAACAGCAAGAAGAAGAAAGTAATAAGATCCCGATCATGTCGCCGAAGAGGGACAGACTCATCGGAACGCTGAGCGACGAACTGAAGTTGAAATTTGAAACGAATTCGTTGAACAAAACTAAGGGAAGTCAAATCAGCGATTATTTGAACTGCGAAACGAGCGTGAATAGCGTCCGAGACGATTCATCCGATTTGCTGTCGTTTACGAAACATTTCGACGACGACATCGCTCACATGTCGTTCCAAGCTTTAACGCTACCCGATGTCACGTCTAAAAGTTTCACGGGTAGCGAGATACTGAAGATTGACTCCAAAGACGGTTTGCCGCTAAAGAATTTCAACATTAGTCCGATGATGTTGTTTAATAAGAATTCTAAGAAGAGCAGCGACTGCCTGATGGATATTTCGCCGGAGAAGTCGTCTTCAATGGACCTCGATAAGATTCAGAAGTTCTTCTCGACGCCCATTAAGGATAAGTGCGTCTTCTTCGAGTCTCCGGTTAAGAATTGGAGCGAAGGGAAAGTCATGCCGAGTATGCCGATATTGTTTTGCGAGGAGGAACCTATCGAAGCTGCGGAGAATAACGAAAAAAGTATGTTTTCATTATTAGTTTTTAGATTATTAAAAGACACTTAAAAATCACCCTTTTTCTTGATGCCCTTTTTTATCCCTTTTAATAAAGTTTTGGAAAAACGCCCGAACACCCTATTACTAATTGCAATAGCAATTAACTATATACCTACCAAATCTCAAGTTTGTGTAGTTTCCGAAATATTCCTAAGCTTTTAAAAAAAAAATTCAGTCCTTTTTTTTTACTACCCTAGGGACGGAATTTCCAAAAATCCTTCCTTGTTAGAAGGTTTTTAATAAAAAACTGTCTTCCAAATTTCACTTCTCTACGATCAGCCTTTGCGTTGAGCAGTGTGTTGACGAGTATGTCAGTCAGGACACCTTGGTTTATAAATGTAGATTTAATATTTCAAATCGCATAATATTCTCTTTTTTTTTATTTACCAGACTCCATTTTACCTCCCCATGTTACCGTTCTTGCAGAGTAGGCAGAGAGAACGGAATGCCAGACCTTTCTATCCTTTAAAATTTATTTATTTATTTATCTTTTGTTATTTCAGGTGTTGAGATTCTCGTCTGTCAGCCTCTGCCCGAGACGAACATATCTCCGATTAAATCTTCTCAAGAGTTACTGGCATCCATGAGCCACCAGGACGACCCCACGCCCTCTTGTTCTGCGGGATATATTCTGGAGGAGTCATCAGCCAAGTCATCCATGCAACTCATGGACACATCAACTGATTTCACATTCTTTGTTTTGAGTTGAAAAATAATACTTTTTTTACACAGATCGTGTATTATTTAAGGTAAAATGAAAGACTAAATATTTAGTTTAAAATCCACAAAAATGACTCAAGGTCCTATGTATATGCTGTTGTCCGGCTTCAGCGCCCTGAATTGTTCTCAGCCAATACTGAGTGAATCATCTTGAAACTGAAGACAGTGATAGATGAAAGTATGGACTACAGATTGGGTGTTTTAGAATTACAATATTTGGCAATTCCTTGAATAAAAAAATATTCCTTAAGCACCCCTAAAATATACAGGATCTGAAGATTTTCCATTCCGTTTTTCAGATATAAAAGTATAATTTAGTCAAAATACTGGTAATTATAATCTTAACAAATTGGCTGTTTTAGATTTTTAATTTGTTCCCAGGCTCTTTTTAAAAAGGTATGATTCACTTTGTTGCTTACGTTATTCTTTATGAGCACTAACATTCTCATACAATATTTGGAAAAGTTGAAGCAAAAATACCGGTTTTTGCTCAGTGCATATAAGCCCTTAAGATTTCGGGACTAGTGTTCGAGGAAATGTACCCTCATCATCAGGCGATTGTGAATAATTACAACTAATGAAAATTGGACATTCCTTGGTTATATGGGCTGGCTTAAGTTATCACTTTAAACATAAGAGATTTAAGGAAAGGATAAGGTATTTGAAAAAAAAACATCTTGCTGAATATACATATATTTTCACACTTGTAACATTAATGCATGCTGCCCTAAAGCTAGGAACTTACATAAAATATCATTATAGCATTATAGGATTTGCAAGTCAAATTAGTTTGTCCACAATAATTATGTATCTCCGTATAGTAAATAGTGCCCCCCCTCGCTCTATGGAGAGCTGTGTTCTAACTTTTCTTTAGGTTTGAATGTTATTTATGCTATATCAAACACATTCATAATTCTATGACTACCATTACATGTAACTTAATTACCACTAGTGTTGTAACGAATAGTATATTCAGGCTCAAGCCGAATGCCGAATATTTGGCCAAACTATTCGGCCTGATTAACGCTCGTACAAATTTTGGCGTGCATACCACATTATTCCAAGTATTGCACATCCTGCTCTCTGATTGACCCGCTGAATTAAATCGCCTAAAATTTTCCAATATTTGACTGTCAAAAACTGACATTTAGGAGCTCCACACATGTCCGGAAGTTCAGTTATCTGAATCGACCGTTTGCAAAAAGCTCCGACCAAAAATTCAGTGCTACCCTGATTTTGAATTCAGAGAGAGTTTTTAGTCGGAGCTTTTTTGCAAACGGTCGATTCAGTAAACTGAACTTCCGGACGTGTCATATATAGTTAATAAAATAATTGGTTTTCGCTAACACTTACACAAAGATACATTCGCTTACATTTACAAAATCTATTACGTCACGAATATGAATTTACCTAAACATGGTACACAGTCTTAATTTACTGTGTGTTTTTTTTACTGTTTTTATATATTCCGAATATGTATGGCCAAATAGTAACCAGCATTCGGCCAATAGTAACCAGTATTCCGCCGAATACCGAATAGTAACCAAATATTTGTTACATCTCTACTAATTATTCATCTTTTCAGCCCCTTTCCCTCCACTGCTGGATATAGGCCTCTTCCTGTCTCTTCCACAATTCACTGTTTTGGGCGCGCTGCCTCCACCCATACTAATTATATAGTTAAAATCATTCATAAACATTCTAAGTGTTGCGCCGCTAGTACCAGTTTAAAATAATCCTACATTACATCCATACATATTAATCTTATACAGCAACAATTTTCCTATTAGAATCTAAACTACATATTATTTTTCTAACATTTATATTAATACATGACTATGTTGTATTCTAACATTATTATCTGTTTCACGACAGAAGTCTCACGGGAACAAAATTGGTATTACTGTGTTTAGTGTTGCTTGATGTGATACTAAGATATGGTTACATTTTTTTGCTACTTTCTAATATTAGATTTTAGATATGTTGTTTGCCCATAACATCAGGCACCCCGGCCTGCTCGTCAGCGTAGCAGAAGGAATGGTAGAGGGCATTGAAGGAAAATCCCGCGGGCTTAAGGCCCTCCACATCCCCGGGTAGCTCAGGCGCATTAATAGCGACCTCTTTACCCGCACTTCTAGCAAAATATTATTAAGAGGTGGGTCCAGGGTTAGCCTTAAGGAAGCCCCCCGGCAAACCCCACCCCCGAATTACGTTCCTTCAATATCCTTGTCCAAGGAGGTTACAAAATTTCACTTATTATTACAATATTTCAAACTATATCTAGGTAGAGGTAGAAGGCAGTAATGTGAGAGGTCGCCCAACAAGCAGTTATATGGACCAGATCATGAAGAGCAATGTAAGATGGAAATGCTGAACTTTCGACCAGCCTTCGATTGGTTTAGGCGATCACTTTACTTTCGAAAAACTCTCACCATTCCTATACCAACCGATGGCTGGTCGTAAGTCCAGCATGCCCATCTTACACTGTACATTAGTTGAGAGACTACATAATTGTTAACCCTTCAGCGCCGGCTGATACATATATGTAATGCAAAACAGGGTGAAAATATTTAGGGTTATCTTCACATCCCGTTTTCCGGAAAATTTTAATGTGTTGTTTTTATGCAAGAAAAGGACTGTTCTTTCATATTGATCAAACCTTTGGCCGGTGCGTGCCCATGTTTTCGAAAAAAAGTGTCACAAAAATGCTTAAAGTTCAACAGCGAGAAATTTTGGGGTGTAAGTACCTATAATTGTAATTTGTATCCATCCAGCTCAATTTTTTTTACTGATTTTTCAGAATCGTTATCTTGAATGTTGCCTTTAACGAACAGTGTACATAATTCTGGTTTAATTTGTATTTTATGAACTTAAAACGATACCTAAACATGAGCGTTACATATATGTATGCCCCGGCGCTCCCACTGCTATGAAGTGTAAAAGTATCCGTCTGCATCTATATCTATAATATCTACTATTTGATACGTAGGAACGTTTTTTTGGTACGTATGTATAGATAACTACCTACTTATACCTGTATTGCACAATAACCTCTCAGTTTTGAATAATAATAATAAGAAAACGTGTCGTAATAATGTGATTTTTTGTGAAGTATGAAAAATCATATGCCTAGCCCAATATCTAGGGGACTGGAGCTGCCCCCCTTCCTGACGATGCCCATGGGGCTGCACATTATATGGATGTTTTTTTTATATCCCACCTACATACCTACCTATATCTACATCATCATCGCAAACTTCTGTAGTAGGTATAGTGTCATCTGTAACTATATCTAACTACGCAATTTTTCAATTTTCATTCGTGAGGTCTTCGTTCATCAGGTATCGGGTCGCACATATTTTGTGCTCAACTATCGTGCTGTACTATTACTACTACTACTACTACGCCCTTTATGTCTCCATTCGGGAGCACAGGGAGGCTACCAGGCGTCTCCATTCAGAGCGATTTTGTGCGAGTGATATTACCTCTCTCCACGTCATTCCTAACGCTCTGATCTCGTTGTCATAGGAACGGTGCACTGTGAAAGAGGGTCTTCCGGGGCGTCGGGACCCCTGTGGGTGGAAAAACAGCGCTCTCTTTGGCCAGCTGTCGTTGGGCATTCGCAAAACATGGCCCAGCCACGACCAACGTCTTTCCTGTATTACTGACAGGATTGATCGTTGCTGGGAACGCCGTCGAACGTATTCGTTGGTTTTACGTTCTTGCCATGTGATACCCAGTATCCTCCTAAGACACTTATTCTCAAAGCTGAGTATCTTACGCTCTTGAGCCTTGGTTAAGTGCCATGACTCGCAGCCGTAGAGGAGGACAGGGATCACACAGGCGTTGAATAGGCGGCGTTTTGTCTGGATACTAAACCCGGATGCCTTCCAGATCTTGTCCATGTTGTTGAATGCCCCACTGGCAGCTCCGATGCGAATGGGCAGTTCTGTCCGGAGGTCACCTGCCGGGGTGATGGTGGCGCCCAGGTATTTGAATTTGTTTACCTGGGAGATTTGATTGCCGTTGACAATCATAGCTGTGACCCTATCCGGACATGCATCGTTACAGATGTACTCAGTTTTGCCAGTGTTGACCTTGAGGCCAAGGCGTGTCGCGTTGTTGTAGAGCATTGTAGTGCTGTGCTGTAGTCCACCCACAGACGTGTCGAATAGGGCGAGATCATCCGCATATTCTAGATCGTGTAGAGTTCCCACGTTTGTTTCGTTGGCAGGTCTTTGCAATAACGGCACTCCCCCTGAGTTCCCCGTGGATTTTCTGAGAAGGTAGTCCATGACGGTAACAAAGATGAAAGGCGCCAGTACACATCCTTGTCGAACCCCAGTTGTGATCCTGAAGGTGTCAGTTGGACCACAGGAGGTTCTCACACTGCACTCCGAGTCCGTGTGCAGGGCTTCGATCATGGCTACCAGCCTCGTGGGAATACCGTAAAGGGCCAATATCTTCCAAATTGATTCTCTATGGGGGCTGTCAAAGGCTTTTTCGAAATCAATGAAGCAGCAAGCGACTGGCGAGTTATACTCTTGTGATTGTTGGAGGACACAACTGGCACAGAAAATTGGGTCCGAACAGGACCTGCCAGGCACAAAGCCACATTGCTGCTTCCTCAGTATGGCTAAGATTGGTTTCTGGATGCGGTTCAAGATGATCTGAGATAGGACCTTACCGGGTACGCTCAGTAGAGTAATTCCACGGTAATTTCCACATTCCTGAGGGTTCCCCTTTTTGAATAGTGTTATGATGGTTCCGTTCCTCCAGTCCTTTGGGCAGAGCCCCTCATTCCAGATCTTATTGAAGAGGTGGTAAAGCGGGTCAATGAGTGCGTTCATGCCGCATTTTATGAGCTCTGCATGGATACCATCATCTCCTGGAGCCTTGTTATTCTTGAGTTTCCTTACAGCAGACACAATCTCCCCGTGACTCGGAGGTCCTTCAACTATACCACTCGCTCGTGGTATGTTTAGGTCTCCCTCCTCCTCGCCAATGTTGAAGGGCGAGGAGGGGTCCGGTCGGTTTAGAATTGACTCAAAATGCTCTCTCCATCTCCCCCTAAGCAGGTCAGGCGAAGAGATCAGATTTCCGTTGCGGTCTCGCACCGCGTCCATTCTTCTTTTCTGACCCCTGCCGCCCAGCTCTCGGGAGATTTCGAAGAGAGTCCTCGAGTCATTCACGGCCGCTGCAGATTCTGCCCGCTGTATGGTGGCTTCGATGTTATGCCGTTTGTCGCGACGTACAGATTGCTTCACCTTGCGGTCAAGCTCTCTGTATTGAGTTCTCAAGGTCTCCAGCCTATTCGGGGATCTTTCGCCATCTCTGAGGACCTTTAACATTTGACGATCCTGAATGAGTCTCCATGATTCCGCTGACATCCAGCCTGGATTCTTCCTGTCCCTATATCCAATGATCGAAGCAGCTGACTCTTTAATTACCTCTCGGAGTCTCTCCCACGCAGCCTCCACTGAGGGTATGTCAGAGAGAAACCTCTCGGGTTCAAGTTTCCTGTGCAGCTCAGCCTCGTAACGAATACGCGACTGAGGGCACTCCAACCTACGTACATCAAGTATCCGCGGTGCAGGTGGTCTTGCAAATCTTTCGAACCTGAGTTTTAGAGAGCCAGCAAGCAGCTCATGATCTGAGCTCAGGTCAACTCCGCGGTATGTCCTGACATCGAGCAAGTCAGAACGGTTTGAAGCCCTGATTAAGAGGTGGTCAATTTGATTTCTGGTTCGGCCATCAGGGGAGGTCCAGGTATATTTGTGGATGTCTTTATGGGGGAACAAAGTCCCCCCTATCAGGAAACCATGGAGTGTCGCGTATTCGATCAGCCGGGTGCCATTGTCATTTAGCACTCCCATGCCATGCCTACCCATTACGCCGGGTCCGTTTGACGGGTCACTGCCTACCTTGGCATTGAAGTCACCCATCACAATGACCCTGTGCCGTCTGGGGATACGAGACGTCACAGCCTCCAGAAGGTTATAAAAACCGTCCTTTGCAGCGACGCCCGCATCCTCCGTGGGAGCATAACATACAAGTACCGTCAACGTTTCACCCGCTGCCCTAAAGGATGCGCGTAAGATCCTGTCTGAAATTGGATCCCAGTCAAGGAACGAGCTAGAAGCTCGTCTGCTCATGAGCAAGGCAACGCCTCTCCTGTGTAATGTTCTATGACCGGAGTAAAGCATGGAGTAATCCCCGGCATCACACCGATCAGAGCCCAGCAGGCGCGCCTCACACACACCCAACAGATCGAGTCCATAATCGCTCGCTACCTTGGCGGCAACCAACTCCTTGTTCGGTCTCAGCGTCCTCACGTTGTAGGTCCCGACTTTCAAAAACCTTTTGAGTTCCGTGGTCGTTGCAGGGGATGCACGAGCTGCGCGGCCCCCCCCCTGTGCGGGTCCGTGCGTCCGAGGCCTGGTGGTGTTTTGCCTGTTAATCCCTAATTAGTTTCGGGTGCTGGGTGATCAGCCCAGCGTCCCTATCCCGTCGAACTTCGCCGCAGGCGGCTCCGACCCCCGAAGAGGGACGAAGACACCCACGTTGCCCAGGGTTCGCCACGTGGAGGCGCCGACGGGACTCCCTCCCTCCCCCCACTCCCCTCCCGCTGTACTATAGTAGGTGTATATTATTTTTATCAATATCTACAAATTATCGAAACCGAACGCTGACTTTTGCTTAGGTGACCCACAACAAAAGGGGTGAATTCAGTGAGAACAATGTGCATAAAATGTAATGTAGGATTATGTATTCAGTGATTTGTGTCTACCATACAATACAATTTTAAGTTTTTTTGTTTTCAGTATTTTTTTATAATTATATTCAATAAAAACTGATATCATTTCATATACGACAGTTCTACTATGTTCTTCCTAGACAAAAAAAATACATTAGTGGGAACGCCGAGGCATACATATATGTAACGGTTTCTCTGGTGACCCCGGTGACCTTGACATCTAAAATTTTATTTTTGGCAGTCCATTTAGGACTTAAGTATTCCGTTTATACTAAAAAAAATTGAAAAACTGAGAAAAAATAGTTCTCGGCGTTGGAGGGTTAAAATGATAACTACGTTGTAGATAAACCCAGTCATACTGAGTAAAATTTCTTCTTTCTACGCATAATATTGACTACACACAAAGACATCTAATATTGTATTACCTCTACATCAAATTACGTTATCGTGAAACACTAAGGACTACGTTAATAACTATACATCGGGAGATTCAATGCTCTAGGTACCTGGGACTAAGAGATGTGCAGGGACGTAGAGTGAACAAACATATTATACAGTTTATTTACTTGTATAATACTACCTGCATAATGCACGCAGATACAAGTTACGTGGAATTTATTGTTTACACTTCACTTATTGTTTTATTCCCCTATAGATATTGATGGTTGTATAGAATTCAGGTTAAGATGGAAACCTCCGTAATTTAAATACGAAGAAAAGTAATACTTTTGCTCATGAGCCATCAATGGAATTATAGGATTAGTAAGGTTACCTCAGCAGTAAAACGGCATATGTTTTCCCGATGTATATTAATAACACATATATTTAAAGTTTGGGACATTTTAGAAAGGTCCTCTATTGTTCTCCTTCGTTGGGAGGTCTCCCACATCCTTGCATCATCACCATCTTGCCCTGCTTGAATCGTCTCTTCTCCTCCTCTGAACTACAATCGTGACATCCCGAATATTCTTCGGTCCTGTTATCTGTAAACACTCCATTTTGCTCGCTGGTTTCTTCGTTATTTCTATAATTCAAATCAATCTTTAACGTTTCATACGAATTGGTAGTATTCTCATAATTGTTTTCGATATTATTTTCAATAAACGTGGGCGAACTATTGTATTCTTGGTTCGTCACGGTCACGTTGTATTGTCCATTTTCAATATTTGTTTGTTGTTCGTAGTTTTCGTAATTCATACTGTAAATTCTCGGCGACTCTTTATCGTTGATTTTCTCTTGTTGCGTTTTCGTTAAGGTGTAATAAGTTTTTTTCTTCATTCCGTACAACGTATCGCTAGACGGTTGTTTAAATAGATGAGACGTGGATGGATCTTCCTCTAAATTATTATTATAAATTTGTGACGATTCTCCATAATCCTGTTGTCCTTCTATTTTAGTGTACGAAGGATTGTTAGCATCGGACGATAATCTCTCGACGTAGAAACCGCTTTGTCTTTGGATGTCGTTATATTCGTTTTCGACATCTTGCTGATTGTATGTTTTGTTATATTGTTCGTTATAATTGTCTGATCCGTTTAATTCTTCACGTTTCATGTTCTCGTAATTCTCGTCGACGACAACAATCTTTTTAAACGGCATATTTCTCACTTGAAGTCCTGATGCATTTCTCGATTGCTTGTCCGTAAACAAATCGGATACGGTTTGTTTTGTATTTTCGTAATCTTCGTCCTTCTTTTTGTATTGTGGATATTGTTCATCGTTTTGATTCTCTATTTCCTCTGAGTTCTGTTGTATTGTCCGTGTCTCCGGAGTCGTACTGCAGTAGTAATTGGAGTGGTTGAGTGAGGTTATGATGGCGTTGGGACTCGGAGATGATATGGCGACATCAGGCTGATTGATGCTGTTGTTGGTTGTGAAGGGTTCTGAAATAAAAACATTATTTTAAAAACTAGGTTTTTTTTTACGGACAAATTTACCTACAATCGAAAACTAAAGAGCATAACTCTTTAAGGCTTCGTCGTAAAATCTAAAACTGGACATGTTGTGGGGCAAATTTTTTAGAAATGTCATGTTTATTAGAAAAATTGTAATGTGTTTATTGACAAAATTTTCACTATATTCCATCAAATGAAGATCTTTATCGAAAGCCAAAATTTTTTTTCCACGATTTTTAGTGTATTTTATCAAAATCTAGTCAGTAGTTCGAGAGATATTGTCAAAAAACCTAATTGAGAAATTTTGATGCTCTTCAATCTTCAAAAGGCCATATCTCCAAAATTTTTGGTCTTGCATTCGATTAACTTTTTTTTACATATCTATTCATCCTCTACAGACGCCATCTGGTTACTTAATATGAAAGTCCATGGAATTTTCATTAACTTACCTTGAGGTCTGTATTTGGAGAGTTGGTGATAGACTTGTTTGATCCGTTGTATGTTGGATTTGGAGGCCACAGCATGATCCACCATCGGCATGGGATAGTCCTGTCCAATGATACATCGTGCGGACACTTGCACAGTCTGCGGTGCCAGCCATGGTGAGTGGATGTAGCGAGTCGGGAAGTTTTTCAAGCTCGGGATGTATTTCCTGTAACATTCAATGTTTGTACCAAAACTTACTTAAGCCAACCAGTAGTTCGATCTGGACATCAGCTAAGATATCTACGGAAATCAAAATATTGTTATGTCTATCTATATCTAGTCCCTTGCGGGGTAGGCAGAGCGGACAGAACTCCAGAATGCCCTATCTTTTTTTTAATGATAGGTCAGGGGACCGTTTATTCCCTGCGTCACTGCGACTAGAGTAGGTAATTGTGACATCTAATACTAATCCTTACACACACTCCTAGCCTCCGTCACATTCACGCAATTTGTCATACACGCTCTCCGATTTCTTTTACTCAGAACGTGTCCATACGTGAGAATCTGGTCGACATGATCGGTCCAGGTCAGTCTCGGACGTTTCCTCACACCTCTTCGTTCACTCAAACATATCTTTTTCGTCATCCTGTCATCATTCATTCTCTCAACATGCCCAAACCATCTTAGTTTATTCACTTTCATTCTCGTCACAACACGAGTCTTTCAGTCACTCATTTCCCTAATAACCTCATTCCTTATCTTATCTCCCAATGTTTTCCCACACATTCTTCTTAACGGTCAGTCTCGGGTGGCTGCGCTTCCCCACATCTCTTCGGCCACTTATATATATTTTATTGGCATTCATTCTCTCAACATGTCCAAACCATTATGAATTCAAAGTATTTATTGTTACCTTATATAGTCGCCATTGGGGTCTGCTTTTCTGCCAAACCTGACGGGACAGTAGCAGTGGAAGAACTGCTGGAAGAATGAGGAACAACTTAACCACATCCATGTCCCGGCATTCACTGACCAATCAGCATCCAGCAGGAGTTCTTCAAATACCTGCAAGATGAGAAATGTTGCATTAATGAATACAACAGAGTAAGCGCGAAATAAGAATAACGTAAGCGGCAAAGTGAATTATACATTTTTAAAAGAAGCCTGGGAAGTAATTTAAAAATCTAAAACAGCAGATTTGTTAAGATTATAATTACCAGTATTTTGGCTAAGTTATACTTTTATATGTGAAAAACTGAACGGAAAATCTTCAGATCCCGTAAATTTTTGGGGTACTTTAGGAATATTTTTTTATTCAAGGAATTTCCAAATCCTGTAATTCTAGAACAGCCAATCTGTAGTCCATACTTTAATCTATCACTGTTTTCAGTTTCAAGACGATTCCCTCAGTATTGGCTGAGTAAAATTCAGGGCGCCGAAGCCCCCTGACAGCATATAGGACCTTAAGAGGGAAAAGTACTCAGACTCAGATAATACTAAAGATATCATCCTAAGACTTAACACATGGGTAAATGTAAGATATGCTGCAAGTCACTCTATCAGTTTGAAATTTGATTTTTGTAAATTTTCTTCATAAGAAATAATTCCAATGTTACATCTGAAATTTACTGAAACTTGAGATTATTCCCGTAGTTTGTTGGATATAATGCTGTAATTTGGTTGATAAAATGTTTAAGGTAAGACGCAGTGACTCTTGCAGATACTTTTTTGATTTTCGGTCCCCTTTTCATGCAATAAGCCAAAATGAAATTTGTCTCTTACTTTTTTTTTTATAAAAAGGATCTGGGCTTGCATACACAAACCCAAATACTTTCCTGCACATCTTGCACTAGGCCAAAAGCCTGTATCGCAAAGTGTGGAATACATCGCCAGCGTTGGGGTTTGAACCTGGCACCTCCCGCTCGACAGACTGCCGCATCAACCAACTGCGCCAACCATGTGCTCATGTACATGTACTCTTTGGCGCTAACCCTCTCATACAAAAGACAATGGGCGAAAATGTAACGAGACTCTCCCGGGACAGAATGTAATAATACTTTAAATTTATTTGAGATTTGATCCTCCCCAAGGGAGTTCACATAACGCTGCATTATGTGAATGAAGATGCCTCTCGTCTCTGTTGAGGAAAAAAAAACTGATGTAACTTTAAATTTAGTTAGTGTTACCTTCATCCCGTCTTCCCAAGATATCCAGAGATCTCCTCTCGTCAGGAAGCAGGCTACGGCATGTCTGGCCAAGTGGTGAATCCAACCTTCTTCTCTCAATTGGATCATGATGGCGTCTATCCAGGGATAACCGGTTTGCCCCTAAACCGAGTTAACACAATAAGACGTTTTAACCAACAGCTAAAACTAAAATATAAACAAATAATTCAGTTAAAGCAATAAAAGAAAAAAAATAATTAAGAACAAAATAGTTATCTCTGAGACTGACCTGGTCCAATCATGTGGACCAGATCCTCAAAGATGGACGTAAGAGGAATCGGAGAGCGTGTATGATAAATTGCATGAATGTGACAGAGGCTAGGATTGTGTGTAAGGATAGGGCTGTCCGCGTCCCTTGCAGGGTAGGCAGAGAGGACAAGCGCTATTCTTACATATACACTCTCCGATTCCTTTTACTCAAAATGCGTCCATCTTTGAGGATCTGTTCGACATGATTGGACCAGGTCAGGCTCAGGCGGCCGTGTTTTCTCACACCTCGTCGCTCACTCAAATATATCTTTTTTGTCACCCCTCATTCTCTCAACATGCTCAAACCGTGTAAGTTTATTCACTTTCATTCTCGTCACAACACAAGTCTTGCAGTCGCTCATGTTCTGCTCCGATGTTCTCACAAAATGTAAGTTGTGATTTTTCAAATCTAAGAAGAAAATGCTTACATTTGCCCACTTAGCCAATGCCTCGTTATTTTCATCCCACGGGATTTGTACGCAAATGGGGTTCCCCACCATCTTGTCAAAGTTTGGGTTCTTGGTGGCGGCGCAGTAGAAAAACTCCCTCCAAAGCAGTTGTCCATGAAGGGAGAGAGGTGGTCTTGCCTTCTTTATCTTCTTGTACAACTCTGTAAGTTGGTAGTAGAAGAGGCGTGTGGAGAGACAACCAAATCTGTAAAAGTTATTTTAATTATTAAAACGGGAGGAGATTGTATTGTCTGCGGTGAGAGTTGTGTTAAAATGGGAGGAATTATGTTGGTTCTGGATGAGCTGTAGTCAAATTGGAGAGTTTGTATTGTTTATTATGAGAGTTATTTTAAAATGGAAGCAGATTGTATTGTTAATGGGGAGAGCTATGTTAAAATGGGAGGTGATTGTATTGTTTATGGTGAGAGTTATATTAGAATTGGAGAAGATTGTATAGTTTATATTGAAAGTTGTATTAAAATGGGACGAATTGTATTGTTTCTGGAGGACCTGTAGTCAAATTGGAGGAGTTTGTAATGTGTCTGTTAAAACGGGAGGAGATTGTATTGTTTATGGTGAGAGTCATATCGAGGCCGTCGCTATATTGTTCACGGAGGCCGGGGCCAACTGACATTTGACGATGATGACGTCACCAATAGTGGGAGAAAATGTATGGGAAAAAATATTCCGTAGTTCAAGTGTTTGTCACCAAGACAAGATGTTTGTCACCGATACAAGGTGACGTCACCGATAATGGCGAAGATGGAATCCGAGGATGTAGGCTTGTACTCTACTATCGCAGGCTTCGGTCATATTAAAATTGGAGAAGATTGTATTGTTTATAATTGTTTTAAAATGGGAGGAGTTTGTATTGTTTATGATAAGAGTTGTGTAATGGTGGGGAAATTGGATTGTTAGTGACAAGAATTATATCCTCTTTCAGATTATATTGCTGGGTTTACCTGAGATATGGAGATAATCCTGTTTGACTTGCAAGCAATGATTGGGGCGTCATCTTGGGTCTTCCGAAGGAAGCCACCCAAGCCTTTCTCTCCAAGTGGCGCTCCAGGCGAGCTAACGCTTCGCTCTCTCCGCCCACCCATACGGGAGGCAATAGGCCATCTGTATCGAAACCTGTAAAACGGAAAATGGTGATTTCTGTAAAGGGAAACGTTTTAGAATATCAGTTCAATGATGTGTTAGTCAAAATCGTATTCCAGTCTTTTATTTTACTTATTAAAGTTTTAGTCTTGCTCACTACATGGAACAGAAGCAACAATTTACAAAATACCGGAAAAGATGATTGATGGTATAAAATTGATTGTTGAATTGAAAAAGTGGTTTTCCTCAACAGACCTACGCTGAACTCCCACGGGGAAGACGCAGGATAAGTGTTTCGGCTCTAATGAATCGGCATGGCTGGCTTAATTGATCATTTTATGCGCAGTGCAACGTTCACCCATTTTGCTGCATTATTTATTTACACTTTTGGTGAACAAAATACCTACAGAGATATGTTAACAATACAAATACAAATTATAACATTTGTTCACTAGGGTGATCTTATTACAATGCTGCGATCTCTGTCAATTAACACTACTTCTCAAAATCTTTTTAAAATCTGTAATTTTTGGAAGTTCTGTATGTTACAGTTCAAAAACATGATGTGGTCGGTAGCCTGGTTGGTAACGCGCTCGACTGTTAATCAGGTGGGCGCGGGTTCGATCCCCGATGCCAACCTATTCCACTTCACGACACAAACTTTTCAAGCTTACTGTGATACGTACAAAGGTGTATTTGTGGCAGATTAATTTAAAAAAAAAAAACATTTCACAATGCACCAATTTTTCTACACTACCGCCATCTGTTGAAGAGATTGTTTAAGAAATTGTTTTTATTACCTAATTCTTCAAGTGTCGGCACTCCGAATTTATCATCATGATCTTCAGCCACTGGAGTGACGGCCTCTCCGAGGGTCTCTGCAGTGATTGTGTCCTCTGCAGAGCTGGGCGCTCCCATGTCAGAGATTATAGTCTGGAACTGGTGGTAGGTGAGGGGAGCGCGTCCTCCATTCTTTTCTATTATACTGAAATAACAATTTAACATTATGTCTCGTAAATTCCAAGAATAATTGATAATATTATATAACCAACCTTTCCCCATGTGTCTTTAGAAGGTAAATGTGTTTTAAAGGGTTGTTTTCAAAGGGCTACAGATGTTTTAAAGGGCTAAATGTGTTTTAAGGGACTAAACGTAGTTTAAGGGGCTAAATGTAGTATAAGGGGCTAAACGTGTTTTAAAGACTTAGACGTGTTTTACAGTTAACGTGGTTCAAGGGGCAAATGTGTTTTGAAGGGCTAATTGTGTTTTCAAGGGTTTAACGTGTTTTACAGGGTTAAACGTGTTTTAAACGGCTAAACGTGTTTTCAAAGGTTAACGTGTTTTTAAGTTTTTTACAGGGTTAAGCGTGTTTCACAGGTCTAAACGTGTTTTACAGGGCTAAATGTGCTTTAAAGATTGAAATATTATGTATTTTAAAACGACAAATTAATGAATTTTCACGGGTATAAAATAAAATAAGTTAAAATGTATCAAATCCAAATGACTTACGTATCAAGTTTGTATAAAGTATGAGAGACTTTCGATATGACTGTGATACCAATCTCCTTGCACATTGAGGTTATGTTGTAGTCTCTCACACGACCGTAGGGCTCCGGATCCTCCTCGAACGTGAGACTGGTGGTGCCCCATTCTTTGAACAACTTGGGGAGGGCGTCCGCCGGCTGCCCTCGCACCACGAATAAGCGGGAGTTGAGGCGGCGAAGACTTCGGTCCAAGTCTTCCAGGCATTGGAGGAGAAACCTGAAAAAATAATCGTATAAAAATAATTGATGCTGAACGTATTGCTAAATTCGCCGTGGGGGCGTTGTGTAAAAAAAAACAACCATGCTATAGAGTTTGCACCAATCAGGAGCAAAATTTTCAGAGTGTCTTGATTAAGGATTTAAAATTGGTGTTGAAAGTTTTTAAGAACCTTACCTGTCATATATCGGAAACTATACAACTGAAAGTGGTTAGGAATCTATACAAGATATGAAAGATCTATTACGCTAATTCACTAGAGGAAGGCTCAATGAATTTACCCTATTTTTTTACGAAGCGTATTTTTTATTAAGGTTGTCGAGACCCGAGCTCTGAAAAATCTCTCTTTTTTTAATGAAGATATACCTCCTCTTTAGATTACGAGAGCTCAGATCAGTAGCGTATGCGGGGGGGGGGGGGTCCGCCCATGGTGGCACTTTTTGGGGGACGGCATTTTTGGTTTTTTTTTTTGAAAATCCATTAAATCACATTTGATTCATTAAAACTCAAAAAAAAATGGAATTGCGAAATCGACCCGGGCGGTAGAAACCCACGCTACGTCACTGGCTCAGATGGTATTGAAATTGCTTCATGAGACAAGTTGACATCTTCCACTCATAATGATGGCAATAGCGCTGTTCTGCTAACCGCTATGTTAAGGTCCTATGTGCTATCATTGGGGTTCGGCGCCCTGAATTGTACTCAGCCAATACTGAGGGAATCGTCTTGAAACTGAACACAGTGATAGATGAAAGTATGGACTACAGATTGACTGTTTTAGAATTACAGGATTTGGATATTCCTTGAATAAAAAAATATTCCTAATGTACCCCTAAAATTTACGGGATCTGAAGGTTTTCAGATATAGAAGTATAATTTAGCCAAAATACTGCATATCTATTCAGTATTCTAATCTCTGTTCATCGAATGACGTAACATCTCCATTGAGAATCACAAACACTCCGTAGGGATGGGAGAGGGTATGAGAGAGCATTGTATGCAATGTTGTTGGGGTAGGTACTATATGTATCTCCTGGTGTAGATCACGGGGCACCCAACGTGCTCTGTGTGGTGAGTGAGTGAGTGAGTGAGTGGGACACTACTGATTACACGGTAGGGAAGTGATATTATAAACTCCTCTATCTATAAATATAGTCATATTACCATCATAGAGAAGCAGAGTCGAGATAAGGCAATTAAATAAATCTTTATTGTCCAGTAGATATGCATAGTAACAAAAACAAGACAATGCAGTGTGTCAAAAGGCGGACTTATTGCAAAAGCAATATCTTACAAAATTGGGGACCTTTTTTGTAACTCGAGAATCCTCCTCGTCCCATAAAGATTTTTTAAAGGATTTTTGAACCCGTTATGGCCCAATAGCCGGCCGTTAGACGCATCTGTTTTTTTAAACCCAAATACATCTCTGTACACTTTACAGAAAGTTTAAAAGCTTGTGTTGTGAAGTGGAGTAAGTTGGGGATTGAACCCGCGCCCACTGGATTAACAGTCGAGCGCGTTACCAACCAGGCTACCGACCACCTCGTGTTGGATCAAAATATGGTTTAAATTTAAGCTATCATTTAAACCACATTTCAAACAAATAACAGATGCGTCATATTTTTAGACGTGGTCTCTTAGGCACCATGCACTAACATCGCGCTTAGGTTTAAAAAATCGGACCCCCGATAAATCTAAATATTTACCCGCACATTTCTTAGTTCGAAGATTCGAATTTGCTAAGTGGCTTCTCTTTGAAGACCCACCTTAGAACCCGAATCAATATTATGTATTTTAACGATGTTTTAATGTATATTGAGTTCACCCCTGAGGCACGTGCCTCGCTCGCCACTGATACCGGCTCTGTTCCACAACTCTTATATAATGAGGTAGTCGAGTACTCATAAGTATTGTCATAACGAAACATCCCCCCTACCCCCCTCCAGTCCCAGTAGAGGATTCTGGAACGAAGGAATGTTACAGAATTTCTTTCACGTAATTACTACGTCATCAAAAGCCCATATCTATCTATAGAATGTATCTACATCACGATAATATTTTAATAAGGGTCTCCTTCTTCTGCAGCCACTCAGGTCCATTGTTGGACATAGGCCTCCGCTTTGCTCCTCCACAGCTCCCTGTCTTGGGCACACTGCATCCATCCACCACCGGCACATTTCCTGATATCATCGGACCACCTTGCCTGGGGTCTAAGTAATGTATCTCAATAATTGATGTCTCTTTGACCAATAACGTCTTGCAAGTCGGGTTTGACGAAAAAATACGAAAAATATTCATGACTCGAAAACTACAAAAAATCTCGTAGCGTAAATTGGAGTATTTAGGTACCCCCAGAGGTGCTCTATTTCTGGATTTCTGCTTGGTCGCACTTCCTGGGACACCCTGTATGTAAATTCACGGACAAGTATTTTTAGATTAAGGATTTATATTTACCTCCATTTATTGATCCCAACATTGGACGATCCAGCGAACCACGGATCTATGATGAAGACACATCTGAAGGTGGATGCAGACTTGAGGCCTTCTGTAAGGGAGGGGTTATCATGGAGCCGCAGTCCCTTCCTGAACCAATGCACTGTGTGCTTATCCTTGATCTCTGTGATTGTAGTGGTGGCCATTGCTGTGGAGTGAACACGTTATGGAGACTAATCTATTGTATAGCATCACTGGATGTACAATGTAGCCATGTATGGACATCTTCCAAACACTGGAACAAAAAGAAAAAAACAATTAGCAAAACGATATGTACAATAAAGGTGCAATCAGTTGCAACTCAGGCTTCCAAGTTGCTGACGATGCAGTTTGCATTATTCAAATAATTATAAATAAATAAAATCTTTTTTGCATATAAAACATTATACCAAATGGCGGGTTTACTGTCGTAGGAAATGTCTACCAACCAACCACTCGTGACAATAAAATGAAATAAATAATTGATAAACTGTTAATTCTTAGTAGTTATCTCAACAATATACAGCAAATGATGGACTTTGCATCAGGCTTATGACTGATCATCGGTTGGTTTAATGTGATCACTTTACACTTTTATTTCGATTTGATTATCATTTTACTCAAAACACGTTCGTGTTTAAACATCGTCAACTCAAGTGATTCTTGGACGTCCGCGTTTCCTTACACCTCTTCGTTCTTTCATTATTCATCCTCTCTACATGTTTCATCAGCCATTGAACCATCTTTACAAAATAGTTTTTTAGCTTATGTTTGTGTGCCCAGGTTTTCCGTTAGAAATATTGAGGTACCTACATTCCCAGACGTATTAGCAGAAGTTGTAATGATTCTGGTTATACGGGTCCATTACTTCGTACCACATTCCATTACAACGACTCAGTTATAAGACATTCTGCTATAAGGCTGCGTGCGAAGCCATACAATAATATTGCCATAATATGACAACAATTATAAACGATCAGCTAGAAGTAAGTACGCAAAGAATATACAGCTAAGGATGGACTATACAGTATACATCCGGGATTCACCAGTCCATCCGTCAGCCGTGGTTCTGATCTGAAATATCTTCTCCGTTCTTCTCGAGTGTACCGTCGAGCTTTCGGCCTACTTGCTGAGGCCATATTCAGGACACGGTATACCCGAGAAGAATGGACCGTGAAAATCTACAAAGCTATATATAATCTGAAACACTGGTACTATTCTACGGAGGGCAGCAGCTGTTAATTTTCTGATTTACACCTCGAAGACAAAATGGCTCGAGCACATTCTGCGTATGCCCGCTGATAGCATCAACAACAGCTGTCTCCAATATCGCCCTGTAGGCAACAGATGTCTGGGCAAGCCTGCAATGACCATCCATCAGAGGCTGTACACATCAGAGCTGCGCCATACTGGAATGACATGGGAACATGCAACGGAGTTGGCCCAGGAGAGAAAAGCCTGGAAAAACTGGGTGACGACCACATGCTCCACATAGGGAGCGGACGTGGATATGTATGTATGTATTGTAGATCAGATTTTATTAGGTAAAAAAAATAACGACTTGTCATAGAGGTTGCATAAAAATTGAAAAAATGCGCTGCCTTTAATAAGTACCTACCTAACGACTACCTATTCCTTGAAAGTTGTAGAAAAAGGTCTACTAGTTTTTTTTTTTAATCTGAAATTAGCTTAGGTTAAGTCCTGTATTGATATTTGGAAAAAGAAACGCCTAAATATATAGACGGGGTTAACTGAAAGAAATCACATCTTTACGATAAGTTCGCCCTAGTGAACAATGCTTCATAATCTGCGACGATATATCAACTTTTATTGTTTTTTTTTTTAATATTGTAGGTATTCATTTTAACTTTTATTGTTATTATTTTAAGAATTAATAAAATAAAGATATATAGATCGCCTCATGATTATGAAAAATAAATTAAAACTGATATTTTTTCAGATTACTTACCATCAGATGACCTTAAGTTGAAATCCAATCGCAAAGTTGTTTTGATGAAACACACTCAATAACACTTTTTATTTATTATTATATTAATTATTTATATAATAATATAAATTATCTTTATATAAACACTTGTAATTAGAATCTTTTTAATGTAAGTAATAGTAGTTCTTCAAAATATAGGATGCACGCTGAAAAAACAATATGGCGACCACCATATATGCGACTATTAAAAAAACAGCTATATTATTTAAAAAGAAACGGATGTTGATTCATAAATTCAGTGGCGTTGTGTGGGTTTCTGCCACCCGAGGCGGCTGCCAGAATTTTTTGGTTTTCTTAATGAAACAAACGTGATTTATTAGATTTTTTTAGTTTTTTCCAAAAAAATGCCGCCCCCTAATAAAAAGTGCCGCCCGGGGCGGACCGCCCCCCCCACACTGCGCTACTGCGTTATTTTATGTAGTTTTTATGATAAGTTGTTACACTTAGAGTTACCTAATATTATATAAAAAATAACATATAGAAAAAAATAATAATTTTCATTCTTTATAAAGTAAATAGTTACCAATAACGTTATCATTGAAACGATTTTGAAATAAGGGAACATATGAACATAGATATAGAACATAGGTATACATAAATTTGTTACAAAAATAGGTAGACGCGCATTTAAATCGAGATAAACCATGAAATGGCTAAGCAATATTGTGTTACATAATAGTGTAGTGCAATACATTTAACATAATATACGAGTAGATCATTTGTACCTATTTAAATTATCATAAAGTTATGTAATATATACGTATTATTTTCCACTTATTTCCACACATTCAAGTACCTACGTATTAATTATAAACAAATACCTAGTCTACATAATAGCAACACCAGTGCGAATTTAATTAGGAAGCAACTTTAAAAATTCGAACACAATTTCAAATATTCACCACAAGAACGCGTTCTATAATTTTTAAATTTAGATCATAAACAATAGAATTGATATTTAAACTGTAGAATACAATTTATTAACCATAGACAAAGAGTCGTACCTAAACACGCTTGCCGCTAAAAACGTCAGTCTGCGACTAATCTCAAAGTATTCATAATTTATCTACTGTTGGATACGTAGTACTTAGAAGGTATAAGGTTATATCGATATAGGCGATTATCACATAAAATCTATAAATTTTAGCATTCTCCAAAGAATGCAATGCTATGTAGGTATTGTGCACAATAAGGCTGGCCGCACACGTCCCGAAGTTCAGTTCCGGAATCGACCGTTTTGCAAAAAAGTTCCTATCAAAACCTCTCTCTGAATTCAGCGTCACCCCGATTTTAAATTCAGAAATAGGTTTTGGTCGGAACTTTTTTGCAAAACGGTCGATTCCGGAACTGAACTTCGGGACGTGTGTGGCCAGCCTAAGAACTCCGGTTGCAATAAGTCCGCCATTAAGCCGACTATCATTGTCTTGCTTAATAACTTGTGTACTTTTTTTAACAGTAAAGATTCATTCATTTATTAAGAAAAAATAGAAGTTCAGACGCCGCCGTTTCTTTTGTTTTTTTTTTATTATTATTTATTCTATTGAAGGCCCTCCACTCGTTTGCGAGTGATCTTATAATTTTTTGAAAAGTAGGCTAAGTGATGAACCTGGGTGTCTTTCTAAATGTTTTAAAATACCATTTTTTATATAACTCCCCCCTCGCCCCCCCCCTCCCTATATACGCCCTTATATAGGTCCCTAACTTTATGTTGCAGTTAGAACCTCGTCATTCCCAGGTGGCAATACATCACATCCCTTGTGGGGTAGGTAAAGTGAACAAAACATAATGATTTAAAGTTTAAACTAACGTTTTCGGGCAGTGATTTTCGTCACCGTCAAGCAACTGGGCCTGGCTGAAATGCCGTCATAGACAATATAACAAAGATTGAGTAACTAAAAATGAAAATATTGTCCCTAGTGACAATCCCCTTTGAAATAAATATTGTATTGAGTGCTGAGTGACGTAATAGTCCGTTACTCCACGGCCCTTGCAACGTGACTCTCTGCTAGTACTGCCAGGAGTGCTACAAGCAGAAGGGCCTATGCGCCCTCACGTTGCACCGGGTGTGTGTTGTCTATACTCTATCTATCTATAGTACTGTACCTAGTATCTACACTATGTAATGTGACTACGATATACTACTTGAGAAATCTTTATCTGAATATATTATGTCGTTGACAATAATTATAGCATAATATACCACTTATCATAAAAAATCGCTGGGGGAACCTGTATGCGGAAGGATCAGAGCAGAGACGAGTGGAAACAGTTGGAAGAGGCCTATCACCAGCAATGGAGGGAACAAGGCCTATGAAGAAGAAGAAGATATCACTTTATTTCAGCATTTAGCAGGCGGATTTAGCAGACAGCATACTCCAGGTCCAGAAGAGTGAACAAAAATGAAAATCTAGACAAAGGTTCATGGAACGGCAGATGCTTGGTGTTAGTCTCCGACATGTGTAGATATTAAACTCTTGCTCCATAAATGGGGCAAGAGATACCATCCTCTTTGTGAATATGGCCTGATGGAGACTGTTGACCATATAGTAGAGAGGTGTCCTGATAAGAAGTTTGCAGGGGTTCTTGAGGAAATCAATAAGGTGACGCTCTAAGGGCAATAGATTACTTGCAGAATATTGACGCGGAGCTATGACACCAAGATAACTTGTACAATGGTCGTGTGCATACGAAAGAAGAAGAAGAATAAAAAAAAAGAAATTAGACGGAGAACTAAAGTTACTGATATCATGATCGTCATAATTTTAACTGGCAATGGGCAGAGCATATGCCTAGACACCAGGTGGGCGACACGCATATTGAAGTAAACGTCTTGAATAGAAAAAAGAGTGTCGGAAGGTCACCAAAAAGATGTACTGACGACATTGTCCAAATCGCTGGTGGAACTTGGATACGAAGGGATCAAAGCAGAGACGAGTGGAAACAGTCGGAAGAGACCTATATCCGGCAGTGGACGGAGGAAGGCTAAAGATGAAGAAGATATTCCAGATTGCTGGGACCAGTAAATATAAAAACATTATAATCTTTTATGAATGACTCACAAAACAAGTCTCAAGACACTCAAGGGCTCCCTAACGGGTCATTGTCGGCTCAGGGAGAATCTCCGCAAACTGGGACTTGAGGAGGACGGCACCTGCAGATTCTGTGAGGATGAAGAGGAAGAAATTCCCCACCATCTTCTGACAGACTGCAATGCCGTAAGATACATGAGGTTGAGAACTTTGGGTAAGCGCCAGATAGAGGTGGAATCATTTCCCACCCTAGACCCCCTCCGAGTGCTGAACTTCGTAAGACGTCTAGGACTAGAGGGGCTGCTCTAACTGGGTAGTCTCCATATGGGCAGAGTGACCGGGAGTTCCTACATATATGAATATCTATTTTCTTGTGAACTTTATTCCTAAACCCTATTTAGAGACAATGATTGTATAATAGTGTTTTTGTAATAAATATTTATACGTACTATACTAATGTTCCAGAGAATGTATGAAATTTGGCATTGCATACAAATCCTAGGAAATGTATATAATGCCTAAAATTAATTACGTTTTTATTTTCGATTTTAATTGAGTACATGGTTGGCGTAGTTGGTTGAGGCGGCAGTCTCTCGAGCGGGAGGTGCCAGGTTCAAACCTCGGCGCTGGCGATGTATTCCACACTTTGCGGTACAGGCTTTTAGCCTAGTGCAAAGTGTGCAGGAAAAGTATTTGGGTTTGTGTACGCAAGCCCAGATCCTTTAAAAAAAAAATGTGCCAGCTTACTCGAGGAGTAACATATGTGGTCGAAAGAATGGCTAAGCTCAAGCGGTCTTTTGCGGGACATGTTGCGAGACTCCAGGACCAAAGATGGACAAAGAGGGTAGTGGAATGGAGACCTCGCGAAGATAAAAGAAGTAGAGGGAGACCCCCCACGCAATGGTCAGACGACATCAAACGAGTTGCTTGTGATTGGATGAAGAGGGCGCAAGATATATGGAGGAGTACGGGGGAGGCCTACGTTCAGCAGTGGACAGAGATGGCTGGATAAGTAAGTAAGTAAGTTACCCGAAACCTGCTTGGACAAGAAAATTGAAGGAACGTAATTCAGGGGTGGGGTTTGCCGGGGGGCTCCCTTAAGGCTAACCCTGGGCCCACTTCTTAATAATATATTGCTAGAAGAGTGGGTAAAGAGGTCGCTATTAATGCGCCTGAGCTACCCGGGGATGTGGAGGACCTTAAGCCCGCATCTCCTAAGTAAAGTATGAATTAAAGAACCTGTGACAAATTATTTCACACATTTCCTAAATTGACCCGGCATTATGTAAGTACAATTCCTAGGATTTGTATACAATTCCTAAATTTCATACATTTCCGGTAATATTCTCGCATACTGTTATTGATTGGTGGATGTTTTGTTATTCTGATTGGTTGTGATGTAACTCATCTCAATACAATTTCCATATAAAGTTTATACAATTTCTTACATAAGCTGTTTTTACGAAAATACACGGTTTACATTTTTTTTATAAAGGATCTGTGCCCAATCCCACCAACTACTATCTAGGAAGGAGAGCCCTAAGAAATTTCCATACACAAACAGAGATAATATTCTATTTATTTAGTTATGGAGCGTAAGTCCTGCAATATATCCATATGAAATGCAACATGCAACTCACCTACTCTGGGCGGAGATATTTGGGCACCTAACGTAGGTGAGTCGCAATTTGCATTTCATATGGAATTATTGCAGGACTTACGCTCCATAACTAAATAAATAGAATATTATGTCTGTTTTTGTATGGAAATTTCTTAGGGCTCTCCTTCCTAGGTGGTAGTTGGTGGGATTGGGCACTGGTCTTGCATACCCAAACCCAAATACTTTCCTGCACACCTTGCACTAAGCTAAAATCCTGTATCGCAAAGTGTGGAATACATCGCCAGCGCCAGGGTTTGAACCTGCACCTCCCGCTTGAGAGACTGCCCGCCCCAACCATGTACTAGAACCATCTATCTATCTTGTTTCTTGGTTTTTCTAGTGAACCGTGTGTAGATAAACTTGATCGACGTTGCGACACTCCTACTAGTATCTTCCTCTTCGGTTCACCCGAAAAACCAAGAAACAATGTCAATCGCACACGGTGAAAACCTTCAACATCTATCTATCTTATCTCTGACGCCACGTCACTTTCGGGGCAGGTAGAGAGGACAGAGTTCCAGACTGTCCTATCTCAAAACACACTTCATATCCATAATATAAAGATTTTTACTGAGTGTATATCAGCCCTTAAAAGATCTTGTATTATAAGCTGCCAATCTATACTGCCAATGAGTTTCTTAGATGTAAAATTGCATGATTACGAAAACCCTACCTATATATTTGCAAACCTAAGTAATATAATTTAGTTGAGAAGACAATTGCTATATAAAACACGCTGTTTAAAATTCAGCGCCAATGAACGAAACAATTTTCCAATAATGTTATGCATTTTCACCGATAGATGGCGATAGTAGTACACACTAAGCCGGCTGCCATTATCGTGAAAAAGTATAACCCTCGCCTTCGCAAACAACGTGAACAGCATGACATTTCAGCTGATTCCCCAACACAACCCCGCATGCCCCCCGCCCCCACGAGATACCTTCCTGTCGTGGTTTTGTGTACGAAGAACACGCGCAATTTTCCCTTCAGAATAAACGCCCATTTTATTCAAATTTCTTTATCAAAATCAATCCGAATTCGTCTCGAATCCTTTTTGATTTGTCATCCACAACGCGTGTCACCTTTCCCCCGTCATTTCTCTCACATAAATCCCGCACTTTCATCTCAGTGTTGCATTCCATCTGTTTGAAGTATTGATTCGCATACCATTTTCGTGTCAACATCGACTATTCCATTTTCGAAAAAACGGAAACGAAAAAACATTTGAATATTTAAAATAAGAACATCATACGATTCATTGACATTCGCATTCGTTTCGGCGCATAATTTCATACATTTTGAATCGCATTGTTAATATTTGTGTGTTGTCTTTAGATTGTGGGTGTGTATACTGTATAGGTTAACAAAACTGTAAAAAAACTGTGTTTTATCCAAGAACATGTGATGATTTGTTGACATTTTGACTTAAGAGTGAATATTTTTGTATTAATCTTGAGATTTGTTGAAAAATGAGCATTGGACGTTATTAGAAGCAGAGAACTTCGCATCAAAATATTGATCAGCTGTTAAAAATGTGAGTACCTTCACCTTTAATGTATTTTGTACACAAAATTTAACATTATTGTACACATTGCCTTTTTATTTTTATTTGCAACACCTATGAACTCCGTCATTTTTACACACTGTTTTAAAATTGTAAATACTTTATTTATTTTGATTAATTTTGCAAATAAATATTTATAAACCTATTCACAAAGCTTATTGCTTCATTTATCGATAATTTAGTCGTACAAATATACGAAATATACAAAATAGTAACGAATATTATATCTAATTTGCGTTTTTACTCGATTCCAGAAAGCTAGTATGGATTATTCGATGTAAAAATCTATATTTTTCATTTTCCTAACAAATCTTTTACAAATTCTTTTATTTCATGTTTTTTTTTCATTTTGTTAAGAAACAAGTGGTCTCGGATTGGAGCTACAATTTTGTTTGCTGGCTACAATGATATTTCTATTGAATTTCTACAAGTGTTGCCACTATGGTTGCCAAAAAGCTAAGTACATCCCATTTTCTTAGAAGTCTCACAGAGCAAACTTGGTTAGTCTTGTTTGATGTGATAATAATAAATGGTAACATTTTTTCGCTAATTTCAAATTATATTTCAGAACTTTTGTTTTGTTAGAATAAACTGGCAACTTTGTGTTTCAAACTTGTTATGGCGGTTTATAGGGATTATCAGAGTATTTTTTCTTTTTCCAACTCGCAAAACTATCTTGCCATTGAAATGATTTCTCTATTTTTAATATTTTCGGCATTGTAGGTTACTTGTTAAAGATACAATGTGAAAATATTGCGGACTTTTGACACCTCTCATGACAAGGTTCGACAATCAACTTGAACTCCACTTGCAGCTAACCTCCGCCGACTGCCAAGATACAGAAAACGCACTGTACCTACATGTAGTGCCCTCAAAGAAACCATATTTTTCTTGACAGATTTCAGGTGCCTACATATGTAGACAAATAAACAAAAAGTGATTACTTACTTTAGAATGCATAGAAAAGACAATATAATATTTGGGGTCTTGATTTCTATATTCAAAAATGACATTCGCTTCAACAGAAAATTAATATCAAATGTGTTTATCTTTTAATGTGTTATATACATAAAAAATTGCTATTTATTTGTCAGAAAACCAATAAAATTAGTCATGTGTGACTGTCAGTGTTTGGAGAATATATTCGGCAGCGGCAGTAGTGATGAATCCGGGTATTTTTCCAAGGGGATATTTTTCATAGCATTTATGCTCCTTTTCATCTCATTCTTGGTTGGCAGGCTGATTGTACCCGGAGAAACCTCTGGACGAAGGACTCCTTTGAGAGTAGCCAGACCAAGGAGGGACTTTTACACATAAAACTATCTCCCACCAAACCAACACATTAACTTTCAATTAAATTTACACAATGCTCTGAACAAATTTGACAGTTATTGATCTATCAAGATAAAATGATCTTGGCGTTACAACAAGGGATGATTGACAGTTATTGAACCTATCAAGATAAAATGACCTCGGCCATACAACAAGGGATGAACGACAGTTATTGATCAATCAAGATAAAATGATCTCGGCCTTATAAGGGATGAATGACAGCTATTGATCCATCAAGATAAAATGATCTTGACGTTACAACAAGGGATGAATAACAGTTATTAAATCAATCAAGATAAAAATAAATGATCTCGGCCATACAACAATGGATAAATGACAGTTATTGATCTATCAAGATAAAATGATCTCGGCTTACAATAAGGGATGAATGACAGTTATTGATCCATCAAGATAAAATGATCTCGGCCTTACAACGAGAGATGAATGACAATTATTGATCTTTCAAGATAAAATGATCTCGGCCTTACAACGAGAGATGAATGACAGTTATTGATCTATCAAGATAAAACGATCTCGGCCTTACAACAAGAGATGAATGACAGTTATTGATCCATCAAGATAAAATGATCTCGGCGTTACAAAAAGGGAATGACAGTTTAACCTACAAATTTCGGAAACAAGTTCGTTTCAAGAGCACAACATATAAATCTCAGATTATTTGTTAGTTTATTTTACAAAAGCATGACAATTTAGTGAAAAATGATTGGGTTTTTGTTTATTAATATATTGAGATGCGTTCTCACAACCATTTGTATAATAATTATAAAAGATTATGTGAATTTAAAACTGTTTATTTTAGATTATTAACAGGTTTTTTTCTATACCTACCTCCACCTAAATTAATTAAAGTACCAGCTCTTAAAAGTTTTCATCATTTCAAACCTAGTGATATTTAGATTTTGGTTCTGATGTTTCTCAAGTATTATTTTCTTTTCTCTAGTTTTTTACTCATTGCTTTGTGGCGAAACAAGTATTTAATAAAATGAAAAATACAGTCACTTTGCTTTTGAGTACTTTATTTCAGATAAAGTTTACCGGTTTCAGAAGCCAAGCTTTCTTCTTCAGAACTGACGAAGATTGAACACTATCAGCCCAGATTTTGTATACCTCTGTTACCTACTGTCAGTCCTGAAGAAGAAAGATTGGGTTTTGAAATCGATAGACTTCTTGCCACAAATAAAATGGTCAAAAAGCAAAGTGATTGTGTTTTTCGTTTTGTTATTTAGATCCTTTGATTATTGAAGTACCTAATCAAATTATTTTCGTCATACTTTTAGAGCTTATGAAGATATTTGATATTTATATTTCATTAAACAAACGACACATAATTATTTAATATTTTTTCAATCCTTCAAGCTGTTTTTTAATTAGGTACCGTTGGATTTCTCGATGGAAAGTTGTGAGGTAGTCTGGATTTCTTCCATTCTATACGTATTTTGGATGAATCCGAATCCGAGGTTTGCCAACAAAATTTCGTGACGGAACATGGCTAAAAATGGGAAAAATGGCGAATTTTTTTATTTTCTGGCAAATGCTGGATACCCGCAACTACAAATTTGCTGATATTTCAATTGATTTAATGTGTATGAAATTATAATTATGTATCTTGCAATATAATGTGCTTGAATGAAATCGTATCGACAGAACATTTAAGAGCAATTTTATCATCAATATTCGATATAACAATGAAATATAATTTATTATCTCAAGATTTTGCAAAACAAACAATCTACTAATAGAGGGCTGCCATACGTCCCGGTACACTGGGACATGTCCAGACATGTCCCGGTTTTGAGGTCTGTGTCCCAGTATACCGGTCCGACAGTCATTTGTCCCGGTCAGGCATTTCTTAATATTAATTCCTCAGTAAAACGATTTCCTGAAAGTTCCATTATTTTCGAGAGATAAAATACATTATTTTACAATTCTTTCATAGAAAAATTGCCTGCGGTGCCAATTTAGCTTTTTCGAATTTTACACATTCTGTATATGACAGTACTTTTTTATTTCAAGAAAATTAACAAGATTTACACCACTCCTCTTTTTATGTAGACACACGATCACGTCTCATGACAAAAATTTCGCCTGCGGCGCTACTTACATGGTCGCTTCCCTCATAAAACATAAGCAGATGAGTTACGTACTTACTATAGAAAGAAAACCAGGTTCATCATTTCATCAATTTTACTTAAAAAAAAAATAAGGTTTTTTTGGGAGGGAAGGTGTCCCGGTCCGTAGTACGACAATTATGGCATCCATATTAACTAAAATAATAAATTATGTATGTATATTTACAATTGTTCTATTTATACATGATTTATTTTTCTACCTTACCCTTATCGCATTGTTATTGCCTTTTTCTCACATTACAGAAGATTTATGTATTTTTTTAATAGTTTTTTTAGTACTAATTAGTACGGCAGGGGGGCAGCTGTCCCCCCTAGAGATTGGAATAGGTATATATTTTTTCATGCTAAATGATAAAACCTCATAAAATTTCACATTACTACCGCACATTTTCTCATCATATCATAAATTTTCTGACATTAGCATGAAAATCCATCGTATTCATAAAAACAATTGCCTGCGGCGCAATTTTTTATGACTTTTTTTATAAAAATCATTTTTATATGTACTATTATTGTACGTACTATATAACATTCCCAAGAAACCATTTCGGTCGCAATTTGGTCGCCGTTCGCACACGTTCGCACACTACTGTGTGCACACTAATCGGAAATTCGGTCGCTGTTCGCACACAGTTCCGAAACCGCAACCAAAAGTGGGGAACATTTGTGACTAAATCTGGTCGCATTCGGTCACATTTTGGTTACAAATGCGACCAAATCCGGTCGCATTCGGACGCATTTGTAACCAAAATGTGACCACTTGAATGGCCCGCCGGTGCTGGCGCGTACGTATTTGCGGTTTCCCGCAAAAATAAATTTATATAGTTATAATTTTAACAATATAACAAAATTCTTAACACCAAAATACTTTACAGCCATGATATAATATTAATGAAAATAAAAACGGACGGGTATAGCTAAATAATATCCGAATTTCATTTAGAAACAAAATTTATCGTGTAATTTAGTGAAGTAGGTGGCTTATTTTTAACGCGCCTTTTTAATTATTAATTTTAACAACAAATAATAAATTAATTTGATAGTCATATTTATTTATATTAAATCTATACAACTTCCAATAAGTCCATTGTTTCGCAGAAACCTTAATTTTGACCTATTACGCTATAATCCAAACAAATTTTATCCTGTAAAACGATTAAACATGCATTTTAATGAACACAATTATCAAAATTTCGTAGAATATGGAGTAGTCGCAAATGTGACCACTTATGACCACTTGTAACCAGTTGTGACCGCTTTGTGACCGAATGTAACCAAAAGCGGAATGCTTTTCATTAGCTAGCCGCCATAGTTCTTGATCTACTATTCTCAAACAGTTTCCGCTCCTCATGTCAGAACGTCTTCAGTCTTTGTACAAAATGCCGTATACGCTCGTCGCAACAAAGGAAAATTCGGCAGTTGTGATTTTTGCTCTTCTAGTGGTTGGGTGAAGGAGGGTCTTTTGTATTGGCCAAAATTTATACGGAAAACTATATTGGAAGAGGCCAGGAGAAACGAAGACAGTGTGCCTGAAAGTGGTTGGAAGCGCATAAAATGCCGAATAAAAGTTATAGATATTCCAACATATGAAAAAGCCATGGATTCTATTCGCTTCAACACTACAAACACGACTGAACAAGAAACAGATTGAGAACTACTTATAGCGTGGACTAATATATTTCGAACAATTTGAACCAAATTTGTTCGGACACATTCACCACACAGTGTGTACACTCTGTGACCAAATCTGGTCGCAAAGCGTACACAATGTGTGCGCTTTGTGACCAATTTCTGTTCGGACACATTCACCACACAGTGTGTACACTCTGCGACCAAATCTGGTCGCAAAGCATATACAATGTGTGCGCTTTGTGACCGAGTTCTGTTCGGACAAATTCACCACACAGTGTGTACACTCTGCGACCAAATCTGGTCGCAAAGCGTACACAATGTGTGCGCTTTGTGACCGAGTTCTGTTCGGACACATTCACCACACAGTGTGTACACTCTGCGACCAAATCTGGTCGCAAAGCGTACACAATGTGTGTGTTTTGTGACCGGGTTTTTGTGTGCACACAGTGTCGACACGGCAACCACATGTGACCACTTGTGACCGATTTGCAAATTTCGCGACCGAATTTGGTTTCTTGGGTTATTTTCAAATAAACAAACCACATCACGACCTTCTTCGCTATGTCTCACGTAAAAATTTCGCCTGCGGCGCTATTTACGCATTTATTATGCTATATATATTTTTTAAAATTGTTGCCCCCCCCCCTATCTTCGAGGCTGCCGTCGCCCATGGGTACATAAGTATAGTCTGTAGGTATTTTTGTTTTGTATTGGAGTCGATCGATTATGGGACTTCCCAGAATTGGTTTCGCCTCTGGCAATGATTCCTAGTTCGAAGTGCGACGCAATTTCGTAGAATATCACCAGATTCTGGGAATCTGGAATACACACATAAGCCTACGCATTTCCCACGCACGTCTCCATTGATGTTCACCGTTTTCATTTTCAATGAAAATATAACCTACAGATGAAAATGTAGGTAGGTGTTTACAATGGTCTTGCTTCCTTACGCCTCTTCCATTGCCCAGGTATATTTTCTTTCTCATCTTTTCTTCTCTTTTTTTTAAATCATCCTTAGGCCTTATTTGAGGCACTTGGAATCCTTAGGTTTAGATATTGAACAAAATTTGTACATTGCAAATACTTATAAATTGGAAACATATAAACAATTCCAGCAAGAAAAAAAAATGGAAACAATAATTACATGGTGACAAAACTAAATTATAAAAAAAGGTGTGGATTAGTTCGATGCAGGTCTGGATGTAAATTGTCCAGAACTACATTACGTCAATGATAACATAATTTTATAAATTTCATCATTCATTCTCTCTTCATGTCCTGTTGATCTCAACTTGTTCACTTTCATTCTAGTTACAACATCCATTTTACATCCACATATCTCTCTTATCACTTCATTTCTTATCCTATCTTCTTCTTCTTGTTCTTAATACAGGCATTGTGGCCTGTTATGAAGATGGATTAGCCTCCTGCGATGTCGACTCCCAACTGTCAATCCATCTCTTTGGTGGTCTGCCCGGGAGTCGTCTGCCCTGGGGTTGGCCGTGCAATGCAATGTGAGGGAGTCTGGATGGCTTCATTCTCCTCACATGTGCATACCATTGTCTTCTCCGTTGCCTCCCCCATCTAACGACATCTTATTTGATCTCGCACATTTCTCTTATCCTGGTATTTCCTATCTCAAGCATGGGGATCGTCAGGGGGGCAGGGGAGGGGCAGCCGCCGCCCCTATAGATTGGAATAGGTATATATTTTTCTATACTAAATGATAAAACCTCACAAAAATCATATTATTCCCACACATTTTCTCATCATTTCATAAATTTTCTAAAATTAGTATAAAAAATCCATCAAAATACAATTTTTTCACAAAAAAATTGCCTGGGGCGCTATTTTTTTGTTACTTTTTATAGAAATCATTTTTCGTAGATAATATTGTGCAAATTATTATATTCAAATATCCCAAACCACATCACGACCTTCTTCACTATGTCTCATAAAAAAATTCGCCTGCGGCACAATTTACGCATTTTTCATGTTATATCATTTTTTTAAATTTTTGTTGCCCCCCCTCCTAACTCCGAGGCTGGCGACGCCCATGATCTCAAGTGTTGTACCTAATATAACAAGTGCTTCCATATTCTGATTTAGTGTTTTGTCTAGCTCCTAGTTACAAAGATCCGCCCTCCCCCTGCATAGTATCTATTTTCTATTGTGTTACATAATATATTGTCCTCTGTCCCTACACTCGTATGTAGTGTTGGTAATGTTGGTATACTGTAGCAGGCTGACAACTTTACAAATGTAGCTCTTTTCCGTTTCCTGCACTGCGGGTTTAGTTTCCCGCGCACCGGATGGAACGGCCGCCATAACTGTCGTTCTCTTTTTGAAAATAGAAAAAAAAGTATTCGAATCCATTGAAGAAAATATAGTTAATTATTTCCTCGACTGATAGCGCAGCGCTGCCTCGCATAAAGTGAGCATTTTTTTATTGTCTATGCTTATGTAATATGGACCGCAGAGGCGGACTTTTTTTACCTGAATAATGGAGATAAAAAACCAGAGAAAAACGCGAAAATATAATGACAATAATTGGTCGTTATGTTTTTTATCTGTCATGATTACGACATTCACATTAATGTGAGTTTGGGGTAAATATACGTAAGTATAGACATCATATCTCTCTCGGAAACGTAGAGAGATTTCAAATCTCCGCCTTTCAGAGGTCTTTTGTAAGATATGAATGACATATATAGTTACCTACGTCATTTAAGAGGGCTATCTTTACCAGAAGAATGGTGTACAGTGAAAGAATGTCTACCGTACCATCAGGATTCTATTGTAATTACGTAGGTGAATGAGTGCTTAAAGAATTCTAGTCATTTATAAACTGATCAACGATATTTTATCAAGACTTCTTCGTACTCGTATATCCAATTAATTAAAGATTGTGATGGTGTAGTTGTGGCGTGTGTTTTTGATAATGGCCTAATAAGCCGAAACACGTCAACATGAATGTACAGTGCATTTCGCGTTAGAAGTCCCCTGGTGCAAACTTGGTTTAGTGTTGCTTGATGTGATAATAAGATATGGTTACATTGCATCGCTACTATCAAATTATATTTTAGAACTGTTGTTTAAAAAAAATTGCCAATTTTCGAATTATTAGAATAAACTGGCAACATTTTTTCTAACTTGTGATGGCGGTTTAAAAGGATTATCGGAGTATTTTTTTTCTTTTTCCAGCTCGCAAAACTATATTTTCTTTAAAATGATTTCTCTAGCGCTACTCTGTAATATTTTCGGCATTGTAGGTTACTTGTAAAAGATACAATGTGAGAATATTGCGAACCTTTGACAGCTCTTATGACAAGATTCGACAATCAGGGCAACCAACAATACAATCTAAACTCCACTTGCAGGTAACGTCAGAACGGTGGTCAAGACGGATGGTACAGATAATAATGTGTGAGTAGAACTTTAACACATTTTTAAAGTGTTGTCATTCGATTAAGAACATTAAACAGGATCCGAACTGGCCAGGGTACTTGCTCCATAAATGAGGCAAGAGAGACCATCCTCTTTGTGAATGTGGCCAGATCGAGACTGTTGCCATATAGTAGAGAGGTGTCCCGACAAGAAGTTTGTAGGGGTTCTTGAGGAAATCCATTTAAGTGACGCCAAGGGCAATAGATTACTCCACTGGCATCTCATGGTCTACCACTCCGTTCTGGTGCACAACGTACGCTTTTAATCCCTATCCATCATACATCGTTTTTCACTAATTCTTTCACCGTACAGACTGCGCGATTGTGGAATGACCTTCCATTATCCATCAGACTCGCACCAACTATTTCCGCTTTCAAGAGTAGACTGAAGCAGCATTACCTTTCTATTTCAAATCCCACTACCAGTCCCTCCTGAACCCAGCATCCCTCCCTTACCCTATCCCATCCCATATACCATTTATGTATATATGTATAATATGTTATCTATGTATGTATTTAGTATTCAATTATTGTTAAGTTAAGGTACCCTTTTGGTACTAAATTTATAATTAGGTATATCTCATTTTAGTCTCTGTTATGGGTTGGCTGGCAGAAATTGCCATTTGGCAATAAGTCCGCCCATTGTATGATTTTTTTCAGTACAATAAAGTCTATTTTATTTTATTTTATTTATTTATTTTATTTATTACTTGCAGAATATTGACGCGGAGCTTTGACTCCTAGATAACTTTAATGGTCGTGTGCATATGAAAGAGGAGAAGATTCAATTAAAAAAATAATAATAATTTATCAAGAAGAAATTTCAATTTGGTGATGCGAATTATGAATGAAGAGAGATGGCGATTATTGACTTTATTGGATAAATATCGAACTATGTGTGGGCAAGTGGCCGGTTGAAAAGTGCAAATATTCTTACAAACATTCCTTTTCCTCTTTCCTTTTTCCTTTTCCTATTCCTGAGCATGTGTAATGTAACTGATACTATATTGTTGTATTATCTTTCTTTTTCTTTTTCTTTCGTGTGTGAATTCGCTTTCTGTCATTAGTATTAATACATAGAGGATAATTGCCATTGTAGTAAGATTGATAACAAACATCTATTGGTATACTTAACTAGTTACTATTTTTTAAGATTTAAGATTTTTTGTATTACTGTCTGTTTGTTTAATGAATAAAATAAAATAAATAAAAATAATTATCAGATAATTTAATGAATAAATAACCCTGACATTAGGTTCATTTTTCAATATGACATGTTACATCTGTTCAACTCCATTTCTAGCAGTTAGCAGTAGGTACATAGTAGGGATGTTGCAAATATTCGCATCCGCATCCGCGGAACATCCGCATATTTTCAGACATCCGCATAAATTGGGGCAGGTGCCATGTGGATATTTCAACTTGAAGATGAATAAAAATTAGATTACGATTTGTTTCTAAGTAAGTACTATTTTTTTTTTTATTTATTTAAACTTAAAGCAAACAACAAACACATATAAATATACAAAATGGACATAGTACAGATTATAAAACGTTGTTCACTAGGGCGAACTTATCGCAGAACTGCGATTTCTTCCAGTTAACCCCTATTTTTTAATGAAACCACCTCTGCTCTTTGCGAAAATTTATACTTTACTCAATAGATATCAACGATACGGCAGAAAATTTGCAGCACTGACTGTAAATGCTAAAAAATGTTTACAAAACCAAGATGCTGCCCTGGCGAAAATCCTGGAATCTCACTGCACGATTTTTACCCTTGACTATATCACAGTGGCGGATCCAGGATTTCATTTTTTGGGGGGGGCTGAAGATTAAGCATTTTTTTCCGAGATTTCTTTTTGTTGACCTTTTTTTTTGGTCCTCGCCAAAAATTTTTAGCCGTTCTTATGCGGCGGAAAGATCGCAGACGAGGGGGGGAATCCTGCCGTAATCAACTGATGACCTTTTTTTTGACCTTGACGCCTAAAAAATTGTCGAGCGGGGGTGGGGGGGGGGGGGGTGAATAGCATTCAGTATACCAGATTTTCAGTTTAGTATTCAAAGCACTAGAAACGTCACTCAACGTTTTGGAGGGGGGTAAGGGGCTGAAATCCCTAGATTTGTTCTATATATACTACTGTAATCCATGGTTTTGGGGGGGCTTCAGCCCCCTAGCCCCCCCTAAATCCGCTAGTGCTATATCATGATGTTGTAGTCCCTCTACATATAGTAGCAGAATTGTGTATTTTTGAAAAGAAATCATCCCCACATCCGCATCCGATATCCGCGGATGTGAAAATTAAATACTCACATCCGCATCCGCAGATGTTTAAAAAAAGACATCTGCAACAACCCTGGTACATATTATGCTATAGGTATATTATTTTATATAGATAACCTACATTGTGCTAGTACCTACTAGAGTCGAGTACATCACATAACATTTGTATCAATTCTGTTCTCCTCAACTGAAAACCAATTTACTTTCTTCAAAAACTCACTCCACCGTGCAAATACACAAATACACATCAAACAAACCCGTCAGGGAAATACGACAAACAAAATACAACCACTTTAATAAAAGGCGCAGATTCAATCATAGCGTGGATTCTCAACAAACAACCAAATGGATTGATGTTTCTGCGTCTTTCCAAACAACACAGCTGGGGTTCATGATTGTGAATATATTTCAGTATTCTCCTGAAAATATACCAAGGCGAAACAATTCAAACTTTTTCTTTAATGGTTGCTTCAATTTTATTTTCATCTTTATTTCTTCTCATTTTATGTTCCTTTTCGTCAACATAGGAAGGCAATTGGATTTGTAAATATATCGTACGTGGCATACATCCGCTAATTTCAATGATTTTCCAGGCAATTAAAGGAAAACCCCTCGGGCTTAAGGCCCTCCACAGCCCCGGGTAGCTCAGGCGCATTAATAGCGACCTCTTTACCCGCACTTCTAGGCAAATCTTATTAAGAGATGGGTTAGCCTTAAGGGAGCCCCCCCGGCAAACCCCACCCTTAAATTATGTTCCTTCAGTGTCCTTATCCAAGGAGGTTACAATTCATTCTTACGAATAAGATACTTAAATACTAACAAATCATTATTCTGAACTTGTGCCGCAGGCGAATTTTTTTATGACAATTTTGTCTTTGAACGAATCTTTATGAAAAATTGTTTTTTTTTTGTACCTACCTTGGCAGACTTTGAAAATACGCCGACTCTCAGTGAAAGGAGGGCATGTGCCCCCGCGTGTAAAAAATCGTGTGCAATTATCGGGTTTTCATAACAAATGTGTTAAAAAAATACTCAAACCCTAAATTAGCGCCACAGGCGAATCTTTTCTAAGAAAAATTTTACCCCTAGAATCGCTAAAGTTGTTATTGAAAACGATTTCTCAGAAGTTGGAAACAATGGACTATTAGAAGTGCGTATTTACTGTATATTGTATACAGAGGTTTATGTGTGTACTCCAGATTCCAGGAATCCCTGATTTCCCAGGAATCTATATTCAGCTTCACTGACTGTGAAATTTAGTATCGATTGGTCGAACAGTAGTAGCCTGTATTATTATTTCACTAGCTGTAACCTGTCAAAATGACGCAGTTTGCGGGGTAGGCAGAGAGAAGCCAGACTTCCCTATCCATACACTATAGTTATTGCATGGGCGTCGCCCGTCGGAGCTAGGGGAGGGCAATATTTTTTCTTAGTAGTTTTATATAGTACGAAAAACACGTAAATTTCGCCGCAAAAGAATTTTTTTTGAGCGACGAAATGAAAAAGGTCAAGATATAGAATGGTTTATATACAGAAATCATGGTAAATAGCGTAATGTTTTATAGAAAAATGGAAGGATTTTTTATGAAACATTTGCATTTTCTGAAGAAGTATGAACTTTAACCAATCTCTATCTGCAATCCATATCTCTAGTTGCCACGGTCCTGCGTTATTTTCAAAACCGGTTTCCACGAGAATTATGTAAGTTGATTATTTATGTTATATAAGTACCTACTCCAGTTTTCCACTACTGGGTGACCCTGTATATAAAATGTATGTACGGTTTTATTACATAGGCCGTACACTCGGTACACTGCTAACAAGTATAGTACCACCGTGATTTCCTTCTGGGAAAATTGGCGCTGTTGTTTTCTTTTTGCTATGATATCTATTCCAGGAATCTTTGAAACTGCAGTGGCGTATATAGGTTTACATTTCGGGGGGTTTGTTGGTTTGACTTTGTGTGGGGAGAAAACTAAACCTGACCATTCTTAAACCAAAAAATCCCTGTCAACGGTTGCGACAGAAACGGATAGAACCATGGGCATCGCCTGCTTCGAAACTGGAGCCGGAGTAACAAAAATTTGAACATAGACGTGCGAATTTTTCTTCATGAAGGTGAGTGAAAAAGGTTGTGTTTTAGGTTGGTATTAAAATTGTGTGCAAAAACATACAAGAAAATAATAGAGCCAGTGGCGAATTTTCTTGAAAAATGGGTTCAGAAGTCGTGATCCTGGGTATTTCATGTTTTAAAAGAACGTTTTTTAAATAATTGCTTGACATTCCGAGGGGGGGGGGGGGGGAACACCCCTTTATACGCTAGAAATTACGTTTTTTTGTATGATTTTGATAAATATTTTTCGCTAGTTTGTTGTGCGAATGTGAGGCATGTTTATTATCTCGCTAACTGTAACTATAGTACGATAAATACATAGCAACATTACAGAAACACCTATTTGTTTTTTACTAGCTAAAAATTTATAAATTGAAATTCAACAAAATCTTCCTTTTCTATAGAATTTTCTAATTTTTACGTTCGTTGCAATGGTTATAAAGAATTCATTTGAGATTTTGTTCAAAATTGCTATGATATCTACGCTGAAAATATTAAAACAGAAAGCAAAACATTCTAACTAAAGTTGATATACAAAAGTTGAAACATCCTAGTTCTGATTTGCTTATCAAATCATATTAAAACAGAATATTATTTTATCTGTGGAAAGTTTTGTTATTTCTAACCAGTAACTAAACTGAATAACAACCTCTCTACCATTTTGCATTTGCATAGATAATGTTTCAAACTAATTTGAAATAAGAACACTGTGTTTCTGTTTTCAATTTAAAACAACATAGTGTCAATTCCTCGTTAAAGTTGTTCCATTTTCAAGATGTTGATTAGCAACTTTCATAGATAATAATTAAAAAGTTTGTGTCATAGACAAGAATGGCTTATCTTATGAGGTAATTAGGTATCTTACTTATATATTGACTTTAGCGCCAAGAATCACTCTGGTGGGAAAATGAAAATTTATAACAGTAACCGATGCGCTCGGTAGACGGGTTGGTTACGCGCTCGACTGTCAATAGGGTGCAATAGGGTGAGTTAAGATTTAATCTCCGATGCCGATTTACTCCACTTCACAACAAATACCTCTGAAGTTTACTGTGTAGTCTATAAGTAGAAAAATTCATAGAAAAATGTCTGAGTGAGCAGGGCCGTATTGTGCACAAGTTATGTAGGTTGCAACCTAGGGACTTCCGTAAGATAGTAAAATGATTTTTTATTCATTTTAAACTAAAAAGGTTCCACGTTTTAATACCCTGACAAGTCCTTTTTAATAATAAAAGACGTCTCATAAATAGATTTCGAATTTGGAATAGAATTTCGCTTTCAAATTTGAATTGTGTCATCAGTCGCAACGTATAAAGCTATCATTTTAGTTTGTGCATTTCCCGTCGTCCTAGATATAAAGTTCCCAATAGTAATAGTGTAATATTTCGTACAAGAATGCTACAACTAGAGACAGTTTGACAATAGCTTTATCAACCCTCGCTACATAGCATCCCACATAAATATTTTAGTCCGTAAATTTATTTATTCGTATCACGTACTCTCCGTTTCACATTATTTGCCTCATGAAGTTCCGTGGATACGAATTTTTTCCATAGAATTACTACTAAGAATCGAGTACCCAATGGACAAGTTATTTGTAACAGAGACTAAAAATTATATGAAACAGAGTAATGTTCTAATTTCAAACTTGACATTTACTGAAACAAAAATATCTGCCATACCCCCGTTTTCACCAACTTTTACCTAAGAAGGAGACCCCTAAGAAATTTCCATACAAAAACAGAGATAATATTCTATTTTTTGACACGCAGGCCTACCAACCACACCCTAATTCCATACAAAATGCAACACGCAACCAGCACGCAACTCACCTACGTTAGGTGCCCAAATATCTCTGCCCAGGCTAGGTGAGTTGCGTGTTGCATTTTGTATGGAATTATGGTGTGGTTGGTAGGCCTGCGTGTCAAAAAATAGAATATTATCTCTGTTTTTGTATGGAAATTTCTTAGGGGTTTCCTTCTTAGGTAAAAGTTGGTGAAAACGGGGGTTAGTGTCAATCATAATGCCTACCAAACGTATTAGGAGTGTTCACTGCTGCTATTTGTAAAAAATGTGGTCAAACAAAAATACATATTAGTTTATTATGTTTCAGAATTAAACTTAATCCTTATTTATGAATAAAGTACGTAAGAATCTGAAATTTACAGTCTTGGCTAAAAGTTGCACCTATGTAGATGTTAAAATTAATCGAACATTGCAATTGTTCTACTTCATCAACCTAATTCGCCGTCGCGTAGTACGGGTGTTTCAGCTAGTAATATAATAAAATAGGGGTGTATAGCAATATAGGTATGTAGGTAACCTCCTGGTTTGGTTAAACTGCGCCTATCTTCACTCCAGTATGATTGCGTCGTTCGCTCCGTTCGGTAGGCGGCGTCGGAAAAGCGTTTTCACAACAGCCATAAAAAAGAATTTGAAAATAAGAACAAAATAATCATAGACAAATAATATTTCATAATAATAAAGCAGTCATAGATGAATTAGTTCTATTAAATCACAGATATTTTATTGTTATTGTTGTCGTATTTAAGGCCATCAGCTGTCAAATTAAAATCACAGTGCAATTAAGAAATTTTAATATTCATTCATCTGTGTGCAATTATTTCATCCGATGTCAATTAGATAACATGTTGTGAAGTTTAAATTAATTAATTAGTTGAATTTGATAATTAATAAATATATAATTAGATATTTTGTTAATGTTTTTGTATCCATTGTTATAAAATACACATATATTATATAGAATTGTTATACCTAAATACCTACCTGTCTACCTACAAATCGTTTTTCACTTGTTTTAACGATTTTTCGAATATCGAATGATGTGTGCTTAGAGTCAGCTGGAACGTTCGTTTTTTGAAAATGTAAGAATCATTTAGATTTTTTTTTTTTGAAATAGGAATAAGATGGGTGTTGTCTTACGTTTGGAAAATCATTTTTTTAAATATGGAATATGAGAATTTAGATTTCTGTTTTCAAATATTCGAAATTTGAATACTTGGCTCTCACAGGAAACTCGGAAAAAAAACAGGTTTTAACTGCTTTATATTTTTTGATATATATACGGAAGACAACACCTTGGCATATTTTTTACCAAATCGTCGTCTGAGAATAACAAGATTTAACTAAGATTTTGACTTTTTGCTTGAAAATGTATCTAACCGACATAATCTATGAGTACAGTAATGAACAATATGACCCTAAAGTGGTGTAGTGTGTGTAAATAACTACTAGAGACTAATAAGGTTCCATCTGTGTGTAAAACATATGAGGGTTTCATACTGCAATCTCATGCTGAGCAACATTTTGGTCTTGTCAGTTAGAACCTTGTTATTCTCAGGTGACGAAATATTTCTTAAACAAGCTAGCATACATAGATGGAAGAAATTTTTATATGAGTTAAATGATTGAGAAAGTAGCGCCGCAGGCGAAATTTTTTGTAGGTAGTGGTGTAAATCTTGTTTATTTTTTAAAAAAAAGGACTCCCGCTACAGAATATATAAAACAAGTATACGCTGAAATAGCGCCGCAGGCAATTTTTTTATTAAAGAATTGTAAAATAATGGATTTAATAATATTTTAAGAAAATTCATAATACGATGAGAATCGTTTTATTGAGAAATTAATACAAAAACATTGCCTGTTTTGACACCCTCTCTAACGTGCGTTTTTTTTAATAATCGGCCGGACAAATGACTGGGACACTAGGACATAGACCTCAAAACCGGGATATGTCCCGGTGTACCGGGACGTTTGGCAGCTCTACACTGGATGAAGCCCATTTTATTAAAAGAACCACAGTCGTCAAGCAATATTTAAAACGTAGATTCAATTACGTCGATAAGTTTGCCTGATTTACCAATCCTTTCGAACACTGTGTGTATAAATTGTAGGAAATATACAAGTATGTATTGTATATTATATACGCCTATAGCTGCTTCAGTGGAATCTGCCGTGACTTTTGACATTTCGTGAAATAATACTTTGCAGTGGTGTTTCATTATTTACTACAATGGTTACTACAATGAACCACAATTTATACGATCCACAAAAAAAGTTTATTTAAAAATTGATCGCATGTCGCAGCTTGGAATCGATAAGGTGTCACTCGTTTTGCAAGTATGCGTAATCGTTATAGATTTGATTGTGTAAAACTGACGAGTCCAAGTGCCCGACATAGGGTCTAAGGACGATACACAACAATAAACAATAACAAAAATAATAAGAACTATCGATTTAATATATTTTTCGAACGATAAAAAAAATGCAAGTACCCATTGTTGATCATTTTTGTCTGTTGGGCCTGCGCCTGGATTTGAGGTTTTACGCAACCACTGTTGCATAGATATTGCTTTTGAAATCAAAATTATTTTTCTCTTTAACCGCATTTGATTTTCTAGCCAGGATTCTGCTCTATCGATACACAAAACATGTAGTTTGAGAGTTCTCCCATGTAAAATTGATTCTTGATGGTCAAAGCACCGCCACCTTGACATATCTCACTTTCTCTAGCCATGATGTAGGATTAATACATAAAACATTATAGGCGAGGTTGCCATCACCATCACTAAAGAAATTTATGGAATAACAGCCCCTTAACAACGAGTATGACAGACCACGTATTATGTTCTGTTAGGAGATATTGACAGGAGTGGTGATCCTGTTTGATCATTATGCTATGTTGCCAACTGTTACAGCACGGCTAGAGTACCTACTCTAGGAGGTCAAAGGCAATTTAGTACTTATGCAACCTTATGAAAATATTATAGTAATTTTTACGTTGAAATTAATTACCTAATTCCGAATAAAATGTTTTGCATTGTATCGATATTTCTGTTACACCGCAGCGGGGAGCTTCGTCAATAATTTAAATCAATCCTTCAACTAAATCGATTCAAATTGCCTCGAGTATACAAATAAACCAACCCTTTCTATAATAGCCACCATACAATTCGCTGTATTTATTCGATAAACAATAAATAGTATAAACAATAAACAATATAAACAACAAACCCCGCGAATTGACTGATAAAGGTCCTTTTGTTTTACTAATCAATATAGGAAATCGGTGGTCTTTTGAAAAGTTGCTATTATAATCGCGAGATTTGCGGCTTAATTTTTTTTTCATCTTTTTTTTTATAAAAATGATCTGGGATTGCATACACAAACCAAAATACTTTCATACACACTTTGCACTAGGCTAAAAGCCTGTATCGCAAAGTGCGGAATCCATTGCTAGCGCCGGGGTTTGAACCTGGCACCTCCCGCTTGGGAGACTGCCGCCTCAACCAACTGCGCGAGATTTGCGACTTAAATATGTGATGGCCTATTTTTTGCGACTTACAAAGAAATATGCTAAAAAGAACAGGCGTGGCGCAAACGAAATGTAGGTAACTCAAATGATAGGTATAAATTAGTTATTAAGTACTGTATAGGAGGCATCATCGAAATCAAGGGCTAAATGTGTGAAATACCTATTTTTTTCGTTAAAAGACAGCGGTGTAGAGAGAGGAGTCACTATAATTTACGTACCAGTTAAAATACTAACGTTGGATATAATAATTAAGTTTGCAATCTCTATAATGTTAACAATAATTTTATTATTTTTTTCTTATTTTATACAAATCTTCCATCTATGTGTGTCTAGTCTGTAATGTCATTTGAAATATGGTTTTTATATATCAGTTTTTATATGTCTATTCTACAACAAATATGTGAAATCAATAAAATGTATTGTTTGTGTTGTCTCATGTCTGACATATTAGGTATTTGCGATGCTGCACCTATCTATCTATACTCTCACGCCACGTGCCTTGCAGGGTAGGCAGAGAGGACGGGGAGCCAGACAGCCATATCCTTACACACACTCCTAGCCCCCGTCACATTCATGCATACAGTCATACACGCTCTCCGATTCCTTTTACTCAAAACGCGTCCATCCTTGAGGATCAGGGATGGATTTTTGTAAGCTTTCTCAGCCAAAAAACGCAGATAAAATATTTGGGGAAAATGACCCTTACAGCAATATACATAATGGCGTTTTTAGTTTGCATTTTATCTGCGTTTTTTGGGTGAGAAAGCTTACAAGTTCGACCCCTGGTCGACATGATCGGACTAGGACAGTCTCGGGTGGTCGCGCTTCCTCGCCACTTTTTTACTATTACTTATTTTTATACCCTGTCGAAAATATGCTATTCCTGTATACACATCGAAGTACTGAACTGCTGAGATGAAACTTGTGTCTCGCACCAGTGATAATCTTGACGCTCCTTCGATCCTGTTGGTTAACATCTGACCAATCACAACCCCTCAGATTTCAAGGGATGAAATTTTTTGGAAATCCACTGTTTGTGAACTGTATGTTTGCGTTTTCACTGTTGTTATTACAACGAGGATGTTTTTTTTTAGAGAAAGCACTTTAAACAGATCTGTCTAATTTAAGCGGGCACCTAAAGGACACCGGAACCAATCAGAAAGTAAGTCTTATAGGTTGGGTACGTCTAAGGCTGGCCACAAACGTCCCGAAGTTCAGTTCCGGAATCGACCGTTTTGCAAAAAGGTTCCGACCAAAACCTCTTTTTGAATTTAAAATCGGGGTGACGCTGAATTCAGAGAGAGGTTTTGATCGGAACTTTTTTGCAAAACGGTCGATTCCGGAACTGAACTTCGGGACGTGTGTGGCCAGCCTAATCTTCACTTGAAATCTGAGGCGTTGTGATTGGTGTGTCAGATGTTAACCAATAGGATCGAAGGAGCGTCAAGATAACACTGGCGCGAGACGCATGTGAAATAAGGACATAGGTATATTACAGAAAGTTTCCTTATTTTATTATCCAGCTAGGCTTATATAACACGAGTATAATATTCTCTACGACTGAACGACTGGAAAACAACATTATCCTGAAACATCTACCCTTACCTTATAGCTACTAGCAACATACCCGCCACGAATTTCACTCCACTGGCATCTCATGGTCTACCACTCCGTTCTGGTGCACAACGTACGCTTTTAATCCCTATCCATCATACATCGTTTTTCACTAATTCTTTCACCGTACAGGCTGCGCGATTGTGGAATGACCTTCCATTATCCATCAGACTCGCACCAACTATTTCCGCTTTCAAGAGTAGACTGAAGCAGCATTACCTTTCTATTTCAAATCCCACTACCAGTCCCTCCTGAACCCAGCATCCCTCCCTTACCCTATCCCATCCCATATACCATTTATGTATATATTTATATATGTATAATATGTTTATCTGTGTATGTATTTAGTATTCAATTATTGTTAAGTTAAGGTACCCTTTTGGTACTTATTATAATTAGGTATATCTCAATTTAATCTCTGTTATGGGTTGGCTGGCAGAAATTGCCATTTGGAAATAAGTCCGCCCATTGTACGATTATTTTTTTAGTACAATAAAGATTATTTTATTTTATTTATTTTATTTTACTCGGGTAGTTCAACACTTTATCTTTTGGAGGATTAATTTTTAAATAAAGAGGTTCAATTTTTATTACGTTATGTAACCATACGACACTTCATTCACAACAATTCTCACCTTGTTCAGCAATAAGGTTCACCCTCCCCCCCCCATTCTGAGTCTCATCATATAACCGAGCACACCGAGCGACGCAAAGGCTAAAGCTGTAATGTTGCTCGGTGTAATTTTAAGTTCAAATAAATAAAATAAAATATAAATGTTTTTTTAAAGGATCTAGACTTGCATACCCAAACCCAAATACTTTCCTGCACACCTTGCACTAGGCTAAAAGCCTGTATCGCAAAGCGTGGAACACATCGCCAGCGCCGGGGTTTGAACCTGGCACTTCCCGCTCGAGAGACTGCCGCCTCAACCAACTGCGCCAACCATGTACTCTTCACGAAAAGAGAATGCGATGAATCATGCATCGTTTACTGGCTACCCCATTATTGAGGTATCGAAATGAGATCAGTGAGAAGAATGTGTGGGAAAACACTCAGTGAGTGACAGTGAATGGGAACAGAATAAATAATAAAATTGTCTGAAATATGACGGGGGGTATAAACTAGAATGAAAATTAAAAGCTTAGATGGTTCGGGGATGTTGAGAGAATGAATGAGAGCAGAATTGAAAAGATATGGAGTGAAAGAAGAGACGCGAAGAAATCATCTCGCGCGGATCCTCAAGACACATTTTGAGAATGTGACAATAAGTGTGTTTACGGATCGGCCTGACGTTCAGTTCTCTCTGCCTGCCCTGCAAGGAGCGCAGCAGAATGGATAGAAAGTCTTTTTTCTATTCGCCACGTACATATTCCTACAATGTTCATACTTCATACACATACTTGTTACTTTGGTTTTAATATATTTGATATCTCTACTACGTAAGTAAGTAAGTATATAGTTTTCATGCTCTTTTCTTGACTTTAACCTTATCATTCTGTCGGGGTAGGCAATGTTACTTTATCATTACTTTTTACCTGTCCTGTACTTCAGCCTTATGACGTAACACTGGGGCGAGTTCTTCACTATGTCACACAGATGTTTACTACACTAACTGTAAAGTAATTGCTTAAAGTAAGTAGGTTTACTTAAGGACATGGTTAGAATGAATATCCTCGATATTTTTAGACTATGGACGTTCATAACCCCCTCACAGTGATCCTTTGCGGTGTATGTAGAGAGGACAGGTCGCTGCTCTAACCTTACTTATCCGAAACGCATCCAGCATCTTTGAAGTTCTGGCCGACGTGATCGATTCTAGTCAGTCTCGGACGACCAGGATTCTTCTTACATCTTTCGTCAGTTACGTATATCTTTTTGGTTACCCAAATCGTTTATTATCACTTTCATTCCAGTCACTACACCCGTCTTACAGCCACTCATTTCTTTAATAACATCATTTCATATCCTATCTCTCAATGTTTTCCCACACATTCTTCTCAATGATCTCATTTCCACTGTATTCAACTCTGATAAGTATTTCTTTAGCCATGTTGAAGTATCAATAGGTCTTATTCTTTAACTAAATAAGTGCGCACTAACCAATATAAGACGCTCTTTTTTCACTCATTTCATAGAAAAATAAATTGAAACACTTTTATTTTAGTTCAACAAGTTTTCGAATTGGGCTTATACTGGACCTAGACCATTGTGAAACGTGAAGCGTACTTAAAGTTACTTTTGACTATAAATAACGTTGATTGTTGAGAAACTGGTCCCTTTAGTTTACTTTCTCAGTATCACACAATCTCTCTCTTTAACGTGTTAAAACTTGGCCTATTAACGTCTAAAAATAGGTCTCTTGAGTCGTGTTCTCTGCCAGCACCGCCTGGTACATGATAAACAAAGGGAGACATTCAGAAGTGGTGGCAAAGTCACATAATATTGTTACTTATCTCAAATAGTTTGGAAATCTTTTTAGATAAGATTGTGCACTTTGTGGGTAACTTTTTGTAATGCAATTTTCGATTTAACCTTTCTATCAAATTTTCGTAAAACACAATTTCGACTTTGAATTTTATCCCTTGAATTGATTTTAATAATTTATTTATTTATTTTATATGTGACACCCACAGAGACATCAACAATACATGAATACATTATCATACAAAAAATATCTCATTTCGACTCTCCAATTAAGGGCGCCCGCAGCGTACACCAACAACAAAGGCTGTCAAAAAAATAATAAACTAACTAAAGCTCGTAGTATTTGAAGCGATGAGTAGGTGTACGTAGATTATGGAACGAATTTCAGTCCCCATATTTTTTATACTAAATAGTGATCCCACCTTTGTACAGTTGTCTTCTTACCGAAAAGACGGCGTCAGGACTTTTCTTTACTTTTGAATGTCACTCATGTTCTATAAATTGTAATAATATTTATGTAGTTCTGACATTCAGAATGGGTGGTGACTGGTGAATCACATTGCTTTAAAATATTACAAGAGTTTTAAAATTATCGGTTTTACTAATAAGACAAATAGTAGGAGTCTGTTACGTAATAACGTTGAATGTTTAGGCCGATGTTTCTTGGTGTAAGTTTACCACAATACATACTATAATTAAATTGAATAGCACCTTCCACAGACCTTCAATTTATTAAATACAGCTACTTACCCAGAGCAACACAAAACAGGGTGCCTTACAAAACATGAAATTCGTCCTAAAAATTTAGTTTCCTCCAGATTCCTAACGTGATGAAAACCCTGTTTATAAATTTTCAGTTACATATTCATATGTCTCTCAAAGTTACGGATGTATTCATGAGTTGACACAGTTTTTCACGTCTAAATATCTTTCTTCCTGGCAACCTCCACTATTCCTCCATCCTATCTTACACCGTTATTATCTTCTCAGTTCTCGGTATCTTCCGAGATGACTGTGGAGTGTGGAAGTAATTAAAGCTTATAGCACTGCCTCTCTAACCTTCCACTACTTGGCACGATTCCAACTTCCTGCTGGCTCTGCTCATCAACTCTAGATAGTAAAAAACTTGTTGCTAGTATAATAATGATAGTAGCTACAGCATGTAGAGATATATTTTCATTATATGTGTAGAAAACTACCACCGGATCTCATATGAATTATGCATTGAAAATTTTCTACACTCTAATATTGTCAAACTATGTCCTTATGCAATGGGTTGTTTCTTATTTTTCCCGTTAGGGGCGCGCTGACAACTAGGGTCTATTGTCAAAATAGGATTCATAACCTTAACGTTCATGCTGAAGCTATTAACCGTCTTTATTTTATTTATATTTTTCGAAAGAAAAACAGTGAAACAAGAACAACAAAATAACAAGTAGTTACCTCAACAGATATACAGCAGTCCATCCATCGAACCCAGACTATTCTAAACTATTCTACCGCTGTGCTATTAAGGCTGGTAGCTGAATCGAGAAGGAACGGGTAGCCTTATGGAAAGTCCATCCTTTGCTGTATATATGTTTCGATAACTACTTGTTATATTCAACTACGACATGTAGAAAATTTGATGTTCTCACAAATTATAAATTGTGATTTGAATAATATTAAAACAAATTGAAAAAACTCAAATGACACGAATCCACTAATGTTTCTCAAAGATGATTTCTCATCATGGATACCTGATTTTACAATCGAGCTACTACTAATACCATCAAGTATAATAACTACCAAGTTATACAACAATCGAATATACAGATGCCATAGTTTATGTGTGATTTTTGACAGCAGACCCTTACACGTGTGCTGCTATCTGGTGGGCATTACTGGAAGCTACTCAGAAAACAACCACAACCGTAGGAGAATTGAGAAATAAGCATATATTATAATGTGGTGAATTGTGACGGGCTATGCGGTTGAGTTTTAATTTATTCATTGAACATGTTGGGGTTGAGCTAGTGACAGTTTGTCAGTAATCTGCGAGTATGTAGGGTAGTGTGCTAGTGAATGCTTCATCATATTATTATGTAATAATATTATAGACTAGTGCTGAAAGATCTATTAAAGAGCTGAAAATATTAGGAGTTCATGGTTCCTTTTGAAAAATAGAATTTCATCTATGTGTGTGTTTGTCCTTCTGTTCTTAATAATGAAACTCTGTATAATATTATATTGTATAGCTTAATTGTATTCATCATTAATAGGGCAAGGTGTGAACCATACATAATTGTTTAAAAATATATAATGTCCTAAATATATAATGACCTTGCCTGTAGGTGAATCTTGGTAAACAATAAATAAAAAAATATGTAGCACTAGTGACATATGTAATTAGTCAACACGGTCCTTAGGGTTCAACAGGATCCTAAATTGTTCACACTGGTCACTGAACCTAAAGGTTTGATCAAAAAGTCTCCATCTACTGATATTCAACAGATGTTTTTTAGAAATTGAAATTAAAAAAATACTTACTTAATAGAAAAATATAATAAAATATTATTTCTACATTTTAAAAACACTCCATACTAATTCTATGAGTATCATCGAGGGGGCATCAAAATTTTTGAAAAATGATATAGCATAAAAAATGCGCAAATAGCGCCGCAGGCATTTTTTTAGAAACTGATGGATTTTCATACTAGTTTTAGAAAATTTATGATATGATGAGAAAATATGTGGTAATAGTGTGATTTTTGTGAGGTTTTATCATTTAGTATGATAAAATATATAGTACCTATTCCAATCTCTAGCTGCCCTCCCCCTCCCTCCCCCTGGCGACGCCCATGCAATATAGTAAGGCTTATTTTTGTCATTGACCACCTCTTATCCTAAAAACTGCGTAAGAGGAACTTTGCGAAGGGGCAGAAAAAGAGGGGGGGGTTCCAGAGCGGCCAGATTATGACGGCTTTTCTAAGTCTATTTTAAAAACTGTTCGAATTCCTCCAAAGACAATATCGACATCTATCGAATATTTTTACATCAGGGCATACTGAAATCAAGAGTTTTATTACAATGAGATTAAACTTATAGAGCTCCATGTTATGTGACATACGTATATGCTATGGTATGCACGTATGTTATAGTATAATATTTTGTATTGGTTGCCCGCGGCATGACGCGGTGTGTGGTGACAGCCCTCGCCTAATATTTTTGTAGAAAATAAAATGAAATTATAAAAAGCTTTCTACTTTCTACGCACATGGCTTGACTTTGTAATTTAACGTCAGAGATACACTGTCTACCTATTACCTAATATACAAACTCAAATACCCGACGTTGCCCGGAAACTGGGCAATGGAAAAAGTAACATATTCAAATATTACGGGGCCTTTTTAGCTTACTGTAAAGTGAACGAAGTTATATTTGGGTTTATTTCGATAAACCCAGATACTCGTACATTAAAAATAAGTAATCTTCTGAAGTATTTTTTTAAAAACAACATTTTTTGACTTCACATCCTAGATGGCTTCCAAACGATACCAAACACGACCTTCCGAGGCACTTGGATTCCTTAATTCCAATGGCGCCTCGCACCAAGAAAAGACAATTAAATTTTGTAAAAAGATATGAGTTCTACTCGTGAAGCACTTCGGTGAGATACTAAACACGGCGGTATGCGGTGACTGGATCTTCTCGATCGCTCGGTGTCTTCTGTGGCTTGAACTAGACAAAATCTAACTTACGATTTGGATTCATTTTCCAACGCCCTTTCATACGATACCACATATGACCCCATACGACCCTTGGATCCCCCTGAAACCGATTACATTTTTTTTTCTCTGGAAAAAGCTGATCCGTTTTTGCACAAAATCGTGTTGTCACCGAGTTTACGTACGTTTGCAAAGTTTCAGGTTTCTAATTAGTCAGGAAGTGGTGGAAAAATCGTTTTATAGATTTGTTCACAGACAAAAACAAAAAAAAAACACAATGCAGTTTTTTCCGCCTGCAAATTAACATTTTGGAGCTATCAAATTCGTTGTTCTCAAAATTAAGTTTTTTTTTAAACCGAACATACAGACAATAACGATTTTATTATAAAGATGATATTATATGCATGATTAAATTATGCCCTACAGATGCTACTGCTTGGAAAACTGAACCTTTTGCGGGCACCGATGCGTGTAATTCTGGAAAAATATTCCTTGCCCGTCTCCATATTATAATTTGCTATTTTTTTACTCTATACCATAACTACCTACTCTCAAAAACAGAGGCATATTTCGGTAAAACATAAGTAGGTATCTAGATAGGAACGAACCTATCTGTTTTGTATTTATTCGTTTTTTAAAAAAGAGTTTTATATTAAGAACAAAATTGTGTTCTGTTCTGAATTTAATTTAAAAATGTAGTCATGTCTGTTTTTTTTTCTGATTGGCAACCTACTTAATGATGCAAGTTCATTTTCAAGTGCAATTACCCTTTGCAATGTATTATTTGTAAGAATATTAGATTTTCTACATGTCGTAGTTGAAAAACAAGTAGTTATCTCTACAGATATACAGCGAATGATGGACTTTCCATCAATTTTGTCATTGACGATCATAAGTCTAATAACAAGTCCATCCTTTGCTGTATATCTTTTGAAATAACTATACAGTACTTACCACAATTTTAAACTGTCACTTAAAGCAAACAATATGTCTAAAAAACTTTCAATTCTGTTTTTCACCCCTTTAGAAGAGGAATTTCCAAAAATCCCTTCTTTGTGGAAGGTCTCGTATTAAAACCTATTCGTCTTCAAAATTTCAGTTGTCGAAGATTAGCCGTTTGGGCTTTGCGTTGATGAGTGAGTAAGTCAGTCAGTCAGGCACTTTCGTTTATTATTAGAAGATACGAAATTGAATAAAATAATGGTAATGCCTCATCCATATGCTGGCCAAACTGTCATGTTTTTTGTGTGAATGAGTAAAAAGACGTGCTGACGGGGTGGCTGTCTTGGATTGTATACGTAATCGATGGTTAACGTCTTTTTACTCATTCACACAAAAAACGTGGAGGGTCGGCGAGCATGTGGATGAGGCATAACAATTTCGTATTTGAAGATGTTTTTTAAATTGAGGTAGCATGAAAAAATTTCAAGTAATTATTTCTATTTTGTTGCCAATATTCGATACATTTTCTTCAGCTTTAAGCAAGGCCCCTTATATATTAATCCCTCATATCCGAGGAGGAAAGCCGATTAAGGGCTCTCGGAGACGAGAGACTGATGGGAGAAGCGAAGGACTGAGGATTTAGGGATGGGAATTGGAGGGAATTAGGACGGGAATGGGCGGGGAAGGGAAGGGAAGCTTATTATATTGTATCGTATCGAGTTTTCTGACATTTTCTAACATGGCCAATCTTAAGGAGCCGCAGTAATTGGTAGGAAAATTTAAATTCAAGTATTCTCATCTAAGTGATTCATATCTTCAGATAAGGATAAGGATAATCTTCAGATACGGATTGAGGTTATTAGAGATTTGAATGGCTGTAAGACTGGTGTTGTGGCGAGAATGAAAGTGAATAAACTTGGATGTACAGGGCATGTTGAGAGAATGAATGACGACAGCATGACTAAAAATATATATTTAATGGGTGAGCCAAGAGGTGAGAAGAAGTGCGGCCGCCCCAGACTGACCTGGACCAATCATGTCTACCAGATCCTCAAGGATGGTCGTATTTTGAGTAAGAGAAATCGGAGAGCGTGTATGACAAATTGCACGAATGTGCAGATAGTAATTTGACTCTAGCATGTAGATTTCGGGTTTAATCGTGTGAAGATCTGATGATCCTCTAGCAGTTAGAAAATAGATTTTTTGTTAATTTTTCCCTAAACATGGTTCCAAAGTTACCTCTGAAATTTACTGAAACTTGAGATTATTCCCGTAGTTTGTTAGATATAATGCTGTAATTTGGTTGATAAAATGTTTAAGGTAAGACGCAGTGACTCTAGCAGATATTTTTTTGATATTCGTTCCTCTTTTTATACAATAAGCCATATCGATTTAGTCGCTTATGTTATTCTTATTTCGCGCTTACAGTCTCATAGAAAATATGAAAACATTAAAATGATAATAGAATGATTTTTACTTGGAGCATATCGCCCCTTAAGTGGGTATAAGTTTGTATGTTGAGTTGAGTACCTACCTCATGAATTGGACCAATGAGAAAAATGCAATTACGATGTAAAATGTTTGGAAGAATTTAGTTAGAATATAAAAAAAAATTGACCTTTTGAGTACCTATACTTACTTTTTTTTTTCTACATCTTCCACTCAACATGATTGGGCGTCAGAATTTAATTGAATGTTCTTTATATATTCAGTCGCTGGCTCATTCAAGTATAGGAAGTCATCGAAGCTCCCTTCGTATGCTCGTAGGCCGCACTCAGTCACAATGTGGCCCACAGCCTGCCTCTCCGCCCCACAGTCGCAGGCAGGGGAGTCCAGCCACCCACACTTGGAGAAAAAGTCGGCACATCTTCCATGGCCTGTACGGATTATATTATTACTTGTTATATTCAACTACAACATGTCGAAAATCCTGTGTTCTCACAATTGTATACAATTGACGAAATGCTGTCCAGGACAATAAGTCCAGTTTAGCATGGATCACTATGTAAGGATGTTATTGGTGTTATTATCTTTATGAGGAAATGCAAACGGAGCCCTTTACACTCTGTTTGCATTGATTCTACTTCTCTGGCACATTGTCACTGTTAATTGTTCAAAACTCTTTTTGATTGTTATAACTATGTAAATTTGACGAGTCCAAGTGCTCGAAATTAGGGCCTAGGGACGATAATGAACAATAAACAATTGTGATTTTCAAAAACACACTTATTTTGGTTCAAAAAGTTAAAGGATTGAATCTCATAATTCAATCGCATATAAAGAAAACCAATTATCTGCAAAACCGCATATATTTGAGTGAAGTACTAATTCTCCGACCAACGTCAAAATCAGCTTGCGACCTTGAGATTATTGATATCGCAAGTGGGATTTTGTAAACAAGGCGTGCTTGTGAATTGATTATCTTGCTCTTTTCCCTTTTACAATACGGCTGAAATCAGTACAAGCAGAGTACAATGTAAGTATATTATGTATTTGACTCCCCCTACCTAACCTATATTATTAGTTGGAGATACGAGTATGTTTTTGATGAGAAAAGAGGCGTGTTGTTTTACTTCTATATACGTAGAGAGAAATACTTTGTTGAACCATTGTTTCCACAAATTCTGTTTATATTCCCCTTATTTGCTTAAAACATTAATTTAGGAGGTCTGAGTTCGATTCCCGGCCGCGACAGATGGATGGACTGGGATTGGTGAATGTTACTTTAGTGTAAAGCGATCACGTTAAGCCAGCCGACGATCAGTCATAAGCCTGATGGAATGTCCGTCCTTCGCTGTATATCTGTTGAGATAACTTCTTAATATTTAAGTATTTCATTTCTTTATGTCTGCAATATGAATTATAAACTGAATTATAAATTATGAATATCCAATCGGTTTGGAAATATTAGTCAATTCGCGGAAATTGCACCATTAACTTCTCCATGTTGATCAATGCGAGTTACTATTATAATTGAAAATGCCCGTGGAGCAGTCCATCCTTTGCTGTACATCCGTTGAGATAACTTTTTAATATTTAGGTCTTTCATTTCTTAACGTTTCGGCGAATCTATTGCCATAAACACTACACGAAAAACTCGGAAAATCCTACCTTTGGCTACCGACCACCACAGTTTACTCCTGATTCTATGCAACCTATATCGCACCTGAAAAAAATGTGAATATGATAGTACTCCGAGTAATAAAGACTGAAAATGATACCCTGCCTTGCATAAATAGCAATAGTTCTGATTTTTGGATATGTTATAAAGGTCAGTCTTGTGGTTCAAAATCCAAGTTTGCGACCTCCCCACCCTTGTGCGTTCACTAGGGCGAGCCTAGAACCGTCGAAATTCCGGCCGTTTTTCAGTTGATGCAATAAATTTAAATAATATCCATGACCCGAAAAATTACATAACATACTTTACATTTTGTTCAGCAATGACATTCGCCTCCAATTCTGAATGTCACGTACCTAAAATGAATGATAAGTTTATTTTATTTATTTATTTACACTTTTGGTGAACAAAATAGAGAGTCAAAATAGTCATTTTTTTCACTAGGGCAAGCTTGTCGCAATGTTGCCGTCTCATTATAACATAATGAACATATTTGTTTCACTAGAGTGAGCTTATCGCAATGCTGCGATCTCTGCCAGCTAACTCCAATTACATTAAAATGACAATTACCTTAGATTACATTTTACAGGAGACTGAAAAAACAGTGTCAAAAAAACGTGACGCTAGATCTGTCATCTGTCAAAAGTAATTCAGTACATATCAGTATCAATTCTTCATTCTGTATTGAATTTTGTTTGTATAGGTGTTTGTGTGTGTATTAGTAAATGTTTTCTTGGATGTGTGAGTGTACTAAAGTGTACCTACACTACGATTGCTTACTATTATTAATCGTCCCGATCAATATGCTTTCATCCCTCTCCCCCCTGCGCGGTATCGCATTGTGACAGACAGAGACGGAGAGTCTATCTGATTGGTGTTCAGGTGGTGGTTTCCACTAAGTTTGGTTGACCTTGAGTGAAGTCTTTATCGACCCGGTATTATAACACCCTTATATTTGTTTCTATCCCTTTCTCGCGGATACGTTCTACGTACAAAACGTGATGTTCTTTCTCTTTCGCTTCTATATACCTGCTGTTTTCCCAACTCTCTGTATTCCTCAACACCCCCCCTTTCCCATATCCACGTGCACAGTACAATTTTGTATGAGTATGGGTATTCGTTTCATGTACATATTTTGTATATATATATTTCGTTTGATATCTTTACTTTTTCTCATGAAGTTCCAATAGGGTACTTGCATTTTTTTTATCGTTCGAAAAATATATTAAATCGATAGTTCTACTTACTAGAATTACAAATAAAATTATGAAATGTAATTTTAATTTACCGTTAATTTATAATAATTAATTGAAAATGTTAATTTGACGAGTTTTTCTATGGTGCTCTGAAACGAGCGGCCGTTGTTTAACGTGATTGTGACGTCACGATGCCATGAAATTCATAGTCAGAATTGGATTGTTTGTGGGTTATGTATGGAGGAATTGGGGAAAGTGACGTCACAATATGGCGGCCAGTCAAAAACCTGTTTTTGCGCTAGAATCGAATATGAGACTTTATTTTATAAATATATCCACAAAGACAGAGAGTTAAAATCTCAAACTTTCCGAAAACCTTAATTTATAGTTAATGTACCGAAAACCAAAATAAAAATAAAAAAACATGCAAGGACCCTATCGGAAGGTACTTATCTAGAAAATAAGACCCCCCTACCACTGTTGTTTTTCTCGATAAAGTTTTCAAAACTGTCGTACCTGTTTGTCGCAGGTGTTCTTAAACTTGCAAGACTTCAATATCCATTATTTTATTTCTAGAATGCTTTACTATTTATTGTTTTTAGTTATTTTTACGTAAAGTTGTAAAGCGTTGGTGATTTAATAGATTTGTACAATAATTTATGAAAATTCATGATGTATGTATGATGAAAAAATGTGGTAGCCATGCGATTTTTAGGTCAAGTATGTGATTTTTGAAGTACTCCAAACTAAGTAAATAACCACCTATTCCTCTGTTCGACGAGCCAAAATATGAGCCAAAAACGTGAATTTGTCGAATTACTAAATCAATAAATATTCAGTGAAAATGTTCAGGATTTCTTCACAGACAATTCACATAATTAAAAACATATTTCATTACCGAATTTTGTAAAAACAAGTATAAATAAATCAAAGCTAAACAGCAAAAACGACAATGGAAGAATGTATTGGCAAAATATGATTACAAATATCTTCGATAGATGGCGGTAACAAGGGTATATGTGAAATTTGTAACTATTTTCCTGTTGTTATTGTTTTTATGTATTCATATAAGTATTATTTATTAGTTATAAAAGTATTGTATTGGGGTACGCCGGCAGAGATCGCAGCATTGCGATAAGCTCAAATAACATAATATCTATTAGCAAGGTCAACACTGTTTTGTTTTTTTAATAAATAAATTTTAAATGTGTTCACAAGTACTTATATCTGATTGAGAGACATTTTTTCATTCGAAATGAACAGAGTGGGGGAACATCTACACCCTAGGGACAGACATTTAGCAAACACATATTAAATTATATGAAATACGATCATCTAGTTAACCCGGCAATTAAGAGTGCCATGTAGCATTACGTAAATTGATCAGATAACACTACACACATCAAATATAACTACGTACTGTAATTCACAGGGGCGTTGCCAACTTCAAAACTAGGGAGGAGGATTCAAATTTAGAAACTGATGGAACGTAAAATAACTTGTGATAGCGCCGCAGGCGATTTGAAGACTGAGTGAAAAAAAGTTCGTGATTTCCGTAAGTTCGGTTTATTATTTTTTTACTGTCTTTCCACAGCTTTCGCAGCGTGATGAATCCTTTTCTATGCTGTTCGTTCTTTGTAGAACCTTCTAGAAAGTTTTGGAAATTAATAGAACGTTACGGAACCTTCTAAAAAGTTGTCAGAATGAATGAACAGACGAACGCGCTTTTGGTCGTACTGTCGATCTACTTCACCATTCAATTTGCCATTGCGAAGCACGGGCATAGCACGGGTAACTCAGCTAGTAAATAAATAAACGTACTAAATATCTGTGTTGTGAAACGTGGACCTTAAAAGTCAACTCAACTCGATGAACAGACTAGAAGTATTTGAAATGTGGCTCCATCGGCGAATGCTCAGAATTCCCCGAACAGACATGGTTTCTAATGCCGAAGTCCCGAGGCGAGCTAGAGTTGACAGGAAGCTTTTGTCATCTATCAAGGTCCGGAAGATTTCATATCTGGGTCATGTGCTGCGTGGAGAGAAATACCACCTTCTCCAACTGATATTGAGGGGGAAAATTGAGGGACGCCGAGGGCCCGGTAGCAGACAGATGTTTAGGCTGCGGAATATAAGGGAATGGACCGTCATCCGGAGTGTAAGGGAGCTGTTCCGAGCGGCGCAGGATAGAGACAAGCTCGCCAACGTTGGGAGGACCCGACAGGGTACACGAAGAAGAAATATCTGTTGCCCCCTCCATGGAAACGCCCATGACACTACACTACAAATTAACACTAACTACATATCTATCAATTAAAATATTCAAATTGGGTTGTCATTATAATTTATTTAAATAGATGGCGATGTCAACTATCTTGGCTGTAGCGTCATATTATGAATTTCATGTTTCAATTAGTTATTACGTAATATCTGTTTCAGTTCAAAAGTAGGCATATTGATATTTAAAGAAAAAATATGTTTTGGGACGTTAGATCTCGACAACCTTACTAAATATGCTTTGGAAAAAATAGGGCAGATACATAGGAATGACCGTAAAATATTTTTTGTATCTTACCGTAGTACCGTAAAATATAAAAAGTGAAAACACCTCTGATCTTTTTTCCGAAAGAGAGAAACTCGTTTCCTGAAAAAAGCTGAGATTTTTTTTATTGATAATATGGCCATAAAAGTTGTTTGAATGAAGCGAAATTTTTTTTTCGAGGATAGCAACCTTTTTTCTAAATAATTCATTTTTGTATTGATAATATGCATTAAAATCTAGGGAATTACAGTAAAAGTTTTTTTTGAATGAAGCGAAATTAACTCCAAAAAGTAAAAAAAAACGCATTTTTAAATTATTTATTTTATTATATCCAGAAGTAGACATGTTTAAGTACAATAAGTTGACTGATAATTTACAATTATTTACGATAATTTACATTTTATCATGCGATTGATTATGCGATTTTGAACTTAATAAATAAATAAATAAATCTTTATTGGTTAAAACAAAAATGCATATTAATTACAAAAAATAAAACAATCGCAGTGTGCCAAAAGGCGGACTTATTGCTAACGCAATATCTTACAGTCAACCCGAACTTAATGCCGCGGGATTTGACAATGACGTCATAATAGGGCTTCTAGTTGTAAGATGTTGTTGCTACTCATTCAGAGATATGTAAACAAGGTTTAGATTGAGAAATGAGCAATTATTATTATTAATATTTACACTACCCCCCCTCCCCCCCCTTCCCCCATTGCTTCTACGTCTTGTTTAATTCCTTCACCCCTTGTCACCACTCTGACATCTCATCATCCATCCCTTATCAAATATAAACCAACAACAAACATTAAGTAGCTACTGTATCACTTAATAATCTTATCAGCTATGTTTAGTACCAATTTTTAGTTTCCGGGGATGCTCACCAGGTGGCAGCACTCACGTTAGGGTCTAACGTTAAACGCACAAGTCATCCAGCAGACATTTTTTTTGATATTATTTGATCTCCATAAAAATTGTAAATATGCATAGTATCCTATAATTGTAAAAATTGACGAGTCCAGGTGCCCGAATGGGCCTACGGACGATAGAAAATAATAAAACATGGGACTTGAACCGATCCATACACAAATCAATGTTGGTCGGTTGAGTTAGTTTTTTTCAAACACGCAAAAAAGGTACGACCCCCCGCAAAACCCCTTTTTAACGCATTAAAAAAACGACCTAACAAACCTAACCTGCATGTCCGCTAGAATATTTTTTTTTATTTAAACTTAAAGCAAACAACAAACACATATAAATATACAAAATGGACATAGTACAGATTATAAAACGTTGTTCACTAGGGCGAACTTATCGCAGAACTGCGATTTCTTCCAGTTAACCCTAATGAGTGAAATTTGTCACACAAACTATTTGGTAGCCGGGTATTTTATTGTATTACTATAGCTTAGGTTGGATCGTCGATCTCCCAAGCGGGAGGTTCCGGGTTCGAATCCCGGCGCTGACGACGTATTCTGCACTTCACGACACAAGATTTTAGCTAACTGCGAAATGTGCAGGAACGTATTTTAGGTTTCCAGTATTCCTACAACAGTGTAGAAGAATTAAGGGTGAACATTGTCGGGCATACGACAGACCTCAGACTTTACACTCGAGAAACAATCGCCATTTTAGTTCACCCCGGCTGGGATTTGAACCCAGGCCTTCGTCTCGCATAGTAGGAATCTTATCCACTACACCACGAGGAGCGACGGCTGTGTTGTGACTCTACGAGCCTATTTACTTTTAAAAAAAACTTGTTTCACATGAGATTTAAATTTAAGATACATTTTTTATATATTATATAAAAGTAGGTACCATAGTACCCACATTACAATATAACATCGAAATGTTATTATGAGATCTGTCAAGTTATTTTCACATCCTTCCACATGCCATGTTACATTTGTGGCGCTGGTTGTGGGTTGGTGGATATATTAGGTAGGTACTGTCTCATATTGTATGTTAGTGGGTCTATGTATCTCTCTCTATACTACAAGGTTACGAGGGGTGTGGGGTAGGCAGAGAAATGTCGAAGACAGGAGAATATTGTTAGGAGGAAATAAAATGTAACGTTTGTATGGGAAAACTCGTTTTGGGCGGGTTTTTCACGATTCGATACAAAAGTAAAAGTAACACTTAAATATAACATCACTTACCCCCGTTTTCACCAACTTTTACCTAAGAAGGAGACCCCTAAGAAATTTCCTATTAGAATATTATTTTCTATTAGAATATTATCTCTGTTTTTGTATGGAAATTTCTTAGGGGTCTCCTTCTTAGGTAAAAGTTGGTGAAAACGGGGGTTAGACTGTCAACTCTCTATTGTTTATCGTTCTCTAATCATCCGTAGGCCCCATTTAAGGCACTTAGAATCGTAAGGTTTACATATTAAACAAATATTACAAAGTCAAATGGGATAAATCAATAAACAGTCACAGCAAAAAACAGTGAAATCAATAAATACATGGTGACTGGTGATAATACAAAATTTTAACAGGTGTGGTTTAGTTCAATGCAGTTCTGGATGTAAATTGTCCAGAACTACATTACGTCCTTCCTTAATACATTTCTCATACATTTATCCGGAGAGGAAGATACCAGTAGGAGTGTCGAAACGTCGATCAAGTTGATCTACACACGGTTCACCCGAAAAACCAAGCAACAATGTCCTTCCTACCGTTTTTAATCTAATCGGGATTTCAAATCATCAATAGTATCATTATCCTACCTACTGGAATAGAACCGTGAAAGGAAAGTAGAATAATTTATAATTTGTGTATAGGTACGAGTATGTGATGTTAAAGGATAAATACAATAATATTGTCTTTAATGGGTGCAAAAGATGTTATTCAACACTATTGTTACAGTGAAGCTCAATAGTTGGCAGTTGGTGAAATGAGAGATATTAAAATAACATTTATGTACTTACTTATAAATTTTGCGTCATGTTGAATTTGTACAGTTGTATATTGAAACAATTGAATTAATCAAGTAGAATAATAATAATTTTCAAATATTTCTGTGACGAGTTGATTGTATCAAGGTGCGAATTACTTTAGGTTTACTAAAGTTTAAGATATTTTGAAAAACTGACTGTTAACATTGAACCACCCCCCATGCATCATGTGTGGGAGTGTGACGTATTGAAAGAAGTGATCCGTTCACATGTTCAAATTCCTTAAAGGGTTGTTCAACATATACATACATATTATTATCGTTATAATAATAAACACTTGCCGTCTGTAGTTCCTATTGGGAAAATTTTCAATCGGTAATTCGGTAGTTTATTGTATTGTATCGTCCTTAGGCCCTATGTAGGCACTTGGACTCGTCAATTTCACATAATATAAATGGATACATGTATAATGATGAGTGTCGTAAATAACACATAACAATATCGTAAACAATATTACAAACAATAAGTTCATTACTAACAGAATGTAGAGGGTTCTGTTAGTAATACGTCATTACAAAATTAAAATAATATAAAATTAGACATCTACTGACAGAAAATGTGACAGATACGAGATAGCTAGGTATATCTACCATAGGCAAAAAAAAATTTGACACTTTTTAAAGCGCTCTGTATCCTTAACCGTTGATCTGACTAAAATGTGTTCTACAAGTAATTCATAGACAATTAATTGAAGTTCATTTTTGAATAATAATAATTCTTCAAAGTTATTGATTTTCAAGATGTAGACAAAAAACCATAAACACAATTTTGTAATGGTAATATATCTCTGTATTTTGTTCACCATAAGCGTAAATAAATAAATAAACAGAGCTGTTGTTTCCGAGTTTTTCAAAGATTACCACCAACCATTAACGCATCACTATTACCTAGTAGAAAGCTTTAAAATATAAATATATCTTACAAAATATCTTCTGTACAGTATTTCTTTATTCGTTATTATATTATCTGTTTTAAATAAAGAGCCGCGGAGGGCTGTTTCTACAGGTTATGGTGACCGTGCATTCTGTGCAGCGGATCCAAGCCTGTGGAATGCTCTTCCACTCGATGTTAGGTGTGTCAAAAGCTTGGAGGAGTTCAGGAGGTTGCTGAAGACTCACCTCTTTGTGCGTACCTACGGGTCGGTCAATGGTCAGCCAATGATGGGTCGAGTTAGTGGTCAGCCAATGATGGGTCGAGTTAGCCAAAACTGATTAGATTAATTCATTTTTGTTATTTTGTTTGTGACGATCCTATGTGGTGATTTAATCTATCATTTTTGCTGTTTGTGACGATCCTATATGGTGAAAAGAAAAGGTGCCCTTGGAGCGATTTTATCGCTAAACGGCGCCCAAAATTTTCCAAGTATTATTATTATTAAAACTACTTCTAGTGGGCGATAGTGAAATTCAATGTGCTCTAGCGCCAAAGCCGTTGGTCCGTTTAAAAAATGTTAGTCTACTAAATTTCCCCTGGCTACTGTGTTAATATACTTTTAGCAAACATGATTTTGATGCAATTCAGTATAATCTGCCTTTTCTTCTGTAAACAAATTTTCGTTTATTTCGCCTGTTTTGGCAGGACTCGAAACACTAGTACCTACATATTATTACTTACAAGTATTCAATCTTTTTCACAATTCCTTTCTGATACAGATACGTATATAAATTGTACATATGTATACATAACCTATACATATAAATTGTGTTTGATACAGATAACGAATGTCTTTGTAGGAAATTCATTCAGAAAAAAAAACTCTTTTGGGGAAAAATACTCCACAAACTTTATTAATGATGATCAGATCGAAGTAGGAAAATAAATAAATAACTTTTTTTTGGCATTCGTCCAGTGCATTGTTCTTACTAGAGTGTGGAGAAAATTCATCATTCCTTGATTTATTAGGCTGTTTTTATTATTTACTATCTCTTGTGTTAAGCGAACCTCTACGCCTTGTTTTTAGGATTTTCATATAACGGGGTGTCTTTCAGTGGCGAATCCAGGATTCAAATTAAGGGGGGGCTGAATGTCGTCACATGGTATTAGGTGTCTCAATTTTTTTTTATTCGCCATCCAGAAAATTTGTTGACGACCTTTTTTATTTTTTTGGTCATCTGAAAATTTTAAGGGGGGGTCTTAGAACATGTTGTGAGTTGTCGACCTTTTTTTTTGGTCATCGGAAACTATAATAAAAAAAAGTACTGTCTCGTTTTGGAGGGCGGGCTAAGGGGCTGAACCCCCACATTTGTTGTGTATAAAGTACTGTCTCTCATGATTGGGGGGGGGCTTCAGTCTCCTAGCCCCCCCTTGGATCCACAAGTGTTGTCTTTGTGCCACCAGGGGTGAGATTCTTCTTCTTATTTCTCAGCCGTTTTAATTCCAATGCTGGACATAGGCTTCCCCTTTGACTTTCCACAGATCCCTATCCTGGGCATGCTGCATCCACTTGCTTCCTGCGATTTGCCTCACATCGTCAGACCATCTTGCCTGTGGTCTTCCTACGCTCCTTTTGCTTTTGGTTGCCACTCGAGAATCTTTCAAGAATCAGCCGTTTTGGACTTGAAAATTTAAGAGTACGAAAATAGCCCCATTTAGGTTTTTTGAAAATATCTCACAAGGTTTACTATCGTCGCGATTTTGACAAAACAAAACAAAAATCGTGGTTAATATTTTATGCTCTCGCTACATGCTCGTCATGGGTCGCGTCCGCGTGGTGTTCGTGAGTAAAAAGGCGTATGGATTGAATGTTTGTCTTGACGTGTACGTAGCCGACGGTTGACGCCATTTTAATCATGAATACCGCCGTTCGCTCGGAACTCGAACAGCAGCGGTGTGGCGGGAGCATTAGGCTTTCGACAAAGACCTTCATTTGTGACTCTAGCCTTTTAACATAGAGAAATTTTAGATATTTTACACACGAAAGGAAACACACTGTGTAATATTATTGTGTGTACATTTAAGTTTTAAGGCTCGCGACCAAAGTATGACATCACGATCATTTCCCACGGCATCAAGGTTCAAAATCGCGTGAATAATCGCATAGTAAAATGGTAAAATAGCGATTTTTCCAATATTTGGGGTTAATTTCGCTTCAATCAAAAATCTTTTATTTTTATTTTTTTTAATAAAGTATAAAAGACCTGGACCAGCTTAACAGCGACTATTGTTGCCTTAGCGCCAGTCCGGTTATTCCCTAGATTTTAATGCATATTATCAGTAAAATAAAAAGACATTCTGAGTAAAACGACTTTCTGTCTTTCGGAAAAAAGATTAGAGATGTTTTTGTCATTTTTTTTGAGAAATCTATACAAGATATAAAAAATCTTTTTTCCGTCATTCCCTAGATATAGGTTAAGTGTATTTATTATATTTTTTCCTAAGCATATTTAGTAACGGTTGTCGAGATCTAAGGTCTCCCGTTTTTAGATATTTTTGAAATATCAGTATGCATACTCTTAAGTTTTAATAAAGACCATAACGTTATTGCGTCTTATGCTTATTCCGCAGTCCATGAACCAGATTTGTCTTATAACAGCAAGCACTTTAGCTTAGATGTAAAGTATGTATATGTTGTACCATCGCCACCCCTGACATCGCACGAGTAGCCTCGGGAGATGGACTAAAGACTTCAACCCTCTGCTTGTTATAGTCTTTTGTGTTCAACTCTTAATATCGGGCGAATTGAGACCGCGAATATTTGAAATACGAAGTTGGTATCGGTGTTGTAGCGTGGGTTCCTGCCGCTCAGGGCGATCCAAAAAGCTCGAAATTTTACAGGAGTTCTAAAGAATTTCGAAGCTGGAACGGGACAACAAAAATTTAGATGTTGATACGGTATGAAAAGAAAGAAGATAGAGCCAAAAAGGCGAATTTTTCCCAAAAGATTAAGTGAAGAAAGTCGTTAGATATACATATTATAGATCTGGTTTATTGCCTTTAAACAAAAATAGAGAAATAATATGTTACACAACAATGTAGGTATTTAATAAGCAGCGATTTAATGGATTTTTGAAATTTGGGCCAAAAATACCGCCCGTTAGTGTTTGCCAATAAGGTCTCCCAACAATCCAGTCATGAAATAGGTATATCGTTTGCAGATAACATCCGAACCGCCAAATTTTATGAAACCATCAGTATATTTCTAATGAGTACATGGTTGGCGCAGTTGGTTGAGGCGGCGGTCTCTCAAGCGGAAGGTGCTAGTTTCAACCCCCGGCGCTGGGGATGTATTCCACATTTTGCGATACAGGCTTTTAGCCTAGTGCAAAGTGTGCAGGAAAATATTTGGGTTTGTGTATGCAAGCCCAGATCCTTAAAAAAAAGAAATTGTAACCCTTCTTAATCTTCGAGGGTCACGAGGGTCTCCTAGATGACTTAATAGAAGGAATGCTTCAGGCACAAATCACAGGGGCGCGCCCGACGGCAGTACCTGGACCAGGAGTACGAGAACATGAACTGCGCCACATATGTTAAGCTGAAGAGAGCTGCAAAAGACAGAGAAGAATGTAGAACAAGATATAGGAATTTGCTGCAAACCAATCTGCAGGACTGAAACTAGAGAAGAAGAATCTCCGAAAAAAATGGTATTTACCGAATGCGGGTCGCATAACGTAAATCCGCGTAATTCCAAATCGTGAAATTGTAAAGCTGACGTCCACAATGTTTTTAATTTTACACAACTCTCGACAAGAACTCCTTTTAATGTGAAAATCTTCACAATATTCTTATTTTTATGACAGCTTTACTACCCTGGAGACTTTTTGATGAGGAATCAGCTGTGAGAGGCAGGAGGGGGCAAGATGGGGTGGGGAGGGGCAAGATGAAACACAATAAAAATATGAGATAAACAATCTTAAGATTATTCCTAAATTCTTTGAAGAAAATATTCAAGCAGCGACTACCTAGCTCTTCTTAAGGTCTTAGCACCAAGAATGACGTCACAGTCATTTCCCACGGCATTAAGGTTCAAAATTGCGTGAACAATCGCATGATAAAATGGTAAAAATGGCGTTTTTTCCATTTTTTGAGCTTAATTTTGCGTCTATCAAAAAACTTTTACGGTTATTCCCTAGATTTTAATGCATATTATCAGTTCAAAAAAAAATTTACTCCGCGACTTTCGGGAAACGAGTTTCCGTCTTTCGGAAAAAAGATCAGAGGTGTTTTTCATATGTTTCTTTTAGAAATCTATACAAGATATAAAAAATCTTTTGCGCTTATTCCCTAGATAAATGTTCAATGCATCTACCCTATTTTGTTCCATAGCATATTTAGTAATGGTTGTCGAGATATAAGGTCTCCCGTTTTTTGAAATTTTTGAAATGTCGGTATGCATACTCTTAAATTTTAATTAAGTGCGCATAACAAATCGTGAAAAAATATACTATTTCTGAAAAAGACCCTAGGAACAAACTTCACTTCTTAACTTCAAATCTAATTTTAACTCATTTTTAGACTAGCTAGAGCTCTGAAACCTTCAACCAATTCTGTAAACTAGATGACATTACGATTCTGTACCATATTTGATCAGCCTGCTCCAATGACGAAAAAGATATAAAGCGTCTGTGATTCAAGGGTTATATGTGTATTGTGTGGTATCGTATGAAAGGGCGTTAGAAATGAAATCCAGATCGTAAGTCAGATTTTGTCCAGCTCAAGCCTTGGAACACACCGAGCGATCGAGAGGATCCAGTCACCGCATACCGCCGTGTTTGGTATCTCATGAAAGTGCTTTGCGACTAGAACTCATATCTTTTTTACAAATGTTGATTCTGTCTATTCTTGGTGGGAGGCGCCATTGGACCTCGGAAGGGTCGAGGGCGTACTTGGTATATCGTTTGGAAGACCGCGAAAAACTGATCTAGGATGTAAAGTCATAAAGTCTTGGTTTTTTTTACGATTAGTCTTTTATTATTTCAATTGAGACGCTACCTACGCAAAAAAACGTAAAAAATAGTATATCTATACAAGTACCTACCTCCTACATGAATAAGTGATGAACAGCGACATAATATATATTAAGTACTACCTAGATGGCGTACTCAATGCTAGAAGTGTAACAAAACTGGTGCCCACAAATTGTCAAATCGTATTTTGACAGTTTGTGGGCAAAGGTTTCGAAATTTTGCTCTCATAGTTAAAAACTGTATTAGTTTTAACGTTATTTAGGACTAAAACGATAGTTTTAAAAATGTTTTAGTTTTTATTACTGATATCTTGTTAATAGTGTGAGCTTTGCGACTCTAAAATACCAAAAAGTGCCGTGGGTGAAATTGCGTCACTTCCGTCACAGATATGTAATCTCTTTGGTGATGAACTACAAGGAAAATGGATTCGTTAATTTTTTCGTATAGTAATATCGTTTGTCGAAATGTATTTCACCAGAAAAATGACCCACATCTTTCTCCACAGTAGTGTTATTCAGGTGTTTACTACACGCAACATTCTATCTCGGAAACAGAATAGGTGGGGGCAACAAATCATCCGAGATAGCCGACAATTTGCCGTTTAATTCATCGTGATGTTGCCCATTAATAAAACCAGGAGACATTCTTACGACTGTATTTTTCTACGTTGTTGCTTGGAGCTACTCGCCTAGCAATATATCTTCCCTCTACTTCACATAGATGTCGCTAATGAAGTGACAGTGTTGCCAGGACTCTTGATAAATGTCATTGTTATTATTTTCAGAGAATATTTTTCTCTGGTAGTTTTACGTTAATAATACGTGATCGCCAGACGAAATTGTATAATATTTAATCTTGTAGGCTTTCGCAGCGTGATGAATCCATATATTCGTTGTTGGTTTTTCAGGTTTTCTTACTACGTGTAGAGTGGTTGAATAACCGACCTTTTAGCAGCGATACTACTGCCATCTACATTACAACTCAACACACAGCTGCTCACGCTGCGGCAGTAACACTCACACATCACAACAATGTCACGCTTCAACACACCGCTGCTCACGCTGCGGCAGTAAATTACTGATACCTCGGCGGACTTTTACATACAAAAACAACTTCATCCTGAAGATGGCAGTAGTATCGCTGCCGAAAGCTCGGTTATTCAACCACTCCACACGCAGTAAGGGAACCCGAAGAACGAACAACATAGAAAAATGGATTCATAACGCTGCAAAAGCCCACAAGATTATTTGTTTCTATCAATTTCTAAGTGTTTGCACGGGTATAAAAGCTAGTACGCCCTTACTTACTTCATATAATTATAACATTATAATATGTTTGAGTATTGTTCGTATGATGGGATAAACGCTTTTTGTTAAAATATAATTATCGGTCCCTGCTGGCATCAAATCCCTCGCTACTCGGGGATGAGTGGCGAGGAGGGTTTTCTGGAGGGGGTCAGTTCTCAACAAGCCGAGGGGGATCCGAGGAGGAGAGGGGGTAATCATTTAGTTACTTTTTGGGTGCGTAATTAATTATTATATGGCAACCCTACGACAGGACCATGGAAGAACGAGTAAATGGATGCGACCTTAATTAGGAAATGGTTATTTTTTATTCGTGCTATCTTTTTTGTGTCTCTCTTCTTTTAATATATCATTCTACATATACCAGTAGATGTGTGTTTTTTGTATTTATGGCCCGTCTTCTCGTGATGCTATTTTTGGAAATATTTTATTGTCAAACGCCTGATCCAGAATGTCAGAATCCTTGAACACTAGTCGCATGTAATTAAAGTCATTACGTGGATTTTAAACTATTTACAAGTCTTTCATTTTTACCTTTAATAACGGACTTCCACCATGTACTGTCGGACGAAAGTCTTAATATTTTTAAAGTGTATTTTAATCGATTGTTTGATTTTGACAGAATTAATTTATTGGAGTTGAAAATGTATAGATAAACGCTGAGAGATGGAGTAATAAGAATTGAGATAATTAGAGAGATGAGTGGATATAGGACGAGTGTTGTATCTAGGATGAAAGTGAACAATTTGAGATGTACAGGGCATGTGACGAGAATGTCTGATGATAAAATGACGAAGAAAATATGCAAGTCGTAAATAGAAGGTATGAGGAAACATGTTCGTCCAAAAGTCACCTGGAATGCATAGGACGGACGCGTGTTGAGTGGAAAAATTGCAGAATTTGTATGGCGAACCTTATGAACGTGGTGGAAGCGAGGTAGGTATGTAAGGATTAACGCTCTGTCCTCTGCCTACTCCGCAAGGGAGGCGGCCTTATTATAACTAGCAAAATTATGACCTAAAACCTTTTTTCTTGAGATTAAAATTGACCTCTTCTTGTTCATCAGCTCGTACCATCCACTTCTGGACGTAGACCTCCTTCATCCCTTTTCATTCTAAAGGATCTTGGACCACTTGCATCCATGTTACTCCGGCATATTTCACAACGTCTTCTCTCCATCACATATCTGTTTCTTGTGGTAGTCTTAGAACGACAGCAAAAAAATGAACAAAGGACCTATAAGCGCCTTAAATCCGTTAAGGCCCTATATGATGTCAGGGGGCTTCGGCGCCCTGACTCTTACTTAGCCAATACTCAAGGAATCATCTTGAAACTGAAAACGGTGATAGATGAAAGTATGGACTACAGATCAGCTGTTCTAGAATTACAGGATTTGGAAATGCCTTGAATAAAAAAATATTCCTAAAGTACCCCTAAAATATACGGGATCTGAAGATTTTCCGTTCAGTTTTTCAGATATAAAAGTATAATTTAGCCAAAATACTGGTAATTATAATCTTAACAAATCGGCTGTTTTAGATTTTGAAAGGTATAATTCACTTTGTCGCTTATGTTATTCTTACTGAGCACTAACATTCTCATACAAAATTTGAAAAAGTTGAAGCAAAAATATGATATTTTTGCTCAGTGTTCATAAGCCCTTAATATGTATATTGTATAGGTTGGTTTATAATGAGTGAGTACAGGGTGTGGTATAATATGTTTACCCATAGTTTCATTAGTTGTTTTTATTGGGAGCCTTTGGGTTAGCATCAGTTAGTAGTTTAGCTTTACTACAAAGTGGGAGCTGTTGCCTTTGTGTTGTTGATGTTTTAACAAGGAAAAAATACTTATGAGACCGTTACTGACAATCTACCTACTCAAATTACTCAAAATAGTCATTATTAGAAACATTTCTAACCTAAACAATTAAACAATACACTATAATCTTGTAGGCTTTCGCAGCGTGATGAATCCATATCTTCGTTGTTGGGTTCTTCGGGTTTCCTTACCGCGTATGAAGAATACCAATATGCGCCCTGCATTTTTTTATGTTTAAACATTTCTATCCCAAACAATCAACTATATTTTTATATAACATTTATCCTGGAAATTTTCGTCTTTTTGCTGATAAATCAATAAATATATATTGGCTAAAGAAAAATATGCATAGTTACAAAAACTAGACAATGGCACTGTGCGAAAAGGCGAAATTACAGCAAAACAATATTTACAGAACTGGGAAGAGGCAAGGAAGAATGAAAGAATATCTTACAGTCAACCAATGAAGTAAAACGTGTCTCATAAGTTTAAATAATAGTTGTTAAAATTTGTTTATAAATGTTACAAGGTGAACTTTCTCCATACGTTTACGATTCTCACAATTTAAAATAATACGAAAAGTAGGCCAGCTTTTGGAGTTTGGCAATTTATTTTAGAGAACAACTTTTCCTCTAGAAATAGAACTGCACTGGACTCTTATGCTTGTACCTAATGCAAATCTACATTTTTTTTTTCAAATTAACTGTTTCATGTAGTATGGTTATTGCGTTTTGTCAGAGAAATTCAGAAGACGTCTCATATATAGAAATCTACTTATTTCATACTATGCCGTATCTTTCATACCTACAACAAATCTGATTAGGTTATTAGATAAATTCATTCAAGCAAAAAGAATAAACGAAGTCTTATTATTAAAAGGAGCGACGTCTAAATAGAGACATTTGTATGGAAATTACTAACCGATATTTTCTCTGTGGCCCGAATGGTGGAATGTATGAATTATGCATGTTGACAATAACATTCCGAATAAACGTATTAGGTTATGGAATGAACGGTACAAAGGGAATACCTAGGTATTCCTAAATACATAGACTAAGGCGTACTACGTAACATACGTAGGTACCTTGTTATGTGAAACAGGGCAGGGGTTGTAAAGGACTCTGTAAAAACTTAGGAGCCCCCTTTCTTTCCTTTTGAACCATGCTGTTTCCTTTTTCTAGAAAATATTGATTCCTTGTTTCATGCAATCTTCAGTAGTCAAAAAAAAAACTCAATAGAGGGCCGTGTACAATACACGATTCATCTGGACTCAACTACCAGCCTTCGTAGCACAGCGGTAGAGTACCGGCTTGTCAGGTTGGAGGTCTGGATTCGATTTCCGGCCACGGCAGATGGATGGACTGGAATTGGTGAATGTTAAAGTGATGACATTTAGACAGCCAACGATCAGTCATAAGCCTGATGGAAGGTCCATCCTTTGCTGTGTATCTGTTGAAATAACTACTTATTAGCTTCATTTGTAGTTGTTTTTTGTGTCTGAGTCTACATTTTCTTCTTTATCTTTTAATAATGTGCCAGCATCTTAAAATTTTGCATACATAAGCTTTTGGTTTAAGTCACAGTTAAACATTGTTGTACCTACTGTTTTATCATAAACACGTTTCGACGCGAGGTGGTCGGTAGCCTGGTTGGTAACGCGCTCAACAGTTAATCCAGTGTGCGCGGGTTCGATCACCGATGCCGACCTACTTCACTTCACGACACAAGCTTTTCAAGCTTTCTGTGAAGTGTGCAAAGGTGTATTTCGATAAAGCTACATTCATCTAAAAAAATATAAGTATATTTGTTATAATTCTGTTTTAATTTGTAGAGGGTCGCATGGGTATCTATGGATACTGGATTTTACAATAGAGAAACTAGTAATACTATATCAAGTTCCCAACTGCCAAGTTAAACAATAATCAAATCTCCTACTGCCAGGAGGTTGCAGGTACAAAAATCAACTTTCAAAGCTTATGTGTGATTGTTGACAATAGACCCTTACGTGAGTGCTGCCACCTGGTGTGTGTTCCTGGAAGCTACTTGAAAAACAACCACTCATTATTTTGAAAACGTTCTATGAATTGTTTACCTCTGACATAAAGTTCTTACATACTTAGGCGAGAAACAAACAAAATCCTCCACATTAACGGATGACGTCATCTCGTTACTCGTTAGCTCCTCCTACGTGTGCCGTACCTAACGGAATAACGGAAAGCGTAACGGAATGAAGCGGATTTTGTTATGTTGTTATTACACCGTATTAACGGAGAAAGGGACGTAAAATGTCGCATAAAACGTCGTTTTTACGATTTTGTTTTCTTAAAAAAAGACCAGAAGGATAATTGTACTTTCTCAATGCGGGTAGTTAGAATATTCTTATTACACGATGACAACCTATTAGAGTCTCGGCGTCCGAGAATAAAAATGTTCTAATGGCCATAGAAAAGACCACAATATTGTAACTAACCTAACTCAGGTTAGGTCGGTTAGCCGACTAGACAAAAATACTGTACCTAACTAAACTAACCTAACCTAACTGAAAAGACCAATATGTTGTAACTAACCTTACCTTACCGACAAGACCGAAATAGAGTAACTAACTTAACCTAACCGATAAGACCAAAATACTGTAGCTAACCCAACCTAACCGACAAGACCAAATTGTTGTCACTAACCTAACCTAACCGACAAGACCAAAATACTGCAACTAACCTAACTGACAAGACCAAAATGTTGTTACTAGCCTTACTCTAACCTAACCTAACCGACAAGACCAAAATACTGCAACTAACCTAACCTGTTGAGAAAAATGACGTCATAGTTTCAAACCCTCATATGTTTTACACACAGATGGAACCTTATTAGTCTCTAGTAGTTATTTACACACACTACACCACTTTAGGGCCATATTGTTATACGTACTCATAGATTATGTCAGTTAGAAACATTTTCACGCTGAATAATAAAATCTCCAAAGTTGTAATTTGAACCATGTTATTCTCAGATGACGGTTTTTAGAATTGTCCACGTAGGCGTCATAATATTTTTACAACCTAACCTATTTAAAAGTAGTCATAAAATATTAATTTTATCAGCATACTTCTTAGTACTCTTGAAAATTCATGTTTTTTTTATTACATAAGATATAGAAATCTACCATATTTCAGTAAATTATTCCTAAAGGTAAAGAGGTGGTCGGTAGCCTGGTTGGTAACGCGCTCGACGTCAATCCGGCGAGTTCAATCCCCGATGCCGAGTTATTCCACATCACAACACAAGCTTTTAAAGCTTTCTGTGAAGTGTACAAATATGTATTAGGGTTTATTTTGATGAACCCAGATTCATAAAAAAAGCAACAAATTATAGGTAGGTATAGGTACCAAATGTTTCAGCAGACATTTGAATAAAAACCCTATACTTTTCATTTAAATCAGTTCATAAATAAAAAAAATTATCAAAGTTCTTAAATTTTAAATAGCTGTCCTTTAAAATTGACAAAATGGCGCTTTAGTCAAAGTGAAAAAAGAGCGACGACATAATCGAATATTCATATATTGTTTTCATAGCGTCGATGTGTTTTTTGGGCATCCCTTTCAGGGTAAGCTGCGTATCTCGCTTGACACATAATTATTGCAAATCATTCCAATACAATATATTAGGTAAATTGAATGTAGCCAACTTTAGCAATATATTACGTGAATTTATATGTAAGAGCGTGCTGCGTGCTATGCGTACTTCAGGCCAGGTGAATAATTGGACAAAATATGTATTTAGGAATATTGATTTCAATAACATTGATGCTATCCAACCTACTGCAAAACTTTGAAACTTATAATTACAAATATATACAAGCAGGGCCGTCCCTATATACGAGTATAATGCCGCCCTAAGGCAAGGCCAGTTTACGAAAATGCCGCCCCGAAAAATATGTGTCAATTACCTAAAATAAGACTAGATAGATAGCCTCTGTAATAGTTTTTAAATACATATTAGGGAGAACAACTATGATTTTAATATTTTTAATATTGATCTGGCATAAAAACAAGTACTTAAATAGCGTCGCAGGCTAATTTATTTGTTACAAAACATTAGCATTCATTCAGATTGCCGCCGCTTCGGAGTGCAGCCCTTAGCCTTTTCCTAACTTGCCTGCATGTTATGTAAAAAAAAAACTCTGCGACTTTCGGGAAATGAGTTTGTCTTTCGGAAAAAAGATCAGAAGTTTTTTTTTACAATTTATAAAGGTTCAATGTATCTACCCAAATTTTTCCAAAGTCTATTTAGTAAGGTTGTCGAGATCTAAAGTCTCCCGTTCTTAGAAATTTTTGAAATGTCGGTTTGCATAGGTACTCGTAATAGTCCAAGAGCCCGCTGCTTAATTTATGACGTATCTGTTTTTTGATCGAAATGTGGTATAAACGATAGCTTACCAATAGGGTATTACATCGCACTAGGGTTGCCTATCAAAATCCTGCCGCAACCCCCCCTGCCTCCCCCGAAAAGGTCCCTCTTCGCGGTTTTTCGCATTTTATAGGAATATGGTAAGAGATAGAAGAAAGTAGTCAATGACAAAAATAATCCTTGCTAAATTCTCTACAAAAAATGTTAAGTCATTTTTTTCGTAGAACTAGCAGTTTACCCGCAATGGCCGGTCCAAAACCGAAATTCATTTAGAATACAAAAAAAATGTATTTAAACTAAATTGGTTGAAAATTGATAAGAGCTACAGGAAAATAGTCAGAGAACGAATTAATAACCATAGTCTTAGCTACAAAACGAGCTATAACTTATGTTCATACATCTAATAATTTCGGAGTTATTACGATAAAACTCAGTGACGAAAATTGTTAAAATTTAGTTTTTCATAAAATAACCAGTGATATAGCGCCGCAGGCCAAAATTTTTTTTCCATAAAATGTTAGTAATAATGGGTGGAAGAATGTGAAAGAAAAAAAATCAAACTTTTTTTTATTTTTTCAAAAAATATCCTGTTTTTTGACCGGCCATTACGGGTAAACTACTAGTCCTATGAAAAAATTGACTTAATGTTTTTTGTAGAGAATTTAGCAAGGATTATTTTTGTCATTGACTACTTTCTCCTATCTCTTACCATATTCCTATAAAATGCGAAAAACCGCGAAGAGGGACCTTTTCGGGGGGGGGGGGGGGGGGCAGGGGGGGTTGCGGCAAGATTTTGATAGGCAACCCTAGTGCGATGTAATACCCTATTGGTAAGCTATCGTTTATACCACATTTCGATCAAAAAACAGATACGTCATAAATTAAGCAGCGGGCTCTCGGACTATAATGGATAAATGCATAGATTCCTAAAACTTTATAGTTAGTTATGTAACGTGTATAATAATTATACCTATTTATTTATAGGTTCACAATACCTATATAATGTGTTGTAACGATTATATATTTTCATAGTTAAACCTATTTGTTTTAGTTCCCTTATCTTTATAACATAGGTTCACCGTTCACATGAACTCTCTCAGACGTAACGAGTTAAACAATACAAACTGATTGTAATGTGTTCACCTATACCTTCATTTACCTACTGTGTACCTACTACAGGTACAGGTAATATTAAGGTGAGCTTACACGACCAATAATTGCGGCAACTCGTACAAATCGTATTGATTAGCATTATAATATAGAAATTTCTTCTCCATTCTTCTAGGGTGTACCGAAAAAACTACTGTCAACGGTTGAGACAGTAATTGCCTAAATATTAACATTGCCAAAATAATTTCTATATTAGCTTTGTAGATTTACACGGTCCTTGTTAATCTCTTCTCCATTCTTCTCGGGTATACCGTGTTGTCGAGCTTTCGACTTACTTGCTGAGGCCATTTTCAGGAAAACTCGACACATCGACAATGTACACACGGTACACCCGAGAAGAATGGAGAAGAGATTAACAAGGACCGTGAAAATCTACAAAGCTAATATATAGCAATTATTTCGGCAATTTCTGTCTCAATCGTTGACAGGAGTTTGGTCAGGCTTAGTTTCGTATTTCGTTAGATAATAGATATTAGATAGGTATATCTCAATATCTGGTATCTACGTCAATACCAATTACGGACACATCAGCAATACGTAGTACGGATTCTGTGACTACTTAGCAAACTTACATAAAAAAAAACTTTTATTTTGATTAGGTACTAGCTCGCGAAATTTGTTGATACAAAGTACAAAATCGATAATCCTTTATGAGTTCGTCTATTGAAATACCTATCTATGTTTTTATGTACCTACACTATAATGACTAAATAAAGAATCTAAGTATCTATCTATCTATGAGACGTACAGGTACGTAGTAAAACACCTATGAATGTGATGTATGATGCAGTATGGACCACAGCATGTATTTATATCATTGCCAAATGTCAAGTGCATGGATATGTATGTAATATGTACATTGGTATGTTATTATAATTATGGACCTGTATGCAAAATACATAGGTATATTTAGATCCCCTCTGAGAATTAAGCAGGCAAATCATACAAAGTTATCTGGTAGCCCTCCCTTCCCGCAAACCTCACATCTTCCCCAGTCAGCTGTTTCCCACAAACCAAATCATGTTGTGTATTTTTCTATGGCGTCCGCACTCGCATCGATCTTGTCAAAAGTTTAACAAACAAATTTATACAAAAATATTCAAAAACTTACCGTGCTCAATAGTTTAAATAGTTTTTTAATACTTTAGGTATGATTTAAATATAAAACAGTTCGTGTTTCACTGATGATAAACGGTATATTTCGTGTATTTTGTGCGGCTAAATTTGTGCAAGTCGAAATAATATTGTTGTCAACTTTTTTTTGTTATCAAGCGTCTTCGTGTGTTGTTTTCATTGTGTATAAAGTTATGATTTAATCACATATTTGTTGTAGAATGGCTTGTTGTTATATTGTGTAATGGATTAATGATTATATGTATTGCTTTATTGTTTATTTTCTTTTATAGATTGCAATGTTTAGAAGCATACGAGACCGGAATCACGTTCGCTTGTATATCGGGTAGTGCAAAAAATAATACAGTATTATAAACTTTTCCTACAAAAATCTTCCACTTTATACTGTTTTTGTTAAATATTTATTAGTGTTACCTGCATGGGATGATATTTTATTACCTAAAAGTTATACAATACGTGTAATCTCTGCTTTTTTTACACGATCTGTCAGTGTTATGCCTTACTTCTTGAAAACCAATCTTTCCTTTAATTTGTGCATTTATTTTGTGTGAAGTCCACTGTATTTGGAAGCTATAAATTGTGATTTAGTGATGAATAAGTCAATTATCGATTGATTTCTTCGTGTGATGTGTGTATTTGTGTGTTTAAATACACGCAAGTTGCGTAAAAGATTGAAATCGCAAAAGTTTGTGTGAGTTTGTGCTACTCACCGAGAGATGTCGTCGCCGCAACGTCAAGCAGCGCTCCCTACTATACCGGCCGGGCAAGCTGTTTTACCGACCGGGCCGGGACCTTCGAGACAGCGTTCACTCAAGGATCGTCTCAGAGAGGGCATCACAGGCGGTTTTCATTGGCAGTAAGTACATTAGTATTAGTAAATAAACACTACACACACATACACAAGTTGTTATCACAAATACAACAATACTATCAGCTGACCGAGAGTGCTATACATACATACGTACGTATAATATGAACAACATCTGTTTTTAAGGAATTTAAATACTTTTATCAGTTTTTTTAATAACTACATGGACAAATCTTAAAATATACCTATAGGTGGAGTATGAAAAGTAGGTCTATTAAAATCGGGTAGCTCGTTATAAAGGAAAATAAATAGTATTAAAAAAGAAAAAGTGTGGAGACTGGAATGACTGTGAATAAATTAAGTAAGATGGTTAGGACATGCAGAGAGGATGAATAATGAAGGGATGGCAAAAAATACCTATAGATATTAGCAGTGTGACCGTTTCAGGTATTTTTAATGTTGAACCGGTATTTTTTGTGGTATTTGAAGAAAATATACGTAGTAATTTTTACTATTTTTGAAAAAAGTTGGTATATTTTTGTTATTATTTCGGATTATTTTTGTACGGGTTTCAGCTTTCGACTTTAACCAAGGAAGTTCGTGTATGGATAGGCATGTCGGACACTCTGTCCTCTCTGCCTACCCCGCAAGGTACGCGGCGCGAGGTAATAGAACCTACAGAATAAACACATTGTTTGTTATCACTCTGTATTTATTGCGTTATATTTTTGTTTTTAATTACTAAAACATGGCATTAATATTTAAATGTTAATTAGCATTCACTTGTCATTTTATCTGAGTTTGATAGTAGTGTTTTGTTTTTATTTTATAATCATATTAAATTATTAGGTATTATTATTATCCCTATTATTAACATTTTTGATAACAGAGTGTATTGTTTTTAATGACAAAAAAACACGCAAAATGTGTGATTGTAAGACAAAGTTGTCACATAGCTTGGGATCCCACCGCTGAAAAAATTACTTTTTTAATTGAAATTTGATTTAAACTGAATTTAAATTAAAATTTACACATAGGGTCATACATTGCCACAAGGTTGTCTAGCAAAATCTTGTCGCGTATAAGCTCCACTACACACTTTTTCGCATTTGTTTTAGAAGTATGGTTAGAGATAGGGGAAAATGGTCAATGGGCTATCACACAAGTCCGGAAGTTCAGTTAACTGAATCGACCGTTTGCAAAAATATCCGATCAAAACCTCTTTCTGAATTCAGTGTTTCTCTGATTTTGAATTCAGAAAGAGCCATAGCAATGACATAATAGCCAATGACAATAATAATCCTTACCTACAAAGAATGTTCAGTATGTTTTTTCGTAGAACACTATTAGTTAACCCCCAATAGCTGGTCAAAATACCCTTTTTCTTAAATAGATGAAATAAAAATAAATTGACACACGTAGCATATTCTTTTTCTTCTCCACACCATATTTCATTTATTTGGGGGCGGCGGCTCGGATCCTCTCTCTCCATTTACCCCAATCGACGCAGTCTTCTGAAGTAAGCTCCAGGTGTTCGATGTCACCTCGGTCCTTCCACTGACCAGCACGTTGCCCTCCTCAGAGCAGAATCCTCGTCCCTTCTCTGGACGTGTCCATACCACCGACATAATTATTATATAATACGAAAACTATGTAGGTATCTTTTCATTATTCAATGCATCATTAACATGAAAAGTTCTTGAAAACAACAACAATTCGCACATCCAATCTATTTGTAATGTATACGTTTGATAATAAAGTATTTATTTATATGATAATGTAATCATATTATATGTACGTAGGTATGTATGTTATGTCTCTCAATGGTCAACAACAAACTGATGGTATTGTTTTTCCGATTCTATAATTAGGTTTTGTTTGTGTACGTCTCAGCACCCAATTTAGATCAATTGCTACATAATTTTATTGTCTTCATCAGTGTTTTATTATTGTTATGAATATTACTTTGAACGAAAAGTAATATCGACTGAAATTTCTTTATTAATTAAAGTATAGATACCTACATTGATTTGTCGCTACTGATATTCAAGTAAAATGTAAAAAGTGTTCGAGTACTGTGGTTTGTTAACTTGCGCAGCGTGAGCAATTTAGTTCTAAGAATTGATAATCGAGCGCTACGATCGTTTTATTGAAATGCAGTGAACAAATTATGCTTTCAAAATTATGTCAACTTTTGAACCATTAGTTCGTCGACTTGCCGCTGCAGTATATTCTGACGTACGTGTTTCAGCAACATTGAAGGCGGATGTGAGACTTCTACATAAGTTTTCAAATTCCACCCGCCGAAATTACGATGTCGTCGATTAGTTTCATGACGCCGTAGGTAATATTCTGTGTAGGCTTACTGAAATTTATGAGTTTTACTGAAACTGCATAGTTGTGTTAGTTATTTCGAGATATTTGGTTTTTTATCGCATTTGCTTTTGTAAGGTGGTTGGCCTATTGCCCAATACTGCCTTGAAGTTAAGCACTAAACATACCTAGATGTAATAAAATAAAAACACGAAAGCAATCATTGTTCTGATAATTTTGATTTATATTTTTGATAAATTACTTATGTTGTACTAGCTTTATTGCCCGGCGTTGCCCGGAAGAACATATTTTGGCCCTTTCTAAGGAACCCGTTTTTCGGAAATTCCTATAAAAATAATTTTTGGCTTATTAAGAGACGTTTAAAAATCATTCCTTTCCTTTAAGTCCATTTTCATCCCTTTTAATAAAAATTTAGATAGGAGAATGTATGTGCCAAATCTCAAGTTCGTACCACGTCTGGTTTCCGAGATATTCGTATACTCTCAAAAACTTTCGACCCTATTTTTCACCCCCTTAGGGGTAGAATTTCCAAAAAAACCCTTTTTAGCGGGAGATTTTGTGTTAAAACCTATCTCTGTTCAAAATTACACTTCTCTAGTATTAGCCGTTTGGGCTCTGGGTGGATGAGAGTATGTTAGTTAGTCAGGACACTTTGGTTTATAGATATAGATAAATTACTTTACCTATATAGAAAAATGTTGTTTGTGTGTCCAGCTTTGATTGTATGTATATATAAGTGTCTATGTAAATGTATGTAGGTACAGGCCAGATGACCTGAATACGGTTGTTATGTATCGTTGTTATCAGTGTACCTTATATTAGGTACGATATCAGTAAGTTCTTCAAATAATTATATATTTTGTGACGATTAGATTTCGATTATATAACACAATAACTTAATTATATACCTAGTGCATTTATAATAGAAAAACATGAAATAGCAAATCGTCTTCCGTGAGCCATATCGTGTCCGAATGTGCCCTCAGGGCTTATGGGGGTGAAACATCTGACTTCATGTGTCTAAATGAAGCGGTGACGACATACCTAAGGACTCTCGATTTCCAACTCTGACAAACAGTTTTCATTGTGCAATATACATGTAGTGTCTATCTGATTATTATGTATTGTTTTAACTAAAATTAATAAATGGATCCTTAAAACTGCCCGACCTTCGAAATGTGGTAAAAATGTAATGTCGGCCCTGTGGCAACGTTGGCAAGTTTTTCGAATATGCATTTCTCATTATTTTACCATCCTCCATCCTACTTACTTACTGCTAGCCACTTGCGTTCCACTGCTGGACATAGGCCTCTTCCAAACTCTTTCACTGTCTTCTATCTTGGGCTCTCTGCTCCCATCTACGACCCGTAAGCTGGACAATGTCATCTGTCCACCTTTTCTGTGGTCTTCCTACGCCTCTTTTGTTCTCCCAGGGCCTCCACTTCAAGAGCCCATCTGACACTGTCCTGTCTTGCCACATGTCCTGCCCACTGCCATTTTAGCTTTGCTGTTCTTTCTGCGATGTCGGCAAGTTTTTACCTCATCACCCTTTGGTAATGTATTTGCTATGCAGAACACAACACCCTGTATACATACACGTTTCTTCAAATCGATTTGAAATTCAGGAAGTTTAACATAAAGATATGCAGGAATTACGATGGGGTAGTTTAGTTAGTTACAATAGTCACTTGCGGGGTAGGTGGAGGTCACAACTCACCACACCACACGTAGGGCTGCCACCTTTCAAAGAGGGCAGACCCGGAGATTTCGAAAAAAAAAGTTTTTATTCAATAATCCTATTTTTTATTGTAATACAAATGCGGAAGAAGAACTCATAAATAGCGCCGCAAGCGCAAAATTTTTGCGAGATTAAGCAAAGAAAGTCGTGGTGTAAACAAATTTGTTTTCTATTAAAATAAATAATAACATCAAACCCATCAAAAAGGAAGCGCCGCAGGCGAATTTTTCAATGAAACAGTTTAATTTTTGATGAGATATAGCAGATTTTCATTATATGTAGGGTCGGCAGGGGTCTGCCCGGTGATAGTTAAGCTACTTTGTCTCATCACCCTGTCTGACCCGGAGTTATACGATGCTAACCCGGAGCCCGGAGAACACCACTCAAACCCGGAGAGGTAGCAGCCCTAACCACCTCACGGGGCAGCTTAACATGACAAGGGCTCTTTCCCTGACTTGATATTGATGCAGATATAAAGGGAATGGAATGAGGTCAACAGTAGTCAGTCAGTCAGTTACTAAAAACAATTCCATTTCATTTACCTACAAGGTGAATCAATAAGTACCCGTATTACGTATCAACATTTTATTTTTATTTTAAGAGCTTGTTACCAAGAATGACGTCACAGTCATTTCCCACGGCATTAAGGTTCAAAATCACATTGAAAAATGGTAAAAATACAATTTTTTTGGGGTTAATTTTGCGTCCATCAAAAAACTTTTACAGTTATTCCCTAAATTATAATGCATATTATCAGTACAAAAAAAAAATACTCCGCGACTTTCGGGAAACGAGTTTCCGTCTTTCGAAAAAAATATCAGAGGTGTTTTTCAATTTTTTTTTGAGAAATTTATATAAGATATAAAACATATTTTTCGGTTATTCCCTTGATTTATATTCAATGTATCTACCCTATTTTGTTCAATGTATCTACCCTATTTTATTGCAAAGCATATTTAGTAAGGGTTGTCGAGATATAAGGTCTCCCGTTTTTAGAAATTTTTGAAATGTCGGTATGCATACTCTTAATTTCTTAGCAGAATCGGACTGTTATGATAATCGTATGGGGTCATGTGTGGTATCGTATGAAAGGGCGTTAAAAAATAAATCCAGATCGTAAGTCATATTTTGTCCAACTATTAGCATGTAAATTAACGGCGCGTTTTACGATGTAATTGGGAGCTATTCTGATTACCTCACGAACTAACTTTAACAATCCAATAATAATTTAATCCTTTGCTTGTAACTTGTGAATTATATTATGTAATATAACTGGACCATTAACCCATATTCGCGGTGGTGATGAAGACTCCAGTGCCGCGCCGTGGCCAGGGCTGACAGACGTCCGGATTTGGACCGTACAGTCCAGTTTTTATTACATCTTTCCGGTCGAAAACATTTTGGAAAACTGGACAAAGGGCTGCCAGGTTTTTAGTTCGAATCTCAAGAAGTTCATCACGATTAAGACATTATCAAGAAAGTACATTCTTTTCATAAAGCCTTTGCAGCAGTTACCTACATTCCTTGTGAAAACTTAGGTAGCATTTTTTTATGAAATACGCCATTTTGAACTGGGAAAATATCACTCTTCAAATCTCATCTACGCAGAAAATTTCTCCAGTGGCACAAATTGTATATTACATGCATTAGTTGTTGCAGGTTTTCATGATTATGTAGATGATACATATAGTTTTTCGGGTTAATCGTGTAGTGATCAGATACACCGACGTTTCGGCGAACCGTCTGCCACCTTGGTCACGGATTGTGATGTTGTCTGTATGATGTGTATGATGAACATCGCAATCCATGACCAAGGCGGCAGGTAGGTCTCGCCGAAACGTCGGAGTATCTGATCACTACACTATTAACCCGAAAACAAATCTACATGTGCATGTTTGGAAGATTGAAAAATATTTTTAGAAGGGGTCCACTTGTCTGGTTCTTTTGTCCACCACATCTGGCAACCCTAACCGTGGTTTATGTACGCGTACATTAAAATTCACCACTCTGCTTGGGCCATAAGTTTCACCGAAGAACTATTATCCGAATAAAGATTAATCTCACGGTTTTTTCGGAAAACTTTTTAAATAATTCATATTTACGATTGTACGTTTTATTACCGAAAGGCTTCAAATTATGGCAAACCTACCTATCTATCTAATAATTCCGCAGAAAATGGACATACCCTACCGAATCCCGAAAATATTTCCCGCAACGCTAAGAGTATATTGACATTTCAAAAATTTCTAAAAACGGGAGACCTTATATCTCGACAACCGTTACTAAATATTCTTTGGAACAAAATAGGGTAGGTGCATTGATCCTTTATCTAGGGAATAACCGTAAAAGATTTTTTATCTCTTGTATAGATTTCTAAAAAAAATTGTGAAAAACATCTCTGATCTTTTTTCCGAAAGACAGAAACCCGTTTCCCAAAAATCGCGGAGGAAAACTTTTATATCTGAAAAACTGAACTGAAAATCCTCAGATCCCGTAAATTTCAGGGGTACTTTCGGAATATTTTTTTATTCTATTAATTTCCAAATCTTGTAATTCTAAAACAGTCAATCTGCAGTCCATACTTTCATCTATCACTGTCTTCAGTTTCAAGACGATTCCCTCAGTATTGGCTGAGTACAATTCAGGGCGCCGAAGCCGAATGACAGCATGTAGGACCTTAAGACAGTCAGAATCTCTACCTCATCACTTCTGTCCTTTTTGAGACTTTCTGAGAATTATTCTACCTTTAGCCTTCTCTTTCATTATCTTGCGAGAAAATCATTAAGCCGTTTGTGTTAGGTCGTTAGAATTAATCAATTTTACTTAAAAGGAAAGCTCGGCGTTACTACGACGTCATCTCAGCTTAAAGCTAGCGACCCAACTATGACGTCACGGACATTTCCCACGGCATTAATGTTCAAAATCGCATGATACAATGGTAAAAATAGCGATTTTTCCACTTTTTGGGATTGATTTCGCTTCAATAAAAAAAACTTTTACGGTCATTCCCTAGATTTTAATGCATATTATCAATAATAAAATCTCTACGACTTTCGGGGGTTGCTATCTTTCGGAAAAAAGATCAGAGGTGTTTTACACATTTTTTTGAGAAATCTATATGCAAGATATAATAAATCTTTTATGGTCATTCCCTAGATAAAGGTTAATTCAATGTATGTACCCTAGTTTTTCCAAAGCATATTTAGTAGCGGTTGTCGAGATATAAGGTCTCCTGTTTTTAGAAATTTTTGAAATGTCGGTATACACTCATAAGTGACCGTAAATTTATATATTATACTTTTATATATTATATAAAAAATCTTTTACGGTCACTTAATATATAGAGGTTCAATGTATCTACCCAATTTTTTCCGAAGCATATTTAGTAAGGTTGTCGAAATCTAAGGTCTCCCGTTTTTAATTTTTTTTTAAACGTTGATATGCCTAGCTTTAAAAGGAAAGCTTAGCGTTACTACGACGTCACCTTCCCTTAAAAACTCATTTATGCAACTTTGAAAGGTCTGTTAAGGGATTGTGAACGTTGTGATGTATATCAAACGTTCACTTATGACATCATTTTGCCGTGCCAAGGGATCGTACTTTGAATAAACTAATTTGTGAGATGTTAAGCAGGCGTAGTGTTCATAGTGTTGTCCTAAGGTATATTTAGGAAGGTATGCTCACTAGATACTACGTAATAAAATGTTATTCATTTAGGAGGCCCTAGTGATAGCTAAAGTATTTAATCAAAGTGGACTAATTCAGTTGGGTCTTTCATAAATGATTCGTTCATCACAGAACACTTATGCTGGATTTCGCCAACTTTTAAGGTGAGGAATAGTGAAGATTGAAGCCACTTATCATTATTTTTCATACAAAATTTGTGCTAGGTGGCTCCTAAATCAAGGTAGGCAACTTCAAAATCATGTTTTATTGGGTATAAAATTATAAAAAGTATAAATAAAAACAAATGCTATCATTGGAACTTAATATTACGTAAAAACTACTCCCCAAAATTGAGCAGAGCTCGTGCTTTGGAGAGAGCCAAACATAAGTACATATAACAATCAGTTTCATTTATGCATATGCACTCATTTCCCTAACAACCTCGTTCCTTATCTTATCTCTCAGCGTTTTCACACACATTCTTCTTACCTTTCTAAGTTAACTAATTATGTAGTTACTAATCACCATGGGGCAAATTGGGAGGCCTTTTTGATCCTTGTCATAGTAGTGACCATACCTCTCTAAATATACTCACCTTAGTGTTGTCCTATGTATTTTGTTATTATTAAGTAGGTTTATCTATATATATATATAAAATAAGTCGAATTTTTGTAAGTGTTCGTATAACTCCTGCAATTTACGGTGGATTACTGTAAAAATTAACAAAAACTTTCGTACCGAACTGCTTTAGGTTTTATTGACGCCATTTAAAAAAAAAGTTTTAACTAGGAGGTGCCATGATGATGAGGGGATCCAAGGATTGTGTGGGGTCATGTGTGGTATCGTATGAAAGGACGTTGGAAAAGGAGTTCAGATGTTAAGCCAAATTTTCTCCAGGTCAAGCCATTGGGCGACACTGAGAGGTGCCATGATGATGAGAGGATCCAAGGATTGTGTGGGGTCATGTGTATACTGTATTGAGCCCCTAAAACTCATTTAAATGAACGCGTTTCGGATTGTACTATCGATATACTTCACAATCCATGTTTGCCGTTGCGAAGCACGGGTATCTCAGCTAGTTGTATAATATTAAACAGGTATAGGGAAGTATTATGTATACAACGTTAAACGTTAATAGAAGTGTCGTCGGCTGAAGCCACAGCGAGAGATAAGGCACGCCGTGGAACGTGCGTAATGTTGCCTTCTGAGATTTTAAAACGTAGCTATTAACCGGTGTTAAAAAATTTAACGGCGACGGTATTAAAATACAACCCGTGCATGTGTACTTGTTAAGTAGTTTTTAAATTTTCGTTCTCTTTTTGAAAATGTTGTTTTTTTTGTTGTTGCTCATTAGCGAACGTATGCAAGCAGGTGTGTAGATAGTTAAAGTTGCAAATGGGACAGTTTTATAAATATCAACCTGGTATTGTAGAATATACAGGGCCATGGAAAAAATGCTGCAATTTTAATAATCGTAAAAAAATATTAACAAAAAAAAATTTTATGACTTCACATCCTAAAACCGTTTTCCGCGGTTTTCCAAACGATACCAAACACGCCCTCCCGGGGTGCTTGGGTATTAAGCATTGACATATTTCAGAATTTGTAAAAAGATATGAGTTCTACTCGTGAAGCACTTTCGTGAGATACCAAACACGGCGATATGCGGTGTCTGGATCCTCTCGATCGCATGGTGTCTTCCAAGGCTTGAGCTACATTTCACTAACGATCTGGATTTTTTTTTTCAACGCCCTTTCATGCAATATTTGAGAAACAATACTTTTAATTTTTAATTTTTGACAATCAAACATGAGCTCTATTATTGTAAATTGATGTGATGTACCATTATTGACCATACGATAAATAAATAAATACAATAATCTTAGCTTATTCACATCTTAATTTATTAATTCCTTCTCGTCACAACACCGTTGTGTAACCCCCCAATCCCCCAAAGTTACACCACAATCTGGGTTGATTGGCAGAAATCGCCAACAAATCCGCCCTTTGTATGTAAATTTATGTGCAATAAAGTTTTTATTTTTTTCTTAATAACCCGCACGACCCTTGGATCCCCCTCAAAAGCCTTACATCTTATTTTGTCTGGAGAGGATGATCGCAATCCATTGTTGTACAGATACGTATTGCCACCGAGTTTACGTACGTTCTCTAAATGGTCAGGAAGTGGTTGGAAAATCAATTGCAACATTTGCGCTAAAAAAACAACGAAGGAAGTTAAGCAAATATTGTAAACATGGACTTTCACCATGTATGTTCGAAAATATTTTAATATTTCTTAATAGCAGCATTATTTGTGCAATTATCTTTCAACGTTTTTTCAGGTCTACGTGTCTACGTAAATAAATTTCCTTGTACGTATGACTGTGAGACATGGAGATGAATATAGTATTGTTGATCAGAAGATTGTGTATAAAACATGATCATAACATAACACATCAGCCCGTCAAGTAACAATGCATAACGAATGTTAACAATTACTCCTATTATTATTAAATACTATACTACTATACCTACAACTATTACAATACTACCATAGTGGTGATGAGGATGAGACCCGTCAGATATGACGGATTTTATAACTAATGTTGTACTTTTATTATTACAGTTTTTTCCTCAACAGAGGCGAGAGGCATCTTCATTCACATAATGTAGCGTTATGTGAACTCCCTTGGGGAGGAAGCATGGGTATTTCGACGCTTACTCGGGACACCCATCCTGCTACCTCCCCAAGGGAGTTCACATAACGCTACATTATGTGAATGAAGATGCTTCTCGTCTCTGTTGTGGAAAAAACTTTAATGTATTTCCGTCTGCTCAATGCAGATGAATTCCGGTTCCATACCTAAAATAATTTAGGTGTATCCCAAATCATACTTTTATTATATCTCTTTTTTTCTAGAATCCTAACCAGCTTTACATAATTTTATATTATAACTAAATTGAGATAATATAATACACAATATGATTGATAAACTAAATATGAATTTTAAAAAAATAATGCTGACGTGAATAACTGGTTCATGACGGCATTTCGTCGACAGATTAAAAACATTTCGACACACACTGAGACGTACATTTTTGAGACAACTTTGCCAATCTAACAATCAAATTATTAAGAAAATATCACGTATTTAAATGAAGACATCTCTCTTCTCCACACCATATCCCATTTATTTGGGGTCGGCGGCTCGGATACTCCCTCTCCATTTTCCCCGATCGAGGCAGTCTTCTGGAGTAAGCTCCAGGTGTTCCATGTCCCCTCTGATGGTCTCCTCAAGGGACTTTTTCGGCCGTCCTCTCTTTCTTTGTCCTTCCACTGACCAGTTTGTTGCCCTCCTCAGAGCGGAATCCTCGTCCCTTCTCTGCACGTGTCCATACCACCGAAGTCGGGCCTCTCGCGCTTTTAGGTCAATCGGGGCAACTTTCATAGTTCCTCTGATGTGTTCATTTCGGATTTTATCTAATCTAGTTACCCCGAGTGACCAGCGCAGCATTCTCATCTCGGTGGTATGGAGCAACTGTTCTTCCTTTCGTTTCAGGGGCCAGGACTCCGCCCCGTAGAGCATGGCAGGTCTTACTACGGTCTTATAAAATTTTCCCTTGAGGTTAACGGGTATTCTTCTGTCGCATAGAACACCTGAAGCCTCTCGCCACTTCTTCCACCCCACCTGCACTCTGTGCCTCACATCTTGCTCAACGCCTCCCTCCGTGCTTATGACTGCTCCCAGGTACTTAAAGTTGTTCACTTGATTTAGTGTCTGGTTTTGGATCTTTACTGTACCACTGGTTTGTTGTGTACCTGGTAAATACTCAGTCTTTTCCCTATTAATTTTAAGGCCGTTGTCCTCTAGAGCACTCCTCCAATTTTCCAATTCTATTTCGAGCTCTCTCTCATCCTCACTGCACAACATGATGTCATCAGCAAACAATAAATTTTTGTGTGTTTCTCTGAGTAGGCCTCCAGTCAGTGTTTCCATAATGGTGTTAAATAGGAATGGACTTAGTGCTGAGCCTTGATTTAAATGAAGACATAACCTAATTTAACTTTCAGTTGACTGTGCCCTCTGTACATTGCGCGCCTATGAGCTATTGTATTGTGGATGCATAGAGAGGTTACTCTTGACGACTTTGCATATTGCATAGTTTTCGAAATGCTCTGTAGGTCCTCGAGCCTTTGGATGTTGCTCTCTATTAAGCCTCCTGGATTTTACGCCAAAATTCTCTTATGCCCGATCCCACCAACTACCACCTAGGAAGCAGACCCCTAAGGAATTTCCATACAAAACCACAGATAATTTGAGTGATTATTATAACTGTCATAACCTTTAAGATATAAATCCATACAAAATACAGCATGCAGCTCTACTTAGTTAGGTGGCCAAATATCTCAGCCCAGAATCTCCCTCACTTAAGTAGCTGCATGCTGTATTTTGTATGGATTTATATCTTAAAGGTTATGACAGTTATAATAATCACTCAAATTATCTGTGGTTTTGTATGGAAATTCCTTAGGGGTCTGCTTCCTAGGTGGTAGTTGGTGGGATCGGGCATTACTCTCTTATCTTCTGATGACACAATCTTTCGGTGGCTGATACCAAACGATAGTGGTAATAGTGACATTATTTTGCAATGTCACAATGCATTATTCCCTTCTAGTTCCAGTAAATAGTGTGACGTCATATCCCTGTACTCTTATGTTCTCACGGACTCACGTATATCGGATATTGTAGTATGAATTAACATAGAATAAGTTTGTGACTGGTATAGACTGGTACTACACACTGCGTACGTAGTCACACTCATTCACACGTAGGGCTACAACTTCTCCGGGTTTGAGTGGTGTCCCCGGGCTCCGGGTTAGCATCGTATATCTCCGGGTCAGACTGGGTGGTGAAACTATCACCGGGCAGCCCCCTCCCGACTTATATATTATGAAAATCCGTCTAATTAAAAATTAAACTGTTTTATCAAAAAAATTACCGCTACCTTTTTGATGGATTTAGTATTATAAGAAAATAAATCTTTTTACACCACGACCTTCTTTGCTCAATCTCACAATAATTTTCTGCCTTCAGCGCTATTTTTGAGTTTTCAGTAAAATAGACGTTTTATTGGATAAAAAACATTTTTTTCTGAAGTCTCCGGGTCTTCCCTCTTTGAAAGGTGGCAGCCCTATTCACACGCAGTATTTATACACACATTCATACGTTTTACAATTATTTATGACAAACTTGCTAATTGAGTAGAAGTATGTCTTGTAATATTTGCATGATTCTTTCTCAATGACGCACATAAACAAAATCTATCAAATAAATTTCAGAAGGTGATTGATTGGTTAATTTATCATACATTATTGAAATAATGGCTAATTATAAGCAAGAACCACGGATAATATTAACCTAATAAGTTGGGGCTTAGATAATCGCGAAAACATCCAATCTTCTTCTCCAGTTTCAATCGTTACGATTGGTTTGCAGCAAAGCCCATGTCTCCTTCTCCACTCATCCCTGTCCTGTGCGCTTCTTTTTAACTCTTTATATTATGAGTCGAAGCCCATATCCTGGCACAGGTCGTCCAGGTATTCTTTCCTTGGTCGTCCTCTGTAGTTTGTCCCCTCGTTCATTCCTTCAATTAATTCAAATAGGAGACCCTCTTGACGCACTATGTGGCCGATCCATCTGGCACGTCTTACTGCTATTGCATTGAGCAGGTGTCTTTTTCCTTTGATTATGTTGAAAACTTCTTCGTTTGTTATGTGGTACCTCCAAGAAATTCCTGTCGGACCACATCTCAAAAGCTTCCAGTCTCTTATCTAGTGTCGTCCATGTATTTCCATTGACGTATGCGTGGAATAGAGGTGTTGGAAAATAGGGTTGTGTTTGGAATCTCAGACTTTATATGATTAAGTGTATGCATACTGACATTTCAAAAATTTCTAAAAACGGGAGACCTTATATCTCGACAACCGTTACTAAATATGCTTTGGAAAAAATGTAGTAGATACATTAAACCTTTATCTAGGGAATAACCGTAAAATATTTTTTTGTATCTTGTATAGATTGTTCAAAAAAATGTGAAAAACACCTCAGATTTTTTTTCCGAAAGACAGAAATTCGTTTCCCGAAAGTCGCTGAGAATTTATTTTTTGTACTGATAATATGCATTAAAATCTAGGGAATAACCGTAAAAGTTTTTTGATTGAAGTGAAATTAAATAAATAAATAAATAAATAAAAACTTTATTGAAGTAATGACATGCATTAAACAAATGGCGGGTTTATTGCCATGGGCAATATCTGCCAACCAACCACTTGACAAAATAATAAAAAACATAATATGCGTACAAAATTAACCCCAAAAAATAAAAAAAAACGCTATTTTTACCATTTTATCCTGAGATTGTGCACGAGATTTTGAACCTTAATGCCATGGGAAAGGACGTGACGTCATAGTTAGGTCGCGAGTCGTAAAATACTACTGTGATATTACTTGTCAAATCAGGGTTCGAATTCGTGTGTTGACTTCGTGTATAATATTGTGTACTTTACAGTAGTCCATCAGTGGGTCACGGTCTTCCACGTCAAATTACATTATGTACAAACGATACTATGTACATTAAATGTATAAAGGGCATTAATTAGGTGATTATTATGTATTATAAAATCATTATTATTAGTATAATGTGTATAAATATTATATTATATAGCAAGAACTGCCCTACATTTATACACATGATGCTATATCAGCTAGTGTTTTTGCCCGGCGAAGCCCTATTTTCCATATACCTAGATCAAAATACTTTTTCTAATTAACCCCTCCTACCCCTTTCCTGGTAAGAACGGTCAATTTGTACCTGGAGTGTGAATCACTGAATACTATGAATTCGGCACTAATATCGATTTTTGCACAACACCCCTTCCTACCCCCCACTCTCTGCACTTCTGCGGGTGCCGGAAGTGATACTATTCATCTCATCGACACCGAAAACTATTGAGTCGACACTAATATCGATATTTGCATGACAACCCCTCCCCACACCCCTGCGGAATTCCACTGAATACTGTGATTTCGGCACTTATATCGATTTCAGCTTTATGGAAATTTACGTGACTTCAAATATTTCTCTTCTATAATTTGTTATGTTATGCTATGTTTGTTATAATCGGCCATTCAAGAACACAGGAAATTTTACCTTCTGCCCTCTCTGCCTACCTCGCAAGGGATCCGGCCTGATGCAGTAGAATAAAAAAGGCTATATTATATTGAGGCTGAGATTCTAGTAAATTGACCAAATTGCGAGTCATGACTATGGCCCAGTTGCTCGACGAATAGTATTGTCGGCTGGCAACGGTAAGGAGACAGAAATCGTTGCACCAAAACAAAAGTAATATGCTATAGTAAGATTTCTTCCTATCCGTTTACCGCTGCCCCCAGGTCCAGTAAACGTAATGTACTGGCGCACTATACTGCTAGATGCGTTCTCTTTTATCTAATATTGCCATCTCGCTTGCGCGCGTAACATAAAGCGAAACGGAAAACAAAACGTCCGTGCGTGTTAATATAGTTACCCATTTTGTACCTGCTCCTGTCGGTGTTTTGAAACAACCCATTTGATACGTTTACTGGTCAGTAACAGCAATAGTATTCTACTGTTCCTATCGTGTTTCGAACAACCGAGCCTATGTCCAGATCTAAGCGTTAATCCCAGAGATATGTTTAAATATGTTTATACACACATCGTTAATAATATAATATAGTTTATTTATTGATTATGTTAAAGTGTAAAGGGCACTTGATATAGAGCGTGACCGGATAAAAACCCATATGAATATTGCTCAACATGAATAAATCCCAAAAAAGACGAAAGCCCTTCAGAAATTTGCTCAAGGGACAAAAGCTCAAATCTAATTGGATTTTGAAAATAAAATTAATTGTATCTATTAGCATACGATTTCTTTCAGTGTGTTAGAAACTACCATAGATTAGAAAATAAACAAATAAATAAGCGGATCTGAAATGGAATAGACAGTAAAATAGTCAACATTTTATAAAGAATTCATCTACTGGAATCCAACTAGAAAGTTTGGGCTTTTATCCCTTGAGGATATTTCTTAAGGGCATGGCACCAGGAATGACGTCACAGTCTTTTCCCACGGCATTAAGGTTCAAAATTGCGTGACAATCGCATGATAAAATGGTAAAAATAGCGTTTTTTTTCATTTTTTGGGGTTAATTTTGGGTCTATCAAAAAACTTTTACGGTTATTCCCTAGATTTTAATGCATATTATCAGAACAAGAAAAAAAAATTACTCCGCGACTTTCGGGAAACGAGTTTCCGTCTTTCGGAAAAAAGGTCAGAGGTATTTTTAAATATTTTTTTTGCGAAATCTATACAAGATATAAAAAATCTATTACGGTTATTCCCTAGATAAAGGTTCAATGCATCTACCTTATTTTGTTCCAAAGCAAATTTAGTAACGGTTGTCGAGATAGAAGGTCCCCCATTTTTAGAAATTTTTGAAATGTCAGTACGCACACTCTTAAGGGCTTTTGTCATTTTTGGGATTTATTCATGTTGAGCAATATTCTTATGGGTTATAACCCGGGAACCGATATAGAGTAGAGTAGGTATAGTATACATTTATTTATAGCAATTAGACAATATTATAATTATATATTATTATCTACTGTCTACATTATATTAGTCTGGCTGGTGTTTTGTACTTTAGAATAATAACAGTAGCAGGTACATTTATAAACAATATGCAGCAAAACCTCGATAATCCGAACCCCAGCTAATCCGAACGCTTCTATAATCCGAACGACCCCGCAACCGCCATTTCTCGCAGTGCGTTTTAGGTAATACGCGTATCGCTTTTTCGTCCGCCCTATATTGGGATTCCTTAAAAAATGTATCTAACATACATACTTAAATAAATACATTATAATGTAAAATATTTTGGTTTCATATCGAAAAATGCCTTTCAAAATGTCCACATACTATGATCCAAACGCTTCGTACATCCGAACGGGGCATAATTTTTCGGTGTTCGGATATTAGAGGCTCTGCTGTACATTATTTTGTAGACGTGTAGGCACGTACGTCTTTATAAATTTATCGGAAGAACTTCGAATGCACGCTGTTGTTGTCCTATTTTGTAAAAAAATTGAATAGATGTCGTCTTTTACTGCAATATATTACATAAGTTTCAGTACATGCTTGGCGCAGTTGGTTGAGACGGCAGTCTCTCTAACGGGAGGTGCCATGTTGTATTCCACACTTTGCGATACAGGCCTCTAGCCTAGTGCAAGGTGTGCAGTAAAGTATTTGGGTTTGTGTATGCAAGCCAAGATTCTTTTATATATAAAATAAAAATAACAATAAAAAATAACCTTTAGGTATACTTTTTAGATAATTTTTAGATAATTAGTAGTTTGTATTATTTTAATCTTTCAATTGATTAAGTAGGTAATTAAGTAGTTTCCGAAGCTTTTTGTCGGAAAATGCAGGCTATTATGCCAGTATTGTCGCCTGTTTCGCTAAAGACTAAAGCTACCATTGCTCCCCACGTGTTGTGACGTCATCAGTTACTTATGTCACTTAGTTGAGGCCTGCATAATACGCAGGTCTTGCCCTACATCGAGCAACATTACGTCTTTGTGTGTTTAAGTGTAGGTACCATTATCCTTTTCTTACTTCTAACCCTTTTATGAATAGCAAATTTCTAATTTTCCCGTTCTCTAAAAGAAAAGTCCTTTCTTTTTCCCAATTTCCTCCCCCTTTACCCTCCTTAACGTCCTCCCTTCTTCCCCCTGATTTCCCTTTGTCCTGGTGCAATAATTTGTCACCGTAATTTAACACCCTATGTCCTTTTTCTCTTGTGTGATCAGAATCTATGGCCCATAGTCAAACAAGGTTGAATACTTTATGCAAAGAATTAGCTTGAAAAGATTGCCTACAGACTTTCATTACTTTTAGAACTTTTTCCTTCCTTTAACGTTTCTAAATGGAACATAGGAAGATTACAAGGCTTTGCAGTAATCGTATTGTCAGTTAAACGAGAGTAAATATCTTCCAGAAGATCAAATTCTTTCCCTTTTATATACAATCACTCTTGGAGACTGGACCATACCGTATTATGTTGTAGTGATGTATAAACTCATCAGCCTAATATTGGAAAACATTCACCTATCCAGATATCATATACCGTATCAATGTACCTACTATTATTGTTCTGTATGGCTTCTGCCACCGTTGGGCTGCAACGTCATAAGATAATAGAATTATGCTATCTGCTACATACAGGAGACATGTACCCTACAGAGCAACATCCAGGCTTCCAAGCTATTCAAGGGCATTGAGTGTGGCATTGTGGATATCTAAATATGGTCCAGGAATTGCTGGACAGGCAGAGGACAGTGCGCTTGATGGATTGCACCCCGGGCTACGTCTTCATAGACGGCTCAAGTTCACACATTTCCGGCAGGCGAACTATGCGAACAAGCATCTCACGCCATCAGAGGAGCAATGAAGAGAAAAAAATACTATACTTTTCAGATATACTGCAGTTACTGCTCTATATAAAATACAAGCTAAGTCCCTCAAATATCACTATTTAGAAATATAAAGACAATATTGCATGTATTAATGGCACCCCTTTCTTCAATTTGTTTATTTTAAGCCCTTCATCCCTTAAAATTCAGTTCAGTTTCCTCACGAATGAGCCCAATTCACAACCAATTAATTAAATTGTAAGTTCGTCCCCTTTTTAATTATTATTTAAACAGATTGTTAAATTGCTGCATTCGTTATCACGGTTTGACCATCTCTTTAACGCGACACCCTTAACGATAGGGTACCATAATAATATATTATTTTCGCTGTTAGATTTATAGCAGGCGCATAGAAATCGTATAACGTGAAAACTCTTAACACGGAAAATCTGTTAACTTGTGACTACGTGGTCCTGAACATATTCTGCATAATTTCATACATTTACGTTATTATAACATACCCGTTAAGAGTATGCATACCGACAATTTAAAAATTTCTAAAAACGGGAGACCTTATATCTCGACAACCGTTACTAAATATGCTTTGGAAAAAATAGGGTAGGTGCATTGAACATTTATCTAGGTCTTGTATATTTTACGCAAAAAAATAAATATGAAAACACCTCTGATCTTTTTTCCGAAAGACAGAAACTCGTTTTACGAAAGTCGCGGAGAAACGAGTTTATTATTATTTTTTTATTTATTTATTTAAACTTAAGCAAACAACAAACACATATAAATATACAAAATGGACATAGTACAGATTATAAAACGTTGTTCACTAGGGCGAACTTATCGCAGAACTGCGATTTCTTCCAGTTAACCCCATTTATAAGGGAGAACTCTCACACAACATATTTCATATAGTTTCCACTCGTCTCCGCTCTGACCCTTCCGCACCTGGGTTCCTCCAGCGATTTGGACAATGTCGTCGGTCCATCTCTTTGGTGGCCCTCCGACGCTTCTTCTATCTGTCCAAGGCCTCCACTTCAATATTCGTGGCGCCCATCTGGTGGCACATAGGTCTATGATTGTTTATCCGAAATTGAGTGTTTTGGAGATTATTATGTTTGTTATTAGTACAAATTGTGTCTATTAATTTAATTATTTGACAAAATGCCACCATTTTCTATAAAATTTAATACATCACCGTAGTTAATGGGTCATGGCGGATGGATGCGAATATTTTTTCTCGTCTGTATTAAAATAGTATCACTGTTGACGTTTTAATCTAAAATAGATATTTCCTATCTGTAGTTATTTGTTTATAAATAACATGTTATACGCGCGATATTAATTTAACATTGTTTTTAATAAAACGAAGTGTTGTGGCGACATGCCCCGAGTAAAAATCGTTCTAATATCGTTACAACGGTTACAACTTCTTCAAATTTTGTATGAGAGTGTAAGCAAAAAATAAGAATAACGTAAGCGGCAAAAATGAGACAGAATAACGAAAAAATATCGGCTAGAGTCACTGCGTCTTAAGGCCGGTCCAGACGCTACGTTTTGAGCAACCTTTTGTCTGCGCAGTTCAAAACGTTGCAGATAAAACGTTGCGTGTAGACTGGAACACTGCGCAGTTTTGAATCCAAAACTGCGCAGTGTTCCGCCACGAAATTTTGTTGGCAAACCTCGGATTCGGATTTAGCACCCCAAAATACGTATAGAATGAAAGAAATCCAGACTACCCCACAACTTTCCATCGAGAAATCTAAAGGCACCGTATTAATTTAAAAACTTCAAATTTCTGAATGCTAGAATTGCTAAAGCATATTCTCATTTATCCATGTGTTAAGTCTTAGGATGATATCTTTAGTATTAGCTGAGTAATCTTACTTTTCCCTGGATTTTTCGCAGAAATGTGCGAGATCGAAGATGTCGTTAGGCGGGGGAGGCAACGGAGAAGGCAATGTTATGCACATGTGAGGGAGTATGGAACCATCCAGACTCCCTCACATTGCATTGCACGGCCAACCCCAGGGCAGGCGACTCCCGGGCAGACCACTAAAGAGATGGATTGACAGTTGAGAGTCGACATCCAGGAGGCTAATCCATTTTCATAACAGGCCACAAGACCTACATTAAGAACAAGAATTTTTCGCATGTTCAGTTACTATGGTCCCGTAAGACTAAGTCAATATTATGATACATAATTTTCATCACCCACGTTAGTAAAACTTTGTAAATACATCATGTATTTATTTAATTAGAAATAGATTGAAATAGTGAAGGGATTTCAAACAAATCGCCACAACTGTTCACTTTATAATTAAATTGAGAAGGGAACTGGGCAAAAACACAAATATAAACTATTGAGTATTAGATATTATAATCAATAGATATTTTGTATATTTCAACTCAGGGTTGCAAAGGATAATTATTCTGATAATTATCTTTCATGATACCATAACATAGTGGAGGCCCTGGAACAAAAGGAGAAGCGTCGGAAGACCTCCCAAAAGGTGGTCTGATGACCTAGTCCAGCGAGCCGGAAGAACCTGGATGCGGAGGAGGAGAAACAGAGATGAGTGGAAGGAAATGGAAGAGGCAGTGGAGGGAGGAAGGCTGAGGAAGAAGAAGATACCATAACAATATTTTTCAAGTAGGTAGTTATCTCAACAGATACACAGCAAAGGATGGACTTTCATCTCATGACTGACTGTTGGCTGGCATAATGCGATCACTTTACACTTAAGTAACAGTAAATAAGATAACTACGTGTTATATTCAACTACGACATGTAGAATATTCCGATGTTCTCACAAAACATAAATTGTGATTTTCAAAATTAAAAGTTTAAGTTTAAAAAAAAATATGTACAGTAATAAAAACAAGACAATGCAGTGTGCCAAAAGGCGGACTTATTGCAAAAGCAACATCTTACAGTCAACCCGATAAAGATAAATATCTTCTTCTTCTTTTTTACGAGCCCTGTAGCTTCCGTTTCTGGATATAGGCTTCCCTCATTCGTCTCCATCTCTCTCTGGATTTTGCCTCGGGTGTCTATTTGAGGCCAGCTGCTGTCAATTTCAGGTCGTCTGTCCAACGCGTCTGTGAACTGCCTCTAGGGCCTTAAATATAATTATCTGATAAATATCGAACATTTCACTTGTGTCTCACACCAGTGATATCTTGACGCTCCTTCGATTCTATTGGTTAACATCTGATCAATCACAATGCCTCAGATTTCAAGGGATAATTTTTTTTGGAAATCCACTGTTTGTGAACTGCATGTTTGCGTTTTCACTGTTGCTATTACAACGAGGATGTTTTTTTTTTGGAGAAAGCACTTTAAACAGATCTGTCTAATTTAAGCGGGCACCTAAAGGACACCAGAACCAATCAGGGCTTGAAAGTAAGTCTTCTAGGTTGCGTACGTCTAAATTTCACTTTAAATCTGAGGCGTTGTGATTGGTCAGATGTTAACCATTAACCAATAGGATCGAAGGAGCGTCAAGATTATCAATGTCGCGAGACGCATGTAATATTTATTTTATCAGTGATTATAATTATTTTGATAATTTCCAACCCTGCTTAAACTCTGTGTACCAAAGTGATCATCTATTTACCTACTTGAAGTTATCCCGATAAATCGTCTGCTTTATCGATTTGGGAAGATAATAATGGTGCCTACAATTTTAACATTTTATCCGGGAGAATTAGGCAGTTTGTTATTTGGACGTAATAATGGCAAAGAAAATTTATAACTTTGGGAAGTTCGGGAGGAAAGGTGGGCCTCTAAAAATAGTCGTGATTCGTATCGGCTTTGAAATACATACAGGTATTTTAAGTGTTAAATAATGTAATGCCTCTACCACATGCTCGCCGACGCTCGTGTGAATGAGTAAAAAGACGTGCGGACGGGGTGATTGTCTTGGATTGTATACGTAATCGGTTAACGTCTTTTTACTCATTCACATAAAAAACGTGGAGGGTCGGCGAGCATGTGGATGAAGCATAAGGGTTAAATAATGTATACTGGAAAAAAGTGAGGATTTCTAAGCTGATACTAGATAATCATAATGTCAAGGTTTTTGAGCGTCGGTACATGGTGGAAGTCCATTATTAAGTTAAAAATAAAAATACTTGTTATATATTTAGTTTAAAAGCCACATTTTAATGGCTTTAAATTACGCGACTAGTTTTCGAGGATTTGCACCCTCATCATCAGGCGATTGTGAATGTATGTATTTTCATTTTGACCTTACTAAAGAGCCTTAAAATATGGATAAATGAGAATATGTTTTAGTGACTCTAGTATCTAGAAATGCAAAATTTGTAAATTTTCTCCATGAAAAATAATTCAAAAGTTACTATACTGAAATTAACTGAAACTTGAAAATTTTCCCGTAGTTTGTTAGATACAATGCTGAAATTTGGTTGATAAAATGTTTAAGGTAAGACGCAGTGACTCTAGCGGATAATTTCTTGATATTCAGTCCTCTTTTTGAAAAATAAGCCAAAATCGTTTTGGTCGCTTTTTACACTTATTTTGGGCTTACACTCTCATACAAATACCTTTTCCCCAATCTCCCTTCCTCATTTATTCCTGTGATTGGTACTTGCAGTTGTTAGGTTAGGTTTATGTTATACTTGATTTTTATTAATTTAATAAGAAGTCTTACTTGTAATTATTTTTTTATATTAAATGATAATAACTGACGCTACATTTGACTTACTCTGTGTACACAGTAATAGGGCATTGAATTGACTCTTTGTATTGTATTAGTTTATTTTTGTCTAAATTCATGTTCAGTGTCTGTCCGTGTGCTTTCATCATCATCATCATGTCAGCCCCCCTGCGTCCATTGTCGAACATAGGCCTCCCCCATCGATCTCCATAGCTCCCTATCCTGAACAGACCGCATCCAACCGCCTCCCGCAACTCTCCTCACATCGTCCGACCACATTGCTTGAGGCCTACCAACACTTCTTCTGCCTGTTCTGGGTCGCCACTCCAGGACTTTCTCTGTCCACCTAGAGTCTGTGGTTCCGGCCACATGACCAGCCCAACTCCATGTCCGTTTGCTTTGTGAAATAAATATTAAAATTAGAAGAAGTTGAAGCGATAATATAACGATTTTTACTCAGAGTATGTTGCCCCTTAACTGCGTCGCGTGAGGTTGTTATTTTGGCACGACTGTCTGCGACTTGGCTCACATGTTTGGGCTAAATAAATATTTATGGCTAGTGTATGCTTCGCTACGGTTAGTGTAGAATCATTCGACCGTTTGAGCCAAATTTATCGGTCAACGTTACGTTGCAGAGGTTTTCAAGTTTATTTCGTTTTTTCTTAAAGGTCGTGGTTTTTAAAATATAAACTCCACTAATTACATAGCCCACAACGCTTCCAATAGGTTCATTTCAGAAAGTTCGCGATCCAACTATGACGTCACGGTCATTTCCCACGGCATTAAGGTTCAGAATTGCATGAACAATCCATAGACTTTTATATTAAGTAAATAAATAAATAAATAAAACTTTATTGGCCAGTAAATATATGTAACAACAAAAACAAGACAATGCAGTGTGCCAAAGGCGGACTTATTGCAAAAGCAATATCTTGCAGTCAACCCGTACCTACTTAATAAAAAAGTCTATGGTACAATCGCATCATAAAATGGTAAAATTATTTTTTTTTTTATTTTTTGGGGTTAATTTCCCTTCAATATAAAAACTTTTACGGTCATTCCCTAGATTTAAATGCATACTATCATTACAAAAAGAAAATTTTCCGCGACTTTCGTGAAACAAGTTCTTATCTTTCGGAAAAAAAAAGATCAGAGGTGTTTTTCGCGTTTACATGGTAAGAGATAGGTGAAAGTGTTCGATGACAAAAATAATCCTTAATGAATTGTCTGCAAAAAATATATGTTTAACCTATTTTCCATAGAACTAGCAGTTCATTCGCAATGGCCCGTCAAAATACCGATTTATCTTTGGAAAACTTAAAAATAAATTGAATCTTTAAACTATTGGACTTTGTGAATGAGTGTCAGACACCTGGCTCACATAAAGATCTACAACTAATTATAATTTGCTATGTATAGATCATTTATTACAATTATTATACGTACCTAATATTGTAATTATTATAGTTTATGTTTATTCACTTCCGATCCATGGCAGCCATGATCCATCACATAACTGCGCTATGTTGCTAACTGTATATTATGTTTCGTTCATAGTGAAATGGATACGCTGTTACGATGGGATGTAAATGATTCGTCGATGTTTTTTGAGTTGATAAAATCGATTATTGATCTGCAGGAGTGGAACCATGAAAGAAAAGTAGACTCATGTATAGTTTGTGAATTGTGTATAGGTATTAGTAGGTATGTGTTGATATTAAAAGATCGATGTACCTATATTATTATTGTCTGTGATTTTTACAAAATGTGTTATTTAATACTATTATATAACAATTAAAATCAATTGTTGATAGTTGGAGAAATGAGAGATACAAAAATCTGACATAAAATAATTGAATTGACTCAGAACTAGTCAACTAGAATAATATTAATTTTAAAATATTTCTATTATCCAAGGTTTGGTGGGTGTCGCCAAAGGATTTTTTCGAAACAAATTGGTTTCTCGACGACCTTACTAAAATATGTTTTGTAAAAAATGAGATAGGTACATTGAAACTTCATCTAGTGAATTACTTTATCAGATCTTTCATATCTTGTATAGATTCCTGACAAAAAAGTGAAAAACACGTCTGATTTTTTTTTAAGAAAATAAATCTTCTTTGAAGATCGCACCGAAAAATCTTATAGTGATAATATGTATTAAAATCTACTGCATTACCATTCAATTGTCCCCAAAAATGTAAAGAACCCCATTTCCAAAATTTGAGCTTACGATTGCGCATGCGATATTGAACGCTAAAACTGCGAGAAAAGTTCTGTTTTCGATGTTAAGATAAGGGAATATCTAATTATCCTCCCTAGACATGACAACGCGATCTTGTTATTGTTCTTGGATCACAGATCTATCGATCATAATCAATTCTGCACATTACAACTCATTAATAAATCATTGTTTATTACTATTATGATTGCTGTAATAATAAAGTATTTTTGTCTCCTACCTATTAATTTATTCAGTCGTGCTGTAGATCGCGCACAGTACGTACGTTTGCAAAGCGCCATCTGTGTAGTAAATCGGAAAACTTTCTTTTATAGACTTTTTTTTTCATGGTGTGAATTGCATTGTTTTTGGACGTGTATCGTTTTCGGAGTAACCGGCGAATTATCTTTCGCGTTATTGTGAATTATTGTGAATACTGATTACTGAAGTGATCAAGTGATTTATAGTGCATTTGTGTTTATTTGTGTATTTATTTATTCGGAAAATTGTGCTGGTACTGAAAGTTTAAGAAGTGTCAAGGTAAAACAAAAAAAAAGATTTATTTACCTACATATAGAGATGAATAAATAATACATACATAAATAAATAAAAAAACAGTATCAATGTCAGGATAGGGAGGGTCATGGGATAGAACGGTTGAAAAAGGAAAAGCTATGCCACAAGGGTCCACACGCTTGCCAAAACTCGAGAAGCCATCACAAATTCTGGTTTCACAAATTTAATTTTCACATTAGTTTTTTTTTGTTTGTGGCGATCCTATGTGGTGATTTAATCTATCATTTTTACTGTTTGTGACGATCCTATGTGGTGATAAAGAAAAATATAAGGCGATTTCATCGCTAAACGGCGCCCAAAATAGTCAAATTATTATTATTAAATTCAAGCGTTTGAATAGGACGTTTGGCTTGGCTTGTGTAGGATTGCTAGCACTTGTGGCCGATCAAATCGAGTGTCGGTTTTTTCACAAATCAGTGGGAGGTGCTTGAGCACAAGGCTTGGAGTTTGCGGCAAGCCCCAAGCGTATAGACCCGGCATTACTATTTTTGTAGGAGTAAAGAGACCGTTCTCAGTGTTCTTTTTCCTCTACTACGAATTTTTGCTACAGTTTACCTCCTCACTTTTAAAATCACGAGTTTGAACTTGAAACTGAATATATCAATTATTATAACGCCAATTATAATTGTCAGAGATCACTCGTTCTTTATGGGTGAAATGCCTAAAGATTTAAAAAAAAAAAATATTATAATTGTCATTTTATTACCTCTTGACTAAATGTATACATACCGAAATAACTACCTACATACTTGCACGTAATTATATAGGATAATATTTATTTACATATTTATTGGGCAATTTAATTAATCCACGATAAGATAAGACCAATGCAATTCAATTATGTAGTTTACTGTATTTCATGGGCGTCACCAGCCTCGGAGCAATGGAGGGGCAACGCAACAAAAAAAAAATAAGATTCATCATGAAAAATAGGTTGGCTGGCAGAAATTGCCATTTGGCAATAAGCCCGCCCTTTGTATGCCTCTGTACAATAAAGATTATTTTATTTTTTTTATTTATTTAAAAATACGTAAATAGCGCCGCAGACGAATTTTTTTTTGTAGACATAGTGAAGAAGGTAGTGATGTGGTTTCGTTTATTTGAAAATGTATATAATAATTCTCACAATAATATGTTTTCTATAGAAAGTAATAGAAAAAGTAGCGCCGCAGGCAAATTTTTTTATGAAATAATTATATTTTGATGGATTTTCATACATATTTTAGGAAATTTTTGACACGATGAGAAAATGTGTGATAATAATGTGATTTTTTGTGAGGTTTTATCATTTAGTATGAAATTTTTTTTACCTATTCCAATCTCTAGGGCCTATGTCCCCCCACCCCCCCCTGACGACGCCCATGCTATCTTTACTTACTTATTACTTAACTCACATAACATTATTGCATTAGTTCAAAGTATTACTTAATTTATTATGTAATAAATTATACCTTACTAGTGTATTGCCCAATCCCACCAACTTTAACCTAGGAAGGAGAGCCCTAAGAAATTTCCATACAAAAACATAGATAATATTCTATTTATCGAATAAAGAACATCAGCTTTCAGCTAGACCACATCCTAATTCCATATGAAATGCAACATGCAGCTCACCTACGTTAGGTGCCCAAATATCTCCGCCTAATTCCATATGAAATGCAACATGCAGCTCACCTACACTAGGCGGAGATATTTGGGCACCTAACGTAGGTGCAGCTCACCTACGTTAGGTGTACATGCAGCTCACCTACGTTAGGTGCCCAAATATCTCCGCCTAGTGTAGGTGAGCTGCATGTTGCATATCTTATGGAATCAGGCTGTGGTTTAGCTGGAAGCTGATGTTCTCTATTCAATAAATACAATATTATCTCTGTTTTTGTATGGGAATTTCTTAGGGCTCTCCGTCCTAGGTAAAAGTTGGTGGGATTGGGCATATATATCTATCTATTTATCTATACCCTCACACCACGTCCCTTGCAGGGAGCGCCAGACATCCCTATCCTTACACACACTACTAGCCTCCGTCACATTCATGCATGCAGTCATATACGCTCTGCGATCCTTTTTCCCGGGAGGGGGGGATATCTCAATTATCCCCCCCCCTCGGATAGGTGCTTGTGCCTGATGAATGTTCAGTCTTTACTGAAAAAGTTCATGATATTTTTGACCGACTTTTTCGTTGTGTACTACTGAAGTTCGTCCCGTTATTTCAGTTTGTACAGTATCATTGTATGTTTCATGATAATGATATTATTTGTGACATGGACGTATGTAAGCGTGTGGAAGAGTCAACCAGCCATTCATGTACGTCACCATACAATCAAGCTACATTACCCACAATTAATACACATCAATATGGTAATGGTAATAATGGACATACACTGACAATAGTGCAACCCCAATTATCCGACACATTTTCTTTCACTAAAAAATATTTCGAGATGAGTGTAATGAGTGCACTATAGTTCCTCCTGCTTCCTCCCCAAGGGAGTTCACATAACGCTACATTATCTGAAGTACGAAATCGCGTAAATTGTTTTTGGGTCGCAGGAGAAAATAGTTTTGAGCGACGAAATACAGAAACCATAGTTAATAGCGCCGCATGCTAAATCTTTTAAAGAAAAATGGGTGTTTTTTTATAATACAATTGTATTTTAATAAATATAATGATATGGTGGGAAAATGTGTGATGAAAAAATCTCTGATTTCTTCAACACATTTTGATCTTGTTTTCATTTAAACACCTCCCCAACTTTAAAATTAGATACAAACTATGTAGAATTCTGAAGCATATACGAGTCATCCAGGCTCCTTCGATTAACTAGGTTGGACTTTTTTTTACAAAACTTTAAAATTATCTACTTATTTTAAGATGTATTGTACATGAAAGTAATCGGTTTGTGCGTACAAAATACAAACCTTCTCTTTTAAAAAGACTAATCGTTTTTTAAAGAGAAAGTATTTTTTTATTTGTCCTTACGAATAAGCGCCATCTAGTGTAGAAATATAGACAAACACTAAACGTATTACATGTGTGTATAAGGAAACATTATTTAATTGTACGATGATTTTATTGTGAGTTATTATGAGTTAATTTAGCGCTGTTCAGTGAACATCGAGTCTCGTTGACATTGTTTAGTAAAGGCATAGAGATATTGTAAATTATGCGACCTTAATAACAATATAATAGACACAAATAGACTTTTTTCATGTGGTAATGTCATTCTGAAAAAAAAATACCGTTACGTATTGTGCCAAATTGTATTGTTAGCACTTACAGTCCACTTTTTTTTCAGAAGTCTCACGGAGAAAACTTGGCTTAGTGTTTGTAGATTTATTTTTCGGGTCGATCGTCTGATGTGATCAGATGATCCAACGTTTCGGCGAACCTACTGCTGCCTTGGTCGCGGATTGTGTAGGTTCGCCAAAACGTCGGATCATCTGATCACATCACACGATCAACCCGAAAAACAAATCTGCATATGGATCATCGTGAAAACCTGCAACTTCTATTTTTTTTTAAAGGATCTGGGCTTGCATACACAAACCCAAATACTTTCCTGCACACCTTGCACTAGGCTAAAAGCCTGTATCGCAAAGTGTGGAATACATCGCCAGCGCCGGGGTTTGAACCTAGCACCTCCCGCTTGAGAGACTGCCGCCTCAACCAACTGCGCCAACCATGTACCTGCTAGTTATTGGTTTAGTGTTGCTTGATCCTTGATGTGATGCGGTCGGAAATCGAACCCAGACACCGGTATTCTGATGCGAGGATTAGATAACTGTAAAGTCAAAGCCAGGTTCAAACCCCGGCGCTGGCGATGTATTCCACACTTTGCGATACAGGCTTTTAGCCTAGTGCAAGGTGTGCAGGAAAGTATTTGGGTTTGTGTATGCAAGCCCAGATCCTTTTTAAAAAAAGTAAAAAAATCAGGCCACTTCACAAAAGAGACAATCATTATTTTATATCAAATCAAAAGTGATTTCTTCTTATCATTTTGTTGTCTATGTTTTCCATAGATAGATGTGGTGCTTTCCAGATGACATTACAGATAATAATGGCGTTGTTTGTTTATTATCAGAATCGCGATTGAAACATTCAGAAATGTAGGTGACACCAATACAATACAAAACAATTCTTATAGCGACAAGACAAATCAATGGAAGTAATATAAATATTTCTCAGAAAATTATCATGTGACGTGCCAGTTAAGATTTTATTGTGTCTATGGAAAAATTTGAAATTCTGCTAAAACACTGATGGTCTTAATTGATTGTTGGGAAGTTGACGCCTTTTCTTTGTTCTTTATTAAAAGTTCTAGATCCTAGAACATTCATGGAGGTTTAAAGTCTAGGGTTGCCAATCGTACTATATCATCATCATCATCACTGGCGTTACAGCCCACTGTGAGTCTTGGCCTCCTCCAGAATTCTTCTCCATTCTATTCGGTACATCGCATCGCCCGCACCTTCCAGTTCGTCACTCCAATTGCCCTGAGGTCCCTCGCCACGCCACGCCATCCATCCATCTTAACTTAGGTCTCCCCACATTTCGTCTCTCATCTGGTCGCGTGCTGAGAATCTTCTTTGGTATTCGGTTGTCCTCCATTCGCTGGACATGTCCCAACCATCTTAGGCGATATGATTTTACGTACTTTACTATGTTGGGTTCGTTGTACAGACTTTCCAGCTCATCGTTATACCTTATCCTCCAAGTTCCATTTTCGTAGAGAGGTCCAAAGATTTTTCTCAGCACTTTCCTTTCAAAGATCAGAAGTGTGTTTTCGTCTCTCTTACTCAGAGTCCAGCATTCGGCACCATAGACAAGCACAGGTCTATATACCCCTGAAGAAATATAAAGAACGCAAAAATACTATATTTTTCAGTAGTTCGAATCTTTTGCAATATTATATTTCAGATGTGTTAGTAATGAAAGCATCCAGATTCATCGCTTCAGCCATTGGACTAGGAAATAACCGTAAAATATTTTTTATCATTGTATAGATTTCTCAAAAAAAAATGTGAATAATACCTCTTCTCTTTTTTCCGAAAAACAGAAACTAGTTTCGCGAAAGTTGCGGAGATTTTTTTTTATATTGATAATACGCATTAAAATCTAGGGAATAACCGTGAAAGTTTTTTGATTGAAGCGATATTAACCCCAAAAAATGGCTATTTTTGCCATTTTAGCATGCGATTTTCATGCGATTTTGAACCTTTTAATGCTGTGGGAAATTACCGTGACGTCATAGTTGGGTCGGGAGCTTTAAAGAAAATTTGTTGCGTATGTTACTATGTAATTAAATTGCTTTTGAATAAGTACGCGATAATTGCGAGATGTAGGAATCACTCTGGTACGTATCTACTACGTATCTGTGACTGTACTCAGTACTCATATGTAGAATCATATGACAGTAATTAATCATTCGTTATATTATCAAGATGAATACCTACAGTATGGAGAGCATATATATCTCGCACGTTCATACATATTGTGTAGACATAATGTATACAGATCATTGAAAAAGGCTGCTGAGATTTTAAATCTTCATCTTCTTCTTCTTCAGTCCATAGCCATCCACTCCTGGACGTAGGCCTCCTCCATCCCTTTCCATGCTAAACGATCTTGGACCACTTGCATCCATCTGAGCTGTGGTCGTCCGGACTTTTTCGAGATTTTAAATAATGGCTATTAAAAAGGATGACAAAAAATAGATATTTGAGAGAGCGAAGAGGTGAGACTGGCCTGGTCCGATCATGCCGACCAGATCCTCAAGGATGGACGCGTTTTGAACAAAAGCAATAAGAGAGCGTGTATGACTGCATGCATGAATGTGAGGGAAGCTATAGGAATGTGTGTAAGGATAGGGCTGTCTTACGCTCTGTCCTCTCTGCCTACCCTGCAAGGGACGTTACTCTAACTACGTAAGTGGCACGAAGTTGACTGCAGATAAAACGTCGCAGAGCAACTAACAGAACTTTGTTAATTTCTACGCATTTTAAGACTAAAACTAGACAATATACATTGCCTCTAACGTTTTTTATAACAATTATTTTACATCTCGCCATTCTTTTTCGATGATCCTGTATATGAACAACTGCTGTATATAGATGGTATAATAAAATAATATTATGACAATATAATCGGTTGCATTTGATTATAAAGTATTTTAATTAAGACGAATATAAATAAAATAGGGCAGACAATAATAGCATATGTAATAATATTTGATAATATGATGGGCGTCGCCAGCTTAGGAGCTAGGTGGGGGCAACCTAGATTCAAAATTTTGGTACAGTATGAAAAAGCGTATGTAGTGCCGCAGGCGAATTTTTTTGTGAGACAGAGTGCAAAAGGTCGTTATGTAGGTAGTTTGGATTATCTTCTCATAAAAAATGCGCTGCAGGCAATTTTTTTTGTGAAACCATTTTATTCTAATGATTTATCATACTAATTTTAGAAAACTTTTGATGTGGTTGGAAAACGAGTGGTAATAATGTGATCTTTGTAAGGTTTTATTATTAAGTATGAAAAATTATATACATATTCCAATATCACGACGCCCATGTTAACATGTATCATTAATTGTTGATACTAATTATATTTAATACTAATTTTAATCCCCGGACTTAAGTAGTGTTATGTTTAATTCTCAGAAGTCAGAATACTTAATAATATATTAGCCTGATTATTTTTTGACATTTTTGTTCGACTGTTTTTCTTTTTATCAGCATTTTTAATCTCTTTTTTATGTTAATGAGTCATGCAGTTAAAAACTTGCATATATTGCTTTAACATTGCATATCTGACAGATTGAACTGTCGACCTTTCTTGTCTTCTTCTTCTTATTAATCTTAATGTTGGCCTATTATTTAAGAGGGGTTAGCCTCCTGCGAGGTCGACTCCCCGCTGGTAATCCATCTCTTTGGTGGTCTGCCCCGGAGTCGCCTGCTTCGGGGTTGCCCATGGAGCCTAATGTGAGAGAGCCTGGATAGTTCCACTCTCCTCATTTTGTATGTTATTATATACATTTTTAAAAGAAACCTGCGAAGAAATTTCAAAATCTAAAACAGCTGATTTGTTAAGATTATAATTACCAGTATTTTGCCTAAATTATACTTTTAGATATGAAAAACTGAACGGAAAGTCTTCAGATCCCGTAAATTTTAGGGGTACTTTAAGAATATTTTTTTATTCAAAGAATTTCCAAATCCTGTAATTCTAAAAGAGCCGATCTGTAGTCCATACTTTCATCTATCGCTGTCTTCAGTTTCAAGACGATTCTCTCAGTATTGGCTGAGTACAATTCAAGGCCCCGAAGTCCTATGACAGCATATAGGGCCTTAATTTTATGTAGGGCGATCATCAGGCATGTTGCATAGATTAATTGCACCGACAACAGACTACTGGTACAAGTATGTTTTTAATGCATTTTTAATGAATCATTTTCACAATTGCTTCTGAGTCGTTGTTGTTGACAATTATTTTACTATACTATATGTAGAACTATACTATATAGGCATAGTTTGCCTTGTACGTTGTTTATATAATAATGTACTGTATTGTGCAGGGTTGTAACAAAAAAAATACTTGAATTATTATTTTTTTAAACACAAAACAGATAACAACTACAGATATAAGTAAAAACATGAAAGTAAAACAATAGTCCATTTAGTCAGCTGTCACCCACAAGCATACGCCCCTTGAGGGCTCATATGCACTGAGCAGAAATAGTTCTATTTTCGCTTCAACTTTTTCAATTTTGTATAAGAATGTTAACGCGAAATGAGAATAATGTAAGCGACAATGTGAATTTTGCCTGTTTAAGAAGAGCCTGGGAACAAATAAAAAAATCTAAAACAGCCTATTTGTTAAGATTAAAATTACCAGTATTTTGGCTAAATTATACTTTTATATCTGAAGAACTGAACAGAAAATCCTCAGATCCCGTAAATTTCAGGGGTTGGTACTTTCTGAATATTTTTCATTCAAGGAATTTCCAAATATTGTAATTCTAAAACAGTCAATCTGTTGTCCATACTTTCATCTATCACTGTCTTCAGTTTCAAGACGATTCTTTCAGTATTGGCTGAGAACAATTCAGGCCGCCGAAGTCGAATGACAGCATATAGGACCTTAATACTCGTAATTGATAATCTCTTATTGGTTAATTCACCGAAAAACGGAGCAGGCTATTTATTCGATATGCTATGCCATTTTCTTCTTCTTTATCACCATCAACCTTGGTCCCTTCTATGTTGGATGTAGGCCTCTCCAATTTGTTTCCAGTCTTTTCTATCCCTCGCCTTTCTGACGCACTACCCGCTACCGAGGTCACGTCGTCCGACCATCTTTTCTGGGGCCTTCCGACACCTTTTCTGTTTTCCCATGGCCTCCACTTTACGAGTCTGGGTGTCCATCTATTTTCTATTTGCTGTGCCATAGTGCAGTTACACCAAAAAAGAACTGAATCATAATTATAGATTTTCATGGGATAAATATCATTATCATTGATGATAACTATCAAATCAACCAGCAAACCCTGATGCTGTGCATACAATGAATGTATGACAGTGGGTACTATTACAGTTTGTTTGATCGCTACCTTACATCATTTCGCAATAGTTTATAACTACAGAGAATAATATACATCTATAGATACTTTGTCTGTGGAATCTAGATGACAGGTGACACACTAGCTGCTAAGATAAATATATTATACACACCTATGTACATAGATATATAAACATACGGTGATAACATATAGTAATAATATTATTGTTAATTAATTAAAATATCATATCTGAAGTGTCTCAGATAAGAGCAATCTCTACGTATCTCGTTGTTGGAAAATATATGTGCCCCATTCAGATGTAAGATCTCACCTATTTATTTGATATAATTAGGCGCCTATTTATCTACTTAAATTTTTTTTTGTTCTACGACATTCGGGAAACGAGTTTCTGTCTTTCGGAGGTGTTTTTCACATTTTTTATGAGAAGTCTATGCGAGATATATAAAATCTTTTACGGTAATTCCCTAGATAAAGGCTACAATGTATTTACCTTATTTTTTCCTTCAGAGCATATTTAGTAAGGATGTCGATATCAAAGGTCTCCCGTTTTTTGATTTTTTTTTCAAATATCGATATATGTATCTAGCTTTAAGGGTATCAAATTTCTGTTTTAGGGGGCGTGTAATGACGTAATATACGGAAAATTGTGTCGGTAAAGCTGTTTATGTGTGGCTGTATTGCCTATTGTTGTATTGTAGCGAATGATATTGTTGAATTGTTTTGGTTGTTATATGAAATGTAATTTAATGGCGTTGCGCCGTGTATGAATAAATAAATAAATAAATAATAATAATAAAAAAGTAAGATATAATGCTGTAAATTGTTGATGAAATCTTTTTTTAATACATTTAGGGTAAACCCACCTCCACCCTTTGGATGTTTCAGGAGCTTCAGCTCCTATGTCATCAAGTCTTTTACGCAAAAACATTTTTTTCCAAAGGAGAGCTCAAGGTTCGCCGGAAACGCTCCCCTCAACAAACCCCTCCCGAAACTACTCTGAACACAGCGACATAATGTATTAAGTACTACCTAGACAGAGTACTCAATGCTGGAAGTGTAACAAAACTGGTGCCCACAAACTGTCAAATCGTATGGAAAATTCTGACAGTTTGTGGGCAACGGTTTCGAAATTTTACTCTCTTATTAAAAAACTGTATTAGTTTTAACGTTATTTAGGACTAAAACGATAGTTTTAAAGATGTTTTAGTTTTTATTATTGATATCTTGTTAATAGTGTGAGCTTTGCGACTCTAAAATACCAAAATGTGCTGTGCGTGAAATTGCGTCACTTCCGTTCTATTTAAAATACGAGTATATAGAATCAGACCTCTAGTACTTAATATGAAATCTCTTTGGAACACCCTTTATGTTCCCTGGAGGACACCCTCACTGTAAGGATTTGCAGACTGTGTAATGAAATTGTGATGAAATGTATAGGTAAGATAAGACGCAGTGACTCTAGCGGAATTTTTTTAAATATTCACAATAAAAACATAGTGTCTACGTGTGTAATGTATATCTGAAGTTGATTCAGCTGACTAGAAGATATTATCTCACCTTTATTATTAACATCACTATTTTATCAATAAATCGCATTATATTTTTATCACTCCATATAATATTATCATAATATAATCATTTTATAATAATCCTACGTTTTATACAATCTGTATGTTCACTTTTAATAATGGATTTTCATTTTCAACTTTAAGCTTCTATATGCTGTCATTGGGCTTCGATGCCCTGAATTGTTCTCAGTCAATACTGAGAGAATCGACTTAAAACTGAAGACAGTGATAGATGAAAGTATGGACTACAGATTAACTGTTTTGGAATTTGGAAATTCCTTGAATAAAAAAAATATTCCGAAAGTACCCCTGAAATTTACGGGATCTGAAGATTTTCCGTTTAGTTTTTCAGATATAAAAGTATAATTTAGCTAAAATACTGGTAATTATGATCTTAACAAATTGGCTGTTTTAGATTTTTTAATTTGTTTCCAGGCTCTTCTTAAAAAGGTATAATTCACATTGTCGCTTACGTTATTCTTATTTCGCGCTAACATTCTCATACAAAATTGAAGCGTTGAGTTGAAGCGAAAAAAAAAACGATTTTTGCTCAGAACCAAGAAGTGAACTAGCGTTAATGTTTTCTCTGTTTTCAGTGCAGATATGACTAAGTTACTAAGGACAATCCAGAAAGTAGAACATTGATCTTCAAACAGAATGAGAAAATACTAACAATGTGAAAAAACTATAATTTACATACATGCTACTGCCATATCATAAAACTGTCATCATAAAACCTTTGCATCAGCTATTCATATTTTAATATCTTTGTGTCACCAATGTTTCTTCTTTGTTTTGATAGAAGGTCATGGCCTTATGTTGCATTCGTTGACTTTTATTTACTTTAGCGATTTCCTTGTCCCTGACCTTAATGCTATTTGCCAACACAGTCCTTTGTGCCACCATGGTGGTAGCACGATGCTTTACCATCGTAAGGAAAATATTATAAAGCATCTGCCAACATTACGTATAATCAGAGGTGGGCACCGTTAATCAAAAAGTTAACTTCGTTAATCGATAATCCGTTAACTAAAAAGTTAACTTCGTTAATCGTTAAAACGTTACATTTTGAAAAATGTAACGGAAGTTAACGTTAATCCGTTAAAGCGTTAATGTAAAAAAAATGCTGTTAAATGGCATGAAATAGAACTACATAAGTACAACTACTATCACATTTACACTATCGCGATGTATCCCAACAAAGCGAAATTTCTTTTCCAAGTCCTAACCCACATACGATACCACACTACCACACATAACCTCATACAACCCTTGGATTATCTAATGTCAGCGCCACCAGTGGATGAAGTCTGTGCAAACAATAAAATATTAACGGACTTAATTAACGGAAGTAAAATGTAACGGAAGTTAAATAATCCATTAACAATTTTTGGAGGTGAGAAAAGCGTTTAATCGTTAACCAAAATGTTAACTTCGTTAATTAACGATTAACGGATTAACGTTTTTCTGCCCAGCTCTGCGTATAATCATATGCTCACATGATTGTTTGTGGTTTTATAAAGATCCAATTTTACAGTATGACACATTCACTTTTGCGGTTGCTGAGTTTTAATCATTCGACCTTTCTTAATTTCAAGTTCCCAGCTAAATGCGTTGTCGTTTTCTTGGTGCATTTTAGTCTCTACAGAATAATATGCTTTTAATTTGGAAGAACCTTTGTTGTTTAACCGTTGAAACCTTCTAACAAGACTGTGATGAAGTGATATACGTGAAAACGAAGACTCTGGCCAAGTGCTGGACTTTGTAAGACGTCTGGGACTAAAGGGGCTGCTATAATTGGGCAGTCACCAGATGGGCAGAGTGGGGGGGAGTACAATAGATCTTGTAAGACAACACTTAATAAGACAAAAGGCTCTGGGCAGACACGATATAGATAGGTAGAATCATTTCTCACCCTTGACCCCACCAGAGTTCTTGATTTTATAAGACCTTTGATTGATTTTATAAGAACGTCTCTAACTGGGTGGTCGCCATATGAGCAGAGTGGGAAGAGTACAACGGATCTTGATCTGGAGAAAAAGACGCCAGCGGGAGTTTCAGAGAATCAAAAGTCTACCGACGGATACGGACGTCTAAAAAATCTACCGACGGTTAGCCCAAAAATAAGGTAGCTAGTTAAAACCTTCAACAATTCCTGAACGAATCTTATGGGTATACCCCACCTAATTAAAATGAAATAAAAATGTTTTGCCTCTTATCATTAAAAATGTTCTCGTCATTTCTTTTGTTTGACGAACTAATTCCGCAATTATCTCGCGAGTTCTTTCTCTGTTGTCTGTAGTAGTTTTCCATTCATTGACGATAAGAATTTCGTGTCAACGTTTTCGTCTTTCTTCTGTCAATTGTGACGTTGTGTCTTTTCAATCGTTCGGTTCACTATCACAATTGTTGTGTATCCGTATTGGCTCTCTCGTCTCGTTCCCTCTCGTCAACCACAACCGGTGCGTGCTCGAATAACGAGTCTTAACCTAACTCTCATAATAATATTATTGAAATATTGAACGAAGTAAGTAGTCTTGTCGCGTTTCTCTAGACGGTACGACGTCGCTTGCTCTATCGTTAATAAATCGTTAACGGGCGCACCGTGAGCATTTACTTTATTAACCGAGTTTCATCTGTTATTTGTCTTACGACGATTTTCATTATTTTTTTATCTCTTTCAACGTACAAGGTACACACACTGGTTGTTGTTTTTTTGATAACACGCGCGACTACTTAATTATTTTCGTAATATATTTTTTTTTATAATGAGTGCCTTACTGTTTTCGTTTACAAAACATAAATAATACGTCTTATCACAAGATCGTTTATTTATATTAATAAATTTATCTATTTTTCATAGTTTTTCGTTTTAATTAATAGTGATTTCGTTATATTCATTAGTGTTTCAAAAGTGTTTTGTTTTGTTTAAATAATTTAATATTTTTTTCTTTTTCTCAGTTGTATTTTGTGTTTTTCTTCGGACTGACTCTTAGTTTGTTGTATTTTTCTGTAAGTTTGCTCATTTTTTTGTAAGTTTGCAAATTTTTTCTACGTCAATTGTATTGCAAACGAAATATAATTGAGAAAACTTTGTAAGTATTGCATATTATTGTATGTAGCTCTATAGCTACTTTGATTTCTTTGACTCGATGGATTCAGGTCATTGCACTTCCCATACAAACCGTTGATGATTTCACAAGTTAGCTGTTAATTTTATTGATAACGTAACTCAGCCATTGCCGCCGCCGTTGTTGAGGTTCTTGTTTTCAATTTTGACTTCTTATTTTTTATTTATTTATTTTACATATTAAGGACACTGACAGAGAGTTAACAACACATACACAATAACAAACATTAAATGAGAAACGCGTCAACCCTCCAATTAGAAGTGTCCAGAACTTACGTAAATTACCATTAGTTTATACCTACATCTATTGAATCTTTCTATCATTTATTGTTTCTGTGTTAATTTTAATTGTATTTTTATCTCTTTGGGTTTCGTGCTTTCTAAATATTTTATCGTACTTTCTCTTTTCTACGAATCTAGACTTTTTTTATATTAATTCTTTTTCCTTTTTTTATACAATAATTTTGATTTGATGTGACACTCCACTAGCCCAAGGCCTGTTTCGGGGTGTCAAAAGTATAAATTACAATTTATAAATACGGAACAGTCAAAACGCAGCGAAAAAATAGGCAGTTCTAAATAATAATGACATATCTCTTTGTACACTCCAAAAATCTTGTGTTTTGGAGCGGAGTAAGTCGGCTCCGTTGCGCGCTATGCCTTTGTCTTAGTTCGCTCGCAGATTAGGGAACTTCCTTCGATATCTAGGGCCGGCCTATTCTTTTTTTACACGTCCCACGATCTCCACCTCTGAACTCTGGGTGCCCATTTGTGTATTCCCTGCCTTGACAACATGACTCAGCCGTTGCCATTTTAATTAGGCATTCCTTTTTTTAGAATTCCAAGATTTACCTTTAAATGTGTAGATGCCGGGTCTTATGAGTTATGTCTTTGCCGTATGCATTGAAAAAATCTATATATTGTTTTTTTTTTTAATTTTACCCTCGATTTGCTGTAAAATTACTCCGCGATACAAATGTATGTTACCGTGATATTGTAGAACATCGATTAGTGCTGGCGTGTGGACTGTATGTATGTAATTCTCATGTAGTGTTTATTATATCGAAATGCTGTGTTTGCGTTTAACTTTTATTGTTATGTAATTTCGCGCAATTATTGTATTATGGAAACATTGCATTTTCCTGAACAATGGATTTTGCAAGAAAGCGAATAACCTTCGTTTCTGAGTAACGAAAAATATTTTTATAACACAGTACATTTTGTATCTACATACGTTGTTGATTGAGGTGGCTTCGGCGCCCTGAATTTTACTCAGCCAATACTGAGGGAATCGTCTTGAACTGTAGACAGTGATAGAAGAAAGTATGGACTACAGATCAGCCGTTTAAAAATTACAATATTTGGAAATTTGTTGAATAAAAAAATATTCCGAAAGTACCCCTAAAATTTACGTGATCCGAAGATTTTCCGTTCAGTTTTTCAGATATTAATAATAATAATAATAATAATAAATTTTATTTCATAAAGCGTGCACATTTGATATAAGTATTTCACCAGCTAAATATAATTAAGTTCGTTTTGGATATGAGTGGTGCCTCACTAGACATTCGTCTGTATTGAGGCTACCTATTACACTGTTAAAATTGTGATACTGTTATTGTCTTTGTCTATAATTATCTATACTTAGCAATTTATTTGCACACATTATATACCACACATACACACTTACACCAATATACACTACACCAATATTTCCAGCAACAAGGTCTCTGAATGAACCACCCCCACTTCGACCAGGTATTTGGCCAGATTCACTTTGTTTATTTTTTTGCCCCTCTCACCAAAAATTTTCTTTACAGTGTTAAACAGTCTGGGTCCCAGGAAGGTGTGGAACCTCTGGCAGAAGGCAGTCGTTGTCACTGGAACTAATAGGTTGCTCACCTGCCTTGTAAAGCGCGTGTGATCTACCTTTTCCATCAATTGAAATTCTTTAGCTATTCTCAAGATGAGCCTTGACATATATAGCTGTCGTGTACTTAGCAAATTTGCATCCTTAAATAGTTGTATTGATGGGAATCTCCACTTGAGTTTAAGCATGATTTTGAGGATCATTTTTTGCGCCTTATATAGTGGATCCATTAAGGTTTTCGCCACACCTCCCCAGGCCAGGATTCCGTAGTTCAAAATTGATTGGCACAATGCAAAGTACACCGATTTGACATATTGTGGGCTAAGTATGTTTCTCAAGTTTCTAAAAATATATGCCAGTTTTCTGACCCGCCCCGTAAGGCAACTGATGTGGTCTTTCCAACTCAAGTTTTCATCTATCAGTATTCCCAAGTATTTCATGTTTTTAGTTCTCTTAATTTCCTCATGTGCGGTGGATGACCTCGCATCTCCTTCGTTGTCGTCATTTGTGTGATAGTATATTCTGTTTTCCTGTGGTGGACTTCCTCGTTTGTTTATTGAAAAACATACATACTTGGTTTTAGTTGCGTTAAGTGTGAGCAGGTTATTATTTAGCCATTTTGAGACCATATCAAAACCCTGCTGACTTTTCTCAAAGGCTGCAGTCCAAGTCGTGTCCCTAAACAACAGGACTGTGTCATCAGCAAATGTAACAATCTGTCCATTGATCAGGTTCATATTGCAAAGATCGTTAATGTATATAAGGAAGAGCACTGGTCCAAGGATGCTGCCCTGAGGTACACCATAGGATACTATTTTTGGGTCACTTTTAGTGTTATTAGCTTGTAAGAATTGTTTTCTGTCTGTGAGATAGTCTCTGAACCATTGCAAAGATATGCCCCTGATTCCAATCTGGTGTAGTTTTCTAAGTAAAAGTTCATGTTGCACTGTATCGAATGCCTTCGCCAAGTCCATGAACATTCCCAAACACCTATCGCCAGCATCCAAACCACGCGACACAAACTCTGTCAACACGAGCACAGCATCCTCAGTGCTCTTACCGCTTCGGAAACCATATTGATTTTTCGATATTAATTTGTTCTTTTCAAGGTAGTTGATGAGTCGTTTTTTCATAAGTTTTTCCAAGATTTTTGAAAAGCTGGTCAGAAGGGATATTGGCCGATAATTAGACACTTCTCTAGGGTCACCCCCTTTCAAGATAGGACACAAAAGTGAGTGCTTCGCTGTATTAGGAAATTTCCCAGTAGTAATGCTTATGTTGAATATGTGTGACAATGGTTTTGCTATGTTTTGTTTAGTCAGGTCCAGTAGATGCGCAGTAATTCCATCCACTCCCGGTGCTCCTCTCCTTTTTAGCGTAGATATCATTCCAACTACTTCCCGCTGATCCGTCGGTGCCACAAAGAATGAGTTAATTGGTCGTGCATGTATATTGACTCGATTTTTCAGGTTTTCAATGTTCGTGGACATAGCGTTCAATTTGGTCTCAGCCAGTTTCTCTCCAACAGTAGCAAAATATTCATTGATATTGTTTAGATTTGTTTTCATTTCACTCGGAGTATCTCCGTCAGTCAGATTGCTGATATTGGTCTTTTTATTTACGGTTGTATTAAGATACTCTCTCACAATGCGCCAAAACTCTTTGGGATTTTGTTGATTAAGGTCAATCTGGTTTTCGTAGTATTTAGCTCTAGTTATTTTGATCAGTCTTGTACAAGTGTTTCTATACCTCTTATAATATTCCTGTAATTGGCTATTTTGTGGGTCATTTCTACATTTTAGGTGTAGCTTGTCTCTCGTCCTTATAGTTTCAATAATGTCTTTCGTAATCCATTCCTTGATTCCCTTTCTCCTACCTGATGTTTGCTTGGTTATTTCATTGTTCTCCAAGTGTTTCAACACAGTTCCATTGAACAGCTCAAAGGCTTTGTTCACATCACTCTCGGCATATACTTCCTTCCATTCCTCTTTATCGATGTCTGATTTGAGTTTATCGTAATCTATCTTTTTAAATATTAAAGTATAATTTAGCCAAAATACTGCTAATTATAATCTTAACAAATCGGCTGTTTTAGATTTTTTAATTTGTTCCCAGGCTCTTCTTAAAAAGGTATAATTCACTTTGTCGCTTACGTTTTTCTTATTGAGCGCTAACATTCTCATACAAAATTTGAAAAAGTTGAAGCAAAAATAGAACGATTTTTGCTCAGTGCATATGCCCCCTTAATGATGATGTGGTTACAATCTTGCAGATTGGTTTTTCATTTTCGTATCTTCGTTCTTTCTCTCCACGCCGTCCTGTCACTCGCCAATCTCTTCACTTCCGTGTAGGTGCTACAGTGCACGCTCTCAATAATCTGCTCCATATAACTGCTTGTTGGGCGACCTCTCACATTACTGCCCTCTACCATTCCTTCTGCTATGTTGAATAATATGTACTTGAATTTAGTGGACAAATTCAACATTTTTTGGTTCTTTTTATTTTTAGGAATATGTTGCAACGAAGTACCTATAACAATAATAACATAAACCTAAAAAAAAACGATTGAGGCGCTTTTCACTTGTGTGTTCTGAGTTTTTTCCCAAAACGTTAGGGTGGGAGCCCCTGAATAAGACATTCAGAGACATTCAAGATTAAGACAGTCATTCACTAGTAACAGGCAAGGGTAGGCGTAGTGATTTTAGGAGAAGCTTGAGGAGGTGTGAGTAGTAGAAGTTTGAGAACGCCTGCCCTCTATGTATTGTAGTGGAATATTTTGTGATTTTGAATAAATAAATATGTAAATTAAGATTTTTATGAAGCAGATTTGCTCCTAAATCTTACCGACCTTGACCGAACTGTTGCCGAGTAATATATACATTAATTTTCCAAATTATGCTCCGTTCTGGGGTCTTTAAAGGAGAGCGGGAAAAGTTTTTAGCACAACTTCACTGTGACTTGCCTTTTTACACACTTTTATTATATTTGGCACGGTATTTAACACGTCTATATGTATCGATGCAAATTTTAATAACTTCCTGACTACTTAGAGACCTGAAACTTTGCAACCGTACGTAAACTGGGTGACATCACATTTCTGTACTAAATTGGATCATCCTTCTCCAGAGACAAACAAGTTGTAAGACGTTTTTTTGTGATTCACTGTGACTCGTGTCAGCGTGGAGTTGATTTTCTTAAGCACGTGGAATCTATGAAGTTGATATAATTAATGAATTCTTTGTAGTTGTTTCCGTTTTGAATTATCGTTGTAATGACTTGTATTTATTGTGTGCATACAAGTCGACACATATCACTAATGGACGAATCGTGTATGGGATATTGCATTGTAGATTGTAGGCATAGGTTTGTATCCGTCTGATAGTAGTTGTGTATGTTATCATGTGTAAGTTATACGTATTGTCGTGTTAAGTCCGAACCTAAGATATGTATCTACACAACAAATGAATGGTACTCTTAAAATGTACCAAATTTGAGTACAGATTTGAAGAAGCGCTTTTATTTGATTCAGTTTTTTTTGGTAGCGGAATTGTTACTCCTTTGCATTTACCATGTATTGCTGGACTTTTATCCTTAAACCTTGAAAACCTAAGTTTTAACCTCGTAAACTAGATTTACCCGATTACACCTAGATTAATCCGTACTTCTAGCATTACCCGTAATACATAAATATGTCCAGTGAATCCACTAAATTATTAAGTGATGAAAATCTTATTTCAGATTGAGAGTTAGATGGTTTTGGCATGTTGAGAGAGTGAATGAGGACAGAATGGCTAAAAAAATATATAAGTATGGGTGAAAAATATGAATAATTTATTTATTGATTGTCTCTTTGAACATTTCTTACAATATGATTTGACAATATAATACACAGTTTTAATAATAAGAAGAAATGTTCACTAGGGCGAGCTTATTGCTATATTTACTCCTACTTGAAACTACGGCGCATTCGCATATTTTCGTTTGTGTTTTGTTTTTAAAGCAAACAAAACAAAATCAAAACAATCGAAGTGAGAAAACATGGTGGCGAGATCGTGATCTGTCAATGAACTATAGACACTAAATTATTGTTGTTTTTGTTATCATAAGCTTTTATTGACAGTAGTGGAAAAACAGTAGTAAAAATTTAAAGTGTTTTTTGTGTGTCGAATCTTAAATCCATAAAACAATCGTAACTACTCGTATATAATATGGTTATCATCTGTAAGATTGCGTATCTATTTGATTATGCCTATAAAAGTGTTATTGTTGTAATCTGGTTTTGTTGGCACATTTTTATATTTAACTTCACTGTTTTTACAAATTCTTTTGTCTGTGCGCAAATCTTGTAATCGGTTTTTCAACCACTTCCTGACTACTTAGAGAGCTGAAACTTTGCAAACGTACGTAAACTCAACGCGATTCTGTGCAAGAATATTAGTACTACATTAGTCCTGAAAATGGCCTTAGCAAGTAGGGTGAAAGCTCGACAACACCGATAATCCACACACGGTACACCCGAGAAGAATGGAAAAGAGATATATAGTATCGAGATATTGGAATTGATGAATGTTACTTAAGTGTAAAGTGATGACATTAAGCCAGCCGACGATCAGTCATACGCCTGATGGAAGGTCCATCCTCTGCTGTATATCTGTTGAGATATAACTACTTATCGAGATATTTGTTCTGAGAGACACCCTTTTGTGTACGGACACCGGCACAGGACGATACAATAATATTATTGAACTGAAGATAGTAATATTACAATCACGATTTACAGTAATGAGATAATTGGTAGAGTAAATATATTCGACTTCTATATATTGAGTACTACGCACCGAACATTCACTTCACCTATTTTAGTTTTTGGTGTTATTTGTCACATTGTTATTAACATGACGATGTTAAAACCTATATTAAAGACCTATTTTCCGTTACTATTTTTTTTCAGTAGTAGTTGTTTCAGCAGGTATATAGCGTAGAATGAACTTTGCTTATGACTGATCGTTAGCTAGCTTAATGTGATCACTTTACACTTAGTAGCATTCACCAATTCGAGTTCATCCATTCGCCGCCACCGGGAATCGAACCCAGACCTCCAACTTGACACACCGGTATTCTAACCGCTGTGTCATGATTGTCGGTTGGCTTAATACGATCACTTTACATTTTAAGTGACATTCACCAATTTCAGTGATAACCCGGTGTTCACAAAAAATAAATTGTTAGGTAACAAAAAAATTACAGTTCGAATGACTAATTGTCTCAAATTTCTCGAAACATAAAACGTTATTTAGACAAATGTATTATAGTTGTCTTTAAAGCATACCAGGGTTAATTCTATAACCAATAAGTACGCACTAAGCACTATCTAAAATAAGTTTTTTTTTTTTAATTATTACATAGTTAATTAAATTTACCTAAAACACACCTATTTTGGTTCCAAAGAGTTATAAAATTGGACCTAGTTGTACCTCATTTGTCGTATTTAATGTCATACACGGGTATTTAACATCTGCAAACATACGGTTGCTTCATAATTAATCAGTTACACATTGTTCCCAGCAAACATTGCGAAGTCAATAATTCTGGTCTAATGGCAGATTAACTTATTTTGGTGTAAAATTTCGTAATATTTTCTGACATTTTAAACTTTTCAGAAGTTTTGACTCTAATGGTGAATACAAAGAAAAAAGAACATCGTTTTTACTTATTTCCCAACCATAAAGAACAAATAGCCACTAGGTAGAATAAAAGTTCTAAAAAGACGTGGTATTTACCTCTCTAATTAACCACTGAGCTATTCCTACTAATTGGTTGTAATAATCGTTTCTGCGTCGAAATTATAACCATATAATCAACCAATTGGAAAAAAAACTTACTAGTCTAATTTATGACCCTTATGAAGTTTGTTTTACTTCATTTGAGACAAAATTTCGACCAACAAGTCCCACAAAATGGCGGCCATTGATCAGCTGATCGCGTTCTCGGTATCTGTTGTGTTTTGTAGGTTAGGTATGACTTATTGGTCATTTTGAACACCAATAGGTTACGGACAATAATATTATAATGTCTTTATGGTAGGATTTGCTTCTAAATTTAACCTAGAGGTTATAGTTTCACATAAGTGTTCCAATTCTAGTTATATTTTGGAAGTATTTTGGTAGCACAGGATATTTTGACGAATATGGAGTTTCTTTTTATAATTGTGACGCCATGATGAAATATGATACATACCTACCGTATAATGTTGGTGTGTGCGGACAATAGAGATGGGCAAATCTTAATAGTATGTGGATTCATACCGTACGATCACGATATTTACCACGATGAGCGGTAACCAGCGACAGGTGCGCAGGTGCGCATGATTCACAACACACCTACTTATTTATATTTGTATATAGTGGTGGTGCCCTTAAATATGTAATATGTATTTTACTCACCTAATTTCGATCATCGGCTCGCCCTAGTGAATAATTTACGGAAATAATTATATTTTCTCACTTGATTTAGATCATCAGCTCGCCCTAGTAAATGTTAACAAATATTTTTTTTTATTAATTTCGAATATTAGCTCGCCTTAGTGAACATTAATCTGAATATTTAAATTAACCTACTTGATTTTATGTCATCAGCTCGCCCTAGTGAACATTTACCTGAAATATTTAAATTAAAACACTTAATTTTAATCATCAGTTCGCCCTAGTGAAAATATATTGAAATATTTAAATTTACTCATTTAATTTAGATCATCAGCTAGCCCTAGTGAATGTTTACAAAAAATGTGAAATTTCAATTAATTTCAATTATCAACTTGCGCTAGTGAAAATTTAACTAAAATATTTGAAAATTATTTATTTCGCTAGGGCGAGTTAAAGACACAAAATCAAGTAGGTAAATATAAATATTTAGGTTAATGTCTACTAGGGCGAGCTGATGATTAAAATTAAGTGTTTTAATTAAAATATTTCAAGTAAATGTTCACTAGGGCGAGCTAATAATCGAAATTAATATAAATTTAATATTTTTTTGTGAACATTTACTAGGGCGAGCTGATGATCTAAATTAAGTGAGAAAATATAATTATTTCAGAATTTTATTCACTAGGGCGAGCCGATGACTTTATTTTAATCATCAGCTCGCCCTTAACCTAAATATTCAATCGCCCTAGCGAAAATTTAAATAATTTTCGTTAATAATTATTTTGATTTGTATAATCGTGGTGTGTATTATTAAAAGGGGGTTGGGGGAAATTAAATAGTTTGCTTCGGGCACCGGCTACCCTAGGTGCGTCACTGAATTGTTCTACTCGATTTTATGTTTTTTGAGAATTTTTTTCTATGGTTTTATTTATTTATTTATTTATTTATTGTTTTGACGGCCACAAGGCCTTTGAAAAGTTACAATACAAAAAAAGTTAAAAAATATCAATACAATACACAGTAACAACAGACAAAGGATTCACAATTAATATTTAAGTATGTTAACACACAATATGGACAAAAAACAGTAAATAAAAATCGTACAATACAGACTTGAAACAGAAAACACAATAGGTTATTATAAAACGCGGCTTAACACATCACTAGATATCACGTGACGCTCGATTATCTGACAGTGGTAACCTTGGATGACCTACATTAGACATCATGGTCGGTAACTTTGTAGATTCTATCACTAAAGTAGGAAAAAGATTCTTGATAGCCGAGAATTACTGGTTTTCATGACTTATTTGACGAATAGAAGTCGTATCTCTTTCTAAGAGTGGACGCCATTTGTCGTTTTAGCTTGGCGGAATAATTGACATGTTATGATTACTATTTATGCCCTTATTAATGCTCAATTATCAAAACTAAGGTGAGCAAACATTATAAATCAATGTTTCTAACAATTTTGCATGCTTAAAATTCAATTTGAAGAATTTTTAAGACGTATAAAAATAATACGATTATTATTGTATTTCCTTATTTCTCAATATTTTTAGGGCCCGTTAGTATTTTTCGATCTCCAATCATCATAATATACGATTAGATTTGCACCGCACGTCATTTTTGTTATATACGCACGTAAAATCAGTGATAAAAAAGTGCTTATGCAGTTTGACGAATATTATAAACGCCATTGTCAAAGTATTATAACCTAAATGGATGCGTGTGATAAAATAATAAAATAATGAAGGTTATTTGTTCTATTATGCGCGCATGCGCTCATTAGGTCATAATTTCCTAAACAGGTCGATAAATTGGTAAAGTTCGTGTGAAATTTACCTCACACTGGTGAAGTCAACCAAATTGGTCGAAAAATGTCTGGTTAGAGTTTCTTAGATTACCTCCATTCGACGTCATAGGCACGTGCTTCCGTTCCCCATTTAGGTTAAAATGAACATCAAATCAAGGTTTTTATTTCCGATTTAGGTGAGGTTACCAAAGTATCAGTGACATAATAAAGGTAATTAACTCCAAATTACAACCTTTTATGTTTGCTGGGTTATGCTGTGGCAATACTAATAAATAGGCATCTAATGTTATTATGGTATTATTGTCTTACAGCACAGGTATACACATTACTCGTGTATAATTATTTGGTTTGTTTTAACATTAAATTTATTGAAACTGAAGGAAATGCGTCGTTGCTTCAAGGTTAAGTAGGTATTATATTAAGTATATTAGTTTTAGAAGGTATTTTGTACACATTTATTGATAAATATCCTCATTTTAAATTTGTTTTTCGTGGAAAAACGAAATTTAGGACATAAGTGCTTCCCCACTTTTACCACTCTTTTTTTACCAAATTTTAATAACTTCCCAATATCCCAGCGGCAGCGCTTTGAAATTTTGCACACATTTTTTTTTTTTTGTTAAGGGTATGCAATATGCATATTGACATTTCAAAAAATTCTAAAAACAGGAGACCTCAGATCTCGACAACCGTTGGCTAAATATGCTTTAGAAAAAAACAGAGTAGATACGTTGAACGTTTATGTAGAGAGTAACCGTAAAAGATTTTTTATATCTTGTATAGATTTCTCAAAAAAAATGTGATAAACACTTCTGATTTTTTTCCGAAGAATAGAAACTTGTGTCCCAAAAGTCGAAGATATTTTTTTTTTGTATTGACAATATGCATTTAAATCTAGGAACTGACCGTAAAAGTTTTTTGACTGAACAGCATGACTTTTCTGCAGTTTGAAAATGGTCTCATAAATCGAAATGCGTCACTAAAAAATAAAATTCATCAAATAAAATAATTAAAAAATGAAATAATTGGGTAATATTGTAAATATTACGATTGGCAAATATTTAATAACAGACTAAATATATGTACATTATTTACTTCCTCATTGTAAGTACATAGTGTATCTATGTTTATATTATTTATATACATACAATTAATACAACCTTTTGAATCTGAATATTCTGAAATTATATTTTGCCTGCAATTACGAATTACAAAGTAAATATAGTAAATAGATATTAGATACCTATGTCAGTAATTATTGTATTTGCCGATCGATTGTTAGTACACTGAAAGTATTGTATATTTCCTAACATTGTAACGCTTCATTGCATTCTAAGGCAGTGGTCCAGAACTTTTGACATGTGCGGGTGCATGATTCTCATTTGGGCTTGTACGCACAAACCCAAATGCTTTCCTGTACACTGCACTGTAAGCTAAAAGCTTATGTCGTAAAGTGCAGAGTATATCGTCAGCGGTGGGATTTGAACCCGGCACCTCCCTTGGGAGACCGACCGACGCTCTAACCAATTGTGCCAACCAAGTACTCATGTGTGTCGGTATCTATGTACTTCTGATTATATCAGCTACCAGTACAGTCCATAATTCAGTGCGTGCGATTTTGAACGTTAAAGCTCGCGACTCAACCATGACGTCACGGTCATTTCCTACGGCATTAAGGTTCAAAATCGCGTGAACAATCGCACGACAAAATGGGAAAAAAAGCCTTTTTTTCAATTTTTTGGGGTTAAGTTTGCTTCAATCAAAAAACTTCTACTGTTATTCCCTAGATATTAAATATTCAATGTTTACACTGTATTTTGTTCCAAAGCATATTTAGTAACGGTTGTCGAGATCTAAGGTCTCCCGTTTTTAGAAATTATTGAAATGTCAGTATGCGTACTTTTATGAATAAATAAATCAGTACACAGCAATTGATGATTTTCCCATGTGTTTGATCAAGTGCAGATGTGTCACGTGCGACTTGTCAAATGTCCGTTGATGGCCTTGTACTCACATGCACAAGGCACATAATACATCTGTTAGCAGAGTGATTGATATAGATAGTAATGAGTTATTACATACTGTTGTCTATTGCGGTGAAAGTTGCAAGTTACCTTAGTGCGTATTACAAGAATGTTACGATTATAGGTACTGCATGAAACTATATTATGCTGTTATTCTCGAGTACTCTCTAATGCCGGCATTTGCCGCAAATAGCGTTGCCATCCGTCCAGCAAAAGCCGGACAAATGTTAACGTCTTGTCCGGCTAAATTGGACTGCATCCGGCTTTTGTTAGGCTATTTATTTTCTCTTGTTAACTCACGTTTCGTTCCATAAGTCGATCGGCAGATTTAGTTAAAGCAGGTTTCTGTCAAAGGAAAATGTGTATATGATAAGGCTTAAAACTCATTTTAGCGTCCGGCCCTGGGACCCAAAATTCCGGCTTTCTCCCACAGACTTTGTATGGGGAAGGACACGGTGCGTAAACTAGTCGCCTTGTTCAGTAAATCAATGTCTGTGGAGGATACTTAATATTTGTGTACTTATATACAAACTACACGTGTATTTACGCGGAGGCATGAATTTGCCAACACACTTCTCAGTATTATCAGCCAGAAGAGGCTACATATTATCATTCATGATTCACATATAAACTCATCAGCTTAATACTGGGAAAAATCCACCTATCCAGATATCACAAGATTAGGCTCAGATGCGCGGGGGCTAAAATACAAGCACTGTGCCTGAAATATTAGTATTTAGAAATTACGGGTAAACTACTAGTCCTATGAAAAAATTGACTTAATATTTTTTGTAGAGAATTTAACAAGGATTATTTTTATCATTGACTACTTTCTCCTATCTCTTACCATATTCCTATAAAGTGCGAAAAACCGGGAAGAGGGACCTTTTCGGGGGGGGGGGGGCAGGGGGGGTTGCGGCAAGATTTTGATAGGCAACCCTAGTGCGATGTAATACCCTATTGGTAAGGTATCATTTATACCACATTTCGATCAAAAAACAGATACGTCATAAATTAAGCAGCGGGCTCTCGGACTATATATATTTCTTCACATTTGTACGGATGTTTAAATGATTACCTATCTACATATTATATTATAGAGTACCAAGGAGAATTTTCTAATTCCATAACGACTTGACTTATGTAGTAAATAGGTATTTGTTATTTTACAGAAATAACCATGTAAAATCAGCTAACACGGAAAAATCATGCATTGTTATTTCACATAGAAACAGAAGTGTTTATGTAATGCAGGGGTCGATAAATAAATAACATTGATAATTTAAATAGTATTTATTTAGACGTGCCCTCCGCCACTCCAAACGCCTTCAATGGCTTAATTATTCGGACGTTGCTCTTTAGTGTCTCCTGGATGTAACACCAAAAAATCTTTGACTTTCTATCTTCTGACGACGCCGACGCCACCTTTCAGTGGCTGACGCCAAACGATTATAATACTTAATAATATTTATTTAAAAAAAAACACATTTTTTTTACAGAAATCGTAAAAAACTGTAAACAACACTACCAGTATAATTAGGTATCTTGGATTTCCATATATAATAATTCTGCTGGGTTCGGTTATTTTTTTTGTTAGTGGTTCCCCGTTGCAGTGTCACATACTCTATTAGCCCGAGATCTGGCAGCTAAAAATATCGCATATCTGTTTTTTGATCGAAATGTGGTTTAAATGATTGCTTACTCATAGGGTCATAACTCATGCATCGCAGTAGGTTGCCTATCGAAATCTTGCCGCAACCCCCCCTGCCTCCCCGAAAAGGTACCCCTACGCGGCTTTTTGCAATTTTTAGGAATGTGGTCAGAGATAGGAGAAATTGGTCAATGACAAGGATACTCCTTGCCAAATTCTCAATAAAAAAGATTCTATACATTTTTTTACGTAGGCAACATATAAAATTACAAACATGATGTCTAGCTAACTGGGCAATGTCCGTGCTGGGGTAATCCTGCCACTTCTAGATTTTAACATTTTAGTCTAGTTTTGAGCTTAAAAATAAAGCACTGTTCCGAGCACTGACTCTACATCTGTCTTTTCTAATTATATAATCAAAGTCTACTTTATGTTCTAAAAAACTAATGCTAATACATAATTCTATGGAAACAGTGATGTTGCGAAAATAATGGCGATTTTAAAAGAACCGTAACTGTAACTAAATGTAGTGGACATTGTAGAGTATTGTTATACATAATTGCTTTAGTTTATTCTCAAAAACAAACCATCACAAACTATATAATACTTAGAGACCAGATTATATGCAACATGAAGTGGTTGAAATATGCATAATTTTTTTTTATATATTTGGTAAATTAATATAAGTACGATTATAATTTTAAGCAGTTAGGTACAAGATTTACATTGTTTAACGTTGTACTCCTCTCTGAATAAGTAAATAAATACTTGAGTACAGAGAGAAGCTCGAATTATGCAACAAAACCACCAAAAAGTACGAAAATATGCAACATAATTAAAATATAAACAAATTACCGCTATTACAAGATTTTATTTCACTATATATTTTTTAAATTTATGTTTGGTATTGTTTGGAAGACCGCAAAAACAGCTCTAGGATGTGAAGTCATAAAATCTCGTTTTTTTTTTTAAAAAAAATATGATTTGCTAACTCATTATGTACTTACCTACTACATTTTTAACTAGACAGTAGACACCAACATTTTTGTTTTTGAAAACGTTAAATTTTACAAATACCTACAGTTAATTCATTGGAAAATGTAACTAAATATGCAATATCAGTAGATTTTGGACAAAAAATCCTGAATAAATTACCAAAATATGCGAATGCATATGCAAATATACAAATGCGTATAATCCGGTCTCTAATAATATTGTATAGCAGTAACTACGTATTACCTCCTGTTATGTAGTGTTATATAAACATTGTTTTGTTAATAATTTTACACAACACATGAATTTGCAACCGGTTTAAACTAGGTGTGAACCAACCTTAACCGGTCAACTCTGGTACGGAACCATGGAGGTGTTTTTAGCTTAAGCGATTTCACCAATTTACCCCTGAATACCGCCGTCATATGAGCCATCTTTAGGTTTAGGTTTTTTTATTCACAATCGCCTGATGATGAGGGTGAAAATCCTCGAATACTAGTTGCGAAATCTAAAGTCACTTTTGTGGATTTTAATCAAAATATTTAGTTGTTCATTTTTCCGTAAAATTGGACTTCCACGATGTACCGACGGTCGAAAACATCGAGATTATCTTTAGGTATTATGAGTTTTATTTATTGAAATGGTACATATTATCAACCTTATAGATACTTTAATATATTTCAATCATAAAAAGTCTGAGTTTCCATAGCAACCCTATTTTCTGATCCCATTTTCCACGCATATGTTTCAAATTATGTGTTTTAATTTTTGGTTTATGACGGCACACTAATGGACACGAATGAAGAAGGTCCAATCAGGGTTAAATGCGGTATAAAAGAAATCGTCGAGAAGAATGTGTGGGAAAACATTGAGAGATAGGATAAGGAATGAGGTTTTTAGAGAGATGGGCGACTGCAAAACTTGTGTAGGGTAATTTCGCGTATTAGTAGTACTATCAAGTACCCAACTGCATAGTCTAATGCTGGATTTCACCAACTTTTTAGGTGATGAATAGCAGATATAGGAGCCACCTGATATAAATTTTGTATGAAAAGTAATGATAAGTGGCTCCTATCTCCGCTATTCCTCACCGAAGAAGTTGGCGAAATCCAACATAAGTGTGATTGTTGACAATAGACCCTGACGTGAGTGCTGCCACCTAGCGCACGTTCCTGGAAGCTTATCAGAAAACAATTTATTTCTCGACGTTCCCTTTCTTTTGTCTACCGTTCGATTCTATTTTTAAATAACGGTTGTAATTCAAACAAAAGAGGTAGGCACCTTTCTAATTAATAAAATAATTACGGCGGTCGATAATAATGAAACTTGAAATGATCGCTTACCATTTTGTGTGAGGTATTCAGTTATTATTCAGTAGACGGTCACGTAGGTCCAGGTGTACTTTAAATAACAAAGATATCCATAATATAAACGAGTAATACTCATTACCTACTCGAGTCTACGTATTATACGAATATATAGTCAAACAATTCGCTTATTGCGAATTATATGAGACGCCGTACGTTTTATGCAAATCTTTATACGAAGTGGTTCGTTTATTGCGTCGAATACTTTTATAATATGCTCTGAGTGAAATCGTTCTATTATCGCTTCAACTTTTTCAATTGTTGTATGAGAGTGTAAGCATAAAATAAGAATAACGTACCTACGTAATGTATGTGACAAAATCGATTTTAGCTTGTTGTATAAAAATAGGGCAGCACATCAAAAAAATATGCACTGGAGTCACTGCGTCTTATTTTAAACATTTTATCAACCAAATTACAGCATTATATCTAACAAACTACGAGGATAATAAGTTTCAGCAAATACCAGAGGTAATTTTGGATTTATTTGTTATCGAGACAATTTACAATAAAAAAATTCTAACCACTCATTTATGCGTATTTTAAGTCATAGGATGATATCTTTAGTATTAATTAGAGGAGACTCACTTTTTCTGATGCAATTTGCAAAAAATTAAATTTTACATAACATTAAGCTGTCAATTTTCAAAATTGTCTCATAATTATACATATTTGCAAGGATTTATACTTTCTTTAAAACCAATCGTTTTGGGGGAAATTGCGGTACGTAATTAGTTTTATAGCGTCAAATTGTCGGTTGTTTTTTGTCATCCATATTTCGTACGTATTATCCAGTCGTACTTATAAAGCGAGTACGCAATAAGCGTACGCTTTATTCAATTTTCATATTAAACAGCTGTACTTGAATAACAAAGGTGAGTAAGCCTCCCCGCTTAGTGCGTGAAAGAATTCACTTTGTCGTATTATGAATGGTGGCCTAATTATTGTATAGGGACCTACCTAACACAACGCCTGTATTACGTAAGGGTCTGTATAGTCCTTTTTATTTGAATATAGGTGCCTACTTGGTGACTTAACGTCCCGCGATGAATGTCCCATTCAAATATAAGTGTCCCACTGTTTGTACAATAACGTACAATATCAAACTCAAGGTCAAAGTTATTGTTGTAACTCGCGTTCCCATTTACCCCCTTTTTTGCATGTTTCTTACCCCTTAATTTTTATTTTTATTGATTTTATTAAATTTTACAAATAATAACATATGCGTTCATTCCGGTCGCCTCACATACCCATACTCAATCTCGCTCACACACACTCATTAATGGGAACTTAGAGAGGCTAACACGACCTGCACTACAGTCATTAAATCAGAGACAAATCCACAGGTTTTTGGGATTAATGTCGCTCCATCCAAAAAACTTTTGCGGTAATTTGCTAGATTTTAACGCATTTTACCAGTTTAATTTTTTTTTCTCCGCGGTTCCGGGAAACGTGTTTCTATCTTTCGGAAAAAAGATCAGAGGTTTTTTTATATTTTTTTTTTGAGAAATCTATACAAGATATAAAAAATCTTTTACAATCATTGATTAGATAAAGGTTCAATGTATCTACTCTATTTTTTTCCAAAGCATATCTAGTAAGGTTGCCAAGATCTAAGGTCTCCCGTTTTTTTGATTTTTTTTTTAATGTCGATATGCCTATGGTGTCCACGTTTTCCACAATCCAAACATTCAACGTTCTGACTTTTTTTTTTAATAAAAATGAATCTGGGTTTACGAAATAAACCCAAACAGATTATATTAACTGTATGACAGAATTGAATTTTAAATCCTGCATAAACAGTAACACTCGCGAAGTACCCGGACAGACACCCTCTTGTTTAGATCATATATGGGTAAATTTTAGTACAAGTCATACTGATAAAATAAAAACAGCGGTCTGGAAATTAGGTATTACAGATCATCATGCCTGCTTATTCTTATATGATGCCGAGATAAAAAAAATACATAAAAACGTCGAAAAAAAAGTAAACACATTAGATATCCCTAAATTAATTGGCATAATTAAATCCCAGGATTGGAGGAGCATTACTCGGGAAAGTGATGTCGAGAAATGTTCTTCCAAGTTTGAAAACATCCTATCAGAAGCGGTCAATCATTGTAGATCTGATAAAACAATTGTACTTAAAAACAAAAACATTCCCTTAAAACCATGGATCACTCAAGGACTACTTACATCAATACGACACAGAGAAAAACTTTTTAAAACTACACTAACATACCCGACTGACGAACACATTAAAATGAAGTATATTAATTATCGTAATAAACTAACAAAATTTATAAGAATAAACAAAAATAATTATTTTGAAAACAGAATTAAAAATTCAGAATGCAATCAAAAAGAAGTATGGAAATCTGTCAACTGCGCTATGAACAATAATAGAAAAAAGAGTACCATTCAAAATATTAAATGCCAAAACGAAATCATAGATGCTAACCTAGAACCTGAGAAATGCGCAACCATATTTAACCTATATTTCTCGGAAGTAGGGAAAAATTTAGCCAAAAATATTAAAATAAAAAACAACATAAGTCATTCCGAAGGCTCCCCTTCTTCGAACTGTACACATTGGACAACATTTAAAGAAGTTTCTGAAAGTGCTATAGACAAAGTTATTGAGGGACTGAGAGGAGGCTCCGCACCAGGACATGACGGGATCACCGTTCAAATACTAAAAAAAATAAAACCACATATTTTAACCCCGCTTAAATATCTCATCAATTTAAGTATAAAAAATGGTATATTCCCGTCCAACTACAAAACATCAATAATATCGCCAATTTTCAAATCGGGTGATCCACAGGACGTATCTAACTATAGGCCAATAGCACTGATTTCTAATATAGGGAAAATTTTTGAAAAAATAATTAAAAATCAACTCGAAGAATACATAACGACTAATAAAATTATAAGCAAGAACCAATTCGGATTTGTTAAGTCAATGGGCACAGAAGACGCAATAGCTAAACTAACAACATTAATTTATAAACCCTTAGATGATGGTAATAAATGTGCGGGAGTCTTCATTGATCTCCGCAAGGCTTTCGATAGTATATCACACACCAGCTTAATGGATAGGTTGAATTGTATCGGAATTAAAGGAACGGTTTTGAAGTATTTCCAAAGTTATTTAAAGCAAAGACCCCAGTATGTAAAAATTAATAACCAAATGAGCGACAAAACCGAATCGGAATTCGGCATCCCACAGGGAACAGTGCTTGGTCCCGTGTTATTCATAATCTTTGCTGATCCACTCCTCAGACAGAATTTAAACGGCCACGTAATTTCATACGCCGATGACACCGCATTGATTGTGAGTGCGAAAAATTGGGAAGAATTACAGAATAAAATAAATGACGACATCAACAAACTAAAGAAATGGTTCGATTCCAACATATTAACTGTAAATAGCGATAAAACGTACTTGCTACCATTTTCCATTCATTCGAAAGATTTTCCACAAAACTTTAATGTGACAATACATAGTACTCACGACCCATCTGCGTGCAATAGCGAATGCTCTAAACTGAAAATAATTAACAAAGTTAAGTATTTGGGTGTTACTATTGATAAAAATTTGAAATGGAAAGAACAAATTAACGAAACAGTAAAAAAAATACGAAAATTAATATATATATTTTTGGAAATACGAAATTTTATGTCTAAAAAAAATCTTTATATTATATACTATAGCCTGGTGCAGTCTATTTTACAGTACGGTGTAACTAGCTGGGGCGCAGCCTACAACACAAGCTTGAAATGTGTGGAAATCATTCAGAAACTAATCATAAAAATTATTTTAAAAAAACCGCGTGATTTTCCGACTCAACTATTGTTTCAGGAGTTCACAGTCCCGAAATTTCACTTTGTATTCCAAAAAAAAGCGATACTTCAAATAATTAAAGAACCAGAATCCCACACTTACATAATAGAAAACAGAACGCGACACAAATTTGTATATTTACAGCCAAAAAAAAGAACTACTTTCGCTCAACATCATTACAGTTACCTGGGAGAAAAATATTTTAATCAACTGCCTTTGGAAATAAGGAAAGAAGTTAATTACGACAAGCTCAAAACTCATATTAAAAAGCATTACAAAAATATTACTTGCAATTTTATAAAAAAGCGTTTCAAAAATATAACTTACAGTGTTCGGCCTCTGGTGCGGCCTACTACTAATTAAATTATAGATGACAATAATATTGTTTATATAGATATTTTGTATATGATAAGTTGTATTATATTATAACTATATTATGTGGATATTAAACAATTGTAAGTTTGTGTTTATTGTTACAATATTGTTGTATACTTGGAGACATTATGTATAATAGTGGATTCACTGAAGCTGTATGTATTGATATAATATAGGTTCCTGCACACTGCACGTGTATACTTTGTAATATCTATAAGTGTCTACATATATAGTAAATAGTTGTGACGTATATTGTATGGAAGCCCTGTGTAATGCTAATGATATATACTAATGTTAATAATCATGACATAGTATGCACTAATTGTATACACTCCTCTCTCTACTCAAGTATTTATTTACTTATTGAGAGAGAAGGACAACATTAAACTATGTAAATCTTGTACCTATCTGCGGAAAAATTACAACTGTACTTGTATTATATTACTAAATAAATAAAAATAAAAAAAAAAAAAATAAATACATCTTCGCACACTTCACAGAAAGCTTTTAAAAGCTTGTGTTGTGAAGTGGAGTAAGTCGGGGATTGAACCCGCGCCCACTGGATTAGCAGTTGAGCGCGTTTCCAACCAGGCTACCGACCACCTCTTAGTTAGACTTAGTTTCAAATTCAAATTATGGTGTCAACTTGTTGACGGAACTGCGGATTGCTTCAATTCTGTATTTAACTCCAACATCCGGATCCATGGTTGTTCATCTAATCGCTCATTTACTTAAATAGAATTGTAGTGTATGATTATTTATTTATTTATTTATTTATCATAATATACGCAACATTGTTGCCTCTAAATTATAATAATATCCAATACATTAAGATAAACTCACATAAATTATCTAAATTTATTGTATTTAAATACAAATAAGCGAGCGATTATTCCATAAATTATTGTAAATTATGAGTTTCATATGTTATTCGAAAATATCTGGATACATTTTGTAACATTGTCGAATGGAATGATTATCACCGTATCGCGATATCGCGTACTCGTTAACACAGTTCTTTGAACTGTTTAATGTTTTACTACCTAAGCATCGGAAGTAAATCTTTGTTCGAAACGTTTACACTCATATAGATGCAATGGAATGGTCACCTCTCGCGATATCGCGTTTGTTCTTTGAACTGTTTAATGTTATACCTGCGCATCGGAAGTAAATCTCTGTTCGAAATGTTTAATATCATATTTAGGTGCAATGGAATGATCTCTCGCGATATCGCGTTTGTTTTTTGAACTGTTTAAAATTGTACTATTTGTTCTTTGAACTGTTTAATGCTATACCTACGCATCGGAAGTAAATCTTTGTTCGAAGCGTTTACAATCACAAAGGTGCAATGAAATGATCACATCTCGCGATGACTGAGATAATGCATCAGTATAAATCTCAATAGTAAAACCGATTATGTTGTTCAGGTCCAAATAAAATGTCACCTCTCGCGATATCGCGATGGTTCTTTGAACTGTTTATAACATTACTACCTAAATGAGATACCATACATTTGAGGCATAAATAATTGCAGTACAAACCATTATGTTGAATGGACCCACGGGAAAATTCACCTCTCGCGATATCGCGTTGTAGTTTTTTTTCTTATGATTTACGATTGCTACCACCAAACTGAGTTAACACATCGGTGTAAATCTCAGTAGTACTATCCATTTTATTTTGTAGCGCGATATCGCGATAATGATTTTTTCTTATGACCTTCGATAGTATCACTACCACCAAACTGAGTTAATACATCGGTAGAAATCTCAGTAGCACTATTCATTATAGTACATACATGGCTCGTGATATCGCGATGTTGGTTCTTTCTTACGATGTACGATAGAATCGCAGTAGTACTTATTGGACAAATATTTAAAAATCAGATCACACATTACCATTAGCGCATGATGTTATCTCCTAGTCGCAGAATGATTAAATGACTATTGGCATTCGCATCACACACGCGGTGTTTATGCTAATGATTCCGTGTTTGTTTGATGATTATTGTCGATGTGAGACGCGTTCTGTTCCTGATGGTGCTAAGATCTCATAGGACCTCCACCTTGATTGGCCTTCTCCGATAAATTCTAGTCTTCATTGTCGATTAGGAAGTTTAGCAGGTCGAAGACTTTTGAATGTATACTTGATTTAGCAAAGGTTATGCCTGCTATTGGCAAGTGTTGTACGTGTATTAAAAGGGGGCATTAATCTCTGTTTTAAGAAGTCTAGAAATATGCCTTCCTATATTATTTACTTATGCACTAATCTCGTGCCTATGAAAGTCAATTTTCAGTGTTTTGATATTAGATTATTTTTCTTTCTTCATTGTTACCTTAAGAAATTTTACAAACAATCTTTTTTTCTGTCATTCCCTAGATAAAGGTTCAATCTATCTACCATATTTTTTTTGCAAAGCATATTTAGTAACAGTTGTCGAGATCGACTTCAGACAATATTGCACAAAAACGCAAAATTACGCACAGATTCGGAATTCAGACGCTAAATTCTCACGAACTTCAAGGTCACGAAAACAGAAAACGAATTCATTACGTAGATAGGTATTATATAGAACACTAGCTGAGTTACCTGCGCTTAGCAATGGCAAACATGGATGGTGAAATATATCGACAGTACGACCCGAAACGCGTTCATCCATTTGTAAGCCAAAATAATGAATTTTAGCGGCTCTATACAGTATACACATGACCCCACACAACGCTTGTATCCATTCATCATTATGGGACTTTTCAGTGTCTCCCAATGGCTTAAGCTGGACAAAATGTGGCTTAAGATCTGAATTCCTTTTCCAACGCCCTTTCGTACGATACCACAGTCGACCCCACACAACCCTTGGATCCTGTCATCATCTTGGCAGCTCCTAGTTAAACCTTTTTTTTTATTTTAAACGGCGACTTCAAAACCTAAAGCAAATTGGTTCGAAGGTTTTTGTGAATTTTCACAGAAATTAATCGTAAAATGTGGGAGTTATGCGAACACTTACAAAAAATACCGACTAATTTTTATGTATTGGTGATGCAAATTGCAAAGCGAAGCAACTGAGCAACTGAATTATTATTGGCAATCGACTTTACAAGGACGGCAATCATGTTTAATAACGATAACACGTTGGTTGGTAATATGTAGCACCTTGACTTAAATGATCTAGAGCTTTTAATTTAAAAGCTGTTGCACGTCGCAGCTTTATTTGGTTCACTTATTATTAAATACTTAAATGTCATGTAAACTTGTTTCGTATCGATCTTAATCGAGACATTAATATCTGTTAAAATGATTTACGACATCGGTTGATTTTCGAGCCGGCTGCAGCATACCAAAATATCAACATTTTTACATGCATTCTTGCAGACGACATGTTAACTTACGAAAGCATGGTAATAAAGAGAAAGAAATCACAAATTTCAGTAAAGCACATGCAATATTGAAAATTGACATTAGTTTTTTTAGAACTTTAAAGCCGCGGGAAATGACCGCGATGTCATAGTTGGTTCCCAGCGTTAAATCCACCATATACCGTCATCCGTCATCATCATCAGCGTGCGGTTTCCCACTGCAGGACATAGGGCTCCCCTCTCTTCCGCTTCTCCCACTCCTGTGCGATTCACACCCACTGGGGTCCGGCAAACCTCTTAATGTCGTCCATCCATCTGGTAGGTGGTCGCCCTTCTGGTCTTTTGTCGGCCCTTGGTCTCCACTCCAGCTGCAGTCTCCTCGTCCATCTATTAGTCCTGCGTTCTTACCATATACCATCGATCAAAAATCTCAATGTCAATATCATTTTGTATTCTGTCTTACAGTCAACCGTCTCTCATCACTTAACTTCTTATCCTATCTCTTCTTCTTCTTTTTCATGTGCTCTCTCGGATCCCCCCAACGTTGGCGATCACTTGGGCGAACTTGTCTCTGTCCTGCGCCGCTGGGAACAGCTCCCCCTACACTCCGGATGCCGGTCCATTCCCTTATATTCCTATCTCTTAACGTTATCTTAATATATTATCATTTATAGTATATGGCTGAGTATTATCGTCTATTCACTCTATTACGTCCTCTCTCTGTCTTGCGAGTATGAATGAAACAAGTTTTATAATATTCACAAAGACCTTACCCCATATTTTATTGAGTCGCGTTTAAAAATGTTTTAAATATATAATTATTATATCGAAGTTGTTCACTACTAGACTCTGGGACTCAAAGCTAAACATGCTAATGTAAGATTTGTATTGTATTTTAGACTTAATATTTGTTTTTTTTTTAAATACTAATACTACTATATTATCACAGTATCCCAATAAAGCGATAACTAAAATTATCTTACGAAACTTTGTAGCAATATGAGCAACAGCTTTTTTTGCTCAGAATCGGGGAAGTTCTAGAATATCGTTTTTTTTAGTTTTTCTCCAGATACCCAAATCGTATGTAGCCACAATAGCCCCCCACTTTTTTATATTTTTTTCGAGTGCTCTATGAGAGTCTGATGTTCGCGAAAAAACCGTAAGACACTTACATATTTTCAGTATTGAATATGGCTGTGAATCCTGTGTGCTTTTATATACACACAGCATTAACTTTTACCCCGTTTTTTTCAAACATCATGATGGTATAGTAGTATTAGTCGTTTTAATTTCACATGTAAGAAAAATTTCTTGCACTTTTTTTGTATTCTCTATGTATTTATTTATTCTCTAAGTGAGCATTACGTACAATACTAAAAAAATCAACTAAATACACAGTTATGTTGCTCTCTAGAGCGAGCTTATTGCATATACAACGATCTCATCTAGTAAACTCCTTTTCTCACATAAGTTGTAATGATTCTTGACTTCATCACCTTTATCGATGTTTCTCATTGAAATAGATTTTAATAATATTTGCACAGATGTTCTGTTAAGAGCCCCGAGTGTAATGTATCTCCATACATCTAATACTTGCTTATTATGATTGTCTATATCTATACTATATACTACAGTATATGTTTGTATATTAAGTTTTAGTTGGTTTACTACATGACCAATACATACGAAGTGTCTATATAAAATTATGTGTAATAATGGATACTATAGTTAGATCTCTTCTTCTTCTCAGTCGGTCCCTCGGTTACGAGGATCGTGACCCCCATGCTCACGGATGAGTCTTGCCCATCCTTCTCGGTCCTGCGCCATCCTTGTGGATTCGTACAAATTGGCCCCCGTGATCCTTTTGACCACATCTGTCCACCTCATCTGTAGTCGTCCCCTTCCCCTCCTACCGTCAGCCGTCCCAAGCATGATTTGGCGCTCCAGGCTGTCTGGACCCGCTCTCACAATATGGCCAAAGAAACGGAGCGTGCGCTGCTCACACACGGTGGACAGGCGAGTGGAGACACCGAGCTCTCTCAGGATTGATTCGTTAGATCTAATTGTATAAAATATCAGGTTTTTAAGAATATGTAATTTTTAGTACTATATTTTATCGACGGCTTATTAAATACGGTAACCAGACAGAAACTCAAATGACAAAATCTCAACTATCAAAAGGGTAACCTACTATTGACAGAATCGCAACTCATCGCCGGAAAACCTGTTGCCGCCAATGTCAATATTGTTGGGTTAGGTTCGTTAGGTTTTTTTTTTTTTTTACACACAAATACAAAACAAAAAAAAACAACGGCATCAGATTTCCCGGTTTTGAGTTGCGATTCTGTCAATAGTAGGTTACCCTTTTGACAGTTGAGATTTTGTCACTTGAGATTTTGACATGGAACCATTAAATACCTCGTAGTAATTTTTGTCAGTAAATCTTTTTCTTCATATTTTCTTAGATCTTGAGATCTGTTTATTCAAGAAAGCCCTCATACTCGGGAGGCTGAAGTCCAGCTGTCCCTCCATCGGTTTGGCGGTCTTCCGGGGAGCCGGTGACCAGCTGGGATTTCGTTGGCCACGACATATGGGACATACAAGGTGTGGCAATTAAGTTCCGAGAATTTTTTAATAAAAAACAGGCAAATAAAGTTAGCAACCAAACTTTATTAACGGCCTTCACAGTAGTCTCTTCCTAACTCAGAACAACGTTTCTAACGTTTCTCCCATGATTGGAAGCAGCCTTGATAGTCCTCTAAAGTTAGGCCTTTTAAGAGGACGGTCACAGCCTCCTGGACGGCCTCTACGCTGCCATAGTGAGTTCCTCATGTCAGTAAATGATCATGCGAAAAATAGCTTTAGCATAAGTAAGATTACTCAGCTAAGACTTAACACATGTATAAATGTAAGATATGGTGCAAGTGACTCTATGTGGTTGGAAATTCGAATTTTGTTAATTTTCTCGATGGAAAATAATTTCAGTTTCACCTCTGAAATTTACTGAAAATCGAGATTATTCCCGTAGTTTGTTAGATATAATACTGTAATTTGGTTAATAAAATGTTTATTGTAAGACGCAGTGACTCTAGCGGATATTTTTTTTGTATTCTGTTCCCCTTTTCATACAATCATCCAAAATGGACAAAGCAATAAGACGCAGTAACCAAAATCGATTTTGACACTTACACTATTCTTGTTTTGCGTACCCTTGAGTGTTGACTATAAATTGGTACAAGAGAATTCACATGATATGTGCGCCTTGCGTAAATGATTGCCGACTATTTTGTTTGGTCACGTGACAGTATTATATAGTTAGGTTAGGCACCTATGTATATTCAGAGCGTAATGAGATCATTACTATAATTAGTAAAATTTGTTTTTTAAAACACTAATGTTTATTCATAATGGGTGACATTAGTGTTGGAACAAAGAGATTCTTACATACCTACATACTGCTACAGTAGAACGTCTCATATCGAGCATCCAGAATCTTACTCGTAATGCGAAACTATTTTTCTTCATATCTCTCTCTCCTGTCGATTTCCTCACTGCTGAGGGTCGCGATCTCCAAACACCCGCTGCTTGACTAATCCCCGCCACGCAGCTCTGTCCTCGGCAAGATGCACTGCCCTGTAGATGGAGGGGGCAACAGTCTGCGTAACTTGGTCCGTCCATCGCGAAGGTGATCGTCCTCTGGGTCTCCGTCCCGGCGTGTTTCCCGTGATTATTAGTTTCTCGAGACTATGTCCCCCTCTGCGAGCAATGTGTCCAAAAAATTGGAGAATTCTTTCTAGGCATAGAGATGAAAATCTCGATGTGATTCCAAGTTCTTTATTGTTTTATTGTTCTTTTTCATCCCTAGGCCCTGATTCGGGCACTTGGACACGTCAGTTGGTTACAATCTATATTAATTATTATGTAGTATGAAATAATGAAACAAAATCCATACCATTAGAATGTAAAGTGTTATATTGACATACAGTCATGAATTTATAAAATAAATACTACCCACATAGGTTCACAAAATACCCATCCAATGAGCAAATAATTTCCCCCCCATGCTCACTAGAGCACAGGGTTCGTTCTTGTAGGATAGAGGCATTTGTCCTTCTTGCAGTCCATGGGATCCGCAGCATGCGCATGTTTTCTTACAATTTGCTTGGCTCGTTGTACGAACATTTCGTTTTGAGAAGTTCCATTGTATTGTATTGTATTGTAAAGGTAGAGATAGATAGGTTCCATCACCTGTTCAAATAAATAACAAGTAATGGTATGTTTACACTCATACATTGCATACAATTAACTATACCTACTTGATTGCTTGCATTATGTATGGATGCGAGCTACTGCTCTTTACTTACCTAATGTCTTGTACTGGTTTGTCCATATTTTCTCTCGTGAACTAAGATAAACGGTCAAGCAACCTTGGTATTCTCTTGAGCTGTTAAGGGTTGTAGTAATGAGCGCCATTCCAAGGGTTGATTGACAATTGTATTCGCCAAAATGTGTTAAAATAAATGTGAAAAACACCTCTGATCTTTTTTCCGAAAATTAGCCACTATTTTCCTAAAAGTTGCGGGGAATATTTTTTGTATTGTTAATATGCATTGAAATCTAGGGAATGACCGTATTTTTTTTATTGAATATTGTTTTTTTTTTTATAAAAAATGAATCTGGGTTTGTCGAAATAAACCCAAATACATCGTTGTACACTTCACAGTAAGCTTGAAAAGCTTTTGTCGTGAAGTGGAGTAGGTCAGCATCAGGGATCGAACTCGCGCCCACTGGATTAACAGTCGAGCGCCTTACCAACCAGGCTACCAACCACCTCTTTATATTTATACAACTCTTGAAAACCAATGGGCTATTTTTCATTTCACATTCATTGACTACTATACTATCTCTGTTACTTGTTTAATGTGTATAGTTATACTGCAGTTGGCTAGTTAGTTAGTTGACACCTCTAAGTAAGTTCACTAATTCATTTAATTTGACCGCTAATTGCAGCTAACTTTCTACAATTACCATTATCACTACTATTGTTAAATAGCTAACAGTTAGCCGTCGCTTAACTTACCTACAGTTGCATGCTGTAGTTATGTTAACCTGTAGTCTGTTCTCACATCTACGTGTGTGTACATAAAGTTGGATGGTAGTAAAAAGTACTTTGGTTGAATTTGGTAAATTTTCTGAATTATAGCAATTTTTTTCCAATTATCTACTAATAGGTACATACGAGGCTCTAGACCCAGGGTGGCCAACTCACGGAGCAGTGAGAAAATAAAAAAATAATGTCAAATTCCGAGTAAGAACACGAATGACTGATAACTGTTTGCGTGTAGGAACAACCTTACTCAATATCGACAGTCAAATTCATCGCGTCACCCAATTTTTCCTTAAAAATTTCGCCTGCGGCGCTATTTTGGGCAGTCTTTTCAGTTAGAGAAGTTTTTCATACATATTGTTGTGAGCCTTCTGCCTTCAGTTTCGCGAAAAAATCGCCTAACAATAATTTCATTTCCGTTGCCCCCCCCCCCCCCCTCCCCCCGAAACAAGCCTATGTTTTTTTTTTTTTTGTAAAATTAAAAAATTGGTTGTGCGGCCCGGTAGGTAATCTCATTTTTAGAATCTGGCCCGGCTGCTGAAAAGGCTGGCCATCCTTGCTCTAGATAGGTACTTTTAAAAAACTGTAATAGACATACATTTTTATATTTCGCTTACTAATTTAGCAAATATTCGAGTATTTCTCTCACTTCGTTAATTATTTATTCATATGAGAATCAAATGTATGCAAAATATTCCCATTATTACCTTTCTCCAATCTGCATACAGAATGTATATACTAATAATATAATTAATACAATGAATATGTAATCACTTTTAATTTATTTCCATTGTATTTAATTATATTGTATGTCCACCCACACTCAAATACAATATACATATCGTATCTAAATGTAAAGCATGGGCGTAGGAAGGGGGTTTGGCGTTCAAACCCCCCCTTCCGAAATTCCTCAGCCAACCCACCGTTTTACATATAGGAGAAATGGATTGCATTGTTACCACGTCGTTTTTTCATTATGTCATGACTTTTCAATAATTAAAGTGAAAATCCATTAATCCAGTTGTTTCATAAAAAAAATGTCTGCGGCGCTAATTTACTTTCATACCTTCTTATATTTATAATCAGAATTTTCGCCTGCGGCGCTAGTCTTTTATCACGGTGTAACCCATCATAAATACCTATGTCCAGATGCCTTATTATTGAAATGACCAGGTTTATCAACCCATTCATGATAAAAAATTTGCCTGCGGTGTTATTTGCTAGTTTTTATTCGGCAAATTCAAATTTTTTGATGTCGAATCCCACCCGAAATGAATTCTGGCGACGCCCATTATGTAAATATAGTATATGTAATATTATTTGTTATTAATACCTAATAAATAATAGTGTTCACGGTCACTATCTTCAGAAACGAGGTCAAGTTTAGTACATATTATACTTATATACTTATATTATACCTGTCTGCATACAAGTTAGTATAATAAGCAATATATGCATAATATTTTGTTGTGTTTTAATTAAATATGTAATATATAACATATAGGGTGTTAGGTTAGGTTAGGTTAGGTTAGGTCTAGATTCTAAAAAGACTCCAAATTTTAGAATCTCCTGATCCAAATTTGACTTTGTACCAAATCTCACGATTTTCGAGATTTTAACGTTTTTTGCATAAAAACCCCAATGCTCACAGTTTTGCCCCAATGTATCACCTTATGAATTTATGTATATGTATGATTTCTCAAGTGGTTGGTTGGCAGATATTGCTCATGGCAATAAACCCGCCATTTGTTTAGTTATGTCATTATTTCAATAAAGTTTTTTATTATTATTATTATGAATGGCTTCTACTTCGTAATTGTTTCCTGTTACTCTAATACATATGTGCCCTTTTTTACTTGTATTTGACTGGATACAATTTTGAGATTCAAAATATTATCGAAAATTAGTTTTGTGAAGTAAGATTTTTGTTCAAAATAGAAAATCTCTGAAAACTTTCCTGATTTGGACCATAGTTACACTACATAACAATAAACTCCTGGGTTCAGGAAATAATTTCATACACAAAAATGTTAAAATCTCGGTTATCTCGAGAACTGTGAGATTTGCACTAAGCTAAATTTTGCGCAAAAGATTCTATGTATGGCCTAACTATTATCTCTTAACTGATTGGCATTTACTTACTTACCAAACAAACACGCTGTATACCTAGATCATATTATTCAAATTGAATGTGTCATTGGATACTTTTTATTATGTATGTAGTTATGCATACTTGTTTCACAGACCTGAGGACGCCCTAACTTTGGCAAAATTATATTCGTAATCTATGTCTGATGTATAATTATGTAATATAATTGTGTATGTACGTACTCATATTATGCTGGATTTCACCTTCCTTAAGTGAGGAATAGCGGAGATAGGAGCCTCCTATGAAATATAATGATAAGTCGCTCCTATCTCTGCTATTCCTCACCTAAAAAGTTGGTGAAATCCAGCATTTCTTACTTACTGAGAGACATTTGCGTTCCACTGCTGAACATGGGCATCTTCTAAACTCTTCCACTGTCTTCTATCTTGGGCTATCTGCTGCCATCTATGACCCGTAAGCTGGACAATGTCATCTGTCCACCTTTTCTGTGGTCTTCCTACACCTCTTTTGTTCTCCCAGGGCCTCCACTTGACCACTTCAGATGCCCATCTGACACTGTCCTGTCTTGACGCATGTCTCGCCCACTGCCATTTTAGCTTTGCTATTTTTGCAAACGCAAAACGTAAACAAATATATCTTTATTAGCCACCAAATATAAATAACAAATAAATCTTATTAGACACAGTAGTATGCCAAAAAGTGGACTTATTGAAAAAGCAATGTCTTACAGTCAAACACTGGCAGGTATAAATAAAAAGACGAAATGGTCATAACACAAGTTTATAGAGATACAATGACAATAATTATTTCAATTAGGTTCATTTCGATACAATTTAATTCACATATTGTTTATTTAATGTCCACATAATTCACAGGTGAAAGAAAATTTCTGTTTTGATGCCAGTGGGTGTTTTGCCAACTAATAATTCTGTCACAGAAAAAAAAAGACTTTTTTTTGACAATTTACAGTAGCACAATATAACAATACATTTTTTACTAGCCAATTACCGCATCTGATTTCTTCTAGTCAACCCTTGTTCCCGTGTAATGGAAACTAATTAATTGGCAAGAGTTTTCTCAACGGACATACAGCAAAGAATGGACTTTCCATCAGGCTTATGACTGGTTATGTCGGCTTGTTAAATGCGATAAATTTCAACTACGACATGTAGAAAATCCGATGTTTTTCTCAAATTAAAAATGGTGATATGAAAAACATATGAATTTGGTTTCAGTTACAATATAATAAGTATGAAACAATAATTAAAATAAAAAAGTAAAAATAAAAAAAACGCCGTTCTGGTGCCAACACTGATGTATATGGGAGTGCGGGATGGACATGGCTGAAGAAGTAATAATCAGGTATAAATGCTGTCGAGATGAGATCGCTGAGAAGAATGTGTGGAGAGATAGAAATGAAGTAATCAGAGAGTTGACTCAATGTAAAACGGATGTCGTGACTAAAGATATGTTCGTTTTGACTAGGGCCGATTTCAGGACCAAGGTCATGCGAGCACTTTGCTCCTCCACCGTTCCCTGAACGACTATGATGACCGTTCCCCTTTTCACCTTTTCCCCTTTTTCCTTTTCTCGGATCTGTTTCGTTCACCGCTTCCCCATTTGCATTCTTGCAGGGTCTAATTGTCTTTTAATGTTGTGTCCATGTTCTGTGTGTATGTTTGTGTGTGTGTGTTTCTGTGTGTGTGTGTCTGTGTGTGGATTGTGTGTGTGAGGGAGGGAGTATCTGTGTGCATCCCTTATTAATTTATCGTACATACATCATTGAATATCATTTTACCTGATTTGTTCTTTTTGTCTATACATACATATAATATTTCTTTACTTATAACTAGTTTCTTAAATTTAATTTGTTTTAACTTAGAAATGTTTTTCTGGTAAAATTGACGGGCCTTCACTGGTTTGCTTTCTGTTTTTGTTTAATTGTTGATATGTGCTGTTATAACTGTTTGTGCCCAAAAAAAAAAAAAAATGAAAGTGAAGAAATTGAGATGGTTGGGTCATGTGGAGAGGATGAACGATATAATGATAACAAAGAAACTATACCTGGGAGAAGAAATGTGTAAGGAAACGCGGCGTTCAAAAACTACATGGCTCGACCATGTAGACCAGATACTCAAAGACGGACGTGTTCTGAGTGAGAGGATCGTAGAGCGTGTATGAGGAATTGCATGAATGTGACGTGTAAGGATAAGAAGGTCTGGCGATCTTTTCTCTCTGCCTACCCCGCAAGGGATGCGACGTGAGGGGATAGAATAGAATAGAAATGTAATAATTTCGTTTCTTGTTATAGTAACTTAGTAACATAACTACACAGCATGTCAGCCGTAACTAGCAGGTGTACTTTCTCTTCGTACTTAATATAACTAGAAAGAGATTGTCTCTATTCTAGTTATAGATCTATATTATACTCGCATAATACGTCTGAGGTATATGGTGTCTCATATTATACATAAAGTATGATCATTGTTATTTGTACATGCAACAGAGTACGCAAAAAATACACAAAAGAAAAGTGTAAGTATATGCGATTTTGCTACCTATAAGAATGTAAGCGCGAAATAAGAGTAACGTAAACGATAAAATGGATTTTGGCTTATTGTATAAAAAGGGGACCGGATATCAAAAAAATATCTACCAGAGTCACGGCGTATTACCTTTAACATTTCACCAACCAAATCTCAGCATTATATCTAACAAACTACGGGAATAATCTCAAGTTCTAATAAATTTCGGAGGTAATTTTGGAATTATTTTTTAGTGTCTCTAAAGCATATTCTCATTCAGGTATCTCAACAGAAATACAGCGAAGGATGGATTTGCCGTCAGGCTTATGACTGATTGTCGGCTGGTTTAATGTAATCACTTTAAAATTTCAGTATGTGTTACTCTTAATTCTTAGCTAAGTAAACCCACTTTTCCCGATGCGAGTTTTCCTCATGTTCAGTTACAGTTACAAGTTACAGTACCCCCTCAAGTTACATATTTTGCAAACCAATACATAAATAATTGTACCCCTAGGCAATACAAAAACACGTGTTCAATATACCTAATATAGTATATTGATAAATAATCTAATATAAATAAATAGATTGCATAGTGTTAGGTGTAGTAGCATTAATGGTACCTGTATGTTGGTTCTACTAATTGATTAACTACATATCATATGAATAAATTAATATACTTACATACATATTATTTTATAGTAGGAGACTATAGTGTCTTATAGCACTCATAATTCAATTCAATATGCACTAGTTTTATGTGGGTATGTGCTAGTTTTTAAAACTCTGCTAAAACAGGGGTATTAATGCTGGATTTCACCAACTTTTTAGGTGAGGAATAGCGGATATAAAAGTCACTTGTCATTATTTTTCATACAAAGTTTGTGCTAGGTGGCTCCTATCTCCGCTATTCCTCACCTAAAAAGTTGGTGAAATCCAGCGTTAACTGTGCTAAAACAAGGGTTTATGTAGGTTTGTGCTAGTTTTTTAAAGTCCCTGCTAAAACAGGCGAAAGAATTGGAGAAATGTACTGTGTTGTTCGCCTGAAGTACGAATAATATACACCCATCCATAACATCACGACATTTAAGTACCATATTTTTTTATACAATACATCGTTTTTTCATCATTTCATTTATTTTCTAAAATTATCTCTAAATTCATTAAATTACAATCATTATTTCATAAAAAAAATATTTCATAACATAAAAAAAACGTATTCTTAATAATTTTATTTAACGATAAAAAGAAACAGGAAAAAACACGATTTGTTTCACTCAAGACTCAGATAAAATTTGGCCCGCAGCGCTATTTATCAGCCATATTTGTATCAAAATTTTAGTTGTCCTTCATCATTTAACACTCACCATGTTAGTAGGCCGCCACCTATAATTAATTTAAGCTTAACAGGTCGCCCGTAGTGATCAAAGGTTTGGCAACCCCTGAATCTAAACTATCATCATCTCTTGTTTTTTTTTACGACAGGACATACAGACAGCAATTTTTTTATTAAAGTGATTAAGAGTATGCATACCGACATTTCAAAAATTTCTAAAAACGGGAGTCCTTCTATCTCAACAACCGTTACTAAATATGCTTTGGAACAAAATAGGGTAGATGCATTGAACCTTTATCTAGGGAATAACCGTAATAGATTTTTTTTATCTTGTATAGATTTCGCAAAAAAAATAATTAAAAACACCTCTGACCTTTTTTCCGAAAGACGGAAACTCGTTTCCCGAAAGTCGCAAAGTATTTTTTTTTTCTTGTACTGATAACATGCATTAAAATCTAGGGAATAACCGTAAAAGTTTTTTAATAGACGCAAAATTAACCCCAAAAAATGAAAAAAAAACGCTATTTTTACCATTTTATCATGCGATTGTCACGCAATTTTGAACCTTAATGCCGTGGGAAAAGACTGTGACGTCATTCCTGGTGCCATGCCCTTAAATGCCTACACGTATAAATAAAATTATAATAACTGTAGTAATTATTAATGAATTTATTTATATCTCAACTATGTAATGCAATGGGAATGTTGCGTCATAGAAAGATATTTTGATTTACGGGTGTTGTGACTAAATACCAGGCGCGAAGCTACCTAAGAACACGTTTCCCATCGAGTTACCTTTTGGACAAAATTATAGGTATAATAGTGTCTAATTTGACGTAATCTAATAAGAAATGTTAGCCCCGGCTTCTCTTCTGCAGAAATCCACCCTTCGCCACTGCTAAATACATAGTTCGGATACGTACAGATAATGTTTGATGAGTTGTTTTCGTTGTTTTTGTATCATTTGCAATCTCACCATTTTGAGCAACAAATTATTTTTAAAAATCTCCCCTTAGATGGCGTATTGAAGATTGAGGCAATCGGTTATTTTTACTAGAATAATTGTGGTAGGTGTAGCAAGGAGTTACTCTTCCTTTCGGTTATAGTAGGTAATATTTGATTCTTTAAGAAAATGTGTCGATAATAATATGGTAATATAGAAATTTGCTGCCTGTTTACCTGAAACTTATAAATCGATATTGTGATTTTTGACCTTTACATGCCGATGTATAAAATGTTTAGCGATTCGTGTAGAAATATAACTTTGATTAACAATACTCTCGCACGCCACCAATCACCAATATTAGGAATAATATTTTACACAGAAACTTTCCACAACTTTATACTCCAATATAATAACCAAACCGCATTATATTATACACCTAGGGGAGCAGCTAGACACGTTAGACCAAATCACACGTGATACAATCACTTCAAGATTAAATCGCATGGGTAGGGATGACATGGGTTTCTCTTACGCGTAAATTTAGGTGATTAAGGTCCTATATGCTGTCATTAGGCTTCGGCACCCTGAATTTTACTCAGCCAATACTAAGAGAATCGTCTTGAAACTGAATACAGTGATAGATTAAAGTATGGACTACAGATTGGCTGTTTTAGAATTACAGGATTTAGAAATGCCTGGACTAAAAAAATATATTCCTAAAGTACCCCTAAAATTTACGGGATCTGAAGATTTTCTGTTCAGATTTTCACACATAAAAGTATAATTTAGCCAAAATACTGGTAATTATGTATAATCTTAACAAATCGGCTGTTTTAGATTTTTAAATTTCTTCCCAGGTTTCTTTTAAATAAAGATTTACTCTTTTACTCAATCACATTATGATTTTGTCCGTAATATGTGATTTTATCCCTATGTCGTTGTGATTTCGTCCGATATTGTTCACTTTCAACCACCGGCGAGTTATTGATTTTGCAACGTTGTACGCTTGTCAATCACTGGCTGTATATTTAACAATTTAACATGAAACATTGTATGAACTTTATGTTATGATTAAAACATAATATATTGTTTGTTTTATTAATAATTCTCCGATTAATTACCGGATTAATTTATCGATTGGTCTGCCACCACATAATGTCGTGTGGCGGAATACTGAACAATATTTATTATTGTTAATTTCAATGAATTATTATACTATGAAGCATTGTTATTTGTTTCTATGGATGTTCTTTCATAATTTATACAAAACTAGTCGGTTTCATAATTTATGCAGGCTCTATGCGTGAAAATTCACGTAAGTATAGATGCAAATACGTTAACAAATCGTTTCTTCTGTCTTGGCCCCCCTGCGGATGTTAGCTGCAAGTGGAGTTGCAAATTGTATTGTTGGTAGCCCTGATAGTCGCACCTTGTCACAAGAGCTGTCAGAAGTTATTCCCACTATCCGCAATATTCCCAGATTGTATTTTTTACAAGTAGTCTTACTTACTTACTGCTAGCCACTTGCGTTCCACTGCTGGACATAGGCCTCTTCTAAACTCTTCCACTGTCTTCTATCTTGGGCTATCTGCTGCCATCTACGACCTGTAAGCTGGACAATGTCATCTGTCCACCTTTTCTGTGGTCTTCCTACGCCTCTTTTGTTCTCCCAGGGCCTCCACTTCAGGATTTTAGGTGTCCATCTGACACTGTCCTGTCTCGCCACGTGTCCCGCCCACTGCCATTTTTGCTTTGCTGTTCTTTCTGCGATGTCGGCAACTTTTGTTCGACGTTTGATCTCCTCATTTCTAATATAATCTCGAAGACTGACGCCCAACATTTGTCTTTCCATTGCTCGCTGAACACATTTTAGTTTTTGTACGCTTCTGACAGTGAGGGACATAGTCTCTAGGCCGTACGTGGTTATTGGCAAGATACACGAGTCGTAGACTTTAGCTTTCAGGCTTGTAGTCTAGACAAGTAGTCTACAATGCCGAAAATATTACAGAGCAGTCCTTAGAGAGATCATTTTAAAGGCATGATAGTTTTGCAAATTCAAAGAAAATATGCTCTGATAATTTCTCTAAACCGCCATCGCGAGTTTAAAAAACAACGTTGTAAGTTTATTCTAACAATCCAAAAATCTGACAACTTTTTTAAACAACACTTCAAAATTATAATTAGAAAATAGCTAAAAATTGTAACCATATCTTATTATCACACCAAGCAACACTAAACCATGTTTGCTCCGTGATACTTCTGAAAAAAAAAATAGACTCAAATAATTTCGATTGCTATGATCGGTCAGTTTAGAATCGCTCGTGGGGCCGAAGGAGACTCTGTTGGGTCTCTGTTGGGTACTGAGATTGCAAAGACAAAGGTATACTTACCAAAAAAACTAATCTGGCAAAATCATGAATTCCCCATCTAAATGAATTAAAGTTAGCGTAGGCACATTCCACCTGACCTTTTCAAACATATTGATTAAGTTCGGAAAGAAACTCTACTGAATTTAAGATCTCTTGATAATAATTTTCCAAAGTTTTCTCAATTATTTTATCGCAATGTGTATAAAGTTCAAAGTTCATAATGTTTTTCTATTTGTTTAAAGGAGTGTTTACTGTGTAGTGAATAATTCAATGTTAGTGTCTGTCATGTCTGAGCCATAGTGCAAATGTCAGACGATAAACCAGTGGGCGTCCGTAGACAATAATAATTCTAAAATCCACGACACAAAGATACCTGAATGAATTCAAAGACGTAATAAATTAACAAGAAACATGGATACAGAAACGATCCTCTCAACCAGTGCTCCTTTATCAGGAAATTTGTATAAATATAAAAAAAATCAACAGAAGAAAACCACTATACCTCCGCTAGTCGAAAGTGTCGTCTTTGAAACACCCATCAATGAGAACGAAGACGAAGATGAACAATTACCAGAATACGAAGTCATCAAACCAGAAGACGTACCTAAAATAGAAACAGGGAGAAGAAATTCGTTGGGTGTATTGCCAAAGGTGAGAAGAGGCTCGCTGGGACATTTCTTAGGTCTCAAAAGTAGGGCCGATCCTAGTCCAGGACGTGATGGAAACTATACCAAAAATGATGATGGAGATGTGCCGGCATTGCCCCCGCGCAGGTCTTCCATCTCCGTCGTTACCGATTCCAAAGGGAGGAGAAAATCGTGGGCAACGCGTCTCCAATCAGACGGCGGTAGGAGAAGAGTTCACTCCTCTACGGACGATGACCCCGCGATGGAGAGTAATGGTGTCAAGTTGAACGGGAGACGACCTTCTTGGTGGAACTCTCTCGTCCCAGAGAATATGCTCAAGGCTAGGTGAGACAATTATCATTTTTATTATTTTTATATTAATTTTCAGCATCGTCATTATGTTGTGTCTCATTAAAATGTCAATTTGGAAATATTGCGTACATCGAGGGACTAGTTTGTTTTTTGCTCTACTGCTGTCTGTGCCCATTGATTGACTCGATCAATTATACTGTCTCAATTATTTTATCGGTCACTTGAAAGTGTACTTAAGACTTTAAGTACCTCACATTACTTAATCATATTTGATAAGTCATCGTAAATTGCTCTTTGACTTATGTATGGAGTTATGTAACTATAATTTGATGTATATAATGAAATCGAATCTAGGTGCATCTTTTTTGTAATCGGACGAATCTGGGGCAGAATCATTACAAATTTTATTAACACCAATTTGGTTGATAACTGTTTAACCAAGGGACCGCTACAATATGCTAAAATGCCATTATTTTGGTGCGTCGCCATTATCAAATTTGGTGCGTCGCCATTATCAAATTTGGTGCGCCTTATCGATTCCGAAGAATATTAAACGAAATAGTGACGAGGTTATTTACTAACGGAATTATAATATGCGATAGGGATCTTTCAAGATCTCCTCGTAATATATAAATATTCCCAATGATTTAAAGATATTTTGATTTGAGCCACTCAGCGTTATCATTTTGATAGCGAATTATCAACAAACATTGAAAACGTCAAGTGCCACTTTACCCACAAACGAAGAAATTAATAAGTCTGTTATAAGAGTTATTGGGCCAGAGAACAAATCAAATTCTTCCAAAAATCCTTACCACGTCTTACAATCCAACTTTCCCTCATTGACTGAAGTATGAATTCCTCCGAACTTTTCTCCATTAGAGGCCCTATCTCTTGCTGTTCTTCTGCTGGATCTCACCAACTTTTTAGGTGAGGAATAGCAGCACAAATTTGTGGTGGCTCCTATATCCGCTATTCATCATCTAAGAAGATGGTGAAATCCAGCATTAGGCTTCTATCCTCGTCTAACCTCAGTTTTGGTGCAGGTACTGCCGTCGGGGGCGTCCCTGTGGTTTGTCCCCTCAGCCATTCGCTCTATTAAGAATTGAATTACTAGACTGAATTAAATTTCATCACTTGGTTAGTAGGACCAGCCAGAGCAATGTTGGTGCTGCGTAAATTCATCCACAATTTGTACAACATCTTATAATATTAATAAAGTCGATATGTCCAGGCCGAACGTAGGTCAATGTCTCAAAAATGAATTCGGGTTTTGGTGTCTCGCCTAGCAATGTAGCGTTTAGAGTTGAATAATATTGCACGTGGGTGTGATGGGCGTCTTTTAAAGTCATAATACATCATCGTATGTTCGTATCTCAGGGTAGCGATCTTAAACTGATGTCACCGCCTTCTTCCAAGGTGTTCTGTATTGCGATTTAAATGTTTATGCTGTTGTTTATGCTATTTTTTTATATATAAAAGGATCTGGGCTTGCATACACAAACCCAAATACGTTCCTGCACACCTTGCACTAGGTTAAAAGCCTGTATCGCAAAGTGTAATACATCGCCAGCACCGGCGTTTGAACTGGGCACCTCCCGCTCTAGAGACTGCCGTCTCAACCAACTGCGCCAACCATGTACTTGTAATTGTGTAAATCAATTTTTCCCTCGGTCTTGATCGCTGGGGTCTATTTATGCAAAGTCTGTCGTCTCTTGTGATATGGACTCCCAGCTGTTTTTCCATCTTTTGGGGGTCTTCCAGGCATCCTTCTACCCTACACTTTCCCATGTAGGGCCAACTGTGGTAATCTTTGATAGTTCATTCTTTCCACACGATCCCTCCAGTACCTTCTCCTTTGCCTAACTGGGTGATTCTTTCTGAGGGTTATAGTCGGAATTTTGTTGTTTGTTTGTTTGCCTTATTATCCTTTTCGACTTCCAAAATAATAAATATTATATTACCACCAGGAGTCGTTGCAACTAAACTTCCTGCATTGTCTGGCAATGCATATTGATTTGTTGCACATGTTCTCATTAGAAGGTCGTTCATGAATTTGTTGTCTTAACCTCCATCTATTGTTCTTGCACATACTGTACCCAGTTTGCCTCCAGCATAGCATCGTCATATATTATAATTAGGGTTGCCAGACATTCTATGAAGCTCACCAGGGAACGGTTTCACAGTAATCCGAGAAAGAACTTTATTTGCAATAGAGTGGTGAATATGTGGAACCGTTTACCCGAAAATGTGATACAATCACCATCAGTTAACGCTTTTAAGAACAGATTGGATGACTTTCTCACGACGGATGGCACAGACATTGATTTGGGCCCATCAGCCTAGGTAGGCTGCTTGCCCAAAATTCATGATAATAATATGTTGGACAAAAAAACCGGTCTATTATTAATTTTTGCCCCCACCCCCTATATATTTTTTCTTTCCAAAAGTACATACACAATTTGCGCCCCGGGCCCGGGCTAAATTTTTGCTAATAGTGAGTTCTGAAGAGCGATATTTTCCCTTAACGAAATATAAAAAATATATTTACGTTAGTAGTTCAAAATCGTAGGCGAATTTTATTTTATGAAAAAATGCTATCTATTTAAATACTCAGGTTTTCACAAGAAATTTAGGTGCCTACTACGTATCAAAAATAAGAACATGATTGAAATACATACATATTCACGTCCGCTCCCTATGTGGAGCATGTGGTCGTCACCCAATTTTTCCAGGCTTTTCTGTCCTGGGCCAACTCCGTCGCCTGTTCCCATGTCATTCCAGCCTGGCGCAGCTATGATGGAAATAATCAAGGATTATATTCCCTTGAGGGACTTTATGAAAAATATGCAATTGATGAGTTAAGTAAGGCTTGATCGATGATCGTGTTGAAATTCTTGAGGTCCCGTTGAAAAAACCGGACAACCCTTTGTCAAAATTCCAAGATTTTTTTCGACCGGACAGATGCAAGAAAAACCGGACTGTCCGGTCCGAAACCGGACATCTGACAACCCTAATTATAATACCTTTTTTATTACGTGACTATGTTATGGTCTTTCCTAAATAATTCACTTCAAGGTGACATACTACTCACGTATATGATTTACTGCCCGACTGGCTTATATGATCGTTATTGTTTCTATAATATCGACTAGGTCAAGTGTTCTGTTGGGTAATTGGGTATTTCTTATAAAGATATCGATTGTTTTCACGACAGCCCTCCCACCAGACTGTTATTGATATTTTTCGTCATTCCATGCATTCTTTTGTACAATATTTTCTATGAATTAACGAAGAACGAATATGAACAAAGACTGTCCTCTAAGAGCATTCCCTGGACCATATGCAGATATCCACAATGCCACACCCAATGCCCTTGAATGGCTTGGAAGCCTGGATGTTGCTCTGTAGGGTACATGTCTCCTGTATGTAACAGATAGCGTAATTCTCTTATCTTCTGACGTTGTCGCCCAACGGTGGCAGAAGCCATACGAAATAAATAAAAAATATATCCAAATTGATCATGGGTGTATATTGATTTAATATTATTTAGCGATGATGACGGCAACCTCGCCTATAACGTTGAATTTATTAATCCTACATCATGGCTAGAGAAAGAGAGAAATTTCAAGGTGGCGCTTGTCAATTCAAAAATCTCTTTCTCATTTCCAAAGGGATTATTGTGGCTTTCTGCATTTTAATATTTTCAATCATATTGACAACAAAGTATGGACTGACGGTTGATTTGGTTTCAAAATTGTTTTCAGTACTTATGCAGTATTACTTTGAAAACTTTCCCTCTAAGCCTTTGGACTTCCAAACGATTTATCGACCGCTCGTGACCTTTTAAATGTGGTTTGAAAATTTTACCAATAATAATTTTAATTTGACTCTTCGCCGTCGTTGACTCAAATCAGGGATGTTTATTTATTTATTTATTTATTTATTTCAACATATACGGCTTGCGCCCTTAAAATGCATTAAGTATAACAAAATTTAGATTCAACATACATATATAGAACAAAAAAATACAATAAAATTATACATATGCAGTAGCATGCACCCATGCCCCACGGCCATACGAACGTCGTTGTTGCAAATAATGTCATTTTTTAGACATTCGCGGATGTCAAATGCGGACGCGGATGTGAGAAAAATCAAGGATTTTAAAATTTCTTCATAAATACACAAATTCTACTACTAGGTAGATAGATCTATCTCTCTCTATCTATCTATACCCTCACGCCACATCCCTTGCAGGGTAGGCAGAGAGGACAGAGCGCCAGACAGCCCTATCCTTACACACACTCCTAGCTTCCGTCACATTCATGCAAATAGTCATACACGCTCTCCGATTCCTTTTACTCAAAACGCGTCCATCCTTGAGGATCTGGTCGACATGATCGGACCAGGTCAGTCTCGGACGGCCGCGCTTTCTCACCCCTCTTCGCTCATTCAGATATAGATATATAAATAGATAGGTATATAAATAAATAAATCTTTATTGGCCAGTAAATATAAATAACAACAAAAACAAGACAATGCAGTGTGCCAAAAGGCGGACTTATTGCAAAAACGATATCTACAACATCATGATATATCATATTCAAGGAGTAGGGCATACTGACATTTCAAAAATTTCTAAAAACGGAAGACCTCAGATCTCGACAACCGTTACTGAATATGTTTTGAAAAAAAAATACAGTAGATACATTGAACCTTTATCTAGACTCTAGAAAATGACCGTAAAAGATTTTATATATCTTGTATTTATTTATTTTATTTATTTAAACTTAAAGTAAACAACAAACACATATAAATATACAAAATGGACATAGTACAGATTATAAAACGTTGTTCACTAGGGCGAACTTATCGCAGAACTGCGATTTCTTCCAGTTAACCCCATCTATAGATTTTACAAAAAAAAACATGCGGAAAACACCTCTGATCTTTTTTCCGAAAGACAGAAACTCGTTTCCCGAAAGTCGCGGAGATAATTTTTTTGTGTTGATAATATGCATTAAAATCTAGGAAATAACCGTAAAAGTTTTTTGATTGAAGCGAAATTGACCAAAAAATGGAATAAAAGCTATTTTTACCATTTTATCTTGCGTCTCATGTTTTTAGAAATTTTTGAAATGTCAGTATGCGTACTCTTAATCTTAACGTCCGCACCAATTCATGCGAATGCAGAGGCGTTTGTTCGAAATGATGCGGAAGTTCCGCGCTTCCGGATGCGAATATTCGCAGCATCCCTGACTCAAACCACCCGCAAGAAGTTCGTTGATATTCCAAACATGAAAATGTGTAATGGATTTTCGATAAAATGTAATTTTGTCCCTATAATAATTATTTGAAGTTGGACAATTAGTGTCGGATGTAAAGCAATTATGACATTCAGTCTCAGGGTAGTTGGTGTCCTGAGGGTGACAAGGTTAACAAGACTAACAAATATTGATAATATCTCGATGTTTTCGACCTTTGGCACTTGGTGGAAGTCCATTTTTAAGGAAAAAAATGAAAAAAACAAATATTTAGATTAAAATCCACAAAAAAATGACTAGCTTTCGCGATAAGTGTTCGAGGATTTGCACCCTCATCCGTAAAGGAGAATGCTCATTTAGTATCAAGCCATCACATTAGGCTATTGATTTCGATGATGCCCCCTATGCAGTATTTCATTACTCATTTTTACCTATCATTTAAATTACATTTCATTTGCACCGGACCTGGTTTTTTTAGCATTCTCATTTAAAATATTCATTTCACTTGTCTTTAATATGCCTCCAGTGTTTTTATTTTATTCTGATTTAGCACGTTCATTTGGCATAAGCCATCTGGCGAATTATGTTAAAAGTTGTTGTTTATGGATGCCAAATCTCACATCTGACTGTATACGTTATTACTGATCCAGTGGATACATAATCCCACTGTCGTAATTATTTATTTATTTATTCATATTTCGAATTGATTCAAATTTTCAAATAAATATAAACACTCATTTGTCTCTCACCTTTCAAGATTCGAACGCACGTCAGATTTGTTATAATTTTTAGACGCAAACGTGTTCTTCGTATTTTGTCTGTTTTTGTTTGAAATTAGATCATTTTTCACATTAAGAGTGTGCATACCGACATTTCAAAAATTTCTAAAAACGGGAGACCTTCTATCTCGACAACCGTTATTAAATATGCTTTGGAACAAAATAGGTTAGATGCCTCGAACCTTTATCTAGGGAATAACCGTAAAAGATTTTTTATATCTTGTATAGATTTCTCAAAATAAATTTTTAAAAACACCCCTGATCTTTTTTCCGAAAGACGGAAACTCGTTTCCCGAAAGTCGCGGGGTATTTTTTTTTTCTTGTACTGATAATATACATTAAAATCTAGGGAATAACCGTAAAAGTTTTTTGATAGACGCAAAATTAACCCCAAAAAATGGAAAAAACGCTATTTTTACCATTTTATCAGGCGATTGTCACGCGATTTTGAACCTTAATGCCGTGGGAAAAGACTGTGACGTCATTCCTGGTGCCAAGCCCTTAAAATAAATATTTTTACGTTGATTTATCGTTGAAAAGAAACATTTTCATAAACAACATTAAACGATTCTCGACAACTGTTCAAAACATACAAATTTTTACTGTGTTTATAATTTGCAAAAGTACGCATCTAATGAAATGATGTCTATGTAAGGTGGAGTTTGTTTATTTAAGGCTATTTTCTTCCATCATCTTCTGTCTTAAACTAGACATAGTTTGTTTACATTTTTCTGTAAATCGTGAAAACTGTTTGAAACGAGAAAGCTAAAAAACCCAGGCCCGGCGCAAACGAAATAAAGGGGGCGAAAAAAAATTTTTTTTTAACGCGAAACCATTTTTTTTTTAAATGGGTGCAGTAATGAACCTGGGATCTCTCTATAGCAGATGGGACATCATTGCTTGACATTTCGGAGGAGGGGCTCCCCTCCTATATACGCCACTGTGTGAAATACATATTCGAAATTTACAAGGTTTCATGAATGTATTAGTAAAAGTAGCATTAAACAGTTATAATTGTGGTTTAGAAGCGTATAATATGATAAGTATAAGGTAGCCCGTCTTCTTCTTCATCAGCCTTGGTCCCTTCACCGCTGGATATGCGCCTATGGCTCCTCACACACATCCGGAAGTTCAGTTAACTGAATCGACCGTTTGCAAAAAAGACCAACCAAAACTTCTCTCTGAATTCAGTGTTACCCTGATTTTGAATTCAGAAAGAGGTTTTGGTCGGAGTTTCTGCAAACGGTCGATTCCTAAGACTTGTCATTTTAACTCTTCTTTAACTCTTCTTTCGTTGCTTCCTTCATTTTCCCCTCCTTTTTCTTCCTCTTCCCATGCTTCTCCTTCCCCACCATAAATGTTTTATAGATATAAGATATATATTTTTTACTATGTAATCTAATCTATTTGTTTTGCGTGTGTGCTAATTGTGAACGGATGTTATCGGTCTTGTGTATTGATATTCTTGTACTAATGTACCTGTCAATGTTTGTTTTTATGACTGTATCTGTTCCATGTGTAATAAATAAATAAATAAATAAAAATTCGCAGAAAGATGACCTTGGTTCAGCTTTCCGAGATTTAGTACATGTTGAACAATACAAGTGATATGCAAATCTCATACATAATATAGAGAAGTAGTTACACGGAACTGGCGTTAAAATGAACAATACAAAGTATATAAAGCAACAGAGCTGGGCAGAAAAGCGTTATCCGTTAATCAACGAAGTTAACATTTTGGTTAACGATTTAACGCTTTTCTCACCTCCAAAAATTGTTAACGGTTTATTTAACTTCCGTTACATTTTACTCCCGTTAATTAAGTCCGTTAATATTTGATTGTTTGCATAGACATCATCCACTGAAGGCGCTGGCATTAGATAATCCAAGGGTTGTATGTGGTTATGTGTGGTATCGTACGTGGGTTGGGAGTTGGAAAAGAAATTTCACTTTGTTGGGAAACATCGCGATAGTGTAAATGTGATAGTAGTTGTATTTATGTGGTTAAATTTCACGCCATTTAACCGCGATTTTTTACATTAACGCTTTAACGGATTAATGTTAACTTCCGTTACATTTTTCAAAATGTAACGCTTTAACGATTAACGAAGTTAACATTTTAGTTAACGGATTATCGATTAACGAAGTTAACTTTTTGATTAACGGTGCCCACCTCTGTAAAGCAAGACTGAAATGAATGAAGATAAAGCCGTCAGAAGGGGGAAAGGGAAGATTTATATGAAGCTGTCAAGGGCTCCGAGAATAACTCCTCTGAGACACTGACTACTGTATGGACTATAAGGTAGAGAGTCCTTTGTTTTCTTTTAAAAGTTTTTGGTATAGTTAGTTACTCACATTTTTTTCACTGACGCAAGAAAAGATGAAACTGTGTTTTTTTATATTATAAAATTTAATATTGCTACATATCATAAAATTCGCTACACTGAGTACACACGCGGCTAGATAATGGAATAATCTTCCACTTCCTATCAGACTAGCTCCAAATATTCTCTCTTTCAAGAGTAAACTCAAGCAACATTACCTTTCCATGAATAATCCATCCAACGCTCAACTCCCTTGATTCATTCCTTGTCCTTTACTCCTGCCTGTGACTGCGGAGAGCCAGTGCAATCCACCAGGCACATTGTCGAAGACTGTCCTCTGAGAACATTCCCTGAACCATATGCAGATATCCACAATGCCACACCCAATGCCCTTGAATGGCCTAGAAGCCTGGATGTTGCTCTGTAGGGTACATGTCTCCTGTATGTAACAGATAGCATAATTCTCTTATATTCTGACTTGCCGCCCAACGGTAGCAGAAGCCATACGAAATAATAATAATACCTATGTTCTCACGTCGCGTTCCTTGCGGGGTGGGCAGAACGCCAGACTGCCCTACCCTTACACACACCCCTTGCTTCCATCACATTCTTGCAGTTTGTCATACACGCCCTTCGATTTCTTTTACTGTCCATCGTTGAGGATCTGGTCACACTATAGTCCGAGAGCCCGCTGCTTAATTTATGACGTATCTGTTTTTTGATCGAAATGTGGTATAAACGATAGCTTACCAATAGGGTATTACATCGCACTAGGGTTGCCTATCAAAATCTTGCCGCAACCCCCCCTGCCCCCCCCGAAAAGGTCCCTCTTCGCGGTTTTTTGCATTTTATAAGAATATGGTAAGAGATAGGAGAAAGTTGTCAATGACAAAAATAATCCTTGCTAAATTCTCTATAAAAAACGTTATGTCAACTTTTTCATAGGACTAGTAGTTTACCCGTAATAGCCGGTCAAAAAACAGGATATTTTTTGAAAAAAATTAAAAAAAAGTTTGATTTTTTTTCTTTCACATTCTTCCACCTATTATTATTAACATTTTATGGAAAAAAAATTTTGGCCTGCGGCGCTATAACACTGGTTATTTTATGGAAAACTAAATTTTAAGAATTTTCGTCACTGAGTTTTATTGTAATAACTCCGAAATTATTATATGTATGAACATAAGTTATAGCTCGTTTTGTAGCTAAGACTATGGTAATTAATTCGTTCTCTGACTATTTTCCTGTAGCTCTTATCAATTTTCAACCAATTTAGTTTAAATACATTTTTTTTGTATTTTAAATGAATTTCGGTTTTGGAGCGGCCATTGCGGGTAAATTGCTAGTTTTACGAAAAAATAGACCAAAAATTTTTTGTAGAGAATTTAGCAAGGATTATTTTTGTCATTGACTACTTTCTCCTATCTCTTACCATATTCCTATAAAATGCAAAAAACCGCGAAGAGGGACCTTTTCGGGGGGGGCAGGGGGGGTTGCGGCAAGATTTTGATAGGCAACCCTAGTGCGATGTTATACCCTATTGGTAAGCTATCGTTTATACCACATTTCGATCAAAAAACAGATACGTCATAAATCAAGCAGCGGGCTCTTGGACTACTATGAAATTTCATTTCATTTAGTGTGAGCAATCTCGCCTGTGTGCGTGTCCGCGACAGTATTTAATAATCTCGTTATAATAATATGTGTTGGTATTACGTTAATCTCACGTGCTTTTAATTTATGCACGGATATTAATTACGGCGTGAAACAATACACAATACAATACAAGACAATACACACAGTATATCATATATCATACGAGATCATACAATATCTTCTACAACATACAAGTCAAGTCTGGAGTCATACGACAATACCAAATAGCATTCTGCTAATATAAAATGGTCATCGTGCGTGTGTCACTTTACAATAATTAAATTCAATAGAAATGCTGGGAAACCACAAGTCCTATGAAAAAATCTAAAAACTCGTTTCTAGAGATTTAGTAATTTAATAGTTTTGTCATTGACCACTTTCTCCTATCCGTTACCATATTCCTAAAAAAATGCGAAAACACTGTAGAGGGACGTACATATTTGGGGGTCACGGAAGTGACGCGACAAGATTTTGATACACAACCTTACGGTTATGTTTGGCCCCATGTTTAAACTTCCATTTACTTAATTACATTTCAATTTAAAAACAGCTGGTTATATTATTTGGAGCGGCCGAACCTTAGGCTAATATTTACTGATTAATCCAGTGTAAGACATACATATAGACCACTCTCTTAGATCTGCACAGCTGTTATTTTGGGTATATCGCATCTAGAAGCACATCTTATGTCCCTTGACCTTCTTTATGCAAACTTTTCTTCTTCTTTTTTTCTGCCTGCAGCCTTTTATAGTCGCAACTCTAGATTTTGACCTACGCCGTGTTTCCAAAGTTACTTTAAATTACTTTAAAATAAATAAGTAAATAATAAAACGCGCAATGCCTCAGACGTGACGCGTTATACGAGCAGATATCCGCGACGGATCGCATCCGATATGCCGTGAAATTGGAAAACAATTATAATACTACACCATTAAATATATTTTCTTTCATAAGTGTCTTCACTACAGCATTGTACTGTGCCTAATAATAAACAAGTATGTTATATTTAGTTAGATGCTTCACTCTTAAATTACAATTTCAGGAATGTGCAAATATACTTCGATGGTTGTTGAAAGTTTTCACGATGCTCCCATGATGTACTCGTATGTGGAGTTTTTGGGTTCTATCGTGTCGTGCGTAGTAAGTGATTTCTCCCGACGTTTTGCCGAACCTGATGCCGTCTTGGTCACGGGTCAACAATCACATATTATATCACAAATCTGTAACCAAGGCGGCAGTAGGGTCGCCGAAATGTCAGAAGAAATCACCTTCTACGCACGATATATCCCGAAATCGCTACACACATTCATCGATGTTTCGTAACTAACTTTGTTTCGATACTATCTAGCGAATACTTTATGTTTTAGTTGTCATTTAGTTGTAGTCATCGAAAAAAAAAATGATTTGCCAACACGCATAATTTTGCAGTTATCCACGTGACTTAGGTGTAAAAAAATACCACGATACACGTACGTCTTTCACGGAAGACATCGTGTGAACTCGGTTGATGTTCGTATGTTCAATGTTGTGAAATTTTTGAACAGATGACGAACTTGAATGAGAAACAAACACTACTTATATTATAAGTACCTAGTCCTACATATTATGTGGAATCCAAAACCTCACAAAATCATATCATCACGAAATCCGTTATTCATCATATTATCTCACGAATTTCTTAAAATCTTTGTGAAATTTGTTTAAAATAATATGAGATTATTCGGGAAATGAGTGTCTGCAAGACTGGTGTTGTGACAAGAATGAAAGTGAAAAAACTAAGATGTACAGGGCATGTTGAGAGAATGAAAGATGACAGGATTACATTAATATATATTTGAGTGAGCGAAGAGGGGTGAGGAAGCGCGGTCGCCCGAGACTGACCTGGTCCGATCATGTCGACCAGATCCTCATGTATGATTGGTTGTGAGTAAAATCAGGAATCGGAAAGCGCGTATGACTGCATGCATGAATGTGACGGAGACTGAGAGTGTGTGTAAGGATAGGGCTGTTTGACGCTCTGTCCTCTCTGCGTACCCTGCAAGGGACGCGGCGTGAGGGTATTGATAGATAGATATATCCTTGATTGCTTGTATACCGCAGTCAGTCCAGCCTAGTCCTTTATCAACATCTCGATGTTCGTATCTTTATAGTTATCATTGCTCTCTCTAAAACATTTTATGATTGTTTTGTATATAGGATGACAATTATGAGACGTACAATACTATTTCTATATTAGGTACAATGTATGTATTGCAGATTGTTCATTTATTCAAGGCTGTGTCGCCTTGTATTATTAGTGTATTTGTATTGAAACATTTTACAATACAACACACAGTTAAAGAAGATTCGCTACGCATAAAACTGCACATCTCAGCTAATTATTTACATTACCGTACCATAATCCATACATACAATGTACGTGTACATGAGATAAGTGTAAATTATAAATAGGTAATAGTAAAAACAATCTAAAAATAATGATTTTATGTCTTCACATCTCAGTACTGTTTTTCGCGCTCTTTCAAACGATACTAAACAATATTTCTTGGTTTTTCGGGTGAACCGTGTGTAGATAAACTTGATCGACGTTTCGACACTCCTACTGGTGTCTTCCTCTGTGGATAAATGTATGAGTAAACAGTACACAAACACATTTCCCATACATTTATCCACAGATGAAGACACCAGTGCGAGTGTCGAAAAGTCGATTAAGTTTATCTACACACGGTTCGCCCGAAAAACCAAGAAACAGTGTCAATCGCACACCGTGAAAACCTTCAACATTTACTGATACTAAACAAGCCTTTCTGAGGCGCTTGGATTCCTTCATTTCAATGGCGCCTCCCACTAAGAATAGACAGAATCAAAATTTGTAAAAAGATATCTTGATCTTTCATGAGATAACAAACACGGCGGTATGCGGTGACTAGATCCTCTCGTTCGCTCGGTGTCTTCCAAGGCTTGAGCTGGACAAAATCGGACTTACGATATGAAATTCTTTTCTAACGCCCTTTCATACGATACCACACATGACCCCACTCGAACCTTGGATCTTCCTGAAACGCTCTGCACCTTTTTTGTCTCTGGAGAAAGCTGATCAAATGTGCTACAGAATCGTATTGTCACCGAGTATACGTACGTTTCCAAAGTTTCAGGTCTCTAAGTAGTCAGAAAGTGGTTGAAAAATCAATTGCAAGATTTTCTCACCTCAGAAGTTTCTACCACACAGTATTCGTTTCCAGATAGCAAGGTATTTTTTCAAAGTTGGTCCAGGCGTTCTAGAGTCATGGTGGAACAAACATACATACATACGTCCATTATTATCATATGTAAGATATTAGGGCTACACTCTGCTGTATATGTATGTAAATATGTATTACATAACATTCTCATGATAAAACATTTTTGCAACATTTCATCAAACTTCTCATAAATTGTAATTGTGCAATTTTTGCAAACGACGTTAAATTCATCACGTAAATATTAATAATATAAACTCATACATTACCTACGTCTAATGGACGCAATACATTACGTAATAATAGTTTCAGACACGCAATATTTATACACTATTTTTTAAATATTATAATCGTAGTAACTAATATTGTTTGGCATTGTTCATTAAAGCATTATTTTCATACAATAATGTATCTGCGTTACAACCTGTCCAGGTATCAGTGGCGAGGGGTGGATTTCTGCAGAAGAGAAACCGGGGGCAACATTTCATATTGCATTACGTCAGATTGGACACTATTATACCTATCATTTTTTCCAAAAGATAACTCGATTGGAATCGTGTTCTTAGGTAGCTTCGCGCCTGCCAGGTATATGCCTCTCTGTAGTAATAGCAGCCTTGGTTTTGTTATGATGTTGCCAATTTTAAAAATTGCTAAAATCTCGCAACCGATTTTTTTTTTCAAAGTCATCCAATTAGCATTTTGGTTGGTCTTGAGTTGATCTATAGAGGTCATAGTACCTAAAGATGCAAAAAAATGGGTTAAGAAAAGTAAGAAGCCGAGCCGATAAGAAGTCTAGGTATTTCAGTCGGAAAAGCACTTTTGCATACTTATTAATACCTATTTACGTTTTATAAATCTGTGACGTCACAAGTCTAAATAAATTCAGACGTGGTATTCAGCCGGTGGCAGTATAGTAACTGGTGATATTAAAAAAAAAAACATGTAAAAAATTGTTTAAAAAAGTCATTCTTATTTTACGCGTACACTCCTATATACAAAAACTGAAAAAAAGTATCCTGTGTAAAAAATCATTGCAACTGAAATTTACTGACTTTAGCACAAACTACTTTTGCTACTTTCGTAAGGCTTACTACAAAAAAAATATTTAAAAGAATGCGTTGATATTTATTTGCTTACATGGAGACAAAATATAAATACTTATTTATTTTGATAACGTATAATAAATAATAATACGGTCTATATAATAATCTGTCGTTGTTATCACAACATGTCAATCACAGCATTTGTCCCCCCAGCCCCCCCTGCATTGCACCCCCGCCGGGTACTATATTTAGAATTACATAAGTCTATAAACTTGTTATGTTATTAATAAGATTGTCTCTGCCAATTTTTTCCGCGAAATTGAATCACCGAACACCTGACAAATGTCATCCATGTCATCAGTTTTCTTATGTTGTCGTTTCTTTGCAATGTTTGTTTACTTTTTTATTTATAACTTTTGTACAACATCGCAGGATGGGCGCGGAGAACAGCGATGATAAGAGCACTCACTTCCTAAATAGTCTAAATACGAATAACATACAGCATCAGATCCCATCCATTCATAATTATGATTATTGTCTTTCCGTTTGATTATTATTTGTTGCGTACTTCTGACAGTACCTGTATCGAATTATTGCCTTTACTTACGCATAAATAAATAAAACTTTATTGGCCAGTAAATATACTATGTTATACCAAAAACAAGACAATGCAGTGTGCCAAAAGGCGGACTTATTGCAAAAGCAATATCTTACAGTCAACCCGAGAAATAAAAACTTAAGAGTGTGCATACCGACATTTCAAAAATTTCTAAAAACGGGAGACCTTCTATCTTGACAACCGTTACTAAATATGCTTTGGAACAAAATAGGGTAGATGCATTGAACCTTTATCTAGGGAATAACCTTAATAGATTTTTTATATCTGGTATAGATTTCGCAAAAAAAATATTTAAAAACACCTCTGACCTTTTTTCCGAAAGACGGAAACTCGTTTCCCGAAAGTCGCGGAGTATTTTTTTTTCTTGTACTGATAATATGCATAAAAATCTAGGGAATTACCGTAAAAGTTTTTAGATAGACGCAAAATTAACCCCAAAAAATGAAAAAAAACGCTATTTTTACCATTTTATCATGCGATTGTCACTCAATTTTGAACCTTAATGCCGTGGGAAAAGACTGTGACGTCATTCCTGGTGCCATGCCCTTAAATACTATACATTCATAGTGTTGGATATATATATGTATATATATATAAATATATATGCATTGTTTATTTGCTTTAGCCACATAATGTTGCATTTATCAATATTATTTGCTGATCATTTTTGTTTGTGAAAACAAAAACTAAAAAACTACCCTTTCAAACCCTCATCCTAAATTTTTGTCAAAACAATGAAAGACGTATTTTTTTTATTTAAAAAAAAAGAATACATATGTATAATTTCAGCATTCTACTTTAATTTATTACTGAGATATGGTACTTTCAAAACAAACCACCATTTATAAACTGACTTTTTTGGGGACAGAATAAAATATTTTGATCCTTTCTAAGGAAACAGTTTTTTGGAAATTTTTAGCGTATTAGGAGACATTTAAAAATCATCCCTTTTCTTTGAGCCCATTTTCATCCATTTTAACAAAAAAAAAACGAAAAAACGGCGAAACACCCTATTGCTAATTTTGATAGGAGAATCTATGTGCCAAATCCCAAGTTCGTACAATGTGTTGTTTCCGAGATATTTGTATACTCTGAAAAACTTTCAACCCTCTTTTTCACCCCCTTAGGGGCAGAATTTCCAAAAGTCTCTTCTTAGTGTAAGATTTTGTATTAAAATCTATTCTTCTTCAAAATTTGAATCTGAAATAAATAAGTAGATAGAGAAATATTTGGCATATTTATGTATGTGACGGACAAGCTCGTTAGATAATATGTGGGGGGCTTGGTATAGATACTTACTTACTTACTTTCCGTGTCCGGAACACCATCAGATTTGAAACCCCCAATATTCAGCCACCCGGATAGCCCTGGCGTTCGCCAGTAGCGCATCCTCGGGTGTGCATGTCGCACCTATTTGGGGACATGAAAACAGGTGACTGTGGTCCTGTTTGGCACCACACTCACAGATATAATAGATATAGATATTAGATATAGCAGCAATGTTGATTTCATTTCGATACGAATCTGTTTTCATGTTGTTATGATTCTAATGTTATCTCAAACACATTTGACAGACACAAAAATGTTGTTATTGTACGTATTAAATTATTATGAGATAATAATAACTATTTACTTATCTTCTTGATATTGTTTATTAATTATTATATAATACACTAAATAGAATGTAAAAAAGATGTGACTAAAATGAGAGTGAACAAGTTGAGATGGTTGGGACATGTGGAGAGAATGAACGATGAAAGAATAACGAAGAAAATTTATCTGGGTGAAAGGAGAGGTGTAAGGAAACGCGGCCGTCCGAGGACCACATGGCTGGACCATGTTGACCAGATACTCAAGGACGGACGTGTTTTGAGTAAAAGTAATCGTAGAATGTGTATGAGGAATTGCATGAGTGCGACGGAAGCCCGAAGAGTGTGTCAGGATAGGAAAGTCTGGCGATCCGTTCTCTCTGCCTACCCCGCAAGGGAGGTAGCGTGAGGGTATAGAATATAAAACACTCCCGTCCCGTCAATGTATGGAGGTTTTTTTACGAACATCGGAACACAAGAGGCGTCAAAAGTTGGGTATTAAGGTCCTATATGCTGTCATCGGGCTTCGGCGCCCTGAATTGTACTCAGCCAATACTGAGAGAATCGTCTTGAAACTGAAGACAGCGATAGATGAAAGTATGGACTACAGATTGACTGTTTTGAAATTCCAATATTTAGAAATTCCTTGAATAAAAAACTATTCCTAAAGTATCCCTAAAATTTATGGGATCTGAAGACTTTCCGTTCAGTTTTTCAGATATAAAAGAATAATATAGCCAAAATAGTGATAATTATAATCTTAACAAATCGGCTGATTTAGATTTTTAAATATCTTCCCAGGTAGCGTTCCGTTCTCTCTGCATACACCGCAAGTGTAGTGTTGTAGTAGAATAAATAGGTTTTTTTGTCTTTTATTTCTAACCGACATAATTTAAGAGTAAAATGAACAATATGACCCTAAAGTGGTGTAGTGTGTGTAAATAACTACTAGAGACTAATAAGGTTCCATCTGTGTGTAAAACATATGAGGGTTTCATACTGCAATCTCATTTTTCTCAACATTTTTATATTTCTTAGTTTTTAGCAGACACTGAAAAAAGGAAAAAATGTACAATTATTAGTAATCGGCAGAAAATATATTTAAATCTACCGTGCTTCAAAATATTTACTTACGGCAGAGTGTCTATTATGTTTGCGAATGTTTTTCATACATAATTAAGTATAGTTTACTTATTTGTTACAATAATTAAGTATTTTTTCAATACCTCATTGTGACTAATTGCGTTTTTTTTGTGTGTTTTTTCAAGTATTTTGTACACTACATACACAGCCATAGGCGTCACCTCTTTCGAAGCTAGGGTGGGAGGGGTAGTTAGATTTTCATACTGATTCGGTTTTCGATAGCGCCGCAGTCTAAATTTTTAGAAATAAATTTAATTTATGAACCTGGTTGTCATTGAATAGTAATGCACCAGGTCATATTGTAAAAGAATACAAAAATTTTCTGTAGAACATAGAACACATTAGGTAACCTATATTAGCAGAAGGTCGAGATACTCGACGTTGACCTACTCCACTTCACGACACAAGCTTTTCAAGCTTACTGTGTAGTGTATAAAGGTCTATTTGGGTCTATTTCGATAAACCTAGATAAATTCTTATATATAAAAAAAGTTCGTTTATTGTTTGTGAAATATAAATACTAATATCTACATTGCAATTAGCGCTGCAGGTAATTTTTTTTATATAAAACATTCGTGTTTTAATAGATTTTCACACTAGCGGGTGCTCGTACTTGAAAATTCATTACCCAAAAAATCATCAAGAGTTATAATATTAATCAAGTATGCTAAAGGGCGGACTTATTGCAAAAGCAAAATCTTACAGTCAACCCATGATATGTGGTGAAATAAAGTAGTAATTATGTGATCCGTGGAGTTTTTGTGATTTTCTAGGTAAATGTAAACACTTATTCGTTTCCATATCTTTGTTGTTGGTTCTTCGTATTTCCTTACTACATGTGGAGTGGATGAACAACCGAGCTTTCGGGAGCGATACTGCTGCCATCTTCAGGATGAAGTAGTTTTTGTTTTTCGTTTCTTAGGGGATTTATTTGTTTATTTATTTGATATTAATATCATTGTGTGGTTACAGTGTAAAACACCTTTGCGCCACACAATGTAAGGTTACAATCTTTTTTATGCTAATTACAAAATACAATCACATAGAAAGCATCGTAATATCTGGATCCAATCAGATTACAGACACAATTCGATGCGGGCAACAAATTCACTATATGCCATATTAAACATATCCAGGCCATTGCTAGACAGCTGGGGGGCAGGGGGGATAGCTCCCCCTGACTACGCCAATGCACACGGCTACACACTTGTAACATTAGTAACAGTGTTTTTTCTCTCTAGTTTTCAGTGATACGTAGTAGATGCTAATAATATATGGATACAATTCTATTTCAGGTATAATACCTAATAATTAACTTCACACTCTAATTAATATTTCACACATGCTGCTGTTTAAGTTTATTTTAGTGCCTATTGTCTCACTTTACCTGCTTATTTATTTGTGGGACTTTATTAATATGCAGTGCAGTTTATAACAGCTAGAAATATGCATGCGCGATAGACTGGTCCTTAAGGGCTTATATGCACTGAGCAAAAATCGTTCTATTTTTGTTTCAACTTTTTCACATTTTGTATGAGAATGTTAGCGCTCAATAAGAATAACGTAAGCGACAAAGTGAATTATACCTTTTTAAAAGAAACCTGGGAAGAAATTTAAAAATCTAAAACAGCAGATTTGTTAAGATTATAATCACCAGTATTTTGGCTAAATTATACTTTTATATCTGAAAAACTGAAGGGAAAATCTTCAGATCCCGTAAATTTTAGGGGTACTTTAGGAATATTTTATTATTCAAGGAATTTCCAAATCCTGTAATTCTAGAACAGCAGATCTGTAGTCCATACTTTCATCTATCACTGTTTTTAGTTTCAAATCGATTCCCTTTGTATTGGCTGAGTAAGATACCTTCTCTAAGAGACCTTCTCTTTTACTAGAATATGATGAAAGAGTTATAGATTTTTTTTGACTATGGAATTTAATATCTATATATGTTTATATGAATTTAGAAAGAAAATACCTTTCTCCGTTTAGGACTTATCCCCATGCCCTCCACGGAGGACACTGGTAGTTATTTACTGGTAAAACATATTTAGTCATAGACAATAAACATTCTATAATAAGTTTTTTATATCTTGTATAGATTTCTCAAAAAATAAAAGAGGAATACACCGAAGTATTCCCACAACAGTATAGAAGAATTAAGGATGAACATTGTCGGCCTTACGACCGACCTCGGCTGGCTTAAGTGATCACTTTACACTCGAGAAACATTCGCCATTTCAGTTAACCACGATTGGGATTCGAACCCATACCTTCGTCTCGCTTAGTAGGGATCATATCCACTACACCACGAAGAGCGACAGCTGTGTTTTTCGAATTTCATGTACATTAAGTACCTATGTATTGTTGCATTTCTTTCCTATCTTTTTTTCCGAAAGACACTCGTTTCCCGAAAATCGATTGTTTTTTTTTTTGTATTGATAATATGCGTTAAAATCTAGGGATTGACCATAAAGTTTTTTTAATAACTTTTTTTTTACTCATTTTATTTTTAATTTTTAAATTAACCCCAAAAAATGGGAAAAAAGCTATTTTGCGGCTCAATATGCAAGGTGAGAATATGCAAATATGCGTGTTATTCAACTCTACGACAAATTTTCGTGTATGCCGACTTTATTATGTATTAACATTATGTACAGAAGTGTTGTACACATTTGTTAGAATTCTAAGTCGTAAACAAGTTATTATTCTATCGTTTCAGCACATTCTTGAAAATATTATACCTACATACATATATAGGTATATGTTATATATTATGGGTCTATCTTTGTAATGATTCTGGTCTCTATATATTGGGGTGCAAATGAAAATCTTATTCGCGCTCATTCCATTATTCAAATTTGAATGAAAACAAAAAAATGCAAAACCATATTAACTTGAGGCGGCAACTGCTGTGAACTAGCTTCGGCGCCCTGAATTGTTCTCAGCCAATACTGAGAGAATCGTTTCGAAACTGAAGACAGTGATTGATGAAAGTATGGACTACAGATTGACTGTTTTAGAATTACAATATTTGGAAATTCCTTTAATAAAAAAATGTTTCGAAAGTACCCCTGAAATTTACGGGATCTGAGGATTTTCCGTTCAGTTTTTCAGATATAAAAGTATAATTTAGCCAAAATACTGGTAACTATAATCTTGAGAAATTGGTTGTTTTAGATTTTTTTATTTCTCCCAGGCTCTTCTTAAAAAGGTAAAATTCATATTGTCGCTTACGTTATTCTTATTTCGCGCTTACATTCTCATACAAAATTTGAAAAAGTTGAAGCGAAAATAGAACGATTTTTGCTCAGTGCATTTTGCCCAGAACATAACATTCAGATCCATTGAAGTCCAGGTTCAGCCGGCTTGTTGGACAATGTCATCTGTCCACCTTTTCTGTGGTCCTTCTACGCCTCTTTTATTGTCTCAAGGCCTCCACTTCAGGATTCTAGGTGTGCAAACTGTACACCTGATGGTTTAACAGCATATATGTTGGAATAGTCTTCCCTCTACCATTCGCACTGCGGAGTCAAGGCTCTTTAAAGGATTTCTCACCGCTCTCTCTCCGCTCGAGCGGTGAGAAATCGCATGTTGGCGTCGAATGCGGCATCTGAATCCGAATCGTAGAACTAACATTGTAGTTTCAACTATATATGTTTTTATGTATGTATGCATTCTGTATCTTGTTTATTATTTTTTTATTCCGTTTTTATTTGTTTTTTTCTCACATATGTATGTATGTATATATTTTCTACTTCGTATATTTTTTTATTCAATTTCTTTTTTCTGTTTTTTCCTATATCTTTGTTCAATTTCGTTTTTTTTCTGTTTTGTCCTGGGGTTAACTGGAAGAAATCGCAGTTCTGCGATAAGTTAGTGAACAACGTTTTATAATCTGTACTTTGTCCATTTTGTATATTTATATGTGTTTGTTGTTTACTTCAAGTTTAAATAAATAAATAAAATAAATAAATATAATTAAAATATATAATTTATGAGTTTGTGTATCTAATTGGAATAGGTATATAATATAAAAAGCTGTAAATAATTAATGAATATCGTGCGAATAACATAAACAAATATTATGTGACCAAGGTTACCTACAACAACACATGGACGATACAAAATACACGTTGAGAGTATGCATACCGACATTTCTAAAACTACTGAAAACGGGAGACCTTATATCTCGACAACCGTTACCAAATATGCTTTGGAACAAAATACAATAGATGCATTGAACCTTTATCTAGGGAATTACCGTAAAAGATTTTTTATATCTTGTATAGATTTCTCAAAAAAAAAAAATTGAAAAACACCTCTGATCTTTTTTACGAAAGACGGAAACTCGTTTCCTGAAAGTCGCGGAGTAAATTTTTTTTTGTACTGATAATATGCATTAAAATCTAGGGAATCACTGTAAAAGTTTTTTGAAAGACGCAAAATAAGCCACAAAAAATGGAAAAAACGCTATTTTTACCATTTTATCGTGCGATTGTTCACGCGATTTTGAACCTTAATGCCGTGGGAAATGACTGAAACGTCATTTTTGGTACCAAGGCCTTAAGAAGTTAATAGTAAAATTATATACTTAGTGGATATTTTAGGCTACATGTATGTTTACCTAATTGAATTATTTACTAGTGACAGCCTTCATCTGAAGTATAATTATGTACCTACATTATTGTATCACCTATGTTTAGTTAAATGTATTACTGAGACCTCTCTCGCGAAGGACCTCGGCTTAACATAATTACCTCGTAAATTAACAAACACTGTGTATCAAAATAGTAAGGGTTCGCTCTAGGGATGCGGCCTCCCCTTTGACTTTCCACAGATCTCTATCATGCTGCATCCACTTGCTTTCTGTGATTCGCCTCACATCGTCAGACCATCTTGCCTGAGGTGTTCCTACGCTCCTTTTGCTTGTTCTAGGTTGCCACTCGAGAATCTTTTTGGTCCATCTAGAATCTGAGCGTCTGGCAACGTGTCCTGCCCAACTGCATTGTAAGGCAGCTGCTCGTTTAACTACGTCGGTGACATTGTATCCATTCATTTGTCCGTCTATCTCTCAAAAAAATATCCAGTATTCTCCTCTCCATGGCTCTTTACCTAATCAGCAGTTTTTGCGTGAATACCTTACTTCTTCTTCTTCTTATCGTGTCGGTCAGCACTCATTACCCCTCCGCTCCCAGAAAGTCACAAGTCACAACCTCTCCCGCGTCATCGTCCAAGGGGGAACGATCTGCGAGGCTCTCCCATGTGCACCGCCTAGGAGCCATTGGGCATCCCAGGAGGCGCTCAGTGTCCTGGAGCTGCCCGCAGTCGCACGTCGCGTCCTTACTGATCAGAATCTAGGGAATACCTTACTGAACAGAACATATTATACCTCTGCCTTACTGTGTTCCAATTTCCTGAAGTTTCGCTTATGCATTCCTGCTCGCTTCTCATTCAAGTCGTAAAAATCACTCTTCGTGCTTCTGACGACTGTCGCTAATATTATATCAATTGGCTCGGAGCGCAGTAAAGTTTTATTATTAGTATTAGGTATGGTTTCTTTATTGTTATTTTATTATCAATCAATAATGTTCACAAGAACCTCGTTAGTTTAATAATTTATCATACAATAAATAAAGTTGATTGAATATTGGTGCGTGACATTCTTTATTATATTGTGTCTGACTCTCTAACACGATCTGGTTCCGTTTGGCTACAAGTGTTTTATTTTACCTCATATTTGGGTGCTCCAATGAGTAAAGAACTCCGAAATCAGGAAAACCTGCGATAAAGAGCAAGACAATTTTTTTCGAGAAATCTATACAAGATATTAAAAATCTTTTACGGTTATTCCCTAGATAAAGGTTCAATGTATCTACCCTATTTTGTTCGGTTGTCGAGATACTCGTATAAGGTCTCCCGTTTTTAGAATTTTTTTGAAATGTCGGTATTCATACTCTTAATGCATATAACACAGCTAAACAATTGTGACTTCAATTTCTGTTGACTTTGAATTTTGAGACGTTTGAGAGATTTTAGACTAAAACGGGTTAAATTAGTTTCTTTCTATCACGTCAGGTTTTTTCGCTACAGCATATGTGGATTTCACCCTACCATATAATGCCCTGTTTTTTCCTTGGCTACCAATGCGGATACACCACAGTATAGTATCCTCGATTTAATGTAGTGGTAGATGAGAGCTCCTGAGAAGCATTAGAGGCAGTCAAATTGGCTGGCAATTTCGCAAAATATATATGATAATATCAATATATTTAAACAGTGTGTATGTATGTAGATTGTAGATGTATGTAGATTCAGTAGCGCAGGTAGCCCAAACAATCTTATGAATGGACAAAATACTTGTATTAAATGTATATAATTTGGTACAATATAGCATTATGTATTACATATTGTATTACATTGCACATAGCCCAGAGGTAAATGTGCACAATGCATGTTTCTAAATCACACTACATACTTACTTTATCTTACATCAGGTATCTATCTAGTAGAGATATATTGCTATTATGTATTTCATAATATTACACTACTTACACAGTGTAAATATGTAATAGATATTGTAATAATTAATTGCTAATATGTAATATCGCAGTATCGAATACTTCGTGAGAGAAAAATTACTGAATATATGTAGTAGATCGACTTTCAGTTGGTATTTAGAAGATTAGGGAAAAAAGTACACGGTTGGCGTAGTTGGTCTCGAGCGGGAGGTGCCAGGTTCAAACCGCGGCGCTGGCGATGTATTCCACACTTTGCGATACAGGCTTTTAACCTAGTGCAAGGTGTGCAGGAAAGTATTTGGGTTTGTGTATGCAAGCCCAGATCCTTTTAGGAGAAAAAAAGTGATCGTATTTTTTTTAGGATTTTTTTTACGACTTAGGAAGCATCTTCTCTCACCAACCCCCTAACATTGTCCCTTTTCATCCCTTCTATTCCTCCGCCTTTCTATACCGACTTTTTCTTATCTTTTCTCGAACAAGCAGCATGAACTGCGAATGAGTGACCGAAAAAAAATGTTGTGTGAATGAGAATGCTTAGAAGTGGTTCATAGTTGGATTTAGAGGAGTCCATTTCTCGTAGAAGAAATCGGAAATAAAAATCTTATACTTAAACATTTTGTAGTTTTTAAGTAAGTAAGTAAGTAGTCATATTAAATGATGTATTTACTTAAGTTATTGTGTAATGTAATGTATAATAATTATTATCTTGACTTGACATAACAAATAACAACGTATGGAGCATGTGACTTACTGTATTCTTAGTGTATAATTGCCGGGTGGTTTGTTTAAACCAGAGGTGGCCAAACTGCGGCCCGGGGCGGGTATTTGTGCGGCCCGCGATATAGCAAACATTTTTCATTCTAAATTAATATTATTTCGTATGGCTTCTGCTGATGATGATGGCTTATGCCACCGATGGGCTAGGTCGCATCAATAAATTTCTCAAATCATTACAAAAATCCATTAAAATACCGTTGTTTTGTAAAAAGAAAACCTGCGGCGCTAATTATACCTGTGTTAAGTATTTTTTTAACTTTAAGAAGATACTCACCTAAGTACGAGATGTTTCTTATTCCACGGAAAATAAATCAGATTTACATCACGACCTTTTTCTATGTAGGTAGGATGATTGCTTGTCTTGACAAAAATTTCGCTTGCGGCGCTATTTTTCGGGACGTTAGAAATCTTCATTCATTTCTGATTGAGTCCTGCCCTCCACACAAGCATTCGGTTGCTTAAGGAGGGCAGTATCCAAAATGATGCAGAGTATGTGATTATAATTTTAGTAATGTTATAAATATTATGTTATTTTGTAATAGTGAAATAAAAAATGAAATAAGTATGCGGCCCGCTGTGATACCTCACATTGTCCTGTGGCCCTTGACCAAAAAGTGTGACGACCACTGCTGGTTTAAACGAACATTTAATTAAACAAATACTGGTGACTTTGTGACAACTTTACTAACTGTTGATTGTGCACAGTATCATCAATCATCATATATTCGTATGAGATTATGCAATCTATGAATTTGACTTTTACGTTATGCGCAGTGCGCAACGCATTAAAAGTAAAGGCACTAGAAGTTAACAGGGCACTAATAGTTGACACTTCAGTCTTTTAGGTAGATTTCCATAAAGGATTCTACCCATTCAATCTCCCTTGACATCGCAAAATTGAAAAATTTCCAGCCATTTTTTCATTTTCAATTTCATCAATTATTTATTTATTTATTTAAACTTAAAGTAAACAACAAACACATATAAATATACAAAATGGACATAGTACAGATTATAAAACGTTGTTCACTAGGGCGAACTTATCGCAGAACTGCGATTTCTTCCAGTTAACCCCAATTATGACCTCTAGAACACGAACCTGACCTTGGTTAAAATGTTTATGTCCCTTTTTTTTGTGCGCACGTTTCCGGGAAAACTATTCGTAGCAGAAACGTGAAACTTAGGTGGTTGATTTTAGTGACTAGTAGATGAACTGTTAGGAAATTGGTGAAATCCGTTATTTTCAACAAAAATAAGGAAAAAAATTGACATAGACCTCCCCTTTGGTCCTCTACAGCTTCATATCTTGGACACACTGCATCCATCCACCACCGGCACATTTTTTAACACCATCAGACCACCTTGCCTGGGGTCTACCGACGCTTCTTCGGCTTTGTCTTGGTCGCCATTTCATTATCTTTAACAAGATAACATACACTTATAGTAAAGTTATGATAAAATATTTTGTGTTTACCAGATGTTGTTTCTATATGATTGAAAGCCATCAGTATGAATTTGTGACATAATCTACAATATATCATACAGATTTGTAAATGTCACTCTGATTGATTTCGCTCGTATATTGTTATGTACTATGTAGTGTAGTGTAGCGTATGTATAATAGTTGGTAATGTATTGTTACTGCAAAAGCCTGAGTATTGGTAAATCCCAGGTTTTACTTGTAAATCTTCAACCGTCATATTTATATCTGTATTGAAAGCCTTTGAAATGTTTACAATACAAAAAGTTTAAAAATATCAATACAGTAAAGGTACTCAGCCAAACAATACATAGCAACAATAGACAAAAAAATTACAATTAAAACAGTATGTAAACACACAATATGGACAAAAAACAGTAAATAAAAATCGCAAAACAATACAGATACAAAACAGAACAACATAATAGTACATTAAACTCCAGGAGCCAACACATTGCGAAAGTGCAAAGTAAGTTTGCACTTAGCAATCATTTCACACTCATTAAACATATCTATCTTACATACATATGTTGGTAAATGTAAGGTTTTTGTTAAAAAAAGAGACGTTTTTTCCTGACTTTTACTATTAGAGTTTGGTATATGAAAAGTTTTAGGTACTAAAATAACGGTTGATAATTGTTGATTTAGGAATACAACAATGAGTATTTCTTAATTAATCATTAAAATCAGTCAAATCTTTACATCTCTACTAGTATTATCATTTAGTAATATTAATTTTTATTTATTAGTAACTAAAACGCCTTCATAATACTACGTCTGGACATGACTTTTTTTCAACATTTACCGTGTCACCGAAACCTATGATTTACCGAGTGAATAGTAGTAAAAGTTGGAAATTAACTGTATGATCACAGAACAGTTCGAACTATAAGCATTAAGAGCTGGTATAGTTCCCAGGTTTTAATGGAAAATCTTTGGATTCACATACTTTAGTTCGAATTTTCTCTGGAAAATCTTTGGATTCACATATTTTAGTTCGTGGCTTTACCGGAAAATCTTTGGATTTACATACTTTGGTTCGAGGTTTTACTGGAAAATCTATCGATTTACATACTTTAAAGTTCGAGGTTTTACTGGGAAATCTTTGGACTTACATACTTTAGTTCGAGGTTTTACCGTAAAATCTTTGGATTTACATACTTTAGTTCGAGGTTTTACTGGGAAATCTTTGGACTTACATACTCCTTACATACACCTCTGACTTTAGTTCGAGGTTTTACTGGGAAATCTTTGGACTTACATACTTTAGTTCGAGGTTTTACCGGAAAATCTTTGGATTTACATACTTTAGTTCGAGGTTTTACTGAGAAATCTTAGGATTTACCTTAATTGTAGTTTTTACAGTAACATACACAGATATTGTAAACGATTAGATTTAACAATCCAACAAGATTGATACACAAATAGCGTGATGATGTTAAAACTTCATAATAACAACTAATAGTTTTGACGTTAAACGTTAAAATCACCTGTTATTTTCATATTATTTATTACTCTACATATTCCTAATATCAGTTAGCATTATCTAGAAACAACCTCAGTTGAAACGGGACAAACGAAAAAGTTAATATAAAAAAGATAGGGGGGTAAGGGGGGGATAGAGCGTTTTTTCGTAGAGAGTATTTTGCAAGGATTACATTCATGGGCGTTGCCAGCTTCGGAGCTAAGGGGGGTAACCAAAATATAAGTATTTATAAAGTACGAAAAACGCGTAAATAGCGCCGCATGAGATTTTTTTTGGGTGATTAAAAGAAGAAGGTCAAGATGTTGTTCGGTTTCAGATACAGATTTTTTTTAAAGACGAATGTATCGCTACTTTCAAAGTACGAGTATATCTACAAGTGTTGCGGCTTAAAGGGATTATACATAGGAGTATTTTTTTATTTTTCCAACTCGCAAAACTATCTTGCCTTTAAAATGGTTTCTCTAGCACTGCTCTGTAATATTTTCAGCATTGTAGGTTACTTGTAAAATATACAATGTGAGAATATTGGGACTGTTGACAGCTCTCATGACAATCAGGGCTACCAACAATACATACAATCTTGCAATCCCACTTGCAGCTAACGCCCGCAATCTGCCAAGATATAGAAAATGCTGTGTAATAATATTGGTAACATTTAGTAGATTTTTTAACAGAAAGTACATTTATTTGTTACACTGCTACTTTTTGACTGTACACCTTCCACATGTAATGCAGTGTCATGATTTAGCTCCTACATTACATTTATTGTGTTATATTATATTGTGAACATATATTCAGAGAAATTCCATTCCATTTAATAACTCTGCAAAGGCATCATGTGATATATTATGTGCACCAGCTGTCGCCAAGTGGTGGTCCGCAGACCGTTGGTGGTCCTCGGAGAAATATGACATTAAATTAGCAGCGATCTGCTTACGTTATTGTATCGTATTTGTATGAAACTTATGTTTTTTTTTATAATTTCTTGTATATATTTTGAAAGAGCATAAACCAGAGAGGTTTTTTCCAGATTTCTGAATCTTTAGAAAATTTTTTTTCATATCAAAATCCTTTCCAAAATCGTAACTCGTTTTTGAAATATCTCTTTCTCGAAACTTAAAACCGATATATTTTTTTAACATGATTGTTTCTCCAGATTTAAACTAATGAGTTAAATGGAAACGCATATTCGAGTAACAAAAAATAATGCTAAAACTCGGAAGGTACCATTACTTACGATGCTATCGGGGGTACACTTGAGTAATTCGGGGATTTTCGATAAAAACTTAAAATTTAGAATAACTCGAGAACCGTGTGACTTCGGATTTCAACTGTACACTCAATACATATAAATCATTGCTGAAGTCCAAATTGTGAAACATATATCTATATACTGTAAATATTAATAGTGATTATTGTCGGCTGTCTATACCTGCAAATTAGTCTTTACAAACCATTTCTCATGTACTTTTGATCTCATATTTTATATTTTTATATCAATGTTTCAGATGTACCTTAACTTACTTATTTTTGTTGTTGCTTGTATTGTAGTGTTATAATTATTATTCATGTTAAAGGCTTGCGCCGTGAATAAATAAATAAATACATAAGCTAAGTTTGGCTCAAAAGATTCCAAATGACCCCTACTATCACTCCTGCCTGAAGATGTCTGTATCTATCTATCAAACACCATGTATAAATCGGTAGAAAATTTAGTAAATTAATGTAAATTGGTAGAAATTGTTAGTGGTCCTCTGTATTAAAATTAAGAAAAGGTTGGGAGTCTCTGATGTACTTGTAATATATTGTAATATATGATTTCCTATTATTGTACAGGCGTGATTATGGTCTAACATTTTATTACATAAACATGCTATTTCTCCCGACAGTTATGACGGGTGGCCTGCCTCTGCCTACCCCAATTACTATTACCAACGTCCGGTCATTGCAATATTTTTTATTAATACACATCGTTACATAATAACCTTATTCGGTAATTGCGTAACGTCAGGCTATTCAATATGAAATTATCTATTGGACACGGGTATTTTTATATCGCTTCGATCGAAATTTCTAGATTCCAGAGAAAAATAAGAAAAGCGTGAGCGACAAAATTGATTTTGGCTTATGTATAAAAAGTGGACTGAACATTATTTCAAAAATATCCACTAGAGTCACTGCGTCTTACCTTAAACATTCTATGAAACAAATTACAGCATTATATCTCACAAACTACGGGAGTAATATCAAGTTTCAGTAAATTTCAGAGGTAACTTTCGAACTCTTCATTGTCTAGAAAATGTCCTCCAGAGTCACTAACATATATTTTACATTTTTTTTTAATTAAATAAAATCAAAATAAACACAAATACACCTTTGTACACTTCACAGTAAGCTTGAAAAGCTTGTGTCGTGAAGTGGAGTAGGTCGTCATCGGGGATCGAACCCGCGCCCACTGGATACCCACTGGTTACCAACCAGGCTACCGACCACCTTCGTTTATCCATGTTTTAAGTCTTAGGATGATAATATCTTTAGTATTAGCTGAGTCTGAGTACTTTTCCCGATGCAAATTTTCGCATGTATAGTGACTATAGGTACAACATAAGACTGGTCTACGGTATCTCTATAATATTATGATTATTATAATGTATGTTGATGTTTATGTACTAGTTTTATTGATCTTTGCAGCGTGTTCAGTTTGTCACACACCTTGAATCTTTGCATCCATTTTCAATATTAGGTGTGTTGTTTACTTTGCATTTGTCCCTGAGTTTTCTGCTCTGGCTATTAGATGCTCGAATAAGTTATTAAAATCTAGTTTGATTTACTACCCGTCTCTTGTAACACGTCTCATGGTTAATTAATAAATCTTTATTAGCAAAAAAACGTGAGCTACAAAACAAGATAAGTAATAGAAAGGCGGACTTATTGCAAAGGCAATATCTTACAGTCACCCAGATGATGATGATGATGATGTGGTTACTGCCCCAGAACAGGTTATTGCTTAGTGGGGCAATATTTTCTTTTTTAAAGGATCTGGGCATGCATACACAAACCCAAATACTTTCCTGCACACCTTGCACCAGGCTAAAAGCCTGTATCGCAAAGTGTGGAATACATCGCCAGCGCCGGGGTTTGAACCTGGCACCTCCCGCTTGAAAGACTGCCGCCTCAACCTGCTGCGCCAACCATGTACTCAATATTGTACTTTGTCAAAAGCTTTTTTGTAAAATAATAATAAAAAAATGGATAAGAATGAAAAAAAAAACTGATATGTGTAAACATTCATTTAAATACATTTCGGTTAAAAATCAGATAGGTCACATTTTTAACCGTCGGATCTGAGGCTAGTACTCGAATTTACCGGACGCCGATGTAACTTCCGATGCATGTCCGGAAGTGTTGGATTGCTAATGATTCAGTTGTTGTTGATGCCAAATCATTGTCTTCTAAGAATATCAATGACAATGTATTGTGAATGTAGGCCAATCCTATGTCCCATGTGTTGATGCCAAAATATCAATAATTGTTTCATATGTTTTATATTGCGAATCGAGGTCACAAATGTTTATCGTTTTTTAATAGACTGGCGATTACTACTGTGAAAGAATTTCTACAATTTAATTATGAGAGATTGAAAGATGACAGGATGACAAAAAAAATATATTTGAGTGGGTGAAGAGGGGTGAGGAAACGCGGCGGTCCGAGACTGACCTAGTCCGATCCTCAAGGATGGACGCGTTTTGAGTAAAAGGAATCGGAGAGCGTGTACGACAAATTGCATGAATGTGACAGAGGCTGGGAGTGTGTGTAAGAATAGGGCTGTATGGCGCTCTGTCCTCCCTGCCTATCCTGCAAGGGACGTGGCGTGAGGGTATGGATAGATAGGAAGGCTAGAAACCAATCTTCTTCTCTAGTTTCAATCGTTACGAGTGGTTTGCCCCATGTCTCCTTCTCCACTCATTTCTGCCCTGTGCGGCTCCTTTTAACTCTTTATATTGACGCACTATGTGGCCGATCCATCTGGCACGTCTTTCTGCTATTGCATTGGACAGGTGTCTTTCTCCTTTGATTTTGTTGAGGACTTCTTTGTTCGTTATGTGATCACTCCAAGAAATTCAATGTTATCCTGAATGTTAAAGTATAGCTTTCCGGACGTGTGTGATAGCCCTTATACTAAGGCGGCTATCAGGAGGGTGTTGAATGCGTGGAATTTGTATGCAATAAAGATTGCACTATGAGTCGCAATTTCTAAGTATAGATTTCAATATAATAATTATAATGAACTTGAACTGCGGTGGTAATCAGTATATCTTACTAACTATATATACAGCATTTGATATAAATATAGTAGGTATATATTGCCTGCAACAACCCGTCAAAAATTCTCGATTCTTAATTTTTTAAAGAAAAATCTTAGTGTCTGAATTCAATTTCAATTACCGTTGAGCTAGTTTCTTATTTCCACGATTTTGTGTTAATCTGTCGTTGTATGCGACCATCTTTTTATCTTTAAAATTTAATAATTTCCCGATGTCACAGCGCCTTGAAATCTTCCGCACAATTTCGCTTTAGATGACAGTTTGAATATTGTAGTAGGAACTGTTTTATTATAAACGTGTTTCAGTTGGTAAATTTTAATTAATTAAATTTTTATATGATACAATGTAAGCGTGTTTTTGCTAATTGTACTCATAGATTATGTCGGTAAGAAAAATTTTCAAGCAAAGTGTCAAAACAGATTCTTTTCCTTGTAAATTTGTTATTCTCAGATGAAGATTCGACCATTTTCTCTCATTCTAAATTTTGTATCATACCTACCAATAAAATTTCATTAAGTACGTAGATACGTACATATTTATTGTTATTATTCTACATACCGCCTTCTACTGAAAAACTTTGTAAGCATTCACCGTTACAAGCAAACATTGTTATCTGGATAATTATATATACATTATAGATATTAGTAAGGGAGTTAGTATAGTCAATACATACGTATGTAAGTGTACCTAGTGTAAGTTCTGAGTAAGTAAGTACCTATAGTTAGTTAGCTGCACTACAGTTAATAGGGGCCAATGTCGCGTGCATTCTCATCCCGAGTTAAGGTCGCGAACCACACAACACATCATATCTGCTTTATGTCACGCGTGTCTTATCAATATCTGAATGAGATAGCCGGCGAATATATTTTCCTACTCTTAAGAATAGGCATATCGACATTTAAAAAAAAAATCAACAAACGGGAGACCCTAGATGTTGACAACCTTACTGAATATGTTACGTTTTTGTTCAGACTCGTAAGCGTCGGAACATCCACCCTGCTACCTCCCCAAGGGAGTTCACATAACGCTACATTACGTGAATGAAGATGCCTCTCGTAATGAATAATTTAGGTATATCTTAAATTACTTAATGTCCTTTGGAAAAAAATAGGGTAGATACATTGAACCTTTTCTACCAAAAACATTTTTTTATAGCTCGTATAGATTACTCAAAAAAATGTAAAAAACACCACTGACAACTCGTTTCCCGAAAGTCGCGGAGAATTTTTTTTTTGTATGGGAATGACCGTAAAAGTTTTTTGATTGAAGCGAAATTAACCACAAAAAATGGGAAAACGCTATTTATACCATTTTATCACGCGATCGTTCATGCGATTTTGAACCTTAATGCCGTCGGAAATGACCGTGACGTCATAGTTGGGTCGCGAGCTTTAAATTAAATTTACTATAACCATTGTTCTCCGTGTAATAGAGACTGATAAAAAACGGCTGGAATTTCGATGGTTTCAGGCTCGCCCTAGTGAACTCACAAGGGTGGGGAGGTCGCAAACTTGGATTCTGAACCACAAGACTGATCTTTATAACATATCCATCAAAAATCAGAAATACTTGTCTTAATGCAAGGCAAAATCCTTTATTACTCGGACTATTATGTAATTTCCACAAAACAAAACTGTGTTTAGCGGGGCCCGTATGCCTTGTTCGCGTTAGTCCAGTAGTTTTGTCGAGTAGGGAGTGAGTGTAAACTTCAGCATTGTCAATTTATTAGCTAGTACTACTTGACCAAACTACTAGCCTAATGCGAACAAGACAGTGGATACACTAAGTTTGCAGATAGAAAAATATCCAACAAACTTTATGAAATCAGATTTGCTAGTTTTATCGGGTTGAATTTTCTGTTCCTGGTATGAGAGTTAGATAGATGAATATATAGTATATATTTTATATGACACCTGGATTGTGGACTTAACCTCAATTGGCTACCGTAATTAATTGCTGTTTATGCGATACTGACGTCCCGTTAATGGGAATTTATTGATTATCTAATTAATACGCTAATTCATATGCTGAAGTATTCTAAAGCAGCAGTCGCCAAGCCGCGAGAAAATCAGACTTTATTAGAATTTTCTGGTGAACAGGAAAAAATACTCTGAATCTCCGACTTTTTTCATTCCACATGTTTTGCTTACACTTACACTTAATTTTACACTCTTCTCGGACTTGTTCGAGAATGCTCTAAACTTACACAAATATATCTAGGTATCTGTTAAGATGATGTCTAGTAATGTCTCTTATAGACTCTAGTCAATACATTAGGAACTCTCAGAATCGTGATGTCATCACTTTTTTGTAAATTAATGCAAATGTATGGAGGACCATAGCTCGCAGAGCGTGGTCTCACGTCAACTTGGCACAAGGTATTTAAAAATTATGAATTTTAAATATTTTCCTCCATTTACCTTATCTTGCCGTCCCAGGCGTTATTTTTGAGTGATATGAAAAAACTTCGAATCGAATTGCCCATTACAAAAAGTCGTATGCGGCGCGAAGTTTACGGGATCTCTTTCACAAGGTTCACATATTTAATTAGTTGTTTTTTTATTTTTCCGGATTCCGGGTGATTGCTAGAAACTGTTTTTGTAATAGGTCCGCCTTTTAGAACATTACTATTGTCTTGTTTAGCAACTGTTGGTGATTTTTGGTTAACGGAGATGTATTTTTATTAAAAATAAAAAAATTGTTTTGTAATAGTTCCATAGATAAGGTTGCTATTAAAAGAAAGAACATACATTCAGGGGGAAAGAGTTTGGGGGGGGGGGGGTTCATTAGATAAAAAAAATGAAGTTAGTGGTCCATGAGCCCAAAAAGTTTAGTGACCACTGTTTGAAATTATTGCGCGCATCTCATTCCAATGTAGATAATATGTCCAATATGTGTGTATATTTGAGCACATGGCTAGTTTATGTCATAATATATCAAATAATTAAACCCGCTACATACATTATAGAAATATTTACACAAATATTGGAATTTTAGTCGTGGAAATTGGCATAAAATTCGCATTAATTTCACATAAACATCTATCTTCTTTCGTATATTATGTATTTATATGACATTAAAATTTAATTTGAAAACACACAAACTATATGTTTTTATTCACTGGATATATATTTAGATGGTTTGGGCATGTTGAGAGAATGGAAGATGACAGAATGAAAAAAAAGATGTATTTGAGTGAGTGAAGAGGGCTGAGGAAGCGCGCCCGCCCGAGACTGATCTGGTCCGATCGTGTCGACCAGATCCTCAAGGATGGACGCGTTTTGCGTGTATGACGCGGAGAGCGTGCATGACTGCATACATGAATGTGACGGAGGCTAGGAGTGTGTGCAAGGATAGGGCTGTCTGGCGCTCTGTCCTCTCTGCCTACCCTGCAAGGGACGTGGCGTGAGGGTATAGATAGATAGATAGAATCGTGTAGTGCATACATTCAGGATTAACATAGTAGTTTACATGGGCGTCGTCAGATTGGATTAGGTATATATTTTTTCATACTAAACGATAAAACCTCACAAAAAATCACAATACTACCACATATTTTCTCATCATCATATTTTTTCTAAAATTAGTATGAAAATCCATCAGTTTCAAAAAAAAGTTGCCTGCGGCGCTATTTTTTTTTTTTTAAGGAACTTTTGTCATGCATCTTTACTATATCTCGCGCTATTTACACGTTTTTTATGCTACATGATTTTTCAAAATTTTTGTTGCCCCCTTCTCCCCCCCCCCGCTCCGTGGCTGGCAACACCCATGGTAGTTTATTATTATAAAAAGTTTAGTTTTTTTATTATAGGGTAGCAATAGCCACCTAATTACCAAGTATTTATCATATGATAATAATATGATACAGTTAATACTTACATATACCAGATCTGGGCAGAAAAGCGTTAATCCGTTAATCGTTAATTAACGAAGTTAACATTTTGGTCAACGATTTAACGCTTTTCTCACCTCCAAAAATTGTGAACGGATTATTTAACTTCCGTTACATTTTACTTCCGTTAATTAAGCCCGTTAATATTTGATTGTTTGCATAGATATCATCCACTGGCGGCGCTGGCATTAGATAGTCCAAGGGTTGTATGGCGTTATGTGTGGTATCGTATGCGGGTTGGGAGTTGGAAAAGAAATTTCACTTTGTTGGGATACATCGCGATAGTGTAAATATGATAGTAGTTGTACTTATGTAGTTCTATTTCATGCCATTTAACCGCGATTTTTTAAATAAACGCTTAACGGATTAACGTTAACTTCCGTTACATTTTTCAAAATGTAACGCTTTAATGATTAACGAAGTTAACTTTTTAGTTAACGGATTATCGATTAACAAAGTTAACTTTTTGATTAGCGGTGCCCACCTCTGACATATACCTACATACTAATTCTAGTTTTATTGTCGAGTAGCTAAATAATCTAATGCGTATACAATTTTTTATAGAGTGTTTACACAACAGATATATTATTATGACGTGTCGATGACCTCAGTGTTGCCAAATCATTGAATCATTGTTGTTATTGAGTATATCAATATTGTCATGTGCGCATTTTTTTCGCATTGTTGGTATTATTGTTGTAATACTAGCTGTTTACATGTCGTCTTTCGAGTCGAAGATTTTTTTAATAAATCTGGGTTTACCGAAACAAACCTAAATACATATTTGTGCACTTCACAGTAAGCTTTAAAAGCTTGTGTCGTGAAGCGGAGTAGGTCGGCATCGGGGGTCGAACCTGCATCCACCGAATTAACAGTCGAGTGTGTTACCAATCAGGCTACCGACCACCTCGCAATTATTGTGTTTAAGGTATTTTCTTGGTAAATATTTTATTGACAGCGTATGTGCACTTTTTGGTATTTTAGAGTCTCAAAACTCACACTATTAGCAAGATAATAAAAACTAAAATATCTTTAAAACTATCGCTTAGTTCCTAAATAACGTTATCACTAATACAGTTTTTAACTATAAGAGCAAGATTTCGAAAACGTTGCCTACGAAACGTCAAAATTCTCCATACGATTTGATCGTAGGCACTAGTTTACTTTACTACTAGTATTGAGTACGCCATCTAGGATACTTACTTAATATAAAATTATATGGTTTTATTCTAGAATTGATTTCGCTGTTATGGCGAATCTTATTTATCGTCAGAATCTTGGCATGACTTTTTATCATACAATATAATATATTTTCGTAATATATTAAAAAAATACGAGGACATAAATTAAAACTATATAGTAATTAGTATTCTAATAAAACACTGATGACAGACATGTACACTTATTTAATTAGGTTCAATATAAATTCTATTAGTGTTAGATATGTAATTAATATATCTAGAATAAAAGATACACAATTAGATAATACAACACAACAAATAGAATAATTCTACATATAGAACAATTCTAGATGTTTCACTTGAATTTATTTCGAACCAGGGTTCGTTAAGATCAGATATTTATTATAAAAATCGGATAAATATCATGGTATATAAATCCAATATTTAAGTGTAATAAAGAATGGATAAATATCTTAAGTTGGCTGTAAGACATTGCAGTCCTGCGATAAGCCCGCCCTTTAGCCAAAATATTGTTTTGTTCATTGAAATTTACTCTTGTAACTTTGTGTATTTTGGCTAATAAAGTTTTTTTATTATTAATATCTTTTTTTTTATTAAAATATTACACTCTTCGGCATTACAGCGTTCAGCTTTTGCGCCGATGAGTGTACACAAGTTAAAATTCAAAAAAATATGATATGTCATGATATACATGGTGTTTCCTTCCGTGTGCAAAATCCCTTGAGGGGTGGTAGAGGATGAAAAATTATGAAAAAAAAAAAAGTTTAATGCATACATGACCGAATATCAACCGTTTTGAAAATTTAAGAGTATGAAATTTTCCCATTAAGGTTTCTTGAAAATATCTTTGAAACTCCTCACTCGATTTTGACAAAATAAATCATAGCAAACAATTAATTTGTGGGTTTTGGTTTAAAGTGTAGTGAAAATTTTGTTAATTAACATGTTTTTTGTGAAAAAAAATCTGGTAAATAGTAAATTTCTTTAAAAATGGTCCATAATGTGTCCATTTTTACGTTTCATTTTTTTTTCTTCCTCTATCTCCTCTCAAGGGATTTTATACACGGAAGGAAACATCCTGTTTATCAGCGAACCTTCAGTTCCTTAATATCCGATATTTATATTAAAGACCGGATAAATATCCTGATATATATCAACGAACCCTGTCTCGAACACGTCTCTTTAATGTTTCCATGGTCTAGATGCAATGTTCTTTAATAGAAATAGAACATAGATAGTATCAATGTCTTATAAGTTAAAAAATCGTTGATGGTGTTAGTAAATATTACCAATACTACAAAATAAAACCGTATATGTATAGGATATTTATTACTAACACCATCAACGAAATTCTATAGTCACAAGGAATGCATTTTTAGGTTTATATGTTAATGAATGTTTTAGATATTGCAAATTTTATGCACAACGGAACAGATAATAATTTGTACTTTTGTCTTGCGAAAAATCTGGGTTTAACCTGCGTAAAGATGATTGCTTAGCCAAAATATCATATAACCCACATTTCTTTGTGCTCTCGTCGAGTCTAAAGAAATGTGGGTTGTGGCAGCATGTTGCCAAAATTTTGACAAATTATTACATGCATGATATAAAATTTAGTATGATTAAACAAATAGATGTGTTTGCACTATCTAGGAAGCAAGGGTTTAGCTTTTTATTAATTTACAGCCTTGATTGCAGTGAGGAAAGAAGAGTGGGTTATAAATGAATCATTGCATGAAAAATGATTTTGTTATTGATTAGGTCTGGAGTAAACTGGGTTGCATTAATATTACAGCGAGTTAAGTAAACTGGGTCACATTGAATAACTTAGTGCATGATGTAATCGATATGATACGAATTAGTTGTCTTTTGTTTTGTATTGTTAATTATATTCTCTGTTTTTAGCTGATGGCACGACTGTACAATTTTAATTTACAATAGTTTGTCACTATCTAGTCCCTCGATGTACGTTTTCTTCCCATGTTTGTTTATTTATTGTTAAATGTTCATTTTGCTTTTGTTTTCGTTTCATTTTGTATTGCTTTTGTTTTATGATTCATTCTGTTGCGATAAAGAAAACTGGGTTTAATTTTTTTTAATAAACAAAATCATTTTCTTTTTGTTTTCCATTTTTTATGACTCATTCGCATTGTTTTAATGCAGAAACCCAGTTTTCTATATAACTCATAAAAATTATGACAATGATATCAATTTTAACTTTTAGCATATTAGTTTGTTATTGTTTTGATTCGTTACTCGTTTGTTAATTTTTGTTTTTTGATTTTCTTTTTTTTTGTGTGTCCCGCTCGCCTCTCCCCGTAACGTTGCATGTCCGCCACACGCACGCACACACAACACCTGCTTGCATGACGACAATTTTGGTCTTGTCGCCGTCGCCAACTGTGTGCGCCGTGCTGTTGTTGTTGCATGACTTTTGATCTGAAGGTCGAGGAGAGCCTCGCAGCAGCTGACTAGAAGCGAAGAAAATATTCTTCAGCCATACAGAAGGTAAGGCCAGCATGTGTTTGTATTTTTCTTTAATCTTGAATGTTTTAATAGCAATGTTTGTAAGTATTTCTGAGTTACTGATTTTGATCCGGAAAGCCAATTTTCTTCCACACAATTGAAGGAATATTGGCGCTTTTGTCAAATTAATATGACAGCCGTGACTGCAGAACAAAACGTCATTCGTGGATTTAAATTTCCCGCGAAACTTTAAATCGTTTTTGTTCACTATTTATTTGAAACGTGATTCTAGTTTTTTTCTGTATCGTTTTGAAAATCGCAATTGATATTTTGTGAGAACATCTACTACTAACATCGGATATCTGTTGAGATAACTACAAAATTTTCCATTGGCGCCTTTAGCCAAATTAAGTTGAACTGACAGCCGTGACTGCAGAACGAAAAGTCATTCACAGGACTTAAATTTCCCGCGAAACTTTCAAACTTTTGAAAGATTAGAATTAATTTGAGACGTGATTCTAATTTTTCTCAGTCGAATACAAAACGAAACGGCCACTGCCACCTAGGCACTCTTTCTCTAGCCATGCTGTAGAAATTTGAGACCACTTCGTTTTAAGCTGCGTTGCCATCACCGTCGCTAAGGAAATGTATGGAATAACAGTCCCTTAACAACGAGTATGATGGACCACCATCAGACCACGTATTATATTCTGTTAGGAGATTTGACAGGAGTAGTGGTCCTGTTTGATCATTTTGCTATGTTGCCAACTGTTACAGCATGGCTAGAGTACCTACTCTAGGAGGCGGTGGAACGGCCCATTCGATCACCAATTTTCAGTATTGTTACCACAGCGTCAATACAAGAAAAGCTAATCTTCTTGTTCGTTACAGTTCCAACTTCTAAAAACTCCGTCGCCGTAATAATACATACTCGAATATTAGATATGCATTGTAAAGTACTCGTAGTAAAATATATCTTACTGTCTAACGTATTGTAATCCAGAGGATTTACTTGCCCCCCAATGCCTGAGGTGAACTCTCTTTCCACTGTACCACCAACACCTCCTCATTCATGTGATAATAATCCCGACAAAATGTGAAACTATATCTCGAAACGTCGTAATTAATATGTTGTCATTTGATTTGCGTTTCAATGTAGAGACTAGAGACTGTATTCTTCCCAATTTTAATTCTATTCTTTCCCTTCAGGCCGCGTCCCTTGGCAGAGAGAACATATCGTCTCACTTCCTGTCTTTAAGGTTCAAAATCGCACGATAAAACGGTAAAAATTTTTTTTTTCCATTTTGGGTGTTAATTTCGCTTCAGTTAAAAAACTTTTACGGTCATTCGTTAGATTTTAATGCATATTATCAATGCAAAAAGTTTCGGGAAACGGGTGTCTGTCTTTCGAAAAAAAATCAGAGGTGTGTTACACATTTTTTTTAGAAATCTACAAGATATAAATAATATTTTACGGTCATTCCCTAGATACAGATTCAATGTATCTATTATATTTTTTTCCAGAGCACATTTAGTAACGGTTATCGAGATCTAAGGTCTCCCGTTTTAAGAAAATTTTGAAATGTCAATATGCATACTATTGCATACTCTTAATGCCTGCAAATATCTTGTTTCTCAACTTGTCGTCCTTCTCGCGACAACCTTTAACATTTCACTGTACTATACGTATTAAAATTTCAGTAACACCCCATCCCACTCGACATTCACGTGTGTAATCACCCTCTTCACGTTTCCATTGTCTTCCGTGTGACATCCAACGTTGATAGATGAACCGAGAACTGGGCCAGGGTAGTCCAAGTCTTTACAGACCTCCCCGGGGCGAGAGAATGTCGCTCGAGGGAATGGAGATGAAAATATTCGAGTATAATAATAGAGAAACGAAAGATGTAATCATGTTTTCTTCTCGCAATACTACTTCCTGATTTTAAGCTAAGACAGTGAGCTATTTTTTCGTAATACGTAACTACGCGCTTTTAGAGCTGAACTCTTTATGCAGTAGCCAGAGAAAATAGAAATGCTTTTTTTAGATTTTCTCTCAAAACTCAAAAAGTATTCGTTTTAGAGAAAAAAATCTCAAGACAAGAATAAACTACGGTAAATTTTCTATTTATAATGATATAACATTTTTTGTCGGATAAACGGTTTAGGTGGCAGAGCGCCCTAAAACTTGACAACAATTCCACTCTCTATCATAAATTATAATCTTTTGTAATTATTTTTCGCCTATAATTCAAAACCAATAAACTTAAACATGTAACTCCTCATATTTTTTCGTACTAACCCTCTCTCTCTGTATCCACACCCCGTCTTCTTACCGGAACAAAGGCCTCAGGACTTTTCTTCGGTTTTGATTGTCATTCATGTTCTTTCAATTCTAATAATATATCGCGTTCCTAATTGTATGATCACGTCCATATACGTGTTATCGATTCTCACCCCACAGTCAGGGCGTTCAATAATGAATGTGTATGATCCGATATAATAATATTGTCATGGTGGTATGCGTGGATTAGGATCATTCATTCAGACGTCTGACTCCATGTATTTTCAATAGAAAGGAAGTGACGCAATTTCACGCTCGGCACCTTTTGGTATTTTAGAGTCACAAAACTCACACTATTAACAAGATATCAATAATAAAAACTAAAACATCTTTAAAGCTATCGCTTTATTAATTTTTTAATGAATCTGGGTTTGTCGAAATAAACTTAAATACATCTTTGTACACTTCACAGAAAGCTTAAAAGCTTGTGTTGTGAAGTGGAGTAAGTCGGGGATTGAACCCACGCCCACTGGATTAACAGTGAAGCGCTTGACCAACCAGGCTACCGACCACCTCCACATTCCTAAATAACGTTAAAACTAATATAATATAAAACAAATAAGTTTTTAACTATGCCAACAAAATTTCGAAAACGTTGCCCACGAAATGTCAAAATTCTCCATACGATTTGACAGTTTGTGGGCGCCAGTTTACTTCACTACTAGCATTGAGTACGCCATCTAGGGTACTTAATATAAAAGTCTGTGAGATAATTCCAAACACTTTTTATTTATTTACATTGTGGGGGTTGGGGCGACGTGTCTCTATTGTGTGCGGCTACGGCTGCGAGGATCCAGCGGCGTTGCGAAGGATCTACGGCCTACGCCGCCGTCTCTCTAAGGATGATTAATTACCTACGACGTGTATTTATCAGACTACGGAGATACTACGTTTTACTTACGATGATAATAACTTCGATATTTATCCATTGTGTGATACAGCGTTTCTCAACGTTTTAAGCCATCCTTCTCAACCTGTATGCTTAAGGTAGCGGGTGTCGCCAAAAAAGTATTTTTCCGAACAAAAACATAATTATTTATTTCCTATATTTCACACGTAAATAAATAAATTAATATTTATTGGCCAGTAAATATGTATAGTTACAAGACAAGACAATGCAACGTGCCAAAAGGCGGACTTATTGCAAAAGCAATATCTCACACATACACCTGGTGGAAGGAGTGAATGTTGCCCTGGATGAAGTGATCACTAAAGCCAGCCAAATCCGAATCGTAAAATCAAACTTTCTTTTTGTGCATGACCAGCATGACCTTCATGTCTTCATTACGTCTTCTAAAAATAGTACTTCTTTTTTTTAATGATCTCGCTACCCGAAAGTCCCAAAAAAAATCTTTGTCGTAGGTAGTGATAAAATTCATTAAAATCTACTCCTTGAGTAAACCGAAATGGTCCTCAAAAAAACGTATAAAGCCCGTTTATAAAATTTGATGCACGAGCTCTCATTACATACAGTCCGCTATTCCTTGCATGCGATTTTGAACGTTAAAAACGCGGGATAAATTTGTTCGAGATTTTCGTCCCCTCAAAAAGTTTTCACCCTGCCTTATTTTATGTCTTCTATCTATCTCCTAATCCTATGATATTATCTTGTTTGACAAATTTGACTAAAATGTGTTGTTTTTCTCTTGCAGGTCTAAAAGCAGATCGGTAGACCACGGCTTCGCGGCACCCTTCGACTTGGACTCCCTGAGGTCCAAAGTAGAGGGGCGATTTGATGCTGTGCAAAAAGGTAAGAAGAAACTTCATCTTAATTCATTATTGTTATGAGAAGATGTATGGTGAAGGATGGACTTTGATCAAACACAAATAAATTCGTTATTATTAAGGTGACCATATTTTTTATAATAAAAAGGAGGGCAAGAAATTAAAAAAATACCTAATGTACAGCGCATCACGGGCGTCGCCACGAGCTGGGGGGGGGGGGGGGGTGGCAACAAAATGCGTAAATAATGCCAGGCGAAATATTTTTAGGGCAGTGAAGATCGTTATGTAGTTTGATTCACTATTTTCTTCCATAAAATATGCATAAAAAAATAGCGCCACAGGCAAAATTTTTTAATGAAACAATAGATTTTAATGGATTTTTATACTATAGTTTTGAGATTAACAGATTCTAGTTTTAAAATGTTAAAAAGTAAAAAAGGAGGACAGAACCTATAAAAGGAGGACTGTCCTTCCAAAAGGAGGACGGTTGGTCACCTTATTATTATCAAACATAATTAGGGTTGCCAGACATCCCGGTTTACCGGGACTGTCACCGGTTTTACACCTCGTGTACTGGTGTACCGTACAAACCTTTCGGGACGCCCAAATGTCCAGTTTTCGGAAATGTTTCTTCATATTTTTATCATTTTGTGGTATTTTTGACAGTTTATGTATAAAGTAAGGAACTACGTAGAAAACAAAGTTACGCATTAGCGGTTTGTAAAATTTTCGATTTGAAACTTCTCCCCAGTGGTGGTGTAACTAGGGAGTGTGAGTGAGGGATAGGGTTGCCAGATGTGCTGGACAAAAAACCGGATAAGTTAATTATTAACTAAAATTATGAACAGATTCGTAGGAGTCAGCCCTGACATTTTCGCCCCCTCCCCTCGTCGGAAAAAAAAAATGATAACATTTTTTATTTTAGTGTCTTGGATATGGATTTTTGACGTTCTATCCTTGTTGTCTACCGCGCAAGGGACCCAGCGTGAGAGAATACACAAATAGCAATGATCAAACTTTAAAATATTTGACTTAATTGTCCATACACTTACGAGTACTTAACTCATGTTTTACCACCACTTGAATTACGTACCCTGTAAAACCTATATACATAAATAAATAAATATAATAATTTCAGATGAAGAAGAGACTTCAGTGAAGAGGCTCCCCATCCCTCCGCCAATTAAGACCACCACATATTCTGTAAGTATTCCCACATTACTTGTAACTTCCACTGAATCGTTGAGAAGAATGTCTGGGAAAACATTGAGAGATAGGATAAGGAATGAGGTTATTAATAGAGAGATGAGTGACTGTAAGACATTAGGGTGTAGTGACTAGAATGAAAGTGAATAAGCTTTGATATACAGGACATGTTGAGAGAATGGGTGATGACAGGATGACTAAAAAGATATACTTATATGGCGCTGAAATAAAAGTGGCCAAATATATTTTAAATACAAGGAATAGGATGACAAATTGCATAAATGTGACAGAAGATAGGGCAGTCTGCTATTCTATTCTCTATGCCTAACCTTCAGAGATGCGGCAAGAAGAGATAAATAGGTATATGTTGGCATGATTGGCGCAGTTGGTTGAGGCGGCAGTCTCTCGAGTGGGAGGTGCCAGGCTCAAACCCCAGCGTTGGCGATGTATTCCACACTTTGTGCTACAGGCTTTTAGCCAAGTGCAACGTATGAAGGAAAGTATTTAGGTTTGTGTATACAAGCCCAGATCCTTTTAAAAAAAATTGCAGATGACGTGATTCAAAGAGAGAGAATAAATCGGAGTGAACGTGATGGAAGCGATAGATTGTGTAAAGGTAGAAGTGTGTGTCGATATATCCTCTCTGCCTCCCCTGCAAGGTATAAAGTGTATTGTATTTGTAGGATGTTTAGTGAAGTTCTATTATAAACTGAATAATTGATTAATGATGTGATAGGAATGTTGACTGCATATTAATACAAGTGTTTTATTATGTTGTTTTGTATTGTATTGTGTGTTGTATTGTTTATATTACTCAGTGGAACATTATGTATTTGTTATTGTATATGCCTCCAGCAAACATGAATGTTTTGTGTATATTAAGTACTGCTCAATATGCACAATAAATTTTATCATTTTATCGTGCGAAAGTGATACTGAAAATAATATTTAGTCTGAAAAACATATTTTTTTTATTTTTATTTATTTAGAACATGTGTAATTACAATAAGTTGACAGAATAAATTTACATTTGAGAATATAGATCTTAAACTACATATTATAACATTTTACCCCCCCTTATTAAGTAAAACTTGTGTTAAGGGGGAGGAGTATCCCGTAATTATCAGGGTATTATAACATAACATTACATCATAACCCACACTAAGGTATCAAGTAAATTATTTTTGTCATGAGGAAAACTTTAGAAGATCATGTATCTTCTTCATCAGCCTTTGCCCCTCCATTTTCGCCTCTACCATTTGTTTCCAGTCTTTTCTATCCCTCACCTTTCTAACCCGCTACCTACCCGCTACCGAGGTCACGTCGTCCGCCCATCTTTTCTGGGGCCTCCCGACACCTCTTCTGTTTTCCCATGGCCTCAACTTTACGAGTCTGGGTGTCCATCTATTTTTGTCTTGTCTTGCTATGTGCCCTGCCCATTGCCATTTAAGTCTTGCTGTACGATCCATGACGTCGACAACTTGGGTTCTTCGTCTGATTTCCTCATTTCATTGAAATGAAAGCATATACACAATTTACATAAATGGTGGTCCAGAAGGCTAAGTTCAGGGTCCAGGAAACAAGATGTACACAGGGCGGTGTCCACCAGCTCGCGTTCTACGTTTGCTCTCCCGAGTACCTTTGCATTTGATATTTTGTCTCCCCAGGAAATTCTTAGCATATGCTGGTGCAGCCTGCTTTTCCTTAAGAGTATGCATACCGACATTTCAAAAATTTCTAAAAACGGGAGATCTTCTATCTCGACAACCGTTACTAAATATGCTTTGGAACAAAATAGGGTAGATGCATAGAACATTTATCTAGGGAATAACTGTAAAAGATTTTTTATATCTTGTATAGATTTCTCAAAAAAAATTTTTGAAAACATCTCTGATCTTTCTTCCGAAAGACGGAAACTCGTTTCCCGAAAGTCGCGGAGTAAATTTTTTTTCTTGTACTGATAATATGCATTAAAATCTAGGGAATAACCAGAAAAGTTTTTTGACAAACGTAAAATTAACCCCAGAAAATGGAAAAAAAGCTATTTTTATCATTTTATCATGCGATTGTTCAATCGATTTTGAACCTTAATGCCGTGGGAAATGACTGTGACGTCATTCTTGGTGCCAAGCCCTTAATTACTTTTCGGCTACTTCATCAATATTTTCACCTGTTTTAGCAGGCATTGATACACTTGTACTAATATATAATACAATGTTTAGTAGAAGAATCACAGTGTTATGCATTACAGAACTAATTGCATTAAATGTATCTACAATATCATAAGTCCTACTATTTATACAAAGCTTAGATATTGTACCGAGTTTTGTAAAGCTAATACTACTTTGTAACACTATGGCCTCCCTATCCTATTGTGTAGTGTGGCCATGTTCCTAGGAATAATATATAATTCAATCACTGGGGTTGCATGTGTAATAAATACCCATATGTCTGCCTACATAGTAAGTTATTCTGTTGCAGAGATATATTGGATGTTACGCATACTATAGACTATCCGTATAAAGGTTAGAAACCGCTGCCCTAATGTCTTACAGTCATTCATCTCTCTAATAACCTCATCACAGAACACTAATACCCAATCAAACCATCTTTTACCTAGGAAGGAGAGCCCTAAGAAATTTCCATACAAAAACAGAGATAATATTGTATTTATTGAATAAAAAACATCAGCTTCCAGCTAGACCACAGCCTAATTCCATATGAAATGCAACATGCAGCTCACCTACGTTAGGTGCCCAAATATCTCCGCCCAGAGTAGGTGAGTTGCATGCAGCAATTCGTATGGATTTTGGCTGTGTTCTAACTGGAAGCTGATGTTCTTTATTCAATAAATAGAATATTATCTATGTTTTTGTATGGAAATTTCTTAGGGCTCTCCTTCCTAGGTTAAAGTTGGTGGGATTGGGCAATATACTCTCTTGAACCTCATACTTTATCCTATGTTTTCCACACATTCTTCTCACCAATCTCTTACGTATTTTTTGATGCCCCCTATGCGGTATTTATTTACTCCTTTTTACCTATCATTTGAGTTATGTACATTTCGTTTGAGCCGGGCCCCTGGTTTATTTTTAGCATTCTCCTTTATTTTGAAATAAAATTTTGCCAAAAAGGATGAGTTCTAAGTATAAAACAATAATTGGATAATATAAATAAACAAACCAGTTATTTGTTCAAGGACATCCACCTTTACAATTCTCATAATTGAGAATGATACTAAACTTGACTTGTCTAATTAAAAAAGCTTGCACGATCTTTAGCAGCAATAATAATTAGAGATGTGACAAATATTTGGTTACCATTCGGTATTCAGCCTCGGCCATTTTTTGGAGTACTCGGTATTCGGCTGAATAGTAACCAGTATTCTGCCGAATATTGAATACCTAAAGACAGGAACACACAAAATTAAAGCTGTGTATACTTCTGGCGCCAATATAAGAGCCTTTTTTGTAGTGTTCGTGAAAGGACGGATATACCTGCCTTTAAAAATAAATGCATCTGTATGCATTCTTGTTCATTGTGCGCTTACTAATACTACCATAACTGTGTGTATGGACTTGCGTGTAGTTACGCTGTCTCACACTACAAAAAAGGCTCTTAATCTCCCGCCACTAGTATATCATGTCTATCGGGAATGTATGCTGATCTTTCCTATATTATATTATTTCACTAATGTTTTTGCATGCATTTCAAAAACATATAAATTGGTAATACAGGTAATACATATAAATACATATAAATGAATTCTTGAGCCTTTCCTGGTCCACTTGTTGTTGATGTTGTACTGTTTATAATTTTTGTAAGACTGTCTGTGCTCTAAGAAAATAAAATAAAAATGTATCTTTGTGTAAGTGTTATCAAAGACCAAATATTTATTACTCATGAAATTTCAGCTTTTAACGTCAAATATTGGCAAGTTTTAGGCGATTTATTTCGGGGGGCCAGTCAGAGAGCAGGATGTGCGATACTCGGAATAATGTGGTATGCACGTTAAAATATGTATGTGCGTTAATCAGACCGAATAGTTTAGCCGAATATTTGGTATTCGGCTTGAGGCCCAATATACATACTATTCGTTGCAACACTAGTAACAATATTTTAGGTACAACAACACTGATGTGTACAAAATCACTTAGATTAATGTAAATCATGAAACATCAACACAAAAATAGACAAAATGTTATTTCAATGTTACAAACACGACGCGATAAGTTGAACACACTATAATATACCCTATGTCATGTGTTTGCAGGGTAGGCAAAGAGAACAGAGTTCCACACTGTCATATTCTTACACACACTCCTTACTTCCGTCGCATTTAAGAAAATTGCCGTACAACGCCGTAGGCTTCAATTTACTCACTACGCATCCGTCCCTGAGAATCTGGTTGATATGATCAGTCCAGTTGCTGTCTAACACCCTCTACATACACTCTTTTTATCGTCCTATCATTGCTCATTCTTTCAATATGTCCAAACCATCTTAGTTTGTTCACTTTCATTCTATCCACAACACCAGTCATTCATGTTCAGTCAATTGTAGTATTCATACAAAACAGCTAAAAGTGATCTAAACTAAGCCATCTGTAGAAGAATAGATTTAACAAATCGGTAATATGTATCATTGATGTTCAATACAAAACGTTTTCACCTCTCACTGACAGATGGCGCTAGTTGTAGACGACTCTACATTATTCATTATTTAAACAACAATCAGTGATGTGAAAAAGTTTAATCAACATTTTAGTAGTTAGTAGATATCTGTTCTTATCAGTGCACACCGAAACCACATCACCTGTCAAATAATTACCTACTTGCTAGTAATAATAATAATAACTGTGTTTAACTTCATGTTAGTCTAAATTTAAAACTGTGTAGTGTGTGCGTGCGGTATTCCAAGTTCAAATATTATTTTCAAATTTTTTCTACAGTGTTGTCGTTTAAATAATTCTTTTTTTTCACGTTTTTATTTATACTTTAGTGTTATCATTGTCTTGAATTTTGCAATCGTATTTTCTCTCGTTTTCACAGTAGATAGAGCTCTGAAATTTTTACCGATTGTGTAAATTAGTCAACATTACGATTCTGTACCACGTTGGGTCAATTTTTTCCAGAGATAAAAATATGTAAAGCGTTTGAGAGGATCCAAGGGTTGTTTGAGCCATATTTTTAAGTTGAGTGAATGTATAGTAACTAGAATGAAAGTGAACAAGTTGAGATGGTTGGGACATGTAGAGAGAATGAATGATGAAAGGATAACAAAGAAAATATATCTGGGAGAAAGAAGTGGTGTAAGGAAGCACGGCTGTCCAAGAACCACATGGCTTGACCATGTAGACCAGATTCTTAAGGACGGACATCTGAGTAAAAGGAATCGTAGAGTGTGTGCGACGAATTGTATAAATGTGACGGAAGCAGGAAGTGTGTGTGTGTGAAGACGGGGCAGTCTGGCGATCTGTTTCTCTGCCTACCCCGTGAGGGACGTGGCGTGAGGGGATAGCATAGAGTTTAGTCATTTGTATGTGGTGCTACAGACGCATGCTCGAGATTTACTGAATCACATCACAAACAGCGAGGTGTTGAGTAAGGCCGGAGAGACAAGACAAATGTTGAATAAGATTGCCCAACAGAGAGCACGATAGATAGGCCATAACATCAGGCACCCCGGCCTGTTCATCACCATAGCAGAAGGAATGGTAGAGGGCAGTAATGTTAGAGGTCGCTCGACAAGCAGTTATATAGAGCAGATTATTGAGAGCGTGCACTGTATAGCACCCACACGGAAGTGAAGAGATTGGCGAGAGACAGGACGGGGTGGAAAGAAAGAATGAAAATGCTTGGTACAAACCAATCTACAAGATTGTATCCACATCATCATAATTGTAGCATTATTTATGTTACAAAGATTACAAAAGTGTGTCATCTAAATTGTTTTTTAAGAGCCTATATGCACTGAGCAAAAATCATTCTATTTTCGCTTCAACTTTTTCAAATTTTGTATGAGAAAAATACGAATAACGTAAGCGACAAAGTGAATTATACCTTTTTAAAAGAAACCTGGAAACAAACTTAAAAGTATAAAACAATCGATTTGTTAAGATTATAATTACCAGTATTTTGGCTAAATTATACTTTTATATCTAAAAAAACTGAACGGAAAATCCTCAGATCCCGTAAATTTCAGGGTTACTTTCGGAATATTTTTTTATTCAAGGAATTTCTAAATATTGTAATTCTAAAACAGCCAATCTGTAGTCCATACTTTCATCTATCACTGTATTCAGTTTCAAGACGATTCTCTCAGTATTGGCTGAGAGAATTCAGGGCGCCGCAGCCCAATGACAGCATATAGGACCTTAATGTATTTAATATTTATACGACCATTGTGTGCTATTTAGTAATTGTAATTAAAACATTAATTCAAGTAGAATTAATGTTTTTTCTTTACTGTAACAAATTGAATTAACATTGTGTGTGTTGTTTTCTAATTAACAAACAAAGCTGTGTAAATAATGGCCGATGTATCTTCGTACTTTAAACTAAATATATTACAGCGTTTGTTGTTCTTACATATTAATAATATCAACACTACAATACATTATACTTTACTCAGGTTTTAATTTATAAATACATAATTATTTTCTACTTATTTTACTGTAGTGTTTCGCAATGTAGTGTTGTCAGTATAAATCTTTATATATATAAAGTAAAGTCTGATTATTGTAAGTGTTCGCATAACTCTCACATTTTACGATGGATTGCTGCGAAAATTTAGAATAACATTTGCAATTATATAGGCTGCGTCCTAACATCACCGATTTTTTGAGAAAAAGCTTTTCCTGGGAGATGCCATGATGATGAGGGGATCCAAGGGTTGTGTGGGGTCGAGTGTGGTATCGTATGAAAGGGCGTTGGAAAAGTTAAGTCACATTTTGCCCAGCTCAAGCCTATATAGTATGCCGGGTTGGTTTGTTAAATTAGCCGTTGTGAAGCACGGGTAACCCAACTAGTATTAAATATGATTCATTATAATGTGACAAAACTTGTGTATTCATAAGTTATCTTATTTATTTTTATAAATAAACAGCTTTTTGTAAAAAAAATAGGTCTCATTTAAATAAAAACAACAGTAGGTATTAAAAAATGAAATACCCGAAATGACCCAGCGTTTCCATCTGACAACACAAAAATAAATTATTGAAAAAGTGTATAAAAATAACAACAAATTGAATCTAAATTTCAACAGAATTTTTTTTTTTTAGAAAATATATATCAGGGTTGTAAATCGTGAATTTAATTGTATTCGAGAAAGTCAAAGGTAGTAAATTCTGGCCTGAATGTGAAGTAAAAGTGACATTTATTTAGTTGGAGACAGTATTGAAATATGTAGAATAAATTTGTTTACGGTCACCTTGTAGTCGCAGGTCCAATATGGTAATGAATTTCTAGACCCAGGGTCATTTCAAAGTTGTATTATATTAGGTCGCTGAATTTATTAGACACAATATAGCGATTATTCACCAAACCCTATATAGGGTCATCGAATAAGATGCCATTGGAACTATTTATGTTAAATTAGTGATTCTTTCGCTGAGTGGTAACTCATAAATGTAATTTTGGTTTGATGCATTATTGTGAAGGAAGCAAACACTGGTTTGTTCACAATCGTGTAGATTGGTTTGTGCCAAGCATTTCAGTTCTTTTTTTCCACGCCGTCCTGTCACTCGCCAATCTCTTCACTTCCGTGTAGGTGCTACAGTGCACGCTCTCAATAATCTGCTCCATATAACTGCTTGTTGGGTGACCTCTCACATTACTGCCCTCTACCATTCCTTCTGCTATGGTGATGAACAGGCCGGGGTGCCTGATGTTATGGCCTATCCATCGCGCTCGCTGTTGGGCAACCTTATTCAATATTTGTCGCTAACAGATTCTGTCATGCACCAATGAAGATTGCGCTAACTCGTTACCGAACAGTAAAAGAATCACTCATTTAAGATAAATGGTTACAACGTTATACCTTTTTAAAATCAGGGCTTTCTTTTTCGATGACCCTGTATATGAATTAGATATATTTTAATATCCAGAATACTGTATAGATAAGGCAGTGGCTCTAGATAATCAACTTTAATCATATAATTTGATATCAGGAATTGATTTTACATAAACCGTTATTGCTTTTTAGTAATCTTCATCTAACGTCACACCTCTGACGTATTTTAACCATCAAGATAAGCAGGACAGTGTTGGAATATACCAACTTCTTAGGTGAGGAATAGCGGAGATAGGAGCCACCTAGCACAAATTTTGTATGAAAAATAATGATAAGTGGCTCCTATCTCCGCTACTCCTCTGCTTAGAAGTTGGTGAAATCCAGTTTAAAGGTATCATTTTTAAGCTATAAAGAGTACTCTCATTTGTTTGTTTATCGTTTGTCTACTTTGAGTATTGTCACAGCTGTCAAGTCTTTGGTTTGGGTATGTTGAGAGAATGAACGATCACATGATGACAAAAAAGATATATTTGAGTGAGCGAAGAGGTGTGAGGAAACGCAGCCGCCCTAGAATAACATGTACTGATCATGTCGACCTGATCCTCGAGGATGAACGCGTTTTGAGTAAAAGGAATCGGAGAGCGTGCATGACAAATTGCATGAATGTGATGGAGGTTAGGAAAGTGTGTAAGGATAGGACAGTCTGGCGTTTTGTCCTTTTTGGCTAGCTCGCGAAGAGACGCAGCATGAGGATATACATAGATAGAGTTGCCTTGTTGAAAAATACAGATTCTTTCAACATCTATTTTCGTTCCACAAAAAGTGGCCATGATAAGATATGTTATGTTTGTTTTTATAATTATCACGAGAACGAATCAATTGATTCCTAAAACTGGTTTCACGCTATTTTAATAATACGTCTATTTCTAGTTGCATTACTACGGTTGTATGTGTTGTATTATTTTGTCTCTTTTGGATCTGACACGTCTGAAGGATCTATATAATAAAATGCTTAGTGCCTGTGTGTCCGTCAATTATAATCATATAATTTATCCAAGATTTACTTTTTGGAAAGAGTTTTATAAGGCCCGGTTGTCCAACAGTCTGTCAGACAGCTGTCTGCAGTCTACACTTCTTGCAGGTGGAAACCGGGCCTAAGAATATCCACAGAGGGAGAATTTTTATTTAATATACCCAACTGCACATTTGTACATATCACAATAAGCTCGTATCTCGAAGTGGAGTAAGTCAACATCGAACCCTCGATCACTCGATTGACAGTCAAGCTCATTACCAACGTGGCTACTGACTAGCGTTGCCATCTCTAAAAATTAGAAAGCCGGACTTTTGGGTCACAGGGCCGGACGCTAAATAAAAAAACTTATTTGACTAAAAAATTTAATAAAACACATTCCTACAAAGTTTTAATCCGTATCATTTAAATATGTTTTCCTTTGGCAGTAACCTGCTTTAAAAAGTCAATTTCTTTAGTAATTTTATCATAAAAGTTTTTACAAATTAAACATTATTGCAATAGTTTCTGAGCAACACTACTACTGACTATAGCGTTACAGTAGACTGTACAGTAATACTGTCAGTGCTGAGATTTAAACCTGTACCTCCGGATTGGAAGTGCACTCTCCAACCAACTGTGTTAACCATATACTGAATTATGTGTGGTTATACGATTTATCCCGGTTAACCTAAATGTGCATGAGAGACAATGTTATAAACACACTGAATCATATTTTATATAAAAGTTATATATACATTTCTAACAATAGTTACCTGTATATAATGATAGATAATGATTATTTCACTTACAGAGCACCTATACATACATATACATACTAGACGAGTTACCCGTGCTTCGCAACGGCAAATTTAACAAATCAACCCAGCATGCTTTATAGGCTTGAGCTGAACAAAATGTGACTTAAAATCTGAATTTCTTTTCTGATGCCCTTTCATACGATACCACACATGACCCCACACAACCCTCGGATCCCCTCATCATAGTGGCATCTCCTAGGAAAAGCTTTTCCTCCAAAAACCGGCGACATTAGGACACAGCCTAGATCATTGCAAATGTTATTCTAAATTTTCGTAGCAATCCATCGTAAAATGCGGGAGTTTTGCGAACACTTACAAAAATCATACTTTACTTTATATATATAGATTATTATACCTGCATAAGTAAATAATAATTATATTTATAATACATACAATAACTAGATACTAGGTACACTAGGTAGGTATATAACTATTCAATACAGCAAGTTGAAAAAAACATTATTATCCTTGGCATCATAATATCAACGACCAACGTACATAATTCTCGTTGAAACCACGTATGAATGTGTTTTCTTACGTAGTTTCATGCTATAGTCACAACATTCGTCTTACAGTCACTCATATCTCTAATCACTTCATTTCTTATCCTAACTTTCAATGTTTTATTAATTGAATCAAACACTAAAGCCCAGTTGCTCGACCAATAGTATTGTCGGCTGGCAACGGTAAGGAGACAGAAATCGTTGCACCAAAACAAAAGTAATATGCTATAGTAAGATTTCTTCCTATCCGTTTACCGCTGCCCCCAGGTCCGGTAAACGTAATGTACTGAGGTGTACTGACGAACTATACTGCTAGATGCATTCTCTCGTACCTAATATTGCCATTTTGCTTGCGTGCGTAACAAAAAGCGAAACGGCAAACAAAACGTCCGTGAGTGTTAATATAGTTAGCTATTTTTTACCTGGTGTCAACGGTGTTTTGAAGCAACCCATTTAATACGTTTACTGGTCAGTACATAACGGCAATTTGGTTCCTATCATGTTTCGAACAACCCAGCCTAAGAAATCAATCCTCATAGTAAATACTTATTAGAATGTTTTGATGCATAATAATATTGCACAATATTTCTCTATAATTGAGATGATTATTGCACAGCTGATGTGGCGATGGTGTCAAGTGATGTAATAGTAATTATTGTTGTGAAAATTGTGCATAAAAGTTAATGTAATAGTTGTATAATTATAATATGCTACAAGCACTACAAGATTGGTGGTCACCAAAGGTTTGTTTATTGTTTATTTACATACTCGTACATACAACTGCTGCATGGGGTTATTTGCGATCCGACGATTCTTGCTCAGATAATTTTTTATGTTCCAAATTCAAATGGTCGAGCGCGCTCTCACATGTTGTTCTATCCACCATCGGGTAGAACAAACATTGTACGTGATTCTCCGCTAGGTAAAGCGCTCCATTGTCTCAACGAGCTGTCACAGCATGTTGACATTTTCGCCATTGACTATGGTGGATTTGTGAAGGCAATAGATTACCACTGAGCCGAATTACTGTCCCTCGTTGTTGAATCTACGCTGTTGACAGTGCTGGGGCAGCTCGTTGGAGAGATATTATCGCAGGTAAAAAAAGGTATAAATAAAGACCTTGCCGTGAGTTGCAAGGACCATCTTTAACACGAAAAGATCAAGAATCGTACTGTCGTTAGAGAAATCTTTCGCAGCAATAGTATCCTTACTTAAGGACACCTTCACTTAGGTATGAAAAAGAAACAGATACCCCTGTTTTCTCTCTGCCTACCCCGCAGTGAGGGAGTAGATAGATATTTTAAGCGATATATCTAATGATTTGTGTTGTATTTATTGTTCTAGGTGCGAGACAGGGACACACTAACATCCGTGGCAGCCAGATTTGACACGACACCATCAGAACTCACTAAAATAAACAGATTAGCTACCAATTTTATATTTCCTGGACAGAGTTTGCTCGTTCCGGACAAAAGCGGAGGTAAGATGAATATTTTTTATAAAAAGGATCTGGACTGTAAGCGACAATGTGAATTTTTACCTTTTTAAGAAGAGCCTGGAAACAAATTAAAAAATCTAAAACAGCCAATCTGTTAAGATTATAATTACCAGTATTTTGGCTAAATTATACTTTTTTATCTGAAAAACTGAACAGAAAATCCTCAGATCCCGTAAATTTCAGGGGTACTTTAGGAATATTTTTTTATTCAAAGAATTTCCAAATATTGTAATTCTAAAACAGCCGATCTGTAGTCCATACTTTCATCTATCACTGTCTTCAGTTTCAAGACGATTCTCTCAGTATTGGCTGAGAACAATTCAGGGCACCGAATAGGACCTTAAGTCTTAGGATATCCTTAGTATTAGCTGAGTAATCTTACTTTTACCAGCGCAATTCTTCACATGTTCGTTCAGTATCTCGTGAATGAAGGAAAAACAATGTCTAAGCTATTATTATGTAAGTTCTTATGATTGTAATAACACTGTTTTTGTAATGTTTGCTTGCAGATGAAGGTAAAGACGGTGATGGTCCTTCGGAAGGCGGGGAGAGTTCGGAGACGTCCTCGCAACAGAACGCTGCCTCACAAGAGAAAGGTATAGACATTGCTTTATTACGAAACATGTTTCATTGACATTTTCCTCAGTGAACCGAGAGGTATCCACGTTCCCATGATAAGAATTATGTAAAAACCCTTGGGAAGGAATCAGGATGGGTGTTCTGACACTTACCACTTTATGCCCAGAGCAGCGTTACCCATTTCGCCACATACTACTGTTAAACGTGTAATTTTTGTAAGTTGTTGTATTATATGCTACAGTTCGAAATTTTTTTTTACAATGAACCAATTTTATGATGCTAACGCCATCTGCTGAGGAGTGGATGCAACATTTTACCAACCATTGTTATTTGATGTGGAGTAGGAACTCTGTGGTTATCATCTACTCCACTACAGGTGCCGGGAATATTGTGCTTCCACTTCTTTTTGTTGCTTATTTATGAAAATCACAATTTATGTTTTGTGAGACCATCGGAATTTTTCTACATGCCGTAGTTGAATGAAACAAGTAGTTATCTCAACAGATGTACAGCAAAGGATGGACCTTCCATCAGGCTTATGACTCTGGCTTAATTAATAAAGACTTCAGGGAAGCATAAAAATGATTGGAGTGTACACTAAATACCAAAAAATAATCTCAATAGAGGGCCGTGTACAATGTATACACGTTTCATCTCGAATCAGCTACCAGCCTTCATAGCACAGCGGTAGACTACCGGCTTGTCAGGTTGGAGGTCTGGAGGTTCGATTCCCGGCCGCGGCAGATGGATGGACTGGAATTGGTGAATGTTACTTAAGTATAAAGTGATCACATTAAGCCAGCCGACGATGAGTCATAAGCTTGATGGAAGGTCCATCCTTTGCTGTATATCTGTTGTTGTAACTACTTGTTCTTTTTATTGCTATTACCAATATGGTTTGGGATATACCTAAATTATTTTAGGTGTATATCTCAAATCATATTTTATTGATACATAAGAGCCGACTGATAATAATATTACATATTGTTTTGATTTCAGATTTCCTAGAGACGTTAAGGCCCGTGTCCCCCGAACTCCCCACCTCCCCCGCCGCCCCCCAAAGGTTCCTCAAGATTAATGTTAGACACATCACTGACGGACAGGTACGTCTTACACAATATCTTCTTCTTCACGAGCCCTGTAGCTTCCAGCATTTCTGGATATAGGCCTCCCTCATTTGTCTCCATCTCTCTCTGGATTAATATCCTTCAACAGAAATAGGTGGATGAAATTTGTTCACTAGGGCGAGCTTCCTGCAGTGCTGTGATCTCTGCCAGCTAATCTCACATACTCACAAAAGAAAAAAAATTACATTTGTATAATTAACTAGACTAATCGCTGGTCAGAATTATTTGTCGCATGAATAACCATGGATATGAGATTTAGCGATAGAGCTACTAGGGTTATAATCAAGTACCGAACTGCTAAGTTATAATAAACAGTCTCGAAAAATTCCAAAAGCGAGTGTAAAGTGATCCCTTATGCCAACCTGTGATCAGATGTATGTCCATTAGATTCCCATCTTACGTCGCACATCAGATCGAGATAGCTAAATAATTACGGGGTTGATGATGAGGATGAGAATCCTCGAACATAAAGTCATTACGTGGATTTTAATCTGCATACAAATTTTTCATTTTTACCTTTAAAAAATGGACTTCCACCATGGCCTTTGGTCGAAAATCTTAATATTATATTTCTATATATTTGTGTTGCAGGGTGTGGTATCAGGTGTCCTGCTAGTGACGCCCAATGCCGTGATGTTTGACCCCAATGTCTCAGACACTCTGGTGTTGGAGCACGGCCCGGAGTCATACGGGGTCATCGCTCCCATGGAGTTTGTAGTGAATGCTGCCATATATTACGACATAGCTCACATGAGGACGCAGGATGTCAACCCTAATCTCACCAAGTACGTTACAACATCAATATTTCTCAGCTTGATGCATTTCTTTCAATCGGGGAACGAATGTTTTCAGTTGCTGACATTTTGTAGGGAAAATCTTGCACATGGAACCAAAATTGGTACTACTGAATTGATTTGCTCGATGTAATAATAAAAACTACAGTGCATTTTCTATATATTGGCAGCCGGCGGAGGTTAGCTGCAAGTGGAGTTCAAGATTGTATCGTTGGTAGCCCTGACAGGTCTTATGACAAAATTTGACAGTTAACGCTACCAACAATACAATTTTCCAATGTGCCACTTGTAGATTACATCCAGGGCTGCGTTTTTTACCATTAATTTTCACTCGGCATGTCAACGGGCGATTATCGCACGAAGACAGAACGCATTTGGGTGATTGTTCCAATTGGAACTGTCAGCTTTGGTAGAAAAGGACAGACATATTGTGTGTTAATGAGAGTGAGTTGTTGTTACTCCTAACAACTGAACAAGTCAACTATGCGCATAGAACAGGTTGAATCGCACAACTGGTTGACTTGCACCAATGATAGAACGGAGAACAATAGAACCACAAACAATTGTGCGAATTACTGAGTGAAAATTAATGGATACAGAACGCCCCTCTGTACAGATTAACTCATGTATTTGTATAGATAATGTTTCGTATTATATTGTAATGTATTCAAAGAGATTACTTAATATATTATGTCGCTGAATGTATTGTTTATTGTTTCCAGAGGTGAGAAGCCAGAGATATATTATATGAACAAATCTAATTCTCCTGATAAAGATTCTCTAGTCAAAGTAAGTTCCCGACAATTCTAATTAAACCAAACATGCTTTTTTTTGTAACATAATGTATTTCCATCTGTGCAATAGGTACAGATAAATCCCATTCCATACCTAAATTATTTAGGTATATCTCAAACCATAAACATATTTTTTTTGTATTTTTGGAATATACTCTCTTTTGAGTATTAATTATGAGCGAATCTTACCGTGGGCACGAATAATCACTTAAGTCAGTCAATGCTGATTCGTACGCGTCAGAACACCTATCTTGCATTCTACCCAAGGGTAATAATTATTCAAAAAAAATATTTTTAATGAATAATTATTTCTTGAAAAGTCACTGCCATCTGTTGTAGATCTTTTAGACACATTACTTTTGTGTACGTAAAAAAAAATGGTGTCGATATATTTTAAAATGAAAATGTATAAAATTTTGTGATTATTGAATTTAACCATTTTTTTTAAGGATGAGACTTTCCCCGAGCTCGCCACAACTGTAGACGATTCGTCCGACACAATGTGCGACAAGGAGGAAGACGATCATCTGAGTGAGACAAACAAGGACGACAACACGTCCAAACGGTCCGGGGAGGAGTTCAGCGAAATCCCCGACAGAGAGAGAGGGGGAGATGCATTCCCCAAGGCGTTTGACAGAGAGAGAGTTACCCCAACCAATGCTCAAGTGAGTTGACTCCGTCGTTTTATCGTTTACTCAGCTCTGTTGCAAAAAATTCACCGTCTGTATTCAAATTCACGAATTGATGAAATTTGACAGTTTATTTTATTTAAAAACATTGACAGGTTCGAGACATCATCGTTAATTAACGTATAGTATTTATTTATGTACACTTTTGGTGAACGAAATCAGAGATATGTTAACATTAGGAACATAAGTCATTATATTTGTTCACTAAGGCAAGCTTATCACAATGCTGCGATCTCTGCCAATCAACCCCAAAGTATAGTCTGTCAAAAAAGGGATAGTTTTCGATGAGGGCGCTACTTAGTAGCTTTTTAGCAACCATAGTGGCAACACTAGTAGAAATTTAATAGAAATGTCCTTGTTGCTAGCACACAAAATTGTTGTTCCCAAGCAATCGGAGAACATCTCTTTCGTGATGGACTATGTTCCTTACGCTATGTATCTTTAAGCTGTAAAATCAGATTTTTCTGAAATAATAATGTGCCCAATTTTACAACAAACGTATCAATGGAATTCAAACTGCAATAGAATAAAACCTGTTGAATTTTTCAATAAAGCAAACTATTTGTCATTTCAATGTCATTGAGCTCTCAAATTTCATCTATGGTTACATATTTTAATAGACAAAACTTATTGTAAATGTGTGTTAGTACGTAGTGGTGACAATACATATTTTAAAAATGTAGTTTACACTATGATATTTTAAATATTGTCTTCCATAATTCTAAATTCATTTTCAAAACCTCATCATTCATAGATTCGACTAATACATTACGTTGTTTTCATGATTGTTAGTTTTGCATAGATAAATAGATAGCCATAGAGACGAATCATAGATTAAAGTGTGTTCTAGGTAGTGTTTTCATCAGTGCTGCCATCATGAAAAAAATTATCTATCATTAGTGACTTTTTTTAATGTTTTATTTGGATAACATTATATTTTTCTGCAATGTTTTCTGCTCATCCCAATATCCTGAATTTACTAAATTGTCGGCTGGAACCCACTTTTTCAGTGACAAGCGTTTTATAAATGTTGATGCATTTTCTATGAATGTTAATGAGTTTTCTATTTTTTTTGTTGTGTTGTATAAAATGATGATTAATATTCAATAAACGTTGATTAGTATTCTATAAATGCTGATTAATTTTCTGTGAATGTTAATTAATTTTCTATACATATTTATTAATTTTCTATGAATGTGGATCAGTTTTCAATTTCTTTCTATTGTTATTCTAATAATGGTTATTAGTATTCTATAAATGTTCATTAATTTTCTATTAATAGTTATCAATTTTCATAGTGATTACATAGAATCTTCAATCTCTTCAAGTTCAATATACCTAATCCACATTATCGCATGCAGTGGCGTACAAGGGTATTCGATAATCATTAAGTTAGCTGGGCTTAAGCAATTTCATCCAGTCAACCCCTTATAATGTTAATCAATATATAAAAAAGTTAATTAACGACGAGAATTTTTTCTTGATGTGTATTTTAAGTATTTTATTTAGCTTATATCATAGTTCCAAATGGTTTCATATATATATTATTTTGATTTAGCATATTTTGGCTGACGAATCATCTTTGAACATGTGTCATTTTCACAGCTTGAATGCAAATAAGACCGAAATAGAAATTTGTTATAATTTGTTAGTTTTTTTGCTACATTTACGTACAAATGTAAAAATTTTGCAGCATTTATTTTATGATTTTATTATTAGCATTTTTAGAGCAAGATTTGCACAACAGAAAAATTAATCTTATTTCAAAGTTGAAATTTTTTATTTCATACTTATTTTTGGAATGCTTCTGTCGTGTGGTCTTGCTCCGAAATGTCGTGGCTATGTTTTGCTGAATTCATCAAATCAACAATCCATACCAACTGCAATACAGTACGAGATTAAACAAATATATATATTTTTTTAATGAAAATACATCTTTGTATACTTCACAGTAAGCTTGAAAAGCTTGTGTCGTGAAGTGGAGTAAGTCAGGGATTAAACCCGCGCCCGCCAGATTAACAGTCGAGCGCGTTACCGTTACCGATTAGACTACTGACCACGTCAAATTTGAACCATGAAAAAAGTAGAAGCATGAGATAATTTGTGTCTAGTTATGAGTATTATGAAAAATTGACGAGTCCAAGTGCCTACATAGGGCCTAAGGACAATACAATACAATAAACAGTGTATGATATTAGAAGATTAATACACAGTAATATTGTATTTAATGGGTGTAAAAGACCTTATTTAACACTATTATAACAATTAAGATCAATTGTTGACAGTTGGTGAAGTGAGAGATATAAAAATCTTGTAATTTTGACACTATTGTGTCAATAAATTGGCTTCATTTTGAATATATATCGCTTCATATTGAAATGATTGAATTATGACTTGTCTGTCAAATAGAATTATAATAATTTTCAAAATCTATGGACTGTATTGCATTTGGAACATTATTCAAAAAGCTGCTTTTCTTTTATTTTCCATCGTTGATCACTATACATCGGAAAACGAATGCCGTTTTACTGACGAGATGCAATGAATCATTACTAATCCTCTAATTACATAGAGGGCTTGTGACCAAAAGTATTATTTCTCTTTGAATTTAAATTACGGGGGTTTCCATCTTTACCTGAATTCTGTACAACCATCAATATCTATAGGGGAATAAAACAATAAGTGAAGTGTAAACAATAAATTCCACGTAACTTGTATCAGCGTGCATTATGCAGGTAGTATTATAGAACTAAATTAAGTGTATAATATTTTTGTTCACTCTACGTCCCTGCACATCCCTTAGTCCCAGGTACCTAGGGTATCGAATCTCCCGATGTATATTGATCACTATACATAGGCGTTTTGGATTCTTTACGACATGGATGCAGGGACGTAGAGTGAACAAAAATATTATTCAGTTTATTTACTTAGCAAATTTTGTTAATACTACCTGCATAATGCACGCAGATACAAGTTACGTGGAATTTGTTTTCTACAAATCACTATTGTTGTATTCCCCTATAGATATTGATGGAAATCCCCGTAATTTAAATTCGAAGAGAAATAATAGTTTTGGTCACGAGCCGTCTATGGATTTTGAAGATTAATAATTATTTATGGCCCTACCCCTAATAAAAGGCATCGAACAGGCCGATGTATATTGATCACCATTTGTTTTTTTTATTTTTGTTACGTATTATTTTATTAGTACACGAAATAAAATGAACAAATGTCTGCCTGTAGAGAATATATTAGTCGTCTTAGACGTGTTACACTTTGTTCCGACAGCAAGAACATGAGGAGAGACGGAGGTCCTTATTGGATCACCATTGGGCTGTGCCGATCAAAGAACGAATGTCGGTTGATCTTACGCACGAGGTAAATATGTTGCCATTATACAAACATTACATTTAGCTTGATTTTTACCCCTCTAACCACTTCATTTCCACACATCCGCTACTACCACTTCTAGTGTCTATGGTTCTGTATGGGAGTCTTTTGTTGTCCATGGTAAGATCTTCATTATAAGAAACAATGTTGCCGCATACGAAACATCTCGATTCTAAATTCAATGATGTATTTGAATTTGTTTGACACATTCCAAATTCAAATTATAAAATCTTTTCTTCTATTCTAAATTCAAAGAATATTTGGTGGGTAATAAGAGGTGGTCGGTAGCCTGGTTGGTAACGCGCTCGACTGTTAATCCAGTGGGCGCGGGTTCAATCCCCGACTTACTCCACTTCACAACACAAGCTTTTAAGCTTTCTGTGAAGTGTACAAAGATGTATTTGGGTTTATTTCGGTAAACCCAGATTCATTTAAAAAAAAAAAATTAAATTTGTTGTGAGTGACACATTCCAAATTCAAAATATGGAAGTGACATTCTATTCTAAATTCGACAAATTTAAAATTGGAATCTTAAGTGACAGTAGCATATTCTACTGAAATTTAAAATGCTGTATCTGGCAACATTGTTATACTATAATACGAGACAAACTTTTTCTATGCTTTTTATGGCTGAACATCTTTTTTCTGATTTACTGCATTTTTTTTTCAAATCATCCGAACCTGGATAATTCAGAGTCATCTGAAGTGATTTTCTATTCCAAATTATCTTGTTCTCACATGAATGTACATTGTCGGTTGAGTTGGTTGGAGCACGGACTTCTTATCTGGAGGTGCCAGGTTCGAATCTCAGTGCTGACGATGTACGTTACACTTCACGACACAAGCTTTTAGCTTACTGTGAAGTGTGTACGAAAGTATTTGTGTTTGTGTACACAAGCTCAGATCCTTTTTTTTAATGTGATATTCGTACATCACAAAATTACTTTTTTTTTAGTTGTATTTTAAAAATAGGTTAGAGGGAACAATTTTGACCATACGACAGTAATCGTCAGTTTGATTTTACGATGATTTTCATGTAAAATCAGAATGTATTCAAAATTATTTTCATGTGGCCAGAAATTGTCCCATCTGCCCTCTATACAACACCACTGAAATCACAATATCATTTTTTATTATTCTTATTTCAAAATCATTCTATTTTTAAATTTATTCTTTTGTCTATGACTCATTTACATTTTTGTTGCCAGTGTTTTGTTTCTCTCGTGTATGGGCTAATCTGGTCGAGTGTGACACGTATTACTGTCGTTTTTTTATTATGTTTTTATTTGTCGTTGTTTACACGCAATTAATTATAACCAAGCACAGATTTTAGGACCCTTTTTCTCACACATAACGCACATTTTTATAAATTCCATTACACCTTTTTCTCAATGTTTTTGTGACTTTTTGAAATGTATTGTTTTATTTTTGTTATTGTTCATTGTTTGTATACATACATTATGAATCGTTTATATCACTTACGCCATAATTTATATCACTTACGTACTGTTACGTAAGTCCATTTTTCTTTTTCCGTTTTACTACAATACGTAATTGGTTTGGTAATTTTTATTGGTTACGCCGTAAAAGTTGAGTATTTTCATTTAAATAGCACATTTTTTAACTCAAATCACCATTTATTCCTTCTTCTCAATTAAAAATTCCATCTATTTTTCTATCTTTTTTGCTTCTATTTTTTTGTCTTTCCAACTCCAATTTCTTTCATCATTCTTTTATTAACATTCACATATTTACTAATTAAATAACTATCATTTTAAATTTAACCTTACAATCAAATTTGACATCTGTCAAACTAACTGTCAAATTCAAATTTAAAATCAATTCTCTCTATTCTACTTTCAAACTTACAAATCTATTCTCTTTTCAAAACTGTTCTTTAAATCCAAATTTGAACAATTTTAAAAACTAGAATTGCTTGGTTTATAAAGTTGAAAATTTTTAATCAGTTCGGTGCACGCGCGCACTACGTTTACACGCGCACTCACACACGTACCAGACTAGTTCTTGCACAATTCCACACTTCTCCAACAGGTCTCGAAGGATGGCGACCACAGCAAAGAGGCGTCGATCGATAAAGTCGACAGCGATGAATATGAAGAAGACGAGCCACGGCATCTTCCCGATCTCAACGCCGATCTTCCCGCATTACACCTGGTCAAGTTATCCTGTCACGACTCGGGGATAGACATAAGAGACCCACTTCCAGTCATTGTGCCAAATATCACCAAAAAGGTGCCGTACGCAGGTTTCAAAGTAGGCTATGCTAGTTGGTGGTTCACGCTGACATTTTACAATTTAACGTGTACATTTCTGTCTCATATTCACTGTATTTATTTATTTCATTTATTTCTGTCTCAATTGCCGAAGTTAGTGGTAGGTACTTGCTCCTACCACCAACACCTTCAAGAATAGACTAGATAATATAAACACAACTTAACTGGGACTTGGGTCAAACCAGCGAAAGCTGCCTACCCAATAACAAATAATAATAATATTCACTGTATTTTGAAAAAGTTACGCAAATTTTCGAGAGTGTCTAAAATTGTTCAAGATACCTCGTTAAAGATTGCTATGTCCAGCCAACCCTTCGAAGATTAAGAAGCCCTGATTCCTAATTATATTTTTCAAAACTATATATTCCTCTCTGAGAATTCGGGGTTGCAGATTTTACACCCCCACTCTTTTTTTTCATGTCCTATATGAGTCAGGTCTTCTGATAGCTTCCGTAAGACATTACACATGTTTTTCAGCAATGAGTTTCGCTACTCATTCTGAATGGTATTAATGTTGCCTTAAGAGAATATTAAATAAAATAAATAAATCAAATAATCTTTATTGTACTGAAAATAATCATACAACGGGCGGACTTATTGCCAAATGGCAATTTCTGCCAGCCAACCCATAACAGAGACTAAAATGAGATAAACCTAATTATAAATTTAGTACCAAAAGGGTACCTAATATTGTATCTGTCAAAAATTCAAAAGAATGTCGAGCATTTGTTCACTATAGTCGTGATCGTTATATCCAAGTTCGACGCTAGAATTTTGTGGGTAAATCTTCACCAAACTTATCGCGACATTACAATATCGTCCAGCCGACCTCGATCAACAAATTTATACAAAGTGAATATGAAAAACAAATGTACACGCAACTTTACTAACTTTTAATGACATGGCAATTATTATATCATTGTAAACTATGACAGAACTATCGTAAAATATAACTTTTCTTTATGTACATTTGATTATGAATCTGCTGTAGTTGAACGCCGTTTGTATAAAAAATTTCTGACTTACATTCGTAATTTACAATGGTATAGTAATGTTTTTGATTTTGTTTATGTTGTATCTTTGTTTAACGATATAATAATTCTTCGAAAGACACATTCACAATTTATTTCTGTGTCGTTTCCGTTGAGGTGAAATGACCCAAGCCACATTTTGTGCAAAAATGCAGAGCTATTTTTTTATTACTTTTTATAAAAAACATTTTTCATACACATTATTGTGCAAAGTATAATATACATTTTTAAATAAACCAAACACACCACGACCTTGACGATAGACCCTAACACGCGTGCTGCCACCTAGTGTGCATTGCCAGAATCTTCTCAAAGAACAACCCATTAGTGGCAATACTGAGGATAATTGAATTCAAAATGGCTACCAATTACTGAACAGCTGATGAATGACAGTAGCTAAAAATACTTGTATGGTTTTCATACAGCTCAAGCTGTACGTAGAAAGTTGCCTTCTCGTAATTAATTTTATTTTATTTTACTCTTTATTTAATAAAAAAAAATAATCTGGTTTTATCGAAACAAACCCAAATACACCTTTGTACACTTCACAGTAAGCTTGAAAAGCCTGTGTCGTGCAGTGGAGTAGGTCGGCATCGTGGATCGAACCAGTTTAACGAATTACACTTCTTGACCAATAGAGCTGTCAGTGCTTGGAATCAGTTGCCAGAGTCAGTGGTACTTGCTCCATACTACACACCAACACCTTCAAGAATAGACTAGATAATATAAACACAACTTAACTGGGACTTGGGTCAAAACAGCCAAAGCTGCCTACCCAATAACAAAAAATAATAATAATAATAAATTGTGAATGTGTCGTAAGTAATACGTAAGTGGTTGACAAAATCTTCTAACTGATGTATGGGTAACATTGTGTGGTATATTCTGTAGATGTTTTACGTACGCCGTGAAAGATAACAGGAAAGTAAGTAGTAAGTAGAATGATTTGGTATTCGTAGCGTAGCAGTATGTTGCTTCTAGAGATGTGTTTAGAATATTTCAGTATGAACTGAGATGTAGTTTTGGTATAACTTCACTTAACAAGCTGTAACCTGATGAAAAACATGGACTAATCGATTATTTACGGTGAGAAGACGCAGTTATAATAACGATGTTGTAGGTTTTCGCAGCATGGTATATTTATGCCCAATCCCACCAACTTTAACCTAGGAAGGAGACCCCTAAGAAATTTCCATACAAAAACAGAGATAATATTCTATTTATTGATTGAAGAGACACATGCAACAGCACCACCACAGGCTAATTCCATACAAAATGCAACATGCAACTCATCTACGTTAGGTGCCCAAATATCTCCGCCCAAACTAGGTGAGTTGCATTTCGTATGGAATTAGGCTCTGGTGTAGCTGGTGGCTGATGTTCTTTATTCAATAAATAGAATATTACCTCTGTTTTTGTATGGAAATTTCTTAGGGCTCTCCTTCCTAGGTTAAAGTTGGTGGGATTGGGCAATTCTCTTCCTTCTAGGTTGTTCGGGTGTTGGCTGCGTGTACGTTGATTGTCTCGAACTTTCGACAGCTCGAGACAATCAATGTACACACAGCCAACACCCGAACAACCTAGAAAGAAGAGTAATTATAATTACATTTATATAAGGTATACACATTGTACAAACTGTCTTAGATGAATCTAGTGTCTGACTAAGGGCCGGTTGCTCGAAACACGATAGTAACAGTAGATTACTATAGTTGTTACTGATCAGTAAACGTATTAAATGCGCTGCTTCAAAATACCCATGATGCCAGGTTAAAAAAAACTAACCAGGGACAGTTTCACAGTAATCTGAGAAAGAATTTTATTTGCAATACAGTGGTGAATGTGTGGAACCGTTTACCCGAAAATGTGATACAAGCACCATCAGTGAACATTTTTAATAACAGATTGGATGACTTTCTCAGAATGACGGATAACACAGACATTGATTTGGGCTCATTAGCCTAGGCTGCTTGCCCAAAAATTAGTAATAATATTCATCTTAACATGCACTGACCTTTATTTTGCCGTTTCGCGTGCAAACAAGATGGTAAGAGATATTGCATCTTTACACAGTACACGTCGATACTAAGCGTTTACTGGACCTGGCGGCAGCGGTAAACGAATAGTAAGAAATCTTACGATAGCAAATTACTTTTGTTTTGGAGCAGCGATTTCTGTCTCCTTACCGTTGCCAGCCGACGATACTATTAATCGAGCAACCGGGCCTTACCGAGAGCACTGGTAAACAGTTTGCCAGGGCAATCTTATTCAAAGGTACTCAATGTCTAATTGTCTACCATATAATCGCTCCACAGCGGGTACATTATCGTAACTACCAACTAACCTATTTAGTTTATATAAATTCAATACCATTGGATTTCCAATACAATTGGAAGGTAAAAATGAAAGACTTGTAAATAGTTTAAAATCCACGTATTGACTTTAATTACTCGTGACTAGTGTTCGAGGATTCTCATCGTCATCATCAGGCATTTGACAATAAAGTAATTATCGTACTTCAGTACATGGTTCGCACAGTTGGTCGGAGCTGCGGTCTCCCAAGCGGTGTCGGGTTCAAACCCCGGCATTGGCGATGTATTCCACACTTTGCGATACAGGCTTTTAGCCTAGTGCAAGGTGTATGGGAAAGTATTTGGGTTTGTGTATGCAAGCCCAGATCCTTTTAAAAAAAAAAAAACAGTTATTGATGTTACTTTATTGTCAAACGCCTGATGATGAGGATGAGAATCCTCAAACACTAGTCACGAGTAATTAAAGTCATTACGTGGATTTTAAACTATATGTTAGTCTTTTATTTTTCCTTTAAAAATGATTTTCCATCGTGTACGGTTGTTCGAAAATCTTAATTTTACTAATTTTTTGTATTCTGTTGTCATGTCTGTCTACAGGTGTACAGCGATGCCGACATCGTCCTGTCTCAAGACTGGGTCCCGCCCCCCACGATAGTCAGCGGAGCGGAGCCCCCCCTATCTGCCCCCCCAGCCCCCTCTGAGGAGAGAGTTAGGAAGCATGCTGTCTCCTTCTCGCTGGATACATCCGCAACACAACCAGCCACTACGCCACCGGCGTCCGGTGACAAGAAAAACAAGGTAAGATAATATGTTTATTTTTTTGCAACATACAAAATTAATTGCATGGAATAAACTGGCAATATTATTTTTCAAACCCGTAATGGCGGCAGTTGGTTCTACTACTTTGTTCAAAAGAATTATTGGAGCATTATGTTCTTTTTCCCTCTGGCAAAACTCTCTTAACTTTTAAAATAATTTCTCTAGAACTGCCCTGTAATATTTGCGGTATCCTAAGTCACTTCTAAAAAATAAAATATTAGAAAATTATAGACCTTTGACAACTCTTATGACAAAATTTGACAGTTAGGGCTACCAACAATACAATTTTGCAACACGTCACTTGTGGAAAACAGAGTATTTGACTTCTGCCCTTCCTTGTTTTATTATAGATACGGCATTTGCTGAGGGATGTGGAGATAATAATTACCAGCATAAACCCATCAGTATCCCCAAACAATTCCCCAATGAACAACCATCTGTTTGATCCAAATTTGTCAACATGAAATTGGTTAAGATCATTGAGGTGCCTGGAATGAATTTCTTTCCTACCCCAAGCTACTAAAAGTTCATTTAAATAATTATATCACAGCCCTACTAAACTGTCCTCTAAGAGAATTCCCTGGACCATGTGCAGATATCCACAATGCCACACCCAATGCCCTTGAATGGCTTGAAAGCCTGGATGTTGCTCTGTAGGGTACATGTCTCCTGTATGTAACAGATAGCATAATTCTCTTATCTTCTGACGTTACCGCCCAACGGTGGCAGAAGCCATACGAATGAATAACGCTTCTACTATGTTTCAGATGTTGAAAAGACTGTCGTATCCGCTGACGTGGATGGAAGGTCTGGCCGGAGACAGCAGTGGCTCCAATACGGGAGGTGGTGGAAGCTCTAGCGGCTCCCAGGGTGACTCCTTGCCTACTTCGGCCGACAGCTACAACTCAGGAAGCGTCTTCTCCAAAGTATTCAACAGGTACAATCATAGCACTAACATTAATTATATAATTAGTAGTTAATTGGGCAAGACTACTGGTGCACAATACTGTCCTTATGCCGACACTGATGTATGCTAGTGAGACGTGGACATGCCCGAAGAAGGACCAATCAGGTGTGAATGGTGTTGAGATGAGATTGCTAAGAAGAATGTGTGGAGAGATAGGATAAGGAATGAGGTTATTAATAGAGAGATGAGTGACTGTAAGACATTAGGGTGTAGTGACTAGAATGAAAGTGAATAAACTTGGATGCTTAGGGCATGTTGAGAGAATGAATGATGTCAGGATGGCCAAAAAGATATATATGAGTGAAAGAATTGGTGTGAGGAAGCGCTGCCGTCCAAGAATCACTTGACTTGACCATGTTAGCCAGAGTCTCAAGGACGGAAGCATAATAACTAATCAGTCAAAGAAACCAGAGGGCGTGTATGACAAATTGCACGAACTGGACGGAAGCAAGGAGAATGTGAAGGATAGAGCGGCCTGGTAATTCTGTGCTCTCTGCCTACGCCGCAAGGGATGCAGCGTGATGGGAGAAATACCCATTCCTTATCATAATTTTTAGAAAAAACAACTTTTAATCGCACCAATATATAATTATTACATATCAGCAAAACATTGCGACTGAACAATTATTAACAGCCTATTTTCACAATTGCATCAGAATTTTGTCTGTTCATATTAAACCCATTTTAAAATATCTAAGTACATTTGCAAATCGATGCATGAATTTTTAAATCACATTTTTTTATTCTGGCAACATCACAATTGAAATTCCCATTTGTTCCATATTTAAATTTTCAAATCTGTCCAATAGTGAGCAAGCAAACATAACACCAGTGCTGTTGCTGCACGGATTTTAAGATTTGAATGTAGAACGAATTCTATTCACATCAAAGTTGCCATAATGCTATGGTGTGTTCACAAAATATAGAGAACATTAGCTGGCACCTACCTACCTTGTACAAATGAATTATTTTGGGTGATTTTCATTAGTTTTGTTACGATTATCGATTAAGCATCTCAAAAAAATCAAACATTATACAAAATATAATTAATATCTTTGGCTGTTTCGACATTCATTTATTTATTTTACGTTTCATTTGTCAAAAAAAAAATGCAATTCATTTTGTTTTCTCTGTTTTACGCTTACCTCATCACGGATTGGATAAAAAAATTGTTACCAAAATTAAAAACAAACAAAAAAAAAACATTTACTGAACAAAAAATGAAACTAAAATACAATCCCGTATTTTTCCACATTAAAAAAAAAACATTTCCGCATTTTATTTTATTTTTTCGACACGGCGACATTTTTATTTTTCATTGTGCTGCCGCCATTTTGTTTTTGAGTCATTGTCTTGCTGTTTTGTATGTTTTTTTGGTTAGTTCTCCTATGAATTTAGTGGAATTAGGTACGGGATTGTTCTTAAACAAGACCCCATCCGAGGAAGGGCCTCACGACAGTGTGTTTCCTCAAGGGTACGTGTATAACAAATACTATTACGAAACCTCTGCAAACAATTCTATATATTGGTGTCTTTTTATATTGAATAGTCATCCTATCAGTCAGTTATATAGCAAAACTGTTGTATTTTGTTCTGTTATTTCTGTTATGGGGTTAAAAACTGTCAAACTGCACCACTAGATGTCGCTTTATTGAGTGTGTGTCAAATCCTAACCTAAAAAAATAAGTAATTTGATCTATAACTATCAACTTATTACGTTATTTGTGCATTGTGGCATTAAAGCGCCATCTACAAATTATTATTGCGTTTTTTAACCCCATAGATTTATTTTAGAAGTGTCTTTGTTTCATTTTGTCTATGATTTCCTTCTGTCCTTATGTGTGTAGTCTATGGTTTTCAAAATATTATAGCACATTGCTTGCAGTTGAACAAAATGAATATTATTCATACTATTTCAGACAGATTTGACCATTTTTGAGTTTAACTTTCGTACTCATGAAAATATTTATTGTTTTCTTTATTGTAATGCTAGATTCGACCATAAGAATGACAAGATTAAACCGTTTTCACATAAAAGAGGAAAAAAACCCTTTCTTCTTCTTCCTGTGCCTTATCGGGTCCCCCCAATGTTGGCGATCACTCGTTTGAAATCCTCTCTGTCCTGGGCTGCCCGGAGCAGATCTCCCACTCGTCTCATTCCGGTCCATTCTCTGATGTTGCGCAGCCAGGACATTTACTTTCTACCAACTCTCCATCTTCCTTCTACAAAATTTTATATTGACAGCCTCTTCACGGTTGAAGATAATATTTGAAAACCATAGATTTTCTCGATGTTGTATAAAATATCAATGCTTGTCTGTCATTTCTTCACCTTTTAGAAAATGTCTTGTGTTAGCTTTTTCTAATTCCTTCATCTGTCGAAATCACCGTGTAATATATTCATCATTAACAATTCACATTAGCTTTCAATCATTTCTTCAAGGCCGTCTCATCTATTGTCTATGCAAACATCTGTCATCCTTCTCTCTTCACTTGATGTCATTTCTACAGCACACTTTTGAATGTTGTATAATACTCACTTTAGTGTAAATAAGTTTTTAGGATTAAATTTTTTTATGAAAAAGAATCGGAGTTGCATGCACACTTTCCTGCACACTTCGCAATAAGCTAATTGCTCATGTTTGGAAGTGCTAAGCACCAGAATTCAAAGTATCACAATACTTATGTTAAAGCGATCACTTTACGCCCAGAGCAACATTCACATATTTCAGTCAATGCCGACTCATAAGCATCTGGAAGCCCATCTTACGTCCTCTCCAAGGGAGTTTCGTTAATGCGGCATTATGTGAATGTAGATACCTTTTGGTTCTGTTGAGGAAAACTAATGTAATTCCAACGGCACAATGCAGATAAATCCAGTTTTTACATTTTTTTTGGCGTAACCGAGTATTAGTGTAACGCAGAACCGTGGCAACTTTTGTAAGTTGTTCATATGTGTATGGAATTTAAGACATTTTGCGATCGCCACGCCTTCAGCTGTCATTGAAAAATATTTGTCTGATAACAGACACAATACAAAAATTGAACTGTTTTAATTTTAGTTAATAATTTATTTATTTAGGTACACTTTCAGTGAACAAGTTATTATTGTTTTTTAAATGAATCTGGGTTTATTGAAACAAACCCAAATACACCTTTGTACACTTCACAGTATGCCTGAACAGCTTGTGTCGTGAAGTGGAGTAGGTCGTCATCGGGGATCGAACCCGCGCCCACCGGATTATATATTGACAATATAGATATAAATCATGACATTTGTTCACTAGGGTGAGCTTATCGCAATACTGCAATCTCTGCCAGATGATTTAGGGAGGGGCACCCCAAAAAAGCATTTCAATCAATCTTCAAAAGCTTGTGTCGTGAAGTGGAGTAAGTCGGCATCGGGTATCAAACCTACGCCCGCCGGATTAACAGTCGAGCGCGTTACCAACCAGGCTACCGGCCACATCTAGAGATATATTAACATTACATTACGAATATAAATCATAACATTTGTTCACTAGGGCGAGATTATGGCAATGATTTAGGGAGGGACATCCCAAATATTCATCCCAGTTTTGTTACGATTGTCCTAATATATGTTTGATTGTTCAGACGCAGCTCATATGGAGGATTCGGGAAGTCAGACGCTCACAAGAAGGCCCAGATTCCACCACCACGCTTGGATTATAGGAGTATGGTCTCTGTGGATGACATGCCAGAGTTATTCGCGTCGTTTGATAGTAAGTAAACTAACCTATATACCAAAATCAATACACTACTTCTATGTTGCTATCGCTTACAGTTTGAGACACATTTTTTTTTTTAAATGATCTGGGCTTGCATACACAAACCCAAATACTTTCCTGCACACCTTGCATTAGGCTAAAAGCCTGTATCGCAAAGTGTGGAATACATCACCAGCGCCGGGGTTTGAACCTGGTATCTCCCGCTTGAGAGACTGCCGCCTTTACCAACTGCTGCGGTTGGAGAGAACGAAAATTTCTCATTTAGGTTTTCCGACAATATCTCACAAACTACTGACTCGATTTTGACAAAATAAAAAAATAATAATAGTAAATATTCTAGGCTTTCGATAAAGATCTTAATTTGTTGCTTTTGCATTATAAAATAGTTTTTCTTAATTTCTAAAAGAAAGATATTTTTTTCCAAGAAATATGAAATTCTTGATTTATTTTTGTACATGTGGATGAAGAATAATGTGATATTTGTATTGCAGAGTTGATCCCCCGCCCCGCTCGCTCCTGTGACGACCCCCCCCTGTACCTGAGGCTCCGCATGGGGCGCCCCATGAACAGGGCAGTGCCGCGCTCCACCCCGCTCATGAGTTACGGCAGGAAGAGGATGCGGCCCGAATATTGGTTCAGTGTGCCTAGAAACAGGTAATATTCACAACTAGCTCTGCTCAAAAACTTCCTACCTTCCCTACACTGCTGTGAGTACTGGGAGTGTCACTATTCATCTCATCTATACTAAAAACTATGGACTCGACACTAAAATCGATTTTATCTTCCTAAATCAAAAGGTAACTCGATGGGAATCATATTCTTAGGTATCTTCGCTCCTGATCTAGCGAATTATGTGTATTGATTGAAGATGAAATTGATAACAACAAGATTCACATCCAACCCACGGAAACACTTCCACAACCAATAGAGCTGTCAGTGCTTGGAATCAGTTGCCAGAGTCAGTGGTACTTGCTCCATACTACACACCAACACCTTCAAGAATAGACTAGATAATATAAACACAACTTAACTGGGACTTGGGTCAAAACAGCGAAAGCTGCCTACACAATAACAAATAATAAAATATATTTTGTATGTTAATGGTTTGTATTTTATTTTATTCAGGGTGGACGATCTGTACAAGTTCATAAATCACTGGGTGCCTGAGTTGTATGGGGAGTTGGGAGATGTCACGCAGAGGGGATACGTGCTGGTGGATAGTGACACGGAGCTGTGGGATGATGACGCCAGCACACCTGGAGAGAAGGTATGGAAACACTCGTAAAATTATCATCCAACCCACTAACACATAATTATTATCCAACCCACTCACATAATTACCGTCTAACCCACTTACATAATTATTATCCAACCCACTGACATAATTATCATCTAACCCACTCACATAAATATCATCCAACCCACTCACATAATTATAATCCAACCCACGCATATTACCATAACGAACTTAACTATATTTGACAAGTGAAATATTTATATCCTTAAAGTGTACACTTAATGAAATAAATTATTATTATACTCCACCCACTCACACATAATTATAATCCAACCCACTAACACATAATTATAATCCAACCCACTAACACATAATTATAATCCAACCCACTCACACATAATTATAATCCAACCCACTAACACATAATTATAATCCAACCCACTCACACATAATTATAATCCAACCCACTAACACATCATTATAATTCAACCCACTCACATAATTATAATCCAACCCACCAACACATAATTATAATCCAACCCACTCACACATAATTATAATCCAACCCACTAACACATAATTATAATCCAACCCACTCACACATAATTATAATCCAACCCACTAACACATAATTATAATTCAACCCACTCACATAATTATAATCCAACCCACTCACATATTATTTTCTAACCCACTCACATAATTATCATACAACCCACTCACATAATCACATACAACCCACTCACATAATCACATACAACCCACTCACATAATCACATACAACCCACTCACATAATCACATACAACCCACTCACATAATTATCATACAACCCACTCACATAATTATCATTCAACCCTGAACCCACTCACAATTACATCCAACTTACTCACATAATCACATACAACCCACTCACATATTATCATCGGTGATATTCAGGAAAAATACTGACTATAGTAGAATTTCTTTCGGTTCATAGTAAAAATATAAAATGGTTGTGTATTGTTTTATTACAGGGTGAGAGATCAGACAGTCAGGGTGACATGGGAGACCTCACTAGAGAATCCTGGGAGGTGAGTTAAATTACAATATTCCTTATTTACTACTAACTACTGTCACCCTACTACATTCATTATATCTGCTGTGTGAATCAACTGTCAGTTTATACGTCATAACTGTCTCTGTTTCGATACACAGATTTTTTTGCGAGACGGAGTGAAATCTGGTTTAAATAATATAGTCTTTAAATAATAGTGTGAAAAATGCGTGCCGACACTAATGTATGCTAGTGAGACATGGACACGGCTAAAGAAGAACGAATCAAGTGTGAACATGACCGTAGACAGAGAGGGGGTTTGGGGGTTCAAGAGAATATGAGATTCTTCTAGAGAAGTAAATTCAGATTTCAGCCAAGGCTCCGGCTCCAAATGGGTCTTGAATCCATGTAAATTTGCAAATATTATCTGCTTAAAAGTATTTTTAGAAATTTAGAGAATTGGAAATTCCAAGAAATTTGTCGAATTGTTTAATTGAATATTTAGTGGTGCACACTTTGGGAACCACTGGGTTTAAACCATGTCGACCAAACATAATTTGACTGAAACAAATTGTAAACTAGTGTAAGATGAATTGCATGAATGTGACAGAAGCAATAAGTGTGTGCGAGTTTGGGAAAATTTGCATTCTGTTCTCTCTGCCTACTCTACGAATAACGCAGCATGAGGGAACCGATATTTAGCGCCGTAGGAAAATACTTTTTATAAAACAACTTTGAAAGATACAATTATTCTTTACTTTTGAATCAATGTTTTAGAATTCAAAATTAGCTTGAATGAATTAAATTTTCCTCTTTGTCATTTTGCTATTCAACCGTCGGAGAGTACATTAATATCAAACTGACAGTTGGAGCACGCTACTTACTAATATACATATCGTTACCTGAGAATAACAACGTTCTAACTAATCGTAAGTCAGATTTTGTCCAGCACAAGTTATTGAGAGATACCGAGGGATCGAGAGGATTCAGTCACCGCATACTGCCATGTTTGGTCCCTCATGAAGGTGCTTCACGATTGTGTAGCGTCGTTTATGTTTTTTATAAGCATGTCATCAAAATTAGTTTTTGAATTCACTTCTAAACCCCTCTAAGAATTAGTAGTAACCTTAAATAAGTCATATACAGATTGTACAAACTTTTCAATCGTGTTCATAATTACCATTTTTGTCTTGTCGGTTAAGAGTAGGCATATTGACATTTGAATAATTTCTAAAAACGGGAGACCTTAGATCTCGACAACCGTTACTAAATATGCTTTGGAAAAAAGTAGAGTAGATACATTGAACCTTTATCTAGGGAATGATTATAAAAGATTTTTTATATCTTGTATAGATTTTTCAGAAAAAAATGCAAAAATTACCTCTGATCTTTTTTCCAAAAGACAGCAACTCGTTTCCCGAAAGATGGGGATTTTTTTGTACTGATAATATGCATTAAATCTAGGGAATAACTGTAGAAGTTTTGTGAATGAAGCGAAATTAACCCTAAAAAATGGAAAAAACGCTATTTTTACCATTTTATCGTGCGATTGTTCACGTGATTTTGAACCTTAATGCCGTGGGAAATGACCGTGACATAATAGTTGGGTCGGGAGCTTTAACATTACAAATATAAATCATAACATTTGTTTACTAGGGCGAACTTATCGCAGTGGTGTGATCTCTGCTAGCTAAAATATTCGCGTTTGTCTTGTCAGTTGTAACGTTGTTATTCTCAGGTGTCTATGTATAATGTATTCCACATATTGTTATGTTAATGTATCACATACACATTATATTGTATCGTACTATTGTCTCCCATTGTCGTCATACAATAATATGTCACTCACATTGTCTCACCGTCACGCACCATCACTCATTACAATGTACAGACAAACAAATGCTATCTAAATACACTCACTCTTTTTTATATTACCTATCTCATTTATTATATTCAGCATAATGTCAGGAACCTATAAGTATTTATCACAATCTGTGTCCTTTGATATATATCGTGATATATGACAGCGAACCTTTTAGTTCCTTATTATTGGATATGTCATGATATATATCAATGTTTTGCAAACCCCGATTTATGCAATTTTACGATTTATAATTTTGCAATTAGTAATTTTACAATTTGCAACAAGCTAATTTTTACAATTTGTAATTTTACATTTAGTAATTTTACAATTTGTAATATTACAATTTGTAATTTTACAATTTTTTAATTTTACAATTTATTATTTTACAATTTATAATTTTACGATTTATAATTTTACAGTTTGTTGTATGTAATTTACCAGTATGTAAAATTTAAGCTATACATATATACACTTGCAATTTTACTTAATTTTTACAACAATCATAGCACATAAGGCAATATATTTTTCATCCTATTTCAATACATATTAAGTTTTTTCTGTTTTTTTGAGTATTATATTTTTAGGTATACCTAAAAAACCATCAAAATACATGTAATCGAACACAGTTTTTTGAGAGTTTATATAAAAAAACGCATATTTATTTTTTACATTCAATAATATATTTTTACATATTATAATATCTAATAAAAAACTACATTCTTAATTCCTCTCTCGTTCACCCCCCTTTAAAAATAGACCTCTGCAAATCAAATCGTACAAACTACAACAAAAAACGTACAGTAAAAAAAAACATCTGCGCATTAGTTTCATCGTCATGTTCTCGTCATCATCACAATCGTCATATCACCGTCAGTTAATCATTCGTCATCAGTGCCAGTCATTTCATAATCAAACACAGTATACATAGCTTTGTAGATTTTCACGGTCCTTGTTAATCTCTTCTCCATTCTTCTCTGGTGTACCGTGTGTAGATTGTCGATGTTGTCGAGCTTTCTGTCTACTTGCTGAAGCCGTCTTCTACATTAGTCCTGAAGATGGCCTCGGCAAGTAGGGAAAAAGCTCGACAAACTAAGACACGGTACACCCGAGAAGAATGGAGAAAAGATAATATACATTGATTATTGTTTTAAAAAATGTTGAAATTTGTTTCGTCATCGTAAATTGTTGTAATTGGCCATTATCAGCTGCTGAAGGCTCCGTACGTGAAGATATATTCCATCTTGAAGAGTCAGGGACTGTCTGGGGACTCGGATGAACAGACGAGAGACGAGGTATAGACACTAGAATGTGTGTGCGTGTTAGAAAAACCTTTTCTTTTAAATAGTTTTTAGAGTGTTAGATGTTTTATATATTGTTCTAGTTGTGCCACACCAAAACACCTTAGAATTGCTGTGAATGTCTCACAATTACACCTCTTTTCTGTTTATGATAGCCCGATACCTCTCCCGATAAATTAGTGATGCTCTTTCGGTATTTTGGGCCCACCCGCAGACGAGGAATCTCAAAAAAAAAACAAAAAAGTCATAGAATATATCTTTTTTTTAATCTGGGCTTGCATATGCAAATCCAAATACTTTCCTGCACACCTTGCACTAGGCTAAAAGCCTGTATCGCAAAGTGTGGAATACATCGCCAGCGCCGGGGTTTGAACCTGGCACCTTGCGCTTGAGAGACTGCCGCCTCAACCAACTGCGCCAACCATGTACTCTAGAGTAATATTTGAGTTGGTTGGCTCAGTTCGTTGGAGCTCCGGTCTCCCAAGTGGGAGATATCAGGTTCGAATCCCAGCACTGACTATGACTTTTGCTGTCATTTCATTGCTCGGCTGCGAGTGGAACCGCAATAGTGGAAGAGTACCAATATAGCTGTATGTTTTTTATGTTGATTGTTTTTAGTTTTTAGTGAAAAAGACTTTTTAGAAAGTCTTTAGCGATGAACACCACCAATATTAGATTCCAAAATAATTCACTTTTTTTAGAAACTGCTATAATTTTATTTACCATAGAGATGGGATAAGATAGAGGGGTTGACAACATGCGCAGTGCCATATATTGTGAGCCAACATCTTAGTATGGAGTGGTCACGTGAAGTTAGGCAAAATGACTATCATCATAGTAGTATTTGTATGGAATTTGTTTACTCATTATTGACATTTCAGTGTAAAATTGATAAAAATGAATCTATTTATTTATTGGCAACCCCTTTATCAATATTATTAATACTGTTCCAGACAATTTTAAGCATTTGTCTTTAATTTTGTAAGACAATTCTCCTGCCGTAAATATGCCAATTCATGTATATTGAATTTTGTTATCAAAATGGGTATTTAAACCTTAGATCATCTATTTCAATCATAAAAAGTCTGCATTTTCATACCAAACCCCTCTATTCTATGGAATAGATGGCTAAAAAAATAGGAGTTGCATATGAAAACTGGGACTTTTTATGCTTGGAATAAATTGATCTAAGGTTGAAATACTCATTTCGATAAAAAAAAAACTCAAAATATGTAAAGTTGGCTATATCTAAAATACTTAGATCCCAGAATATAAAAAAAAATGATCCGTTGATGAAAACTGATGGTCTAAATTCAGTTGAAAAATTAGTTTTTTTTGCCTAACTCCATGTGTGATACGTTGGCTTACGCACAGATTGTCGAAAATACGACTTGCGGCTCTCTGGTGTATTCTATCTCTATGTGTATTTACTTATTCTGGAATGTCTTATTTGAATCCCTCCTTTCTTGTTTATGATAGCCTGGTATTTTTTCTCTCATTCTTAGTGGAAAATTTCTTTTGTCTCTCTCCCTTTAGAACAATAAGATTAATTGGAATGTGTCACCCTTTTCTCTTTATGATTGCCTGATAATTTCGACCGTATAGTTAACTTTTTTGTGTATGAAAATGTGGTCAAATCACTCGCAGCCGAGTGATTTAAGGACCTTAAGAAGATGGAGAAGTTACTTATTAGTAGTTGTAAGAAAAATTATGAATATAACAAATACTTTAATAATCGAAACTATAGAACAGGTGTTGTTACTATTTATAGATTTTTATAAGTGTGTATCAGAAATTATGACCAAAATTTTTTTAACACATTAAACGCCATGGGGGTCACCGGTGACCTCATCTTTTCTGCATTATTGCCTCGTGGGGGGCACCGGTGACCTCAGTCACGCTTCTCATTTATTTCACATATGTAAGTGACCGCCGTGGCGCTTGAGAGTTATCCTGTGCAGTGGGACACAGCTGCTCAGTAAATTTTGGAAAATTGGATCCAAATTGTAGAAAGTTTTGAAAAAAAATTTTTAAACAATCATTTTTGTTATAATTATGGAATCCTACGCTCCATTAATGTATATCGTATTTTGGGTATGTTCCACATTATAGTATGTACATCGAATACCGAAAAATTTTTTTTATGTAAATTTTCATATTTGGTCCATCCGCGTTTAACGTGTTAACAGAATTTCTTTGCCACGTTTCAACCAAATTGTCATATAAATAAATTTTGTCACAATGTTTTTCTCGTAAATTTTGTGTATTTGGTACAAAAACGTCTATCAGAATAATTGTTTTCGGCAATTTTTATTAATGCGATTATTGTCTGCTAGACATAGCCCAATTTATCTATAGGAACCGTGCATGATTTACTGATATATTCGCCATATTAGCGGTAAACAATACTTCTTCTGCAATTAACCGTATAATAACGAAATGAGATCAATAGAAATATGATAATTTGTTATATCGTATCGAATTCAATGCGAGTTTGACAAGTGTCACCTGCATTGACTTGAAAATTGCCAGCATAGAAAAACAGAATTATAAAAACAACGTAATTATCCAATGCATGACAACATTGACGAGATGTTATTAGATTTTTTCAGGATGACAACCTAATTGTGTTTTCGTAGTTTCAAAAATTTTGAAAACAATACACCAGTACAATTCAGATGTTAACAATAAAACGGACAATCCTACGACAAGAAAATTTAATCCTAACATGCAAACATTATATTTTCCTGTATTTTTTTGCGTGAAAGACAGGTTTAATTATAATTGCAGGAAATTTAAACATTATTTTTGTTATTTATGAAAGTCGCAATTTATGTTTTGTGAGACCATCGGAATTTTCCTACATGTCGTAGTTGAATTTAACAAGTAGTTATATCTCAACAGATACACAGCAAAGGATGGACCTTCCATCAGGCTTATGACTGATCGTCGGCTGGCTTAATTAATAAAGACTTCAGAGAAGCTTACAAATGGTTGGAACATTCACTAAATACCAAAAAATAATCTCAATAGAGGGCCGTGTACAATATATACACGTTTCACCTCTACTCAGCTACCAGCCTTTATAGCATAGCGGTAAAATACCGGCTTGTCAGGTTGGAGGTCTGGGTTCGATTCCCAGCCGCGGCAAATGGATGGACTGGAATTGGTGAATGTTACGTATGTGTAAAGTGATGACATTAAGCCAGCCGACGATCAGTCATAAGCCTGATGGAAGGTCCATCCTTTGCTGTATATCTATTGAGGTATAATTATTTTTGTATTTTGCTATTGAAATTTATGAAATAAGGCGTAACCCAGTTTTTCCAGGCTGTGGTCGTAACCCAGTTTTTCCAGGCTCTTCTGTCCTGTGCCAACTCCGTCTGGATGATCATTGCAGGCCTGCCCAGACGTATGTTGCCTACAGAGCGATATTGGAGACAGCTGTTGTTAATGCTATCAGCGGGCATACATAGAATGTGCGTGAGCCAGTTTAGCCTACGAGTCTGTATCACTTGGGTGCTGTGTTCCACTCCTGACTTCATCGTTAGTGACATAGTCATACCATCTGACTCCCAGTATTCACCGCAAGTATCTGTTCTCAGCGCTGAGTAATTTTCTATTATGTGCCTTAGTGAAATGCCAGAATTCTTATCGAATAGAGCTGTGTATCTCTCCAATGCCATACGATGTACATGAGAGTATTAACATTGACGTAAACAATGCAGATATGTCTAGTTTCCATTAGATTTGACCAAATGTTTTCCAAATACAAAACTATATATAATAGTTTCTATTCAAAGTATAATATTATATTATGCGTGAAATGTTCTAATTATGCTAAGATGTCTTTACCGTGGATGTTTACCATACCGACAAAAGATCTCACTAGATTTGATGCGAGTATGTGTACCATACTTTATTATCTGAACCCTTGCGGAGATAATCTAATATATGTACAGCCTGCTTTGTCTCGCGATATTTTGTTTATTAAACTTATATATCAATATTTGTAACGTTTTATTTTAATTTTTAGTAACATAATTCAAGGTAACTCGTAAACCTCGTATTTTTAAATCTCAATCTGTCTGTCATCGTTTATAGGTATTGACAACAAGCTTCATATATTTATTTACATAGGGTAGATTCTCTCTCTTTAGTCGTATTTCTCATTGCTGAGGGTCTTGATCCCTAAACACCCGCTCCCGGACAATCTGCCGCCACATAGTTCTGTCCCCCGCAAGGTGCATGTCCCTGTAGTAGATGGAAGGGGCCACAGTATGCACCACCTGATCGGTCCATCTCGTATGTAAGCGTCCTCTTGGTCTTCGTCCCTACTACGATTAATTTCTCGAGGCTCTCTTCCCCTCTTCGAGCTATATGACCAAAAAACTGGAGAATTTGTTCTAGGCAGATCTTAGACAATCTTGATGTGATACCCAGTTCTTGCAGGATGGAGACATTAGTAGATTAATATGACAATTTTACCTACCAATAAAATTAGTATTATATCATCCTGAGACGTCCCAAGTCCCTTTGAGAGAGCATCTCCTTGTTTTGCTACTTCAGGCGCGCCTATGGTCAGTCACATACGTTATTTCCTCAATTTATCTATTCCTTTTCTTCTCAGGCCGGCGTCTATGCCTCATGACAGCTGAGGCGTGTTTATTACGCCGCCATTTTATCATTGCATTTCTCACCAGGCAGAGATTGCCTGGACTTGGGACGTCTCAGGATGATATAATACTAATTTTATTGGTAGGTAAAATTGTCATATTATATATCCGTTCGACGTCCCAAGTCCCTTTGAGATGTGTTTGTTATCGTCTGGTGAGGCATAGACGCAATGTGATGTTAGTGATCTGTTGGTGTGAATAGTCTCGTCACAGTCTCTGAAACCTGGGACGAAGCAATTTCTTTCCGGTAAAACCGGCTGAAAGTGTTTTCACTTCTCCAATTTCCTCTGGCTAGGATTTCTTCTACTGGTGACTGTTCAATCCAGCTGAGGGATGCTACAGCGGAACGAATACTACCCGGCGAGGCAAGAATGTTGGCTTCTTTGAACACGGTTTTTAGCCAGCCCCCTATAACTGTTGCTGAGGCTCTTTTAGGCTCTCCACAGGTAGTAATGAATAATTCCGTTATATCTCCTCGTCTATCTTTGGATGCTGCCAATAATGTTTTCAACCAGAAAATCGGGTCGGTAGCTTTGTCATCCCCCTTAGAAAACCGCCATCCTGACTGTCTGTAACTCGCGGTATCCGTCTTTGATCCAAATGCTGGCCAGAAGATTGTAACCTCCCCTTTGTCTTCCATATGTTCTGAGGTAACTTTCAGCAGTGTAAGATCGTGTACCCTTCTGCCCGACGCTAGGAGAAACAGTATTGCCGTACGGCGGGAAGCTTCAAACAAGGATATATCCTTTTCCAATCTATTCGACTTCAACCAGTCAACCAAAAGTGTAGGGTCCCATGTAAAGGACTTGTTTGATTTTGGTTTTGTCAAAGAGATCGACTTCAATATTCTCTTAATCATAGGGTCCGAAGCTAAGTTCTTAGCTGGGTCACTGAAGGTACAGATTACAGATTTATGGAGTAAAATAGATCTATACGCCAGTTTCTCTTTTAAATGTAACCTGGCGAGGAATTTTGCAACTTCACTTCCCGAGGGTGTAGTCCAGTTTACTCCATTTTTTAGTGACCACGCTTTCCATCTGCGCCAGGCCGGTGCGTATGTTTTGAGGGTTGACTCTCTCCAGCTGTTACAAAACAATTTTCTCTCTTCCAAAGACCATGTATCTAGATGTTCGCTCCACCCCCAACCTTCCACACCTGAAGTTTCAAATCTCTCACCTGTGGTGGTGGTAGATTTGTGGCTACGTCTTTGAGAATCAACTCTAGGTCCTTTATAGTTACCGGAGGGTGGGACGCCCGACTCTTCAAGTCCGTCTTCCAGAAGGACTTCGGCCAATTGGGTGCTACTAGAAGGTATTCTCCCCTCGCTTTCTTCAGATGATTGAGGACCCGGGGGATCAGACAAGGTGGAGGGAACACCCATGCTAGGTGATAATCCCACTGCCGACTGAAGGCGTTGTGAAATACCGCGTTGTGATCCTTGCAATCTAGGCTCACATATTGCTCGGTGATGTGACATCTTTCTGAGGCGAAAAGATCTATGAGAGGAGTTCCCAGCTTGGCAAAAATCCTTGTCAACGCACTCTCCTCCAGGTACCACTCTGATAGCCCTTTTCCTCGTGATAGGTGATCTGCGAGACAGTTGTAACGACCGGGGAGGTATTGCGCTGTCAGCCTTATGTTTGATTGTTTCAAGAACATGAACAATTGAAGCGTCAGTTCCTGTAGGTGGGGGGATTTTGTGCCCCCTTCGTTTCGAATGTAAGACACTACTGTGCGATTGTCTGTCTGAAGGAGGATGTGTGAACCCTTTAGAGATTGATCGTGTGACGATAGTGCAGCTAGCACTGCGTACATTTCCTTTCTGTTGCTGTGCCACTGGAGTTGTGCTGTGGACCACAACCCCGCCAAGGGGTGGTCGTCTAAGAGCGCCCCCCATCCTGTGTCGGCCGCATCTGTTGTCAGGAAATGATCCACCGGTGGGGGATGAATGGTGGAGGAGGCACTGAGCGCAGCGCTCCACCAGAGAAGATCCCCTTGTACCCTTTGTGAGAGGGCCCTCTTCAGAAGAGGGTGTGCTCCTCTCAAGCAACGGCTTTCTCTCTGCATCAGTCTGCAATGAAGCCTTCCCTGAGGAATGGCAAAGTTTGCGAAGTTTAGACGTCCCAAAAGGCTCTGGGCTTGTTTGAGAGTCCAACTTCCTCTCTCCAGGGTACTGCGAAGGGCTAAGCAAAGGCTTGAGCGCTTCTTTGGAGAGAGAGACTTGCGATTCTGGTGAGTGTCCCAAGTAATGCCTAGGTACTCCGGTATCTGTGTTGGAATCAGTATAGATTTCTGAATGTTCACACACCACCCTAAGTCTTGCAGGAGCTTGATTGCCATAGTTGTCTGTGCTGCAAGTACTTCTCTCGATTCGTTTGCCAACAGGAAATCGTCTAGGTAAACAATGTTTCGAACTCCTTTTTTCCGGAGTGTCTCCGCTATCCAGTTTGTGATAATGGTGAACATCCTTGGGGCTGATGACAGACCAAAGGGGAGAACTGTCATCTGTAGAAGTTGCCCGTTGTATACCAGTCTTAGAAAGGGTCTGTGACTGTGAGCTATGGGGACGTGAAAGTAAGCCTGACAAATGTCTAACTTTACCATCCAGTCCCCTTGTTGTAGAAAGTCCGGAACTCTGTAGAGGTTTATCAGGGAGAAGGGTTTTGCCTGTACATAGTCGTTTAGGCCTTGTAGATTGAAGACCGGCCGTTTTGTGCCGTCCGACTTCTGGATGAGGAACATTCTCGATAAGAAACTGGGCGTGTGATCGGCCCGTTCGAGAACCCCTTCGTTCATCATCTTCTCTATTTCCGTGGACATCTCCTTTGTGGCCTTCGTCTCGTACCTCTTTGCCCACTGGCCGTGGAGAGGTATCAAAGGGGGTTTCTTTACAAACGGTATCCGAGCACCTGAAATCATCCTCACTACTGTCTTTGGTGCACCCGCTTGTAACCAGGATCTCCGAAAATCTCGGAGCTGGCCCCCTTTGAAAGTCTTGTTGTCACGGCTTCCTTCCCGAGCGACTCCTATTGTGTCGATCGCTCTTGGGTCTGTTGGGCCCCGGGGCGTTGCCCCCTCTACGAAAGGGCTTTTCTTTCTTGGCCTTTTTATATGTGCGAAAAGGCCTATCCATCTCTTCTGGGCCTCTTCTCGGCCGTTTCTGTGCCCTTGGGAGTAGAGGCTGTGGGGTGTGTGCCGAAGTGGATGGCTCAACTAGCTGCAGCTTCTCCGTCTGTGTCGCTTCGAATAAGTGATGGAGGGAGGGTGGTATCTTCCTCAGCTTGGCCTCTAGGCATCCGTCTGGGATGTTACGAAGGACCGCCTCCCTCCTCAGCTTCACGCACTCTGTCCTCTTTCCGCAGACCATCTGGAGGATGTCCTTGGACACAGCACTGTGGGGTGATCCCACACCAAAAGCTTCGGAGAACTTCTGGTGCAAAGCTGCACCGTCAACAGCCGTCCCCGGCTTTGCCGCCCAGTCTATTATCTCCTGCAGGGACTGGGTGAGGGCCTGCTTCTGGCGGATCAAGGCCTTGGTGACCGCCGCAAGGGTCCTCTCCATCTGGGCCAGCCTGACATCCCTGTCATACCTTTTCAGGTCCTCGTTCGTAGAGCACTCTACGAAGCCTGGTCTAGATATGTAGGGCTTCTGTGCCTCTACATACCTGATGTCTTCCCACGTCTCCTTTCCCAACATCTGAATTTCTTGGAGGACCTGGAGGTCCGCCTCTTCTGATGGTGGTATAAGTGGCTCCTTCGCCACAGTAACAAACCCACCCAAATCGAGTTTAGTGGGCGTCATCTGTTGCGGCGGTGCCAATTCCACCCCGAAGCTCTGGGATGTTGACGGGATAGCCGCCGTCATCCCAACCGTCGCCGTATTGCCTCCCAGTAGGGCCGATTGCCGGCCGCCGATTATGTGATCGGTCAAGATCTTCACCTGGTCGATTAATGCGTCGACTCTGGGGTCGGCAACGACGCCGTAACAGCTTCTCTCTTCGTCTTCGGACGAGTTCGAATGAAAGCTTTCGTCCATTGTCAGTGAATAATCGCGTACACTTGTGTACTTACAAGTACCACTAAAGTAATTTACGCACTAAAAAACAGTCTGTATCTGTGACTAAAACTAACTTAGAGCTAAAACAGTCAATTTCTGTGAACTAAACCGAACTTATATACGAAAAACAGTCAATTTCTGCACTTAACCCTTAGAAAGTATGTCACTGACGCTACTCGAAAAACAAAGTCAATATTAAGGTTATACAAAAACTAAAAGTGTCTCTATCACGCGTATGGACTGACCACAAAATTTCCGTGGAAAAAAATGCGAAAAGCAGACAAGTTTCGTGCTTAAAACCCGCTTTTTGAACACGAAACCGTTAGCGCAACCGTCAGTTTGCGAAAACAATGACGCAATGATAAAATGGCGGCGTAATAAACACGCCTCAGCTGTCATGAGGCATAGACGCCGGCCTGAGAAGAAAAGGAATAGATAAATTGAGGAAATAACGTATGTGACTGACCATAGGCGCGCCTGAAGTAGCAAAACAAGGAGATGCTCTCTCAAAGGGACTTGGGACGTCGAACGGATATATAATACGTAGTTAAAGTAAATCCAAAAAGGTATCCTGCTTTCTTCTTCTCGAGTTTCAATCGTTACGATCGGTTTGCAGCAAAGCCCCATGTCTCCTTCTCCACTCATCCCTGTCCTGTGCGGTTCTTTTTAACTCTTTATATGAGTGGAAGCCCATATCCTGGCACAGGTCGTCCAGGTATTCTTTCCTTTGTCGTCCTCTGTAGTTTGTCCCCTCGTTCATTCCTTCAATTAATTCAAATAGGAGACCCTCTTGACGCACTATGTGGCCGATCCATCTGGCACGTCTTTGAGGGTATAGATAGATAGATTTTTCCTCTCGATTGGGCTACAATAATCCTTCGCTAATGACTATATTATCAATACACCTAATTTACAATTGATTTCATATATTAGCTAACCCGTACTTAACGATTCAACAATGTTTATGATATAATAGCCTCAATACATACACATAACAATAGTAAAGCATATTGATCTGTATTGTTATCCATATGTAATTAATGGGAACTCATATTATTAAAGTCTGATATATCAGTATAATGCCAGTAGCTAGCAAACAGTGTTATTTTACACTGACAGTCTTGTTTGAAATTTTCTCTTATTTTCCTTGTTTTCTATGCTCTCATCAATAGGTATCAGCGACATAATATATTAGTACTTAATATGTAATCTCTTTGATAGGTATCTTGTTTAAATTTGTTTTTTATTTAATTTACGTAAGTTATTGATCTTGACGTCTACATACCCATATGATTTTGATATTCACATGGCAGTATTATTTTGACATTTCCATGTCTCCATGATTTTGACATTTACATGCCAATATGATTTTTACATTTACATGCCAATATGATTTTGACATATTCATGCCAGTAGAATATATGGTTGGCACAGATGATTGAGGCGGCAGTCTTTCAAGCGGGAGCTGCCAGGTTCAAACCCCAGCGCTGGTGATGTATTCCACACTTTGCAATACAGGCCTTAGTGTCAGGTGTGCAGAAAAGTATGCCGATGCGAACCTAGATCCTTTAAAGAAAAATAAAATGATTTTGACATTTACATTCCAGTATGATTTTGACATTTACATGCCAGTATGATTTTGGGACACCTTACATACACTCGTTTATTTCACGGAGGATGGCGCCATTTTCAAATATGATATTGATAATATTTTCGAGGTACATTTTTATTTCTTACAGCATTAGGAACACACTTGAATGTTATGTTACAGTGTCTCCCGCATTATTTTTTTTACGAATCTCGAAATAAACCTAAATACATATTTGTACACTTCGTAATAAATATGCTTGAAAAGCTTTTGTTGTGGAGTAAGTCGCCATCGGGGATTGAACCCGCGCCCACTGGATCGAGTCGAGCGCTTTACCAACCTGGCTTCCGACCACCTCATTTGCGTTATTTTGTTTTTACATTGCAATAATGAACACATTATTATTGCAATGTAAAAACAAAATAACGCCGCTTATCTCTCTAAATACATAATACCTACAATTGTTTACGAACTTCATAAATAGCTTTTATCATTAATTTCACTTCGATCGTAAACATAGCACTGTTTCTATTGTAAAAAGAAATTTAAAGGTAGTAACATTTTAAATAATAAATACATATCTTACTTTGCACTATTCAAGTTACCTGTACAAATGAGGTGGTCGGAAGCCAGGTTTATTTTGAGATTTGTAAAAAAATAATGCGGGAGACACTGTAACATAACATTTAAGTGTGTTCCTAATGCTGTAAGAAATAAAAATGTACCTCGAAAATACTATCAATATCATATTTGAAAATGGCGCCATCCTCCGTGAAATAAACGAATGTATGTAAGGTGTCCCTATGATTTTGACATTTACATGCCCATATGATTTTGACATTTACATGCCAGTAAAATTCACTTACATGCTATTCACCACTGGCACGTTTAGCAATAGCATATCCGCGTCAGGATTAATACAAGTACTACTTAAACTGCGTCATACATTTTTTATTGTTACACTTCCATGTCTAATACATTGTCAATACAAATGCATATGTATTAAAATAGATAGCAAAGATAGGTATACAGTATTTATTGTATAGGTTAATAATAATGTTTCTAATTTCCGGTGCATTGCATTCAAATTAGAATTACAATCAATAAATGTGTGTTGTTGTACCTCTGTACCTTATTTGTAGTTATAATTAAGCCCTCCTTTAAAAGTAGGCATATTGACATTAATTTTAAAAAATTACAAAAAAACTGGAGACCGTAGATCTCGACAGCCTCAATACATTGCGAACATGTTGTCTTATAATAAAAGTCATTTTTCTCTTTAACCGTAAGATGTACTTGATTATTTAATAGCCTATGTCCTCGCCAGGATTCTGCTCTATCGTTACTCAAAATATGTAGTCTGAGAGTTCTCCCGTGTAAAAATGATTACTGGACATAGGAGATTTAGTACTTATGCAACCATACTAAAATTTTGTGATTTTTTAGTCAGCACTTTCAAGAACTTGTCCGGGAAATTCTTATTGCCCTACTATCACATAAAATGAAACCATACATCCATACTATCATTGCATATCTCACATTTTGGGGCAACCAGCGACAGATGTGCTGGTGTTAGTTTACAATGTAGTGCAATGCCATAACGGGTGCATCTAGGTGTGTTGTTGATATGAATTGTTTTGCCTATGTATTTATTATTAGCATCAACTATTATGTTTTATCAATATATAGTAGTATTAAGGTCCTATATGCTGTCATTGGGCTTCGGCGCCCTGAATTTTACTCAGACAATACTGAGAGAATCGTCTTGAAACTGAAGACAGTGATAGATGAAAGTATGGACTACAGATCGGCTGTTTTAGAATTACAGGATTTGGAAATTCCTTGAATAAAAAAACATTCCTAAAGTACCTCTAGAATTTACGGAATCTGAAGATTTTCTGTTCAGTTTTTCAGATATAAAACACTGGTAATTATAATCTTAACAAATCGGCTTTTTTAGATTTTTTAATTTCTTCCCAGGTTTCTTTTAAAAAGGTATAAGTAATTCACATTGTCGCTTACGTTATTCTTATTGAGTGCTAACATTCTCATACAAAATTTGAAAAACTTGAAGCAAAAATCAAATTTTGTATGAGAATGTTAGTACGAAATAAGAATAACGTAAGCGACAAAGTGAATTATACCTTTTTAAAAGAAACCCGGGAAGAGATTTAAAAATCTAAAACAGCCGATTTGTTAAGATTATAATTACCAGTATTTTGTTTAAAATATACTTTTATATCTGAAAAACTAAACGGAAAATCTTCAGATCCTGTAAATTTTAGGGGTACTTTTGGAATATATTTTTATTCGAAGAATTTCCAAATATTGTAATTCTAAAACAGTCAATCTGTAGTCCATACTTTCACCTATCACTGTCTTCAGTTTCAAGAGGATTCTCTCAGTGTTGGCTGAGAACAATTCAGGGCGCTGAAGCCGAATGACAGCATATAGGACCTTAAATGTACTATTTGTATGTAGTGTTATGCCGGTGAGGCATGGAGGTGTGTGGAAGTATTTACAAGGCATTTAGCAGGTCCATGCAGGGATATCAAATCCACGGCCCGTAATGAAAATATTTTTTATGCACCAATTTGAGGTTTCGCTCGCCAGACGATTCTGCAACTAAAAAAAGCAACCTTAAGGCTCCCGACCCAACTATGACGTCACGGTCATTTCCTACGGTATTAAGGTTTAAAATATGGCACGAACAATCGCATGATAAAATGGTAAAAATAGCGTTTTGTCCATTTTCTGGGGTTAATTTAATTAGTTAATAAAATTAGTTAATAATTTTACGGTTATTCCCTAGATTTTAATGCATATTATCAATACAACAAAAAGCTCAGCGACTTTCGGGAAACGAGTTTCTATCTTTCGTAAAAAAGATCAGATATGTTTTTCACATTTTTTTTTAAATCTATACAAGATATAAAAAATCTTTTACGGTTATTCCTTAGAAAAAGGTTGAATGTATCTACCCTATTTTGTTCCAAAGCATATTTAGTAACAGTTGTCGAGATCTAAGGTCTCCCGTTTTTAGAAATGTTTGAAATGTCAGTATGCGTAGTTTTAAGAATTTTCTTGAATCTAAGTGGAATCTGACTAGGAACCCTCTAGTTGTCAGTGTCTGATGCGTGCGTGCGTGCGTGTGTGTGTGTCGTTATACTATACGTACATATAGGGGCATAATAAGATGTAGTGTGTGTGTACTAGTAAGAGCCTTGCTTTCTATTTGTACAGCGAACTTGACCTAAACGCTGGTGCACACAGCGCCGTCTGATCCACTGTCTTGTAATGTCTTAGTACTCTGTCTGGTCTAGTAGTTATTTATTGTGTTAGGTATAATACAAATATTGTGTACCCACATAACTATCAGACTATGAAAAACTCTAGGTACATACTAAGTTTGTAGTATGTAAAGATGCATCGGAAGAAAATTGTTACATACATCAATGTTCTAATAATGAAACTCTGTGTTATATATTGTATAGCTTATTTGTATTCACCACTAAGAGGGCAAGATGTGAACCATACATAATTGTTTAAAAGTATATAATGTCGTACACACACACACCTTGCCTGTAGGTGAATCTTGGGAAATAAAAATAAAAAAAATAAAATGTTATAATATATCTTCTAGGGCTAAAAAGCCGACTAAACTAAGGTGACCATATTTAAAAAAAAAGAAAAAAAAATCTCATTTATGATTTATAAATCACTCGTCGACGGGTGGATTGCCTTTAATTAAAAAAATATATACCTAAAGTACAGCGTATCGTGGGCGTCGCCAGCCTCGGAACTAGTGGGCGGAGGGGGTGGCGCAAAATTAAAAAAAATGATATAGCATAAAAATGAGTAAATAGCGCCACAGACGTAATATTTTTTTGGGACAGTAAAGAAGGTCGCTGTATAGTTTGATTTATTTTCTTGCGCCGCAGGCAATTTTTTTTTAATAATTGTAAGTTCTACTCCACACCCAATACAATTATGTGCACTCTTATTGTAGTGTTAATTCTCCGTGCGAATCTACAGTTGCATAACTTATGCACGCACCTGTTGCTACTTAGTACTCATACATCTAATAGTCGTGTGAATATTGCATACTTAGGTATTAATGCATTGTATATAGTATATGTCATATCTCTACTGCAGATAAATATATGTACAATCAGAGTACATTAATATTATCAACTACTGTAAAAATACTATTTAAAACAATTCATATTAAAGCTCCCGACCCAACTATGACGTCACGGTCATTTCCCACGGCATTAAGGTTCAAAATCGCATGATAAAATTGTAAAAAAGCGTTTTTTCTTTTTTTGGGGTTAATTTCGCTTCAATCAAAAAACTTTTAAGGTAAGTAATTCCCTAGATTTTAATGCATATTATCAGTACAAAAAAAAATCTCCGCGACTTTCGGGAAACGAGTTTCCGTCTTTCGGAAAAAAGATCAGTGGTGTTTTTCACAATTTATTTTGAGAAATCTTTACAAGATATAATAAATCTTTTACGGTTATTCCCTAGATGAAGGTTCAACGTATCTACTCTATTTTTTCCAAAGCATATTTAGCAACGGTTTTCGAGATCTAAGGTCTCCCGTTTTTAGAAATTTTTGTAATGTCAATATGCATAATACTCTTAAAATCTGATTGACAAAGTTTTGTGTCTTCATTGTGTTCCTGTATGGAACTATTAAGCTGAGTGCATTCTGTATGCAACCGGTGGACGCCACGCCAATGATGAATGAATGAATGAAAATGAAGAGTTGAGTTAAAAATGTAAATGACTTGGCATGAAGTGTGATTATTTCAGTTGCTACTGTATGCATCCAGTACCCACACATATAGGGCTGCCACCTCTCCGGGTTTGACCCGGAGTCTACGGGTGTGATGTTCTCCGGGCTCCGGGTTAGCATCGTATATCTCCGGGTCAGACTGGGTGATGAGACAGTGGCTTAACTATCACCGGGCAGCCCCATCCCGACCTATAAATTATGAAAATCCATTAAATCTCGTTAAAAATTAAACTGTTTCATTAAAAAATTCGCCTGCGGCGCTACCTTATTTCTTTTTAAAAAAATTAATCTGTTTACACCACGACTTTCTGTGCTCAGTCTCACAAAAAGTTCCCGCCTGCGGCACCATTTACGAGTTTTTCTTCCACATTTGTACTACAACAATAAATACGTTTATTGAAAAAAAAAATACAATTTTTACCGAAATCTCTGGGTCTACCGTCTTTGAAAGGTGGCAGGCCTATCCACACATACCATGTGTTATATTCTGTTAGCTATATCACAATAATTACATTATCTACCTACGTATAAGGTGTATTATTTTATTAATAACTCTAATGCACCTATATCGTATCATGCCTTACCTTACATAATACATATACTAACTTTATAATATAAAACTATATCCAATATTATTTTTGTCTCGATATCCACACGCGAACACGTTCAATAGTGATGCTAATGAGCGCCAGTCGATGCATCGAATTTTATTTTACTTACACGATGAAACTGTTAAAGAATCTCGATGTTTGCGACCGTTGGTACGCGGTGGAAATCCATTTTTAAGGCAAAATGAAAAACTAAATAGGTATTTAGATCCACAAAAAAATTACTAGTTTTCGCGACTAGTATTCGAGGATTTGCACCATTATCATCAGGCGACTGTAAATAAAGTTAATAACGTGGTTAAGTGTTTGTAAAGTGAATAACTTTATTCACAGTCGCCTGATGATGAGGGTGCAAATCCTTGAATACTAGTCGCGAAAGCTAAAGTATTTTTTTTTTTTGATTTTATTCTAAATATTAACGTTTTAAACTTGTAAACAGACACTAGAAAATTTCGCGATCGCTTTAAGTCGGGTTCGTTTGCGAATTTCGTGCTTTTATTGCGCGAATAACGGCAAATTTCGTTTATTAATGGGAATAATACGAAAATGTCACGTTTTTTTACGCAAGTAACAGCAAATTTCTTGTTTTTTATGAGGATAATGCGAAAATCTTATGTTTTTTTTACGCGAATATTGGCAAATTTCGTTTATTTATGGAAATAATGCAAAAATTTGGTGGTTTTAAGAAATGTATGCTAAAAACTGTCGGACTGCATCGCTTTGTTGAGTGTGTATTAAACCTAACTTAAAAAAATACCAATTTAAGTTACATTTTGTCGCAAAGTCTCGAATTAATTCGCAACTAGAATTTTATCTGATGGCAACTGTGACATTTCTATTAAAATTCTACAAGTGTCGCCACAAGTGATTTCCAAAAAGCTACAAACAGCGCCCTAATCGAAAGTCACATCTTTTTTGACAAACTACATCGATTTTTATATGGCTTTCTATGTTGTCTTTAACATTCCTAACTATTCGTGTTCAGTACATAATATACCAACCGCTATTCTATATAATAGTAGTGCGTACGCGCGCGACTGGGTCAGTCGCGATCGGCAAAAACAAAAATACAGTTCGCCACAAAAAAATACAACATGCTATGATCAAATTCGTACGTTCTATCTAACCAACCAATAGAAAACAACACAATAAATACATAAACCAATCAAAATGTGAGAAAATTCGAATGAAATTCAAATCCTCCAACAGGATTCGAATTAAAAAAAGAAAAGTTCTTATTAGTGTTCAGTGGAAAAACCTTCGAATTTTAAAATTCTCAGTGTCTATTCGACCAACGCAAATAATATTACAGTGTTTTACATAAATTTAATGAGTTTTTGTATGAAAACGTTACTTTTTATGATGTGTTTTTAAATACCTTAGTGTTGTTTTATTTATTATTGTCCAATCAGATGCATGCGATTTATTTTTACGTTATAATAATGTGCATGTGTGTGTAGGTACTAGGTAGGTACTAAAGTACAAGCAGTATAATAAATTCAAATGACAAAACATTCTACGAACGTACTTTTTGTCATTGCATTCTAAATTCAATTTTATTCGAATTCATTCGATTCAAATTTCAAACACCCTTTTCGCTATGATCATAGATCACTGAATTATTAGTAGATGTGCCCTTATTTTTTCGTGCTTTTTTATTTTATTTACGGGTAATATAAAACGATATTATTGTATTGAACAGTTTCCCGCCCACTTGCAATAATAACATCGGTGAAATTAGGGCAAAAAAAAAACAGTTTAACATTTCTGTTCAATGTGATTCAAATAGTGGTACACATACACTGAAAAATCATACCATTCTTCTTCTTCTTTCTCAGCCGTTTTAATTCCAATGCTGGACATAGGCTTCCCCTTTGAATTTTCACAGATCCCTATCCTGGGCATGCAGCATCCAGCGATTCGCCTCACATCGTCAGACCATCTTAACGTACCAAAACTTAACTGAAACGACGAATTGCATACAATCACAATTTTTCACTCAAAAGTCATAAAATTAGTTACATTTATAGCTCTTCTATATATAAACTTTTCGTCACATTGTACCTATTTTTGATATTACCGACGATTTGATAGAATAATAAGGGCCGATCCCAACACCATACCACTCAAACCACCTGCGTCCAACTGACCCCATTCAACATTCAATACAAAAGATTATACCTTTACTTATTAGATTGATTTATTATTTATGCCACTTCTATATTATGTTTCTTGTTCTGTGATTAGAATCGTTCGATTGTTTTTCAAATAGAGCACCTGCATTGGTTGAGAATGTTTATGGTTTTTATTTTAAAAATGGAATGATAATCTGAATAGATACATACAACAGGTGGTCCTATGAACTGAAAATATGTATATAGATGCTATGTCTTTCAATAAATTTCTCCCTGTTAATCCTCCGAAAGAAATGAGGTTATTAATAGAGAGATGGGTGACTGTAAGACGGGTGCAGTGACTAGAATCGAAGTGAATAAACTTAGATGTACAGGTCATGTTGAGAGAATGAATGAAGACAGGATGACCAAAAATATATGAGTGAAAAAAGAGGAGTGAGGAAATGCGGCCGTCCATGACTGACCTGTACTGGAACTTTCTAATGGTTTCTCACCCGAAACACGCAGATAAAATGCACACGAAAAACGACCTTATGTATATCGTCATAAGGGTCATTTTCCTAAAACATTTTATCTACGTGTTTAGGGCGAGAAAGCTTACAAAGTACCCCCCCTGGTCCGATGATCAGACCAGGTCAGTCTCGAGCGGCCGCGTTTCCTCACACCTCTTCGTTCGCTCAAATATATATTTTTGTCATCCTTCATTTTCTCAACATGCCCAAACTATCTTAGTTTATTCACTTTCAGTCTAGTTACAACACCAGTCTTGCAGTCACTTATTTCCCTAATAACCACATTCCTTATCTTATCTCTCAGCGTTTTCCCACACATTCTTCTTAACGACGTCATTTCCACTGCATTCAACCCTTTTTATAAACGGTAATTTTTAGGAGAAATCATTGATATCATAGATTACGGCTGAGAAACTGATGTTATAAATATACGAAGATACATAGATAGATAGAGGTAGGTAATCGTGTCCTCTGCTGAACACGCCGGTGTTGCTACTACATCAATTTACTAATCATGTCCATGTATGTCACTGTCAAACTGTTCCACTATTGTATATTGTATAGGATTCACAACATTGTGTATTGATGTGGCGTATTACAATACGACCAGTAACAACCTACATAGTAATTACAAACGTTAAGGTCCTATATGCTGTCATTCGGCTTCGGCGCCTTGAATTGTTCTCAGCCAACACTGAGAGAATCGTCTTGAAACTGAAGACAGTGATAGATGAAAGTATGGACCACAGATTGGCCGTTTTAAAATTACAATATTTGGAAATACCTTGAATAAATTAATGTTTCTAAAGTATCCCAGAAATTTACGGGACCTGAAGATTTTCCGTTCAGTTTTTCAGGTATAGTGGTGTAATTTAGCCAAAATACTGGTAATTATAATCTTAACAAATTGGCTGTTTTAGATTTTAGAATTTTTTCCCAGGTTCTTTTTAAAAAGGTATAATTCACATTGTAGCTTACGTTATTCTTATTTTGGGCTAACATTCTCATTCAAAATTTGAAAAAGTTGAAGCAAAAATAGAACGATTTTGCGATTTTGCTCAGTGCACATGCCCCCTTAACGATGAGGTCAATCTATAGCTTTTCATATATCTCTGGTTCTTTGTGTTCCATTTTTTAAATCTTTTGAAACAAAATCTATCAACCAATTGTCATGTATCGATTGTCAAGGCGGGTTTTTTGATTATTTTTAATGCTGAAGATTATAAGCGACTGCCTTTTTTTTGAATCTATTCAACTGTCGCGTTTTTAGTCGAAAGGTGCATAAATTAATAATGATATCAACCAAAATACGTAATGTTTACCGGTGGAAAGATAAATTACAATTTGAGAGTAGTCTGTAATCACAGTCCGAGAAACCACGTTAGGGGATAGTAAAATGTTTTTTTTTTTTTATTATTATTATTAAAATGTAGTATTTCATAAGAAATGTCATCGTTATCAACAAACAAAATTGTAGTTCCCAATAAATCCGTTACCATAAACGGTGTTTAATATTAGTACGTTTTTTATACTTAGTACATTATTGAATTCAACGACATAATAGGTATTTATGATATATTTTTATATAGACTCCATTACTATTATTTATACCTGTATCGTTCGCCCATGACATGAAAACGTCTACAATATTGAATTAACATAAAAATATAATTAGCTATTACTATAAATAAATATAATAATAAAGAAATGCGTGTAGCTTCCTTTGATTTCACACCAGTCGGGTACTCACCTACACCTAGGGTTGCCAGATGTCCGGTTTTGGACCGGACAGTCCGGTTTTTCTTACATCTGTCCGGTCGAAAAAATCTTAGAAAATCGGACAAAGGGACGTCCGGTTTTATCAATCGGACTACAAGAATTTTAACACGATCAAGCCATATAGACTTATCAATTACCTATTTTCATTCATAAAGTCACTCAAGGAAATATAATCCTTGATTATTTCCATCGTGTTCTCATTTTTGATACGTACATAGTAGGCAGTATTATGCACCTACAATACCTACATTTCTTGTGAAAACCTGAGTATTTAAGTAGGTAGCAAGTTTTCATAAAATAAAATTTGTCTACTTAGTAAACACTGTTTTGAACTATAGGTATTACTTAAGTATATTTTTTGTATTTCGTTAAGAGAAAATATCGGCCTACAGAACTCATTTTTAGCAAAAATTTCGCCTGCGACACAAATTGTGTACCTATGTAATTTTGGAAAGAAAAAAATTGTGGGGGGGGGGGGACAAAAATTTAAAATTGTCCGACTTTTTTGTCCAACATATCTAGCAACCCTACCTGCACCTGCAGAGTAAACAAAATAATTATCTAACAGCCATAAATTAAAAAGAAAAAAAACACGTCTAATTGACGTGAATTATGAATGAAAAAAGATTGTCTTTTTACAAATTATTCTATTGTTATACAAGGTAGGTATATTTAGAGAGGTTAGGTCGCTACATAGGTACATAGTCGATAACGATAAAAAGGGCTCTCAATTTACCCCATTAAATTGATAGGCTCATATGGATTCTTGCGGTTCTTTTTAACTCTTTATATGTGTCGAAGTCCATATTCCGGCACAGGTCGTCCTCTGTAGTTTGTCCCCTCGTTGATTAATGAATTCATAAAAACAAGTTCATAAAGGAATTCCTTCAATTAATTCAAATAGGAGACCCTCTTGGCGCATTCTTGATCGATCTGGCACGCCTTTTTGCTATTGCATCGAGAAAGTGTCTTCCTTCTTTGATTTTGTTGAGAACAAAATATAATTTATATTTTTATTCTAGAGGTGGTTAATTGACAAACCCATGCAAAAATATTACAATATTCTTGTTTTTTTTTTTAAACTTTTATTCCCGATGGACCTGCGCCTGAATTTCAGGTCTGACGCAACCGCTACAGCATGCACGTTGTTTAGTATTTAAAGTCTATTTTCTTTTTTAACCGTAATAGGTGTTTGACTTCTTAATAGCCTACGTCCTAGCCATGATTCTGCTCTATCGTTACTCAAAATACAAAAAAAATGTTAAACCGATTCCTGGATATTTCGATTTAGTTCCTATGCAGCCTTGCCTATTAAAACTGTAGTATTGGTAGCCTGGATTTGGGGCTCTTGAATGAACTAACCTTAATTAATTTATGAAAGATCCGGTTGAGATTAGGTGGTAAACTGATGCCCATCACTGGGGACTCCCAAACGAATGAAAATTCGTCAGTATATAGTGATCATACCTCCCTAAATATACCTAATTTGATTGGATACACTAAACTTTTCAACAACCAATTAAAATCGTACAAGTTTCTGATTGGACAATAATTTAAATAGTGTTCTGTCGCATGACAGATGGTGATATCGCTCTATGGTTGAAGTTAACCTTACTTTTTTGTTGTTTTTAATTTAAATTACAGTGATTTAATAAGTATAAAGACATTATATAGCAATATAATATAATAATGTCGAAATTCTCGTAGCGTTTTTTTGTTATATTTATATTCGTGTGGTGTCTTGAGGTCTGAATTATTTGAGGCCAGACAATGTCTCTGATATTTTCTAGAGCCCGCCAGCAGGTTTGTATATAAAACTCGTTTTTTTACTTATTTTTTGTTGTCGAGACATTTCTAATCTCATCTAACCTACAATATGTCTATAAATTAAATTATTTTAATATGAATTTAGCACTCTGATTTACAATCCACATTAAAATAAGATTAATAACAATAACTATATGATTCTGACAGACTATAATTTCTCTAAGATATACAGGGTGTTATATCTTTCGCATGTCAAATAGTGTGGACCGTTTCTCGGAGTGCCAAAAAACTAAATTAATGTCAAAAAAATACTAAATCGATGTGAAAAAATACCACCTATATCTTTACAAAACCCTCTAAAATACTAATTCAGTAGCACTAGCGGATTTAGGGGGGGGGGCTAGGGGGCTGAAGCCCCCCCCCAAAACCATGGATTACAGTAGCATACATAGAACAAATGTAGGGATTTCAGCCCCTTAGCCCCCCCCAAAACGTTGAGTGACGTTTGTAGTGTTTTGAATACTAAACTAAAAATCTGGTATACTGAATGCAATTCACCCCCCCCCCCCGCTCGACAAATTTTTAGGCGTCAAGGTCAACAAATTTTAGACGACCAAAAAAAAAAAGGTCATCAGTTGATTATGGCAGGATTCCACCCCCTTTCCCGCCGCGTAAGGACGGCTCAAAATTTTAGGCGAGGACCAAAAAAAAAAAAAAAATAAGGTCAATAAAAAAAATCTGGGAAAAAAATTTTTCATCTTCAGCCCCCCCCAAAATGAAATCCTGGATCCGCCACTGTTCAGTAGTACTAAAAATACCAGAAACGGTCACACTGATTGTGAATTTTCTAAGAGGCGATAGAGGATGAAAAAACATGAAAAAAAAAAGTTAATGGATACATGACCAAAAATCAACAATTTTGGAGATAATATGGCCTTTTGAAAATTAGCGGAGGGAGGGGCATACATATAGACACACCCCCGTAAAAAACCTCTTAAGTAGTGTAAAGTGCAGATCCCAATAGGTATTAACTGTGTTAAAAATTCGTCATAATAAACCTGATGGAAGTTCATCTTTGCTGTATATCTGTTGATATGGTTACCTATTTTATATGTATGTTACACCTAGATATTATAAATGTGTTTAGCTTTTTTGTTGTTACACCTTTTTACATTATGGTGGACCCAGACAAGACGCTATAAAAGACAAACTGATATTACACGGCTCACTTTTGCATTTTGATTGGGGAAATGTTCAGTAAAAGTGAACCGTCTAATATTGGCTGTAGTTGTTTGTTTTAATGATTATGCCGACTCCACACGCTTGGCAGGAGATCACAAACAAGTGACAAACGTGTGAAACCAATTGTTCATTAGTGTTCACTAACCTATACGAGCCAAGACAAACGTGCTCCACTCAAGACGTCTGTGAACTCGTGAACACTTGTGAACTCGTGAAGACTTGTGGACACTTGTGAACATTTGTGTTGTGAACATTTGTAGACACTCGTGAACATTTGTGGACACTTGTAAACTCGTGAACTGGTGAACAATTGTGAACTCGTGAACATTTGTGGACACTTGAAAACTCGTGAACATTTGTGGACACTTGTAAACTCGTGAACACTTGTAAACTCGTGAACATTTGTGGACACTTGTAAACTCGTGAACACTTGTAAACTCGTGAACATTTGTGGACACTTGCAAACTCGTGAACATTTGTGGGCACTTGTAAACTCGTGAACACTTGTAAACTCGTGAACACTTGTAAACTCGTGAACATTTGTGGACACTTGTAAACTCGTGAATACTTGTGAAAACCTGTCGAGGTTCGGCAACCGTTTGGAGCCAGCGTTACAATATTCATTCTGAGTTATGTTTGTCTGTCTGATTGCACAATAGTGTTGAATTATTTCACAATGTTTTTTTCAATCATGGGTACTCTGTTTTTTCTCTTCACAGGTTAATTATAATGCATGAAAAATATGAAACATTAAGTGTATTAATTGTTCTATTGGATTCCCTCACTCCCTTGCAGGGTAGGCAGATATGACAGTTCGCCAGACTTACCTATCCTTACACGCACTTTTCTCCTCCGTCACATTTATGCAATTCCACAATTCCTTTCACTCAAAACGCGTCCATCCTTGAATAACTGATCGACATGCTCGAGCCATGTGGTTCTTGGACGGCCGTGCTTCCTTACACCTCTTCTTCCACTCAGGCATATTTTTTGTTATCCTCTCATCATTCATCCTCTCTACATGTCCCAACCATCTGAATTAATTGTGATATTGTATTTAATGACGAATGTACAATGTTTATTAGGTCCTGTCTATGAGCGATGAGTTGCGCAGGGCGCTCTACTCCTCCGGGGCTTCAGTGGACATGGAATTCAGCCCCCCAGACCTCATCGGAGCCACTGAAATACTCACATTGGAGCACAGGTAAATAAATAAAATTGTTATAAATGATTGAGTCCAAAAGCAGTAGAATACGTGGTTGGCGAAGTTGGTTGAGAGGGCAGTCTCTCAAGCGGGAGGTGCCAGGCTCAAACCTACGCACTGGCGATGTATTCCACACTTTGCGATACAGGCTTTTAGCCTAGTGCAAGGTGTGCAGGAAAGTATTTGGGTGTGTGTATGCAAGACCAGATCCTTTTAAAAAAAAAAAAGTACAGGACATGTTGAGAGAGTGAAAGATGACAGGATGACCAAAAATATATACAGTATGTCAAGAAAGAGATGGTCTCGGATTGATTGTGAACTACAACGTTGTTTTCTGACAACAATGACGTTTCTATTGAGATTCTACAAGTGTTGCCACTATGGTTGGCAGAAAGCTACAAGTAGCGTTCTCATCGAAAACCAACTCTTTCTTTACAGACTGTAAGCATGGTCCCCAAAAGTTTTGTATGATTACATTTTTTTTTATTGTTTTTCCAGAGAGAAGATATGCGGGCACCTGCCAGCTCGGGCCCAGGGCTACATGTGGTCCCTGGTGTTCTCCACGAGCCTCAATGGCTTCTCACTTAGTTCCTTGTACCGCAAGATGCAGAGAGTGGACAGCCCGGTGCTGCTGGTCGTGCAAGACACAGAAAACAATGTAAGTCTACTACATACATCAATAATAATTAAACTAAAGATTAATAGATATGTATTTAAGGCTCAGACCCCAACTATTCTTGTAAGCACCTATGTTATCATCTTCATGACGAAATGCAAACTGAGCCCTTTACACTCTGTTTGCATTGATTCTACTTCTCTGGCACATTGTCACTGTTGCTCCTCTCGATTGTTAAAAAACTGTAATTGTTATAACTGTGTAAATTTGACAAGTCCAAGTGCCCGAAATTAGGGCCTAGGGACGATAATGAACAATAAACAATATGATGTCACGGTCATTTCTCACGGCATTAAGGTTCAAAATCGCATGAATAGTCGTATGAAAAAATCCTAAAAATACCTTTTTTTATAACTTTTTGGGGTTAATTTCGTTCCATTCAAGAATCTTTAATCTTTATTCCCTAGATTTTAATGCATATTATCAAAACAAAAAACACCTTTCTCCCCGACTTTCGGGAAACGAGTTTGTGTCTTTCCGAAAAAAGTGTTTTTTCACATTTTTTTTTTTGAGAAAACTATACAAATAAAATCTTTCACGGTTATTCCCTAGATAAAGTTTCAATGTATCTACTCATTTTTTTTTCCAAAGCATATTTAGTAAGGTTGTCGAGATCTAAGGTCCCCATTTTTTGAAATTTTTAAAATATTTTTTAATTCCAGGTGTTTGGCGCTCTGACATCGTGTGCGCTCCACCCGTCTGAGCACTTCTACGGCACCGGCGAGTCGTTCCTCTATTCCTTCTCGGCCAAGCGACCTCCGTCACCTCCGCATCATCACCACCACCACCGGCGCACGTCAACATCTCCCGCGCACCATGCCACGGTTGAACCGGCTCATCCCACACCTCTTACTACCACCACTACTACTGCAACTGTGACCACAATATCTCCGAATACTTCTACTACAGAATCTGTTACTGTTTCCACGGTTGTTTCGGTTCCAGGTAAAAAATTTCTTCTTATCCTTCTTCGACCTATGTTAGATCCGGGATCTGTTTGTTTCGGTGTTTGGTGCTCCTTCTTGAAGACCAGCTATTTCTCCATCTTCTTGTTGGAATCAGGGATACATAAAAATGGTTGGTGCGTATGCTAAATACCATAAATAATCTCAATAGAGGGCCAGCATACAATATATTATATACACGTTTCTTCTCGACTCAACTACCAACCTTCACAGCACAGCGGTAGAATACCGGCTTGTCAGGTTGGAGGTCTGGTTTCGATTCCCTGCCGTGGCAAACGGATGGACTGGAATTGGTGAATGTTACTTAAGTGTAAAGTGATCACATTAAACCAGCCGATGATCAGTCATAAGCCTGATGGAAAGTCCATCGTTTGCTGTATATCTGTTGAGATAACTACTTGTTATATTCAACTACGACATGTAGAAAATTCCGATGTTCTCACAAAACATAAATTGCGATTTTCTAAAATAACATTTATGGATTGATTTCTAGGTGAAGGCGTGGTAAAGGAGCCTTCATCCCCGACTGCTACAGCGACCGGGGAGTCCTCCCCTCCCGCAGTGGAGAAGGTCTTCAGGGTGTGGCAGTGGACGGGAGACAACCTTTACTTCATTAGGGGTAGCAACGATAATATTTCTATAGGGGCTGGCGAGTAAGTATTCACTTCTTCTGTAGACTTACTCATAAAAGGTATAACATTGGAACCATTTATTGGATGTAGGGAACCTATATGAATGTTAAAAGGTGATATTCCAAAGGTAATTTCCACACTGATTATACATAATGAGTCACAAAAATCACTGAAATATCACCAGGTTTCATGCAATTGTGGACAACCAATATGACACGCAATCATATGTTTGTAGGTCCCATGGCATCTACCATAGATTTGTCATAGATAATAGAAGGGGCTCAATGTCCAATAGTTCTTCCCATATTTATATAGGTTCCTTAATTGGATGGATTGTTTAACTGTGCGGTAACTGGTTAATGCAAGATTTGTTTGATGCGCTGCAGAATATGTTGGTAATTACAGCATCAGACATTTCATATCCATTTTAGCAATGGCGCAAAGAGAATATGCTGGTTACCCCATTATTGGTGTATAAATTGTATCGAAAACATCAATTTGATCTCAGACTGATTCGCAGTAAATTGAAAAAACATTGTATCTAAATAGCTGTTGTTGCCTCTCATATATTGCAGATTGGTGTATTGCACTGAAACCAAGTGACTTGTTATATGAAATATTTATATGGGTTATGGCTGCTTTTGTTGCCATGTTAATATCTTACAATGTGTAGTTTTACAATAGGAACATGCACCACATTCTTACACTCAATTTACACAAAATCGGCAGATCACTATTTTTGATACTATACTCATATATAGATAACTGTTTTTTACAGTCTTATTTTGTTTATTTCAGTGGCAAATTCGGTCTGTGGCTCGACGGAGACCTCTACCAGGGCAGAACACAGGCCTGCACCACGTACGGCAATGACGCGCTCACGACTAGCGAAGACTTCATCATCAAGATATTAGAGTGCTGGGCCTTTATATAAACATTGCACGATGGTCATCCAGTGAGAGAATAATCCTCTAGTACCTACCCCACCAATGTTACGTACGTACGCACCTCGCGCGTCAACCAAATGTTTATACTAATATATATATACATTCGCTCGAGGTTTCTCCGCCGTACAACACACACACATTGTGTTGAAGTTACAAAATATGCTGTGTAGATTAGCTCGAGTAAAGAGTCATATTGTAATTATTAATTAATAATATACATATTCTTTCGCGTATAGTTGATCTGCTCGGATCTCGAGTGACGAAACATTTCGAGCAACGCAACAAAGTATAGCTTCGCTCGACGCTTTTTTGTTTATATATATATTGAAATGAAACCGCTTTGAGCTGAACAACAAATTGCGACAATACTATTTAAAAATTTATTATGCGCGAAGCTGTGAAACGTTCACTTTTTTAAACACGTGTGTGCATTGCTCGATTTTGCGAGCGAAAGTCCGAGCAGAGTGTGCGAGGGAGAGAGAATATCGTATAATACATTATTATTGTGATTTAAAACTGAAATATTACTAAAACTAAAAAAAAGAAAGAGAAAAATATAATAGAATACATATATATGAATATTATTTTCTTTACGTGTTTTGAGTATATATATACACACTTATATATATATATATATGAAAAAAATTAAATATATATGTATAACAAGCATTCTCGTTGGTTTAGCCAATGTCCTTAGGAAAAACAAATTGATTTAGAGTATGTACAATGTTATAATAATTATTGTCTATGAATTAATTAATATTGGAAAGAAAAATATAATTATAATTGTCTGTGGTCGCTTCAGGACGACAGTTGCGTTATATTAAAAATACTATTTAGGCCGTTTCACCATTTTACGCCCAAATTTGTACAATGTGTATAAGTTTTTACTAATTTTCAGTAGTGATATATTATAAGTTACAAATGTTTTAGTAGTGAAAAATTATAAGTTACATAAATTTACTGTGATAGAAATCTTCTGTGAACAGGGGACTACCATTTTCATTAAAAAAATCTTGTAACTTATAATATTTTATTAAAGAAATTCGTGTAACTTAGAATATTTCATTAAAGAAATTTATGTAACTTATAATTTCTCAATATTGAATTTATGTAACTTATAATTTCTCAGTATTGAAAGCTCAGTAACTTAATATTTCACTAATGAAATGTCGTAACTTATAATGTTTCGTTAAAGAAATTCTTGTAACTTATAATATATCACTATTGATGTTGTAACTTATAATATATCACTATCGAAATTTTGTAAAAACATTACAGATTGTATAGATTTGGACGTCAAATTGTGAAATCGCTTTAAGAAATATATTCTAACGTTATAATAATACATAATTACATTATATTCTTTACCGTCATTGGTTAGATGGAACTGTAGCGTCTTTCGTAGCGAGAAATAATGTGTTTAAACGAGACAAATGTTCGTAGATTCATTTAATAATAATATTAATAAATAATAATGATTGGTGTTGCCTTTAGAGAAAATTAAATTATTATAATAATTATTTTTATATTAAAATGATTTGTGTGTTTTTTCGTTGTATCGTTGTTATTGTTGTTTGTGGTCGGCTGCGACGCTGCCTGAGTTGACTGTGCCAAATAAAACTATTTACTGTTTTTTTTTATATCGTGAAGCTTTTAGAACTCCTTACAAAAGAAAGGAAAGGTGGAAGAGATTAAAGTTGTTTAAAAGTGGACTGTATTGGATAAGGATGTTACCACCTACCTTTGGTCGCTGATCCCAGTTTTATTAAAGTCCTTCAGTGCACTGAATCACAAATCTTCGATGAACCAACCAATTTTTATTACTCCCCTACGAGAATTAAACAAACAACACAAACGAAACGTCTCCCGTACTGTTTTTTTTTAATATCGTGAAGCTTTACGAACTCCTTATATTCGCAAAATGAATGTGGAAGAGCGAATTTACTGAATTGTGCGAATTTCTTTTTGCGAATGTTAAAATAGGTTAGTGAGCTGAGTAGTTCACCCCAACTACATTAGAATATAGAAAATATAGAAAAAAAAGAATACATTATATAAAACTGGTACACACGTCGGGACAGGGAGGGGGGAAGGAATATAAAGGATGAAAAATGACGATGTCATTTTATCTGTTAAATATTTTTTTAATGTCAATTATTTCGGTCAAGTCAACAAAAAAACAGTGTTTTATTTTGCAAGTCAACTTTCGGCGTTCGACCGACTGCAAACATTGTCCTCATAATAATAAAACCGTAAGTGCATTCGTCGTGGCATAGTAAAATGAATCTTTTGCATGTACGGCATAAGGTCTATTTTGCTACGTCGTGGACGAGAATACAGATGCGTTGTTCCTTCTCGTAAATGCATATAAAGTTATATTAGTCAAGTTATTTTGTGATAAAAGAAATTCTATTTTGATTCCATACTTAATAATAGTACCTACTTACTAAAATATCGGGGTTCCTTGATAAATATCGCGATATTTATCCGATATTTATACTAAATATTGGATTTTCATGAACCAGAGAATTCGCTGATGTCGAATAATTCACAATTTATCATGGAGGATAAATATCACAACGTATATATCAAGGATATTTATATAGCGAACACTTTGCCGGGATTGATGATAAATATTTGATATATATTGTGATAAATATCGGATATATATTGTGATAAACATCGGATATATATCACGATATATACCAACGAACCTTGTAAAAAATAATTATATTACGTTTATTTAACACAATTAAAACTATGTTACGTATTGTTAAAAGTTATTTTTATTTATTGTTTTTTCTTTCATTTTATTGTAAAAAAATATTTGTGTGTAAATAAGAAAAAAAAAATTGTGTAGACGCGTGGACTAGGTCGAATATATTAGATTTCGGAAACGAACATTTTGAAAGTTAAAAAAACTGTATTCCATATTAAGTAACCTATATAAAGGTGGGGAGAACTATTGAACATTGAGCCCCTTCTATTATCTACGACAAATCTATGGTGGACGCCATTGGAGCTACAAACATATGATTACGTGTCATATTGGTTGTCCACAATTGCATGAAACCTGGTGATATTTCACTGATTTTTACGACTCGTTATGTATAATCAGTGTGGAAATTACCTTTGGAATATAACCTATGTATTTAAATGCTTAATTAGCGTACTTTACATCGAGAAAAAATTGAGTATACCTAGTGGAAATGCTAGTAGCAGCAGTGGTGGCGCTCAAGTTTTGTCTATGGCTTTGTCCCTTAAGTCTTCCTACATTTATATAGGTTCCCCTTTCGATTTGCCGGTATTTGACTGCTATAATTGAAATTGATAATCGAAAATGTAAGCCTCTAAATACCTATATCGTATATGTATTTTTTTCGTTTAATTTTATTGACGGGAAATATAAAAGAATATCACAGAATGTTAATATTTTAACATATTGTCACCTGAGAATAACAACGATATAACTGACAAAACGAAGATGTTGTGAAAAATGAGATTGCAGTATGAAACCCTCATATGTTTTACACACAGATGGAACCTTATTAGTCTCTAGTAGTTATTTACACACACTACACCACTTTAGGCTCATATTGTTATACATACTCATAGATTATGTCGGTTAGAAATATTTTTACTCAAAAAATCGTAATTTGCTTGTTAAAACTGTGTTATTCTCAGATGACGACAAAATAATTGAAGCATTTAATCGCCAAAATGAAAAATGCAATTACTATATTCCTAGCCGGTTCTATTTGCAGTTACGTCAAATCACTTTTCTACGTAAGAACATATCGTAATTACAATTCTGCCAATATACGTATCGATTAATTCGTATATACAGTGTCTGATGATGGTGATATCGAAACTGAGAAACCGTACACGCAGTATATTACAGCAGAGCCTCTATAATCCAAACACCGAAAATTTATACCCTGTTGGGATGTACGAAGCGTTCGATTATAGTATGTAGACGTTATGAAAGGCATTTTCGAAATAAAACAAAAATGTTATACATTATGATGTATTTATTTGAGTATGTATGTTAGATACAAGGCTATTAATCACACTTTTTTAAGGAATTCCAATATAGGGCGGATGAAAAAGCGATACGCGTATTACCTAAAACACACTGCGAGACAGAGACTGTGAGAAACGGCGGTTGCGGGGTCGTTCGGATTATCGAGGCTCTGCCGTATGTAAACTCCAATGTGATTCTTACAAATATTTACACTTTTTATTTCGCATTAAAATGTTTTTTTTTTCTCTTGTATTCAGTAACGTTAGTCGTGACTTTCCTAGGCCATATTGGATGTTGTATGTAAGCGAGACGATATAGTTGTGTGTCAGATAGACTCTTAGCATTATACTTTCTCAAAGGTGGATTCAATAGATTCGTAACGTGTGGGTACAAAGTTCATATCTTCGGAAGTGTGGGATTAATGTTCATATCTTCGGAAGTGTGGGTTCAAAGATCATATCTTCGGAAGCGTGGGTTCAAAGATCATATCTTCGGCAATCTCTTTTGCATTCTTCTCGGGTCTACCGTGTGTAGATTGTCGATGTTGTCGAACTTTCGGCCTACTTGCTGAGGCCATCTTCAGGACTAATGTAGAAGATGGCCCCAGCAAGTAGGCTGAAGGCTCGACAACATTGACAATCTACACACGGTACACCCGAGAAGAATGGAGAAGAGGTTAACAAGGACCGTGACAATCTACAAAGCTGTATCTTCGGAAGCTTGGGTTCATAGATCATATATGGAAGCGTAGATGCAAAGAACACTTGTTTCAGAAAGAAGTGTAGGTTCAAAGATCACACAATGCTGTGGTTTCAAGTGTCATTCTTTCAGAATTCTCAGCATATCTTCAGAAGTGTGGGTCTGCAGAAAAATAATGGGTTTAGAGGTCACATGTTCAAAAGTTTGGGTTCAAAGATCATCACTTTAGAAATGTGGATACAAAGATCGGGTTTACGGGTAAGTTCGTCTAAAATCAATTCGTCTAATTATCAATTCATCTAAAATAAATTTGGCCAAAATCCATTTGCCTAACGATCAATTCCTCGATTTTAGAAGAATTGATTTTAGACGAACTGATTTTAGACGAACTTACCGGACACCAAAGATCGCACATTCATAAGTGTGGGATACAAGTTCTTACTACTTACGGTAAACATCAGAAGTGTGGGCTATAACTTCACGACTTCGGAAACATACTTCACGTGAATGGATTTAACGAGTTCGCCTTTAGAAAAGTTACTCAAAACTTTAAATTAATAGTATTTCTTAATGTACTCTGTGTCCGTAGAACTTAGACAGACCTGTTGACTGTTAGAAATTAATGTGTACTATACTTAATATTATATCTAATACGGCTGTATCATTTGAGAGGTGTTATATATATTAACGTAATTCTTAGCGTGGATGTATGTTTTGCGTGCGTGCGTATTAAAACGTGCGCACGCAATCCATATTTTGAATATGTTTGATTTTTTTGTTTTGCCTATCGAGGACGGTATTTTTGTTTATTTTTGTACACTTTTGGTGGACAAGATACAGAGATATGTTAACATTACGAATATAAATCGTAACATTTGTTCACTATGGCGAGCTTATCGCAATGCTGCGATCTCTGCCAGCTAACTCCAGAATTGTCAGCCATAGACATTAAATGAATGGCATATATTATTGCAATAGACAGATAACACTCAAAATTACAGAAAAGTAAGGACACAGCGATATGGAGGGAGGGAGTCACTATTTAGTATATGGGGACTTAACTTGAGGTGGTCGGTAGCCTGGTTGGTAACGTGCTCGACTGTTAATCCAGTGGGTGTGGGTTCGATCCCGATGCCGACAAACTCCACTTCACGACACAAGCTTTTCAAAGTGAAGTGTACAAAGATGCATTCATTTAAAAAAAAGAAAAAATAATAATGAAAATATGTAGGCTTCTAACTGTTGTCAGTATTTGGAATTCATTCGACGCACTTTGGTGCTTTTTTTTTACATCGTTGCCACATAAGAACCTCACGATCAATTTGGCAACACGGTTGACAAATTTCTTTCGTTCATAATTTGTTTACCGTCCTCGACCATTCCCTATTGTTTGATTGTATATGTATGTATGTATGTATTGACTATACTATATAACTGTGTAACCTAACCTAACTACTATATCTACCTACCACTAGAAGCTTTTAGAAGTGCCATTTTTTGTAACAATAACATTGTAAAGAATTACTAATTGTGTGATTTTCTTTTTGCGGATCATTTCTGGATCAAGAAATTTTACAAACTATATCGTATCTGACGAGTTCTGAAGTTGTTAAGGTTTTATAGTTCAATGGGTATGGCTACAAACATATGATTGCGTGTTGGTTGTCCACAATCGCATGAAACCTGGTGATATTTCAATGATTTTTGTGACTCATTATGTATAATCAGTGTGGAAATTACCTTTGGAATATAAGCTATATAATTAAATGGTAAATTAACGTACTTTACATCGAGAAACAATGGCGAATACCTAACGGAAATGCTAGGATCGAACAGCGGTCAAGTTTTGTCTATGGCTTTGTGCGTTAAGTCTTCCTACATTTATATAGGTTCCCTAGAGATAACAATTCAAATGTGTGGGTACAGAGATTACGGTTTAGAAGAGTGTGTGGACATAAGGTTGTATTTCTCGAGGTGCGGGTCAAGGGGTAATATTTTCAGAAACTGATCATTAATCTTGATATGTGTCAAGTGTGTATTTGGGTTTGTAATATTTAGAAGCCCGAATCTTTTTTTATGTCAAAAACTTGTGTCACTTGCATAGGTCTGCCTTACAATGGTAGACAATTAGTCTAGTAGTTTCTAATTACCGTTAATCGTGAAATATTCAAGGTTTGTCTATTACTAAAATACATTCCAAATGCGTATCCTTCAGAGAGACTAAATGAAATTTGTTTACAAGGTAGTATTCCTACAACAGTGTAGAAGAATTAAGGATGAACATTGTCGGGCTTACGACCGACCTCGGCTGGCTTAAGTGATCACTTTACACTCGAGAAACATTGGCCCTTTCAGTTCACCCCGGCTGGGATTCGAACCCAGACCTTCATCTCGCATAGTAGGGATCATATCCACTACACCACGAGGAACGACGGCTGTACCCATGTATTGTTGCATTTCTAATTGTTGGAGGGAGAGGGTGGTATTTTTAACACACCCGCCATCTATGGGTGGTATTTTTAACACACCAGCCGAGGTCGGTCGTAAGCCCGACAATGTTCCCCCTTAATTCTTCTACACTGTTGTAGGAATACTGCATTGTATATACTACGGAATGTAGAAAAAAATCCAACGCTTTACAAGAATAAAATTTGTTAATCAAAATAATTCAAGTAGTACAAATATTTATGTTACTTTTTTGCGGTAAAATTTTTCGATCCAAGATTTGATCTGCGTTGTACTATGTATGTATATTACTACTATGCATAGACATATTATCTTTATGGACTGTCAGGCTGAGCTGTCACAGGAACAAATTAGGGTGGAAACATCGTTTGTACTGGAAGGGTCACGTGACCGTTGGCAAGAAAGTTGGCAAATTTGAATTTTATCACTATAACCGATAACTATCTTCCCATATATCTTCTCTTTACCAAAAATAACCCTTACTTCACATCAACTTATAATAATGCTGTGTTAAACTTGAGTTCAACAACGCCAAAAAGCTTCTGCCAACGATCAGCTGATGCGATGTTTCCACCCTTCAAATGTTCGGACTGACAGTCCATAGATAAAATGTCTATACTACTATGTATTGGTACTGTACTGTATTTCATATATTATATGTTAAAAGGGACTCAAATTTATATAATGGATCTACTTTTAATTAATTATATATACTTATATACTCCATACTACTTCTACTCGACCGAATATAGCAATTTGTAGCAGTTGAAAACCAGTGTGGCGTTCGTAAATTGAGATTCATTTTAGTTGAGCTGTGAAAATAATGAAATTAAAAGATATTTAGTTGGTTTTATTGGAAGAAATTGTAGTATTTCGATGGCCTCCTCCTAAAAGATTGGCTTTTCGTCATTTTTCGCACAAATTTTGAAAGAAACTTCGTCAAATTGTGAAGAATTTTGTGATATATGAGTTTAATTTGATGTTAAATAATTGAAACTGTATGTCAAAAAAGTGAAACAGAATGTGAAATAAGAGAAATGGAAGTCAAACAATTGAAACTGAATGTCAAATGGGAGTAATTGACGTCAAACAATTGAAATTGAATGTCAAATGAATGTAATAAATATCAGACAATTGAAATTGAGTGTCAAATACGAATAATTGATGTTAAACAATTGAAATTAAATGTCAAATAGGAGCAATAAATGTCAAACAATTGAAATTAAATGTCAAATAGGAGCAATAAATGTCAAACAATTGAAACTGAACGTCAAATATGTGAAATATACTCGAGTATCGTATACGTATTGTAAGAATTTTTCCAACCAATTTTAATCTCAATTTATTGAATGTCACAGCATATAAGCGTTGTCTGCTAAGACTATAAAACGCCAGTGTTTTCGTTCATCAACTGTTTATGAAAAACATAACCATAAAATCATGTAGTCTTTATGACATGATTGTCAGTCGATCTCGTTGGTGTGTAGAATGATCCTAATGTAGACAGTTGTTGTTCAAAATCATAATAAATCTTAATATTACGGTCTGTCAAATGTATTGTACTAATTTCTGTTTTTTTTTTCGTAAATCGACGATCATCGAATAAATGTGTTTTTAGACGACAGTGATGTTAATGATTTCAGGCAATGAGTGATTAGTTTCGTTTTTCAATGTTGCCCTGCGTAAAAAAATGCTTGAAGGATTTGTAAAAGATATCGGTTCGTAATTGAATTTGTAGTTCCTAAATCATTCATTATTCGTTGGTGAAAATGGTTGGTGGGGCAACAACAAAAATAGGCCACATTTAATGGAAAATAAAAAGCATAGAAGATATATTTAAAAATGTGTTCGATTATTAGTTGGTCTGTATCGAATTATCTTTTCGTTTTTGTCTTTGAAATTTTGCTAGCGATTATCAGCACAAACTCGCAAATCCTGACTGACTCCAGCGAACACTCAAATTTTCATCAATTTAGTCAGTTTGAAAGCGGAACTGGGCGAAAAATTGTTTATAGCGCTTATAAAAATAACCTAACAAGTCAACTCACAATACTTACGTACTTTGCATATGTGCAGTGCATAAAACACTTTGATAGCGACAATCTTGAACTGTAAGCAGTCTCGAAATGCGGCAGAAATATGCCACTTGTACGAGATGCTACATTATGTATTTACAGTCTATTTTTCAGAAGTCTCACGGAGCAAACTTGGTTTAGTGTTGCTTGATGTGATATTAAGATTTGGTTACATTTTTTCGCTACTTTAAAACTAGGAATTTTTGGACTGTTCGAATAAACTGGCAACTTTGTTTTTCAAACTTGTGATGGCGGATTAAAGGGATTTTATCAAAGTATTTTCTTCTTTATTCAACTCGCAAAGCTATCATGCCTTTAAAATGATTTCTCTAGTGCCGCTCTATAATATTTTCGGCATTGTAGGTTACTCGTAAAAGATACAATATGAGAATATTCCAGCTCTTATGACTAGGATCGACAATCAGGGCTGCCAACAATACAATCATGCAACCCTCTTGAAGCTAACCTCCGCCAGCTGCCAAGATATAGTGAATAGATAATATTTGCGAATCGACTTAAGTCATTTGCCAAGTTCTTGACTTGTGTTTGCTAGTGGACTTAAGTCAGGTGCCACAGAATGCAAGTTAATATCTGCTGGAATGGGTCAGGATTTACTTTCTTTTATAGTCAAAACCACATCTAGAAAAAAACGGTTGTTCGGTTCGAAGAATATTTTTCCTATAATAGAGGACAGACTGTTTGGATCTTTGTAAAAATAAATAAAAAATAAAAAGTCAATTATTTTATGAAATGAATCAATTTCAATACCATAATAACGTTTACATAATATATATAGAGTGTAAAACAAACTTAACAAAGTGTAAAATATTTACAAAATAAATTTATAATCCCATTATATAGTCGTAAAATAATAAATTCAATTTTGTAATGCATTGCAATGTTTCTATAAAATTAATAAAAGCGTAGAGAAATTATTAAATATGATTCCTAATTATAAATATTAGAAATTGTATCGTTTGAGGTTATAATAATCTAAAGACATTCTATATTAAGTACCCTGGACGTCTGACTCCGTGTATTTCAATAGAAAGGAAGTGACGCAATTTCACGCTCAATTGGTGTTTTAGAGTCGCAAAACTCACACTATTAACAAGATATCAATAATAAACACTAAAACATCTTTAAAATTATCACTTAATTTCTAAATAATGTTATAACTTATACAGTTTTTAACTGTGAGAACAAAATTGCGAAAACGTTGCCCTCGGAATGTCAAAATTCTCCATACGATTTGACAGTTTGTGGGCACTAGTTCACTTCTAGCATTGAGTAAGCCATCTAGGTTCTTAATATAAAAGTCTATGGTTTGACATTATAATAATCCATAGGTGAAAAGAGAAAAATATATATTTAAAAATGTTATTGTATTATATTCAATTAGAAGACATGTTGTTATGTTTCATCCATTGTTTTTGACAGTCAGCTGTTATATTGCCGCCATTTTGAATTACATATATTAAAAACTGTATTGTTTTCTGACTATACGCCATTTGTTTTTGACAGTCAGCTGTTAGAGTTCCACCGTTTTGAATCGTCTATTACGAACTGTATTGTTTTTAAATATCAGCTGTGAATTGTATATCCGCCATTTTGAATTGATAATAATTACAAATAATATAACCGAACTGCATCATCTCAGAATAGCCTCTCAGATCTAATAGGTGAAATAGAAAAACTGTGCGTTATATTCAATAGAAAAAGACATATTTTCATCTATAAATAACATTATTTTGACGATCAGCTGTTGTTTCTATAGCTGCCATTTTGAATTGTATATTAAAAACTGTATTGTTCTTACCATCAGCTGTTAATCCTGTATCCGCCATTTTGAATTGTACATTAAAACACTGTATTGTTTTTAATTGTCAACTGTTTTCTCTGCCATTTTGGATTGTGTATTAAAAGCTGTATTGTTTTTTGACGATTAAACAATTGTAAATCAGACATTTTGAATTATATTAGAAAACCTAACCTCTCATTAAATTCCAAATATTTTTCATCACAATCCTTTGTCAATTTGTTTTATGTTATTTCAATGATTTTGTTTCCACGTTAAACTTGTTTATTTATTCATCCTTTTTTGTTGTATTTACTTAAAAAAATGATTTATTTCGCATCAGAAACATGTTATAACTTATTTTCTACTAGTCAATCTGTAGTATTCATTTTGGAAATGTACACTACAATAAAAAAACATTTTTTTTTTACATTCAGTAAACTATACTGCTTACCTGAAATCTGTATAATTTTATCACCGGGGCGAGCTCACTGCAATATATTCTGCGGTTTCTTCCAACTAACCCCATTTTTATTAATATTATTCATTTGATTTACCACTCGTGAACATGAAAATGTTGCCAATTTCGTTTTTCAATATGTAAAACAAATCGTTAAAAAATATATTTTTATTTGTTTTTTACAATGTAGGTGAATAAAATACATAGGTATTATGTTGACATAACAAATAATAGATATCACAACATTTGTTCACTAGGGCGAGCTTATCGCAACAATTACAATTTCCGCCAGCTAACCCAATCGCTGTACAAATTTGACAGCCATTTTATTTTCTGTTATTGTTTCGTACATTTGTTGATTTTTTTGTTTATTGTTTGATTTATTTATTATTTCGTCACACGAGAATAACAACGTTCTAACTTGCAAAACAAAAAAGTTGAGATGCATGAGATTGCAGTATGAAACCCTCATATGTTTTACACACAGATGGAACCTTATTAGTCTCTAGTAGTTATTTACACACACTACACCACTTTAGGGTCATATTGTTATACATACTCATAGATTATGTCCGAAACGTTTTCACGCAAACAATCAACTTTGCTAGTTAGAACGTTGTTATTCTCAGATGACAGTTGGTACGTTATTTTGATTCAGAGTTGACGTGAGAGAAGATTTATCCATATTATTGTAAGATGTTATTATGTAATTATAATTTTGAGGTTATGTTAGCGGGCGCCATGTTTGTTTGTGTGTAGATACAACTATGTTATTATTATTATAAGTTAGATATTATTGTGTTTGTATATTTAGTTAGCGGCAGAACATTTAAATTATAAATAAATTTTTGAGATTGAAATAACTATTATTATTATTATTATTATGTAATAATTATTGTATAAAATAAATTAATTTATAGTTTGTTTTTTTTCTTTTATTTTTATTCCGGTTCATTTGTTTTTCCTTATCCTAACGTTGCCAGACGCTCAGATTCTAGCGAAGCCAGCGATAGTATACAAGCCTACATCCTCGAATTCCATCACCACCATGATTGGTGATGTCACCTTGTATCGGTGACAAACACTTGAACTACGGAATATTTTTTCCCATACATTTTCATGGTGTCAGTTGGGCATGGCCTCTATGAACAATATGGTGCCGGCCTCGATTCTAGATGGACCAAAAAGATTCTCGAGCGGTAACCTAGAACAAGCAAAACGAGCGTAGGAAGACCTCAGGCAAGATGGTCAGACAATGTGAGGCGAATCGCAGGAAGCAAGTGGATGCAGCATGCCCAGGATAGGGATCCGGAAAGTCAAAGGGGAGGCCTATGTCCAGCATTGGAATTAAAACCGCTGAGAAATAAGAGGAAGAAGTCAAGGATTTTTACAAGATTTTATTTAACTTCACTCCATTGTTTTTTTTTTATGTCTGCGCAAATATTACAATCGATTGTTCAACCAATTCAAAATTTTTGTATGAGAGTGTAAGCACAAATTAGGAATAACGTAAGCGACAAAATTGATTTTGGCTTGTTGTATAAAAAGTGGACTGTATGTGTATATCAAAATAAATATTCGCTAGAGTCACTGCGTCTTACCTTAAACATTTTATCAGCCAAATTACAGCATTATATCTAGCAAACTACGGGAATATTTTTTTATGTAGAAAGTTTAAAAAAAAACCGAGTTTCAGTCACTTGCATCTTACATTTATCCATGTGTTAAGTCTTAGGATGATATCTTTAGTATTAGCTGAGTCTGAGTACTTTTCCCAATGCAATTTTATGATTTTTTAGGTTAGGTACTATGGATTCTTAAATAAAAGAGTAATTAATAGATATTATACATATTTTTATTAAATAATCTTACGAAAAAATTGCATATTTAAGTAATTTTAATAAATAATACTACATAACATAATTAACTGTAAAACTAGCACCACATTTTTTGATATTTTTTAAAGCAAAAACAAAAAAAAAACAACACCAAGGCGATGTCAAATCTGAAAAGTCTGCATAACCTCAAAAATTCATAGTTGATTGTCAATGTCAGCGTTTCCTCCTAACGTTTTTTGACTCGTCTACCACATGATAGCGTAACATGGAGGGGGCGGTATTTTTTGAGCGGTATCACATTTGTTTCATTAAAAACTCAAAAAATTTCACCTGCGGCACTATTTTTTTTTATCATGCCCATATCAATATAAAATTTTAGTTGTCCCACTCCAGCCTAGAAGTTCTTTATAACATTTCCTACAATTTTTTGAGAATTTTGGAATTATTTGCCTAAATAAAGGAGGCGGCAGATTTGACTTCCGCCCCGGGCGGGCGACAGAAACTGTCGCTACGCAACCGGTACCACAGGGAAGTATGCTTACCACAGTTTGAGAACCACTGGTCTATCTGAGAGGAACCCTAAAATATTTACTATCTATCTATACCCTCACACCACGTCCCTTGCAGGGTAGGCAGAGAACACAAAGTGCCAGACAGTTCTATCTCACACACACTCCTAGCTTCCGTCACGCTCATGCAATCTGTCAATTTTTACTCAAAACGCGTCCATCCTTGAAAATATACATACATATTGTTATCACATTTTTGTATGGATGTATGAAAGTCAGGTGAAGTATGCGGAAGGTGGTATGACAGAAGGGTATGGTGAGAGAGAGAGAGAGGTACGAGTATGAGATAGTGTGATGAAAAGAAGCGAAGTGAAAGAGATAGAGATATGTAGTATGAACTTGGGGCAGTCGTGAAGTAGGTGTTGATCAAGGCGGATCGCCCCTGTAAATGATCTGGTGTATTTTTATATAGTTGTACCGTTGTGAACAAAGAAAGTTAAATAAAAGTGTTTGTAAACGAAAAGAACTCTATTATTGTTTAACCAAAAAAGATAACAAATCAGAAGTGGGATAGACCGATTCCCTGCTGACCTGACAAAAAGACTTGTGACAAAAGTGCCGTGTTCGCGTGGCGGGTGTACAAAACGTGAAAAGACAATTAAGACTATAAAACTGTGTGTAAATCGTGAAAAGACATTTAAGACTATAAAATTGTGTTAAAAGGTTCGCGCAACATTAATTTGTGCCGTGTGTAAACGCGCGTCGAGTGATTTTGGGAAAAACTTAAAACTGCGTGTTTGATTTGACGGGCATTACAATCTTTGGGCGGGCATACCGGAAAACGCGCAAGTTTCAACGTAGTGTGCGCGGGTGTGAGAGACTTTCGGCAGAAAACTGTGATAATAATTATTAGCGATGAATCAAGACGACGCCCCCTCTTACACCAGGGCACAGATTGAAGAAATTATCGGGGTAAACGCTAGCTACGCGGGAGGGAGTTCGACGAACGCGCGAAATAACATAAACGATAACAACATGGCGGGAGGCGACACTGGCGGGAACGCCATGCTCAACGTACTGTTGCAACAGCAGAAAGTGTTAATGGATCTGCTTGGTGAGCGGTCAAAAACCTTCAACATTATGCCAAATTTTGACCAGCAAATACCCAATTTCAATGGGAAAGACGGAGAACTGGCGGCGGACGCTTGGCTGCGGTCTATCAACGGTGCGGCAAAACTACAAAGCTGGCCAGACAGTTTCAAACTGGAATCGGCGAGGGCGCACATTATCGGCGCCGCGAAGTTCTGGCTAGGCGGCCGAAACTTCACCACGTGGGCGGAGTTCGAGGAAGAGTTTACTGCAACTTTCGTCAGCCGAAAAAGCACAGTCGACAGATGGAAGGCCGCAAACGCGAGGGTCCAGAAGAAACTTGAAGATGTGGCGGATTATTTCCACGAGAAATCATACCTATGTCGGGCGTTGCACATGGAATTTGACGAGTTCAAAACGATGTTGGTGGAGGGACTATGGTCCAAGGAGCTGGCCATGCACGTTCTTGCGCGGCATCACGTGGACGAGAGAAGCTTGTTTGCAGACATAGAAAAATTTCTAAGCACGAATGCCAGCAGAGCGGAGAGGTTCCGGGAAAGACCACGCGGAGAGGCCCCCGCACCAGAAAGGAATGAGTCCTATGACAGAAAACGCGGAGAGGCTTATGCACCAGAAAGGAAGGAGTTCTATGACAGAAAACGCGGAGAGGCTTATGCACCAGAAAGGAAGGAGTTCTATGACAGAAAACGCGGAGTGGCTTACGCACCAGAAAGGAAGGAGTTCGACAACAGGGAATACAAGGCAAAGGCTGATCGACCTCCAGCTCGCCACCGAGAAAACTCCTCTCAAGTGAGGTGCTACAACTGCGGAGATGGTGGCCACATATCTCGGGACTGCCCTACACCAAGAAATAGGAACATCTGCTATAGCTGCAAAGAACCAGGGCACTTTCAAACAGACTGCCCCAAGAAGAAGACTCAAGTCATGGTGTCAAGCTCACAGGCCAAGACTTCGAAGGAGAAGTACATAAAGAAGACAACCATAAGAGGCAAATCCGTGGAGAGTTTTGTTGACACGGGCAGCAGCGATTGCCTTATTAAATCTACGGTGGCTCTGCGTCTTCAGTGTAATGTTCAGCTGGGAGACATTCCAATCTATGGCATAGGAGGGCAAGGAAGCAGCTGTCAATCTGTCGGCACAACAATTGAAGATGTGGAGGTGGATGGCATCGTTGTGCAAGGCGTAAAGCTTATAGTTGTACCAGATGAATGTCAACCATATGACATGATCATTGGTAGGACGTGGACAGACGCGCCCAGCATCGCATTCCTCAAGGTGGATAATGTGCTGAAGTTCGGACTCAGTGAGCAGTTCAAGGAGCTTGATATGGAGAATTACACTAGACATCAGGCGGTAACAATACAAAGTTCAACGAGTGTGAGTCCACATGAGACGTGTATCGTAAATGCACAAGTGAACAACATGTGTGTACGAGTCCCAGTGCGCAATCAGGGTGATAAAGATGTTCTTCTGAAGAGTGGAGAAGTCATAGGGAAAGTACGAGTACCACAACCCCCAGAGGACCAGGAGTATATGAGAAAGGACTCAATCGAGATGAAAGACCTTAATATCTCTAATGATCTATCTCTTGAGGACAGCGCATCACTGTTGGAGCTTGTAAATGAGTTCAGGGGCTGCTTTGCATTTCATATCTCGGAAATCGGCTGTACAGATAAACATGAGATGGATATCGTATTAAAACCTGACAGCCGAGCAATATGTTCAAGACCCTACAAGGCGCCGTGGGGAGAAAGGCAGAAGATTTCTATGATCATCAGAGAGTGGAGAGAGCAAGGCATCATAGAGGATACCAAGTCACCCTACGGAAGCCCAGTGTTATTGGTGACCAAGAAATCTGGAGAAGCAAGACTCGTTGTTGATTATCGGAAACTCAACCAGACCACAGTGAAACAATCATTTCCGTTACCCCATATGGATGATCTGTTCGAGCGAATGAGTGGTTGCAAGCTATTCACCGTCTTGGATCTGGCCCATGGCTTTCTACAACTGCCACTATCAGAGAAAGCAAAGGAGAAAACGGCCTTCGTTACACCAGATGAGACCGGACAATTTACAAAGATGGTATTCGGTCTGATGAATGCACCGTACGAGTTCAGTAGATTGATGCATAATGTTCTAGGTCCCCTGAAGAACACAGTTGCAATATGTTACATGGATGACATTTTGGTTCCGGCAAGAGACTTCAATGAGATGAAGGGAAGATTAAGACAGGTTTTCACTGCGCTAAAGGAGGCGAATCTCACATTAAAGCCATCAAAATGTGTGTTCGCTATGCCTAAAGTGACATACCTAGGATACGAAGTATCGGAGAATGGAGTTCAGCCAGGTGCAGACAAGCTGAGGGCAATTGCTGATTTCCCAACCCCAAGAAACGTTCACGAGGTCAGAAGGTTTATTGGCCTGACGGGATTCTTCAGGCGTTTTATTAAAAACTATGCAAGGATAGCCGAACCCATCACTAACCTGACCAAGAAAGGGTATGGATTCATCTGGCAAGAAAAGGAAGAAAAAGCATTTGAAGAGCTGAAAAACCACCTGATGAGTGAGCCGGTGCTGCAAATATTTGATCCAAAACGTTACACCGAACTTCACACAGATGCTTCGGCAAGTGGCTTGGGAGGTGTGTTGCTACAACGAGGCGATGATGGAGCAATGCATCTAGTATACTGCATTAGCAAAAAGACAACAGACGTGGAGAAAGCATACCATTCTAGTAAATTAGAATTAATGGCGATTGTATGGTGCCTGGACCGTCTGAGATCAATGTTGATAGGAATCCATGTAGTCGTAGTAACAGACTGTCAAGCATTGGTGTACATGAATACTGCCCGGACCACAAATTCACAGATTACTCGTTGGTTCGATTTGTTACAAGAATACGATTTGGAAGTACGACATCGCCCAGGCGAGAAGATGTCCCATGTGGATGCCCTGAGCAGGTCACCTGTAGGCGAATCAGGTGACACACTTGAACAAATTGTGGAGTCGAGACTCGAACTCTTCTTGGCGATGGAAGAAGAGGAATACGTACTGGCGTTACAAAATGCAGATACAGAGGCAAGGGAAATCATAGAAAAGCTTGCTCAAAAACCAGGAGACACAGAACTGAGATACAAGTTAGTGAATGGCGTCCTCTACAGAAGACAGACGGACAAAGATGGGAAGGAGAAGCTTTTGTGGTTCGTTCCCAAAATCATGAGGAAGGGCATCGTCATCAGATTTCATGACATGCAAGGCCACTTCTCTGTTGACAGAACGATACACAAAATTCAACAGAATTATTATTTCCCGAAGATGAGGAGATATGTAAAAGTGCACATAAGGTGCTGTGCAGAATGTACACTCTACAAAACACCGCGAGGGAAGAAGGCCGGCGAGCTGCACCCCATCGCACCAGGAAGCAGACCTTTTGAAGTGGTCCACGTGGACCATCTCGGACCATTTGTCAAAAGTTCAAGAGGGAACAGTTTTCTTCTAGTACTGGTAGACAACCTAACGAAATTCACAAAATTGTTTCCTACCAGGGATACATCGACTAGTCAAGTACTGAAAAACTTGAAGAAATTTGCAATAATGTACGGTTTATCCAGTAGAATGATAACAGACAGAGGATCCTGTTTTACGTCAAAACAGTTTGAAGAGTACTGCACAACTAATGGGATCAAACACAGTCTCATCTCAGTGCGACATCCGCAGGCGAACGGACAAGTAGAGCGGGTAAACGCCACTATCGTACCAGTGGTGCAATCCTGCATGATCTCGGAGAAGTCCTGGGATGGCAGAATAGAAGAGGTTGAGTGTCATCTTAACAACACACTCAATAAGTCCATTGATAAGACCCCATTTCAGGCGCTTTTTGGATATGTTCCACACTTGACTGATGGAGTGATAAGGCAACTTGTAGAGCAGGAGACGGAGTATGTGGATCCAGCAGGATCACACCAAGGCTTGAGAGACCGAATATTGGCAGAACAAGCAAAGTGGAAGGTGTCTTACGACAGAAGACACTTTGGGGGTCTAAAATACGAGGCTGGGGAGATCGTGTTTCTTAGAAGGCAACCAGTACATACCGGCGAGTCCACCAAACTCCAGCCGAAATATCGAGGACCCCTGGTGGTCACCGAAGTCCTCCCCGGAGACACATATCGGCTGGCGGCACTAAGGAGGGAAGGTGGCAAGATGTATGCCACCACAGCTCATGTATCGAACTTAAAGAGTTTTGGTGCCCCAAGTGCCCAAGATGTTCTAGACCACTGCTCTAGTGAGTCAGGGGATGAGACGGACGACCAAGAAGTTCAAGATGAGGATCAGGAGATGATGAGCAACCGACCCCAGCGACAGAGGAGATTACCGGGCCATCTGAAAGACTTCATCTTATGATTTAATCTTTTTATTGAAAATTTTGTTGTATGTTTTGTTTTGGGGTAATATGTATGTTGGTATATGAGACAGGATATGTGAACGGGGTGTAAAGGGACTCAGGTTGGCCGGATGTTATCACATTTTTGTATGGATGTATGAAAGTCAGGTGAAGTATGCGGAAGGTGGTATGACAGAAGGGTATGGTGAGAGAGAGAGAGAGGTACGAGTATGAGATAGTGTGATGAAAAGAAGCGAAGTGAAAGAGATAGAGATATGTAGTATGAACTTGGGGCAGTCGTGAAGTAGGTGTTGATCAAGGCGGATCGCCCCTGTAAATGATCTGGTGTATTTTTATATAGTTGTACCGTTGTGAACAAAGAAAGTTAAATAAAAGTGTTTGTAAACGAAAAGAACTCTATTATTGTTTAACCAAAAAAGATAACAATATCTACATCCACTCCCTATGTGGGGCATGCGGTCGTCACCCAGTTTTTCCAGACTTTTCTGTCCTGGGCCAACTCCGTTGCCTGTTCCCATGTCATTCCAGCCTGGCGCAGCTCTGATGAAAATATACACATTACATATTGTTATAAGATTACCCTGATCCTGAGATTTTTATAAATAATTTTATTCCCTCCCTAAGTTTAAATACTTCACCACCACCGCACAAGCCCACAACGTCAGTCAGCTTTCCATAACTTTTTATCTGTATTCCTCTCTACAATGGCTACTGACTGTCCTATGAATTCGTGTATCCTTTTAAACGTTGATTTGCTCAAGGACTTGTTATTCGTATCACCCTCCGTTGCTAATTGTTTCTCTCGTGGTGGAGTCACTCTCCGAGGCCTGCAGACAATCTTCCTGATGTTCTGGAAGGGCAGATCGAACAGTAATGTCAGAAGGATTGATGTTACGATGATGATGATTATCTCTTGAACGTTTATCTGAAAAAAGAACATTTAAATTTAAACATTTAATTCAGTGGTCTCTTGTTGATCGGGCAGATATCGGACGAGAATATCGCTGTATTAAACACTGAAAATGCTGGATATCTGTAAATGACTAACAGAGACACACAAAATCAAATATCGGTGTGTTTTACTTCGTAATATCACGTAAAAGAGTTATGAAACTTCACACAATATCTTTGTTTTTTTAAATGTAACCAAAATTTGTATGAATCTGTTTTTTTAAATGTAACCAAGATTTTTGGACCGCACCGCTAGGGGTGCTGCAGTCACTTTACACCCATATTGGCTAAAGGTGATTGCCAAAACGTTTCACTTAAAAAAAATTGTCAGTGCGTTCTGATTTCTGACAGTGATCTAACATTCATGTTAATCTAACTTTCAGAACGTGTGTGGAGAGTAGTCAAATTGTATGCATTTCCGAGCTTCCGGAATCAGAATCCTGAATGTTAGAGTATAACTTTCTGAATGTGTGTGATAGTCCTTTAACACCGAAAATGCCGGATAACTGTAAATGACTGTAAATGTAAATGACGCATTTAAACTGCAAAAACTATGTTTAATCTCAGAGTAATTATAGTATAGAGATGACACAGTTAAACCCTGCATGAGTAGACTCGTGCAAACATCATGTATGCAATAGTGGTTGTAACAAATCTAAAAGCTAGTACTGATTAGTTATTCTTACTGTTTGTTGGATGACACTGTAGTACTGAGGAGATCTGATAGAGCCAACTAAATAGAAGAATACAGGGAACTGTGTGAGGTAGATGGCATAACTCAGTCTCGTCCATACTGCAAACACACGCCATGAGAAGATGTCACCCAGCCAAGCTGAAACAAATATTGTACTATTAACGGCCTATATGCACTGAGCAAAAAACGTTCTAACATCGCTTCAACTTTTTCAAATTTTGTATGAGAATGTCAGCGCAAAATATGAATAACGTATTCGACAATGACAAGTAGAAAATTCCGATGGCCCACAAAACATAAATTGTGATTTTCTTAATAATCTTGTAAAAATTCATCGGTACCTGTAGGTAAGTACATAAAATTGGCATAATCTGTCTACCACCATCAACCCTGATCTAAGACTTCAGGGAAGAATAAAAATGGTTGGAGCGTACACTAAATACCGAAAAATAATCTCAATAGAGGGCCGTGTACAATATATACAAGTTTCATCTCGACTCAACTAACAGCCTTCATATCACAGCGGTAAAGTACCGGCTTGTCAGGTTGGAGGTCTGGGTTCGATTCCCAGCCGTGGCCCGTGGCAGATGGATGGACTGGAATTGGTGATGTTACGTAAGTGTAAAGTGATCACATTAAGCCAGCCAAGATCAGTCATATTTATTTTATTTCTAAGAATAATAGAATTGGACGTACTATTATATCCGTGGTGTTGTGTGTAAATAATCCAAGCGAATGATGCGGACCATGCGATGGGGGCCAAGGCGGCATACACGGCTGCTGGTAGAGGGTCGTACTGATAGCCGACACGAGACATGGGGGCCGGAAGGAGGAAGGCAGCAAGGAACAGGGCCAATGATGTCAGCCAACCTAATCTTAATTGGGACTGAAAACAAAAATAATAAAACATAAGTTTTAAATGAGGGCAATGCTTGTAGAATTTTGATAGAAATGTCATTGTTGCCAGCAAACAAAGTTGTAATTCTCAAATAATCTGAGACCATCTCTTTCTTGACAGACTGTACCAATCTATAGGTGTAGGCAGAGGCGGCAGCAAGCCAGACTAGCCCATCCTTGCTTCCATCACATTCATGCATTCTGTCATACATGCCCTCCAATTCCTTTTGTACAAAAGGAGTCAATTTTTGAGGATCTAGACAACCTGACACCTCTTCTTTCATAAATTATCTTTTTCGTCATTCTGTCATCATTCATTCTCTCAGCGTGCCCAAATTATCTTTGTTTATTCACTTCCATTGTAGTCACTGCACCCTAATGTCTTACAGTCACTCATCTCTCTATTAATAACCTTATATATTATCCTATCTCTCACTGATTTCCCTCACATTCTTCTCAACGATCTCATTTCCACTACACTCAACCCCGATTCATCCTTCTTCAGTCACGTCTAAATCTCACTACCATACATGCGGGCTAGCACCAAGACAGCATTGTGTATTAGCACTTTTTCTTTCGTAGACAGATTGTTATACTAGTCACGGGAGGTAAAGAGCCTTTTTTGTAGTGTTATAGTAGTATTAGTGAGCGCACAATGAACAAGAATGCACACAGATGCGTTAGGCAGGTATATCTGTCCTTTACGAACACTACAAAAAAGGGTCTTAAACTCCCGAGACTTCTATACTACTAACAATCGTCTGAGCGCGCTATATAAAATATATATAAAATAGTTATACCTTTGTTAGTCTCTGCTGTGTTGGGTTCCTCAGTAGTAAAGCAAGCAACATTCCCATAATGTATACAGTGACTCTATACGCTGGGATGATGTACATGTAGTCTGCCGTCCTGAATAGTTGCTCTACTCTGGAAATCAATTCAAATATGTTAGTCCTATAAGTATTATAGAGTTCACAAATCAAATTAACTCACCCACCATTCATACATTAGTAGTTTAATACGTAGCTCCTATTTAAGTAGAATTATTATAGTGAAGTCCTCACATTTTTTATACTAAATAGTCATCCCTCTCTTTATGTCACTTCTCTTTAGTTTTATATGTTATGCATGTTCTATCGAACGTAATAATTAAACATTAGTCGTATAAGCATTATAGAGTTAACAGATTAAATTATTTTACCCATCATCCATACGATAGTATTTTAATAATATAGCTCCTATTTAAGTAGAATTAGCACAGAACATATAGTTAAGTCCTCACATTTTTTTATACTAAATAGTGACCCCTCTCTTTATGCCACTTAAAGGTTATGCATGTTCTATCAAATAACAAAATATTCATATTTCTATGGCTGTCATTTATCGTCACTAACATGGCAATACGAACTAATAAGTGAAAAAAATATATTTTGCTAAATATGATCCAAATAGGGTTTCAAATAAAAATAAAATACTATTTATTGAACACCTAATTTGTCAAAGGGCGGGCTTATTGCCTGATGGCAATTTCTAATTTCTTAAAGTGCGTAATCCTAAGTAATTTATATTGTTAAAAAACATAACTTACGATGAACCATATGATACATAGTTGGCCAATTCCATGGAGTATGTGATGTAGAATCTTCCTACAGTTGAAGCAAGAGCTATGGTGACAAGTATAGCGACTTTCTTCCTAAGAGGGGAGGTGTTATGGACCAACCACAGAGACAGGGGAACTCCTAATATGAAGAGTTGTGTGTCAATTCCAACATGGTGAGTGTGGGTCAAACACTGAAACAAAAAACTATACTTCAACTACTGCCATCTATTGGATTTTTTAAAAAACATAATGACAGCTGGATAATTCTATATTCTACGTAATTCCAACTAGAAATATGTTTTTTTAGGTGTTGGCAGAGGACAAAACGCCAGACCCCTCTATCCTTACACACACTCCTTGCTTAGTCTATCACATTCATACGATTTGTTATACACTAACTCCGAGTACTTTAGCTAAAAACGCATCCATGATTGGTCCAGGTGAGTATAGCAGTGTTTCCCCATGCCTCTTCTTTCATTATTTATTCTCTCACCATGCCCAAACAATCTAAACTTATTCACTTTCATTCTAATCACTACACCCGTCTTACATAGTCATCTCTCTAGTATCTCTCTAGTAACCTCATTTCTTATCGTATCTCTCAACGTTTCCACACACATTCTTCTCAACGATCTCATTTCCACTGCATTGAACCCTGATTGGTCCTAATTCTGCCAGGTCCAAGTCTCACTAGCATACATGCAGGCTGGCACTATAATAAGACAGCATTGTGCACTAGCACTTTTGCTTTCATAGACACATTGCCACTACTAACAATTTTATATGAGTGCTTCATTTGTCTTGGCACTGGCCATACAAATGCACCAATTAAGAAGCACCTATTTTTAATTACTTACCATGTTCTCAAATCCAAAATAGTTATGAATGAATAGTAGATTCCTCCACCAGTTATTCTTGCAGATGTGTGCGTGTTGAGTGATGACTAGGGGCCATTGGGGCCCAGAGGAAAGTTCAGGAAGGACCCACGTACAGAATAACATCAGAGCCCCCATAGTCGGCAACAATCTGTAATACAATACATTCAATAAACTTTTAAACAGATGGATCGGCCACATAGTGCGACAAGAGGGTCTCCTATTTGAAATTATTGAAAGAATGAACGAGAGGACAAACTACAGAGGACGACCAAGGAAAGAATGCCTGGACGACCTGTGCCAGAATATGGGCTTCCACTACAAGAGTTAAAAAGAACCGCACAGGACATGGATGAGTGGAGAAGGAGACATGGGGCTTTACTGCAAATCAATTGTAACGATTAAAACTGCAGAAGAGAGGAAAAAACACTAATAAATAAATAAAATGCAACATACCTGAAGAGTCTGCACAGATATTCATTTGTAACGCTGACACTTTGTCCCTTCCTATGTTTCCCCAGTATGGAATAACACGTAAGCAGACCACTGAACATAATGAACGGATCTGTATAGAGACTGGCAGTGCGGCCAATCACACTCCACGGCTGTCCAAGGATCTGCAACATATTAATTATGTCACTAACTAATTTCACGCTCATAACTCCTCCCCTCTTAAAGGAAAAAAGGTGGATCATCCCCTTTGTGATTGGTTAAGATAGGTGATCAAAATTTTGAAGGGGTTATTCAAGAAATTTATAATGTGACTCCAAAACGGTAGATTATTTTTGGAATAAAATTAGGCATTATCTTTTCCGCAAAATACGATTTGCATTAATCTTTTCTAATTGTAGAAAAAGACAGAATTAATGAACATAACCGACATATGAGTTGTATAGTATTGGAAACAGCTGCAATCTTAACTCAGACTAATTTGGAGTAAATTGAAAAAAAAAATGTTTTATCTAAATAACTGTTGTTACCTCTCATATATTGCAGATTGGTGTATTGCACTGAAACCAAGTGACTTGTTATATGAAATATTTATATGGGTTATGGCTGCTTTTGTTGCCATGTTAATATCTTACAATGTGTAGTTTTACAATAGGAACATGCACCACATTCTTAACTCAGTTTACCCGAAATCGATAGTCTGTAGTTTAGTATATTTGTAAGAAAATAAGTTAATTACTTCAGCCATGCGTGTTCTGTTTATATAAGGCAAGAAGAAGATGGCCATATTCTTATGAGCTATTAGCAGCATGAGGGCATTCAGACATCGGATCCCGTGGACCGCTTTCACCTCATCATCATCACTAGAGGGAGAAGGGTTGACAGAGAGGATGTTACGCATGTTCTTCAACATTGAGAAGCCGTACAGCCAGTCCGCTGGAAGAAATAAAATACATAATGTTATATACTTTGCTTTTTTTGAAATTGTAGAAACAAAGTTGAATATAAATCACTTACGAGTAGATTCTTTGTAATAGATTTCACCCACAGTTGCCAACACAGCGAGTAAAAAGAAAGTCACGAATATTGAGCTGAAATAAAATAAAAAACACATCATTAGATACAATTATGAATAAAATAAAAATGTTTTAATTTTACACTTACTTTGTGAACTATATTTTTAAATAATAAATTGAATTGAATTGAATGCTATCCTGAATGGCGTCCCCAAGAGATGTATAATTGGCCCCCACCTTTTTTTATATTTTTCGAGTGTCCTGTAAAAATGAGATGTTCATAAAACTCCCATAAGATCTTTTTCACCAATTTCAAACCATTCTGAATGCCACATAAATGCTTGCACAATGAGAATGTTGTATGTTTAGTATGCACACAACACTAGGATATTATATTTTTGAAGGTATTTATTTTACAATTGATAGAACATGAATAGCATTTAAAAATAAAGAAAAGTCCTGACACCATAGTTTCAGAAATCGAAATCAAAGGATAAATGTGTGGCACAATCATTTCTTTACGATCGCCAAGAAATCATATTTTTAATAACTACAACTAACCTGACATAAAGAAATCCTTTAGTAAACCCTCGATCATCTTGCACCTGACACATGGAGTCCTCAACCAGGACTTCTGCCGATATTTCCCCACGCAATGCTGAGGACTGGACGGAGTGTTGGAGCCCCAACTGAACGTCTAGAGGTGAGCAGCCGGATGGGACACACAGGGCCCATGTTATGGAGGAGAATCTCGGTACACGATGTCCTGGCTGTCATAAACAAAATAATACATAGACTTTTGTAGAGTATTTACACAGAAACACGTGATCTTTAAAACACACACTGAAAAATTAGAATGAGTTTTTCTAATTTCATTTTTAACTTATTACTTTTTATTTCTTACAGTTCTCTTGACAATGCTAACTAGTCAGCGAAACCGCTTGATTTTAGAAATATTCTGTGAAAATTACAGCTGTGTGTTTGAAACAAATTAAAGACTATTTTTAGGTTGGTGCGTAGGTACGCTAAATACCAAAAAGAATCTCAATAGAGGGCCGGGATACAAAATATATACCCGTTTCTTCTCGACTCAACTACCAGCCATCATAGCACAGAGGTAGAATACCGGTTTGTCAGATTGGAGTTCTGGGTTCAATTCCCGGCTGCGGCAGATGGATGGACTGGAATTCGTGAATTGTTACTTAAGTGTAAAGTCATCACATTATAGACTATTTATTATAGGTCGTCAGTTGTGTGAATGACTGCAGGGATTGTTCGTAGCTCTTATTGTCAAATTTTGTCAATAGAGCCATCAAAATTCTGCAATTTCGTTATTCGCAGTTGAAGAATAATACCAAATATATCATAGAATAGTGCTTTGGACATGTTGCTAGAATATCTGAGAATAGAATGACAATGAGAAATACGTAAGTCTAAAGAGGAGGGTGTGAGGAAATGTGGCCGTCCAAGAGTAACCTTCTATGTAACGATAGAAGTGTTCACGGTTCTCTATCTTCTTTGCCTACCCCTCGAGGAGCATGGCGTGGGATAAATAGACAGATATATTAATAGTTCAACAATAGTTTGACAAACTTACGTCAGTTAATTTGCTTTTGAAGGCATAATGCGAGTGTACCAACTCGAATATCTCCTTCGTACTCTTGGAAGCATCTCCTGACAGCGACAGTTGAAGAGATGCAAGGCAGTACTGTCCCCTGATAGTTGCACGGCTGGAGACATCGTGACGGACTCCCATGCACTGGTCTATGTCTCCATACTGGTTCACATTGCCGTTCAGGAAGCCTGACGGGATCTTTGTGGAGGCATCGTACACTGAAAGCAAAAATGAGGGCATCGTAAATATTAACATGAGAAGCTGGTGATGTCACATAAGATGGTAAGAAATAAAACAAGTAGTTATCTCAACAGATATAAAGCAAAAGATGCTTCCATCAGGCTTCCATGCTTCCATCTGATCGTCGGCTGGCTTAATGTGGTCACTTTAAAGGAACATTCACCAATTCCAGTCCATCCATCTGCCGTGGCTGGGAATCGAACCCAGACCTGTAACCTGGATAAAAGTTTGAAACCCTGTCATATGTTTTACACACAGATGGAACCTTATTAGTCTCTAGTAGTTATTTACACACACTACACCACTTTAGGGTCATATTGTTATAGTTACGTACTCATAGATTATGTCAGTTATAAACATTTCCACGCAAAATGTAAAAAAAAACTCAAAATTTTAACAAATTCGCCAATTAGAATCTTATTGTTCTCAGGTGACCAGTTATTGTGTATTTCTTATACCTGTTGCTATTAAAAACTTAAAAGAAACAATTTTTCACGAAAATATACTTTTAGAAAAGAAATAGTCGGTAATTTAGGCGCGCTCACCTATTAATTAAACAACTTTTGTGAATTTAAATCAAAATTTTCCCGTTCACGAGTAAAATGCAAGTTGTCAAGTTTTACGAAACTTCTCTATTCTACTCTTCTATAGATGGCTCTGCTACAATCGAATTAAATTAAGGTTGTAGTCTTTGCTACGTTGTGATTAAATTAAGATGGTGACGCATGAAGCGCCCTCTCACTTTAGTAGTGAATTTTTGACACCTCCGCTATGCGCTGAGGTGTCCGAGTGGTTAAGGAGTTGGACTTGAAATCCAATGGGTTCTACCCGCGCAGGTTCGAATCCTGTCCTCAGCGAGGCCAGCTTCCTTTTTTTTTCTAGATATCAAATAAAGTTCTTCGCTAGGTCCTTTCAAAACGTAGTAGTGGTTTGAATATTTGTTATTCGTGATGGGTTTGAAGGAATTTATTGAACTGGGAAAACAACACCTTGAGTTAATAATTGTAAAAGATTGAAAATTGCAATTTATGTTTTGTGAGAAAATCTGAATTTTTCTACATGTCGTAGTTGAATTTAACGAGTAGTTATATCTCAAGAGGTACACAGCAAAGGATGGACCTTCCATCAGGCTTATGATTGATCATTGGCTGGCTTAATGTAGTATTCACTTTATTCCAGTCCATCCATCAGTCATTCTGCCGACGATCAGTCATAAGCCTGATGGAGGGTCCATCCTTTGCTGTGTATCTGTTGAGATATAACTACTTGTTAGTATTTGTATTGAGAGTAAGTTTAGTACCATCAATTCACTTTCATACAAAGTCAAAAGTATTGGTGGGAAATGGATATACCTACTGTGAAAATTGCAAAAAGAAAATAGGTAGGTGTTTTCTCGACCCACACAAAATCTCCATGTCCAAACTGCTACCATTGAATGGAAAATGAATTTAATATTTTCACGTGATGAAATATCTGCGTATATTTGACTTAAATGTTAAGGTGAGCATATTTTTAAAAATGAAAAGGAGGACAAAATGTACGCAAATAGCGCCGCAGGCAATTTTTTTTTTTGGGACAGTGATGATAAGATCGCTACTTATGTTGTTTGATTTATTTTCTTGAAAATGTTTTCCATAAAGGATGTATTAAAAAAATAGCGCCGCAGGTGAAATATTTGTCATAAGACATACCAAATCACATATAAACAAAAGATAGCGCCGCAGGCAATTTTTTTTAGGAAACAATTGCATTTTAATGTATTCTTATACTATAATACTAGTTACTTCATGGTATGATGAAAAAACGTGTGGTTTTGAGATTAACAGATTAGTTTTAAAATGTTAAAAAGTAAAAAAGGAGGACGAAAAGGAGGACACTTTTGGAGGGAGGACAGAACCTAGAAAAGGAGGACGGTTGGTCACCTAATCACCTTATAAATGTATTCAGAAAATATGATCTCACAAATTAAATCTGTGATCAGAATGTATATTGTAATTACCTACTTAAATTAATGTAGATGGGACAGAGAAACAAGGGATGCAAGAAAGTACGGAGCCACGTGGCTCAACTATGTCGACCAGATTCTCAACGACGGACGTGTTTTGAATAAAAGGAATCGTAGAGTGTGCGTGAATGTGACGAAAGCAAGAAGTGTGTGTAGGGATAGGAAAGTTTGGCGATCTGTTCTTCTGCCTACCCCGCAAGTGATGCGGCGTGAAGGGATAGATTAGAATAGTTTTTATCTCTTTCTCGAAACTTTAATCCGATATTTTTTCAACATGATTGTTTTTCAAATTGTGTTCAATGTGTTCATTACACCTCGCCCTCCCAAAAATCACCTCTTAAGATATCTGTATCCATCTATCAAACACCTTGTGTAATTGTTTTACATTCGGGGGGGGGGTCTTGACCCCCCTCTACATACGCCCTTGGTAAGATTTGCTTTTTGCCTTTTGGCACACTACCATTGTCTTGTTTTTGTAACTATGTACCTACATATTTTTCTTTGGCAAATAAAGATTTATGAAGGATTTATGTAACAATATTTTTTAGAAGCATAGGGAACGAATTGTCGAACTTTAAGGCTGGCCCTTTGGCCACACACGTCCCGAAATTCAGTTCCGGAATCGACCGTTTTGCAAAAAAGTTCCGATCAAAACCTCTCTCTGAATTCAGCGTCACCCCGATTTTAAATTCAGAAAGAGGTTTTGGTCGGAACCTTTTTGCAAAACGGTCGATTCCGGAACTGAACTTCGGGACGTTTGTGGCCAGCCTAATCCAAACCAACCCCAGAATTGAAATTACGAAGAATTATATTCAAAATGGGTCAATATCATTTTGTAGCTACATGGTATCTGTATCTACCCAATTAATTTATTTTATAGGTAAAAAATCGTATATTTTGTGCAAAATATTAAGCAAATAATGTCGTCTAGATTTTAAACGAAAATATGGCGGCCCCCTCTATAGACGAGGTGGCCGAGTGGTTAAGGCGTTGGACTGCTAATCCAATGTGCTCTGCACGCGTGGGTTCGAATCCCATCCTCGTCGCATCTCTTTTTTTTTTCTTAAATTATTTTTTTTATCAATAATTTATATAATAATGTAAATTTATCCCACAAAAATAATCAAAATAACAATTATCTATTTTAAAAACGTTAAATTTGTAACGTGTTAGTAGATAAACATTGTTTACTCACTTTTCAAGGCCCATAGTTGAAGTAGTTTCAAATTCTCCACATAGATGGCGCTTTGCGCACGACATTTTTCACTGACGCCTGGGGTAGATTGCAGATCAAATGGTGGAATAATCTCCAGTAGATGTTGCGGTGAGAAAAACTGTGTTGTTGAATTTCTTGTTTCACCTGTAAAATAAATATTTCATTAAATAAATCAATTGTTATCAAAAAAAAAAGAAAAAAAAAGACTTTCGTCCGCAGCCGGTAGGATTCGAACCTACGCTCCCAGAGGGAATCTGATTTCTAGTCAGACGCCTTAACCGCTCGGCCACGGCTGCTCACAGGTGGAGCTTCGAAATTAACGTATTTCAACGTAACTAGTAATTTTAGATTGAAAGTTAACAATTTATCGAGTCTTTATGATATCTTCATATCTTTTGCTTGATGCAAAGTAAATTACTTTCCATCAAGCAAAAGACTATACTTTAAGTAATGTTGGAGCTAAATTCGGCATGAATAAAACCTTAAAGGGACCACAACCCACACATTAGCCCTACCTAGATAGGTAGGCAGTGGCCGATCCAGAATTCATTATTGGGGAGGGCTAGGGCTGCCACCTTTGTAAGAGCGTAGACCCGGAGATTCGGAAAAAACGAATTTGTGACCATAGTTTTCTATGGGGGGGGACCGGGACCCCGAGTATTTTCCTTTTTTTTTAGTCCTGACAAAAATTTCAGACCCGGAGATACACTATGCTAACCCGGAGCCCGGAGAACACCACTCAAACCCGTAGACTCCGGGTCAAACCCGGAGAGGTGGCAGCCCTAGGGAGGGCTGAGGGTCGGTTCAGCCGAGCTATTTCAGTATTTTTTTTTTTGAGGCTGAGTGAAGAGGGTCGTGATATCGAATTGATTGAATAAAAAACGCATACCTAAGAAATAGCGCCGCTGGCGATTTTTTTAAGGAAATTGTAAAATAATCAACCTGCTCGTCTTTCATTATCGCCGCAAGCATTTTTTTTTACAAAACGATACCGTAATTTTAGGAATTTCATGACATGATAAGAAAACGATGTGCTGTGTGATTTTCGGAAACCATTTGTATATAAACTATAAAGTACCTGTCACTCATCGTTTTGGGGGGGAGCTTCAGCCCCCCACCCCCCACATTGGATCCACTTGTGTAGGTAGGTATTTTTTATCCCATCTCTCAACTTTATTTCTCAGTGTTTCCACCCAATTTTAAATCCTCACTGACCCAGTCATTTGCGCCTGACTATATGCAACGTATGTAGCAACATGCAAATTATAATACACACATAGAAATTATTTAAGAGTCGGTTTTTTATTACCAATTATTATTTTGTGTTTATTTTATTAATTCAATATTAAGAACCATTCAATAAAATATAATATTTATGCAGTTTTAATCCCACTTTACTTAGGTTATAATCAAGGAGATTAAAAGTAGACTAAAAATATCCGGATTTTTCATTCCAAAACGATTTACCAAATTACAGTAAAGTCTAAATAATCTGACACGATGTTTTGATGTGGGGAGATGTTTGCAACGAATGATAAAAAAAAAAACATAAAATAGTTCAAATTAGGCATAATGACATTTCAAAAAATTTCGAGAAACGGGAAACCTTAGATCTCGACAACCTTACTAAATACGCTTTGATGGGCATATTTAGTAAGTGCCCATCAAAGCGTGTAGATACATTGAACTAGGTAATGACCGTAAAAGATTTTTTATATCTTGTATAGATTTCCAAAAAAAATGTGAAAAACACCACAATTAATAACCCAGGTTTATGTATATGACGATTTTCTTCACTCAATCTAAAAAAATCGCCTGCGCCGCTATTTTCTCTCTTTTTATACCAAATTATTATCAAAAATATATAGTTTATAGTTATCCCAGTCCAGCCAGTATCAAAGGTCTTTAAAAATTCTGTAAATTTTCGAGCAGTAGAAACTGCAGTAGGCCTAGGCATATTTAATTGAACAAAAATAAAAAATAAAATATTATAATTAATGTAAAAATTATACTTCATACTACAATTAGCTATAAAATAATATCTACCGCATTAAAAAATAGGTTCAATGAGGTCAATTATGCAACTAATTAGGTTTTTGTGTATACTAACTAAAATATTTATTTGTTTTTTTTTTCTCACATATGTTTGTATGTATATATATTCTACTTCGTATATTCTTTTATTCAATTTCTTTTTTCTATTTTTTCCAATATTTTTGTTCAATTTCTTTTTTTTTTGTTTTTTCCTGGGGTTCAAAAACAACCTAACGAACCTAACCCAGTAATATTGAAATTGGCGGTAACAGTTTTTCCGGCGATGAGTTGCGATTCTGTCAATAGTAGGTTACCCTTTTGACAGTTGAGATTTTGTCGTTTGAGTTTCTGTCTGGTTTCCCTTCGCGGTACCAGATGATGCCGAACACGCCCTTTCGGGGCGCTTGGATTCCTTCGTTCTTCGCTTCGTTCGCTCCCACCAAGAATTGAATCAATCAAAATTTGTAAAATGATATGAGTTCTACTCGTGAAGAAACACGGCGGTATGCGGTGACTGGATCCTCGACTCGATCTCGGTGTCTTCCGAGGTTTGAGCTGAACACCATCTGACTTACGATCTCGATTTCTCTTCCAACGTCCTTTCATACGATACCACACACAACCCTTGGATCCCCTGAAAAATCCTGAAATACTAGCGGATCCAGGAGAGGGGCTAGGGGGCTGAAGTCCCCCCCCCCCCCAAAACCATGAGTGACAGTACTTTATATGCAACAAATCAAGATGTTTCAGCCCCTTAGCCCCCACCAAAACGTTGAGCGACAGTACTTTTTACCATGTGACGACATTCAGCCCCCCCCCCCAAATTGAATCCTGGATCCGCCACTGCCCTGAAATGCCTTACAACATTTTGTTTCTGGTGAAGAATGATCCAATTTTGTACAGAAACGTAGAAAGATTCCAGGTTCATCACTTCATCCATCTTTAAAAAAAAATTGGCACATTTTTTAACATAATCTCAGAATGAATGAACAGATATAAATGTGGTTCGGGTCATACACTTCATCTATTTCACAAATTTGCCGTTGCGAAGCACGGGTAACTCAGCTTGTGCTAACCTAAAACACGACTTTTTCACTCGCCTTCATGAAAAAATTTCACCTGCGGCGCTATTCATGTTTTTTTACTGCGTCTTTATTAAAATTTAAATTGCCTCATCCAGAAGTTTTTTCGGCTCAAGAACTTTCAAGAAATCAGATAGAATAGTCAGGTGTTTAGTCCCCCTCCTAAATTCAGATACTAGTTTGCCCCCCCCCTTCCAAATGAAAATCTATAATACGCCACTGGATACACGTGTGCGTAAGCAAAGATAATAAGGATGAGGACATTGAACTAATTATGTCGATATATTAAACCGATTATTGAGTAAATTAAATTACCTATACTTTATTAATTTTAATAATATATATTCAATTTTGTTTTTTAATCGGATAACGCAAATTAAATAATCAGTTCGAACTTTGAACACTTTTCGAAGGTTTTTGAATAATTAATAATTGATGGGTAATTGTATAAATGATATGTACTCGTATCATAATAATATGTAATTGCACGTAATTCGTTTTTTTTTTCAGGAAATAAATACTATAAGTAGGTACCTACAGTTTAAATCTTTGTAAAACTACGCATTACTTAACTACAATAACAAAATTATCATGCAAATTTTAAAAATAAGGTACTTACCTACCTAGTTTATTTACCTCTTAATTAATTAATTTAACCAAATTATTTAAATCACAAATATAATTCCATGTTATAAATACCGTGACCGGATAAAAACTCATATGAATATTGCCCAACATGAATAAATCCCAAAAAAGACAAAAACCCTTCAGAAATTTGCTCAAGGGACAAAAGCTCAAATCTAATTGGATTTTAAAAATAAAATTAATTGTATCTATTAGTACACGATTTCTTTCAGTGTGTTAGAAACTACTATAGATTAGAAAATAACCAAATAAATAAGCGGATCTGAAATGGGATAGACAATAAAATAGTCAACATTTTATAAAGAATTCATCTACTGGAATCCAACTGGAAAGTTTGGGCTTTTATCCCTTGAGCAAATTTCTTAAGGGTTTTTGTCATTTTTGGGATTTATTCATGTTGAGCAATATTCCTATGGGTTACAATCCGGGAACCATAAATACAACCCAGAATCGATTTTAGAAGATCAAAATTATAGGCTCTATTGTGATAAAACAATTATAACAGATAGAACAATACATCATAATAGACCCGATGTAGTTTTACATAACAAACAAACTAAAATCACTTATTTAATTGACATCGCTGTACCAAATACATTCAACATTCAAACAACCGTCGCAGAAAAAAAACGTAAATACCAATACAGAATTAGCAGGTGAAATAAAAAAAATATTTGGCATTCTAGGTCGGTATATATAATCCCATTAGTATTATCAGCTACAGGTATAATACCAAAATCGCTGATAAATAATTAAAAAAAAAAGATTTTTCGGAAAATTTATACGTAAAAATGCAAAAATCTGTCATTATTAATACATGCAATATTGTACGACGATTTCTAAATGCTGATATTTCAGGCACAATGCTTGTATTTTAGGCCCCGCGCATCTGAGCCTAATCCTGTGATATACGTGATATCTGGATAGGTGAATTTTTCCCAGTATTAGGCTGATGAGTTTATATGTGAATCATGAATGATAATATGTAGACTCTTCTTGCTGATAATACTGAGAAGTGTGTTGGCAAAGTCATGTCTCCGCGTTAAAAATAATGTATGAAATAAATAATGAAATTCACATTTTTGACGGATTTCTAGACGAACCGGATTACCATGCATATAGTGTAGGTGTATTAATAGTAGTTTATTTTCATTTTTGCACATTGCACAATGCGAATGCACATTCTTTATATTTGAAAAACACGTATTAGCCTAAGATCCAGCCGCTCAAGATATGACCTATCTGTTTTTCTATCAACGTGTTATTTAAATAAAAGTTCATGCCTAGTCTCGACGAATCTGTCATGTTGCCGGCATGTCTCTACCTTTTTTCTATATGTGTTTAGTCAGCCTTCAATTCAATTGTGGGATGCTGCGAACACCTATCGCCCAGTCTATCTTATATTCAGTCTGAGTGTATGACCCTAAAACTAAAAAACTTTAATTCAAATCAGATTTTGATTAAAAAAAAAACAAACAGATACTTGTAGGTAGGGTTGCCAGATCTGTTGGACAAATAAACGGACTGTCCGATCCAAAACCGGACAATCTGGCAACCCTACTAATTGTAGGCCATATTTTCAGCGGCCGGATCATAGCATATTTTTGCATTTTATGCAAGCAAGTAGAACACAATTTTCGTGTGCATTTTACAATCAAATTTTGTTCGCCTGTGTTTGACAGGGTTTCTCGGAGAAAAGGCCATAAGAATATTGCTCAACATGAATAAATCCCAATAAAGACAAATTCTCATCAGAAATATCCTCATCGGATAAAAGCCCAAACTTTCTAGTTGGATTCCAGTAGATGGATTATTTATGCAGACTATTTTATTGTCTATCCCATTTTAGATCCGCTTATTTATTTGTTTATTTTCTAATCTATGATAGTTTCTATAAAACACTGAAAGAAATCGTACACTAATATATATACAATTAATTTTATTTTCATAATTCAATTAGATTTGCAAATATGCACATGTGAGGAGAATGGAGCCATCCAGACTCCCTCACATTGCATTGCACGGCCAACCCCAGGGCAGACGACTCCCGGGCAGACCACCAAAGAGATGGATTGACAGTTGGGAGTCGACATCGCAGGAGGCTAATCCATCTTCATAACAGGCCACAAGGCCTATATTAAGAACAAGAAGAGAAGAAGAAGAGAATTAAATTTGACTTTTCCCTTGAGCATATTTCTAAAGGATTTTTGTATTTTTTTGAGATTTACTCATATTGAGAATTATTATGGTTTTTTGTCTGGTCACAGTTTGACAGATCCGGGTGTGGACAGCTCTGGCTGGATACATTATTTAATATTCTTCTCAACAACTGACAACACTGTACCACAAGTCGACGTGTTTAGTAGATATCATGTTTAGTAGCTTGTCGCATTTGCATTTTATGATTTTTTTCTTGTTGTATTATTTTGCAAAAGCATGCGATTCGTGCAGTGACGGACTGGCATTAAAAATTCAGGTTGTATACAATTACATGGGTATCGCCAGCCTCGGAGCTAGAGGGGGGGGGGTTAACAAAAATTGAAAGATATCATTGAGCACAAACAACGCTTAAATAGCGCCGCAGGCGAATTTTTTGTGGGTCATTTTTTTCGAAGGTGCTTTTTTGAAAATGTATAAGTAAGTAAGTACTTAAGTATGATACTCTTTACACAACAAAATATATGAATAATGTTTTTTATTGAAAAAATACCAAATAAAAAATAGCGCCGCAGGCATTTTTTTTTATGAAAGTGGTGGATTTTCATACTAATTTTAGAAAATTTATGATATGATGAAAAAATGTGTGGTAGTAGGTAATGTGAATTTTTGCAAGGTTTTATCATTTAGTATGAAACAATATATACCTATTCCAATCTCTAGGGGGGCAGCTGCCCCCCCCCCCACCTGCCCTCCCTGACGACGCCCATGCATGGAGCTCTGTCCTCTCTGATAGACAGAAAAATGTTTATTAAAAGGTATTGTTATTGACTGAACAATGTAAAATAATGCAAATTATATAATCACATTTTGTTTACTGTTTTGCACGCATGCGGCATGCATGGTATTGACCCTCTCCGCCATTTTCTCATTATGGGCTTGGCACCAGGAATGAAGTCACAGTCATTTCCTACGGCATTAAGGTTCAAAATGGCGTGAACAATCGCATAAAAAAATGGTAAAAATAGCGTTTTTTTCAATTTTTTGGGGTTAATTTTGCGTCTATTAAAAAACTTTTACGGTTATTCCCTAGATTTTTATGCATATCATCAGTACAAAAAAAAATTAACCGCGACTTTCGGGAAACGAGTTTCCGTCTTTCGGAGAAAAGATCACAGGTGTTTTTTAATATTTTTTTTGAGAAATCTATACAAGTTAAAAAAAAATCTTTTACGGTTATTCCCTAGATAAATGTTCAATGCATCTACCCTATTTGTTCCAAAGCATATTTAGTAACGGTTGTCGAGATATAAGGTCTCCCGTTTTTAGAAAATTTTGAAATGTCGGTATGCGTACTCTTAAATAGTCTAATCATGATTGTAGCTAATTCTATTCTATACTATATGGAGATGAAGACACGTCTTCTTAAACAACAGGAGTGGGGTTTCCATCGTCCTCGAGATGGAGTCAGATTCAGAGACCAGGAAATCCCTGAACATAAAACGAAATTGGAATAACAATTACTATTCCGTTATATAATACTGGTAGAATCCAAGTCCCGTACGTATGTAACGCTGGGCCTTGCAAGTTCTATGAATATGTACATGTAAATTTAAAGCAGCGACGCGTTCATGGGTGGCTAAAAATTTTCGTCGAAGTCTCACTTTTTGTATAGGCACGTTGTAAATAATGGAATTAATATCAGTTTTTTGTTTGAATGTATGGAATTTTTTAATTCACCATACCATCAGCGTTTTAAATCGGTCAAAAAATATTGGTTGACTTATACGTCTAGACGTAAAGTTTTATGAATGAAAATTTGAAATTTCGAATTGTGCCTACCGATGAAATTATGAATGAAAATAATTTTGAAATAATCAAGTACTACATACCTACCTATTATATTATTGATAGTAAGGTGACCAACCGTCCTCCTTTTGGAAGGACAGTCCTCCTTTTCTAGGTTCTGTCCTCCCTCCAAAAGTGTCCTCCTTTTTGTCCTCCTTTTTTACTTTTTAACATTTTAATCTCAAAACCACACGTTTTTCATCATACCATGAATTAACTATTACTATAGTATAAAAATACATTAAATGCAATTGTTTCCTAAAAAAATTTGCCTGCGGCGCTAATTACCTTTTCCTTTTGTGTATATATAATTTGGTATGTCTTATGACAAATTTCAACTGCGGCGCATTTTTTTTGATACATCCTTTATAGAAAACATTTTCAAGAAAATAAATCAAACATAGCGACTTTCTTAACTGTCTCAAAAAAATTCGCCTGCGGCGCTATTTAGGCATTTCTTGTCCTCCTTTTAATTTTTAAAAATATGGTCACCTTATTGATAGAGAATGCAATTCTAATTCTTTAAGTATTCATACTTACTGCAGGAATCTATAGTAGGTACGTAATATGTAGAATTAGTATGGAAAGTAGGTAAGACCAAGACCCTCTCTGATATGTTCCTTCGAAGAACTTTAAAGACCGTGGTAGAGTGGCAGTATGAGTACATAGTTAGTTAATAAAAAGTGAATAATCTTCACGGGTACTCACTAGTAATATTGTATACTCGTATCTAACTTCATGTTGATTCATGGGTTTGTTCTGCTGTGTTGTTGAATATGTATTAAAGTTTGTATTAAATGCAAATTTAATACATTAATGTGTCCACGTTGTGTACATCTGAGACACAATATTTTGTTTATAAGATCTGTCAATTAATACCATTGGGTTGGGAAGATTCTTGGGTTGCAAGATATAGCCTATGTAATAAGCCCGCCCTTTGGTACTATTGCCCTAAATAGTTGTACTTACTGATTTTTTTTATATGCGCCAATAAAGTTTTATTTACACAGGAATCAGTTTTACACGGGAGAACTCTTAGACTACATATTTCAAATAACTATATATAGAGCAGAATCCTGGCTAGGACATAGGCTATTAAAAAATCAATTACCTGTTAAGGTTAACTGAGAAAAATGACTTTAATTACAAAACAACATGTATGCAATAGTGGTTGCGTCAAACCTAAAATCCAGGCGCAGGACGCATATATTTAAATCCCGCGTATGTAGAATTTTCGTGGAAGAAACTTTTGATAATTTTAGAGATGTTTTAGCTTAAAATGTAAGTATAGATTCATGTTAAAATTAATATAATATTTCTTTTTTTATATAGGTACTTAATAAAGAATCAAAATTCGACGGTGAAGTTGTTTTAGAGCAAAGTAATTGGGAGCGGACAAATACTATAAAACATATAGTACTTCCAATTTAAACAAGCCCAGACCTTTTTTTCTCTTAAAATATAATTATTCCACCTTATTTGTTTGTCTTTATAGCTAATCGTAAACAATCAGCGAACAGAAAACATTTTCGAGATTATTTTTTTAATCCAAAGGTCATGTTAAAAACTCCCTAAGTGCGTAAGTACGTGGGATTTCAATAAATGCGCGCATAGGACCGCCAGGCACAAAAGTTAGTAAACAATATTCGACGTATAAAATTGAAGTACGTAGGTATTCTAACTTTTCCATGATGGAAATCGAGTCATCAGCTTATACTTGTCATGAAAACCTTTAGCACGTGCGTACGCCACTAATTTCTCTGAACATTTAATTATAATATATGTTAAGTTCAAGGATTAGCTGACTTAAATGTAAATTAATATAATTCTGTAAAATAACCTTCAAATAACATGTGTAATTTAATATAGGCAATTCATCCACGTACTACTATAATCCGTACAACGACTTCTATGTGAAACAATCTATCTGTCTGTCCTATGATCTATCACGCCACAACGATTGCGGGGTAAAGAAAGAGCTTGTGTCGTGAAGTGGAGTAAGTTGGTTTTGGGGGTCGAACCGCGCCCACCGGATTTACGACTGTAGCCAGAAATTCATTTAGGAGGGGTTTGTGCTCTGGACCAGAGACAGTAAGTAAAACCATGGGCGTCGCCAGTTTCGAAGCTTGGTGGGACAACTTAAATTTCGATACTTACTGCCAAATGGAACAAAAATAAAAAAAAGCGCCCCGGGCGAAATAATTTTCAAAAATTGATGAACCTGGTTGATTTTAATAGTAAGATGCGGAAATTTTGTCATAAAACATAAGAACGTAGATAAAACAGAATTAACCATGACCTCAAAATTACACCTTACAGGTGGTATTGATGGCACATATTTGCACATACCATGTGATTTCTCGTAAGGAAACCTATTTCTCGAGAGGTTGGTTGGCAGATATTGTCAATGGCAATAAACCCTGTAATGTATGTCATTATGTCAATAAAAAAAATGTTTTTACTATTATTGTTGTTGATAAATTTATATGATAAAATATTATGACATAATTTTTGCAGAATTATTTGAAAAAATTACACATTGTCATCAACTATTATTAGGAGTTACCTTGGGCCGCCGAGGCCTTGGGGGTCGGGGGCTAAGGCCGTTATGATCTAAGGCAGGGTTTCCAAACTCGTACCCGCGGGCACCATGGCGCCCGTTTAACGATTCGTATGTACCCGTCACTATTCGACAGAGACAGATTTTTTTCATAAACATTAATTAAAAATGTTAATTATTTTTATTTATTTGTTAGAGTTTTAATTTTTTTTAGTGCCTAGGTTCATTAAATACGTTTTTTGGTATGTTGTTATTGTCGGGTCTATAATGTTATGTTAAAAAATGCGACCTTCTAGGGCTGCCGAGCTCCGATTGGTAGCTAAAAAAACAATTATGGGAAAATGAGAAGTTATGGAAGGAGTTTGTCGATTAAAAATAGGTGGTGCCCGCGACCCTACCGATATTTTAGAATGTGCTCTAGAGTACAATAAGGTTGGGAACCCCTGATTAAGGTATGTAATCTCATCAAATTTCCCAACAATTGACAAATATTTTGATTTTATTACCAGTAATTAATCATATTACTTATTAGATGTCGCAAGGTAAGGTAGACATACTATATTGGTTAATTTGACAAATTAAACGGTAATTTGATTGTTGCAATATTAATTTTGAAATCGAATAGGTGACATGGGCGCCGGCCGGCACTGATGATGGCATTATCTGCACATGCCCCATCCTAGCCTGTTCAGTCTGGTACCCAGGGCCCCCTAGTTCCTGTTAGATCACCAATTGATCTGAGTCACGAAGTTCTTCATTCAATTTCATTTAAAAAATTTGCCTGCGGCGCTTTTTGCTGCTTTTTTTATGCTCATTCAATATCAAAATTCTAATTGCTCTCCCTGCACTGAGTACTGGGTAGGTACTGGGGGTCCTGGCTTTATTACACACCAATTTAAATTTTTAGAACCAGTGCACCACGGATCATAGTGTTAGCGGCCCCATTATCCTAAAAAGTGCCCAGGGCCCCCCAATAGATTAAAGACGGCCCTGCTGGTATCTGGTATGCACAAATAGCCTGGGAGCCTTACAGATGTTGTACAGCTCATCGTTGTAGCGCCCTTTGCAGGCTTCGCCATCATTCACGGGTCCTAGTATAGATTGTGATTTTTTTATTGAGTGATTTTACTAGGTATGTAAATTTAAATTCATTCATTTCTCCACATAGGTCCATGAATTAAGTCCATTACAATGTAAAAGTAAGTACCTAGTATAATAAAATAACATTTGCATTTCCCATGAAGATGGACCACGTTGAACCCAAGCCTTCCAATTGAAATAATATCGAATAAAAAATACTGGTTTTATCAAATTTATGTTATGACATTGAAATAGTATCAAGAACATTACACATCATATTGTAAAGATGTCATAAGACTGTCAGGTATTAAGTTGTACCACAGATTAGTAAGTAGTATGTTTTCAGTTGTACTGAGACAGTCGATGACAATCGATTACCATAGAAAAAATACTAATTCAGGGGCGATATCCTATGAGTAGAAATCGTTCTTTTATTGCTTCAACTTTTTCAAATTTTCTATGAGAGTTTAAAATAGTACTAGTGGGTACCTACCCGTGAAAATTCACAGGGTTTAGAGGGTTGGTTAAATATGTTTTTGTGTAACCACTATTACTACTCCACCCTTCCTTCAAGTTCCTCGAGTAAACACAGGAAGATCACAGAACTCCGCTTTTCCTCGTCTCTCCAATATCGTCATGAAAGGCTGCGTAGCATCATTATTGTCCGTAAGACCAGATTTTTTAATTGGTACCTACCTACCCGTAAAAATTGGCAAAAGACAATTTTATAGTGTTGGTAAAAGACAATTTTTGTTAAATAACTATCGTAACAACTCCTTCATTCAATTTATTTATCGATTGGCAACGTCGAAGTATTGTCACATCGTTAAAGTCTGACATCCAGCGCCTCATAGCCATTGGAGGAATTCAGGGGACAGGCTGGCAGCACTGTCTATGGTACCGGGGTAAGCACGTATGGGGCAATCAGGCAAGATGTGCTGCATGGTTTACTTCAGGTGTCCACAGTGGAACATATCACAACCATGACCCGTCTTAAGCCTATTGCGTGCGGTCCACTGCCTGCGAGGAAGGTGGAAACCAGGCTGCTGGGGTGTGCGGCTTGTGACGAGTATGACGGAGTGCTCGGGCCTATAATTGCAGCTCCATTCATCTTGTAGATCGTACCGCAGTACCTGGTACTAATGTTCCTCGAGGAAACACAGTGAGATCACAAGGCACAAGGCTCCGTCTTATCCCGTGTCCATCTAAACCTTGATGTGCAATCTGACTTCACTGTATTGGTAGGAAGTGAACCGTGAAATGAAATAGGGTACATACCTACATACTGTCTACCTACATACATAGGTGCGTACTTTATAGAGTTCGATTTGCAATCTCTACGTATATTGTATAGGTACGTACCGTATAGTATATTATTTTGACGAAAGAAATATTTCAAAACTATTTTCATTCATCAGTAGGAACAATTCTAAATTAAGTAGGTACCTAATTAATTAAGTACCTAAAGTTACTGTATTCACCAAGTACCAATAATTCGAAATTTCAAAAAGTTTGAAATCACATTATTTCAAACGTATTGTTCAACCAACACTTTTCATCCGACGTAAAGCGCTAGTGTAGAGAATATTTTCAAAATTTCATAGATTCCATCCATTAGTTTGCATAATAATCACGGTACTATTTATTTTCGTCGCGCGCTGCGCACAGACAGACAGACATAGGACAATTATTTAAATTGATGCATATTGACGTTTCAAAAAATTCTAAAAACGGGAGACCTTAGATGTTGACAACCGTTACTAAATAGTATGCTTTGGAAAAAAAGGGTAGATACATTGAACCTTTATTTAGGGAATAACGTAAGAGATTTTTTATATCTTGTATAGATTTCTCAAAAAAAATGTGAGAAACACCTCTGATCTTTTTTCCGAAAGACTGAAACTCGTTTCCCGAAAGTCACGGAGATTACTTTTTTTTGTGTTGATAATGTGCATTAAAATCTACGGAATAGGTAACTGTAGAAGTTTTTCGATTGATTCGAAATTAACACCAAAAAATAAAAAACGCATTTTTTTACATTTTATCGTACGATTTTGAACCTTAATGCCATGGGAAATGACCGTGACGTCATAGTTGGGTCGCAAGCTTAAGTTGTAGTGAGACAGTCTATGACAATCGATTACCATAGAAGAAATACGAATTCAGGGGCTATATCCCAAGGTTACTTTGGCTATATATCCGAAGGCTGGCCACAAACGTCCCGAAGTTCAGTTCCGGAATCGACCGTTTTGCAAAAAGGTTCCAACCAAAACCTCTTTCTGAATTTAAAATCGGGGTGACGCTGAATTCAGAGAGAGGTTTTGATCGGAACTTTTTTGCAAAACGGTCGATTCCGGAACTGAACTTCTGGACGTGTGTGGCCAGCCTATGAGTAGAAATCGTTCTATTTTGCTTCAACTTTTTCAAATTTTGTATGAGAATGTTAGCGCTAAATAAGAATAACATAAGCGACAATGTGAATAATACCTTTTTAAAGGAAATCTGGGAAGAAATTAAAAAATCTAAAACAGTCAATTTGTTAAGATTATAATTACCAGTATTTTGGCTAAATTATACTTTTATATCTGAAAAACTGAATGGAAAATCTTCATATCCCGTAAATTTCAGGAGTACTTTCGGAATATTTTTTTACTCAAGGAATTTCTAAATATTGATGTAATTCTAAAACAGCCAATCTGTAGTCCATATTTTAATCTATCACCGTCTTCAGTTTCAAGACGATTCTCTCAGTAAGCAGGATGACAGGATAAAGGACCTTAAGCGCGAAATAAGATTGACGCAATAGACAAAATCGATTTTGTCTTATTGTAGAAAAAGAGGACTGAAAATCGAAAACTAGTCGCGTCGTAAAAGTCATTACGTGGGTTTTAAACTATGGACGTATGCACTATAAGCTATAGTCTTTCATTTTTATCTTAAAATGGACTTACACCATGTACAGTCGGTCGTAAATCTTAATAATATTTCCATATTGTACTTTAAGCCGGTTATGAAATTTGCATAGATATGTTACTTTAAGACACTGTTTAAAAACAAAAATGGCCGCCGTACCAAAGACTAAGGAAGTATTTTATTCCTATAGAAAAATGAGGTAATAAACAATAAATCATTTACTATAAAGATCCTACTATTATGTCATCGCGATGTTTGTATCAATATAATAATTATGGCACGACTTGCTGTCCATTTGTCCTGTTGTGGCAATTTTTAAATTGGAATAGGCTTTCATCCAGGGGTTTGTTCTGGATCCGTTAATTTTCACTCAGCAAGTCAACGGGTGATCAGGCAGAACGCATTTGGGTGATTGTCCCAATTGGAATTGCCAAACAGAGATAGAGATATGAGAATACTAATAAGAGTGAGTTGATATTATACATCGTGATAGCGATATCACAACACTCTTCTTTGGTAGAAAGGGATAGACATATCGCGTGTTAATAAGAGTGAGTGAACAGCACATGCGGACCACTCTATTATCTATGGCGAGCGAATGTCACCCAACAAAATAGTTGGGTGTTATTCATGTGTTATTCGCAACAACCGAGCGTGTCACTGTGCGCATAGAACAGGTTGAATCGCACGATCGGTTGACTCGCACCGATGATAGAACGGTGAACAATGGAACCATAAACAATCGAGCAAATCACTGAGTGAAATTTAACGGATCCAGAACGAACCCCAGCAGTAAAGAGAGGAGGGCTAACAAAATAAAAAGAAGGCGGTACAGTCTATTTTTTTTCAGAAGTTTCACGGAGCAAACTTGGTTTAGTGTTGCTTGATGTGATAATAAGATATCTTGTTTAAAAAACTAGCCAATTTTTATTACGATTTATTTTTTTGTGAGAACATCGGATTTTCTACATGTCGTAGTTGAATAACAAGTAATTATCTCGACAGGTATACAGCAAAGGATGGACTTTCATCAGGCTTATGACTGATAGATACTGATACCTAACTAGGGTCCTCAGATTTCCGGTTTTGGACCGGACGGTCCAGTTTTTTATTAAGTACATCTATCCGGTCGTAAAAATCTTGTAAAACCGGACAAAAGGCTCTCCGGTTTTTTCGTTTGGACCTTAATAAGTTCAACAGGATCAAGACTTGTCAATTATATCTAGATATTTTTCATAAAATCCTTGGAATATGATCTAAATAACAATAATTAAAGCTCCCGACTCAACTATGACGTCACGGTAATTTCCCACGACATTTTAAGGTTCAATATCGCATGAACAATCGTATGATGAAATGGTAAAAAGAGCTTTTTTCTATTTTTTGGGGTAAATTTCGCTTGAAACAAAACCTATTTACGGTTATTCCCTAGATTTTAATGCATATTATACTTAAATTCAAAAAATAATTGCGACTTAAGGGAAACTACGTTTCTGTCTTTCGGAAAAAATATCAGAGGCGTTTTTCACAGTTCTTTTTGACAAATCTATACAAAACATAAAAATCTTTTACGGTCATTCCCTAGATAAAGGTTCCATGTAGTATCTACTCGATTTTTCCAAACATATATTTAGTAACGGCTGTCGAGATCTCCCGTTTTTAGAAATTTTTGAAATGTCAGTATGCATACTCAACCAGTCGACGATTAGTCATAAGTCTGGTGGAATGTCCATCTTTCGCTGTATATCTGTTGAGACAACTACTTGTTATTCAACTATGTTATTGTTTATAGCGCACGCAGGTGGATTTAAAAATTATAAAATCGACATACCTAAATATGACTAATAATATTATAAAATTAGCATAAGTTATAAAAACGCAATAATTTACCGGAAAATTAAATTTATTAAGCTAATATAATAACACTTACTTAAACCCAGGCATATCGACATTTTAAAAAAAACGGGAGACCTTAGATTTTGACAACCTACTAAATATGCTTTGGAAAAAAAAATAGAGTAGATACATTGAATCTTTATCTAGGGAATGGCCGTAACAGTTTTTTTATATCTTTAATAGATTTTTCAAAAAAAATGTGAAAAACACCTCTGATCTTTTTTCTGAAAGATAGCAACTAGCAACTCGTTTCCCGAAAGTCGCGGAAATTTTTTTTTTGTATTGATAATATGCATTAAAATCTAGATATGACCCTAAAATATTTTTGATTGAAGCGAAGTTAACCCCAAAAAATGGAAAAAAACACTACTTGTTCTTCACATTTGATCAAGCGATTTTGAATTGTAACGTCGCGGAAAATATTTTCGAGATACTCATACCCTTTAAAAAAATAATAAAGATTGAAACAAGTAAATTGGCACACAAGATTGTCTTATTTTTTTTGTAATCATTGTAATCATTCTGGTCAATAAAGATTTATTTATTTATTATTATTTATTAAATTAAAAATCAAATTGATGACATGCTGATCCTTTGTAACCTTGAACTAAGCAAAACCTGACTCGATCTGAATTTCTTTTCCAACGCCCTTTCATACGACACCACACATGACCCCACACAACCCTTGGATCCCCTCAAACGCTTCACATGTTTTTTGTCTCTGGAGAAGGCTGAACCAATGTGGTACAGAATCGTGATGTCGTCGAGTTTACAAATAATTTAAAAATCAAATATTGAGGACCATGCGCGTCATCGAGGGGGGCAGTCCCCCCCCCAGAAATTGGAATAGGTATATATTTTTCATACTACATGATAAAACCTCACAAAAAATCACATTACTACCTACTACCAAACATTTTCTTATCATATAAATTTCCTAAAATTAGTATGAAAATCCATCAGTTTCATTTAAAAAAATTACCTGCGGCGCTATTTTTCATTACTTACTTTTTTTATAATAAAACATTTTTCATACATATTGTTGTGCAAAATATTATATACATTTTCAAATAACCAAGCCACATTACCCATCGACCTTCTTCACTATACATATGTCTCGCAAAAAAATCGACTGCGGCGTTGTTTACTCGTTTTTTGTGCTACATCATTTTTTTTTCAATTTTTGTTGCCCACCTAGCTCCGAGGCTGGCTACGTCCATGCCTACTTTTTTCAATTATTTCCTAGTACAATAGGAATGAAGTGTGACTATGCAGGTCATGTGGCGAGAGCAACGGAGTGCAAATGGAGCAACAAGCTCCTGTTGTTCTGGCGTCCGTGGCTCGGTAAACGCCCTAGAGGCCGCCCACAGATGCGTTGGACAAGCGACCTGAAGTTAACAGCTGGCCTCAAATGGACATCCGAGGCAAAATCCAGAGAGAGATGGAGACGAATGAGGGAGGCCTATATCCAGTAATTGAAGCTGCAGGGCTCGTGAAGAAGAAGATGAAGAAAATAATTCTTAAACACACTTTTTGTTGTAGTTCAAATAGTCAAATAATTGTACTTTTTTGTACATATGCGGAAACAATAGTATTTTGTACAGACAAGCTAGTTTTCATGAATAGGAATGAATATAAAGCCTTCACGTCTTGTTTTTTGTTGCTTTTGTTAAGACATCATCTCGCGCTAATATGGATGACTTGACAATAGACAATACTAATTTTTGTCAAGCTGTTATTATTGATTGTGTAAAGAAGATAATGGTACAGAATTAAAATGACATAATATGATTTGATTGAATCTTTACGAGATATACTCGTAATGCATTGTACAGGTGTAAAAAGTACTGGGAATTATGAAACATATCAACAAAATAAGTCTATCTATCTATACCGTCACGCCACGTCCCTTGCAGAGTAGGCAGAGAGGACAGAGCGCCAGACAGCCCTATCCTTACACACACTCATAGCTTCCGTCACATTCATACAATTTGTCATACACGCTCTCCGATTCATTTTACTCAAAACGCACCCATCCTTGAGGATCTGGTCGACATGATCGGACCAGGCCAGTCTCGGGCGGCCGCGCTTCCTCAAACCTCTTCGTTCACTCAGATATATCTTTTTTGTCATCCTGTTATCCTTCATTCTCTGAACATACCCAAACATCTTAGTTTATTCACTTTCATTCTAGTTACAACACCAGTCAACAAAATAAGTAGGTAATCGTGAGCGGGAGCCTTAAATTCGCACTCCTTAATATTACACGGTAGCTTAATATAATATTCTTCTAGTTACACTAACGTGAAGTAATATTACATACATTCAGGGTACTTACGTAACACTGCATTTGTGTATTCACTATTGTCTCTGGCCGCCGCTACGCTTGACAATCTAGATTTTTCATGTCCTACATCCAATTTTTTAATTGGTTCACTATTGTTACGTCTATCAAAACATTTTGTAATCGTAAAACAATTTTCACAATGGAGTTTTGACGCATTAATAATCGATTTAAAGTTTTGATTATTTTTTGATCTAGTAACATTGTGCGTTGTTGCATTGTCTGCTTTTTGGGAAATCATTTTCAAAATGGCGTCATCCCCGAATAACTGTTCCGTTTTCAAATCGTCCGCCACTTTTAGAACTTCACTTTTAGATATTTTTAAATCACATTTTACGAAGGCATTAAAAATATTTAAATATACAAAAAATACTAAAACTCCAATTCTGTTATTAATTTGACACATTTTTGGCAGATTTTTTTCGTTAATTTTATAAAAAAAATACTTAAATATATTTCAGTTTAAATAAAAGTTAAATATAAATTCGCATATTCACTAAATTTCATATATTGTACATATTTTTTAATTAAACATTATGACTTGTTGACTAGCTGAAATATATCCTTAAAGTGACTGAAAATTCAACACTAAAATCTAGTTTTATTATTTACTTATATTTTTATTTCACTTCATTATAATTTTGCACATTGTTTATGATGCTTGCATTTTTTGTCTATGTTTTTTCGTTATTTTTTAAAAACGTTCGATCGATTTCCCGCGGAAAACACATCTGTCAATGAGAGACGGTGGTAAACTGAAAGAACTAAAGATGCAACTTGCGAATGTCGACATTGAAAGACTGTAATTAATGAATTAATGATTATTATTGATTATTTGCAACGATGGCTAATTGAATAAGAATTATGACATATTGTCCGAACGCCATTAGCCGCCGATATTAGGATAACGTTTGTCACATTGTATATTGGGAGGTTTGATTATAAAACGTGGTGATAACAGGGCCGTGTTGAGTAATTTATATTTAGTAGCTGATGACTAGGGAACAATAAATTTTGAAAAAAATCAAGTAACCTTAATATTTTGTACGGTTTTTCATAGATCATATAATGCTACTTTTTACTATCCTACATATTTTTGCATTGCACAATAGTGTAAGTATATTAAACAATACATTTTTTGTATTAATTTTGTATCTTGTGTAGACAAACGTCACAAACCCAAATACTTTCCACAGTAAGATAAAAACTTATATTGTATAAAGACATTAACGTCAAGTTTTGTTTCGTCACGAAGAATAATAGGGTTCTAAGTTCTAACTGGTAAGACCAAAATGTTTACAAAAATGTGATCAAAGTTTCAAATACACTTCTTTAGGGCGTTTTTCATTATACCTATTTATAGATTGTCATTTTTACGCAAAAAATGAAATTTTAAAGCTTGCTAGTTATGACCTTGTTGTTCTTGAGATAAAATGTCTTACAGCTGGGAACCTATTTTAAAAAAAAACTTTTTTAAAGGGTTACTCCACAACTTAATTACCAATAGCCGAAAACATGTTCTAAAAATGCTTATAATAAGGAACGAAGTAATCAGAACCATAACAGGAGTGTTGGACATCATTGAAAGAGTCGCCACAATAAAATGGCGATGGGCTGGTCATGTTGCCCGCAGCTCAGACAATAGATGGACAAAACGCCTCCTGTGCTGGCGTCCTAGGACTACCACAAGAAACCCCGGACGACCACAGCTCCGATGGAGAGATGACATCGTGAAGTATGCCGGTTCAACACGGATGCAAGTGGCCCTAGATCGTTTGGCATGGAAAGGGATGGAGAAGGCCTACGTCCAGGAGTGGATGGCTACGGGCTGAAGAAGAAGAAGATAGAGTATACTTACATTTTTCTTCTCTATTTCATTTTCAACACTTTATCGCGGCCCTGAGATTTGGTCTGTCAAATTCACTGCGTTGTAAAAGACAGGTGGTATATTACAAATTACAATACTGGATTCATAATAATATTGTTATGTCTAATGTCACATTAGCCATTATACAATAACACATACAGTCTTCTCTGTGTTATAATATAACTTGACCTCAACCAAAATCCTCGTTTACATTGGTACAAGAACATTAATAATACTTGAGGAATTTATGAGACTGCGGCGCAATTCAGGACTACTATTACATAATGATACGCCCCCTGATGGAAGAAGGCTGCATCCCTGAGGATCTACCGCATTTTTTACAGTTACATAGAAGAACGTAATGATTTAATTTTGTTCACTTGAAGAATAAAACTAATAGAATATCTAATAAATAAATAAAAAATAAAATGCCATCTAATGTGTATATTGGAGAGGTATCTCCAACTATTGTAAAGATAACAAGAAATGCATTTTCTATATCATTTCATGGGCGTCGTCAGGGTGGGGCAGGGGTGGGCAGCTCCCCCTCCAGAGATTGGAATAGGTATAATATTTTTCATACTAAATGATAATACTCTCAAAAAATCACATTATAACCACACACTTTCTCATCATACGATATTTTTTTAATTAGTATAAAACTCCTTTAAAATCCAATTGTTTCATAAAAAAATTGACTGCGGCGCTAATCACCTTTCACTATTTTTGTGTTACTATTCTTGATACATAAGTAGTACATAAAACCTTCATCCATGTCCCAAAAAAAAATACGCATTTTTTATAATAAGTGTATTCCATTTTTGTTGCCCCCCTAGCTCCGAGGCTGGCGACGCCCTTGTATCATTTCTTCTTCTTCTTCGTCAGCCTTGGTCCCTCTTCCATTTGTTTCCAGTTTTTTCTATCCCTCGCCTTTCTGACTCACTGCCTACCCGCTACCGAGGTCACGTCGTCCGCCCATCTTTTCTGGGGCCTTCCGACACCTCTTCTGTTTCCCCATGGCCTCCACTTTACGAGTCTGGGTGTCCAACTATTTTTGTCTTGTCTTGCAATGTGCCCTGCCCATTGCCATTTACAGCAAGGCAATCATTTCTTAACTATTTAAAATTATATCTTTACAAAAATCTAGTTAGTAAGTACATATTTACAGCCATGCAAATCAAACATAGCTGATAGATTTTGGCTACATAATACTTCGAATTGATTGTGAGAGAATTTTATTGAGCATACTTACACAGTTATACATATGTACATCTATTATTGCGCTGTGTCGTAATATATTAAACTATACAGTAGCATCCTTAAGCTAATTATGGAATCCAAGCACGAAGTTTGCGATGGCAGTTACGCACAGCTAATTACATGTAAAACCTAATTCGAAATATATTATTGCTTCGTACATCTGAATCTAGTACACACAGTGCGCGCGTATTTCAAAATTATCATCGTGTTCCATTTTCTAAATCGATTCGTCCTGTAATTTTCCCGCCAAATCCAGACGTCATTAAAGATCTAAGGCTGAGTTTCCACCTACAAGAAAACTTCTGCAACGTCCGACAATCTATCTGACACTTCTTGCAGAAGTTTTCTTGCAGGTGGAAACCCGGCCTAGTAGAGGCATGGATTGAACAACGAACATGCGAAAAATTGCGTTATAGTCCAAGAGCCCGCTGCTTAATTTATGACGTATCTGTTTTTTGATCGAAATGTGGTACAAATGATAGCTTACCAATAGGGTTTTACATCGCACTAGGGTTGCCTATCAAAATCTTGCCGCAACTCCCCCTGCCCCCCCGAAAAGGTCCCTCTTCGCGGTTTTTCGCATTTTATAGGAATATGGTAAGAGATAGGAGAAAGTAGTCAATGACAAAAATAATCCTTGCTAAATTCTCTACAAAAAATATTATGTCAATTTTTTCGAAGAACTAGCAGTTTACCCGCAATAGCCGGTCCAAAACCGAAACTCATTTAAAAAACTAAAAAAATGAATTTAAACTAAATTGGTTGAAAATTGATAAGAGCTACAGGAAAATAGTCAAAGAACAAATTAATTAACATAGTCTTAGCTACAAAACGAGCTATAACTTATTTTCATACATCAATTAATTTAGGAGTTATTGCAATAAAACTCAGTGACGAAAATTCTTAAAATTTAATATGAGTGAAAACAATGAACATTCTTAAAATTTAGTTTTTCATAAAATAACCAGCGATATAGCGCCGCAGGCCAAATATTTTTTTTCCATAAAATATAAGTAATAATGGGTGGAAGAATGTGAAAGGAAAAAAATCAAACTTTTTTTTTTTTATTTTTTCAAAAAATATCCTGTTTTTCGACCGGCCATTACGGGTAAACTACTAGTCCTATGAAAAAATTGACATAATATTTTTTGTAGAGAATTTAGCAAGGATTATTTTTGTCATTGACTACATTCTTCTATCTCTTACCATATTCCTACAAAATGCGAAAAACCGTGAAGAGGGACCTTTTCGGGGGGAGCAGGGGGGGTAGCGGCAAGATTTTGATAGGCAACCCTAGTGCGATGTAAAACCCTATTGGTAAGCTATCATTTGTACCACATTTCGATCAAAAAACAGATACGTCATAAATTAAGCAGCGGGCTCTCGGACTATTAGGAAAAGTAAGATTACTCAACTAAAATACTAAAGATATCATCCTAAGACTTAAAACATGGATAAATGAGAATATGTTTTAGTGACTCTAGCGAGTAAAAATTTCATTTATGTGAATTATCTCGATATAACATAATTCCTAAGTTACCACTGAAATTTACTGAAACTTGAAATTATTCTCGTAGTTTGTTAGATATAATTAACTGGAAGAAATCGCAGTTCTGCGATAAGTTCGCCCTAGTGAACAACGTTTTATAATCTGTACTATGTCCATTTTGTATATTTATATGTGTTTGTTGTTTACTTTAAGTTTAAATAAATAAATAAAAATAATGCTGTAATTTGGTTGATGAAATGTCTAAGGTAAGACGCAGTGACTATAGGGGATTTTTTTTATATTCGGTCCCCTTTTTGCACAATAAGCCGAAATCAATTTTTCCGCTTACGTTTTTCTTATTTTGTGCTTACACTCTCATACAAAATTTGAAAAAGTCGAAGCGATAATAGAACGATTTTTACTCAAAGCATTCGCCCATAAATCGTCATAAACATTTAAATGATTCTTTTTTTATTATTTTAAATCTGACCAATCACAAACGTTTAGGCATAGTTGTTTTGCAGGTTTTTTTGCCGCCAATTTTCTTTACCATATTTTTTAAAATTGTAGCAATGAAATATAAATATTGACTAATTTATTATATTCTATGGTTGTCCTGCACCTAGTAATTTATTTTGTAAAACGTAATTAAAACATATTTATGACAAAACGAATTAAAAAACCAGGAAGGAAAAAGTAGCCAGACCAGTTCTATTCTGTCTTATTTTGTATTACACCAGAGCCAGTTTGGGTTTTAAAGCATATTTCAATATTTTTATCTTTAAGAGCTTGTTACCAAAAATGACGTCACAGTCATTTCCCACGGCATTAAGGTTCAAAATCACTTGAACAATAAAACCATGATAATATGGTAAAAATTGAGTTTTTTTCCATTTTTTGGGGTTAATTTTGCGTCTATCAAAAAATACGGTTATTCCCTAGATTTTAATGCATTTTATCAGTACAAAAAATAAAATCATTCCGCGACTTTGGGGAAACGAGTTTCCGCCTTTCGGAAAAAAGATCAGAGGTGTTTATCATATATTTTTTTGAGAAATCTATACAAGATATAAAAAATCTTTTACGGTTATTCCCTAGATAAATGCTCAATGCATCTAACCTATTTTGTTCCAGAGCATATTTAGTAATGGTTGTCGAGATATAAGGTCTCCCGTTTTTAGAATTTTTTGTAATATCGGTATGTATACTCTTACATAAGTAGTATTTTCTCACACATCTTAACAGTCTGGTTAGTGGACCGCACTCAATAGGCTTAGGACGGGTCATGGCTGCTGCGGTGTCATGCTCCACAAGTGGGGAATGAGGGATGATTCACAGTGTGACTGTGGACACCCGAAGCAAACCATGCAGCACATCTTGCGTGATTGCCCCATACGTGCTTACCCCGGTACCATTGACAGTGCTGCCAGCCTGTTCCCTGAATTCCTCCAGTGGTTGGAGGCGCTGGATGTCTGACTTTAACGATGTGACAATACTTCGACGTTGCCAAACGATAAATAAATAGGGCTCCCCTAATATGTCCATATTCTGCTAAAATATTTGGTACTATTGTACAATTGGGGCCCCAACTATAGAAAAAATATCAATATTGTTGAGTTAGGTTTGTTAGGTTGTTTTTTTTTCTCGCAAAAAAAAACAAAAAAAAAACAACCTATAACAAACCTAACTCAACAATATTGCTGGCGAATTATTTGCTTTTTCCATACTTCATAAGTCACTTTTTGGTATATTTATGGTTGGAGCCCCAATTGTACAATAGTACCAAATATTTTGCCTGCGGCGCTAATCTGATTGAACGAAGGGTTTGTTCTCGAAAAATAAACTGGACTTTTAAACGATTCTGTTTTATCTACCTTCTTGACAAATTGTTCGCCTGCGGCGCTAGTCCTTTGCCATATTGTATCCCAGAAATACGAGTATATCCAGCTGCCTTACTATTGAAATCAACCAGATTCGTCAATTCACCCATTTAAAAAAAAAATACCAAAATAGCCCACTTTATTTCGGCCCTGGTAACTTCTTGACAAAGGTCATATTTAGTTTACTTTCAAAATCTAGTTTATTTTTATATTTATCACATAATATTCAAAACCTACAATTAACTGCATTTTTAAATCTCTAATTATATGCAAAAATATGCAAGTTTCATTTAAAAAACAGCAAAACAAATGCAGCAACAAAAATGGCTGATCAAATGTAAATCAAATTCTTAATGGGGCAATAATTATAAGGTGACCAACCGTCCTCCTTTTGGAAGGACAGTCCTCCTTTTCTAGGTTCTGTCCTCCCTCCAAAAGTGTCCTCCTTTTTTACTTTTTAACATTTTAAAACTAATCTGTTAATCTCAAAACCACACGTTTTTTCATCACACCATGTATTGACTAGTATAAAAATACATTAAATTGCAATTGTTTCCTAAAAAAATTTGCCTGCGGCGCTTATTACTTTTGCCTTTTGTGTATGTGTAATTTGGTATGTCTTATGACAAATATTTCACCTGCGGCGCTATTTTTTTGATACATCCTTTATGGAAAACATTTTCAAGAAAATAAATCGAACATAGCGACCTTCTTCACTGACCCAAAGAAATTTTGCCTACGGCGCTATTTACGCATTTTTGTCCTCCTTTTTATTTTTAAAAATATGGTCACCTTAGATAATATGCTCTGATAGTCCGAGAGCCCACTGCATAATTTATGACGTATCTGTTTTTTGATCGAAATGTGGTACAAATGATAGCTTACCAATAGGGTTTTACATCGCACTAGGGTTGCCTATCAAAATCTTGCCGCAACCCCCCTTGCCCCCCCCGAAAAGGTCCCTCTTCGCGGTTTTTCGCATGTTGTAGGAATATGGTAAGAAATAGAAGAAAGTAGTCAAAGACAAAAATAATCCTTGCTAAATTCTCTATAAAAAATGTTAAGTCAATTTTTTCATAGGACTAGCAGTTTACCCGTAATGTCCGGTCAAAAAACAGGATATTTTTTGAAAAAATAAAAAAAAAAGTTTGATTTTTTTTCTTTCACATTCTTCCACCCATTACTACTAAAATTTTATGGAAAAAAAATTTTGGCCTGCGGCGCTATATCACTGGTTATTTTATGAAAAACTAAATTTTAAGAATTTTCGCCGCTGAGTTTTATTGTAATAACTCCGAAATTATTAGATGTATGAACATAAGTTATAGCTCGTTTTGTAGCTAAGACTATGGTAATTAATTCGTTTTTTGACTATTTTCCTGTAGCTCTTATCAATTTTCAACCAATTAGGTTTAAATTCATTTTTTTAGTTTTTTAAATGAATTTCGGTTTTGGACCGGCTATTGCGGGTAAACTGCTAGTTCTACGAAAAAATTGACTTAACATTTTTTGTAGAGAATTTAGCAAGGATAATTTTTGTCATTGACTACTTTCTCCTATCTCTTACCATATTCCTATAAAATGCGAAAAACCGCGAAGAGGGACCTTTTCGGGGGGGGCAGGGGGGGTTGCGGCAAGATTTTGATAGGCAACCCTAGTGCGATGTAAAACCCTATTGGTAAGCTATCATTTGTACTACATTTCGATCAAAAAACAGATACGTCATAAATTAAGCAGCGGGCTCTTGGACTATGAGTAAAAATCTTTTTATTATATCTTCGACCTTTTCACATTTTGTATGAGGATGTAAGCGCAAAATAAGAATAACGAAAGCGACTAAATCGATTTTGGCTTATTGTATTAAAAGGGGACCGAATATCAAACAAATATCCTCTACAGCAGAAGTTCCTAATCTCTTTCGGTTTGTGGCTCCCTTAACACATCGATTTTTTACACGGCTCCCTTAGTACATTACATAGTTTTTTTTCTAAGTTTTTGACTTTTTTGTTAAATTGGAATTTTCTGGAGAATTGGAGAACAAAAAATGGAGGATAGGCTGTGCATTTGGAAAGAAAACAGTAAATGACTCGAAAGTAGCTAAATTCTTGAAATTTTGTCAGCATACACATAGGCGCAAAAATTTAGAGAATTGTAAATCAATACTCTATCATTGATTTATTTTTTTGTACATACAATGTAACCTTGAACTTTTATGTTGTAAATAGTATTGCCCCGGAACAGGCTATCGCCTAGTGGGGCAATAAAATCCAGTACTTTTTTTATTGTATTTTTACTTTGTAAAGCTTTGGATATTAAATAAATGAAATGAAATGATTAATTGAATATTTCGCAGCGCTCTTATGACGGCCAGGGAGCCGCGGCTCACACTTTGGGAATCACTGCTCTACAGGATTGGTTTTCAATTTCGCCAGCGTTGTTCTTCATGTCTATCAGAAGATAAATAGTATAGGAGTTTTTTTTGCAAAACCTTTGGGTGGGGTCACCTGGATGTCTTAATCCGCCACTGATAGGATAGGCTAGGGGGTGGTGATTTTAGGAGAAGCTTGGGGGAGGCGTGAGTGGTAAAAGTTTGGGAACCTCTGGGGTCTAGAGTCATTGCGTCTTACCTTAAACACTTTAACCAAATTCCAGCATTTTATATCTTATAAACTACGGGAATAATCTCAAGATTGAATAAATTACAGAGTTATCTTTTGAATTATTTTTTATTGGAAAATTTACAAAAAATAGTTTTCTCCCCACTAGAGTAACTTGCAGCATATCTTACATTTATCCATGTGTTAAGTCTTAGGATGATATCTTTAGTATTATCTTACTTTTCCTTATAATTTTTTTTTTCGTTTTTATTTAATATAGGATCTCTGATTCACAGTAAATAAGTTTTTTCCTCATTTGCTAAAAAAAGTTGCCAAAAAAAGATATGGTTTTCGATGCGGACACTGTAGGTAGCTTTTTGGCATAGAATTTCAATAGAAATGTCATTGTTAATAACAATACTATAAAAACTTTATTGCTATATACAGGGTCATCGAAAAAGAATGCCCCTATTTTAAAGTTGAATAACTTTGGAAGCAATTACGTTAAATGAGTGATTTTTTCACTGTTTGGTAACTAATGAATGTAAATTTTGTTTGATGTATGATACAATGCGCTAGTAAACAGTAATGCCTTCATTTTAAAAAGCTATAACTTTGGAACCATTTATGTTAAATGAGTGGTTCTTTCACTATGTGGAAAATGTCATTTTTTTTTAATTAATTTATTACGATGATTATCGCATGCGCAGAATAGCTCCGTAGGTGACAAAGCCAAAAGGCGTTAACTATCTACGTCGTCTAATACTCGGAATTGATCGTGCAACACAAAGCACATTGCATTGATTGTTTTGCAATTTTATAATTTTTTTTTTTTGAATTTGGTCAAGAAAATGATTTTTGTCGGTTTCTAACACAAAAATAACGGATACGTTCAAAATTGTATTCTGACCTTCTCAGTCGGTCAGTCAACTGTTTTTTCCAACCCGGCCTGTTTTTCTATAAGGGGCAGATTCAGCTTGATTAGTACCTACAAAGAGCGGCTGTACACTGACAATTGACTCTGACTTCGCAAAACAAAAAACGCATTGCTTTCTGTTGCACGATCACCATTACATTGCGAGGAGGTAGATGAAAAGCGTCGGTTGACTTTGCTGACTGCGCAGCCATTCTGCGCATGTGCTAGCGCATTGTATCATACATCAAACAAAATTTACATTCATTAGTTACCAAACAGTGAAAAAATCACTCATTTAACATAATTGCTTCCAAAGTTATTCAACTTTAAAATAGGATCATTCTTTTTCGATGACCCTGTATTCTGTATTAAGAACATTATAGAAATAGCGGGTTTATTAATTGGCAATATCCAACCAACCAAATGCGAGATTAAATACAAGACACGAAGTGTGTACAAACGTACAATATAAGAAACAATAATAAAAAGCAAAATATAATATAAAAATAAAATAAAATGCTTAGGTGCATAGATAATTATATAAAATAAACAATATATGGTATACAAATATTATTGGGGACTCGATTCTAAAAAAACGTATCAGCGAGCATTTTCTACTATTTAATTGCAATTTGTTTTGGGTACGCCACTGACTAAACTTTTCCAAATTATTTTGCAGTACTTCGCAGTCAGATACACTCGCAATTTTTTTAAAAATCTTTATATCATCGGCGAATATCAGAACCTCCACATTCCTAAATACATTAATTACATCATTGATGAACACCACAAACAGCAATGGGCCCAAATGCGAACCCTGTGGTACACCGCTAGTCGCCTGAAAGACAAAAGATGTTTCATTTTCAATTCTGACAGCCAACCTTCTATCTGCATAAAGTAATAAAATATTAGGAATATAGGAACTAGGAAGGGAAGGGATATAAGAAAAATTGTTTATTGGGTAACGTTGGTGTAAGAATTATTTTGGGAGAGATAGAGATGCTTCAGTTTATATTTTTAAAAGAGTAAATAGTTGGAGCGAGTCTGATGTGAAGAGGAAAGTCATTCTATATTTCTATTGTCTCTTTCCAGTCTTGTGACAATCTCTTTCTTGACAGACTGTACCGCGAGATTTCGATTAGGTACCCCTCGATTACATAACATTTAATTTACCTAACTGATCAGGTAATTATTGGTATCAAGGTCTTTTTGTATTCAAAAATTGAAATCTATGAGTTGTCAGTTTATTTGTTTTATATTAAACAATTAAACAAAAGACTATGATCAGAGGAGTAACTAGGGTTTCCGGCGCCCGGGGACATAGTCGTTTTCGCCCTTCCCCCCACCCTCCTCTGATTCAAGTTTTTCTTCACACCTAGTTCTCTAAATCCAATGGTTATAAGAAATTCTAAAACTTCCTCTCAAAAATTGATAGACATGCCTATTGAAAAAAACCACGCAGAAAATATTTTTCGGACCCTCTCTCAAAAATCGACAAACGAGTTTAAAAAAGACACATTGCGAAAAATTTTCGGACCCATCCTCAAAATTGTATAAACGTGGCCATCGAAAATGCCGCGTAGAGAAAATTTTTAGTACTTTTGTCCAAAAATTTATTTATTTATTTAATTTTTAAGTGAACAAGAAATAGATATAAACATAAAAAATGGACATAGTACAGATTATAAATCATTGTTCACTAGGGCGAACTTATCGCAGAACTGCTTCAAAACTTTGCAAAACTGCAAAAATTTATAAAAGGTTCGATGAATTACCTGAATTTACCGACCGATTTGGCGCCCCTGGGCAGATACCCCCTTCGTTCCCCCCTAGTTACGCTACTGACTATGATTTGACTAAACAATAACTGTTTTAATATAGTAATGTATTGTATTATCATATTGTAAAAAATGAAAATGAAAATAAACAATCTATTATTATTAATTAATATAATATTAAGATAGGTAAGTATATAAAATATAATTAACAATACCCAGAACTATCTATGCAAATTTGCATTATTTTATTTTGTCTTTGACATGGGCGTCTTCAGTGGGGCAGCAACCCCCCCCCCTCCACCTACAGATTGGAATTAGTATATATTTTTTTTTTATATATTGCTTAACTGGAATAAATCGCAGTCCCGGGATAAGTTTGCCCTAGTGAACAACGATTTATAATCTGTACTATGTCCATTTTTTTATGTTTATAATATGTATTTCTTGTTCACAGTAAATAAATAAATAAAACCTCACAAAAAATCACATTACTACAGCACATTTTTTCATAATTTCATAAATTTTCTCTTTCAAATAAACAAACCACATGTGTCACAACTAAATGGCTCACATTTATTTGCCTATTTATGCGTCTTTTTAGGCTAGGTGTATTTTTTTTTATTTTGCTGCTCCTCCCCCCCCCCCCCCCCCGCCCCTAGCTCCGAAGCTGGCGACGCCCATAGTCTTTGATATAATCATTATTCATAACATATGACATGCCTAATAAATTAAGATATTTTTTTTATCAAAAAAGCAGTTATTATTTAACATATTTTTTGAGATGCAACTCGAATCCTTTCGGATCACACGATGAAATTATAAAATCGCACAGGAAAAAACATATTGCATGGAAAGAAGAAGAAATAACACATTTCTCAAAGGAGAATGCTAAAAAAACCCAGGCCCGGCGCAGACGATATGTAAGTCATAGGTAAAAATGAGTAATTAAATACTGCATAGGGGGCATCATCGAAATCAATGGCTAAATGTGTGAAATACCTATTCGAAGTGTACATGGAAGTCACATATGAATGTATATATTAGTAAAAGGAGCATTAAACAGTTACAATTGCGGTTTAAAAGCGTACCTATTATATGATAAGTATAATGTAGCCCGTCTTCTTCTTCTTCATCAGACTTGGTCCCTCCACAGCTGGATATAGGCCTAAAGAAAAATGCTCATGAAGTATGGACAAAAAAACAGGTCCGACGCAAACGAAATGTAACTCAAATGATAGGTATAAATGAGTAATTAAATACTGCGCCGGAGGCATCACCAAATCAATGGCTAAATGTTATTTCTTCTTATGATATTTTTGCCGTGTGATTCCGTGAGATTTTTTCCTGTGTGTTTCTATCCTGACTTCTGAATGGTTGCATTTATGCGAAATTTATGCAAAATTTATGTGAAAATATAACTTTTTAACAAAAAAAATCTATTAGGTATCAATATTATCATGAATTTACAACCTGAAACACCTAATCTTTTTATTGTATTGTATTTATCGTTATCCTTGTTTTTATTCAATACTTTTTCCTCCATTTTGCAAGTAAAATTATTAGCCAAAGTCAGCAAAAATCTGACAAATCAGATTGGCGCCTTTTAGAACATTCTAAACAATTAAAAAAAGGACGCGCCAATAGTAAAATTATTGCCAGTAGCTATACAAGAAACAATGTTGTCATTCGTTAAATAACTTCTTGGCATTGATTCTATAGGAAAGGTAAGAGTAATTGCTCACTCTACAAACCTAAGTATATAGTTAATCAGATCAATATAAAATGGATGTACATTTCTACCTAAATACATACGTAATGAGTTAATGAAATGGATATTACTTTCGATTTCTTGTGAATCTTCTGCGTCGATCGAATGTATCACGATATTTTGGCGGCGCTGCTGTCAGCTGAGGTGTCCGAGTGGTTAAGGAGTTGGACTTGAAATCCAATGGGTTCTACCCGCGCAGGTTCGAATCCTGTCCTCAGCGGTGATTTTTTTCTTTTTTTTTTTTCATTAAATGAAATTATTTGTACTGTGAATATAGGAAATTATTAGAAAACTGTTTTGATTTACGTTTATTACAAATAATACTAAACTACAACGTCAAAAAATAGTTTAATAATGAAGTAAGTAATTTTAGCACTATCATAACTAAAGATCAGCAGGCAGAAAACACGCCAATTTAAAACTACTTACCTTCCGTGTTCATGAAATGGAAAACCCTCTAAATGGCGTAAATCATGCAATATCACCGACATCTTATCAATTATTTATCATCAACAAGCACTAGCGGATTTAGGGGGGGGGGGGGGCTAGGGGCTGAAGCCCCCCCCCCCCCCCAAAAACCATGGATTACAGTAGTACATATAGAACAAATGTAGGGATTTTAGCCCCCTTAGCCCCCCCCAAAATGTTGAGTGACGTTTCTAGTGCCTTGAGTACTAAACTGAAAATGTAGTATAGTGAATGCAATTCCCCCCCCCCCCCCCCCCCCGCTCGACAAAATTTTAGGCGTCAAGGTCAACAAATTTTAGACGACGACCTAAAAAAAAAAAAAAAAGGTCATCAGTTGATTACGGCAGGATTCGAAATTTTAGGCGAGGACTAAAAAAAAAAAAAAAAGGTTAACAAAAAAATTCTCGGGAATTTTTTTTTAATCTTCAGCCCCCCCTAAAATGAAATCCTGGATCCGCCACTGGCAGTTAAGAGGCATCTTATGAATTATCTTCCATACATTTTATATAGGAAATAGGTGTAATGTCTGGTAGGTAATTAAATTATGGCAAATTTCAGGTGAGGTTTCTTGCATTATAAGATATCGGTATAGAGACATCTGTGGTAAAATAACGAATACTATGTTGGTGTGAAACTCTGCTAACTAGGTTAGGTTTCATAGATGAGATTGTGTGATAGTAATTATATTAGTACGACACGGATGACATCAGAAATTTGTAGATAATTTATTTATTGTCAAACTGTGGAAGGTTGTTCTGTTGGAAGGCACTAGCGGATCCAGGGGGGGCTAGGGGCCTGAAGCCCCCTCCAAAACTATGAGTGACAGTACTTTATATACAACAAGACAGTACTTTATATACCAGATCCCTAAAAAATGCGAAAAACCGCTATGTGGGCGGGGCATGGTGTGTGCGGTTGATAGGCATCCCTAGTACTTCAACTACTGGAGCCACAGGAGGCGGGCGTGTGGAGCAGGCATTCTGATTGGTCGCAAGGGAACACTTTCTTCAGTTTCTTACCGGATCTCTCAAGTGTTCTCCTCAATGACCTTATCTCCCCTGTGTGTAATTGTGGATGTTAAGTACTACTGCTAGGAAGCCACATTGCTTCCATGGAAGTACTGCTCCTCGTGGCAATGGCTAATGTAATTCCAACAGAATGATGTGCAGGTTAAACAGCCGAGACTTCACACCTTTGGTCAGAGAAAACTGATGTTATAAGATATGCACTGTTCACCCTAACACTCGGCGAATTCATTCCGTAAGAAGTAATTATACTGTTTGAAAGAGGATAAGTATTTCAGAGAACTTTTTAGGAGATTTGAAGAATACAATCTTTACTCTGTATATTTTTAAAAGTGACTTAAAAATGAAGTATTTTTTTTTCTCGATGCGGTCTTGGAACTTTGTCGGGCCATATTTTTTTGACCGCCACTTTCTGGAACAATTATTATTTTTTTCTGAATAGTCATACATCTGAGATAAGAATAAAATTTAATTGGAACCGATTGGTTGGTAAATAAAAAAGTTATAGAGGATAACCAAAATATGGGAAAAAATACGGAAATTCATACAAAATGGGGAGCACCTTATATAATTACTGAGTACCCATAAGATGTTCCAAATAGTCCTCTCTATATACCATATCAGTTTGTCCAACACCTGGTTTGTATCCCTGTATATTGGCTTCGTGTTGAATTTGTATGGACTTGTATTAAAACAACTGAATTACAATAAAATCTAAATTTATTATTTAAACAATTCATAAATTACTATACAATATATACAAATAATTACTTATTATAAATTTATTTGAATACTAAAAGTGACAAAAGTCTATTTAAAAAAAAAATTGTATAAAATAATTAATTACTAAAAACTAAAAGCGTAATTGCAGGAATTATAAAATATTATTAATTGATTAATTAAGTAATAATAAATTTTGAAATAATAATAAAAAAGACATAATATGTACATTGTATTATATGCAGTGGTGGACCAACTGAAGCAGGGTGATGGGGCCCTCAATACCTATCTATTTAATCCCCATGTATGTTCAGCGATTCAGTATAACTCCAAAACTACAAAAGATCGTTGAACAAACACGGGGGTTAAATAGATAGATGTTGAGGTCCCCAATCACCCTGCTTCAGTTGAACCACCAGTGCATGTAATGCAATGTGAGGCATTAAGGGTAAGCCCACCTCCACCCCTGGATGACTTTGAAGCTTCAGCTCCTATGTCAACCAGTCTTTTACGCAAATATTTTTTTTCAAGGAAGGGCTCGAGGTTCGCCTGAAGGGCTCCCCTCGACAAACCCCTCCCGAAACTACTCTGAATACCCTTAACGCTAAAAATTAAAAATTGTATACAAAAAAAAATATTTACAAAATTCTTGTCGAAAAATAAAACTTATTGCTAAATAAAAATTATGTACAAATAAATATTTTTACAAAATTAATGTCTAAAAATAAAACTTATTACTAAATAACAATTATATAAAAAAAGTGTATATAAATATATTTATAAATTTAATGTTAATAAATAAAAATTCATTATAAATATAAAAATAGGATTAAAAGAGTTAAAATTTCTTCTTCCTAAACCTCCTGTGGAGGATGGGGCTCTTGGGCCCGCTGGAGGAGTCGAGATCCATTTTGCTCTCCTCCAGCAGGGAGTCCCTCTCCAGGGAGGGGGAGACAGTGAGGGCCTTCATTCCTATTATGGCTTCATTGATATCTCGAGTCTGAAACACAAAGGAGACATAAAGTATATTAGTTCATCATCTAGGGATACCATCTGACCAGATAAAGAGAGCTTAAACTGGATTTCATTCAAGACAATATCATAAGATAGTTCGACCAAATAATAAGGCCCACCTAATCTTTATTTTTTAAGTTTTGTATTACGGAGACGAAATTAGAATAGTGATTGTGTAAACTCGACATTTATTCTTCTATAACAATTAGTGTTAAAATATAAGAGACATTTTTATAAATGTCTTATTAGGAACTTGGTATCATAATCCTGCCATCAAATAGATATTCATTAAAAACATGGACTGTATGTCTAAATAATTCTCAGATAACCCACAAATACAGGGTGATTGGTTCCGCTATTCAGATATTTTGAGAGATGATAGAGGATGTTCTGAAACGTAGATCTGCCAAAGGGATGTCATCCCAATTGTTAAGGGTTGTGGAGTTACACCCTTTTAAAAAAAATCCACCCCCGACATCGACCACCATCACATTTCACTGAATAACTCTGATGCTATGAGTCCAAAATGAATAAAAAAATATTTTTCTGTCTCGTAATAAAACAAGCTTTTAATCGATGTAAAAAATATTTAATAATAATAATAATAACTTTGTTAAAATTAAACACAAAAACAAAATTTCATTCTTTTTTGTTGAAAGTTTTGACATCTTTTAATTTTTTTTCAATAAAAACTATAATTAAGTAGTACTTTTTTTTCTTTTAATAAATAAACTAGACCCTTTAATCCGATGAAATTAAACACAAAGCAGTCTCTCGATGGAAAGTTGTGGGGTAGTAGGGATTTCTTTCATTCTACACGTTTTTTGGGATGCTGAATCCGAATCCGAGGTTCGCCAACAAAATTTCGATACGGAACATGGCGAAAAATACAAAAAATGGTGAAAATAATCGTTTTCTGGCGATTTCTTTATAAGAACTCGAAAGCTGAAAACATTGTAAGTTATTTTTCTACGCAAAATGAAAGTACGTAAAATTTACTTCAAAATTGTTATATCAAATTTTTCTCCAAAATAAATAGGAACGAAGCTGTCAAGGTCCAAAAAATGGCCAAATCTTCTTATTGTTTTACATTACGAGAATCGAAAATGTATTGAAAAAGTTTACCTTGTTGCCTTCATCGATTAAAAGCTTGTTTTATTACGAGACAGAAAAATATTTTTTTATTAATTTTGGACTCATAGCATCAGAGTTATTCAGTGAAATGTGATGGTGGTCGATGTCGGGGGTGGAATTTTTTTAAAAGGGTGTAACTCCCCAACCCTTAACAATTGGGATGACATCCCTTTGGCAGATCTACGTTTCAGAACATCCTCTATCACCTCACAAAATATCTGAACAGCGGAACCAATCACCCTGTATAGGTAATGAAGAAACCTGGATTTCAAATAAGGAATTATGAAAAAATCCTTGAGTTATATTATATTGCAAAAACAACTCTCCTCATACTTCTGATGGCATAGGCAGTTGCAGGGACTCTGTATTGCGGGATGCAAGGAGGGGGAAGATGGCCTTCGACTGTGTTGCCGAAACATTTTGGAAATGTGTGTTGGAGCGAAATTATGAGTTGCGGGCCTTATTGGGATGCGGGCCTTACCACACAATGCAAATGTGGAATGAATTCTCTCGCGGCTTCGCATTTCGCAGTGAAGAAAGGAAAGGAACTGATTGTCAGTAGAGTCAATACGTATTACTCACACAAGTTGAAACCAAAACCGAATTACACACTGAAATTTCTACAGAAACTAACTTTTTGAAAGGTCGTTGCTAGTGGACAAAAGCATGGGCGTCGTCAGGGGGGGCAGGGGGGGGGCAGCTGTTCCCTCCGAACTCGTAAATGCGAGTTACTTGAAACTTATCTATTAGCAATAATATGTAATAAGTAATGAATAATAGATAGAGAGTGGCCAGCCCGCATGACTTGTCTCCGCCTCTGAAACATTACAAATAAATTCATATAAATCAGATATATATACCTTGATATATATCAAGGGATTTTTATTATTAATTGATGCCAAATATTTTAACTTTTTCTTGTTTTTTGTACAAATCCTGGATTTTCATGCACTGTTATGTGAGTAGACAATCATTTACGCAAGGCACACGTTGTGCAAACTCCAGAAGACCGTACGAAATCAAGTGGCCACTTAGTATCCCGAAGAATTTAGGGGTCGCAGGTTCAAATACCATCAGTCACCCCACAAACCTTTCTTCAGATATTTTGTATTTATTCGGATGTGTGCCTTGTGTAAATGATTGTCGTCTGTTGTATACTCATATTAAACCATCTAGTACATTATAATAAACTAGCTGAGTTACCCGTGCTTCGCAACGGCAAATTTGACAAACCAACCCGGCATACTTTATAGGCTTGAGCTGGACAAAATGTGACTTAAGATCTGAATTTATTTTCCATCGCCCTTTAATACGATACCACACACTGCCCTACAGAACTCTTGGATCCCATCAACATCATGGCATCTCCTAGGAAAAGCTCTTTCTCCACAAACTGGCGACGTTAGGACACAACCTATATTATCACAAATATTATTCTAAATTTTCACAGCAATCCATCACGAAATGCGGGAGATATTCGAACACTTACAAAAATCAGACTTTACTTTATATATATAGATATAGGAACCCTGAGGAGAGCATAACAAATTCATAGACACGAGAGAAATATTCCCACATAATGCTAGTGGTGCCTCTCTGCCTACCCCTAAAGATAGTGGAATCATAGTAAAATAACAGAACGTACCCTCTCCACCCTCCCTGTCAGGACGCGCATCTGATTCAGTTTTTTCTTCATGCGTTCAATGTCTTCATTAAATTTTCGCATGAACTGAAATGAAAACAGAATATACTAATACAGTCACATATATCTCAACAGATATACAGCAAAGGATGGATTTCCAACTTTCACCGATCGTCGGATGGTGAGAGTGGTATGACTATATTATAAATAATATTTTTAATTTAATCACAGAGTTTTAATTTTCACCCAATAATTTATAAAAACTCGAGTACTTTCGAAGAATTAACGTAAAGATTTATTTATTTATTTAAATATACGTACTTTGGATTCCCTCCATGGCCTCGTGGGGGTATCGAGGTACAAAAAAGTCTCCTGAAAGGAAGGAAAGGGAACAATTAGTATCATAATATAATATTCTATCCTCTCACCCCTGCGGGGAAGGCAGAGAGAACACATCTCCACACCTTCCTATCCTCACGCACATTCATACAATCTAATTTATTCAGAACACGCTGATGCGTAGACGGTAACCCAGGTATCTTTTCTTTGTTATCCTTTTATCATTCATTCTCTCTACATGTCGCCACCGTCAGTTCAGACTGGAAAATTTCGATATTGGAATAACAATGTGGAAAACACCTGATTTTTTTTCAAAACACAGCAACGTTTTTCCCGAAAGTCGCAAAGAATAAATATTTTTCTTATATAATGATAATATGCATTAACATCTAGTGAATGGCCGTAATCTTTTTTTAATGAAGCGAAATTAAGGGCTTGGTACCAATAATGACGTCACAGTCATTTCCCACGGCATTAAAGTTCAATATCGCGTGAACAATCGCATGATTAAATGGTGAAAATAGCGTTTTTTTTTCATTTTTTGGGGTTAATTTTGAATCTATCAAAAAACTTTTACGGTTATTTCCTGGATTTTAATGCATGCATATATATTATTAGTATCTATCTACAGAAAAATGTTTACTCCGCGACTTTCGGGAAACGAGTTTCAGTCTTTCGGAAAAAAGATCGAAGGTGTTTTTTACATTTTTTTTGAGAAATCTATACATGATATAAAAAATCTTTTAGGGTTATTCCCTAGATAAATGTTCAATGCATCTACCCTATTTTGTTTCAAAGCATATTCAGTAACGGTTGTCGAGATATAAGGTCTCCAGTTTTTAGAATTTTTTGAAATCTCGGTATGCATACTCTTAAGCGTAAAAAGTTAAAAAAAAAAAACGCTATTTGTAACATTGTTAACCTTTAAAGTTTGAAGAGGTAAACTGTATATGCAAATAACACGTAGGTGTATAAATGAGTATATATATTAATATAGGTAGGTACACAACATCAATACTTACGTTTCCCCAGCCACTTTCAATAACGTAGGTGCCGTCCCCTTCCCTGGGGGGCACCGAGTACGTAGCCCCCGCCCCCGCTGCCTCCGCGCCGGTGGCCAGTGCGGCGCGGACGTCATCCCCTGATTGCGGCGACATGATGGTGTGACTGTAGATATTCTGAAGCAGAACTGTACAACACTCTCACTACCCATCACGCATATCGTTAATGTCAGTCTTAATAACGGCACGTTCCCAGAAATATATAAGATTAGTCGAGTAACACCCATATTTAAAGTCGGAGATACCAAAAATGTCAACAATTATAGGCCTATATCTCTCATCTCTAATATAGCTAAAATTTATGAAAAGATTGTAAAGAAGCAACTAACTGATTTTCTAGAGAAAGAAAAAATAATAAGCGATAACCAATACGGCTTCCGAGTTGGGATGGGGACGGATGATGCCATATCGAGACTAACTTCAATCGTGTACAACGAACTTGATAGGGGAAAAAAGTGCTTGGCGATATTTGTGGACCTGCGAAAGGCCTTTGATAGTATTAGCCACTCAAGATTGGATAATAGACTGAATTCGATTGGTGTGTGCAGTCTTGCTAGAAAGTGGTTGCGGACCTATTTATGTGACAGGAAACAAAGTGTAAAAATTGAATCGTCTCTAAGTGAATCTGAAACCTCGCAGTTTGGAATACCGCAGGGGACAGTGCTGGGCCCTGTCTTGTTTACTATATATATTAACCATATTTTTTCCCTGCAATTGTCGTCGACTATCCTATCATTTGCGGATGACACAGTGATGATCGTTAAGGGCGACTCGTGGGACGATGTTACGCGAACAGCTAACAAAGAAATGACAGACCTGAAGGAGTGGTTCGACGACAATATATTATCATTGAACTCTGAAAAAACATATTATATCCAATTTGCTTTGAATAATAGAAGTAACCCAGAAAATTTAGTAGTGATTATTCATGACGGGGACTGCAACCAGTCCCCGAATTGTGGAAATCCAAATTGTACACAGATTGTGCGCTCTAGGACTGTCAAGTACCTGGGAATTACTCTGGATGCCAACTTGAGATGGAGAGATCACATTCAGCAAACGGTTGACCGGCTTCGAAAGATTTTTTACATATTTTATAGGCTGAGAGATGTCTTAAGGCTTGCGGCTTTGAAAATGGTGTATTATGCGCTGGCCCAGTCGGTGATCCAGTATGGCATTGTTGGGTGGGGCGGAACATTCAAGACAACACTGTCACCGTTGAGAGTGATCCAGCGGTCGATAATTAAAATAATATTGAGAAAGCCGAGAGATTATCCGACGTTGGATTTGTTTAGAGATTTTCCGGTTCCTAATGTGGATGTCTTATTCAAACGAAGAGCACTCTGCCAGACGTTTAAGGATTATTTCCTGCTCAATGTACATCCTAGAGGAAATGTGAGCACTAGACCACGCACGAGAGGCATGCTAACTATACCCCTCCATAGAACCGCTACAGCCCAGCATCATTACTCCTTTCTGGGAGTGAAGTTTTATAATGCCTTGAATGCTGGGAGTAGGTGTGATGGAACTAATGACTACCTTAAATTCAAATCCGACATAAAGAAGCAGATTAAATGATTTTTTTCATTTTATTTATTTGGTTTGCACTGATTTATATTACTTTGTTTTATTTTTTTTATTTATTTTTTATTCTCTTCTATTTCATTTTGTCTTATTTTATTGTGTTTTGATGTTTCGTTTGTTTTTATTTTGTTTTGTACTTTTTCTTTTTTTTAAATTTATGCCACTCTTTGAGTCTTGCTCTTGATGGCACTTTGTTGGTTGTTTGACATATCTTCTTTGTTGTTATTGTTTATTGTATCGTGTGTGCGTATGTATGTATTTTTTAATTTTTGTATTGCTGATATTGTTGGAAACGAGCTTCCCCTCAGAGCACGAGCTTTGCTCAATTCTGAGGGGAGATTTTACCTATATATATATTTTTGTTTATTTAATTGTATCATATATTATGTGTCTCTTTGAGTTTGAAAGAATAAATATGTTATTATTATTATTACATGAGCATCGCCTCGTCGAGGTTCGCCTGTGGTGTTTTTGGACTTGATGCCGGCACTGCGGCGGCGAACAACGGCGAGGCTGCCACCTGTGAAGAAATATAGTATTAATTAATCATTACTCGTATGAGTTCTCAATCAGCTAAGATAGTACATCAATCTATTACTCGTATGAGTTCTCAATCAGCTAAGATAGTACATAAATCCATCATTTTAGAGCGCACAATTAATCACAAGACAGCCCCTCGAAGGAAAGTGCAGAGTTCTTTCATTCCATACGTTCTTTGGGCTGCTGAATCCGAGGTTTGTCAACTAAATTTTAAATTTTCTATTATAACTTTCTAGTTTTCTTGTTAGTTTTCTAACTAACAACTTTTTGTACAGATTATCTCAATTATCTGTCTATGTAAAATGAAAATGCGTATAATATTTTCTATAAACCAGCCGAATTTTCGAATTATATTTTGTATTTTAAATTTACCTACTGAGAATCGAACATGAGGAAACTTGTCAGAATAAATTTAATTTGAAAACATAATATAGTTCATAAAGCACCCTGTATATACACGTAGGGTTCGTTCTGGATCCGTTAATTTTCACTCATGAGCGAGTCAACGGGCGATTATCGCACGAAGCAGAACGCATCCACAAAGACGCGAAATTAAAGTTATCAAATTTTTGGAAAACCTTAATTTATAGTTAATGTAATGAAAACCAAAATAAAAAAATGCAAGGACCCTATTGCAGCTGATTAGCCTGAATGTTTGTTAATAAATAAATAAATAAAGAGACTTACGTCGCCGCTTGAGGCAGGGGGACATGGAGGAGCCGTTAACGTCCTCAGCTCCGGTAAGGGGGGGGGCAAATGTCGCCGACGTTATTTTGATGTGGGCCCCTGCGAATAAAGGCCAGGGGCCGCCGGCAACTAACTCTGGGAAGGGGGCGGCAAACGATACCGACTGCAGGAAGAGGCGGGGCTGATGGGGAGCCGGCGCTTCCCCCATACCTGAAAAACAATTACACAGTAATAGATTGTATGAAATACATATTAAATAAATAAATAAATAAATCTTTATTGGCCAGTAAATATGCATAGTAACAAAGACGAGACAATGCAGTGTGCCAAAAGGCGGACTTATTGCAAAGGCAATGTCTTACAGTCAACCCGAGAAAAGAAAGAGAATTTCGCTAATAAAATCGTTTTATCGCGATCGCTATATTCTCCAGTGTACATTGGTGGGTATACAAGGGAAACCTCATATAGAATAATAGACATAAAGAATATGAAATGGTTCCCCTGTATAGCCGCGATATTAGGGAAGATAATTAGTATTGTATAGGTTGTACCTCCTGCATCTCGACGTTATCGCAGGTCGGGGCGTTCTGGTAGGCGTCCTGCAGACAAACAAAATAATCATTACTACTAGGCAAGTACATACATGGCCGTCAATATACAACACATACTATATACATACATATAATAGTACATACTAAACTAACATGCCACTTCTATATATAAGTACTCGGGGCCGAATTTAGAGGAGGGCAACCCCACAATAGACTTCAGAAAAAAATCTAATTCAGACTAGTAAACAACTTTTCCTGATTTTCAAAATAATCTATACTTGGTTTCACAATAAATTATTTATTGGAAAACTCGACTGAAAAAAATTGACCATTTTATTTGGAAAATAATTTGAGGCCAGGGGTTCTCCACTCCTTTGTGCCCCGAGGCCTCCACACCTCTAAATCCGGCCCTGTGTGTACTATAATTTGCTATAATCTAAGCGTATGTGTATAATATGACGAGTGTGTGTGGACATGGCGAGCTAAGTGCTGTCAGACGAGATTGCCGAGTTTTAAAAATGTGTGGAGACTAGAGACAGTATAAGAAATGAAGTGATTAGAGAGTTGATTGAATGTAAAACGAATGTTGATGTGACTAGCGAATGATGCTAAAGATATGTAGAGAGGAATTCTTGTTTTTTTCTGTTATGATGTATAAAAAAATGTGTCATTGTTTTATTGTTAATGTTGTATATTAGAATAGATGAAAACCCCGGAACTCCCCTCCAATACACGAGGTCTCCTCACATTGGAGGGTAGTATGGAAAATGTAAATATTGTAACAAGTTTTATATGTATGTACTAGAAATGTATGATATTAGTGATGTTTGGAGGGCCTATATGCACTGAGCAAAAATCGTTCTATTTTCGCTTCAACTTTTCCAAACTTTGTATGAGAATGTTAGCGCGATAATAACGTAAGCGACAAAGTGAATCATACCTTTTTAAAAGAAACCTGGGAACAAATTTAAATATCTAAAACAGCCGATTTGTTAAGATTATAAATACCAGTATTTTTGGCTAAATTATACTTTTGTATCTGAAAAAACTGAACGGAAAATCTTCAGATCCTGTAAACTTTAGGGGTACTTTAGGAACATTTTTTTATTCAAGGAATTTCCGAATCCTGTAATTCTAAGGCTGGCCACAGACGTCCGGAAGTTCAGCCGGCGAATGTCAGTTCCTGAACTTCGGGACGTGTGTGGCTACATTTCGTTTCATCCGTCTTGTCACACTTTTTGTATAGAATTACTATGTAGCCAGTGGCCAAGTTATATGAAACAAGGAGTAGGCGACTGAACTTCAGTTAACCATAGACCACCAAGACTGATATTGTAGTAGTCATAAACAATAGTCATTTGATTCATTTTCACTACCTAGTAAGTACCTACCTAGATTACCTACTCTCTTAGCAGCAAATCGCAATCCGAGGAAAAAAAATTGTATGAAGTTTTCCTAACAGCTGGGAAAAATATGTTAAACGCGCCAAATGTATGGAAAGAGACGTTACTTATTCATCATCAAGTTATAGTATAGGATATCAATGGATTTATCTGTATCGATACCTACAGATTTTAAACTATTAATTGTCAGAGTTCACAAATTTTACTCTAGTTTGGTGAGTTTTATACAGATTTTTAGAAATTGGACAGTCTATGATAAATCAGAAAATTAATTAAAAAAAATCATTCGAGCATGATTAAAATTTGATAATAAATAGGTAAACTATATATTTTATATTGGGGTGAGTTGTTCTATTATTGGGTGGGTACTATTTTGTCTTGTTATGACAACAAAACAGATCATTATTTATTACTGGCAATAACAATGAGCCACGCTACAAATTAAAAACATAAAAAAATCTAAACGGAAAAAAGAAATAAATTATTTTTATGCAAGTAGGCAGCGTTTTATTTTCTCAAAAAGTTTAGTTTTTCAATAAACTGCCATATTAATTGGTCTTAATTCAATTTGCCTAATTCAAATTGACAAAAAATGCCATTTTTTTAATTCATAAAAAAACTAAATACCTACATTGGAAAACACTAATTAAACTAATAAGTACCTACACAATTATGTTCCAAAACTTAAAAAAAATGTTTTTATCATCGATCACCTTAAAAAGAAAATATTAATATAAACTGAAATTGACTAATTAATTGCTTCAATATTATATTATACAGCTCAATAGTGTGGACGAAAGGTGTGTACTCGCTTTTTGGAAATGTAGGAAATCAATCGTCAGTATTGGCTAAAGGCAATCAAGGCAGTCAATATAGGCCACAAAAAAAAGAAAAAAAAGAAACGGGTTCTCCGGGTGCCCGGTTCGCCCTGACATTCAGTTTGTAACTAACATTCAGGACGTGTGTGGAGAATGCCAAATTGCATACATTTTCGAGCTTCCGGAATCCGGTTCCCGAATGTTAGTTCCTGAACTTCGGGTGCGTGTGTGGCCAGCCTAAAACAGCCGATCTGTAGTCCATACTTTCATCTATCACTGTCTTCAGTTTCAAGACGATTCCCTCAGTATTGGCTGAGTACAATTCAGGGCGCCGAAGCCCAATGACAGCATATTGGACCGTAATAAACTTATTTGAATTTGAATGATTTAGGGATAACAGGGAAATATACCTGATGGAAAAAAAGATGCAAGAAAGTGCGGTCGTCCAAGAACCACATGGCTCGACCATGTAGACCAGATTCTAAACGACGGACGCGTTCTGAGCGAGAGGAATCGTAGAGTGTGTATGACAAATTGCATGAATGTGACGCAAGCGAGAAGTGTGTATGTGTAAGGATAATAGGAATGTCTCCCCGCTTACCCTGCGAGGGATGCGCAGTGAGGGCTTACAGAATAGAATTACATGTGGTGGGGACCTATATATCCAACTATGAAGATATTAATTAATATGTGTGTGTGTGTGAGTAGTGAGTATATAATATACCTACCAGTATTTTGGCTAAATTATAAGTACTTTTATATCTGAAAAACTGAACGGAAATTCCTCAGATCTCGTAAATTTAATAATAATTGGACAATTTTGGGCGCCGTTTAGCGATAAAATGGCCCTAAGGGCACCATACATTTTTCTTTATCACCATATAGGATCGTCACAAACAAAATAATAAAAATGAATCTATATATCTAATCGGTTTTGGCTAACTTAAATAAATTAGTAAAATCTGGGACAAAATATTTCGTTATTAAGTAGAAATGCAACAATTGTTCTGAAGAGTATTCATTAATAAAATTAAAATCACTCACCATAGTTGTAGAGAATAAATCTTTTATATCACAAAAATTTAAAATATTTATAAAATATTTAAAAATATCACGCTAATTTAATAAAATTTAAAATGAAATTTATTCAGATTTAAAACGTAGTAATATAGATAATAATTTAAATGACAACATACAACAACACAACATAAAATAAAAAAACAACGTGTATCCTCCACGGATATTTAGAAAGAATTGAAGTGAGGTGCGAGATGCTAAACGCAACGCAACAATACTTCCTAGTCGTGTTTTAGCCTGGCCACACACGCACCCGAAGTTCAGTTCCGGAATCGACCGTTTTGCAAAAAGGTTCCGACCAAAACCTCTCTCTGACTTCGGCGTCACCCCGATTTTAAATTCAGAAAGAGGTTTTGGTCGGAACCTTTTTGCAAAACAGTCGATTCCGGAACTGAACTTCGGGTGCGTGTGTGGCCAGGCTTAGGCTGGCCACACACGCACCCGAAGTTCAGGAACTAACATTCGGGAACTGGATTCCGGAAGCTCGAAAATGTATGCAATTTGGCATTCTCCACACACGTCCTGAATGTTAGTTACAAACTGAATGTCAGGGCGAACCGGGCACCCGGAGAACCCGTTTCTTTTTTTTCTTTTTTTTGTGGCCTATATTGACTGCCTTGATTGCCTTTAGCCAATACTGACGATTGATTTCCTACATTTCCAAAAAGCGAGTACACACCTTTCGTCCACACTATTGAGCTGTATAATATAATATTGAAGCAATTAATTAGTCAATTTTAGTTTATATTAATATTTTCTTTTTAAGGTGATCGATGATAAAAACATTTTTTTTTAAGTTTTGGAACATAATTGTGTAGGTACTTATTAGTTTAATTAGTGTTTTCCAATGTAGGTATTTAGTTTTTTTGTGAATTAAAAAAATTGCATTTTTTGTCAATTTCTGGCAAATTGAATTAAGACCAATTAATATGGCAGTTTATTGAAAAACTAAACTTTTTGAGAAAATAAAACGCTACCTACTTGCATAAAAATAATTTATTTCTTTTTTCCGTTTAGATTTTTTTATGTTTTTAATTTGTAGCGTGGCTCATTGTTATTGCCAGTAATAAATAATGATCTGTTTTGTTGTCATAACAAGACAAAATAGTACCCACCCAATAATAGAACAACTCACCCCAATATAAAATATATAGTTTACCTATTTATTATCAAATTTTAATCATGCTCGAATGATTTTTTTAAATTAATTTTCTGATTTATCATAGACTGTCCAATTTCTAAAAATCTGTATAAAACTCACCAAACTAGAGTAAAATTTGTTAACTCTGACAATTAATAGCTTAAAATCTGTAGGTATCGATACAGATAAATCCATTGATATCCTATACTATAACTTGATGATGAATAAGTAACGTCTCTTTCCATACATTTGGCGCGTTTAACATATTTTTCCCAGCTGTTAGGAAAACTTCATACAATTTTTTTTCCTCGGATTGCGATTTGCTGCTAAGAGAGTAGGTAATCTAGGTAGGTACTTACTAGGTAGTGAAAATGAATCAAATGACTATTGTTTATGACTACTACAATATCAGTCTTGGTGGTCTATGGCTAACTGAAGTTCAGTCGCCTAGCCACACACGTCCCGAAGTTCAGGAACTGACATTCGCCGGCTGAACTTCCGGACGTCTGTGGCCAGCCTTAGCCTGGCCACACACGCACCCGAAGTTCAGTTCCGGAATCGACCGTTTTGCAAAAAGGTTCCGACCAAAACCTCTTTCTGAATTTAAAATCGGGGTGACGCTGAATTCAGAGAGAGGTTTTGATCGGAACTTTTTTGCAAAACGGTCGATTCCGGAACTGAACTTCGGGACGTGTGTGGCCAGCCTTATTGTCGATTTGTTGGTGTTTTTTACTTTTACCAATTCCATTACATAATACTCGTATTATCCAAGTCATGTAGGTATGTAACGCTTGCCCATTGGAAAATTTTGCAAGTTCGATGAATATGTATGTAAATTTAAAGCAGCATCGCCTTCGTTGGTGTCTAGAAATTTTCGTCAAGTCTCACATTTTTAAACTTTTATGAATGAAAAATTTGAAATATCGAATGATACCGTACCTACTAATGAAATTATGAATGAAAATAGTTTTGAAATATTTCTTTCCTGGAAATAATCAAGTAAGTACCAACGTGACGGAAAATGAAAATAGAATTCTCATACATTCTATATGGTACGTACCTATACACGTAAAGATTGCAAATCGAACTATTTAAAGTACCCACCATCTATATATGTGTGTAAAGTACCTATGTATGTAGATAAACATGAAAGAGGAGTTTTGTGGCTTTCAGGGGTGGGTGCCAACTAAAAAAGTCGACAATATGAATCTGGTCTTACGATTTTCATGACGATATTGGAGAGTGAAGTCGGAGCCTTGTGATCTTCCTGTGTTAACTCGAGGAACTTTGAAGGGTGGAATAGTAATAGGTGGTTACACAAAAACATATTTATGCAAGCCTCCGTGATTTTCACGGGTAGGTACCCTCTAGTTCAATAATAATATTAATCATTATTATAATTGTCCAATGTCTGTCTGTGCGCAGCGCAAGACGAAAATAAATAGTACTGTGATTATTATGCAAACTAATGGATCGAATCTATGAAATTTTCAAAATGTTCTCTACACTAGCGCGTTACATCGGACGAAAAGTGTTGGTTGAACAATAAGTTTAAGTAATGTGATTTCAAACTTTTTGAAATTTCGAATTATTGGTACTTGGTGAATACAGTAACTTATGGGTATGGTCGCGAAAAAATGTACATTTTTAATTATTTTAGTGTCCCGCTTTGTTTTTCGGATATATATACACAATATGATGTTGTTCCTACACTAAATTTAATTATTCTCGTAGGAAAACTTGTATATTATTCAAAAATACCCACCATTCTCTAATTTAAGCTATGCTTGATTTTTAAAAAATATTTTTGTGCACTCAGTATTTTTTATTCCATACAAAAATATGGTGTCCCACTCCCGACTTGCGAACTCAAAATTGGAATTATAAGAAATCCAGTCCACCGATTTTAAAAATTCTTTTTGAATGGCTTTCTTAATTAATTGATTGTGTTATTTTAGGGAAAGCTATGTAAAAATACCTAATAATAAGAAATATTTATATTATATTATAAATGTATAGTAGTAGCCCTCTACCATCCGTCGTGACCGCACGTGTTTCTTCTCGATATTGTCGTTAATACTATTTCGTGTATTCCACCTTCTGTGTCGTTCCTTCAGTGATTTTCCAGTCAAAATCGTGTTTGTGTGTCTTCGAGTGCTTTTACTCAAAACCCACTCAGTGCCGGAATTATTAAGCTTTTTCCCCTAGTATTACTGGTTTTTGCCTTCGTACGCCATCTTGTCCTCTGTTTTTCAGACGCCATTTTATCATACTATTCCATACGCGTGGTCCCCAGGCGTCCACTGAACGCAAAATCAGTAGCCCTCTACCATCCGTCGTGACCGCACGTGTTTCTTCTCGATATTGTCGTTAATACTATTTCGTGTATTCCACCTTCTGTGTCGTTCCTTCAGTGATTTTCCAGTCAAAATCGTGTTTGTGTGTCTTCGAGTGCTTTTACTCAAAACCCACTCAGTGCCGGAATTATTAAGCTTTTTCCCCTAGTATTACTGGTTTTTGCCTTCGTACGCCATCTTGTCCTCTGTTTTTCAGACGCCATTTTATCATACTATTCCATACGCGTGGTCCCCAGGCGTCCACTGAACGCAAAATCAGTAGCACAGAACACATATACTCTAACGAGAAGAACTACAACTACATAGAAAACATATGCATACACGGAAAATGTATAGCACCGCAGTTGTGGCCAGTGCAAAGCTCCTTGAAGAAATTGGCGGCAGATTTGAATGTATTTCTAGACCATAAAGAATATTTTGATACCACTGGTAACTAAATAATTCCACTCCAGTCAAAAAAATGATGTTAATCAAAATTTTTAACTGAAATGAAATCATTTAATTACTAGTGTGCACCAAGCCCAATGTTACCGAAATGTAGAATAAAAGACACTAAATTCATCAAACTATTTATTGTTTAAATGGTAATAACACAGAGTATATAATATATATTTTAAGTGAATGTAGGATTTTTAGGATAACTGTGTTTCAAAATTTCATCATATTCATCATCAATTTCATCAAAATCAAAATTAAAAACACTTAAAAATAATAGGAGTCCTTGTCTCAGTGCAGTTAGCAATAAAAGAGTCTATTTCTCACAGTTTTAACACTTAAAAATAATAGGAGTCCTTGTCTCAGTGCACTTAGCAATCATCATCATCATCATGTGAGCCCCCCTGCGTCCATTGTCGAACATAGGCCTCCCTCATTGATTTCCACAGCTCCCTATCCTGGGCAGACCGCATCCAACCGCCTCTCGCAACTCGCCTTACATCGTCCGATCACCGTGCTTGAGGTCTATCAACACTTCTTCTGTCTGTTCTAGGTCGCCACTCCAGGACTTTCTTTATCCACCTAGAGTGTGTGGTTCTGGCCACATGACCAGCCCAACTCCATTTCTGGCTGGAAACTCTGTGAACGACATCGACGACCTTGGACCTCTCTCTGATCCAAACATTAGTTTTCCTGTCTCTCAGTGAAATACCCAACATTCTCCTTTCCATGGCTCTTTGTGTCACTGATAATTAGCAATAAAAGAGTCTATTTCTCACAGTTTTAACACTTAAAAATAATAGGAGTCCTTGTCTCAGTGCAGTTAGCAATAAAAGAGTCCATTTCTCACAGTTTTAACACTTATAAATAATAATGAGTCCTTGTCTCAGTGGGGTTAACAATAAAAGAGTCTATTTCTCACAGATTACACCTTGTAACTACAATACGAAAATGATGGAGTCTTTCAAAATGAACATTTGTTTCAACCAGTGATATATATCACTGGTTTCAACGCATAACAGAATCGTCTCATACACATGTTTACTATGAGGCAGTAATGTCCACGTGAACAAAACGAATAACAATCTACCAGTACGTCACACTTTAAAAGATATGATCTAAAAGTCTATTTCTCACAACACATATAGTTTATCTACAACACAACCATTAAAAACAAAACGAAAACACGAGAATGAACACGAGACGCCGATTCGTAAAAATGGCTGACATCAAAACAACGATTACAAACAAGCCAGAACGGCGTCATTTCGTGTGCGTGTTGCCAGCTGTAAAATTTAAGATAACCTCACGGAAAAATTCGCCGTCAACGATTATTAGGCAGTAAATACAGTTTTTGTTCCCAAAATATATAACAAAATCTTATAATTATTATTTAATTAGGTTAAATTTTTATTATAATCGTAAGAAAACAAGACTTCTGAAAACCAAAAACACATTTTTTTCATATGTCCACATATTCCCATATGATTGTGTGAGAGTAAAGAGAGGCGACTATATTCTTATTCAGTTCATCCGTTCATGCCAAACGGATCCTATACCTAAGTATGCAAGTGCCTAGAACAAAGTCGTACCCCCGTGATCAGTAGCCCTCTACCATCCGTCGTGACCGCACGTGTTTCTTCTCGATATTGTCGTTAATACTATTTCGTGTATTCCACCTTCTGTGTCGTTCCTTCAGTGATTTTCCAGTCAAAATCGTGTTTGTGTGTCTTCGAGTGCTTTTACTCAAAACCCACTCAGTGCCGGAATTATTAAGCTTTTTCCCCTAGTATTACTGGTTTTTGCCTTCGTACGCCATCTTGTCCTCTGTTTTTCAGACGCCATTTTATCATACTATTCCATACGCGTGGTCCCCAGGCGTCCACTGAACGCAAAATCAGTAGCCCTCTACCATCCGTCGTGACCGCACGTGTTTCTTCTCGATATTGTCGTTAATACTATTTCGTGTATTCCACCTTCTGTGTCGTTCCTTCAGTGATTTTCCAGTCAAAATCGTGTTTGTGTGTCTTCGAGTGCTTTTACTCAAAACCCACTCAGTGCCGGCCCGCAGGGCCACTTCCGACGAAGACGCTGACCTTGAGGACTTTCAACGGCTGGTAGTGGGATACTTCTGGTGGTGGTAGTTCTATTTATTCTATTTATATTTCTATTCTTATTATATTATTTTGTATATATATATATTTCTACTAACATGGTGGAGGGAAACCAAGACACGGGACCTATAGGTCCTAAGATGTAAGAAATTAGGTGGTGGTCTTGACGCATGGAGTCGATGAGGCTCGCCACCCATCACGCCGCGTCAAGGACCAGGGAGGGCGCAAAGAGGAGGGCAGAATGCCGGATTGGTGTGTGGAATATAAGAGGAGATATGGAAGGTAAGATGAATGAATTGCGTGATGTTTTGCATGAGAGGAACTTAGATATATTGTGTTTATGTGAGACGAAAAGAAAGGATAGAGATTGTGATGTGGTGAATGGAATGGCAGAGATGTGGTCTGGAGTGCCTGAAAATGAACATGGACGTCAGGGAGTGGGTGCTATATTATCAAAAAGAATGACTGAATGTATGGTGAAGCGTAATGGGTATGGACTGGTAGGACCGAGACTCATCTGGATTCGTTTCAAGGTAGGCATGACCAGGCTGTTCCTTATTATAGGTTACGGTCCAGGGAATGATGCCTTGGATGATGAGAAGGATGAGTTTTGGAACTTAGTGCGGGAGATAGCGGATAAAAGAAGAGCGAATGAAAAAGTAATATTGGCAGGTGATCTGAATGGTTGGGTCGGTGTCAGAAGGAAGAATTTTGAGAGAGTGTTGGGATTGCATGGCGATGATAGGGTGAATGATAACGGGAAAAGAGTGTTAGAAGTATGTTTGGAGTTGGATCTCTTTGTGGCGAACACATTCTTCGCACACAAGGAGATCCACCAGTACACTTGGCAAAGAGAGAGAGTTGATCGTATTGAAAGGTCGATGATTGACTTTGTATGTGTAGACTCTGAGCTCCGGAAGGCGACAAAGGACACCCGGGCATTTCGGGGCGCCGGACTGTGGACGGATCACTTCCTTGTGATAACAAGGATTGATCTTTTCTCCGGTTGGCGCTCGAGGGCTCGGAAGTTGGAGCCTGTCCGGAGAATCAGGGTCGAAAAACTGAAAGAGACGAATGTTAGGGATGAATATGAAAGACTAACTAACGAAAGGCTAGAAGTACATGATGATGAGGAACGCTCGACGAGTGAACTATGGAATGTTATGAAGGAGGTGCTAGTAAAGAGTGCAAGAGAAGTATGTGGAGAAGCGTTGGTAGGAAGGAAAAAAGGTGATGCGTGGTGGGATGATGAGGTGAAGGATGCTGTAGTGAGGAAAAAGAAAGCGTGGAATGATGTGCTTGGTGCGAAACCAGATGATGGAGGTGAGAAAGAAAGAAAGAAGAATATATATAAAGCGTGTAGGAAAGAAGTGAAAGAAATGGTTTGCCAGAAAAAGAGAAAACTTGAGGAAGAGGAATGTATGAAATTATCGAGGAACGCCGAGGAGAATTTGAAAATATTCTGGAAGGAAGTAAAAAGAAAGAGATCTGGAAGTGAGAAAAACAGTATGAATTGCATCAAAGATAAGAATGGTGATTTAGTGATGAATGGAGAAGAAGTTGTTGAAAGATGGAAAGAATACTTCGAAGAATTGTATGAAAGTGGTACTAGTACAAACCAGACGAATGTAGCAGATAGTATGAATGTAAATATTGCTGAGGACGAGGAAATACGTATGAATGAAGTTGTGCTTGCATTGAAAAAAGCAAAGAATGGTAAAGCTGCGGGACATGACTGTGTGGCCATAGAGTTCATCAAGCAAGGTGGCCCGAAGATTCTCGAGTGGTGCCTGAGACTCTTCAACTTGTGCTGGGAGAGTGGCTGCACTCCTGAGGATTGGAGGAGGGCAGTCATCTGCCCTTTGTACAGGGGTAAAGGCTCAAGGTTTGCTGAGCTCTGTGGGCAAACTGTATGGAAAGGTATTGATTGAAAGAGTAAGAAAAGTGACTGAAAGTAAAGTATGGGATGTGCAGGGTGCTTTCATGAGTGGCAGGGGGTGCACCGATCAGATCTTCTCCCTACGGATGGTCGTGGAGAAGCTTCTGGCTAAACACCAGAGGCTCTTCTGCGCGTTCGTGGATCTGGAGAAGGCATACGATCGTGTGGACCGAGAAAGACTGTGGCGTGTACTGTCGGAATATGGGGTGAGCGACCGACTGATTGGCGCAATCGCGTCTCTATATACGGAGAGCTCCGCTTGTGTCAGGGTGAATGCTGCGTTGTCGCAGTGGTTCACTCTCACAAAAGGGGTTAAACAGGGTTGCGTCATGTCGCCTTGGTTGTTCAACCTGTTCTTCGACTACTGCATGCGTCCTCTGAATGAGCTGAATGCTGGTGTGGACCTAAATGGAGTGAAAGTATGTGCGTTAATGTTTGCAGATGATTTAGTGTTGATGGCTGATGATGAATGTGAGTTACAACGGATAGTATCCTGTGTGTACGAAAGCTGCGATATGAATGGTATGAAAATGAATGTAAATAAAACGAAAGTATTAGTGTTCGAAAGAGAGGAAATAAGGACAAATTGTGTGATAAAGGTTGGTAATGACTGTCTGGAGCAAGTGGATGAGTATGTATATCTGGGAAGTTTGTTTACTAGAGATGGACGCTGTGATGGAGACATTGAAAGAAGGAAGCTGGCCGGTACTAGGACGAATGGTGCGCTCGGTCCGATTGTTAGTAGTAGCAATGTGTCTATGAAAGCAAAAGTGCTAGTGCACAATGCTGTCTTGGTGCCGACCCTGATGTATGCTAGTGAGACGTGGACGTGGATGAAGAAGGATGAATCAGGGTTGAATGCAGTAGAAATGAGGTCATTAAGAAGAATGTGCGGGAAAACGCTGAGAGATAAGATAAGGAATGAGGTTATTAGGGAAATGAGTGACTGCAAGACTGGTGTAGTGACAAGAATGAAAGTAAACAAACTAAGATGGTTTGGGCATGTTGAGAGAATGAATGATGACAGGATGACAAAAAAGATATATCTGAATGAGCGAAGAGGGGTGAGAAAGCGCGGCCGTCCGAGACTGACCTGGTCCGATCATGTCGACCAGATCCTCAAGGATGGACGCGTTTTGAGTAAAAGGAATCGGAGAGCGTGTATGACTAATTGCATGAATGTGACGGAAGCTAGGAGTGTGTGTAAGGATAGGGCTGTCTGGCGCTCTGTCCTCTCTGCCTACCCTGCAAGGGATGTGGCGTGAGGGTATAGATAGATAGATATTATAAATGTCCCATTTTTCGTTCACGTACGTTACTTCGCGTATGTTACTCATTTTCTACCACAAATAGTGGGCAGCTGGGCTATCTAATTAGTTTTTTCGTATTGCAATATCATCCAATAGGCTGTCCAACATTAAAAATGTTAATCGCCATTTTATTTCCTGAGATATGATTTTATTTGTGTCGGTCGAGAATTTGTCATCCTAATTTTTCTTCATTTTCAATTGGAATTGTTAAGGTATTTATATACATTTTGTATGTTTCACATTGTTTTTCATATAGATACGTTAATATTTTAATAATTTAGGCATTGTAATCTTTAGGAATCACTTTTAATTATGAAATAAATATACTTTAAGGTTATGTCAAGCATGTTTTTTCTTCACGATCGTTACCGTGTGTTACTTTTTTTGTGCCCAAGAATTGTAAAGCAGAGTAGACATTAGTAATAAATCAAAATATTAAAATTAATATTTTACTGATATTATTTATCTGTTTGATAGGGAATGTACGCGTGTTCCATGTTATATTCAAGTTAATTATAACATTTAGTAAATGATATTCTCGTAAAACATTACTTACGGACAGTAGGGGACCCTAACTGATTTTGCTAAATCTTTAGTATTCGATTATTTTAGTTGACAAACTCTTCAATGTACAGAGCTAGCATTGCATTATTGTATTTTAAACTGAAAAATGCAAAAATACATAGGAAATACCGTTTCTTTAATTAGAGAGACCTAATTTCATATCATTTTGATTTTCCATATTTGATAATATATGTATATCTATACTTTTTTAGATGCCTCTGACTGCTGCAGAAAAGCAGAAAAGATACCGAGAACGGCGATACCGGAATGGCGATATATATTAAATATGTCGTTTTTATTTATTTATTAAGATTTTTGTTAAGTATTTTGAAATAATTAAAAAAATATTTTTCTCTCTTGTTTTTTATTTATTATTTTTTAATTGTATCAAAAGACTATAAGCCATTTATGAATAAAATACATAAATTAATTAGTCTGCTCCTTGGTATATACCTAGTATTAATTGTACGCCACGCTTCATGCTTATATGGACGGTTTGTCACCTTATGAAAACATACCTTTATAAAGTTCACGTGTGTTACTTCACGTACGTTAGTGTACAATTTTTCGCGACCATACCCTTATAGGTAGGTAGATACCAGGAGCGAAGCTACCTAAGAACACGATTCCCATCGAGTTACCTTTCAATTTATGATGATAAATAATCTATAAAATAATAAATGATTTAACAACGCAATGAAAAAAGGTGCGTTCAAATTTTGTAGATACTCCTTTCTCCCGTCCGTCGCGTCGGTAAGCTAGTTAATATGTTAGTATTTCAAATTAGCGCGCGGAATCCACGGTGCCTACCCGCGAGCAATACAACCAAATACAACTTTGATAGTTATATCCACTAGCGGATTTAGGGGGGGCTAGGGGGCTGAAGCCCCCCCCAAAACCAAGAGTGACAGTAGTATATATAGAACACATCTAGGGGTTTCAGCCCCTTAGCCCCCCCCAAAACGTTGAGTGACAGTACTTTTAACCACGTGACGACATTCAGCCGACATAGTAGTATTTTCTGAAAATGTGGTATACCGTATTCACCCCCCCCCCCGCTCGACAAATTTTTAGTCGTCAAGGTCACCAAATTTTAGACGACGACCAAAAAAAAAAGGTCATCAGTTCATTCTAGGGCAGGACTCCCCCCCCGTCGGCGATTTTTCCGCATAACGATTGAAAATTTTAGGCGAGAACCAAAAAAAAAAAAAGGTAGACAAAAAGAAATTTCTCGAAAAAAATTTTTGCACTACTTCAGCCCCCCCCCCCAAAATGAAATCCTGGATCCGCCACTGTCAACAAGATATAAAAATAAAAAAAATACGCACATAACTATTTCTTGTATGATCGTAACCGCCATCTATGTAATACACGTTAAACTTTTTTGTGAATTTGAATCTCACAATAATATACAACCTATTATAATGCACGAATTTAATATTATCCAGGTACAGTACCAAAAAAATATGTTATTTTAATAATACCTAACATCTAGTTTTTTTATATAGAAAATCGGGATATTATTCTCATTTCACTTTTCCAATACTATAATATGTTTTCTTTAGATTGAAATACGGTTATTTTCGAGGCTTACTCATCGGCGATGGTGGTGTAATGGTCAGCATAGTTGCCTTCCAAGCAGTTGATCCGGGTTCGATTCCCGGCCATCGCACTTAGCTTTTTGTTTTTTTTATGTTTGATTTTACATTGTCCAACAATATTATTACATAATTTTCACCTTCATTTGATGAGGTTAATAGAATACATTACAATAATGACAATCAAACTATTTGTTTGTTAATAATGGAGTTGCAGGTACACTACAGATATTTAATTGATTACCTATTTAATTACCATGCGATTAACCTAAATGCGTGAGAACATTCGTCAATAACAGAGTCGTCACAGGGAGGAAGCAATCATTGCACTCTCAGCGGGTGCGAAAAATAGAAACATTACATATTATCCAAAGGCATTGATGAAAATGATCAGTCAACAAAATATTCTTCTTTCTCAGGCATCATCTCTGCTGCTGCTGTTGGTGTCGTTTATCCTCATGACTGAGGGTCGCGACTTCACTCCCGCGGTTGACGATCCTCCTCCATGAGCCTCTGTCCATGGCCAGATTTGCGATCATCTCTACACTGCAGAATATTGGCCTCTTTTAATTACAATACCCACGTTAATAAGATACTCAACAAGTCAACAATAATGTGAAGACTTACTATACTATGTTCTCAACAATTAATCAACGATGTGTTCTGCCTTTCACGACATTTATGCTGGATGCATATGCACCAACTTTTTAGGTGAGGAATGGAATAGCGGAGATAAGAACCACCTAGCACAAATTTTGTATGAAAGATAATGATAAGTGGCTTCCATCTCCGCTATTTCTTACATAAAAAGTTACATACTTACAGATTTTTTTATTCAAGCTGGCCACATTATGAAATTCATAGTCTTAAATTGGATGTTTGTAAAAAAGCTCGACTAAAATTACGTGAACAAAGTGTGTCAATGTCCGAATGTCCCATTGTTACCCTGATTCTGAATTCAGACTTCAGAGAGAGGTTTTGGTCGGAACTTTTTTTTACAAACAATCAATTTAAGACTATGAATTTCATAATGTATGAGGCCTAGGAAAAAATAAATTAGTACTTAGATAATTATTTAGTGCCTAGTACCCACTCTGGTGTATTGTAAAGATGGTGATGAACCTGCTTTGTTGTTTTAATCAGATTCATATTGCAACAGTGGAAAGGTAATTAATAACATCATTAAAACCTTATTACAAATTTAATATAAATACGTGCTTACATAATACTTGAAATGTGAAAAAAAAATGCAAAACAAACCTGGCAGCGGTGGGATTCGAACCCACGCCTCCGAAGAGACTGGTGCCTTAAACCAGCGCCTTAGACCGCTCGGCCACGCTACCGTTCCGCGCTCGCGTCCACAAAGTCATATACAATTTTTGAGTGCTAAATTATAATTAAGTTTGATAAAATTTTTTATTATATTGAAAGTATTCAGAGGTATAATAATATTTTGTTTATGTGTGCGCATATTTTCCATTAATTTACGATTTTTTGTAGCTATACAACATTAAAACATTAATCAAAGTGAGATAATAATAAAAGAGCCATCTATTGAACAAAACCCAAAGTATTACGTAAAAGTTTGATTTGAAATACTTTTACTTTTCCCCAACAGATGCCTCTATACGTACGATTTTAAAACGTCAAAATTTAACGAAAATAACTTGACAGCTGCAAGGACGACCAGTCGTTTCGGTGCGTAAAATGGAAATAAATCCGTAATATATGTCGTATCTCTATGTATTAATAATATTCACTTATAAATAAGTCTCTGATCTAATCATCCGTGGCAATAAAACAGCTGGTAAATGTTTCTTTACTGAAATAATCATACAATTTACTCGTTGTTCGTCGCTCCGTGGGAGACGTCTTTCGACGCTTCAAAACTTTGAGTAATATTATTATCGCATAGTTTTATTATAATTGCGGGCGCGGCTAAACATAAACTATTATTTTTGCGCAATCTATATTCAGCTCACGTATAATATAATAGTGTATTGTGTGATAATAACACGATATAAACAATTCGCTTCATATACAATACATCGACCGTCACGTATGTTTCGGGTTTCCACATTGTGTATTTGTTTCGCTTAGTTGTCGTGTGTTTTGCGTAATAAAATTGATAGTTTTATTTCTCAGTAATTGATTTATGCATTTAATTAGTTTATTTTATTATTTTTACAGTTTTATTTTGTGTTTTCATTGTGTTGACGTTTAGTGATATTTTGATGTAAAATTTATTTGTGATCTTAGTACATTGATCTTTAGAATGGTATGTTTTTTTTCATTTAGTTTGTTTTTTTATTATTTTAATGAATCTTTTAGCATTTGCTCCTAGAGTGTGAATCAGTGATGTGTAGGTAAACAATGGGTATACCTACAATCAAATTAAAATACTCAAAACATGATTTTCTGATATTGCAATGATCTCTCTCAATAAAACTGTTTCAAAATCATTAATAGGTATTGTATATATTTGGCAGGACAATGAAAATTGTGTAGGTTTGAAATCGAGTGTCCTTACGTATGTCGTTGCCGCCGTTCTGGAACTATTACAGTGTTGCGGCCCCGCTTATTGTGAAAAACTTTATTTTTACTCAAATAAGCGCTAAAAACGGTATTATTTCGGTGGGGCTGGACGAGGGCACAGGAAGCCAGAATGTATTTTTTTTAAAAGAATTTAGTAATTTTACAATGTTTTTGACTTGAAATGTCACTCCTGTCAAAAGTTTATCATGTTTTAAAAAAGGTTCTAAAAACTGTATTTTTTCGCTCGGTTTGACTGCTGGAAAAAATACAGTTTTTAGCACTTTTTTAAAACAAAATATCTTGACCTGTAGTGGGGCCGCAACACTGAAGTAGTACCCTAAATTCATTACTTTTAGAAGATTTAAATTTTACAGTTTGAAGAGAAATGTGTCATCTCTATTATGCATACAAATAGGTATGTTTTATAAATTAGCACATCTATTACGAGACAGAGATGATGCATTTGTATGCTAATGATTCAATGATCTAAGAATGCAACTCTCATCATTATACAGTCCCCCTCTCCAATGATATCACATGATAAATATTCTTCTTCTTTCTCTTGCATTAGATCCGGGGATCTGTTTCTTGCACAGGGGCCTCCTGGGACAGCGAACTCCAACTATCTCGCCATCTCTTTGCTGATGGTCTTCCTAGTTGGCGGTCGCCTTCTGGGATGTTATTAGCCACCACATGTGAAAGTCTGTTATTGTCCATTCTCTCCGCGTGGTCGCGCCAGAATCTTCTTCTTTTCCTGCTCCATCTTACGATGTCTTCCATGTTGCAGGCTTCACGTATGACTGTATTCCTGATTCTGTTCCTCAGCGTCTTTCCCAGAATAGCGCGTAGTGTTCTCATTTCCGAAGTTCTATATGGATTCAGGTTATCTATTTTATTGAAAGACTTGTTGATAGAGACGACGTTGTATTGTAATGCTTTTCAAGACAAGCCCAGACAGGAAGTACCGGAAGTGGTGAACCGAAGCCTGCGCTAGTAGAGTACAAGCCTACATCCTCGAATTCCATCACCACCACGAGTGGTGACGTCACCTTGTATCGGTGACAAACACCTTGTCTCGGTGACAAACACTTGAACTATGTAATATTTTTTCCCATACAATTTAGATGGCGTAATCATCGTCAAATGTCAGTTGGGCCCGGCCTTCATAAACAATATGGCGACGGCCTCGGGTGAACCAAAAACATAGACAATTGTTAAACTATTGGGATCATGCATAATGTTGCCATATACATTTCTCATTTCCAAAGCTCTAAGCAGTGCTCTTGTTCTGATAGATAAATATTGTAATAATGAATAAATAAGTAATAAACTAATATTTGGATGACTGATCTCAGGTCACGTAACTTCCTATTTATTTATTAATAACTCTACACCCTTATTCAGTAATATGTGGGGAAAGGTAACAATTGTTAACTTATTCATCATAGCACCATATGTGTGGTGTACAAGCACGTATCCAGACTTATGGTTCGGGGGGGGGGGGGACATTTATTCAATCAAACAACTATTTAAAAGAAATTTCCTATATACCTATAGGCAGTAGGCACTGACTTTTTGCCATTATTTTGTCCTATAGTAAATATGTATCAAAAAATTACCACCTTTTTGTATTTGGGTTTATTTATTATATTATTGAGATGGTCGGTAGCCTGGTTGGTAATGCGCTCGACTGTTAATCCAGTGGGTGCGGGTTCGATCCGTGATGCCGACCTACTCCACTTCACGACACAAGCTTTTCAAGCTTACTGTGAAGTGTACAAAAATGTATTTGGGTTCATCGAAATAAAAAGTAAAAATAAAATAAAAAAACATCTTTGTACACTTCGCAGTAAGCTTGAAAAGCTTGTGTCGTGAAGCGGAGTAAATCGGTATCGGGGACTGAACTTATAGAACCGAACCGAATAGACATGTATGTATGACAAATTTCACAAACATGACGGAAACAAAATGAGTGATAAAAGCAAATGAAAGATAAATTCGGTCAATACTGTGTCGTGATGTTTAATTTTTTATCAAAGTGTGCGCTTGAAATAAGGCCATATTTAACACGTTCACTGCTACAGGAAATACGTACTGATTACTGAGTTGCAGAAATTTAAACATCCTCCTAAAACCCCAAAAAGTACGACTTTCGCTTGCGCTACATTTTTTAGTATATTTCCTACTACGCTACAACAAAATAGGTCGAGGAACATTGAATAGTATCATGTTACATATTTGCATCCAAAGCACTGCGCGAAATATACTAAGACGCGAATCTGCCTCATTAGCATGCAACGTTTTAAAGTGATTAACATTGTTTGCCATGTCTAAAGCGCTCCACGAAATTCAGTACTTTTTATTTAACCCTTTCGTAGGCCGTGGGAAGATGGTTTCCCAGCGGATGCAAAGTACAAAAAAAATCATTAGAAATCGGAATACACGTATTAGATTTGGAGTGACCTCTCTTGAAACATTAAAGAAACACTTTTTATATAAAAATTGTTTTGCCGATACTCTGACGCCTTGTTATTAAGCGGGAAAACTGACATTTCACAAATTTTATGTCTTTTTGCTGTACTTTTTCAATATTTCTATATTTTTTCTAGTTTTTTTGCTTTTTCTAAGCTTTAAGTGCCACTTATTTTACCAAAACAACATACATACAATTTTTTAAAAGCATAAAAATTTTTTTGAAAATGCATAAAAAATTGTATTTTTCTATAGGAAAATTCATTTTTTATGCCAGCAAAAGTTCCGTGGGAAGCATACTTCCCACCTAGTGTATCTTGTAAACCGATGACCGAATCTTTTTATTTCTTTTTTTAATTTCTTTAAAGACGTTGAACTGAGCTTATCACACACAATAATTACAGATAACACTGCTCAAAAAATTTGCCCACGAAAGGGTTAAAAGTAAAGATATTAAAATATCCAAGTATTGTTTCAGGCGGAGTCCACTGAAAGCAGCAACATGGTGGCGGCTAGTAAACCTGACAATGAGGGACCAAGGACGTCAGATTCTGGCATTATGTCCATTATCTATGCAGTCGCTAAGAAGGTGAGAGTCAACTTTACTGCTTTGTAGATTTTCACGGTCCTTGTTAATCTCTTCTCCATTCTTCTCTGGTGTACCGTGTATAGATTGTCGATGTTGTCGAGCTTTCGGCCTACTTGCTGAGGCCATCTTCGGGACTAATATAATACACTATGTTAGTCCTGAAGTTGGCCCCAGCAAGTGGGCCGAAAGCTCGTCAACTTCGACAATCTACACACAAGAAGAATGATGAATGAAGTGATGTTACAGCAGAGCCTCTATAATCCGAACACCGAAAATTTATACCCTGTTGGGATGTACGAAGCGTTCGGATTATAGTATGTAGACATTTTTCGAAATAAAACAAAAATATTTTACATTATAATGTATTTATGTAAGTATGTATGTTAGATACAAGGCATCACACTTTTTTAAGGAATCCCAATATAGTGCTTTCACGAGTACTGTTTAGTGACATGCTTTATCCATTAATTTGCGTGAGAAACAGCGATTGTGGTGTCGTTCGGATTAGCTGGGGTTCGGATTATCGAGGCTCTGCAGTATAGATAAATGGATCTAAATTTAAACTCAACTTAACAACAAAATACAGAGTGTATTTTTGTAAAAAAAGTCGAGACATTCTGTCTTAAATAAACATTAATTCTTAAATAAACGTCTGAAATATAAACATTAATTCATATCTGTCATAGTAAATATTATAGCGTCCTGTTGAGAAATTAAGCTTCGTATAATGATGGTGATAATATACGCATGTCAAAATATTTCTGATATAGAATTCTGAGAAAACATTCACTAGTGTTGCCGAGAGAAATATTCTTTCGTGTCCGTGGTATGTTTGTTTTATTTTAATCGATATGCACAAATCTCTTTAAGTTTAATGGCCTCAATGCACTGAGCATAAATCGTTCTATTTTCGCTTCAACTTTGAAGTTAAATAGACTAAACACATATTCAAGTAACAAAAAGGAATGATAGAACTAAGTAGGTACCTTTACTTTTGATATTACAGGGTTAAACTTGAGTAATTCGTGGTTTTTCGATAAAAAGTTAAAATCTCAAATATCTGGAAAACCGTGCGAATTTCGACAAAGCTAAGTTTGTCTCAAAAGATCCTAAATGACCTCTGCTATCACCCCTGAAAATATGTGTATCTAAATATGGGTCCAAATCATAAATAATGCCCCCATTTTAAAATTGAATAACTTTGGAACCCTCTATGTTACATGAGTGATTCTTTCACTGTACGGTAACTAATTAATGTAAATTTTGCTTGATGCGTGATACAATGCGTTAGCGGATGCGCAGAATGGCTGCGCAGTCGACAATGCCAACTGAAAAGGCCTAATGGTTATCGTGCAACAGTAAGCAGTGCGATATTTGGTTCGCAAAGTCAAAGTCAATTGTCATTATAAATAATTGGTGTATTACGGTATCTAAGTGTCTGTACCTGTAGCCGACATTCAGGTAATCAATAAAATTCACTCCACGATGATGTCATGCAATTATTATGATTAATTATATTCAGCTGTCTGATCCAGTACCAGCTATGTGCATTGTACTGTGATTGTGTATTTGTATCAGAGTTTATTGTGTTTCAATAGCGGTGGATTCAGGGGGGGGCATGGGGGTTACGTCTCCCCTCCTTCCACCCCTCCCCTGACATTCGACGTACTTACTAAACAAAAGGCAGTATTAAACTAACGTCAATTAGTTATGATTGAAAATAAGGTGACGAGCATTTGGAGAGAATGAATGATGACACATTGACTAAAAGGATATATCTATTTGAATGAAAGAACAGGGGTGGTACTTTCAAACCTTTCTCACCCAAAACACGCAGGTAAAATGTTTGTGGAAAATGACCTTTACAGCGATATATGTACTTAATGGCGTTTTTTGTTTGCATTTTATCTGTGTGTTTCGGGTGAGAAAGCTTAGAAAGTACCACCCCAGGGGTGAGGAATCGTGGTCATTCAAGACTGACCTGGAATGATATGTCGACTAGATATGTATACCTATACATGTATCGTATACATGATTACATGAATGTGACGGAAGCATGAGTGTGTGTGTGTGTAAGGTTAGGACAGTTTGATCTCTTTGCCTACTCTGAAAGAGATGATGGATAGAAAATATAGTCATTCTTCAAATGGGGAGAGGGTTTGAAATTTTGGCAGTTCACAGACTTCCAAATATTTCGTAACTTCTTAGAAGTACTATCTTGATACAATGTCTGTTGAATTGATAGAGCAATTTAATTGATACCTACATAACATATTATCTACCAATTATATTATACAGACATCATTAGTACATATTATAGTATATTGAACAAGTAATGTGAATGTGAATGGATTCAAATGTGACTTAAATAACAGTGATTTTCCACCGTTATTTTAACAAAATACAATATGACTAGCAGTATTGCCCGGGTAGCTATTTTTGATGGAACAAAGGCGTCGGGATTCAATTTTTTTTTTACTCGTAGGCGGTGTTTTTCTGGACGCAGTATTTCACCATGGAAGGTTTTGTATTAAAACCTATCTGTCTTGAAAATTTCACATCTCTAAATGTAGCCGTTTTTTTGATGTCCTTCCAAACGATACCACACATGACTCCCCACACAGCCCTTGGATCCCTTCATCAGCTTAATTTCTCAGGAGGTTTCTACCACACGGTATTCGTTTCCAGATAGCAAGGCATTCGTGTACCAAGTTTGGAGCAAATTATCTGTAGGCGTTACAGAGTTATGGTGGAACAAACATACATACATCCATTTTTATCATATGTAGCGACGAAGCAATACAATACATAAGAAATGTAGATTTAAGTCTCTGACAAGCAGGAAAATTCACCCTGCACTTTTAACTTTTTACACTTTGACATATCGAATGTTAAATGATATAGGCGTGATCTTGGCCATACGATAAATAAATAAACATAGGTATATAAGATCAGTTACTGTTAATATTAACAGCATGTGAAATAACAACAGAATACAAAGGTACTCCGCTAATTGCTAATATGTAATACCTGTTTGAGATGACCTCATGGTTTGGTATGGCTGGTGGCGATGTAATAATACTATACGTACCTATAGATCTACAAGGATAAATCCGACCTTTGCTAGCATTTTCTGAGGTAGTGCGGTATGAGGAAGCGGGTACTATCTTCCAATCAGTGATTGTATCGTCCGTTGCCCCGCCCACTGTCTCCTAGTCAACACGTTGCACACGGTAAACAATACAGTAAGCCGGTTGTACACAGAACAGTCATTATTTTTTTTACATTCACGCGTACGGTTTCGAAAAATGGTTCTTCCAACCTTGAAAAATAAACAATTAAAAAGCCAAAGTTTTCATATATTTATATTTTTTGTATTATGATTATTATTTTTAATAAAGGATCTGGGCTTGCATACACAAGCCCAAATACTTTTCCTGCACACCTTGCACTAGGCAAAAAACCTGTATCGCAAAGTGTGGAATACATCGCAAGCGCCGCCGGGGTTTGAACCTGGCACCTCACGCTTAAACTTTTACTTTTCAAATAATACTTGAATAAGAAAAATCTTTGTTGAGTTAAACACGATCCTTTTGATTTAGAAATGTATTTGAATTAGGTACTTATATCAATCGTTTTTTTAAGTTTATTAATACATTAATACACAGTATCTTCTTTTTGGATCACTAAACCGCTTTCGTTATGAAGTTGTCTGATTATTGTTTTTATTATTTTTTGCGAAACTGCAATTAGACTAGAATTATTACATATTAGGTTCTGTCTTCTACCAGTTCTACCCCACAAGTAACGCGGCGTGAACATATAGCTCTCTGTCTAAGTATGTTGCAGTTACGTGTATTTTGTACTGTAGCTGCCGGCATAAGGTTTACACCGCACCCCGCTCTCTACCTCAAAAAGCTCTAGGGAAGGTCGGATTTAACCGTGTAGATCTATAGTATGTCTGTCATACTTGTTTACCTACTTACTTATACAGATGGAGGTCTAGGACATATAAGTACATGTGTACTGTGGCTATCAATGATAACACAACATGTTTTTTATTGAGTTTTATTGGTGTTAATATTATCTAAGGTGCGAACCAATAATTGACTCATATTTTAACACAGCCAAATTTGTTTGTTCAATACATACCTCTGTAGTTTGTATCAGTGGCGTAGCGTGGGTTTCTGCCGCCCGGGGCGGAAATCAAATCCGCCGCCCCCTTTATTTAGGTATATAAATCCAAAATTCCTGAGAATTTACAGGAATTATAAAGAACAAACTTATAGGCTGGAGTGGGATAACTAACATTTTGATATTGATATGGCCTAAAAAGAGTTAAATAGCGTCGAAGGCGAAGTTTTTTCAAGTGAGACAACTAAATTTAGATATTGATATGGTACAAAAAGATAAAAATAGCGCCGCAGACAAAATTTTTTCCAGTTTTTAATGAAACAAATGTGATGTAATGGATTTTTGAAATTTTTCCCAAAAAAATGGCGCCCCCTAAAAAGTGCCGCCCGGGGCGGACCGCCCTCCCCGCACCCCCCACGCTATGCTACTGGTTTGTATGTTAATAAGATAAGGTCATCATATTGATTTGGTTGTGAGTTAAAGTCAGCGAAATATAGAGATCTCGGTCAGCTGTAAAACATTTTGTCAGCAATATAGTGGAATGATTTTCAGTAAATTATTCTGGAATGGTCGGCAATAAATTGTATAAATGGACAGGACAAAATATACTATTTATCAGCAGAATAGATTGTTTAGTAACAAAATGTGAGTCAGATTTAATGCAGGAATCATCAGGGAAAAAAACTACACATTGTAAGATATTAACATGGCAACAAAAGCAGCCATAACCCATATAAATATTTCATATAACAAGTCACTTGGTTTCAGTGCAATACACCAATCTGCAATATATGAGAGGCAGGAACAGCTATTTAGATACAATGTTTTTTCAATTTGCTCCGAATCAGTCTGAGATCAGATTGCTGTTTTTGATAGGATATGACTCAGTTGTTAGTTGTAGAATTAGTTGTACATATTATTATTAAGATGATTGTGATGTATGCACATAATTACCACATATTTTCCTGTATTATGTTATGCAATAAGTTTACCTGTGTGCGGTATGATTCCACACAACCACACATAGTCGGGTGCAGATAAACACAAAACAACGTGAAATACAACTGCACTGGACTAATAACCTACACAATATTTTTAACAGTATCTAGTAGGTATCTACCCGTCAGTGGCTAAGGGTAGATTTCTGCAGAGGGGAAGTCGGGGCTAACATTTCTTATGGGATTACGTCAAATTAGACACTATTATACCAGTCATTTTATCCAAAAGGTTACTTGATGGGAATCGGGTTCTTAGGTAGCTTCGCGTCTGCTACCCGTGCAAACTGCAAATTCACAAAGGTTTAAATATCTACTTTTTTTATTAGACAAACTCATTGAAAATAAGTGATACGGTAGCGTAGCGTGGGTTTCTGCCGCCCGGGGCGGAAGTCAATTCCGCCGCCCCCCTTATTTAGGCATATAAATCTAAAATTCTCGAAAGTTTACAGGAATTATAAAAAACTTTTAGGTTGGAGTGGGACAACAAAAATTTTGGTATTGATATGGCATAAAAAGATACAAAATAGCGCCGCACATGAATTTTTTTTGGGTTTTTAATGAAACAAATGTGATTTAATGGATTTTTTAAAAATATTTCTCGATTTATCTTAGCTCTACCCTTACACACACTCCTTGTTTCCATCACATAGCTACTCGCATTTCGCTAAATTTCTGTTATTCAAAACATATCCGTCTTTGAGGATCTGGTCAACATGATCCGTCTAGGTCAGTCTTTATTTATTAAACATTTATTTTGTGATAAGTTACCGCCATGGAGCAGTCTGGCATTCATAAGCACCCTCTGCCTACTCTGCAAGTGATGCAGTGTGAGGGGATAGATAGAACTTTATAATCTTATAGAAAACTAGCTGAGTTATCCGTGCTTCGCAATGGCAAATTTAACAAACCAACCTGGCATACTTTATAGGCTTGAGCTGGACAACGCCCTTTCATACAATACCACACTCGACCCCACATAACCCTTGGATCCCCTCATCATCATGGCATCTCATAGGAAAAGCTTTTTCTCCAAAAACCGGCGACGTTAGGACACAGTCTATATTATCGCAATTCTTATTATAAATTTTCGCAGCAATCCATCATAAAATGCGGGAGTTATGCGAACACTTACAAAAATCAGACTTTACTTTATATGATAAGTACTGAAGTGAACAGACATTGGTTTTTAGTTTAATGGGCGACAATACATATTACCAATTACTAATATTATTTTATGATTTCTCAGTATAATAAACTGAAATATTTACAACCCAAGGTGTGATGTGGTGTGCCTAAAGATAACATTTTACCACAAATATTTATTGATTTACAATTATTCCTACGAATCTTTTATAATCAAGTTTTTTCTTAGTATTAAATGATGTCTGTAATTCCTGATATCTGAAAAACATATGCTGGATTCCACCAACTTCTTAGGTGAGGAATAGCGGAGATAGGAGCCGCCTAGCACAAGTTTTGTATTGCCCGATCCCACCAACTACCACCTAGTAAGCAGACCCCTAAGGAATTTCCATACAAAACCACAGATAATTTGAGTGATTATTATAACTGTCATAACCTTTAAGATATAAATCCATACAAAATACAACATGCAGCTACTTAAGTGAGGGAGATTCTGGGCGGAGATATTTGGCCACCTAACTAAGTAGAGCTGCATGCTGTATTTTGTATGGATTTATATCTTAAAGGTTATGACAGTTATAATAATCACTCAAATTATCTATGGTTTTGTATGGAAATTCCTTAGGGGTCTGTTTCCTAGGTGGTAGTTGGTGGGATCGGGCAATAGACTATTAGCGCCATAGCAACTGAACATGCGAAAAATCACATAGGGAAAAAGAAGATTGTCTTGTCAACCAGATCCTCAAGGATGAATGCGTTTCGAGTAAAAGGAATCGGAGAACGTGTATGACAGAAGCTACGATCAATGTGACGGAAGCTAGGAGTGTGTGTAAGGATAGGGCTGTTTGGCGCTCTGTCCTCTCTGCCTACCCTGCAAAGGACGTGACAGAAAAAGAAGATTTCTCAGTTAATACTAAAGATATAATCCTAAGACTTAACACATGGATAAATGTAAGATATGCTGCAAGTCACTCTAGCTGTTAGACATTTAATTTTTGTAAATTTTCTCCATAAAACATAATTCCAAAGTTACACCTCTGACATTTACTGAAACTTGAGATTATTCCCGTAGTTTGTTAGATATAATGCTGTAATTTGGTTGATAAAATATTTAAGGTGAGACACAGTGACTCTAGTGGATGTTTTATGGATATTCAATCCCCTTTTTATACAATTAGCCAAATAGATTTGTCGCTTATGTAATTTTGCACTTACACTCTCATACGGAATTTGAATTAGTTGAAGCGATAATAGAATGATTTTTATTCAGAACATCTCTTCTCCATTCTTCTCGAGTGTACCGTGTGTAGATTGTGGATGTTGTTGAGCTTTCGGCCTACTTGCTGAGGCCATCTTCAGGACTAATGTAGTAGCTTCTTCGCTGTGATGTGTATGTGTTGCATGAAGTATTTTCGTGTGCGGCGTGAGCAGTGTAATGAAAGCTCGACAATCTACACACGGTACACCCGAGAAGAATGGAGAAGAGATTAACAAGGACCGTGAAAATCTACAAAGCTATATTCAGAACATATCACCACATAGACAATGCTATGTTATATTGTTATCTCATATTTATTTTGGTTTAGACATTATTATGTTTAATGCAAGTCGGTCTAATACAAAGAGGTCATTGTAGTCTATAAAAATTTATTATACGTGCATGCTCTAGTCTAAATTTAATTAGTACTTGCAAATCTTAGATTGTAAATTCATTTTAGTTAGGGTTGCCAGATTTCTTGGGAGTCAAACCGGGACAGCTGAAAAATTTTCATGAGCGGGGGGGGAGTGTACCAATGCCGTATTTACAATTTTTTGAGACATAGGCACTGACTTTTTGCCGGAAAATTTTTAGCTTGTTAAAAACGCACCAACAAGTTACCGCCGCAGGCAAATTTTTTAGACAAATGGATACCGGGTTGTTTGTTCACCGTGTACATAGCGCTACGGGCGAGATTTTTATCTACGTAAAAAGTGGAGTGTGCCGAATTCAATACTGGGCCATTGTAGTATAATAAATTAAGTCATGTTTTAAGAAGCGCGGGTGGGCGTAAAAAGGGGGGGGAAGGAGTTTCTATCTAGGGTGCCGGATTATTGAATGTCCCGATGTACTGAAGTGTCGGATTACCGAGACTCTACTGTATAAGACTTTTTAATTATTGCATCAAACAACACCAAATGTAGCAATACGAAATTTGTTGTCTATTTTGTATAAATTGTGAGTAATGAGCTTAAATTGTTTGCAGGTATGCATTGTGGGCACCATCTACCTAGTGGGCTACATGCACTGGTCAGTGGCGTGGTTCATAGGTCCCCTGGTGCTGTCCGTCATGCGGGACAGGTGGAGGGCAGACAGCGACCTGAGGAGGAACATCGCCAAAGCATCCGCTATGGCCTCGGAGAAAGACGTGGTGTTGGCTAGAGTGGATGAACTACCAGCGTGGGTAAGATACTATTATTTTGTCTATTTAATCACTGTAGGCGGAGATAGATTTGTTTCAGTTTGCGCCAAACCATGGACTATATATTTTTTGTATCATTCCATAATTTTTTTTGGGTTAGCTGGTAGAAATTGCCACAGGCAATAAGTCCGCCTTTAGCATACTATATGTAAGTTCTAAAATGAGTATTTTATTTCATTTTACTAATTTCCTAGAATAAGGGGCAAGTTTGAGGTTGTTGGCAGCTGGGTTGGTACTGCGCTCGAATGTTAATCCAGTGGGTGCGGGTTCAATCCCAGATGCCGACTCACTCTGAAATATCACCAGGTTTCACACAATTGTGGACAACCAATATGACACGCAATCATATGTTTGTAGCTCCCATGGCGTCCACCATAGCTTTGTTATTTATTTATTTATTTATGTTGTTCTACGCAACAAAGTTGCATTTACATTTCACGTTATAACACAAGTACTTATATTATACATAGAAAATATAACAAGAGAGAAAAAAAAAACAAAATAATTCATACACGACAGAGCAAATAGCAAATAATATTTGTCAAAGGAGCAATCACAAAGACCGCGAATCAAACAACTAGATATTAAAAACGTAAGAAAGTATAAATAATTCATTATATATTTCACCAGTGCATCGGATGATTAGGCATTACTGCAACAAAACACAGAGAGAGTACATACATCAATTCACTCACACACACACACATAATAGAAGGGGCTCAATGTTCAATAGTTCTTCCCACCTTTATATAGGTTCCTTACAGATGATGTATGAAGTTCAATGGTCCCACAGCACAATTTGTTTCCAAAAAGCGTACTGTTAATTCTTGAGTTAATAAAAAATATGTTATTAGGGATATTTATTTAGATATAAGTTATGTAAATATGTTTATCTTATCAATAACATAATATTGTGGTGTAGTTACAGTAAGATAAACATCTTTTATCTTTTTAATGCACAGTGTGATTTATCGTTTCTCGGAAAAAATAAACCACTAATTCTACAGCTGAAAGTAAATAGGTATATGATGACATACACAATTTTTTTAAATCTGATATCGTTGGATGTAATAATTACTTTCCTGTGCTTATTTTTTTAAATTGAATCTGGGTTTATTGAAATATACCCAAATACACCTTTGTAAATAAATAAAATAAAATAAAATAATCTTTATTGTACTGAAAATAATCATACAACGGGCGAACTTATTGCCAAATGGCAATTTCTGCCAGCCAACCCATAACAGAGACTAAAATGAGATAAACCTAATTATAAATTTAGTACCAAAACGGTACCTTTACCTAACAATAATTGAAAACATAAATACATACATATATTATAAATACATAAACATATTATACATATATAAATATATACATAAATGGTATATGGGATGGGATAGGGTAAGGGAGGGATGCTGGGTTCAGGAGGGACGGGTTGTGGGATTTGAAATAGAAAGGTAATGCTGCTTCAGTCTACTCTTAAAAGCGGAAATAGTTGGTGCGAGTCTGATGGATAATGGAAGGTCATTCCACAATCGCGCTTTGTACACTTCACAGTAAGCTTGAAAAGCTTGTGTTGTGAAGTGGAGTCAGGTCGGCGTCGGGGATCGAACCCACGCCCACTGGATTAACAGCCGAGCTCGTTACCAACCAGGCTACCGACCACCTCATTACCATATTACACTAGGTTAAAATGTTGTATGCTTATTGTCAAGGACGGACGTGTTCCGAGTAAAAGAAATCGTAGAGTGTGTATGAGGAAAGTAGGAGAATAGGAATGTCTGGCGATCAGTTCTCTCTGCCCACCCCGCAAGGGATACGGCATGAGCGGATAGAATATAATAGAATAAAAGCTTTTATTGTGAAGTGCAGAATACATCGTCGGAACCGGGATTTAAACTGGCGAGTTTAAATCAGTCTGACCCACCCTGGTCTGTCTTCAGCCCGCCGCAACGATTCTGCAAACAACGTTCCATTGGCATCCGTCACCTTGTCGGACCATCTCATTGGTGTATGTCCGCGACTTCTCCTTTAACTCAACTCTTCTTCAACTCGGCCGGTCATTATCTCCTCAGACACACTGCAGGAAAACGATTTGTAATGCGTAGCTCAGATAGAATTGACGCATTGGTTCTTCTTTCTATCCATGGTATTCGGAGAAGCTTCTTCCAACACCACATTTCAAATGCATCAATTCTCATCCTCTCGTAGACACGCATTGTCCACTTGCTAGCATTAAAGAACTCTAAAATTGGCACCCCCTCTGTGAATTTATTTATCGACTAGTGTCTTATATTTTGTTGTATTGTTTCCAGGTATTCTTCCCAGACATCGAGAGAGCCGAGTGGTTAAACAGAGTAAGTCGTTCATCTGCCCATTCAATACTAAACAATCATATAATCCATCTTAAAGTTGTATTTTTTACGATAATATACGTTTTTCAGATTCTCATTCAAGTGTGGCCGAACGTGAACCACTACGCGCGTGATATAATCAAGGCGTCCATTGAACCCAACGTCTGCAAGAGTCTCGCAAGTTATAAGCTCAATGGATTCAAGTTCGAGCGTATGATCCTAGGAAGTATTGTAAGTATATATGAGTTTTATATTAAGTACCTAGATGGCGTACTCAATGCTAGTAGTGAAGTAAACTGGTGCCCACGAACTGTCAAATCGTATGGAGAATATTGACATTTCGTGGGCAACGTTTTTGCAATTTTGTTCTTATAGTTAAAAAGTGTATTAGTTATAATGTTATTTAGGAATTAAGTGATAGTTTTAAAAATGTTTTAGTTTTTATTATTGATATCTTGTTAATAGTGTGAGTTTTGCGACTCTAAAATACCAGAAAGTCTCGAGCGTGAAGCGTGAAATTGGGTTACTTCCTTTCTATTGAAAATACACGGAGTCACAAAATCACAAAAGAGTGCTGTGTGGACGGACTTTTCTAGCTAAACTTTCTCCAGCATTTTCCCTTAATCGATTTTTGTGTTGTTTTAGCCTCCAAGAATTGGCGGAGTGAAAGTGTACGACAAGAACTTATCGAGGAATGAGATCATTATGGATATCGATCTATTGTAAGTATAAATAATTACCGAGATCCTCAAAGATGAACGCATTGTAAGTAAAAGATCACACTCATGCAATGTTTGTATTTGTTTTCAGTTATGCAGGAGATTGTGACATTTCATTTGTATTGGGAGGAATCAAGGGGGGAATCAAAGATTTTCAGGTGAGTGCTTCATTTGATGTTTCATTTAACAAAAGATTTGTGTTCTGCTCGTGAAGATCTTTCATGAGACACCATACACAGTGATACGCGGTGACCGTATCCTCTCGATCACTGGGTGTCTCCCGATGCCTTGAGCTGGACAAAATATAACTTACGATCTGAATTTGTTTTCCAATGCCCTTTCATATGATACCACACACAACCCTTGGATCCCCTCATCTGCAAAATTTCTCAGAATTTTCTGCATTTCCGAAAGTTTCTACCCCACGGTATTCGTTTCCAGATATCAAGGCATACGTGTACCAAGTTTGGTCGAAATCGCTCCAGGCATTCTAGAGTTATGGTGGAACAAACATACTTCTACAAAATTGCTTAGGGGGGTTATATATAATCCCACAATTCTTTCCGAGATTAATTTGTACGTGCCTGATGCATACACCAGATCACGGAGACATGGACTATTCTACTCGCCATCAGGTAGAACTAACATTCTTGTTGATTCTCCTGTGGGCAGAGCTACGAGACTGCTCAATCAGGTTGCATCATGCACGGACATATTTCATGTTCAATATAGAGAGTTTGTCTCGATTGTACTCATGATGATGGGTTGTGGAGATGCATAAATGATTTTTTAATGTGAAATGTACTTTTCATTGTAATTGCAGTGAGTGGCGGAAAGGCCTATAGCTGTAATGCCACTCACTGTTTTGCTTTTTAAGAATAAAATAAACAAATACATACGTCCATTTTTATTATATGTAAAATTATAATCGAATGTGCTATCGATTAATCACCCATCACTACAACAAACCTCCATGGAAAACTTTCTCTCTAAACACTTAACATAGAACTCTTAGAAGTCTCTGGTTGGGTTGAAATTGACAAATGTTTTTCTATAGATTGTATTTCGATTGATTCTCGTATTATTTCCAGATTCACGGCATGCTGAGGGTGGTGATGAAGCCTCTTATCAAGTCCATTCCGTTTGTAGGAGGCCTACAAGTATTCTTCCTCAATAATCCTACCATAGACTTTAATCTCGTTGGTGTAGCTGATATTCTGGATATGCCAGGCTTCAGGTATATTTACATTACTATATTGAAATTACTGAAAATATAAGAGGTTTATCAAAATTAAATCATGTGGAGAATCGTTGGATATAGTCCGGTAAACAGAGAAATTTTAAGTAGTTATCTCAATGGATGTACAACAAAAGATGGACTTTCCATCAGGCTTATGACTGATCTGGTTTAATGCGATCACTTTTTTTAGAATAGAGAATTTCTTGCTATTATGCATGATTATGATTACTTTGTGATGGTTAATTTTTTTTTTTTTATTTTTGGGCTTGCATAGACAAACCCAAATACTTTCCTGCACACCTTGCACTAGGCTAAAAGCCCATATTGCAAAGTGTAGGATACATCACCAGTGCCGGGGTTTGAACCTGGCACATCCCGCTCGAGAGACTGCCGCCTCAACCAACTGTGCCAACCATGTACTCATTTTAGCCTGGAAGTTCTTATTTGTCGTACGGAGAATTAAATTTTCTCAAAAAGCATATACCTACCTATTAATATCCACGTTAACCTTAAAAAAAGAGTTTTTGCTTGGTTTTATCAGTTATCTTATAATTTACAATCACCAAATATGACAGAAGTATGAGGTTGACCCAAATAAGCTGTCGTGATGAATTTTTCTCCTAGCTTCGAAAACTGTTGGTTTTCAAGATTTTTTTTTTATTTAATAAAAAGAATCAAACAAACCCAAATGCTTTTCTAAACACTTTGCACTAGGCTAAAAGCCTGTATCGCAAAGTATGGAATACATCGCTACCGCCGGGGTTTGAACCTGGCACCTCCCACTTGAGAGAGGTTAATTTGCGGTAATTATTCTTTTAATTTTTTTTTTTGCTTTGATTTCCAGTGACCTCCTCCGTCGAATAATAGTGGAGCAGGTTGCCAACATGATGGTGCTCCCCAACAAGTTGCCCATCAAACTGAGTGACGAGGTTCCCTCCACGGACCTCAAGATGCCCGAGCCCGAGGGGGTCTTGCGGATTCACGTCGTGGAAGCTAAGAATCTCATGAAGAAAGATATTGGCATGCTAGGTAATCACATTTTAAATTTTACAGCTTGTACCATAATATGAAAAAATAAATAAATAGACCCCCAAATATAAGAATGCCAGGAATATAATTCCTTTAAAAAATATACTTAGGTATCCAAAAATAGTGCAGTATTCCTACAACAGCGTAGAAGAATTAATGATTAACATTGTCGGGCTTACGACCAACCTTGGCTGGCTTAAGTGATCACTTTCACTCCAGAAACATTCGCCATTTCCGTTCACCCCGGCTGGGATCACTTAGTGATCACTTAAGCCAGGCAAGGTTGGTTGTAAGTCCGACAATGTTCATACTCAATCCTTCTGCACTGTTTTAGGAATACTACATTGTATATACTGCGGAATGTAGGAAAAATCCAACGCTTTACAAGAATAAATTTGTAAATCAAAATAATTCAAGTATGAAGTTCACTACCCATTTACCTCTTCTTTCTCCCAGGTATATTTTCTCTGTTATCCTTTTATCATTCATTCTCTCTACATGTCCCAACTATCTCAATTTTTTAACTTCTCGAGATTTAGATGTTAATGTATTTGGTTTTCTCAGGTAAAGGCAAGTCTGATCCTTATACAGTGGTGTCCGTGGGAGCCCAGGAGTTTAGGACTAAAACCATAGACAACACTGTCAATCCCAAATGGGATTACTGGTGCGAGGTACGTAGCAAAATATATTTATTCCGTATATTAAATTTACTCATAGTACCTCATTATTATATGACTAAATTTCAATAGTCAAATTGTTTCAAATTGTCAAACGCAGTCATAAAAGTGTGACAGAGAAGGGACGACTACCTGCTTTATTGGCTCTTATTCCAGAGCAATGAGGTGCGAATAAAGCAGGTAGTTGTCCCTTCTCAGTCAAATTTTATAACTGCGTTCGACACTTTAAAATAATTTTACTATAATAATAATTTTTAATTTTATAATTTATTTTCTGAATTAATGGATGTCAAAACTCATGTATAATATTGGAAATATACCTAAATTATTTTAGGTATTGAAACTGGATTTTTCTGCATTGCGCACATGGGAATACATACAGATTTTCCTCAACAGAAGCGGGAGGTATCTTCATTCACATATTGTAGCTTTATGTGAACTCCATTGGGGAGGAAGCAGGATGGGTGTTCCAACACTTACAAGACGACTTTGGCTGACTTAAGTGATTACAACTTCCAAAAATACACACTTGACAGCAGGATGAGATGGAATAGGGGAGCGTTGCCCCAGGCATAAAGTGCTCACTTAAGCCAGTCAAAGCCGACTCGTAAGCATCGGTACATCCATTCTGCTTCCTCCCTAAGGGAGTTCACATAACGCTACATTATGTGAATGTACATACCTCTCGATTCTGTTGAGGAAAATCTGTAATGTGATGCCGACTTACTCCGCTTCACAACGCAAGCTTTTCAAGCTCACTGTGAAGTGTACAAAGATGCATTTGGGTTTTTTCGGTAAATCCAGATTCATTTTATAAGAATAAAAAATAAAAAAGATTGTATAAAATTTTTGCGCTTACGTTTTAAGCCATTTTGGATTTTCTTAAAAGCTGTTTTGCTTTTTAGTTGAATTTACTGTAGTTTAAGCGCAGATAATTGTAAAATGTATTACAAAAATGTGGGACAGCTTTTACCATAGCGAACGGTAATTTTTTTTGGGTCAAATTTTGACTCAGTGCTTAGAGGTTTTTGACGCAATCTTTTCAATCTCGTCACCTGAAAATAGCGAAATTCTAACTAGCAACTTCTGAGATTTTGACCTTCTCCGTGAAAATATTTCTAACCGACATAATCTATGAGTACGTATAACAATATGACCCTAAAGTGGTGTAGTGTGTGTAAATAACTACTAGAGACTAATAAGGTTCCATCTGTGTGTAAAACATATGAGGGTTTCATACTGCAATCTCATCAATCTCAACATTTTGGTCTTGTCAGTTAGAAATTTGTTGTTTTTGGGTGACGATGTGTTAGCTGTGTGATTTTTTGTGATTATTTGGGAGTATGAAATATAGTTACGATTACACTTATATAAATGTGAAATTCTGAACTTGTGAAAAAATCAACAAACTTTGTATAATTTTGGGATAGTAAATTAGCCCAAACTAAGTTTTTTCTTTTGTTCTGGCAACACTGACTACAAAATGTCAAATAATGGTCGCTAAGGTGAAAGTTTCCCAAAATATGTAGTGGTTTTTTTACCCAATTTCTAATATATTAATTGATTGTTTTTATTTCCCCGATCCTTCGTTTGGTTTTTGGACGTAACATACCTACTTTTATGTTCGAATAACGTCCCCTGGTTTGTGCATGCTGTTGTGACTACATATTGTAATATTTACAAACCTCGGCTGCCATCTTTGGATCTATGGACGATCGTCTAAACTGTTTTCTATGGCTGTACTTCGTCTATGCATCGTGAATACTGGAATGATTTATCTATACAATATTCTCTGCATCATCTCGTGTGGCTTATTGAATTATTCATTTTGATGATGTGGATAAATGATTAATTCATTTGAACGATGTGACCAAATGAATTACGCTCTACAATGGATAAATGAATGATATGGACAAATGAATGGAAAATATTCCATTGATGTGGCTAAATGTATTATGCACTCTAATGATATGGAAAAATTAATTATGTATTCTCACAATGATGTGGCCAAATGAATAATTCACTCCAATGACATGGCAAAATGAATGTATGCCTCGTTGATGTGTCTAAATGAATTATAACCGATATAATGATGTGACTAAATGAATTATTCGCCCCAATGATGTGGCTAAATGAATTATATTATACACATGTGACCAAATGAATTATACACTCCGATGATGTGGATAAATGAATAATATTATATTTTATTGGTGTGGCTAAACGAATCATACACATGTCGTAAAATGAACTGTATGCCTCGTTGATGTGTTTAAATGAATTATATACTCCAATGATGTGGATAAATGATAAATCTTGTATTTTATTGGTGTGACTAAATGAATTATACACTCCAATGAAATGGACAAATGAATAATACTCCCCAATGATGTGGGTAAATGAATAATCTTCTATTTTTGTGGCTCAATGAATTATACACATGTGGCCAAATGTATTATACACTCCAATGATGTGACTAAATGAATAACATTACTATGAATTGACTATTGCAATGCAGAGCATAGTGCAGTACTCCTCTGGGCAGATCATCAGCTTTGGCTTGTTTGATGCAGATGATATGAGCAAGACGGATGAGAACCTGGGAAGGTTTGTAACGAAGAACGCAATTAAATTTGGTGTGAGGAAATTACGGTGTTGTTGTTTAATTTGTAAATCGTTTGTTCACTACTGATGTTGAAAATTTGATTCCCGGGTTGTAAAATAGGCCCCCACTCTTTTTTAGGTAGATTTTTTTATATATTTTTTCGTGTATCCTGTAAAAGTTAGGCATTTCAAAAACTTAATCAGACATTTCACATCTTTTCTGAATGTTGTCATGTACCAGAGGAAATGTTTCGTTATACTGATAATTCCTTATATAGAATGTATGTGTGTGTAAGATGATAGATGATGTAGCACAGTGGTCCCCAACCTTTTTGTCGCCGCGGACCGTTCAGCGTTTGATAATTTCACCGCGGCCCACTGAGGGTAGGGGGGTTACATTGGGGGGGGGGATACACTACACAAAAAATCAGTAAAAGCAAAAAAAAAAAAAGAAAATTTTTAGTGAAGGTGCACTCAGAAAGGTTGAGTTTTTGGTTGGCATTATAATTGATGGGTTAAAAATGCAACAAAAAAGAAGCGCCGCAGGCGAAATTTTTTTGAAAAACGGGTGAAGTGATGAACCTGGGATCTTTCTATAGCAGATGGCACATCATCGTTTGACATTTCACTGATAGATATATTACTGTTTAATCGGAGCAATGTGCATCGGCTACATAACACAGGGAAGGAAAGGTTTTAAACGCGAGAAAGTAGGTACCGGCAGGCGGCACGGCCCAGTACCATTTGGTCCACGGCCCAGTACTGGGCCGCGGACCATAGGTTGGGGACCACTGATGTAGCATACAGGTGTCTGTAGTGTCCTGTAGTACGGATGTATGTGTCCCATGTTATAGAATATATTGCACTAGTATATTATGTGGCAACTTGTAACTTCATACACTTCTCTATATTTCATTATTCTTACATCACACTTCTGTTACTTACAATCATACATGCCTTTACTATATCAATGACAGTAAGGGACTAATTCAAGATACAGCATGCTGGGAATTTTGCTACTTCGATATTCGTTATAAAGAGATGTTGTAATATCTTTTCAACAGCAGTATCCGAACATACGCATTACAAATGACAGACAACACTTTAGGTTGGCATATCGGTGTGCGGTTATGTTAGATACTATGATAATCCATACCTTGATGCTTAGCAGTGTTTGTAACTAATCTCTGATTACAAATTGTAATATTAAACAAACATTTGTATAATAACAGTTTTAACTCTGTGTGTCGTATCGTAAACTAATGTAAATTATAATGTAATGTCGTTACACTGTCCAGGATATGTTTGATAATTTTGTGTTATACTAGGGTCTAAAATAAAAAAGTTTGTTAATGTCCTATATGCTGTCATTCGGCTTCGGCGCCCTGAATTGTTCTCAGCCAATACTGAGAGAATCGTCTTGAAACTGAAGACAGTGATAGATGAAAGTATGGACTGCACATTGACTGTTTTAGAATTACCATATTTGGAAATTCTTTGAATAAAAAAATACTCCAAAAGTACCCCTGAAATTTACGGGATCTAAGGATTTTCCGTCAGTTTTTCAGATATAAAAGTATAATTTAGACAAAATACTGGTAATTATAATCCTAACAAATTGACTGTTTTAAATTTTTAAATTTCTTCCCAGGTTTTTTTTAAAAAGGTATAATTCAGTTTGTCGCTTACGTTATTCTTATTTCGCGCTAACATTCTCATACAAAATTTGAAAAAGTTGAAGCGAAAATAGAACAATTTTTGCTCAGTGCTTATAAGCCATTAAAATATCTCAAGACAGTGTAATGACAACTAATATTGTTAATATTTGAAGACAGTACACTGCTTTTAAACTCGCATATCTTCAATCTGTCTTAAATCAATTTAAAGACAAATTTTACTACATAAATCATTCTTCGTGCATTAAAATTATAAGTGAGGTTGCACTTTAGAAGCTGTGTACTGTCCGGCATGGTTTTATTTGCAGCTTACGAATTGATTATACCTTGTGTTATATATTAATTATTGCTGCAATAACATTTTCTTCCATTGTATTTAACAATTTATGTACAATTCACCTTATGTCCCCTAAAATATACTACCTATAGATTTCAACTGTATTGAAAGACCTTAAATAACTTTTTTACTAACTGGTTGAGGCGTAAAACTATTTTTTAGTCCATGGTGAAAATAGTAATTTTATATTTATAACTTTATTTCATATTTTTCGTATGTATTTTCTATCATATTATTTATTTTATGTAGGTATTGAACTATAGAAATTAATTTATGACATCTATGTAAGAAAATGTTGCAATGTAAAAAGAATTATTTTACGCGGAGGCATGACTTTGCCAACACACTTCTCAGTATTATCAGCCAGAAGAGTCTACATATTATCATTCATGATTCACATATAAACTCATCAGCCTAATACTGGGAAAATTCACCTATCCAGATATCACGGATATCACAGGATTAGGCTCAGATGCGCGGGGCCTAAAATACAAGCATTGTGCCTGAAATATCAGTATTTAGGAATCGTCTTACAATATTGCAAGTATTAATAATGACCGATTTTTGCATTTTTATGTATAAATTTTCCTACTACTTTTTGTATTATTTGCCAGTTTTATTTTATGTAAGTACTTATTTCTACTTCGAGTGAACAAATTACAGATATGTATGTATGTTAAAATTTCACACAAAATCGTGGCATTATTATAATCCACTAAAGTTTTATTATTTTTTTTTCGTTTTGTTATATTTTTAATGTAAAACTCAGATAAAGAAAAGGAGGCATATCCATTTTATCTGAAGACAGGGGTTTGTTCTGGATTCGTTAATTTTCACTCAGCTAGTCAACGGGCGATTATATCGCGCGAAGTAGAACGCATTTGGCTGATTGTTCCAATCGGAATTGTCCAACAGAAATAGAGATATGAGAATACTAATAATAGTGAGTTGATATACATGGAGATAGCGATATCACAACACTCTTCTTTGGTAGAAAGAAACAGACATATCGCATGTTAATAAGAGTGAGTGAACTGCACGTGCGGACCACTCTATTAACTATGGCGAGTGAATGTCACCCAACATAATAGTTGGGTGTTATTCGCAACAACCGAGCGTGTCAACTATGCACATAGAACAGGTTGAATCGCACAACCAGTTAACTCGCAGCGATGATAGAATGGAGAACAATGGAACCATAAACAATCGAGCGAATCACTGAGTGAATTTTAACAGATTCAGAACGGACCCCAGAATGTCATTCACAAATTGCCAACTGTCAAAATTCAATATTATATATCTTTTTATGTTGTCACATTGTACCATATCATTCTTGTATATTTCTATCATATTATATTATTTATTTATTTATTATTAGGCACAGATAAGCTCTCGTAAAAGACAGTGTGTTGGTTTCGAGCTGTGGGACTGGGACCCAGGCTTCCCTGGAGCCCAAAACGACGATTTTCTCGGAAGGTCTGTCTCGTGTGAATGCTTTTTTTTTTAATGGCGGCAACTTTGATTGTTTTAAATGATTTAACATCACAAAGGGACATATGGAATGTTCTCCACAATTTGAATTTCGTTTGAATTTACCGCTTTTTTTTGACAAGTCATGCATGTTGTTCTTTTCAACCAAAGATTTTTCACTCACCAATTTGACGTTTTTTTTACATTTTACAATCTTGCAACATTTATACAAAAACGCATCATCATTGATTGCAATATCGCATCATAAATAAGATTAGGGCTACTGCAAAATGCAATGTCATTTTTCAAATTCAACTATTTTGGTGTGCTTTTTGATGTGGCGTCGTACAAAACATCTAGCAATTCGATTCAATGTTGCTTTTTAGCTTAGATGGTTTGGGCATCTTGAGAGAATGAATGGATGACCAAAAAAATAAATATGAGTGAAAGAAGACATGATGAGAAAGCTTCAGAAATCGACCAGAAACTCAAGGATGGACACATTTTGAGTAAAAGAAATTGGAGAGCATGTCTATGACAAATTGCATGAATGTGATGAAAGCAAGAAGTGTGCTTATAGATAAATAGACATCCATGTCTGCAGCAAAACTTAAAAACAATTGTTTTTAAAGTGTGCGCGTTTGTTTTTGCTTTTGCCATTGTTTTTCGTACACTTATTATGTGGTGAATAAAACATCATTCCAAAATACGCCTGTCAAAAAAGTTAGGTTAGTTTGTCGCCCTGTGTTTTCGTATAAGGTTGGGTTAGGTTGGGTTATCAGAATTCTTATTTTACTCACTCGTATACGAGGGGTCTCAAATTACCAACATATAATACAACAAACATATGAAATAGTTTTTTATCTGTTAAACTGCATTTCGACATAAATCTGTCAAATAGGTTAGGTTATTTTTTCCTTGTATTTTGTTACAATGTTAGGTTAGGTTACTGTCATCTAATACAAACAACATTTAGGTAGTACATTACTATTTCATCTTTAAAATGCATTCTGAAATACATCTGTCAAATAGGTTAGGTTACCTCGTATTTTGTTAGAATGTTAGGTTAGGTTACTGTCATCAATACAAACAACATGTGAATTAATGTTTAATTGCGGGTTCAATCCCCGATGCTAATTTACTCCACTTCACGACACAAGCTTTTCAATCTTACTGTGAAGTGTACTAAGATGTATTTGGGTCTATTCGGTAACCCCAGATTCATTTTTTATATAATTAATCTGTTTAACTGCATCCCGAAATACTTCTGTCAAAACAGTTAGGTTATTTTACTTATTTATATCTATATTAATTTATTGTACTATTCTTATTTCTAACTGCATTATATTTAAGTTTTTATAACACAAAACACATTGCGATTCCGAAAAGGTTGTTCACACTGGGATAAACTTGTCCTAATTTCAGGTCTTTTCGAATAACTGAATACAAAATGCTTTTTTATATATTTATTTATTTATTTATTTACTAACATGATATTGTAATGCTTGTGACAGTTTTGCGTGGTAGAACGAGAGACATCATGCGTCACATTCGGAGTGTTTGATTGGGACAGAGGGGCCGTAGATGATTTTTTAGGAAGGTGAAGACTCCTCTGTCTTATACACACTTGTTATCTTTATTTGTATTTGTGGCGCACTTTATTTTTTAACATTTTTTTTAACCTGTTGAAGAACGTAAGGCCTCCTAACGTAATCCTTAAAGATGGATGCGTTTTGAGCAAATGAAATCGGAGAGCGTAATGCAAATTGCATGAATGTGTCAAAAGCAAGGGATGTGTGTAAGGATAGGTTAGGTTATGAAGTCAGACAGCGTGTATGCCGAATTGGACAGAAGCTAAGAAATGTGAGTGAGGTTAGGTTAGGTCGTATTAATTTTTTAGTAAAAGCAATCGGATCGTGTATGACAAATTGTATGAATGTGAGAATGTGCATGGATATTGGATAGACTAGGTAAGGTTATAAGAAATCAGAGAGTGTGTATAGTGAATTGCATGAATTTGACAGAAGAAAAGAAATGTGAGTAAGGTTAGGTTAGGTTGGATGTATTTTGAGTACAAGTAACAAGGAGTGTGTGTAATGATCGGGGAGTTTGGCATTATAGCCTTTCTGCCCAGACCGAAAGGGATGTATTTACCATAAAAATTTTCTTCAACAGGTTAAAAATAATTGCTTTTTGTGGAAAAAATAGTTTATATGTTTCGTATGTTTTATTTTATCAATGTGCTTATTATTTATTTATTTTTTGTCTCGTGTAAAGATATTTGTGTTTTGTAATTGTCGCTTTAATGATGCTTGAGAATTCAAATTTGCGAAACAGATGTTCAAATAAAAAATATTCAATTTCAGTCCTTATGTTGTAAGGAAATAAGACACAAAATAGAATACAACAAATTTGTTGGTTATGTTAAATTATCTTTTAGTTGAATTGTCATTTAGTATAAAATTCAAATGCTGTGTTTCTATTGGTCCTATTAAAAGTGTGTCGTATTTTCGACCAATCATTTGTGTAAGTGACAAGGAGAGCATCTGTTTCACAAATTGTATTTTAAATTAAATTATTATTTTACATATTTGGTGTTCGCAATAACCGCATAAGCTTGTCTGTGTGTGTGATTCTTTATTTACTTTTTTGACAAAGTGTGTGCTGTTTTTATATTTGAATTATCCCCAATTTATAATTGTAATGTTAATCCATAAAACGTGTCGTTCGACATGTCGAATTCCCGTCAAACCACAGATGAAATCTCAATAGAAAGTAGTATTTATAATTTCATTAAATTTTTCTCGTCCTTATTACAACTTTCTAACGATGTTACACATGTTTTATCATTTTTTTGTTAATGTTTTAGGTGTACTGTAGAAATAAGCAGTGTGGCCAAAAAGGGAGAAATTGATACAGTAAGTTTTTTTCAAATTTTTATAATTGGTGAACAAAATACAGAATCATGTCAACATTATAAACAGATGTTATAACATTTGTTCACTAGGGCGAGCTTATCGTAATGCTGCAATCTCAGCCAGCTAACCTCAGTTTGTTTAATGTCTATAAGACAGGAAATTTATAAAATTTTGACTGTATGTTGCCAGTCCAAAAAAAGATTATTAGAAATAGCGGAGATAGGAGCCACTTATCAATTTTCATACAAAATTTGTACTCTCCTCTCTCTCTTTGTAATCTCCGCTATTCCTCTCCTAAAAAATTGGTGATATCCAGCATATGTCAAACTCCAGCAAATGTCGAATTATTTTAAAGTGTCATATTGATTTTTTTCAGTGGTTAACCCTGGAACAAGCCAAGCACGGTATGATTCACGTTCGTCTCACATGGTACAAGCTCAGTTCTACTCTCGAAGACTTGAAAGTGGTAAGTGATGAAGAATTTTGAAATTACGCTGTTAAGAAAAAGTTACACAGTTTAGAAGGTATTTGAAAACTTTCATTTGATTGCAGGCCATTGAAGAAACACAATTGCTTAGAGTCACAGGAATGAGTACGGCTCTTCTTACCATCTTTATCGACTCCTGCAAGAATCTTCCAGTAAGTTTGATTTAATTATAAGAAAAAGTATAACACTCAGAATACATTTAATTTCGGCAAATCGTCACCCGAAAATAACAAAGTTACAAACTATCAACTTTTGAGCATAAAGTAAAGGATGGACTTTCCATCAGGCTTATTACTGATCATTGGCTGGTTTAATGTCATCACTTTACATTTAAATCCAATGTTCTCACAAAATACAAATTGCGATTTTAAAAATAATATTGAGTACGTATTGCCTTTTTAAAAATGTTTCTAACCGACATAATCTATGAGTACTGTTCTTTTACACGGTTAACAAGGAAGTACCGACATTGAGATTTTTGCCGTCTTTCCGAAGGAAGCTTTAAATTTCAACGGTTACAAGTAGCATTTAAGGAAAATAAATATAAAATAATATTATAACTCAAAGAAATAAAAATACTGTTTCTTTCAATAAAACCTATTCCTGATTTTATTGGCTACAGTTACGGATCGAGGATGAACAAAATGAATCGTTCACTGGGGTTCTTGGAACTGTGACGACCGCTCTAACTTTAGGATCAATAAGGGTGCAGTATAGGGATGGTTGGAAGAAACTGAGAGAATTGTGTGTTCTGAAATGGACACGGAACGGTTGAAGTAATCCTGATAATCTTCTTCTTTTTCTTCTGCAGTCACTTAGGTCCATTGTTGGACATAGGCCTCCCTTTTGGTCCTTCACAGCTGCTTGATAATCTATTCAAATGTAATGATTTTTCAGTAACGAAACTTGGTAGACTAAATATACACTGTTTCGTATAGGAAATCTTCATAACATCTTGTTTATATTAGATTTTTATTATAAATCACCTACCTAAGATATGTATAAAAAAAACTGAATTGGCGGTTACCTTACTTTACTTTATAAACGTGGAGTACCTACTAAATGTTGCCATATGAACTACAGCAGCGCCCTCAATTATTTTCAATATTTTATAGATGCATTATACAGTAATGAACAATATGACCCTAAAGTGGTGTAGTGTGTGTAAATAACTACTAGAGACTAATAAGGTTCCATCTGTGTGTAAAACATATGAGGGTTTCATACTGCAATCTCATACATCTCAACATTTTGGTCTTATCAGTTAGGACCTCATTATTTTCAGATAACTACATGCATAAGAATAACCAAATTACGAAAAATCATCGTTTTAAATAAACTGCATATATTGGATGATTATAAATTTTTATGTATTTTTCTAGAATGCTCGCGTACAGTCGAAGCCAGATCCTTACTTAGTCATCAACATGGGCAAGAGAACAGAGAATACGGCCGTACAGATGAGAGCCAGTGATCCTGTATATGAAATCGGCTATACTTTCCTAGTTGGCAACCCTGAGAACGATACACTACATATTAAGGTATGGAGAAACATATTAATAATTTCATCCGTCTTGGAGGAAACTTCTCCGAATACCATGGATAGAAAGAAGAACCAATGCGTCAATTCTATCTGAGCTACACATTACAACTCGTTTGTCTGCAGTGTGTCTGAAGAGACTGCTTGGTTTCTTTGGACACATTGTAAGACGTGATCCAGGCAACTTGGAGAAATCCATATTGACTGGCCGAGTGGAAGGCAGGAGAGGTCGCGGACGGATACCGCTAAGATGGTCCGACCAGGTGGCAGAGGCCAGTGGTACGACGTTTGCGGAGGCACTGCGGCGGGCGGAGGACAGACCGGGGTGGGCCAGACTGATGACTCAAATAATACATGAAGGTCACGATCCTCAGGAATGAGGGACCGACTTGGATGATGTCCACCATGCGGACGTTACCTGCAAGTGGAGTTTAGATTGTATTGTTGGTAGCCCTGATTGTCGAATCTTGTCGTAAGAGCTGTCAAAGGTTCCCAATATTCTCACATTGTATCTTTTACAAGTAACCTACAATGCCGAAAATATTACAGAGTAGCGCTAGAGAAATCATTTTAAAGAAAAGATAGTTTTGCGAGTTGGAAAAAGAAAAAATACTCCAATAATCCCTTCAAGCTGCCACCACAAGTTAGAAAAACAATGTTGCCAGTTTATTCTAACAATTCAAAAATTGGCAAAATGTTTTAAACAACAGTTCTGAAATATAATTTGAAAGTAGCGAAAAAATTTAACCATATCGCATTATCACATCAAGCAACACTAAACTAAGTTTGCACCAGGGGACTTCTTACAGAGAATAGTCTGTAACTACAGTAAAATTATTTCAAACTGTCGAACGCAGTCATAAAAATGTGACAGAGACTGCGGTCGACAGTTTGAAATAATTTTACTATAATACTAAGACAATGAATGATGTGGCTATCTCCCCACTATTTGTCCTTTGTGGGGTAGGCAGAAAGGACAAAACGCTGGACTGCCCTCTCCCTGCTTTTGTCTCACTTGTGCAATTTATCACACATGTTCTCCAATTTCTTTTACTCAACACTTATCCATCCTTGAGTTTCATATCGACATGATCAGTAGGGTGCATCACCGGATGTATGAAAAAAAATTTTTTTTCGAATCTCGAATAGCCCTAGCGCGGAAAAGTTGCAGTTTACTAAGAGTGTTGACCACGCCAAATATTAGCTTCCTAGGACTCCATCTTAAGGTTCCGCAACGACCTTGAAGTTATGAAAAAAAATGAAAATATTCTATAAATTTCTAATATATGCAAGGTCTTATAAAAAGCATTTCGTCTAAAGTTTTTAATAATATTTTTACTTAGGAATGCTTAAAAATGATAAAACAACACTAAAACCGCAATAAATTCATTATAAACATTTGCTTCAGAATAATAATCTATATTGAAAACATACTAAAAAACATGCCTACAAAATAAGTAACAACATTTTATAAAGAAACACTTACGAAGTAAATGGGGCGAGTGAAAACGTTTTAGCGATTGCTTCTGGTTTAAGTTTGTGCACATTATTATAAAACTGTCCAAATTATACTGTTTTGAACATATCAAGTAGGTATTTTGGTGTGCATAGTTAGGTCCAAATATTGTACTCAATCAAACTACTCTACATCGATTTTCTGAAAAAGTGTACATATTAATCGTTGCAATCGCGAAGTGATGAACCATTTGAACTTAGAAATTCACAGGGTTCAGTTGTTTCACCATTTAACTAAATATATAAGTGCCTTAGTTTCCATGTAATAGACAAATTAAACCATCGAACAAATCACCCTACTTATTTTTCTATATAGCAAAATAATCCCTCCTATTCAAGCGCATCACAATCAATAACTGTTAGATGTTGTAGAGATATATTTTCAGTTTCTAAATTTTGTGCGATAGCCTACCTATAGTTATATCTAGTGCAAATCCAGTTCCAGGTGTAATATGCAGGTTTGCGAATCAATGAAAAATGTTCCTCGATTAATACATTTTGTAGAATTTTCCAACGTTTATTTGATTATTTAATTCGACTAATTATTAATTTTATTCGAGCATCAAAAAATAATTCATAAATCTGAATATTTCGTGGGTATTTACACCATAGATTTATAAGGTAGGTACTAAGATACTTAATAGAAAAGCCTATAGTTTATTCCGAAGAGCACAGGGCAACATGCTTTTGTATCACACATTATAACAGACCAAAACCAGCTCTATCAGAAACTTTATACCTTTCACTATTAATGATTAAGTCTGGTGTGTAATAAAAGCATTATCCTGTCAAAATTATTTGAATAGTTTTCTGTTTGTAGTAGAAAATATCATATTAGGTGTTTTACGATCAGATGAATCTAATAATAAATTGCTGTCAGAAAATACCATCCAGGTGTCCTTCTTTCTATTTTCTTATCTTCATTCTTGTCACCATTGACTATTATCCTTTTCATAGGGCCCCTTTGGTCTTATAAGAATTGTTTTCCTTTTAAAGACACGTTTAAATCTTTGGAGCACAGAGTCATTTTATCCTGCATTTACATAAAGCTTAATCGAAAAGTTAAGAGCTAGATTAATGAAATTTACTCACCTTATGTTAGAAGCTCTCAGATGTTTCTCGGTTTTTAAAAGAGTTCATCGTATTTTTATACTTCAAATGAAAATTATTGGTCATTGATCTAACTCTTGTTTCACAGAGAGTTAGTGATGAAGCATTCTTCCGTATATATAAAGAAATACTGTCACCAAGTATGTATTTGGGGGTCCTGGTCTCCAAATGGAGGGTCATGTGTTCCATGTATTGATTTACAAGTTATTATTTAATACTCATAACACTTTAATACGTGATCATACGTAGGTAACACATTTACTTTGAAAATTCAAAAGTTCCTATTATTGGGAATTTAGCTGTCGAGTATACATATTATAATTATTTTTTATGTAAAAATAACAATATTTAAAACGCTAAATATGCACTTTGGGCATCTACTGCTACCAACTATCAAAGAAATGTATAAATTTTACACCTCCGCTAAGATAAAAAAAGTACGAATTTTCATCGATTTCGTGGTCAATATTTTTTCAGAGAAATAAATATTTTTGTGGGAAAAACTATAAAAAAGAGTACATACACTATTTTTATTTGTTCGTAACTCAAAAAAATCATGGAAAAATTCTAAACAGTATTTAAAAATCGATTTTTAAAAAAGGGCGTTTTCATCATTTTTCCCAACATAAATGCGCGTTGCGGAACCTCAGGACATTTTTTTTTATTTTTTTAAAGATGATTTTTATTCATTTGAGACCCAAATGCAACCTTTTGGAACTAGGGAAGGTCGGATTTCCCAAGAAAAGGAAAACGGCCCACCCTAATGATCAGTCCAGGTCGGTATCGTGCAACCGTGCTTCTTTACACTTCGTCTTTCACTAGTATATATCTTTTTAGTCAAATTATTTGTAATAATAAAACACTGTTTTTTACTTCCACTATTTATTTTGAGTACATACACCAGAGATCTTTCAAAGCTAATGCTTCATTTAACTTAAGTTAAACCTGTCTGTCAGTTTAGTTCATAGTTAACCACTGAAGATGAAGCATTAGCTTTGAAAGATCTCTGGTGTATGTACTCAAAATAAATAGTGGATGTAAAAAACAGTGTTTTATTTTTACAATAATTTTACAATGTCCTTCCACAAAGTTAATCTTCCATCAATAAATAAATCTTTTTAGTCATTCTATCATCATTCATTCTCTCAACATGCCCTGTGCAAATATGCTTATTCACTTTCATTGTCGTCTTACCCATCTCTCTTTTACAATTAAAAACTAGCATACTTCACAGTAAGCTAATAGCTTGTGTCCTGAAAGTGCAGAATACATTGCCAGGACCGATATTCGAACCCTGCATCACCTGATTATAAGTCCACGCTTCAACCAACTATGCCAACCATGTACTCTTATACCCTCATTCCTCTCCTATCTCTCAATGATTTCCCGCACATTCTTATCAACGATCTCATTTCCACTGCATTGAACCCTGATGCGTCCTTCTTGTAATGTACTTACCATGCGTGTATGCTGTGGGCACTCTTAATTGCGAGGTTAACGTGAATTATATATTTTGTGTATGTCAATATGTATGTTTGTTTACTTTCTATGTGTGTCTCCAATAAATAAATAAATTCAGCCGTGTCCGCGTCTCACAGCATTATGATATTGTTTGTAGGTTATGGATCAGAAGACAGGCAACCAGCTGGGTATGATGGACTACAATCTGACGGGATTATTGGATAAACCTAACATGAGTATCGACTCTGAGCCATTCTCTCTGCAACGTGCCGGACCTGACTCCAAGATCTTTCTTTCAATGAGCTTAAGAGTAAGTATAATCGATTCTTTATCCATCTTTTAATTTATAAGTAAGAAAATGTATTTATCGAGACTAACCGAGTCGTGTAGTATCAAAAACAGCTCCGATCTTGGACTGATTCGGAAGAAATTGATAAAACATTTTATCTAAATAGGTGTTGTTGCCTCTCATATATTGCAGATTGGTGTATTGCACTGAAACCAAGTGACTTGTTATATGAAATATTTATATGGGTTATGGCTGCTTTTGTTGCCATGTTAATATCTTACAATGTGTAGTTTTACAATAGGAACATGCACCACATTCTTACACTCAGTTTACGCAAAATCAACAGATTGCTATTTTTGATACTATATTACTCAACTACCTATGCCCTTAAACATTCCTCTTGGGAACACAGGGAGATCATTAGGTGTTGCCATCCAGAGCAATTTTGTATGATTCCTCTTCCCACGTCATTTCTAACCTTTGTACTTTTTTATCAGTGGTCTATGTTTTCGTTGTTTTAAAAACACCTTTATTGAGTTTACTCCCAATGATTTTATCTCCAGGTATTGAAAGCCACATCTGCAGATTTGTCGCCAAGCAACAGCATAGACGAAGAAGCTGTATCGGACGTTAGTGGTAACACTAGCAAACAAGAAGAATCTCCTCTGTTGACGAGAGACGCCAGCGTCAAGAGTATGGGAAGTAATAAATTCAACAACAGTGGTAGCTCCAGCATTCAGAGTAAGTTTGTACAATAGTTTATCATTCATACTTTTAACGTTACTTTCTTTTCTCTGTCTTTGTTTATTGTTTTTCTGTTATCATTCATACTTTTAACATTGTTCTCTGTATTGTTGTTTAATAAATAAAAGTATTTAAATGTCATATTATTCATACTTTTAACATTCTTTTGTTCTCCCTGTCTTTGTTAATGTCTGTCTACAGGAAATTTCATTTTTCATTCATACTTTTAACATTCCTTCACTCTCTCTATCTTTGTTTGTATTATATTGTATCTACAGTAAATTTAATTCACATATCTCCAACAACTGTCATAAATCAGCTGTTCAGTTGGTAGCCATTTTGAATTCAATAGGGTCCTTGCATGTTTTTTTTTTTATTTTGGTTTTCGGTACATTAACTATAAATTAAGGTTTTCCGAAAATTTGAGATTTTAATTCTCTGTCTTTGTGGATATATTTTTAAAATAAAGTCTCATATTCGATTCTAGCCAAAAAGCAGGTTTTTGACTGGCCGCCATGTTGTGACGTCACTTTCCCCAATTCCTCCATACATAACCCACAAACAATCAAATTTCTTTCTATGAATTTCATCGCGTCGTGACGTCACAATCATGTTTAACAATGGCCGCTCGTTTCAGAGCACCATAGAAAAAGTCGTCAAATTAACATTTTCAATTAATTATTATAAATTAACGGTAAATTAAAATTACATAATTTTATTTTATTTGTAATTCTAGTAAGTAGAACTATCGATTTAATATATTTTTTGAACGATAAAAAAAAATGCAAGTACCCTATTACCTTCTTCAGTATTGCCATTAATTAAATTGTTTTTCTATGACTTCATTACAGTATTTATTCTTATTTATTGAGATTATTGTGTTTGAATTGCACACTATTTGGACATACTATAACATATTCTTTGTATTGAACTCTCTCACACAAGCCGTACAGTAGATTGCTAGATTGTCGGTTGTTTGTCTGTAGGTACTCCTAGTTTCATTAGGAAGGAGAGGGATGCCGATGTCAGTGTGGAATCCAAGGCTCCCGTCGTGGAAGAGGCCGCAGAAGAAATGGGTAAGTACCACAAAGTACCTAGATGTATGAATTTTGAAAATCACAATTTATGTTTTGTGAGAACATCGGAATTTTCTACATGTCATAGTACAATATAACAAGTAGTTATCTCAACAGATACACACAGGTCTGGGTTCCATTCCGTTCATTAGATGGATGGACTGGAATTGGTGAATGTTACTTAAGAGTAAAGTGATCACATTAAGCCAGCCGACGATCAGTCATAAGCCTGATGAAATGTCCAGCCTTTGCTGTGTATCTGTTGTGATAGCTACTTGTTAGCTACCTAGATGTATATCCTGTGTCTGTCGGGACCCAGGAACAAAGACTGTTTCTGCGCCATCCTCCCACTAAATCAAGTTCTTACCCAACCTTTTTCTCAAAATCCAAACCCAATAAAGTGGCATAGAAAAAATTTTTAGGATTTTTTCCTTGCGAATTGCCAATTAAATTGAAAAAAAAAGTGGCTCAGAGAAGATTTGCTAAAACTCACATTTGTAATAGGGATATTCTAAAATTTTTAGGGTTTTGTCTCAAAAATGGATAAACGGATCGAGAGAATTTAAAACACATAAGAATTTACCAAGCGATCAAAATTAAAATTTTACGATATAAAATTTTTCAGTAGTGGTTGATTGTCAGAAATTCCCTACGGCAATAAACCCGCCACTTTGTATAATGCTTTATGTCCAATAAAGATTATTTTATTTTATTTTGATGCACCGAAAATTTGATTTTACCCCTTCTTCAAAGTCATTTGGAGATTTCCCGTGACCCATCCCAATTCCTACCGCGACACAAATTTGGGTCGCAACCCGAGGTTAAGAATCGCTGCTCTAGATAATAACAACATAAGTAACATTGTAATTCATTGTTATTCCAGTAATTCCTGCAGCCAACAGTTCGCCTAATAGTCCCAAACTTGTCAGAAGAACTCTTAGTACAACATCGTAAGTAAACTATTGTGATATTTCAATGTTACAGTATTGTTTTTGTGACTAAATGATTGAAAATTAATTCAATATTATTGTGTTGTATTTCAGTACTGCTGGTCAAGCTGGCTTGGGCCGCATTCAGTTGACACTCCGCTATAGTGTACAGAGACAAAGACTTGTCGTAGTCGTGCATAAGATTGCGTGAGTAAACATTTATCTATGGAATTTCGCTTCATTTGATTTTTCGTTACCGTCGTATGATTAAATTTTTTTAATTCCTCAGACACATTCCCCTGAAGGATCCGTCCAACATTCCTGATCCGTACGTCAAGCTGTACCTCCTGCCGGGGAGAGCAAAGGATTCTAAGAGAAAAACTGCTGTAAGTATCAGTGTTGCCTATTGAAAAAATCATTTGCTGTGTGTTGGAAGAAAAACTTGTCACTCACCTACGACACACGAAAATTCTTCATAAAATTCCGCTGCACATATTGGAGCTGAAATATATAGTCGGTAGTCGGTGAAATATATAAGGTAGGTACTAAAAATATTCAACGGGGGAGGGGAGAGTATGTGACGAGATGCGTGACAAGGCTGAAGCCATGAATTCACCAGGATGTCGCCCGCTTAGAAGCTGGGGGGGGGGGGGCAACTAAGATATGTACTATTGATATTTTGTGAAACAGAGTAAAAATAAGAAATAGCACCGCAGGTGAAATTTTTTACGCGTAATTATTAAAAATGAAAATTACATGAAAAATTGTAAAATGTCAAATACATTGTGTAATGTACTGCCATCTGTGGTCAAAGGTGAGAAGCAAAATAGGTGTGAGACTTCGCTAACTGCTACAGGTGAATAGTGGATTGTTAGCGAAGAGCTGGTTGGGAGATTTGAACACAGATGGCGGTGCGGGATTTTGAAGTTTTTACTTATTGGAAAAATATAGGAGAGGGTAATTTGGTAGAAGGTTATTCTAAAGAACAGGGCCCTCATTCTGGTTTTAGACTCAGCTGAAGGCAGACATAGCATAGGCCTACATACATTATAATTATTGTCGTTCAATATAAGTTATTGTGTGAAACCGTGTTAGTTATTTCTTCCACTGCCCACAATTGGAACGAACCGTAGAAGCTCCCCGAAGACTGGATTCCAAGGGAATGCCAGTATATTTCATGGCGCAGTAAATTTGTGTGGGCAGAGGTGAAAATTTTCTTGTTGTCACAAGAAGATTTTTCTTCGGTTGTGTGGAGGTGTTGTCTGGCAGCTGAGCGGTCTACAAGGGGTCAGGGACCAAAGAAACCTGGTGAGGACATCAAATCAGAAGCCAAGGGCAGTGTTGGTGTTCCAAGAAGCTGGGCAAGAACTTGTGGAAACCAGAATGAGGGCCCTGTTCTTTAGAATAACCTTCTACCAAATTACCCTCTCCTATATTTTTCCAATAAGTAAAAACTTCAAAATCCCGCACCGCCATCTGTGTTCAAATCTCCCAACCAGCTCTTCGCTAACAATCCACTATTCACCTGTAGCAGTTAGCGAAGTCTCACACCTATTTTGCTTCTCACCTTTGACCACAGATGGCAGTACATTACACATTGTATGTATTTGACCGCGGCACACCTGTATTAAACAGGTATGTCTTTATGTATAATCCGTTATATTGTTGTATTATCGCAGGTTATAAAGGACAACTGTAACCCAATCTTCGATGAGACGTTTGAATATCTCATGTCTCAGGGGGAAGTGAACTCTCATCAGCTGGAGGTGTCTGTCGCCTCACAGAAGGGATTCTTTGCAGGGGGCAGCCCTATCATTGGACAGGTAACATATTACATTAATTCTGTTTAATTTATAACTAAGGTTGAATGCAGTGGATATGAAGTCATTGCGAGGCCGTCGCCATATTGTTCAACCAAGCCATGCCCAACTGACATTTGACGATGATTACACCATGAAAAATGTATGGGAAAAAATATTCCGTAGTTCAAGTGTTTGTCACGGAGACAAGGTGACGTCACCAATCATGGTGGTGATGGAATTCGAGGATGTAGGCTTGTACTATACTATCGCTGGCTTCGGTCATTGAGAAGCCATAGACTTTTATATTAAATACCTAGATGGCGTACACAATGCTAGTAGTGAAGTAAACTGGTGCCCACAAACTGTCAAATCGTATGGAGAATTTTGACATTTCGTGGGCAACGTTTTTGTTCGCATAGTTATAAACCTGTCAGTAATACAGGAAAGACGTTGGTCGTGGCTGGGCCATGTTTTGCGAATGCCCAACGACAGCTGGCCAAAGAGAGCGCTGTTTTTCCACCCACAGGGGTCCCGATGCCCCGGAAGACCCTCTTTCACAGTGCACCGTTCCTATGACAACGAGATCAGAGCGTTAGGAATGACGTGGAGAGAGGTAATATCACTCGCACAAAATCGCTCTGAATGGAGACGCCTGGTAGCCTCCCTGTGCTCCTGAATGGAGACATAAAGGGCGTAGTTAGTTAGTTAAAAACTGTATTAGTTATAACGTTATATAGGAATTAAGCAATAGTTTTAAAGATGTTTTGTTTTTTATTATTGATATCTTGTTAATAGTTTGTGACTCTAAAATACCAAAAAGTTCCTAGCGTGAAATTGCGCCACTTCCTTTCTATTGAAAATACATGGGATTCAGACGTCTAAGGTACTTAATGTAAAAGTCTATGGTGTATCTATTTGTATTCAATTCCACTAAATATTATTTGTTTTTATCATTTCAGGTGATAATAAATTTGGGAGAGTGTGATTTGACTCAGGCCCAAACATGGTGGATGGATTTGATGCCCGAGACCAAGGAATAAACATTTTCTATTTTATAAAAATACTTTTGTATATTAAATGTCTATATGTCGTACTCACAATGTTAAATATAAGTTTATATCTTACTATATGTACTGAAGGTGCACTTACATGAGCAATAATTGCGGCAACTCGTACAAATCCTGTTGATAAACATTGTTTCGCAATATATATTCGCACATCCAACCCACGGAAACACTTGTTGACCAATAGAGCTGTCAGTGCTTGGAATCAGTTGCCAGAGTCAGTGGTACTTGCTCCATACTACACACCAACATCTTCAAGAATAGACTAGATAATATAAACACTACTTAACTGGGACTTGGGTCAAAACAGCCAAAGCTGCCTACCCAATAACAAATAATAATATAGCAATTATTTCGGCAATATTTAAAGCGAGACAATGATATTGCGTGCAAACAAGAATGAGAATTATCATGAAGTCGGCAACACGAATTGCTGAATATCCAATCGGTTTGGACATTTTAGTTCATATTGCGAAATAATCAATAGGATTTGTACGAGTCGCCGCAATTATTGCTTGAAATATTGCTCATGTAAGCGAATGTTAGGTTAGGTTACTTCATAGCAAACAATATTATCATGATCAAATTTAGTTTTGAGATCTCTGAAAAATAAAAAGTTCACAATGCTGTCCTGGTGCCGACACTGGAGATGGCTGAGTCAGGGTCGAATGCAGTAAAAATGAGGTTGTTGAGAAGAATGTGTGGGAAAACGTTGAGAGATAGTATAAGGAATGAAGTTATTAACAGAGAGATGAGTGACTGTAAGACATTAGGGTGTAGTGACTAGAATGAAAGTAAATAAACATAGATGTGCAGGTCATGTTGAGAGAATGAACGGTGACAGAATGACTAAAAAGATATAAGTGAAAAAAGAGGCATGACTGGATCATGTTGACCGTATCATCACGCAATTTGAAAAAAGAAATCATAGAGTGTGTATGACAAATTGCATGAATATGACTGAACCAAGAAGGATAGGAAAGTCTGGTGTTGTGTCCTCTCTGCCTACCCTGAATAGATATTAGTATTGTAAAGTGTTTGCTATGTTCTCTCTCTATATGCGAGATGCTTCGAGCATAACAAATCTTGCATTTACTATATTGTAACTGAATCCAAGGCCTTAGCTATCAGTAACAAATTATAATAACGCTTAAACGTAATCGTATTTTCAAAAATATTTCAATCATAACTTAGCTTATGTATAATGTGGGGAGTGGCAGGACTTGCTTGCTGCATATTATGATGTAGTGCAGTGTACATATTATCAGTAAGGTCGCCAGATGTCCGGTTTTTTCGATTGGACGACAACAAGGCCTATCAATTACCTGTTTTTCGTAAAATCATTCAAGGGAATAATACAATCTTGATTATTTCCATCATGTTCTTATTTGTCATAAGTAGTAGACATTCCTTGTGAAAACCTGAGCATTGAAATAGGCATAATTTTTTCATAAAATAAAATTCGTCTACTTAGTAAACACTGTTTTGAACTAGGTACTTACATAAGTATATTTTTTATATTTTGTTAAGCAAAAATATGAAGATCTTCAGAGCTCATTGTTAGTAAAAATTTTGCAATTATTACAATTGCAATGATAGTGAGGAAGAGGGGGGGGGCAAAAACTAAAATTGTCCGGTTTTTTTGTACAACATGTCTGGCAACCCTAATTATCAGCCTAATACTGGGAAACATTCACCTATCCAGATATCATATACCGTATCAAGGTACTATATTGTATTTAGATTAGTGATTTTGGTATTACACTTCAAATATGTATGTAGCTTATAACATACAGTAGCTAAGTTTTTGATGAAATATTTTTGAAAAATACCAAAAATACTCTTGTTATGTAGGTGTTATGGATGTTTAAATATCTATTGTTGTTGTCTGTATCCAAATGTTTATCGTTGTATCTCGAGAAAACTGCAAAACCAACCATAGATGACGCTTCAAATGAGAGAGTTTTATCCCCTTCTAATTTTAAATTCGTCTATCTATTTTGTGATTGTAAAAATTGTCAACACACTTCAAGTGAACAAAATACATGAGTATGTTAACATAACAAGCAGTAGATGCTATAATATGTGTTCACTAGGGCGAGCTTATGTCAGTATTGTAATCTCTACAAGCAAACCCCAAAAGTTCTAACTGACAAGACCAAAATGTTGCTCAGCATGAGATTGCAGTATGAAACCCTCATATGTTTTACACACAGATGGAACCTTATTAGTCTCTAGTAGTTATTTACACACACTACACCACTTTAGGGTCATATTGTTCATTACTCTATGAGTAGATTATGTCGGTTAGAAACACAATTCTACATGCACTTTTCTCGTTGTGTGTTCCACGATTAAGAGTCAATTATATTTGTGAAGGAATGTGATTAAGTAAGGTGTAGATTTTGTATGCATTGTCTATTAAAAATTACAATATATTTCTCTTTGTATATTAATAAATGAAGTAAATATACCATGACACAGTTAACCTATAAATCAGAATTGTCTTTGCACTCTTATTTTTAATAATATTTCCATATTACAATAGGTTTATATTCTTATTTAATTTCCTGGGGAGCGTTCTGTATGGTTAATTGTCGCAGACTGTTTCGCCGGGCGATTACCGCACGACTATAGAATGCGATTATTAAATAATGATAGATTTATGCCCGATCCCACCAACTACCACCTAGGAAGCAGACCCCTAAGGTATTTCCATACAAAACCACAGATAATTTGAGTGATTATTATAACTGTCAAAACCTTTAAGATATAAATCCATACAAAATACAGCATGCAGCTACTTAAGTGAGGGAGATTCTGGGCCGAGATATTTGTGCTGGATTTCACCAACGTAAGGAATAGCGGCTATAGGAGCCACCTAGTACAAATTTTGTATGAAAAATAATGATAAGTGGCTTTTATCTCCGCTATTCCTCACTTAAGAAGTTGGTGAAATACAGCATTAGAATACTAATAAGAGTGAGTTGATAGATATACATCGAGATAGCGAGCAGCCCTCTTCTTTGGTAGAAAAGGATAGACATATTGCGTTAATAAGAGTGAGTGAACAGCACGTGCGAACCACTCTATTATCTATGGCGAGCGATTAGCACACTACAAGTTTGTTAGGTGTCAATTGGTATCTTTGAACATGTCAGTAGTGTACGTAGAACACGTTGTTTGAAACAACCAGTTGACTCGCAATGACGAGAGAACGGAGAACAATGATACCATAAAAAATCAAGCGAATCGCTCGGCGAAAACCGATGCATATCGTACGAAATCCTGATGCTATTAATCAGAATTCTTGTATCCTAATCATACTGTAATGATTCATCATTTTTACGTTATCGTGATTTCCAACAAATTGTAAGTCAAGTAGTTATCTCAACAAAGGATGGACTTTCCATCAGGCTTATGACTATCGCATCTCAATAGAGGGCCAGCGTACAATATATATATATAAACATTTCATTTCGACTGAGCTACCAACCATCATAGCACAGTGGTAGAATACCGGCTTGTCAGGTTGGAGGTCTGGGTTCGATTCCTGGCCACAGCATATGGATGGACTGGAATTGGTGAATGTTACATAAGTGTAAAGTGATCACATTAAGCCAGCCGCTGATCAGTTATAAGCCTGACGTAAAGTCCATCCTTTGCTGTGTATCCGTTGAGATAACTACTTGATATATTCAACTACGACATGCATCCGATTGTCTTTCAAAAAAATAATCTTTTGAATTGTAAATTGTCTACATATATTTGCACGAAACTAAAACGATTACACCTTTTTTCATAATAATAATATATTTAAGGTCCCAGTGTAATGTTTATTCACAATATTTTGTACCTCTGTGAATTATTTGAATGTTTTCAATGCATTTATTTATAATCTTATACATTTTTAATGTAGTAACTATTTTTGTATATTTTTTGCTTGTTTTTATATTGTGTGTATATTATTTTGCGTAATTCGTTTAACGATTTTTTTTTTAGTGTTGTAATTTTTTACATACAGTAGAGTCTCAGTAATCCGGCACTTCAGTACATCGACACGTCCAGTAATCCGGCACCCTACGCCACCACTCTCTTAACTTCCACCGGTTCCTACTCTCAATTAATGTTTACATATTTTTAGATAAATTAGTTAAAGCTCCCGACCCAACTATGACGTCACGGTCATTTCCTACGGCATTGAGGTTCAAAATCGCATGATAAAATAGTAAAAACAGCGTTTTCCCATTTTTGGGTTAATTTCGCTTCAATCAATATAGTTTTACAGTTATTCTCTAGATCTTAATGCATATTATCAATGCAAAAAAAATTTTACACCGTGACTTTCGGGAAACGAGTTTCTGTCTTTCGGAAAAAAAATCAGAGGTTTCACAGTTTTTTTTTTTTGAGAAATCTATACAAGATATAAAAAATCCTTTATGGTTATTCCCTAGATAAAGGTTCAATGTATCTACCCTATTTTGTTCCAAAGCATATTTAGTGAGGTTGTCGAGATCTAAAGTCTCCCAATTTTAGAAATTTTTGAAATGTCAATATGCATACTCTTAAGATGATTGTCATATTGAATTATGCAGTAAACAAACACATATCTGTTTATTCCTACATACATATGTGATGCTTTATTTTATTTACCTTGAATTTCTCTACATAATCCAGTAATCCAAACTTTCCAATAATCCGGCACCTTCTGGTTTTAAATAGTGCCAGATTAGTGAGATTCTACTGTAATTAAGTCTGTTTAAGCTTAGTTGTATTTTTGTAATCATTATATTATGTCATTTTCGTTTTATTTGTTATTATTAATTAATTTGGCTGTAAATTTGTTACCTTACTGTTGTCATTGTAGGATCTTTTGTGTCTTTTTAGTGACAATCAGAATTGTACGAAAAGAAACTGAAATTAGTATTCCACGTCCATAATTATCAAGAGTTTACGTACTTATAAAATTTCCTGCCAAAACTAAGATTTTGTCACTCAAACAAATACCAAGTAACAAAAATAATATGTACAGCTTCTGGCGATTCCATACAACGTAGCGGCAACTTAAAAATAAAGCCATGTATGGTATTAGGTGGACACCATTTACTGAAAAGTTAACTTCGTTAATCGATAATCCGTTAACTAAAAAGTTATCTTCGTTAATCGTTAAAGTGTTAATGCTCTAAATATGTTACGGAAGTTAATTAGTCTGTTAATAATTTTTGGAGGTGAGAAAAGCGATAAGTCGTTTACCAAAATGATAACATCGTCAATTAACGATTAACGCTTTTCTGCCCAGCTTCGGTATTAAGTACTTATAAAACAGAAGTTATAAACTCATGTCATATGTTTGTGGCGAGTATGAAATTGTGTATGATTTTTTTTAGAATGAATTTGACTTTATTGAAATAACTTTGCTTGTGTTGTGAAGTTGAGTAAGTCTGCATCGGGGATCGAACCTGCGCCCACTGGATTAACAGTCGAGCGCATTACTAACCAGGCTACCGACCACATCTATCAAGATAAGATGAAGCCGTGCATATTAATATTGTTGCGTAGTATTTGCTACGACACAACGATGTGAATTACCCTCCCAGTAGGAAGCCATAGATTTTGTGTATATCTATTGTGATAATTTAGAATTTTTGTCCAAATGTCACAAATCAGACAGCCATAATAAATGTACAATACATATTTTTTAGTCTGTTATTGAATTTTTCCACCTGGCAATCATTTTTAACAATAATTTCAATGTACTTACAGTAATTTAACAACCTAGTGGGGTTGGCAAATATGTACCTATATACTGTACTGTGTACATATGTATTGATGTATATATTATTCATGTAATTGCAATATTGAGATTGTTTAATTAATAAATAAATTTGTGGTTGACAAGAATTTCTGGTTGTTAGAATATCTGTGAAGAATTACTGTATTAAACCATGAATAACCACTTATTCGTCAGGTTGTAACCGTCTACTTCTGAACAAAGGCCTCCTTTATCCCTAATGATGTGGGATTATTTGAATCCATGCTGTTTTGGCTAGTTTGACCGAGGCCGTCGCCATATTGTTTATGGAGGCCGGGCCCAACTGACATTTGACGATGATCACACCATCTAAATTGTATGGGAAAAAATATTCCGTAGTTCAAGTGTTTGTCACCGAGACAAGGTGTTTGTCACCGATACAAGGTGACGTCACCACTCGTGGCGGTGATGGAATTCGAGGATGTAGGCTTGTACTCTACTATCGCAGGCTTCGGACAAGTTGTCAAAACAATTGCCATCCAAAAAACAATGTTGCCATATTTTCATGACAGACAAATTAAGAACATTTCACACTAAGTATATTTGCACATTAAGTATATTTGATATATTGTTCGGTATATTTTATTTATAATACATTTACTTAAGTATATTGTTCAATGAATTCTAAAACGCTAGATTTTTTATACATACTGTTATACAACATTTTGTTTAAGAAAAGATGTGAATTTTTGTGATTTATTATATTTACCATATTTTGGTTTTAATAAATTTGTCAAAATCATTAAATACATTGTTTTAATTTTTATTACATAGCACTGGCAACTGATGTGAGATGAAACGAGTATATGCTTATATTATTTTACTGTCTACATCCATGAAGATTGGGTTGTTACTTAGTGTACGAGTGATCGCATTAACCCACCCATCAGACGGAAGTCCATCCTTTGCTGTACATCTGTTGATATAACTACTTGTTATATTCAACTACGACGTGTAGGAAAGTGATATTCAGAAATTTTTTTCTAAAGTAATAAGAATTTACATACAAGCCATTCGATCAGTGTGAATGTCTCCTTCAAAGTTAAAGTGGGAAAATATTTTGTATTTCAATGAATAAAACAAGAATGAAAATATGTAGATTTGTTTTTCGGGTTAATCTCCTGATCTGAGCATCTGATCACTACACGATTAACCCGAAAAACAAATCTACATATGGATCATCGTGAAAACCTGCAACTATTGAAGATTGAAAATAGTTTTATTTATTGACTACAAACAAATCATTTAAGACAAGTTAATGTTATTATACTTATGCATTAGATTAATAAATATTTTGTTGATAAGATAACAAATGAAGTGGTCTACTCTGTAATACCTTGTGCTTGTTTTGTTTTCAATATTTTGTCATCCAGGGCCTGCTGGGTTTGTACCAAATATGTTTTCATGAATTTCAAGTTGCCCAGTCCATCCCTGGAAAATAAATTCTTGTGAAGTAGGAGAAAGGTAATATTTACTTACAATATTTCAAGAAAGGTAAAGGTAAGTAAGAAGGGTTTAGTGATTAAAATGAAAGTGAATAAACTTAGACGTGCAGGGCATGTTGTCACAATGAATGATGACAGGATAATCAAATAGATATACTATATGAGTAAGAAGAGTTATGAGGAAATGTGAACATCTGAGATTAAGTTGGACTTGGAGAATTGACACGTTTTGAGTAATTGGAACTATGACAAATTGTATGATTGTGGTGGAAGCCAGGAATATGTGTAGGGATAGGACGGTATGGGATTCTACCCTTTTTGCTTACCCCGCAATGGATCCGGGGCGAGGGATTGATAGCGTCGTACAGTCCAGCGAATTGAAAGCAACTGTGTGTACAATGAACAATTTTACTATGTTTTTGAGTACAGTGGTTTTAACGGTCACCCTTTAAAAATGTCATAATGGCATGAATGGATTGGTTACTTACAATGCTGTCTTCAAATTGTCTAAATCAATATTCTCTTTGGCTCTCTCCAATTCTTCACGCAACTCGTCCATTTCCACCTTTCTGTTCTCTTTAATTTCCATCTGTCTTTGCACCTCTTCATCCAGGGATTTTATCTCAGCCTTCAGAGCTTCCTTGTCCTGAAATTTATTTACGTATGCTAGTGAGACATGGCAGCAAGGTAAATAAATGCCACAAGGGATGAACATAAAATCGTGGCATGCAGAAGGTGGATGCAGAAAGATCTGGACCAGGGCACGTGGAGATCGTCAAGAGAGGCCTACATTCAAAGTGGACTACAAGAATCAAGGTTGAATGCAGAGGAAATGAGATCGTTGAGAAGAGTGTGTGGGAAAACATTGTGAGACAGGATAAGATTATTATTAGAGAGATGAGCGACTGTAAGACGGGTGTTGAGACTAGAATGAAGGTGAACAAGCTTAGATGGATAGGGCATATTGAGAGAATGAATAATGACAGATAATAATGAAATTAAAGTATTTGTTACAAAACTTACATAAGGAATGTAACAGTTTCTGAATTTTCCAGCTAGTTTCATCATGAATGTGTAATGTTGTTTCCTGAAACCATAATAACCCGTAGAGTGTATATTTTTTTATTTTATTTTGGTGGGACACAAACAAGAAACTGACACAGATTCATATTACAAACGACACAATATAAAACTAGGGTTGCCAGATGTCCCAGTTTACCGGGACTGTATCCGGTTTTATGCCTGTGGTGTCAACCTTTCGGGACACATATGTCCCAGTTTTCGGAATAGTTGGTATATAAAACAAATAAAGTGCATTAGCGGTTCGAAAAATTTTCAATTTGAAGCTTATTTTATGCATTTTTCATTCGATAAAAAAATTAGAGGCGTTCTCCCAAGTGGTCGTCAACGTCGGGGGGGACCCGACAGGACACATAGAGAAGAAGATGAAGAAAAAAATTAGAGCACTAAAATTAAAAATTCACCAAAAATTTTTAAAGAGTTTGTCATTATGCAAGTCCTAATGGAGGTAAATATATGGATGAACTGTATTAAGTGAATCACTCGCAGCCGAGCAAAAAATGTCAGAAAAAGTCATAGAAAATGTCTCGTTAGTACTCTTGTCTTGTCTTTGGATCAAACAAGATTATTTTATTAAAAGAAATTGTTAGAAAGGATGTTTTTTCACTCGGCTTGCTGCGGGTAGAGGTATTTTATTAATAAAATGTTAAAATAGAAACTCACATTAGATTATGAATGTTTGTCTCCTCAATGTTTACAACTTCATTTAAATTGGCTACAGTTTCTTTATTCACTCGGGCAACATCTTGAGCAACACTCAACTGTTCCATCACAAGATTCACAGTAGTATTCGTGGAATCTGGAATACATAGTATTACTCCGGGAAACAAAGGCAAAAAATAGTACCTTTTACCGTGCAAAATGCAAAATGTATAATAGTTCTGGTTTTTTGATATTATGTTATATAGGTTGGTCCCCTGGTTTAGAATCCAAGTTTGTGACCTCCCCACCCTTCGTCGAAATTTTGGTCATTTTTCAATTTATTGATTAGAGGTGGTCGGTAGCCTGGATGGTAACGCGCTCGAATGTTAATCCAGTGGGCGCGGGTTCAATCCCCGACCTACTCCACTTCACAACACAAGCTTTTAAGCTTTCTATGAAGTGTACAAAGATGTATTTGGGTTTATTTCGATAAACCCAGATTCATTTTTATATATTAAAAAAAAAAAAAACTTTTAAACAATGCATTTTAGAAAGTAAAATTGTATGTAGAAGTTGAAGAATATTAAATTCTCTGCAACTTGAGTCTACAAAGTTATTTTGTAAAACAATTATTTAACGAGTTATGCGATATCCAAATTTGCAAATTTTTCAAAAAAATGCATTTTTTTTTAAAGGGTGGGGAGGTCACAAACTTGGAATCTGAACCAGGGGATCAACCTATATAACATATCCAAAAACCAGAACTACTATACATTTTGCATGGTAAAACTCTCAGTTTCCTGGAGTAATGTTCAATGTTATAAGGATATTGAAGGTAGTAATGTAGTTCATTTTACCCAATTCCCTTTCAAGCTCAAAAAACTTTTCATTGAGTTTGCATCTTCCTTGAAATATGTTTGTGAATTCGTTAATCAAATCATCGTGCATAGAGCACATGGACGGTAGAATCTGATTCTCCTAAAATAAAGGTAAATATTGTGCAGTATTGTTAAGAGTAACGCGACATTTTATTTGAGAAAATATGGGAAAATTATCAAGATTAAAAAATGCAAGTTTTTACACACCTGTTGCGACACATTTTCTTTTATTTCTTTAAAAGTCGTCTTCAGCTGGTCCGCGTCGTATTGTTCACCGATATATTTGAGAAAATCGCTCATTTTTTCGTTGTTTTGAAAAAAAGTTTTAGCAATATTTAAAAAATAGCCGCCACTAAACTTTGAAACAAGCGGAAACAAGTGAAATTTGACATTTCTAACCATAGAGAATAAAACGAATCTTGCTCCAAAAACTCAACGACTGCCGCGCCGATTCGATTCAAATTTCAAAATACGAAACGTCAAATGTCAAAAAAAGGCGGAAAACTCGCGAGCCGCGTTTAATATCGTGATAAAACATCATTTTTAATTTAATTTCTATATTTTTATCATAATTTACATTTATAAACTCATGAATTAATTGTATATTAATTACAATTAGCATAAAACTGCAAGTAAGTTAATAAATTCGAATTTTGTTGTGTGACAGCGTAAGGTGGTCGTTCGTGTTTAATAATCAGGAGTTTTTGTTGTGATTTGAGTGGATTTACGCGAAGTATTACGAGTTTAGATAACAGGGGAGATAAATAATTAGTTGTTTTTAGAATGTCTTCGACTGTTTGGAAGTTTGAGCGCAGTGTAGAAGAGACTGTTGAAAAGTTGGGTGACATAATACAATGTGGAAGCACTGCCCAGATAAAGACGGATTGGGCATACAGGGCTGAACTTTGTATGGAACCAGCTGGTTGGGACGGGTTATGGAGAATTCCTAGAGAGACGTGTCATGCATTAGGTAAGGGAAATACAAAATCATCAACCAATATACTGCATTACATCCAACAAACTACGGGAATAATCTCAAATTGCAGTAAATTTCAGCAGTAACTTTGTAGTGATTTTTTATCTGGAAAATTTACGAAAATCGCATTCAAACTCTTATGTACCAACTTTTTAGGTGAGGGATAGCGGAGATAGGAGCCACTTATCATTATTTTTCATACAAAATTTGTGCTAGGTGGCTCCTATCCGCTATTCCTCACCTTAAAAGCTGGTGAAATCCAACATTAGAGTGACTTGCAGCATATCTTACATTTATCCATGTGTTGGGATGATATCTTTAGTATTAGCTGAGTCATCTTACTTTTCCTGACTCAATTTTTTCTAATGTATTATTTTGTAGGTGTCAGATTTCCTTGCGTAGTCTACGTAACTGTGGAGTCTTTAGACTTGGAATGTACCATCGACTCTGATGAGGGAGAACTGTGTGCCTCCGTAGAAGTGGTGGGGGTACAAGATGAACAGATCCACCTCCCCGCAAGACACGAAGCTGTTCCCATCACGCAACTGTGGCCCCTCAAGAGGCAACCAAATAGTGCCATTGAAATCAAACCGACAGCTGAATTTATTGATTTGTATAGGTTGGTATCCTTGCATGAATTTTCTTGGTTATGGCGAAGCCATCGACATATTATCTAAGCCCTGCCATTCAAATAACATCTCCATGGTAACCCCACTCTTATGGTGTCTCTGATACATCTTGTCTCGGTGACAAGCACTCGAGTTTCGGAATATTTTTCCCATACATGTCTTTCAATTTTTGGTGACGTCATCAGCGCCAAATGTCACTTAGTCCGGGGCTCCATGATAGTATTAAGGAGGCATATGCACTGAACAAAAATCGTTCTATTTTCGCTTCAACTTTTAAAAATTTTGTATGAGAATGTTAGCGCTAAATAAGAATAATGTAAGCGACAATGTGAATTAAATACCTTTATAAAAAGGGCCTGGGAACAAATTAAAAAATCTAAAACATCCAATTTGTTAAGATTTTAATTACAAGTATTTTGGCAAAATTTTATTTTTATATTTGAAAAACTGAACAGAAAATCCTCAGATCCTGTAAGTTTCAGGGGTACTTTGGGAATATTTTTTTATTCAAGGAATTTCCAAATATTGTAATTCTAAAACAGTCAATCTGTAGTCATACTTTCACCTATCACTGTCTTCAGTTTCAAGACGATTCTCTCAGTATTGGCTGAGAACAATTCAGGGCGCCGAAGCCGGATGACAGCATATAGGACCTTAATCCGAGAACTTCTTTTTCCTGACAGACTGTCCACATATCCTTTATTTGAATAAGACTGATAGCTACGTATAATTTTGTTTAGATATTTCTACACGTACATTTGGATGCCTTGGGACATGGATTGGGAAGAAGCGTGCGGCTCATGGTTCAACACCAACGTCCCGGCTCGTGTCAACATGTGGACCAATGCTGGTGTGGAAATATATGAACTGCGGACCATCCGAGACGAGGCAAAGAATCTGGCTGTTAAAATCAATAAATATCAATCTCAGTTACCTAGTGATACGGAAGATGATGCATTAGGTATGTAGTATTTTACATTTTTATATTGTATTGTAACTAGAGTGAAAAGGTGTTGTAACTAGAATGAAAGTGAATAACATTAAGCTTATATCCCCTCAACAGATGGCGTTAGCATCGAAAATTAGTTTAATTGTGAAACAGTTTCCAGCTGCAGCATATTTACAACTTTCAAAAATTACACAATTGTCAGCAGGATGTGGTGGAATGGGTGAACATTGCCCTGGGCATAAAGTGATCACTTAAGCCAGCCAAAGCCGACTCGTAAGCGTCGTAACACCCATCCTGCTTCCTCCCTAAGAGAGTTCACATAATGCTGCATTATGTGAATGAAAATGCCTCTCGTCTCTGTTGAGGGGATAAACTTAATGTAATTCCGTCTGTGCTATAGGTAAGTACAGATAAATCCAGTTCCATACCTAAATAATTGAGGTATACCTCCAATGAAAGTGAATAAACTAAGATGGTTTGGACATGTTGAGAGAATGAAGGAAGACAAGAAAGATATATTTGAGCGAACAAAGTGGTGTGAGGAAACGCAGCCGCCCGAGACTGGCCTGGTCCAGATCCTCACGGATGGACGCGTGTAAAAATAAAAGATTGAAAATTAAAGCTGTTTCAATTACGTTCTTAATTTATTAAGATAGAGGTGGTCGGTAGCCTGGTTGGTAACACGCTCGACTGTTAATCCAGTGGGCGCGGGTTCAATCCCCGACCTACTCCACTTCACAACACAAGCTTTTAAGCTTTCTATGAAGTGTGCGAAGATGTATTTGGGTTTATTTCGATAAACCCAGATTCATTTAAAAAAAAAAATTAATAGTGAACCTCGTTAGCTGGTAGAAATTACCTTGGGGTAATATGTTCACCAGAGATACTGACAACAACGTATATATCTTTACGTACATTCATTGATAGGTGATTGTTATGAATTGGTTTAGGCTGGTTTCAGTGGTCACTTTGTTCCCAACTCTCTAAGAGTATGAATTATGGTTATTGTTTCCAGATTTGAGTGTGGAAGCTGTCTCCGAGTTGATGGTCTTACATGAAAAGATGCAGCAGCTGAAATCAAAGTGGCAAACTTTTCAAACACCCACTATCAGGAAATCGGAGAGTGTGTCAGATCTACCACCTAAGGTAGGCCTAGTTTCTATCTATTATCAAAATATCCGATGTATAACACCATTAGAGTTTGGTGATATAGTATATCTGCCATCATAATACCCTGAATAGCAATACCCATTTGAGAGGACATTCTATGAATCTCACCACACTCACCACAGTAATCCCAGAAAGAACTTTATTTGCAATAGAAAATGTGATACAAGCACCATTAGTGAACGTTTTCAATAACGGATTGGATGACTTTCTCAGAACAATAGATAGCATGGACATTGATTTGGCCCCATCAGCCTAGGCTGCTTGCCCAAAATTAATAATAATAATAAGCAAGAACCACACATAAACCAGCTTTAGATATTTTTAGTTTTTTTTCAAAATGGATATTTCAACCTTAGATCCATCTATTTCAATCATTAAAAGTCTGAGTTTCCATACGCAACCCCTATTTTCCCATGCTCCCTATTCCATGCAAATGTATGGAATTATATGGGTGAACGTTATAGCTAATACAGTTTTTAACTATGAGAACAAAATTTAGAAAACATCGCATACAAAGTGACGAAATTCTCCATAGGATTTGACAGTTTGTGGGCACTAGTTTACTTTACTACTAGCATTGAGTACGTCATCTAGGAACTTAATATAAAATTATGGTGGACACTCTTAATTGGAGGGTTAACCTGAATTTTGTGTTTCATGTTTGTAATTGTGAATGTTTGTTAATCTTCTGTGAGTGTCTCAATAAATAAGAGCCTTGAGTCTTGGCTTCAAAAACTTTAAACTGGTGACTTGAAGACAAAACAGGTAAAAAATATTATTTGTATGTTTTAGAATATATCCATTTGGACGGGGAGCAGCGTTGACTCATACGTGACTCACTTGAGAGAGGTAGACAAGTGGCTGATGAATCTGTGTGCTGATGACACCACGCCCCCCACCCTACACTGCTCTCCCTCCCTGGAGGCGGCCATCTTGTCCAACCCTCCCAAGTCATCCAGGCTGATCCTCTGTCCAGGAGATCACACTCTACCGGCAGATAATTCAATAGGACAAAATTTCACAGTAAGCTTTGTAATTTGTATATTAAAATTTTCAGTTGATATAATGTATCCATTTTGGATAAATATCAACTGTTGATAAATATTATATAGGTATTTATCGACTTTCAATAATAATATCTGATGTTTATCAACTTTCAATAAGTATAGGTGGTAGGGGATTTGTAAACATAACCGATTTACATAATAATCAAATAGATTCTTTAAAAACATATTTCATTACTAAACAAAATCATTCAATTATGCACAAAATTATAGTACAGGCCGACAAAAATCATACGCCTTTAAATTTAAATAACGAAATAGTAGGTCCGCGTAATAATTATTTAAATGAGCTTTTAGTAGCTTGGGGTAGGAAAGAGATTCACTCCAGACACCTCAATGATCTTAACCAGTCTCATGTTGACAAATTTGCATCAAACAGATGGTTGATTATTGGGGATTTGTTTGGGGAGACTGAGGGGTTTATGCTAGCGATTCAGGATCAGGTAATTAAAACAAAAAATTATCAAAAATATATAATAAAAGATACAAATATAATAGATGATTCATGTAGGAAATGTCTCGCTAAACCGGAAACGATACAACATATAATTTCGGGTTGTTCAACAATAGCGCAAACTGAATATACATATAGACATAATCATGTGGCAAAAATAATCCACCAAAATTTAGCTATAAAATATAAATTAATAAATTCGAGAAATATAATTCCATATTATAAATACAACCCGGAATCGGTTTTAGAAGATCAAAATTATAGGCTCTATTATGATAAAACAATTATAACAGATACAACAATACATCATAATAGACCCGATGTAGTTTTACATAACAAACAAACTAAAATTACTTATTTAATTGACATCGCTGTACCAAATACATTTAATATTCAAACAACCGTCGCAGAAAAAATTCGTAAATATACAGAATTAGCAGGTGAAATAAAAAATATTTGGCATTCTAGGTCGGTATATATAATCCCATTAGTATTATCAGCTACAGGTATAATACCAAAATCGCTAATAAACAATTTAAAAAAATTAGATTTACCGGAAAATTTATACATAAAAATGCAAAAATCGGTCATTATTAATACTTGCAATATTGTAAGACGATTCCTAAATACTGATATTTCAGGCACAATGCTTGTATTTTAGGCCCTGCGCATCTGAGCCTAATCCTGTGATATCCGTGATATCTGGATAGGTGAATTTTTCCCAGTATTAGGCTGATGAGTTTATATGTGAATCATGAATGATAATATGTAGACTCTTCTGGCTGATAATACTGAGAAGTGTGTTGGCAAAGTCATGCCTCCGCGTTAAAAAATCTGATGTTTATCAACTTTCAATAAATATCTGATATTTACCAACTTCTATGTTGTATTCTGTTCCGTTTTCAGATCAAATCTGTATCAAACGATGTGAGATTAGTGTGTTTCGAGGAGCGGACAGCTGCCTTGGCAGTTGTGGGTCCACTAACATTAGAAGGCGTCACGATTGCGGCAGACGACTGTAGCACCGTGCTGTCAATACGCACGGGGAATGTTACGATCAATCATTGTAAATTGGAAGGGAATTTAAACAACTCTTCACAAGCCATCATCGTATTTGCCGGGGCACAACTCAAGTTAAAGAAGTGCTCTTTCGATGGGTTCTTTACGGGAATTATGGCACATAAAGGAAGCACGGTAAGCAGAATTTTTATTTTGGTAACGAAAACCGAATTAACGAAATTCCCAGTATGCTGTATCTTGAATTAGTCCCTTACTGTCATTGATATAGTAAAGGCATGTTGTGTGGCATGTATGATTGTAAGTAACAGAAGTGTGATGTAAGAATAATGAAATATAGAGAAGTGTATGAAGTTACAAGTTGCCACATAATATACTAGTGCAATATATTCTATAACATGGGACACATACATCCGTACTACAGGACACTACAGACACCTGTATGCTAATTCAACATCATCTATCATCTTACACACACACATACATTCTATATAAGGAATTATCTGTATAACTAAACATTTCCTTCAGTCCCGTGAATTTCGCTGTACAGAGAAATTTTGCCTATATGTATGATTTCGTTAATTTGATTAATTTTCAACAGGTGCTGATGGACGAATGCAGTTTCTCCGATTGCGGTGTCGGTGTTCAAGTGTGCGAGGGAGCCAAGGTTACCATGTCATGTTGTCTATTGTCACGATGTAACGAGGCTGGAATTAGATATGACACTCAAGAGTTGCAGCAGTCTATGGGAGGGGACCATGGCCTTCTTAAATCGTAAGTAATAGATAATTTTTTTTTTTTGTAAATTAATCTGGGTTTATCAAAATAAATCCAAATACATCTTTGTCCACTTCACAGAAAGCTTGCAAAACTTGTGTTGTGAAGTGGAGTAAGTCGGCATCGGGAATTGAACCACCGGATTAACAGTCAAGCGCGTTACCAACTAGGCTACCAACCACCTCGGAGAGTCGAGTGAATGTAAATCTTTATTAGCCAAAAATCATGAAAAGTTACAAAACAAGACAATAATAGTGTGCTAAAGGGGGGACTTATTTCAAAAGCAATATCTTACAGTCAACCTGAAGTGTTATTTTAATTGTTTACAATTTTTGTAGAAGGTCCACACCAGTTTTGTACAGTCTGTCCAGAAAGATTGAATTATTTGATGGGAACTACAATTTTGTTTGCTGGCAACAATGACATTTCTATTGAAATTCTACAAGTGTTGCTACTATGGTTCCCAAAAAACTACGTATAGTACCCTTATCAAAGCTATCTTTTTCTTGACAGAGTGTATATATTCTTTATTTACACTCTTGGTGAACAAAACACAGAGATATGTTAACATTACAAATTTAAATCATAACATTTTTTCACTAGGGTGAACTTACCGCAATGCTGCGATGTCTGCCAGCTAAACCTAATACTTTCGAGTACTCAACTGCCAAGTTACAAAAAAATCAAATATCCATCTACCATATTCTATGTGTGTTTATATGTTTGACAATAGACCCTTACTTATTCGGTATTACTGGAAGCTACGTAGAAAACTACCCATCAGCCTTTCAAATAAAATATTTGTTCTTTTTTCAGATACAATCGTGATATAACTTGTATGGAGTGTACATTCCGAGATAATAAAATGCACGATGTCTACGTGGCCAAGCAAGACGAGAATGCCAAACCCGAGTGGGAGGATGATCAGCCTATTATTTAAAATATAAACCAATCTACAATGCAATTCCAGTTCTACCGTCCTAGATATTTTATTACATTTTTATATTAATTATTTTACTTGGCAGCTAATGCCTTTTTATTCGTACTATGTTTTATTGGTGCTTACCTTTGTAGTAAAATATTGCATTTAAATTAGAGTTCGTGGTTGGTGTAATTTTATATATTGTTTGTAAGTTGGATTTATAAAACTCCATTTTTAATTAAAATTGTTTTTTAAAAGAAAAAACTTAGAGTTTTGAATGATTTATTCATTACTTAGAGTTACACGTTTCGGCCTACGTAGCTATAGTCGTACTAGTTGGTGTAATTGGTTTGAGCATGGGTCATTCAAGCGGGAGATGCCTGATTCAAATCTCAGCGATCTATTATTGACTTATCATTATTGGCTTTTAGCCTAGAGAGAGAAATGGTCTCGGATCAGTTTGGAACTACAATTTTAAGTGCTGGCAATAATGACATTTTGTATTGAAATTCTACATATGTTGCCAGTACGGTTGCCAAAACGCCACATGTAGTGCTCTGCTCGAAAACCATTTTGTTTTGACAGACTGCAAAGAGTACAGGAAAGTGTTTGTGGATAGGGCTGTGTGTTGAAAGGATAGGGCTGTCTGGCACTGTGTCCTCTCTGCCTACCCTGCAAGGGACATGGCGTTATGAAGACATCTACATTTCGTTTCATCCGTCTTGTCACACTTTTTGTATAGAGTTACTATGTAGCCAGTGGCCAAGTTATATGAAACGCAATGTAATTCACATGAGATTCTAAGATAGTTAATTAGACAGTTATGGAGTCATTTTTCACATGCTAAAAATCCTATTTTATTATCAATATTTTTATACTTTTAATAAAAAAATCTTTTATGAATGCAGCCTTTTATTTCTCACCCATATGTAGAATTTATTGAATTACTAGTGTACCTATTACTATTTTGCGGTTTAAATCAGTCGGTTTTGTGAAGATTGAAAGAAACGAAAAATTGGAACATTCTCCGTGGCTGTATTTGAAATTTTTTCGTTTGTTGTTTATGGTTATTTAAATGTTGCCATAATTTTTATTGTCATCCGCCAAGAAAATACGTAACTCTTGGGATTTACGTCAAATCAATACAGGATAATTCTATTTTTTCATGAATTTAATTGATCATTGGAAAATTGAGCACAAAATCTCAAGAAAGAATACAAAACTTTTTATAACAAACTATTGATTCAGCAAATTAAATGAGAAAATTGACGAAATATTTTCATCTACTGACAACACTGTACTGTCCATAGAAAAAAGATTGCAACGTTAACGTATGTCATTGTCAATTTTGTGTGTTGTGTCGTCGATTTCTCGAAAATTTCGCGTTTATTATAAACGCGTTGTATTATTTATTAATTTAGATAATACTATTCTCTAATATAGAACAAATTCCCCCCGCAACAATCCTATATTTATGTCTACAATGTCGGCAGAGATGAGCTCGTATCGAGATCAGCATTTTAAGGTTAGCTTGGTTTTACGTATTATACTCATTGTACGACTTATAAAAGACATTTTATTTAAAGTAATAACGTAAATAAACTCAGGACAATCGCGTACTGTTAAAGATAACAAATTATTATTGACAATCTCAAAATTTTTATTGAAATTCGTCGTTTTCTGCATTGTCCTTTTAACCCAACCTTCCATTACACAGAAATCTCGAAAGATTATTTATTTATTCGTAAAGTATTGTAAGTTGTAACACGAATACTACCTTAATTTGTCGGTATTCTTTCACTGTGATCCCATCCGCAGCCGAGCGAACGCATCATAGAAAAAATCACAACATATTGTCTTGAAACTTTCAGTCTATGCAAATTGACAAGTTTTATGTTAATCTACTACAAGATTAGTACCTACAGGATAAAAAGGGTATTTCTTTGCCTGGATCAGCTGCGGGTGTATCACTTTTTGTATGTAATGTAATTTTTGTATTGTAAATTACTTCACTTCTCAACTTGAGCTTTTTAAGCTTTTTGTGAAGTGTACGGAGATGTAATTATTCTTCATTAAAAAAAGATACACAATTATTTTTAATCCCGATGTTTTTGACCGTTGGTACTTGGTGGAAGTCCATTTTTAATGAAAAAATGAAAAACTAAATATTTGACTCAATCTACAAAAAAATGACTTTAGATTTTGCGACTAGTATTCGAGGATTTGCACCTTCATCAGGCGATTGTGAATAAAGTAACTTATTTTTTAAGTCTACATACAGTTGTTAGTAAAAAAAAATATGTTGACATTTTAGGGCTCCCGAAGTGAGCAAGAAAAGCTGCTTCGGATATCCAGCACTCTCTACATAGGCAATCTTTCCTTCTACACGACGGAAGAACAGATCTACGAACTGTTTTCCCGTTGCGGAGATATTCGCAAAGTCATCATGGGTCTAGACAAGTACAAGAAGACTCCGTGTGGATTCTGTTTCGTGGAGTACTACTCGAGGAGTGATGCGGAGGCGTGCATGAGATATATTAATGGTACGAGGTTGGATGATCGAATAGTGCGCTCGGATTGGGATGCGGGATTCATTGAAGGACGGCAGTACGGGAGAGGGAAGACTGGAGGACAGGTAAATTTATATCTTTTCAATTCATAGCGTTACAGCTTATGTTACAGGTAATGTAGTTTTAGATCCAGAGCTGCATTGAATTAAGAGTACGCACACTGACATTTCAAAAATTTCTATAAACGGGATACCTTAGATCTCGACAACAGTTGCTAAATATGCTTTGGAAAAAATAGTGTAGATACATTGAACATTTATCTAGGGAATAACCATAAAAGATTTTTTATATCTTATATAGATTTCACAAATAAAATAGTGAAAAACACCTCTGATCTTTTTTTCCGAAAGACAAAAACTCGTTTCCTGAAAGTCGTGGAGAATTTTTTTTGTCTGTGATATGCATTACAATCTAGGAAATTACCGTAAAAGTTTTTGATTGAAGCGAAATTAACCTTAAAAAATTGAAAAAATGCTATTTTTACCATGTATCATGCAATTGTTCACCCGATTTTAAACCCTAATATTAAGTAGCATGGGTTATTGAATTTATCGGTTTAATATTATTTCCAGGTGCGAGACGAATACAGAATGGATTACGATGGAGGACGAGGAGGTTATGGGAAGATAATAGCACAGAAAGTAGTCCCCAATACAATAGACCATCGCTGATTACTTCTCTCTGTGTATCTCCTCCCACTTATTATATCCTCACTTGTGTTTGTATAACAAATATTACCAGAATAACATTGTATTGAAATCAGATGGCTGCATAGTTTATTGTCAAAAGTTTTCAGTTTATGAACCTCTTTACTTTAGCAACCAAAAAAGATTGTTTTAAATTTTAGCGTCACCGTTATGCCTTTGTTGGCAATTTTAATTTATGAATCGTAAGTACGGGGTCATCGAAAAAGAGTGACGGGATTTAAAAAAGACATAACATTGAAACCATTCATGTTAAATAAGTTGTTCTATGTAATTGGTTATTGCAAGTTTCGTTTGATGCACGACAAAATGCGTCAACATATGCGCCAGACTGGCTGTGTTTTCAAGGAATGCATTTCTACCACCTTGACTGTTATTTCAGCTATGATTCAATGCTCGCTACGATATTAAAATAACTGATACGTTCTACATATTTTAAAGCCAAACCATTACATTACCGTTAACAGTTTTTCAATAGATATTCTTTAAAAAAATCCTGGCATTCTTTTTCCTTAACCTTGTATATATGTGTAAAAACGACTCCTACTCCATCTTATATAGATAACAATTAGTTGCATCTTGGCTAAAAATCTTACAGTTTTACGAAGTCGGTCTGTTAAAAGCGTAATTTATAATTGGTTCTTAGACAGGCCCGGACTGACCGAAGGTCAGATTGCAATGGGCCGGTATCTGGCCAGTAGCGTTGACTTATTACATTGTGAAAAAGAATTTGCTATTTAAAATTAATTTATTAAAAAAAACCTTCACACAATCTCAAAAAAAAAAGATATGTAAGATCACATACATAAGTTGGTCGTTTATGTGTTCTGGTATTATATTATGTATATGTATGAATATTTACTTATGTAATATTAAACAATGTATTTTTATATTAGGTAACTATAATTTTATAAGAATATCCTAAGGAATTAAATAATTATCAAAACTTATGTCATATTTGTTTATTTTACTTTTTGTAACAATTTCATTTTAACATAAATAACATCAATTATTGTAACAAGTAGTTATCTCAAAAGATATATGTATATCGTCGGCTGGTTTAATGTCATCACTATACGTAGGGAATTTGGATGCTGTTTTACTGCCGAGGTGCAATAAATCATCACTAACCCCCTAATTCCATAGACGGCTTGTGACAAAAAGTATTATTTCTCTTGGAATTTAAATTACGGGGATTTCCATCTTTACCTGAATTCTATACAACCATCAATATCTATAGGGGAATAAAACAATAAGTGAAGTGTAAACAATAAATTCCACGTAACTTGTATCAGCGTGCATTATGCAGGTAGTATTAACAAAATTTGCCAAGTAAATAAACTGTATAATATTTTTGTTCACTCTACATCCCTGCACATCTCTTAGTCCCAGGTACCTAGAGCACCCAATCTCCCGATGTATAGTCATCACTTTACACTTTAGTAACATTACTTTGCTGTATATCTGTTGAGATAACTATTTGTTATATTCAACTACGACATTTAGAAAAATTCGATATTCTCTTGATAAATTGTGATTTTCAAAATCATAAATAAATAAATAAAATAATCTTTATTGTACATAGAAACATACAAAGGGCGGGCTTATTGCCAAATGGCAATTTCTGTCAGCCATCCCAATCATCTCTTTCTTGATAGACTGTACACTATGCGAACAAATTTCAACTCTTGCTTATTTCACTTTTTAGCCACCAGGTGGCAGAGTGTTTGACAGTAATTGTTGCGTTGTTAGGCATGAATGTCGTAGTGTGTCGATGGGTCAATCTTCTTTACGACTGCGTTAAATCCATTGACGTCATCTGCATGATATTCCACGACTCGGAGAGATCCATCCGGTTCCATTACGGAGTAGGAACCTGGAAAACGTTAGATAAATTAGAATGTCGGAATTTTATCATTACGTTATTGCCAGTGAACAAGTTGAGATGGTTGGGACATGTAGTAAGGATGACTGATGAATGGATAATAAAGAAAATTAACATGGGAGAAAGAAGAGGTGTGAGGAAATGCGGCTGTCCATGAACCACTTGGCTTGACCAGATGCTCAAGGGTGGACATGTTTTGAGTAAAAGGAATCGTAGTAATAATTGTGTGTAAGGGCAGAACAGTATGGCATTCTGTTTTCTCTGCCAACCCCGCTTTTGTATGTATGTATGTATGATTTTTACACTTTCTAAAAAAGTGAATCTGGGTTTATCGAAATAAATACATCTTTGTGCACTTCACTGTAAGCTTGAAAAACTTATGTTGTGAAGTAGAGTATGTCTGCATCGGGGTTCGAACCTGCGTTCACCGGACTAATAGTCGAGCGCGTTACCAATCAGGCTGCCGACCACCTCAATGTATGGCTGTTTTTTTAATTATTAAAAACAGCACAAAAAGTCATTGAAATAAATAAATACCTTTTACGACATCACCATCCCTGACTTCGTGCTGTGATTTGAAATCTCCCGTGGTTGGGTCACTGACTCCATAATCAAAATTGTATTTGGCATGACCCTGAAACATAGTATTTAACTTATTTGTAGTGCTGGCCGAATCTCTTTACAACAAATACTGAAGTAACGAAATTCCCAGTATGCTGTATCTTCAATGTGTCCCTTACTGTTATTGATATAGTAAAGGCATGTTGTGTGGCATGTATGATTGTAAGTAACAGAAGTGTGATGTAAGAATAATGAAATATAGAGAAGTGTATGAAGTTACAAGTTGCCACATAATATACTAGTGCAATATATTCTATAACATGGGACACATACATCCGTACTACAGGACACTACAGACACCTGTATGCTAATTCAACATCATCTGTCTATACCCTCACGCCACGTCACTTGCAGGGTAGAGAGAGTGCCAGACAGCCCTATCCTTAAACACACTACTAGCTTCCCTCACATTCATGCAATTTATCATACACGCTCTCCGATTCCTTTTACTCAAAACGCGTCCATCCTTGAAGATCTGGTCGACATGGTCGGACCAGGCCAGTCTGGGGTGGCCGCGTTTCCTCACACCTCTTCGTTCGCTCAGATATATCTTTTTTGTCATCCTTCATTCTCTCGACATGCCCAAACCATCTAAGTTTATTCGCTTTCATTCTATCTATCATCTTCCATACATTCAATATAAGGAATTATCAGTATAACGAAACATTTCCTACTTACGCCATTGTTGTCATCGTCATATCCTTCGCGATATTGGTAATTGTAACTCATCGGTGCTTTGCCGAAAGTTGACCCACCAAATCCTTTCGAATCGTAATCATCGTCATTAGAAAAACTCGAAAATAACTTCATATTTGAATTGAAATCGCTTGGATAATCGTCTGCAAACATCGGTTTTTGAAAATCTCCGAAGCTTTGTGATTTAGCTGCGTTATATAATACGTCATCAATGGTTTTAGTTTGATCGTAATATTTGCTTGAATCTGACGGAGCTTCGTAATCGATAAAAACGCCACTGTAAACGTTTTCGACTGGTCTGATTATGTCGAAAACAGTTTTAGGTCCGTCGTAATTGAATCCATCAAAACCAGGTCCTGAAGACTCGATTATCTTCCCTAAATTATTGTTTTTGAATGTGTCGTAAGCCGAACTGGTCGATAATCCGTAACTGTTAGTCGGTCCTGAATTTGAACCGGAAAATCCATAATTATTCGTCGGTCCTGAATTTGAACCAGAAAAAGCATATCTATTGCCACCTATACCATGTTCGAAACTGTCGTATTCTGGCTTGGAAAATTCGTAACTGTTGTGTGATCCAGCGTGTTCGAAACTGTCCGATTCACTATCGTACGCTTCGTCTGACTCTTGTTTATCGATTTGATAATCGATATACGACTCCAAATAGTCGGCAAACTTTAAATTGTAATCGTTTTCAATATCGTCGTACAGTTTATCGTTCATTCTTTTAATATACTCTATTTTTTCTTTTGTGTAGTCTCCTATTTTACGATCTGAGTCATAGTCGTCGATTCCTTCTTCATACGTGTTTAAATAATCGTTGCTATGTAGTTTTAGATCCGACAGCATTCCAGAGAGACCTGAGCTGTCGTCCGATATATCTTCGTGATAAAGTGGTGTTGATGTAATCTGTTTGAGAAGACTAACCATGACGAAAACCTGTAAAAGAAAATTGACATAATATCATAAAATGTATACTTGTGAACCTGCCCATACTAATTGAATAAACATTTTATCTAAATAGTTGTTGTTGCCTCTCATATATTGCAGATTGGTGTATTGCACTGAAACCAAGTGACTTGTTATATGAAATATTTATATGGGTTATGGCTGCTTTTGATGCCATGTTAATATCTTACAATGTATAGTTTTACAATAGGAACATGCACCACATTCTTAAGGAGAGCATATTGACATTTCTAAAAACGGGAGACCTTAAATCTCGACAACCGTTGCTAAATATTCTTTGAAAAAAATAGAGTACATACATTGAACCGTTATCTAGGGAATAACTGTAAAAGATTTTTTTTTGAATCAATAATATGCATGTTAACCGTAAAAGTTTTTTGATATACTTAAGTGAAATTAAACCCAAAAAAATGGAAAAAACGCTATTTTTACCATTTTATCATGCGATTTTGAACCTTAATGCCGTGGGAAATCACCGTGACGTCATAGTTGGGTCGGGAGTTTTAAATCAATTTATGCAAAACTGAAATGTATTACTGTTTATAATACTGTGTGACTTGCATCTATCCATTGATAAGGTAATGCACACATACACAGTTGTTACCGGTTTCTCCACATTAAGAAGAACTATATATTTAAAAAATGTATTGAATTTTGTGTGACTTAACAGGAAATTAAGTCTATATTTTTTTATGTATACAAATACTTGGATGTTTAGTGAGGTGTGATGACCTTAACAGTTACAATTATTCACACCACTGAGTACTTACTACTGCAAGTAACTTACTATTGATATAATAATAAGGTGACCATATTTTTAAAAATAAAAAGGTGGACAAAAAATGCGTAAATAGCGCCTAATATATTTTTTTTTGGGACAGTGAAGAAGGTCGCTGTTTTTTGATTATTTTCTAGAAAAAAAATTTCCATAAAGGATGTATCAAAAAAAAAGCGCCGCACGTGAAATATTTGTCATAAGACAATTACATATACGCAAAACGCAAAGGTAATTAGCGCCGCAGGCAAATTTTTTTAGGAAACAATTACATTTTAATGTATTTATTTTATACTATAGTACTAGTTAATTCATGGTATGATGAAAAAACATGTGGTTTTGAAGTAAAGGTTTAGAATTATAAAAGGAGGACACTTTTGCAGGGAGGACAGAACCTAGAAAAGGAGGTCTGTTCTTCCAAAAGGAGGACAGTTGGTCACCTTATATGATAACAATGTCATTAATAATAATTATTACATAATATAATGCAACAGTTGATTGCTTTATAATAAGGTCAAACAAACCAAGATTCATCTCAGATTATCATAAAAATTATGCAACAATAATTAATTAAAAAAAAGTAGTTTGTTGAATGAATTTTTCATCTTATTTTGTTTACTAGTCAGGTCACAGTGTTTTAAGATTTATTTATTTATTCAAAGGTACACATACAGACATAACTTAAAAATCAACCACAATGAAAATTATACACTACATGAAGAGTTCAAGTAACGTCCAGTTACAGGTGCACACAATTAGTTGAATCGGTCAATATTAACAACAAATATATAAAAATAAAATCATGGCAATAAAAATATTAAGTCAGATAAATAAAATATTTAAAAAAAATATGCCAGAAAATTAAAATAATAAAAATATGTAAGAGTCCATTATCTTTGGAAAAATATAAGTAAAATTAATTAAAAGATATTATAACTAGGGTTGCCAGACGTCCCGGTTTGTTTGGACTGTCACCGGTTTTACTCCTCGTGTCCTGGTGTCCCGATCAAACCTTTCAGGACCCCTAAATGTCCCGGTTTTTGAAAATTTGGTATATTCTTACAATTTTTTGATTGACAGTTTATGTATAAAGTAAGGTACTATGTAGGAAACAAAGTTACGCATTAGCGGTTCGTAAAATTTTCGATTTGAAACTTCTCCCCAGTGGCGTAACTAGGGAGTGAGAGTGAGGACTGGGGTTGCCAGATGTGCTGGACAAAATTCCAGATTTTATATTTTTTATTTTACGCTCAAATTTTGAAATGCATCCAAAAAAAACTGTCAACTGGGGAGGTGTTGTCCCGGTTTGACTTGCAAGAAATCTGGCAACCCTAATTATAACCCATATACATTTCGTTTCATCCGTCTTGTCACACTTTTTGTATAGAATTACTATCTAGCCAGTGGCCAAGTTATATGAAACAAGGAGTAAATATTTCATATAACAAGTCACTTGGTTTCAGTGCAATACACCAATCTGCAATATATGAGAGGCAACAACACCTATTTAGATACAATGTTTTTTTCAATCTACTCCGAATCAGTCTGAGATCAAATTGCTGTTTTTGATACTATGTATATGTCGCAGGTTAAAAAAAGACGTACTGCAACTGACTGATAGCATAGTGGTTAAAAGTGCGGCTTCATAGTCAGAGAGTATCGGGTTTGAATCCCATCCGCGGAAGGATTTTTCTTAGTGTATTATGACACTCAACAATAATCATTATTTTTATGACTAACATATTTCACTCTCTCGCATGACAGCTTTTAGGCCTGTGCACCGAAGAGTGTACACGCATATACATAAAATAAGTAAAAAAAAAATGGATTATTGAAAAACATTTGACCCTTTTTTAAAAAGGTATAACTTTGAAACCATTTATGTTAAATGAGTGATTCTTTCACTGTATGGTAACTGATTAATGTAAGTTACGCCATAAATATAAAACGCCATAGCGCATGCGCAGACTAACTGCGTGGTCGACAAAACTATTTAGAACTCATTTAACATGAATGGTTCCAAAGTTATACCTTTTGAAAATAGGGTCCATCTTTTTCGACGACTCTGTATAAAGTTACATGAAACAATTAAAATGCACCAAGGCATATTCAGAAACATGAACTGCCCCAGCATTGTCAACAATATTGGGTCGTAAGTCTGATGGATGCCCATCTTCACTATACATCGGTTGAGAGAGAACACCGAAAACTATTTTTTTTTAATGTATCTGGGTTTATCGAAATAAACCCAAATACATCTTTGTACACTTCACAGAAAGCTTGTGTTGCGAAGTGGAGTAAGTCGAGGATTGAACCCGCACTCATTGGATTAACAGTCGAGCGCGTTACCAACCAGGCTACCGACCACCTCATCAATTAAAAAACATTAAAATATTACATACCTTATAAATCATTTTCTGCAACTTTATATCACACATAATAATATTAAATAATAAATTATTTGAAGTTAATTGTTAACTTAAAGTAAATAAATAAATTAATTAATAGATAACTAGGCAAGTACTATGTTGTAATGTTGCCAACACATAAAATATCAATAAACCTCATCTTAAATATGCAATGTATTTATAGATTCCAATATTCATTCATTAACAAAATATATAATTACACTATTATTCTCTGCTGTAACACTTAGCATGTCTGTATGTTCACCTGAAAAACTGATTGTACACTGCATTGGGCCGTACCAGCAAATTAGAGCTCCTATGTGACCCGTTAGGCTCTCCACACATGTCCGGAAGTTCTTCTTCTTCTTACTTAGATCTGACACGCACCCGTCCACGGGTGATTTTGCCATTGTCAAGTGTTTTAAATTATAGTGTTTTATAATTAGGTAATAAACCATTTAATCTTCCGCAAAACTAATTGCAGTGGTACAAAAAGTTATATTATTTTTAACATTATTCTATACAAGATAAACATAGGCATATAATAACATCCAGGAACAACCCATTGTATGACACATTAAAACGTCCGGAAGTTCAGTTAGCCGAATTAACCGTTTGCAAAAAAGCTCCGACCAAAACCTCTCTCTGAATTCAGTGTTACCCTGATTTTGAATTGAGAGTGAGGTTTTGGTCGGAGCTTTTTTGCAAACGGTCGATTCAGTTAACTGAACTTACGGACGTGTGTGGAGAGCCTTAGTGTATCTGGTTACATATTTTTTTAAGCGCTAAAACAACATTTAAAAGCCCTAACACACCGACTGTCAGCCATCATTTCATTGGATAGTACAGCTCGATCAGATCGTCCAATCAGATTGTTTGGGCAAATAAACTTCCGCCACTAAGGTCTAGTGTATGTTACTACTAAACTTCATCAAAAAATTTGAAAACGTTTGTGAAAATTCATTATAACATTTTTATAAAATCAGTTATTTATTCACATAAACTTTTTGAGAAAATTTGAGCACTTTCTTAAGCAAGTTCTTTAGGAGTTCCCTTAATAATGTGAGCCTAACTTCTTTTATTCTTAACCTATCCCTTCTTGAGATCTGGTCGACATGATCGGTTCGGGTCAGTTTCAGAATGCCACGCTTTTTTAGTCATCCTGTCCTCATTAAATCTCTCAACATGCCCTCTACATCTAAACTTATCCACTTTCGTTCTAGTCACTACACCCTAATGTCTTACCATCACTCATCTTTCTAATAGCCTCATTTCTTATCCAGCTACAGATTTATTTTCTTCTTCTTCACTTCCGTTAAGATGCAGGAGTCTGTTCTGGCAGGAGGAGTCTCCTGTTGGGATGCTGAGCTCCAGCTTTCCCTCCATCTCTTTGGGGGCCTTTCCGACCAGCGTTGTCCATCTGGGATATCGTGCAGTGCCACGTGTGGCGTTTATTCTTTCTTCTTCTTCTCTATGTGTCCTGTTGGGTCCCCCCGACGTTGACGACCACTTGGGAGAACGCCTCTCTGTCCTGGGCAGTGCAAAACAGCTCCTCCACAGTTCTGATTCCGGTCCACTGCCGAATGTTTCGAAGCCAGGATAGCTGCTTCCTTCCGACCCCTCTACGGCCCTTTATCTTCCCCTTCATAACGAGCTGGAGAATGAAGTTTATTCTTTGGACATTTTAATTATACTTATTCCTGTAATTATTGACGGCAGTATATTCCATCATTATAACAATATAATCAACACCCAATCTGTGCCATCATCAACTCAAAAGTTCTTAGTGACAATTATTTATTTTGAAAAAAGAGTTTATAATACTATGTAATACGTCACTAGAGTTTGATAGACAACGCTACCGCGGTTTCAACGCTTGAGCGTCATTAACGAGCGTAGATTATAAACTTACATTACATAGTATAATTAACTCTTTATTCAAAATGTCTAAAAACGTTCACACAGTAAATGCCAAAAACATCAGTGAAGAAACAATTATTTATATTAAAAAAGAAAAACGAATTAGCAGTTATCTCAACAGATATTATAGCGAAGGATGGACTCTCCATCTGGCTTACAATGGTTCATCAGATTTAATGTGATCACTTTACACTTAAGGAACCATCACCAATTCCAGTCCATCCATCCGTGGCAGGGAATTGAACCCAGACCGGTGTTCTATCCACTGTGCTATGAATGCTGATATCTATGCAATATTTTTGTACTACCGGCTTCCAATCGAGATTGGGTTAGGTATTTAGCACCAGAAATCAGTCATAAATAAATAAATCTTTATTGGCCAAAGAAAGATATACATAGTTATAAAAACAAGACATTGGTAAATGATGGATTTATTGCAAAAGTAATATTTTACAGTCAACCCGATATAGTCTTAAGCCTGACGGAAAGTCCAAAAGTATTAAAGTTGAGATAACTGCGACATGTAGAAAATCCAATGTTCTCACAAAAAATTAATTATGGCATCCAGAAAAAAAAAGATGAATTATTAAGAGAAATTCAGCTTGTTACAAATTATGGTACATAGTTATGACTGGGACATGTTTTAAGAATGCCATATAAAGGAGTGCTGATTTTCTCCAATCAGAGTAGCGGGAATTGAGCGGCAAAGATATCTGTTGAGATAACTACTTTTTACTCATAATATTGTTGGAACTATTGTATTACCCCTCATGGTTCCGCTTGAGTAGTTCAGTTACTCAATACATTGTACTAAATATGACTATTTGTTGTTGATTGTTATTGTATAGTAGTTACTGGTACACAGGTAGTCCAGCACAGTGGTACGTACTATCACAGTTTTTTATTTTATTGTATGTGTCCTTCTTAATCACCAGACTCTAGTGACCCCGACCATTGTTTACTCCACAATATTGGGACAGCCTGTAATATGCGTGTGACAAGTATGTTTATTAGAGAAGAATGTTTGGTACAATTATCACTAAATTCATTTAGAATGTTACATAAGTGTGAAGTGATCACATTAAGCCAGCCTACGATAAGTCATAAGCCTGATGGAAAGTCCATCCTTTGCTGTATATCTGTTGAGATAGAAAAGATTTCATTCTCTATTAGATCCTGGGTCTTACAACAGTCAAGAGACCTGAAACTTTGCAAACATATGTAAACCCAGAGACTTCTTCTGTACAACATTGGATCAGCCTTCTCCAGAGACAAAAAAGATGTAAAACGTTTCAGAGGATCCAAGGGTCGTGTGCGGTCATGTGTGGTATTGTATGAAAGGGCGTTGGATAAAAAATCCAGATAGTGAGTCAGATTTTCTCCAGCTCAAGCCTCGGACGAAGCCTTGTTCTGCGTACACTCTTCGGTGCAAAGGCTGAACACTGTAATGCCGAAGAGTGTAATATTTTAGTGAAATAAAATAAAAAAAAAATAAAAAAATAAGACACCGAGCGACCAAGAAGATCCAGTCACCGCATACTGCCATGTTCGGTATCTCACAAGTGTTTAAGAATTATTGGTTTTTGCTAATAATGCTTATTAAAATATACATTTACAAAACCTATTATGTGTGAAGCCTGCCTTGGACCTGGTTAAAAATATGGTTGAAATAATACTCGACCAGATTCTCAAGGATGGACGCTTTTTGAGTAAAAGGAATCGGAGAGCGTGTATGACTGCATGCGTGAATGTTACGGAGGCTAGGAGTGTGTGCAAGGATAGGGCTGTCTGGCGCTCTGTCCTCTCTCCCTACCCTGCAAGGGATGTGGCGTGAGGGTACAGATAGATGGATAGAAATACTAAAGAAAAAACACTTGAAAAATTGAGATCATATCTTTCCTTTAATTTCAATTAGTTCCTCATCCCTTTCCACTTTATACGTAACAAGTTTAGCGTAACTCCTAATCAGCTTTCTCCAATAACACTTCACATCAGACATCTTCAGGTGATCCCAGATATGTTGATAGCCTCTGTGCGCTATATCCTGCGCTAACCAATCGTTCTCTACGAAGAAGTTGATGAGACCCTCGATATCATCTTGCGTAGCCTTCGACGACACGGGAATGTAGTGGACCCAGGGTTTCAACGACGGATAAAAGAATTCTTGCCACTCGTCGCCGACGTGAAACACTAAGGATTTGCAGAGGAATAAGTGTTTGAATCGGAAGCTGGCTGCGACGCCGCGGTAGTTGAATAAGTAGCGATATTGGCAGTGGTCTTTTAACGAGACTTCGTCGGCTGGAGGGGCTTGTAGCGTATCCTGAAACGGAAAAAACAATTTTAATTATATGGTATCCGTGTGAGCTGGATAGTAGACAGATATACTGTAAATTAGATCTTAATGGTTGTGGAATTGACCCTCCATCTTTTTTTCAATATTTTTTCGAGTGTCCTGTGAGAATTAGGGGTTCGTAAAACTTCCATGATGTTTCCCACTCATTTTAAGGGTACACTGTTGGTGCAGTTGGTCTAAGTGTGGACTTACAATATGGAGGTGCTGGGTTTGAATCTTAGTGCCAACAATGTATTCTGCATTTCACGACACAAGCTTTTAGCCTGCTGTGAAGTGTGCAGGGAAGTATTTGAGTTTGTGTACGCAAACCCAGACTCTTTTAAAAAAAAGTTTTTGCAATGAGAACACTGCGTGTTTTTATACAAACACGGCATTCACTGGCTACCCCGTTATTGAGATAAACCAAGACGGTAAATACAAGTTTGTAACTGTATCATACATTTAATGTTTTATTGTATGTATCTAGAATGACCACTCACTGCATCAGATTTCCACGCCTGATTCTTAGTATATTTGGCGTCTACCAGATCAGGCTTAGCCCGTGACAGTAGAACTATTGGATCTCTGTCATCACTTGTGCGAGATCCTCGGAAGAAAGCCAAAGGTTTCTTCTTTTCCCAGGGCCATCTGCAAAACAATCAACATAATAAGTACCCATTTGAATCAATGCACCCAAAACACACCTGAATTTATACTATCCATATCTGTTTTAATTTAACTTGTCTGAAATTTTTATGAACAGATTGATTCTGTATTTCTATCTTTGCACCCAGTTTTTTCTACTCATCATGTCAGCCGTATATTAATCATCAAACTACACATAGGGCTCACAGACACATTCTTGAGAAGTAAAAAAAAAACAACAGGTACGTATGTTCATCAATAATTTGTGTGTAAACGGATTTGAATTTGGTGTTGCCAAAATTAAATAATCTTTTTTCAAGAAAAACTCTCTCAACTTTAAAATTATTCCTCTAGCGGTGCTCTGTAATGTTTTTGGCATTATAGATTAGTTGTAAAAAATGCAATGGGGAAAAATTACGAGCTGAGAGCCTCCGATGACAATCAGGGCTACCAACAATACAATCTTGGGGCCTGTATTATTATTATTAACTTTTGGGCAAGCAGCCTAGGCTGATGGGCCCAAATCAATGTCTGTGCTATCCGTCGTTCTGAGAAAGTCTCCAACCTGCTTTTAAAAATGTTCACTGATGGTGCTTATATCACATTTTCGGGTAAATGGTTCCACATATTCTATGCATTACAATTTTGCAAGACTATAGTATAAATTCAGGTGTAAACAATACGAGTACAATGCAAATTTATTTAATTGTATTGAATAGGATGTGGTACTAACTGATTTGCTGCTTTAGTGAGAGACTCCCTGTGGCTCTGCCACTTGCCTAAACCCGTGGGGTACAGCTTGATAGCGGGGCCCCCCTCCCAGAAGCTCCACGCAGGATACATTATGTCGTAGTATTCGCTTGTCTGAAATACAAATCGCATCATTGTATTTGTTATTGGGTAGGCAGCTTTCGCTGTTTTGACCCAAGTCCCAGTTAAGTAGTGTTTATATTATTATCTAGTCTAATCTTTAAGGTGTTGGTGGTAGGTATTTAACATGTTCACTGCCACAGGAAATAGCTACTGATTACTGAGTTGCAGAAATTTAAACATCCTCAAAAAACCCCAAAAAGTATGATTTTGGAAAATTTTGAACGGAAGGTGTCCATTCTTGAATTTGGAGTTAACAAGTTTCAAACTAGGTATTTTAATTATAGTAATTTTAGTAGCAATACATTAAGTAGTTATTTTGGCTTCAGGATCCTGTTGAAAACGTAGGTTATTTTGCCAACATTGACGTCTGTTTAGAAAACTTTTACACACTGTTTTTATTTATGTATTTACACTTTTGGTGAACAAGATACAGAGACGTTTCAAATATAAATCAGATACTAGTTATTGAATAAAAGAGCAAATATTGTCAAATTATTCGTCGGTTAAAAAATAAAAGAATACAAAATTTTATATTACCTTACTAAATGAGAACACAGGCCCCAGCTGCGCCCCCCACTTGGAGTTGAGCTGCGGCCAGTCCCTCGTGTTGATGATCATCTCTACGTCTGGCAGCTTCCCTGCTAACTGTAAGAGGAAGTGTTCTACTCCGCTGCAGCGACTCGGGAATGTGCATTCGGACTGACGGTAAACTCTACCACCAATAATCTGATACTTTGTGCCTCTGGAAGAAAGAAATACACAATATTTGGTACTATTGTACAATTGGGGCCCCAACCATAAATATACCAAAAAGTGAAATATGAAGTATGGAAAAAGCAAATGATTCGCCAGCAATATTGTTGAGTTAGGTTTGTTAGGTTGTTTTTTTTTTCTCGCAAAAAAAAAACAAAAAAAAGGTTGTTTTTTTTTTCTCGCAAAAAAAACAAAAAAAAACAACCTAACAAACCTAACTCGACAATATTGATATTTTTTCGATAGTTGGGGCCCCAATTGTACAATAGTAGCCAATATAATCTTTACAGATTTTCCTCAACAGAAACGAGAAGTATCTACATTCACAATATAATGTAGCTTTATGTGAACTCCCTTGGGGTGGAAGCAGAATGGATGTTTTGACGCTTATGAGTCGGCAATGGCTGGCTTAAGTGATCACTTTATGCCCGGGGCAACTTTCACCTATTCCACCACATCCTTTAGCCCTTTTTTAAAAACATCTACTTCACCAAAAGTGACATTTCAAGGCTAAAACTATTAAGAATTCACAAATTTTTCATTCAAGATACACACTGAGACACCCGCAGCCGAGCCAGGTGAATAATTTTCAAAAGCAGGGCCCAAATAGTGTAACAGTACCGAACAAAGTATATAAACATTACTTTTTTCTGACAGATTCAAACATTTCTTTAGAGATGCGTGACTTCTGGAAGGGTTTCAAATCCTCTACGAGTGTTGACAGTAAACAACTGCAGTTCTGATGAAGACATGGCTTATAGGAAACCAAGGCGTCTTCTGCTTCTTTCAAATACTTGGAATGCTTCGAGTTGGCAGCTGAAATGCAGAAAAAACAACTTTTAATATGTATGACATTACTTGTGCAAAACCTTTGTATACAACTCAAATATCTCACATTACCTTCGGAATATTTGTTTTCTTCTACATAAGACGACATGGGACATTCATCTTTCGAACACTGCTCTAATAAAGATACTTCTAATACATTAAAAACTATTAAATAAATTAAAACTAAAATATCACGCCGGCAAACAGACATTTTCAAATGTTGACATTTCGTTGACAGTTGTAGGTCATAGATAATGAAACAAAAACGAACCATAAACAAATGATAAAAAATTGTACTTCTTGTCGCCGTTCTAGCATTTGCACAAGTTTCTCAAACTTTTTAGAGATGTTACTACCCGTTTAGGTATAACACAAATAATATTTCAGTATATTGTATTTTTCCGCATGTTTTTTTTTACATTTATTTCTACTGCGATTCCAGCTAACAGTATGATTTCGCTGCAAGGGAAATTTTAAGACGATTGCAGAGAAGTCAAGAAACTAAATTATTTATTGGACCTATAGGTATGTCTTCAACTTATTCTTGATGTGTACAAGGCGGCTATATAACATTCTCTAATGATTTTTTTAATCAACGCCAATTTACCACAGTCACGTAGATTAGATCTTGACACTTTCATACAGTTTCATGCACCTAATCTACAATCTTTTCAACCTAGTAGGTACTCATGTTAGTTTTCTTTAGCATTTTTTTAAAAATGATCAAAATATATCCTTCCAACTCCAATACCTACGTCTTCCATAGTTCCATACCTATTCATGCTCATAATATCAACTTTGTAGAACTCCATAATTTAATACTAACACTATAGAATGTGTTTAAGTTCTACTTACATATTATTATGTTTTTCTTTCTTCGGCTTATTATAGGCCATTCTTAAAAACTTCGTAGTCTAACTACACCATCACAACAGTCACTGTTCACCCCAAATTATTAGGTATATTATCTCCAATATTAAATTTAGTTACACTTTCTTCTCTGATGAAACCACTGTGTCATCACTGAAAATTATTATTTTGCTATAAAAAAGTATAGGTATTTTGTTCTTTTATATTCGTTCTTTAATGCTGTGCTGCTTTGATGTTGTGTTTTTCCATTGATTAGAAAATCGTATAAAAATTCGTAGCATAGCACCTAAAATAATGATTTACTACATATTGATAAAAATATATATTATACCTACCTAGACTTAGACAAAATTGAGCAAAATGTAATACCTACCTAATTAGAAAGTTTATTCAAAAGAAAAGAAAGTTGAGTAAAAAGGTAGGTATGAATTTTCTTACAATAGTTAATTGTGGGTAAAGGTATATTACCTATTTCATTTTTAATTGTTTTCTTATACGCACAAGACTCGAGATACAAACCTATTATGTATTATTTTTTATTGTGTCACGTTTCAGCGGACCTAATAATTTTCTTAATTGTTACGAGTGCCGCAATACGAATATCGTAGTAAATTGTAGCGAACAAAAAAATTTACATAATGTAATTTTTGTGTGAAACTAAAATAGATTAGTTTTATTGGTTAGTCTTAGTTTAGTTTTCGCCGGGCGCTTGCGGCGTGAGTTGTGTGTTTGTCCGTGTCGCTTATCATCGTAGTGTTATGATTATTTAATTTTATATCCCGTTATGATTGAGGCATTTTGTGCGAGTTGTCTAGATCTGTCGTATGATCTTATGCTAAAATAAATCCATATAATCTAGAAGGTTTAGTCGGCAATAAAACAAAACGTGTTTTATGTTTATTTTAGTGTTTTTTTTCGCGTTGATATTTGATGTACATAACCTCGAACACGAGCGGTACACATTGATAATAAAATATAACAATCTGTATCGCGATTTACTGATTTAGTTTTGTGTCGTACTTCTTACAATATAATATTGTATTTGTGATTATTACTACTTTGTGTAGATCTTTTCATCTATTTTTTATAATAATTGATTAATGTTTTACGACAGCGTTTGTTTATTATGTAATTATTAAAGTAAATAGTTACAGGCTTCCGCTCAGTTGTTTTTTTTTTATATTTCAATTGTGTTTGTGTTGCAGTTGTATTGTATCAGTGATGTAGTGTACTTAACTATTTATACAAATTATTAATACAACAGTGCCTTGTGTTCTTGTATAATTAATTCAATTAAAATTCCTAGTGCGTATTTATTGATATCCGATTGGTATTAAGTGTTGAAAATATGGATAACACCAAGAAACAAGCCAAAACTTCACCATATTTGACTGCCAACCCGCTATCGAAATTGTTATTATGGTAAGAATATATTCTAATTTTGAATACGAATAAGTTTTTTTTAAAGAATGTCATAAGTTTTACAAAGTGCAACAGCGAAATGTCAAAAAAGTTTTAGGAATGGTGGGCGCATAGAATTATGATGGTCCAGAAGCCGTGTGTAGTACAAAATTAGTCAACAAACATGCGACCGCTTTTGTTTACATGTGTGTGTGAGGCGACGGGCGGGTTGTGTACGTATACTGCCTTCAGTTGTGTGCGTTTTAAAAATAATGTTGCTAGAAAATAAATTTTTCGCCAGAAATTCTTAAACAAATTTGGACTTCTAACAAATTTTGAAAATAATTACGGGTTGATAGAACAATAACAATTATTAGGTGGGTATCGTTATTAAATTTATGAACATTGGTTTTATTACTCATTTTTATAATTTAATGGGAATAATTAATATATTACTAAGAAAATAAATTTGTCATGTGGTTCTGATATGGTGGATAAGGAGTAGGTATTCATAAAAAATAAAACTAAAATATTTATTGTGTTTTAATATTAACATAAATTATATTAAAAAATGGTTAAAATAAATAAGTTTTTACAACAAAAGATATATTATTATAAAATAATACGTATGGTGTAAAACACGGAATAATAGCACCCAAATAACAGAAGTAAAAAATGCTAACCTGTGGAAGTAGAAAATTGGATTAATATTTCATAGGGCAGTCTGGCTGAATACCTACATATAAAATTGTATCATTTTTTAATATGACTTACGGAAATTGCTTCAAATGTACTAGATGGTCCGCTGTCTTCTGAATACGATTTTACATTCGAAGGCACTTCAGAAACATCACTTTTTTCGCCATCTGATATAAACACATTCACATTTAAAGCCTGAAATCCCAAAAAATATTATCATTTATTTTAGCGATTCACAACAACATATAATATTTTAAATTATATAAATATTAAAACTGAAAATATACCATTTTGGGTTCGGCGCCTTTAACAATTCTTCGTAATCCAAGTTTCGTGAGGTACATATCTTCATCACGAAAATGTGCTGAACATATTACGGTCGTTTTACTCGGTTTCCATGTTACTTCGCCTCGGCTTCTTCTTACAGTCTCAGTCCATCGGCTACAAACTATAGGATCAGCGGGAAATCTGGCAAAAAAAATAAAAAAAATGGCGAAATGGCGAAAAAAAAAAATTGTATGTGACAACATTCTCATCCCTGTAGTGACGGTTCGTTGGAAATTATTCGGATAACTTATAATTACCAATTAAACAAACAAACAGCTTTTAAAAGGTAGTACTTACAAATGAAATGTGATTCCCGTACTTTTTACATTCTTGCTTGATACATGCTTACAACACAAAACCACACAAACCGTCATTTTTAGCACTTTTATTTCGCGCACCGCGCAGATGTTACCCCTAACGAAAGTCAAATCGTACTGACGCCCGTGCGAGAGCCACCATGCCACAGTGGCATGGATCTATTGGGCATTCTATCTTCGCGCCGACTAGGTATCTAGACCATATATAATCTAAGGGTGGGCGATATCGCGTTTTGTATTTTTTGAACTATTTTTGATGATTTCTACGATGAATTTTCAATAGGTTACCGAATTTTAGATTGATAATGATATGGCGATTAAGAAAAGGCTGGAAAATGTCGCTATACAGAAAATTGTCCGCCCTAATATCAGTTGTTTCGATTACAGATTTTCAGGAACATAGTAATAATAATAAATTGTTTATTTTCATTCTTTACAATATGTTAATACAATGTGACACCTAACTAGGCCATGGCTTATCTCGGGGTATGTAATAATATGGGTGTTTTTAGTAGGGAAATGGTAGGTACTTATCCTGTAAGGGGCGTATGTGACAAATTACGCGAATGTGATGAAAGCAAGTAGTGTGTCTAGGTCTAGGGCAGTCTAGCGTTTGTCGTCACTATCTATCTACAGTAAAAACTAAAAGGAAACTCCCCTGACTGAAAAACCCTACCGTATATTTTGTACAGCATTTGATGAAACTTGCAATCATCGCAAAGTTTCCGATTGCCGCATTATTTGACTAAATAAACTATAAAGTGTTGTATTTCCGTGTTTGTAATTGTAATGTAAACATATTCGCGGGTTATCTCTCACTCTATATTTATTTATGAATTATATTACACAGTTGACAAGTTGATAAATATTGCACTTCAATGATCAACTTGCATAATCCTCGTCGTAACCGAGTAGGAATGTATGTAACGCAGCTCCGTGGCAATCCGACTAAAGATTGGCTGTTTTAGAATTACAATATTTGGAAATTCCTTGAATAAAAAAATATTCCGAAAGTACCCCTAAAATTTACGGGATCTGAAAATTTTTCTTTCAGTTTTTCAGGTATAAAAGTATAATTTAGCCAAAATACTGGTAATGATAATCTTAACAAGTTGGCTGTTTTAGATTTTTAAATTTCTTCCCATGTTTCTTTTAAAAAGGTATAATTCACTTTGTCGCTTGCGTTATTCCTATTTCGCGCTTACATTCTCATACAAAATTTAAAAAAGGTGAAGCGAAAATAGAAAGAGTTTTTCTCAGTCGCGGGTAGGTACTGACATCATACCTAAGTATTATTATTTATTTAGTCAGTGTTGATGATGCGGGGTATTTATACAGTACGTACTTAATTTAGTTGAGCTGCACTTCAATTAAATCTTAATTAAATGAATAAAACTCAATGAGTTTGTATCAACAGCTTTAAATTATGTGTAGTGTGAATGGTAGATATGTAGGTATAATATACTACTAGATAGAGCTGGTATGTTACGTAATAATTGATTACTGTTTGATCGGTGGCAAGATAGCTGGCGACCTCCAGCCTGAACATTCCGCGGTCTATGGAGTATGGAGCCCTACCCTGCCATATGGATACTTTAATCTGTAACATTCAACTAGGTCTAGTCAAATAATTGTAAATTATGTTTCTATCATTGGACAAGGACACTGAAGGAATGTAAGTTAGGGGTGGGGTTTGTCGGGGGGCTCCGTTCTGGTTAACCCTGAGCCCACCTCTTAAAAATATTTAGCCAAATAGTGCGGGTAAAGAGGACGTTATATGCGCCTGTGCTACTTGGGGATGCGGAGGGCCTTTAAGCTCGTGGGAGTCCTTCAGAATAGGTTTAGTCATACGCGAAGGTACCTAAGAATCCTATTCCCGTCAAGTTGCCTTCTGATTAAAGAATGATAAAATAGTTTAATTACCTAGTCCACGTACAGTCCAGTACCAAATGTTCGTATCAGAGAAAAAACCAAAGTAACCGATGTGGCGGAAAGGGTCGCTAGCCTTAAATGGAGCTGGGCTGGTCATATTGCCAGGTGCCAAGACTCCCGGTGGAGCAAGAAGATAATAGAATGGCGGCCAAGAACAAGCCGAAGAAGCGTCGGGAGACCCCATGCAAGGTGGTCTGATGATATTAGGAAATGTGCCGGTGGTGGATGGATGCAGTGTGCCCAAGACAGGAAGCTGTGGAGGACCAAAGGGGAGGCCTATGTCCAACAATGGACCTGAGTGGCTGCAGAAGAAGAAGAAGAACGTACAGTCTGTCAAGAAAGTGATGGCTGGTGGACAAGAGAGAGATGATACTTGCAGTTATCGTCCCACAGTCGTATATAATATGACGCATGGTTTTCCCATTATCTTGGATTGGAATGCTATTTACTGTTGTTTGTTTACTAATGTATTGGGCAGGGCAACTACATATATACTATAGCAAGGACGCCTTGATTAATCAAATGTTTGGTCAATATGTCATATTAACTGTTACTACTCAATTACTCTTAACAGAGTTGGTGGGAAATTACTCTAATGCCCAATCCCACCAACTTTAACCTAAGGAAGGAGAGCCCTAAGAAATTTCCATACAAAAACAGAGAATTATCTCTGTTTTTGTATGGAAATTTCTTAAAGACATAAGAGAAAATTGAGAATACTTTGGCTCAAAGGTCGCTAAAATTAGATTTAGGTAGGTATATATGACTCATACACAAATATTAATTAAAGTTTGACATCGGAACTAATCTACTGGGTAAAAAAAGATAGTTAAAAATTCATTACTTTGTCAACGCCATAATACCACCATTCACCAACCTAGTATGTAGGTATATGGTAGGTACATTTGGAGCCGAACAGACACGCTCCAAATGGCTCTAAACAAGTAGCTATGTACGTCTAAATGTCTAGTTCAATTATGTTTTGCTAATAAAAATGCCGTAAACTTTTGGCAGTACAGAAACGAGTCTGTTTTTTGTATTGATCTACTTTTAAGAGTATATGACGGCATATACCTACAGATGTTTATAGCATCTACCTATTGGGCATCATGATCAAATTGTAAATTTTCTCGATGAAAAATAATTTCTTTACCTCTGAAATTTACTGAAACTTAAGATTTTATTTCCATACCATGGCTGCTTGATGGTCTTGGTGTGTTAATTAAATTTTGATCGACGTTTCGACGCTCCTGCTTGTGTCTTCTTCTCCAGAAACGTCGATCAAAAGTCTACAGACAGCTCGCCGGAAAACCAAGCAGAAAACCTTCAACAATTACTGATTACATATTTCCGTAGTTTAGGTATAATGCTGTAATTTAGTTGATAAAATGTTTATAAAGGTAAGACGCAGTGACTCTAGCGGATATTTTTACGATATTTGGTCCCCTTTTTCCCATTCATCGCTTATGTTATTCTTACTTTGCGCTGAAAAAGTAGAAGCGATAATAGAATGATTTTTACTCAGCGCATATCAGTAATGACTACCTTACAGGCTGTTCAACGTTAAAAGACTCATGGATCACCATGGAAACGAGACTTTTCAATAGAGATCCTACTAATATAATCAAATAGGTACCAAATCGACAGGTTATAGTAAATTCCACGTAAATTCAGAGTAGGGATATAGACCTGTATATAGACAAAGATCTATATGTAAACACTTAGTAAAACATGATGCAAGTTGCTTCAAAATAAGCTAATATGTTTAAATAGGTAACTACCAACGTCCAACACCATAGATATTATCTAGATGTATGTATTTATCAATATTGTAATGATTATAATGCACATGAATATGTCAATATGTACTAAAGAAGTATTCACGTAACAGGTAAAGTCGCTATTTAATATTACAGGATGTTCAAGTGGTCGTGTTGTCTTAAACACAAGTTGACTTCATTCGACATCAATAAACATCGCATTCGCATACATTGAAGGAATCCCGCAATCTCCACAACCCCGGGTAGCCCAGGCGCATTAATAGCGACCTCTTTACCCGCACTTCTAGGCAAATCTATACTAAGAGGTGGGCCCAGGGTTAGCCTTAAGGGAGCCCCCCGGCAAACCCCACCCCTAAATTACGTTCCTTCAGTGTCCTTATCCAAGGAGGTTACAATTCATTCTTACAAATAAGAGACTTAAATACGAATTACATCTACACATGTACAAGTACTAAAGTTTACAAATGAATTCTAAAACGTATAGGTATACTATATAGAAAAATCGATATTAGTGTCGAATCCATAGTTTTTGGTATCAATGAGATGAATAGTGACATTCCCAGTACCCGCTGTAGCGTAGTTCTGTATCATTCTTCCGATTGATATGAACATGTGCCCATGCCTGCGGAGGTTACGTATTAGACGTTTTACACCTTTTCATGGGTTCACGTATTTTTACTCGACATAGCAAGGCGCGCAGGGTACAGCTAGTAGTGTAGTAATATGTATGCGAGAATGTGGCGATTTTTATTCTTTTTGCACATTTTTTTAAAGAAAGGTCAGGGGAGCACTTTACCCCTGCGTCACTGCGACCAAAATAGGTTTATTGTGACATCCTTCGATGTTACATCTCGTCCTTAAGGCCGACGTGTCTCATGTATCTCACGATCTGTCTTGGTGCGAGTAGTCTTGCCTTCTCGGAGTCCAGTAGAGGCCCTCCAAGAGCGCGACTTCTTTTGTGAGCGAGTGCGTCACAGCTACAGAGAATGTAGATGGGTGTTTCGTTGTCCTCTGAGCACATTACCTACAATAGAAAACTTCGTGTGCGGTGTGATCCTGGGTCGATTTTTTTTATACCTAAGTATCTTTTTTGAGTGACCTATAAGAATCACACGTCCATGTGAGACAATAATTCACATATTTTTCGGTAATTAAGCCCTCTATCAAACATCTTCGCTTGGACATAACCATTTGAAACACCGTGTATAAGTGATTATTATCATTGAATTATAATAAGACAGATAAGTACCGAGGACCTAAGTGCATATTTCCACTTCTCTAGCGCCAATCTCACCGCAGGGCAACATTGAATCATGTTGTGCCTAAGTATTAGTATATGATTAGTATTGCCTGTGTAGTTAGTAGTACCAAGGTAAGTATACTACACGAATATTCACTCACGAATAGCTATAATTGTAATTACATATTATGCAATGCCTATGGCTTTATTCAAATTGAAAAACGCGACAGAGTTTGTTATTATAACTTAGAACTTGGAAGTAATAACCTGGGATAATAAAACGAAAAGATAAATTGGCAGTCGCATCAAGCAGGCTTGTGTTTATAGCTCTGAACCCAGCATGACATCACGGTCGTTTCCCACTGAATTCTGCATTAAGGTTTAAAATCGCGTGAACAATCGCATGATAAATGCAGCAAATCAATAAACAGTTACAGCAAAAAATAATAAAAAATCTATTATTTTCTATAATGGATTGGCTTTCACCCGGTACCAGAGTGTTTCCGCCAAGAACCGCTGTAGAGTTTGCCCTTCATGGGCGTAGAGGAAAATACTAAAATGATAAAAATATAGAAAAAAAACACATTATCAATACAAAAGTACAACATCATCATTACAAATTTATTCCATTCAGTGATAAAAAATTGGTCAGCAAAAATAATGAAATCAATAAGCACATGGTGACAAAACAAAATTATAAAACAGGTGTGGCTTAGTTCAATAGGGTCCTTGCATGTTTTTTTTTATTTTGGTTTTCGGTACATTAACTATAAATTAAGGTTTTCTGAAAATTTGAGATTTTAATTCTCTGTCTTTGTGGATATATTTATAAAATAAAGTCTCATACTCGATTCTAGCGCAAAAACAGGTCTTTGACTGGCCGCCATATTGTGACGTCACTTTCCCCAATTCCTCCATACATAACCCACAAACAATCAAATTTCTTTCTATGAATTTCATCGCGTCGTGACGTCACAATCAGGTTAAAAATGGCCGCTCGTTTCAGAGCACCATAGAAAAACTCGTCAAATTAACATTTTCAATTAATTATTTTAAATTAACGGTAAATTAAAATTACATAATTTAATTTTATTTGTAATTATAGTAAGTAGAACTATCGATTAAATATATTTTTTGAACGTTAAAAAAAAATGCAAGTACCCTATGCAGGTCTGGATGTAAATTGTCCAGAGCTACATTACGTCAATGACAACAGTCTTAGATTAGGATGCTCGTATCAGCTGAGTAATCGTACTTTTCCCAATGCAATTTCAATCAGAGGACCCTGGTTTTGTTCTACTCATTTGGTTATTAAACTTTTGAAGCTGTTTAATCAAAGTGACTGCTAGACTGGTGTTGTGACAAGAATGAAAGTAAACAAACTAAGATACACAGGGCATGTTGAGAGAATGAAAGATGACAGGATGACAAAAAAGATTTATTTTAGTGAGCGAAGAGAGGAAGCGCGGTCGCCCGAGAGTGTCCTGGTCCGATCATGTCGACCAGATCCTCAAGGATGGACGCGTTTTGAGTAAAAGGAATTGGAGAGCGTGTATGACAGATTGCATGAATGTGACGAAAGCTAGGAGTGTGTGTGTAAGGATAGGGCTGTCTGGGGCTCTGTGCTGTCTGCCTACTCTGCAAGGGACGTGGCGTGAGGGTATAGATAGATAGATAGAACTTAAACAAATCCCACTATAATTATAGTGTAATATAATTAATTAGCAAGATTGTAATATAGATATGAATTATAAGAATTAGAATGTTATCTCTCCATACTGTGGAACAATGACTAAGCTATTTGCATACAACAGAGGTAGGCAACTAATGTGTCGACAGAAAAGTATCGTATGCATATGTTGAAAGATTTTTTCTTCAGAATTCGCACAGTTTAAAAGTATGCATACCGACATTTCAAAAATTTCTAAAAACGGGACACCTTATATCTCGACAACCGTTACTAAATATGCTTTGGAACAAAATAGGGTAGATGCATTGAACATACATATAGAGAATAAGCGTAAAAGTTTTTTGATAGACGCAAAATTAACCCCACAAAATGGAAAAAACGCTGTTTTTATCATTTTATCATGCGATTGTTCATGCGATTTTGAACCTTAATGCCGTGGGAAATGACTGTGACGTCATTATTGGTGCCAAGCCCTTAATTCGCGAGATTTTTCACCAGTAGGTCTATAGGCCGATTACTGAACAGTACCTATGTATTATTTTAACCTTCTCGCGAATACTCTTGGATATCAGTGAATCGGATGCTGTGGCCTCATGGTTGGGAAATACCGTGTTTTTTCTAACTCAAATTATTAAAAACTCATTAAGGCTTCATTGTGAAATATTAAAATGGACAAATTACGGGGCTATTGTTTTAGAAAATCAATGTTTATTGGACAATTTTTTTACACAAAAAAAAACACGTTTATTAGCAATTAATTTAATGTAAACACTATAGTACGTCCATACGTTTATTAACAAAATGTTCACTGTATTCTAGAGCCAAAGCCACAAATTAAGATCTTTATCTAAAGCATAAATTGATTGCTATGATTTTTTATTAGTTTTACCGAAATCGAGTCAGTAATTTGAGAGATATTGTCCAAAAACCTAAATCAGAAATTTTCACGCTCTCCAATTTTCAAAAGGCCATATTTCTAAAACGGTCGATTTTTGGTCATGTTTTCATGAAACTTATATTTTATCGTCCTCTCGATGCAAATATTTGACATACTGAATAGATTACCGATTAGTGATTAATCTCTTCCTCTTCTTCTTAATCTTAATGTAGCCCTGATGGCCTGTTATTTAAGAGGGATTAGCCTCCTGCGAGGTGGACTTCCAGCTGTTATTCCATCTCTTTGGTGGTCTGCCTGGGGGTCGCCTACTTTGGGGTTAGCCATGCTGTACCAATATGAACATATACATGCTCGTACCAATATATCCTGTACCTGATTAGGACTGTTAGTGATTAACCTGTATAAGATTAACTCTAAAATCCAAAAGTTTCCCGGCTTCTGTCATTTTCATATAATTCTAGTATAAACTCGTATACAATATACATACACGTATAGATATAACTAAGGTGACCATATTTTTAAAAATAAAAAGGAGGACAAAAAATGCGTAAATAGCGCCGCAGTCGAAATTTTTTTTGGAACAGTGAAGAAGGTCGCTATGTTGTTTGATTTACTTTCTTGAATATGTTTTCTGTAAAGGATGTATCAAAAAAATAGCGCCGCAGGTGAAATATTTGTCATAAAACATACCAAATTACATGTAAACAAAAGGTGAAAGTAATTAGCGCCGCAGGCCATTTTTTTTAGGAAACAATTGCATTTTAATGTATTTTTATACTATGGTACTAGTTAATTCACGTTTTGAGATTAACAGATTAGTTTTAAAATGTTAAAAAATAAAAAAGGAGGACAAAAAGAAGGACACTTTTGGAGGGAGGACAGAACCTAGAAAAGGAGGACTGTCCTTCCAAAAGGAGGACGGTTGGTCACCTTAAATAACAATAATTGTTTAATATTATGAATATGATAATAGGCAGGCACACACTAGGTGCCTAGCCTAATAAAGGCATATAAGACGATTGTAGTGGATTATGTACCTAATAGTGGATTATGTGATAATAATATGCATGTCATAGTGGATTACATGATAATAATATGCACGATCATACCTACGAGTTACATACTTGGTAGACTTTATAATAACGGCGTTGTACAATTCATTGTAAATTTACATAGATCTAGATAGGTTCCGTTATCTAATACTATTTTATACTCGTAGAATCTCAACATAATAGGTATACAGATATATAATTTCTAATTAGGGCTGTTACCTCTCCAGGTTTGACCCGGAGTCTACGGGTTTGAGTGGTGTTCTCCGGGCTCCGGGTTAGCATCGTATGTCTCCGGGTCTGACTAGGATTTGCCAAAAGGTTAAGTAGGCCGGGGACTATGGGCGGCAGAGATTTAGAGGCCGGCTACGTTTCACTTTTTGGTTTTCTGAAGTTTGAGTTCTCTGAAATTCCGTGAAGAATTCTCTGAAATTCCGTGACAGGTGGGGCGTACGCCCCACGGTGGGAATCACTGCTGTATCACAAAGTGTGGAATACATCGCCACCGCCGGGGTTATGATTCAATAGTCAGTTTTCAAAATAATCCTATTGTGCCAGTAGATTGCCTGGATTGGTTGTCCCTGGTAGAAGATCCAGAGCAAGGCCCAAGCGGAGGTGGCGTGAGGTTGTGAGTCAGGATATGAGATACTGCGTAGCATCCCCGAAAGATGCCCAGGTTAGAGCCGAGTGGCGGCGAAAAACAAGAATGGCAGACCCCATCATCATGTGGGAATAATAATTTCCCAGGGAGAGAGAGTGAGTGCCATGTAGATTGCCTAGATGTCACTTTGTTTTTGGGGGCATATTATGTCTTGGAGTGTAAAGAAAACAAGATACGTAATCGTCGAATCGAAAAGAAAAGTTACCTGTATAGTGTATACTGTATGAGGTATAACTTGTTGCTGTTAATGACTGATGTGTTCCACATTTCGAGGTCGCTATATTCCACTTACCCATATTAGTACAAATAATTGCCTCTCATGTGTAACTGGTTTGGTTGGCTGTCAGCTCTGAGGAGACAGCCTGTCTTCATTGAGTGATTAGCTCACGTAATGCGCCCATAATGGGTAGTCATTACATGGGCGTCGTCAGGGGGAGCAGGGGAGCAGCGGCCCCTCCTAGAGATTTTTGAATTTATGTATATATCTTTTCATACTAAACGATAAAACCTCACAAAAAATCACACTATTACCACGCATTTTCTCATCATATCATAAATTTTCTCAAATTTGTATGAAAATCCATCAAAATCCAATTATTTAATTAAAAAATAGCCTGCGGCGCTATTTTATTTATTACTTTCTGTAGAAAACAATCTTCATACATATTATTGTGCAAAGTATTATATACATTTTCTAATAAACGAAACCACATCACGACCTTCTTCACTATGTCTCACAAAAAAATTACGACTGCGGCGCTATTTAAGCTTTTTTCATGATATATCGAATTTAATTTTTTTGTTGCCCCCCGCCCCTAGCTCCGACGCTGACGACGCCCATTGAGCCCATAATGGGAAATAATTATAATGACATAATATAACCGCTAATAATTGAGATGTTAACGATAATTAGCAGGTGTTTTGTTAATTGATTAACTGGTTAATTATTCAGAATTAACAAAATATTATTTAAACGTTTTTAAAAATTATAGCTATAAAACAACATGGGTCCTTAATTCATTGGTCGAACGCAGGATATTATTTCCGGTATAAATAAGTGTTAGATGCACGGGTAAAATGCTTACAGGGCTTTTCAGGGCCGGTGTTAATTTTAAGACGCTTTTCAGGACGGTTTTAAATTCGTGACGTTTTCCGGGTCAACTTCCAGAACGGTTTCAATTTCGGAACTTTTTTCGGGAGCACTTCCAGAACGGCTTCAAATTCCGAACTTTTTCCGGGAGTACTTTCAGGACAGTTTCAAATTTGGAACGTTTTCCGGGACGAAATAATTTTTTTTTTGTCAAAATTTTTTTTGGAAACATCGGTTTTTTTACATGTCATAGTTGAATAACAAATAGTTATCTCAACACTCAACAGATATACAGCGAAGGATGGACTTTTGATTACATTAGTTAATACATGCTTGGATTTATAAAGTTTTTTACGATTACTTGGATTACTTATTTGAATGTTTTTTTCGCCACAGGTGGCTGGGCGACATCTTCAAAAAGGGCATGAAGACTGATCTAACGGCAGAGGATCTGTACGATCCTCTCACCGGAGATCTGTCGGAACCGCTGGGAGACGAGCTGGAGAAGAACTGGACCAAGGAAGTCCTGGAAGCCAAGACGGCTGGAAGAAAACCCAAGCTGATGAGGGCCATTAGGAAGACATTCTTCTGGTCTTACATGTGGTGGGGGATGTTGGAATGTTTCCAGGCTGTAATATTAAGGTAGGAATCTTTTTCTCCTATCTTATCTCCATCTATCCCCCTCGTAGAGATAGGCAGGATAAAAGCGAGCAATTAGGGCTCGCGACCCAACTATGACGTCACGGTCGTTTCCCACGGCATTAAGGTTCAAAATCGCGTGAACAATCGTATGATAAAATGGTAAAAATAGCGTTTTTTCCATTTTTTGGGGTTAGTTTCGCTTCATTCAAAAAACTTTTACGGTTTTTACCTAGATTTTAATGCATATCATCAGTACAAAAAAAAATACCGCGACTTTCGGGTAACGAGTTTCTGTCTTTCGTTAAAAAGATCAGAGGTGTTTTTCACAATTGTTTTTGAGAAATCTATACAAGATGTAATAAAAATCTTTTACGGTAATTCCATAGATAAATGTTCAATGCATGTACCCTATTTTGTTCCAAAGCATATTTAGTAACGGTTGTCGAGATTTAAGGTCTCCCGTTTTTAGAAATTTTTGAAATGTCAGCATGCGTACGATAAGGTGTTCCCTTGTGCTATATTTCTTTAATTGCTACGAATAATACAAAATGACACCGTTGTATTGTATTGCCAGAGACCTATGGGGTCACAAAATATGTAAAACCATGAAAAATGAAGGAAATTTAATGCTCTACAATTCTTTAATATGTGGTAGGTAGTGTAGGTACACAAAGAACGTATAGTTTGAAAGATATAAGCGAAAGAAATTTGGGAAATTTTATTGGACTGGCTCCTATGCTGCATGCTCCGATTTAGAGATATGGCTAGCCAGTTCATGATCCGCTATGACTTTTTTATGCTGTTGTCATGAGCATATTTTGTAACATTATCTGATTATCAAATTATCTGCGTGAATATTATTTTCGTTAGCGCTATTCGAATCAATTCAATATTCCTGTCTTCCATTGAATCACAAATAACAGTTAAACGATTCACAAATCACAATACAATGCATGATAGATGTGACTAATTGACAATGTATAATTCTGTAACAGTATATGAACTTACTTGAGAACTATAAACATTAAACTTTAGAGTGTGCATACCGACATTTCAAAAATTTCTAAAAACGGGAGACCTTCTATCTCGACAACCGTTACTAAATATGCTTTGGAACAAAATAGGGTAGATGTATTGAACATTTATCTAGGGAATAACCGTAATAGATTTTTTATATCTTGTACAGATTTCGCAAAAAAAATATTTAAAAACACCTCTGACCTTTTTTCCGAAAGACGGAAACTCGTTTCCCGAAAGTCGCAGAGTAAATTTTTTTTCATGTACTGATAATATGTATTAAAATCTAGGGAATAACCGTAAAAGTTTTTTAACAGACGCAAAATTAGCCCCAAAAAATGGAAAAAAACGCTATTTTTACCATTTTGTCATGCGATTGTCACGCGATTTTGAACCTTAATGCCGTGGGAAATGTCTGTGACGTCATTCCTGGTGCCATGCCCTTAAACGGTATTGTAGTTTCAATTCAACCTTTGTTCTCTCATATTAACACACGCATACTTACTATACTACTTAATAATGTCTTAATGTAATGGTGGGTACAAGGCCGTAGCCAGGAATTCACTTCGGGAGAGGGGGGGGGGGGGGGTTCGAGCTCTGGAAAATTTGATATTTCCTAATGGAATAAAACCGAGTGAATTGTGCCACAGGCGGATTTTTTTTCAAGAATGGTTAGATTAATGAACCTGGCTACGCATCTGGATATATTTTTGGGTTACAACAAGATAAACTCGACTAGCGCCGCAGGCAAAAAAAAATAAAACAACTGTGATTTAATGGATTTTCGTAATAATAATTGAAAATTCATCACATGTTGAAAAAACAATGTGTTAATAATGTGATTATTGATTAAGTAATTTCTCCTATGTATAAAACGGTGGGTTAGCTAAGGAATTTCGGGGGGGGGGGGATTGAACACCCAAATCCCCCCTCTGGCTACGCCCATGGCTGGGTATATAATAATATAGGCCGCATTAAATATTATGTTTTATTACTTATTAATTGTGATTTGCATTCTTTCGAGTTATACCTGTATTTTCACATTGAAACAATCTGTATGCGTGATGAAACAATCTTCATTTAAAATTAAATGATCTGCGTACACAATGAATTTGAAAAAATCTGCATACAAAATTAAACAATCTGCATACACAATCACATCATCTGCACGCTTGATAATACAATCTGCTTATACAATGAAGCAATCTGCATAATACAATTAAATGTTCTGCATACACAATCGCACCATCTGCATACCTGATGAAACAATCTGCACTGCATACACAATCACACCATCTGCACGTTTGATAATACAATTTGCATGCATGATGAAACAATCTTCATACAAAATTAAACAATTTGCATACATAATCACACCATCTGCACGCTTGATGAAACAATCTGCCTATACAATGAAGCAATCTGCATATACAATTAAACGTTCTGCATAAACAATCACACCATCTGCATACTTGATGAAACAATATGCATACTTGATGAAACAAACTGCATGCATGATGAAACAATCTGCATCACTTTCACACCATCTGCACGCTTGATAATACAATCTGCATATACAATGAAGCAATCTGCATACACAATCACACCATCTGCACGCTTGATAATACAATCTGCATATACATTATACAATGAAGCAATCTGCATATACAATGAAGCAATCTGCATACACAATCGCACCATCGTCCATTTGTACACTTGATAAAACAATCTGCTTATATAATCACACCATCTGCACGCTTGATAAAACAATATGCTTAAACAGTGAAGCAATCTGCTTGGTAGAATAATCTGCAACATGATGAAAGAATCATCATGCGTATCAAAAAAATCTGCATACACAATGAAACAATCTGCATACACAATCGCACCATCGTCCATCTGTACACTTGATAAAACAATCTGCATACACAATAAAACAATCTGCACGCTTGATAAAACAATCTGCTTAAATAAAATGAAGCAGTCTGCATACAAATGAAACAATCTGCATGCACAATCACACCATCTGCATGGTTGATAAAACAATCTGCATACACAATAAAACAATCTGCACGCTTGATAAAACAATCTGCTTAAATAAAATGAAGCAGTCTGCATACAAATGAAACAATCTGCATGCACAATCACACCATCTGCATGGTTGATAAAACAATCTGCATACACAATCACACCATCTGCATACACAATAAAACAATCTGCACGCTTGATAAAACAATCTGCTTAAATACAATGAAGCAGTCTGCATACAAATGAAACAATCTGCATGGTTGATAAAACAATCTGCATACACAATCACACCATCTGCATACACAATAAAACAATCTGCTTGCACAATGAAACAATATGCTGTATAAATGATTACGTTTCTAATTCTTTCTTTTCAGAAATCTCCAACCGTTTGCTCTGGCTTATCTGATCGCATACTTCAACCCCAAGGTGGATCAGACTCCCGAGCAGGGCTACATGTTCGGAGTGGCCCTGAATGTGATTGCCCTGGTCTCCATGTTGCTGTCACATCACACGTACTTTGGAGAGATGAGGATGGGGATGAGACTGAGGGTCGCATGTTGCTCCTTAGTTTATAGAAAGGTGAGCACATTATTTCTCTTTATATTTTGTACTTTCTTTCCGAAATATACGACGGTTTAAAGTGTTTAAGGCTCGTGACCCAACTATGACGTCACGGCCATTTTTATTTTATTAAAAGTATCTGAGCTTGTATTCACAAACCCAAATACTTTCCTTATTCATATTTCCCACGGCATTAAGGTTCAAAATCGCGTGATAGCATATTTTCCATTTGTTGGGGTTAATTTCGCTTCAACCAAAAATTTTCCCTAGATTTTAATGCATATTACCAATACAAAAAAAAAGTTTTTAGAAATTTTTGAAATGTCAATATGCCTACTCTTAACGTAATCATAAAATTCTTGAAGATCTGGTCGACATGATCAGTCCAGGGGTGGTACTTTGCAACATTTCTCACCCAAAACAAGCAAATAAAATGTTTATGGAAAATGAACCTTAAAGCGATATACATAAGGGCGTTTTTAGTTTGCATTTTATCTGCGTGTTTCGGGTGAGAAAACCTTGGAAAGTTCCACCTCAGCTCAATCTTTGATTGTCAGGTTTTCCCACATCTCTCCTTTGACTCGTACATACCAATTTTTTTGGTTATCATCAGAAATTATTCTCACTCCATCTAAAAATCAAGTTAGTCTATTTGTCAGTTAATTTATTTGTCTCGTTTGCACTTTGTAACTTGTTTATGAAAAACATAGTTTTAACATTGAATCGTGTATCGTTTGGCTGACAGGTTAAATCACACAAGTCAAATGTAATAATTATAGAGAGTAAAGTTGTATGCATCCAGAGATCGTCGACGTCGTCTACATCTCTGCCCCCCATAGTCTTTTGGCAAATCCCAGTCTAACCCGGAGATATACGATGCTAACCCGGAGCCCGGAGAACACCACTCAAACCTGTAAACTCCGGGTCAAACCCGGAGAGGTGGCAGCCCTACTGGCAACCCTAGTTGCCACAGTTCGCCAATGTATTGTGTTCCTATTATCTGTACCATCCGTCTTGACCACCGTTCTGACGTTACCTGCAAGTGGAGTTTAGATTGTATTGTTGGTAGCCCTGATTGTCGAATCTTGTCGTAAGAGCTGTCAAAGGTTACCAATATTCTCACATTGTATCTTTTACAAGTAACCTACAATGTCGAAAATATTACAAAGCGGCGCTAGAGAAATCATTTTAAAGGCAGGATAGTTTTGGGGGTTGGAAAAAGAAAAAAATACTCCGATAATCCTTTTAAACCGCCATCACAAGTTAGAAAAAATGTTGCCAGTTTATTCTAATAATTCGAAAATTGGCAATTTTTTTTAAACAACAGTTCTAAAATATAATTTTAAAGTAGGTAGCGAAAAAATATAACCATATCTTATTATCACATCAAGCAACACTAAACCAAGTTTGCACCAGGGGACTTCTAACGCGAAATGCACTGTAGCAGTTGATGCGATATTCACAGCTAACTTATAGTGTCTACCAAAGAGATTACATATTAAGTACACTTACAGTGCATTTCGCTTTAGAAGTCCCCTGGTGCAAACTTGGTTTAGTGTTGCTTGATGTGATAATAAGATATGGTTATATTTTTTCGCTACTTCAAAATTATATTTTAGAACTGTTGTTTAAAAAAATTGCCAATTTTCGAATTATTAGAATAAACTGGCAACATTTTTTCTAACTTGTGATGGCGGTTTAAAAGGATTATCGGAGTATTTTTTTCTTTTTCCAACTCGCAAAACTATCCTGCCTTTAAAATGATTTCTCTAGCGCTACTCTGTAATATTTTCGGCATTGTAGGTTACTTGTAAAAGATACAATGTGAGAATATTGGGAACCTTTGACAGTTCTTATGATAAGATTCGACAATCAGGGCTACCAACAATACAATCTAAACTCCACTTGCAGGTAACGTCCGCACGGTGGACAAGACAGATGAAATGAATAATAATATATTATGTCGCTGGTGTCTAACTATAATTGCAGGCAACTTCATATGTATGCCAAAACTTTTAGGACACTATGCTTTCTTTGCAGGTAGTCTATCGTACTTTATAGTCTAAGGTAGAAGCAGACCAAATACAGACTTGTTGTATTTAATTTGTAAGCCGACGATGATAAATTGTATATTTGAATAATTTATGCTGCCCTTGAGTCTTGGAAGATATGAACAAGATAATTAAAATATTAATAAGTAGTCTATTAGATACAAATCGTCAGGCGAAAATAACAACGTTCTAACTGACAAGACCAAAATGTTGAGATTGCAGTATGAGACCCTCATATGTTTTACACACAGATGGAACCTTATTAGTCTCTAGTAGTTATTTACACACACTACACCACTTTAGGGTCATATTGTTCATTACTGTACTCATAGATTATGTCGGTTAGAAACATTTTCATGCAGAAAGTCAGAATCTTTAATTTGCTAGTTAGTCCTTTGTTAATGTCAGTTGACGATATAAGTTTGGACATTTAAAACACACCATTAAATCATACTTTACTATCTCACGATGATAGGCAAGATAATTTTCATGGTTAAACTGGTATTTTTTTGGCAAACGGCTCTGATTTTATGTATAAGAAGATTTAATAGGTGAATTTTATATGTTTATTATAATTATTTATGGACAAGCAACCTTGGCTGATGGGCCCAAATCAGACGACTGTCGCGACGACAAAGATTTTTGATGAGGGCGCTACTTGTAGCTTTTTTGCAACCGTAGTGGCAATACTTGTAGAATTTCAATAGAAATGTTATTGTTGCCAGCAAACAAAACTGTAGTTCTCAATAGGGTACATGCATTTTATTTTATCGTTCAAAAAATATATTAAATTGATTGTTCTACTTACTAGAATTACAAATAAAATTATGAAATGTAATTCGCTTTTAATTTATAATAATTAAATGAAAATGCTAATTTGACCCATTTTTCTCAGGTGCTCTGAAACAAGCACTCATTGGTTAACGTGATTGTGACGTGACGTCATGACATCGTGAAATTCATAGTCAGAAATTGGATTGTTTGTGGGTTATGTATGGACGAGTTGGGAAACGTGACGTCACAATATGGCGACCGGTCGAAAACCTGTTTTTGCGCTGGAATCGAATATGAGACTTTATTTTTTAAATATATCCACAAAGACACAAAATTAAAATCTCAAAGTTTTGGAAAACCTTAATTTATAGTTAATGTACCGAAAACCAAAATAAAAAAAAACATGCAACGACCCTATTAATCCAGGACCATCTATCTCTTTCTTGACAGACTGTAATGGGTTGTTTTCTGAGCAGCTTCCAGCGATGCTCACCAGGTGGCAGCACACGTGTAAGGGTCTATCGAGGCCGACACCATATTGTTCATAGAGGCCATGCCCAACTGACATTTGACGATGATTACACCATGAAAATGTATGGGAAAAAATATTCCGTAGTTCAAGTGTTTGTCACCGAGACAAGGTGTTTTTCACCGATACAAGGTGACGTCACCAATCATGGTGGTGATGGAATTAGAGGATGTAGGCTTGTACTATCGCTGGCTTCAGGTCTTTTGTCAAAAATCACAGCTGTCATGCTTACTTGACAGACTGTACGAACAGAACATCATAATTGGAAAATATATTAAAATAACCTTTCATGATCTTATAAATGTTTCTATCTTCGCATCACCTAACCTGTCTGACACATGCCACTAACACTAATGAATAATATGATTTTCTTCCAGATCCTTCGTCTCAACAGAGCATCCCTCGGTAAGACTGCGACAGGGCAAGTAGTAAACCTGATGTCAAATGATGTGAATCGGTTTGACTTTGCCGCCATATTCTTCCACAACTTATGGATCATGCCCCTCCAGATCCCCCTGGCCGCGTACCTCATGTGGGAGAGTGTCGGGATATCAGCATTTATCGGCATAGCTGTCTTAGTTCTCCAGGCGATTGTCTTGCAAGGTAAAATGGAAGATTTTTTTTTAATTCATCTCATGGCTTATCTCTACGTTCGAGTTTGTTAACCATACCTTCACGTCACACATCTTTCTTCACCTCTTCTTTCACTACACACGCAGCTAGATTATGGAATAACCTTCCACTTCCTATCAGACTAGCTCCAACTATTCTTTCTTCAAGAGTAAACTGAAGCATCATTACCTTTACATGAATAATCTGTCCAACTCTCAACTCCCTTGATTCCTTCCTTGTCCTTCATTCCATCCTCCCCCACCTATTAAGTATATATTTTTATTTTTTAATGGCAGATAATGCCTACGGCAATAAACCCGCCATTTGGAATAATGTTTTATATCCAATAAAGATTTTTTTTTCTGGGTTCGAATCCCTTCACTGTTACATCCAGGAGACACTAGAGAGCAACATCCAAATCATCAAGCCATTGCAAGGCGTTTGGAGTGGTGTTATGTATGTCGGTATATGTGCCAGAGAACGCTCTCAGAGGCCACGCCTCCACGATGTGCTGGATAGTCTGTATTGGTGCTCCACAGTCGCAGGTAGGGGATTACCGCATCTGCCATCTAATTAATGATTTAATGCCACCCATTGACGTCTGGGGATATCAAAGCCAGGCATTTGCAATCCCACCTCCTGCACCAGGCCCCGAGTATCTCTATTTGAGGCTCTCCATTTTTCCCCCCATCGGTCGTGGCCATTGAAACAACCCTCCATTAGGTGAAGGGCAGTATACACATACTGAACGTTAAATCGCCATGTAACTAATTTGATTGTAACATTTTTCTATTCCCAGGTTGGCTCAGTAAGTACCAGACAATAATGCGTAAGAAGATTGCAGTGCGTACGGACGAGCGTGTCAAGCTGATGAGTGAAATAGTGGCGGGGATACAAGTCATTAAGATGTACGCCTGGGAGAAACCTTTCGATCAACTCGTGGCTCTTGTACGAAGGTAAGAGACAATATGCTCTGAGTAAAAATCATTCTATTATTTAAATCACAATTTATATTTTGTGAGAACATCGGGATTATCAAAGTTCCGGGAAGTTAAGAAGTTACTAAAATTTGAAGAGGAAAACTTAGACGAAGACAATGACAATTGGTAAAAGAATCGTGATAAAAAAATATCCATTATTTAGTATGGCAGTTAATAAAAAATATTAATCTAAACAGTCATCATAGCACAACGGTAGAATACAGGCTTGTCAGGTTGGAGGTCTGGGTTCAATTCCCGGCTATGGCAGATGGATGGACTGGAATTTGTGAATGTTATTTAAGTGTCCAGCCGACGATCAGTCATAAGCCTGATGGAAAGTCCATCCTTTGCTGTATATCTGTTGAGATAACTAATCATTTTATTATCGCTCCAACTTTTTCATATTTCATGTGAGAGTGTAACCGCAAAATAAGAATAACACAAGCGATTAAATAGATTCTGGCTTATTGTATAAAAAGCGGTAAGAATATCAAAAAAATATCCGCTAGAGTCACTGCGTCTTACCTAAAACATTTTATCAACCAAATTACAGCATTATATCTAACAAACTACGGGAATAATCTCAAGTTTCAGCAAATTTCAGAGGTAACTTTGGAATTATTTTTTATTGAAAAAAATTACAAAAATCTAATTTCTAACTATTAGAGTCACTTGCAGCATATCTTAAATTTATCCATGTGTTAAGTCTTAGGATGATATCTTTAATATTAGCTGAGTAATCTTACTTTTTTGATGCCATTTTTTATAGGTTATTGTTAAAATCTTGTTTCATATGGTCGCACTTTACAGTTTGAGAAATTTAGTTGAATGGAGAGCATTGGCCTGTGTTGTCCTCTAGTAATTGTTTGTACGTGTTATCTCTTACAGTCCGCATTATCTATTTGATTGATCGCCTTATTATACCAACAATTTACACATATCTATCATGTTTTATCATCAATTTAGGATCTTGTAACATTCTACACTGTCGCTATATTATCGTGGAATCAATCTGTCCACCACTCTTTGAAATACTCGTCACTAAGATTGTAACGTAACAACAATGTTAAGGTTGTTGACCGATGGTACTTAGTGGCAGTCCATTTTATTTTAAATAGGATCTGGGCTTGCATACACAAATACAGGGTCATCGAAAAAGAATGCCCCTATTTTAAAATGGAATAGCTTCGGAACCATTTACGTTAAATGAGTGATTCTTTCACTGCATGATAACTAATGAATGTATATTTTATTTGATGTATGAAACAATGCGTTAGCAAATGGACAGAATGGCTTCGCAGTCAACAAAGTCAACCGACAATATACAACAAATACTGTCCTGCACACTTTGCACTAGGCTAAAAGCCTGTATCGCAAAGGGTGGAATACATCGCCAGTGCCGGGGTTTGAACCTGGCACCTCCCGCTTGAGAGACTGCCGCCTCAACCAACTGCGCCAACCATGTACTCATTTTTAAGAAGAAAAAAATTGATTTGAAAGAAAAACTGACGATTTGTTCAATAATGATTGGTCCGTGTGGATCTCAGACGGTCAGAATTACTTCACTCGTATATTGCTTTATGGTCATCTATAAAAAAACTAACTTATCTGATTTATTTGACAGAGATAAGGTGTTGCTAGAGTGAATGAATGATAATTTAATGTAAGTAGGTACTTATTTGATATCATTTTATAATCACAGGTAAATGGGGTTTCCACTGAGATCTTTGTATGTAGGTACGTAATTATCAAGATTTGGTAGCGCCCAAATGTTGATAATAAATCTAAACATTCTTCTTCTTTCTCAGCCGTTTTAATTTCAATGCTGGACATATGCATCCCCTTAGAATTTCCACAGATCCCTATCCTGGGCATGCTGCATCTTGTTTCCTGCGATTCGCCTCACATCGTCAGACCATCTTGCCTGAGGTTTTCCTACGCTCCTTTTGCTTGTTCTAGGTTGCCACTCGAGAATCTTTTTGGTCCATCTAGAATCTGAGCATCTGGCAACGTGTACTGCCCAGCTCCATTTTAAGACAGCTACTCGTTTATTGCAATATGTAAAATTAGTGGTGTATTTTGAAAAAAGTGTAACAGCAAAACAATGAGCAGTAATCTTAAATGAGAAGCACACATCATTATCTTCATTTGTTGTTGTTGTCTCAGTCTACATTTTGCTCTTCAAATTTGTCAACAACTTCCCAATGTCCCAGTATCGTGATATATTACACATATTTTCTTAACCCTTTCGTAGGCCGTGGGAAAATGGTTTCCCAGCGGATGCAAAGTACAAAAAAAATCATTAGAAATCGGAAAACACGTATTAGATTTGGAGTGACCTCTCTTGAAACATTAGAGAAACACTTTTTATAAAAAAAATGTTTTGCCGACACTCTGTCACCTTGTTATTAAGTGGGAAAACTGACATTTCACAAATTTTATGTCTAACTGCTTAGCTTTTGCTCTACTTTTTCAATATTTCTAAATTATTTCTAGTTTTTTGCGTTTTCTAAGCTCTAAGTGCCACTTAATTTACCAAAACAACATACATACAATATTTTAAAGCCATAAAAAATTTTTTGTAAATCCAAAAAAAATGTATTTTTCTATAGGAAAATTCATTTTTTATGCCAGCAAAAGTTCCGTGGGAAGCATACTTCCCACCTTGTGTATCTTGTAAACCGATGACCGAATCTTTTTATTTCTTTTTTTTAATTTCATTAAAGAAGTTATTATCACACACAATAATTACAGATAACACTGCTCAAAAAATTTGCCCACGAAAGGGTTAAAAGGTGACAGTTTAAAATTGTAGTACTGTTTTATCAAAGACACGTTTCATTTGGTAATTTTTAATCATGTTCCTGATTCATACCCCTCAATACAGGTATCCTCTATAACCTCCAATGCTCCGCTTCGATTGGTTGATGGCCAACTGGTTTGTTCGGCTCTTAATTTGTTAGGTTGATTTTCAAATTTCTAACTTGACTGGTAAATTTTTCTTGTAATTTTATTTATTTATCGTTTGGCAACATCGAAGTATTGTCACATCGTTAAAGTCTGACATCCAGCGCCTCTAAACACTGGAGGAATTCAGGGGACAGGCTGGCAACACTGTCAATGGTACCGGAGTGGCACTCACGAAAGATAGACAAGCTCCGCGTGCTGCACCTGGACACCAAAAGTCTATCTATTTGGCGGACGGACAGTCCATGACCTCCTGTCCACGTCGAACGTCACATGCGAAAATGTACGTGCTTATTTATTATATTTTTGTTTCAGAATTGAAATGAAGTTGATCGGCAAGACATCGTACATCCGTGGTTTCTCTCTAGCGCTCATGGTGTTCATGGAACGAGTATCATTATACACGACTGTCATAGCGTTTGTAGTGGCTGGCAATACACTTCGAGGTGATCTCGTGTTCTCCATAGCTCAGTACTATAATCTGCTGCAACTGACTGTCAGCATCCTGTTCCCGTTGGCTTTATCGTCGTTTGGGGAAGCTAAGATATCCGTCAAACGATTAGAGGTATAAACAATAAACTAAATGATATTTATACTATTACCTGTATCCCATAAGATTAGAAACCTATACAGCAGAGCCTCGATAATCCGAACCCCAGCTAATCCGAACGCCTCTATAATCTGAACGACCCCGCAACCGCCGTTTCTCACAGTCTGTTACGTAAATTAAGGGATAAAGCATTTTCTATGTCGCTAAACACTACTCGTCAAAGCACTATATTGGGATTCCTCAAAAAAGTGTGATTAATAGCCTTGTATCTAACATACATACTTAAATAAATACATTATAATGTAAAATATTTCTGTTTAATTTCAAAAGATGCCTTTCAAAATGTCTACATACTGTAATCCGAACGCTTCGTACACCCGAACAGGGTATAACTTATCGGTGTTTGGATTATAGAGGCTCTGCTGTATCTTTATATCTCTTTCTCGAAACTTTAAACTGATATTTTGTATCATTATTGTTTCTTCAGTTCAGATTGAAACTAATGAGTTAAATAGACTAAACACATACAAGTAAAAATATTAAACTAAGTAGGTACCTTTACTTACGATGCTATTGGGGAAAAATGAGTAATTCGTGGTTTTTTAAATAAAAGGTTAAAATCTGGAAAACCGTGAGACTTTGGAATGAGCTAACTTTGGCTAAAAAGATTCCAAATGACCTCTACTTTCATAAGACGTTTGCAGAACTTTGTATAATAATTTATCTCCATTTTGTAGATTTATTAAATTATGCTTTCTCTGTCCAGGAATTCATGATTCTTGAAGAAAAGGTGACATGGGCGAAGATGATTCCGCAGAACGGAAGCGAGAAGAAGAAGTCGGATAAGAAGACGGACGTGGCCCTCACCAAGGCTCGTGCTACGTGGAATCAGGAGGCCATTGTGGATACCCTGAGGGACATCTCCATCAGAGTCAAGCCGGGACAATTCTGTGCTATCGTGGGACCTGTCGGATCAGGAAAGGTACCACATGTTTTATTATTATTTATTATTATGTGCAGTCAATCAGGCAGCATAAAGTTGATGTGCTTGAGCCCAAGAGTTTATGACATCACAGTAATCTGTCAAGTCCATTCTTAAAACCATTCACACTCTCAGCAACAACCAGATCCGGAGGCAGCCTGTTCTACACTCTGTGTCCACAATTCTGGTACTTGTTGGATTCTGAGCAAACACACTTCTGTTGAGCTTCAGGCTATGGCCACGCAAGTTCTCATTTGTTGGGCAGCTCAGGACAATCATAATAATTATTCAACACCTTAAAAGTCTCAATAAGATCATCCCTCATTCTTATTTCTTTCAGCGTGCTCGCTCAACACGAATATGTATGTAACAACACGAACACACTCAATATGAATATGTATGTAAATGTAAAGCAGCGACGCGTTCATGGGTGGCTAAAAATTTTCATCAAAGTCTCACTTTTTGTGTCGCAGGTTCACAGAGCTTGGTGAAATCGAATAGGCACGTTGTAATTAATCGAATTAATATCAGTTTTTTGTTTGAATGCATGGATTTTTTTAAATTCACTATACTAGCGCTTTAAATCGGTCAAAAAATATTGGTTGACCAATACGTCTCTACGAAAGGAAAGTGCTGAGAAAAATCTTTGGACCTCTCTACGAAAATGGAATTTGGAGGATAAGGTATAACCATGAGCTGGAAAGTCTGTACAACGAACCCAACATAGTAAAGTACATCAAATCATATCGCCTAAGATGGTTGGGACATGTCCAGCGAATGGAGGACAACCAAATACCAAAGAAGATTCTCAGCACGCGACCAGATGGGAGACGAAATGTGGGGAGACCTAAGCTGAGATGGATGGATGGCGTGGAGAGGGACCTCAGGGCAATTGGGGTGACAAACTGGAAGGTGCTGGCGATGGACCGAATAGAATGGCGAAGAATTCTGGAGGAGGCCAAGGCTCACAGTGGGCTGTAGCGCCAGTGATGATGATGAATACGTCTCGACGTAAAGTTTTATGAATGAAAATTAGAAATTTAGAATTTTACCTTCTAGTAATAATATATTCACTGCATTGACACTTGCAAGTAATGAGTATTGTTTCGTAGATAAATGTGCTCTTACAACATACAATGTATTCAACGATAACATAGCCACAATATAGTGTATAGTATGTAGTATTATGTTTAGCAGAGCACTCAATATGAAAGTATAAGTAAATATTGACATATGATAACTTGTGCAAGCCATACATTAGTGGATTACTTGTTATCAGATAATGTTCATGTATCTATGTAGGTTGAATCTATAACCAAGACAATATAACCACTCGAAAAATGCAGTGTCATCTAATTATGCTCTATTTCCCCTCCTAGCTCAGTTCTTTGCCATTTTTCTCTTCTGTCATATGTGTCGTCTAGGATAAATTGTCTTCATTGTGATTCTTTTGTCTGTTGTTGCTGTGTATTGTTTGGATGTGTACCTTTATTGTATTGATATTTTTAGCTTTTTGTATTATAACTTTCCAAAGGCCTTGTGGCCGTCAAAACTATAAATAAATAAATAAACAGAACCAAAGTAGCAGACGTCACGGATCGCATAGCAAGTCTGAAGTGACATGTCGCAAGATAAGACCCCACAAGATGGACCCCAAAAATCCTAAAATGGAGACCTTGGGAGAATAAAAGAGGCGTCGGAAGACCTCAAAAGAGGTGGCCCGACGGCATAGCCGCTGTGGGGGGAAAAAACTGCCTGCAAGCAGCAAACAGCAGAAAGGAATGGAGGAATATGGAAGAGGCCTATGCATTTCTTACCATCTTATGTGACTTCATCAGTTTCTTATATGTCACTGAGACCCGGCTTGCATTTAATATTACATCGGTCTCGAACAAGAAAGTAAATTATAATTATATTATGTTTGTTTTCAGAGTTCCGTCCTTCAAGTGTTGCTGGGTGAGCTGCCCCTACATGAGGGCACAATGGATCTCGGGGGGCAACGTGTATCTTACAGTTCACAGGAGCCCTGGCTGTTTGTAGCGACTGTGAGGAATAACATTCTATTTGGACAACCTTTCGACAAGGAACGATATTGGAAGGTAAAATTGTATTTTCAACTAGTAGTATAATCACCAGTAGTAGCAATGTGTCTATGAAAGCAAAAGTGCTAGTGCATAATGCTGTCTTATTATAGTGCCAACCTGCATGTATGCTAGTGAGACAAGGACATGGCTAAAGAAGAACGAATCACATTTATGTAGTCACTCAACTTACGAACAGTGTAAGGTGGACATGCTGAACTTACGACCAGCCATCGGTTGGTTTAGTCACTACACCACGAGGAGCGACAGCTGTGTTAAAAAACAGAGTGAGTTAGTCGGGGTGAACTGATCACTTAAGCCAGCCAAGGTCGGTCGTAAGTCCGACATTGTTCATCCTTAATTCTTCTACACTATACTGCATTGTATATACTACGGAATGTAGAAAAATTCAACGCTTTACAAGGATTATTTGTAAATCAAATCAAAAATAATTCAAATAAAATAGCATCGTACACTCCCCTAGGCTAGCCTGTCTTTTGATGGTAGTTTTTAAATCTCGTGATTTTATTGTCTATTTTATTTCTTAGGTAGTGAAGGCTTGTTCTCTCGAGAAGGACTTTGATCAGTTCCCTCGAGGAGATCAGACAATGGTTGGAGAGAGAGGAGTGTCTCTATCTGGAGGGCAGAGGGCAAGAATCAATCTGGCCAGGGCTGTCTACAGACAGGTACTTATAACATCACTGTATTCATTTTAATGTTCTTTGTATTTTATGTTATTGTTGGGATTGAGTCCGATTAAATACAAAGCACACCCTCGATGGAAAGTTGTGGGGTAGTCTGGATTTCTTTCATTCTATACGTTTTTTGGGGTGCTGAATCCAAATCCAAGGTTTGCCAACAAAATTTCATGGCGAAAAATGACGAGTATAATTTTCTGGCAATTTTTTTATTAAAACTCGAAAACTGACAACTTTTGTATATCATCTTTCTATGCAAAATGGAAGTAAGTACGTAAAATTTACAAAATTTTTCTCTATAAGTACTGAATAGAAACGCCAGGCTCCAATAATTTGCCAAATTTTTGTATTATTTTTAATTGTGAGAATCGAAAATGTATGGAGAAAGTTCACCTTGTTACATTGATAACCAAATTTTAAGAATTATTCTTTAAATTTATGAGACATATTTTACCTCGTTGGAATCAGCAGACAATACGAAAGTTTTAGAGATAAATTTTTATTAAAAATGTAGTAAATGTTAAAACATTTCTAGCCTGGCCAAAATTTGTCGGCAGTCAACGGATTAACATTTATGCTGTTTTTCTTATATTGCAGGCAGATTTATACATAATGGACGACCCCCTTTCTGCAGTGGACTCCCATGTCGGCAAGCATTTGGTGAATGAATGCCTCATGGGGTACTTGGCTGACAAGACTAGGATCCTAGTCACGCACCAACTGCATCATCTGCGCTCTGCCGATCTCATTGTTATACTCAGGAATGTAAGTCAAATTATTCTATTATACTAGCAGTATTTCCCGTGCTTCGCAACGGCAAAGTTTGTGTATGGATGGTGAAGTAGGTCGGCAGAGGAACCATCATCTACCAGTCAAAGTACTGCAGAGTCACTATAACCAGCCCCCCCCCCTCCTCTTATTCTTGCGGATGTCGGGAGGGTTACTATTCATCTTATTGACGTGGAAAACTGTGGATTCGACACTAATATCACTCTTTTCATTCAGCCCCCCAGCAACCAAATTGAAATGGAAAGTACCGAAGTGACGTTTAATTGTGTGAATTCGGTGAAATAGTGGCGGCGGTTATACAAAGTACCACCCCTTATTGCTGTTTTTGATGCTGTATAAAATATGACTCCTTTTTTCTTTTCATCGACAGTTTTTCATCACAACACTTTGTATCATTAATTATGATATTTTTGTTTCAGGGTAAAGTTGAAATCCAAGGAAGTTACGATGACGTTTGCAAGAATATTTTGTTCTCTGAGTTAATGTCTGGTGGAGATGAAGATGCCAGTCCTGATAGTTTAATTAAGGACAAGACTGTGGATAAAGTAAGTTTAATTCACACTTTTTCAATTATTTGTGACAGAAGAGGTGAAGAAAGATGTGTGATGTGAAGGTATGGTTAATAAATAAACTGTTTGTTGTATTTTAGATGAAATCTGAAACGACAGATGTTCTTTCAAATGAAGATGAAGACGAGGATGAGGCTGATGAGAATCAGGAACTCATGGAGAAAGGTTTGTTAAAAGACAATTAATTTAGTATTTACAATATCTAAGCAAGTCCCATCCACTAGTAAACTCAGTATGTATATTACAATTCCAGGAAATCTCTCCAAGTCTGTATATCTCCAATATCTCCGAGCTGGTGGTGGCTGGTTCCTGTTGACTCTCACATTCCTCATGATCCTTCTGGCTCAGGTGATCACATCTATGGGAGACCTCTATCTGACAGCTTGGTAAGCATTCTACTGTGGGCATGTTGAGGGAATGAGTGATGACAGGATGACTAAAAAGATATAAATGAGCCATCGTTGACTGACCTAGACCAATCATGTCGACCAGACCGTAATGGATGCATTTTGAGTAAATGAAATCGGAGAGCATGTATGACAATTAATTGCATGAATGTCACAGAAACAGGGAGTGTGTATAAGGATAGGGAAGTCAGGCATTTTTTTCTGTACGTCGTAGCTAGTATCTGTCTATCTATCCCCTCGTGCCACATCACTTGTGGAGTAGGCATATAATGCCACACCGTCCTATCCTTACACACACATCACATTCATGCAATTTGTCATACACACTCTACGATTCCTTTTACTCAAAACTTATCCATCCCATCTGATCGACATGGTTCTTGGATGGGTACGCTTCCTCACACCTGTTCGTTCACACGTCTTTATTAGTTTATTAGCGTCATCGTTCATTCTCTTTACATGTCTCAACCTTTTAAGTTTGCTAGTAATAGGTAATCAACTAATCAATCTAATTAATTACAGGTCCAACAACGAAGAATATTTGAAGGCATACCGTGACAGTCTCGTGAATGGCTCAGACTTGGATTTGGCCGACAATAATTCATCCATGTTCGATGCGACTCCCTCACCCCTGGAGGTGGCGAACGTCACGGCTCCGTACACAATCATGGGGACCAGCTTAGACACAGCCAGCCTCCTAGTAAACTTGACTAATCTTGCAGACTTTAAGTCCACTTTCCACGATACGGAGACTGCCATATACGTTTATACTGGTTTCATAATTGGATGTATCGTCTTGACTACAATCAGGTATGTACTGTTATGATGTGATCCGTATGCTATTAAAAACTGCAATCTGATCTCAGACTGATTAGGTAAATTAAAATGTTGTATCTAAATATGTAGCTGTTGTTACCTCTCATATATTGCAGATTGGTGTATTGCACTGAAACCAAGTGACTTGTTATATGAAATATTTATATGGGTTATGGCTGCTTTTGTTGCCATGTTAATATCTTACAATGTGTAGTTTTACAATAGGAACATGCACCACATTCTTACACTCAATTTACGTAAAATCGACAGATTGCTGTTTTTGATACTATTCAACTCGTGTATGTAACAGTTTTTGGTGTAAATGTTTTCTATTCGTTTGTTCAAATTCTAATATTTACGACATACTTTTTGAAGCTTAGAATGCAAAAATATTGAATTCTGTACATATGTACTAGGTATCTTAATTCTATCAAATTATTCTAATCATATTAGGTATTTTTTTTTTGTTAGTATTTTAACCTATGCAGATGGTACATACTTACTAGAATAAGTATAAAAAATTGTTAACTCCCCACAAACTAAATAGTGACCCATAATATATGACATTCCTAATTCTATATTTATTTAACAGAATATCTTATTTATTTATTCCTATAATGAACATTACATAAAAAACAAGATAATACACATCAACTATAATAAGTAATGCTCACTAGGGCGAGCTTTTCGCTATACAGCGATCTCTTACAGCTAATCCGATATCTTCACATTTGAGTTTGATTTGTATTTATTGCAATCTTGTTATTTAATTTCAGATCCATAATGTTCTTCTGGGTGAGTGTCCGAGCCTCCATTAACCTCCACAACACAATGTTTAGCAACATTCTGCAAGCCACCATGAGGTTCTTTGACACCAATCCATCTGGCAGGGTTCTCAATAGGTTCTCCAAAGATATGGGCGCTGTAGATGAAATGCTGCCCAGATATTTCCTAGAAGGGATTCAGGTAGAACATTACATGCAATTCTATAATTTTTTGAACTAAAATACTTAAGGCGGCAACTGCTGTGAACTAGCTTCGGTGCCCTGAATTGTTCTCACCCAATACTAAGGGAATCGTCTTGAAACTGAAGACAGTGATAGATGAAAGTATGGACTACAGATTGACTGTTTTAGGATTACAATATTTGGAAATTCCTTGAATAAAAAAGTATTTCGTAAGTACCCCTGAAATTTATGGGATCTGATGATTTTCCGTTCAGTTTTTCAGATATAAAGTACAATTTAGCCAAAATACTGGTAATTATAATCTTAACAAATTGGCTGTTTTAGAATTTTTAATTTGTTCACAGGCTCTTCTTAAAACGGTAAAATTCACATTGTCACTTACGTTATTCTTATTGAGCGCTAACATTCTCACACAAAATTTAAAAAAGTTAAATCGAAAATAGAACGATTTTTGTTCAGTGCATATACAAACAGATGAGGCCGTCGCCATATTGTTCATGGAGGCCGGGCCCAACTGACATTTGACGATGATTACGCCATCTAAATTGTATGGGAAAAAATATTCCGTAGTTCAAGTGTTTGTTACCGAGACAAGGTGTTTATCACAGATACAAGGTGATGTCACCACTCATGGTGGTGATGGAATTCGAGGATGTAGGCTTGTACTCTACTATCGCAGGCTTCGAAACAGACAAAGAGATTCAGAGGTATTTTTCTCAATTTCTTTTGAGGAATCTCTCTGCCTACATCACAAGGGGTGAGGCGTGAGGGGATAGATAGATGGAGATATTATTTTTAAGAACGAAACAATGCGTAATCGATTGTTTATGGATATTTTCTGTTTATATTTTCAGACATTCATGGTAGGCCTGGGTATCCTAGTAATGGTGGCCATTAAGAGTCCTTATATGTTGATTGCTATGGTTGTCATTGGCTTCATTCTTTACAAGATTACCGAGATATATCTTAACACTGCACAAGATGTTAAAAGGTGAGGTGTCTATCGATCTGTTTATTATATTTTGTTTGCTATATATAGAGATGGCGTTTACTGCTTATTTTCTATAACGTCGCACGCGTTGTGTTTATACTTATAAACGTTTATATTAAAGGCTGTATGTTTATTTCCCTATACGTAAAAATATAGGCATAATAAAAAAAATAAAAAAAGGGGCGGGGGGGGTGAGGGGGGGTATGGGCGGGGGGTCGATGGGGGCATCCCCCTAGAGAATGGAATAAGTACCTAATAAAAAATAGGTAAATATAATTCGTAATTAAAAAAGACTAAAATCTGTTTAAACTCCGATATCACGAATCGTTATTAATTCTCCAACACAACCGACGTTTGCCTCCTCCAAATAAAAAAAGCAGACGGAAAATAATAGGGTAATTAAATAAACAGTACGTTTAAAACAACGCAAAAATACTAATACAACATTGTACGCTTAAATAATCATGCACATAAAATAACGCACGTACGATGTTGCATCGCTGTTGCTTAAATAATTATTACACAGATGTCGAAGCTTAAACGTTGATGGCTGTATATTGAAACCGTTTAAACAATTTATTTTTTTTAACGAATCATTATAACGTTGTACGTTTAAACGCCATCTCTAGCTATATACATTGTGTAAGGTTGCCAGATTTCTCGCAAGTCAAACCAGGATTTTAGCGCTCAAATTTTAGTATCCAATTAAAAATGTATCCAAAAAAATTTGTAGACGGGGGTGGGGGGTCCCTAGGAAATGCTGACCTTGGCCTGGCAACCCTAGTCCTCACCAGCGCTCCCTAGTGACAACACTGGGAAAAAGTTCAATATCGAAAATTTTACAAACTGATAATGCGTAACTTTGTTTTCTACATAGTACCTTACTTTCTACATAAACTGTCAAAAACAGCACAAAATGATAAAAATCGTTAGAATATACCAACATCTCCGAAAACCGGGACATTTAGGCGTCCCGAAAGGTTTGTTCGAGACACCGGGACATGAGGCGTAAAACAGGTTACAGTCCCGGTAAACCGGGACATGTGGCAATCCTAACATTTTGTCATCTAAATATAACATATTTAGACCACTTAGTTTTTGGCCTTGCTGCCTGTACTTACTTCCGATGGCCGTACAACTCCGGTAGAGTTTTGGCCTCCAGAACAGTGGATCTCAATGCATATAGCATTTTTTAATAGATTAGTTGCAAGTTACATTTTGGATTTAAGTTGGCAACACTAGTAATTACTATCTATTTTTTTGATTTGCTTTTAGGTTAGAAGGAGTAACTAGAAGCCCAGTGTTCTCTCACTTATCAGCCACGTTGAATGGAATGAGCACCATCAGAGCATTCGGAGCCCAGGAAATGTTAAAGAAGGAGTTTGATCAACATCAAGATGTTCACAGTGGGGCTTGGTAAGAATTACATAACCTCACATATTAACTTAACTACAGTGCATTTCGCGTTAGAAGTCCCCTGGTGCAAACTTGGTTTAGTGTTGCTTGATGTGATAATAAGATATGGTTATATTTTTTCGCTACTTGAAAATTATATTTTAGAATTGTTGTTTAAAAAAAATTGCCAATTTTCGAATTATTAGAATAAACTGGCAACATTTTTTCTAACTTGTGATGGCGGTTTAAAAGGATTATCGGAGTATTTTTTCTTTTTCCAACTCGCAAAACTATCCGGCCTTTAAAATGATTTCTCTAGCGCCGCTTTATAATATTTTCGGCATTGTAGGTTACTTGTAAACGATGCAATGTGAGAATATTGGGAACTTTTGACAGCTCTTACGACAAGATTCGACAATCAGGGCTACCAACAATACAATCTAAACTCCACTTGCAGGTAACGTCAGAACGGTGGTCAAGACGGATGGTACAGATAATACAAATCAACATTATTCAAACTGGCAACACCATTTTTCATTAATGGAGGGAAATTCAGATGACATATGGTTTAATGCAATTTTTGCAGCATTTCTTTCTTTTCCAACACGTAAAACTTTCGTGCCTTTAATAATGTTTACATTGTACTGTTTTGTAATATTTTTGGCATTATTCCTTACTTGTGAAATGCATATTTTAAGAAATTTATGGAAATTTGACAGCTCCATCGTTCACACATACCTCACCCAGTAGACATGGGACATCAATAGACACAATACAAAATCAATTATGTTGACCGGTAAGGTTAGCTTTTTTTAAGTGCTAAAAATGGTTTCTTAAGTGTTAAAAGGCACCTGAACCAGATGAACAACCGTTATTAGTGCTTTAAAAAATAAACAGCACCAACCGGCATATCCACTGGAAAGTCAAAAAGTCGTGTCCCATGTCTGCGGGGTGGTGTTTTTCAAGATTTGACAATAAGCGGTACCAACCATACAATGTCACAACTTGCAGATAACTTCACATGAGATGAAACCGTGATATTTATTGTTGTTATATATTTGCAGGTACGTCTCTATTGCAACAAATGCAGCGTTTGGTCTTTGGCTGAGTAACTTCTGTTGTCTGTTTGTGGCTGTCGTGACATTTACATTCCTCATCATTGGAAAAGGTACGTAATAGTTTAAGTAATAATAGTTTAAGTAATTCTATAGAAAAAGTGTGACAAGTAAGGTGAAACAAAGTGTACCTACGCATTTTGGATGTTTGAACTTGTACAGCTGACATGTAAAAAAAAACCAAATACAAAATGGATCGAATCAAAAACCCCGAACAGGGTTTGTGGCGTTTCATTTGAGTAGTCGAGTAAGCCCGATCGGTATTGGCATTTGTTAGAGTTACAGATTTATAGAGTTGCAAATCTTAATTATTTTATCCACCACCCACACATTAGTAATTTAACATGATGACACGTACATAGAATTAGGGTGGAATGAACAAGGTAGCTGGGTTATTAACATGCTGGACTTTAACCCGATGGGCAGGGGTTCAATCCCTGATGCCGACCTACTCCACTTCACGACACAAGCTTTACAAGATTTATTTTCAAGTAGGATACGTTAAAAAAAAATAGTTAGGTCCTTATATACTAAATGGTGTCCCCTTCTCTCTATTACTTCTGTCTTCTTACTTTTCTTTAGTTTTGAATGTTATACACATTCTGTTAGTTGTAGTAATATATAGCATTTATTTTAAATTCTATGTTGTATATATTTCAATTTTCAGAAAAAGTGTATGCTGGTGACGTCGGTCTAGCTCTGAGTCAATCTCTCATCATGACTGGCATGCTCCAACACGGTATCAAGCAAGCTACCATGGTCATAACGCAGATGACAAGCGTGGAGAGGGTTCTCCAATACACCAACTTGCCCAAGGAGCCAGGACTAGAGGGCCCGGCCGCCCCCACTGGCTGGCCCCCTAAAGGGAAACTTCAATTCAAGAACGCCTTCATGAGATACGATACCAGCTTAGAACCCGTGCTCAAAGATTTGAACGTCGTTATTGAAAGTGGATGGAAGGTAATATTATTTCTATCATCAACCATTCTCTCAACATACCCTGAACGCTAAGGTGTCCCGTCAATGTATGGAGATTTTTTTTTTATGTATATCGGAACACATGAGATTGAGAACTTTGGGCAAGCACCAGATAGAGGTGGAATCATTTCCCACCCTAGACCCCCTCCGAGTGCTGAACTTCGTAAGACGTCTAGGACTAGAGAGGCTGCTCTAACTGGGTATATAGTTACCAGATGGGGAAAGTAGGGGGAGTACAATAGATCTTATAGGTCGCAGTACATATTAGGTACTATACCCCTTCTAATAAAATAAAATAGCTTGCAGAGATCGCGGCATTGCAATAAGCTCGCCCTAGTGAACAAATGTTTTAGCATCTATTGCTTGTTATGTTAACTTACTGCTGTATTTTGTTCACTAAATATTATAAAAAAATAATAACATTTTGAGGTTATAAATACAATACAATTGTTTTGAAATTATTTGCTTTAGGTTGGTATTGTTGGCCGTACTGGTGCCGGCAAATCGTCCCTGATCTCAGCCCTGTTCAGACTGGCCGTTGTAGAAGGAGAAATACTCATTGACTACAAAGATACTAAGGATATTAAACTACATGTAAGAAATATCTATCTATCTATACCCTCACACCACGTCCCTTGCAGGGTAGGCAGAGAGGACAGAGCGCCAGACAGCCCTATCCTTACACACACTCCTAGCCTCCGTCACATTCATGCATGCAGTCACACACGCTCTCCGATTCCTTTTGCTCAAAACGCGTCCATCCTTGAGGATCTGGTCAACATGATCAGACCAGGTCAGTCTCGGGCGGCCGCGCATCCTTGCCCCACTTCGCTCACTTAAATATATCTTTTTTGTCATCCTGTCATCTTTCATTCTCTGTTTTCCAGTCTTAAATAAATTTCCACAGACTCTCCCGGGACAGAGTGTGATAATATTTTGCCAGAATGATAAAACAAGCATGTACTTTTTCCCCCTGGTCTTATCTGTGGAGAATCTCGTCAAATATTCTATTGTCCTTTATTATTTCAGATATAAAACGATTTAAAAACCATAATGATTAATTAAATTATTGTTTGTGTAGGATCTCCGCAGCAAGATATCAATCATTCCACAAGAACCGATGCTATTCTCCGCATCTCTTCGCCACAATCTGGATCCGTTCTCTCAGCAGTCTGACGAAGCTCTCTGGGGTGCCCTCGAAGATGTAAGTAGATTAGCTCATTATCTCTGTTCTGACTCTATTTTTTGCTACTTTTAAACTATACTTTAAGAATGTCGTTGAAAATAATTTGCAAATTTTTAGACTGTTAGAGTAAACTGGCAACATTATTTTACAAACCTGTAATGGCGGCAGTTTGAGATACTACTTTTTTCAAAGGAATTATTGGAACATTATGTTCTCTTTCCCTCTGGCAAAACTCTCTTACCTTTCAAAATAATGTCTGTAATATTTTTGGCATTATAGTTCACTTATAAAAAGTACAATATGAGAAAATTATAGACCTTTGACAGCTCTGATGACAAGATTTGACAGTTAGGGCTACCAACAATACAATTTTGCAACATGTCACTTGCAGATAACATCTGGACCCCCAAGTTAGGGTAAATGATTGACAGAGAGTAAATGAGATGACATAGGTCATATTGCTCCCCTTTAGCAAATATTGTTCGTTTCAAGGTGGAGCTGAAAGATGCCGTTGGTTCTCTCTCTCAAGTAGTGAGTGAAGGAGGTAGGAACTTCTCAGCGGGACAGAGACAGCTCCTGTGTCTAGCCAGAGCCATTGTGAAGAATAATAACTTACTTGTATTGGATGAAGCTACCGCTAATGTTGATCCCAAGTAAGTATTATATTTTGAGGTTATGTAACTGTCAAAATTCGACAGCTGTTGTCAGCCATGTTGTTTTTTTTCAAAAATCGTTCTATTATCACTTCAACTAGGTATTTAAAAGTAATTAAAGTAAATTTAAAAGTAATTGCAAAATAAGAATAACATATGCAACAAAATTTGTTTAGGTGTATTGTATAAAAAGGGGACCAAAATCAAAAAAATATCCGCCGGAGTCACTGCGTTTTACCTTAAACATTTTATCAACCAAATTACAGCATTATATCTAACAAACTACGGGAATAATTCCAAGTTTCAATCAATTTAAGAGATAACTTTGAAATTATTTTTTGAGAAAGTTTACAAAAACCACATTTCTTCCTGCTAGAGTGATTTGCAGCATATCTTACATTTATCCATGTGTTAAGTCTTCGGATATCTTTAGTATCAGCTGAGTCATCTAACTTTTCCGGACACAATTTTTCGCATGTTTCACATTTTAATCAAATGTTTCGTGTTTTTCAGAACCGATTCACTGATTCAAACGACAATTCGAAACAAATTCAAACACTGTACCGTATTGACAATCGCTCATCGCCTTAACACCGTCATGGATTCCGATCGTGTTCTCGTCATGGACCACGGAAGAATGATGGAATACAATCATCCACATAAGCTGTTACAAGATCCTGAATCTATTTTATCACAAATGGTGGCGCAGTTGGGTTCGGCAGCCGAAAAGAACTTACGCGACGTCGCAAAAGAGGCCTATGATAAATATATTAAATTTATCGACGAACCGGCGCTACTAGACTGATTTTTTTATACTTTTAATATATATATATACAGCAGTATGAGAATATTATTCATTAAGACAGTGTTTCTCAAACAAGATCTGGCTCTCCAAACGGGCTAGGGAGCACTCATTGTGCGGCTACAAACTTACGTCAAGACGTAACTACGGTGAGCCCATTTTAAAGGTAGAAATAATGAAGTAATTTTACCTTTTTACTGAAGTTCCTGAAAATCCTCTAGTTACGTCAATATGTTTATTCACTTACGCAGATGTGTATATTCAGTTACGACAGCTGTGTTTGAGAAGCGCTGATTTAAGACATCACATTCCTAATGTTTGTCTTATACTAGTTACGTAAATATGTGTGTCTGTTTACGCAGTTACGTAAAATTTTATTTGTTTCGTTAAATGTTTATTGGATTATACAGGGTGATTGGTTCCGCTATTCAGATATTTTGAGAGGTGATAGAGGGTGTTCTAAAACGTAGATCTGCCAAAGGGATGTCATCCCAATTCTTAAGGGTTGCGGAGTTACACCCTTTTAAAAAAAATCCACCCCCGACATCGACCACCATCACATTTCACTGAATAACTCTGATGCTATGAGTCCAAAATTAATAAAAAAAAGAAATTTTGTCTTGTAATAAAACTAGCTTTTAACTGATGTCAAAAATATTTAATGATAATAATAATAACTTTGCTAAAATTAAACACAAAAACAAAATTTAATTTTTTTTTTTGTTGAAACTTTTGACATCTTTTAATTTTTTTTCAAAAAAAACTATAATTAACTAGTATTTTTTTTTCTTTTAATAAATACCCTAGACCCTTGTGAATAAAAATGCCGAACATTATCTATCCATATTTTGAACCAGTTTTTCAAAATCTTCGATTTTGTAAGTACATATTCAATAAAAGTTTCATCAGAAATTTATACGAGGGTGGAGTGAAAAGTTCTCGGCCTAAGGAAGAAGCAGCATTGCTACCAAAAAAAAATTTTTCTTAAGTAATTATATAATAAAAAAAAAAAGTAATTCTCTTGAACATGATCCACGTGAATAACGGCCGAAAACACGGGAAAATGCTGTGCAAGTGCGCAATGTGGTATTGGACGATCGGCCACTAAATGAACATAAGATAGCTGAGATCCTAGGCATAGCATAAGAAAAAGTTGGACTCACTTAACGTCAATGATTAAATATGAAAAGCCTCTGTGAAAATCGGCTGCCGAATTTGTTGAATACTAACCAAAAACAAATGCAAAACGAATTTCGCAACAAGGTTTGGGCCGTTTTATGAAGGATCCAATTAATTTTGTGCACCGATTTTTTACTGTCGATGTTACGAGGGTCCATCACTACACTCTAGAATTGAAACAGCCATCAAAGCAGTGTTTGGAAGCCAGTGGCCCCTCACTATAATGGTGAAGTCGATTTTACCTCCCGAAAAGATGATGGCTAGTGTCTTCTGGGATAAATAGGGAATCCATTTCAATCATTGCCTTGAAAAGGATAAAACAACAACTAGAGAATATTATGCAAAGATTTTGGACCAACTGAAAAACAAAAACGCGGAAAAAGGCTAAGATTCCAAAAGAAAATATCTTCTTTCATCACGACAATTAACCTGTCCATTGAAGTGTTTTGGCATAGGAAAAATCGAAGGTTTTTAAGTATGAATTATGGGAATTTCCACCTCATTCACCAGATTTGGCATCCTCTAACCTTAAACATCCCCAAACCTAAAAAAAATGTAGCTGGATAACGTTTTTAGTCAAATGAAGAGGATGGTATCAACTGAAGAAGGTTATTTTGCAGACCTTGCAGAATTGCCCTCAGACGCGGGATCTACTGATCGGGGAGACCTCGAACCAAGTACACTGAACTAGTATAAGACCATTTTAAAATATAGATATATTTTTGAGCCAGAAAACACAGGTTTTCACCGTCAGGCCGAGAACTTTTCACTCCACCCTCGTACTTCCCTACTGATTACCTATTTTAGTAGGTTCGTAGAGGTAGTCAGTAGCGAACTATAAATTTCTGATGAAAATTTTATTGAATATGTACTTACAAAATCGAAGATTTTGAAAAACTGGTTCAAAATATGGATAGATAATGTTCGGCATTTTTATTCACAAGGGTCTAGGGCTAGGGTGGCCAACCCGCGGCCCGCGGGCCGCATGCGGCCCGCCGAGGGTCTGAATGCGGCCCGCGAAGCCGTCTTACAATATAACCGTATGCATTGCCTGTTATAGAAAGACAATCAGATTCGTCACTTCACCCATTTTCCCTTAAAAAGGCGCTATTTTGGATAATCTTTTTAATTAGAAAATGTTTTTCACACATTTTGTTGCGAGCCTTCTCCACTCAGTTTTGCAAGAAAAAAATCGCCTGCGGCGCTACTTTACTTTTTTAGGTCATAACAATATTTTAATTTCTATTGCCAACCCCCCCCCCCCCATGGTAAGCCATCTCATTTTTAGAATCTGGCCCGGCTGCTGAAAAAGGTTGGCCACCCTTGGTCTAGGGTATTTATTAAAAGAAAAAAAAATACTAGTTAATTATAGTTTTTTTTGAAAAAAAATTAAAAGATGTCAAAAGTTTCAACAAAAAAAAAAATTAAATTTTGTTTTTGTGTTTAATTTTAGCAAAGTTATTATTATTATTATTAAATATTTTTGACATCAGTTAAAAGCTTGTTTTATTACAAGACAAAATTTCTTTTTTTTATTAATTTTGGACTCATAGCATCAGAGTTACTCAGTGAAATGTGATGGTGGTCGATGTCGGGGGTGGAATTTTTTTAAAAGGGTGTAACTCCGCAACCCTTAAGAATTGGGATGACATCCTTTTGGCAGATCTACGTTTTAGAACACCCTCTATCACCTCTCAAAATATCTGAATAGCGGAACCAATCACCCTGTATACAAATGTATTTCTCAATTATTTATTAGATGAATTTTCATTTAGGTACGTAAATATGTTGTTACAGTTACGTAAATGTGTTTATTTATTAACGCAATGCATTTAAGGCAAAATGCAGAGATTTTATATATAAGTACTTATTTTATTGAATACTTAATTGGAAAAAAACTAAGTACTTACGCATGCACTTTTTTTTAAAAATTTTTACAATTTAAGTTTTACACCAGGAAAGAATTTCAGATGTACGAATTTATTATTTTAAGTTACGTAAAGAAATTACGCTGTAATGACAACATTATTTTATATTACTTAGTATTATCAAGTAGGTACGTAAATACAAAATAAAATTACGTAAAGAACATATATTTTTACGTATTTACAAGTTGCATGCGGTAATATTTGTTTAATAAAGCATGGAGAGAATGCATGTACAAGTTGTTTCGTTACTGATAATTTTAGAATACTACGAATGTGTCAGTTGAGGTTAGTTTGTTATTTAAACTAACCTAACCTTATCTAACTTTAAGTAATAGACTTTTATATTAAGTACCTACACTCCATGTATTTTCAATAGAAATGAAGTGACGCAATTTCACGCTTGGCACTTTTTGGTATTTTAGAGTCGCAAAACTCACACTATTAACAAGATATCAATAATAACAACAAAAAACATCTTTTATGTATCGCTTAATTCCTAAATAACATTATAACTAATACAGTTTTTAACTATGAGAACAAAATTTCGAAAACGTTGCCCACGAAATGTCAAAATTTTCCAGTTCCATGACAAAATCTCAAGTGACAAAATCTCACATGTCAAAAGGGTAACCATGGGGTAACCTACTATTGACAGAATCGCAACTCAACACCGGGAAATCTGATGCCGTCGTTTTTTTTTGTTTTGTTTTTGTGTGCAAAAAAAAAAAACAACCTAACGAACCTAACCCAACAATATTGAAATTGTCGGCAACAGGTTTTCCGGTGTTTAGTTGCGATTCTGTCAATAGTAGGTTACCCTTTTGACAGTTGAGATTTTGTCATTGTGAGTTTTTGTCTGGTTACCAAATTTTCCATACGATTTGACAGTTTGTGGGCACCAGTTTACTTCACTACTAGCATTGAGTATGCCATCTAGGTAATTAATATAAAAGTTTATGCTTTATGTGTATCATAATTTAAGAATATTGTTAATCATTTAACGCGGGTACAATGTGTTTTAAGTTATTTAAATAATGGAATAAAATAGGGGAATAGAACAATAAGTGAAGTGTAAACAACAAATTCCACGTAACTTGTATCAGCGTGCATTATGCAGGTAGTATTAACTAAATTTGCCTAGTAAATAAACTGTATAATATTTTTGCCCCTGCACATCTCCAGAAAAGAATCGAAGATGTCGATGTATACATATGAGGGTTTCATACTGCAATCTCATGCATCTCAATATTTTGGTCTGGTCGGTTTGAAATTTGTTATTCTCGGTCGACAAAGTGCCTATAAACTAAAGTGCTTTTTATTAAAATGTGTCTTATAATAGATAAATATATTAAATAGTTATTAAATTTATGAAATCTTTTTGCTGCTGTTAAATTATTTTTGACCAAGTCAGTTTTTTGACATGTCAAATATACTTATCTTCGTAAAGAATATATTTTTGAAGTATTCAATTACTACTTAATAACTTTAGAAAATGAAATTTACAAAATACAATATTTTTTATTATCACAATTTTTATTTTGTGAGCAACATCTGGATTTTCTACATGTCATAGTTAAAATAACAAGTATGTAGTTATCTCAACGGATGTACAGCAAAAGATGGACTATATAGCGTTTCCTTCTCGCTTCGTTCATCAGCCTTCATGACACAGTGGGTAGAGTACCGGCGTGTTAGGTTGGAGGTCTGGGTTCGAATCCCAGCCGCAACAGATGGATAGACTAGAATTAGTGAATGATAAGTGTAAAGTGATCACATTAAACCAGCCGACAATCAGTCATAAGCCTGATGGAAAGTCCATCCTTTGCTGTATATCTGTTGAGATAATTACTTGTTATTACAATATCCTTTTTTTGTGTTCTTTTATGTATTTTTATGAGCGTATATATTCGTAAGATTGATATACAAAATTTATTTGTGCGATTGTGTTTTTGTAAGTTTTAAAGTTTATTTTTTATTATCACATTTATATTATTTTATCATTACTTAATTTTTGTGATACTTAAATGTTTTTATACTTAGTATATTAAGTATTTTTTAAATTAAGTTACAAGTTCACGAGTTACAAGTTATGTTAAATTGCACCAATGATTATTAGTTTTTAAGTTTTTGAATACTTATTTACGTTTTATGTTTATTTCTGTACTTAAATTTACAAAATCTATTTTAAAATCTCGTATTTTATTTACTAAATTATATAATATTAATAATTTGGGCAAGCAGCCTAGGCTGATGGGCCCAAATCAATGTCTGTGCTATCCGTCGTTCTGAGAAAGTCATCCAATCTGTTTTTAAAAATGTTCACTGATGGTGCTTGTATCACATTTTCGGGTAAACGGTTCCACATATTCACCACTCTATTGCAAAGAAAAAATTTTCTCGGTAGTATCAAAAAACAGTAATCTGATTTCAAACTGATTCGGAATAAATTGAAAAAACATTGTATCTAAATAGGTGTTGTTGCCTCTCATATATTGCAGATTGGTGTATTGCACTGAAACCAAGTGACTTGTTATATGAAATATTTATATGGGTTATGGCTGCTTTTGTTGCCATGTTAATATCTTACAATGTGTAATTTTACAATAGGAACATGCACCACATTCTGACACTCAATTTACGCAAAATCAAGCTGTTTTTGGTACTGTATGACTCATATCTTGAATTTTTATTGTTGAAGTATAAATCCTTACTTAATTTGTGTTTAAGTCTCATAATTTTTGTGGTCTCAAATTGAAATATTATAATCTATATGACTAGAACAAGTTAACGAAAAGGCACATAGATGTAACCACCAAGATCACTACATTCTATATTATGCTTTAAGGTTATGAAGCATAAGGAACAAAATCGAGTATTAAATTAAAATTTTATTGCGTACATCAGAGTGCCTTTTCAAGTTTTTTATCCTATTTATTTCTTATATGTACCTATGCCAATTTTTCTTCTGTAATAACTAAAATATTTCAAATTACGTTATTTAGGATTACTTATGTAACTTTTATTATTTATTTATACTTTTTATAACTTGCCAAATCACGTTTTTACTTTTTTAAATCATTTCATCACTTATAAGCGCTCATCACAAATATTATCAATGAAAAGGCGATTTGATGTACACATTACATCGAAGTGCCTGTTCATTGATAATCATATACAGTGAAACTCGGATTTTAAGTTCCCGCATTTTACGTTTTCCCCTATTTTAAGTTTTTTTTGGCCAGTCCCGTTTCACTCCCATACATTCCAAAACAAAAATTTCCCGAATTTTACGTCAGCCGCCAAAAACAATTCCCGGATTATACGTTTTTTTGTTTGTTTGTTTGTTTGTCAAAAAGTTCGACAAAAAATATTACGTAAAGAAAATGCTTCAAGTCGCATTGCTACCTTTTTACTTAATGCCAATATATCTCCGGCCGATGTTATCTTATCTCCCCCTATCACCCCCATTACATCCCTACGTCTTGAACTTGTAGTACCTATGTATGTGTACTATGTATACATACACCGCGTGCATCCGGTCGCTTTGTTTCCTGCGAATCTAAACATTTGCGGCGCATAGTATAGTGTTAATTTTAATCACCAGAAGTGTTTAGTATAACTTTAAAGTTTCCGTATTTTTTTCCAGTTAATTGTAGCACAACATACACAATACTAATTTTATTTAGGTATTGAATATACCTATGCCTACACGTGGGTATTATTCTTAACAGTGCTTTGTGATTTACTTTTCGCGAAATTTTAGTGTACCAATTTTGTTGAATTTGAAAAAAAAATCAATTCCTATTTAATTTACTTTGACTTTGGTGGTTATTCCAATTTATATTTCCACAATTGCGATGTGTATTGTCAGCCTTAATGGATGTTCAGAAGAAACTCGGGAAGGACCCGACACACCATTTGATATTTGCAAAAAATTTAACTAGGTCATTGGACATGTAGGTACCTAATGATAAATACGCGTCTAAATAAAAACTATCTAAAGTGACTTTTTGAAATCTAAAAGTAATAAATAGCTGTTTCAATGTTTACTCGATATAAAGTGTGTTATGTACGAAGTGCTACTATTTATACTCACAGATAATGTGAAATGCGCGTGATTTACGTCTTGTGCGCGTTAAATTACATTCTCATCTGGAGGGTCAAATTTGTGACAAATATTCGACATCCACGTGGGTTGCTTCCGAAAAATCGCAAGTTTTCCTTATAATATTTATTCAATTTATTTTATTACGAAAATTTTGAAAAACACTATTTTTTCGGTGTCAGTTCGGTAAAGTTGGCGCGAAATTCAAACGTTCGTGTCGCGTAATTCAATTTTTTTCCTGTTTTCAGTTCCTTGGAATTTGAATTAACGGACTTTTATTGTATGGCGTATTTTCTGAAAATTCAGTTCTTTCAATTTAGTTTTTTAATGATATAATTCACTTTTGTTTCTTGTAAACATAATTACTGTCAAGAAATCACTCCTACTACATGACAATGAAATTAACAGTGAAAAGTAACTACGGTTTTATAGGACATACTAAAATATCATTTCCCACATTTTAAGTTTTCCCCTATTTTACGTTTTTTTTCGCTGGTCCCTAGAAAAACTTAAAATCCGAGTTTCACTGTATTTCATTATAATTTCATCTACAAATACAATTTGTTTTACATTCAAAAGCTTTTTGTTGATAAAACGAAAAGGCAGTTTCATGTAAACACTCATTATGTTCTAATTTAAGCCTTAAAACGATAGACAATAAGAGACATAATCGAATATCCTTATTTCGGTGCTTACATGCGAGTGCCTTTTCGTATTTTTGCGTACGTTTTTGGGTGTAAAATTTAAACTGATTAATTTATTCTAAATAAATGCTACTTAATATATTTTATATTGTGTATTTTTATATAAACTGTTTAAATATATTGATTTATTTATAAAATATATACTTACAATATATATTCATATTCGAATACCGCCTTTTTATTTCATTGAGCCTGTTGTATGTGGATGTATGTAGAGACCTCCGAACATGGTTTATAAACATGTGATTGACTTTTTTTTATATAAAAGGATCTGGGCTTACATACTGTGATGGGAACACCCTACTAGCTAAAAATAAAAGAATACTAAACTAACTTTTGGTGTTCAACATTACCTCCTAAATAACTGCTACCTAAATTCAAAAAAACTAAACCCTATTGCCTAGTTCTAAAAAAGCTACTTTCCCTAAGTTCATTTCTACTTTCACTCTATCACACATTCTAATCCCACCTTTCATTCCAAACTTTCATTCAGACACTGAATTTGCGTAAAACGAATCGCTGCTTGTCTGCCGTTATCCTGTTTCCGTAATTTCGTAATAACTATTTTCTCAACTCTTTTCGTTGTCTATTGGCCTTTACGATGTGATCGATCTAGGGGTAAGCTATTCTTTAATTCGGACCACCACGTCATGTTTTTCTGCTGGAATAAAAGTCTCACCTTTAATCGTGAGTAGCGCCCATGCGATTCATAGCATCGAGACAGTAGGTACCTGAGTATCACTAAGGAGCGCAAACTACACACACCCCATACATAACGTATAATATACCAGGGGCGTACCCGAAGTGTGAGAACGTTACATCATATATTTTTAACACAAATAAATTTAGAAATCTCCCTGAAAAGTGACATAAAAGTACAAGAAACAAAATACAACACAATTATAACACAATCAATAATTATTCATCTACGTAATTGAAGAGATATAGAGTTGGTAGTTGTTGATTAGTTTTTATAAGGTTAGACAGAGAGTCACATACGGCTAATTGAAAATTAGATTTGGGCATGCAATTCGGCCCCTACGCCGCCGAACTTTTGTCTCAAACAACCAAAGCGATTTTGAGTCCAAGTGCTGTTATCACGCGAAGTTTTATCACATTCACTACTATATAATAAGTTAATAATATAATACGTATAGAATTGACTTTGCTTTTCCAAATCTTGGGTCTAATGTCTCTTAATTCCACTTAAGGCTTAAATCTGATTATTCCCCGCGAAATGGTTTTAAGCAGTCAGATGGTACTTCTATACATATTCGTGCAGTCAATAATTATAACATAAATATTCATGCAATTAGGAATAACAATGTACTAAGAAGTTTCTACAAGTTAATCGAATTCATGCACATTATTATAATTCATTTAGGATATAGCATCTTGCTTATAATATGGCTGAAACAAATGATTATTGCTTAGTTGTTATTGTCTCTGAAACAAAATATTATAAATAAATTCTTAGCTTTGCTCCATCGGGCAGCATCACTGAAGTTAATTTAATTGATGAAATAAAACTAGGATGATATAATAGAATAATCCTCGATTAGAATTATTCTCACTATACAATCTTCAGTAAACTCTCGAGAGTGGTAATTAAATCCGGAATAATGAAACACAGTCTCTAAGTACAACCACCTTCGAATCCCATCAAACTAACACTGTCACGAGAAATATCTCTTCATCTCACACTTTAATCTCTGAAAAAAATATTATTAACAAAAAATCATACACCACCTACTACACACACACACACACACACACACACACATCTTATATCTCTCTCTCTTATTATAGAAAATCATCTTAATCCTATTTCATCTCCTCTTTAGTAGATTCTGAAAGAAATATGTTAAGTGGGAGTCATCTCTCTATAAAGGGAACAAGTATACCTAACCTTTGCCCTATAATATATAGCTACTTACTACTTATGATATTGCTATAAAGATGGGCCTCCATCACAATACATAAACCCAAATACTTTCCTGCACACCTTGCACTAGACTAAAAGCCTGTATCGCAAAGTGTGGAATACATCGCCAGCGCCGGGGTTTGAACCTGGCACCACCCGTTCGAGAGACTGCCGCCTCAACCAACTGTGCCAACCATGTACTCAAATTTAACTTTCTGTGACTAATTCTTTGGACAAACATCAATATAATCCATATAACAGGGTCGTTAAGGCCCCAAATCGAGGTGGTCGGTAGCCTGGTTGGTAACGCGCTCGACTGTTAATCCAGTGCCGTATGGTGATAAAGAAAAATGTAAGGTACCCTTGGGGCGATTTTATCGCTAAACGGCACACAAAATAGTTCAATTATTATTATTGAAGTGAAAACCCTATTGAGTATTTCCTTTCAGGTAAAATATAATATTACTGACATATAGGTTTACTAAGTAAGAGATTATAATAGTGAGACATAAGTCGTAGCATAGTTATTATATAACCTAGAATAGTTTCAAGGACACGTGATTTCTCAGATACAAACACTTGGAAGGTTTCGTGTGTTTTGTATTGACTTAGTATTATGGACTTTACTTATTAGAATAGAAACTCATTAAAGAAATATGTAGGAACACTCATAACCTAGATTACTTGTAACTTATAAGAATATCATATTGATTATTACAATCACTTTGTGCTGTTGCATTCCATTTTGTAATACAGGGAAGTCATGTGACTATGGTTGGTTATAAGTTATGAAAACCCCGAGCTATAGTTATAACTATACATAGGGAATTTGGATGCCGTTTTACTGCCGAGGTGCAATAAATCATCACTAATCCCCTAATTCCATAGACAGCTTGTGACCAAAATTATTATTTCTCTTCCAATTTAAATTACGGGGGTTTCCATCTTTACCTGAATTCTATACAACCATCAATATCTATAGGGGAATAAAACAATAAGTGAAGTGTAAACAATAAATTCCACATAACTTGTATCAGCGTGCATTATGCAGGTAGTATTATACAAGTAAATAAACTGTATAATATTTTTGTTCACTCTACGTCCCTGCACATCTCTTAGTCCCAGGTACCTAGAGCACCCAATCTCCCGATGTATGGTTATAAGTTATAACAGTTCTAATGCTGAGTCCACACTCTTGGCATTTGCCAGAAATTAAAAGTTGACAGACATATGGACTGGACACTTCACAAGTGCTTGTCACAAATTTCCATCGATTTGTTAGAAAACCGACACTCGATCTGATCGGTCACAAGCACTCGCAAACCTACATTATTTAAAGACTCAGCCCACTGAAGGACTTTAATAAAACTGGGATCAGCGACCAAAGTAGATGGTAACATCCTTATCCAATACAGCCCACTTTTTTAAGACCTTAATCTTTTCCGCCTGTCCTTTTCCTTTTTTTTCCTTGTTAGGTCAGGGGACAGTATATACCCTGTATCACTGCGACCAGAGTAGGTACCTTTCCCATGTGCGTACATAATTTTGGCTTAAATGCCCCATTCACATGCTTGACTTTATGACGGTTTATCAATGCTTGGCAAACGTGTGCAGCTGGCATAAAGACATGCTTACAATGATCCTTTTACGTAAAAAATAATAACAAACAATTTTATAAACTTAATTTTAATTGAAAATAAAATAAATAGTACATAATATCTTAAACAGTCCATAGTGAAATAACAAATGCGTTTCACATTTACGCAACATACCATGAAAAATATCAAAATAGTTATATTAAAATTTTTATACACTAATGTTAATGATTAAGCCTGCACACTGTGTAAGTTCTGAGGGCATCACTTTGTTACGCCGCTGTGTAGAGGCCTGTGTGAAATACCATATTCACATAGGTCTTGATTGAGATGAGTTTTAGCTCTCAACATTTGGACAACGCCATTTAATAAACTCATATTAGTTGAAGTTTTCCCGTCTTCACAAACTCCGCTATGGCTTTGTATTGCAGGATATGTTGAGAACCTTCTGGAAACAAAAAAAAATCAAATCAGTGCAATCCTATGGAGACCATTTTAAGATTATTTGGCCACAAGATTCTCAATAGCATATTTTTGGAATGGAATGCACATATTTCTCACCAACATAATCTATGAGTACGTATAACAATATGACCCTAAAGTGGTGTAGTAAAAAATACAAAATCAAACCTTCTAAATCAATTTCTTCATCTTGATCTAAGCTTAATCCCTCCAAAACAACACCATTAACCGTTTCGTTGGCTTTTAAAAAGACATGACTATTCATATTAGGATTTAAGGCCATTTTGTTTAAATCGAAACTTTGCATATTTCCCGGCATTTCGTTCAAAACTGCACCATTCATATAAGATTTTAAACTGTCTAAATAATCAGTCGCGTACTGATATTCATTAGGGGTTAAATAGTTCCCTCCACTTTCAATTCTTTTCTGTTCTTCATTCAAAATTTGAATTGCAAAACGTTCTATTTTTTGAAGTCTCGTCCTCAAGTAACTACTTATCATATATTTAATTCTATTCAGTTCCATCTTGTGCACTTCTAATCTAATATCATTCTTTTGTAGTTTATTGATGTTTTCTTCCATGTGTTGTATCTGCCCCAGCATACATTCCACCATATCATTCTGATGGGGCAGAATCTCCGGTGCAAACTTTTCGTTCATCCAAGCCGCTTGTAACGTTTTTAAAACAGTTTCGGCTGTGATATGTTCTTCATCGTCACTTAAATTACTAATATCCAACTCCTCGTCCATTATTTTAATTAAAATTTGACAATAAACTACAAATAAGTTGCTTGAAAAAGTTTCCCGCGATAACCTCAAAAACTTTCAAAACTTTTTTGACAATGACATTGACATTTTGTACCATAGACAAGCAATGCAAAATTTGAAATCACAACCATGCAGAATGATCCAGCCGTGATTCAGCAGATTTTTTTGCAGAAATGTTACGGAGATCAAATCAAAATAAAGCAATTATAATAATAGGTAGGTACTAATGGATATTTACAAATTTGGATAATACTTGGCTTTGAGTACATTAGATTGTAAAGCATTCGGTACAATGTACCGAGTTCTTGACGTAGGTCACGTAGGTATGCAAATATTGTACCCAGAGCCAATAAATAGGTACAATGTACCTACGTGTGCATTGTTTTGTTTTCATCCAATAAGTAGGCGTATGTAAGAATCTATAAGAAACAGTAAGAACATACCTACTTGAGCATTATTTCTACAGGTTCTGTATACGTAAGTATGTATCTGTTGATGTGAAGCTATATTATGCGATCGCAATAAGTCAAGGAAAATAGGTACTTAATGTCTTACATTTACACACAGATAATCAGGGGTGAATTCTTATACAGGAATAGGAAAGAAATTTCTATATTGTAATAGCGTCTTTTGCACTCGGCGTGATTGAGATAGTCGAAAAACTTGAAATAAGATAAGTAAGTTAAGCCCAAGAGAAAAGGGCTGTGTCTTAAGGCCAAGCCAGCAAAAGATGAAGAGGTTGATTGATTGATTTATAATTGTTGTAATAAATTGTTGTTGTTGTAAATAAATAAATAAATAAATAAGATGTTTTTAAGGATCTTCTAGGCATCTGGGCGAAGAAAGATACAAGGTGGTCGGTAGCTTGGTTGGTAACGCGCTCGACTGTTAATCCAGTGGGCGCGGGACCGATCTGCGATGCCGACCTACTCCACTTCACGACACAAGCTTTTCAAGTTTACTGCGAAGTAAAAAGTTAAATGAGTCCATAATCCAAAATGAAAATTGCGTACGAATGAATTTAAAATTAAAATTGTCCCTTTGAAATGCGTCTCTGTTTCAAGACGTCAGTATTCCTTATATTGAATTAGGATTAAGTTGTATCGATCCCTTATGCACTTCTCTGCAACTATATAAAGCCCATGTCAGCCGTAATTGAAGAAGAGTGACTGACTATCAGATCACATCCTTCTCGGTGGCTTGAGTTCTCATGTAACAAACCTCTGAAGTAGTTCGTCGTTCTGTCGATTTTCTTCAAGTTTCTTCAGTGATTCAAGTTTAATTTAAGGTGAGTTTAAATTAAGACGTTGGATTATCTTCTAGTTTATTTTAATTCATCCCTCCAGCGAAGAGAAATCTGCATTTCGTTAATTATTGAGTGAATAATTTTGTGTGATATTGAGTGAGTCTCCTCCATAGATCCTTGCAATGAGAGTCTCCCGAGGGATATTAAGAGTGTTCAGAACAGTAGTTTCGGAAGGGGTGTGTTGAGAAGCGTGGCCGGACAAAAACCCATAAGATTATTGCTCAACATGAATAAATCCCAAAAAGACAAAGCCCTTTAAAAATATGTCAATATCTTAAAATTAATCGTATCTATTAGGATATGATTTATTTCAATGTGTTAGAAACTAACACAGATAAGAATATAAACAAATAAATAAGCGGATCATAGTCAACATTTTATAAAAACAATCCATCTACTGGAATCCAACTTGAAAGTTTGGAATTTCATCCGTTCAGCATATTTCTGAAGGGCTTTTGTCTTTTTTGGGATTAACTCATGTTGAGCAATATTCTTATGGGTTTTTCTCCGGGAACCGTTGAGAAGTCCTTGCGGCAAACCTTGAGGACTGAGAAATAAATAGTAATGTATTTCATGTGTGAAAGACTGGATGACATAGGAGCTGAACTCCCGAAGCATCCAGGCGTAGAGATGAGTTTACATGTGCTGTTGAAATTTTGGTAAATTCAAACCAAAATCGATGTTTTTTTTTAAAGATTTGTTGTGGTACCGAGCTAAGATCTACGGTTAGTCAGACCGTCTAATTCTAATAGGACATAATATTATACTCGTAATCTTCCAAAACACTGCTGTCTGGTTGAAAATATTCTCAATCATGCCTTTTGTTTATCTACATCATATTTTTTTACGAACAAACTGGATTCTTGCGTGATTCTAGTATTTTACGTTGCATAAGGTTTTTTTTATCTCTGCGAAATTGTTTGTGCCATTACCGGTACATAATAAAATGATTAGATCGCTATTATAATAATTGTAATAAAATAGTAAAGATTAATGCTTCATTAAACTGAGGCTACAACAGTTGCTATCGTGGAACGTTGCCATCTTACAGATAAAAAGTTTTTAGTTGGAGAGCTCGTGGAATTTCTACAAAGTCCAGTGGATTCGGCAATTGGAAATCGTTTTTGGAATTGCTCTTGAAGATGTACAAATAGTGATATAGTTTTTGACTTGGATAACCGTGATTAACTTTTCATTTTTTCAACAGGTCTTTAGTTTGTACAATTGAAGATGGCTGCCGAAGTGGGATTCAGCGCTCTCCAATCATGGGGTGCCCAGGCACTCCCCTATAGTTCTTCCCCCAACCTAACAGTAGTAGACAAAGTACCTCCAGACATGCTTCACATGATCGACCCATACTGGTATGCAGTTTTTATTATTTTGGATCAGTTATTATATCTATTATTTCGTATAGCTTCTGCCACCGTTGGGCGCCAACGTCAGAAGATAAGAGAATTATGCTATCTGCTGCATACGGGAGATGTACCCCACAGAGCAACATCCGGGCTTCCAAGCCATTCAAGGGCGTTGGGTGAAGTTAACTGAACAGTGAAATCGAAGAAAAAATAGAATCTTCATGAGTAACCCAGACTTGCTTATTGTCCCATTTTTGGGCATTTGTCCTCTAATCTAAACCAATGATTAAAACTAAGCAGTCATCATTTGGACAGCTGTTTTGAGTTGCAGAAATGTGGATGATAATTTTAGAAAAGGGGCAAGCCAATAGTATAACTGAATAAATTTTCCTATTGTTCCTTTTGTGCATTTTTTTTTTCAGCGATAAATCTGAAAACACAGTAGTATTCCTTCTTTTCATCAAAATCAAAACAAAATCAAATCAAACAAATCTGGAATATTTGGGTTGCCCAGAGGTATTTTTGTTTACTTAGTTTTGTTTATAATTTGCAGGTATCAATGGCCCCCAATGAACTCTATGTGGCATGGTCTCTTAGGTTTTGTGATGACAATCCTTGGTATAGTCTCAGTTATCGGAAACGGCATGGTTGTGTATATCTTCTGTGGAGAAAAGGTCAGTACAGAAGACAGTAGTGAACAGAACTTAATCAAGAGATAATCAATTCAAATCCATTTTATCGAGCTGTTACTCATTTTCTTTAACTTTGTTGATTTCAGTCACTGAAAACACCAGCAAATATGTTGGTAATAAACTTGGCATTCTCAGATTTCTTGATGATGGCGACAATGTTCCCACCCATGGTTATCAACTGCTACTATGAAACATGGGTTTTGGGTAAGACACAACATCCAAGACCAACATATTTCAGTACTTCGCTTATCACACAAGTACTCGCAGAATTTTAATAATGTTGTATTTCAGGCCCATTCATGTGTGAAGTGTATGCCTGCTTTGGATCACTCTTTGGCTGTATCTCAATCTGGTCCATGACGATGATCGCTTTCGATCGTTACAATGTTATCGTCAAAGGCCTGGCTGCTAAGCCACTGACAAACAGTGGAGCCATGCTTAGGATTCTTCTCATTTGGGGTCTTTCCCTCGCGTGGACTCTCGCTCCATTCTTCGGATGGAACAGGTAATTAAAACAAAACTTTAAGAATGAAAATAATTTACCCTCTTCTGACGTGGTAATAAAAGGATTCCACTTGTACCAAAAAAGATCTAGTGTAACCCGAAGCGTTTGAACAAAAAATAAGAAAATCTTTGCTATCAAACACATTTTTCAAATATGTTTTCTGTGCCTTTCCTTCAAAACATTTTTATATTAAAATTAACAGGTATGTACCAGAAGGCAACATGACAGCATGTGGAACAGACTATTTGAACAAGGAATGGCTGAGCCGATCCTATCTGATCGTATACGGATTCTTTGTCTACTTCCTACCTCTCCTTCTCATCATCTATTCTTACTTCTTCATTGTACAGGTAAATATGCCCTTTTTTATCGTTATCTAACTTTTTGAGATCAACAATCAGATGTCATAAAAATACTCTCATTGCTAAAACCAAATCGAAAGATATTATGCACAATATTGAATGCAAGGCCATACCTATAATTAAAGAAATGGTATTTTAGGCTGTGGCTGCTCACGAGAAGAGCATGAGGGAGCAAGCCAAGAAGATGAACGTCGCATCTTTGAGGTCTTCCGAAAATGCAAACACAAGCGCAGAATGCAAGCTTGCTAAGGTAATCCATCACTCCTAATTGGTTTAATTTACGTAGCGTTCAAGTATCAAAATATGTATTTAGGTTAAAGCTCGCGACCCAACTATGACGTCACGGTCATTTCCCACGGCATTAAGGTTCAAAACCGCGTGAAAAATCGCATGATAAGATGGTAAAAATAGCGTTTTTTTCCATTTTTTGCGGTTAATTTCGCTACAATCAAAAAACTTTTACGGTTATTCCCTAGATTTTAATGCATATTATCAGTACAAAAAAATCTCCGCGACTTTCGGGAAACAAGTTTCTGTCTTTCGGAAAAAAGATCAGAGGTGTTTTTCACATTTTTTTTGAGAAAACTATACAAGATATATAAAAAATATTAACGGTGATTCCCTAGAAAAACGTTCAGTGTAACTATACTACATTTTTTCCAAAGCATATTTAGTAACGGTTGTCGAGATCTAAGGTCTCCCATTTTAATAAATTAAAAATGTCAATGAATACTTTTAACTGGAAGAGCATTGCGATACTTTCGCCATCAGGCCAAAAAAACCCTCGATCCCTTTCAATGAATAAACTTACCTATGGTTCAATGTGTCCATTTAGGTCGCATTGATGACAATCTCATTATGGTTCATGGCGTGGACACCATACTTGGTCATCAACTTCACAGGCATCTTTGAATTGGGCAAGATCAGTCCACTGGCTACCATCTGGGGATCAGTCTTCGCAAAGGCCAATGCCGTCTACAATCCAATCGTCTACGGTATCAGGTAACACCATCATTTGCCTTATATAAAAAGAAAACAAATCATCAATAAGTGAGCGGATAAAAATTGTGAATGTTGGCCCAAGATCTATAGCTACTACCGAATTCGGATGGCCATCTAAAGTATGCGCGAAAAACTCAGATTGTAATTGAAGTGAAATATTCGAAAATATTCTCCAATTTGCATTAAAAGCTGTAATGTCGGAGAGTGAAATATTGTATTAATAAAACCAGAGAATCTGTGAATCTATTTCAAAGATGTTCGGATGAAATAATACAACAAAATCATTTTATTTTTCAGCCATCCAAAATACAGAGTAGCCCTGTACAAGAAGTTCCCTTCACTTGCTTGCCAAGCCCCAGCAGACGAGTCAGCATCGGTTGCTTCAACGGCTACCAACGTAGCAGATGAGAAACCAGCTGCCTAAACTTAACCATGAAATAAAAACGTCAGACCATTTTTTTCTACACAGTTGTCAAATATCCATTTCTTTATCATTTCCTTTGCTTTTTTTATGTTACGTTTCTTTTCAATTCTGTTCTCTTTTCTTATAATTAATTTATTTCTTTTTACTTTTTAAGTTAGTGTGAACACTTTTGGAAAGATCATCACAAAATTTAAAGATACAGACATTTTCTTTCGAATTGTCTTGATATTTTCAGAAGCAGCGTTCGTATTTTTCTGAAAATATCAAAACGATTCATAGAAAACATCTAGATTTTTAACTTTTTTGGTGATATATGAATAGAGTTTTGCAATTTTTTCTTATAACCATATTTCTGTGATAGCTTTATTTGTTTTAATATAATTTTTGTTTGTCGATTGTGTAGGAGAAAAAAATTAAAAATATTAGATGATTTCTAGTTACTGGTCAGTTTCAAGCAAATACAAAATGCTTATCTTTTAGATCAAATTTCTTTGAGATATATTTTGTATGTAATACGCTTTTTGATCAGTTTCATAAAAATAAGTGCAAATCATGAGAAAAAAACGTTAGAGACAAGGCATGATAAAGGATTGACGATTAATGATAAAAACAATAGATTATAAGTAAAAAAAGATATTAAAAAATATGACGGTAGTTTTGTTAACATTTTTCGTTAATTATTATTTATGAATCCGAGGCCGGTTTCAGTAATTTAAATGTTAGTTAAGGAACCGGCTTAAGATTCGTAAACAATATTTCTGAATCGAGTTTCAAGACTCTGACATTTTAAAGTTAGGGGGTTTCAAGAAGAATGCCCCTGGATACCGCTCCGGAATATTTTGAATAAAGAACGTTTCGACTGATCGTGTTTTGTTTGCAAAGTACTCATTACTAAATGTAAATATATCGATATTTTTTTATAATTATTTTTGTATGTTTTACTTTTATAGCGCATTCGCATTTTTGAACGAATGTTCTATAATGATTTTCTTATGTTTTTGTATGTTTATTTCTGAAAGAGTTAGATGCGTATTTTGAAAACACGATCAAACCGATTCGTTTGCATGTAGCACATTTTTTTTACTACCGTTCTTCTAAAATTATTGTTTTTTTTTTGTTTTAATTATTGTTTGTTTAAATTATGACAGCAAATAAAAGACTTAATGAAACTGTAGAGAACAATTTAGTTTATATTTCATTATTTTTGTATCATTTCTCTTTAATTTTATGGTTTTTGTATCGTTTTTTTCTGATTGCTTTAGTTCTCTTTCTATAGAAATTTCTATTTCATTTTCAATGTCTGATATTGCATTCATGTGTTTTTTTATGATTGATTTATTTTTGTTTTGTTTTGTACGTCGATAAAATAAATAAAACAGTAAATAATCCCCGCATGCAAGGAAAAAGAGTTTATTTTTTTATTCCCCCCTAATCCACGACAAACCATGAATTTGACAAGCGGGACAAAGGGACAAGAATTTTCCTGACAGAATAATTCTTTCAAAGCGATATCTTCGCAGTGAGGCGGCATGCCCTTGAAATGGCTCTGAGAGAGTACGGACTAAATATCAAATGACCTAAGTCTGTCCTCCTGCATGAGAGAGTTTCGCGCCAGCTTTTGGACTTTTCGGGTTACATTGTTTGACGAAACCCTGAGAGTGATTGTATAGTGCAGAGCGAAATCAGTTATTGAACATGTGAAACAATAATCAATATTTTAAAAAAAGCCTTGCACAACAAAGCAAGGCAGTGCCTGGAACTCAAAACAATAAAAAAATGCTTCCAAATTTGATTTTTTTAAGCGCATAAGAGATTTTTTAAATTCAGTTCTTACCCTATGAAACCTATTCTCTGAGGTTACTCTAAAGAGAAGGGCAGGAAAATTTTTTTAAGCTACGTGCCTATAAAAGTACACATCTGTTACAAATAAATAAAATACAACAATAAAAAATTGTAGGTACCTTGTAATGGTGGTTCACAGTTCGCGGATACTTCTCCATGACTTAACTTTCCCCTAGGACCAACACTCCCAAACTGCATAAAAAAACAATGGCTAATTTCTAATTAGTGACATTGAATACTATAATTTGTTAATAGGGTAGATGGGGAGTGTTGATCTAATTAGCGGCACGTGTATTTTAGGTATTTTACAAAAATAGGTATGAGAAGAGATTTTGATAGTTATGTAAGCGCCTACGTCAATAAGTTTAAGCCACAAAACTATGACAATCACATGGTTTGTAAACCTATGGATCGCAACTCAAAATTTGAATACTTAAATTCGTATGGAGGCGCCCTCTAGAGTTTGATCTTTCAACTATTCCTTGCTAAAAGCGACTGAAAGTCAAAAGAGCCTAGGTGCAAACGTAACATTATTGGTCATTTTTAGCGCCACCCGATTTTTCGTCTCTTTTGATCGGCGAGTGAATAGTTTTAAAATTCAACAAAAATCCATATTGTAGGCAGTCCAAACTTTCAAGATTGTTTAAAATACATGAATGGCAGTCCCTGTGAGCTAAAAATATTGGAATTATACGAGTAATCGTATTAGAAATTGCTGCTTATTTTCCAAATATAATCCTATTAGAAACTTATTAGAGGGCAGGTACCTGCATATTCGTAGTTTTGTGACTTCTTAACAATGTACTATCGTCTTACTTGACTTTACAGTGTGGAATTGGCACTTCAACTTGATGTTAATGATTTCTACAGAATTGATGCTCCATACGAGGAAGGACGGACGCGTTTTGAGTACAAGAAATTGGAAAGCGTCAGTGGTGTAGGTAGTTTTAAATAAAAAAAAGTATCTGAGCGGCGCTCTGGTGCACTCAAGCTCGACTACACTTAACACCACTGGCGAGTGCAAACGATAAATGTGACAGAATCAAGGGGTGTGTAGGGATAGGGCGGTCTGGAAATCTGTCCTTTTCGCCTACCCCGTAAGACGAACGTCTCCCAAAATGCGCCTGAAGATATACCTACCAAAAAAAGATCTGGACTTGCATACACAAACCCAAATACTTTCCTGCACACCTTGCACTAGGCTAAAAGCCTGTATCGCAAAGTGTGGAATACATCTCCAGCGCCGGGGTTTGAACCTGGCACCTCCCCCTTGAGAGACTGCCGACTCAACCAACTGCGCCAACTCGATCAATCAATCCTTTTGATCAATCAAACTTCCGGAACTTGCTTTAGACTTCAGACTGGCCGATGTTTTACAGTAATTTTGTACGCTCAAAGGTCCCAACCACCAAGTCATTTGGTCATAATCTAGCTAGAACTTCTACGGAACAATTGTTTCTTTTCTTGGTTTTACGGGTGTCATCAATACTTTCGACACTACACAAAAACATTTCTCATACATTTATCCGAAGAGGAAGACACCAGTAGGAGTATCAAAACGTCGATCAAGTTTATCTACACACGGTTCACCCGAAAAACCCAAGAAACAATGTCAATCGCACACTGTGAAAATTTTCAACATTTCTACGAAACAAGTCAGGCTATCAAAATACCATTATTTTTAAATTCCCATTCCGCTTCTGCTCTCCCAAAATAACGAAAGAATATTGAATTCCTACACTATGACCTGAGTTATTATTTTGATCCAATTTTCCAAGTCCCCTTTTGATAGTATAAAAAGTGGAGGAATCCATTAGAAATATTGAGTAGCTTCACAGCACGTCCTAAATTGGCACCTGCCCTCTACTGAAGTAGTTCGTCTTTACGATTTTCTTCAGTGAACCAAAGCTGGATAAAAACAGTATTTTTTCTTCAATATCTCAGGTAAAAAATCAGAATACTCAATTGTTAAAAGTATAGACGCAAACAAAATACCCAAAGTCAAATTTTGAGAAGAACTTACGAGAGTGAATCCTCCCATTATTCCGTTTTAAAACTTCTCAATCAAAAAGTTTTCAGCCTAATCTTCACCGTCGTTTCTATTGAAAGTTGGAGTCATTTTCAAACTCCTCACGATTCTGGGTCAGCCCCAGATAGCATAATAAACTTGCAGCAAACTTAGGCAGACCGCTTTTTTGTACATGTCATATAGTTTTCAAATATTTTGCTAGTTTGCACGCTACAATCTTACTTCAATCTTGCATTTTACTTACTGCGAGCTTGCACAAACGGCATTCGCCGTATTTTATGTTTCTACGACAAACTTTGTAGAAACTTCTTACAAGTTTAATTCAAAAATCCTCATTTGAAAAATCTTAAAAAAGCTTCTATAGGAAGTTGGTATCCTTCTTTACAAACTCCTCACACTTCTGGGTCATGTCGCTCAAACTGAAATTCTGAATCACTTTCTGAGATTCTTGAACTATGGTTTTCTTGTATGTATGCCATGTTGATTATAAAGATTAAATATATGATTCTATTTTTCTCAGGTGATCCATCTGTATACAATTTAGGATGTCGACCGACGTGGCGGGTTTCAGCGCTTTGCAGTCATGGGGATCTCAAGCGGCTGCCTTCGGGGCCGGGAACGTGACCGTGGTAGATAAAGTTCCCGCCGACATGTTGCATTTGGTCGATGCTCACTGGTAAGATGATCTTCAAAGTCATCGCTACTTCCGACACTAATAGATCTAACATATTTGTGTTGATGTTCCCGATATCAGCTCCATCTACACCCTGAATACCAATACCCATTTGAGAGGACATTCTATGAAGCTCTCCAAGGGATGGTTTCACAATAATCCAAGAAAGTATTTGCAATAGAGTAGTGAATATGTGGAACCGTTTACCCGAAAACGTGATACAAGCACCATCAGTGAACATTTTAAAGAACAGATTAGATAACTTTCTCAGAACGACGGATAGCACAGACATTGATTTAGGTCCATCAGCCTAGGCTGCTTGCCCAAAATTAATGACAATAATAATATATTTTTATTTTCCAGGTATCAATTCCCCCCAATGAACCCACTTTGGCATGCTCTCTTAGGATTTGCGATTACGATTTTAGGAATTATATCAGTAATTGGCAACGGCATGGTCATTTACATTTTCTCAACTGCTAAGGTAATAAAATTTATGCATCTTTAACATGACATCGGGTCTGGATATAATGCGCTGAAACATCATTATGCATTACTGACCGCAGACTCCTGATAAAGGTTATGTTTTTTTATATTTCAGTCACTGAAAACTCCATCAAACCTTCTGGTAGTAAACTTGGCCTTCTCCGATTTCTTGATGATGTTCACCATGTTCCCTCCCATGGTAATCAACTGCTACTATGAGACCTGGGTATTCGGTATGTTATTATTCTTTTCTTAACTTCATTTTAGAATAGTTAAATAGAATTACTGCTTACGATACAATTCTGCACCATTAAGACGTCAGTTCTGACGGATTTTTGATACGATTATTAGAAAACGTTCTTGACAAATTGCTGACCTGTTATTTAAGATTGGTTAGCCTCTTGCGAGGTCGACTCCCAGCTCATCCACATCTTTGGGGCTCATCTACTTTGAAGTTGCCCATGCAGCACAGTCTGAGGGATCCTGGATTTTTCCATTCTCCTCACATTTACATACCAGTATCTCCTTCGTTGACTTCTACATCTGACAACATCTTCGACCTCGCATATCTCTCCAAATTGTAATTCCATAGGAGTGAATTTTAATTTTAATTTTGAATTTGTTCTTTAGGACCATTCATGTGTGAAATCTATGGATGTTTCGGATCTCTATTTGGCTGTGTCTCCATCTGGTCAATGACAATGATCGCCTTCGACCGTTACAACGTAATCGTCAAGGGTATCTCCGCCACACCAATGACCCACACCAAGGCGAGGCTCTGGGTACTCACCGTCTGGGCTATGTCTCTCGGATGGACTCTTTGCCCACTCTTCGGCTGGAACAGGTAATTCAGAAATTATATACTATATCTACGGATGAACGACTCAGGATATAAATTCTCATGAGCCTAGCTCTAGAGAATCATGTCAAAGTGTCAAGATTACAGGCTTGTAAATAAAGCAGAATGTTTACGTTTCCTGACAGTTTATTATGCTATCTAGGATTTCAGTTCTTTAAAAATCTTACAGCTACTTTCCACAACCATTGAGCAAATTATGAATGTTCTTTTTCAATTTCCAGATACGTCCCAGAAGGTAACATGTCCGTATGCGGAACTGACTACCTGACCAAGGGGTGGCAGAGCAGGTCTTACGTCTTAATTTACGGATTCTGGGTCTACTTCCTTCCTCTGCTCCTCATCATCTACTCATACTTCTTCATCGTGCAGGTACAAAAAAACTTGCACAATAAATTTGTCAGTGCAATCATAAATAAGTCATATGCAGACTGTGCAAACTCGCAGCAAGTCTGCAGCAAGCCTGTAGCGCTTAAACTGGCCAAGCTGTTAAAAATATTCTGCACACTAAACTTGGCATGCAAGTTTACAGGCTTGTAAAAGCAGCCTGCTTAAGTGTTCTGCAAGATTATTGTGCTATATGGGATGCCAATAATAATTTCCCTTAAAAACGCCAGAATTCAAGAAAAGATCAGTCATGAGACGGTACCAAATGGACCTTAAGAGTCCATAACTAACGAGTTTTTTTAATTCGTTAAATAAAATTGTCACAAATTGCGAATATGCTGTTTCGAGCAGCCAAAGGAATCATCATCATCATCAGCCCGCGTTTTCCCACTGCAGGACATAGGCCTCCCCTCTTCTCCTCCACTTCTCCCACCTCTGTGCGATTCCCATCCAGTGGAGTCTGGCGAACCTCTTAATGTCATCCATATTGCCCGTTAGTCTCCACTCCAGCAGTCTCCTCGTCAAGGAATATATAACAAAATCAATTGAAGGTCCGAAGTCCTTATCAAAATATCATTGTCGTGTGTTTGTTTTCCAGGCTGTTGCCGCCCACGAGAAGTCCATGAGGGAACAGGCCAAGAAGATGAACGTTGCCTCTCTGAGATCAGCTGAGACATCCAACACAAGCACAGAGTGCAAGCTGGCCAAGATTGCCTTGATGACAATCTCTTTGTGGTTCATGGCTTGGACTCCATACTTGATCATCAACTTCACTGGAATCTTCGAATTGTCTCCAATCTCACCATTGGCCACAATCTGGGGATCTCTGTTCGCTAAGGCTAATGCTGTCTACAATCCAATCATCTATGGAATCAGGTAATCCAAATTTCTATGACATTCTTCTTCTTCGGTCTGTAGCCGTCCAATCCTGAACGTAGGCCTACTTCACCCATTTCCATGCCAAGCAGCCAATTAGGCTACTATTAATATCACAATAATTATTATCACAAAGATTGTGGTCTTTGCCCTGTCAATAAAATGTCTCTTAACTGTTTAACTATTGTCAGAAATAATTTGAAGCATTAGTCGTAATGAACTTGACAACAACTCACTGAGATCGTTCTTTTTCGACTTATGACTCCATTAATTTCATTTTACCATCTTTCTTACTCAAAAATCTTTCTGTTCTACAATTTGTGTTAATCGATTTTGTCTTTTTCCAGTCATCCAAAATACAGAATAGCTCTGTACAAGAAGTTCCCAGCTCTGTCTTGCCAGGCTGCGCCAGAAGATGTTGGATCAGTGGCTTCAGCCGTCACTACCGTCTCGACGGAAGAGAAACCAGCCGCATAAATATGACAAATCGACGTAAATTCAAATAAAAAGAACAACATCTTAAAATTCGACAAAATCTAGAGTTTTAACTTTAAATAGTCAAGAAATCCCGCGCGGAGAACCAAATTTATAACTTTTAATTTCGTCCTTTGAGAAACTATGGACTTTTTAGTTGTGATATTTATTTTTAGTCTCCGCAAAGGCTGTCTATTACTTTTTTGTCAAATTATCCGGCTCCAAGGACCAAAAATGACTAGTGCCTTTTTTCATGGTAATTGAGAAAATATTGTAAATAATATGATAGTGTACCTATTAATGTTTTTTTTTTGTTTTTATTCATTTGTTCATGGTATTTTTTGTATTATTTGACGTTTCCTAAGAATCGTTGCTGGGCGACGTAAAGAAATTTATTAAATTTCTTAAACAGAATTTATAAAATGCCGGCTGCTGGGTATAAAAGGAAACATTTTACCGGTGATTTAGAATAATTCAACATTCATTTATTATTTCGTTCATATTTGTTTTTACTGATGTTTATTTGTTTTATGTTGTAGTATTGTTACAATTATTTTTGTTTTAGTATTGTCACACGAAAAAGAGTTGTCAATTGTTGGTATATTTTCTATACCATAATAAATTAATTTTATACATAATCTTATACAATAAATATTACTTATTGCATACATATAATAAATCGTTTTTATTGATGCATACACAAGAACCTTTATCGTATAAATGTCAAATTTATTTTGTGGCCTAAGGAAGTCAAAAAGAAGTCAACCCTTCCTAGATACAATAGTGCAGGTACTACCTACAACAGAAGCAGTTACATTTCGTTTCACCTTACTTGTCACACTTTTTCTATAGAATTACTATGTAGCCAGTGGCCAAGTTATTTGAAACCAGGAGTAATGGTTTGTTTTCTGAGCAGCTTCTAGTAATGCACACCAGGCGGCAGCACTCACGTCAGGGTCTATTGTCAAACATACAAACACGCATAGACTATGCATCTCCACACACGTCCCGAAGTTCAGTTAACGGAATCGACCGTTTGCAAAAAAGTTCCGACCAAAACCTCTTTCTGAATTCAAAATCGGGGTAACGCTGAATTCAGAGAGAGGTTTTGGTCGGAACTTTTTTTTAATGGTCGATTCAGTTAACTGAATTTCGGGACATGTGTGGAGACGCTATGAGAGTTTGCTACTTGATTGTTGTACAACTTATATAAGTATAAGCAGTTGGGTGCTTGATAGCATTACTAGTAGCTCTATTGTAAAATGACGCATCCATGGTGATCCATGCACAAACTTGGCAACCTGGTGGATACGTGAAACAAGCAACCCATTGTCAAAACTATTGATATCTTATATTTTTCTAATAAGTAGATTACTATCTTAGCAACAAATCGCGAGCCGAGCGACAAAAAAATGTATGGAGTTTGCCTAATAGCAAAAATTAAATTCAATACATTTTGCCTAACAGCTGGGAACAAATGCGTCAGACCCCGCCAAATATGTGGAAAAAGACGTTACCAAGGTACTACTTACTAGTATAGTTTAGGATATCAAATACTACTTACTAATCTGTGGATATCAATGGTCAAAACCTAAATTCAACAATCAAAGCGAAAATCGGGATGAATGTGACCCCGAGGATTGTTGAAAGTTGAGGGCATATAGCGACACCAAAAAAGATATAAAAATGAAATTATAGGTAACTCACCAATTGTAAATGGCTTTTGATAATGGCTACAGGAACTTTTGATGAAATTTGTTGAAAAAGGTTTCATCTTCCAAAGCTCAAACCACAATCTGGTGCTGTCAAATTGTATTTATTCCTGCTATCAGTAAATTGAACTGGATCATTTTAGAATACAATCTCTTGGTCCTGGATAGGTACTCTTCCATTGTTTGATGGTGAAAATTAGCTTACACTTTGGCTGGCTTGGAGCAAGCTTTTCCACCTTTTGGCGCCATTGGAATAATTATTGAATACTTTTTTTTTGTTCTTTGGGCAATAGACATTTATTTACACTCTGGTTTCTAGTTCAAGGCTCTCACCAAGCCTGCAACTATTTTAAAAAACTAAGGATTTATTAAAATGCTCCTGCCTTTAAATTATCGACACAATCTTTTTCAAAAGCAAGATGGATTAGATACGAAGACAGACTGAATTAAAAGCAAATTTCATTTAAAAGCAAAGCATCACATCTTAGTCAAGTCACGTTGTTGTTTCAGTGGATGATTAAAATGTGTCGATTTTCATGAAATTCAATACTAACCTATTATTAAAGTATCTCTTAACGAGAATTTCTTAGCATCATCAGAATCTAAGCTTAATTATTTCACGATGTTAACCTTTAGTTAATCCTGCAAAGAAAATCTACTAGCTGTGAAAAGATTATCGAAATCGCAGAGAGAACGCATCGCCAGACTTCCCTATCCTTCTACGATTACTTTTACTCAAAACACTTTCGTCCTTGAGGATTTGGTCAACATGGTCCAGCAATGTGGTTCTTGGACGGCCGCGTTTCCTTACACCACTTCTTTCACCCAGGTAAGTTTTCCTTGTTTTCCTTTCATCGTTCATTCTCTCCACATGTCCCAACCATCTCAACTTGTTCACTTTCATTTTGGTCACAACATCCGTTTTACATTCACTCAACAAATCACATCGTCTCTTATCCTATATCTCACAAAGTTTTTCCACACATTCTTCTCTACTATCTCATCTCGACAGCATTTTATACTTGATTCATCCTTGAAGTGAAGTAATATACCCATAACTTCTAATATATTCAAATATAGAAAAGATTCTTATTTAACCTTTCCTACCAAATATTATACTCGTATATTTGAATTTTCGAATTAATCTTTTCCATTCCATTATTGGATAAATTTAAAATTTCAATGGCGGAAATTGTGACAATAATAATTCTCTGATTGTCCAGTAGGGAGAGATTCCAAAATTTAAAAGTTTCTTTAGTTTCCTCAGTATTTGAAATTGGAATCTACGAAAAACTGTGATTCTTCTGAATTGAAATCAGCCGACTAAGATTGGGATATAAAATCGAAGTGATTCTCTTCTGTTTTGACATGAGTCAGCGCCACCTTGACAATTCTCTCTTTCTCTAGCCATGATGTAGGATTAATACATTAAACATTATAGGCAAGGTTGCCGTCATCGTCTCTAAGGAAATGTTTGGAATAACAGTTCCTTAACAACGAGTATGACAGACCACGTATTATATTCTGTTAGGAGTTTTGACAGGAGTGGTGGTCCTATGTGATCATTATGCTATGTTGCCAACTGTTACAGCACGGCTAGAGTACCTGCCCTAGGAGGTGGTGAATTAGTTCATCATGAAAATGTTTGGGAATATTGTCAAGGTGTTTTGATTTAATTTCTTGTACTTAAAATTAATGTTTTACATTTTTTTTGCTTACTAGTGTTATTTGCAAGGAACGCAATGAGGGGGAAATTATTTTGTACTAAATGTCTTGCGATTTGTCCGTTTAGCAGATTATAATTGCTTTATAATTGACTAGGGCCGGATGAGATACTTATTTATTTTTCTGAGAAGAAGTTTGTAGGGTTTCTTGAGGAAATTCACAAGGTGACGCCGAAAGCAGTAGACTACTTGAAGAATGTTGACGCGGAGCTATGACTTCTAGACAGTACATTTTACAATGATCGTATGCTTATGAAAGAAGAAGGAAAGTATTGAAGAAGAAAACAATTTATGGAGAAACAGGAATGTAGAGGTAATATTGGCGTTTGGCAAAAGCGCCGTCTAAATTTCGAAACCAAATGGTAGAATTTTATAAATATGTACTGATTAAACAGTTAGTATCTACAAACCATTTTCCAGTGCTAACAAACAGTTGTACTGGAAAATGAACAGTTTAGAAATTTTACAGTTTAGCCACCCCGAAAAAATCTAATAAATTAAATGATGACTTCGGTTGTGAAAGCCTCCGCATTTATCGAATTGATGAGTATGCCTATCTCTTTACCTTCTGATGGTATTGGAAGAAAGCAGTTGTTATTCTGGGTATCTATCATACATACGGGAATTAACCAGATTGACAACCTGAAATGCTACCAGAACCGAGACTCTTTTTCCCTGTGTTTGACAATTTTAGCAGTACGCATTATTGTCAAAGTTCAAAGTTGTAACCCAATTTCAAAGTACACTCCTGTAGATTCAATTTGCCGAACTTTCTTTAAACGGATTTAAGGATTAATTCACCGCTTATCACAATATCATGTAACGGAAGAAAATGGTGTATAAAAAGAATGTTTGGCTTATCAACAAATTGAGTAACTCCCGAACGTCTTGGCCAATGCCATCAACCTTATTTACTGACACTCGACTGAAGTAGTTCGTTCGGCGATTTTCTTCAGTGGATTTTTAAAGTTCTAAAATCTAGTCAGGTATTAATTTCTTTATTATAATCAAAAGTGCCGCTGTAAATTATGATACAAATAAATAAACAAGTAACGAATTGACTAAGGAAGTCAATATTCTTACGAAATTAGGATGTGAGGGAATTTAAAAAAAAAATAGACCAAATTTTAGACGCGAGGCTGCCACAAACTCTAATGAAACTCTTCTCCATTCTTCTTGAGTGTACCGTGTGTAGATTGTCGATGTTGTCGAGCTTTCTGCCTACTTGGTGAGGCCATCTTCAGGAATTATAGTGTAACTGAAGATGGCCTTACCAAGTAGGCCAAAAGCTCGACAATCTTTGACATTGACAATCTACACATGGTACACCCGAGAAGAATGGAAAAGAGATTAACAAGGACCGTGAAAATCTACAAAGCTATGTAAAAACAGACCAAAATTTAGACGCGAGGCTGTCACAAACTCTAATGAAACTCTTTGTAAGGAAATCAAAATCAAGTTGAATGTCTTTCTAGAAGCGATTTTGGACGTTGTCCATAGCATGGTTCTCCTATAGCAGTCCAAAGATTTAATATAATGGAGAGACTTTCTAAGACATTATCGTTTTTTTATTTTTTTTACAGTCAATCAACATTTGTTTTCTTCAGAACACCTGATAGGTTTGTATAGCAAAGATGGCAACAGGTCCACCAATATTTAGTGCCTTGCAGGCCTGGGGCCAGCAAGCTGCTTCTCCGTACGGTTCTCCAACTAATATTACAGTAGTGGATAAGGTGCCGGCAGATATGCTGCACTTAGTCGACGCATATTGGTAAGAAGACTTCTTTCATTCGATAAGTTCATTACAGCTATTTCACAAACCAGTTTTCTATCTTATAAATTGCGACTATCCCCAAATAGCTCAATATACTTGCTGCAAACTTACGGAGGCTGCTTTTATAAGCCTGTAAACTTGCTACCAATTTCTTTTTACAATAACTTTGCTAGTTTATGTGCTACAGTCTTACTGTAAACTTGCATTTCGCTCTCTGCAAGTTTTAGAAGCTGACAAACTTGCTATCAACTTCTTGCACAAGTTTAAACTTGATACAGACTTTTTGAACCGGTTTCTATTTCAATAAATTTTACTTGTAATGTTTTGTTCAATTCCAGGTATCAGTTCCCTCCTATGAATCCACTCTGGCATTCATTCCTAGCAGCTGTACTCATCCTGCTTGGAATCACAAGTCTTGCAGGAAATGGCATGGTGATTTACATATTCTCAGGAACCAAAGTATGCTTCAATAGCTATTTAGTGTCAAATTATTGGATTCTGGTTGTAATTGTTGACGATTTTTTTATTCCTTTTCCAGTCACTCAGAACTCCTTCGAATCTTCTGGTTGTAAACTTGGCTGTCTCTGATTTTCTTATGCTGTTCACGATGTTCCCACCGGCTGTCGTAAATTGTTACTATGAAACATGGGTATTTGGTAAGATATCCTCAAAGAATTTTAGTAACATATGTAATTACTTAACTAAATCACTACCCATTAAAATTATATCAGCTATGTTCACCATGAGCACTGATGTGCACCTGAGAGGACATCACCTGAAGCTATATAGACAACATTGACAACACACCAAAACACTTCCACCACTAGCGGATCCAGGGGGGGGGCTAGGGGGCTGAAGCCCCTTCCAAAACCATGAGTGACAGTACTTTATCTACAACAAATCTAGGGGTTTCAGCCCCTTAGCCCCCCCCCCCTCAAAACGTTGAGTGACAGTACTTTTTACCATATGTGACGACATTCAGCCCCCCCCCCCCACACAAATTGAATCCTGGATCCGCCACTGACTTCCACAACCAATAATACTTTCAGTGCTTGGAATTACTTGCCATAGTCAGTTGTATTTGCTTCCACCACCAACTTTTTCAAGAATATTTTCAAGGGATTTTGGTCAAAACTGCGAAAAGTGCCTACTATCCAATTTATTGATAATATGACAAATTCTTTACAGGTCCATTCATGTGTGCAATATACGGATGCTTTGGCTCACTATTTGGCTGCGTCTCCATTTGGACGATGACTATGATCGCCTTCGATAGATACAATGTCATTGTCAAGGGTTTGGCCGCCAAACCTATGACCAATGGCAAAGCTATCTCCTGGATCTTGGGCGTATGGGCCAACTCACTAATCTGGACTTTGGCACCACTGTTCGGATGGAATAGGTAAAATAACTCTTCTGATACCAATTTTAGATGCTTACTACCTGAGTACCTGAAACGTATTTATCTCTGAAAGCCTTATTAAAAAAATAACTTTTTCAGTAGTGTGTGAATTTCCGTAAATTTTGCCTTGAATCAAATGTGCACTTTCTTTTTTAATAAAAAAAAGATCTGTGCCTGTGCACACAAACCCAAATACTCTCTTGCACACTTCACAGTAAGCCAAAAAGTGTCGTGAAGTGCAGAATACATCGCCAGACCGAGATTCAAAGCTGGCACCTTCCAGATTAGAAGTCCGCGCTCCAACCAACTGAGCCAATTAACCAACTTACTGTTTAACAGTCTGATATTTACGAACTTGAATAATTTCAGGTATGTTCCAGAGGGTAACATGGCTGTTTGTGGAACAGATTACCTCAGCAAGGACTGGAATAGCAGATCCTATGTTATTGTTTATGGAGCTTTCGTCTACTTCGTGCCTCTGCTGCTCATTATCTATTCATATTACTTTATTGTCAAGGTAAAAAACAGTTAATAAATATGCATGAACATATTGAAGAGAATTTCTGAGTCCCTCTTTCCAAATATTACAACATATTAATTTTATTTGACAGGCAGTTTCTGTCCACGAAAAATCAATGAGGGAGCAGGCGAAGAAAATGAACGTTGCATCCCTCAGATCGTCTGAGGTCAGCGCCACAAACACCGAATGTAAATTGGCAAAGGTATGAATAAAAATGACATATTCAATGCACTGATAATTGACACGAAATCAGTAATTTTTGGGCATAATTTGGTGTATTATTTGAATTTCAGATTGCCCTTTTCACAATCTCCTTGTGGTTCGTGGCGTGGACGCCTTACCTCATCATAAATGCAGCTGGAATCTTTGACTTAAGTCCAATCACTCCTTTGGCGACAGTCTCGGGTTCTCTTTTCGCCAAGGCGAATGCTGTTTACAACCCAATTGTTTATGGAATCAGGTAGACTGTTTTAACACTAAATTTTTTACTCTTATAAGAAAAATTGTTCACTATCTTCAGTCCCATAGTCAGATAGCACAACAAAGTTGCAGCAAATTTACGCAGGCTGCTTTTACAAGTCTGCAAACTGGCATGCCAAGAATGCAGCAATTTTTTAATAACTTTGCTAGTTTATAAGCTACAAGCTTACTATAATCTTGCATTTCGCTTGCTCCAAGTTTGCAAAAGCTGCATATGACTTATTTAAGGGGTCTCCGGTAAGTTCGTCTAAAAATCAGTTCGTCTATAATCAATTCGTCTAAAATCAATTCGTCTAATTATCAATTGATTTTAGACTAATTGATTTTAGACCAATCGATTTTAGACGAACTTACTGTAAACTTATTTAAGGTTGCTACAAGTTTACACCATGGAACATAGGATATAGCAACGCTTAATTTAGGAAATCAAGCATATTTTCATTTTTTTTAATACTTATTTTGTTTAAACCAGAAAAGGCTCATTGGTACGAATATAACTATCAGGTATGTTTCTATTTTTCCAGCCATCCAAAGTACAGAGCAGCTTTGTACAAGAGATTCCCGTCATTGGCTTGTCAAGCGCCTGCCGATGATGTAGGATCCGTTGCCTCAGGAGTGACAACCATCTCTGACGAAAAGCCAGCCGCATAAATTGAAGAAAAATACGTTTATGATGAACTAATTTAAATGTCAAATAACCATTTTTTACATAATGTGAATAGAGACTTGGAAACCAATAAGAAAATCATCGGAAACTCCGGGGGAAGTTTTGAATAACTATGACTTTTTTTAGAATCTTTTTATTCTTATTTTGAATTATTGTAAAATTTTATGACGCGGCACGGATTTTTGGACAATGTTTTGGAACAATAAAAAGATATAAGTATTATATTTTATAATTTGCTTTAAAATAGTGTTTTTTATTGTAGACTGCCGATCATGCTTTAAGAAATAGGGTCAGATTTTTATAATGGTTTGGTTTGGTTATAAAAAATATATTTTTATTTTATTGGAATCGTCGGCTTGACCGGCCGATATGCGATTACTAGTGATGGGTATTATTAATTTCGTTTATTTAGGTACCTAATATTTTTATATTGTGGTTTTATTTTACCTTTACAACAAGCATGTTGTAGTACTATATTAATTTATAGTATTTTTTGTAATAATTTCATTTCTTTAGCCCATTCTGAACATTTTATTATTATTTTTATTGTGTAAAAATGTTTTTTCTATTGTTTTATAATGCAAAATATTTTTATATTATCAAACGCTAAATAAATTATCACAATATGCATGTCAAATTGTGTTTTATTAAATTAAAAATAATTTATATTATTTTTAGTAATTCGTAAATAGCGCATTTTGTTCTAATACTCGAGGAAATGGCTAAAGGCCTATCCACAACCACTACAAAATGAAGAAAATTGTAATAAATTTTTGTCTATGACTTCTAGCAACAAATTCAAATGAAAACGTTCGGCGCTGTGTTCCCGCCATGTTTTGACGTTTCTTCCGTGATTTTTTCACAAACATTGGAACTGGAAGGATACGTAATTTGAGATTTTGCGTACAATTTATTTTAGGAAATTGTTATTAACGAGTCTAATACAATAGTAAGTAAATATTTTAATATTCCAAGCATGCCATGTTGATTTCTTTTCTATTAGACTTATAATATTGTGGATGAGAAGTCAACCTTCAAGACAGTAAAAACGAAAATGTTTGCGACGTTTGTTTTGCGACATGGTTGAATGATAACTTTAATAACACACCTTGTTTCACTTCAGTTGTTATTGTTTTGCATGCTGTAGATATATTCACGGATAATTTTAAGTTAAAGTGAGTTAGAAGTCGTATTTCTTATGTTAGATAGTTAGCTAAGGTAATTTCATTGGTACTCTTGTACAATTGGGGGAACTATTACACTATTGCGGCCCCACTTAGGGTCAAGCTTTTTTTGTTTTAAAAAAGTTGCTAAAAATACCCTATTTAGCTCCTTTTATAACATGATAAACTTTTGACGGCATTGACAACTGAAATTTCAAGAGGAAAATATCGTAAATTTAATGAATTCTTTTTAAAAAATACATTCTGACTCTCTGTGTGCTCGTCCAAGCGATGCAAAATGATAGCAATTTTAGCGCTTTTTTGAAGAAAACGTTTTTGACAAAAAGTGAGGCTGCAATAGTGTAATGTTACAAAACAAGACAATAGTAGTGTGCTAAAGGGCGGACTTAATTAAAAGGCAATATCTAACAGTAAACCGTGATTAAGAGTGTTATTTTGAATTATATTGTTTTAGGAGTAGTTTGAGTGGCAATCATTGAGTGGCAAGATGAGTATAATAGATAATATGGAGGCAGTGGAGGAAGAGATTAGAGAACTGATTCTGCACTCCAAGTCCAAGAGACGCACCATATTTGATCCATGCACTGAAGATAATCTACACAAATATCTCAAAGCTGTCGAGGAGGTAAGCTAGCCCATGTATTTTAGGTATTAAAATAATTAAAGTTAAAAAGAAAATGGTTCGGAGAGTGTATGACAGATTGCATATGAGTGTGATGAAAGCAAGGAGCATGTGTAAGGATAGGACAGTGTGGCTTTTTGTCCTCTCTGGTTACCCTGCAAGGGATCAGTGTGAGATACATAGATACTTAATAATATCATAACTCCCACAGACTGATTTCAGGTGACTTGTCCCATCTCCTTTCTCAGCTCTGTGGGAGATTGCGTGTCATTTAAATATTATTACAATGCTCTTCCACCAAGAACCTTCAGTCAAAACGTTCGATATTTTATGTTAACACTTGCTTTTGTGCCAAGCAGGCCTGTGGGTGGATTTTAGGTTCAATGCAACCACCATTGCACACATGTTTTGTAATTAAACTCATTTTTTTCTCTTTACGCGTAACAGGTATTTGTTTTTTTAATAGCCTACGTTCTAACCAGGATCTAACTGCTCTATTATTTACTCAAAATATGTAGTCTGAGAGTTCCCCCTTATTAAAATATTATGGTAATTGTTTGGTTTTGCAGGAGATGTCCCTCCACTGTGTGAAGTATCTCTTCAATCCTTATGAGGACTTGAAGTCCGACATGTTGAAGCAGAGTCTAGTGAAGTTATGTAATGCCACGTGGGAGTTATTGTTGCTGCATAAGGACGTCACTAATAATGGACTCAAACTCAAGGAGAGGAATTACTCTCTGCAGCAGAATAACTTCTTTCTTAATGTATGAATAAACTATAATACAAGATGTTTCCTTCCGTGCGTAAAATCTCTTGAGGGGTGATAGAGGATGAAAAAAAATTTAATGAATGCATGACTGAAAATCAACCGTTTTGGAGTGCCTTTTGAAAATTTAGGAGTCCGAAAATTTCCCATTTAGGGTTTTTGAAAGTATCTCCGAAACCACCGACGTGATTTTGACAAAACGAAACAAAAATCGTAGTAAACATTTAGGCTTTTGACAAAGACTTTAATTTGTGACTTTCTGAACATAGTGGTTTTTATATCAAAAATGTTTTTTGTGAAAAAATCTGTTTTTGTACCCCACAAACTTCAGTTTAAAAAAAAAACAGCCCCATAATATGTACATTTTACAATAAAGCCTTAATAAGATTCGAACAATTTGGGTTACAAAAAACACAAAATTTCCAGACGATGGGGCTGCAGCATTCGATCCAATAATGAGCGGTAAAATAAATTTTCGTTGACAAGGGGGGGAGGGAATGTCAGGGATTACTTCTACAAAATTTGGAAATCCGGCCCTGGTTGGTGTCCACCTACTTTTAAGAGTAATCAGATGATTTTACTTACAGAGTGTTACGGACAAGCAAAAGCGAGAATTGAAAAGACTGGAGGAGAAAGTTAAACAAGTGGTAGAGGAGAAACGCCAGTTGATTGTGAAGATGGAGGCGAGCTGTAAGAATGCCAGCAGGGCTGAGGGAGACGCCAAGAGATCCAAGACACAACTCGTCAGCAGGGAACATGAGCTGGTCACACAGCTGAGGAAGGCGGAGAAAGAGAATGCACAGATGAGGGATAGATTCCATCACGGTGAGTTAACAGAAATTAAATTTGTTCCTTTATACCCATGGTCGATATTTGTGCGGCCCGCGAGATAGCAGACAGTTTTTCATACTAAATGATTAAACCTCACGAAAAATTATATTATTACAACACGTTTTCTCATCATGTAAAAGTTTTCAAAAACCATTATGTGTTAGAAACATAAAAGCATATGTTGGCCATATTTAAGAATATTGTCTTCAATGTGGCAACATTATCACAATGCAATTTTTATTGTATTATGGTTTGTCAAACTTAATGTTTTTCAGTGTGCCAATAAATATCGGGCTTGCCGGTCCACTCATAATGTGGATTTTTATTATGGACCTTTTACATTATGAAATCCATTAAAATGCAATTTAAAAAAAAAATTGCCTGCGGCGCTAATTACATCTATTCTTGTGTTACGTATTCTTTGCATTTAAGCAGATACCTAAGTATGTTTCTTATTTCGCAAAAAAATTATTAGATTTATTGTTGTGACCTTTTTCTATGTTAAATTTCGCCTGCGGCGCTACTTACACGGTCCCTGGCTTCTCGCAATAAAACCATATTTATTACATCCTGTAGAAAGACAGTTAGGATCATCACTTTGTCCTTTTTCATTAAAAAATTTCAGCCTGCGGCTGTTGTTGATAGTTGTTCTATGTGGCCCTTAGCTTTCACATTGTCCTATGTGTATGAGACTTAACGTTGCCGTATACATAGCTATTAGCTAATAATAATAGTTGAATTGTTTTACAGGCATCTTCACATCCAGAACAGAAGCTAGGAACTCTTGCGTGGAAGAATACAAGATCAGGGAGAGGAAATATAAGGAGACTATAGCCAAGTTGCATGAGAATAACAGACAGCTGATACAGGAGGTGCTGAATCTTAAGGAGGAGTTGCTGGAGGAGGAGGAAGAGGACACAGGTGGAGTACGTAGTGGGTGATGCGGTAGTTAATCCTGCGTTAATCTATGGTGATGCCAGTGGTCGTGCTACAGTCTTTCCCCATAAGCGGAGAAAAAAAGTGGTAAACAAATATTGTTTATTGTTCTCTAATTATCCGTAGGCCTCATTTAAGGCATATGGAATCGTCAGGTTTACATATTAAACAAACATCATAAAATAGAATGCGATACATCAATAAACAGTTACAGCAGAAAATAATACAATCAATAAACACATGGTGACAAAACAAATCTTAAAACAGGTGTGGTTTAGTTCAATGCAGGTCTGGATGTAAATTGTCCAGAACTACATTACATCAATGACAACAAAATTTAAGAGAGAAATCAGTATGAAACAGAGACATTATTATTCAATCCAGGTCTGGATGTAAATGGTCTAAAACTGCTTTTCTACAATAGATAATTGCTGAATTCTATTTTAATAGCTCAAAATGCATGCATATCTGAAGTAATACAAATGTAGAATTAATACATGAGAGGGTAAAATAAAAATTTGCGAAAATATAAAATGCGACGGGTTTGAAAACAAAGTATGGGGAAAAGACCATAGTGCGACCAAACGCAGGAAGTAATCCATGAAGTAAGATGTAATTAAGTTTGCGTCACTCCTAGTATTTTATTAATAATCCCACCGTATGTAATGTGCCTTTGTACGTGTTTTAAAATGCAACAGTATTGTTTTGTAAATATTTTAACAATTTGTAGTCATATTTTTATACTCTTACTATGTATGTAGTTTTTAAAACTTTAATAGTTACGTTTTTTTTATAACTGATGGTGCAAACTATACACGATTTTAACATGTTCGCTGTGACCACCGACACCTTGACATTTCTCTCTTTCTCTAGCAATGTTGTAGGATTAATACATAAAACATTATAGGCGAGGTTGCCGTCACCGTCGCTAAGGAAATGTAGCAAAGAGTATGACAGACCACGTATTATATTCTGTTAGGAGATTTGACAGGAGTGGTGGTCGTATGCGATATTGCCAATCCTACAGCATGGCTAGAGAAAGACGTCGAGGTGGCGGTGCCTGTTACTCATTATTGGTATTGTTATTTATTATAAGTAGTATTATACTATTGTATGTCGTTCTGAGAATACTGGCGCATAGTAAAAATTGTGGTTTTATTACAAAATTTTGTATATTTAGTGTAAATGCCCATTCCGATAAAAAACACAAAAATAAAAAAAGTTGGCTTATATACGTGGTTTTTACATAGAATGACAGTATTGTATTGTTATGTTAACGCGACCAAGTCGTCACTGAACCGAGACTGTGCCATCGCATTCTAATGTTTACTGTTTAACTCACTGTATTTTTATAAGATTTTTATTTTAGTATTTTAGCATTTAGTAATTTTTAGTTACCAAGTTTTTATGGTATAGTGGACTTATTTTTTAAACATTCCTAAATATTGTTACCAGAGAATTACAAATTACTAACTGAAAAGACCAAAATGTTGCTCAGCATGAGATTGCAGTATGAAACCCTCATATGTTTTACACACAGATGGAACCTTATTAGTCTCTAGTAGTTATTTACACACACTACACCACTTTAGGGTCATATTGTTCATTACTCTATGAGTAGATTATGTCGGTTAGAAACATTTTCGTGCAAAAGTCAAATTCTCACAATTCTTTAGTTAGAATCTTGTTATTCTCAGATTTTATCACTAGGGACAGTGAAGCAAAAATACACTGTTAAGGTAGTCGTAGCTGGGTTGGACAGTAAGAAAGAAATGGTTTCAGATTGATTGGGAACTACAATTTTGTTTGCTGGTAACAATTACATTTCTATTGAAATTCTACACGTGTTGCCACAAAAAGATACATGGGGCGCTCTCAACGAAAACCATATCTTTCTTGGCAGACTTGGTAGAAAACCACAATATCGAAGCTGTCGTGACTCTGTTCTAAGCCTTGACACTCGAATAACATCACCATGGCAACCAGCCACTATCATGACGTCACCTTGTTCTGGAGATAAACACGTGGTCTATGGAATATGTCCCCCATACATTTCTTACCACCTTATGTGACATCAGCTTCTTCTCATATCTGTCACCCGGCCTTTATTTTGATGTGATGTCGGCCTCGTGAAAATACTTAACATTCCACTATACCTGATATTTGAAACACGTATTTGTAGATTATATTGACTCATAGATCTGTGATTTCTTGCATGTTTGTTACAATTTATATTAAAACTAAAATATAATTGTTATATTTTGTATTACATCTGTCTATTATTTATTTTAAACCTACATATATCAATTATTCCACTTTCTACTCAATGTTCCATTCCACACTCACAATACAAGCTTTTATAGATTACGATTATAGATTATGTTGCTCTGTAGGGTACATGTCTCCTGTATGTAACAGGTAGCATAATTCTCTTATCTTCTGACGTTGCCGCCCAAAGGTGGCAGAAGCCATATGAAATAGTAATAAATAATTAGTTCTTAATTTAAAAAACTAATAAAAAAACTAGTTCTTAATTTATAAAATAAAATTAATGGCATGCTTTTTTGAAAAAAGATCTGAGTTCTACTCGTGGAGTACTTTCATGAGACACCAAAAACATGGCCGTATGCGGTGATTGGATCCTCTAGATCGCTCCGTATCTCCCAAACTTTGGCTAGTCTGGAATTGAGCCTGAATCGATTGCAAAATTAGGAGACAATGCCAAGTGAAGCTAAATGAAAGCGTCTGAAAAAGCAGCAGGGGCACAGAACCAAACCTTGAGTAATACCATGAAAAGAAAATGTCTGCTAAATCAATTTGGTTCTTCTCTTGAATAAGTCCAGATCATTTTTATGTGCATAAATAATATTCGAGTCTTTGTTTAATATATTCAGTATCCTCTGTCGCGAAAATAATACTAATTGAAATAATAAATAAAGTCATCCATTGTTTTGCACAGTATGCATATTTGGAAATCTTCGCGCCTTTCAATGGCGACAAATTTGAATTCTAAATATGGAATCTTAATATTCTATTCGTCGCACGTTTAAATCATTACAATAGATCATTCTTCTTCTTATCAGCCTGTTTTTCTCTACTGCTGGATATAGAGCTCTCCTATTCTATCGATCATTATTAATTTAAATCAATTAGTGATCCAGACGAAAATAGTAACTGAAAAATGAAACACTGAATATCAACAGACGCTGGTATCAAGCAGTCTTGCAATTTTTTAAAATATCTTGCCTTAAACATAAAAAAATACACAACAAAAGCTGGTAATGGATGACCTCTTTCTTCCTGGGATTTAGACAACTGTTTTTATTTTAAAAAAATCTGATAACCATGCCTATAAACACGTACCAGAAGTAATGTCGTAGCAATTTAGTCTTGGCTTGGCTTGCAAGTTTACAGGCTTGTAAAAGCAGCCTGCGTGAGTTTGCTGCAAGTTTATTATGCTATTGGATTAGTTTGAGCTCTATAAGTATGAATTTTAATGTTTTAATGATATCTCAATTGTCTCATTCATGAGTCGAATATTTGCCACCTAGTCAAATAATAAATTCCTTAGTGCAATTATAGACGCCATCTAATTAATTCGGCATTCCTTTTTGAGGATTCATTGTGATATCAAATTAAATATCTACCACACAAGTTACGGTACCTATAGAATATCTACCAATGTTGAATGAATTATATTAAGCTGACGAAATATTGTGGTGGTCATTAAAATATGAATTAGACAATAAATTAATGATTAATTAACGACTAGAGCTACAAATTATTACAGTTGTTCATTATTAGTTCAACATGTCATGGTGTTTGCATGTTTGGAACGAATAAAATAAAACTACGTAATGGTAGCAGGCAGTTTGCTAGTGGGTAAAACAAAATGAAGGTCATTCTTGAAGGGAGAACCCAGATAGCGTAATAAACTTGTAGCAAACTTACGCAGGTTGCTTTTGCAAGCCTGTAAACTTACATGCCAAGTGTGCAGCAAGTTTGCTAGTTTACGCGCTACAAGCTGACTGCAAAATTGCATTTCGCTTGCTGTAAGTTTGCACAAGATGCATATGACTTGTTTAAGGTTTCTACGACAAACTTGCTAGGTATAATCTTTTTGTACAGGTTTATAATTGCTAGCGGGCAAAATGAAATTCACGCCATTCTTAAAGGAAAAAGGGGTTGAAATTTCGACTGCCGTAAACTTGTAGCGCGTAAACTAGCAAAGTTGTTGAAAACTGCTTCACACTTGGCATGCAAGTTTACAGGCTAGAAAAAGCAACATGCATATAAGTTTGCTGCAAGTTTATTGTGCTATCTGATGGGAAATTATGACCATTGTTTCTATTTACGCATTCCACAAAATATGTTTAAAAGCGTGTCGACAACTCCACGCAAAGATGTGTTAATTATTATAATCAATTTTATTGCTACGTGTAAATTAGGATGTGCATATATTTGTACGAATATAAACAAATAATCTACATAATGAGGAAGTTCGTATTTAACAAAGTCTATATTTGCTCCTCTTTTGGCCAATTCATTTCAATTCAAATTATTTGTTTCTATAGATATTTTGTACCCCGTGATCTCTACTGTCTCTGTGGTAAAATTTAATGCCTATCCAAATCAATAATCACAGCAATTCCGAGTCCCAACTAGAATCTTGTTGTAAATTTATCTTTTGGTAGTCTTTTCTCGATTGCAACAATTACAGTTGTCAATTCAAAATTATTACCAATCCTTTAATAATGGCGAAAGTAGGTATAAAACTGGAGAGAATCGATAGGTACCTATAGGTATGGCTATATGTATTAGCAAATTCACGAAAGATTCACAAAAATAAAATAAAATATTATTGGTCCCAAAACAGTGCCTTGAGGATATCCAAAATTACCAAATACCTACTTTTAAAATTACATTAAAGAGTTACGATCGAGAGACTGAGTAGGTAATTTATATTATAAATACATAATCTTCAACTGTTAAGCTAAAGAAGCTAAATGAAGAAATTGACGAATTCATATAAATATCGTAGGCCTCAAAACAGATCCTTGAGGATATCCAACGTTAGGTACTTGTGAAATTGAGTTAAAGATTTACGATCGAGTGACTAAGTGGTATAGTGATCAAATTGGTACTAGCACTAGGAGTAGATTCTAGATCATGTTGTTAAATGATTGGGTTAGAAATAATCTTCAATTAACAGTAGCATGAATGGACTCAATTACTCACATATTAGTAAATAGAACTTCAACGATATGTCGCGTACAACGACAACTGACGGCATTATTATTTTAATCGGGATTGGAATGCGATTGTTTTGCTTTTGATTTTAAATTGTGGTAAAAGAAATAGTTAAAATGGCAATTTTCTTATGTTTAAAATGACGGAAGACAGTGGAAAAACGGTGGTGGAAATGGTCTATTGGAAAAAGATCAGGCAAGAAGGGGACATACTTAATTGATTACCAAAGACTGTTTGAGTCGAAAAGGAAATCTAAACCTTCAAATAAAGGGTCAAACAAGATAAAGGAGAGACGGGAAGTTGGTAGAAAGCAAATGTCCTGGCCGCACAACCTTAGTTAGTGGACCCCAACAGCAAGGGTTGATGATGTCCTGTTCCGGACAGCGCAGGAAAAAGCAGTTTTCGCCGGAGTAATCGCAGACTTCGGGGGGAACTGACAAAAGGCACGAGTAGAAAAAAGACGTAATACAGAATCCTTATAACAAAAACCACAACTAGCGCCAATGCGTTGGTTCAAGAAATGATGGTTATATGTATTACACAATGTGATAATATAGTTTTGATAGTTACTCCGTGGGTGTTAATGATTGTAGTACTTTAGTGTTAATAATATCCATTTGTAGGGTCACTGCTAGCCTCTCAAATCGCTGAGAAAAAGTTTTGGGATCGATATATCACTGTGAAAATTGTGGTATAACTAACTATCCAATACAACTTTTTGTTATTCCACAATTTTGAAAATGTAGTGGAAATAATCAATGATTGGGATTCAAGATTTTATTCATGGGGGTACAAAGGTTGTACCTCATAAGATTCTCACATTTAAATCCAGTTTTACACTATTTATCTATTTATTTAAACTTCAGGTGAACAATACAGAATGTTTCAATAATCAGACCAGACTCCCGGGAAGGCCACATAAAATATGGTGAGATAGTTGGACATCTGTGTCCCAGGAGCAGGCTCCGAGCAATGACAGGACGCAGTCCTAGATGAAGCAGAAGAAGAATTATAGGAACAATATGAGAAGACGAAATAGTAGGTAAATAGATGAGGAATATTTACTTACTACTTACTTATCCAGCCATCTCCGTCCACTGCTGAACATAGGCCTCCCCCGTACTCCTCCATATATCTCTATCTTGCATCCAATCACAAGCAACTCGTTTAATGTCGTCTGACTATCGCGTGGGGGGTCTCCCTTTACTTCTTTTATCTTCGCGAGGTCTCCATTCCACTACCCTCTTTGCCCATCTTTGGTCCTGGAGTCTCGCAACATGTCCCGCAAAAGACCACCAAGTGGAGGAATATTTGGGTATTTTTAATTTCCACGTATTTCAATTCGTAGAAATTAATGGCACAGTACCTTTAATTATCAAGAAATCGTGAACACCTGTTGATATGGCGTACAGTACACAGCCCTGAAGCAGCAATACATTGACATTATTTCTGTCGTATGTGCATAAGACATGGCTACTATACTAGTCACTGTACGTACGATACATTGATATTATTACACAGTTGTTCCTCGATTTTATAACTTTTGTTTAACCACAATTTAAAAAAAATGTATCTCTATCAGAAGGAGGGGTGTTGTAGTTAAAAAGAATCTGATTTATTGTCGGATAATGTCTCAAATTGGTTAGTTATTCCACAATTTATTTGTTCCATAATTTGGAATTTAGGAAAACAATATTTGTTTTTGTCTCATAATTTGGAATTTTAGACAACGATGTTGGCATATTTCTAATATCGATCTGGCAATCCACTCGTGAGCGGGTGATACATAAATATTTTGAATGAAAGCAGATTATTTATTACAAAATCACGTATTCTGCAAAAAAAATGTAGAAAGTTGTGGTGTAAATAACAATCATTTTAATAAGTTGTGAAATAAATAACAATATACACAAGAAAATGTGGAATGAGTAACAATATTTATTAAAAGTTGTGGTACATTTTCAATATTTATAAAGAGTTGTGGGATAAATAACAATCATTTTAATAAGTTGTGGTATAAATAACAATAAACACCAACAAATGTGAGATGAGCCACAATGTTTACTAAAAGTTATGATATAATGTCCATATTTATAAAAAGTTGTGGGATAAATAACGATATATTTATAAAAACTTGTGGGATTAATAACAATATTTATAAAAAGTTGTGAGATAAATAACAATATTTATAAAAAGTTGTGGAATGAATAATCGTAAATTTAGAATGAAAAGATTTAACTACATTACCAGAGATATTGTAAATATAAGATCGCACATCGCCCTACATTCGTATTGCGAAGGTGTTAAGTATATAAATCAATAACAGTAAGTAATATCTGGTACGATATTTGTCACATACAATGAGGTATGTAATTGTTTTAATCACTAAGTATAAGTTTGTGTCATATAAGGTATGTAGGTATCGTATTATATAATAGGAAGATGTCTTTGGTATGTTGCATGAGTGAAGAAATTGTATAAAAAAATACCGAAAAATTGTGGTATCAATTCCTATTGACTTTTAATTACACGTCATAACTGAGAACGCGAAAAATTGTCTCGGGAAAAGTAAGATGACTCAGCTAGATATCATCTCAAGATATGGATAAATGAGAATATGTTTTAGTGACTGTAATTTACTGAAAATTGAGATTTCTCCCGCAGTTTGTCAGATATAATGCTGCAATTTGGTTGATAAAATGTTTAAGGTGTGACTACGCCGTGACTCTAGCGGATATTTTTTTGATATTCAGTCCCCCTTTTATACAACAAGTCAAAATCGATTTTATCTGTTAGCTCAGGTTTTTCTCATTTTGACGTTACACTCCCATACAAAATTTGAAAAAAGTTGGCGTATAATAGGACAGTTTTTACTCATGTGTTCATTTTCCCTAGATAATCTCAATGTTCTTGACTGTCTGTACATGGTGGAAGTCCATTTTTAAGGAAAATTTGAAAAACTAAATATTAGATTAAAATCCACAAAAATGACTTTAGATTTCGCGACTAGTATTCGAGGATTAGCATCCTCATCATCAAGCGATTGTGATGATGAGGGTGAAAAAGTTTTTGAAGAGATTGAAGATTTCTCAGAGATCTTTTTCACGAAACTACCCAACGATTCTTGTTGCATTTTGTGTAGGTGCCTTGCTTCTTATTTGTCGTGCGTCTCTTATGGTCTCCTGTCCCCTACGCCTGAGTTAAAGCCACTGCGTGCGTTTGCGTTACTTATGGACAGTAGTCATCATTTTAAAATTAAATATTACTTATCAAATGTGTGGCTTGCGGTGGACATAGTAATGCGATGAGTGAGTAGGCACCTACTAGGATTGTGGTGATAGCACTGGTAACACTGTTAACAGAAAGGACTGTGAAAAATACTAGTGAATTCAGAATAACAGTTACTAATTATGCAATGTGAAACAATGAATTGTTGAAATTTTCACGATGTAGTGCAATGAATGAAGACTAAGAAAACTGTTAAAATACGAATGTGGGGCGATCTGAGAAATTCGTTACGATATAATCTCTGATAATTTAGAAAGAAAATAATAATAATACATCTTTTTATTCTAAACTAATATTTATTCCACAACTTTTTATAAATATTGTTATTTATACCACAACTTTTTATAATATTTATACCACAACTTTCTATAAAACGTTTCGCAGAGTAAGCGATTTTTGGTGGATTCCACTAAATTTTTAGGTGAGGAATAGCGGACATAGGAGCCACTTAGCACGAATTTTGGATGAAAAATAATGGTAAGTGGCTCCTATCTCCGCTATTCCTCACCTAAAAAGTAGAGAAATTCAGCATTTTTTACTTTCACTAATATAATACAATTGTCCGAACCTGTTCCAAACATTGTCGTCTTAAAGTTCAAATTATGGGACTAATAAATATTGTTGTCATTCCAAAGTGTGATTCGTAATGTTATTTTATCATTTTTATCCAATGTAAAAAATACCAGTGATTGTTATGTGGGTTACACTTCTATCATTACATTTCATATCAAATCATGCTATGATGTTTGATGGGAGTTGCCCCAGTATAGTGAGCAGGTTGCGCTGATCCTACTGTATGTATGTGACTATAAACAGTTAAACGAACTATAAACAGTTTAGATACGTGAAAAACTAAAGTTATTTTTCTACAATTTATAAGTGCTTGTGTGAAACTGGTATAAGAAATGTTTGTGAAGTGATTTTATCAATTTTTTACGTAAATATTGGTGAAAATTGTCGAAATTCAGTGGTGTTTTGTAGCGGTGCCTATTCCGCAGTGAATATCGTAATTTTTACCGCAACTTTTTGTGCGATTTTGTGTAAAATTGGTACTGAAACTGTTTGCAAAAGGACAATTCTTATTTTTTTTTGCATAGGTAATTATATTTTTTCATCTTCTAATAATGTATTAAATTTGATAACTTTTTAATTTTGCTATAAAAAAATACCAAAACAATTAATAAACTTTAACACCTATCAATGGTTGGGACATGTGGAGAGAATGAACGATGAAAGGATAACAAGGAAAATTTAACTAGGTGAAAAAAGTGCTGTAAGGAAACGCGGCAGTCCGAGAACCACATGCCTGGACCATGTTAACCAGATCCTCAAGGACGGACGTGTTTTGAGTAAAAGTAATCGTAGAATGTGTATGAGGAATTGCATGAATGTGACGGAAGCCCGAAGTGTGTGTAAGGATAGGAAGGTCTGGCGATCCGTTCTCTCTGCCTACCCCGCAAGGGAGGTAGCGTGAGGGTATAGCAGTAGTAGTAGCTCATTAATACTTACAATAAAGTACCTACTGCAAAAATTGTGGTACATATTTTATTTAAGTATTTATCTGTGTTTCACGGAATTTATTTTGAACCAGCGTCATAATAATAGATGTAATCTTATTCCAAATTGTGGAATAACAATAGTTGTACACTGAATAACGATATTTTTTACACAACTTTTTAATTATTTTATTAATTCACACTTTTGGTGAACAAAATCGAGAGATAGGTGTGTTAACATGACACATATAAATTATAACATTCGTTCACTAGGGCGAACTTATCGCAACGTTGCGATCTCTGCTAACTAAACCCAATTTTAATAATAACAATCATCATCGGATCACTTATTGGCGCCGTTTAGCGATAAAATCGCCCCAAGGGCACCTACATCTTTCTGAGTAAGTATAAATCACCATTAGGATCGTCATAAGCAGTAAAAATGATAGATTAAATCACCACATAGGATCGTTACAAACAAAATAATAAAAACTCTTATAATTAGCTAGTAGTACTATAAGTACACAAAAAGGGCAAAATGTAATTTATAAATTGCTATGCATAGTTATGTGTTTAGGTTATTTAAGGCTCGCGACCCAACTATGACGTCACGGTCATTTCCCACGGCATTAAGATCCAAAATAGCGTGAACAATCTCATAATGAAATGGAAAAAATAGCGTTTTTTTCATTTATTGGGGTTAATTTCGCTTCAGTCAAAAACTTTTACGGTTATTCCCTAGATAAAGGTTCAATGTATCTACTCTATTTTGTTCCAAAGCAAATTTAGTAACGGTTGTCGAGATCTAAGGTCTCCCATTTTTAGAAATTTACTCTTAATATTAACATCAATACATGCTGTCTTAACCTAGTTACATACTATATGACCTACCAAACAAGTGAGTTTTTAACAAACTCTTGAACCCAGCAAGAGACTGTGTCTTACGCACTTGTTCAGGAAGATCATTCCACACAGATGATCCTGCAGAGCTGAAGGCTCGGAAGGAGTACTTCGTTAGTTATGTGTTTGGCTTATATTTAATCTGTTAATGTATACATACCTATAGGTAGCACATATGTATTATGTTTATACGTAAAGGACTTTATCAACTACCTACATACATCCTTTAGTGTTCAGATAAACTTGTGTTTTAGCTACATAATAATACACATATTATTTATTTATATTTTTCCTTAATTGTTTGTTTGAATACACACATACTAAACTATCATAGGATATAAATAATGAAGTTGGAATAGTGATTCAGGGACGGTTTTTGAAATTATTTAATCTCCATGAAAATTGTAAATAGGTATAATATGCTAAATTGTACAAATTGACGAGTCCAGTAGGTGCCCGAATTGGCCTACGGACGATAGAAAACAATAAATATTTTTGCACAGACATTTATATGTATAACATTCAGAATGGGTGGCGAACATCATTGCTGAAAAAGATCTGAAATTGTCTCATGGGAGTTTTGTGAACATCTGTTTTTTCCAGGACATTGGAAAAAGTATCAAAAAAGAGTGGAAGCCAATTCTACAACCTGTGTACTAATTCGATTTATATCCATTTTTCTACTTATTATCATTATCTGTATAACATTTTGAGAACAATAAATCTTATCTAGATCTTATGTTGTATAATACGTAATGTTGAAAAACACTTGTCATATATCCATAGCTGCATTAGCAGTAGCTCTCAAACTGTCTCGTACATTGTCCAAGCATTGTGCCTGAAATATCAGTATTTAGAAATTTTCTTACAATATTGCATGTATCGTAATTTTAATTACCAATGTTTGCATTTTCATAGCTCCTGGAATCTTAGTCTGACATATAATGTTGCAAAATTACTAACTTTGCAGAAAGTCATTCCATAACTTTCTCATAATTTATACTAAGTAGGTACTTAAATATGATTTTACATGGAATAGCCAAAAATATTATTCTTTTCAAAGTTGTTGGTTTCGTCTTTTTGGGGTTTATTAAATCCACCCTGAGCCTTTTTAATGGGATTATTCCGCCAACAAAGGAGAATTCTAAAAAAACCCAAGCTCGGCGCAAACGAATTGTAACTCAAATGACCGGAGACACAGCGATTGTATTAATTCAGGAATTCCTATGTTGCAACTACCTTTTAAAAATTATTATTTCTTAGTTAGAGGGACCAAGGCTAATGAAGATGAAGACGGGCTACCTTATACTTATCATATTATACGCTTATAAACTGCAATTGTAACTGTTTAATGCTCCTTTTACTAATACATTCATGTGACCCTTATAAACTTCGAATAGGTATTTCACACATTTGGCCATTGATTTCGATGATACCCCCTATGTAGTATTAAATTGCTAATTTTTACCTGTCATTTGAGTTAAGTACATTTCGTTTGCGCCGGATTTGTTTTTATCAGCATTCTCCTTTGAAGAAATCATAGTGTTTTTATGCTTGATATTTCAGAAGCATTGATATGTGTACAAATAACTCGTAACAATCTACTGATAAGCGAAGGTATGTACCTTCATTACATACGTCGATTACTCTGATATTAGCTGCAAGTGATAAGAAATCCTGTGTCGGCCATATTGTAGATAAAAAAATATTACATTATTAACACTCGAACTTATAAAAAAATCTTTAAAAATAAGAGGAAAACAGTCGATACAATGTGAAAAACTGTGAAAATACTGTGCTCCCAAATAAATGTAGTTATTTCAAGAAAATATTAATTGAATGCAAGTATTTTTTTCTCAATTAAGTTCTATTTAACCTGTAGATAAGGTGATACTAAAAAAAATAGTTGTGGTATAAATTTCGTTTTTATTCCAGTTCAGTGTACCGCTGATGTCATTCCACAACTCAAAATTGTGCTAACGATTCCTACTGGATTCCTACTGACCTTATTCTAACATCTTTTATTATTTGTAGCAAAATTACTGTAATTTTGGTGCAAAGTTATTCCACAACTTTTTTTATAATTTCTTGAGTGCATTAAATTATTATTTTTTTGTTGGTGTGATGGTACCTACTTGTTGCTAATGGCATATTTACCTGCACATATACTATATGGGTGCCTACGTTTTGGTATATTTAATTGTTTTATATTCACTTATTTGATTGATTTGTAATGTACCTACCATGCGTGCATGCTGTGGACACTCTTAATTGGGAGGTTAACGTGAATTATATATTTTGTGTATGCCATTATATGCATATTTGTTAACTTTCTGTGTGTGTCCCCAATAAATAAATAAATAATTTATACTATACTAATTACTAGTCGTCAGATAATTTTTCGGTTAATTTCATCGATTTCTTATTTCTTTTGCTATGTTTTTGTTGTGCTTTTTGCATACCTATTTAAATAATCGGTATATGTTAGTACATGCTGAAGGTTTTCAAGGTGGACGATTGACATTGTTTCTTGGTTTTCGGGTTTCATCCACAGAGGAAGACACCAGTAGGAGTGTCGAAACGTCGATCAAGTTTATCTACACACGGTTCACCCGAAAAACCACGAAACAATGTCAATCGGTCTATGTATATTATTTGTTTTTCACCGCCCAGTGTTGAGTCATGTGCCAAAGTGACATTATTCTGAGATGTCACAATATTGACTTTTCTTGATTTTTAAGATAAGAGCTGAATGCCTCACTGAATGTTATGTAGACCTACAAGACTAACCTGAATATAGCTACATAAGAAAGTTATGACGTCACAACTTTATTCGTATTTTAAATTTTTTGAAGATGAAAATGGATAAAATGATTAATTTGTTATGTACTTTTTTACAAGATTTTATTTAACTTCATTGTGGTGTTTTGTTTTTTGTCTGTGCGTAAACTTTGTAATCGATTTTTCAACCCTTCCTGACTACTTAGAGAGCTGAAACTTTGCAAACAAACGTTATATGTCGATATAATTCTGTACCACTTTGGATCAGCCTACTCCAGAGACAAAAAAAAATGTAAAGGGTTTCAGGGGGATCCAAGGGTCGTGTGGGGGTCATGTGTGGTATCGTATTAAAGGGCGTTGGAAAAGATATCCAGATCTCAAGTCAGATCTTGTCTATGTAGGTCAAGCCTTGGAAGACACCGAGCGATCGAGAGGATCCAATCACCGCGTACCGTCGTGTTTTCTATCTCACAAAAGTGCTTCGCGAATACAACTCACATCTTTTTACAAATTTTGATTCTGGCCATTCTTGGTGGGAGGCTCCATTAGAATGAAGGAATCCAAGCTCTTTGGAAGGATGTTTTTGATTTTTGGTATCGCGAAAAACAGTTCTAGGATCTGAAGTCATAAACTCTTGGTTTTAAAAAAAAATAGAATTGCTTATTTATAAATATTAGTGAATTAATTGAAGGTAGGTATAGTATAAATCCCACATAAATATTTTAGTTCGTACCTATGTTTCTAACATTTTTCACTATATCCGTTATAGACTCCTAAACCGTTTATCCGATTGAGATGAAACTTTGGGAAATTGTTGTGCTTGCCCCAGGGAGTGTTGTTATGGGGGTAGGGGGTACGAGGAGAGGGGCACGAAGGGGGGGGGGGGAAAGAAAAAAAACGTTTTTTTCAAAACCATATAACTTTTGGTGCCAAAAAGATGAATAGTAACCCTCCCGACATTCGCAGAAATAAGGAGGGGGAGGGTTAGGGGGGCTGGGGGGGGTAGGAATGAAAAAAGTGATATTAGTGTCGAATCCATAGTTTTCCGCCTCAATAAGATGAATAGTAACCCTCCCGACATCCTCAGGAATAAGGGGAGGGAGTTAGGGAGGCTGGGGGGGGGGGTCGGAATGAAAACAGTGATATTAGTGTCGAATCCATAGTTTTTCGCCTCAATAAGATGAATAGTAACCCTCCCGACATCCTCAGGAATAAGGGGAGGGAGTTAGGGGGGTTGGGGGGGGGGGGGGGGGTCGGAATGAAAAAAGTTATATTAGTGTCGAATCCATAGTTTTCCGCCTCAATAAGATGAATAGTACCCCTCCCGAGATCCTCAGGAATAAGGGGAGGGAGTTAGAGGGGCTGGGGGGGGGTCGGAATGAAAAAAGTGATATTAGTGTCGAATCCATAGTTTTCTGCCTCGATAAGATGAATAGTAACCCTCCCGACATCCGCAGGAATAAGGGGAGGGAGTTAGGGGGGCTGGGGGGGGGGGTTGGAATTAAAAAAGTGATATGGTAAAACAAACACATACATTCATTGGATACTGATTTTGGGTTCCACTGCTGACCTACTTCACCATCCATACACAAATTATGCCGTTGCGAAGCACGGGAAATACAGCTAGTCATAAATAACTGTTATACGGATTGCCAGAAGAAAAAACCTAATTTGACGTTTTTTTTTGTTTTCAGAAAACCTTACGAGGAAGCAGCACTTCTAAAATATTTTACACTCCAATCACCCCGGAAACGGTGCTATTCAAATTGTTACACATGAGGGACCCTTTTTGATGTTTTCACTCTTGTTGTGCTTACGATAATCGTGAATAATTGAGATGGCTATGAACGGAGGCCTTCGACCTATCAAAATCACGACAGTTGGAGATGGTATGGTTGGGAAGACATGCCTTCTTATATCTTACACATCTAAGACTTTCCCGAAGGAATATGTACCCACAGTGTAAGTAACCTATAAAATTAACATATATTCGCCTTTTACTGGCCTTCTTTAGACAATTTTTTTGACTATTCAGAGCACATTCATTCAAAAACGGGCTGAAATACCATGAGATTTTTTTACAGTGACCCAATCATGTGTAATATGTATTAACAATGTTGTAGTATGTTTTCCACAAGCCCAAAAGTCAGTTTGGCCCATATGAATGTTTCCATATTACAGTTTGTAACCCAAGATGTTCACAAAGACATACCCATTTTGAGGGAAATTGCACCATATTCTATTTTAATTAATACCTACAATATAATAGTTACTTGATGTGTCGGCACCGAGCCATCCCAGTTTGGTTCTCCAGACCCTCTGGTCTCTGTAGAGATCCTAGTCCTCTGGTGGTCTGTTACCAAGTGGCCCTACTCTGGTATGTCTGGCCTCACTGCTACACTACATGGCGCTACACTAATAGTAGGAGGAGCCACATCTATATGGCATCAGCTCCAGTACTATGGATTGTAGTGCACACTGGAGCTAGAGTGCACTCGAAGATACTTACCTGACACCTGAATCATGCCACCTTTTGTTACAGATTTGACAATTATGCAGACATCATATCAGTGGATGGTATCCAATATAATATGACACTATGGGACACTGCGGGGCAAGAAGATTACGAAAGACTACGTCCTCTATCATATCCACATGTAAGTTTTCACCACCAACAACAGTTCATCACTCTATTTTCCAGGCAAAAGTCTTTACATATCAAAAGAAGCAAAAGGTTATATTCGTTTGGATTCCCTTTATTTACTTCCTCTGAACATTCGTTATTTTGTCAAGACTTTAGTTGGATTGGAAATGAGTCCTCCAGAGTGAATTAAATTGGAGGCGTTCTACCATCTCACCCCTATTCTATCCTATAATACCCTGTCCTATCAAGAAGTTTGAGAGGGATATTTGAGAAACCCATGAGGCGATGTCAAGGGCAGTTGAACACCTGGAAAATATTCACGCGGAGCTCTGACCCCCAGATCACTTGTATAATATTCATTTTGAATACGAAAGAGAGAGATTTACTCTCTCGCACTTTAGCGATCTTAACAAAACTTTAACAGTAAAAAAACTATGCTACTCAGATCCTCCCAAAAAATTACAAATATGCTGTGTTCTTGCCGCTGGAATTTTTTTCATTGCTTGTATATTGCTTTTGCCGGGTCTTTCTGATTACTTTTGTTAAATGTTAAAGAATGTTTTTTTACGTTTCAGACGAATTGCTTCATTATATGTTACTCAGTGTCCAGTAGAGATTCATTTTCCAATATAGAAAGTAAATGGTATCCAGAAATCAAACACTTTTCACCCACAGTGCCAATTATTTTAGTCGGTGAGTTATTCGTTTTCTCCTAGACCCATTCATAAGTTCTTAGAAATGTTAGTGCCAATTTCGGAATATTATTATAAGGACTGATGCACCGTAGCTGTGTTGTAACAGATGGTAACATAGCATAATGATCAAACAGGACCACCACTCCTGTCAAACCTTATAACAGAATATAATACGTGATCCATCATATTCGTTGTTAAGGGACTGTTATTCCAAACATTTCCTTAGCGACGGTGACGGCAACCTCGCCTATAATGCTTTATGTATTAATCTTACAACATATATGGCTAGAGAAAGAGAGAAATTTCAAGGTGGCGGTGACTGATGACATTATTTAGAAGTGTGCTTGAGTTGAGATTAATTTATTTTAATTTTTTATACAGTTGCAATATCACAAAGTTTTGTTCTTTGTGCCCCAGTTTTTCCTCATTTTTACGAGGATTTTTAATAAATAGTCATTCTAAAAATTAGAGTAAACAAGAATAGAATATCTTTAAGTGTCTAGTGATGGATATTAATTTTAAACATTGATTTTCAGGAACCAAATCAGATTTGAGAACCACAGATTCAGAAAAATACGTCACAACAGCGGAAGGGAAAAAATTAAAGAAAAAAATTGGGTAGGTTTTACGCTATGGTCTAATGACATAACTATAACATAACATAAACGATCCTGGCTGAACTAGAAAGATCCTTGTAGATATTCCATCTAATTGGTTACTTTCAAGCAGACATTTTGATAATAGTGGTCCAAGAAGCGATCCCTTTGGCATCCCTTCATATTTTTTTTCTTTTTTTTCTTCTTGTCTTCATGTATATGTATGTTTTCTGTAGGAATATTCTTTGGCAGAAATTGACAACATACCAACCTAACCTAACCTGTAGCAAATCATGTAGACATTTTGATAATTGTGGTCCAAGAAGCGATCCCTGTGGATATCCCATCATATATTTTTCTTAAGAAAATTCTTTGTGAGAAATGGAAAATATATGCTGTCTGTTACATCGTATCCCTATTATATTATTTCTTCTATTATGTAGTGTTTAGTATAGATAATTATAGACATAAACACAATAATAGTATCACAATTTTAACAATGTAATAGGTAGCCTCAATACAGACGCAAGACTAGTGAGGCACCACTCATATCCATAATGAACTTAATTATATTTGGCTGGTGAAATATTTATATCTTTAATAATGTGTACATTTAATGAAATAACATTTATTTATTTATTATTCACGGGTTTCCTTTTATCTTTCCAGGGCCGCCTCCTTTATAGAATGCTCCGCCCTGCTTCAGGAGAATTTGCAATTAGTTTTTGAAGAATCCGTGAGAGCGGCCGTGAGAAAGGGGCCGATCAAGAGAAAAGTGTGCAAAATTTTATAAAATTTATAAATTACTGTAAAAATGTCACAATAATATGGACTTAAAAAATGTGCTTGTATGAAAATGTGTATTTTGAACAATATTGTTAATGTTTTATTCCCAAATGAACTCAGTGTTATCCAAATCCAAAATAGTGTAAGTATCCATTATTTTAAGGTTTAATTTTAGATCAAATTCAATATTTATTCATTTATTACATCGTCATCCAAGTATAACAAGGTTTTAGCTAAGAAGACCAAAATGATACAAAAAATAAAATCAAAGTTTGAAACCCTCATATGTTTTACACACAGATGGAACCTTATTAGTCTCTAGTAGTTATTTACACACACTACACCACTTTAGGCTCATATTGTTATACTTACTCATAGATTATGTCGGTTAGAAACATTTTAATAGAATCTTGTAATTCTCAGATGACGATATTACAAATCGATTACGATTTTTATGATACAATTTCAATTTTAAAAATGTCCACCATTTTGTCAAACGCTTGAGTGCCATTTTGTTTTAATAGATTTATTTATTTGTTTTAATTTAATTAGATAAATAAATAAATAAATTAGAAGTTATTAAAAGTTGACCAAATATAATATGTATTGATTACTATTTTACTATCTGAAACCAAAGTTTATATACTTAAGTATACTAATTTATTTTTATTGTCAAATTTTATAGTTTTTGAAAATGGTGAGGTCGTTGGTAAATCTATCCATACGAAAATTTTCTTTGATAGTCAAATATGATAAATTGTGGAAGATTTTTTCTGAGGTTCATTGCAGATTTTCATCACTGATAATTGAAAAGGTGGTCCCTTTTCCAAAAAAATCAGTATTGCTTTATTTCAACCGCATTTATTGTATTATCTTTCTAAAAATATAGCGTTTTCTGGGTTTAAAAATATAGTCATAGGTAGAGTATACCTACATAATTCAGAAATGTCTAATTATAAGCAAATACGTAAGCATTCCCACCATTTTGTTAGAGATATTTAAGTATTATTTTTATTTTTATTGTCACCATTATTTCACACAGAACAAGTATTATTAAACTGTATTTTCTAGTTTGTACTTTGTAGATATCTATATTTATAAATAATATAAATAAATAATATATTTATACAAACAACACTTTGTTTTACTGACATCTATTGAAGTTACCTAAAGGAATCGGAGAGTGTGTATAACAAATTGCAAGAATATGACGAAGGCTAGGAGTGTGTGTAAGGATAGGACTGTCTGGCGTTCTGTCCCCTCTGTCTACCCTGCAAGGGACGTGGCGTGAGGGTATAGATAGATGGATGGATACCTGAAGGAAATTTCAGCTTTGCCGCAAATATGATTCCAATTAGATTCTGTGATCAACATTCAACACTAGCGTTGGACATTTAAATAGAGAATTCAATTTTCTTAGGAGATTGAACGCACAGATGGCGTTAGTGTACGGGGATTCACTCAATCAAGTTGTTTCTATTTGCGTTAGATAGATGGATCTGTAAGTATTCAATTAAATGCTGTATTCAAATAGCATTTCATTAGATATGACATAAGTGATATTAAAACCACAAGAAAAGTAACAAGACATCGATATGGGGAGAGAGAGAGAGACGGGCCAGGATCGAACTGGGAAGAAAATTCTGCTCGGGAAGTTAAGCCTAAAGCGGCCCACTGCATTTCAACGGTAAATAGTGCCACAGGCGTTTTTTTTTTTGTGAAATTTAGGGAAGTAATTCGTGAAATAATAACGCGAAATTCGACCTTTATTTTGGAAAATATCGTAATTGAAATATTATCAATAGTAATGTGACTTTGAAAGTAAGAAGAACCACACTGATAAAATCTTACACAAAGGCGTTTTTTGTTTTTCTCAAATATTTTTGTTTTATCTTATTCTTTAAGTATAAAATATTGTTCACGATCATTTTTTTTATATTCTTATTAAAACCTGCAAAATTTGCCACTTTAATTGCATAAATGTAAGAAAAATAACAGCATGTTGTGCCCAAATTGTGAAAAATAACACCCCTTTTTGCTAAAAATAACACCCCTTTTTGCTAAAAATAGCACCGATTTTTCCAGTCCCTACTTATAAATAACTTATATCTATAGATATCCCTTATTTAGGGCAAGGCATTGTTCAATGAATTTGAGGTAGCTTTGCTATTTCAAATGCCAGACTTAACAATATGTATTAAATTTTCTATCTAAAAGAAACATTTTCTTTAAATTAAAGTTTTAATATAGGTTGAATTGAAGTTTTTATTTTTTAAATAGATACAAGAGTTACTGATTTGGTGGGTGTAGACTGTAGAGTATAGTAAGTTATATTAATTGGTAACCTAACCTAAGTATTTCGTAGTCCAGACAAACTAGTTTAGCAGCCGCCATTATGCAACAATTATTTATATTATTAGTTATTTAGTAACTAATAAATAATCAACCTGACATACCTAATCAATATTGTCAGTGAAGTGAAGGTATACCAACTTAATAATAACTTAACATTTTAAGAATGGAGGCTTAATGGGATGGTAGACAAAATGACATTGTGGAGCATGCTATAGGGGAGGATTGGGGAATTGGAGCCACGTAAGGAAAAGTTATATGACATTAAAGAAAATACATATGGCCAGGCGCGGTGACACTTTCAGAGAGGGTAGGCCCGGAGATTTCGGAGCAAATTATAATTTTTATTCAATAAAACGTATTTCTTGTGGTAGTAAAATGTGTAAGAAAAACCCGTAAATAGCACATAAATATTTTTTTGTGAGATTGAGCAGAGAAGGTCGTGGTCTAAACAGATTTATAACACTAAAGCCAACAAAAAAGTAGCCCCGCAGGCGAATTTTTTGATGAAACAGTTTAATTTTTATTGAGATTCAACGGATTTTCATAATTCGGGAGGGCACTGCCCGGTAATAGTTATGTCACTGTCTCACCACCCTTTCTGACCCGGAGTTATACGATGCTAAGCCGGAGCCCGGAGAACACCACTCAAACCCGGAGAGGTGGCAGCCCTTATAGTGACACCAGATGGGCGCCACGAATATTGAAGTGGAGGCTTTGGACAAATAGAAGGAGTTTCGGAAGGCCACCAAAGAGATGGACTGACAACATAATATCCAGCAGTGGAGGAAAGAAGGTTAATGAAGAAGAAGGAAAAGTTGAAAATAAAAGAGTCTGTGTGAAGGTAATAGGTACACCAACTTACAAATATGCAATAATATTATCAGTGGAGGATCCAGGATTCGATTGAGGGGGGGGGGGGGCTGAAGGTCATCACAAACAATATGACCTTGTGGTATTAAAAATGTGAATAGCGCCGCAGGCGAATTTTTTCTAGAAAATGTGTGAAATAATGAGCCCGCTTGTCTGATTCTTGGCTTCCAGACTTCCAGAAATGATGACACTATACTCTTACTATAGATAGAATGGAGCACTACAAAAACTCCGCCCACCACAACATTAGTTCGGTTTCTTCAGGTGTATGTGCATCCCTTGCATGTGTTCTTTGTATAAGACATTCCCTGTACATTCTCTTGATTTGACGACATTTCTTTCGTAATCACTCCTTTCCACGAATACTGCAAGTGCAACTTGCGTCATATCCTTTCTAGAATTATTATCACACAATTGTAATTAATCCATTAGTTCTTAAGACTTTATTCGTTATTTCAAATATTTGTTATTGTATCATATTATAATCTTCATTATTATCAATGCACAACAACAGAGATAATCGATCGATAGCTTACTTCACCAAAGAGATTGTGATTACAATAGGAGCACTCTGAGAAACATGGGCGACAATTAAATTATTTGGCGTAGATTATAATGTAGAACAGGACGTAGACATAGGACAGGGTCCAAACTTTTGGATTATAAAAAAATGGTTGATCTTCTGACTGACAACTTTGGCATAAAAAGTGGTTGAATCACCAATAGCTGCAGACGATTCATGCGCCCAAAGCCAACAAATACTCGTATCCCAATAAAACTGAGACAATGTTAAGCTTCACCAACAAATTGTATGATTTTGTCATGAAAATCGTTAATCTTTCTTAACTCGAGATTCTTAACTTTTAACGGTATTTTTGTTATTTTTTTGTACTTGCATGTAACCTTGAACTTTTGTACTTGCATGTATTGTGGTTAGTATTGTCCCAGAACAAGCTATCGCCTAGTGTGGCAATAAAATCCAGTACTTGGTTTTTGCTTATATTTTACTTTGTTAAATGCTTTTGAATTTTAAATAAATGAAACGAAAATGAAATGAAATGAAAATTAACTTTTCTCCCCGCAGCCTGTTCAAACGCCAGAGAATGATCTGTACAAAACATTGAATGAATCATAACAAGGATTATGATTCATCTTACCCCGTACATCCATCTTGCCCCTAGATCCCCTACTGAGCTCAGGATGATGGCAGAAATAAAATTGAGACAATCCTTGAATGTACAAGGAAGAGAAAGTCCCAGAACTGGCAGCACGTTACCGATAAATTGTGGTGCTGGACGTGCTGTGTTCGTGAAAAAATTCCAAATATTTTAATGACTTGTTAATTTTATACAACAATAACAATTTCTTATCTAATTTACTAGAACTATAGCGTAATAATAGAGCTGAGTACAATAAAACCTCAGTATACATGGAGCTATGGAGAGGAAGATGCTGGGCATTTCTTTAAGCGATAGGATTAGGGCTGCCACCTCTCCGGGTTTGACCCGGAGTCTACGGGTTTGAGTGTAGTTCTCCGGGCTAGCATCGTATATCTCCGGGTCAGACTGGGATTTGCCAACCAAAAGGTTGAGTAGGGCGGGGACTATGGGGGGCAGAGATTTAGAGGGCGAAGGCCGGCCACGTTTCACTTTTTGTTTTTCATTAAATTCTCTTCGAATTTCCCAATTCCCCCCACCCCCGTCGACTTTAATGTCAGGGCCTACCCTCTTTGAAGATATGATACCAAATGCAGCCCTGTTATAGGATACCAAATGTTCAAAGGTTGAAATAGTAAGTAGGAGACAACAAGCCAAAATCGCTTTCAACAAAAGCCAAGGGATGTTGGTGGACCCCAGGCAAGGTGGTCTGACGGTATTAGGAAGTGTGCCGGAGGAAGATGGATGCTGTGTGTTAGGAACTCGTGTTTATTTTCTATTACTTTTCCTTTCTGGTTCTTTTTGGTGTTCCAATAAATAAAAATACATTAAATATATCATTATTACTATTTCGTATGGCTTCTGCCACCGATGGGCGGCAACGTCAGAAGATGAGAGAATTATGCTATCTGTTACATACAGGACACCTGTACCCATACAGAGCAACGTCCAGGCTTCCAAGCCATTCAAGGGCATTGGGTGTGACATTGTGGATTTCTGCATATGGTCCAGGGAATGCTCTCAGAGGACAGTCTTCGACACTGTGCTTGATGGATTGTACTGGCTCTCAGATTGCACAGATCATTATCGTAGCCTAAAAGAGGTTCCACTGTATTATGAATTACACATGTTTTGATTAATATTTTTATCGCACTATTTTACGTAACAAATAATTATGACCATCAAATTCGCCAGAAAACAGATTAATTGAGTTATTTTGGTTGATCTCCTTACAATCCAAAGCGATTATGTTTTCGGCAAAGAAATACGTCAAAAAATTGATAGAAATATTATGACACTTCGACCAATTAATTTATGGAAAATGACCACGTCTTGGAAAATGCCGCCGTGAACAACAATTATGATTTCTGGTTTATTTAAATTAACCAAAATATTAATAGGTAGCTGGTAGCACTATTATCGCTAATTGCTTCCTGTGCTGCAGTAATAGTTGGTACAGAAATAACATATTTAATAAATATTATAGGTACTGTGTTTTAGTTATACTTCGTAATTGGGTATGGGTTGCCCCATTCTTCTTCTGGGTCATTTTTCATCTGGTCACTTCATCTGGGTTTTTTTCTCACTTCATCTGGGTCATTTTTCATCTGGTCACTTCATCTGGGTTTGCACCAATCTTCTCTGTCTCCCGTTAGTCTCCTCATTTCATGGTAACTGGCACAGCGCATGTCTCCAACGATCACCAGATCCATGTTGTTGTCTCTAGTGCGACCTCTACTATTTTTGCCCTGTGTCATTCCTTCAACGATAGTAAGAATCAGGCCCGGATGCCTGATGTTATGAGCTGTACAATTGGATCATTGTTTTATTTTATTAGATGGGTTAGTATTATGTACTGCGACCTATAGTATATAGTACTGCGTATTAGCATGTAAGTACCACTTTGTAAACATAACCTGTACCTGGACTGGCGCTAAGGCAACAATAGTCGCTGTCAAGCTGGTCCAGGTCTTTTATACTTTATTAAATAAAATAAATAAGATCTATTCTGCTTCCCCCAATCTGCCCATATGGTGACTACCCAGTTAGAGCAGCCCCTCTAGTCCTAGACCTAGACGTCTTACGAAGTTCAGCATTCGGAGGGGGTCTAGAGTGGGAAATGATTCCACCTCTATCTAGTGCTTGCTCAAAGTTCTCAACCTCATGTATCTTACGGCATCGCAGTCTGTACCTGGTTCTAACTTGGGACTCTAGATTTGCCATTAGGCATTTCCACATCTCTTCTCATATTCGCACAAATATGTTGTCTCCAAGACACATCCAAGAATAAGGTGACACCAAATAACTGCAGTTTAAAGAGAATTATAAATAAATTGCATATCTTAATGGATTTCCTGTGTCGTGGTATTAAACAATAATTCTTGGAAGAATGATATCAATTAATCCTTCTGCTTATACACACCTTGTCTTATCTTATGTACCTAATCCAAACACTTAAACATATTATTGCTATTCGTTAATCCATAAAATGGTTCATTTTCAAGTGCAAGCTCGTTTTGCGAAATGAGTCAATAACCATGGAGACATATGATGCAATTTGCAGGCTATTTGGAAACTTCTAGCAGGACCAAATCCCGTTCCAGATTAAAGAAACAATTTTGACTGAAAAATAGGGTTATCAGACGTCCCGGATTACCAGGACTGTCACTAGTTTTACGCCTCGTCTCCCGGTGTTCCAGACAAACCGGTTTTCTAAAATGTTGGTATATTCTTACGATTTTTATCATTTGGCGGTATTTTTGATGATTTTTTCTCGGCCAATGTTTTAGTCTCCGCAGCTTTTGCGTGTAGAAATGGCAGAGGTCTTAGTAAAAGTGAATGGACCTAAAAAGAGATGGCCTTAATTTATCCCTAAGACCTTCGCCTAAGACAGGAAGGTTCTTATCTTATTGATCCACCATCATGATGCCCATCATAAAGACGTCAGTAAATATTGGTAGAAGTTGGTGAACGATTGAAATAATGCCGTTTTCTGATGATTTGAATTTCCTCAAAATATCTAATCGTAACATAAAATATGTTGAGTTATTTAGTATTCTTTGTGTGGCTTTGTAAATACTTATAAGAATCAGGATTACCAGGAAACGTGCATCAGGATTTCAAATCCTGTTTTCAAAGGCATTTTCCTGTTATTTTGCATTTTGAAGAATTAATGTTATCATGCCTAAATTTGCTACAATCAAATTTACAATAATTAAGTTTCTGCCCGTTAGAGTGACTGCAGCATATCTTACATTTATCCATGTGTTAAGTCTTAGGATGATATCTTTAGTATTGGCTGAGTAATCTCTTACTTTGTGACTGATGTCGTTGAGAGGATAGCGGTGCAGAAGTGGAGATGGGCGGGGCACATTGTAAGAATGCAGGACAACAGACGGACGAGGAGACTGCTGGAGTGGAGACCAAGAGGCGATAAGGGCGACCACCTACCAGACATTAAGAGGTTTGCCGGACCCCAGTGGATGGGAATCGCACGGGAGCGGGAGAAGTGGAGGACGAGAGGAGAGGCCTATCTCCTGCAGTGGGCAAGCGCGGGGTGATCATGAATCTTACTTTTCCTGACGTAATTTTTCACATGTTCAGTTACTGTGGCTCAGGACAATTGAAGTTGATTTTTCATTTCATTTTTTGTTGCGTTTTAAGTTTTAAGATTATTACGTCATGTACATGTTAAAGACAAAAATACTATGGAGGTAGTTCACCTCTGGTAGCAATGTTGTCTTTGTGTGGAGGTGCTATATGTTGTCTTTATGTGGAGGTGCTATACGAGTAGGTATGTTGTCAACCAAGCTTAAGGTGTCTGCACCTCCACAGTAAAATAGTTGTATTAGTAATAAGTAACATGCAAAGTAGCTTGGACTGTATTGTGAATGGGACATAACTCAGACTTAAACAACCTTTCGTGCTGTGAACAGGATTATAAATTATCACCGCATTTGAATCTGGACGCGCTGAATGTCAGAGGTGATTTAGCCCGAGAGCCAGCCGCTTAAAATACGACATATCTAGATTTGAGATATACCTAAATTAGGTATTGAACTGGTTTTATCTGCATTGCACACACGGAAATACATTACAGTTTTTTCCTCAGCAGAGACGAGAGGCATCTTCATTTAAAACATAATGTAAAGTTATGTGAACTCCCTTGGGGAGGAAGCAGGATGGGTGTTCCAACGCTTACGAGCCGGGTTCGGCTTTAGCTTTGGCTGGCCGTAAGCGGCCGGCTCTTAAGCGTCGGAACACCCATTTTGATTCCTCCCCAAGGGAGTTCACATAACGCTAAATTATGTGAATGAAGATGCCTCTCGTTTCTGCTGAGGAAAAAACTACGACCTATCTGTTTTTTGATCAAAGTGTGGTTTAAATTATAACTTACATATAGTGTCATACGTCGCACTAGGGTTGCCTATCAAAATCTTGCCGCAACTCCCCCTGTCTCCCTGAAAAGGTCCCCCTTCGCGGTTTTTACATTTATTAGGAATATCTAATAAGGAGAAGATTCTGGAGCAGGGACCACGTAAATAGGATGGATGACTCCAGAATCCCATATGTCGTGGCCAACGAAATCCCAGCTAGTCACCGGCTCCCCGGAAGACCGCCAAAACGATGGAGGGACAGCTGGACTTCAGCCTCCCAAGGACGAGGGCTTTCTGGAATAAACAGATCATAAGATCTAAGAAAAGATGATGATGAAGAAGAAGACTTACTGTAGATTGCTCTTCTAAGCTATTATTAAGCTTGTTATTTTGGTTTCATTTCTTAAAAGTTAACGAATTTCGTAAAAACTATTCCATATAAATGGTTGTAAATTTCTGCCCAGGTCAGACTGGTGGCGTATTGGATTGCTAAACACTTATTACATCTGCACAATGCCCCCAGACCGCGGCCTACTATCTGACAACATTGACTTTTACACCGACTCCTTGCGTTATGCCTTTGCAATATTAAATTTTCAAGATATTCATGATTAATCAAAGAAATAAGTAATGGTAAAAAAATAAAATAAAAAAAAAGTTTTTTGACATCACATCCTAGAACTGTTTTTCCCGATCTTCCAACCGATACCAAACACATCCTTCCGGTGCGGTTAAGGATTTTTATTTATTTATTTATTTATTTGATAATAATATCATTGTATGGCATTACAGTGCAAAACGTACCTTTGCGCCACACAATGTGAGGTTACAATCTTTTTTATGGTAATTACAAAATACAATCATACAGAGAGCATCGTAATGTCTGCATCCAATCGGATTACAGACACAATTCGATGCGGGCAACAAATTCACTATACGCCATATCAAACATATCCAGGCCATTGCTAGATTCGTTCATTCCGATGGCGCTTCCCACCAAGAATTGACAGAATTAAAAGGTGCTACAGGGCACGCTCTCAATAATCTGCTCCATGCTTGTTGGGCTACTTCTCACATTAATGTCTTCTACCATTCCTTCTGCTATGGTGATGAGCAGGCCGGGATGTCTGATGTTATAGCCAATCTCATTCAAGATTTGTCTTGTCTCTCCGGCCTCACTCGACACCTCGCTGATGTTTGTGATGTGATTTGTCCAGTGAATCTTGAGCAGGCGTCTCTAGCACCACACCTCAAAGGCTGAAAAACGTTCGCATTCTCTGCTACTTATTGTCCATGTTTTGCATCCGTACAATAGAATGCTCCACACCAACGTTTTAATTTTACTGATCCTGTTAGGAGACTCATTAGATTTTAGATTTCTTGTTGAAAGCGATTCTAAGAAAAGTACGCAAACGGAATGATTAAAACTTGATTACATATCTATCTAGGTCAAATAAAAGATGACGGATATACAGTGACAATCTGATAACAAAATGACAATTAAAATGTTATATAGTTTATTTTAGATAGTTCTCACTGCAGTCAATAATTTCTTCCTTGGGTTGGGTTCAGTTAAGGAACCTACAATTTCTTCCAAAATCTACATAGAAACATGTGTTCGAATTGCGGTAAAGTTGGGTACAATTGTTCACAGCATTTTAATATATTGTATCAGCACCAGCACTTTCAATAAGTTACCACATTATTTTAATCTGTACACTTATCTTAAATGTCTTTGTGGCTATGAAACTTTAACAACGTCTAACCTAACTTTATTTTATTGGAAATAGTCAATAGTCCAACATTCTCTAGTCATAAATTCTGCAATGTTTGTGCGGTGCCTTACAATCACTTTACTGAATATGGCAGAGGTCACACGAAATGCATCGAGTGACCTTATCAAAGTCTGTGATGTCTTGCAAAATGTGAAAGGGCAAATGAATTCGCCAATAATTGGCCTACCAATTTACGAGTAATTATTGTTAGTCGAATTGGTTTTCTTTCTTGTTTTACTGTGAGTGATCGTGGTTACTGAAGACATACGGTTTTGCAGATATTATATGGGATTCGCGCAGTTTAGGGGCGAAATTCTCTGAGTAAAGATCATTCAATTTTATCGCTGCAACTTTATCAAATTTTGTATGAGAGTATTGAGAGTGTAAGCGCAAAATAAGAATAACGTAAGGGACATAAGGATTTTGACTTATTACCCCGTCGGGGGTGGACCCAGAAAGCCCAAAGAAGAGAGGAATGGAAAAAACACGGAAGAGACCTACATCCAGCAGTGGAGAGATGGTTAAGAAAGAAGAAGAAGATATAAAAAGGGAACGGAATATAAAAAAATATCTACTAGAGTCACTGCATCTTACCTTAAACATTTTATCAGCCAAATTACAGAATTATATCTAACAAACTACGGGGGTAATCTCAAGTTTCAGTCAATTTCAGAGGTAACTTTTGGTAAGTACAGTAATGAAATTTTCAAGCTAGAAGTCCTTCCTTTCTTCTTCTTTTCAGCCCCTTTCCCTCCACTGCTGGATATAGGTCTCTTCATATCTCTTCCATAATTTTCTGTTTTGGGCGCTCTACCTCCACTAGGGTTGCCACCCGTACTTTATAATAAAGTATTGTACTTTATTTCAGGTAATTGTACTTTATACTTTATGAGAACAATAAAGTACATTAAAATACTTTATTTCGCGTGATTTGATTTCTTTGGAATTTTGAAAAGTATAGTCGCTAGCATTTTTTCGTTAAACGAAATTTTATGCAGATATGGATGATCTTTATGGAGAAATCGCTTTATTAGATACTAGTTTGATACAAACTGCAAAAAGCAATGAAAATCATGTTTTCAAACATAATGATAAAGAAAAAAAATTGTACTTTATTTTGATACTATGTACTTTTTTTTCATACCTATAATGACCAATGTACTTTATTTTCAAAGAAAAAAGGTGGCAACCCTAACCTCCACCCATGTCCCACCGACTCCATGATATAATCGGCCAATCTCCTTTCCCATTCAAATTCTCGTATAACCTTGATGGATGTATTATGGTAGTGAAAATAAAAATCTCTGAAGTATCAGTAATGCATGCATTAACATAAAGGATTCATGACTACATGGCCTGGCCACATAATGGCCTCGTGAATTTAACATATTTTATTACGATTTCACGTTTATAAAACCTTTCTAATAATAAATAACTTTAAAACATAAAATACCTAATTAATATAAGTACTAACCTCTAATGCAAGACATGACTAGAATTTCGTTGACAAAGAAAATAAGTAAAAATACGTTTAACTCTATCATTTATAAATAAATCAACAAATTATACAGAATGATTTTATAAATACGTCTTTTATGCACATCCCGAGATTGCTCAAATATGTCCAAATAATTTTACGGCACGGGAGCCTGAATAAATGGATTTTGAAGTGGCGTTCCTCAGAGGTATATTATAGGCCCACTATTTTTTCCCAATATTTTGAAAAAATGTTTGCCAGACAGTCCAGAAATCTGGGAAGGTTATGCAATTCCGCTTTGTTTGACTTAAATTTCTTTAAACAAGCACTAAAAAAACTAAAATACTATAACTATACTCTAAGTCTAAGTCTAAATTATAATTATCATCTAACAAATCACTATTGGCGATACAGTCTATTGTGTGCTGATTTTCCTGTAGGTAATCTTCTTTAATTTCCAATGCCAATCACCTTTTTTATATTTCTGCCTTCGGTCCGATTTGTAACTATTTGTAAACTTTGACGGTTGCTTTAAATCGGGGTGGGGTTTGTTGGGGGGAGCTCTTCAGGCGATCCCTGAGCCCTCCTCAGTATGTATTACTTTGCACAGATATTGGATGAAATAGGAACTGGCGTTCCTGTAGCATCCAAGGGAAAGTGGAGGGACTAGGGAGCAACCCTTAACGGGTCGTTAAATCGTAACTAATAGATATATTGTGCATTAGAAGTTGGTATTGTTATTATGATCACAATTAGTAGCATCGTGCTGAAATGTCTGTTTTACAGTCGTGAACTGAATAAAAAAAACATTACCTACGAGTACTACAATATTTTTATTCATACATTGTTGTAACTACATTAATAACTTTCAATATATTTATTATATAGACATTCATTTCTAAAAGTGTTTACAACTGCATTGATATTTAACATTGTATGTATGACTAAGCTAACCTTTTCAAGAAACTGTTTCTAGTTTTTCAGAATGTCAAATTCATTATTGGGGTAATTAAATCACTTGATAACCTAGTCAAAGATTTCACAGATATTTTAAAATAATGTCTGAAGCGATTGGGTGTCTAATGCTGGATTTCACCAACTTTCTAGGGTCTTAGGTGAGGAATAGCGTGTGTGCACTCAGAGTGTACAGTGGCAATGCATCAGACTTCCTAACCCGTAGCGACGAAGAAATACAATACATAAGAACTCTAGATTTAAGTCTCTGACAAGCAATTAATTAACTCTGCACTTTTAACATGTTTTTACACTTTGACATAACGAATGTTAAATGATATAGGCAATACGATAAATAAATAGCGGAGATAGGAGCCACGTATCATTATTTTTCATACAAAATTTGTGCTAGGTTTCATAAAAAGTTGGTGAAATCCAGCATATATTAGTTTTTATTTTTTATACTTAACAGTTTTTATCCCCGGTGTGGATTTTAGGTTTGATGTAACCACTGTTGCATACATGTTGTTTTGTAATTAAAGTCATTTTTCTCTTTAACCATAAGAGATATTTGATTTTTTGATAGCCTATGTCTGTTTTTGATAGCCTATGTCTGTATGTATTTTTTGATAGCCTGCTCTATCGTTACTCAAAATATGTAGTCTGAGAATTCTCCCATGTAAAACTGATTCCTTAAAAAGTTAGTATCTATGCAACCTTACTGTCATGGTGATTTGAAATGCTTTACACTGCAAGATACATATCAAAAGCAAGCAAGCAAGGAGTACATGGTTGGCACAGTTGGTTAAGGCGGCATCTCTCAAGGGGGAGATGCCAGGTTCAAACCCCGGCGCTGGCAATGTATTCCACACTTTGCGATACAGGCTTTTAGCCTAGTACAAGGTGTGCAGGAATGTATTTGGGCTTGTGTATGCAAGCCCAGGTCCCTAAAAAAGGTTTAGATGACAGGCAATCGGCATACGTTTCATAACTAGCACGCAGAATGATGTCTTGGTTAGGTCTATATAATGTAACACTTATGAATGTTTATCTTATATAACAATATATTATTTACAAATTTATCGGAAACGTAATCCAGTTAATCAATGTGGAATTAAATCGCTAATTACCAACCAGTTTATTGAGTGTGTCTCTGAGACACTTAGAGATATTAATGTAGGTACAATTTATCGATAGAATGTCTTAATTATGATACTGTAATGAATGATACTTATTTCTGATAAAATTCAGTCGTCGAAACCTACTTTTTGCTGGCTGTTTCCGAAATATTCCGCTACTTCATTTCGTTGTGAGTTGTGACTTTCTGTACACTAACAGATCTCCATGTTACCCAATGTTATCTCTCCAAATTAATACCATGAAGGACAGGTAGAAGGAGTGTCGGAAGGCCACCAAAGAGATGGACAGGCGACATTGTCCAAATCGCTGGGGGAACCTGGATGCGGAAGGGTCAGAGCAGAGACGAGTGGAAACAGTTGGAAGAGGCCTATATCCAGCAGTGGAGGGAAAAAGGCTAATGAAGAAGAATAAGGAGAAGGATAGAAAGTAAGATCACGGACAAGAATATGTGAGAAAAAACGGATTAAATAAGACAAAATATTGGACTCGTATAAAGATAAAGAGTTAAAAAGAACCGCACAGTACAGGGATGAGTGGAGAAGGAGATATGGGGTTTTGCTGCAAACCAATCGTAACGATTGAAACTGGAGAAGAAAATTGGATTTTAAATTACGGAGAAATTAGAGAGAAAAGTGACTTTAAAAAGGGTGATGGGACTATAGATGAAAGGGAACAAGTTAGTATGGATAGAACATGTTGATGGAATGAATAGGATATTGTTATCAAGAAAGTAATAGGGCTGAAAAGATGGCGTTTAAAAATGAATATGGGCTCCTGAAAGGCACCTGGAATGTGGATAGATTATGTATATTAATAGGAGCTTAGCATGAAATACTGTTGACAGATTAGCGCACGATTGGATTGTGCCAAAAATATGCAATGTGTACAGAGAAACATTGACTTCTTCTATCCCACAAGTCAGCTAATCCCTGATAAGATTTTCTTCAATACAAAACATCATTCGATCAGTAGATGATTTCACCTGTACAACTGAGAATTAATGTTGCATTGCAATGGATTTTTTGTATAATCAGAGTGTACATCTCTTCAGTAGTACTAAGGTCTTCTTCTTCACGAGCCCTGCAGCTTCCATTTCTGGATATAAGTCTCCCTCATTCGTCTCCATCTCTCTCTGGATTTTGCCTCGCATGTCCATTTGAGGCCAGCTGTCAACTTCAGGTCATCTGTCCAACGCATCTGTGAGCGGTCTCTAGGGCGTTTACCGAGCCACGGACACGGACGCCAGAACAGGAGCTTGTTGCTCCATTTGCCATCCGTTGCTCTCGCCACATGACCTGCATAGTCCCACTTCATCCTTGCGATGCGTTGTACAACATCCGCAACTCTAGTCTTATTCGATATCCACTGGTTTGTTTTCCTGTACCTGAAAGTAATGCCAAGTATCACTCAGTACTAAGATACTTACAATTAATTGCTTTTTATCAATGTTTTTGAGTGTCCCGCGAAGGCATGATCTTTTGTAGTGTCGATTTCCATGATTGATAAGCAATGAAGGTCGTATTTCATTGCTAATGTCATGATTATTAATATCTTCGTTTAATCTACTTACCGTTTTACGCGATAGAGATATTATACTTGGACAGTTGGTATGATTGCTTATGTAGCATTTTAATATTGTGCCTTCATTTTCTTATTCTAAGAAAAAAATAACAACACCAGCTGCCCATTTTAGCATTCACACCAACCATACAGTAGATATCTGAATTATTTCCTTCATTAGGGTGGACTCACACATCCGATTTTTTTTTTGAAAAATGGGTTAAGTAATGAACCTTGGATCTTTATAGCAGATGGCACATCATTGTTTGTCATTTCCTATATACGCCACTGCTCTCTAAGGCCATCTCCTTCTTGGCAGACTAGTATGTAGGTACTTACAGAGTTTTTCACAATATATCTTTTTGATGACAATCCATACTGCAATAAAAATGTTTCCACAGTCTTTCCATTTACCATATTTAGCGCTGTGATTAAACCTTGAAGTGTGGAAAAAATATTGGCGTATAATTTACTTGTAAGAATTAGATTTCCCAAGCAACAAGGTGACGTAATAAATGACGTGATTTTTTGGTCCAGAAACACGTCATACATCACGTGACGATGTCACAAATTATTACGGGATAAATCACGTCATTTATTACGTAATTTACCGTCACTAATGACGTCTCGTTACGTCATATCATGACGTCATTTACGACGTGCCGATGTCACAAATTATTACGTGATAAATCACGTCATTTATTACGTAATTTTTCGTCACTTGTGACGTCTCGTTAGGTCATTTCATGACGTCATTGATGACGTGCCGATGTCACAAATTATTACGGGATAAATCACGTCATTTATTACGTAATTTACCGTCACTAACGACGTCTCGTTACGTCATATCATGACGTCATATATGACGTGCCGATGTCACAAATTATTACGTGATAAATCACGTCATTTATTACGTAATTTACCGTCACTAATGACGTCTCGTTACGTCATATCATGACGTCATTTACGACGTGCCGATGTCACAAATTATTACGTGATAAATCACGTCATTTATTACGTAATTTTTCGTCACTTATGACGTCTCGTTAGGTCATTTCATGACGTCATTTACGACGTGCCGATGTCACAAATTATTACGTGATAAATCACGTCATTTATTACGTAATTTACCGTCACTAACGACGTCTAGTTACGTCATATCATGACGTCATTTACGACGTGCCGATGTCACAAATTATTACGTGATAAATCACGTCATTTATTACGTAATTTATCGTCACTAACGACGTCTCGTTAGGTCATATCATGACGTCATTTACGACGTACCGATGTCACAATTTATTACGGGATAAATCACGTCATTTATTACCTATTTTAACGTCACTAATGACGGTAAATTACGTAATAAATGACGTGATTTATACCGTAATAATTTGTGACATCGGCACGTCGCCAATGACGTCATGATATGACCTAACGAGAGGTCGTTAGTGACAGTAAATAACCTAATAAATGACGTGATTTTAGACATCATTTACTGGGTAATCTAACGTCATTATTGACGTCTTTTTAAGGTACATATCAAAAGAAAAATTGTATAATTCATAATACATATATTTATAGTAAAGCATATCTGAATCAAATACAATATCACAAGAACAACGTACAACATAATGTAATTACAATCAGAACATCACATCGATATAGAGTTAGCTGATAGAAAACATAATCATTGATTAAGGCACATCCATACTTATGTATTGGATTTTTTCACTGTTTTGTTGGAATCTAATAGGATATATATTCCCAAATAATTTTAAAATTTATATGTAATAATGTGAAGATATAGAAATTAGAATCACTATTCACCGTGTACGTGCAAATTATGGGAAGAAATTGTAATAATTTACTAGTTCGTGTGATGTCTTATAATTAGACACAAAATTAGGGTGACGCGATCCATTTAGTATTTTAAGTAGGTACACTATTCTAACACTATTAATTTCCAATTGGATTTTCAATCAATGAAAGCTTCTCTTATTGAAGATATTCTCTTCATCATCAGGGCTGTTACGGTTGAGGTGTCTTCTCCTTCCTCATCCGTCAAGTTGTTAAGAAACTCTACTTCCTCTTCAGCCTACTCCCGTCCACTCCTGGACGAAGGCATCCTCCATCTGCTTCCACACCTTCCTTCCAAGCCTTCAAATAATCTGTAACAAAGTATAAAAAATCATGAACAGAAAGTAAGGAGTGTTTCTAGGGAAAAAATGTATTAGAATTAAGGTAGGTACTTACTCGTCTCCAAAAACATCCTCTTCTTTCTACATGTTGATGAACGGATTTATGAAATATTCCATATTTTTGTGCTAGGGCAGAAAGCCTCTGTTGGCGTTAGCCAGGCGCAGGCCTCGCACCCTCCCTCCGTACATTGTTCTTCGGCCAAAATAACAGATTTTTTACACAGATATTTTCACTAATTGATTAACAAAAAAGTAAGATCACTCGCAAACGAGTGGAGGGCCTTAAATAGAATAGAATTAACAAAAAGGCGCGAAAACAGGCGTTGTTCACGCTTGAAACGTTTCAACTGTTTCAACTTTCTAGAGAATAATATTGTATTTGTATTCGAAAATATTACAGCTGTATAATAAGGTGACCAACCGTCCTCCTTTTGGAAGGACAGTACTCCTTTTCTAGGTTCTGTCCTCCCTCCAAAAGTGTCCTCCTTTTTGTCCTCCTTTTCTACTTTTTAACATTTTAAACTAAATAGTCTGTATTTCAAACTAATAAATCTCAAAACCACACGTTTTTTCATCATACCATGAATTCACTAGTACTATAGTATAAAATACATTAAAATGCGCTTGTTTCATAAAAAAATTGCCTGCGGCGCTAATTACGTAGGTTTACCTGTGTTTTTTATTTTTAACAAAAAATAAACTAGATTTTTATATTATATTACGGCCCTTTTTGGTACATTCTTATGTCTTATGACAAAAGTTTCGCCTGCGACACTATTTACGCATTTTTATGCTGTATCAATTTTTTTAATTTTGTTGCCCCTACCCCGCCTAGTTCTGGCGGCGCCCATGATAGGCTGTACTTTAGGTATTTTTGATTTTTTTTGTCCTCCTTTTTTTTAAAAAAATATGGTCACCTTATGTGCAGTGTGGCCATAGACTTATTATCTTCATGGACCAATAGTCTGGGAGAGACAGGGAGAGAATATTCAAACATATGTTTTTTGATATTGTACTAGGCACATGCAGACGATGGCATGCCAAACAGATGGGCCGCATCGAGCACGTGGTCCTGATCATTCCATAAGACAGACGGTTATAATGATAGTTTCATGACAATCCTACATACTTACATTTCATAGCTCCATTATTAGTATCATGGTTTGCGAATTGCGACACAGATGTAAAATGCAGAAGACATACGTGGCGCAATTTTTTGTACGTTACGTTACATAGGTTTTTTACATTATTTTTTTTGTATATTACGTGCATTACGTATGTAGATATACGTTACGTATACGATACAAAATAAACTGTTGTTTGGGCATAGATGTAGTTACTGGGAAATTATATAAAGTTCATTTTTTTTAAGTATGCTTAATAGAAATCCATAATAATAGTAAAAAATCGAAATACCGGCTTAATACAGAAATCGCGGGATCATCTTGGCGGGAGAAAAAGAAGAAGTAACTTTGTGAAGCTCAATTGTTTTACGTAATACATATTACTGACGTTGGACATGAAAGCAGATGATATTATGAACCTAGCTAGGTCTTAGGGTTTACTTTTAAAGATAAACAAATAAAATTACCTAATGCGGACCGCAAGTTTGCCATGCCTCTCGTCCATATTGAAGATTCGTATAATAGTTATTGTCCATAGATACAAGTGAAAAAACTTGCTTTTCATTATAATATAAATTAAAACATAGCAAAAGTTTTTTCTTGTTATACTTACCTATTGTATTAGTATGAGGCTAGCTAAGTTAAACCGCATCAGGCGAGTGGAGGGCATTATTAAATAAAATATACAATTATACATATTATGAGTAAGGTAAAAATTAATGAATATGTAAGTAGGTACTAAGTATATATAGTTTAAAATCTAAACTCAATGACTAAGTGAATTTTAAACTACATACTTACATATATACTAAGTACATAAGTTTTTTTTAATTTACCTTAAAAATGGACTTCCACTATGTACTGTCGGTCGAAAATCTTAATATTATACCTATTATATAAGTACCTTTTGCGCTCATAAAACATTTCATAAATAATTCATAAAATCATCTGTTTACAAATTCCGGCTTCAAAACCAAAAATGGTGAGTAAATGGCCATCTTTTAATATAAAAATTGCTTGATTTTATTTATAGGTATACGAGTATGTTACCTAACCTGACTAGAGTAGGTACCTATATTGACTCTAAACACAAATATCTACGCCAATCTAGTGATTATTATGAAAATGATTGTTCAAGATTTATTTAGTCCACCACTGCTACTCGTATGTTCAAATATCGTTATGCTTTTGAATTGTTAAAATTTTTAATAACTTTTGAAGCGTTTAATTGCTTAATAAGTAGGTACGTTTATACTGAATATACCTAAACGAAGAGAAAGATTCAGTGGCGGATCCAGGATTCAATTTGAGGGGGGGGGGGGCTTAATGTCGTCACATGGTAGAAAGTACTGTCACTCAATGTTTTGGGGGGGGGGGCTAAGGGGCTTATTTTTATAGTATTTTGTAATAATAAATAATAAGAATAATGGACAATTTATGTCGCGCCGTTTTGTGGGTATTCCCACCTCAAGGGCGCTCTGAGTTCCTAATCCCTTATTGTTGGGAAGGATTTCTTAAATAAATATGTTTTTAATAGACCTTTAAACCCTGTTAACGTTTTTGCCTCTCTGATATCTGCAGGAAGTCCATTCCAGGCTGAAGGACCTGCCGCAATGAATGCGCGGCTCAAATAATTGGGCTTCGCGTTTAGGTTTACGACTTCTAGCTTAGAGGTTTTGTCCGAGTGGGTTTATGGTTTGTCGGAGACAGAGCTCTGAAATATACTCTGGGGCCATATTTTGAAGTGCCTTTTCGTTTACCCAATAACCTACAATTTTCGTAGGTACATCTATCTATTCTTAAAAGGATAAAAATGAACTTCATCCTATATAGTTATAACTAGAATGAAGTGAATAAACTTCGGTGTTTGGGCCTGTTGAGAGAATGAATGACGACATGATGACTCAAAAGATATATTTGGGTAAACGAAAAAGTGTGAGAAAGTGGGGTTAAAAAGGTTAACCTGGATCGACCATGTCGACCAGATCCTCAAGGATGGACGCCTTTTATGATAGAAGTGATGTGAAATATGATAGAAGCAAGGAGTGTGTGTAAGGATAAGGTGGTCTGGGGTTCTGTCCTCTCTGCCTACTACACATTTATTTTTTCAATTTTTATCTCCAGAACGGTACGTAGTAGAGAAAAATGTTGTTAGAAAAGTTGTAGGCTTGTTGTAGCCCCAGAGCCCGCTGCTTAAATTATGACGTATCTGTTTTTTGATCGAAATGTGGTATAAATGATAGCTTACCAATAGGGTATTACATCGCACTAGGGTTGCCTATCAAAATCTTGCCGCAACCCCGCCTGCCCCTCCTGAAAACGTCCCTCTTCGAGGTTTTTCGCATTTTATAGGAATATGGTAAGAGATAGGAGAAAGTAGTCAATGACAAAAATAATCCTTGCTAAATTCTCTACAAAAAATGTTGAGTTAATTTTTTCGTAGAACTAGCAGTTTACCCGCAATGGCCGGTCCAAAACCGAAATTCATTTAAAATACTAAAAATGTATTTAAACTAAATTGGTTGAAAATTGACAAGAGCTACAGAAAAATAGTCAGAGAACGAATTAATTACCATAGTCTTAGCTACAAAACGAGCTATAACTTATTTTCATACATCTAATAATTTCGGAGTTATTGCAATAAAACTCAGTGACGAAAATTCTTAAAATTTAGTTTTTCATAAAATAACCAGCGATATAGCGCCGCAGGCCAAATATTTTTTTCCATAAAATGTTAGTGATAATGGGTGGAAGAATGTGAAAGAAAAAAATCAATTCTTTTTTTTTCAAAAACTATCCTATTTTTTGACCGGCCATTACGGGTAAACTACTAGTCCTATGAAAAAAATGGCCTGACATTTTTTGTAGATAATTTACCAAGGATTATTTTTGTCATTTATTACTTTCTCCTATCTCTTACCACATTCCTATAAAATGCGAAAAACCGCGAAGAGGGACCTTTTCGGGGGGGGGAAGGGCAGGGGGGGTTGCTGCAAGATTTTGATAGGCAACCCTAGTGCGATGTAATACCCTATTGGTAAGCTATCAGTTATACCACATTTCGATCAAAAAACAGACACGTCATAATTTAAGCAGCGGGTTCTTGGAATATTGTAGGATATTAAATTTCAAATAAAAATTGTGTCGAACTTTTTTACCTTTTCGTTGTTAATTTATAAAAGGTGAATATTCAGCAGACTAATTTCATTAGAGTAGGTATGATCATTATCAAAGTAACAACAAACTTCAGGATTTTTTTATATCTTGTTGATATAATCCGATCTTCTGCTACAGAGTTTAGGTTTCTGACCTCCCAACTATACCTATACGCTACCGAAATTAGTCTGAATTCTGAATATTGACCTTATAAATTTTCAGAGAAGCATAACGCTTTTTTTATTAAGTCCAATGCAAAAAAGTTTTTAGAACTGTTGAAAATTTAATATGCTATAAAATTTACTAAAATCGTTCTTGTCTACTACTTATATGGGAAATAAAATAATAAAAAAAAACTCAAAAAAATTGTTTGATGTTCATTTATTTATTTTTGTTTTTTTATTGTTTGGCCTGCGGCGCTATACCGCTGGTTATTTTGTGAAAAACTAAATTTTAAGAATTTTCGTCACTGAATTTTATTGCAATAACTCCGAAATTATTAGATGTATGAAAATAAGTTATGGCTCGTTTTGTAGCTAAGACTATGGTTATTAATTCGTTCTCTGACTATTTTCCTGTAGCTCTTATCAATTTTCAACCACTTTAGTTTAAATACATTTTTTTAGTATTTTAAATGAATTTCGGTTTTAGACCGGCCATTGCGGGTAAACTACTAGTTCTAAGAAAAAAAATTACTTAAATTAATGTAGCAAGGATTATTTTTGTCATTGACTACTTTCTCCTATCTCTTACCATATTCCTATAAAATACGAAAAACCTCGAAGAGGGACCTTTTCGGGGGGGGAGCGGCAGCGGCAGGTGGGTTGCGGCAAGATTTCGATAGGCAACCCTAGTGCGATGTAATACCCTATTGGTAAGCTATCATTTATACCATATTTCGATCAAAAAACAGATACGTCATAATTTAAGCAGCTACTACCTACTATATGCTTACTGAAATTAGCGTAAATATTAGTTTCATTTTTTTTTTTCAGAATGGCAATAGAATAGCAAACCTTTTCCTTTTATTAGTCCCAGACAAGCAGTTTGGTAAGTAGGTATAAATTACTATAGTTGTTTTAGGTATATTAACTTAGATTATAGAAAATAGTAGCAATTAGTAGGTAACAGTTGTGTCATCAGTTGTGTTTTTAAACTAAAAAATACTGGATCTTTTATAACTTTATAGAATTATTAAACATATAATCTAAGCCCTCAAGCATCTCTGGGTAAATTATTCGTCAATTTCTTTTACTTAGTACCTACCTACAGCATGCTACATATTATATTCATCCAATTCTAATTTACATTATGCGGCGATGCTAACCAAGTAATAATGATTATTGATTAATGAATGAATATAGAGTGAATAAGCTTTAGTAAATACATACTTATTGTGTGTGTTATGTTTATGTCATTTGGTGAGATCTGATCTGATACAGAATACTAGATTTTTGTCCTTTGTTTTGGGTTTTGTATAACTTGACAAAAATACAACTCACGTATATCCAATACGTATATCTAATGACCAGGGCTGGTCACGCAGAGAAATGGGATGTTGTCTTTTGAAAAACACCCCATTTTACGGACTGAACCTCAGATGTCCCTTTTCAATAAATAATGTTCATTGCTACCTTTTTACAAAATATGAGGTCTACAGTGCTTTTGTTTTCAATTGACGCTCGAATAAATTACACAAATCTTTCTAATTAACATAATAAATTCCAAAACATGATATTTAATTAATGTACTACTTGTGTATTATGCCGTTTTGTAATTTGCCAATCAATATTTTTTTATGGTTATGGCTACTCCCATTTTTACGTGAGCATTTAAATAATTGGGAGTGGGACCTATTATTTTTATAAGTAGAGAGCTGGTATCGTACTTCTCTATTCACCGAAAACGGCCCTGTTAAGTCTTATATACTGTTTGCTACAGGAAGGAGAGAATAGAAAGTTTGCTAGTTGCTAAGATTGCTGCCATATTTTTATGTTGGCCTTCACAAGGCCTTCACCATATGTATCAGTGTCAATGATTTTCTTAGAAATAGTAACAAACAAAAAACACTGTTGATCCACAAAATCTGGCTGGATCATACTAACTTGATATACCCAGCTAAGTACGGGTATGCGAACGTTGCGTCATAATTACGATATCGGCATGTACCTTGTACGTAGATTCCTACTATCTACGAAATGAATGTAATCAGTAATTATAAATTTTAAGTGTTTTCAGTATTTTGTTGTAGTATTATATACTTTTTTTTTCAATAGTCAACCCATGTATGTACATGCTGTAGACACTCCTAATTGGAGGGTTGGCCTGATTATTATGTTGATTTTTATTTTGTGAATGTTTTGTCAACCATCTGTCAGCGTCTCTTACAATAAATAAATAAATAAATCTTTATTGGCCAGAGAAAACATGCATAGTTACAAAAACTAGACAATGGCAGTGGGCCAAAAGGCGGACTTATTGCAAAAGCAATATCTTACAGTCAACCCGAATTATATTCTATATTGTGCAGAAAAACTCAAGGACATCGTTGCCGCCTAGTAGCTGTTTGTATGAGAAGCTGTGTTTTACACTTATAGCAATAATTGAAATTTTATATACCCATTACCCACCCTATATGTTAGACACTCTTTTGATTCAATTCAAAGCTTAGATTATATATTCAAAGTAACTTTGACAAAATAAGAGATGACAATACTATGGTTTTCATGAGAATCCTGGACAAGCATAAATAATATACATACCTACTCGACATTCGTATATACTTACAAACAAACAAATATTTAAGTAAGTATATAAATTTAGACTAATTATATTGGCTGTTACAATACAACTTACCCCATGAAAAAATCTTTCCCTATCCTACCTATTCTGATGCATGAGCTACATAGGTATCTGGTAGGAGTAATTATTCTCTATAATCGAAACTAATAAATAATTGAAAAAAAAATATGTACGTACTATGCATCTAGGAAGAGATGTTTTATTAGGTACATGGTAAACATGAATTCATACTAGTTTTGGTACCCGGCAATGCTCGGGATTTTGATGAATAAACAATACTTAGTATACCTATTTAAAAGACAGGAATGATGATTTTACTTTTTCCAAAATAGGGTATCTCGAGAAACCGTATTTTTTATCGTATATAAATTAACCTTCAGAAGAATATAAATATCTCCTTAACCCTCAACAAATTTTGTTGCGTTTTAGAACACGATGAAAATAATCTTCAAAATTAGGGTTCTTCGCGCATAAAATTCTTGTTTTTACCATATAAAAACGTGGAATTAGTTATTGTTATCAAGGTCATGGCACCAGGAATGACGTCACAGTCTTTTCCCACGGCATTAACGTTCAAAATTGCGTGACAATCGCATGATAAAATGGTAAAAATAGCGTTTTTTTACTGGTTTTTTTCCATTTTTTCGGGTTAATTTTACGTCTATCAAAAAACTTTTACGGTTATTCCCTAGATTTTAATGCATATTATCAGTACAAGAAAAAAATTTACTCCGCGACTTTCGGGAAACGAGTTTTCGTCTTTCGGAAAAAAGGTCAGAGGTGTTTTTAATTTTTTTTTGAGAAATCTATACAAGATATAAAAAATCTATTACGGTTTTTTCCTAGATAAAGGTTCAATGCATCTACCCTATTTTGTTCCGAAGCATATTTAGTAACGGTTGTCGAGATAGAAGGTCTCCCGTTTTTAGAAATTTTTGAAATGTCGGTATGCACACTCATAAACTTGGGTATGGGTATAATGGTATTATCTGAATTAATACGGTATCAACCAAAATATTACACAAAAAACTAAATATGTAGGTAATAGGTATGTAAGTAGGTAGGTAGGTATATTATGAAAAATAAATTTCTATTATTACTCGGACAATTCACTTGATATCGAGTGATATTTAAAAATAAATTTGTGAGTGTACAAAAATACCTATGTACCTATTACAATAAGTCTTAGAAAAAGATCGTTGTAAAATTTAATGTCGATGAAGTCGAAACTAAACTCGAAAAGCGATATCTGTCACTATTGGTTGCATATTCACACTACTCTTATACTGCGAAAGACATTGTAGGTACTGGTAGCGATATTCTTATTAGATTTTTATGGGAATTGGAACACTGTATTCTAATTAGATTAAACACGTGATAATTACATAAAAAAATAAAACAATTACGGCATGTTTAATAAATTTAATTAGGTAAGAAAAGCAGGGAGTAGGTACCCAGAGAGTAGGTAAGTACTATAGCGGTCGGTGGAATGGAAGCAATCCCTGTCACAATCTCTATATGAATTATATAATTAAAAATGCCCAATGATTTTGTACGACCTGCCTCAAATGCGTTTCGCTATAATGTTTTTTAGAATTAAAATCAAATAGCAAGCGGTCACCCATCCAAGTATTAATCGGCTTCAATACTTCTCAACTTCGGTTATCTGGTCCAAAATTACGTCAAATATGACGTTATGTTAGACCAATGTTGACACAGGTAAAAAATAACGTTTAATTTGACGTCGAGCATTGACCAATGTCGAAACACGTTAAAAAGTGACGGTAAATATGACGTTGTGTTTGACTGATGTCGACAAAGGTCAAATAATGACGTAAAATATGACGTCGTGTTTGATCAATGTCGAGACACGTCTAAAAATGATGTTAAATATGACGTTGTGTTTGACCAATGTCGAAACACGTCTAAAAATGACATTTAATATGACGTTGTGTTTGACCAATGTTGAGACTCGTCTAAAAATGACGTTAAATATGACGTTGTGTTTGACTGATGTCGACAAAGGTCAAATAATGACGTTAAATATGACGTCGTGTTTGACCAATGTCGAGACACGTATAAAAATGATGTTAAATATGACGTTGTGTTTGACCATTGTCGAAACACGTCTAAAAATGACATTTAATATGACGTTGTGTTTGACCAATGTTGAGACTCGTCTAAAAATGACGTTGAATATGACGTTGTGTTTGACTGATGTCGACAAAGGTCAAATAATGACGTTAAATATGACGTCGAGGTTTGACCAATGTCGAGACACGTCTAAAAATGACGTTAAATATGACGTTGTGTTTGACCAATGTCGAAACACGTCTAAAAATGACGTTTAATATGACGTTGTGTTTGACCAATGTTGAGACTCGTATAAAAATGACGTTAAATATGACGTTGTGTTTGACTGATCTCGACAAAGGTCAAATAATGACGTTAAATATGACGTCGAGGTTTGACTAATGTCGAGACACGTCTAAAAAAGACGTTAAATATGACGTCGAGGTTTGACCAATATCGAGACACGTCTAAAAATGACGTTAAATATGACGTTGTGTTTGACCAATGTCGAAACACGTCTAAAAATGACGTTTAATATGACGTTGTGTTTGACCAATGTCGAGACTCGTCTAAAAATGACGTTAAATATGACGTTGTGTTTGACTGATGTCGACAAAGGTCAAATAATGACGTTAAATATGACGTCGAGGTTTGACCGATGTCGACACTCGTCAAAAAATGACGTTAAATATGACGTCGAGGTTTGACTAATGTCGAGACACGTCTAAAAATGACGTCATATATGACGTCGAGGTTTGACCGATGTCGACACTCGTCTAAAAATGACGTTAAATATGACGTCGAGGTTTGACCAATGTCGAGACACGTCTAAATATGACGTCATATATGACGTCGAGGTTTGACCGATGTCGACACTCGTCTAAAAATGACGTTAAATATGACGTTGTGTTTGACCAATGTCGAGACACGTCAAAAAATGACGTCATATATGACGTCGAGGTTTGACTGATGTCGACACTCGTCTAAAAATGACGTTAAATATGACGTCGAGATTTGACCAATGTCGACACAGGTAAAAAAATGACGTCAAATATGACGTCGATTATGCACAATCACGTCATTTGAAAATTGGCGACCTTCAATTCACGTCATATTGACGTGACCTTGTTGCCTGGGTTGTCATTCTTTTGGAATGCGTATGTAGTTGACAGTATTAAAATAACTTATTATAGAATAACAATAAATATTTTAATTACATTACATATTTATTTACGTTATTGTTGCTGTAATTGCAAAGCTATAAAATGGATTCATACGTTGTTGGGTAGTAAAATATAAAATGCATATTCAATTTCACTAAACTGCTATAAAAAGTATAAAAAAAACTAATTTCTGTTTGTTTTAGTGCATCTAAACATTTTAACTTTGTATTGTTGCAGAAATCAGAGGCCGAACAAAGGTTATTACCGACATTGCAGACCGTATCGCTAAGTTAAAATGGCAATGGACATGCCACGTTGCGAGACAGGGAAATGAGAGATGGGCACCCAGAATCCTAACATGGCGACCATGGGAAAACAAAAGACCAGTAGGACGACCCCAAAAAAGATGGGTGGATGATGTAGTCCCAGTTGCAGGGAGAAACTGGTTGAGCAAAGCTCAAAGTAGAAAAAAATTGAAAATGTTAGAAGAGGCCTGTATCCAGCAGTGGAGGGACGGCTGAGGATGAAGAAGAAGATTGTTGCAGAAATGTAGTGTTCCAGATATTTATTGCGGTAATAATATTAATCTGAATGTGCTCAAACTCCTGGTCAAGACCAATGTGTGTAGTATCCTGATGTATACGTCAGTGAGACGTGGTGCCTATCTGAAAGAAATGAAAAAGAGGCTGGAAGCTTTTGAAATGTGGCCCTACAAAAGAAGTTCTCAACAAAATCAAAGGAGGAAGACACCTGCTCAGTGAAATAGCAGAAAGACGTGCCAGATGGATCGGCCACATAGTGCGTCAAGAGGGTCTCCTATTTGAATTAATTGAAGGAATGAACGAGGAGATAAACTACAGAGGACGACCAAGGAAAGAATAACTGGACGACCTGTGCTGAGATATGGGCTTTGACTCATATAAAGAGTTAAAAAGAACCGCACAGGACAGGGATGAGTGGCGAAGGAGACATGGGGCTTTGCTGGAAATCAATCGTAATGATTGAAACTGGAGAAAAAGATAAGCAGAATCCAAAGGTGAAATGCTCCTATTTCAAAACGCAATGACGTCATGTTTTAATGTGTTTTGGCGTATGTATGTGTTGTAAATTTTGTATGAAATGCATATAAGATAAATAAAATTTTACCTATTATAGCCCTTACGAGTGACAACGATTATCACATCGTCTGGTTCAACAATAATTGAACATGAAACATCAGAAAAATATCTGAATACGTTAAACATAAAAAAAAAAAACTTTTTAAGACCATCCTTATATATTTCTGCACATATAAATTAAATTAAACAAATTTACCAAGTGAAACGTGATAAAGCAGCACCTACCAACTGCAATTTTAAACTGTCACCTAAAGCAAATATGTATCTGCGTAAAATTTCAAGGTTCTAAGACATTGGGATTTTTTTTAATTTGAGGAGAAAAATGTAGTCGTAGACAACGACAGATGATTTTTATAATGATAGCGTGGTAAAAAAAAGAGATGGAGACCAATCCAAAAGCTTTAATGAGTTTTATTTCTAACAGTGGACCTAGAACCGATCCTTGAGGAATACCCACTATACAAGGAAGAATGTTCTGTCAAACCAAATCACAGCCTTTAATATAAGTCAAATTGTGTCCATTTTTTAATCCAGCTGCTCTCATAAGACCTTCCATCCTTTATTTATAATCCTAGATGTAGAATAATTGAATAGGTAGATGGTTGGCGCAATTGGTTGAGGCGGCAGTCTCTTTAAGTGGGAGGTGCCAGGGTCAAACCCCCGCGCTGGCGATGTATTCCACACTTTACGATACAGGCTTTTAGCCTAGTGTGCTGGAAAGTATTTGAGTTTGTGTATGCTAGCCCAGATCCTTGATATTTCAAAATCAAATTACTCATATTCCATATATCTCGACAGCAATTAAATTTTCAAACTTCTTGTCCATAAAAACCTGTAGGAAACCCAGCGACATAATGTATTAAGTAGTACTACCTAGACGGAATATTTAATGCTAGAAGTGTAACAAGGTTTAGAAATTTTGGTCTCGTAGTTAAAAACTGTATTAGTTTTAACGTTATTCAGAACTAAAACGATATTTTAAAAGATGTTTTAGTGTTTATTATTGATATCTTGTTAATAGTGCGAGTTTTGCGACTCTAAAATATCAAAAAAGTGCCGAACGTGAAATTGCGTCACTTCCGTTCTATTGAAAATACATAGAATCAGACCTCTAGTACTTAATATGTTATCTCTTTGAGGAAACCAGACAAAAATCACGACAGCCATTGCATTAATATAAATTTGGCACAATCAAACGGGTTTCCTCGCGGTTACCATAATATAACATGCAATACTGTTATTTAACACAACTATTATAATAATATTTTTATTAATAGTAACACCATAAGTAGCGTGGGCTAGCAACACCCACTTAAAAAACAATGCTTGATCAATGGTTTGATTTCTGATATATTTAAATCCGTCAAAAATTACATATAACATATAAATTTAATGCAATTTCTTCCTAGGTATTATTCTTTTCTTCCTTTAAGGTTATTCGGGTGTTGGCCGCGTGTCTTTTTATCTTCTCTATCTCTTCTGAGAAGATAAAAAGACACGCGGCCAACACCCGAATAACCTTAAAGGAAGAATATATATACCATGCTGCGAAAACCTACAACATCATTATTATTCTTTTGTATGCCTGCAACCATTGTACAAGATATCTAGGAGTCATAGCTCCGCGTCAATATTCTGCAAGTAATCTACTGCCCTTTTGGCGTCACCTTATGGATTTCCTGCAAACTTTATGTCAGGACACGTCTCTACTATATGGTCAACAGTCTCGATCTGGCCACATTCACAAAGGGGATGGTCCCTCTACTCCCTCTTGCCCCATTTATGGAGCAAGTATCCGCATCTACAGTGGCCAGTTCGGATCCTGTTTAAGGTCGACCATTTTGTTTGCGGGGTTGGTTGAACCCCGGCTGTTTTACTATAGGGTCACTAGGTATTCTGATGGATGTACAACTCCAATAGATTTAGGCTGGATTTCACCAACTTTTTAGATGAGGAATAGCGGAGATAACCTAGCACAAAGTTTGTTGAGAACATCGGAAATTTCTAAATATCGCAGTTGAATATAACAAGTAGTTATCTCAACAGATACACGGCAAAGGATGGACTACGATCACATGTAGAAATTTCCGATGTTCTCACAAAACATAAATTGTGATTTTCAAAATTAATCACACGAATAATTGTTAATTCTCGAAGCCTAACAGACAAATTGTTAAACAAAGAAACATTTTATAGACAGTATTTGGAATGAAAGTGAATAAATGATTAGGCGTGTACCAGAAATTTCATTGAAAACCTGTTTTGTTGCTATTACAGGTAATACATTAACAAAACATTTAAATCCACGTAATATTTTAGTTGGTGTTCATAATAATTGCATATTATTTATCAGTTGCCAGATTGTAAATTTTATTACATACAAACAAAGAACATTTTTTCAAATGGCAAGCAGGACCAAAGCAGGACTATCTATTATTTTTGGGGGAATCCACTCCAGGGTCGTAGCTTAGGGAATCGTCGGGAAATGCCCTACCTTAAAAAATAGGTACTATCAAATATGTGAATTAAATTACCTGTATTAAATATAATATTTTTGGGGAAATTATAGTATTCACCTGAATACATAAATTTTAAAAAAGTATTATGAAATACAATTGTCATATAAAAAAATTGCCTGCGGCACTAATTAAGCCTTGTTTTTTTAATTTCGCTAACAACAAACTAATTTTTCATCATTACCTAGATACTTCCGCCTAACTAGATTTATTACTAGACTTATGTCTGATGGCAAATAATAGTTCGATTGCGGCGTTATTTTTTGGCTCGCTTTTATCAATCTAAAATCCCAAAAGTAATTTTCATACTCAAATTTTTACGCACGGCTCATGATATCGGCAACTTTGGTTCTTCGTTTTTTAACCTAACTAAGACTAACACCAGGCATCTGCCGTTCCATAATTTTATTTATTGACTATATTCAATCATCAAAATCGTGGTCTAAAATATCCTTTTTCACTGTTTTTTTTCTAGATTTCTCCATGTACCTACTACCTACTCGAAAACAATCTTAAGACTATACCCACTTCACACAGCACGTAAGTAATTAGGTAAGTATATATTTATTTGTGATGTCGCAGATATAATGATTGTAGGTATAATGAACACAATACAATCTACTCAAGATAACGGTGTATTTATAGTCCATATATAACACTGCATATAATATAACAAACAGGTGTAATACTTAGCATACTAATTAATAATTTAACTACAAGTATTACACACACCACACTGACCTTTACAATACAATCATTTCATCATCCATCACTCTTATGTTATAGTACTCTTATGCCCAATCCCACCAACTTTTACCTAGGAAGGAGAGCCCTAAGAAATTTCCATACAAAAACAGATATAATATTCTATTTATTGAATAAATTGCAGTAGCTTCCAGTTAGAACACAGTCAAAATCCATACGAAATGCAACATTCAGCTCACCTACTCTGGGCGGAGATATTTGGGCACCTAACGTAGGTGAGATGCATTTTGCATTTCATATGGAATTAGGCTGTGGTGTAGCTGGTGGCTGATGTTCTTTATTTAATAAATAGAATATTATATCTGTTTTTGTATGGAGATTTCTTAGGGCTCTCCTTCCTAGGTTAAAGTTGGTGGGTTTGGGCATTAATCATCCTTTCAAATTGAAGATAATAATCGGATTGACTGTAAGATATTGGTTCTGCAATAAGTCCGCCTTTAGGACACTACTATTGTCTGGTTTTGTAACTATCCAAGATTTTTTCTAATAAAGATTTAGGTATTTCTATAACACATAGTTTTTTGCACTCACCAGTGGCGAATCCATTATATTTTCAAACCTCATTAAGTTCAGCAAAGAGGTTCACCACCCATTGTGATTGCCTCCTCTTCCTACTTATGTGTCACGTATCCTCTGAAAAAATGCAATGCACATCCGTTGCTGGTTACCATATTTTGTTGAAAATGTAGTGATGGTATAAATTGATAGACTTCATTCCATGTGCATTGAATATAGCTGAAGCAACAGTCAAGATGGCACATTCTGCCATGCATCAAACGAAACTTGCGATAACCAGTTATCACACAGTAAAAAAGAATTACTCATTTAACATAAGTACATGGTTGGCGCAGTTGGTTGAGGCGGCAGTCTCCCGAGTGGGAGGTGCCAGGTTCAAACCCCGGCATTGCCGATGTATTCCACACTTTGCGATACAGGCTTTTAGCCTAGTGCAAGTTGTGCAGGAAAGTATTTGGGTTTGTTTATGCAAGCCCAGACCCTTTTAAAAAATGGTTCTAAAGTTATGTCTTTTTAAAAATTCGGCATTCTTTTCTGATGATCCTGTATATTTATAATATCTAAGAACTTTTCAGGTGAAAATGGGGGAAAAATATGAACAAAAGTATTTGATTTTAAAATAAAATGTATATTACAAAATTTTAAACATATTTACAATAAAATTATAGCCAAAATTACAAAATAATCATATTATTAAATTACATTAAGCATTAAGAATGTTTTAATTAAAGAAATATAATACAAAAAAATAAACTTTTTGAAAAGAAAATAAGACATTTTGGTAGCAATAAGTACAGAATTCTGCCCCCTGAGAAGAACAAGGTTGCGTTTTTTGAGTGAAAATGTTTCTAACCGACATAATCTATGAGTAGAGTAATGAACAATATGACCCTAAAGTGGTGTAGTGTGTGTAAATAACTACTAGAGACTAATAAGGTTCCATCTGTGTGTAAAACATATGAGGGTTTCATACTGCAATCTCATGCATCTCAACATTTTGGTCTTGTCAGTTAGATCCTTGTTACTCCCAGGTGATGAAACAATATATTCAAAATTTAACATAAAATAAAATTTTCACATAGTTTGTAAATAAAATAAAAAAAACATAACATTTAAAAAACGTACAAATTTTGACATTAGTAGGTACAATATAAGGACTTGGGCCCAATTTGAAAACATCAACGACATCAAATTTGGCTAAGTACACCTGGTAATCATAATTTTGACAGACATTGACATTTTTTCTTTAGACTTTTAGATTAAGTACCTAGATGGCGTACTCAACGCTAGTAGTAAAGTAAATTGGTGCCTACAAACTGTCAAATCAAATGGAGAATTTTGACATTTCGTGGGCAACGTTTTTGAAATTTTGCTCTCATAGTTAAAAACTGTATTAGTTATAACGTTACTTAGGAATTAAATGACAGTTTTAAATATGTTTTAGTGTTTATTATTGATATCTTGTTAATAGTGCAAATTTTGCCACTCTAAAATACCAAAAAGTACCAAGCGTGAAATAGCTTCACTTCCATTTTATTGAAAATACCGGAGTCAGACGTCTAGCGTACTTAATATAAAAGGCTACACATGTCGCTGTTTACCAGGTGTATAGACAAGTAAAAATGTCCAAAAAACCATAACAAAACCAAAACAAGAAATAGAGTATTCTAGAAATAGTAACAGAATAAAGAATTTAAAATACATAATAAGTATGAGATTTTTAATTCTAATCCACAAATCCTTTTTCAGTCATTTTTGTGAATAAATAATTATCAGTAATAATATAATTCTTATACATGGAAATAAGACAGACAAATGTCTAAGTGAACTCTTAAATGAATGTAAAATGAATGCGGATGGCTGGATTCTCCCGAGTGCGACTGTTGAGCGGAGAGGCAGACTGTGAGCCATAGCGTATCCGAATGTGCTCTCAGGGCATATGGGGGTGAAACATCTGACATCATGTGTCTAAATGGCGATGACATACCTTAAGGACACTGGATTTCGAACTCTGACAAACAGTTTTCATTGTGCAATATACATGTAGTGTCTGTCTGATTATTATGTATTGTTATTATATTCATGTGATGTACTTTGTATGACTATACGATAAATAAATAAATCACCCGGAGTGAATATATTGACCCGATACTCGTGGATGGACACAAAATTTTGACAAATCAGGATTTCATTCAATCAGGTGGTCTACCATTAACAACACCACATTTAAGAATTCACTTAAGGCTTTGACACGAAGGACTTACCATAGACAACAGACTAAAATATGCAAAAAAATATACACAATTATAATATGCAGCAGCTGACAATTAAAAATAAATGCTTATAACAAATGGAACAATGAGTAATCGTAAAGGAAATTAACCGCTAACAGTTTTGTTAACTTATTAACCGATATCTGTTTACGAGAGACATGTGACCATAGAGCAAGGGTTCCCAACCTTGAGAACTACAAATATGTGAATTATTATGTACCTACATTATAACGTTTTTTCACATATTGTGTGAAATCTGACCTCATCTTAGGACCCCAAATCTCAGGAACGTACATTATATTAAACATATTCTTCGCGCTCCACAAATAGGTGCGAGCCTCACAGGTGGGGAACACGTGCCATAGAGTGTGCAATACTTTCACAATGTCGCCAATAAACTTTTATTAATGTACAATAATGGAAAACGATTAACGTACATCGATAAACAAATTAAAAGTGCAATTATTGTCAGTCGTTTATGGTTATACGATGCAATACGTCACAATACAAAATTCCACGACTTTATTTATTTATTTACCCTTTAAGTGAACAAATACAGCAACAAGTAATGGATACTGTAACATTTGTTCACTAGGGTGAGCTAATCGCAGTTCTGTGATCTCTGCCAGCTAACGCCAACACGAAAGTTAACAAGTTTAGAAAAAAGAAGAGGTGGTAACAAGAATTACTTGGTTCCACTAAGTCGACCAGGGTTGGTACTTGTAACGTTTCCCGCTGAATTTCCACAGTGAAACATCATTTTTTTACTTCCTCAGAAGGATTCTCGTACCAAAAAGTAACCATGGGTTACTGACGAACATGTTTTTCAAATATTTTTACACAGTAGTAAGTCAACGCAAATTCGCAAATCTGAAACTGAAAAAGTTACAGATTACCGTTAAAATTTAATTCAAGATTTCGACGGAACGCATTTAAAATGAGTTGGGAGTAGAAGTGAGATTAGAAAGTACCAACCCTGATCCTTAAAGACAGACGTGTTTTGGGTGAAAAGAATCGTAGTACGAATTGCTTGAATGTGACAGAAGCTGGAAGCGTGTGTGAGGATAGGAAAGTATGGCGTTCTGTCCTAATTGTTAAGAATTAAGTAACTTTAAAGAACCACAAAAAATCTCTCGCAAACAGATATCTTAATCCAGGTTGACGTTAGTTGATTTTAGCGGTTAACAAAATATGTACAATTTCTCTGAGAATGATGGTACGCTATATGCATAAATTTAGGAACCTATATTATAAATTTGATAGGCAATGCAAATAAAACGCTTTTCGTGACAATCCATACATTAGTATTTTAATGTATCTGGATGGTATGTACGTGGAATTATTATACAGTTAAGTGTTGATATACTAAATAGCAACTCCCTCTCTCCATATCGCTGTCTTCTTACTGAAACTCTAATGTGCGTGTGTGTGTGTGTGTATGGCCACATGACTTTTCTTTTTTTTTAAATGTTATTCACATTCTATCAAATTTAATAATATATAGAATTCCTAATTTTATGCTTATTAAAGAAATAAAAGTACAAAATATGTTTTAAAAACACATGAATAGGTAAGTAAAATAAAAAAAAATAACTAAATATAGTAAACTTAAAAATACTTGAAATAATTACGACAAAAGACATTAAAAAAAAAAGGAATTATCATCATTTTAAATTTAAAAAATAGAATAAGTTCAATATTACACAAACCCCCGGAATAACTAGAATATATTTTTCGTTAAATTATGCATTATGGTTTCGTCGTGTTGCCATGGTGAAACAAAAATGGCAAAAGTCATAGCCGGCGTATGTCAAGGATAATGACATACGACAGACAAGGACTACAGGCGTATCTCGTTATACGGCAATTCATTGACACAATATGTATTCATTTTTTACAATGAGCACACTTTAAAATGGATTTTAATCGTAGTTTCAATAAGTGGATAAGTTCTCAATTTGACGGTACAATTTTCCTATTTTAAAGTGGTTCACACATTCTTTTCTCAATTCAAATACCTGTCAAATAGAATTCAAGTTGACAGGTATAGTCTACTTCACGTTAGAAGACTCACGAAAACAAAATTGGTATCACCGAGTTTAGCGTTGCTTGATGTGATAATAAGATATTGCCACATTTTTTCGCTACTTTTAAATTATATTTTAGAAATGTTGTTTTAAAAAATTGTCTATTTGGATTTTTAGATAAACTGGCAACATTAATGTTTAAATCTGGAATTATCGGATTATTTTTTTCCTTTTTCAACTCGCAAAACTCCCTTGCCTTTAAAGTGATTTCTCTAGTGCTGCTCTGTAATATTTTGGGCATTGTAAGTTACTTGTAAAATATACAACGCGATATTATTACGGATCTTTGACAGCTCTTATGACAAAATTCGACAATCAGAACTACCAACAATACAATTTTGAAAAGTGACTTGCAGATACCATCCCCTGATTGCCTAGTATACTATTGGGGAGAGATTAAGAGCCTTTTTTGTAGTGTGAGACAGTGTAACTACACGCAAGTCCGTACACGCAGTTATAGTACTTAGTATTAGTGAGCGCACAATGAAGAAGAATGCATTCATTGTTCAGGTAAGGTATATCCGTCCTTTCACCAACACTACAAAAAAGGGTCTTAAACTCGTGTGACTTCTACAAGACGAAACAATCTATACAAAAAATTGGTTGATTACAAAAATGTCGATATTTTAAACATGTTAGAGAAACGACATATAAACGAGATACACTTGTAGATGACATTGATATATATTTTTACATTAAACCAGTTTCGAAGGAGCAACTCTCCTTTCATTTTACAATCAAGGTCGAAATTATAAATACCATTTTAAAATCACAATCGTTTCAATTAAAAAAACGACACAACCATTCTTTCAAACAATCATAAATTTTTTATATATTAAATACCGGAATCCATAAAAAAGGACGAGTTATAGTTAAATGTCAAATCATCTATGGATTAAACGAAGACAGTGGATAATCTCTAGAATAAAACGAACTCATCCATAGACAATGACTGTTCTATTATTTGAAAAAAATGCTAATGAAAGAACACTCCATTATAGTTTTGAACGTGATATTATAACAGTTCCTATCAAATTTTTACATTTTTTTTTAATTATCTTATTTGTTTTTGAATTAAAAAGAGTTTTTTAACACCCGACTTATTCCAAGACTGGTATTTGAAAGCAATTAGGTACAATTTTCATTTGAACGTGTCCAAATTTTCTGCAATTATAACAAATATGAACAAAATTACTTGGTCGATGCTTAAGTCGCTCAAAATATCAGTATTGCCGTATTAGAAAAAATTAAGCAAATATAATTATTCAGCGTTTTTCGCAAGACAAAGAATTTGTTAGAAACTTATTCTACGAAAAATGTAGATCTGTTTTTTGAATGTTGTTTATACAGCTGGTATTAAATAGATACAACATCGTATCACACGATAACAAAGTCGTTTTACGGCGACGGATGAAACAAATTTGTTTTCGTGACATTTTTGGGACTTGGACACCGAAATGATTATAAGTACTAGCTGAGTTACCCGTACTTCGCGACAGCAAATTTGATTGGCGAAGTAGAACAATTGCAATGTTCGATTAACTTTAACATCTACGGAGGTGCATTTAAGAACTTTTAGCTAAGACTGTAAATTTCAGATTCTTGCATGATTTATGCACACTGAAGGATTAAGTTTAATATTGAAACATAATAAACTAATATGTCTGTTTGTTTGACCACATTTTCTAATGTCTGATCTGAGATAATGCAATAAAAAATGCTTTTCGCCACTGGTACCCACATTTTTCCACATTGTGGCAAGTACCACGATGGTATGACTTAATGGATACGGCTAATTCGATATTTAGTTACAAAAAAAAATATGATTGAAAGAATTGGTCTTAAATTATAAGTACGTTCCAATTACTTCAATAAATTTTATACAAAACACTCTCACTAACAATACCTACAATAAATCTCATTATCATCCCTTGAAGGGCGTACAGAGAATCATAAAAGTAACTAACTAATAGTAATATTGTTACTGCTACAGTAAAAACTTACAAAAAAAAGTATTCTTCTCAATTACTCAAAATTATACAATGATTTTTAATACAGGACTTGCCGCTACGCTTCTCGGTATTATCTGCCAGAAAAGTGTACATATTATCATTTGTGATTGATATATAAACCCATCAGCCTAATACTGGGAAACATTCACCTATCCAGATATCATATACTGTATCAAAGTACTATACTACTCAGATATACTGCTCTATATACATTAACAAGCTAAGTGCATCAAATATCAGTATTCAGAAATCTCAACACAATATTAAATGTAGGTATTAATAATTACCGATTTTTGAATTCTTATGTACACATTTTCTGGCAAATCTAACTTATTTAAATTATTGAGAAGCTCGGATATTAATGCTGACAAAAAAAACATAAAAAAATAAAGAATTTACATTTAAAAAAAGCAGCACATTATTAGTATAATTTTTATATATTGCAACATTATTATTCCACCGTTACCGACTTGGCCAAATTTCTTGGACAGTCGACGTTGCATCCTCTAAGTACCGCCAAGTGGAATGCTAAGAGCTGCATTGGAATAACTGTAAGAATACCTTGAAGACAATCAACTGTACGAGGGATATGTAAGAATTTACTAGACATTGAAGCTGTCTCCGTATCACCATCTTCGCAAATTACAATCGGTCTACCCTGTCTCGCTGTTACTTGTTGTAAAGCGTTCATACATTTGATGTAAACGGGGTCTCTCATCACGATCATCATCACAGGCATAGAATCGTCGATCAGCGCTAAAGGTCCGTGCTTCAATTCACCGGCCATGATTCCTTCGCTGTGCATATAAGTCAATTCTTTTACCTTCAACGCTCCTTCCAAACACGTCGCGAAGTTGTAACCTCTACCCATGATAAGGAATGATTTCTGTTGATACAAATCTTGAGCCAACGCTAACACTTGGTCGTCGAGTGCCAACACCTGTCTGATTTGATCAGCGAGGTGTTGGAGAGCTTCAATAATATCCTGACGACGTTTCTGTAGCGAAATACGATCTTCACTCATGACTAAAGCGAACATTACTAACGATATGAATTGTGACGTGTAAGCCTTAGTGGATGCGACACCTATTTCAGGTCCCGCGTTGATGTGTACTCCGCAGTGTGATTCGCGACAAATTGAACTTCCTACTGTGTTAGTGATTCCGACAATCAGGGCTCCGTGCTGTTTGCAATAACGTAGAGCCATGAGGGTATCGGCCGTCTCGCCGGACTGAGAAATAAAGAAACAGACATCGTCTCTGAATATTGGCGTATTTCTATCTAAGAAGTCGGAAGCTAATTCTACCATTACGGGTAATTCAGTCAACTCTTCAAGCAACTGTCTCGTAGCTACGGCACTGTGGTAACTCGTTCCGCAACCAATCAACATCAGTCTTCTGCAGCGTTTAATTTCGGGAATGTAATCTTTAATACCTCCCAGGGTGATGGTCTTATTTTGGAAGTTCACACGTCCTCTCATCGTATTGACAACGGATTCAGGCTGTTCGAAAATTTCTTTCTGCATGAAATATTTGTAGTTACCCTTCATGATCTGTTGGATCTCCATCTTGAGAGTTGTGATTTCTCTTGCGTGTGGATCGTCGGAGCTGCAAGATAAACGGTGGATGCTGAGGACACCGTCTTTAACAGCTGCCACATCGTCGTCTTCGAAGTAAAGCACTTTGTTTGTGTGTTCAATGACAGCGGACGCGTCGGAAGCGAAGAAGTATTCTACTTCTTTATCCTCATCAGGTTCAAACTCTGTGTGTTCGGGAGACCTGGGGACAGGCGGCAAGAGAGTGCGCGCTGCCTTATTATTGTTGTACAAAATAGGGATATGATCTGAGGACAGACGCCGTCTGGTCTTAATGCCGACGAGAAGAGGAGATCCTCTACGAGCAGCGACACATTCGTCGGGGAAGTGGCGAGACTTGAAACAAAGAGCGAAGGCTCCCTCCAGCTGCTGAATGACCTGCTCCACCAACTCCTGGAATGTATAGTCGGGATGTTGTTGATACAAATGATAAATCAACTTCACGATGATCTCGGTATCGGTTTGAGATTCGAAAACGTGTCCCTTCTTTTCTAGGAAGGTCTTCAACTCTTTGTAGTTGGTGATGATGCCGTTGTGGATGACGACGAATGAATTGTGAGTGTCGGAACGTTGTGGATGCGAGTTGACTGGACTTGGTTCTCCGTGCGTCGCCCAGCGCGTGTGAGCGATACCGCAATGACTCTGCACAATATCCTCGCACTTAAGTTTCTCCGCCATCTCTTTGATTTCATCTTCCAACGCTTGCACTTTGCCACTTTTCTTAACAATGGTGATATCTTTACTATCGGGAGAGTCGAGGGCCACTCCAGCGGAATCATATCCTCTGTATTCCAGCCTTTTGAGGCCATTGACTAGGAATTCGAGGATCTCTTTCCTGGATTTAGGAGTGAGATGGTTGATGTACGCGAATATCCCACACATTTTTGCTATGGGATCGTTGGTATGAAAAAGTAAATACTAATACAAACACTTGGATTTGACCACAAAGCACTTTTTGTACGAATATTACGCGACCGGACAGACAGAAGGCTCGCTGTAGACTGATTGAACAACTACTGATACGGCACACTACATTGTTAAAGCGACAATACGATAAAACACGTCAAAATGCCACGATAAAACAAGTTTACTTTCTCTTCCAGTGTTCTAGTACACGTCACCATACTACTTTGTTATCTTATATTGTTATTATACATTGCACAACATCAATAAAACATTACATTTGCATATTATAATCATTAGACAGCTTCCTTGTCTTATAAAAACGGTACACCGCTTATTATTTTACAAATCCTTGATTGAAAATCATTCTCACATTGCCAAAAAAATGACAGAAGGATTTCAATACGAATTTTGACAGATGCATGGCCATGCGCGTGCGAACTGCGAATATAAGTCTATTTCAGTCGCACTTGCACTATTATTTCGTAGTGAAATGAGATAGAAAGATATACGTAGCGTATTCGTATAACGTGAAGCGTTATGCAAATAGGTAGGTACTTTATTGTGAAATGCATAGGCGGTGCGTGGGAGGAATAATAAAATATCGCACGTAGTTCGATTGGGTACCGTAACAAGAAACCTTTTTTCTAACGATCGATCGTTCAGCAAAAGCGATCGATTTTAAGAATATAAATGGGTATAAATAAATTTAAGCCGCAACTAATAGTATAATTGCTACACTTCAGTATTTTTTAAAATTGTTTTCTGGTTTTGTTGACATTGTGCAGGTACTCACCACGAAGCCAAACAAATCCTTCTGTTTTAAAGAGAAAGACACCAGTAGGAGTGTCGAAACGTCGATAAGTTAATCAAAAAACTAAGCAACAATGTCAAATTCTATTTTTTAGGACATTCTAGTTTCAGTATTCTGACTCTACTACAAAATACTTAGTTCACACAATTTTCAACATTATTTTTACCATCGTACCTAATAGTAAGGGGTATAATATTTTTAATCAAAAATATAAGAATTTTCCCACTTTTCCAACGATTTCTAGATTCGTTTAATTAATTTCTTTTACACATTTATAGTTAATAAAAGCATTATCAATCATCATTAACTTTACTAATTATAAAGAGACTTCAGATTATAATTTCCGCATTCGTCAGTCTAAATTGAATTAGTGCATTCACATACCCGAGTTTCATTTCTAACAATTATCTAATACAGATTTTCTAACACCAATCAATAAAATTCCAATATTTATGAATTATGATAACAGTTTCATAACCTAGGTATTATTTTTCTCACTTTCTTCCGGATTAATTGCATTTTTTAATTGCTTACAGCCGATGCAATTTATTTGCAGTTTTATCGTTCAGAAAAGTCAACAGGTTTCTTTTTTCCTCTTCCTGGATGTAGGACCATTTTCTTTCAACTTTCCGGATAAAGTGGAAGACCATTTTTTTTCACAATGTTTTATCCTACATCCAGTTGATATTTGACACCCACATTTCAACTTATCCACAGATAGATTCCTACACATATTTTCGTATTTTAAGGACCTCTACCTACTCTATGCACTGAGGAAAAAACATTCTATTAGCGCTTCAACTTTTTCAAATTTTGTACAAGAGTGTTAGCGCGAAATATGAATAACGTAAGCGGAAATGTGAATTATACCTTTAAAAAAAAACTGGAAACAAATTGATAAATCTACGACAGCCAACTTGTTAACCTTATAATTACAAACATTTTGGCTAATTTATACTTCTACATCTATAAAACTGAACGAGTAATGGATTCTTCCCATAAATTTCAGGGGTACTTTTGGAATTATTTTTCGTTCAAGGAAATTCCAAATATTGCAATTCTAGGACAGTTAACTTGTAGTCAATACTATCTATCATCTATCACTGTCTTCATTTTCAAGACGGTGCTCTCAGTATTGGCTGAGTAAACGAGTAAAAATCTATTGCTTAGACACAAGACAAATCAATTATTTTCAAACCTACGTATGTAACGAAAGCATGCATTAGTATAACTTGTATAAGTTTGCCCTTGTGATGTAAAGGTGTTATTAATAAAATAGAAGTGTTTCTCCACTCGTTAGAAGGTTCTAGAATCGAGTTCTTTCTCTCTCTGTGTCGGAGCGGTGACCTAGAAGTACTAATATCAATAATTAATACTCGTACTTAAATCTAATGATGTGATTTCCCAATAATATATTTCTAAGCAAATAAGGTTTAACCTTACTTATAATATGTCAAAAACTAACACCGGTTTTATTTTGAGTGGTTAATTTTAGCTCCGACCTAAGTAGGTACTTATATCTAATTAAATTCTTATTTTTAAATCATACTTACTTCAAGTGAGCAAAAAACAGAGAAAAATAATACAAAAGTTGTATAATACAAAAAGTGTGTCAAAAATAATGATATTTGTTCACTAGGGCCAGCTTATCACAAAGATGCGTTCTGTCTCAGCTATTCCCAGTAAAAACTAAAGTTGTTTCCATAGTCTATTACTGTTTTTTTTTTTGTAAAGATGCCTTCACCTACAGGGTGACTTTACGACTGGGTGCTCAGAAGAACGTTTTTTTTGTAGTTTAATCCTATTTTTTAAAAAAATTTTCATCAGATACCACTCTGTAGCCATTTTGATAAAACAGCATCCACCATTTTATGTCGATTTTACAAAAACCTACTAAATACATTTGAGTAAATCTCAATAAAATGAAATACCTAAGAGGGTTGGCTGTAAGACATTGCAGTTTTGCGATAAGCCCGCCCTTTTTATGTTTTTTTTTTAATTTAAAAAAATGAATCTGGGTTTATCGAAATAAACCCAAATACATCTTTGTACACTTCACAGAAAGCTTAGAAGCTTGTGTTGTAAAGTGGAGTAGGTCGGGGATTGAACCCAATAATATTTTTTGAATTGTTCTCGTGTATCTGTATGTAATTTTTGGCTAATAAAGCTTTGTTATTATTATTTCCAAATCAATTTTCTTAACAGCACCTCTTTCTTAACCTGCGATCTGATCACCAAGTATGTAAGACTATCTACTTACTTAATTATTCTTTAGGTAGTCATTAAACTAGGTACGTGATTGTATGGTGAGAGGCTGTTTCTGTTCGCTGCGCCAGTCTGCTTTGTCTAGCACTGGTAAAACGAGTAAACTTAGCAGGAAGCATTCAACAGAAATGGCCTTGGAACTTTATGCATTCAATAATTCAATAAGTATTATTAAAATTGAGTATAGATATCCACACAGTGCTGATTCAAGGCAGATCTTACAACTTGCATTCACCGAAAGCGTATAAGTATTTATTATTTTCTACCAGATTATCTTCTACCGTTAATCCAATAAGATTCCAATAAAATTCTTGCCTGTCGGTTACAACTTTTACAGGTAAAAAATAAATAGGGGTTTCCTATTTCAAATGTATAGGGGATTCTAAGGAGAGAGATAATTATCATGATGTTGGCGACACAAATTGCTGAATATCCAATCGGTTTGGCCGTTTTAGTCAATTCTCTTTCGCGTTTGCACGCAATATCTTTGCCTCGCTTTAGATATTGCCGAGATACGAAATAATGTTACCTAGTCAAATTGATTTGTAGGTACGTGTTGCCTCAATTATTGCTCGAAAAATTGCTCGTGTTAGCGCACCTTAAGAGATTGCTCGCCATTTTACACTTAGAGGAAACTTCACTTCGTTTTTTAGCAATATAGTTAATTTATTTTTCACTTTAAAGTTGAGAGTACATAAAGTATTAGCAGCAGCCTTTCATTAAAATAAAGTGTCTTTTTCCATGACTTGGAATATATTCATCATCGAATATATTCTCTTTTAAATATGCCACCTTCTGAGACGACCATTTCTATAAATTTCTGGTCCCGCTTTTTTTTATTTAAATAATGTCCAATTGGACATCACTGATCTTACTGATTCTAAAAAATCTGTACTTAATATTTACTTTATACGTCTTACCCGTAAAAGTTTAATTGTTAATATATTTTTCGAATTAAGTTCCTAGATTCGAACCTGTTACTTTTAACAGTCTAGTAAAGTCAGCCTATTACAACATTTTAATGAGTTGGTTGGATATTATTTCACGTTCTTACCACTGAATTGCATATATCAAATATTCACCTAAACCTACTTCAATAATTATTATTGATGAAATATCACAATATTTTATAATACAGAAAACATTATAGGCATTATTGACAAATTATTACAAGTAATTACATTTGTAATTCTGTGATCGTATCTGCAATATCTTCATATTATTTTAAGAATAATGTCATTTTTGTAATCTCCTCTCTTTTCTCTTTTTTTATGAGAAATGAATATGTACACCTTTGTACACTTCAATCAAATACACCTTTGTACACTTCACAGTAAGCTTGAAAACCTTATGTCGTGCGAAGTGGAGTAGGTCGGCATCGGGGATCGAGCCCGCGCCCTCTGGATTAACAGTCGAGCGCGTTACCAACCAGGCTACCGACGACCACTTTGTTTAAATAGGTTCATTTAATTACATAAATTATTCTACAGAACAAGTAAAAAATTATTAAATGTAGTGAAAATGGATTAAAAACTGGGGTAAACTTGTATAAAATCACCCCACCACTGGATTTATCGGGAGGGCGGGAACTTTACTCCCGTCATTTAGGCAAATGGAATGAAAATAACTTTCAAATATCTGTGCATTTTAAGCCGATTTTTTTTTCGAAAGGAGGGCTCGAGGTTTGCTATGGGTTTTCTTGAACAAAATCTCTCGGAAACTTCTACTTTCCACTATCAATTTAGGAAGAAGAAAATACCTAATGACTTTAAAACTCCTCACGTAACCCTACCCATTCCTGAATTTATACTATTCCTATGATCTTTTATTGGGGCAAACACGGTACCACAGTAGGTATAGGTACGTAGTTCATTGAAAAACACAAAAAAGTGGTGACGTCATAACTCACGGAGAATTCAGGTTCAATGATTTATTAATAAAATATAATATTAGTGTACTTTTTTTAACTAGAAATATCATTTTTTGTATGATTTGGATGAATGTTTTTCAGTCTGTTGTGTTTTTGGTACTTTTTCGAAGTCCATTCCATTCCATCGCAGTCGCATCCTCAAGAGAAAAACTTCTTCTGTCAGCCTTCTATTCTTCACTGTTGGATGTAGGCCTAAAATATTACTAGATATTATAATAGGTATATTATTCTTTATTTTCTGTAGTCAGCTTCAGGTGTTTTTATTGCCACAAAAAAAATCATTTATGCTCGAAAACCTGAATGACATAGGAACCGATGCTCTTCTGAAACGTTCAGGGGTTAGGAACGGGTTAACCTTAATGTATTTTATGGAAAAATAATTAAATTAATATTATTTAAAACTTATTTGCTAAATAAGACATACAAATATGCAATTCATCATTAGATAAACTTACACACACTGTATTAAAATCTCACTCGCGCATTTGAATTATTTGAAGGTCTTTTTACAGCTGTGTTATTTTTTTATAAAACTTTATTAAGTGAATTAATATATGCAGGAAGGAACACGGAAGAATAATTAAATGAGTTATTATATTATTACATATATTTATTTATTTATTAAACGCTATAGAAAGTTGAATCACCGTTGTTTGATCTTGAAATAACTCCTAATAAAAACCAAGTAAGTAATACTTGTAACTTGGTAAGAATTCATGTGTATGAAAATTGAAAATACCTACCCAACAATGTTCTAAGTTCTAACTGTCAAAACCAAAATGTTGCGAAAACTTGAGCTCAGTCAGCGTCACCACCTTGAAATTTCTCTCTTTCTCTAGCCATGCTGTAGGATTAATACATAAAAAGTTATAGGCGAGGTTGCCGTCACCGTCGCTAAGTAAATGTAAACAGTTCCTTAACAAAGAGTATGACGAACCACGTATTATATTCTGTTAGGAGATTTGACAGGAGTGGTGGTCCTGTTTGATCATTATGCTATGTTGCCAACTGTTACAGCACGGCTAGAGTACCTACTCTAGGAGGCAGTGGCTTAGTTTATTATTCCGTTATTTACAAAACTACCCCACTTCATGGTGTTTTGTCAATTGTAACTACCTACCAACCGTCGACCATGTCGTCTAGAAACATTTTAACGCAACAAAATAAAAATTAACTAATTAGAATCTAATTAAGGTTTTCATGACAGGAAAGGAGAATTGCAAACCGCAATTGTAACTGTTTAATGCTCATTTTACTAATACATTCATGTGACCCATGTAAACTTCGAATAGGTATTTCACACATTTAGCCATTGATTTCGATGATGCCACCTATGGAGTATTTAATTACTCATTTTTACCTATCATTTGAGTTACATTTCGTTTGCGCCGACCCTGTTTTTTTTTCCATACCTCCTTATGAAATGAGCATTCTCCTTTTCATAACTTATTTTCATTATTGAAATTTGTAACCACCAAAAATAGGTAGTAGGTATAAATTCAGGAGTGAAAGTGGGTTGAACCTTTCTTCTTGTTTTATCAGACATGCAGTAGCATTAGACTGATATGTTGATTTTTAGACAATATTATCTGAAGTAATTGCCAAGTTACACCTGTAGAAGAAACCTACATGAGCTGCGTTTTTTTGTGTTGTGTTTCAGATCAATGATCGTAACTAATAACTCGCTTGGTAAGGAAGTGCAGATCTAAGATAAGGTATACCTATTATTATTAGGATTAGGCAATAGATCATATTATTATAAGTTAAACATTCGGATAATAATATAATTTAACAAGTCATTGTGCAGCCATACCATTTGGATCATAATTTTAAGCTGGTTTTGACTTTTTAAGGTCGTTAGAGTTTCTTGTTAAATTCGTTCCTGTTAAAAATATTATTCATTATCCATTTCACTTCCTCAGAGGTACGATTATACAGTCCTTCAAGAAAGAAATAGCTTTCGATAAGAGTACTACTTACAGTCTATTTTTCTTCGGAAGTCTCACGGAGCAAACTTGGTTTTTGCTTCTTGATGTGATGATAAGATATGGTTAAAATTTTTCGCTACTTTCAAATTATATTTTAAAAAAACTAGCCAATTTTTGGATTGTTAGAATAAAACTGGCAACTTTGATTTTCTAACTTGAAATGGCGGTTTAAAGGGATTATTGGAGTATTTTTCTCTTTATCCAACTTGCAAGACTATCTTGCCTTTAAAATGATTTCTCTAGCGCCGCTTTGTAATATTTTCGGCATTGTAGGTTACTTGTAAAACATACAATTTGAGAATATTGGGGACCTTTGACAGCTCTTACGACAAGGTTCGACAATCAAGGCTACCAACAATACGATGTTGAACTCCATTTGCAGCTAACGTCCGCCGGTTGCCAGGGTGTAGTGAATAGATAATTAACTTATAGGGCTTATATTTCTATTGGATATTTTGTGAATGAGACAAGACAAACATATGTAGCATAGATAGATATATAATATTTATTGATAATTTAATAATCATACATATTCATATATATATATGTATTAAGGTTATTATATAATAAGTTATACATATATGTGACAGCTACATATTTCAGTAACTAGTAAAGTGTTAGAAGATGCATCTAACTCTATGAACTATCGTCGAGTTGTATAGTATCAAAAACAGTAATCAGATCTCAGACTGATTCAGAGTAAAACATTGTATCTAAATAGGTGTTGTTGCCTCTCATATATTGCAGATTGGTGTATTGCACTGAAACCAAGTGACTTGTTATATGAAATATTTATATGGGTTATGGCTGCTTTTGTTGCCATGTTAATATCTTACAATGTGGAGTTTTACAATAGGAACATGCACCACATTCTTACACTCAGTTTGTGACGGCTGCTTTTGATACTATACGACGCATATAATATGAAAGATGTAGTTTATAATAATTGAACAGTGATGGTACTACGAACTGTAATGTATGTAAAATGATAATATAAAACAATAACCTATAGTATTTCTCTCACATCAATGGGATATTCACATATAAGTTATAGATAATATTTCGAATATTGTCTATGTTATATCTCGTATGGATTGTTTTCATGGTTTTCATTAAAGGTACCACATATTGGCAACACCTTGTAGAATTTCAATAGAAATGTCATTGTTGCCAGCTAACAAAACTGTAGTACCAATTTAATCCTAGACCATCTCCTTCTTGATAGATTGCATACAGTGGTATTTCCGAATTCAAACATCTCAAATTATAATCGTACCAGTTTTTCTTGTCGTAATTTAAATGCCATTATGGAAATCTTAATGTTTGGCAATCTGACAAGAGTCACAGGAAGTGGTGTAGTCGTAATATCTTCCAGCGTAGAAACGCTAACATTTTTGCGATATTCTACTAGATTTCCTACAAAGCCTCTGATGTTTTCTTATTTGGTTGATGTTGTATATATTTTTTTAATATTGCCACACCAACATGACATTCTCTATAAATAGGAAGGAGGCCATCTTTAAAAGAAACCCTCCATTTTGGTCCTAGAAGAACCTATTTATTCAAGGGTGTCACCATTTTGAGATCACAAATACTTATTTGATTTCCATCATACCACTGTACAATCAAATATAATCGAGATTGATTTGAATAGGTAGTGAATATATATTTGCGTAGACAATATTCTAGATACATACATAGTAATTAATATGGGATACACAACATTTAGACATTGAGGGGGAACTAATATATAATTATATATAGTAGGTTTGCTATGATATTTACTATATTATTATATGTTATTACGTCCTTTACTCCAGGTAGAATAATAACCAAATACATCCACATTACGGATTTAGTGCGTTTTTATTTCAAACGGATTCTACAGTACAGATATACAATTATAATACTTTTTTTTGCTTTAAAAATTACTATGCCCATCTCTCCCTAACAGATAGGGTTGATAGTGTATGTCAGAAGCGTAGGATTTTTAAACTATAGCTTTGAAAGGATGGGAAAAAGAAATGGACGACAATTTTTTTACAAATATTTCAATATATTTCAAATACAAATTGGGTTAGCTGAAAAAAATCGTACAAGTTTGCCCTAGTATGATTTGCCTGATTGTTGTAACATTTGACAACCATAACGACAGCACTTGTAGAATTCAAACAGAAATACGTCATTGTTGCCAGCAAACAAAATTGTAGTTCTCAATATATCCGAGACCCGGACAGACTGTAAATATATTTTTGATACATTGAACTGTCCGTGAAAATTTGTCGTCCAATATTTCTTCCACCAAATATTTTTTCCCTTCGCAGTTAGCTTAAAAATACAGTGAAAAAGACTGATTTTTTTTAAAGTTTGGAGTCCTGACATTACAGTGTTTTATTTTACGAGTACAACCTCTTCAAATCCCAATCTCTAATAATCAAAATAAATTCACAATGAAATATATATATAAGACAACTCGCCTCACCGAGTGAGTGAGCGAGTCGTCACGTCTTATTTAAAACAATTATAAATATTATTTATGACGAGTCTTACTCTCAAATATACAAATAATAATTTAAATATAATAAATACAACAATATTCATAATATGTATGTAATAATAATAACAAAAAAAAAGACAAAATTTAATTATTAATCACTAAGTTCAATAAATAATTTACTGTGTTGAATGATGAGCGATGATGCTTAATACATGACATATGTAGTTAAATAAATGAAACATGAATGAGTTCACAAGATCATAAATGAATGACATTGTATAAGAACGTGTCTGATTGGGACAAAATGTTATGTTTTAGGAATGAGTCGTGTATGAATATGATGCAATCTTGTCCTTATGAAACTTGTCATGAATGAATGTCGTAAAAAGAAAATGATGATGATGATGAACATGAATGAGGTATGACGATGAACATGGATGAGTTTTGACGATGAACATGAATGAGGTATGACGATGAACATGGATGAGGTATGACGATGAACATGAATGAGGTATGATGATGAACATGGATGAGGTATGATGGTGAACATGGAAGAGTTATAATGATATGAAAATGAAAGATTCGTGAGTATTATGTTGATGATCACAGATGAGTTATGAATATGAATGTGGATGAGATAAATAATGATGATTAACTTGGATGTTCATGATTATGGAAATGGATGAAAATGTAAATGAGTTATGATTCTGATGATGATGATGGATGATGGTGATGAATGATGAGTGAGTAAACATGAACTTATTATGATAATGATGATAGATGAATTATGGATGATGGTGAACGTGAATGAGGTAAGATGATGAACATTAATGAGTTATGAGGATGAACATGGATGAGGTATGATGATGAACATGAATGAAGTATGATGAACATGAATGAGTTGTGACGAACATGAATGAAGTATGACGAACATGAATGAAGTATGATGAACATGAATGAAGTATGATGAACATGAATAAGTTGTGATGAACATGAATGAAGTATGATGAACATGAATGAGTAATGATGATAATGACGATGAACACGGATGAGTTATGACGATGAACATGGATGAGTGATAAATGAGATGGATGAATGATGACAAATGGAATGAATGATATGAATGAATTGACATGATTTGTTCAAATGATGAGCGTGATACAAAAACACCTTCACAACGAGAAAAAGATCTTAGAATTACACAAATATTACACAACAGTTTGATTACTTTTTAGACAACCGTAATGTATGCAATTCCCATCCCTTGAGTAGACAATGATTTGTTTATTATTAGAATTAAGACAAAATTATAAACATTACATATGTATAAATATATGACAACCAACGCTGACCTTTCACTTGAGTGACCGTAAACAAAATTATACAACAATAATAACTAGGTACAGCAGAGCCTCGATAATCCGAACGACCCCGCAACCGCCGTTTCTCACTCTCTGTCTCGCAGTGCCACGCAGTGCGTTTCAGGTAATACGCGTATCGCATTTTCGTCCGTCCTATATTGGGATTCATTTAAAAAGTGTGATTAATAGCCTTGTATCTAACATACATATTTAAATAAATACATTATAGTGTAAAAGATTTTTGATTTATTTCGGAAAATGCCTTTCAAAATGTCTTCATACTATAATCCGAACGCTTCGTACACCCGAACAGGGTATAAATTTTCAGTGTTCGGATTATAGAGGCTCTGCTGTATATAACATAATGTATAAACACACAACATAACATACATAATATATATACGTAGGTATAATAATAACATTACTGTATTGCCACGTCACCTGTTGAAAAATAAAATAAGTTCTTTCATTTAAAAAAATTGATTTTAATTTTCATTATACCCACACACTAACAACACGGTTCGATGGGATGATAACAAAACGAAAGAGAGTCGTGAAAAATATTTGTTCAATATTTTTTGTTAACTTTTTTTTTCTTGGTTTTATGTAAAAAATGTGAAAAAGATATAGTAATAATAATTGGTTAAGTAGTAGTAAGTCATATGCAATTATTGTGGAATATATTGGGTGAATTAAATAAATTCATGATGTCATTAGTCAAAATACAAACAATTGATAGCATCTGTATAAAATGTAGAAAATATACAAAAATGTCATCGAGTTACACTCGTATTACGGCAACACTGGAAATGATAGTGCACATTTCAAAATTGGAATAGAACGTTTTTTGTAATTTGAATAATGACAATCCAGTTATACCATCATCTCTACCCACCTGAGCCACATTCCAACACAATCTATGAGTAAATAAATAAATATAATGATTCACTTAAACAACAATTATATATAATTAATTAAGTACTTAAATTAACTTAGCAAATACATACAAACATAATAAGTAATTATAATAAGAAATAAGCCTCGATCTGGCGACACCATTGACTAAAAACAAAACAACACAGAAAATTCAAATACTTGAAAAAAGAATTAAGAATCTCTCATCGTTTCTGTGTTGCCATAAGACTAGAATTTTGCGCAATGAGTTTTTTGTTCTTTTATTTGAAATACAGATCGAGTTTAAATTAATTAATCAAATTTACTTAAAACAAATCAACGCTTTGGTTTTTAGCACATAATAATAATAATAATAAAATAAAAGCCTTATCCTTCTCTATGATAAATCTCTCAGAATATTAACCATCTCTCACTATATATCGTGTCTATTAACGTGTCTCACTACCAATACAGTCGAGGGGAACAAAATGTCAGAACACAATATCAGATGTCTGTCAAGAAAAATACAGTTATCGATGAGGGCGCCACTTGTAGCTTTTTTGGAACCATAGTGGCAACACTCACTAGAAATGTCATTGTTGCCAGCGCATAAAATTGTAATTTCCAATTTCTTGACAGACTGTACAAAAATAAATCATTTTTTACGACAGGGTAATAAAAACATTTCAAAAGCAACGTCGTCTTTGAATCAATCTTTCATCATAAAACGACAGAGTTTATAATATGAGTTAATAATGTAATCGTGTGTATTGTTCCCCTCGACGTCGCCAACCTCGAGTGCGTCCTAAACAACCTTCAGTCGTGTGGTTCCCTCACATTGTGTCATGTGTTTGCCGTCACGTCAGTGAAATAAAAATAATTCCTATAACAACTATCTACGTTCGAGAGCCCGCCCCCTTCCGCGACACGGCGGTCCGACCCAATAGCGTGTAAACGTTTACTTTGGCAACTAGAGCAGTGATCAGTTATAACAGAGTGACGACGACGACATACTTCGTTTGTCGTACAGACGAAATGTTCCACGACGAAATTCAACACGACAAACAATAGTAACAAATAATAAATGTAAACAATATCATTGAGACAAGAAATTATAATACTAGCGGCCACATTATAAAATACGATAGCTTGTTTGACAAACTTTGCGACGAGATCATCGGGTGTACGAGTGTTGCAGTAGGAGACCTCAGTAGTGGAATGGTCCAGTGTTGCAGTGTCGAGGCCGTTCGTTGGTTTTCTCTTGAACTCCTTATGGTGGAATAGAGGGAAATGACACGGAGACTGCATGCGACACACACTGTGACTGTAGTTGCCTTCCAAGGTGGGAGCCAAACGTCTGTTGTTGACGCAGTAATCAAATATTGTCAAGTAGACGTAATACCAGTAAGAGTGGTACAGGTGATTGTAGTATAGTGGATGGTGATTGTGTTGGAGTAGTTGGTGATGTTGTTGATGGTGTTGGTTATGATGATGATGGGATGCCGCTGCTACACGGCGTGGTACGAGGACAATGCCCCCTAGTTATTTCTTCTTCTGTGCCTTCTCCGCGGCCTTTGTTACTTTACCCGTCGACACTTCTTTAAAGTTCACACTCTGCAAATATTAAACAACATTTATTAGTTACACCAACTGAACATTGTTATACGATACAACATATTACAAAGGGTACATTGCAAAGGCAAGCTCATCATTGACAAAAATAATCAATATTACTCGAAAGTAAATAGAAAACTAAAAACATTGTGGGAAAAAACTTTGAATCAGTAAAAAAATACATTAATTCACAAATAGAGTGAAAAAAAAAAGACTACCTACAAAAAAAACAATAAATCCAGTTCAGCTACTTCTTTAAACTTAGAAAAAACAAGTTCATTCTTTTTCAGCTTGTTTTTGTTTAGTATTTGACGGAATGAGCTGGTCATTATGTGGTTCCACGTGTGATGAGTGACCTTATTTCTTTTGCACGTGATTTAAGAAGGAATGAGACAAAATTTTGTAGATTTTTTAATACCACTCCAAGGTACTTATTTAAATCATTAAAAAACCAATGATCTTGTTTTTGCCGTGTACCCTTCAAATGTACATTCATGCGTACCTTAATAACACCGACAGCCACAGTTTGTCTCATGTCTCTGACGGCAAATCTCCCAAGCGGAGGGAACTCCTGGAAGGACTCTACACACAGTGGCTTGGTAGGCATCAGGCAGACAATGGCCGCATCCCCCGACTTGATGGCCTTTGGATTCTGTTCTGTCGTCTTGCCTGAAATCATAACACAATACATAATCTTTGTTCAAGCCCTGACACTGAAACAATAGAAAATTGCCATTTTTTCGATAGTTAGTATAACTGGCAACATTGTTTTTCTAACTTGTGATGGCGGTTTCAAGGGATTATCAGAGTATTTTTTTCTTTTTCCAACTCGCATAACTATCTTGCCTTTAAAATGATTTCTCTAGCGCCGCTCTGTAATATTTTCGGCATTGTAGGTTACTTGTAAAAGATACAATGTGAGAATATTGCGGACCTTTGACAGCTCTTATGACAAAGTCGACAATTAGGGCTACCAACAATACAATCTTCAACTCTGCTTGAAGCTAACGTTCGCACGGTGGCCAGATTAGAGGGAACGATCTGTAAGGTCGGCTTCAAGTATACTAGCACCATAGATAAGTAATATGTTTGTATGGTTTACCTGTACGACGGTCGCACTTCTCGTTGATCTCAGCAAACTTGCAAGCAATGTGAGCCGTGTGACAATCCAACACTGGAGTGTATCCATTGGAGATCTGACCAGGATGGTTCAACACAATGACCTGCAGGACAAACCAACATAAGTACTTAATCAGATTATATTATAAAATTAGTGAACAACAAGGATAAGTAGTAACGAGATTATGAGTTATATTACCTGAGCCAAGAAATCTGCTGCTCCCTTTGGTGGATTGTTCTTGGAGTCTCCAGCAACGAATCCTCTTCTCAACTCCTTCACTGATACGTTCTATAAAGAAACATTACAGAAAACATTAATGAATCTTAATGACTCAATTTGAGACTTATTATTTTATATTGCACTGATTGTACAAATCCCATGACATTCTGTCATCCACGGAAAGCACAGTGCGTTGATTTTTTTTGCTATTTTAAATTGTTGCCTTTGGAATCTAGTGAAGCAATTGATTGTTTTGAGTTCCTGATGCAAGAATGGCGGACGATGTTCTTGGCCAGTCAGTCAAATGTGTTTTTTTTCCACCCTACCTGTTTCTCTATCAGGTGCGGTTTCGCCTGGATAAGTACCTACAAAGAACTGCTGTACGCTGAAAATTGTCTATGATTTCGCTAATCAAATATCGCACTGCTTACTATTGTACAATCACTATTATATTGGAAGCTGGTAGGTGAATAGCACCGACTGGCTTTGTCGACCACCTACATTCATCAGTTACAATACAGTGAAAGAATCACTCACTTAACATGAATGGTTCCAACGTTATACCTTTTAAAAAAGGGTCCATTTTTTTCAATGACCCTGTATTCGGGTTAACTAGAAGGAATCGGAGCTTTGCGATAAGTTCGCTTTAGTGATCAACCTACTACCTTAAGAATAAATAATCATACCTTGACGTTGAATCCCACATTATCTCCGGGCACCGCCTCCTGGAGGGCCTCGTGGTGCATCTCCACAGACTTGACTTCAGTGGTGAGGGCGGTGGGGGCAAACACCACTACCATGCCGGGCTTGAGGACGCCCGTCTCTACACGACCCACGGGCACCGTGCCAATGCCGCCAATCTTGTACACATCCTGGAGGGGCAGGCGGAGGGGCTTCTCCGTGGGGCGGGAGGGGGGGAGGATGGCATCCAGAGCCTGGAAACAATAAACAATCATAACTAATACAATATCTATGATATTTCACATTGTTGGCTGATGAAGGACGAATCAAGTATAAACACTGTCATGATGAGATCACTGAGAACAGTGGCAGATCCAGGATTCATTTTATGGAGAGGCTGAGACAAAAAATAGCAAGGAAGTACACTTGATCTGATCGAATATATGAAGCACTCTATAATGGTTCTGTCACGGTTTGAGAGTGGAAAGGGAGGGGGGGCAAACCCTTAGCCCCACCCCTGGATCCATTACTGACTGAGAAGAACATGTTTTGAGTAAAAGGAATCATAGAGTATGTATGACAAATTGCATGAATCTGAATGAAGCGTGTAAGGAAAGGAAAGTCTCCCTATCTGTTCTCTCTCCATATTCTGTAAGGAATGCGGATTGAGGGGATAGAGTAGTAAGTAATATAATTACCTCAATGAGGCACTTGCCCTCCACCTTGCCCTCCTTCCTCTCAACCATCCACCCCTTGAACCACGGCATCTTGTCTGAGGGCTCCAGCATGTTGTCTCCGTGCCAGCCGGAGATGGGTACAAATGCCACGGAAGCTGGGTTGTAACCTGGGAACCAAACATATCACAAGTTATTATAGTGAAGCTTTGTAACATCACTGTGTTCAAACGAGGATAGGAGGAATGATGCAGTGAGCGAGTAACTCTTATATATTCATCTATCTGTTCCATCACAGCATTTCCACACAATGCGGGGTAATCAGCTACTGGTGTGAGGGTGTCTCATTACAGCCCTTGTCTAGTCACACTACAAATAAATAGGAACATTCAGAATAGGCAATCCGTTCTTACCTTCCTTACTTCGTTTTACACTCAGTAATACATAGCATCGACAAAATACAAACCTAGTTTAATGTGAAATCATTTAACTAAATTTGTTCCTGAGACTTGAATGATCGTAGCGAGACTCTCCTGGGACAGACTTTGTCAATATTTTGCCAGAATGATAAAGCAAGTATGCTCTTTCATTTCTCCAAAGTCTCGTCAGTGGAGGCTCTCGAAGCAAGCTCCAAGTTGCACTCTCCCGGGATGACTTTGATAATATTTTGCCAGAAAGATAAGGCAAGTATGAACATTCGTTCCTCCAAGTTCTGTCAGTGGAGGCTTTTGGACCAAGTTCCGAAGATATTTGTAAAAGAGTGTAGGTCTACTCACCGATTTTCTTGATGTAAGAAGACACCTCCTTCTTGATTTCCTCGTATCTCGCCTCGTGGTATGGTGGCTCTGTGGAGTCCATCTTGTTGACGCCCACAATCAGCTGCTTGACTCCCAGAGTGAAGGCAAGGAGGGCGTGCTCGCGAGTCTGACCGTTCTTGCTGATGCCCGCCTCAAACTCACCAGTGCCGGCCGCCACAATCAACACGGCGCAGTCCGCCTGCAAATATTACAACTTGGGTTACCAAAACCATCGAGTTGGAACTGGCGAAACCCAATTACACAATGAAATCCCAAACATAAAATTAAACATTAGCATCTTTATGAATCTGTAGTCTTCGTTCACAAACATCAGAAAAGTGAAAACTGTATTTTCGGTAGAGTTCATAATAAAAAAAATTGTTAAGTAATGCAAACTTTGTTGCCTCCCACTGTTTATGAGAGGTACTGTGTGGATGCAGAAGTTAAGGTCCAGGAAGCAGTCTAAATCAGTGGTTCTCAATTTTTTTTTTATTCATATAGACTACAAAACAAGTAATTTGATGCATTATTTTCATTTACTTGCAAAAATATATAAACAAAATGTATTTAAAAAAAAGAGGAACTAAGCTTGTACACACAGACCCAAATTCTTTCTTCTACACTTCACACTCTAATATACTTCTAATATACATTGTGAGAGCTGGGATTTGAACTCAGCTCCTCCCACTTGGGAGACAGACACTCCAACGATGCTAATGAATTTGTATTATTTACGAGACTTCCGAGCGTCTGTGAAATGGCACGGGTTTCCGAATGCAGTTAATTGAAATAATTGAGTGAGTGTTGAACCTGTGATGTGCCAGTGATCATGTTCTTGATGAAATCCCTGTGTCCGGGAGCATCTATGATGGTCACATAGTACTTGGCCGTCTCAAACTTCCACAGGGCAATGTCTATTGTGATACCACGCTCACGCTCTGCCTTCAACTTGTCCAGTACCTGCAACATATAACCCAATATAACAGCTATAGAGGACACACCCCATCATGTTATACTGATTCTACAATCTACATACGTAACTAGTGCGTGGTGTTACAGACATTATGCCAAATTGTCGCTAAAATCTAACACCATTGGATAAATCCTTTAAAAATGCAAAATCGTATAGATGCATTCACCGTCAACTGACACTGCGCATTTCAGACTGTCGGTATTTCAGTGTAAAGTCATTAAAAATGAGATACACGGTGTCAATTCTTATGCAACAAAATGATGTTGTATGTCGAGATATAATCAGAAAGGGACGATGGTTCTAATGTAATTGGGGCACCTTTTGAGAATGCCGGATGATAGTTGACTTGGTTTCTGCCCCCTTTCTTTTACTCTTACCGTTATTATGTCAATGAGATCAGAGAGTTTGAAATAACTCAGTAAGGGTAGATAATATTTTATACCTACTAGTGCTCTACAAAAAATGTATGCATGAAACATTTTTTGTAGAGCACTTAGTAAGGATTATTTTTGGCATTGAATACTTTTTCGTATCTCTTACCATATTTGTAAAAAAATTGAAAAACCCTACAGGAGCCTATTCGATGGGGGGGGGGGGGGGGACTGCATGATTTCGCTAAGCACCCCTATGACCCTATGTGTAAATTTTCGTATAAGTAAATCACATTTCGATAAAACAACAGTTAGGTCTCTTGGGCTCAAAGGGATATCTGAATAACATATTGAGCATTTAATAAAATAGTGAATATAAAATTTACCCATGCATATTTGAAGGAGCCCTTGCCCATCTCCTGCGCCTCTTTCTCAAACTTCTCGATGGTCCTCTTGTCAATGCCTCCGCACTTGTAGATGAGATGCCCTGTGGTGGTGGACTTGCCAGAGTCCACATGGCCAATCACTACGATGTTAATATGAATCTTCTCCTTAGGCATGGCTGCTGAGTGCTGATGCTCTCAATACAACTTACTATACGATGTGTTCAATAACTGGAAAGAAAAGATAAATATCTGTTAATTTACGTTCCAGTCTTCATTGACCGAAGGTTTTCGGTAGAAGCTCACTGTAACAAAATACAGTGAAACCTCTTGTATTATAACAAGCACCTCTCAACGAGCGATTCGCATAATGAGCAAAACAAATTGTAAAAGCGGCTCTCTTAATGAGCAATGCTTCGCATAGTGAGCAACAAGGGAAGAGGGAGTCCCATATTCACATCACTAACTTGTGTGTCCCGGGACATTCTCGAAAGCAAGGGAAACTTTTGCGTCCTATATTGAGAAGCATCACCCTAATAAGATGGTGACAAAATTTATTCAACAAGAATGCTGTGTCACATTTTCACCAAATTTCAAAGTGTCGGCAAAAACAACTTTTTACGAGTAGGTATACAGTTAACAATATGACCCCAAAGTGGTGTAGTGTGTGTAAATAACTACTAGAGACTAATAAGGTTCCATCTGTGTGTAAAACATACAACTGAAACTTTGGTTACAATTTTCTCAATTTTGGTCTTATCAGCTTGTTATTCTTGGATAATATTATGTAGACTTATAGATAGGTAAATCAGGCACTTAGCCATTACCACAGAGCACCTAATTGATGCTCCCGTGTGGGAGGACATCACATAATCATAATATAATCATCCCTGACAGACATTGCCCCACCACCACCTCCCGGAGATCACCCTGTTACTATGGAGACGACACCACAAAGGATGTCAAGCCTGGCTGTCACTATCCATTAGACTGACTTATAATATAATACAATAGCTATTATGAAACCTAACATCGTTTCACTAATAGCGTTTGACAAGATGACATCTTCCTCATTATATTGTTATCTCACAAAATAAATAATGTCCATATAATTTCTAATAATCCAAAGGGGTGGGTGTTATTAAAAGAAAAAACGACAAAAAGAGTAGATACATTATAAAATACAAAGAAATGCTTAACTACCAACGAATATCATTCAATGAGGGTAGACTTTTTAAACTATAATTTATGGAAAATTAATTTAGAAAACCATATGGACTACACTAAGATTATCCAAGTGTATTCAGAGATCCTACACCATAACATAACCTATCACCACGAAGTAGATACATATTCAACATAACTTTCCTAAACTAATGAAATATTTTGATAAATTGTACCTATAACTGTAGGCTGTAGGTACTGTTAAATTTTATCGCGGTATCGATGACGACACGACACGGAACATTGTCAACTTGCGGGAATCCCCGTCTTACACGACAACAAAGACTAAATAATTCAATTTCTATAACTTATATGTCGCAAAAACTTTGCTATGATTTTATACAATGTATATTTTGACAATAGATACATAGATAAACGAACCCCAGCTCTTCTCGAAGCCCCAGGTACGATGGAGGGATGATATTGAGAAACATGCCGGAAAATCGTGGATGCAAATAGTCCAAGATCATTTGGTATGGCTGGGAGTGGATGGTGGATGACTAGATTAGTTATACATAAGTTCGGGAGCGGACGACTACAGGCTGAAGAAGCAGAAGAAGATAGATAGTATTTCTACGCGTAAATAAATAATAAATTTTACAGATTTTTGGCTACCGTATAGTGACAAAACTTGCTATAGAATTTCAATAGAAATATCCGAAATCCGAGGCTATTTCTTTCTTGACACATTGCACAAGAACTACCCACCAACTACCTATATGGATTGTACCCAGAAGTACCTAGGTACCTGCATTACAATATTGGTAAACAGGTAGGTAGGTACGGTAAGGTAGAGAGAGTCGCATTAGATATGTAGGTACCCCTTAACGACATCCCCGGTAGCCGTTATATTATAAAGATAGAAAATATTGATTACTGAGTTTGAGTTCCTATACTATTATGTGTTTTCATTCACACAACACCCCCCCTACCCTCCAACCCACCGCCCCTTCCCCTGCTATATACAGATATAACGATATTATATACCTAATGATATTGTCTCCAGATATGTATAGCCACTAGGTAGGTAGACATATTAATACGATTTATTCCTATTCATGTTATACTCCCAACTCCCACACACGGTTCGTATCTCCTGTAGTAAAACTTCAGAGAAAATGCTACCTAATCAGATACGTACAACATTAATTTCCATGCTCCTCTTTAAAACATCCCGTAAGAAAAAAATGTCAGGATGAATAATGAACAAAAAAACTATACGGAAACAATGGAATCTTCTTTTAAAAAAATGAATTTGGGTTTATCGAAATAAACCCAAATACATCTTTGTGCACTTCACAGTAGGCTTGAAAAGTTTATGTTGCGAAGTGGAGTGAGTCGTCATCGGGGATCGAACCCGCGCCAACCGGTTTTACCAACCAGGCTTTTTCATTTATTCATTAATGAATGAAAAGTCGTCAATTTTACAGAATTTTGAATTATGATTAACTAAGATAAGTATACAACATCAATGCTAAAGTAGGGTGCAAAAATATCTCTTGGCATTTCGTCAGAAGCGTCATTCAGAAGGTAGATAACGGCGTAGGTACTACAGACAGACAGACAGACAAAAAAAACTCCATTCGACTAATGAGAGTGCCGTGTATAAAGCCAAGCCTTTGATCAGATTGCTATAGAGACGGTGTAGACTGTGGATGATACTACATACCTATACTATCTAACGAGGGGGTGGGAATATCACCCCATTTTCAGCGCGATATTGTATAGCACATAGTAGCAATAGTACCTGCAATATAAACATCACCAAATGTTCCCAAATTGTTGCACAATCGATAACTACGAGTACTGTAGGTATCGTGTTTGTGTAGGTCGTAAACGAATTAAAACTTTCAGCGAGGGGCGGGTACAAATCTACTTTTCAATGACTGTGTTTTCTACATTCGTAGTTACCTATAATTTTAACGATTTATCGCAGTACGGCTAGTGGCATAGTGGTGAGAGTCATCACTTAACAGTCGTCGATTGTGCATTCGATTTTCACCCAAGGGACGATGTTATCAAAGTATAACATATTCTGAAAAAATGTAAGAAATACACACTGTTATTAAGAGCTGAATGGTGAACGTTTCTCCAGAGTACCTATACGGCCAGTCGTAAGTCCAGCAGATATCCATCTTACACTGTCAGTAAATCAGTTAAGAAGAGACTACATAATTTGGAAAAAAAGTTTGCTATAGAGATAGACCAGTGTAATATTATGTAGTTTGGTTCTCTCTAACTACCCAGCAAGGGATGGCGTGGCGCGAGGTGGTGGATAGATTATCGTTTGTCACAAATGCCCTAAATTGAAAAATAATGGACAGAACACGTAATGGTGAGAAAATCATAATGTATAGCAATATATAAAGTAGTAACGTAGGTAAGTAAAATCAATACAGAAAGAATAAGAGAGAAGGATGAAGCGTTGTAAATACAATGAGTACAGTTAGTAGGAATGTGTGTGATACAACATAAGACGCAAATTGTAATCTGGTGTGATTCCAATAAGAGTCATACGTAATGTCAGGTGAACTTTGTCATATTCATTAAAATGTCATGCTCAGCTCACACATGAATCATAGTGATATTCTCTCATCAATACTTTCATGTCAACATTGTGAGGTAACCACCACGCAGTGAAGACAATATCGCTTCAAGCCATAAACTTTTAGCTTTTACATGCTTTGTGAAATGTGTAATGGGAAAGCACCTATTAGGCTATTGTACACGGAATCACAGAATTTCTTTCATAAATGTGTGAATTGACAAAACTGGTTGATTTCAATATTAAGGCATCTGGATATATTTCTGGGTTACGACATGATAAAGGACTGCGGCGCCGCAGGCGATACATTGCGATAGATACGATAAACTGTCGATATTATTCAAGTTTTCGACGCCGGCTGGCGTTCTCTTCAAGACGACGCGACGCTAAAAGACAACATCGTGCGTTAGTAAAAACTCCATAGTCGACAATGAAAATTGATGAAAGCGGCACTTCGCGGACATCTACGAGACTGGTCTTGTATATTTTTTACATCAATCTTCGACCAATATTCGACTTTAGGAGGCACCCAAAACAATATCAATAAAAACTCAACACAATCACATAATGCTCACTATAAATTATCGATTACTAATCTGCTATCGTCATGCAATAATGCACGTGTACTCCACGTGAATTTAGCCGATGACTTCCGCGTTTCCCGACGCTCGACGACTCGACGCATCGCACAAGATGACGTATGTCTCATTCTCTCAAGAGTTTTAACATTCAATGATATTATTTTTGTACGCCGACCGAATTGTTTTCAGGAGAATCATCTAGTAAGTACATTAAGTTTAATAAGTATAACTGCATTCAAGTAGGTGTATATAGATTAGATGTACATATTGAACATGTACATAAAAACGACGCGTGTGACATAAATGACTCCAAGAAAGTCGGTTGATGGATATGTATGTATATTGGTGATATGTTTTACTCAGTTTACGTATAGGGATTACCTCTATAGATATTATATTGTATGGATAGTACGGTGTGATATATAAAGAGAGAATGATACAGAAATAGCCAACACATATCTATACGGATAGCAACTAATGAGACTAGAATAAATAAATGTCTCACATTAGAATGTAAAGTAATACAATACTCCAGAGAAACTCAACTGTCTATCCCCCACGCCGCGTCCCTTGCGGGGTGAGTAGAGAGGACAGAGCGCCAAACCGCCCTAATATCCTTACACACGCTCCTTGCTTTCGAGACGCATTCATGAAATTTCCTCTTATATTCCACACTCAGATTCGGCATTCCTACATAATTGACCTGCAGCTCAATAGAGATCGCTAGATATATATTCATTCAAACAGTGAGGTAACCAGTGAATGCTGTGTTTTGATTTTTTTTTCAGAATGCGCGGCAAACCTCATCATTTATTTATTTATTTATTTATTTATTTATAGTATGGTCAAAAGAAGTATATCACATCCCTCAAAGGAAAAAAGTTTGAAGGCTGGGCATTGGGCAATGATAAATTTCGCAAGCAAGCTTGGTCGTCAGAAATTAAATTGAACGTTTTTTATGCATTCAGTCGCTGGCTCATTCAGGTACCTATAGGAAGTCATCGAACCTCCCTTCGTATGCTCGTAGGCCGCACTCAGTCACAATGTGGCCCACAGTCTGCCTCTCCGCCCCGCAGTCGCAGGCAGGGGAGTCCAGTCACCCACACTTGGTGAAAAAGTCGGCACATCTTCCAGGGCCTGTACGGATTCTGTTTAGTGCAGTCCATAATTTGCGTGGGTGGTCAAAGCCAGGTGGTTTTTGCGATATACAGGGCAGAAAGCCTCATCATTAAAAAAGATGGAGCATTACGTACACTTCTAACTTTTAGAGAGTACCTAATATTTCAGGATTTAGAAAGTATACCTAGGTTCTTCGGCGATAAAAAAAACTTTAGAAAATCTTTTCTTTACCCTCAGCAGACCTCAATCATCTTGAAAAAGTAGACGGTATTGTGGATAAATAAGTTTAAATTCTATGCCAACCACTTGTTCTATAAAAGTATGAGAAAAAATGCAAAACACATCAACAGTTGTTGTTTGTAGGTAGTAGGTACCTATTGTATTTAAACGAGGACTTGGCATCCATCCCAAACAATAATAAAAAAACAAATTCACAATGTTTTTATTCTCATCTGAATCTTCCACGTCAACACAACATACGTAAGAAGACGCAAGGTATGCAAGAGATAAAGTCAGTGGTGGTCGGCTCCAAAAATTAGGGTTGCTACGTAATAAAAGCGCCCTCCCCCAGAATTTCTTGAAGTTTCACGGAACTCACCCATTTCAGCGAGAGAAACTGAAATGTTGATACTATTGATATGACATAAAAACTGTCACCGAAAACACAACTACGCGTAAAATTTCAAGGTGCTGGGAATCTAGGTACTTAGTTTAAAAAAATTGAACATGAACATGAAAATATAGACGCAGACAATGGGAAACGACAGGTGAAGTTGAATAAAAGCGTATAAACAGAAAATAGCACATTTTTTGTGAAACTGGGTGAGGAAGTTTGTGATACAGATTTGGATTAAGTATTGCAATTTTAAATAAAAATATTAAGATATAATAGTAGGCACAATAATTGTGATAATTATTAGCGCCGCAGGCAATGCAAAAATGAAGCATTTTTCATTTAACGGGTTTTTCATAACAATTTTTGAAAATCTGTGACGATTTTATTTCATTCTCTTAGGTATGCGATGAAAAGGCCTGGTTATTATTTATGTTATGAATTCACTAGTAATTTGGGTCAAAGCAGGAATAGTAATAAACATCGTATCTACTAAATAGGAACTTCCTTGTAGTTCTATAGAGAGTAACCAAATACGAGTATCTTTCAGGCGCCATCTTATTGAGGACAACATTTAGGAAATGGCCGTTCGTGTTCTATTTTCAAAAATGAATAAAATGGAGCCCCTGTTATTAATTAGTGATGCATTAGTAATTGATAAATATGAATAACAACCTAAAGAAAAGTAAGAAGATAACGGTATGGGGAGGGAGGCACTATTTAGTATATGGAGACTTAACTACGTTCCTAGGGATAGAATTAGGATTTAGGAATGCTTATTAAAATTGATAGAACGTGAACAATCTTCAAAGCTAAAGAAAAGAGCTAGACAAACTAGAACAAAGCTAAACAAGACAGCAGTATGGAGTGAAGGGATCACTATTTAGTACGAAAAAGTATGGCGACATAACTAAGTTCCGTGCTAATTGTACGTACATAGTACATTCTCAAAGAGAAAGAGCGGCCGCCTGAGACTGACCTGATGATCCAGATCCTCAAGGATGGACGCGTTTTGAGTAAAAGAAATCGAAAGGCGTGTATGACTGCATGCATGAATATGTGACGGAGGCTAGGAGTGTGTAAGGATAGGGCAGTTTGGCGTTCTGTCCTCTCTGCCTACCCCGCAGGGGACGCGATAGATAGATATGTCTGTCTAATCTACGTCAATCTTCAAAATGGTCGGTAGCTCAATCGAGAGCTTGTCGGAATATCGAATTAAAAGTCACGGTTCAAATCCTGTTATCGACCTACCTCAACCTGAAATGGAGTAGGCATGAGAAAACTCGAAGTTTTTAATATCGCATCAGTTATTGAAGAAATAATTTTATTAGCGAAGCTTGAACTTGAACTGTCCGAGACATTCAGAATAAGGAGCTATCATATCATATGTAAGTACTATATTGAGAGTGTATAAAAATATGGATCGTTTTTTTTTGCGAGAATTTTCCAGACTTGCGAGAAATTCAGTGGGCACAGCTGTTATAGTTATGTATATTCTTTGGATTTCTAAGACCCCACGTACAAATGAAACCATTGCGAAGAAATCAAAAGTCAAAATCAGAGAAAATTCAATTACGGTTTCAGACACGCGAATTTGGCATCCATTTTGTATTTTTAGAACCGCTCTAGACACGCGGTTTTTCCGGACAAATACAAAAAACAGAAAATAGATGATGTTTCAATAAAACGTAAACATGAAAACAATTAAAATATAAAAACAACACTTATATAGCATAAAATATTAATAGAAAGTAGGAAAAACTTAGGAAAAGTGTTCGGAAAATACTACGTTTGGAGATAAGTGCGTAATTTTCATTCAAAGAAAAAATGTGGAAATTATAAGTAATCTTTAATTAAAATGATCTTAATGTTATTAAAATGAAACAAACTTCGCATTTTTTGCGCACGAATGCAAAATTACGCTGAATTTCACCGTTAATTTACGATTTTCCATCTAGACACGCCACGAGGTATGACAAATATAATGGCGGCATGGTGTCTTGTCACGGGATAATAAAATCAAACAAATTGCATGGAAAATGTATAAAAAATTAATCAAATCATCACTGAATTGCTAAACAATTAAAGGTGCGATGTTTTTGCAGTAAAATATTCAAATGTTACCTGTTAGTTATTGAATTTATGTAATGCAACGTGTGCCGGCACCGAGATAAAAATAAAGGAAAACTCGAAGGAACGCTTATTTTAGGATAAATTTATGTCACAACGTTGGTAATGTTTTAAAAATGTATTTCCGACTCAAAAATGTTGTTATTTTCCGAATTTTCCAAACAAATTTGAGAAAAGCTTTCACTTACCCCCGCCGGCCGCTGAAGTCTTGAAGAATTTCCTTGAGCTACGGAGCATGCGCAGGAAGCTCGACTCATCTGGGGAACAAGATCAATATTATTTTAATCAAATAAGAATCTTATGTCATTTACAACTGTCAAACGTAAAAAAATACTACATTAATCATTCAAATTAAATTAAAAATGGTTTATTACGTTAAAAAACGCTCCAAAAAGAGCATATTTCGTAATTTAACGAAATCAGTTGCGCTTTTCCGGAAGTTGACCCCCGCACATTCATGGAACTGTGGAAAATTGCCACAACTGAATTTATTTCGAAAATAAGAACTTCCTGCGGGTGGCTACCGGGGAGAAAGCGTAACTAGACGACATTTTCAATAATGTTTGTAAACTTTTTCTTGGAAAAGGGGCTTAGAGATTCCAGGAACTCGAAGTCATAATATTTTCTGCGAAAATCGGTAGGTCTTATATAAAAATAAATTAACATACCTACTTACGCCTACGTATCTACATATTATGTTATTGATTTTATTTTCGCCCACTTTAATTTTCTATATTTATTTTCCATTAATATAAAAAGTGACTTGGTTTCAAACACAATAATCCGCAATATATGAGAGTCAACAACAGCAATTTAGATAAAATACATACATACATCTTCTTTGGCGTCCTTGGCTGTGTAGGGGGTCCAAAGTATCTGTATATCTTTGCCAAAGGCCCCTGTCTCTTGCAGTCTCCAAGATCTCTAGCCATTTCAACCACAGTCTCTTCTCACACACCTTTGCTAACTGTTTTTTTTCAATAAAGTAATTTTTTTCTACTCTGAATCAGCCTGAGATCAGATTGCTGTTTTAACACTGAGAATTTAATATCGAAACGGAGCTTTGACTCTCAGATCACCTGTTCAATGTTCTTTCACAAATGAAGAATGCAGATGAGCTGCATTTGTTCAATGTTACTTAAGTGAAAGTCCATCTTTTGCTGTATGCTTCGATAAAAGTGGCTCAGCTTTTGAGACAGGACCTCTTTCTCTCCCTGGGCATTTATTATTCCCACATGATGATGGGGTCTGCCATTCTTGTTTTCCGCTGCCATTCAGCTCTATCCTGAGCATCTTCCGGGGATGCTCCACAGTCTCGCATATCTTGACTCACAACCAAATTTCTATATTGAAATGGCCAGGTAACTCGCCTGATCCAAATCCGATCTCTATAGGCCATTTGTAAAAAATGTCTGTTAAAATATGGATTCTACAACAAAAACCATTAGTACAGTAATTCGTGTTAGGTTTCGTGATGACCAACTGAAATAAAGCTGTTAAAACTTGGTAAATTCTGTGACTTCAAGAGTGAAAGCTGTTATTAATGCTAAAGGAGGGTGCATTCATTATTAAAACCACAAGTGTATGCTAGAAATGCTCTATTTTGTGTTTTTTTTAATCAATAAATCGTTTTTTTTTGTAATATGTACCTCTTTTTCCAATTCGCACGGCACTGTACTTTTTACGCAATTTATTATTCTATAGAGGAATAATGAAAACCAAGTGATTAATATAATTAAGTAACGTTTTATTTGACTTCATAAACAGTTCAACCATTTAATAATAATACATAGTAGGTAGTATTTTATACAATCATTAAAAAATAATAGTTTAAAATTCAATTTAATATTATTTACATTAATTACTAATTTTAATCTACAGTGGAAATTGTGGAACAATATTCTTAGCCTCTCCACAAATGTCCCGAAGTTCAGTTAACAGAATCGACCATTAAAAAAAAGTTCCGACTAAAACCTCTCTCTGAATTCAGCGTCACACCGATTTTGAATTCAGAAAGAGGTTTTGGTAGGAACTTTTTTGCAAACGGTCGATTCCGTTAACTGAACTTCATGACGTGTGTGGAGACGCTTATTCCAAAAATACACATCTATTTCATTTCTCGTCATATTCAGTAACGGATCCAGGATTCATTTCTGGGGGAGGCTGATTAAATGAGGATGTCTCCTGCGATTGCAGAGAGATCCAGACTGACGAACACCTCCTCGTATGTCGAGACATGCCAGTGAGGTGCGATGCGAGGGACCTGGTGATGGTCTCTGACAATGCCGTTATGGCTGCTAATTTCTGGAGTGGGGTGGCCTAGTGGGGGGTAGCTCGGACCCGAAAATGAATGAATGAGTAGGTAAATAAAATTAATTCCTAATTTTGCGTAACAGGGTACATGGTTTATCGCCCCATTCCTCCTTGTATCCTCATGCATATATGACCTTGTGGTATAAAAAATAAATGATAATAGCACCGCAGGCGATTTTTTTTTTGAGACTGAGTGAAGAGGGTCGTGATATCGTTTGATTTATGTTCCTTGAATAAATTTTTTTTTGTATATTTGTAAAATAACTAACCTACTTGTCTTTCATTAGCGCCGCAGGCAATTTTATTTTACAAAATGATATAGTCATTTTAGAAAAAAATCATGTCGTGATGAGAAAATGATGTGGTAATAATGTGATTTTTCAGAAACTATTTGTATATAAAGTACTACCACTCATTATTATGGGGGGGTTTCAGCCCCCTAGTCCCCCCCTGGATCCGCTAGTGGTCACATTCATGCAAAATATCTTCCAATCAATATAGTAAGTAGCACCTACAGTATTTCCACTGTACTATTTATAAATTATCTATAATATTACCTACCTAATATCCATAGTGCGTAAAAACTCTTTGTGAGGCATGGAAAATCACTTAACTGGGTTGCCACAGGGATAAAAAATCATATAATGAAGGCTCACTTCGCACCCGAATAACACAGGCACCTATTGGCCCCTATTTATTCCCTCTTTCATCCCAAAGTAACTCAGATGGCCCCAGGGTTAGCCGGAAGGGCACCCCCCTAGCAACACAGCCAGAAATGACTCCTTCAATATCCCTGCTACAAGGCGGAAAAAATAAATAAGATACAAAATCAGACAAAACGCTCAACAATTATTCTATAGTAACTTTTTAAATTGAGCCCTGAGCCGGACGAAATATTAAAATTACCAAATCGCTTGACTTTGGGTGACAAACTCCACCTAAACAAGTAGGGGTTGAATTCTAATACATCAAGAAGTTGGCTTTTTAGAGCCACTAACCACCGAAGGAATTCAGGAAACAGGCTGGCAGCACTGTCAATGGTACCGGGGTAAGCACGTATGGGGTAATCACGCAAGATGTGCTGCATGGTTTGCTTCGGGTGTCGCACTGTAGATCATACCTCATTCCCCCACTTGTGGAGCATGTCACCGCAGCAACCATGACCCGTCCTAAGCCCATTGAGTGCAGTCCACTGCATGCGAGGCAGGTAGAAACTAGGCTACTGAGATGTGTGGTTTGTGACAGGAAGTTCGCTAAAAACTTATTAAGTAGTGAGGTTGTGTAAATACCTTAACTCCGATTGAATGTACTATAAATTAAGTATAAATTAAACTAAGTATAAACTATTGAATGCCACTTAAGATCTGGAATACTTGTGTTTGTGTGTCGGACTGATGGATTAGCTCTTCCCAGGCCATGGAATGTAACTGCCCCAACCTCGACTCGAGTTAGGATCAACACCTGGAAAAACAATTATAATTTCAAGAAAATATCTCAACAGATATACAGCGAAGAATGTACTTTCCATCAGGCTTATGAATGATCTTCGGCTGGTTTGATGTGAACGTTTTACACTTAGGAGACATTCACCAGTTGTGATCGAGATTTGAACCCAGACCTATAACTTAATATACCTGTATTCTACCACTGTGTTATACAAACTACAGTTACTGAAGTGATATATTGATCATAAGCCTGATGGATTGTTCATCTTTTGCTGTATATCTGTTGAAAATAACTAAGTGACTAGACCACTGTTGAAAAAAATGAGAACAAAGAAAAATCTTTTACACACAGATGAAACCTTATTAGTCTCAAGTAGTTATTTACACACACTACACCACTTTAATATACTCGCAGATTAGTAGAAACGTTAATTGCACTCATAGATTATGTCGGCTAGAAATATTTTAACGCAAAGAGACGAAAAGTCTAAAAATTTGCCCACTTATGTATTTACTTAAGAGTAGGCATATTGAAATTTCAAAAAAATTCAAACAGCGGGAGACCTTAGATCTTGACAACCTCACTAAATATGCTTTGGAAAAAAATAGGGTAGATGCATTGAAATTTAATCTAGTGAATGACCGAAAAAGACTTTTTATATCTTGTATAGATTTCTCAAAAATAAAAAATGCGAATACACCTCTGAAATTTTTTCAAAGAGCAAAGGAAAAATATTTTTCGTATTGATAATATGCGTGAAAATCTAGTGAATGACCATAAATTTTTTTAAATGCGAATTTAACACCAAAATTAAATAAAAAGTTAGTTACCTTTAGCTACAGCTGTGAGCTGATGTGTTTCCTCGGGACTTAGCGTCAATATAGTGTGAAGTACAGGAACCAGTCTACTCCTCTCGTCTCCGGCACTGAGGGTCAGGAACTTGACTATCACATTCTTCAGGTACTCCTGGTTGTGGTGGTGCAGGGTCCTCTCCAACTGTCTCTCGTACCGACGCACCTCTTCTTTCAAAGCCTCTCCGAGCTGAGTGCGACGAGCCACCTCTTTCTCCGCCTCTGCGATGACCTCCGTCATATGGGCCAGCCTAAGCAAATAACAAATTAAAATTACGATGACCTGTCATATGGGTCAGCCTACGAAAATAACAAATCAAAATTACGTGGCCGAAGAAGGACGAATCAGGGTTGAACGCAGCGGAAATGAGGTCGTTACAAAGAATGTGTGGGAAAACGCTGAGAGATAAGATAAGGCATGATGTTATTAGAGAAATGAGTGACTGCAAGACGGTTGTTGTAATTAGAATGAAAGTGAATAAACTACAATCGTTTGGTCATGTTGACAGAATGAATGATAGCAGGATGACAAAAAAGATATATTTGATTGAGCGAAGAGGCGTGAGGAAACACCGCAGTCCGAGACATGCCTGGACTAATCATGTCGACCAGATTCTCAAGGATCGATGCATTTTGTGTAAAAGGAATCTTTTCACAAATTTTGAATCTGTCAATTCTCGGTGCGAGGCGCCACCGAAATGAAGGAATCCAAGCGCCTCTGAAGGGCGTGTTTGGTATCGTTTTGAAGACCATGAAAAACGGATCTAGGATGCGGAGTCATGAAATCTTGGTTTTAAAAAAAATTTAAAGGATTACTTAATTTTTAAATTAATTGATGAAAAGTCTATCAATTGATAAATTACCTTTTCTCCTGACTTTCGATCTGTCTCAGGGCCGCCTCCAGTCGTGTCTCCACATCCCCCTCCACATAGCTCTCCTCGGGAATGTCTCGCTCCAGGAGCTGCTCCAGTGGAACGGGCTCCCTCCTCCTGCCATCGCCCCTCTTGCTGTCCTGGTAGTTGTTCTGCTTGAGATTGCCAGCAGCCGACCTCGACATGTAAGTAGGTGATGGTGATGGCGTACTCTCTGAACCCTGGAATAAAAAGAAAATAACTAGTAGTCACTCAACAGATTTACAATCAATGAACGATGAATGTTTTTTTTATTATCTAGTATCACGTCAATTTGTTCAAATTTAGTATGAGAGTGTAAGCGCAAAATAAGAATAACATGAGCGATAAAATCGATTTCGGCTTATTGGATAAAACTTAAAAAGGGAACCGAATATGTAAAATAAATATCTTCTAGTCACTGTGTCTTACATTAAACATTAAATCAACCAAATTCCAGCATTATATCTAACAAACTATGGGAATAATCTCAAGTTTCAGTCAATTTCAGAGGTGAGTTTGGAAGTATTTTTTATCAAGAAAATTTACATAAATGAAATTTCTAACTACTGGTATCACTAAAACATATTGTCATTTATCCATGTTTTAAGTCTTAAGATGATACCTTTAGTAATAGCTGAGTCATCTTACTTTTCCCGATGCAATTTCTTTCATGCTCAATTACTACGGCCTCTCAAGTAGCACGAAACCGAGTAATCACAATTTCTCGAGAATATTAAGTGTATTAAAAAATGAATTGTCTTTTCATACCTCGCCTTCTTCCCGTTCCAACAGTGCTACATCAATGCTGCCAACATTATCATTCACGTCCGACAAATGTCCGTTGTTACTGTTGGTTGAATCTGTCGACGAAACCACGACATTAGCAAACTGTGACGAACGTCTCTTTTCTAAAGCCAATGCCTGATCCTTCGTGAGTGCGTTGGCTCGCTCCAGACTTATCCTCGAGAACTCCAGCTCCTTCCGCAAGTTGGATATCTCATCGGACGTGCGTTCCTCTAAATCGGACATTTGTTTCTTGTAGCATTGCGTCAATGTAGTCATCTGGAAATATATAAAATCGTTTGTTACTGAATTTTGGAATGTAGCAATATTTTTTTTGTGGAAACATTGGATTTCTAGATATTGAGTTGAATAAAAAGTAGTTATCTTAGCAGATATACAGCAAAGGATGGACTTTGCATCAGGCTGGTTTAATGTGATCACTTTACGCTTGAATGACATTCACCAATTCCAGTCTATCGATCCGCGATGGCCGGGAAACGAATACAGACCTTTAACATGGTCATCTAACAGCAGTTGAAATACAGGTATGTCTTGTTAAAGGCTCTGGATTCGATTTCCGGCCGCAGTAGATTGATGGACTGGAATTGGTAAATGTTTCCTAAGCACTAAAGTCTGTCAAGAAGCAAGACGGTTTTCGATGAGGGTGTTGCATTTAACTTTTTGGCAACACTTCCAGAATTTCAATTAAAAAAGTCCCTGTTGCCAGTAAACACAACTGTACTTCAGAATTAATCCGAGATCATCTCTTTCGTGACACGCAGTGATCACATTATGCCGGCCGACAATCAATCGCAAGTCCATCTTTTGCTATATATCTGTTAAAATAAGTACATGAAATAAATAGTTAAAATAATACCTGTAATTTAAGCGTATTATATTCGTGTGCATCTCTCTGTATCTGCGTCGTAGCCAATTCCCTTTCAGTGTGTAAGGCACTCTGCAACTCGGAACATCGACTCACAAGTCTCGCCCTATCAGACGTCACGCTCTCCAATTCCTCCTTAGTGGATTGCAACTCGGGCCGCAGACTTTCCAACTCCGCTTTCAGCGCAGTCATCTCTTCTTTAAGATTCTCCTCCACGCTTAAATCTTTAGTTTGATTCTGTCGTAAGACGTTTTGAGCTCTGACTTTATAACCGGCGAATTCCGTTTTGATTTCGTCCAATTCTATATCCTTCAATTTGATTCTGTCTTCTAATTCGCCGCACGTGTGTTCGCTTCGCTTCAACCGTGCGTTTAATTCCATTTTCTCTTGTCCGAGACACAACGCAACTTTCTCCTTTTCGCCCAACGCCGATGCCAATTGTATATTGGCATCTTCACCTTTAGAATTCGCTTCTTCGAGTTTTTTCTCGAGTTCAATTATATTATCGTGTTTCGTATTGATGATTGTCTCTTTCTCTTTCAAGTTTTCTGTGGCAATTTGTAACAATTCCCTCGTTTCTCTAGTGACTCTTTCTTCGGACGCCAACTGATCTTCTAACATTTTTATTTGCGTTCTCAGTGACTGTATCGTTGCCTCTTGCGTATCGATTGTGGATTCCATCTGGAAAATGAAATTTACATTAATGCAAGAGTACTATTCCCCTGCAGGGTATACAAAGAGAAAAGAGCACCGGACTCCTTCACATTAATATGATTCATCATTCTTTTTATATTACTGTCTTTGAGCATCGGGTTGACATGATCTAGGCCCTAGATTCTAGGGTCATATGTATTTTATTTGATACTTTATTATATTGAAGATGGTAGCAGCATCGGTAACGAAAGCTCAATCAGTCAATCGAAGAAACACACACAAAGAGAAAACCCGACACACCTCACAACTGATTTTTAAAAATTTGGTATTGTCATTCATTCTCCCAAAATGTCCCAACCATCTCAATTCTGTTTACTTTATTAGATTAATTTTCAAAATCACAATTTATGTTTTTGTGAGAACATCCGAATTTCCTTCATGTTGTAGTTGAATATAACAAGTAGTTATCTCAACAGACACACAGCAAAGGATGGACCTTCCATCAGACTTATGACTGATCGTCGGCTGGCTTAATGTCATCCCTTGACACTTAAGCAACATTCACCAATTCCGACCTCACCGAACCCAGACGAACCCAGACCTCAGACGATCAGTCATAAGCCTGATGGAAGGTCCATCCTTTGCTGCGTATCTGTTGAGATAACTACTTGTCTATTTACTTTCATTCTAATCGCAACATCTATCTTACAATCGCTCAATGGTAAACGGCATCGGGTGCAGTCAATGATGTATAGTGAAAGAGGGTCTTAATAATAATGGAACTCTGTATGATACCTGAACAATCTTCTTCTTATTGTCTTCCATCTTGGTGGTTAGATCCTTCATAGATCTCTCGTAATCCTCCATCTCCAGGCTGAGGACACTCTTCTTCTTCACGTCTCGCCTGGCCTTCTCCAGGGCTTCCTTGGTGGACTGATGGGCACTCGCCTCCGCAGATAACTTCTCCTCCTTAGCTGTGAGGTCGCCTGGAAATTGTAACAATAATAATTTGACATTTGTAGGTATAGCGCCAACGAACATCAAAATTTTCTAAATGTCGTAGTTGAATATAACAAGTAATTATCTCAACATATACGATTCCCGGCCGTGGCAGATGGATGGACTGGAATTGATGAATGTTACTTAAGTGTAAAGTGATTACATTAAGCCAGCAGACAACCAGTCATAAGCCTGATGGAAAGTCCATCATTTGCTGTATATCTGTTGAGATAACTACATGTAATATTATTATTGTTTAGTATATAAAGCAGTTTTCAATCCAATACATCTTGTATTTCACAGTACTGCTAGCCTAAGATCCGACGGTTCAAAATATGACCTATCTGTTTTTTAATCGAAATGTGTTTTAAATTAAAGTTTAGACAGACATAAGGTCAGAAAGGGATGCCGATCAAAATATTACCACCACCCCCCTGCTCCGCTCAATAGGTCCCAACACACCGTTATTCTCATTTTTAAGGAACACGGTAATAGATAGGAGAAAGTGGTCAATGACAAAAATAATCCTTACTAAATTCTCCATAAAAATATTGTACGAAAACTATGAAAAACAACTCACCTTTAAGATGTAAAATTTCTGCATCTTTTTCTCGCAACATTTCGCATTCTTTCTTCATCGACGCGATCTGTCCGTGGCACTCCTTGAGCGCCATATCAACAGCAGTCTTCTCCTTCTTCAAAAACTCAAACTCCTTTTCGAGTTTCGAGTGACGATCTTGAGCGTCCATCATATCCTGGTTGAACTTGTTAATCTCAGACTTCAATTCTTCGAGCAACTTATCCTTACTCTTCAACTCGGCGTCTTTCTGTTCGAGTTTGTCGACAACTTTATCGTACTCCGTTTGAATCGTTTGCATATTTCTCGAAACGGTTCCGGAAGACGACAATCTAATTCTCTCCGCTTCCCACGTCGACTTTTCATCTTCGAGCGTTTTGATTTGAATCGTCAATTCGCCGACGCGCTTTTTAAGCTTAAGCGCTAGCATTCGCAACTTTGCGTAGCGTTCTTCGAAAGATTCGTCTAAATCTTTTAATCTGGAGGCTTCATCTACTTTAGACGTCGTTGATATCGACATATTCTCACTGGGTGCGGCGTCGTAACAGAGACTCCCTTGACTTTTATTAAACTTATTCATATCTTCGTTCAACGATACGATGATGGCGTCTCGTTCATCCAAGAGACTCTTCAAATTATCTCGTTCTGATTTCAACGCTTCCACCGATTCATTTGTGTCGTTTACAGATTTTTTCTGAACGTCCACCATCTTCAATCGACTCTCCTTTTCTTTCAGCTTATCTTTCATCGCTTTGACTTCTGCCACCTTCGCTTCTTTTTCATCATTGACCTTCTTCAATTCGTCTTCCAAATGTTGCAACTTCCTATTCGCTTCCTGGATCTCCATATCTTGTCTCGAAATCGTTTCGCCGCGTTCCTTCAATACTTGGTTGATTTCCTTCATTTCGTTCAACAGTTCCATATTCTCGCTCTTATAATTGACTAACTTCCCCTTAACTTCTTCCAATTCCTTCAACAGGGCATCCAATTCCATCAATCTCTGTCGCGATTCTTTAATTTCGAATAGCAACGAAGCGTTTTCCGTTTTATACGCTGCCATCTTTGTTTCTAGTTTAGAAATATCGGCCTGCAATACACTAATCTGTTCGACAACTTCTGGATTAACTTCATCTACAGAATTGGTTAACTCTTCCACTTTAGTTTTCAACATATCGTTGGCCTCGATCAACAATTTGTTTTCTTCTTCTACGGTCACCAAAGACAATTTCATCCCGACAATTTCTTCTTTAAGTCCTTTGATCGTTGCGTTCTCCGAAGCGGCATTATTTTGTTTCGTATTTTCTAATTCTTTCACGACACCGTCCCTTTCAGAATTCAACGAATCCAAGCGTTCTTTTAATGACTTAATTTCAGAATTAAGAGCGGCGACTTGTGAATTCAAATCGTGACAAGTATTTTGCAATTCGTTCTTCTCGGCTTCGCCTTTATGTATGATATCTCTGGCAGATTTCTTTTCGTTAATCAAAATCAGTTTTTCGCTTTCCAACGACTGTATATTCAACATCGCACTTTCGTTATCCTGTTTCAATGCGTCTAACCGAGATTTCAAGTCATTATTATCCGCTGTCAACCTTTCTATATTAACATTCAAACTTTCAATTTGACCAAACGTTGCTTTGATTTCCGTTTCGTTAAACGTTTTAGAATCTATTTCATCAGACTTTGCTTCTAAATTGGCAAGTTTTTCTTTTAATGCAATATTTTCCGCTTCCAAAGCTAAAAGCTGTTCACTCAATAACTTGGAAGCGTTCAGTATATCCTGTTGCCACTTTGGAACGCTTTCGGAATATTCGCTCACTGTCTTCAAAAGGACAAACTTAGAATTTTTGAGTTGCGTAATACTGGAGGAACATTTGATAATCTTATCTCTATACTGTTTTAATTTAGCGTTCAACTTTTCCTTTTTGGCTTTTTCGGCTTCGTAATTTTGAATGTTTTCTTTTATCGCTTCGTTTTTCTCGGACAATACGTTCTCCGCATCGACTAGAGCCGCTATTTTACTATCCAATTGCACTTTAATACTGTCGAACTCCGCTTCAAGATTGCTGAGACTCGAACATTTAGCTTCCAATGCCTCCTGTAATGATTTGAATTCGTCTGCGATTTTATTTTTCTCTTCTAACGCCTTCTGCACTGTGTTCTTGTAAGATTCAAGCTCTTCTGATAAATCGGTACTCGTGGGCAATTCTTTCGATGGTTTACCACCTAAAAATAAAATGACTCATTAGATAACTATACAAAGACGTAGATAAAAGAGAGCAAACAGTACATCAGGATCGTCATCTGATAATAACAAGTTTCTAACGGACAAGACCAAAAAGTTGAGATGCAAGAGATTGCAGTATGAAACCTTCATATGTTTTACACACAGATGGAACCTTATTAGTCTCTAGTAGTTATTTACACACACTACACCACTTTAGGGTCATATTGTTCATTACTGTACTCATAGACTATGTCAGTTAGAATTTTTTTATTCTCAGGTGACGAAACGTTAACTTAATCTCTTACGAACGGATGGTTTGACAAACGTAAAACAAAATCAGACACCATCTTACTTTTCGATAACACTTCCAAATCAGCAATAATTTTCTTCTGTTGTTCGCTTTCTTCGCTTAAAGTCTTTATCCTATTTTCAAACTCTGTCATCTGCTCCATCAGTTCTTCGTTCTCCTTCTCCAATCTTCCGTTCTGTCGCTTCAGAGACTGGAGTTCAGTGTCCAGATCCGAGAGACTTCCGAGGCTCTTCTTTAAATTGTTTCGAAGGGCATGGATTTGTTCTTCATGGGACGAAACCATTGAATCAATTTCTTTTTCCTTTTCCTTAATACCACCTTTTAATTGAGAGTGGTGCTTTTTGAGTCCATCTATTTCTGTCGCTAATGATAGTTTCTGTTCAGTTAACGTGTCAACGAATTCCTGCATTGTTTTAAGACTCTCTTTATCGGCACTCTTCTGTACTTCCAGCTTTTCGTATTTGTCTTTCAGCGAGGTTATTTCTGTAGACAGTTCTGCGAAAGAAAAAAGTATGAAATGAGAAAAGGGGTATATTAAAATGGTTCTAATCTTCAATCCAAATTTGCTACTCCTATGAAAACTGTAAATCGGCATAGCTTTTTATATAAATTTTGGCTTATTAATCTCATACAGATTCTATACAGATTTCTAAACTTTGAGATTCAGATTTTTAGCTTTGGAACATGGCAACACTGATACTGAAGATGGTACACTGGTCAAGAAAGAGATTTATGAGAGGTGCTGAATGATTAGTACGACTGTCCTGAGCTGCCCAACATCTACATTCGCAATCAAAATGAGCATTTGCGTGGCCATAGCCTGAAGCTCAACAGAAGTGTGTTTGCCCAGAATCCACATAAACACTTCCTCAGTAACAGAGTTGTGGATGCTTGGAACAGGCTGCCTCCGGATCTGGTTGTTGCTGAGAGCTTGAATGGCTTTAAGAATGGACTTGACAGATTACTGTGATGTCATAAACACTTGAGCTCAAGCACATCAGCTTTATGCTGCCTGCTTGACTACACACATAATAATAATAATTTTGGCTATGTAGATTTTCATAGTCCTTGCTAATCTCTTCTCAATTCTTCTCGGGTGTACCGTGTGTAGATTGTCGATGTTGTCGAGCTTTCGGCCTACTTGCTGGGGCCATCTTCTACATTAGTCCTGAAGATGGCCTCAGCAAGTAGGCCGAAAGCTCGACAACATCGACAATCCACACACAGTACACCCAAGAAGAATAGAGAAGAGATTTATAATTTTGTTTGCTGACAACAATGACATTTCTATTAAAATTCTACAAGTGTTGCCGCTATGGTTGCCAAAAAAACTACAAGTAGCACCCTAGTTGGAAACCACCTCTTTCTTGACATACTGCAGTAGTGGTAATATAAGGAGAATGCATACAAATCTGTAAGAATAATAGGATATTCGAAAATGACACAAACACCCAAAATAAATATGACATCACACAAACAACACTTGACAAATGCTTTGTTAAAGTTAATAATTACCTGTTTTAGTTTGTTTAGCCTTCTGAGCAATCACCAATAATCCTTTACACTTCTTAACCAACTCCTCTTTAGACATTTCTTCAAATGGGCTTTTCTTAGACCCATCCTCCATTGACTAACAAAAACAACAAACAAAACAATTAAAAAAACAACAATTATTATCGTTATTTAAACAAGTGAAAGTAAATTTATGCCGCCACGGTATCATCTTATCGTGCGGCTATTATCAATTGCACAATACAAACAAAAAACGCAATGTACACTTGAAATAATGCGTACAACATCCATGACTTACTTTATCCATTTGCGCATTAGAACTACTCTCCATGATTGACGTTGAATTTGCAAGTCAGAAGGCTGCGGTTTGATGGTTAATTTAGTAGAATATAGTTATTACTTCAGCCCATTAAAATTTATATTTATTTTGCGGTGCAAACTCCCTTTCGTAAATTATTTCAATGTATATTTATCGCAAGATTGACAACTAATCAGCCGAAGTGACAGCTCACATCATGCACAATGCTACCAACATTCACAACTTTAAACAAAAATATTATTGCCATATTAAAATTAAAGAAATTGATAAAATATGAAACAAATCATTTTTAATAACGTATTATAAAACATGTTACACATTGTTTATTCTATAAATTATTTTAATACGAATATTAAGCAAATTTACATATAGAGTAAGGGTCAATATTGGTTTAAAAAGTTACTCCAAATTTTTGTTAAGTTGTTTCAGAAAAATGTGTATATGGCAACATTAATACAAAATGGCCAGCCAAAAGATGGCCGCCGTCGACGTAGTTTGATGTTGGCGCCTTTCCATTTCGTCGAGTGTGTTTACGACAGAAAAGTTTTCTTTTTAGATGTTTAGCAGACAGGAACAACTTGCTAAACGTACACCGAAGGATGGCGTAGACAGGAAACAATTCATAAATTTGTTAGTGGATGAATTTCTGCAAACGAATTCGTTAGGTAAGTTCGACCAAGTTATGAATTCGATATTACCGCGTGTTTTTCATCAATGTTATTTTGAGTTTTCTAATGATTATTATAACTGTAACCTCTTATTTATTGTTTTCGTAGTATGAAAAGTATAATAATTTCATTCATTTAGGTATTTTCGTTACGTTCTGTAAGGATTTTGATGATTTTATTACATAAACTTGTCCTGTTTACAAACCTGCAATGGCTCCATTGTTGTCTGGTTTTGTTTTCATTTTGTTGGCCGTTTCTTACCAAATGATCTACTGTATTCCTCTTTATTTTGAGTTTCAATGTTTAATATTCACGATTATCAGTAAATTTTGCGTGAAAAACGGGATGTCTTGGGGGAAATTCCTTGAACATCCGAGAATGGATGTGGGTTTACCCTAATTTTGTAAAATCCGTATTCTGAGTTGCATGTGGATCTCACAATATGCAGTTTCCGTTACTTTATACAGCCAGAAACAACTGAAGCCCACTAGTAATAATTGTGCCAATAAACTAAGGATCTTTTTTCTGATATTTCGAGTGCCCAACGCCCAGACCCACCCGCAGCCGAACCGAGCGAAAATACACAGTTTTTAGCGCTTTTTTAAAACATAATATGATTGACTTTGAATGGGGCTGCAACGCTGTAAAAATATTTGACTCATGGACTCTAATATTTTGATTGTTCACAGACTGTAAGCATCAGGTGCTAGCTAACCTCGCCAACTTTGCCTACGACCCCATTAACTATGAGTACCTGAGGGAGTCTGGGGCCTTGGATGTGTTCCTGCATCAGATATCACAACGCCAGCCACCTCTAGAAGAAGGCATACAGTTAATACACTACGCCTGCAGTGGACTGTGTAATCTTTGCTTAGGTAACTTATTATACACTCGTATCGTCATGACTTTTGGTATTCTTTCGGTATCAAGGTCCTATATGCTGTCATTCGGCTTCGGCGTCCTGAATTGTTCTCAGCCAATACTGAGAGAATCATCTTGAAACTGAAGACAGTGATAGATGAAAGTATGGACTACAGCTTGACTGTTTTAGAATTACAATATTTGGAAATTCCTTGAATAAAAAAATATTACGAAAGTACCCCTGAGATTTACGAGATCTTGAGGATTTTCCGTTCAGTTTTCCAGATATAAAAGTATAATTTAGCCAAATACCGGTAATTATAATCTTAACAAATTAGCTGTTTTAGATTTTTTCATTTGTTCCCAGTTCTTAAAAAAAGGTAAAATTCTTACCTTATTCTTATTTCGCGCTACCACCAGCGGGGGTTATTCTGCCTAAATTTTCTTAAAAAAAAAGTTTAAAATCGATTTGCCATTAATATTTCTATGAAAAGGTATGTAAAATATGATTTTAATCGATAAGCTAGTGTAATAGTTAGATATTTTGAAGTATATTTTTTAAGAAATATGTATATTAAGCAGAGTTTTAGACTGGACAAAAGTATGGCTCATAAATTTGAACATCGATAAGTGTTGTGTACTTCACGTGGGAAGGAACAACCCGCATAATACATATACCTTGGGAAATGTGACCTTAAAAAGTGTTGAAAAGCAAAAGGATCTTGGTGTGATTGTGAGCAGTGATCTCAAATGGGAGGAGCACATCATCGGTATAGTTAAGAGAGCAAATTCACTGCTGTACCTGATTAAGAAGGCATTCTACTCGCCGAACCCAACACTATTGCGCAAGATTTACCTAACATATGTCAGACCAATCCTCGAGTATGCCTTCCAGATTTGGAACCCGTATTTCTTGAAAGACATTGATTTATTGGAAAGAGTACAGAGACGAGCCACCAAAATACCTAGACAACTGAGAAACCTGGAATATGAGGACCGTTTAAAAGAGCTTAATCTAACTACATTAAAGGAGAGACGCGACCGGGGAGATCTCATTGAATTATACAAAGTGTTGCATAACCATTATTCCTGTGAGACTCTACCGGCTATGTTTTCCATGAACTCTAATGTGCACCTGAGAGGACACCAGCTGAAACTGACAACAACAAGATTCACATCCAACCCAAGGAAACACTTCTTGACCAATAGAGCTGTCAGTGCTTGGAATCAGTTGCCAGAGTCAGTGGTGCTTGCTCCTACCACCAACACCTTCAAAAATAGACTAGATAATATAAACACAACTTAACTGGGACTTGGGTCAAAACAGCGAAAGCTGCCTACCCAATAACAAATAATAATAATAATAATAATATATACCTTTTTCATGAAACAAAGTAGTTAGGCAAAATAACCCCGTGGTTGGGGTTATTCTGCCTACGCGTATAAAACCGCTAAAAGTTTATTTAAAGTGAAAAGTCAAAAAAGGAAAAATATGGAAAAACATTGATCCAAATTGAATCCAAAATAAAATTTGAGAAAAAGATTATCTGAAATTAGTTATTGACGATTAGGCCAATTTACCCCTGGGTTCGCGGTCATTTCCATACAAATTTACTTTTATATTTAGGGTTGAACAAGACTATTAAAATGAAAATATTAATTTTATTAAAAAAATGTTCTTATTGTATAATGTTGTGAAAAACAAAGAGTTAGATAACAAAACCTAATGTCGCCGCCACACGCTTGCGAGCGTCCACAAGTTTTTTGTGTTCACGAGTAAAAAGACGTCAACGGTGGGTTACGTACACGAGCCAAGACAAACGTTCCATCCACACGCCTTTTTACTTATATACCTACACAAAAAACTCGGGGACGCTCGCAAGCGTGTGGTGGTGACAAAAGACTAAATTATACCGTAAAATAAAAAGTACATAAGAACCAAAATCGTTAAGACTAAAAAAAATGTAGAGGAATTACCTTCCTGTATGTTTTTTGCGCCTTTTAAAAACACAAACTTTTGAAAAGAATTACAGTTTCAAGACTAAAACATCTGTGTTATTAAAAAAAAAACATTAATTAAACTCTTTTTGAGAAACACATTCTGACGTATTGTGCGCGCGTTCGGTCTATCCGCAACCGAGCCGAGTGAAAAATACCGTTTTTAGCACTTTAAAAAAAAGTTCTGACAAAATGTGTAATATGTACCTACGTAATGCGTAACCTAAGTGACTGAAAATATTAAATAATATTAAATATCATCGAAGTAGGTAACCCTATTGTAGGCAAAATAACCCCGAGATTCTAATAAAGTTGGGGGTGCTTACTTATTAGTGGTATATATACTAGTAAAATTAAGTAAAATACATTTTTTTCTCGCTAATATTGTTCTCAAAACATCGAAGTATAATATAGGAGATTATTAGGAACCTGTTCCAAGTATTTTCGGATATATATCAAAAGTTTTCAGCACTTAGTTTTCTAGACATTTTGACAGCTTCCTGGAAAAATGCTTCCATTAAAAGGTGTGTGTAGTTAGCAACAAATCATCATGCTTAGTGAACCCAGAAAAGATGTGTTTACATTACCAGAAACAAAAAAATAACAAATTAATTACCTATGTCTTCTGGTTAGCAGTTAAACAAAAAAAAAGCGTTAGGCCAAAGATACCCATGGGTAGGCTAAATAACCCCAAACGACGGTAACATTTTCATGGACTCTGCGTACTCTTTTACTCATAATTTAGGCTCGTTTTTGTATCATTTCAGATCCGATCAACGCGGACTACATTGTTAAATACAGTGGAATCGATCACTTGATAAACTCGCTGACTATCGAACATGAAGAGATAAAACTGAACGTAATCACGACTCTTATATTCCTGGCTGATAGAATACCGAGAGAACGAGCCACCAAACCTGAACTCATTCAACTATTTCTGGGTTTAAAGGGTGATACGAACAACGCACGGTTGAAGAATCTCGCTACGGTGTTCTTGGAAGACGTTTGCGGCGATGACGTCGTGAAGAAATATCAGGAAAGTATCGCGGCAATACCGATACCGCCGTGAGTTTCGTTTCGAATCTGTTATAAGACTTGGTTAAAAATGTTATCGAATCGTTTCCCGTTTATAATAGTGAACAATAAAAACTATCAAAAGATATGTAAAATACATACGACGTCGTTTACGCACACACCGTTTAGACCAGGCGACAAAATACGAATACAAAAAACGTTAACCCAAAAAGACTTGGACGCATTTTCAAATTTAACAAACGATCACAATTCGTTACACAAATTGAGCAACGGCACGAAAAAAGCTATCGTGCACGGCGCTCTGTTAAATGGACTTGTTGCCGGTCTAATCGGAACGCATTTACCCGGTCCGGGTACCGTTGTTATTTCGCAAACGATGAAATTCCCCAACAAGTGTTTTGTCGGCGAAAAATTGACAATCAGTGTTGAGTTGGTCGACGTACGAAAGATAATGAAAGTCAAGTTTTATTGCGAAGTCGAAGCTGAGAAGAAAATTGTGTTCGAAGGAGAAGCTAAGTTAATGTTCTCGAAAGATTAATCTACTCGTCCCTATTTGATAATAAATTCAGTACAAATATATTGATTTAAATAATGTACGAAACGATTCGTACATTAAATTATTGTATATTTTTATGCATTTGATTTCATGTTATCTACTTATGTAATGTAGTATGTTAAGCGTTTCTCGTACAAGTAATCTCTAACTTAATGCTCGAAGTAGACATTCCAGTAGTTTGCGAGCTATCCTCGCTCTTGGACGTAATTGTAACCTCCGATCTCAAAATAAAAATTGGGAATCAACCGTGTCAATACAGGGCTTGAACTTATTAAAGAGTTAAATGACGTTCGTTCCATGGAGTCGGAGCTCCGTGTCAATATTTCTCAGATATTCTATTGCCCTCGGTGTCTCCTCGTGGATTTCCCTCAGCGATTGTGTGAGGAGTGAAATAGCTAAGGCAACATTGGACGGTATATTTGGTATTAAGGAAACGCGTAAGGATGAGATTGTAGCAATAATAATTTCATTTGAATCTGTTAGCAAACGCTTCTTCTGAATACGAAGGGCCGTTGATCCATTCCAAGCCATTATTTGGGTTCAAATGTTGTCCATTTTTAAATGAAAGAAGGGGGGCATTTTGTTTGTCGATTTCAGAGAATATGGGGTCTTTGCTCTGCGAATTTACGGGTTTAGAACAAAATCTTGTTTTGTTTCCACGGCAAAACCCCATATCTCCTTCTCCACGCATCCCTATGCTGTGCAGTTCTTTTTAACTCTTTATATGAGTCGAAGCTCATATCCTGGCAGGGGTCGTCCAAGTATTCTTTTCGTGGACGGCCCTTTGTTCGTTCCTTCAATTACTAATTCAAATAGGAGACCCTCTTCACGCACTATGTGTAATGGTCTAGGAACCCATTTATTTTTGTCTTAGTAAGGCCTGGTTTCCACCCGCAAGAAGTGTCGGACAGTAAACTCCGTAGTTTACACCTGCAAGATACTGTCGGACACTTCTTGCAGAAGTTTTCTCGCAATGGAAACCCGGTTTAAAACGCCTCGTGTTTGCAAGTTAGAGAGGACTTATCCTGTACAACAAATGACTTATTGTAATATTATTTATTGAAAAGAAATGCCATAATTGTATTTTATGACTAGGTATCTATATTATGAAATATTATTAAGGACCTACCTATAAGTATAGCTACCTATGATAAGTATTTATTTTTAGTCTTAGAAATTATCGTGTGAACTATTAACCCTTAACAAGTCCACCATGAACCGTATTAGTTCATCTACCCTAACAAGATGTAAGGCAATAAGTTGGTATTACTGAGTGTTGCTTGATGTGATAATAAGGTATGATTATATTTTTTCGCAAATTTTCAAATCATATTTTAGGAATGTTGTTTAAAAAATTTGAATGTTTTTGCATTGTTAAAGTAAACTGGCAACTTTGTTTTTCAAACTTGTGATGGCGGTTTAAAGGGATTATCGGAGTATTTTTTTTTCCAACTCGCAAAACTCTCTCACCTTTAAAATTATTTCTCTAGCGGTGCTCTGTAATGTTTTTGGCATTATAGATTAGTCATAATTAGGGAAAAATTACTGACGACTGATAGCCTCTGATGACAAGATTCGACAATCAGGGCTACCAACAGTACAATTTTGCGAACTCATTTGCGGCTAATGTCCGCCGGCGGCCGAGATTTAGAAAAAGCTCTGTAGTAACATGGTCACTAGTGAATGTACAGTCACTGCTCTTTAAGCTTTCACTGTAACATATTCTCCAAATAATATACTAGCCCTAAAAACTATTAAAAGTCCTATTAAAAACATAATCGCCTCAGATTTTTGTGACTGCGGCGATAGTTATGCCTGTCATTGTTGATCATAATCTTTAAATTTTTAATTAAAGATCTGCATTATGAACTTCTCTCAATTTCACACGGTCACTGATAAAGGTTGGACAATTGTTAAGGGTTATTCAGATTATACATACGATTATTAATACAGGTGAAATCTCTTCATAACGAATAATCAAGTAACGAAATTCCCAGTATGCTGTATCTTGAATTAGTCCCTTAGTGGCATTGATATAGTAAAGGCATGTTGTGTGGCATGTATGATTGTAAGTAACAGAAGTGTGATGTAAGAATAATGAAATATAGAGAAGTGTATGAAGTTACAAGTTGCCACATAATATACTAGTGCAATATATTCTATAACATGGGACACATACATCCGTACTACAGACACCTGTATGCTACATCATCTATCATCTTACACACACATACATTCTATATAAGGAATTATCAGTATAAGGAAACACTTCCTTTGGTCCCGTGAATTTCGCTGTACTGAGATTTCGCCTGTAATTGTTAACATTTGCCTTCTTTAAATAGCAATAAATTGTATTGAAAAATAATGTACTATATGAAATATTAATGATTTTAAGATGTATAATAGTATGTACTAGTTATGTCAACAGATACACAGCGAAAAATGTACTTTTCGTCAGGATTATGACTGATCGTTTAAACTAAGTTACAAAAGTGTATTTTTCATAACAAATATCTTGCAAACTTTATGCTCGGTAAAAAAATAAGGTAGATACACTGAACCTTTATCTAGTGAATGACCATAAGAGATCTTTCATATCGAGTATAGATTGCTGAAAAAATTTAAAAAACCTCGTAATTTTTTTTTCAAATTAATTCACTTCGCAAAAGTCAGCGAGAAAAAATTCTTTCTCGCTGTGATAATATGCATTAAAATCTAGTGAATTATCGTAAAAAAAAACTGAATAAAGCCAAATTCTCCCAAAATACCTCAAGATCGTGCGATTGTTCATGCACTTATTTTTGGAATGATATTTCAGATGTGGGGTATGAAACTCTTCCACTTTCACGTTTGAATTTCACACAAAAGCTTTGCAAGTTATCCAAGAGAAACCATTTTTGTTTTTTTCAAACGTACATGATATATCGGTCGAAAAGAGATGATTAATAATAATAATTGGACTATTTTGGGCGCCGTTTAGCGATAAAATCGCCCCAAGGGCACCTTACATTTTTCTTACATTGATCTTCGGATGTTTGTAGTCCATTTAGCTACTATCTCGTTGTTAAGGTATAGCGACATTGCGTCATCTTACCGATCTGCAGATATTAGTAGCTACTTTTAGCTACCGTGTCATCTTTTTTATGATGCTACCCTGTGGCAGTTTCAATATGTGTCCATACCATCTTAATCTATTCCCGGTCAACTTTTCTCGACAGGAGTGACTTTGAAACTGCCATGTAAAAGTTCATTTTTGACACCATCCAGTCTCGTAACATCACCAGTCCATCTGAGCGTTTTTGTCTCATTGGCGTGTAGAGTCTGGATGCGGTTGTCTTTGGGGGCCCAGCTCTATTCCCAGCCGCTATTTTGTATGCCTATTGATTTTTTAAACACCAGGCCAGAATGCAAATTTGATTATGTATACTATGTCTTCTTACACGTTCGGAATCCGAATCAAAGATGGGGATATTGCTGTTATTGTCCCTCGACAACTGAAAAAAATCTGCTTGCGTACACTTTGTATTTAGAGCTGAATCTTTTAAAAATCGTTTAGGAGTTCTTTTATTCATTCATTCATTGATTATTTATTCTGTAATGAAATAAAAAGACTAAGCAACACCGCCCGTGAGGCAATCTCTTTTCGTATGTCTTTTGCAGATAGTTTTGGCGCTGCTAATCCTGCACGGTTGCAAAAGTCGTGATTGTGATTTTGTCCCTCGTGGCTGGATCGTAGTGCAACTTGTTCGCAGCTACTATGCGTCTCCGACAGCCTTTCAAATCATCAAACTCTCTTTGATTTGCGAGTCTTCTTTTGTATCGTGGTATAATCCACCACTGCGACCTCTTTTAACCACATTTGTTGTCTGATCTCGGGTTTGCGTATTGCCTAATCGGAAAACTCTGTGCAATATTTTGAAACAGTGGCATACTTCTGCACTGGCTATTTGAAGGTTTAAATATTTGGTCCATCCTTACGTCAGTGAGGCCAAGTGCTTCTATCATTTTTTTTTTTTTTATTTCTTTTCCGGAGACAGTTTGATATCGGAGACAAATCTTCAAGGATTTCACATCTCTAAACCTGTTACGTACAACAATATTTGAATTTGGGTGCAGAAAAAGTGAAGTCTTGTGTTATTATTCTTACTACCAGTACTTTCTTACAACATGTCCGACATTATGGGTTACATTGTCTTTAATATCGGCTTTGAACCTTGCATTGAAAGGACATTTAAATTTGAAACAACACATAAATTTGAACAAAACGCTAATTAATAACTTTGTTTCGTTTTCTTCTCTTGTTTTGGAAGCAAGATGTAGCGTATTACTTGGATTTGAGCAGTAGCACTTCTTGTAAACTCATGCGGCGAGTCATTCGTTGGTAAGTGTACCTCCTCCTTTCTGCACTCCGTTGCTATATGGCCCTCTCCAGAGCACCTGCGGCAACTATTACTTCTTCTCTTGCAGTTTATGCTCAGATGTCCATATCCCCAACATCTGTAGCACTTTACCACTTCGATGTGTTTTCTCAGGTTGCTAATTCCAAGGCCCACTCGTATTCTTTTTAGGGACGTCAGTGCGGCGAGTCATTCGTTGGTAAGTGTAAGAGTCCACCAGGCCCGGAGCTACTCTCGTTCATAGAGTTGTCCATATTTTTCGCTTATAATCTGTCTTATGAATAGATTTCTAAGCTTGAAGATTCATCGAGGGATGTAAGTGATGGTCAGAACTGGGTATTTGTTTATCAGATACTATATTTGTTCGTATTTACTTACTATCTCGTATCGCTATTTCGTCTTGGCGTGGCTTTTTCGGCAGCACTTAGCACCTGTGAATAGTGCTGATGCAAATTAAATGTAACGTCTAATTATTAGTTATTGTAGCAGCAATATGTGTACGATAAAGAGAGTTATTATTATTATTATTGGATGATAGGCAGGCAGTATAAATACACCTATTGAGTGCGGTTAGTGTGAAAGTGTCCATCTTTCGGTTTTTCGTCTCCGGATTTCTGTGAACTCTTCTCATGCATGTCTCACCTCTGTTACTTGGATTCTCCACTGACCTGTGTACATATAGGTATTCTTTAAAATCCACACACGATACTGTAGAAGTGTGGGTACTTAGTACTGCAGACTGCAACCGTCTCGTACAAGATTTTATAAGGGGAAATTATTATATTCCTTATAGTTGGCAATATAGACAAAACAAACGTTGTCACTCGCAGACTGTTTTACTCCGTCTTCTTTTGAGACGTCTCTATTCGCTATATGGTTCAATGCACCTCCAACAACCTTTCAAAATTCCAGTCTCTGGTGAATTTCGAGCCCTTTTTCTTAATCTTGGTGTGACCCACCACAGATTGTCTTCTGCTTCTTTGTGAGACGATTTTGGCTTCACTATTGTCAAATCGGAAAAATCTTGTGCTGCATTTTGAAACAGTGGCATACTTCCCGTGCTGGCATTTTTAAGTTTTAGATCTTTAGTTCAGACTGCCGGCCATACACAATACGGTCTACCGGAGAGGTCTCCAGTTATTTTCGAGATGGCATCGATTGAATACCTCAAATGTTCTCGACGGGGTTTAGATCTGGATGGTATGGTGGCAGTCTTAATTTATGTGGGATTCTTTACTTTGTATCTTAAGAGTGTTCTCCTTATAAAAATACCTAGAATTACGCAGTAAAAAGCCTAGCATCATGTATGCCTTATCAACTACTGAGTCGATATGCTCTCGGAATGTGAGATCAGGCTTATATAAGATACTTAAGTCTTTTGACTCAAACACGCGCCCAAGCTCTAAATCCATCATGGTATATTGATAATAATAATATTAATATTGGATAATTTATGTCGCGCCGTTTTGTGGGTATTCCCACCTCAAGGACGCTCTGAGTTCCTAATCCCTATGTTGTTGGGAAGGATTTCTTAAATAAATGTTTTCAATAGCCCTTTGAACCCGGTTAACGTTTTTGCCTCTGATGTCTGCAGGAAGTCCATTCCAGGCTGAAGGACCTGCCGCAATGAATGTGCGTCTCAAATAATTGGGTTTCGCGTTTAGGTTTACGACTTCTAGCTTCGAGGTTTTATCCGAGTGGGATGGGAAAGATCGGATCACGTGATCGGGAGTATGTCATAATATATAGGAGCGCTAAAAAATAAGCCATTATCATAAGACCAAGATACAATCGAATCAATATCTCTCTATAAGAGTGCTATGTCTTCAGGAGAGGATATTTTACGGAACAATTTCAGGTCATCTGCATACAGTAGGAATTTTGAGTGATGAATATTTTCCCCTACTATATCGTTAATAAAAATGGCAAAGAGAAGGGGTCCCAAATTTGAGCCTTGAGGTACACCTGTAGCATATTTATTTGAATCATGGGAACAAAAGGAAACATATTGCTGTCTATTTTTAAAGATAGGCCGAATTCGTTCAATTTTGTAAGAAGAATGTCTTGATTAACCTTATCAAACGCCTTCTCAAAGTCCAGCAACCCATTTAGCTGTGATGATATTCGTTTGATGTCTCTGTGGACGTTCTTGTTCGCGTCTATAAACTGGGCCAGTTCTTGAATTTTGCCTTTCAGCTTTAGTAATTCTTTTCCCCTCTCCGTACCACACCTAGTGATCTGGACAGATTTGTGTGGACTGGGTGCCATCTTTCTTTTCTTTGTCTCTCTGTCTGTTACAGGATCTTCAGAGAGCTCTTCCGCGCACAGGGCTACTGCGTCTTCGTCCGACTCAGGGACGGTAACCCGTTTATCTTCTTCCATGTCTTCGTCAGGCCCCTGACATTTCCGGCTTACAGGTGAGCCTGGAGGTGTTCGACTAATTGAGTCTCGTCTTGCAAAAGGATTTACTTCAAAGTTTCCTGGCTTTTGATTTTTTCCTATGCATTTTTCTACTATATGACATTTTTCCCTACTTTCTTCCTTCTCCATTCTCCTCTCTCTTACTCCATCTACTCTCCTCACTTCAGATCGAAAATTGCCCTCCCCAGAATCCGTGGGGCAGCCCAAAGTAACTTCGGGGGGGGATTCCCCACTGCTGGAAGCAGTGGTACCCCCCTGGGGTAAGTCCATGTTTAATTTCGACATTCCATGTTTCGAGGTCGTGCTGTTTTCTTCTAGGTCAGCTCCTGTAGAATCTCCCGCTAACGAGCGGGTGTTGGCAGATTCATGCCACCTTTTCTGTTGGGGTAAGGTCCCTTAGAATCTCCCACTAACAAGTGGATGTTGACAGATTCCTGCCACCTTTTCTGTTGGGGTGAGGTCCCTTAGAACATGTCTGACTGTAGACTAAGGCATGTTCCTGCCTGGGTTTTGGTTCGCCCCGGGTATTTGATTTCCCCAAAATAATACATCGTGACCATGTTGTTTAAATAATGCATCTATTGCAAACTGCTTTTGCTAAGTCATATAACTCCGTCTTAAGCATTCTCTCATCATAAACAATATTATTCCGTCACAACCAATCGACCATATCTTTCTTCCTTGAGTTTGAAGTGGGTGCCAGATTTATAACTTTGTTATGATATGACAAATTGTCTATCACGACGACCGAATGTGGGGGCAGATTTGGTAATAGTTTCTCCTCCATCCATTTTGTATTATTCTCGAAATTCATGTCGTTGTGATAGTCGCCACTCTTTTGTCCCGACTCGAACGTAAGCAGGCCATTTGGAATAAAACCATTTTCTTCACCTGCGTGCACTATTTTTGTCCTGGAACCCTTGGACAACGGCTTTTTAACACCATATCCAGTACCATCACTCCGACAATGAGAAGAAACATGGGTAGAGTGAATATACGCTTCATCCGTATATATGATTTGCCTTCCTGATGCCCTGTGAGCGAGGATATCTCTTAAAAATTTGATCCTCTTTATCACGATGTCCGGCTTCTTTGCTAGAATTCTTCTATTGTCTTTTGTTTTTTTCCATTTGAACCCAATTTGGTGAATAATCGTTCTTAAAAAGGTTTCTTTTTTAATGTTTGTACTAGTAGTATTTGTGCCGCATTTTAAAACAGTGGTATACTTCTACACTGGCTGCTTGAAGTTCATTCATTCATTGATTATTTATTCTGTAATGAAATAAAACGATGAGACAACACCACCCACCTTTTCGTATGTCTTTTGCGGATAGTTTTGGCGCTGCTAATCCTGCACGGTTGCAAAAGTCGTGATTGTGATTTTGTCCGTCGTGGCTGGATCGTAGTGCAACTTGTTCGCAGCTACTATGCATCTCCGACAGCCTTATTTGCGAGTCTTCTTTTGTATCGTGGTATAATCCATCACTGCGACCTCTTTTAACCACATTTGTTGTTTGATCTTGGGTTTGCGTATTGCCTAATCGGAAAACTCTGTGCAACATTTTTTGAAACAGTGGCATACGTCTGTTCTGGCTGCTTGAAGTTTTAAATATTTGGTCCATCTTTGCCTCAGTGGGGCTAATGGCTTTAATCATTTTTTTTTTTTTTTTCCGGAGACAGTTTGATATTGGAGGCAAATCTTCAAGGATTTCACATCTCTAAACCTGTTACGTACAACAATATTTGAATTTGGGTGCAGAAAAAGTGGAGTCTTGTGTTATTATTCTTACTATCAGTACTTTCTTACAACATGTCCGACATTATGGGTTACATTGTCTTTAACATCGGCTTTGAACCTTGCATTGAAAGGAGATTTAAATTTGATCAACACGTTGCTAATTAACAACTCTTTATCACGATGTCCGGCTTCTCTGCCAGGATTCTTCTATTGTCTTCTGTTTTTTTCCATTCGAACCCCATTTGGTGAATAAAACAAATGTTTTTGATGGTTGGCGAATTTATTGCACATGTAATTTCTTTCAATTACACTGCAAAATAATATCAAAATAGAAGAAACTAACGATGATACTTATAAATTATCGGTATATTCTGTAACGTGGTTCTAAACAAAATCCAGGACAACCGTCACACTCTCTCATGGCGTGTGTCCCAGCAAACTTTACATTGTTTTCTTACGGTCCCACCTTTACACTATATTTTCAATGCCAAACCATTTGACTGCCCTAGCATGTAAAACTTTATTCCATATTTTACCTTTCATATACTGGCGTATGATGAGTCTACCTCTCTTTAGTTAGCTCTTTGCCAGGGGTGAAAATGGTTTCCATCCTTTGATTGAAAATGTTTTTTTCCAATAGTCCGTAATCCTATTTGTCCGTATCGTGCCCATATGAAACACAAGGCCCAAGAAAATGTTAAACTCCGCTATGGTGACATCTTTCCACCGAGTAATTCGGCTTTTGTCCCCTTCTGAAACACTTAAGAACCTCGATGGCATACGCATTAGTTTCATGTACGATTAGACTGTAGACTTCTTCGTTCGCAATCGCATTGAAAAAATCGATTGGTTCTCTTGCTGGCATGTCGATTTTAGACGTACTCAGCACTGAACGTGTTAAAGTGATGGTGAGTCTCTATTCAGCCGATATAGCTATTCTCATGCACGTATCCCTCTTGGTCAGTTTCTTCTTTATTAACCCCATTAATTCATCGTAGGAAGCTACAGACATTCTATAATAGTCGCGAAATTTGTCTGGATACTGTCTCAACGATGTAAGTCATATAATATGATCCAGAACTTGTTCATCAATTGAGAAAAAAATTTCATGAGTTCTTTCTATAAACAAACACCTGTTTCTTACACTTTCAATTACCAGTGAAACTTTCCAAAGTATTCCATTTTTCGTACATTCGGCCGGCATGTTGTTATCTGTAAGATGTATGTTTGTTTAAAGAGAAAAAAAAACCATCTCGTGACATCGCCGATGTTGTGGCTTCTAATTTCTCCAGTATAATTTAATAATGTATATAATTCTTTAGCCACGAGATACTTTTTCACCTCTCTTCTAAACGCCCCAAGCTCCAGGTGTTTCAAGCTGTCAGGTAGTACATTAAATAAGCGTACACTCAAGCAATTAAAACTTTTTGAAACTTTACTCAGTCTATGTGCCACTGGGCGAATATTATTCCATTATCAGATGATCGCTGTATTATTTTCCAAACATATTTGTAGGAGAAGCTCTTCTTGTTCTGTGTACTTTTGCTTGTTGCTGCATTGTGTTCCGCATTCTTCTCACCACATTCTGCGCATCTAATGCACGATGTTGGAAGCTACAACATTTGATTTCCAATTAATCTTTTCGGTGCGTCTGGACTGCATTACCCGGCTGATGCTTGCCTCTCCTGATGGGTGTTACGATTCTCGCAATAGCATTTTTTTTAAGACGTTTCCTACACACACTTCCAGAGAAAATAAACTCGGTGAATTTTCTACTATCATCGATACGTATTGCGTTTGTAATGCTAGTACTTTATGTCTCGAATCGTAACGATGAGTGCCGTGATCCGTAAATCTCCTTACTCGGACATCCATCGCAAGCCACACGGCAAAATCAACCATAATTTCACGGTAATTAAATGAATGAATTTTTATATATTCATCATCTTTCAACGGGCGTCTTGGACATCGTATGACCAACGAGTTTACTAAGTAATAAAGTCCGTTCTCCTGAAGCAATTAGGTGCTCAAGGTGGAACTTCACCTCATGGTAGGTCCAAATAAAGTTATCGTGGGTTGCCCCACAAGCCTTCCACAATTTACCATTTTTTGCTTTTAAAGCTGCTTTATATTTATTGAATGATCTATTGGTAAACAGCATTCTTTTATTAGAGTCATCATCGTTTGTAATTGTATTTTTATCACTCCTTTGTTTTTGCTTTTGTTCTCTCCACATTTTTCGTCTAAGTTGTTTTTCTTGACAGAATATGACAGGAATAGCTATGTTTGAGTACTTTGTTCTGAGATTCTATGCCATTGTTGGTTGTAATGACAGATATAAGATCTTTGTCACTGAATCAAGCAACCCATCCATGTACACCACTGAGATGTAAAATATGTGAATGCTTTGGGCTTTTCTGTAGCTAAGATGTTCCAGTTTTCTAAATTATCCTGGAAATCTTGTTCCGTTGGTGCCTCGGCAGTACCTCCCCGTATTGGAGACATTTCTTCTCCATCGTTTTCAATATTTTTACTTCTTCATTCTCCACGTGTCCCAACCTGCCACACTTGAAACACTTCTTTGGTCCTCCCTTCCACGCTCCCCGGCACCTGATACGTCTCCTGCAGCGCCAGGAACCCCGTGTAAAGTTGCCCTGGGGTACTGCACTTGTACCCCTTGGCGTGCACCTGCAGGGCTACAGGAAGCCCCCGGATGATGCAGGAAATTGCCGCCTCATCATCCAGCCTGCATCGTTTCGTGAGGAGGAGTTTTGAATGGTAGTAGTGAGTCATGGACTCCCCACTCTCCTTTTTCCTTCTCATCATTTCCTCGAGGAGGTCTGCATAGTCCACGTGTCGTGGAAAGACCCTCCCCAAAGCTTCCTTCCGCTCATCCCAGGAAAGGTCATACTCCTCTAGGGTATCGTGCCATTTGCGGGCCGACCCCTTCAACCGGGTCTGCATGTGGCAGGACCTGGTGTAGTGGTCCCACCCATGCACTTCCCCATGGACATCTATTTTGTGGAGCCAAGCAACCACCGTGGTCCCCTTGTCGTCGGGATCAAAAAATGGGATAATGTCCCCCTTCCCGGTCGGGAGACGGTCGGCTGGACTCACCAAAGTATTGAGCCACCATCCTCTCCAGCTTTGTCTCCAACAGCCTCTCGAAGACCGTCCTCGCCGGTTCATCGTCGCTTTGCTCCCGTCTATCGTCCGACATTTTAGAAAAACAGATATTACAAGCACAATAAACAATCACGCAAGTGTCTTCTTTCACAACAAAAGAATTTCAAAATGGCCTACCCACACACAATTCACACATGAGTGTCTTTTTTCGTAATCTTATTTTTCACATAAAAATTCACAAAGGAAGGTGGGAATTCACCTCATGGTAGGTCCAAATAAAGTTGTCGTGGGTTGCCCCACTGTGCGATGCGTACACACTCAGTATATTTAAGTCCGTATCGCATATTTGTAACAACAATTATAATATGTCAGTTTGCCTCGAAACGTGAGACTCGTCGATGAGAAGACTCAGGCGTGCATTATGTAATGGAAAATGAATCCGTAAACTTACTACTTGGACATTGATGGAATGATAGTGCTTCCGGTTGTAGAATCTCTCTTCGTACTCTGTGGGCCTGACGATTGCAACATGGGTGCAATCGATCGACCCGATGACCTCAGGAATCCCAAATTGATTATAAAATCTGTAAAGTTAGCGTGCATATTGTTATAATTTGCCATACTTACTTGAACAATCATTTCGAGTAAACTATAATAGTATAACTAATGATGGATAAACTTACTTCATTCTGAGAGCATCTCTTTAGAGCATGTTCTGAGGGAACCGGATATACTTCTGCACTATAGATGGATGGTTAAGTGCTCCAGTCATCTCATTGACACGTTTCGAGACCGCTGGCTCATTCATCAGAGTGTCCATGCTCAGGCCTACAGGGTTTTGGTAGCTACCCGTTGCAAAAAACGATAGGGCACTTAGCACCTACGAATGATGTGTACGTCAATTTGGTTTATAAGTTCCTCTAAAAGAGTTTTATGTGAGGAATTTACTTTGGAAGCAGGTTGGATTGCTGTACGTCTGGAAGAGCTAGGCAGCAGGGGAACTATGTCGCAGCACAACTCTTCAAATAGAGTTCTCGTTGGTCTATAATTCTGGACGAATTTGGTATCTGACAACCACATACTATAACTTGATACTTTTTATTACATCTCGTGTTAAGCAGAGGGATTTTAGGATATTTAATTCTCCCCTCTTTTCTACACGTGGAGATTTCTAACTCCGTTGAATTTTCGCACTCACGCGCTCCTCTGCGACGTTTTGACCCGACTTTTGTCATTTTTTCCTCAAATTCGTATCACTTGTGACAGTTGGGAAAGAAACACTCTAGTGGCATTTGCTTACTTACGGCGGTCCTCGATGGTCGCGTAATTGGGTGGTTCGCGGCTTCGCCTTTTCGCACCCGACGATCCGACGCACCTCGTCACTTGACAACTCGTCGTCACTCATTTTTTCGAACAGCTTCACTGTTTTTTCAAATACTTTAATGATTTCGAAACGACGACAAAACAATGCTTCCAACGGTCGGAAAAAATTACATACTAATGGCGTCTAAACGAGAACCCATAGACAAATAGCCGACGATATTCGATGCATAATGTGTTTTATAAATTTATATGGCCTGTCAACCAAGTAATCTGGCACATCACTTTTGTACATTTTAACAACAGAATTGTTTTTTGTGTATTTGGATAGACCTGGGGTAGGTTATGTTATTACTCGGAACGTCCCCTAAAGAGTTTTATCAATGCTATGACAATTAGCTGTGTTTGACTACTTTGTTCTGAGATTCTATGCCATTGTTGGTCTTGTCACTGATCTTTGTCATTGAATCAAGCAACCAATCATCGATGCACACCACTGAGATGTAAAATATGTGAATGCTTTGGGCTTATCTGTAGCTAAGATGTTCCAGATTTCTGCAACTGGGAGGTGAGCTTCTCATCGTTGAAGAGATGTTGCACCGAAGGGGGAATTTTGGTAAGCACCGCTTTTTCTGCAGGGTTCCTGCGGTTTGTGAGGATTCTCTCCCTCTGTTGCTCCACAAGCTCTGCTCGTTTACCACAAACCATTTGGAGAACATCGTCAGAAGCCTTATTGAAGGCTTAGTTGCCTTTGAATGCGTCTGTGATTTTCTCCAGCATTGCCTCCGGAGATAGTGTGTCTCCCGCGAGGCTGCACCACTCCACTATGTTCTGTAGTGCTTCTTGCAGGAGCGCCCTTTGTTGGAGCACTGCATGTGAGATCGAAGCAAATGCCCGTTCCATTTAGGAGAGCTGGGCATTCTCCAAATTATACGGGCATAATTCACGATTTGGTTCCAGCTCCTTAAACCCGGGGTCTGTGGCATACTCCTTCATAACTGCAGCGTACCGCACGTTATTCCACGCCGGAGTGTCAAAACACTGGAGGCATTCCAGTGTGCTTAACATATCTGCTGACGTAGTAGACGCAGGCGGGTCTTTCAGTGTTACAGCAGGGTCCGGCATTTTAAATATTGGAGTCTCTGTAGCCCCTTCCTCTTCCAAATCCTCGTCTGTGTTATGGGTGTATTTGTCTTTGTACACGAAGTCTTTAATTTAATGAAATTGTGGAAACGTGGGCCACTTATTCGTGGTTGTTAAAAAAGTGGTGTAGGCATCAGGAGCATCGTGTCTATGATATGGAATGCCAATTTTTTATACCACTTTGTGGTCCTTCGTATACATTCAACTGAGCCAATCAACATATCGGTTTTATCAACTGCCCCCATATTGATGTTATAGTCCAAAACACATTTCGGCTTTACGATTGGTTGCACCGTTTTAAAATCCAATTTTCCTGTCTCTTCCATGGAGCCAGTATGCATGGTGGAAAGCATTTGAACGTCCCTCTTGTCCTTCCATTTCATAGCCAAGATTTACAAGATAATAACTTTAGTGCAATAATAATATTAACATACACATACATTGTAACAACTGTGAAATATTTACTAATTACATCAAGCAGTGTACAGTGTGCATGTTGATATACAGAGTCACGCCAAACCTTATCCAGGTTTGTCGGCGCGTACTCATTACATCAACATTGCACACCACAAAAATACTCATAGGTATAACATATATAGGAAAACAATGAGAAATGATTATGTATAAATAAAGTTACATTTTTGCAACCATTCTAGTATGAGTTTCTTTACCATACGTTTACTCTTACAGTTCTTATGGTAGTCGGCAACATGTTTAACAATTTGGGGACATTATAGCTCATTATAGGTTATCATTGTGCATACTGATAGCTTGACCTTTGGCTAAGGCTGGAAATTTCGGCATGCCTTTTCTATTAGCCTTGACTGTACCACAGGTATTAGTTCTATTTTCATGCAGTACGTTGAAAAGTTTAGGACTAGTGTACCAGTTATCAACCCACAAAAACAGGTGTTCTATCACTTCGGTTCGTTTTCCACAGGCCATCTGTAGGAGGTCATCTGACACTTTATTATATGAGGACGTCCCCTGAAATGCCTCATTGAATTTCACGAGAAGGGTCTCAGGTGAGATCTCGCTCCCCATTGTGTTGCTGCACACAACAATGTCCTGCAGGTATTCTTGCAGACGCTCTCTCTGCTGCAGTAGGGCGTGGGAGATGGCTGCAAAGGTCTGTTCTCCCTGTACCAGCTGATTGTATTGATTTCCAGTTCCTAGAACCTTTAACATTGCTTTATTGCTGAAGCGTGTCGCACATTGCTCCATTCCTGGGTGTCAAGGCACTGTAACTTCCCCACCATGTTTACCATGTCACCGGTGGTGGTCGGGATGGCCGGTTCTTTTAATTTCGTTTCAGGGTCTGGCATTCGAAAAGTGGGGTTCCCACCTCCACTCTCGCTGGGCACGTCAGATTACGAGGGCGCCGGGCTTGCTGGCGTCGTTTCTTGGTGGTCCCAGCGGTCCCTGCTTGTCCCCGCCACTTCCTGATGGTAAACGAACTTTTGCAGTTCCTTCATCTGGCGGGATAGCCGTTTTAAGGTCTTCTTTGAAGACCGTTTTCGCCTGTGGCGCGGTTTTCGGCTATCGTCGGAATGTGAGGTCAGGGTCCTCTGCCTCTTATTACCCCTATCTGACATTTTTGCTGTGTTTCAGAGTTGCACATCACAAAAATAATAAGCTACTGGGTCGCGCGTCGCACTGAACGTAATATGGTTAAAACGTAACAAGCTTCCTATCGCGCACTATACAACAGGTAATGTCTACGCGTCCCACAGTGCACTATTCAACCTTGTGATAGGCACATTGCTCCATTCCTGGGTGTCGAGGCACTGTAACTTCCCCACCATGTTTACCATGTCACTAGTGGTGGTCGGGATGGGCGGTTCTTTTAGCTTTGTTGCCGGATCTGGCATTTGAATTATTCGAAATATCTATGCTAGGTGTTCTCGTAAAAACATACTCCACAAGAAACTTGTTAGAAGATGGATTTTTCTCTTTGGTATTTCGCTTATAGGATCTATGAGCTTTTAACAATTCTCTAGTTATCCTTCCTTTTATTAGAAGGGTTAGCAAATGATCACATTTTACATTTCTCTTTATATATGTGATATTGCAATTAAATCTGTGAAAGGGCTTCACCCTGACTTTGACCATCTTACACTTTTCTTTCGGATAAACAATCTGAATAGACCGCGCCGCTCTGATTCCAATCTGTAGCTCTCAGAACTCGTGAATTAATGTGGAGAGCAATCCAAAAAGAAGCTATTTGTATTCTAGTTTTTTCGATTTCGGTCCCATTCTAACAGTTGTATTAATACAACTAATATAGTTTTTCTTTTTTAATAGCATATTCTCATAAAGATTCTGATTGATATTTGAAAAATAAAGCATACTTGCTTGTAGTCCATCCTTTATTAGCATATGTTTGCAAAAAGTTTGATTTCCATTCCATGAAAGAAATGATTTTGAATTAAACGAGAACCACAATTTTGTTTATGCACCACCGCAACTAAAATGGCAAGTGGCACTCTGATCGAAAATCATCCCTTTCTTGACGGACTGTATAATAATATTGATTTGTAATTTATTATTTTGTAGAATATTGTATAAGAACAATTGCCAACTGTTTCAACTGTCAATTTTTCCATTATAATATTACGTAGTTTAATAAGAAATAAAATTGTACATAGATTTACCTAAGCATATTTATTTATTTATTTTTTTGTGTATAAGGAATATATTTCATGCGCATCTAAAAGATTATATTATAATTATTAAGAAATTCTGAAATATTTGTTTTATTTTTTATAAATTTAACCTTCAAGTGAACATGGTATACTAGTGGCGGGAGATTAAGAGCCTTTTTTGTAGTGTGAGACAGCGTAACTACACGCAGTTATAGTAGTATAAGTGAGGGCACAAAGAACAAGAATGCACACAGATGCGTTAGGCAGGTATATCCATCCTTTCACGAACACTAGAAAAAAGGGTCTTAAACATGCACAACTTCTGTACTTCTGGCTTTATTATGAAAGCAGTATTTAAACATTTTAAGACGAAATGCTAAATTTAGAATTGAAACTCCAAATTGAAAGGCGCTTACGAGTTGATGACGAACACAGAAGAAACTGGACATACCAAACAACACGTTCTAAAGATGTCTTAGAATATCTTAAATCAGCACTTTTTGGTATATTTCCTACGTCGGTCAAGAAATACGACAAAGTATTTATATTATTACGTAGAAAAATATGTGATTTTTATAAATTCTCTAGATCAATTACATCAGCAAATTTCTGTCAACGTACAACAGTATTTCTTCACACAAATGTCTATTGAAATCGTGTACGAACGTACATCAAAACATCTTTAGTTCGTTTCACTATGGTATCGTTAAGTAAGTTTGTGTTATTTGCTGTAATTAGTGAGCTGTTCTTTTGTACGACATCTGTTTCGTCTGAGGATGAAGAATCGGGACTTGTGGATAGGATTATAGTAACAGGAGGTCACCTTGTGAATAATGCATTTCGAGCACGAAAGGTGAGTACGAATTTACATACAACATCCAATTTAATGGACTGTATTTACCGAACATGCGAAACATTGCATCAGGAAAAGTAAGATTACTCAGCTTATACTAAAGATATCATCCTAAGACTTAGCACATGGATAAATGTAAGATACTCTACATACATATCGACGTCCACTCCTAATGTGGAGCATTTGGTCTTCACCCAGTTTTTCCTGGCCAATTCTACTGCCTGTTCTGATGTGTACAGCCTCTGGATGGTCATTGCAGGCCTGCCCTAACGTTTGTTGCCTACAGGGCGATATTGGAGACAGTTGTTGTTAATGCAATCAGCGGGCATACATAGAATGTGCCCGAGCCAGTTTAGCCTACAAGTCTATCACTTAGGTGATAAGTGGCTGCTGTGTTCGACTCCTGACTTTATCGTTAGTGACATAGTCAAATCATCTTACCACTCAAACCATTTAGTGACTAGTGGTCAAAAATTTGAAATTTGTAAATATTATCGATAAAAAATAATTCCAAAGTAACCTCTGAAATTTACTGAAAAACATGAGATTATTCCCATAGTTTGTAAGATATAATGCTGTAATTTGGTTGATGAAATGTTTAAGGTAAGACACAATGACTCTAGCCGATATTTTTTTTATATACAGTCCACTTTTTATACAATAAGCTAATTTCTCGCTTACGTTCTCATACAAAATTTTGGAAAGTTGAAATGATAATAGAAAAATTTTTACTCTATATTTTTTGTGAACTGGGACCCAAGAAAATATGAGTATCCATGGATACAAAAAACTATGACTACTGTATCTTATAAGAATACTTCACAATACAGACGAATGTCTAGTGAGGCACCACTCATATCCAAAATGAACTTAATTATATTTAGCTGGTGAAATACTTATATCAAATGTGCACGCTTAATGAAATAAAATTTATTATTTATTATTATTATTATTATTCTTTTATATTGAATTTTGTTTTTAGACACCATGCACATGTGGAATATTTTTGGAAGGCCAGTACTCTGAGGATTACAATGTTTTGGATAGTAATCCAGCTTTTGAGAAGGAGCTCTTGCTACCAGCATTACCTTGTGGCTATAGAGGGAACAAAGTATGCCAGGACAGATGTCTTGATGAGGTAATAAGACGTTTTGTAACAATAATACTAGTTAAATACTGTAGTTGTATTGTCGCCACTTCTCATGTAGGTATCCTAGTGAAGCATGGACATGGCTGAACAAGGATAAGGTACCGAGGGTGTTAGAATACGTGACAGTTCTATGTAGAGTTACCTGTATCGATCGTCGATCAGATTTTCAGGGATACTTAGGAATAGTGTGTACGATGAATTGCATGATGTGACTGGAGCAAGGAGTGTGTTAGGATAGGGCAGTGTGGAGTTCTTATATCTCACCCTTGACCCTAGACACTCTCCAAGTCCGGGAGTGTCAAGTAAGAGGTCTGGGTTCAATTCCCGGCTACTACAAAAGGTGGACTGGAATTGGTGTAAATTTTAATTAAGCGTAAAGTGATCACATTAATTATTTGAGATATACCTAAATTATTTTAGGTATTGAACCGGAATTATCTGCATTGCACAGACGGAAATACATTACAGTTTTTTTCTCAACAGAGGCGAGAGGCATCTTTATTCTCATAATAAGGGAGTTCACATAATGCTACATTATCCGAATGAAGATGCCTGTTGTCTCTGTTGAGGAAAAAACTGTAATGATCACATTAATCCAGCCGATGATCGGTCATAAGCCTAATGAAAAGTCCATCCCTTGCTGTATATCTGTTGAGAAAACTACTTGTTATTCAATTATGACATGTAGAAAATTCCATGTTTTCACAAAAATAAATTGTGAATATCTATTTCCTTTGTAGATTATTCCACACATTCATCAAATTGCCCCACTGATGTGTTCAGCAATTGAGAGGAATTGCCTCAGAGAGCGAGCGAGTCTCTTTATCAAGAACTGCGACAACGTATGGAAGTCTTCGGGACTGACGTTAGGACGGGAGTTTTGCTGTGTGAATGGCCTCCAAGTGAAATGCCCCAGAAACTGGTTTGCCCAAGGCAAATCTCAACTGTCTAACGTGGCATCGTCTGTGATATCAGGTGAATTTTACAGTATATTTTACGCACTAAGGTAAATTCATTGTTTCCCAGAGAAAAACCCATAGGAATATTCCTAATGGTGAATAATCCCCAAAAAAACAAAAGCCCCTAAGAAATATGGGGTTAGCTGACAGTCTTAACACAATTCATTCGCAATTTTCCAAAAATTCAATCAGATTTGAGCTTTTGTCCTGTGAGCATAATCCTGTGTGACTTTTGTCCTTGAGATTTGTTAATTGTAAGCAACATTCTTATGGGTTTTTGTCTGATCACAGATTTCATCCAATCTACTCCTGAATTTATACAATCTATATTGGGGTCGAATGCAGTGGGATAGTTGGTTCCCGGAGAAAAACATATAAGAATATTGCTCAACATGAATAAATCCCAAAAAAGACAAAAGTCTTTAAGAAATATCCTCAACGGAAAAAAGTCCAAACTTCCTAGTTAGATTCCAGTAGATGAATTATTTACAAAATGTTGACTATTTTATTTCCTATCCCATTTTGGATCCGCTTATTTATTTGTTTATTTTCTAATCTATGGTAGTTTCTAACTCATTGAAAGAAATCATATACTAATAGATACAATTTATTTTATTTTCAAAATCCAGTTAGATTTGAGCTTTTGTCTCTTGAGCAATATTCATGGTTTTTGTCCAGTCACATAGATATATTTATTTAATCATCAAGCATCTTTGGTTGTACAATTTTGTGTTTTTCTTTCTGTCTTCCAGAATCATTAGAAAAACCCCCACCAGCTAGAAGAACAATACCAGAAGTGATCTTGGATTTAGCTGATAAAGCTGTAGACATTGTTACTGTATTGAAATCTTAATAAAACAAATATATTCTGAAATAAATTCTAAACAGTTTATCAAATTTTTCTGTTATTTCACTTGTTACGGTTTTTATGTAAGGTGGTCGGTAGCCTGGTTGGTGAAGCGCTGGACTGTTAATCCAGTGGGCGCGGGTTCAATCCCCGATGCAGACTTACTCCACTTCCTAACACAAGCTTTTCAAGCTTACTGTGAATTGTACAAAGGGGTATTTGGGTTTATTTAGATAAACCCAGATTCATTTAAAGAAAAAAAATATATATCGGACGAAATTAATCTGTCACTGGTTGATAGTTTTATTTTCTGGGCTTGCAGGCCGTGGTCCGTGATGCGTTGAGTCTGAGTGACTCCTTGCTTGGGTCACAGCTACAAGGCCGGCAACTGAAACTATTAATAATTATATGACACCCAATGTGGAAGCCTACATACTTTTACTTTTCGCCGTCGGAATTTGTATAAGTTGATAATAAATAGTATAAATCCAGGAGTTTATGAAGAACTAGATACTGAATATCAAATTTTGACTTGGAGATTAAAGGATTGTAAAAAATAGAAAAAGTGGGAGAAAAAGGAGGTGTATTATACGGAAACGAGATTGTCCAAAAACACCTGGCTTATGTCAATAAGATTCTAATACTTAATCTCGAAATATATTCAAGCGACAAAAGCTCAAATCTAAACTCAGATTTTGAAAATAAAATTAATTGCATTTATTAGCATACGATTTCTTTCAGGGTGTTAGGTTAGAAATTTGAAATATTACATTACATTAGAAAATAAATAAATAAGCGGATCTAAAATGGGACGACAATAAAACAGTCTACATAAATAATTAATCTAGTGGAATCCAACTAGAAAGTTTGCCTTTGGGATTTATTTATATTGGGCTATGCTCTGATGGGTCTTTCTCCTGGAACCCTTTCCGCCTCCCAGAAAGGACACAGTGGCGTGCGGGAATAGATAGATAGATTCTTATCGAAACTTTCTTTGTCATTGTTGTAGATTGTAGACAGATTACTGGGTATGGGATCACCCACTATTCTCTAGTGTTTATATACTTGTAGGTACTCGTACACTACACAACAGATATCTTGGAATTCAGTAATAATGTAGCAAGTACACTGTTTTATGTTCACTACTTTGAGTTCCTTGATCCTCAATAAGTGATTGCCAACCATTGGTTCATGAGATTATTTTATTGATCTTATGAGTAGGTTCAATCGGTTCTTATATATAATAAGTATATTAACAGTTTGTGCATAAACAACAAATCAAGAATTGCTGAAATGCAATGACTGGGAAGTCCAATACAATTATAAAGTTGTCTTACTGAAGTGAAAATCCACATTTAATTAATTTCTTCTTCTTCTTTTCAGTCAGTCCCTCGGTTACGAGTATCGTGACCACCATACTCACGGATGAGTCTCCTCCATCCTTTCCTTATTAACTTAGGCTACTAAAATATAGAATAATTTTAACATGATAGCATTTTAGACAAAAGCTCATAACAAGATGAATAAACGCCAAGAAAGGCAAAACCCACACGGAATTATTTTCAGCAGACAAAATCTCAAATCTAATTTGATTTTGGAGAATTACGAATAAATTATGTTAGATTCATTATATTGTGGGTTGTTGATAATTTTTATGTCTAAATTTTGTAAAATGAATAAACACTGTATTTAACTTCCACAATTTTATTTGAATACACAATCCAAAGATCTTTCGAAGCTTAGAGCTTCATCTTCAGTGGCTTTTTATGAACTCAGTTCGGAAGTAAAATACAGTGTTTTTCATTTTACAAAATTTGCTTCCATAAACTACTTCCATAAAGTTAATCTTCCTACAATCATTAATCTGTTGGATTTTAGTTTTTTAGGGTACATTCACTATACTATGAACACTATTGGCTTTTGTCGGGGAAACTGGTAGGATGTCTAGGTTGATAGTTACCAACTTAGAATGATTTCGGTTAGTATTTCATTAGATTAAATTGTTTTCATTAGATTAAATTGGTTTTCATTAGAAAAACTGTTGGCAACTTCTGTCTGTAGTGATTTCCCACTATGAATCAAAGAATAGGGGAGAAAAAACGTGAAACTGGCAACACCAATACAAATACACTCATACTCTACCTATATACACACACTAACACTTATACAAGTCATGTGACCTCATTTCCCGCGCGCATGTCACTTCAAAGATCCACACAACTGTCAAACTCAAGCACACAGTCAAAAAGGTAGATTAGAAAGACTGATTCTTTATATGTAAAGTTAAATGTGCTGTTCCTTTTTACTCGCTTCACATAAAAATGTTCGAATAATTTTAAAATTTCAAATGCCTGTATCTAGGAACATGGAACAGTAAATAAAATACTAATGATTGTATTAGAAAGGTGTGCCACTGAACAAAAAGGTAAAGAGAAAGTACAGACAATACGAATTGTTTTGCATACTTTTGGTGGAATTTTGTTGTGAAGTGGCTAGTTTTATTTGCATTTTTGCGTTTGGTTTGGTTGTGGATTTGATGGCAGGGTTGTTAACCCTGCACATGCGCCGCTTTCTAATTTTATTATTATTAGCTACCACACGCATCCTTGGACACGGAACGATGGTAAATTTAGATCGTATAGTTATTTTCTATCTATGAATTTATCTATTCCAACTATAGATCCTATTCCAAATTCAAACGTTCAAACTCCCCCCGTACAAATTTAGAACAGGGGAAATGAAGATCATAATTTTCTTTAATTCTCGTATAAATTGAGAAAAACTTTTTTTCTTGATGCTGTCGCCAATAAATTTATGTTTTGTTGTTCGAAATGGTAGTTACCAATTCTTTTCTTTTATGTTAATTCTAATTTTGAGTTTTAATATAATAATTTTGGGGTTAACTGAAAGAAATCACAGTTCTGCGATAAGTTCGCCCTAGTGAATAACGATTTATAATCTGTACTATGTCCATTTTTTTACATTTATATGTATTTGTTGTTCACTTTAAGTTTAAGTTTAAATAAATAAATAATTTTAACCAATCATCAAAGTTGATTAAAAAAATAAAAAAATTATAATTAAAAAAATTAGGCAGTTCTATTCTATATTTGAAAATTTCAAATTCCCAAAAAAGTAAATACATCCAAAATTTACAAAAACACCAGATATGTTTCAGTTTGATTCTTATTGGAATCCAAATAGCCCAAATTGGTACGAATTTTCTTTCTTGTCAGATTATTGTTGGTTTCAAACTAAGGGTATCGGTCGTATTGTTGTTACCCAATAGTCCAAGAGCCCACCGCTAAAATGACCTACCTCCTTCTTCCTCCTCTCCATCCTCAGCCTATCCCCGTCTACTCCTGGACAAAGGCCTCCTCCACCTGCCTCCACGTTGTCCTATCTGTTTGTATGACATACCTATCTGTTTTTTAATCGAAATGTGGTTCTAAATGGAACTTTACCCATTGGGACATACGTCGCTACAGGGTTGCCTAGAAACATCTTGCTGTGTCACCCCTCTGCCCCCCCGGAGGCGAAAAGATCCCCCACGCGGTTTTTCGCAATTTTTAAGAATATGGTAAGAGATAGGTGAAAGGTGTCAATGACAAAAACAATTCTCACTAAATTTAATTGTCTACAAAAATGTTCCACACTGTTTTTTATTATTCATAGGTTTAGCAGTTTACCCGCAATGGCTGGCCACAATACAAAAAAAAAAGAAATATGCAAAAAAAATTGTTCAATATCGATTAGTTCACCGCCTCCTAGAGTAGGTACTCTAGCCATGCTGTAACAGTTGGCAACATAGCATAATGATCAAACAGGACCACCACTCCTGTCAAATCTCATAACAGAATATAATACGTGGTCTGTCATACTCATTGTTAAGGGACTGTTATTCCATACATTTCCTTAGCGACGGTAATGGCAACCTCGCCTATAATGTTTTATGTATTGTGAAAGATTAGTTGTATATATATATTATTATGAAAGAGAGAAATGTCAAGGTAGCGGTGATTGGCTATTTGAATATAAACATTCTGGGTATTGACGGTTCCTTCCGTCTTGGCCACCGCGCGGACGTTACCTGCAAGTGGAGTTTAAGATTGTATTGTTGGTAGCCCTGATTGTCGAATCTTTTCATACGAGCTGTCAAAGGTTCGCAATATTCTCACATTGTATCTTTTACAAGTAACCTACAATGCCGAAAATATTTCTGAGTAGCGGTAGAGAAATCATTTTAAAGAAAATATAGTTTTGCGAGTTGAAAAAAGAAAAAAATACTCCAATAATCCCTTCAAGCCGCCATCACAAGTTAGAAAAACAATGTTGCCAGTTTATTCTAACAATTCGAAAATTGGCAAATTGTTTTGAATAACAGTTTTGAAATATAATTTGAAAGTAGCGAAAAAATGTAACCATATCGTTTTATATCAAGCAACACTAAACCAAGTTTGCACCAGGGGACTTCATAACAGGGAATTGTCTGTAGGTATTGTAGGTAATTGCCTAAAGAATCTTTGCTACCACCACAAAAAATCCATGGTGAATACAGAGGCACGCGAATGCTTGGCTGAATAGATTGCGATTATATAGTGATGTGGTGGTGATGGTAAGTACCTACTTGTACCTAAAAACTATGAGGACGAAAGTTCATGAGTTTCACATTCTCATCCACAGTGTAGTGAAGTTCTCAAATTGGTCACAGGTTCAACGATCTGCGGGAACTCTAACTAAACATTAAACAACAATAAGAAATAGAATAGACTAGAAGAATAAAATACTACAAACTATTTAGGGAGGGCAGCAATAAAGCGATGAACTGGTAACATCGATCAAATCATTAGTCGAAGATTCAGCGTCGCTAGTTTCGAAATTAGTTTAGAAGCGGGGGCAACTATATTTTTGATAATGATGCAGTATAAAAAGAAAACAAGTAAGTAGAGCCGCAGGAGATTTACCGACGGTACTTAGTGGAAGTTCATTTTTAACCCTGAAAATGAAAGACTAGTACATGCATAAATACTCGTAGTTTAAATAAATAGTCCACGTAATGAGTTTAATTACACGCGACTAGTGTTCGAGGATTCTCATCCTCATCAGGCGTTCGACGATAAACTTTTAAGATGAGATTTTTTGAAGAAGGTCGTGATATAGATTTATTGGTTTACTGTTTTAAATAAAAATATAAAGAATACGTTACGCAAAATTACTCTAGGCGATTAGCGCCGCAGGCTGATTTTTTTTTAAATGATATGTGTATTCATCTAAGGAGGGAGGGAGGTGACTTCCCTTTTCCCTGTCGATGCCTATTGAATGCAAATTTCCCGTGTGAGGATCAATAATTATAGTTTTATTGGTTAAAAGATTTGATCATTACCTTTATCCACTACAGTCTGTCATCTGTCTGGGTCAGAAAAAAAGCTCTTTTTCATGGATTCATAAACCTACACTTTCCAACTTTTTTCCGGCTATTACATTTTATAAAATTACGTCCTTTATTCTTAGAATATAACAGACTGCGATGACGTAAGAAACATTTGGTTGAAAACTTTGGGCAAGCACCAGATAGAGTTGGAATAATTTCCCACTCTAGACCCCCTCCGAGTGCTGAACTTCGTAAGACGTCTAGGACTAGAGGGGCTGCTCTAACTGGGTAGTCACCATAAGGGCAGACTGGGGGGAGTACAATAGATCTTATAGGTCGCAGTACATAATAATACACCCCTGCCCAATCCCACCAACTTTTACCTAGGAAGGAGAGCCCTAAGAAATTTCCATACAAAAACAGAGGTAATATTGTATTTATTGAATAAATAACATGTTCCTCCAGTACCATCACAACCTTATTCCATATGAAATGCAACATGCAACTCACCTACTCTGGGCGGAGATATTTTGGCACCTAACGTAGGTGAGTTGCATGTTGCATTTCATATGGAATTAGGGTGTCATTATGTTGGTGGCTGATGTTCTTTATTCAATAAATACAATATTACCTGTTTTTGTATGGAAATTTCTTAGGGCTCTCCTTCCAAGGTAAAAGTTGGTTGGATTGGGCACCCATCTAATAAAAAAACTAATTGTAATTATAATTTTTATCGATGTGTGGTGTTACACATCCCTAAGCACGATAGACGATAGATCTAATGTGACGGTATATTATTGCTAGACTAGAGTTAGAGAGAACTTAGATTCTAATGTTGCCAGGTGGTGGAATAAGGATGTTGGAGATTAATGATGAACCTGTATTATACAGTCAGGTGAGCGTACCTACCTAGACTATATAGTAAACTTGCAACACTTAATAGTATATGTCACAAATGCGCTAAATAATTTGCTACATATGGCAATGATAAGTCTCATAAATTTTTAGACGAATAAGCCACTATTTGTATATTAGTGTTGGACTTTCTGCAGAATTTGACGTCAGGAAGGGGTAGTTGCCCCCCCCCCCCCCCCCCCTAGAGAAATAAATGGGTAGGCATTTATTTACATTTCCTTCATGTATCACTCGACAACGGGTGCTTTGCCAGAAAAAAAACAAAAAAAAATCCGTGACCAAGGCGGCAGTAGATTCGCCTAAACGCCGGAGCATCTATTCACTACATGATAAACTCGAAAAACAAATCTACCAGAAGAAAATCATATTTACATTACCTTACAAAACCTCACAAAAATCACATTATTATTCTATTCTATCCCCTCACGACTCATCCCTTGCGGGGTAGGCAGAGAGAACAGATCGCCAGATCTTTCTATCCTTACACACACACTTCTTGCTTCCGTCACATTCGTGCAATTCGTCATACACACTCTACGATTCCTTTTACTCAGAACACGTCCGTCCTTGATCACAGTATTACCACACAGTGGCGGATCCAGGATTCAATTTTGGGGGGGGGGGCTGAATGTCGTCACATGGTAAAAAGTACTGTCAATCAACGTTTTGGGGGGGTCTAAGGGGCTGAAACCCCTAGATTTGTTGTATATAAAGTACTGTCACTCATGGTTTTGAAGGGGGCTTCAGCCCCCTAGCCCCCCCCCTGGATCCGCTAGTGTCATATTATATCACAAATTTTCAAATATTTTTCTGAAAATCCATTAAAATACAATTGTTTCATAAAAAAAAGAATTATGTACGCGTTTACTTATTACGTATTAAAATAAAGTAAGTAGCTGCTCTATTTTATCATGAGCACATTTCAATTGTTAAATTTTAATTAACTTTATTTTTATATAGAGAAATATACCTACTTAAGCGTTTTTAAAAAGTTTTTTACGATTATTCTTTAACCCTTCGTACGTTAGACTCATCTAAAACCCACCTACAAAGAATAAAAAAAGGTTAAAAAATAAACAAGACAAAAAAAAACCATTTAAAATGTGTATGGGTACCTGACTGGTATAAAGATTGCGGGAGCCTATGGGACCGGGACTAGAGTCAGTCACCCCATAGGGGTAGAAAAAGTGCATTTTTATTAGTTTTTATTTTATTGACAGCCAAGGGTGGGGTCTATCCAGTCCCCATCAGACCCAGGCCGGGAGTAAATTCCTTTAAATATTCCTACTAAGTCTAACCCCTATAATTAAGGCCCACATATTTTTATCTCGCCCATTACTTTTTCATTTTTGTATCTACCCTTCTAAGAGTCATACGCAGAGATTCTCAATATTTATTATAGTATATTAATTGTAATACAGTACATGTGCATGGTTGTACAGTACATGTACATACATAACAGTACATGGTTGGCGCAGTTGGTTGAGGCGGCAGTCTCTCGAGCAGGAGGTGCCAGGTTCAAACCCCGGCGCTGGCGATGTATTCCACACTTTGCGATACAGGCTTTTAGCCTAGTGCAAGGTGTGCAGGAAAGTATTTGGGTTTGTGTATGCAAGCCCAGATCCTTTTTAAAAAAAAAAAAAATAAAATATTGATTGTTTGAAGATTAACCTTATGGAAGCACATTGTAAAATTATTTGTAAAATAAAAACACTGTTTTTTACTTCCACTACTTATTTTTGCAAATAGTGGAAGTAAAAAACAGTGTTTTCATTTTACAAATATTTTTTTTATATTAATTGTGTTTTTAAATTATAAAATACCTATTGTAGATTTTATAATTTTATAAAATTATTTAAATAAAAAAAATAATAAAAGATAAAAAATTATTTATTCTTTGAACGGCCTTTTGACAATTCAAATACAAAATCTGAGGCATGGTGTGAAAAAAGAAACAAGCAACAAATGATCAATTAATGGTAAATAAATATAATTTTAACAAACAAAATATGTTTAAGTACGGATTTTCGTAAGAATTCACTTATTTTCGACGAAAAAGAATCAGTTGTGATTGTTTGGAGAACTGAAGAGAATTTTTGGTAGCAAAATCATCCAAGGATAACCTGACTCAGCCATGCCAACCAGATTATCAAGGACGAGCACGTCTTGATTCATAGTAATTGAAGAACGTTAAATATGAATAAAATAATGTTTAATAGGAGGGAACATAATGAGAACATTCCAACTACTACATCATGACGGTATTTCCCAAAATGGGGTAACCAGTGAAGGTGTGTGTGAGAGGGTGTGTGTGTGTGTGAGAGAGAGTGAGAGAGGGTGTGTGTGTGTATAAAATCACAAAGCCGTAGAGCCCACAAGAGCCGTACCATTACTAAAAGATGTGAGAAATCGGAATTTTACGAACACTTGATCTTTGCAGGACACTCGAAAAGCTATCAAAAAAGGGTGGAAAGTTAATCCTACAACTCAGGGGAATAACGCTTCTCTTGAATATATTTTGCCCGTAAAAAAACTAACATGCACATGGATAATTCAAATTTTCAATCAATTTCTTATGGACACACAACTTTGGGAATCTCTGGCTTTCAAACAGTATTATTATCGTCTATTAAAATGTTAGTATTTCATAGTTTGTAGGGTCAAGGGGATGAATCGTGAAGCACGATTTTGATTGATTTATACGTTTTGTGTCTCTTTGTCTACCCTACCATTATCCCTTATCCCTTTTGGGGTCGTCAACAAATCTACATAATATTTCCAGAATATACCATGGGCGTCGGCAAAGGGGGGGGCAACTGTCCCTTCTCTATAGAGACGAATATTACCTACAAAATCACAAAAAATCATATTATTTCCACATGATATAACCTACCAAAGTACCTACTCATCATGATTTTTCAAAAAATATTGTGAGACGACTGTTCCATTAAAAAACATTGCCTGCGGCACTAATTGAAGTGTTCGTATGTTATGGACTCTTTATAATTATTTTTATTTTACGAAAATTAAACAAGATTTATTTCACGATATTAGGATTCACCTGTTTATATTCTATTACAAAATTTTAACCTGCGGCGCTGCCACGCGGTTATTTGTGTTGTACAATATAAACAGATTCGTAATTCCTATTAGAAGACAACCAGCTTCATCAATTCACCCGTTTGAATTTGAATGCAAATTTCGTCTGTGGCACTATTTATTTTTGTTCCAAATTCCGATCCAATATTAAAATCTTCGCCCTCCCCCCTCCCCCCTCTCCCCACCCCTAACTCCGAAGCTGGTGACGACTGTGGAATCTATACCCAGTTGTTTTTTTCCTACTTTAAAATAATATTGTAAAAGGTATAATGTACATATAGGAATATATGCCTTGCACGAACCCTCTTTGGTCCTCGCTTGAAAGAAAAACGGGTAAATCAGGTTGTAGGTGGTTGCTGGGCTCACCCATCTATATGTAGGCACTTATAATGTAGTGATTCAAGTCTGCCTTATGTTAGGTACACAATCATATAGTTAGTAGTCTTACCCTTAACTCCAAACCTGTTCTGGAGAGGGCTCAGACGTTGTACCTACCACTAAACCTACAGAAAAAATAAAACAACATACTTATGACTCCATAATTCTGTTGTGTATAATATGCAGTGATAATATAGGTACAATCTGAGGTCCATGCGACTACCCTCTCGCAGACTTGGAGACTGATCTGATTCTTCTTATTCTTCTTCATTAGCCTTCTTTCCTCCACTGCTTCCTAGAGAGTTGAAATCGCTGGATGATACGGCCTTCCGCGGAGGGGCGAAGAAGTACTTTGTTGATAAAGTGTTTTACTCCATTGACGATATGTTAAATAATTGATTTTTATGTATGACGAAATGTCAATCAGCGCCCTTTACACTCTCATTAACATTGATCTGATCATGATTATTGTTTTTGTTATTGTTTGATAATAATATGCTATAATTGTAAAAATTGACGAGTCCAGGTGCCCGAATGGGCCTACGGACGATAGAAAACAATAAAACAATAGGCCTCTTCCAACTGTTTTCACTCGTTTCTGTTCTGACCCTTCCGCATCCAGGTTCCCCCAGCGATTTGGACAATGTCGTCGGTCCATCTCTTTGGTGGTCTTCCGACACGCCTTCTATCTGTCCAAGGCCTCCACTTCAATATTCGTGGCGCCCATCTGGTGTCTGATCTGATTAAAGGGTAGAAATTATTCTAAAACAATGAAATATGGATGATATGCTGCTGTCGTTTGTCGACTCTCAGTCCCGCGGTTGACAATCCGTTAAGCCTCTGACCATGGCCAGATGTGCGGCCTCGTGTAGAGTGGTGTTTGTGGCTGCTCTCACTTGGTCGCTCCAACCCATCGGCGATCTGCCTCTCGGTATCCTGCCTTGTACACTGCCTAGCAGTACCGTTCTTTTTAGGTTGGTCTCTTCGCGTCTTGATAAATGTCCGAAAAGACGAAGTACATATATCTACGTTGTTGGCATATTGTGGAGAGCCAAGTTCGGAGAGATGTGAGGAAGGGTGGCCGTCCGATGCTGCCTGGACCAGATTCTCAAGGATGGACACGCGTTTTGAGTAAAAGAAATCGGTGAGCATGTATGACAAATTTCATGAATGTGACGGAGGCTAGGAGTGTCTGTAATGATAGGGCAAGCTGGTGTTCCCGCAAGGCATGCTGTGTGAGGGTATAAGTATAAATAGATGTCCAAATAGTTAGGTAGTATTAAAATAAGGGTAGTTTAAAAATTCAAAGTGTCTTTATTTATTTTATACCTACGAATAATGTTACAAGTTAGTGTTAATATGTTCCCCCGTGGGCTCAGTGCTGGGGGTCGTCGCCCTCGCGGGAGTCAAGGACCGGCAGAGGGTACATCGCGACCCCAACATCATATTACATTTTTTTGTTTGTTTATCTTTTAAGTGTACCTACGTCAATTCAACGGGATGAAAATGATTTAATCGAATAGTAATTGTAGCATTTTTTAATAACTGAATTTCTAACAGCGTAGAAAAAGTCTACTAGGTACTTACTTTATGAAATGTAGGTAGGTAAGTAGGTACATAAAAATAACAAATAGTTCACTAGGGCGAATTTATCGCAATTCTGCTATGTTTTCTTTCAACTCTCTCTTCTTCACACCATATCCCATTTATTTGGGGGCGGTCGGATCATCCCTCTCGATTTGCCCCGATCTCAGCAGTCTTCTGGAGTAAGCTCCAGGTGTTCCATGTCCCCTCTGATGGTCTCCTCAAGGGACTTCTCTGGACGTCCTCTCTTCCTTGGTCCTTCCACTGACAGTTTGTTGCCCTCCTCAGAGCGGAATTTTCGTCCCTTCTCTGCACGTGACCATACCACCGAAGTCGGGCCTCTCGCGCTAAAAAATATATAAGACGTATTAGATTAATACGCTGAGGACACTGAGCACCTTCTGGCCTGCCCAATGGCTCCTGGGCGGTGCACATGGGAGAGTCTCGTAGATCGCTACCCCTTGGAAGATGACTCAGGAGAGATTGTGGCTTTCTGGGAGCGGATGAGGATATAGTGAGTGCTGTGCTGACCGACACGATAAGAAAAAGAAGAAGATGAATACTGTTTAGATTTTGACTGAAAATATATTAATAGTATTACATAATATAGTTTCGGTTTAAAAAATGCTCTTTCAATTAATCTCAATGGGGTTTATTGAAGAACATACAGACATCTGATAGAAACGATTTATATAATCACATAAAAAAGGATTTTGACGGAGATTCATCTAATTCAGATTACTTATATAATATAAAGGTTGGGTTCCATTTTTTATAGCAGTGTAGATAAGTATAGGAACCCACCATGACACATTCCCATACATTGTCTAATGAACCTCTATTATAGTCTATGGTACATTATAGTCTATGGTACATCGTAGTCTATGGGGGTGTGGAATTCTATTTTTAAAAATTCAAATATTTAATCTGGCGATGGCGGGAGACTGTTGACGTTTCTCATGGGGGGAGATTTTATTTTTTTCTTTTCTTTCAATTATTCTATGTTTTTTTTGTGGGGACTTGCTGCTACACTTGTCAAACTTGTGATGTAGAAAAATGCACATATCATCGTTCTTGATTGATATACAAAGTGTTTGATAGATGGATACAGATGTCTTAAGGGGTGATAGTAGAGGTCATTTGGGATCTTTTGAGCCAAACTTAGCTTAGTCCAAAGTCTCACGGCTTTCGGAGATACTCGAGATTTTCCCTCTCAATCGAAAAAAAACGAATAACTTAGACTCAAGTTTTACTCCAATATCATCATAAGGATAGGTATTTACTTGCATAGTTCTATCATTCTTTTTTTCTGAGTAAGTATCTGGTAAGTATATTAAATTCAATCTAGGTTAGCTAGTTAGTTTAAAGCTGAAGAAAAATTCGGATTAAAGTTTCGAGAAATAAGTATATATTTCAATAACGAGTTACGACTTTGGAGGGGATTTTTCTTAAGAAAAAAAAGGAACACCTTAAGATTCAGTAATCTAAAAAACCTTCTCTGATTTATGCTCTTTAAAATGATATACTTACAAAACAAATAATAACTAAAAATAAAATAAAACAAATATAGAAATAAAAAACATTAGTTATGACTTAAAAAGATGACTACTAATTTAAGAAAATATTTAAGTGCATGAAATTAGGATAGCGTTATAAAATAGCGAAGTCCAACTTACGGGTAACCACCTCCTCCGATTAATACTAGATGAAGGCAAGATGGAAGAAGACGGGGAGTCGGTAGAAAGCAAATGTCCTTACTGCACAACATCGGAGAGTGGACCGGAATGAGACGAGTGGAAGATCTGCTCCGGGCAGCCCAGGACAGAGAGGTTTTCACACAAGTGATCGCCAACGTTGGGGGGACCCGATAAGGCACAGTGTAATGGGCCAGCGGGTGGTGTATGGAGTAACAAGTCTTTGAATTGTTATTAATAGTTTATTGGAGCACAATTTGCAGCTTACATATATTACATTACAGTGGTATCAAATTTTGTAGGAATCGGTAAATTTTAGTATTTGAAGTATTATTTATAATAATTAGATTAATAATTTTGTTGGAAGCGAGTGATTAATTATCAAAAGATTGCTTCGATTATTAGCAGTTATTAGCGTAGATAAATTTAAGTAAAGGCGAACGTATAAAATATTAAATTAATAATTATTATAATAAACTAGTTGGTAAAAGTAAGTAAATAATTATATACACACGGAGAAACGGTTCCCGGGTTACGGCGAAATCGTTCTAACTTGAAATTGCAATTGTATGGGGATATATAGTATCTAGCGAAACATCCCTTAACACAGTGATGTTCAAACTTTATGGAATTAATCGCGTACGTACATTAGTTTTCGTATGAATAATTACTGACAATTAATAATCAATCACTTCCAATTTGTATACATAATCAATTCATTCTCACAATTAAATTAATGAAATTGTTGAACATAATTTAATAACACATTTATACAGTATAATATTGAAGCTAAACAATACATAAGAAATCTAGATTTAAGTCTCTGACAAGCAGTTTACTCTGCGCTTCTAACATGTTTTACACTTTGACATAACGAATGTTAAATGAGGCATTAATGATACAAATCTATAGTTATTAAGAAATAATTATCTGGAAGTCATCAAGGTTTAGTGTATGTTTAGAAACGCTGATAAATACAGTTGTATTTACTAAATAGGTGCTTTAAAAAATGATGCAATCCTTAGAATTTGGAACTATTGTTCATGAATATTTCTTTCGGCCCTTTGAAATAAAACAATAACATAAAAATCTATTAGATTTAGACGCAATTTTGAAGATTGTCGGTAGATTGTGTTATATTAGGCTTTTAAAGGTATTGTTTCAAATTAGGCTTTTAAAAGTATTGTTTACAAAGGAAAGCGGCATCTTTCTATTTGATAGCATCAATATTTGTTACATACTATTGTCTTAATTTTTAGTGATATTATATGATATATTATATGATATACTGATATATTTTGGCGATGCAATAAACTAATATTGATAAGATTGAAAGGTATCATTTTTACTAGATTGTTTAACTCGGTCTTTGTTCTGAAATTCAATACATGAATATTTTTTACGAGAGATAGTTATCTAACTTTTTAAAATGTTGTTTTGTCACTAAGAATACGAGGAATCTTCTAAATATATCTAGGGTTGCCAAAAATATTATTTTAATTAATTAAACGTTGTGGCTAGTCCATAACAACTCATTCCTATTTTTTATAAATTGTTTCATTAAGATATTAATGAAACAATTTATACACTCATTGGCATGTGTATTAATTGATAACTACAAGACAGACAGACAACATCGCTCTAATTTAAGACATTGTAATTAATTCAATGTGAAAATCTAAGTTTTCAACTTTAATTAATCAATTAAATATACGTGAACAAGTTATAAGCAGAAGTAATGCTACAATAAAGAAAATCAAAATCAAGGTAAATTTTAAATTCTAATCTATAATCTATAATTAATACAAAAAGGAAAAATACTTATTTAAAAAAGACATATACTTAAAAGTAATTAATACAATGTTAATCCTTGACAAAAATACAATCAATGGACTTCATAACTGAATCCACATTGAGCAAGTACAAGTGTACCAAATGATTTACATTACGCGTATCAATTTTTGCATTAGTTATTTTTGTCAAAACAAAAAATAACACAAGATATTTATAGAGACATAATCAAAATTATTTTAATTAATTAGCTAAGTCAAGCAGATATCGTAGAGTAGCTAGTTCTATCAATAATCTACCTAAACAGAGCACGTACTACTAATTTATCTATATTACCTAAACTAAACCGGTTTTCTTAACTGAATTCGTACATCTCAGTTTCTAATACTTGCTTTTTATCATCTAACTTAAATAAAGTAATGTACCTAAACATTACATATTATCCATTCGTACATACATCTTACTTCTAAAACAACAAAGCATTATGGGAATGGAATTTCAATACGAATGTGTAAAAACACTTGGTTGAACTTTTCCAATATTCTGTCAATTTTATTAATTTCTTCGTTATCACAAAAGTTCAAGGAAGTCGAATTATTCGTACTAGAGTATCTATCTACTTCTAGCTAAAATATCATATTACATTTTTACTACTGCATTACAAAAATCATGAATGATTAATCCGTGATTATTTAAAATTTGGTACATTTAATATTTTTTATTTTCTTCTCAAATAATTCAAAGCATCCTCCAACTTTCTCCTAAATTGAATACTATTTTTTTCTATGAATTGATGACTATAACTCCTAAACATGAACACAAATAATTGTATTATTTTACATAGAAACATTTACATAAAATATCGCATAACATTCATTAATAAGAAAATTCAATCAATTTTAATTTACACATGATGTACTAGATCAATACAGAATCATATCCTATTACAAGATAATAGTTATTATTATTTTTTCTATGGGGATTAAAATTTTGACTCGATTAACGAAAATCATAAACACATTATTGTAATTGTCTAAGACTATACTAGTTCCTCTAAAAATCTCAAATTCCCAACATCACAACACACGTGTTGGTGAAGGTTTCTATAAAATATAAATAACTGAAGTTTTTTTTTAAAAAGATCATTTAAAATAAAACAAAAATTTAGGTTGTATTCATTGCAATTAATAAAAATTCTTTCACTGAAATATTAAGCTACAATTTATAGTTCTTTAATTTGAATAAAAAGGGGTTTATTAAAAAGTTATTGCTGTTAATTTTACTGAAAATGTATGATATTTACGATAATTCAAGTCTTACAATGGTTACAAAATTCATCTTCGTAAAGAAATAAGTTAATACAATAATATTTATTTTTAGACAAGTGAACTTACTATTATTTTATAATTCAGGATTATGCATGAGACTAATATTAATTATTAATTAAAATTTGACAAAATGTTTAAGTTCGATTAACAATGTATAATATCATAAAATGATTTTACAAGATTGATCATATTCGTTTTTGCAACAGTTCGAAATTAAATTTCAATTAGTATAAATGTAAAGAAAATACACATGTATATATTTCTGCTGTGATTTATCCAATATCATCATCTGCTTCGCCTTAATTATATAATATCAAAGTGGTTCAACTTCCTATCAATTTAAATTTTGTTATCACATCTTACAGATCGCACTCTAATTATTATCATGACAATAGTCTACCTTAAGTTATGACTATTTGTAAAAGAAAACAATTTTCATCCTCCAATTCACTTCAACATGTTCTAGACATTTCTTTTGATGGGCTAGAAACCTAATTACTATTACCTTTGATTATTGAAGTACCTAATCAAACACATGACTATTACGAATTCGAATTGACATATTTTATTGTTTATTTGTAGTGGCTACGTTTTTTTTTTCTATAAATAATTTCAAATAGTTTTAAATTGATCGTTAAGTTAATTATGCTAATTCGGTATTATACTGAATGGATTATTTTACACATTTAATTTTCTGGATTAAATTTCGCGAGGATCACGATATTAGAGATAGAGGTACCTATAATTACAGAGGTGGTACGTACAAAAGATTTCGTTCTAAATATGTATTTGCATCAATAACATTCGCGTTCCTTGTTACTATTACGTTTGATATTAATTAATAATTAGAAAAGCAATAATCTAAGATCAGTTAATCAATTCTAAGGGTTTATTATCGTAGACAAATGATGGTTAAATAAAGTTCATTAAAATATTTCATTTATATAACATAGATAATTTAATTGAGACTATACATTTCGAATTCTTCAGAAAGACACTATTATGTTTTTATGTTTAAAATAATTCAATATCAACCATATAATATATTTTTAAGAAACAAGACATTATTATTATTAAAATATTTGGAGATCTGTTTAAAGTTTTACGCAATTCGATAAGTTGACAATGGATATTTTACCTGGGCAAATAACAATTAAAATTCGGCGAAACAATGATAGTCGGTAAATACACAGTGAACAAAATATTTTATCTCGATCATAAGAAATGTGATCTGAGTTTTGCAATTATTAACTTGATGTGTTAATTATTAATTTATTATATTTATATACATTTGAATACTTCATTAATTTACGATAAGGTATTGGAATACCAAAATGATTTAATTTATTCGCACATTGGCTGATTCGTAATTTTTTTTGATAATACATTACACATTTTTACAAAAGAAAATCACAATATAATAAAGATTCAAGAAAATCATAATATAAAAACAATTTATTCATACATCAATAGGAGGTGGTCCTAACTATATTTCACATATGTAATGTTTAATTAACTTATTACATCAATATATTTTTTTTTTCTCGTCTCCCAATTTAAATTTCTTATACCCTAAATTATCTACTTGGTGATATTTATTACATCAATATATATATATATATATATATATATATATATATATATATTTCCTATTCGTCTCCCAATTTAAATTCCTTATACCCTAAATTATCTATTTGGTGATCACCTATCCTATATATGAGTATAAGATTATCCAATGGGATTTGGGAGTTCAAGATTAATTTTTCATAAGAATCTCTAAAGGTGTAATAGAGAAAATTTTCATAATATAATTGGTAAATATTTTCCTTTTAATTTTTTTTTCATAGCGATGTCCTTACGCATCGTCAATACTATGCAATATGCATGTTTTACATTTTGAGCTCTAAATATCTATAAGATGTAATTAGATATGGGTTATGGGTTATCTATAAGATGTAGGTAATTAGATATGGGTTAACCCTTTAATTTTTAAAGTCGACTATATACATTTTATTTTTTCATCATTTTTTCTTATTCTACGCGTAGTTAAACATTGTACATTTATTTTGAGTGTTACTTTCAACACGATATTATTCTTTCATTTTCATTTTTTTTCATATGATTTGAGTGTTACTTTCAACACGATATTATTATTTCATTTTCATTCATATTTGAGATCTCTGCAATATATTAGCCAAGCAAAAGTTAACTCTCACAAACCTACGAAGGGCTCAAGACCCAAACGCGACCACATGGTTTTCCGAAGCAGCCTACGTGGAAATGCACCTTGCTTTTTCTCAGTGCTATTTCAAAACTATTGTTAATTGGATTAGCGCCTGTACCTTCTCCTTGGTACAAATTTCGTAATCTATTGTAAATGGGGTTGCACCGGCTCTTACACTTCAAATAATGAGTTAACTATAATAAAAATCATCCTTTCGAAGGGGAGGACGCCATGTGGGTTTTGCGGATACCGCCAACACATCAATACAAAACATAAATTCCCCAAGCTTAACTGATCGTCATAAATGTAATTTAAATTCAAATTTTTAAAAATATATTTTTTCTATATTAGAATCGATTTAATTTATAAAATTTTCCCTTTCGTAATGGAGTCCAATAGGATATTCCTGAGACAATAATTAGAAAAAAGTGGAAAACAATTTTCACACTATTCAAATTCAATAATTGATGATTGCATTAACAGTTATACAATACATGTCATGATTAAATATTACAAAATCACAAATTACATAGTGCGATTCGTTTCATTACTGATATGATTGAAATTTTACGTACAGTGCGGAAATTTAGGTTTACGAATTTACGAGCAATGCGGATGAGTTTAAATAAAATTATGGGAAACAAGATTTTACGGGTGAAATTATTGTGAAAAATTCGAAAAAGGAAATTAATAAAGAATCAAATATGACTTACAAGCGATCAATTAATAAACGTCCTCCTCAGGAAACCTGAGGGAAGACCCGACGGTATCCGAGACCGATTATCTTTTTGCAAAAGAAATCGCCCGAAAAGAAAAGACAGTTCGATTTATTTTTAACAGCTTTTTTCTATAAGAAAAAACAGATCAAACCGAAACTCGCGAAAGAAACACGCGTGGCTTCCCGAGAAGAGCCTATAATACAACAAGTTGTATTATATAGTTCTTTTTGTAATAAAAAGAATCGCGAGAAACAAACTAAACAAAAAAGAGTCTTAAAACTAACGTGTGTACAAATTTACTACTTACATTACTGTTGTGCTGCTACGAGATGACATCGCTGTGCTCCTTCCTTACCTTCGTCAGATTTGCCTTCGCCTCCTGAATTCTCGGCTTCAGCAGACGGGGATCCTCTGGGAGGTCGGAACTTCTCGCTGGCCTGTAGATATGTGCAGTGTTTTCGGTGGGCCCTCCGATAATAGCTGCTTCGAGGGATGTGGGTTGTTCTTCCTCAGTCCAGGTGGACAACGGCGACTTCAAAGGGGTGATGACCTGGTGATCTGGTTCCTGCTCTTGTAGAGTGGTCTTCCAATCTCCTGGGTGGATGTTGAGTGTCGCGCCTCCGGTCTTTAAAACTCACAGACGTGATTCAACTTCCGGCGACAATGATGCTAATGTCTATTCACTCTTTAACCTTTGTTCTTCTAATTAAATATTTTAACTACTCAATTATTATTATTAAGACGCGGTTTTTTTTATTGGAAATACATCCTCCAATTCTGACACCATTTATGTAATGGGCCAGCGGGTGGTGTATGGAGTAACAAGTCTTTGAATTGTTATTAATAGTTTATTGGAGCACAATTTGCAGCTTACATATATTACATTACAGTGGTATCAAATTTTGTAGGAATCGGTAAATTTTAGTATTTGAAGTATTATTTATAATAATTAGATTAATAATTTTGTTGGAAGCGAGTGATTAATTATCAAAAGATTGCTTCGATTATTAGCAGTTATTAGCGTAGATAAATTTAAGTAAAGGCGAACGTATAAAATATTAAATTAATAATTATTATAATAAACTAGTTGGTAAAAGTAAGTAAATAATTATATACACACGGAGAAACGGTTCCCGGGTTACGGCGAAATCGTTCTAACTTGAAATTGCAATTGTATGGGGATATATAGTATCTAGCGAAACATCCCTTAACACAGTGATGTTCAAACTTTATGGAATTAATCGCGTACGTACATTAGTTTTCGTATGAATAATTACTGACAATTAATAATCAATCACTTCCAATTTGTATACATAATCAATTCATTCTCACAATTAAATTAATGAAATTGTTGAACATAATTTAATAACACATTTATACAGTATAATATTGAAGCTAAACAATACATAAGAAATCTAGATTTAAGTCTCTGACAAGCAGTTTACTCTGCGCTTCTAACATGTTTTACACTTTGACATAACGAATGTTAAATGAGGCATTAATGATACAAATCTATAGTTATTAAGAAATAATTATCTGGAAGTCATCAAGGTTTAGTGTATGTTTAGAAACGCTGATAAATACAGTTGTATTTACTAAATAGGTGCTTTAAAAAATGATGCAATCCTTAGAATTTGGAACTATTGTTCATGAATATTTCTTTCGGCCCTTTGAAATAAAACAATAACATAAAAATCTATTAGATTTAGACGCAATTTTGAAGATTGTCGGTAGATTGTGTTATATTAGGCTTTTAAAGGTATTGTTTCAAATTAGGCTTTTAAAAGTATTGTTTACAAAGGAAAGCGGCATCTTTCTATTTGATAGCATCAATATTTGTTACATACTATTGTCTTAATTTTTAGTGATATTATATGATATATTATATGATATACTGATATATTTTGGCGATGCAATAAACTAATATTGATAAGATTGAAAGGTATCATTTTTACTAGATTGTTTAACTCGGTCTTTGTTCTGAAATTCAATACATGAATATTTTTTACGAGAGATAGTTATCTAACTTTTTAAAATGTTGTTTTGTCACTAAGAATACGAGGAATCTTCTAAATATATCTAGGGTTGCCAAAAATATTATTTTAATTAATTAAACGTTGTGGCTAGTCCATAACAACAGGAAGAAGTAGAAATTAAGGACTAGGCATAATTGAAGATCAACAAATAAAAAAAAATATAAAAAAATATTTCAGTACAATAATGGAAAACTAAATGACGTTTCTTCTCCCCTCTATCATGAGTAGTACCTTAAATAGAAAGCAACAGGCGACCCCTATACAGAAATACAAATAGGTAATATTAAAAATTAAACTACCCTTGGTACAACATCCCCTATTATAAACCCACCCTAAAATCTTGTTATTATTATTTCTAATTTCTATATATAAATAATACTTGTTGCTTCTAAAGGAATTCACTAAGTATACGCATGACTATTTAGATTTTAGAGGGGTTCTCCGCTGCGTAGGTTGGTGGTACTATGTATTGTAGTGTAGGTATAATAAAGGATAGTCATGATAGGGTAATGAACCCCAAATCCACTTGTTGCGTTACAGCATAACTCACTCAACATACCCGAATGATTTAAGGGGCAAGAATAAGTCACATTTTTTGCCTCCATAGTTTGAATTTCAGTGTTCCAGGAGTGGTACTTTCTATCTCAAGTCGCTTGCACTTTGCATTTTCGTACTTTTTAAAAACTTTTTTACTCTTAAAACTCTCCATAAAAGATCTCACCGCGAGAGTAGATTTTCACAAGAAGAAGCGTAAGTGGCGCCGCATGCAATTTTTTTATGAAGTAATTGTAAAATAATTAATTTTCATAATAATTTTAGCAAATTTATAATATGGTGATCGTTTTATTGAGCAATTAATATTTAAAAAAAAATGCCTGACCGGAACAGATGACTCTCGAACCGGGACACTGGGTCACAGATCTCAAAACCGGGACATGTCCAGGTGTACCGGGACGTATGGCAGCCTACTCCAGCGGATAGAAATTTAATTTTTGAAATTTTCTCGATAAAGAAATAATTCCAAAGTTACTTCTAAAATTTTACTGAAATTTGAGATTATTCCCGTAGTTTGTTAGATATAAAGGTTTAATTTGGATGATGAAATGTTTAATGTAAGACGCAGTGACTCCAGCGGATATTTTTTTGATATTCGATCCCTTTTTTATACAATAAGCCAAAATCTATTTTGTTGCTTAGTTATTCTTATTTTGCGCTTACACTCTCATAGAAAATTGGAAAAAGTTGAAACGATGATATAATGATTTTTACTCAGAAGCATATCGCCACTAATCTTGGTAATTTTAGATTTCATCTGAAACAATCTTTAACTTACTATCAAATATGTTGGTTGGTGAGTGATTTGGGTAGATTTCTAGGATCCGGGTTCATTACCCTGTCCTGCCCTCTCTAGCTCAAGGATTACGCACCCGGGAGGCGTCAGGTGAGCCTCTGAATGTAATATATAACTTAGTTACAATAGTAGGTACTATGTAACTTAGGAGCGTAGTAGTTAGAAAGAAAAGGGTATTAAAAACTATGGTAGGTCCTGGTACAGTTGTACTAAGCTAAAAGACGTAATTTTTACAAGATTTTGTTTAACTTCATTGTTGGTGGTGTTTGTGACTAAATCTTGTAATCGATTTTCCAAACACTTCCTGACTAGAGCTGTGGTTACAATGGTCAACAGTTGTTCTTATTTAACACAGTTGACATAAAAGTCTATTGTCTGCTGACGTTAATCCACGCCAATACCAGTAGTAAATAATCCAACCAAACGCACGAAAAGAAAATTAAGCAAAATTAGCCCGTGTTAAATGAACGATTAAAATGAACGATTAGGTTTTAGACAAATAGAAATGGACAGGAGAAAATAAATTGTTTTTTTTTCGCTACCAAGCGGAGCGCGGCAGCCCTAGAAGGTCGCATTTTTTTAACTTAACATTATGGTCCCAGCACCAACAACATACCAAAAATTCAGAACTACCACATTTTTTGCAGAACAAATGGTTTACAAATAGATTTACTCGGCTATGACCACACATTATGACACTTCGTAAATTAAAAAATCGTAAACGTCAAAATTCGTCAAATGAATACAGTTTGTTGTCAAAGAAATGGCGTCATATGTACATGCTTTCATAGCGTTAATTCATCAAATGAATACAGTATGAATACAGTTTGTTGTCAAAGAAATGGCGTCATATGTACATGCTTTCATAGCGTTGTATTGAAACAAATGAAATAGAGCGAATCTGGTCAGAATGTTTAAAAAAAATGATTAGGTACCTACTTCGATAATCAAAGGCTATGACGACTGTATCGTTTATCGTAGTTATCCTGTTTTCATTGTGCCTGTATTCTATTGTGAGCCCTGGTCCTGTACTGCCTGAACACGAGTGGAACATGCATTGTATACACATTACTACATTATTATATGAGGTACGTGTCGTGGTATGTATCCTCCCTGCCTCTCTACCTACCCTTTGTAGTGTGTAAATGTATAAGCACTTAACAACAATAGTAATATTCTGACCAAGAATCCAGAACCCTCACTGACAGGGGTGGCACAATTAATAAATCAAATAAATTATCCTGTTTGTTGCTATTTTAACTACAAGGCGCTTGTTGCGCAAAAAAATGACAATAGAATTATGAAAACGTGCACTACTCTCTCTTATTTGCAGTTAGTGAAAATCCATTAGGTTAATCATAATTGTTTTGTTAAAAATTATTGACTGCGGCGCTTATTTATATGGCTGTGTTTTATATGCATTGCATTTTTATATTACGTGCAGCATATTGAAGGTCCCTCCGCACACCCGAATAACACAGAGGCGCCAGTTAGGCGCCTTTTTATTCGCTCTTTCAGCCCAAAGTCACTCAGACGGCCCCAGGGTTAGCCAGAAGGGCACCCCCCAGTAACACCGTCCGGAATGACACCTTCAATATCCCTGCTACAAGGAGGATAACAAATAATGAGCTACATACTAGAAACAGACACCTGCTGCGACCACCAACCACCCAGACTACCTTTGCCCAAAGGCATTTTAGCTTCCTGGCTCCTAGAGTCTACAATAGAGTGGTACCATCCATCATAGACTCTATCCAACCCAGCGGGAAAAACCTGGGAAAATTACTGACAAAGTGGCTACTCCACAAGGGGAGGGAAGAGTCCGAGAGAACTCTGATACACACACTTACGTGAAAAATACTCACTCACACACACGCACACACACACAAGCACACACACACACACCACACACACACACAACACACATACACACACGCACATACATACATACGCACTCATACATACATACACATCCACACGCAAGCACATACACACACACATTTTCTGTACATTGTTTCTCTCTTTTTTTACCACACATTGTTTCTGTCTCCCTGGGTCCCTACATGGTCAACTTGATGATCTCTCACGGTTGTACAGTGTACACCTGTGTCCTAATAAAATAACCTTATAAACAAATCCTCATCAATTGCACCATCATTACCATAAAAATCTCTTTAATCGTTTGCTTATCATTCAATATTTTGTCACTGTTTTATTTATTTGCTGTACATACATGTATAACCTTGAGCTATAATATTGTAGTTAGTATTGCCCCGGAACAGGCTATCGCCTAGTGGGGCAATAAAATCCAGTACTTTTTTGTTTGTATTTTTACTTTGTAAAGCTTTGGATAATAAATAAATGAAATGAAAAAAAATAAAAAACATTACATAATCACGTGCCGCAGTGTAACTGGATAGAGCGGTGTGAAAGCAGATGGAGGAGGCCTTTGCCCAGATAGAGCGGTGTGGAAGCAGATGGAGGAGGCCTTCGTCCAGCAGTAGACGGCAGTGCGCTGATAAGAAGAAGAAGAAAAGCATTTTAAATTAATTTTAAATATTAAAAGTGTCACCCCTAAACACTTCACAATGCTGCTTAAACCGTGACGGATACGGTCCGTCGGGGTATCTGAGGGAAGATACTGATATTATGTAAGTTGTATGAGTACCTGATGGTACCTCTCCCACTCTGTATGACAGTCTATATAATATACTCTGCAGTACCTCACATGGGGTGGTTGGCCTCACCTCCTGCCTCCTACCAAGACAATAATGCTATGTGACCTGACTATATGACTACATACTATAGGGTCAACATCCCTTCTAAACATTACTTACTTAGAGTACTACTTCTTCCTCAGCCCTCTTCCCTCCACAGTAGCACTGTAGGCCTCTCGCATTTTCATAAGATATCGGCTTCGACTCATATAAAGAATTAAAAAGAACCGCACAGAATATCAGGGATGAGTGGAGAAGGAGACATGGGCGTCGACAACCTCGGAGCTAGGGAGGGGCAACAAAAATTGAAAAGCAGCATGAAAACCGCGTAAATAGCGCCGCAGGCGAATTTTTTTTGGTAGACATAGTGAAGAAGGTCGTGATGTGGTTTCGTTTATTTGAAAATGTACAAAATAATTTGCACAATAATATGTATGAAAAATGTTTTCTACAAAAAGTAAAAAGGAAGGAGACACGGGACTTTGCTGCAAATCAATCGTAACGATTGAAACTGGAGAAGAAGAACCTTTAACAAAACAAAATAATTTCTAGCGATGAGGCTCATTTTCATTTTGGTAGCATCGTTAATCGACAAAATTGAAAAATTTTGAGTTTTAAAAATCCACAGTGATTGTGGAGAAACAAATACATTCACAAGGTGAAGGTGTCACTGTTTGGGGCGATTTTGGGCTTGAGACATCACGTACCATTTATAACCAAAAGAGAATGCGCAGAAAACCGTCGAAAGTATTTTCACTTCCCCATTCCTGGGCACTGATATTTATTGTTAATTTAGTCGCCCTTACGTATGTTATATGTTATAAATTCAGGAACCGCTTACAATCCTATATGATGCTGACTGATGTTATTTAGATATAGATATTTGTCTATGCATTCATAGTATAATTATGTTGGCTATTTGCCTCTACATCTTGGCATCACTTCTCTATGGAAGGACTAGCAATACTCCTAATTATGCTCAGTGAATATCATTACCCATTGATGATATCTTATGAAATATTTACCTATTTATTTCTCTTTTTAAACTTACGAAAGAATATAAAAAAATAAACACGCCCTTTATTTTTGTTACAATATTTTCAAAAAGCGAATGTGGGACCTTTTTAATCAATATTTTTTGACCATGGATGTTTTTTTTATAATCATAAATAAATGAATAAATAAACAAATATAACACTATCGTCTTTGAGGATCTAGTCGACATGATCGGTCCAAGTGAGCCGGACAGCCACGTTAACAGAGCTCTTCTTTCGCTCATATATATTTAGTCACCCTGTCATCATTCATTCTTTCAATATGCCATTCACTTTTTTATAGTAGTTGGTATGGTACCTACCGACATATGTGAGAAAATATATTCAATATGGGAGGAGGATTCCGCTCTGAGGAGGACAACGGACTGGTCAGTGGAAAGACCAAGAAAGAGATGACGTCCGAAGAGATGACCATCAGAGGGGACATGGAACACCTGGAGCTTACTCCAGAAGACTGCCGGGGCAAATAGAGAGAGAGAGAGAGAGAGATGATTCGAGCCGTTGATCCCAAACAACTGGAAGATGGTGTTGGGATGAAAAAAGGTTTCTATCATGGAGTTTACCTCAGACATACAAACATCATTTATTACATTTCAATATTAATTCAATAAACGTTTGATACATATCAAGATATAAGACATAACCACCACTGGCAATGACCCCGAATAATTGTCAACAAGTGCTACATATTATGTATAAAGTTACCTATATGTTATGTAGACTATGTGATAATATTGCAAGTGTAATCATATGACTGTTATCCTATCAGTTCTCGCAATTAGGTATTCGGTACGTCAAAATATTTGTTATAGTGATATCTCGTTTCATGCTATGTGTGCTGAAAAATTGGTTACTAAATAATACGTAATTTATATAGATAAAGGCCAGAGGTCCTGGAAACTGCAAGCGACAGGGGCCTCTGGTGAAGATACACAGATGCTTTGAGTCCCCGACGGAAGAAGATGTATGTATAAATAAAAAAAAAAAAACGTCCAATTTGCAGAGGCAGATTTTGTGGAGAAACTAAACTATGGCCAACTTTTCTCTATCCTTGATTTATTATTTATTATTTTGTCTATGTTATTTTAGTTTTTTCATTATTATTTTTTGTTAAAATGCTTACACCTCTTTATTTACGTCTTATTTCATTTGACTTTAATTAAGACCGCTTACGTTCCACTACTGAACATAGGCCTCTTCTAAACTCTTCCACTGTCTTCTGTCTTGTAATTGACAATGTCATCTGTCCACTTTTTCTGTGGACTCCCTACGTCTCTCTTGTTCTCCCAGGGCCTCCACTTCAAGATTTTAGGCGTCCATCTGACACTGTCCTGATGTCTTTCCACATAGGTAACCCGCCCACTGCCATTTCAGTCGACAGTGATGAAAAAGTCTTTCAAAATGCCCTGCGGTGAATGACCAAATTAATGTAAGCCAAGCCAAGCCCCGGGATGTAGACCCCAAAGGATGCAAATACTGATGATGAATAAGTAACAAATAGTTGTCTCGCTCACTGCCATCACTTATATCGCCCTTAACTTTACTTACGTCTTAATATGCTTAACTTTACTTACTTTTTACTTCATTTTACATTACTTACGTCTTACTTTACTTTCTGCAAAGTTTTTTGACTTCCTTATGCACAACGAATCTCCAAGACTTCTTGTATCCAAGCAATACATATCAGTCATCCCTGACATTCAGCTCGCCAAGATCCTTTATAGTTTAGGGTACATTACCTACCATTATTAATGCAGGAGTACTTTGTTCTGTGGTTGTTATATTTTCTTCGTTGGATGCACACGGATGCCTTCCACCCTTAAGGAAGTCCCAGCCAGCACTTGGGGTGTGCAGCCAACGGCAAGAAAGGAATTATTCATACATGGTACCTGCTACTTAACAAACAACCTGCTTCACTGATTTCTGAACGTTAAAATGTAAAAAAACAACTTAGGGGTAACAGGTATGTCTGATACATTAATTATTTATAAGGGAAGAACTACTTAGAAGTAATTTTGAGTACATGGTCGGCGCAGTAAGTGGAGGCGGCAGTCTCTCATGCGGGAGGTGCCAGGTTCGAATTTGAGTTTGGGTAAGTAGGTATCCATGAAAAAAAAAACACCCTTCGTACAGTCAGTCATCTCATATATAATAAGTCCACCTTTTGGCACACGATTGTCTTATTTTTGTAATTATTATGCATTTTTGTTTTGGCCAATAAAGATTTATTTATTTATTTTTTATTTATATACAACCTCATTCTTTATCATATTTCTCAATGTTTTCCCACACATTCTTCTCAAGGACCTAATTTCCACTGCATTCGTCCTTCTTCAGCCATATCCACGTCTCACTATGTGTACAAATACTTAATAGTTCTTATCTAAAAATGATAAGTTGTCTCAAATTAACATTTCGCTGAACATTTTCAGTAATGATAAATTGTCTTTTTATCGGAAATAAATTTCACCTGACCTCAGATACAATAGTATTGGAATTATATACTATAATTTCTGAGGGGATTCCACAGTCCTCGGTAGTATAGTGGTCAGTATCCCCGCCTGTCACGCGGGAGACCGGGGTTCGATTCCCCGCCGGGGAGGATTTTTTTTTCCTACAATTCAAGGGCGTATTTAAGGGGTGGGGGCGAGAAATGTTAAACAATTATTTAAAAAACGTTATTTTAAAATTTATATGAACTATCTGTCATCAGTCCATCACTTCACCCACTTTACGAAATAATTTCGCCTGCAGCGCTATTTTGCAGTAGACACACTATTTCTTGACCTGCTGTACCTAAGTGCATTAAAATACTGACGTTTGGACGGTGGATAAAATAATTCAATCTGCTAATTCTATAATAGGCAACAATTATTATTAATTTTGGGCAGGCAGCCTAGGCTGATGGGCCCAAATCAATGTTTGTGCTATCCTTCATTCTGAAAAAGTCATACAATCTATTTTTAAAAACGTTCACTGATGGTGCTTGTATCACATTGTCGGGTAAACGGTTCCACATATTCACCACTCTATTGCAAATAAAATTCTTTCTGGGATTACTGTGAAACCGGTCCTTAGTGAGCTTCATAGAATGTCCTCTCAAATGGGTATTGGTATTCAGGGCTTCAAGTATGGAGCTGATATGGGGAACACATATAGCCATTCATAATCTTATATGTCTTGATAAGGCCACCTTTAGATCGCCTGGCTATAAGTGTCGTGAGCCCCAGTCTGGTGAGCCTATAATGTTCCTAACTGTATGATTATATGCGTGTCTTGCATTGTGTTATATTGAACATGAAAGGGAGGATAATAAACTCTTACAGGTCACTCTGTCTTAAGTACATTACAACCCAGGCAGGGTAACTAGAATAAACTACCTACCTAATGCGACCTGCAGCCAACATCAGCGATGCGCATCCAAGGAAATCAATTCTACCTACATTATATTATGTAGCCTATGTGCATAGCACACAGTATACATACTATAATTTGTAAAGTACAGTTCGTATTCGCTACAAGAGTGGAACGCTCAGAACCCCGATCGTAGACAACTTGTTCAGGACCCTACAGTGAAGCAGCCTGGGTTCAACCTACCCCGCAAACAATGGTCGACCTTAAACAGGATTCAAACTGGGCACGGTAGATGCGAATACTTGCTCTATAAATGGCGCAAGAGAGACCATCCCCTTTGTGAATGTGGCCAGATCGAGACTGTTGACCACATAGACGGTGATAGAGGTGTCCTGACAAGAAGTTTGCAGGGGTTCTTGAGGAAATCCACAAGGTGCCGCCAAGGGCAATAGATTACTTGCAGAATATTGACACGGAGGTATGACTCCTAGATAACTTGTACAATGGTTGTACAAGTTATCTTAAATCACTCTTGGTGGTGTCAGAAGTGTTACTATAACATCTTATCGACGCAAAAAAACTATGGATAGGACACTAATATCGCTTTTTGCATACCACCCTCTCCTACCCCTTCCCTCTGAACCCCTGCGGTTGTCCGAAGTCCTGCGAATCTCGGGAGGGTTACTTATTATCTTTTCGACACAAAAAGCTATATGCATTCGAGTCATTCGACAAAAATCGCTTTTTTCATGTCCCTTTCCCTCGTACCCCTCACCGCCCTACAAGCCATCCCTGGAGCAAGCACAAAAATTTGCCAAAGTTTCATCTCAATCGGATGAACGGTTTGGGAGTCTATATACGACGAAGAAAAGGCACTCTATTTCATAGTAAGTACTTACAGATTACGCAGTATGCACTCTCCTGTGACAATATCGTAAGATTTATTTATTTTATTTATTTATATTTCTCAACATTGTAAGTACACAAACAATACATACAACAATACATAAACGTACACAGTATAGTATATAAATTATCAACCCCACTAGGTTATGGCCTGTATCGGGGTTGACAATTAATCAGAGTGAAGACATCTTTATCCTAAAAGTACATATCAAAATATCATATTACTTATTATGACAAATTATTAATACAAAACATAACAAGATATACTAGGTTGCATATCGGCAGAGTCGGGTACTTGGCAAATTTCTGCAACAACACACCGAATCATAGAAATAGCTCTAATTTCCCAACATAAACAAAGATAAAGAAGAAGGTTTAGATTGCTACACAAAGTTTAGTCAATGTGACCCCTAACGAACTAGTTTGACAATTTACTTTCACCCCATTATTACTTCCGGGCCGCTCCTTTTTCCATATCCTAAAATCATTTCCCACATAAATATTTTATTTCCCAAAAATAGCAGAGCAATTATAATAATAAAAAATAAATAATTCAAAAAGGGTAGGTCCTAATTTAAATACTTATAAAAAAAAATCAAATCAAAAATACACACATAATTAAGGCTCGCGACCCAACTATGACGTCACGATCATTTCCCACGGCATTAATAAGGTTGAAAATCACGTGAACAATCGCATAATAAAATGGTAAAAATAGCGTTTTTGGGGTTGATTTCGCTTCAATCAAAATTTTTAACGGTTATTCCCTAGATTTTAACGCATATTATCAGTACAAAAAAAAATCTTCGCGACTTTCGAGAAACGAATTTCTGTCTTTCGGAAAAAATATGAGAGGTGTTATTCACATTCCTTTTTGAGAAATCTATACAAGATATAAAAATCTTTTACGGTTATTCCCTAGATAAAGGTTCAATGTATCTACTCTATTTTATTTCAAAGCATATTTAGTAACGGTTGTCGAGATCTATAAGGTCTCCCGATTTTAGAAATTTTTGAAATGCTAATATGCATGCATCTTAGCTACTTATAAAAAAAATCAAATCAAAAATACACACATAATTACGTTAGCAATTAATATAATAAATATTTCACATTGGCTACGGTTAAGAGTATGCATACCGACATTCCAAAAAATTCTAAAAACTGGAGACCTTATATCTCGACAACAGTTACTAAATATGTTTTGGAACAAAATAGGGTAGATACATTGAACCTATATCTAGGGAATAACCGTAGAATATTTTTTATATTTTGTATAGATTTCTCAAAATAAATTTTGAAAAACATCTCCGAATTTTTTTCCGAAACACGGAAACTCGTTTCCCGAATGTTGCGGAGATTTTTTTTTGTACTGATAATATGTAATAAAATCTAGGGAATAACCGTAAAAGTTTTCGATAGACGCAAAATTAACCCCAAAAAATGGAAAAAAACGCTATTTTCACCATTTTATCATGCGATTGTTCACGAGATTTTGAACTTTAAAATGACCGTGACGTCATAGTTGGGTTGCGAGTTTTAAGTCAGCAATTAATGTTATGAATATTTCATATTGGCTACGGTTAATTCGTATAAAATGTTAATGTATGCGTTACGCAGTGTGGAGATTTGTAGTGGTTCTTCATCAGGGGTGAATAGAAATGATTTCCTGGGCGTGGTTCCATGTTCCATGTTACACGATGAGCTTGGGGTGATAAGTGAACAACGTTTAGGGTGAAATCAACCTGTTGCTTTGATGCTTTGTTTAGGATACGGTCTGATAAATAATTCGCAGTGATTTTAATCACTTATGAGTAGGGACTAGAAGAAATCGGTGATATTTTTCGGGAAATGTGGTGTTATTTTTTGCAAAAAGGGGTGTTATTTTTCACAAATTTGCAAAATGTGGTGTTATTTTTCACACATTTATATCATTAAAGTGGATAATTTTGCAGGTTTTAATACAAGAATATTAAAAAAAATTGTTCGTGAACAATATTTTGTGCAAAAATCCCTAAAACATTTTTTTTCGAGAAAAACAAAAAACGCCTCTTTCAGTCTTTCTTTTGATAATGTTTCAATTACGATGTTCTCCAAAATAAAGGTCGAAATTTGCGTCAAATATGCGAAAATTTGCGTGTGTGTAAAATTCGCGAATATATTCGTTCATCGCGACCGCGAAATCTTCCAATCTCTACGTCTTATGAGGTATTTGCTCGTATTTTTAGAACGCACCCTGTTTAGTTGATTTTTGAATTTGAATTCTTTTTTCGAAATATTCTTAAGTAGATACACGATCAAGATTCGTTTATTTCTTTCTAATCTCCGAATTGTAGAATTATCTAAAATACCCCCTCCCTTTTTCTTGTATTTTTGTCGAGTGTACTAAAAGTCCCAATGTATGCTTTTCATCCTTTTCTGGGGTTCACCACCTATTCTGAATGTCACATCCTTGCGCAAGGATGCGATAATACTAGATTTGAATTCTAGAAATTTGAGGCAAGTACATTATCTACACTCTGTCAAGAAAGATATGGTCTCGTTTTAATTTTGAACTACACTTTTCGTTGCTGGCAACAATGTCATTTTTATTGAAATTCTACAAGTTTTGCCACTCTGGACACTATGGTAGCCAAAATGCTACATGCGGCGCCCTCATCAAAAAATCTCTTTCTCGACAGATTGTAGAAATGGACAAAAATCTCTACATTTTTAAATATCCCTCTGTGTTTCAAACACATTCAAAATATAATAATGCAAACAAAATAATAAATTATTGTTTTTAATCAGAGTGAAAAGGACGCTTAACAAAAATAATGAGTTCTTATTTTAAATTATTTCGTCTATGGTAATGTGATTCTATTATCTATGCTTCCTGTTTAGTGTTTCCACCCCTTGGGAATGAATTATAAATGATAATAAAAAAAAATACAATGACTTTGGTACTCTGGCAACACCGGAAAACACTTTTCCTCTATGAATATTCAACGGGAATGTTGTTTTGAATTTAAAATGGATGTGAGTGCCCAGGACTTGGGAAATGTTGTGTGAAAACAATGCAACAATAATGCTTTTGTACGTTTGTCAAATTACTTTTTGTTGTATTATAATTTTGACATCCCATTGTTACAATTGAAAGAAAGAATGGACGAATTACTGTCATGTTGGATGTCCTGACAATTCCACTAAAAGCAGAGAATGATTGTGTGTTCTATTCCATTCTATGTGGAGTTTGAATTTGGAATACAAGATCGACGTGAATATAGTATCAAATACAAGCTGCAAACCAAGTGACATAAGAATCTGATGACGTCACAACTTGTGGGTAGCAATTAAATGGGTGGAAAATGTATTCTAAAAGTTTCTCATATTTCAAGTGTTTGTCACCAAGAGTGGTGTGACGTCATAATGGTTGGTATAATAATAATTGGACTATTTTGGGCGCCGTTTAGCGATAAAATCGCTCCAAGGGCACCTTACATTTTTCTTTATCACCATGGTCACGACTGAATCACCACATAGGATATCGTCACAAACAAAATAATAAAAATAAATCTAATCAGTTTAGGCTAACTCCCAAAGGTGGTGTGCTATTGTGTTGTTATTTGATTGCTACAGCCTTCATAAACTATATTCACGTCAGTCTTGGAAAACTATGAAAAACATCGCTTTTAGCATCGTCTATGTAACGATATGACGTCACACTCCTGATTATTTCTATTCTAATCTCTCACACCGCGTCTCCTTTGGTGCAGGCAGAGAGATTTGCAGCGCCACTTTGACATTTCTCTCTTTCTCTAGCCATTATGTAGGATTATAATACGTAAAACGTTATAGGCGAGAGGTTGCCGTCATCATCGCTAAGGAAATGTATGGAATTACAGTCCCTTAACAACGAGTATGATGGACCACGTATTATATTCTGTTAGGAGATTTGACAGGAGTGGTGGTCCTGTTTGATCATTATGCTATGTTGCAAACTGTTACAGCACAGCTAGAGTACCTACTCTAGGAGGCGGTGGATCTATTGTTATTGTGTAATGTGTATTTCTCACTGAAGAAAAATCATGAGTTATAAAATCATGAAAATAACACGAAAGGTACCTACTTACTTACCACTGAAGTAGATGACAGTGTTGCCCGACTTGTTTGAATGTTTTTTTAGAGTGGCAATATTAATAATTATCCCGCTACGCCAGAGGGATTCCCCCCTATGGCCGCCGGAAATAGCAAATTTAAATACGTTTTGCTTCAGATTGTATGAGGGAAGCGTGTGGAGGGTACCTACCTTTAATTTATAATACCTACTCTATCATCCATATTATACTTCCATACAACACAGCAATATAACAAACAGTACGCAAGCAATTTATATAGGGATATATCGATTTTACTAAGATTCTTAAACAGTGTATTAATACTTGACGGGCTGATTCTAATGTTCGTGTCTTCAAAATCTTATTGACAATTACTGACTACTGTATAAAAACTTAAGTACGGGTATACAACATTGCAGCTCATTATTATTATTTCGTATAGCTTCTGCCACCGTTGGGCGGCCACATCAGAAGATAAGAGAATTATGCTATCTGTTACATACAGGAGACATGTATCCTACAGAGCAACATCCAGGCTTCCAAGCCATTCAAGGGCAAGGGCATTGGGTGTGACCTCATAGACAGTGGTGGACTCATCAGGTTGCCAGCCTGCCAAGTCCGCCCCTTAATAGATAACTCAATAAAATACCTACTACTATACAGAAGCAGGTGACAAAGATGTGCGAGGAGAGACTGTGGTTGGAGTGGCCAGAGGTCCTTGAAACTGCAAGTGACAGGGGCCTCTGGCGAAGATATACAGATGCTTTGAGCCCCCGACCCAACCAAGGAAAGAAGGGGAAGAAGATGTATGCATGTTCTTAGTACTACTAAACATATCAACACTCGAGAGTATTGAGAGAAAACAATAATATTTGCAATTGCAACTGTATCCTTATGGACAAAATATTACTATTTGAAATATTTGAGTACGATAAAAAAAAGCATGCGGCGCTAGACACGTTCATTAATTAAATAAAAAAAATGGGGAGCGGGGGTAAATTACACATTATTATACAATATCGTTGTTGGTCAAATCAGAAATTTTTATTAATCGTTGTGAAAACCCATTAAATCACAAATATTTTACAAAAAAATGAGCGGCACAATCGATTAGTTATAATCCCGCTGCAAATCGATTTCACCAACAACTTACAAACTTTTTTCAGCTCAGTGATATGACCTGTGCGGTTAAGTTGTTTTTTTTTTGTAAACTTGAGAAACACTGTTTCATAGCGACGATTATTCTCCCCCTATCGAATAAAGTGCGGACTAATAGGTCTAAATTTAAATATTATTCTTCTCATACACGAGGGTTGCCATAGGGCACACACACATCAATGTAACGTTATGGTATTTAACTGACAGTGGGCAACATTTATCTACAATTATGTACTTAAGTACCTGTAGATTCTATTTATGAATAATTATTTAAATTTCGAAGTAATTAGTTCAAATTCTTTCGCGTTTTTTTAATGAAAAATTGAATCGGCCTCCGTCGGCCTCAAGCCAGCTTCTATGTTAAGAAAATATTTATAAAATTACAAACATCCCCTCATACCACGTCCCTTGCGGAGTAGACAGAGAATACAATACGTCTGAATACTCTGGGTTAGCTGGGGTTACCTAAAAGAGATTGCAGCTTGCGATAAGCTCGTCCTAGTGAACAAATGTCACGGTTTCTTATTACATCTTTTTTTTTCTTTTTTCAACATGTTTTCGCATTGTGTTCACTTGAATTTTCTTTCCCTCACATTAATGCATGATTTTATATTATTGTCACTCAAGAATAACAAAAGTGCAAAGTGTGAAGGAAAAGTATTTGGGATTGTGTATGCAAGCCCAGATCCTTAAAAAAAATGAGATTGCAGTTTCAAACCCTCATATGTTTTACACACAGATGGAACCTTATTAGTCTCTAGTAGTTATTTACACACACTACACCACTTTAGGGGCATATTGTTCATTACTGTACTCATATGTAGATTATGTCAGTTAGAAACATTTTCACGCAAAAAGTATATATCTTTATTTGCGTTATGAATAAATAAATATTTATGTATTATAAATAGTAGTAATTGACTGCTCGGTCAGCGCAGCCAGGTTCATTATCCAGCCAATTAGTTAATACTATATTCTTCTACAAGGGTGCTAAGTACATTCATATTATGGATACCAAAACCGCAACCGAAAGGCGTGGACGTAGAAAAATAATATCAGAAGCTATGCACTGAGGAAGATCGATATCCACTGAGGAAAAAACGTTCTATGTATTATCGTTTCAACTTTTTCAAATTTTATATGAGAGTGTTGGCGCGAAATATAAATAACGTAAGCGACAATGTGAATTATACCCTTTTAAAAAAGAGCCTGGGAACTAATTGATAAATCTACGACAGTCAACTTGTTAACCTTATAAAAATCAATATTTTGGCTCAATTATACTTCTACATCTGAAAAACTGAACGGATAATGGATTCTTCCCGTAAATTTCAGGAGTATTTTCGGAATTACTTTTTTATTCAATGAATTTCCGAATATTGTAATTCTAGGACAGTCAACTTGTAGTCAATACTTTCATCTATCACTGTCTTCAGTTTCAAGATGATGCTCTCAGTATTGGCTGAGTAAACCATATGATGCCAAAGCAGAATGACAGCATATAGTCTCTTAAAGCGCTCGACCCAACTATGACATCACGGTCATATCTCAATGCATTAGGGTTCAAAATCGCGTGAAAAATCGTATGATAAAATGGTAAAAATAGCGTTTTTTCCATTTTGTGAGGTTAATTTCGCTTCAACCAAAAAACTTTTACGATTACTCCCTAGATTTTAATGCTATTATCAGTACAAAATAAATTAAAAAATCTCCGCGACTTTCGGGAAACTAGTTTCTGTCTTTCGGAAAAAAGATTAGAGGCGTTTTACACGATTTTTTTTTGATAAATCTATACAAGATATAAAACATATTTTACAGTTATTCCCTAGATAAAGGTTCAATGTATCTACCCTATTTTGTTCCAAAGCATATTTAGTAACGGTTGTCGAGATATAAGGTCTCCCGTTTTTAGAAATTTTTGAAATGTCAGCATGCGTACTCTTAATGATAAAAAAGATTTGGAATGAGCAATTTTCCCATGTATTGTATAAATGCAAAGAGCCTATCTAATATTAATAAAAAATAAAGACCTGTTATAAGTTATAATATAATTTATATAATATAATAAGAACTGAGACTATGAAATACTATTTTTAAAGTAACCGTTATGCCTGGGTCTCGCATCCTCTCTCTTTTCGGCACAACAATACAGGGTGATTGGTTCCGTATATGTCAAATATCTGGAGAGGTGGTACAGGATGAAAAATATGAACAAAAATGTCTAAAAATCAAGCGTTTTAGAGCAGTGGCGGATCCAGGATTCAATTTTGGGAGGGGCTGAATGTCGTCACATGGTAAAAAGTACTGTCACTGAACGTTTTGGGGGGGGGGGGCTAAGGGGCTGGAACCCCTAGATTTGTTGTATATAAAGTACTGTCACTCATGGTTTTGGAGGGGGCTTCAGCCCCTTAGCCCCCCCCCCTGGATCCGCTAGTGTTTTAGAGATATGGCCTTGACCGTGTAGACCAGATTCTCAAGGACGCACGTCTTCCGAGTAAAAGGAATCGTAGAGTGTGTATGAGGAATTGCATGAATGTGACGGAACCCCGAAGTGTGTGTAAGGATTGGAAGGTCTGGCGATTCGTTCTCTCCGCCTACCCTGCAAGGGATGCGGGGTGAGAGGATAGAGTATAATAGATCAGAATCCATTATATACATTTATGGTTTCATGGGCCATATTTGTATTGGGGTTGATTGTTTTTTGTTTATTTTTAAGTTCTATATTAGTATTCATATCCATATTTCTGATTTATTTTATGTAAAGGCCTATGGCCGTATAAACTGTTATAAATAAATAAACTATTTTACAGCTTCTATCATCTCTCAAAATATTTGACATAGGGAACCAATCACTCTGTATAACAATGGGACTATGGGAGTATCAGAACAGATTAAAGTACCTGTGAATGACTACCAAGTACTTATAGTCTATTGAGAATTAAGTACCTGATACCTGACACTGTAAAAAGTACTTCTATAATAATCTCTTTACTTCCCATCTGGTTGTTTTGTAGGTATCCTAATCTTCAACTATAAAATGCTTCGTTGCGTAACCTTTGAATGTAAGAACTTCCATATTCTAAGTAAGTTTCTTATAGATTATCGTCCTGAGTGCTGAGAAATATTTTTGTTTTAATAGCAATAATTTTTGGGGAGTGAATTTTATCTTTTACCAACACCTTTCATCCCCGTTTCCCATCTAGAAGGCCGGCCCACGCAGCTGCTCATTAAATGGAAAGTGGCTTCGACGGTCGTGCTCGATGGAGTGAGGATTGGGAAGCTTCCAACCCAGACTCCGGGCCCTGGTGCAGAGGGTGGGCGTACCGATGCTTGACTTTGACCTCCAAAGGCGTCAGTTGGTATTGCGTAACCTTAAAGTTAGGTTCCCAACGTTACGGTCATTTTCCGAGGCGTTGAAGTTGAAAATCACGTGAATATCTGCATAATAAAATGTAAAAAAATAGCGTTTATTGAACTTTTTGGGGTTAATTTCGTTTCATTAAAAAAAAGTTTTACGATCGTTCCCTAGTATTTAATGCATATTATCAATACAAAAAAATCTTCGTGACTTTCGGGAAACGAGTTGGTGTCTTTGGGGAAAAAGATCCGAGGTGTTTACATATATTTTTTAGAAATCTATAGAGGATATAAAAAAAAATTGCGGTCATTCCCTAGATAAAGGTTCAATGTATCAACTTACCTTATTTTTTTTCCAAAGCACATTTAGTAAGGTTGCCAAGATCTAAAGTCTCCCGTTTTTTGAAATTCTTTAAATGTCAATATGCATACTTTTAAAGAGCCTGTACGCACATTTAACTAGGATAGGTAAGTGAAAAATAATGATGTTGGAAACAAGTGGACTGTAGGAACTTAGGATTTGTTGCCACTCACCTTGCCGCTGATTCCCGGTCTTCTTTCATAGTCATTCAGTGCACTGATTTGATCATTTAATTATCTTCAATTCAACTTTCAGTTCAATATTATTATTCTCCCCTACGGGAATTAACACCATTATAACATAAACGTAACATTTCCCCTACGGGAATTCACTAAATTCAACATACGACGATTTTCACAAAACAACGAACTATAATCTTCAATTATTTTCAACCATGTTCTTTTTAACGTCAAACTCAATCTTCTTAAAACAAAATCTCACTCCTTTGTTCCATTTCTTCAGTGACAACAAAAGGATTTGAATTAGGAATGGAATTTATATTGGGATAGGTAGGATTGGGAAATCATAGACAAAGTATGCACGTACATAACCGCCCACTCAAATTTTAACAAAATTTGCAATGAGTTACTAAAAAGAGATCTGTTGAGCAAACTGTGACACCCATAACGAAAACAATAAAAACATAATATGCATTAGCATTGTATACAAACCAATAATAAAACTCTCACGAGTACAAATACAAGTCACCACGTCTTACTCAAAGCTTATGATCAACTGAAACAAATAAATACGTCATACAATAAACAAAATTCATCTAGCATCCCATCCAAACCTCATCACACCAATAATCATTCCCATCCACCATCACTGAAACTATCAACTTAAAACTAAATTCTTAACATATCTTAATTCTAAACATGCAATATATTATATACAAATTTAATCTACATTCAAAGGACAAAGCTTCACTATAGGCCTTACGAATATACCATCTGAAGACTTGACTTTTACTACTCTGACCACGCCATCTTTTCCTGGCATGATTTCAATTATTCGAGCAATTTTCCATTTCAATGGAGGCAGGCCATCCTCCTTTATTAAAACTAGTGAACCAACCTTCTGGTTAGGATTTGAATCATACCATTTTTGGCGCTGTTGTAACGATGTTAAATATTCTAAACTCCATCTTTTCCAGAAATCTTGACACATTCTTGATAAATGTTGCCATCTATCTAGACGATTCATTTTCACTTTTATCAAATTATATTCTGGCAATGCAGCCATCTTCGGTGGCACTGGAGCAGCATTAAATCTCTTACAAATAATACACTTAGACAAACATGACTTAATTCTGTTGCGAGCAAAAATTATCCAATATTTTCTTTGAATCAGAAACTGTAAAGATCTTGGACCCACATGTAAATACATTACATGATAATAATTAATAATCATTGATACCAATTCACTATTTTTACTCAATAAAATAGGAAACTTTGTATTTTCTGGAAGCGTAGAATGTCGCAATCTTCCGCCCACTCTGAGTAAACCACGGCTATCCAAGAAACAATTCAATTTTTGTAACTGTGAATCTTCACATTTATTTTCCGTACGTAATACATGCAAATCCTTTGCAAAATGAAAACTTTGATCATACTTTACGATCAAATTCAAACTAGCTTCTATCTCTATACACTTCAATGGTCCTTTAACACGATCTTCAATCTTTGATACTGGTGCTACTTTCGATTTAGCATCCACCAATGAGACTTGATTTTCTGTGACTAAATAACACACCGCACCATATCCTCTCTCAGAAGCGTCTGAAAATCCAACAAAATAACACTCACTTTTAGGATCAGTTCCTAAAAAACGACATAAAGAAAATTTTTCTAACATGTGCAATTGTTCAACGATTTTAATCCATTTCAATTTCATCACGTCTGGAATCATATCATCCCAGTCACATTTCCTTTTCCATAATTCTTGCATAAAACTTTTAAGTAAAAATGTGATGGTTGAAATCCATCCTCCTGGATCATAAATACTTGCTATCAATGACAATATACACCGCTTTGTGTATTCGATATTCATAACTTTCACTTTGTATGAGAAAACATCTGTGGCACAATTCCATAATATGCCTAAAATTTTGCTATTTTGATTATCCTTATCAAAACTTATCAACGAATTTTTATCACTATTTGCATATTCTACAACATCCAAGCAATTACTGGACCATTTAGCCAGTTCAAAACTACCTGATCTTAATAATAATATCAACTGATTCCTAATAACTTTAGCATTTTCAATATTATTTGCGCCTGTAATAATATCATCCACATAACAACTCTCCAAAAGAACCTGTAACGCCAATGGATACTTCGAACCTTCATCCTTTACCAGGTGATGAATAGTATTAATAGCGTTAAAGGGAGAACTCGCTAAACCATACGTTACTGTATTCAATTCATATTTCTGCACTGGTTCTGAGGGATCGTTTCTCCATAAAATATGCTGATATTTCCTTTCTTCTGGTACTACCAAAATCTGACGATACATCTTTGTAATGTCACTTGTAAACGCAACTCGAAAGTACCAAAATCTTAATAACAATTCAACAATGTCTCCCTGTGACTTCGGTCCTACATGAAGAACTTTATTTAACGATTTGTCCTTTTCACCTGAAGTTGCATCAAATACAACACGTAACTTTGTACTTACACTTTCCAACTTCAATACACAATGATGAGGGATATAATAAATATCAGATTTACCTCGAAAATCCACAAGAGTCATATGACCTAAACGTTCATATTCTTTCATAAACTCCAAATATTGAGTTTTCAATTCTATGTTCTTGGACAATTTTCTCTCTACATTATATAGTCTTTTCATTGCGAATCCAAATGATCCATTACAATTAACAATTTCATTTTCTTTTATCAATAGAGGTACCACATACCTTCCTTCCTCATTCCTATAATGAGATTTATTATATAATTCGACACATTGTGATTCTAACGATGACATATTACAATTATTTCCTAATGATGAAACCTCTTCTAAATCATTCAAATCACTAGTAGCAACAAAACATGAAAACACATCATTTTGATTTGGAATACTATCTTTACCCAATATAACATATCCAAAGATACTCGCAAATGCGAACAATTCATTTGAAATTTCTTTTACATTTCCATTAAATATTTTACCATATACGTCTGCTCCTATAATTATATCAATATTATCGCATTTCCAAAACATTTCATCGGCCAAATTCAATTTATTTACCATCATTCGAGTACAATGCGACACATCATGAGTAGGTAAACATATTGGTAATTCATTTACTACGACTGGGTTTAAGTCAATTCGATTATTACCTGTTTTGTCAAACAATGTACATTTGACCACACCTTGTATATTCATTTTTGAAGATAATGTCTTTACTGTCGTATCACACTTACTAATTTTAAAACCCATGCCTTGACAACACCGCTTCGTTATCAATGTCACTTGACTTCCAGAGTCTAATAAGCATCTAACTCTTTGTCTTCTATTCCCATCATTTCCGGAAACAAAACCCACTGCTGTTCCCAAAATTACATTCTGACCCACACCCCGTTTCCCCATCTCACTGCAAATTCCAACCACAGGGCTGTGCTCAAAATGTAACAGCGTATTATGAGACTTTTCACATTTTTCACAATTATATTTCGACTTACAAGCACTGATCAGATGCTTTCCAAAGCACTTAAAACATAAACGCATCTCTGAAGTCAGAATTTTCCTTTCTTGTGGAGTCAACTTCAAAAATTCTTTACATTGATGTAATCTGTGTTCCCCTTTACAATGATAACACAATGTTTGGACAGTATTATTTCCGACAAATTTTGTCTTACTTTTATAATTCACATTACTTCCACCAGATGTACTTGCTTCTTCTGGTCCAGAAAACTTTAACACTTGAAGTTGAGATTTCACAATCTCAAAAATCTTATCAACGGTAGGAATTTCCTGTAATTCCAACTTAGATTCTACTATTCTTCGTGTGTGCGAATCTAACTTATTCAAAAATATATACCCCCATACAAGGCCAAGTACTTCGTTATTTTTCAAATTCGAAATAGCTCCAATATTCTCATAAAATATCTGATACACATGAGATAATTCTTTCAGTCCTTCTTTTCCTAAAGGTTTAACTGAAAACATCGTATCCATATAATGGTTGAATAAAATTCGACCATTCTGATAATGATCTACTAATGAATTCCATGCCAAGGAATAATTTTCATCTAAAATAGGTAATTTCAAATAACACGCAGCATATCCACTCACTGATGAACGCAAATATTGATATTTCTCCACATTGGTATATGCCTTATTATTATGTACTAATGAACTAAACAAATCGTGAAATGCAGGCCAATTCTCTATCTTCGAATCAAATTTAGGTATATCTATAGAATGTAACTTGGGTTTGTCACTCACATATATTTTTTCACGACAACTTGTTTCATTCTCTTTCATTAATATATTCCTATAACATGTTACTTCAAAATAAATATCATGGAATTTTTCTACAAGTTCGTTCAATTCACTCAAATTTTTATCATTGCTTTCTTCCACATATTTATCAATCAACTTATCAGACAAATCTTCAAATTCAATACGCCACGCATCTATACGCTCGCATCTTGCCAAAAAATAACTCTTTTTCTCCTCATTCACACAAAACTCAATCAATTTAGATGTATTTTGTACTCGCAAAAATACATTATTTAATTTTACTTGCAAAATAGTAGCCATTTCTAATCTTTGTTCAACTATTAATATTAGTTCATTGACCTATTTCGATATAAGTACCACAAGTATGTACCTACACAGACCTCTCTCCAGTACACTAAAAAACCAATAAGAAAACCATATATCCGTGCGAGATTGGACCAAATTTATGTACGCACATTTAACTAGGATAGGTAAGTGAAAAATAATGATGTTGGAAACAAGTGGACTGTAGGAACTTAGGATTTGTTGCCACTCACCTTGCCGCTGATTCCCGGTCTTCTTTCATAGTCATTCAGTGCACTGATTTGATCATTTAATTATCTTCAATTCAACTTTCAGTTCAATATTATTATTCTCCCCTACGGGAATTAACACCATTATAACATAAACGTAACATTTCCCCTACGGGAATTCACTAAATTCAACATACGACGATTTTCACAAAACAACGAACTATAATCTTCAATTATTTTCAACCATGTTCTTTTTAACGTCAAACTCAATCTTCTTAAAACAAAATCTCACTCCTTTGTTCCATTTCTTCAGTGACAACAAAAGGATTTGAATTAGGAATGGAATTTATATTGGGATAGGTAGGATTGGGAAATCATAGACAAAGTATGCACGTACAGAGCCTTTTTGAAACATTATCGTTAATAGACCGAACACTGGACTTTAATGATGAAGAACTGAACATCCTAGCCAGAACTGGGGATTAGGGCTTTATCCTCTGTGATCTTCAAGGTCCAGAGGATTGACGAATGATGACACAGTCATTTCTCGCAAGGCCATACTAGAAAGATTAAAAAATATGATAAGCACATCCTTAAACACAGTTGTGGACATCTGTTGTGTGAGTGGACCTAAATTTTCTTATGCAAATTTTAATAACTTCCCAATGTCCCAGAACCTTGAAATTTTGCACAAATATTTACTTTAGGTGACAGTTTATTATTGTAGTACTGTTTTATCAACACATTTCATTCGGTAAATTTTAATTACTTAATTTATTTTAACGGACCTGTAGCATGGAAGATATCGTGAGATGGAGCAGAGCAAGAAGAAGATTCTGGAGAGATCATGTAAACAGAATAGCAGACTCCAGAATCCCTTACATTGCAGCCAACGAAATACCACCTGGTCATCGTCTTCCTGGAAGACCGCCCAGAAGATGGAGGGATAGTTGGTTCTCGACGTCCCAGGAGTAGAGGAGCTTTCTGCCAGAACAGATCAACCGATCTAAAGATGCAAAATATGGGGAAATATAAGCGTGGTTCTTCACAGATTTTTTTACGATTAGTACTTGAACCTTAGATGAAGTGTTTAATAGAACCTTGGCTATGTAAGACATAATAAATAAGTACTTTATTTTCTCATTAATTCCTCTAGGTGGTACCTCCTCACTTCTTGGATGAGTGACTCGAAATAGTGGTACATAATACTTAATCTATGTAGCAGTTGGTAGTGTTGCGAAACACAAGTCCGGGGTTCGATATCCCGTTAGGCTAGTAGTGTATAGTGATAGTAGATGATATAGCGCCGTTCACAGCTTTGTTCTCTTGTAGCGGACCTGCGCTGAGCCGTTGCTTCTGTCCGTGTGATTATCCTAACTTACACCTTCATAGCAAATCAAGACAACAGTTGTAATTAATTTAAAAGTTGGTAAACTGGGTGGATGGACTGGAATTGGTGAATGTTACTTAAGTGTAAATTGATCACATTAAGCCAGCAGACGATCAGTCATAAGCCTGATGGAAGGTTCATCCTTTGCTGTATAGCTGTTGAGATAACTGCTTGTTAAAAACACTGTTCTTGCTCTGGGTTCTGGGCTATTGTAGGAAATCATAGATGTAGGAAATGTAGACATCACATATAATTTGCGTTTCAACACTGGAAAATTTACAAAATAAACAAATATAAGATACTTGGCTCTTTTGCATATCCTGTTTTAACAAATTTATCTACATTTGATTGAGTCTTCCTCTGGAGAAAAGGACAACCAGGGACGTCAAGTTGTTGGATCTTATTTCCCTAATTGACTTAACAAAATTTGATGTCAGATATACCAAGGATTTTCATTCATTCTGCTTATAGGACATTATCAAGGCAAGAGCTGAATCATGAAACTTGTTTAATTTGTCCCTACTGTATAATCAAAGTTGCTTGATGCCTAGCAGATATACCTACAGTGCATTTCGCGTTAGAAGTCCCCTGGTGCAAACTTGGTTTAGTGTTGCTTGATGTGATAATAAGATATGGTTACATTTTTTCGCTACTTTAAAATTATATTTTAGAACTGTTGTTTAAAAAAAATTGCCAATTTTCGAATTATTAGAATAAACTGGCAACATTTTTTCTAACTTGTGATGGCGGTTTAAAAGGATTATCGGAGTATTTTTTTCTTTTTCCAACCCCCAAAACTATCCTGCCTTTAAAATGATTTCTCTAGCGCCGCTTTGTAATATTTTCGGCATTGTAGGTTACTTGTAAAAGATACAATGTGAGAATATTGGGAACCTTTGACAGCTCTTACGACAAGATTCGACAATCAGGGCTACCAACAATACAATTTAAACTCCACTTGCAGGTAATGTCAGAACGGTGGTCAAGACGGATGGTACAGATAATAGTTAAATTGGTATAAGGAAATTTGTACCCCAGTCCGCTTCCACAGAATCTTCCAGTTTGTAGGAAATTAAAGAGCGGCAAAGAATGTTTCAAGGATGGCTTGGTCGAAACATTTGTTAATTATTTGTAAAATAGCGAAATAATGCTGTATCTTAGAGGATAAACTACTATTTTTTATGTTTTTTTACTAATTTAACTATTAATAAGTTTTTGAACTGAATTTGTTTGAACTGAGTTTTTGAATAATGCAGATTTTTAACCACACATTATTTATTATTATTATTATTATTAGTTCAAAAACGACCAAAAGTGGACTCGCGTGGCTTATCCACTAAGGTACAGAATGGTTTACTAGAAAGTGACTTGCGAAATATATTAACAAATTGTTAAAATTCTATTTGATTTAGTCTGCACGCCGTTGATAGACTTTCATCGTTAGAAAGGATGCTGTGTGACTTCTATATAGATATGTATAGTAATATAATATGTACTTACATTATAGATATAAGTATGTAGGTAGAACCTAATCTATGCACGTGTCTTCATATTGGTAGTGGTGTATCTTACACACAACACAGTGAGAGCTTTTGTATGTATTAGTAATATACTGGTGGACTCTGGGTCACACGGATGTCTTTGACTAAAAGAATCGAGGTGGTACTAGATACTTATTGCAATCAAGCACCAAGGGTATAGTATGCTTTGCGAGTGATCATCAACAAGCATCGAGGTTATTAGGGAAATGAGTGACTGCAAGACTGGTGTTGTGACTAGAATGAAAATGAATAAGCTAAGATGGTTTGGGAAAGTTGAGAGAATGAAAGATGACAGGATGACAAAAAAGATATATTTCAGTGAGCGAAGAGGTGTGAGGAAGCCCGGCCGCACGAGACTGACCTGGTCCGATCATGTCGACCAGATCTTCAAGGATGGACGCATTTTGACTAAAAGGAATATGAGAGCGTGTATGACTAATTGCATGAATGTGACGGGAGCTAGGAGTGTGTGTAAGGATAGGGCTGTCTGGCGCTCTGTCCTCTCTGCCTACCCTGCAAGGGACGTGGCGCGAGGGTATAGATATATAGATGATTGCTTTGCAAGAAGATGACTTTTTCTCTATTTATGTATTTGTAAATAATTGTAAATATGTTTCCATCCTTGATGGACAAGGACACTGAAGGAATGTAAGTTAAGGGTGGGGTTTGTAGGGGGGCTCCCTTCTGGTTAACCCTGAGCCCACCTCTTAAAAAGATTTTGCCAAGAAGTGCGGGTAAAGAGGACGCTATATGCGCCTGTGCTAGCCGGGGATGCGGAGGGCCTTAAGCCCGTGGGAGTCCTTCAATGTATGTTTTTCTCTATTAGCATAACTGCCCGTCTTTTGTCCCGAACACACTTATTTTGGTTCGATTATAGCTACAGAATTAGACTTAAGTAGTCAGTGTTGCCATATATACAGATTTATCTGTATTTATACAGATTTTAGGCACCGGGAACAGAGAAATACAGATAACAAATTTTGCTCCGTTTTATACAGATTTTTAGGATTTTGGAAATTTTCTATGGTAAATCAGAAGAATAAAGTAAAAAAGAAACAGATTCGATCACAATTGTCATTTGTCAATAAGTAAATAGATGAAAATTTTATTTTTAGAATGAGTAAAAATATGTACAAAAAGAAATTAATATATTTTATGTAAGCACGAGTACTGTTATTTTCTCAAAAATGTTAGTTTTTCAATAAACTACTATATTTTGTTTGTTTTAAAATTTCATTTATACAGATTTTTTGCCTTTTTATACAGATTTTGGCTTATTATAATCTCATACAGATTTATACAGATTTATACAGATTTCTAGACTTTGAAATACAGATTTGTATTTTAAAAGTGTGGCAACACTGTAAGTAGTACACTTAGTATTTAAAGACAGTATTGCACCCACAGATTAGTAAGTAGTATGTATTGCACCACTTACACACCCCAGTAATCTAGCATAGTTGTCATATTATTGTACCTACAATGACTATTAAGAATATGCATACCGTCATTTCAATCATTTCTAAAAATGTGAGACCTTAAATCTAGATAACCGTTACTAAATATGCCTTGGAAAAAATAGAGAAGATACACTATACCTTTATCTAGGGAATAATCGTAAAAGATTTCTTTGCATCTTGTATAGATTTCTAAAAAAATATATGAAAAACACCTCTGATCTTTTTTACGAAAAACCGAAACTCGTTTCTCGAAAGTCGCGGTTTAAATTATTTTGTACTGATAATATGCATTAGAATCTAGGGAGTAACCGTAAAAGTTTTTTGATTGAAGCGAAATTAACCTCAAAAAATGGAAATTACGCTATATTTACCATTTTATTATGCGATTGTTCACGCGATTTTGAACCTTAATGCCGTTGGAAATGGCCGTGACGTCATAGTTGGGTCGCGAGCCTTAATTCCTTTCTACTAGAACAGCCACGTGTTGCAGTACTCCTCCCGTCTCGTGGAGTCTATGTCCTCGCCTCGGGTTCGAGCCCCCGACATAGTACAGTATTCATATTGTCTAGTAGCTTACTGAATAGTGAATATAGTGTACATTGTACAGTGTACACCAGTCATGTCAAACATGCGGGCCGCATGCGACCCACTGAGCACTTTCCTGCGGCCCGGATAAATTATGAAAACGGTCAGATAATGCGGCCCGCGCGTATTAAAAACCGAAAAACTATTTTTAAAATGTTTCATTTTTTGTTTTTTGTTCACAAATAGTGGAGAGACGAGCTATATAATCATTTAAAAGTTATTTCCGCCGATAAATTCACGTCACAAATAGACAACTTAAATTAAAGACAAAAGATGTCAAATATCTGGCAAAAGAAGTTAATGTTTGTTCTTTTTTGTAATGTCTTTTTTAATGGAAATTAAATAAATGCACTTGTCCACCGCCTAGAGTAGGTACTCTAGCCATGCTGTAACAGTTGGCAACATAGCAAAATGATCACATAGTTGACCTTTTTTTTTTTTTTGGTCCTCACCATAATTCCAAACCCGGAGATTTACTATGCTGACCCGGAGACCCAGTTTTTCTATGGGGGGGGGGGGGACCGGGACCCCGAGTATTTTCCTTTTTTTTTTTTTAGTCCCGACAAAAATTTCAGACCCGGAGATACACTATGCTAACCCGGAGCCCGGAGAACACCACTCAAACCCGGAGAGGAGCCCTAGATCCATCACACTAGTTGTTAAGAGACTGTTATTCGCATCCATACATTTCCTTAGCGACGGTGATGGCAACTGTGCTTAAAACCAAGTGGTCTCAAATTTCTACAGCATGGCTAGAGAAAGAGAGTCTAGGTTGCAGTGGCTTGTCCTATAATAGTATTTTCTTCCGTTAAGATTTTCAGTAGTTCGTCTTCTTTAAGATTAGGTTTTGCGGCCCACCTAGTCTATGCATGGTCTTCATGCTTTTGGCCCACTAGTGACTTTGAGTTTGACATGGCTGATGTACAGTGTATAGTGTAAACTTATGTGTGGTATCATATGGGATTATAATATACGATTGTATTGTGAGTATTATTACATTGTATGCATTCACATCACTATCATCATAGTGTGGCAACTCCCGCGCTGAGGGAATTCGTCAAATAGTGATGGGCACCAAGCGGGTAGGTGGCAACATCGATAAAAAAATACTTTATTTTGAACACTGACAACATACCTGATTGAGACTTTGTGGACAAGAGACTGGAATTCGCATTCGATGGATGGGTCATGTTAGTCGAGCGTTTTTTTTTTTATTCATTTTATTGGATACAACAGCTTTGTACAAATTGACAATGACTGAATATGTATAGGTAATACTACATTTTTACAACGCCAATTACCTATTGCATCCTTTGTTTTATATAAAAATAACGAATATTAAAATTTAAAAATAAGAATACACCTAAGAAGAAGACGGAAGCTAAGAGTGTGTGTAAGGATAGGCATGTCTGGCGCTCTGTCCTCTCTGCCTACCCCGCAAGGGACGTGGCGTGAGGGTATATAGTAGTAGTAGAATACACTTACAAAATACGATGATAAAAAACACTAGTTACTGGGTGGCAAAAGGGAAGAAAATATGGGAAGTATACGGAGAGGGAAAGACCCCGCTGTTGAAAAAGGCCGTTGGAGATGTCTGTGTGGTTTGCCCTTATATATTAGTGCTGTATTTATGTACACATACGTTTTATTTTGTAAGTCAACTTTGTTGTACTAATCACCACATATTAGACTAGCCGAAGGGGCCCGCCCCCCCCCCTCGCCTCCACCTCCCCCAAAGTCAAACATTAGATCAGGCCCCCCCGAAATGAAATCCTATATACGCCACTGGCAACCATCCTGTTTCAGGATACTGAGGGTCAAATCTCAAGGAAAAAGGAATTTATTTTATTTTATTTTAATTGTTTTATTTTATTTTATTAACAGAATCAGACAGTTATGGTAGTAAATTTTACATAGAAGAAACACATCACCAACAAATAAACCAGCAAAGATTCTACATTTCACCTGCTAATTACAATACCATGAACGGAAAACACATAGAGAAAACATATAAGTATACAAAAGCAAAAATAAAAACAAAAATACAGCCTGTGGTCAGTGAACAAAATGCAGATATACAAGTAAGTGGACAATCCATCAACATAAATCCATCCATCCATCCATCCGCCATCCATCATAATGTACTCACTAACTTGATTTCGGTGTACATTCTATGCGAATGTTAATGCTAACATAATATTGTTTATTGAGATTAATCTGACAACACATTGCCAAAATAGATTACTAACAAAAGAAAACATCGATTTGTTGTAATTTTGTGAATGTAGTTCCCATCACTAGTTAACAAGTGGAACACAGTCCTGGGTTCAATGTCCGGCGGTCCTCTCTCCCTCACTCGCTCGCTCCGCCACACTCCTATCCTCCAACACTTCCTCGTCTCTCTGCTTACCCTCACAATACCTACAATACTATACTAAACATCACTACATTAGAAACACTACCAAATACTTCTAAATTCAACTTAATCTTTTATAACCACTACAGAGCCTGAGAAAAAATATCATTTTTCCATCTATCTATACCCTCACGCCACGTCCCTTACAGGGTAGACAGAGAGGACAGAGCGCCAGACAGCCCTATCCTTACACACGCTCCTAGCCTCCGTCACATTCATGCATGCAGTCATACACGCTCCATCCTTGATGACCTGGTCGACGTGATCGGACCAGGTCAGTTTCGGGCGGCAGCGTTTCCTCACACCTCTTCGCTCACTCAAATATATATTTTTTGTTATCCTGTCATCTTTCATTCTCTCAACATGCCCAAACCATTGAAGTATTCCCACAAAAGTATAGAAGAATTAAGGATGAACATTGTCGGGCTTACGACTGACCTCGGCTAGCTTAAGTGATCACTTTACACTCGAGAAACATTCGCCATTTCAGTTCATCCCGGCTGGGATTCGAACCCAGACCTTCGTCTCGCATAGTAGGGATCTTATCCACTACACCACGAGGAGCGACGGCTGTGTTGTCGAATTTCATTTCAAGCCAGCCGAGGTCGGTCCCCGACAATGTTCACCCTTAATTCTTCTACACTGTTGTAGGAATACTGCATTGTATATATACTATGGAATGTAGAAAAATCCAACGCTTTACAAGAATAATTTGTAAAAAACAAAACGAATAAAAATACACTCATTTGGACATACATACATCTTCTTCCCCTTCTATCCTTGGTTGGGTCGGGGGCTCAAAGCATCTGTGTATCTTCGCTAGAGGTCCCTGTCACTTGCAGTTTCCAGGACCTCTGGCCACTCCAACCACAGTCTCTCCTCGCACATCTTTGTCACCTGCTTCTGCAAGCTGTTTCTGGGGCAGCCCACAGGTCTTTGACATAAATATTATTTTTTTCATGAATTACGTGAGATTAATCTGGTTGGCTCAGCTGATTGGAGCACCCTATCTGACTAAACCTTACAGCTACAGGAAATAAATCACCAGTACTTACAATATATTTTGTATTTTTGTGAATAAAATTAACTGTAATATGGGAAATACACAAGAGCTTGAGTGCAGATGTGCAGGAAATAATGTATCTATCTGAGTTTGTGTACGCACGCTCAGATCTTTATAAGTAAAATAAAAACACGTTTCATTTGGTGAATTAAATTGATTTAATTTTTATATGGAGAAATATTAGTCCTGTCTCCACCCGGGAATTTCTTATCTACAAGAAATGGCAGTAGCTGCTGTATTTTCTGTAATCTTATTTAGTTATATTCATTTATATAATATTATAATAACTACATAGTTGGTGTTGAATATCATCCACAGTCATGTCACATGTGTCTCTGGTCGCCTTTGCTCCATATGACCTCCACCCTGATAACGCTAAATAATGTTAAATACTAATAATGTTAAGGATACTCTGAACATGGACGCATCTAGGAAAATATCGCCCCTATTAAATATTTATTGGACCCTGAAAAATACTAATTCTGGATTTCACCAACTTCTTAATCGAGGAATAGCGGAGATAGGAGCCTTCTTCTTCATCTTCCGCTTACGTTAGATCTAGGATCTGTTTGTTTCGGCGTTTGGTGCTCCTTCCTCGTGTGGAAGACCAGCTATCTTTTCATCTTTTTGGTGGTCTTCCTGACAGCCTTTTACCTGTGGGGATTTTATTTGCAGCGACGTGGGCGAGTCTTGTTCCATCCAATAGGAGATAGGAGCCACTTATCATTATTTTTTATACATTTTTTGTAAAAAGGGATCTGGGCTTGCATACACAAACCCGAATACTTTCCTGCACACCTTGCACTAGGCTAAAAGCCTGTATCGCAAAGTTGTGGAATACATCGCCAGCGCCGGGGTTTGAACCTGGCACCTCCCCCTCGAGAGACTGGCGCCTCAACCAACTGCGCCAACCATGTATTCATTTTGTTGTATATACTTTTTTTTTCAATAGTCAGCCCATATATGTATGCTGTAGACATTCCTAATTGGAGGGTTGACCTGATTATTACGTTAATTTTTATTTTGTGAATGTTTTGTCAACCTTCTGTCTCTTGTGTCTCTTACAATGAATAAATAAAATAAATCAAAATTTCTTCTTATTCTTCTTCCAAATCGATCCCTCAATGCTGAGGATCGTGACCTTCATGAGGTACTTCTCGCAGCAGTCTGGCCCACCCTGGTCCGTCTTCAGCCCGCCGCAATGATTCTGAAAACGTTTATTGGACCCTGAAAAAGACTAATTCTGGATATTACCAACTTCTTACGAGAGAAATAGAGGAGCCACTTATCATTATTATTTGATCTGGGCTTGCATACACATTACACAACCCCAAATACTTTCCTGCACACCTTGCACTAGGCTAAAAGCCTGTATCGCAAAGTGTGGAATACATCGCCAGTGCCGGGGTTTTAACCTGGCACCTCCCGCTTGAGAGACTGCCGCCTCTACCAACTGCGCCAGTATTTTAACAAAATTATACTTTCATATCTGAAAAACTGAACGGAAAATCCTCAGATCCCTTAAATTTTAGGGGTGCTTTCGGAAATATTGTAATTCCAAATCAGTCAAGCTGTAGTCCATACTTTCATCTATCACTGTCTTCAGTTTCAAGACGATTCTCTCAGTATTGGCCGAGAACAATAATTCAGGGCGTCGAAGCCGAATGACAGCGTATATATATAGCTGCATATAGATACAGACGCTCTAAGCATTTGCTTACTGGATTTAAAGGATTCGCCTAGCCCTGTTTCCTAAAATATTTTTTTATTCAAGGAATTTCCAAATATTGTAATTCCAAATCAGTCAAGCTGTAGTCCATACTTTCATCTATCACTGTCTACAGTTTCAAAACGATTCTCTCAGTATTGGCTGAGAACAATTCAGGGCGCCGAAGCCACAGCACATATAGCTACATATAGTTACAGATGCTCTAAGCATTTGCTAACTGGATTTAAAGGATTCGCCTAGCCCTGTATCCCACTACACATCATTATCACAAATCGATCCACCCCATATTGTCAGTGTTACATTAATATGTCGATAATACTCACTAAATAACACATTCCGTCTTATCACATTTTGGACTGAATGCTACACTGTTGCTACGATATAACTACTATACTAAATATACTAAGTACAATTCAATATTATAGTGCCCGTGCTAGTTAAACTTCACTGCTAGCCACTTGCGTTCTACTGCTAGACACAGGCCTCTTCTAAACTGCTCCACTGTAGTATTCCCACAACAGTGTAGAAGAATAAAGGATGAACATTGTCGGGCTGACGACCGACCTCGGCTGGCTTAAGTGATCACTTTACACTCGAGAAACATTCGCCATTTCAGTTCACCCCGCCTGGGATTCGAACCCAGACCTTATCGTCTCGCATAGTAGGGATCACATCCACTACACCACGATGAGCGACGGCTTTGTTGTCGAATTTCATGTACATTAAGTACCTATGTATTGTTGCATTTCTTACTGTTGAAGGGAGAGGGTGGTATATTATTCTTCCACTGTCTTCTATCTTGGGCTATCCACTGCCATCTACGACCCGTAATCTGGACAATGTCATCTGTCCACCTTTTCTGTGGTCTTCCTACGCCTCTTTTGTTCTCCCAGAGCCTCCACTTCGTGTTTTATTCATTTTAGGTGCCCATCTGACACTGTCCTGTCTTGCTGCATGTCCCGCCCACTGCCATTTTAGCTTTGCCGTTCTTTCTGCGATGTCGGCAACTTTTGTTCGATGTCTGATTTCGTCATTTCTAATTTAAACTGGCTGCCTGAAAATCGAGTAAAGTAGTATGGGCTGAAATTCCTTTTTTTACCGCTAGGAGCGCTTTGACAAGTAGGGTCTATTGTCGAATTTAATGTCAAAATAGAATCAGTTATCAATTGGTCAATTAGTGATCTAGCGGAAGCTTGGGGGCCCCTTGGTTCTTGGGGCCCTGGGCAAGTGACCTCTGTCGCTAATGGAAGAGAGGGCTCTGATCAAGATAGGAGTCTGTGGAAGGTTAAAGGGGAGGTCTATGTCCAGCATTGGAATTAAAACGGCTGAGTATAAGAAGAACTTTATTTATTTATTTATTACATTACATTACAAACGGCCAAAAGCCTTTTAAAACATTTTTACAATCAGGTCAATAAGAAAAAATTAAAAATTATTACACAATTTTACATAACCCAGAAATAAAATTAAATTTAAAAATTCACATATCGAACAGATAAAAAAAATACATATGTACACAAATCAAATTAATATAAAATTGATCATAATATTGATAAAACTTAATAATAGAAATACGTTATTTTAATTAAAAGGTCAAAATATGAAAACACGTTGCACACCCAATACAACAAGGTGTGAGAATCCTAATATAAAACTATTAATTCATTCAATGTAAAAATTCAATATATGTAATCGACAAAACAACAAAATATGATCCAATACACTCGACTTAATAAAGGTAGACTATCTTAAATTGGGGGTGTTAAAAAAAGTCTTCGAAACACTGCATTAGTCCATAATAATGGATAGTGAGCATGAGCAATGTGTTATCTGAGGGTAGTAGACGCCCCTATGATAAAATGTTTCATTACTGATAACAGCACTACACTACATATTAATATTGACTCACTTTAGACCCCCTATTTAAATTCCAATCCAACATAACGGGGATAGTGATGGCTTATTATCATATCAAAATACCCACATGACTAATATGTATATGTATTCGTTAAGGGTACGTTGCATAGCCTTACCAGTTACCATGCAATATTAATCAATAAAAATAAAACTAGTGAAGGAAAACCAAACTGCGGAGCTACCACGTCAAATAGGACTAAGTTGGGCTGCCTTCGGCCAGTTGAAATACATCCTTGGAAGAACAGTGGAATAGTAGCTTCCCAGGAGCTGTCTCATGTCAGTTTATTAACTTGATACATAAATTCTGATAGACGAAAAGCGCAGAAAGAACATAAAAGCTAAAATGGTAGTGGGCAGAACATGTGGTAAGACAGACAGTGTTAGATGGTCACCTAAAATCCTGAAGTGGCGGCCCTTGGCGAGCAAAAGAGGTGTAGGAAGACCACAGAAAAGGTGGACAGGTGACATTGTCCAGCTTACGAGTAAAGGTTCAATGTATCTACCGGTGGACCAATCTAGAAATAGTTGTCGAAAGCACATTTTCTCCGCGACTTTCGGGAAACGAGTTTCAGTCGTGTTTCAGAAAAAGGATCAGAGGTGTTTTATACATTTTTTTGGAGAAATCTGTACAAGAGATAAAAAATCTTTTACGGTCATTTACTAGATAAAGATTCAATGTATCTACCCTATTTTTTTCCAAAGCATATTTAGTAAGGTTGTTGAGATCTAAGATCACCCGTTTTTAGAATTTTTTGAAATGCCAATATGCATACTCTTAAAATCACAACATGCGAATTTCCCTAGGGTCTATTTAGTAGGTACTTATACCTATTGAGAGATTAGTACAGAAATGTTAATACCTAATTACTTACTGTCAAATTTATTAAAGTTAATGGAGTTATAAGTTTTATGATAATTATTCAAGTAATAAATCTTGATACATATATGATTTATTTACATTACACACATACCTATTATATTTTTGTATTTATATACAATATACATATTATGTAAACGGTTTAAGTCATATATATGTAATTAAATCATACACCTATATATAACATTAAACGTAACATAGTATAAGTCTGTATGTTTGCAGACGTGTGAAGTTAGTAGCAAGTAGCTGTAGAGAAAGCACGGTACGACAAAAATTTTATCCAAATAAAATTTCACGGGGAGGTAGAAAAAAATTCCATAAAAACAAAAAAAAAATGTGGACGGGCGCCGCCCGCTAAGTCTCTGCCGCCCATAGTCCCCGGCCTACTCAGCCTTTTGGCAAATCCAGCACTCCATTGTCTTCTCTATTTCACAAATATCTCTAAAAAAATGTGTAGGTATAACACCTCTGATATTTTTTACGAAACAAAGAACTCTTTTCCCGAAAGTCGCGGAGAAAATTTGCTTTTGACAACTATTTCTGGAGTGGTCTACTAGTCTTTTTAGCCTGGTACTTCGGCTTCCGGAGCTTTTATTAAAATCGTTTTATTAATTTTACTAGCCGAATTACCCGTGCTACGCGACGGTAAATTTGGTTGGTGAAATAAAGAAATTGCAATGTTCGATTAACCTTCTACAGAGGTGCAATTAAGAACTTTTAAAAGCAAAGACTGCAAATTTCAGATTCTTGCATAATTTATTCATAAAGAAGGATTAAGTTTAATACTGAAACACAATGAACTAATATGTCTGTTTGTTTGCACAAATAGCAGCAGTAAACACTCCTAAATATGTTTGGTATGTATTATGATTGACACTATGGCAGAAATTTTTGCTTCAGTAAATGTCAAGTTTGAAATTAGAACATTACTCTATTACAAATTACTTGTCCACTGGATACTTGATTCATAGTAGGATTTCTATGGAAAAAATCGTATCCACGGAAACCTATGAGACAAATAATGTGAAACGGAGAGTACGTAATACGAATAAATAAATTTACGGACTAAAATATTTATGTTGGATTATATTCCAGTAAAATACTACGGGTATATAAATGTATGACTTAATAAAGATAACAATAATTAATAAAATAATTATTATAATGTTCAGTTGGTATTGATAGCATCATAAACAATGTACAACTATACCTGTATATGCTATATTATATATACAGCATATACACAATTATATACAGTTACATATTATATATAGTTAAATAGTTACTATATAAATGAACAGCTGATCGACTCATTGAGACTAAAAATAATCTACAATAATGGATATATGTATGTAAGTATGTTAATGTCTACATGTATTCAGAATTTATTATTAGATTTTGTGTGTATAACAATATAACAGAGGTATATAAATAACCAAAATGGGTACATATTATATGTGAGCAGACGTAACAACGATCACGTGGTAAAGCTCGCACTGGACATACCATCACAGTCCAGATCCAGAGGACGTCCACAAGCCACCTGGTGGACAAATATCGAAATGGAGCTTAGGGACCAACAGCTTACTAGTGGGATGGCACAGGATCGTAAGGTCTGGCGACTACGTACCAGAAGGGCCGACCCCAGATAAACTGGGAAGAGGCAAGAAGAAGAAGAAGGTACATATTATATGTAGTGTAAGATCGAGGTACCTATATCTTAACTTTAACTCAATAATGGATGGAGTAACCAGGAATTAATTATGTGTAGACTTTACAGGTCTTGTGTCGTCTTGTGAGAAGATGGAGACCTTGGGAGAATATAAAAGAGGTTTCGGAAGACCCCAAAAGAGATGGTCCGACGACATAGCCGCTGTCGGGGGAAAAATTGTCTGCAAGCAGCAAACAACAGAATGGAATGGAGGTGTATGGAAGTGGCCTATATCCAGCAGTGGAGGATAGAGGGCTGAAGAAGAAGAAGACTTTACAGGTAATGCTAGGATCAGTAAATAAAACAAGGTTTAATCAGGTAAACCTTGGATATGAACCTATATTTGTTTGCACCATGTATACCCAGGACCCGGGTAAACCTGGTTTTATTTAGCAAATATGTAGTTATCTCAAGGGATAACAAACAGCAAAGGGTGGTCTTTCCATCAGGCTTATGACTGATCGTCGGCTGGTTTAATCTGATCACTTTTTCACGCTAAATGCCAAACCACGTCTCAGCAGTTGCCGTTAGTACAAAAATTCCTTCTAGCTTCGATCATCAGCCTTCATGACACAGTGGATAGAATACCGGTGTCTTAGGCTGGAGGTCAGGGTTCGAACCCCAGGGTTCGAGATGGATCACATTAAGCCATGTAAAGTGATCACATTAACCCAAAGCCGACAATCAGTCATGAGCCTGGTGGAAAGTCCATCCTTTGTTGTATATCCGTTGAGATAACTACTTGTTATATGAATGTTTGCACAAGGAGATTGTGCGTTTTTATATACACAAATACACAATGAATTTTTACATAGAAGTTGATAGAATACCTATACCTATAGTTTATAGGTAATCGTGAATCAAAGAGTATAAAATTATAGATACAAATTAGAGAGAGGATATTCCATTTCCAGGATGTGACTTGACCACTAGCAGACCAGCCATGTCGGGTAACGGTACAGTGACTGGTCCAACTTCTTCTCCTCTGCCAGTCACTAGTCACTATATAACTAGTAAACTATCCTCAGCTAGACTGCACATTGTAAACTTGACGTATTCATGGTGTACCTCTGCATAATGATGTATCGGAAGAATATGCTTTGGAAAAAAATAAAGGAGATACATTGAACCTTTATCTAGGGAATAACCGTAAAAGATTTCTCTTACGTTTCTCAACAAAAAAAGTGAAAACACCTCTGATCTTTTTTTCCGAAAGACAGAAACTCGTTTTACGAAAGTCGCGGTGATATTATTTTCGTATTGATGAAACGCATTAAAATCTAGGGAAAAACCGTAAAAGTTTTTTGATTGAAGCGAAATTAACCCCAAAAAATGGAAAAAAATGCTATTTTTACCATTTTGTCATGCGATTGTTCACTCGATTTTGAACCTTAATGCCGTGGGAAATAAACGTGACGTCATAGTTGGGTTGCGAACTTTTTAACAACTGTGTACGTTTACACTCTGAAAAAAAAAACATTTGTTTATTGAAAGTACATTTATACTCTTTCTTCTAGGTTGTTCGGGTTTTGTCTCGAGCTTTCGACAGCGATACTGCTGCCATCTTCAGGATGTAGTAGTTTTTCTATGTAAACGTCCGTCGAGTCATCAGTAATTGACTGCGAAAACCTACAACATCATTTGAAAGTACATTTTACTGAATACATTTTACTAAATAAATAATTTTATTATAAATTCTTCCGATACAACTACAGTAAGCTAAAAGCTTGTGACGTGAAGTGCAGAATACATCGTCAGAACAAAGACTATCGAGCTTGACACCTCTTGATTATGAGGCCGCCCTCCAACCAACCATGCAGTTACCTCATCATTACCAACTTATTGAAATAATAAAAGGATACATAAAACTGATCAACATTCCATCATTTGTAGAACAATTCATCCTACCTTAGTACCAACTCTTTTTCTATATTCCCTCTGTTATGTTCCAATGCCTACTTTCCTACTCGCCCCTCTGCTGGTCTCTCAACCATATCTTCCACAATACATTCCTCCCAGTCCCTCCCGCCGCCCCCCTCCCTGTCCTGTATCCTTCTCTCTGCCCACCCGCCAGCGGCTGCTATTTTTTTCTCTTTGTTATTTCACCGTTGTGAACAGCGAGAAAAAATGTCTTCTGGAGGCGCCACACCAACTAACAAATCTGAAATCTGAAATCGATCTCGATATGAAAAACAACTAAACTTTGAATGACCGTAATTACTCTAGATTAGATGGTTTTGATCAATTTTTCGTAGATTTTCAAGTCTAACAGCAGACTATAAAGCTACGCACCAACTCGTCAAACCCTGTTTGAGTATTTTGCAATTGTGGCCCTGATGAATTTTCTTTTTTTTTCTTAATTTGCTTCATTTCAATTTGAGAAACATTACAAATTAAAACAAATATTACAAGTCAAATAAACAATTCAATACGATATAAATACCTTTCTTCTAAAGCTATTGCTTGTGCGAAATGTGTTGTAGTTAAAGAAATCAAAAATTATTGGGAGCTTCAAGAAATAAGAATTATATAGACGATTCCAAGGAAATTCCTAAACTATCAGGTTTTCTAATTCCTTGTAGAAAATAGAAGAAGCCGGGTGAAGATTTAGAAATGAGTTTCAACCAGGATAGAAATAGGTAATTTTGCAAGATTTTCTATCGAACCTTGCTACTACCTTTATATTATATATTTTCTATTATACTTGGAATCGTTAGGCTTACATAAAGTGGTTTAAAAAAATAATAAAATAACATAACTCATCAGTCATGAGTTATACGGCAAATAAACCAATTAGGTAAGTACATAATAAAATGAAAAACGAACAGTAGGTATTGTGAAAACTGGTGAGGTTTGCCTAATTCAATTCAGGTGTGGATGTAAATTGTCCAAAACTACATTTGAATCAACATAAAAAAAACATTTTCCTCTCAATCTATGTTTCTAACATCCCAAGTGAGTGTGACTCCTCCAGCTAGACCAGAGAGAGAGAGTTCTAATGAGGTACAGAGCAACAGTTGTATAATGTAGGTAGGTATATAGTATAGCTATAATGTAGTATATAGGCTCCTATATACCTCTGGCATTGTTCTGTGCTGGCTGGAGAGGTCATAGACTCCACACACTCCACCATCCATGAGTTCTTCTCACAGAACACAATGTGACCTGCTCTGACATGTGCCAGAGGACCTTATACTCAGGGTAGGGTATACACGATTTGGCCGTAGGCAGAGGGGGTATTGGGGGGTTCAACCCCCCCCCCCCCCGCGAAATTCCTCGGTCAACTCACCGTTTTATACGAAGGAGAAGTTAATAACATTATTACCACATCGTTGTCAAGAATTTTTAATTAATTATTATGAAAATCCATTCAATTCACAAAAAATTAGAGTTGCTTCATCAAAAAATTTCGCCTGCGGCGCTAATCTAATTGGAGTGAGGGTTTGTTCGCAAAAGTATAAACTGGACTTTTAATTCATTCTGTTTTATCTACCTCCATCTCCATATCTCCTTTGAGGTGGTCGGTAGCCTGGTTGGTAACGCCCTCGACTGTTATTCCAGTGGGCGCGGGTTCAATTCCCGACTTACTCCACTTCACAACACAAGCTTTTAAGCTTTCTGTGAAGTGTGCAAAGATGTATTTGTTCATTTAAAAAAATATGTTTTCTAACAAAATTAAAAAAAAAAGATTACAAAGAACATATAGGGAAGATAGAAGTGTGTTAGCGCGGTCTGGCTTTCTGTCCTCTCTGCCTACTCTCGAATAGAAATCGTATTATACTAGTATGGAAAATAGAGAAATGTTCTACTATGGCATGAAGCAATACCCTGATTATGAAAGCACGTACCATCTTAAGTTACAAGTATATAAGTTACAAGGACACAACAGGCGGTGATAATATACTTACTTGTAGTATACCTTCATAGTATCTATCCACTAGCGGATCCAAGGGAGGGACTAGGGGGCTGAAACCCCCCCCCCCCAAAACCATGAGTGACAGCACTTTACATGCAACTAGTTTCCGAAAAGTTGCATTATTACCACGTCGTTTTTTCATCATACCATGAATTTTATAAAATTTGCATACTAATGTTTTGTTAATAAATTTCGCCTGCGGCGTTACTTTTTGGTGCATTTTTTTATAAGAAAATGAACCGAAATATTTAAAAAAAATCGCCTGCGGTGTTTATTTATTTATTGATTTGTTCACAATTTCACATCAACGGCGTGAGCCTTTTACACAACTTATGATACAATAAACAAGTTAACAATATTTATATTAATTAAAATTAACAATATAACTAAGTTATGACAGCATATGCACACACACACATGCAGAAAAAAGTTATTTCTTTTCATGCGTTTTTGAATTTAAAGAACATAAATCCAACGATATCACGACCCTTTTAACTCAGTCTAAAAAAAACTACTTACATTTTTTTTATACCTCAGCCCCCCTCCAAAAATGAATCCTAGATTCGCCACTGTATCTAACTAATAGAATAGGTAAGTTACCTGTACTCTATAGTGTAGTGGATATATAATATAGTATATGGTAAAGCAGGTATTATGTAACAACAATGTAAGATAATTACAGTAGAATTTAGAAAGTTTGTTCCTTGATCCCATCCACGTGTCAACTAGTCTCCTTCCCACGTGTAACTATAGCTATATTATATTATATAGACACTTGAGGTATATAATACTTGTACTATATCCTACATAGATAAGCAGAAGTCTCTACCCCTTCTGTGACTTTCAAGATAACAATGAAGTTACTATTCTCCAATATGGAACGATACTTCTTTTTCGTTTCTCCTAATACAGAGTGGACCATTAATCCTTGCACTTTTGAAATGCCCCCAAAAATAAATAAAAAAACAGTTTTTTTTTTTTCAATAATAAATGGGAAATTCATTTTCTAAACACATTTTTTTTTTCAATGATTCTGGGTTTATCGAAATAAACCCAAATACTTTTCACAGAAAGCTTAAAAGCTTTTGTTGTGAAGTGTAGTAGGTCGGGGATTGAACCCGCGCCCACTGGATTAACAGTCGAGTGCGTTACCAACCAGGCTACCGACCACCTCTAAGATATACGCCATCACCAAAAAATACGCCATTTTTCCGCTGACGTTCCTCAAATCTGTCTCTGATTTTTTTCAAAATATTTTCGTGGGCTTTGACCATCCACGCAAATTATGGACTGCATTAAATAAAATCCGCACAGCCCATGGAAGATGTGCCGACTTTTTCTCCAAGTGTGGGTGGCTGGACTCCCCTGCCTGCGACTGTGGGGCGGAGAGGCAGACTGTGGGCCACATTGTGACTGAGTGCGGCCTCCGAGCATATGAAGGGAGCTTCGATGACTTCCTTTACCTGAATGAGCCAGCGACTGAATATATAAAGAACATTTTTTTTTTAATTTATCATTGCCCAATGTCCAACCTTCAAACTTTTTCCTGTGAGGGGTGTGAGGGACTTACTTCTCTTGACCATACGATAAATAAATAAATTAGTCTCAGTGATGTATAAATATGTAGGTATGCCAAATTTCAAGATTATTGGATAATATTTAGAGGTTGAACAATATTTTAAATGCATGTTTACTAGACCGAAATGTTTTAGTCCAACACGCAAAATAAATAAACACTTTTTACACACTATCTAATCCATATTTCCAACCCCCTCAGTCCACAGAGTCCACTAATTCATCCATTCTTTGCGAGTAACTTCTAAAGATGGCATGTTGGTTTATTATTCGTGGCCGAAAATATGATACGTACTTCTACCAGAGTAAAGTTAGTATATAATTCATGGTTTCTTCATGTTATTGTTGTTCGGTACAATGCCCTTTCTCCAGTACGGTAATATTTTGTGTGCGGAGGTTCATTGGCCTCTGCTAGGTCCGCGATGTCCTAGGAAGTGTCTAGCTATAGCTGCGAGGTGAAGTAGGTATAACATATAACATCTAGATACTTCTAGTAGGTTCGCAGAGATCTTCTATGTCAGGGAGGGTGAAATGGACACGCTAAAAATATATGGATCGCAATTTATTGTATTGAGGTGGTCGGTAGCCTGGTTGGTAACGCGCTCTACTGTTAATCCAGTGGACGCGGGTTTTATCCCCGATGCCGACTTACTCCACTTCACGACACAAGCTTTTCAAGTTTACTGTGAAGTGTACAAGGGTGTATTTGTGTTTATTTTGATAAACCCAGATTCATTTATATAAAAAAAATATCAATATATTCAATAAAAAACATATATATTTTCGAATGGCGAATGTGTATGAGGAATTGCATGAATGTGACGGAAGCCCGAAGTGTGTGTAAGGATATGAAAGTCTGGCGATACGTTCTTTCTGCCTACCCAGCAAGGGAGGTGGCGTAAGGGTATAGTAGGGTATAGGGTTATACTTATACATATAAGGAAGGAAACACTGGATTGTCAGCTAGATGGATTATTTAAGGAAAGGTAATGATGCCTCAGTTTACTTTTGAAAGAAAGAATAGTTGGAGCTAGTCTGATAGGAAGTGGAAGATTATTCCATGCAGAATTTCATATGACATTATGCTCTTCCAGCTGCTGTGCTGCATTATTATTGTCATAATATATCTGTTTTAGTATGGAAATTACTTAGGGATCCGCTGCCTAGGTGGAAGTTGGTGGGATTGGGCATTGGTCTTTCATATTCCAAGAGGGAGGCATCCGTTCATAAGCAGATCAGTGATCTAGAACAAGATTAAGAATGAGGTTTAAATATAAACTTAAAAACCTTTAAAATTGATGACACCTGGTTGCATTAGCACTACCTACCCACGAAATCTCTTCTGTCTAATGCCTAATGTGTACATACACATATTATATACAGCCTGAACTATCACATACTACTTATACATACATGGGCAACTTCTCTCCGCTAACGAAATCTTACCAAACCACAAAATCTGCTATTGTGAAATGCGGGTAGGTACTAGACTAGGTAGTACTGTACCCAAATCTCTACTCCTTCAACACACATAGCAAAGGTAATATTATACTACTTACACCTATTATATTATGAGCTATGTAACTAAATTCTCAGATAGGTCCATTTAAAACGGTGCTATGTCTTATACATAGTATCGCCACGAGAATGTGTCCATAGAATCTTTCTCAAACCAATTTGAAATGTTTACTTTTGCAGAGTTTAATGCTGGATTTCATCAACTGCTTAGCAGGGTCGGAATTGCCAAAAGGCCGAGTAGGCCGGGGATTATGGGCGGCAGCCCTCGGGGGGCGGCATTCGCTCATTGTGAGTTTCCTAACTTTTTGGTTTTCACGGAATTCTCTCCCGTCGACGTTTTTTTTCGGGGGCGGCGAAAATGTCAGGGCCTACTTTCGTGAAAAGGGTGAATCCGGCTCTGCTGCTTAGGTGAGGAATAGCGGAGATAGGAGCCACTTATCATTATTTTTCATACAAATTATGTCCTATCTCCGTGGACAAAAGAGTTCGATCTGCCTTCTACATCAAGTTATAAATAAAAGTTTTTCCTATACATATTGTATGATTTAGCATAGCTTATATTATAAGGAATTGTTATGATATTTATATTTTACTTTGCGGGTTTCTATATTTTATAGTTTGTTAGTTAAAATACTCATACCAGCCAACCATACCTCTACATTCCTGTACAGATAATCTTATATTTCTTCTTGGACAAACGAGCCGCTGGTCACCCACTGTGCAATAGGTATATTGAATATGCTTATATTCTAAAATATTTGGATACCTAGATATGATACTATGAAACCACAGTCTGTACCTAATTTTGAAACTTTCCAAGAAATAAAGATCTTAACTAGGACCTTGATGAACTCTGCAGACTCAGGGAAACACAATATGTTCAAAATCGGACTATTAAACGCCCTTAGCACGCCAGAATAAAACAGGCGCCTGTTGGCTTCTTTTTATTCGCTCGTTTAGCCCAAAAGTTACTCATTCGCTCCCAGGGTTAGCCGGAAGGGCACACCCCAGCAACACCGCCCGTAATCCTTCAATGTCCCTAGGGAGGAAACATATAAAATATCGTCCAAAAATGATTTAAATTAACAATTTTGTTAATTGTACTAATTTTCATTTTCACAAACCTCAGAACGTTTCATAATACCCCCATTGTTGTCAAAACTAGTCCAAATAAATAAATAAATAAAAACTTTATTGTACATAAATATACACACAAAGGGCGGATTTATCGCCTATTGGCGATTTCTGCCAATTAACCCAATCAATCAATCTAACGTCCTCATACAAAACCATCCCTCCTCCCACAACAACTACCTGCCTGGATTTTTAACTTCAGTAACAAAAAAACCCTCACTGAAGATGACTGTGAAAATATAATCGAAAACTTTCTGAGGTTTGTGAAAATAAAAATTAGTGCAATAAACAAAGTTGTTAATTTGAATCATACTATTACATAATCCTGGTAGAATCCAATTCCAAGATCCAATCCAAGAAAAAATATAAAATTTAATATCGGACTGTATGTTAAAAATACGACTTACGGTTCAGTTTTTTCATTTCATTTTATTGTTCGACATTGAATCAGGGTGCTGACGATTGATTTTAGTATATCCAGTATCTACTGGTTACCCCATTTTTTGGGATGTTGGTATAAGTTGTAGTAGCAACATGTTTGCAATTTTATATAAGTACAGAAAACCTTTTTTCAAAATCGCAGTCTATGACTTTACACCTAGGTACCTCTACTTGATGCACCATAAAAACGTTGACAAAAAAGGGATGAGACGATTCTTCAAAGTTCAATAACTTATTACATTATTCCTTTTTGAATGATTTTGCATCTATAAAGGCAGCTCCGTTCATAAAAATATCTTGTGGTTGCTTATTTGCTAGTTACCGTTTTACCATTACCACAGCAAGATTCCTCAACTGCTACCACGTTACCACCTTACACCGTTCCTTTAGTTTTTGCATTTATCTATAAACAGTTTTTTTATATAAGAATCATTGTATTTTAGGTACCTATTGTATTAGTATGTATCGTAAAAAGAATTATTTATTCAAGGTACACCTCAACGCATGTTTGCGTCAACAGAAAAGAGAAAAATATCACCTTTTGATAATCATTACGAACCCAGAGTAATGCATGTAAATTAACAGAGTATTATACTAGGAGCCTAACTATGACGTCACGGTCATTTCCCACGGAGTTAAGGTTCAAAATAGCATTGCGTGATAAAATGTTAAAAATTGCGTTTTTTTTTTACTTTTGTTTACTTCGCCCCATTCATAATTTTTTTACGGTCATTCATACAAAAAAACGCAATTTTTAACATTTAATAAAAAATTTATATCTGAGGTGTGCGTAACCGACGAGTGAGTGTGTGAGCGAGATTGAGTGTGGGTGTGTGAGGTGACCGGAATGAACGTATATGTTTTAGTTTAACTGTGGCGCATGCTTGTGGGTGACAGCTGAATTATGAATACACTAATCGTCTTATCTTCATGTTCTTACTTATATCTGTAGTTGTTGTCTGAATTGTGCTTGTATTTGTAATAATATTAAAAAATAAAAAAATACAGAATTGTAAATCGAACCTTCATTCTATAGGATACGACTGTAATCACATTCTTCTAAACTCAATTTCCATAAAATACACAATAACCACGTTTCCGCATCACTGAGGACAGAAAAACTGTTCAATTTTATTATAATTTAGGTTCTTTGACTCAGAGACATTCTGTCATGTCTTAGGAAAAAATAAATTACATTGCTTACACATACCTGAAATCTATTTTGCAATATTTCACTTTGTTAAACGATAAAATTTATTAAACTTTCAGATTTTAATAAGTAGGTATCTATTTAAATTTTAAATCTGTTGGGTTATCAAAAGTTAACTTGATTATGACCTCATAAGCCGAAACAGGTGTGACGAAGACCAAAACATCAGATTTTTTTATATCAGTCATTTTTTCACAACAATGCCGCAGAAATGAGGTCGTTCTACAAAAATCTGCCTAAAACGTTGTAGTGGAATTATTTATAACTGGCGAACGCAGTCATAAAAATGTGACCGAGAAGGGACAACTACCTGCTTTATTCACACTTATGGCTCTGGCATCAGTCCGAATAAAGAAGGTAGTCGTCCCGTCCTCGTTTTATGAAATAAGCGTACGGATTTTTTTTTTTTGTAGAGAATTTAGTAAGGATTATTTTTGCCATTGACCACATTCGCTTATATCTCTTACCATATTCCTAAAAAAAATGAAAAAACCTCGTAGGAGAACCTATTTGGATTTTGAGCGCTATGTATGACCCTATATGTAAACATCCTTTAAATTACATTTCGATTACAAAACAGATAGTTCACATTTCGAGTGGTCGGTACTTAGGCTATAGTAATCACCCGTTAATTTTGACTGGGCGGCACAGTGTATTCTATAGAAGTGTTTTTCCCATCAGCTAACGGTATTCATGTTAATATTGCTTATTATTATTTGATAAGATGAAGACTACTATAAATAGATATATATTTAAACCAAGTTGATAACGGAGGATTGTACGATCATTGATGAATTTCTTTGCCGAATCTCTGGGAAGAACTTTTACATGCGCCCCGACGGATAAACTACCGGACTGTATACATTTTTCTTACTTACTGCTAGCCACCTGCGTTCCACTGCTGACTTAGGCCTCTTCTAAACTCTTCCACTGTCTTCAATATTTGGCTGTCTGCTGCCATCTACGACCCGTAAGCTGGACAATGTTATCAGTCCAACTTTTATGTGGTCTTCCTACGCCTCTTTTGTTCTCCCAGGGCCTCGACTTCAGGATTTTAGGAGCCCATCTGACACTGTCCTGTCTTGCCACAAGTCACGCCCACTGCCATTTTAGCTTTTCTGTTCTTTCTGCGTTTTTCGTCTATCAAAATCTATACTAAGTGGTTATAAATTGACATGAAACAGCTCCTTGGAAGGTACAAGGTTCTAAACTAGCATTCGCCACAACCATTCTAAGACTTATTACTCTCATACTGGTAATAAATAGCTCCTGCCGGTGGCTACGTGGTTCGGTGCTCTTATACAAGCAATTTTTCGAGCAATAATTGCGACAACTCATACAAATCGTATTAATAAACATTATTTTGCATTATATAGCAATTGTTTAGGCAATATCTAAAGCGAGACAACGATATTACGTTCAAAGGAGAAAGAGAATTATAATGATGTCGGCGACACGAATTGCCGAATATCAAATCGGTTCCGACATTTTAGTCAATTATCTTTCTCGTTTGCGCGCAATATCGTTGTCTCGCTATGTATATTGCGAAACAATGATAATCAATGTGATTTGTACAAGTTGCCGCAATTATTGCTCGTGTAAGAGCCCCTTAAAGACTAAAAAGGCATTTGCTAGTGCCATTTTGGGAGTAATTGCTCTCAGAATGGTCATGATGTTTTGATGGAGTATATGTGTAGGGTGGGCCCTTTTGTACTACAGGAGGTTCTGTAGCCTGGCTACAAACAGCATTTCATGCTTACTAGACTTGGCCATAAAGCAGTTCTAGAATCTAAATTTGACCAATCTAGGAGCAGGAGCTAATTTATTTATTTATTTTTTTACATTATACACAAACCCAAACACTTTCCTGCACACCTTGCACTGGGCTAAAAGCCTGTATCGCAAAGTGTGGAATACATCGCCAGCGCCGTGGTTTGAACCCGGCACCTCCCGCTTGAGAGACTGCCGCCTCAACCAACTGCGCCAACCATGTACTCTAACGCCAATCATGAACGGGATGTTGATTTCACTCCAGGATATTACTCAACTAAGCCTTTTATCAGGAACCACGTAATTAACTACACACTATAATATATCTACATATATGTAGGAAATAGTTAAATAAGGAATGTTTACACAGTGCCAGTAATGTAGGCAGCCACTAAGCACTGGGCGAGTACTTGCATCAGCCCACTACCCCGGCGGCCTGCTGGTATCATGTTCTCTTGTATTGTATTGCCACATAAAGTAGCCTCCATCCAACTCTACAATATTACCATACTAAAGTTACAGAGAATGATCCATTAGGTGCTTCGTTACAATGTGTTGTGTTAGTTTTTCAAAACATTTGTAAGTAAATGTAAATATGTTTACATCCTTGGACAAGGACACGGAAGGAATGTAAGTTAGGGGTGGGGTTTGTCGGGGGGCTCCCCTCTGGCTAACCCAAAGCCCACCTCTTAAAAATATTTTGCCAAGAAGTGCGGTAAAGAGGACCCGGGAATGCGGAGGGCCTTAAGCCTGTGGGACTCCTTTAATGTTTTTCAAAACATTTGCGAAAATTAATGCAATTTTATTTTAGCGCTCTACTTTTTTAAAAATTAATCTAGAATTTTTTTCTTCGACGAGGGGAGGGGGGGGGGGTCCCTAGGAAATGTTACAAAAACTAAAACTGTTGTCTGATTTATTTGGTTATGCCTCTTTTGTCGCATATTTAAAATTGTTCGCTTAAAGAATAAATAAATAAATAAAATCTCTGATAAATTAATGCGAGACCTACCCGGACCGATCATGTCGACCAGATTTTCAAGGTTGGACACGCGTTTTGAGCAAAAGGAATCGGAGAGCGCGTATGACAATAGTACCTATGAATGTGACTGAAGCAAATAGTGTGCGCAAGGATAGGGCTGTCAGACGCTCTGTCCTCTCTGCCTACCTTATGCGATGGAAGCAAGAGTGTGTGAGGGGATAGAGTGGTGTGGCGCTCTGTCCTCTCTGTCTACCCTGTGCGATGAAAGCAAGGAGTGTCTGTATGAAGGAAGGAATAAAGATTGGAACTTGGAAGGATGAACTTACTAGGTAAAAATGTGTTGCAGGACATTGAATGGGTGGCATTTAGCGAATAGCCCATCATATAAAGCTTGGCACATAAAGGGTTAATTCATCGTCCTATTAAAAATTCTTCCGCGAAATATGAAAATAATAATTTCTAATCATAAAGGCTTTAACTATACGAAAGCACTTCGAACTTTTTAACGCTACTATTCTCGAAACATAAGTACCTTTTAAAAAATGAATGCCGTGAAGATTCACATCCGAAAAAGTAGGACAATGCTTGAACATTTCCCACGTGTTGTGTGTTAAGTTAGAATAAAAGAGTGGCTACAAGGTATCTGTATGGACTGTATGCTGTATTGAGTGTATAGGTACAGTACAACTCACATGGATACCTAGATATGGTCACAGATAGGCGCCCATATTATAAATATTGTTATTTTCTAATACAAAATACACTATCCTTCACGTAACGTGTCTTCGATCAACGTTGTTCTGGATAGCGCAGTATTTGTCTTAATAAAATTCCAAGGAATTGGTTGAGGGTTCAGTTTGCATTGAATAAAAGGTTCAGTAGGTGACTTTAGGTTACTGCAAACGAAAGCTTTCTGTTCTGTCTGCACATGTCAAAAAAAAGACATTGAGTGTTCACTCGAGAAAACATCTTTTCTAAATTCGCTAAAAAGAATGAAATAAATTGATGTGGGTCCTCAAGACGACGTAGAACTCTTCAGTTGTTCTTAAATTTTGATAAAGGAAATTTTGGATAAAGACGCATGGAATAGTTTGAGGATGGAAGTGTAAGAGTAGAAGGATTTGAGTTTTGGTGGTATGACAATGATACATTCTTCTTCTAGATTGCTCTACACCACTTACTGAAGTGCCTTATTGATGCAGTTGACTCGAAGAATTGAAAATGGGAAACGACAAAGCGATATCTGTCGCTGTACATTGGAGTGGTAAGGTCTGAAGTCAAAACCCCTAAAGTAAAGTAGTAATAACATAAACAGTTTTATCTTCTTCTTCTGCATGTGCCCTATCAGGTCTCCCCGATGGCTCCTCCACACTTATAATTCCGGTCCATTTCCTTATGTTTCACAGCCAGGACGTCTGCTTCCTACCAGCTCCTCGACGCCCCTCTATCTTACCCTTCAGTATTAACTGGAGCAAATGGTACTTCTCCCCTCTTATCACGTGGCCCAGATATGAAATTTTCTAAAGTTTAATTAATGAGAGCAGTTCTCTATCTGCTCTAGCTCTCCTGAGGACTTCTGTGTTGGTGATCATATTAGTCCATGGAACCTCGATCATTCTCCGGTGAAGCCATATTTCAAAAGCCTCTAACCTGTTCGTTGTTTAGAAAACAGTTTCATGCAATGTTTTTACTGGATCATGTCTCTGTCGCTAATTCAGAAACGACTGTAGCATGCGTCCACAATAATTTCAAATGTATCTAAGAGGTAGGCTAGTGGTTAGACGCTCTCCTCCCAAATGGTAACATCACAAGATAGTATAATAACAAATATAGGTACTAGGACCGGTTCATAGAAGATTCAAGAGGATTTTGCAACCGGTACACAGCCACCAACCATACGGACACTCCACATGGCACTTAAACTGTACGAGAATCTAATGTTGAACGTCTAACTGCAATCCGTTATTCCTGACTCTCTATACGCTCTCATTACCATAACAGTAGAATGCACTGTGCTGTGAAAGGATGCCTGCAATATGGCATCAGAGAAATAGTACTCTTTATCCGCGCATTTTATTCCACCTGTAATACTCGGGCAGCCTCAGGGTTTCCTGGAAGAGTTGCCTCACACAATTCCGCCCGGAAATTACACTTAGAAAGTATTCTCAAAATTTTAAATCTAGGATATAGATGGGCAGCCAAAATTAGACCAAAGAAGTGAATCAACGAATGTAGGTAGATCTCAGCAGCCTGTCTAAACTCTGGTACATCTCAACAGTCGTCATATTCAAAATTTTTCATTAGAAGGAAGATTATTCTAAAGTAGAGTGGTTTAAAAGCCCAGTTTATTTTTTGTGAACAGACCCACGCTTTAATGAGATTAGCGCTGTAGGCAATTTTTTTTAAAGAAACAGCTGTGATTTAATGGATTTAATTATTTAAAATTCATGACATGATGAAAAATGATGTGGTAATAATGTGATTCATTTCTCATATGCATTAAACGGTGGGTTGGCTGAGAAATTTGGGGGTGGGGTGGGGGGGGTTTGAACCGCCAACTGGAACTGGGGTTGTCCGGAGTTTCTCACAGGGACCTCATGACCAGTCCAGTGCCGTTAAGTTGTTCCAATTCTTTCAACAACATCCGATTATTATACGGGACTCTTATTTCTGCCCCACACTTTAACAATCGTAATGTTTAGACATCGATATCATGAATGGACGCACAAGGAGCTAGTTTGACCGCAATACTCTAATAGTGTTGAATATCTCCAACACCAAGTAGAGACATGAGGAATGAAGAGAAACAATTATCTCTCTATCCACACATCTACTTAGTATTTACCTTTCTTCTGCCTAACGAGAGTTGGAAGTAGTTAAATGGACATTGGCAATAACTGGACAACATGGAAAGGAAACCTGCAATTAGAATTGTATTTGCAATGCACAGGCTTCGCATAAAAAAATATTGTATTTGCTTCTTTGATTTTGAAGGTTTCTTTATTTTGTGGCGACATAATATAATTAAAGAAATATTACTTTGTTTACACCACTTTTATTTTGACCAGAGTCTACATGTTTCGGGAACAAAGTTCCCTTCTTCAGGACCCTTCCCATGAAAATTTCATTCTTGTATTAGTCCTGAAGAAGGGAACTTTGTTCCCGAAACATGTTGACTCTGGTCAAAATAAAAGTGGTGTAAACAAGGTAATATTTTTTAATTACATAATGTCGCCACAAAATATAGAAACCTTTCTTTTCTTCTTTTTTATTTACGAGTAGTTATTTGTTTACACTTTTGGTGAACAAAATACAGAGTTATTACAAATATATAACAAAGAAAATATATTACAAACACATTACAAATATAAATCATGACATTCGTTCACTAGGGCGAGCTTATCGCGATGGTACGATCTCTGTCATCTAACTCCAATAATTACACTACATATATACGCAAGATAAATAGAAAAAAAACATGGATTTGGAGAGGGTGCGCGAGCGGCTCAATTAAAAAAATTATCACGTCCAATTCTGTACCTTTAGTAATAGGTGTTTTAAATTTTCTTTCATTGAAATAATTGAATTGTGTTGTGAGAAAAAGGAATCGTAGAGTGTGTTTGACGAATTGCACGAATGGAACGGAAGCACGAAGTGTGTGTAAGGATAGGAAAGTCTGGCGATCTGTTCTCTCTCCCTACCCCGCAAGGGATGCGACGTGAGGGGATAGAAAAGGATTTGGGTTGATTGGCAGAAATCGCCAATAGGCGATAAATCCGCCCTTTGTGTGTATGTTTATGTGCAATAAAGTTTTTATTTATTTATTTATTTAAAAGGATAGAAAATTATTGAAAAAACAGCGTCTTATTTTGGTTAGTATCTACCAGTGGCGAAGGGTGGATTTCTGATGCAGAAGGGAAGTCGGGGCTAACATTTCTTATGGGATTACGTCAGATTAGACACTATTATACCTATCATTTTTTTCCAAAAGGTAACTCGATGAAAATCGTGTTCTTAGGTAGCTTTGCGCCTGGTATCTACGCACTTACATATTGAGTTATCATACCCCATCATGTACTTAGATAAAATATATTTCCCAACGGAAGATCAAAGTCCCACTTAACTTAAGATTCCTATAATCAAATTATATCTACTTGCCTGTGCTACTGAAGTGGTTAGTAAATATTCCATGTATTCCATATCCAATTCATGATAGCAACAGTACAAGTTACTAGGACGCACAGTAAACACACCCATTACTCTGACAAACTGAATATATTTTAATTTAAGTGTCTGGTGTGAAATGTCGATTGGTTCTTGTGTATAATAAAGTCCTGGAGAATTTAAAGTATTTGAACTTTAACCAACTACCATACGAGTACAGTCATCCCTGCTTGGGTCTCAAAATATCAGCGTATCTTCGCTGAAGGTCTCTGCCGTTTCTTGCAGTTTGCAGGACTTCTATGGCTGAATGCCACAGTTATTCCTGACTCTAATTCGTCACACTCGTCATCTTAAAATCACAAGGTTCAAACTGACAAGTGACGAGACCAAAATGCTGAGATAAATGAGATGAAAGTTTTAAAAAGCAACTGCAGTGGTCCTCTCTAGTCCTTTCTTGTTTGGAGTATCAGGTATAAAAATCCGAGCAAAATTGCCGGTGCTCACCTTTTGCACCGTCAATTGGGACATCTGAATGACGGAATAACGAAATTTATAATTTTCATTTTTGTATTTGTATTTTATTAATAACAAAGCCTTTTTTAATTTTCAAATTTTTATTTCATTACACAACCCAACTTCAATTTACCATTATAAAAAACTAAAACTAAAAACTGCAATAGTCTTTAAAATGACTTCATAGAATGTACCCCACCGACTACCTTTGAGGGGGTGTAAAAATAATTGGACCCGAAAATGGACCGGCAACATCCGATTCCTTAATCTTTGATCTATCCCCAACAATAATCAATTGATGGAATTCGATCCTCGGATTGTACATACGAAACTGCATCCGGCGCTTGCACTAAATTTCAACTTGAGATCCTTTATAGTTCGTACAATAACAATACATATGCCCAATCCCGCCAACTTCAACCTAGGAAGGAGAGCCCTAAGAAATTTCCATACAAAAACAGAGATAATATTCTATTTATTTAGTGATATAAATTTATATTAAATTCTACATGCGACTCTTCTAGTTGGGGCGATTCTGGGCGGAGATATTTGGGCACCTAACGTAGTAGAGTTGCATGTTGCATTTCATATGGAATTATTACTTCAGATGCCCTTCATTACTAAATAAATAGAATATTATCCCTGATTTGAAATGAAATGAAATGAAATGAAATGAAATGAAATGAAATGAAATATTATTTATTCCAACTCATGCCATTTATACAATACAACAATAAATAAATCAAACTATATATAGAATATACAATTTCCAAACAAATGTATCGTATGACCTGGAAAATTACACTGCCTCACTAGACTGGGTCTGTTATGAGGCAGCGGTCTCCATGTTAGTTATTCACATTACAATTTCCTAATATTCTACATAGAGAGTCAATACAATTTCATTAGAACAATACAAAACAGCAGCAGCAAGGCGACACAGAATACACCAATGCAATCTCACACACACACACACACACACACACACACACACATGCACAACCATTTAGACAGTTCAATATAATTTAAGAAACAAAAAGAAAAACAATAATAATAGAAATTTAGTTAAAACAGAAAATTTCGCCCCAAGTTCATCTGTACACGTTTAACAGGGTGAAGGATGAGGCTGTCCTTCCTGTTCTCTTCAGCCAGTCGACCACAAGTTTTGTGAAGTTTTTTCCATCCCTTGAAATGTAGCGCTCGATTTGGGGCATTATATTATTGTATAATCTAGGGGCCAAAAAACAATAGTGCCTCTGGGCGAAAGTAGTCAATAGATGGGGTGGTCTGAGTTGTTGTCGGTTTCTGGTATTATGCTCCAATATGAAATGTGGTTGGAATTCTGCGGTGTTCTTGTGTAAGTGTACAACAATTGTTTTCATATACAGTTGCCTTATATCTAACACCTCAGCCAGGGCGTACATTTGCTCGGTTGGAAATCTGAAAGGCTTCCTAAACATTGTCTTGAGTACAGCTCTTTGGGTTCTCTCCAGTGGCATCAAAAGAGTATCAGCCATGCCCCCCCAACCAATGACCCCATACTCCATAACACTCTGAGCAAGTGCAAAATATATGATTCTCAAAACATTTACGTTGAGGACATTTCGCAATGTCCTGAACACAAAGATCAGTTTTCTGCATTTCTTTGTCAATTGTTCTATATGATGTTGCCAGCGCAGGTGCTGGTCAATATGAACGCCCAGGTACTTATATACACTTACCTTTTCAAGAGGTGCACAGGTACAAGGTTCTGCCGGACGCCGACACTCATGCACGGTCAGTTTTATGTCAGAAGGTGGCTGCTGTCTCGTGTCTATGCTAAAGGCCATGCACTTTGTTTTCAATATATTAAGTGTCAGCAAATTATTGTCCATCCATGTTTTAATCATTTCCAATTCACGATTTGCTATCCCTTGAACCTCCTCCCACGTGTCTGCCGCAAACAATATGGCCGTGTCATCAGCGAACGCCGTGATTTTTCCCGCAGTATTTAGCCTACACAGATCGTCAATGTATATCAGAAAGAGAATCGGTCCCAGAACACTTCCCTGCGGTACACCAAATCTTATAGGTGCAGTTGAGCTAGTATTTCTTCCAACCCTGACGGTTTGTTGTCTGCCCGATATATAGCTTTTGAGCCAATCATAAGCAAGGCCCTCGACCCCAATATTTCTAAGCTTTTGTAGAAGTATCTGATGGGAAACGGTATCAAAGGCCTTCCTAAGGTCAACAAATATGGCCATACATTTTTTTCCAGCATCTATTTGTCTCACCAGATAATCTGTCACTTCATTTATAGCGTCTGATGTACTTCTTCCCGATCTAAACCCGTATTGATTCTTAGATAACACATTATTTCTCTCTAAGCATATGGATAATTGGTGCTTTACAGCTCTTTCATATATTTTTGACACAGTATTCAGTAGGGCTATAGGTCTGTAATTTTCTGGTTCAAGTGGATCATCGCTTTTGTAGACAGGTGCAACGACTGCCTCCTTCAGATGATTTGGAAACACACCCCTAACAATACTCAGATTCAAAGCATGTGTCAGGGGTGATACGAGAGAATCGCACGCGAGTTTTAGTATTTTTGCACCAATACCGTCGGGTCCACATGCACAATCACTACGCAGTGACATGATTATATTTTTGGTATCGTCAGTAGTTTGTGTGGTCAATTTCAGTAGGTTTTGGTGTCCTTTTTCGGCCTTGCATAAACGAGTGAGTTCTTCCTCTGTCTTTCCTATTTTTTGTGAAAGTGTCTCCGCTAGTCGACATCCAATATCAGCAAAGTAGTCATTGAGCACATTTGGAATTTCACTCGGCTCACATACATCGACACCATCTGCCCTGACTTTTGTGATTTCAGTCGTAGTACTGCTTCTCCTTATGTTTTCCTTGACAATGCCCCATATAGTTTTCTGCTTATTGCTACTGGTCTCAATCCTACGCCTGTAATGTTCGTGTTTGGTGTGTTTTATGAGAGTACCGCAAAGGTTTCTATATCTCTTGTAGTACATTTGCAGCTGTCTGTTTTCTGGCGAGTGTTTTGCCTGTTTGTGGAGCTTATTTCGCCTATGTATGGCCTTTACCAAACCATTTGTAATCCATGGCTTAAGTCTAAGTGATTTATGACTTACCGTTTTGAGCGTTGTATGCGTTCTTAGGTGGCCCTGGATCGTTTCTATGAAAGACATCAACGCAACATTGGGATTATCAGCTTTGTATACATCCTGCCACTTTTCCTCCTTTAGTGCTTTGAGGCAATTCGGATAATCGATTTTTCTTATTTCACATGGGACTGGGTTTATTTTTTTGATCTTTGTGTGGATCTCCAATGTGGTCGTGTAATGGTCGGTTATGGATGTATGAACTATTGTGGATCTGGCTTCCAGTTGTGATTTGATAAATATATGATCTATGCACGTCGCAGTAGTTGATGTTACTCTGGTTGGATCATTTATAGCCGAGACATAGCCCATTTAGCTCATAAGCTCCATGTAACAATTTGTCTGTTCAGGTGTCTGGTCCAGGATATCAATATTCATATCCCCCGCTATAACTTTACACATAGACGAGTCCTTTGCATCATCTTGCAAATAGTTTTGCAGTGAATTAAGGAATGCAGTCACATCGCCATACTCTGGTGATCTGTATAGTCCCAGTATCTTTAATCCAATATCGTCACACGAAAGCAGTACTCCGCTAGCCCCTCTCAGTGGAAAAGTGGCACTTATGGGTTTCAGTTCACTCCTCACATATGCGATAACTCCGTCTGCTCTATTTAGGTGATCATTAGAGCAGAATACCTCATACTGTTGTATAGCAGGCGCAAGAAAATCGTCTCCGAGCCAGCACTCAGTGAGTATGATTATGTCTGGTTTTACCTTCAAAGTATGCACGAAGATCAGAAGGTCATCCAAATTTTTAGCCACGCTACGTATATTGGCATTGATGATCTTTATTGATCTTGTATTCAGAAAAGTGTCTCCGAAGCTCTCAGAGGCTCTAATAATGTGAGCATCTATAAGATTCAGATTTTCCAGCTCATTGTATATAGTGTCCTTGTCAAGTTTAACAGAATTTTGGGTAATCTATAACCGCTCTCGCCCGTTTTTCCATTATACTTCTTAGTCCACAAGTTCGATCGATTGTAGAATGATCATGTTTTAGATTCTTGGTGCGACAATTTATACATATGGGGGGCATCTCCCTTTGGGGGCACTCCAGATATCGATGGTTCCCTGCACAGTGCGAGCACCTCGTATCCTCCTTGCAATGAGCCTGGGTATGACCATACTGCTGACAGTTAAAACACCGGATGAGTGGGCTTTCGTCCACCACCTCGAGTCTCTGGTATCCTATGTTTACACGTCCCAATTCAATCATGATTTTATACAATGCAGGTGGGCAAGCACATATAACATTGCACAGCAAGGAGTTTCTATGCCTACGTCTATATTTCACACTCAGACGATATTCAGTGTCCTTCAGTATTCTGTTTTGAGCAGCCAATGATAAATTCAGTTCATCCTCCGTTATTCCACACACAACACCCTTAATAGCTATTAGTGGGTTTCTCTTTTTCGCCTCGGTAACCGTCACCGTGTCCCCCGCTGCCGATTTTATTTGGTCTATTAACCTGTCCCTGTCGTTGGGGTTTGGACAGCTCACTAGCAGCTTGGTTTGGCTAGATACGTGTCTTATAGTAGACACACCCACTCCCAGTAATTTCAGGTTTACATTCTTTTTAAAGATACCCTCCAACTCGTTGCTCCCTTTTGTGGGATCCTTTGCCGCCATCATGAGAGAGTGAGTCGTCTCTCGCGGCAGGCATTTTTGGATGTTTCTCGCCACCACCCGGGAATACAATTCTTCCTCGCTCTGAGCAGGTTTGTGTGGTTCAATGTTCAGAAGGGCATCCAATTTCCTATTCTGTTCCTTTAACGACTGTTTTATTTCCGCCAGTGACTCGACAGTGCACCCAGTGTCACCCTCTTTTGATATCTGTTGCATGGCCTGCACATCCGTGCCTATTGCCCGAATTTCTTTCAGGGCAGCCAGCATGTCCGGAGACTTTGTCCTCTTTAGTGATCTATCACACAGTGCCACTATTTTTGCCATTTTTTCCACAATTGTCTTAGATTGTAAAGTCTCCGTGAGCAGCTCCATTGCTCTATCAGTTGGAAGTGGTGAGGCTTCCCTAGAATTCGGGGCCGATCTAGACACAACGGCAGAAACGGAGGCTCTATTTACCACTGTTCGCATCCTAGTTTCCATGTTAATCGAGTAGTCACAGGGTGCAGTGAGCAAAAAAGTATCTATGTAGTGTCAACAGTAATAAGATATAGTTATTCAGAACTTACATTTACATCCGCTACAAGCCTAAGTTTAAATTGAAGTAAAATGTATAACCTTATAAACAACAAAAAGAAAATACCACTTACAAAAATATGTTACAATAGGTATATGAGCACTGTGGATATTTTGTATGGAAATTTCTTAGGGCTCTCCTTCCTAGGTTAAAGTTGGTGGGATTGGGCAATAGGGTCCTAATTAGGAGTAGGGCTGCCACCTCTCCGGGTTTGACCCGGAGTCTACGGGTTTGAATGGTGTTCTCCGGGCTCCGGGTTAGCATAGTATATCTCCGGGTCAGACTGGGTGGTGAGACGGAGTGGCTTAACTATCACCGGGAAGCCCCCTGCCGACTTATATATTATGAAAATCCGTTAAGTCTCATTAAAAATTAAACAGTTTCATAAAAAAATTCGCCTGTGGCGCTACCTTTTTGATTCGTTCAGTATTATTATTACTTTTTATGGAAAATAAACTTGTTTACACCACGACTTTATTTGCTCAATCTCACAAAAATTTTCCGCCTGCGGCGCTATTTACAAGTTTTTCTTCCACATTTGTACTACAATAAAAAAAATAGGTTTTTTTGGATAAAAATTTATTTTTTTCCAAATCTCCGGGTCTGCCCTCTTTGAGAGGTGGCAGCCCTAATTAAGAGTCATATCATGTACCCAGGTACTCTGTACTCCTGTATTAAAATAAAAATTGTCGTAATTTGCTTGTGAGATTCAGAATATGAGATATAACATAAAACACGTGTTTACGTGCAGTTACGTGCTGTATCAGCACCAGTGGTATATTATATTATAGTACCTGATATAATCAAGGATATTATGTATTTGCAATGCAGCACATAAAAAGAATGAGTAATGAATGATTTACATACCTATACGACAATCACGATTAGAATTATTGCTTTCATTGCATTTATTTATTTTTTCTGTACATACTGCGTAATTTAATAAAATTATGATGAAATTGCCTATTATTTGGATTCCATGATATTCTATACCCCCACGTTGGGTCCCATGTGGGGTAGACAGAGAGAACAGAACGTTAGAATTCCCTTCCATACACACACTTATTGCTCCCGTCACATTCATGCAATTCTTCATGATTCCTTTTACTCAAAACACGTCTGTGCCTTAGCAACTGGTCTGGAAATGGAAATGACCGTGACGTCTTAGCTGGGTCGCGAGTCTTAAAATCAATTGTGGCATAAAAATTTTATGCCTGCGGCGCTGATAGATTCTTTTACTGTGGACCAAAATGAGATGTCTTCAAAAACATTCATAGCTTGCACAGTCAACGGATCTAGTGGTAAATTATTAAAGTAGATGGGTACTTATAATTTGAAATCTCCAATGAACCGTAAAGTAACTTCAATATAATCTAATATTAAGTATTTAATATACATTTAGTTAAGATATAATATATTAGTTTACAGAGTAGCGGCCACATGTCGGTCACCCGCTATACACAGAAGTAAATCAGGGCGATTTTTAATCGTAAAAAATATAAGAAAAGGAGAAAATAATATCAAGTATCAAAATAACATTAACCGAAGACTACGCGAAAGAAACATACCATGTCAATAAAAGGCAATTTCGTAAAAAAACTATTATTAAAGAAATTGACATTTATTGCTCGTCTTTATATGTAGCCTGAAAACTAGTAAATAGCGCCGCAGCCGAAATTTTTTGCCAAAAATAGGTGAATTAATAAACCTGGTTGTCTTTCAATAGTAGTGCATCTGAATAGGTATGTTTCGGAGTTAAAATATGATGAACAATTAGAGCCGCAGACGAAAATTTTGTCATAAAACATAAGAAGATACCTAGACAAAACGGAATCGTTTGAAAGTCCAGTTTATTTTTTGTGAACAAACCCTCACTTTTTTAATGAAACAACTGCGATTTAATGGATTTTCACAGTAAAATGTAATGATGAAAAAACGGCGTGGTAATAAATGCGATTCATTTCTCCTATTCTCCCGTAAAGGGTTGGCTGAAGAATTTCCCCTGCCTATACGCCCATGTCCCTAGTAAACAAATTCCCCAAACATACCTACAACAAAATAATATTGCATTCTCGCTCAGTAGCTATTCGCATTTTTTCTTCTTGTTGTTGTGCCATATCAGATCCCCCGACGTCGGCGATCACTCTGGCGAAAAGTTCCCTGTCCTGCGCTGCCCGGAACAGATCGTCCACCGTCCTCAATCCGGTCCACTCTCCTATGTTGCGCAGCCAGGACATCTGCTTTCTGCCATTTAAAAAAATAAATTCGCACGTTTCTTCCACTTAGCCTTCACTTGATATTTTTTGTAAATAGTCTAGTAATATACACTGTTAGTTTAAATTGTATTAAATAGTGATAGGTGATAGGAATATAATATAACGTAGGTAGTTAATGTACGCATACAGTATTACTTACAGCATCTGTGTTTAGCGTTTTCAATATCATCAGGCTACATACTAACTTACATTACATTACACATCACTCACTAGAGATGTCAAAGCATGAAGATGGCATTTTTAAAAATCATCGATAATTTTGCATGAATGTGAGAGAGCGTTTCGTTGCGTTGAAGGAATAAAACAAGCAAACACCTACCTATAAAATTATTTCAAGCTGTCGAACGCAGTCATAAAATTTGACCAAGAAGGGACGACTACCTGCTTTATTCGCACCTTATGGCTCTGGCATAAGTGCTAATAAAGCAGGTAGTCGTCCTTTCTCTATCACACTTTTATGATTGCTTTCGACAGTTTGAAATAATTTGACTATAATAATGTTTTGTTCTCGCAACAAAAATAAATTTGTAGAGACCATTTTCACAATAATTATTATTTAAAAAATGTTTTAGCTATGATGATGATGATGATGATAATGGATGATTTTTGGCGCCGTTTAATGTATTCCATCTCAAGGGCGCGGGAAGCTGTATTCCCCGTATAATTCACACAAGGTGCCAACAAGTGAACGAGATAATAAGTGCTAAAACTGAGATCATTCCAATATAAAAATATGACAGAAAAAATATTAACGTTTAAAAAACGTACAAAAAAATAGTGCTGAAGGCGAATTTTTTTAATAAGACAAGCATGTGAGTATCTTATAAAAGGTCGTGGTGTAAATCTAGTATAAAGAATATGTAATACAAAAATAGGTATAAGTAATTAGCGGCGCAGGCAATTTTTTGAGAAACAATTGTATGTTTTGAGTTTGAATGAGAGATACTAATGATGGGAAAACGTGTGGTACCTAATAATGTGGTGTTTTGTGAGGTTTTATTATTTAGTATGGAAAAAGTATTTACAATATTTACATATTCCAATCTCTAGGGTAGGACAGCTACCCCCCTGCCCCCCCCCCCGACGACGCTCGTGTGATGAATGATGATGTGTCGATGTTTTTTATTACATCGATCAGGTGTTGTACGTCCCTAAATATAACTCTACTTTGGAACCACCGTTAAGATGAACAGTTTGTTTGGTTATTTTCTATTTAGGCAAAATATGTTTCGTGTCTCTCCACTGCTATACTCTCTACATAACACAACTAACTGAATGCCTCTCAGGCTGAAGAGGGAACCTACTTTGTATACCTGTATACTGTATAGAGAGATAGTTCATATTATTTTTTAACAATGTTTTTTAAGGTAACAACTTACTGTTATGTTGGCGTACCTGGGTACAGTAATCATTTTATTAATAATTTCATCCGTCTTGTCCACCGTGCGGACGTTACCTGCAAGTGGAGTTTAGATTGTATTGTTGGTAGCCCTGATTGTCGAATCTTGTCATAAGAGGTGTCAAAGGTTCCCAATATTTTCACATTGTATCTTTTACAAGTAACCTACAATGCCGAAAATATTACAGAGCAGCGTTAGAGAAATCATTTTAAAGAAAAGATAGTTTTGCGAGTTGGAAAAAGAAAAAATACTCCAATGATCCCTTCAAGCCGCCACCACAAGATAGAAAAACAATGTTGCCAGTTTATTCTAACAATTCAAAAATTGGCAACTTGTTTTAAACAACAGTTCTGAAATATAATTTGAAAGTAGCGAAAAATTTTAACCATATCGCATTACCCACATCAAGCAACACTAAACCAAGTTTGCACCAGGGGACTTCTTACAGAGAATAGTCTGTACATCTCTCCTCTTGCACGAGTAGATACGCAGAAGAAGGAATATTATTTGTTAACTACATATCTATGTACATAGGTACTATTGTAGTGTGTACAATTTGGTACAATGCAGTATTCCTACAACAGTATAGGAAAATTTAGGATGAACTTTGTTTATCCTAAATTTCGTTCTCGGTCCCGGCATTCTTTACATTCTTTCCGATGCTCGGAAGTTGCCGGATTTTTTCGCAAGACCAACTTTCAGCAACTTACATTCTAATTTCTAATCCTTAGGTTGGCAACCACGCTGGCAATATAAGTATAACATTTTTCCTCCCACTGTCCCCCCTCCCCTCTCCTACCCCCAATCTCCTGTGACACGCCTCGGATGGTTTAAGGGCATGGTACCAAGAATGACGTCACAGTCTTTTCCCACGGCATTAAGATTCAAAATCGCGTGAAAATTGCATGATAAAATGGTAAAAACAGTGTTTTTTTCCATTTTTTGTGGTTAATTTTGCGTCTATCATAAACTTTTACGGTTATTCCCTAGATTTTAATGCATATTATCAGTGCAAAAAATAATTTACTCCGCGACTTTCGGGAAACGAGTTTCCGTCTTTCGGAAAAAAGATCATGGTGTTTTTCAAAAAAAAAATTGAGAAATCTATACATGATATAAAAAATCTTTTACGGTTATTCCCTAGATAAATGTTCAATGCATCTACCCTATTTTGTTTCAAAGTATATTTAGTGACGGTTGTCGAGATATAAGGTCTCCCGTTTTTATAAATTACTGAAATCTCGATATGCATACTCTTAAACAAAACTTTGCCAAAAAAAAACAACATAACAAATTAACAGGCCAATAATTATGGTTTGCAATAACTGTAATTATTTTATTCCAGCCATGCACAGCATTCCATTCCCTTCAATTTAGTTTAGAGTAGGTAATCAGCTACAAATGTACACGTGTGCATTGTGTTCAAAAAATGAACAATAAAAACATACGTGCATTACAAAATGTGCACGTGTAAAAGGGTACATGGTTGGCGCAGTTGGTTGAGGCGGCAGTCTCTCGAGCGGGAGGTGCCAGGTTCAAACCCCGGCGCTGGCGATGTATTCCACACTTTGCGATACAGGCTTCTAGCCTAGTGCAAGGTGTGCAGAAAAAAGTATTTGGGTTTGTGTATGCAAGCCCAGATCCTTTTTATATATAAAAAAGAAACTATGTTTTACACAGCTTTCAATTTTAAGTTCTCATGCTAAATACCGCCGTTCATTGCAGATGGCGAACCACTTTGCTGAACTTTATGAGACGTTATTTTATCTAAGTAAAAAAGAATGGACGCACTAATATAAACTGGCGCCCTGCGGCGCATTTTTTTAGTAGTGAGTGCAATTTATTACAAAAAAAATCACAGCTTGCATTAGTGTGTGAAAAAAAAACAATCATCAAAATGCGACCAAGCCGAGCTTATTATTATAAAGCAACGTGCTGTAAGATACAATAGTAATATTTCATAGTTCACACCAAGCAAACTGGTTTGTAATTGCGTAATTATCTTGAAATTTCATTATTAAAACGTGTATATCATACAACTATTGGAAGTATGTGAAGGGAGTGCAACACATCATCTAATCATCGAATATTTAATAAAGTTTTATTAGATGGCGGGTGTGTAAAAAATACCACCTCTCCCTTCAACAGTAAGAAATGGAACAATACATGTGTACTTAATATACATGAAATTCGACGACACAGCCGTCGCTCCTCGTGGTGTAGTGGATATAATCTTCACTATGCGAGACGAAGGTTTGGGTTCGAATCCCAGCCATGGTGAACTGAAATGGCGAATGTTTCTCGAGTGTAAAGTGATCGCTTAAGCCAGCCGAGGTCGGTCGTAAGCCCGACAATGTTCGTCCTTAATTCTTCTATACTGTGGTAGGAATACTACATTTAATAAAGTTTTCGATGTCGATGAAATTGCTGTTTTTTAACTCTGACTACATATCGCTGCTTGAAAAATAAAGAATCATCAGAAATCAATCATATAAGCCTTCGAAATCCAACAAAAAAGATTTTCAAAAAGTATTTTTATCACGAGAATTTAGGTACTAACGAAAGAACACAAGGGGAATCGAGCTAATCATTTTGATGCATAAGTCTCGTGAAACTTAGGCTTCCACTATTTTTTTTATGTTTTTCGAGTATCCTTTAAAGTGAGGTATTCGCAAAGCTTATATAAGACATTTCACATCTTTTTCAGTAATGAGATACGCCACCCATTGTGAAAATCGTATACTTTTATACTTAGTTAAATGTTTAGGATAAAGAATATTTTTGTGCATACCTATATTTTATTCAGACATAGTCGCATTGAATTTTTAGGGAGAAAAAGAAATAGCTACACTATCGTGGATAAACAAAGAAACAATCTTGTTTATAACAAGTAGTTATATCTCAACAGATACACAGCAAAAATATAAAATTGTGATTTTCAAAATAATCTTGTTTATAGTTTTAGTCACCATTTTTATGACAATCAAAATTTGTGGAAAACTTCATTGATAAATAAGATGCGAAATATGTAAGTTTTACGAATAGCTTGCAAAAGCCGGTCCTGTTAGAACAGGACCCTCGAAAAAACAAACAAAAAAGAATAGGAGGACCAATTCGAGTACTCGAGGATCTCGCGCTGCAACTGAATTGCATTAAAAAGTAAGAATATTCGTAAAATTTCATCGACAGCATTCGTAAACTACAACAAATTCATACTGTGATCGATGATCGATGTAATTGACTCATGCAATTTACATCACCAACCATTTAAGTTGTTTGACTATATGAATGTATCTATATGACTATATGATGAGGTTGCTTTTCACGGTCAGGGTTGTGAAATGCCACATGTATCTATGTATAAGTATAGTTCAGCAGTACATACACTGATAATACATTAGGTATATTATTTGTATTGCGACATATTAAGACGACCCACGCGAGACGATACTCTTGGCTTTTAACTTTTTATATTCATTGACAATTCAATTCTACATTATAGAAGCGGCGTCCATGAAAGAGTAGGCAGAAAGGACGAAACCCAAGACCTCTAATATTCACAAACTGAGTTTGACTATTTTTGCACACATTTGACTTTTGTTTTGTTGCAATTATTTAACTTTTGTTTTGTTGAAATCATTTTGTTGGAATCATTTAACTATGTTTGCACACATTTGACTTTTCTTGCAATCATTCGACTTTTGTTGCATTCATTTGACTTTTAATTTGTTGCACCCATCTGACTTTTCTTGCACTTAAATGACTTTTGCTGCATTCATTGAATTTGACTTTTGTTGCGCATATTTTATTTTTCTTGCATTCATTTGACTTTTGTTTTGTAGAATTCATTTGACTAGTTTTGCACACATTTGACTATTTATATTCATTTGACTTTGTTGCATTCATTTCACTTTGTTGCATTGCAACCTTTGTTGTATTCATTATTGACTTTGTTGCATTTATTTGACTTTTTCTGCATTCATGATCATTACATACATAGGTAGCTCCTAACACTTCAATTCTTATCGACACATTTTTTTCATTTAGTGGCCATCGACAAATACTGTTGTTTTTCACATGCTTGGTTTGCCGGGACACAATTCGCGGAACACCTACCTGTATAATGCTGCGTATGAAATTTGCATAATTTAGCTTGTCTACGGGCACTGCATAAAAAGTCAATTCGGAGAAAAGAAAAAATACTTGATAATAAGCATATTTATATTGTATTCAGTATATTAAGAGTATGCATACTGACAATTCAAAAATTTCTAAAAACGGGAGACCTTTGATCTCGACAACCGTTACTAAATATGCTTTGGAAAAAATATATTAGATACATTGAACATTTATCTAGGGAATAACTGTAAAAGATTTTTTATATCTTGTATAGATTTCTCAAAAAAAAAAGAGTGCTAAACACCTCTGATCTTTTTCCGAAAGACAGAAACTCGTTTCCTGAAAGTCGAGGAGATTTTTTTTTAAAGAGAATATGCATTAAAATTTAAGGAATAACCTTAAAAGTTTTTTAGTTGAAGCGAAATTAACCCCAAAAAAAGAAAAAAACGCTATTTTTACCATTTTGTCATGCGATTGTTCATGCGATTTTGAACCGTGGGAAATGACTGTGACGTCATTCTTGGTACCAAAGCCTTAAATGACAAAAAAATATTATTTTTCAATATTTATTGTAATTTCTTATACAATAGGTTATTTATTATGGTGTAGGTATATTTCTTGTATCAAATAGAATCGATTGTGAATTTCTCTTATTTCGTATTCAGGCTGTCGAGGTCAGGCTTAGCCTCAGGCGCTCTCGGGCGTCGCTCAAGGCTCCCCTAAGGAAGCCCCGTTGCTAGAGGATTCTCCGCTTGACATGATCTAACTGTAAACCTGACTGATTAATAACTACGATAAAATCATCCATGTATGTATGCTGTACCTAGTAAATAGTTATATTTGCGATAGTGTCCATAGACTTATTATCTTCATTGACATAGGATAATATGTCAATGATAGTGTCCAGCCCCATAGATCTATGTACTGAGTATGCATACCGACATTTCAAAAATTTCTAAAAACGGGAGAGCTTCTATCTCGACAACCGTTACTAAATTTGCTTTGGGACAAAAAAGGGTAGATGCATTGAACCTTTATCTATGGAATAACCGTAAAAGATTTTTTTTATCTTGTATAGATTTCTCAAAACAAAATATTAAAAACACCTCTGATCTTTTTTCCGAAAGACGGAAACTCGTTTACCGAAAGTCGCGGATTATTTTTTTTTCTTGTACTGATAATATGCATTAAAATCTAGGGAATAACCGTAAAAGTTATTTGATAGACGCAAAATTAACCCCAAAAAAATGAAAAAAACGCTATTTTTACCATTTTATTATGCGATTGTCACGCGATTTTGAAACTTAATGCCGTGGGAAATGACTGTGACGTCATTCCTGGTGCCAAGCCCTTAAATAGGGTCTTTCCAAATTGCAGAGAATATTTTTTAATGTAAGTAATTTAACCATAAGAACTACGGGTGATAAGTAGACCAAGCGAACCCTAGAATGGCGACCGAGAACCGGCTATAGAAATCCAGGCAGACCACAGGCGAGATGGTCTGATGACATCAGGAAGGTGGCAGGACAGCAGTGGCACAGAATGGCGATGGATAGGGAAGTGTGGAAATCGGAAAAGGAGGCCTATGTTCAACACTGGACGAGGAAAAGCTGAGGATGATTTTAATTGGGTTGGTATTTAAAAACCTAAGTTCGGGAGAAGATTACGAGCAGGCTGGACCATGAGCGACTGTATGACGCTGACAGTTGCCGCCAAATTTGAGATCATAGACAAAATATGATAAATCCGAGATGGAAGCATAATTTCATCGATAACTTATAAATAGGGACTAGAAAAAATCGTGAAAAAAAGTGTTATTTTTCGGGAAATGTGGTGTTATTTTTTGCAAAATGTGGTGTTATTTTTCACAATTTTGGCAAAATGTGGTGTTATTTTTGATACATTTATGTCATTAAAGTGGTCAAATTTGCATCTTTTAATACAAAAATATTAAAAAAAAATTGAACGTGAACAATATTGTACACAAAAATATCTAAAACGATAAAATGAAACAAAAATATTAAAGAAAAACAAAAAAAGCGTCTTTTAAGATTATTTTCAGCGTGGTTCTTCGTACTTTCAAAGCCACATTGTTTCAATTACGAGGTTTTCCAAAGTTAAGGTCGAAATTCGCGTCAAATATGCTAAAATTCGCGTTACTCCTATAAAAGAATGCATAAATTCGCGTTATATGTGTAAAAACTACGAAATTCGCGTTATTCGCGTAAAAAGCACAAAATTCGCGAATATATTTGTTTATCGCGATCGCGAAATTTTCCAGTCCCTACTTATAAATTTATGCACTTTTTTTTTATTTCACAATTTTGTTAACTGTGAGAAACATTTTCTACTTGTCGTACCTAGTTGAATAACGAATAGTTATCTTAACAGATATACAGCAAAGGATGAACTTTTCTTCACACAGGGTGTCACGTTAGTAACCTATGGTACTTAATTACTATTTTTAAATATAGCAAAGGATGGACTTTAGGCGTACGACTGATCGTCTGCTGGTTTAATGTGATCACTTTACACTTGAATGACACTCCTGGCAACCGCTATGCTACGAAAGCTAGTTACTGAGGAGAGATAGAACGTGTATATTGGGTTGGTATTTATTTAATTGGTGCCTTGCCTACTTAGGTAGTATTGCTTATTAGGGGTACCTACTAAACCACCTACAGTTATAATAAGAATCTCTGGTTTGTCTATGGTGGGAACGCGCAGGCTAGAGCAGTCAAATAAGTGTATTGTATGTCGCAATAACTTCAAGAAACTCGTATCTGTTGGTATGTACTACCTACGAAATAAAATATGTCCTAACAAAAAATAATACTTATAAAGACTTAGGTTACAAAATATCTAACGTAAGTAAGAAAATAATATGAAAAAAAAAATAACGTAGTCGGCCATGTTGTTCGGGGAGCGGGAAAACGTTCCATAAACAATTTTAAACGTTTGAAAATGGAACCAATTCAACAAAAATCTAAACCAGTAATACGAATAATTTTTAATGTATTGAGTTTTTAGTTAGCACCTTTCGATGAATTGGCGTCATAATAAAATGTATTAGATTTATGAAAGATCGTCAAAAGTGTTCCTAATTTGTGTGAACTGAGAGGTCCCTTCTACAGAGGGTAAAAAAATGCAGAAAACTCAACACATTTTATAAAAAAGTCCAATCATTGTTATGAGTCAATTTTTATTGTTTAAAAATCCTTGTACCCTTTTTGATGAGTGTTCTAATTTTATCAGCATTTTATGATAATATTTGTTGAGTGCGTATGATAATATACAATGCCCTCCTAGCAGTATTTGGTTTCCTCTGGCGGACATAACTGTAAATCGGCCTCTGTAGTGATCGCCCGTCTTTTTCCTTCCAACGTGTTTCCATATGTTGTTGTGTGACAGAGACAGCCACTCTTATAACAAACTGTTTTTATTCCTACGTTTTATTGTTTGCCTGGATGGAAATTCATGCCCGGCTTTGGTAGGTTTATATTTTCCAACATTTTTACTGCAGGTGTTTTGAAATTCATATGCCCAATCCCACCAACTTTAACCTAAGAAGGAGAGCCCTAAGAAATTTCCATACAAAACAGGGATAATATTCTATTTATTGAATAGGGAACATCAGCTTCCAGCACCACCACAGCCTAATTCCATATGAAATGCAACACGCAACTCTCCTACGTTAGGTGCCCAAATATCTCCGCCCAGGCTAGGTGAGTTGCATGTTGCATTTCATATGGAATTAGGCTGTGGTGATGCTGGAAGCTGATGTTCTTTAATCAATAAATAGAATATTATCTCTGTTTTTGTATGGAAATTTCTTAGGGCTCTCCTTCCTAGATTAAAGTTGGTGGGATTGGGCGATAGAGATTCAAGTCCAAGGTTCAAATTCCGTCTTTCAGTTGTTTCATGCTAAATGAAGGTTTACCATCTCAGTGGCATATATAGCATTCTGGTAGATCTTAGTAAATATTTCACTAGGGCGAACTTACCACTGCTTAACGATGTCTTTCACGTTTTGTCAGCATGCAATATAAAATTTTAAATATTTGCCTATCCAGTGGCGTACATAGATTTTCATTTCGGGGGGAGCCGATATAGTATTTGACTTTGGGGAGGGAGGAATGAAAACCAAACCTGGCTGTTAAAACTGAATAATAGTGCCCCAGGCAAAATTTTTCGTGAAGGTGAGTGAAAAAGGATGTTATTTTGGTGTTAAAATTGTGCATAAAGGTAAATATTGTAGTTGTGGTGTAAAAAAACTACAAAAAAGAAAGAAGTGCGCCGCAGTTAATTTTTTTTTAATAATGGGCGAAGTGTAATCCTGGGTGTCGTTTTAAATATTTTAAAATAACGTTTTTATACTTACTTATATTTTTTTTACATTCCGGGGGGGGGGGGGAGCTTTGACTCATGAACATCAAAAACTTGTGTTGGCTCGCGCTCGTCTGGCGGAGGCCTTATGGATATACAAACATATAAACTTCATACATTAAATAAATACTATTAATAAATATAAAGAAAATGTATGCATAATAAAATTACAACAGCCATACTGCATTGTATAATAATGTATAATGTATGCGACTAATATGATCAGTACTGTACAGTGTAATGCAAGTACACTATGTCATAAACTGCAGGTACACCTCATGCAATGTACGCAGAGTCCAAATCCTATCTACAGGGATAACTAGGGATTATGTCGGTATATGAATATCTAGTATGGGTTAGCTCAGTTCGTAAATCCATGAAATATTTAAGTACCCCAATAATAATTTCAACATTTTCGATGATGGAAAAAAAATTACATAATACTCGTATTTTCCAAGTCATGTAGGTATGTAACGCTTGCCCATTGGAAAATTTTGCAAGTTCGATGAATATGTATGTGAATTTAAAGCAGCGACGCCTTTGTTGGTGTCTAGACATTTTCGTCGTGTTTTAGATTTTTAAAATTTTATGAATGAAAAATTTTAATTATCGAATAGTACCGTACCTACTAATGAAATTATGAATGAAAATAGTTTTGAAATATTTCTTTCGTGGAAATAATCAAGTAAGTACCATTTTACACAACGTAACAGAAAATGAAAATAGAATTCTCATACATACTATATGGTACGTACCTATACACGTAAAGATTGCAAATCGAACTATTTAAAGTACCCACCATCTATAGATGTGTAAAGTACCTATGTATGTTGGTAGACATGTAAGAGGAGTTTTGTGGCTTTCAGGGGTGGGTGCCAACTAAAAAAGTTGACAATATGAATCTGGTCTTACGACTTTCATGACGATATTGGAGAGACGAGGAAAAGACGGAGCCATGTGATCTTCCTGTGTTTACTCGAGGAACTTTGAAGGGTGGAGTAGTAATAGGTGGTTATATAAAAACATATTTAAGCAAGCCTCCGTGATTTTCACGGGTAGGTACCCTCTAGTAACAAATAAAATAGGTATAAGTACATGAGAAAAAACATGTAAGGAATCGCGGCTGTCCAAGAATAGAGCAGCTTCTCAAGGACGGATGTGCGGTGCATATGACCAATTTCATGGATTTGACTGTCTTTTTCCTCAATTCCCGGGGTAGATTTCTTCGAATGAAAATTCCATTACCTAATTTTTGTCTTCAAAATGTTTGTACGTACCGAAAGTTTTGAAACCACTTAACAAAGTATACCTATGGATTATAGATCAATTTCATTAACAATAATTTAATTTAACTAGATACCAGGCGCAAAGCTACCTAAGAACATGATTCCCATCGAGTTAACTTTTGGAAAAAATGATAGGTGTAATAGTATCTAATCTGACGTAATCCCATAAGAAATGTTAGCCCCGGCTTCCCTTCTGCAGAAATCCACCCTTAGCCACTGCTAGATACGTAAGAAGGCGCCAATAAATTAAGAAATAGGTAAATTACCTAGTTATATACCACACAGCCCGCTTTAGTGGTAGTACTACCTACCTACCTAGAGCGGGCTGGGTACCTTATATTGTGTGCTATGATGTCGTCAACAAGCCCTAAGTATATAATATGTATTACTATTTAATATAGGATCCTCACTAGCAGTGTTCAGTTCAGCGGTTCACCTCTCTGGCCCCTCCAGCACGCAGTAATATCTTCACTTCGCACTAGGCATGCCTCCCTCTCCCGCAGTATCAGTGTGGACTGTATGGAGTATCACCCAGCACAGCATCCACTAGTTAGTTTACTATGTATTTGTATAATAATACAATAGTGGTAGCAACCAACCTACACACTGCTTCACTGGGCTAATACAGAACACTCTATTATACGTATAACCAGCTGTAGCCCGTCAAAATTCACGGAGGGGTTGGTTGAAGACTTCTTCCATCTATACATATTTATTTATTTATGTACTGTGGGCACCCGAAGCAAACCATGCAGCACATCTTGCGTGATTGCCCCATACGTGCTTACCCTGGTACCACTGACAGTGCTGCCAGCCTGTCTCTTGAATTCCTCCAGTGGCTAGAGGCGCTGGATGTCAAACTTTAACGATGTGACAATAATTCGACGTTGCCAAACGATAAATAAATTTATTTAATAATCTCAATATTGCAATTACATGAATAAAATACATACATCAATACATCTGTACACAGTATATAGGTAATTACCAACCCCACTAGGCCGTGACCTATATCAGGGTTGACAATCAAAATGAAGACATCTTCATTCCACAAATGCACAACAAAAAAACAAAATAAAATATGATATTCCTAATCCGTAATCTTCGATCGTGTCCAAATATTTATCAACGATAATAACAACGAGGGCGCCGTTTTAAATTCCACACATATTTGAACAACTTGCAAAAGTTGCCACGGTCCTGCAGCGTTACATTCACACCAGGTTACGACGGAAATTATGTAAGGTTATAATACATAATATACATAGTTATTAGTTAGTTGTGTATAGTGTTTAGGTATAGTATATATGTATTGAAATCATGGTAGGTCACAATGTTTGCGTGTGGAGCGTTCAGGGTGTGTTCGTTGTTCAGAATCTAATCACAATATTATTAGGGTTGCCAGATTTCTCGCAAGTCAAACCGGGACAACCCCCCCCCCGTCGACGACAAATTTTTTGATACTCTTATTTTAGCGCTCAAATTTTTTTATCTGATTGAAAATGCATCCAAATTAAAACCTTGGCCGAAAAACAATCGTAGAGCGGAGGAGGGGGGGGGGGGAGTGACAACTGTGTGTGTTGAATTGAAAATATTACTACTACTACTACTACGCCCTTCATGTCTCCATTCGGGAGCACAGGGAGGCTACCAGGCGTCTCCATTCAGAGCGATTTTGTGCGAGTGATATTACCTCTCTCCACGTCATTCCTAACGCTCTGATCTCGTTGTCATAGTACGTAAAATATTACGAACCGCTAATGCGTAACTTTGTTTTCTACGTACTTCTTTACTTTATACATAAACTGTCAAAAATACCACAAAATGATAAAAATCGTAAGAATATATACCAACATTTCCGAAAACCGGGACATTTAGGCGTCCCGAAAGGTTTGTTCGGGACACCGGGACATGAGGCGTAAAACCGGTGACAGTCCCGGTAAACCGGGACGTCTGGCAACCCTAAATATTATAGTCAAGTGTAGTCGCTATATAGTCACTCGATCGCAATGTAGAGGGAATTCGACATTCGATTGATAGTATATCCTGGTTCACTGGAAGATTAGAGGTGCTCGTTTGTGGAACGACATTCCCAGTAGGGCCGAATTTGCCAAAAGGCCGAGTAGTCCGGGGATTATGGGCGGCAACCACCCACGTTTCACTTTTTTACTTTCACGGAATTCTTATCGATTTCCCCCCCCCCCCCCCTTCCTCAAAAAATTAGAGCAATTAAACAAAAAATGCATAATTTTTTTTCATCGACGGGGGGGCTAAAATGTCAGGGCCATATACTCCTATGAAAACTGTAAATCCGGCCCTGATTCCCAGTATCCTTCTACAATTCGACTTTTCCCCCCTCCCTGTCATGATATGTATCCTAGCCAGGGCCGTAGCCAGGAATTCATTTCGAACTCTGCACCAGAGACAATAAGCTTCGAAGAGTTCGAAGCTAGAGGCACCGCAAAAATTTTGATATTGCCAAAAATAATAAAAACTAGTTAATGGCGACACTTCGGGCTTCCGCCACACTCATGCAATTTGTCATAATATACACTCTACGATTCCTTACACTCGGAACACGTAATTTCCAATGTTCATGGTGGAAAATTGTTCAACTATAGGTACTATATGCACAATGGAACTTGTCAGAGCGTATGGGGTATAATAGGAGGTAACTATACTATTGTGATTATATCAAGAGTATGCATACCGACATTTCAAAAATTACTAAAAACGGGAGACCTTATATCTCGACAACCGTTACTAAATATGCTTTGAAACAAAATATGGTAGATGCATTGAACATTTATCTAGGGAATAACCGTAAAAGATTTTTTATATCTTAAATAGATTTCACAAAAAAAAATTTTTGAAAAAAACCTCTGATCTTTTTTCCGAAAGACGGAAACTCGTTTCCCGAAAGTCGCTGGTGTATTTTTTTTTGTGCTGATAATATGCATTAAAATCTATGGAATAACCGTAAAAGTTTTTTGATAGACGCAAAATCAACCCCAAAAAAATGAAAAAACGCTATTTTTACCATTTTATCATGCGATTGTTCACGCGATTTTGGACCTTAATGCCGTAGGACACGACTGTGACGTCATTCTTGGCGCCAAGCCCTTATGTACAGTATTGTTGCGTGCCTAGTGCCTTCAAACTACACAATAGTTACAAATAGGATCTGTGTGTGTGAGGGTGTGTGTGTGTGTGTGTATGACAATAGTATTAATAATAGGCAGTATGTTCAAGGTAGTCATATGACACATGAATCAACGTGACCGGACAAAAATCCATAAGAATATTGCTCAACATGAATATATCCCAAAAAAGACAAAAGCCCTTTAGAAATATTATGCTCAAGGGACAGAAGATCAAATCTTATTGGATTTTGAAAATAAAATCAATTGTTAGTATGCGATTTCTTTCAGAGTGGCACATAGACTGAGTAAAGCTTCAAAAAGTTTTATTTGCTTGAGTGTACGCTTATTTAATGATAGCTTGAAACACCTGGAGCTTGGGGCGTTTAGGAGACAGGCGAAAAAGTATCTTGTGGCTAAAGAATTATATACAATTGACGAAATGCTGTCCAGGACAATAAGTTCAGTTTAGCATAGATCATCATAACGTTAATATTCTTATAAGCACCTATGTATGTTATCATCTTCATGACGAAATGCAAACTGAGCCCTTTATACTCTGTTAGCATTGATTCTACTTCTCTGGCACATTGTCACTGTTGACTGTTATAAATTCCTTTTGATTGTTAAAAAACACTTTAATTTTTATAACTATGTAAATTTGACGAATCCAAGTGCCCGAAATTAGGGCCTAGGGACGATAATGAAAAAAGAAAAACAAAGTGTTAGGAACTAGCATAGATTATAGAACTAGCATAGCATAGAATAAATAAGCGGATCTAAAATGGGAGAGACAATAAAATAGTCAACATTTTATAAATAGCTCATCAACTGGAATCCAGTTAGAAAGTTTGGGTTTTTATCCGTTGAGGATACCATTTCTGAAGGGCATTCGTCTTTTTGGGATTTATTCATTTTTAACAATATTCTTATGGGTTTTTCTCCGGGAATCATGAATAAATAGTTGTGTATTGTGTTGTGTGTATATTACTTTAGGTAAACCTACAAACTATTTCATATCGTGGATATGTGTAGGTGTTAATAGGTATTTACTATGGGCGAGGGATATACAGCCGTCATACTTGAGGATAGAACTACGCATAGCCCAAAAAGTTGAATCTAAGATAATCGTGAAAAACATCTTGTATTGCCCGGATAAATCCATACATATGCGTTGAATATAGGGAAGGGGTTGGAAAATCATAAAAAGGGGTTGCCTACCACTAAAAAATTGACTGTTATTTAATGGAAATGAGATTTAATTGATTCAAATGAAAGTTTAAACAATATTAGGCTTTATTTCGCCACAGGGTTGCCTATATAGACAAATCTTGCCCCGTCACCCTCCTGCCTTCCCGAATCGGTCCTCTTAGGGGTTTTTTTGCTCATTTTTTAGAGATACGGTAAGATATAGGAGAAAGTGGTCACTGGTCAATGGCAAAAACATAAATAATCCTTACTAAATTTTCTACAAAATATGTTTAACACATTTTTCATAGGACTAGCAGTTTAGCCGCATTGGTCGATCAAAATATGGATTTTTTTGGATGAAAAAAAAATATAGATAATCTTGATAGATTTTAGATGTTTAAATGCATTTCCTGGATACGCAAGTGCCTAATAATATCAGGAGATTTCTGCAGAAAGGCAAATTCAAAATAATACTTGCAGTATTGTAAGACGATTTCTAGATACTGATATTTCAGGCACAATGCTTGTATTTTAGGCCCCGCGTTGAGCCTTATCCTGTGATATCCGTGATATCTGGATAGGTGAATGTTTCCCAGTATTAGGCTGATGAGTTTATATTATGTGAATCATGAATGATAATATATAGACTCTTCTGGCTGATAATACTGAGATGTGTATTGGCAAAGTCATGCCTCCGCGTATTTAAAAAGTAAGACATACGAAGAATTTATTAAAGAGACCTTCGTTCATCAACCATTCACTATATTTTCTCCACACAAGTAAATTACGAAAGCAATTACTAACAAGGATTCTTATAATAATTATTCAGGTATATTTTATTACTAACATTGTTCTTATAGTCCTGAGGCTCTTCCTAATTACAGAAAACGTTAACATTTTTGTCTGTAACGTCAGGAAATATCAATAATTAGACAGTATATATGGATGGGTAAATTATGTATTAAGACTCCCGACCCAACTATGACGTCACGGTAATTTCCTACGGCATTGAGGTTCAAAATCTCATGAACAATCGCATAATAAAATGGTAAAAACAGCCGACTTTCGGGAAACGAGTGTCTGTCTTTCGGAAAAAAATTAGAGGTGCTTTTCACATTTCTTTTGTGAAATCTACACAAGATATAAAAAATCTTTTACGGTTATTCCCTAGATAAAGGTTTAATGTATCTACTTTACTTTTTTCCAAAGCATATTTAGTAACGGTTGTCGAGATCTAAGGTCTCCTGTTTTTGGAAAATAATAATTTAGAAACGTCTATATGCATACTCTTAAATATTAAACAATAGCGTACAATGCAATCAACATTCTATATAACCTGTTTTCTGCAATTTCCACCCCAGTTTTCACTGTAATAATGTCTCCATTAAGGCAGGTATAGGTAGATTCTTGGTAGATTATTGCAGGATTTGTCACCTGGTTGGCTAGACGATTTGCTACGTTCGAAATATCGGATTCGACGCATGTGAAAAATATCTACTTATTCGTCATCACATCATCTTGGATTCTACATCCCGGGTTGGGACTTCGCCCACATTAATTTGATCATTCACTGTAGGGCATTTTGAGAGACTTTTTTTTATCACTGTCGACTATTTTAGTCATTTTATTTATGTCATTTTGGCAGTAGACGGGGTTTGTGGTAAGACAGGACAGTGTCAGATGGTCACCTAGAATTCTGAAATCGTAGACTTGAGACACCATAAGATGCTTTTGTTTATAATTGTTGTGAATCGTCCCTAGGCCATTTGCAGGCACTTGGACTCGTCAAAGTTACATGTTAACAATAATATATATAAAGAGAGATATAAAACAATAAATTTACAGGGAAATTCCATGCCAAATAGAGATGTAAAAGGCTCTAGGAAGATCACGAAAAAGGTGGACAGATGACATTGATGTCCAGCTCGCGGGTCGTAGATGATAGCAGACGGGACTAGCAGTCTGTCAAGAGACGGTTCTCGTTAAGGGCGCTACGTCTAACTTTTTGGCAACCATAGTGGTACCTAACACTTGTATATAATTTCAATAGAAATGTCACTGTTGCAAGCAAATAAAATTGTAATTCAAGAATCCAGATTAATCCATACATACCTCCATATTTATATACGTACTTTGCTATATTTTATTAAATATATATATATATATATATGTTAGAAAAGTTTTTTCCGCAGAGATTAAAATGATCGGGAATGATACAATCAAGAAATTGCTTTTGGGTACTCTGCGTACCTTGGCCTTGAAAAAGGCCGCAACGGCCTTTTTCAAGGCCAAGGTACGCAGAGTACCCAAAAGCAATTTCTTGATTGTATCATTCCCGATCATATATATATATATATATATATATATTATTTTAAAAAGAATACAATATACTTTACCCAGCATAACAGCTTTTCGTCTTTTCGCCGGGCAGAGTGCAAATATATACTTAAATTAATATGATATGTATGTACGTACACGCTGTTGATATCCTTTATAGCGAAATTGATATGGTAGGTATATACATATGTAGGTATACAAGCAAGTTAGGTAATATTACTCAAGATTATGCCTTATGATAAGGAGCTCTGTTGTAAATTTCATTCAGTGATAACAGCCTTATCATAATCCTATACAAGGAACATAGGTAGTAGGTATACAATATGCACACATGGACATTTCATAACTTGTACAAAAAAAAAATCTGTTCTCAATGTCTACCGTGCAAGGGACGTGGAGCCAAATAACTCATCATCATCAGCCCACGTTTGTCTACTTCAGGACATAGGCCTCCCCTCTCCTCCTTCACTTCTCCCGCTCCTGTGCGATTCCCATCCATTGGGGTCCGAAAAACCTTTGGCTAACCCTAACCCACCTCGTAAAAATATTTTGCCAAGAAGTGCGCGTAAAGAGGACGCTATAGGCGCCTGTGCTACCCGGGGACGCGGAGGGCCTTAAGCCCGTGGGAGTCCTTTAACCTTCAATGCATCCATCTGATAGGTGGTCGCCCTTGTGGTCTTTTATCGCCCCTTGGTGTCTACTCCAGCAGTCTCCTCGTCCATCTGTTGTCCTGCATTCTTGCAATGTGCCCCGCCCATCTCCACTTCTGCACCGCTATCCTCTCGACCACGTCAGTCACTATTAAATAGTACAGTAATGCATCTAGTTTCAAGTACACTCTAGGCTTTGTACTTATAATCTATATCACCATGATGTTATATAACAGAGAGCAGGGAGGTAGTACAATAGGTACAGACGTACGTAGCTATCATAATAATGTAATTACCAATGAGTAGCCGTAATAATTACTGTGAAACGAGGACGTCCTAGAGTACAATAGAATAGATATACGTACCTAATTATATTGCTAGGATCATCGTTCATTCTATCAATAAAGCTACAGTATCTAGTATATATCTACCCCCTCAAGTTACATCCATTGCGGGGTGGGCAGAGAAGACAGAACGCCAGACTGGTTCCCTTTATCCTGCTGTTCTTGAAAGCTTTCGTAACGTGACGAACCTGTTGGTTTTTGTTGCACATTTTTAAGGGTTTTTCGTTACGCGTGTTTTTTCGAAATCTTTGAGATTTAGATGTCGGTGCTGACATCATTTTTCTCACATGCCCCTTGCTTCCGTCACATTCATGAAATTTGTCATACAACCTCTAAAAACATCCACCCTTGAGGATTTAGTTGACATAATCGATCCAAAAGTCATTCTCGGATGGGCGCGCTTTCCTACACCTATTCTTTCTCTCATATACGTAGTAATCTTTTTGGTCAGCCTCATTCTGTCATCATTCGTTCTCTTCACATGCCCAAACTATATAAGTTTGTTCACATTCATTCTAGTCACTACACCCTAATGTCTTACAGTCACTCATATCTCTATTAATACCCTCATTCCTTATCCTGTTCTTTAATGTTTTCCCACATATTCTTCTCAACAATCTAATAAAGAAATCGTTACGTTTAGCCAGGACTCAACCAAGGACAAAAACGATTAGCTGATATTAATTTAAATCTAATGAATTGATTAAAATAACTTGCACACTCAGCACAGGTGTGCCAGAATAAGAATTCAAGTTGTAACAAAAAATCTAGCTGTGCATTTTAAAGTATATAGGTATAGATAGATATATTTATTTATTTACGTTGTGTATACTTAATTACAATAAATAAATAATGTATCTTGTAGTATAAGCTACAGGTATATCTATATGAATTATGATCAAATCGTAGAAATGGCTCACTTGTACAAATATGCTAAATCAGTATTAGGTATGTCAAATATATCTTAACTTTTTATTCACCTATGCAATCATGAATAGAAATATGAATGCTACGAGTATAGAACAATTGATAGGATATGAATAACATTCAAATCTAAAGGAAAGTAAGTAGTACGCTATATTAATCCGATAAGGGTTATGTGGAAGAAATCGCAGCATTGCGAATTGCAATAAGCTCACCCTAGTAAATAAATGTCATAGTTTCTTATTTCTTGCAATTTTATGTATTTTATTTACTAGAAGCCTGGATCGCGGACTTCCGATATGAGGTCCCGGGTTCAAATCTCAATGGTGACGATGTATTCTGCACTTCACGACACAAGCTTGCGGTAAATACACTGTTCACTTTTACAGAATAAATCCTCAATCAAAAATGAAAGCATCCAATGGTGAACCATACAGTAGTGATGCCATCACCATACGAATTGTCGTACACGAATTTAGTGAGGGGGGAATTCCCTGATATTTTATAATACCAGTAATACATGCAAAAGTCAAGCTTGTAATATTACCATTAGCTTAGCGTGAAGTATGCAGGAAATTATTTGGGTTTGCAGAAGCCCAGATCTTCTTTTTAAATGAAAAAAAAACTCTTGGTGCAATTTTCCTTGTGACAATTTCCAACATGACAAAGTTTGTTAACCGTTCAACAGATTTAATATCACTGTAGTTGAGAATGAGTTGGCATAGTTTAATAAAATAAAATAGACACATGTAATAATTCATCAACACAACATAGGAACAGGTAGTTTAGTATGAGTACCTGTTAGTATTTATATAGCGCCACCCACATCTATACATATCTAAGTATATATATATATTACAGAGATAGATATATTGATAAGAACAGCTGATTCTATACCTACCTGCTATCTATCTATAAATAATAATATCAATCAATCTAGTATCTGGTAATAAGTCTATACATATTAACTCGTTCATTTACTAGACAGTGCGTTCAGTATATCTATATTGTACATACGCCTTGCTGATTTAACTAGCAAAACAAAGTCTTCATTATTTGTTTTCTTTTAAAAAAAAGGATCTGGGCTTGCATACACAAACCCAAAAAAAAAAAATTCTGTATCGCAAAGTGTGGAATACATCGCCAGCGCCGGGGTTTGAACCTGGCACCTCCATTTAAGTAATATCTTCAGATGATCCATGAATGTCACTACACTATACTAATACTATACTCACAAGCCACCTCCCTTGCGGGGGTAGGCAGAGAGACCGGATCGCCAGACTTTCCCATCCTTACACACATTTCGGGCACATTCATGCATTTCCTCCAGTGGCGGATCCAGGATTCAATTTTGGGGGGTGGGGGGGCTGAATGTCGTCACATGGTAAAAAGTACTGTAAATCAACGTTTTGGGGGGGGGGCTAAGGGGCTGAAACCCCTAGATTTGTTCTATATAAAGTACTGTCACTCATGGTTTTGGGGGGGGCTTCAACCCCCTAGCCCCTGGATCCGCTAGTGATTTCCTCATACACATTCTTCGATTACTTTTACTCAAAACACGTCCGTCCTTGAGGATCTGGTCAACGTGGTCCAGTCATGTGGTTCTTGGACGGCCGCGTTTCCTTACACCACTTCTTTCACCCAGGTAAATTTTCCTTGTTATCCTTTCATCGTTCATTCCCTTCACATGTCCGAACCATCTCAGCTTGTTCACATTAATTTTAGTCACAACATCCGTTTTACATTCACTCAAACTCTCAACAAGCTAGTCCTTGTATTTTATTGAAATGATTCTGCCCAGCTGCCCCCCCTTGACGACGCCAATGCTACTATTAATTTCATCAGTATTAAAAGCTACAGGTTCGACACTAATGTTGATTTTGGCATTCCGCCCTCTCTTACTCTGAGAACCCCTCAAGGAATGCGATGTGTCACATGAGTATATAATATAACAAGTAATAGCAACATTTAAAAACAGTGATTCAATGCATGGTTTCCTGTTAAATTATTCCATTTTCGAATGTCGTTCCATTCTTAATTCAAATTACTGGATTTGAATATTTCCATAACTAATATACAAGCTGCATAGTTCCTATACTCAACACTCATCAGCACAAGCGATGCTATACAATCCATAGACTAAAAAAACTACTTGGGGGGTTAAATTGGTCAACTCTACTGACTGCTGGGTACTTACTTACCTAATGATGTCTATGATACATTGATACCAAGCCAGTAGGGACAGTAGGACTTAGGGCTGCCACCTTTCAAAGAGGGTTGGCCAGGAGACATTGGCAAAAAAATGCATTTTTTATTTAACAAAACGTATTTTCTACTGCAGTACCAAAGTGGAAGAAAAACTCAAAACAATGTAAAATTTTTGTGAGATTGAGCAAGGAATGTCCTGGTGTAAACAGATTTATAATACTAAAATCACCAAAAAGGTAGCGCCGCAGGCGAATTTTTTGATGAAACAGTTTAATTTTTATTGATATTTAACGGATTTTCATAATATATATGTCGGGAGGGGACTGCCTGGTGATAGTTAAGCCACTGTCTCACGACCCAGTCTGATCCGGAGATTTACGATGCTAACCCGGAGCCCGGAGAACACCATTCAAACCCGTCAAACCCGGAGAGGTGGCATCCCTAACAGTAGGTGTAACATGGCTACTATTATAGGATATTTATGGAAACTTCATCCATCCGGATATCAATGGTTATTTTTAATTTTGAACGGGATGAATATTTTGTACACGAAAATAGGAATCGCTCTATGTATATTGGATATATTATATACCATTCTAGGATTCTATATTCAGCGCACAGCATTTCCAGATGGCAACGGAGTTGAGAAATTCGTCGCCTGGGGCGTCCATTCGTATTAGTCAACCCCATTTGGTCAGCATATACCTACTTACATTATGACAAAACTATTAACATACCTACAGTATATGTCAAGAAAGACATAGTCTCGGATAAATTGGTGGTCAGTAGCCTGGTTGGTAACGCGCTTGACTGTTAATCCAGTGGGCGCGGGTTCGATCCCCGATGCCGACCTACTCCACTTCACGACAAAAGCTGTTCAAGCTTGCTGTGAAGTGTACAAAGGTGTATTTGGGTTTATTTTCATTAACCCAAATTCATTTAAAAAAAAAAAAATGAGGATTACAATTTTGTTTCGTTCATTATAAAAGTAACCTAATGTAGGTATTGGACTGGCTGGATGAAGACACAGACATATTTCAATACCATTAGAAAATGGTTGGCCGTCCAAGAAGATTGGCTCGACCATGTCGACCAGATGTTTAAGGACGGATGGGTTTTAAATAAAATCCGATAAAAAATTAAATCTACGAATCCTGGAGTGTGTATGACGAACTGCGAGAATGTGTCAGAAGTAACAAGGACATCAGGACAATCTGGCGTTTTGTCCTCTCTGGCTACCCCGCAAAGGACGCGAGGTGAGAGGGTAGATAAATAATGCTCTAATATTAGATATCTATACGGCAAGATGCTTAAATAGTGGTGGATATTGAAACAAATCACCTAGGAACTGTATTTGAATTAGACATGTACATATTTAAAAAAAATGTTCTATTCTATATTTAAATTAAAGTAGGCGATTGGAGCGTATGTTGACCACACTACCATAGAGCAGCAGGACGAGTCCATAGACCATAGACTACCACCACTCTGCTAGGTAGGTACCACCGACGTAATGTAAAATCTCTATACAACACTCGTGAAGATGAACTCGTGTGGTTTTCTAGAAATCTACATTCAACATAATAATATAAACTTTCTAACCCTCAGGGGGGGCGCGAGGGGCCCCGGAGCGCGGGGGAGGGGGCAACCCACTCAGTTGAGACTTGAGAGGGTACCTACCTACACACACACACATACACACAAACCCACTAGAGTGGTGGAGTGGAATATTTGTTCTCCTCATTGCTTCTCTTCCCGTTGGACGGTGAGGCCATACACCGCGTGGACATCTCCTTGTATCGCATTAAATTAAATAATATACCTAACATGGCCGTGGACGTATGATATACGAGAAAAAACAATAGACAAACGTTGTCACTTTTCATTTATTTTGGTTTCGATTTTTCCATTTTCAAATTTCCATTTCGTTCGAGACGCCGTCGTACAAAATATAACATTCTGACAGTTGAACGCGGCGCGCGCAACGCAGTGACGGAAAATTTTCGAATGAAAAATTTTCAGTTTTTTTTTAATAACCTCCCCTCCGAGTCAAATAAAAATAATTTGTTGTGAAGTGTTAATATGAAAGTAAACGAATAACGCAGTATTGTATGTCGTGATAAAATGGTGCTCTGATAACAGTAAATAATATACTCGATAGAAAGAGTGCGATATAAAAATAAGAAAGGAGTGCATTGGTTAAGTTGAAGTTGTATGGAGGAGTGTGTCGAGTACATCAAGTAATAATAATAATAATACCTCTCAGTACCTACCCAGTATAAAGTTAAGTGTACCTACCTAGAGGAGTACTTGCCTAGGTATATTATTATGTACTTTTGTATGTATAGTAGGTCGGTGCCTACGCGCCCCTCCTAGATATTTTCCTCGCCTGAGTTCGGTCGAGCCATCGCGTATCGGGTGCGCTCGGCGGGGATCGGTTAAGATCGGGTCGTTTCGCTCCGCCCGAAGGGCGATTAACCCCAGCGTAGCGGGAGAGAGACGAAAACTATGCTGACATGGCGTTCCAAAAACTGTGGTGATCGTGTCGCGTCTGGAGATATATTCACCCTCTAACAGGAGAAAATGAAGAGGTAATTCATTTCATTTTACACATAAACCTTTCCTTCTGAGTTGCAGTGTTACGGTGGTGTTTATAAGTGCGCGCCAAAATCGGGAAAACAGTGAAAAAAATCATGTTCGAATTTTCTTATTGAAAACAGTGGTCCAAATAGATTCCATTTCCATCAGGGTCGTCGCTTTCGCCCCTGGATTAAAAATCAATATATTCGAATAAATCAATAGTTTACCTTTCCTTTTGCGAAGGAGAGTCGCCATTAGAATGATGACGGTGTGATTTTAGCGAGATTATCTCCATTATAGAGTCCATTTTGACCTCGAGGAGGCACAGGCGGTAGGGTGGTGAGTCGGCAGCATTCAGCTAACAGTGGAACAGTAAAACAGTGATCGTGGCTCCGCGCGCCCGTGCTTGTGTTATGTCGTGTGGCGGTATATAATATTATAATCAGTTTCCAACGGGGTGTTCCGTGAACGTGATATTATTCATTTTAATATTCAGTATTATCCGTGCGGGCAACACAGTGGCTAGTTGCTACACAGTACGCGACACTCAGCACCAATGGCCGATAGGGCTGCGCCCAGAGGGTTGTTGAACAGAAAGTAAATATTTTAATATCTTATATCACGGCTTGTATAATGTTATTAGTGCGTGTATTTACATAAATAAACAATATTGGCGTCGGTAATTCACTGTATTATTGTCAAGAGTGGCGGTCGCGAGTTATATATTACAAATTATATTTGTTTTGTGGTGACGTAATGGAACGATTGTGTTGTATGATGTTGCTCAATATGTATAACAATAATTGTCATGTGCCCACACAGATAGCGACCAGCACACCTGTAGGAATTAACAAATATAACAATTACCACATAGTTTTCCCAGTAATCTTGTAAGATTCTCGTGTTAATCCAATACGAACACGTTCCGAAAATGCGGAGTTTTCTTGTCAATGTCAAAATAATTTTCCATTAATAATTCGAAATTCGCCATAGAAAGGACATGCATGAAGTGCAATGCGATCATAGATAATAGAAATCATCTGATCGTTGCCAATATTATAATAATTACGGTACCTGCCAAAACTTTACTTTCAAAACAATACTTTCCCCAACCCTAACCTAAAATAAGTTGAAATTAAATTGAATTCACGTGATTAAAAGTATTTACGCCCAACCTATACCACTGTTTTCAATACGTAAGTTCAAACTGTGAAATTATGTTAAATTGCAGATGCATTTAAAATTGTATGCTTTTTCTCGATTTTTCGTTAATTTTATTTGTTTTCGGAAAAGTGTTTTATGTGAAAATTTTATTTTCCTGCTAAATTTTGTATGATTGTTGGTTGTAATTCGGAAATTGTAATTCAGTGTAGCCTGGTTGGTAACGCGCTCGACTGTTAATCCGGCGGGCGCGGGTTCAATCCCCGATACCGAATTACTCCACTTCACAATACAAGCTTTTCAAGCTTTCTGTGTAGTGTACAAATATGTATTTGGGTTAATTTCGGATAAACTCAGATTCATTTAAAAAAAGGTGATTGTAAATATTGGAATCCAATTGGAATTCTATTTAGTCTGTTATGTTTATTAATCAAGCCTGTGCCTAATGTCAGAAGTGGGGTAGCCAGTGACAAGTGCGTTGGTGTGCATTCACAACCAATTCGAATCGTTTTGAGCATAGATTGTTATAGTAGGGATATTTTGTTTATTTTTAATCTACTTTTAATCTAAGGAATGACGTTATTAGGGAAATGAGTGACTGCAAGACTGGTGTTGTGACAAGAATGAAAGTGAATAAATTAAGATGTACAGGACATGTTGAGAGAATGGAAGATGACAGGATGACAAAAAAGATATATTTGAGTGAGCGAAGAGGTGTGAGGAAGCGCGGCCCCCCGAGACTGACCTGGTCCGATCATGCTGACCAGATCCTCAAGGATGGACGCGTTTTGAGTAAAAGGAATTGGAGATCGTGTATGACAAATTGCATGAATGTGACGGAGGTTAGGAGTGTGTGTAAGGATAGGGCTGTCTGGCTCTCTGTCCCCTCTGCCTACCCTGCTAAGGATGTGGCATGATGGTATAGATACATAGATCTATTACCCCCGCGTGTTAATTACCCCCAGGCCCTATGGGGCAATCAATAATATTCATTAAGAACAATGTAGAATAAATAGCGACACAAGTCTGGGTGTGTTTGATTAGGTATAATACAATATATAATTAATATAGCTCCATTTTGTGACGCATCTTGTTATTTGTCCACAGGTACAATAACGCTTTAAACCTGTACAAATAAATTATACCTGTCTATATGTGTTTTGTCATTTGTCAGGCGTACAGTAGTTCTGTACATCTGTTGAGATGACTATGCTTTTCGAAAATAGGCAAGCATATTTTTTTTATATCGCAATTTATTTGTTTGGGAGAACAGCGGATTTTCTACGTGTCGTAGTACAATTGGTGTATAGTGATCACATTAAGCCATCAGACGGATCAGTCATAGTGAGGAATAGCGGAGATAGGAGCCACTTTTCATTATTTTTCATACAGAATTTGTGCTAGGTGGCTCCTATCTCCGCTATTCCTCACCTGAGAAGTTTGTGAAATCCAACATTATTTTTCTATATTTCTGTAGTCTGTTGTATTGTCTTGTAGATAGGGGAGGGGTTACAGTCTGCAAAAAAGAGATGGTTTTCGATGAGGACGCTGGTTGTAGGTAATTTTTTGGAAATTATAATGGCAACACTTGTAGTATTTCAGTAGAATTGTCATTGTTGCCAGCAAACAAAATTGTATTTTCTAAATAATGTGAGACCATATCTTTCTTGACATACTGAAGAGTCCGTTGATAAAGAGATGGTCTCGGAATACTTTTTGAACTCTTATTTTATGTGCTGGCAACAATGACATTTCTATTGAAATTCTACAATGCTTGCTAAAAAGATTCAAGTAACGTCCACTTTGAGAACCATCTGTTTCTTGACGAACTGTATACCATATTTTAATTTAGGCCCACAGGAGTTACAAATCATCGAAAATTGTCTGTTTTTTAGTTTAATTATGTTGTCATCCTTGGAGTATAAAAAGTTAATTTGAATTTACAATATTTTCCGTGGTTTGTGAGAGTTCGTTGACATACTTTCCTCTTTTTGAAATTCCTCTACAGCAGATGTAGATGTATTATGTAATTATATGGATTTGTTTAGAAACAGGTTGACCTAGATTAACCCATTTCTCCTGTGTTCCATTTATGAAAATGTCTATATAAGTACAGTGTAACAGAGATAACTCGGTAGATAGATTAATGATATGAAATTAATATTGAATAGATAAATGTTCTATTCTATCCAGGTAGGCAGAGAATACAGATTACCAGACTGCCCTATCCTTACACACACATCTTGCTTCCGTCACTTCCATACACTCTATATGTTTCCTTTTCACTCAAAACAACTCCGTTTTTAAGCAACTGGTTGACATGGTCGAGCCATGTGGGTATCCTTAGACCTCTTATCTCATGGGTGTATTTTCTTTGTTATCCTTGCACCATTCATTCTCCACATGTCCCAACCATATCAACTTGTTCACTTTCAATATTTACTTTCAATATTAACGAATGGATGGTGGATTGATTTGCAAACTCTATATAGATGGATTATTATTTTCTTACAAACTAGATTTTGTGCCCAGTTTGCTTGCACCTGAATTTAGGTTTGATGCAACCACTATTGCATACATGTTGTTTTGTAATTAAACTCATTTTTCTCTTTAACCGAAATAGGTTGTGATTTTTTAATAGCCTATGTCCTAGCCAGGATTCTGCTTATCGTTACTCAAAATATGTAGTCTGAGAGTTCTCCCGTGTGAAAATGATTCCTGGACATACACAATTTAGTACTACAACCTTGCTGAAATGTTATGGTGATTTCTGCCATGTTTACACTGTTTCCATGTTGATTGAATGAAAACTTTCTTTACAGTTGAATGATCTGTATATGGGGTTTTTAAATTTGTAATTTCTGTGGTGTTTTAGAATTTCAGATCCTTTCTTTAGCTAACCATGTCGGTGTATAGGTCTCTCGATTCTAACATAACAGTTGGATAGATATTTTCAATTTGTCAAACTCCTTATGTTTTGGATAGTGTCGTATTGAAGCTGTTCTCCCTATAAGGTTAGTCCAGAAGTCAATTGTATTTTTGGTTTAATGATTTGAGATTTACCTAAATTATTTTAGGTATGGAACTGGAATTTATCTGCATTGCACAGACTCCATTTCACAATAAAAAGTAGGTTGCAAATGTTGCATCAATTCCTCAGCAGATGACGTTAGCATCTGAAACATTGGGTCAATGTGAAATAAGTTCCAGCAGTAGCATATATACAACTTTAAAAAATTACGCACTTGACAACGGGATGTGGTGGAATGGGTGAACGTTGCCCTGGGCATAAAGTGATCACTTAAACCAGCTAAAACCGACTCGTAAGCGTCGGAACACCCATCCTGCTTCCTCCCCAAGGGAGTTCACATAACGCTACGTTATGTGAATGAAGATGCCTCTCGTCTCTGTTGAGGAAAAAACTGTGACGTTGGTTTAACGGTTTTTCAAAGAGCTCACTGTATAGCGATAAGCTCGCCCTAGTGAGCATTACAGTAGAGTCTTGCTAGTCCGGCACTTCAGTACATTGACACGTCCAGTAATCCGGCACCCTACGCCACCACTCTATTCACCCCTGCTTCCTACACTCAATTGATGACTGGCTACATATTTTTTGATAAATTTTTTAAGTAAGACAATTGTCATATTGAATTATGTACAGTATTTGAATTTGTTATAATAATTTCCGTATAAATTATTATTAGACTCCTAATGTTTTTTGTCTTTCATGAAATAACCTACGTTTTAGGTTTACGTATGTTAGGTTTTTTTCACGAGCCGTTGACGTATAAAGCATTAAGTGGCATAACAACGTAGAGACAATACGGAGATCCTTGAGTCGAATTTGCATACGAATAGGACAAAATCACTTTGTCTAAAAAATACCACTTCAACTTAAGAGTGTGCATACCGACATTTCAAAAATTTCTAAAAACGGGAGACCTTATTTCTCGACAACCGTTACTAAATATTCTTCGGAACAAAATAGGGTAGATGCATTGAACCTTTATCTAGGGAATAACCGTAATAGATTTTTTATATCTTGTATAGATTTCTCAAAAAAAAATAATTTAAAAACTCCTCTGATCTTTTTTCCGAAAGCCGGAAACTCGTTTCCCAAAAGTCGCGGAGTAATTTTTTTTTCTTGTACTGATAATATGCATTAAAATCTAGGGAATAACCGTAAAAGTTTTTTGTTAGACGCAAAATTAACCCCAAAAAATGGGAAAAAACGCTATTTTTACCATTTTATCATGCGATTGTCACGCAATTTTGAACCTTAATGCCGTGGGAAAAGACTGTGACGTCATTCCTGGTGCCATGCCCTTAACTCACCATGCATTGTTTTTAATACATATTTTTCCTTACTTACTGCCTATTATCTAAGTACACATTGTCTATGTATTGTGTTATTATTTATGTAGATGTTTTCAGTGTAAATTTTTTAATGTTTTAGCTGTGACAAATCATGATATGTTGTGTGTTTTTCGTTGTACATATAATGTGAATTTATGCATGCTATATCCGTTCATGTGGTTGAATATTGTAAGAGTATTATCCCCGGGTTGTAAAATAGGCCCCCCACTCTTTTTTAATGTTGAACGTTCTGTAAAAGTCCCCCGTTCTAAAAAATATTTCCATGTTGTTCGTTCTTCAGGTTTCCTTACTCTCGAGTCGAGTGGTTAAGTAACCGAGCTTAATGGATTTATCACGCTGCGATAGCCTACAAGATTATTTGTTCTAAAAACTGTTCTTAACAGCTTTATATGCTCAACGAGGATTGGCATTCCCTCCGGAATGAGGCTAACGTCCCAAATGGGCACTTAATAGAAAATCCTCATGAGCGTGTACCCGGATTTGACTTGCTTGAAAACAGTGGTCCGCTCTTAATAGAATCAGGACAGGCCACGTAAGATGCGCAGACCTTATGCATCGTTGTGGGTTTTCCCCAAGCCCCGACTGTGAATGTGGTCGCCCCCAGACGATGGGCCATATAGTTGAGTGTCCATTTTTTTGTTTCCAGTGCGGTCTTAACTGAAATTCACGGGGTCACTGCTGACGCTGCGAATTAGCTAAGACTTACTTTTAAATTTGTAGTTACCGGGTCTTATGTCTTTGCCATATGCATTAATAAACGTCTTCTTCAGCTATGAGGTTCACAACCGATTCCAAGTGTCTTATTTGTACATGTTTGCGCAAAGAAATTGTTGTGTGTGTTTTTATATTGATTCTCTAATAATCTATAGCAGTTTGTCATACAAGCGTCATGATTCCGTTTACACTAAAATCGTCCATCCTTGAGAATCTGGTCGACATGCTTAAGCTATGTTTCCCTGCTATGAGACCAATGCATATTCTTTATCATCATTCCACAATTCATGCCCATTCACTTCCATATCTGCGAGCTCTCGTGGTCTTAATCTCTGACTCTGGTATCTCCAATACCGTACGATGTACACATTGAAAATACGATAACAGTATTTGTTATACCGTCACTTATATTTACACTAAGAAGTAGCGTACAACAGTTAAAGAGGGGCTCTTGATTTTCATCAGAAATCCTGTGGCTTGAAAAACTGTACGTACTAGTTAGATAACTGTAATTTAAATAATGTTTTTTTTAAATGATTGTCACTCCTTGCATATGTCAGAAACCACAAAACACAAAGATATTGTCCTGTCTCATATTGTAACATAGCTGTAGTTATATTATTCTGTGTATAGTACATCATTCTCTGTAGTCCGATTAAAACTTTATTTTTTTACTTCTTCTGCTTGTGCTCTATCAGGTCTCCCCGACGTTGGCGATAAATAAATAAATAAATAAATAAAACTTTATTGGCCAGTAAATATTTGTAACAACAAAAACAAGACAATGCAGTGTGCCAAAAGGCGGACTTATTGCAAAAGCAATATTTTACAGTCAACCCGAATCCCGATCACTCGAGCGAAAGTCTCTCTATCCTGTGCTGCCCGGAATAGCTCCTCCACACTTCTAATTCCGTCCGTTCCCTTACGTTTCGCAGCCAGGACATCCGTCTCCTACCAGCTCCTCGGCGTCCCTCTATCTTACCCTTCAGTATTAACTGGAGCAAATGGTACTTCTCCCCTCTTAGCACGTGGCCCAGATATTAAATTTTCCTAACTTTAATTAATGAGAGCAGTTCTCTGTCTGCTCTAGCTCGCTCTATTTTTGGTATGTTCTATTTTTTTTACTCTCTCTCTCTCTCTCTCCCCCTGGGCAATTATTATTCCCACATGATGGTGGGGTCTGCCATTCTTGTCTTTCGCCGCCACTCGGCTCTATCGTGAGTCCTCCGGGGATGCTCCACAGTCTCTCATGTCTTGCCTCACAACCTCGCGCCACCTCCGCTTGGGTCTTCCTTGGGATCTCCTACCAGGGAAAACCAATGACTGTGCCCTGTTACCTATGTATTCGGGGGGTCTTCTGCTCACATGCCCGTACTACCGTAATCTGCAAAATAATATGTAATCTGTATGTTCTATTTTTTACTACAAACTGTAATTCTTTGCATGTGATTTTGAACCTTAAAGACGTGGGAAATGTTTTCGGGAGTTCTCTCCCCCTTAACCGACTGATAACATTAGGCTTGATTACAATATTAAAAAGCGACCACTATTACATTTTTCAATGTACTGGTGTCGTATTTGTGTGATTGTGTATGTGTTTGTGTGCGGTGGTTACAATAGCAAACCACATTAGTCTTGTTTTGTTGTCGCAGTCGTAAAAATATTATGGTTATTACACAACAACTCCCAAGGTTTTTCCAAACTACGAATATAGTTTAACAGATAAAAGGACTTGCAAAATACACTGTGGAAACGTTGTCAGATTGTTGACATTCCTCAGTTGTGTAAAGTTAGGAACCTAACTTTTAATTTAACTTTTTATTTAGTACAAGATTTTATTTAACTTCACACTGTTGTTTTTTTTTGTTTCTCTGTATGCAAATTTGCAACTGATTTTTCAACCATTTCCCGACTACTTAGAGATTTGAAACTTTGCAGATGTACGTAGACTCGCTGGCAATACAATTCTGTACAACATTGGATCATCATTCTCGAGAGACTAAAAAGATGTAAGGAGTTGGAGGGAATCTAAGGGTTGTGTGGAGTCATTTGTGATATCGTATGAAAGGGCGTTGGAAAATAAATCCGGATCGTAAGTGAGATGTTGTCTAGCTCAAGCCTCAAAAGACACTGAGTGATCGAGAGGAACCAGTCACTGCACACCGCCGTGTTTGGTATCTCATGAAAGCGCTTCACGAGTAGGAATCATATCTTTTTAAAACAAGTTAGGACTCTTTTGTCAATTCTTGGTGGGAGGCGCCATCAGAATGAAGGAATACAAGCACCTCAGAAGGGCGTGCTTGGTATCGTTTGGAAGACCCCAAAAAACGGATATAGGATGTGAAGTCATATTTTTTTTTATTACATCTTTTACTGTTTTACATAATTATTATATAAATCAAATGCATAAAAGCGAAAAAGCATATGAATATCGTAGACTCACTACAAGAAAAAACGAGCATGTCATCGAGCGAACAATACTAGTGAGTTAGCATGGATTGTAAGTTACATTATGGAAACATTGAAACAGGTTTTTACTGATAACGTGTATGGCCTACCTATATATTACCTATGGCCGAGAGATCCTTGCATTACCTATATACGTAGTAGTGGTAATAATCATAATACTCAACTGGTATTGAATATATTGAGAAAATGTAGGATATGTGATACACACACACACACATATACTGGTTTGTTATATTAACATATAGTAGGTATACACGTGTATTGGAGGAATAACTGTAATGCATATGTGCAGTTAAGTGGTGATGGTACCTGGTTAACGTACATATACTGTGCTGTATGATCAAGTTAAATGGATCTAGGTATATAATATGCTGTTAACTTCACATCGGTGGGATAATATTTTTCATTAAAAAAGGATCTGGGCTCGCATGAACAAACCCAAATACTTTCCTGCACACCTTGCACTAGGCTAAAAGCCTGTATCGCAAAGTGTGGAATACATCACCAGCGCCGGGGTTTGAACCTGGCATTTCTCGCTTGAGAGACTGCCGCCTCAACCAACTACGCTAATCTTTTTAGTAACCTACAGAACAGCGCTAGAGAAATCATTTTAAAGGCAAGAGAATTTTGCGAGTTGAAAAAAGAAAAAAATACTCCGATAATCCTTTTAAACCGCCATCACAAGTTTGAAAAACAATGTTGCCGGTTGAAATATAATTTGAAAGTAGCGAAAAAATGTAACCATACTTTATTGTCACATCAAGCAACACTAAACCAAGTTTGCTTCCATGAGACGTCTGAAAAAGAAACATTCATCGCTAAATGTAGTCTTCAATCAGTACAATTAATACAAGATTATTTTTGAAAATCACAATTTATGTTTTGTGAGACCTACATGTCGTGGTTGAATGTAACAAGTAGTTATATCCCAACAGATACACGGCAAAGGACTGGAATTGGTGAATGTTACTTAAGTGTAAAGTGATTAAGCCAACCGACGTTCAGTCATAGCCTGATGGAAGGTCCATCGTTTGCTGTGTATCTTCTTCTTCTTCTTTTTAAACTGCATCTAGACTCAGCGAGTCTGTATTGACAGGATTGTTCTCCTGTGATGTGGAACTCCAGCTGTCTCTCCATCGCTTCGGTGGTCTTCCTGGCGGGCGTTGACCATCAGGCACCCCATGCAAAGCGATGTATGGGAGTCTGGCATTGTTCATTCTTGACACATGTTGGTGCCAGAATCTCCGCCGCTGTCGTCCCCATCTGACTACATCTTGGACATCACAGATTTCTGGAATTGCAGTGTTTCTCACCCGATCTCTGTACCCGAGCTGTGTATCTGTTGAGATAAAACTACTCAGTGCAATTAATGATTATATGAGTGTCTTAGTGGGTTAATGTGTAACAAAATAATCTTTATAAGAGATGATGATATACAGATTCAGCTCCAACATATGATCTGTTGTAATTAATGCAGTTAATGTAATATAGGTACACTACAGTTAATACAAATACTACTGTATTCAATCATCTGTCTTCCTCTATATCCTCTCATCTCCTTCTAGACATCATTACTCTCTACCACAGTAAACACCGCTTATTGACATTACACATTTATAAACGCGGAGGCATGACTTTGCCAACACACTTCTCAGTATTATCAGCCAGAAGAGTCTACATATTATCATTCATGATTGATATATACTCGTAAACTCATCAGCCTAATACTGGGAAAAATTCACCTATCCAGATATCACGGATATCACAGGATTAGGCTCAGATGCGCGGGGCCTAAAATACAAGCATTGTGCCTGAAATATCAGTATTTAGGAATCGTCTTACGTCGACCGATTTTTGCTTTTTGTAATTTTTTTTATTTTTTTTTTGTAAAGTTTGGAACCTGTAATATTAATATTATTGCTAATGGGCTCACAGCTTCTAGCTGATATGCCCATATCCAGCTAGCACAATTAATAGTCTCTCAAATACTTGTCCAACTTATTTTTAAACACATTAACACTTGGAGCACTGACAATATCACTAGGCAGTCTGTTCCATGCTTCAACAACACGGCTCGGAAGAAAATGTTTGGCCGGATTAAGAGTTAAATGTAGTTCGACTAAGTTTCAGCATATTATTACAACACTAGTATTTAAAACGCCTGCTAAACAATTGGCATACTAAATAGTGGCCCCCTCTCTCCATACCGTTGTCTTGTTACTTTCGTTTAGTTTTTAGTGTTGTGCATGTCTATCATTTGTCGCAATATAGCATTCAAAATTCAGTGCTCAGATATCTTTTGTTCTTCTTATCTTTCATTTTGGGCAAGCAGCCTAGGCTGATGGTCCCAAATCAATGTCTGTGCTATCCGTCGTACTGAGAAAGTCATCCAATCTGTTTTTAAAAACGTTCCCTGATGGTGCTTGTATCACATTTTCGGGTAAACCGTTACACATATTCACTACTCCATTCCAAATAGAATTCTTTCTCCGATTACTGTGCAGCTGCAGCTGATTCTAATAACCGATGATTAATGATTACATTAAACAGCATTTACTGTACCTGTGTTATTGTTGTTGATAGTAACTTATCTTGTTTTACCTGTTTGATTTACTGTCAAGTTTACAAATACGTACGACTATCCAACACACACACACACACACTAACACATATGCATCACTGTCTTGTCTTATTCAGTGTTTTAATTTTTTTATATCCATTCTTATTCTTCATACTGTCCCCTAAGAGCATTCCCTGGACCATATGCAGATATCCACAATGCCACACCCAATGCCCTTGAATGGCTTGGAAGCCTGGATGTTGTTCTGTAGGGTACATGTCTCCTGTATGTAACAGATAGCAAAATTCTCTTATCTTCTGACGTTGCCGCCCATCGGTGGCAGAAGCCATACGAAATAATAATTCTTCTTCATTAGCCTTCTTCCCTCCACTGCTGGATGTAGGCCTCTTCAAACCGTTTCCACTCGTCTCCGCTCTGACCCTTCCGCATCCAGGTTCCCTCAGCGATTTGGACAATGTCGTCAGTCCATTTCTTTGATGGCCTTCCGACACTCCTTCTATCTGTCCAAGGCCTCCACTTTAATATTCGTGGCATTGTTAGACAAGAATAACAAAATTTTAACTGACAAGACCAAAATGTTGCTCAGCATGAGATTGCAGTATGAAACCCTCATATGTTTTACACACAGATGGAACCTTATTAGTCTCTAGTAGTTATTTACACACACTACACCACTTTAGGGTCATATTGTACATTACTCTATGAGTAGATTATGTCAGTTAGATACATTCTCACACAAAAAGTCAAAATTCATAGTTACCTTATTATTCTTGGATGATATTTTTTTATTGGAAAAAGTTCTTATGGAAAAAGATGTAAATTCCCAAGAATTTAGCACATTTTCAACCGTAAGTTCCAAAACCCATTCTATACTTTTTAGGGGGTCTGGCTTTGTCCTTTCTGCCTACCCCGCAAGGAACGCAGCTGAATAGTTTGACAAATGTCTTAGATATTTCACGAACACCCGACATTTGCAGGACACTTAAAAAAACATCTCAAAGAGGGGGCCAATTGTACACCTTACACCTCTTCTTTCACCCAGGTAAATTTTAGTGTAAGGAAACGCGGCCGTCCAAGAACCACATGGCTGGACCATGTTGACCAGATACTCAAGGACGGATGTGTTTTGAGTAAAAGTAATCGTAGAATGTGTATGAGGAATTGCACGAATGTGACGGAAGCCCGAAGTGTGTGTCAGGATAGGGAAGTCTGGCGATCCGTTCTCTCTGCCTACCCCGCAAGGGAGGTGGCATGAGGGTATAATAACTGCCAGGTGATACAGAAAGACTTCAAGGGCCACATGCGGCTTGCGGTCCGTAGTTTGAACACTCCTGATGATTTACGATGATAACTCTTATCACTTGTACAGATCATTAATCGCCTAATAATTATTCCATTACAATTAATTAATAATGATTTGGATTGATTGGTGATTTCATTCATTCATTCATTACCACTACTATTATTATTACACTCTTTTTACTGCAGTGTTTTTTATGTATTATCTACATTCAACTACTATACGAATATGATTGTATGGAGCTGTGTGTTTTCTATTTCTCAGACTTGCATGTCTCTGAGCGTTGCATGCATCATACTTCCAACATACAATGTGGCCCTTGTTATTCGAGACATTCTTCTAAATACAACTTAATTGTCCTTTTATGTTTCTGTAAGGTAAGGAACATAAAAGGACAAATTAGATAACCAGGCAATTTTTCGAGAAATAATTGCGGCAACTCGTATTGATCAACATTATTTCAGCAATATTTAAAACGAGACAACGATATTGAGTGCAAACGTGAAAGAGAATTGTCCTGATGTCGGCCACACGAATTGCTGAATATCCAATCGGTTTGGTCATTTTAGTCAATCCTCTTTCTCCTTTGGATGCAATATTGTTGTCTCGCTTTAAATATAGCCGAAATAATTGCTACATATTGGGAAACAATGTTGATCAATTGAAGTTGTATGAGTCGCCGCATATATTGCTTGTGCAAGAGCTCCTTACGTGGCTATATGCTGTCATTGGGCTTCGGCGCCCTGAATTGTTCTCAGCCAATACTGAAGATAGTGAGAGATGAAAGTATGGACTACAGATTGACTGTTCTGAAATTACAATATTGGGAAATTCCTTGAATAAAAAAATATTCCCAAAGTGCCTCTAAAATTTACGGGATCTGAAGATTTTCCATTCAGTTTTTCAGATGTAGAAGTATAATTTAGCCAAAATACTGGTAATTATAAGGTTAACATGTTGACTGTCGTAGATTTATCCATTTGTTTCCAGGTTTTTTTTAAAGGTATAATTCACATTGTCGCTTACGTTATTCTTATTTCATGATAACATTCTCATACAAAAGTTGAATCGATGATTGAACGTTTTTTCCTCAGCGCATATCGGCCCTTAAGGATAGCGCAGTCTGACATTCTGTTCTCTCTGCCTGTTGGGCTGTGGTGTGCTAGGCAGATAGATGAATAGATTGACAGAGGATAGTACATGTTATGCTAGTGTCTACTGTGTTGTATTGTGTAGTGTGAATGTCTTACATTGGTTCAAGTCAGCTATGTTGATGATGTTAATGTAATTAGTGAAAGGAATTTCAAACAAACACATCCAACTCTAGTTAGTATTATAGTATCTCTACAGTCTATACTAACATTACACTGCATCTATCTATCTATCTTATTATATATGTCTATCCATCTATCACATTATCTTACTATTTATACCCTCACGCCACGTCCCTTGCAGGGTAGACAGAGAGGACAGACCGCCAGACAGCCCTATCCTTACACACACTCCTAGCTTCCGTCACATTCATGCAATCTGTCATACACACTCTCCCATTCCTTTTACTCAAAACGCATCCATCCTTGAGGATCTGGTCGACATGATCGGACCAAGCCAGTCTCACACCACTTCGTTCGTTCAAATATATCATTCTCTCAACATGCCCGTTAAGAACCTATGTATTGAAATAACAAGTACATAGTTGTCTGAACAGATATACAGCGAAGGATGGACTTTCCATCAGGCTTATGACTAATAAGCCTAATCTGAGTACCTGAGCTCTCGAACCTTAATCTCTGACTCTGGTCTCCAGTGCCGTACGATATACATACAGTCATAATATTCTAGCTGTTTGTTTGTAATTGTACCTACCACTGAAGATGAGGCATTGAGCCTTGAAAGATCTCTGATTTTACAATAAACTCGCTGTGGAGGAAAATAAAACGGTGTTTATGGAAGGTGCACTCTTTTATTGCACCTAAATATAAACAAAATGCAGGTGTACATAAAGTGTGCAGTGACGTTAGAAAGTATCTTCTGTGTTTAATATTATTAATGCATCTATTTGTACTTTCATAAATTTGCTGTGCATTTGTGTGAAAGCTTTTGTAAATAAATAAATAAACAAATGGATGTACGTACAAACAAATTAATTACTTTATTTATTAATATAGTATCCTATTAGCTAGATAGTAAGTCGGTTAATGTATACTATTATTATTTGTTGTCTATTGATAATTGACAAATACTGAATAGTGTTGATTGTGTGTGCGTTTCATTTCGCACAATGCATGTTTAATTACTGCTAGTCATCTGAGAATAACACGAGGTTCTGACTGACAAATTTAGAGATTTTGGACGTACGGAAAGTTATTCTCTTAACATTCAGTATTCTGATACCGGAAGCACGGCAATGCGTACACTTTAACCGTCGAAATACATACCTTCAATCGACCAGAACATACTTTCGATTTTTTTAAGTGACACGCTTGGCTATCGCCACTGCTTCTCGGATTACTGTAAAAATAAACTGTTGAAAATAGTGGATGTTTAGCGGGGGGGTCATGCCGGCGCGTCGAGTCTACTGTTGAGTCTGAGGGTTTCAGCGTAAAACTTTGAATGAAAAGAACTATTGTCACTTCCTTTCTCCATTTTCCTTCCTATTCCTGGATCCATTCCTATCCTATTTCTTGCTTATATATAATGTACCTACTTATACTTTTGTTAATAAAACGAAGAATACTGTAATTGGCGCTATAAAATGTAAATATATATAAAATATCATATTATGTATTTAGCTGTTGTATTCTCTAAATAAATAAATAAAAATAAAATAATATAAACCGTCCCTTGGTGAGCTTCGTAGAATGTCCTCTCAAATGGGTATATTAGTATTTAGGGTGTTGATGGAGCTAATATCGGGAACATCATAGTAGCCATTCATAATCTTTTATGTCTCGATAAGGTCACCTCTAGATAATAATCGATGCTAAAATGGTACATCAAATAATCATATAATTTAATATCTACTTTCTATCCTTAATTATGTGAATATCATTCCAAAATGAACTCCTCCCATTTCTTTTGTATGTAGATATAATACGCATATTGCTGACCATGTATGTTGTTTACGCTGCACGTTTATTCATCTTCCAGGAAGACATTCCAACGTTGCGGAGAAAACAATAGATATTGCTTTACATTTGTTGTACGTGTTGCTATAATACACTGCAGGATTGTGGCAACTCTGCTGACTAGACATAAGGATATATTGAATAAGATTTACGTGGAAATGGTGCGTTGTACGTAAAATGCAACGTTTGCTATTTTCGATGTCTATGCATAGTAACTGAACGTGCAAAAAATAATATTACTAAGCAAATACTAAAGATATCATCCTAAGACTTAACACGTGGATAAATGAGAATGTAAAATAATCTTGTAGGCTTTCGCAGCGTGATGAATCCATATCTTCGTTGTTGGTTCTTTGGGTTTCCTTACAGCGTGTAGAGTGGTTGAATAACCGAGCTTTCAGCAGCGATACTACTGCCATCTTCAGGGTGAAGTAGTTTTTGTATGTTAAAGTCCGTCGAGGTGTCAGTAATTTACTGCTGCAGCGTGAGCAATGGTGTGTTGAGTGTGTTTTAGTGACTCTAGTGAGTAGAAATCGGATTTTTGTAAATTTTCCAAAGTTACCTCTGAATTTTACTGAAACTTGAGATTTTGTTACTATATTTAAAGGAAACGCTAAATTGCAATATCTTTACATAGTACACTTCTTGCTTCCGTCACATTCATGCAATTCATCATCCAATATTCGTCTGTTTCTTTTTATCTGTACACGACAACATAATATATGAAACTTTATTCACAATCGCCTGATGATGAGGATGCGATTCCTCGAATACTAGTCGCGAAATCTAAAGTGATTTTATTTGTAGACTTTAATCTAAATATTTAGTTTTTCATTTTTTCTTAAAAGTGTACTTCCACCAAGTACCGACGGTCAAAAACATTGAGATTCGTCAATATTGTCAAGCAAGGTTGTTTTTCTTTCACCGAACGTTTACTGTTTGTTTGCTATCATCACTTATTCTCTCCACATGTCACAACCATCATTATTGTCAGCATAGTAATATATTTTCTTTTTGTTTTGTTGCAGGGTTCGCAAGTGACTGATCGCTGGCGATTATACAAAACAAAAGGACTCGAGAAACATTGTTATTGAAAGAAACCAAATACATAATATAGAATTATATTAAACGTGTAATATATCTCCTCGCGGGGAGGACAGAGAGAGAGGAAGGAAGCAACACGACACACACAGAAGAGATAATATATATATTTATATACAACTGTTAATATCTTTTAAGAGATTTATATATTTTTACACTATCCTTTTAGTGTCGGCCCCCAAGACTGACTGATGGTCCTAAATATTGAGAGAAGAGAACGTTGACGAAAGTTAAAAGAGATATCGTACTGTTATTTAATAGAATTGTTAATATTATTTAAACTAATACAAAATGGCTTCCCAGAGATTTTGTCTGCGATGGAACAACCATCAATCGAATCTGTTGTCGGTTTTCGATCAACTCCTACACGCGGAGACCTTCACGGACGTGACGCTCGCGGTGGACGGACAGTTATTAAAAGCACACAAGATGGTACTATCGGCATGCAGTCCATACTTCCAAGCGCTGTTCGTCAATCACCAAGAAAAACACCCGATCGTGATATTGAAAGACGTTCCGTACTCTGATATGAAGAGTCTCCTAGACTTTATGTACAGGGGTGAAGTGAGCGTCGATCAGGAGAGGTTGACTGCGTTTTTAAGGGTGGCCGAAAGTCTGAGGATAAAGGGATTAACGGAGGTTAAAGAGGATAAGTGCGATGCGCCCGCAACAGGTCTGCCTCCACAATTACACAGACTTCACCGTAACGTGAACAATGTACAACAAAATCACCCCGGTCTTACGCAACAGCAACAACAAAACGCCGGCTTACTCCTCCCGTTACTGGGAGGGATGCAGCCGAAACGGAAACGCGGTCGGCCGAGGAAACTGAGCGGAGGCGACGATCCAATGGACGGACAAGGACAGCAGCGAGATTCGTCGGGACAGCGGAACTCCGCCGAACCGGAACGTCTGGAGGTGGCGCTGGGCGCTGAAGGATTCCAGGGTGGCGACGACCAGGCTTCGGGCGACGAAGAGGCTTTGCTGATCGACGAGGGGGACGAACAACCGCCCGGCTCACCGCAGAACTTATCCGACACGCAAGGTACGTTAATCCAATCCTCCTTACTTCACGATCACTTCAGATTGTTTCCCTGTGTAAATATTATTTTAACTTTCATTCTTCATGTATTTTTCTAGGTTGGTTTTTGTAAATACGTCTTTAATTTTAAACCATCACGATGACTTAAATAACAACACGTTTGAAAGATGTTTTAACTCGTTGATAAGTATGACCGCTTCTGTACGAGAACGCACATATTTTTCAACGAGTTAACAACATTATGACGAAAAGAAAATAGTTTTATTCGGATATCACAGTGTCATGTCCGAACATGTTTTTTTCTTTTCGTTTATACGATTCTTCGTAGCGAATGGGATCTGATCCGTTTCACAATTATGCCAATATTTTAACATATTTTTTTTAAAAGTAAACTTTTTTTTTCAATTAAACAAAAAAACAAAATCAAATGTTCAAAGTCTCAATTTTATTTCGTTTACAAAACGTTTCGGTACATATATTTTTTCATTCACAATCTATCAAGAAGGAGTTGGTCTCGGATTCATTCACATACAATTTTGTTTGCTGGCAACAATGACATTTTTTTTTAAAGTGTTTCCACTATGGTTGCCGAAAGCTATACGTAGCGCCCTCATCGAAAACTGACTCTTTTTTTTATCAAACCGTACCTAATATATATAAACAAAATTATATTTCATCTTTTTGTTGATAAAACGAGTACTCTTTTGTTTTTATAAATTAGGATCATTGAGGAAAATTTAGTTATTATGTTTTATGCCATCTATATATAGTTGCGTTTTCGAACGTTTTCTGTTACTTATTTTTGTACGTAGGTTTGTAAATATTACGTAGTGTGTAAATAAGGAAATATGCTATTATTTTTCCCCCTTATAAACTTGTACCCAACAATTGATGCCCCCCTATAAACCGTGATCGCATAGAAATCCCTTGTAGTTTCAGCACATCGAATATAATGTAACAGAGGGAACAAGATAGCGCTGTGTTAGCTGTCGTGGACTCTTGTTTAACGATTTCTCAAAATTATCAATCTTTTACATAAGTTTTTGCATTCTCGAAAACTACAGAATCAATAGGACACTTGCACGTTTTTATAGGACTCCAATCTTTCATCGGCTTATGTGTTGACAATGATAATGTGGGTACAATCATGTAGATTGATTTGTACCAAGCGTTTTCGTTCTTTCTTTCTACGCCGTCCTGTCACTCGCCAATCTCTTCACTTCCGTGTAGGTGCTACAGTGCACGCTCTCAATAATCTGCTCCATATAACTGCTTCTCGGGCGACCTCTCACATTACTGCCCTCTACCATTCTTTCTGCTGTGGTGATGAGCAGGCCGGGGTGCCTGATGTAATGGCCCCAATCTTATTCAAGATTTGTCTCGTCTCTCTGGTTTTACACAACAGCTCGCTGTTTGTGGTGTGATCTGTCCAGTGAATCTTGAGCACCACATCTCAAAGACTGATTGATGTTCGCATAAGTTTCGAAAGACGTTCGTTTTTATAATTAATTTTCTCTCCTATTGAGTGTCTATGTATCGAAAGGAATTCAAAACCCACGGATTATTGGAACATTTAAGTTCATCGATTGCATAAAATAGAATAGGTCACAGTGCATTGGGTGAATTGCACATAATTTCTCATAATATGTATATTTTAACAATAGGAAGTAGTCGTTTCGATAACCTATTCAAAGTATTGAAAATACGGACTCGAATTCATTCAAATGTATCTTATTTCTATGCAATATATTGTATTCGGAACTCTAGCCCTTTTTTTTACTCTAGACGGCTGTACAACTGCTGTAGAGTTTCAGTCGCCTAATGAACGACAAATCTCTAGCAATATTAGACTCCCAATGTATTCGAGAGTGTTAAACCGGATGGAAAGAAACTGACCTTTAGTCACAGATCCTGATTATGTATATACTTAAGGTGGTCGGTAGCTGAATTGGTAACGCACCTGACTGTCGAGTAGGTGGGAGCCAGTTCAAACCATGATGCCAACTTTCCCTATTTCACAACACAAGCTTTTCTATCTCTCTGTGAAGTGTACGAATACAGGCTCATCATAAAATAATGATCGAATAACTTTGGAACCATTTACGTTAAATGAACGATTCTTTCATTGTATGGTAACTGAGTGTAAATTTTGTTTGATGCATGATACAATGTGTTGTTAGCGCATGCGCAGAATGGCTGCGCACACACAGCCAACCGATGCTTTTGATCGACCACCATCCAATGTAATGTTCAATAGAAAAATGAAAAGTTCAATAGAAAAAGGAAAATATTTCTAGGGTTTTTGTATTCGGGTTATTTTTCTCCTATTCGAGCTTCAAATTTGCTCAATTCGTATTCTCTGTGTATAGACTTAGATATTTTGTTTAAAAAAACTTGTAATATAGAAAAAAATAGTATTTTTTTATTTTCTCCTGGGTGTGTGGAATGTCCACTATCTATATTTGTCTTTTGTAGATCATTCTCGCCATACTTATTTATCTTTTTTTTAGTGCAAAATCACCGTAAATCATTTCTACAAATTTACCCAACACTGTTTTCTTATGGATCTCAAAATTCGACACACAAATCCGATTACAAAATCCTTTTTTTTATTTACATGTACAGTCTGTCGTGAAAGAGTTGGTTTACAATGAGGGCGCTACATGTAGCTTTTTGGCAGCGATAGTGGCAACACTTGTAAAATCTAATAGAAATGTCATTGTTGCCAGCAAACACGATTGTAGTTCCGAATTTATCCGAGGCCAACTTTTTCTTGACAGACTGTACAACGATATTTTTTTGATTTGTGTGTATTCCATTTTGAGATCCATCACAGATTGTAAATAAATAAATGAACAAAAAATTGGGGCTTTGAACCACTTTTTTTTTATTTTGGATTCTACACTATTTCTTTTTTTTTATATGTATATCTATAATACTATGTTATTTTTATTGGCATATTTTTAAAAACCGAAATTTCGTCTCCGAATTATTTTTTTTTGTAGATATTTTCGGAGGTTTTGTACAGATTTTTTGAAAATAAAATCGTTTAAATAAAATTATAACACAACAAAATATACATCTTTAGGTTGTGGAGTCTTTTATTTATTTATTTTTTCTTTGAAAAAGGGAAAAGCTGAAGGGAAAAAAGCGTTGAAAAAAATTATTTATTTTCGTTTTGCGTTTTTTTTTTTATAATTTAAATTGTTTTTTTTTTTAGGTAACTTTTTGTGTAACACGAATTATGATTACACAGTATATTTCTATCAATATATTTTTTTGTGTGTCATGTGTTTCGGGAACGACAAAAAAATGTGACTTTTTTTTTTAATATATTCTGTTTTTTTTTTTTTATATATTATATATTTTTTTAAAAGGCAAGAAACACATTATTTGAGTGAAATACATGCTTAAAAAAGCGGTAAGTGAAAGTTTCTCACTTGTCCCTTAAGAATGCAATATTTAATTATTTTTAATATTAAAATAATATATTTATTAATTTTTTTTTAATATCTTGAATAAATAAATAAAAAAGAATAATATATAAATAATATTCAGAACTATTTATTATATAAATGTGACGCAAAAGGGAAGAGCTCGAGGGGAATCATAGAAATTATATTTTTTTTTCGTATTTATATATATGTTTTTATATGTTTTTTTTTTATATTCAACTAAATTCTACATGCCGTCTTTTGTGTTGTTATTATTATTGATTCACATTGAAAAAATAAAAAAATATATACATTTTGTGGCCCGTATGTATTTTTTTTTTACCCTCAACCGTTTGGCGACACGCTGGCTGAATGACGACGCGACACCGTGCCGGTCTTTTTATTCTGAATGTTGTCTATCTGCTACTATACTTACAAACTATATAAAATAAGAAAATATATTACTCATATATATATTTAAAAATCGACCGGGATAAATTTTATACATAACATGATTTTTTATATATATAGTTTTTTTTTTTTACTGTAGTTGCAATATGTTGTGTATTTTTTTATATAGTTTTATATATTGTTACAAAGACAACTTACATTTTTTTATATCTTTATTTATTTATATATATATGGTTTGGGGTATTATATATAAAACGCTGATGATGCTTTATTCCCTGAGGCTTTCCCTTTTGTCTTTTTAAATAAAAGTTCTCGAATGTTGGTGTTTTTTTTTTTTATTTATTTATTTAAAAATATTTATTATTTATATTATTATATGCGAAAAAAATTGTATGCAATAACCTAGTCATCGACAACAACAAAAATACGTTGCGGATACGGAGATTCATAAATATATACGGTTGAATTTTTGTTAAACATATTTTTTTCAGGACTTTTAACCGATATTTTCAATTTTTGTAGGATTTTTCATTCCACGTTTAGTTTTAGTTATGTACATTTTTAACACTACATGCATTTATTTTTATCCGGTCTTTGAAATATTTTCAAATTCATTCTTTTCGTGCATTGTTGATCGAAAAATGTGAACTAGGTTGTTGTGTACACTTTTTTTACGTATGCAATATGTGGATCAGATTAACAGTGTATATTTTTATTCGTGCAAAACTAAACCGATGATTCCACATAAGCTCAATATTCTCGTACAGTTCGGAACTAATATTTTTATTATACTGCTATCCACATATTGTCACATCATTGGGAAATTCTCCTCGAAGAAAAATGTAGTTTTTTTTCTCTCGATGAGTTTTTCAGTAGTTAGTTGCATGCATGAAATATTTAAGATTCATCAACTCGTTATCGTAGTGGCGTCTTGTTTATTGATTGGTTGTCGATGATTATTGCAGATGGAGAAAATAAGCAGAGAAGATCACCCTTACAAAATTCCAACGGACCCACCGAGAACGGAGTATCCAAACTTGAACCCAACGACAACGGACCTCTGGATCCTTACAACGACCCCATCGAGTACAAATACAATCCGGATGGAATGATGCACAGTCCGACACTGAGCCGCGACTCGGACGACCGAGATTCCATCACGGGACAGCGTATTAGAATAAGCAAGCACCTTAAACCAAAGAACAAAAAATTTCTCGCCAACTCTGCAAAGATACGTGCACGAAACCTCTTCAATCAACTCTCCGGCTTCAATTTGAATAACACGTTGAATAACTTCGATAAATTCCCACCGGACAACGTATTAATGCCCGCCTTAGCCTCTCAATTATTCACATCGGAATTAGATCACAGAAACATGCACGATCCGGAAATCACTCCCCCCACTTGGTACACGACTCCCAATTTAAAAGGGCCGACTATGGACGAATCCAACGAGTCCGTCAGAGATTTCTGTAGCAAGGAGGGGGAGAACATTTACCGGTGTAAAGTATGTTCCCGCGTGTACACGCACATCAGTAATTTCTGTCGTCATTACGTGACGTCGCATAAGAAGGACGTGAAAGTCTTCCCTTGCCCCATTTGCCTGAAGGAGTTCACGCGTAAGGACAACATGGTAGCCCACTTGAAGATTATACATAAAAATCCTGAAATACCTCCCGTGGCCGAGAAAATATAATGAAAAATGTTATATTTATTATTATTATTATTAATGGTTGATTTTTTGAATAATTACAAAGATAATTATAAAAAATAGAGATATTATTATTATTATTGTAAAAATAAATAAATTTTAGAAGTGCCTGAGACGCCTTGTAGGTTTTGCCCGTACTTAACTGATTAATGTAAACGTTATAGTTATTATATATAATATATAAAAAATATTTATATTTATAAGCTTTTTTTCGAAAGCATTTTTTTTTTGTTGTTGTACTTATCGGAACCAAATTACTTATTTCTTTTTATTTTAATTTTTTTCAAAAAAAATATTTTAAGTTAATTTCGTAGCATCGTCCCAAATTGTCATTTGGTGCCCATTTTTCGAAATGGATTCGCTTATATAATATTTTTCAAGTTGAGCTTGCAAAATTGCGATAATAATAAAATAAAACGGTGGTGATTATTAGTAAGCGTAACGTAATTTATTTATATTTTAAATCCAGGCTTATTGACAAAGTGCCTTGAAATTTTATTCAAAATTAAATAAATGTTGATTTTTCGGCGTTGCTAATACTATTATAATTTAAGTATTGACTGATATTTAACCAGATTATTAAAAAAAATTATTAAAATTTCGCTCTTGGGACGTGCGACAATATTAGTAATGTGCGTACGCATATGCGTATGCGTATTACGATAAAAGTACGCATAATACTTATAATATTTTATTTTATAAATTTATTATTTTTTTCGTTATTTCGAAGTGCAATATATAATTTGTGATAGTATATGAAAGAAAATATGAACGGGACATAAAATTTTTATGAAAAAATATTAACATTTTACCTATATATACTTATAATGGTTTTTATTTAAAAATACCGTAGACTTTTATATTAAGTACCGTAAACGTCTGACTCCGTGTATTTTCAATAGAAAGGAAGTGACCCAATTTCACGTTCGGCGCTTTTCGGTATTTTAGAGTCGCAAAACTCACTATTAAGAAGATATCAATAATAAACACTAAAACATCTTTAATACTATCGCTTAATTTCTAAATAATGTTAAAACGAATACAGTTTATAACTATGAGAACAAAATTTCGAAAACGTTGTCCACATAATGACTAAATTTTCCATACGATTTGACAGTTTGTAGGCACTAGTATACTTCACTACTAGCATTGATCGATGGAGGTACTTAATATAAAAGTCTATGAAAAATACGAATCAAACGTAGTTACTACACAATACAATAGATTTTTACCCCATCCGAAACGCTGACAATAGTTAATATATCCTTAAAAAATATGTATATATATTTTATCACACTGAAAGGGAGAGTCGAACGTAGAGTTACACTTGAGCCAATCAATACACAAATGTCTGATTTGAACCGTATAAAATGTTAGAAGTAAATCCAAATTCACTTGTAATCGATATATTCTTGTATTGTGAAGAAAAAAACTTAGGAGATGCACGTTTTCTTATATGCACATACATCACTTCTTGTGGTTCAACCGCAACCAATGTTCAACTGTGATTCTTTCATGATTCAACGACTTAATAAAATTTAATCACAAGCCTGTTATTCTAATGTCATTTACAATGCTGTGGTTCAATTGTAACTCATGTTTGTTGTGGCTCATGTTCATCGTGGTTCAACTGTAACTCATGTCTGGTGTGGTTCAACTTAAACTCATCACTCCTTTTTTAAAAATAACAATTCGTAAGAATGATATACATATTATTTATCTCAAAACGATTTTTTAGTAGTTTTTTAAATACAAAATAAAAAAAGTAAATATTACACAGATATAATATTCTAAATTAGCGAGAGTAACCCCGTATTATAATAGCACAGTACATAAATAAATAAATAAATAAAATATATATATGATTGTTATAAATTATATACATATATTAATTCATATTGATAATTGTTTGAAACAATTCATAGTGAGAAACATTTTGAAATCACATTTTTTTATAATTCTACGTGATTTTTTGTAGCCGTGCACCATTTATCAGTTTTCAGTTTTTTTTTACACTGCATATGACGCATAACCTAACCTTAAAATTCCAGTACATATTCCAAAAAAAATATTCGCAATGTTAGATTTACATTTTTTTTTCTTAATTTTTGATTTCTGAACTTATATAGATCTAGAATTAATTTCTACCTAACCAAATATATATGTTGTCCAAGGACTTTTTCAAATTGAGTGTTATATTTTTAAATATCTCGTCAAACAATTGTGTTTTCCAAAAGTCACGGTTATACTAATTTTACCTCCGATCGTCATGGTTCAACTGTGACTCATGTTGAGAAGTGAAATAATATGCAGTGTAAAAAAATATGAATACTACATTTTTATTTGGTCGTGTTTGGTTTCTTTCATTCAATTTTATATTTAAAAGCAATTCATAGAAAATAAATATACAAACATACATATACACATAGAAAAAAAAGTACAGTTGTATCAAATAAATAAAAATATAATTAACACATGTAGACTTACATACAGCAAAGTTATTTTTTATCAAAAAATAGATTAGCCAGGGTAATAAAAAAAGTATAATAATGATAAATAAAATAATTATTATGTTATTTAAATAAAATATATATATATATATGTAATAGTTGAGGCAAATAAAAAAAAATAAAAGAAAGAGCTAACTATTGTACTTAGGAAATTTAAAAAATATATATATGTATTGTTACTTATATATAACGGTACCTACACTTAATACATGAATTTATACAATAAATAGATAAATAATAGAAATAAACGTGATTCATGAGAAAATATATATATATATGGGGTACGAATTTTAAATTTTATATATATATGGCCTTGAAAAAGAATTTATATGTGCAACACCACGAAAATATAACTTCAAAAATTAACTATTTGTGAGATTATGTATAAAATATATTAAATAAATAAATAAATGAAACGGGATTTACTCAAGGCAATACTAAAAAAAACAAATGAAATTATTTTTGATTGATTTTGTTTTGCTTCCTATATTTTAAGACGTTTTTTTTATTAATTTCGCTGAAATTTGTATACTTTTTGAACGTGTTTCCGACACATTCATGATATTAATACATTTTTCACGGACATTTGATATAAAACGTCGTCGTAAACGCAAGCAATAATTTGAAATACTCAAAACGTATATATATTGCATTATTTAACAATGTCCTCTCGTTGTTTGTTTATTTTTGTTGAATTACATACTTTTAAAAAGAAAAAACTTGTACTTACGTATGCAGCTTAAACAAATCCTATTTTAAAAAGACTTTAAAATGGCAGTTACTACATTTAAAACGAGGTTTATCGAAAACGTCGATAAAAAGATCTACTGTTTTTACGCATATTCGATGTTGACTCCTCGATAAAACGGTCAAAGTCTCCTTTTTAAACGTTATTTTCTTTTATTTTTTAATTTATTTATTTTACGAAATAAAAATACTAACGTACATTGTTATTTTTACATATTTCTCGTATGTAAAAAATATTTAAAAATAAAAAACTATACAAATCTTTGTGTTCCTATGAATGAAATTGTTCAAATCTAAGAAATGTGGGACGTGAGGGGGGAAGGAATCGGAAACCGCGAAGGGGGGCTCGATGTTAAAAAAAAATATTTTTAAAAATCGTTTTAATCTCCCTTCGTCGTCGTTGTTTGCAGAATTGAAAATTATGAATTTAAATATAAAAATATATTTATTTATTAATTTAAATATTTTTAATCTTATCGTAGTAATTAAAAAAATAAATAAACGCATAGTAAAAAGAATTTATTTTCCTGTTGTTATAGCCTATTATTTAATTATCTTTTTTTTTCTATTTTACTTGTTTTTTTTGTGATGAATTACATAAGAAATATTTATAATAATGATTTCTTTCTCCAAATGGCGCTAGGTTTTATTTTTTTAAAACTTAAAACCTGTTTTTTTGTGTACTTTGTTATGTTTTAATATTTTTTAATGTTGAATATATTATATTACAAATAATATAACTTAATTTCTATTGTACAATAATATTATATTACTGATATTTAATTTTTTTCCTGAGTAAGTTAGTTTTTAGTATTACGTACTATGTAAAAAAAATGTGTTTTTTTTTTAATTAATTGATAGCGTACATATTAAATGAATTTTGAGTTTTTGTTGATTTGTTTGTAGTGGGGATTTTTATATATAAAAGTCGGTCACGTGATTGCTTTTGTCGTGTATGAAAAAAAAACAGCCCATTTAATGCATTTTAATTTTAAAAAGATTAGTTTTTTCTTTTATAATAATTTGACATAACCATTAAAGCAACTGCAGTCAATATTTTTACGACAATTTTATATCATAATCTTATTTATTTTTGACTTAAACCATGTGTGTTACGGAAAAATGATGTTGGTATAATTTTAATAAATATATTATTTTTATTAATTTTGGGCAAGCAGCCTAGGTTGATGGGCCCAAATCAATATCTGTGCTATCCACCATTCTGAGAAAGACATCAAATATTTTTTTTTCTGTAAATGAATCTGGGTTTATCGAAATAAACCCAAATACACCTTTGTGCACTTCACAGTGAGCTTGAAAAGCTTGCGTCGTGAAGTGAAGTAGGTCATCATCGGGGAACGAACCTGCGCCCACTGAATTAACAGTCGAGCGCATTACCAACCAGGCCGCCTCAATCAGTTCTTAAAAGTATACAGTTTAAACAATTTTGATTTTTTTTTCATCGATTTTAAAACAAGATCGTGACTGACTAACTTATGTACGTCGTATATGACGTACATGTAATGAAATGTATCATGGATAGGGTAAAAGTGTGCCGGAATCTTGCGATTGGTTCGTTTGAGACGAACTAACCTTTAATTTTAAATTAAAATGATTTGGATTGCGTTAATTTTAATTTCTTCGTAATAAGGTAAGACGAATAGCGGGAGAGGGGGGGGGGGGGTAAGAGTGGGGAATGATTTATGAAAAATATTTGGCTTCCAAGCTTTACAATTGTAAGAAAAAAGAAAAAAATGTTTTAAAAATTTCATATTTGTAATTCTAAAAGTGAGATTCGAATTCTTGCCATTTTGTACGTGGAGTTAATTCTATTCCTTTTTTTTTAAAAATTCAGAAACTTAAATATTTTTTTTTTACGGCTGATTATTTCAATCCCTTCAGCCAGTTACAGTTTTAGTGTTGCTATAGCACGAAAAACATGCTGATTTTTTTTTTTGTAATTGTAGTAATAGGGGACCAAAAAGTGTTGATAAGAATTTATTTGGAATTTGGAAAAAACTTTCTAATTATTCGTGGTGCAATTATAATTGCCTGTTGTCAATAAAAAAAAAACAACACCCTTAGTAAAAAAAAAAGTATTTTAAAATCTAGAATCCTCCGTGCCTTCTATTGGAATAAGATTTTTGAAAAATTGTTAATTCTTTTGTTTAATTTTTGTTTTTAAATATCTTTTGTTGTCTTGCAATTGTAAAGCGATTTCGGGAAATGGGATTAAGTATATAAAATAAATAAATAAAAATTAGAAGACTTAAAAAAAACAATGAAATGCCTTTTTAAATTTTTGATAATATGATAAAATTATTTATTGGAAAAAAATTGATGCTTTTTTTTTGTCGTAGAAAATATTAAGTGACAAATAATAATTATTGAAAAAAAAAATGCTATATTTGATATGAGAAAAGAAAATTATAAATACTTATTACGATTGTTGTTGAAATTTAAATAAGAAAACAAAAGTGGAAGGAATGTTTTTGAATAAAAAAATGGCGCTGTTTCAAATATGGCACATTGTACAGTTTTTGAATTTTAGTGCACATTTAAGATTTCCCACTGACGAGACTAGGGGCAAATGATAGTATATACTTGCCTTATCGTTCTGGCAAATTATTATCAAATTCTGTCCCGGGAGAGTCTCGTTATTGCGGTTTTTCCCAGGAACAAATAATATGATTTTTTGTTCGTCTCAAATATGGTATGACAATTTTTTCAATTGTCGATTGTTTTTGTGTCACATTTGGAATGGCGCGCCTCTCGAAATATTGTAGTTGTATATGATACTTACAAGACTGTAGCATGTTAACAATTTTAATGGACTAGCGGGGTATGATTGTTGAAATTTGAATTAAAATTTAAAAAAAAACTAACGTAATATTCCTATTTGATAAATACTTTTAAAATATGGCGACCCCATTTAATTTAATGGTAAAATAAATATTTAACGCATTGTGTGCAATATAGTAAAAGAAAACATCGCTTTAGATGTGTGGCAACACTGAAGAATAATATATCTTTAAATAATCGAAAATGGAACATGTTCTTAAGTTGATTTAAATTTTTAGCAAAACATACAATTTGTAATTATCGTTATTATTATACAGGGTCATCGAAAGAGATGGCCCTGATTTTGAAAAGGTATAACTTTGGAACCATTTATGTTAGGTGAGTGACTCTTTCACCGTGCGGTAACTGATTTGTGCAAGTTTTACTTGATGCACGACACAATGCATTCTGTTGTACATCAAATAAAACTCATCAGTTACCGCACAGTGAAAGAATTACTCATTTAACGTAAGTTCAAAAGTTGTAACTTTTTTTAAAATCAGGGCATTTTTTTCAATGACCCTGTATTTTCCATGTTTAGATGAAAATGGTGAACGTTTAGTGATGAAAAAAATTTAATAGAGTAGTTTTTGTTAGATGATTATCATAATTACTGCTAAATTCCCTGTATTTTGTACACACACATGTGCAAATTCACATTTTAATTGTACGCATATTTTTTTTATTACTGGCAATCGTTTTGACAATTTGAAAGAGTGTGCTGAGAAACAACCGTCTGGCAACATTAAAATTAATTCGATTTTAGAATAACTCTGGCAACATTGAAATTAATTTGAATTTAGACAAGAATTTAGAATAAATGGAAATAATGTTGCAATAAATAATAAATTATTATTTAACTATTTTGCGAACTATCAACACTACTAACAATTTAAATTAAGAATTAGAACGAAACGGTTAATAGTTTAGAAAAATAGTTCCTTTTTTTTGTTGTTGTTCGCATTTCATTCGTCATTTGTTTGTGTTTTTTGTTTTTCGTGTGACAGTTAATAACGTTGACTAGTTTTAGCAAGATGTAATATCCCACCAATTTTTTGAGCGCTCCGAATCACGAGCGAACGTTTTAATAATTAGAAATATATCGTAGTTATTTCATTTGTTATTCGCTTTTAGAAATACAATATAGTATAATATACTTAAATATTTATTTTAAATTATTTATTGTCACAGTACTTATAATAAATCAGTTATTTATTAGTAGTTTCAAATCAGACGCTTATTTTACACGCAATTATACCAAAGTTTGAGTTTCTTTTTATTAATTTTACGTGTCGATTAAATAGCGTTATTTAGAGATAAAACATCACCCAAAGAATTCATTATCATAGATGACGATTGAGTAACCTTCGTTCATTCCACAAGTGGGGAATGAGGGATGATCCACAGTGTGACTGTGGACACCCGAAGCAAACCATGCAGCACATCTTGCTTACCCCGGTACCATTGACAGTGCTGCCAGCCTGTCCCCTGAATTCCTCCAGTGGCTAGAGGCGCTGGATGTCAGATTTTAACGATGTGACAATACTTCGATGTTGCCAAACGATACATAAATGAATGAAAATATAGTATCGACATAAATAATTCGTTGGCACATTTTTAAGGTTATTTAAACTTTTAGATTCTGATACACAAACTGTGGAACAACCTTCGTACACGGCTTTTTACTCAACAGAACTGAGCGTATCAACATTCAGACAGTGCAGCATTATTTGCGAGATGGTCCACAGAGTATAATCTAAAAATTGAAGGTTGCAATCCCTATATACAATAACGTGAGGTTCATGTCGGGTGTGGAGAGGACGATGAGTCAATAGACCATGTCCTATTTGCTTGTCCATTGCGGGGTTGTGGTGAGGACTTCTGCCGAGATGATTTCTCCAGACCCTTTAGCTCTGTTTCGCTTCTAGCAATGAATCCTAAGGAATCATATCGCGTGATCGCGGGATTTCTGAAGAAGTTCTACTTAAAACTTTAACAGATTTGAACTTCTGAATCTCCTTATATCTTTTTCTTAGATGTGTACTGGCAGACTGGACTGCCTAATTGAAAAAAAAACGTGAGGTTATTCAAACAAGTCATTTGAGCATTTAGACACATTTTTATATTAGGCAATAGAATAGAAAACCTGATAGTTGTATAAAGATCACCGTTATATCTTAGACGTTCAGTTTTTCACGATACTCTTTCAAAATTGTCAAATGAAAACACTATGGCATAATGACGTGCAATTCGACGTTTTGATTTTGCTTAGATAACGAAAATCAGTAATCATATTTAAATTCTTTACGGCAGGGAAATCTTTTTAGCTTACTTACTGTGGAATAAGTTTTGTTTTATTTCGATAAGTTTTCTCATGTACCTTAAATATTAATAATAATTATTGTTAAATATTGTGTTTTTTCTTATTGTATTTTATTTATTATTTTTACTTAAATCTCTGTATATTTTGTTAATTTTTAGCATACTTATATAATGTTTGCAAACCTCCTATTAAAAACTAAAGAAAATGTTAATAATATCGATATAATATATCTTTTTCTTTATTTCACTGTTTTGATTGCATCGGCGGCCATTTTTGCAAATGGCGGCCGATACAGCAGCTGTCAAAATGTTTAAATAAAGAACTGCCAAATAATTACTCAGAACAATAATGATTTTTAGATGACTTGCTGTAACTGATTTGAGAAGAGTCGGAATACTTTTGTTACGATGTGTCGTTTGTACGTCTGAAAAAAAATTGTGTATTCCTTCTCCAGCCAGTTACAGTATGCATGAAAAATATCTGTTTTAAAAATACTGTTTTTTCTGTTTGTGAAATCTGTACTCATAAATAGTTTTTCTTCATCAATTGTATGATGAAATAGAACTCTATATATTATTTTAGTTTTGACACACAAGTTGAATATAGTTTTCACGATAATAAATAAATAAATAATTTATGAATATATATTTCTAGGTGATTTAATGAGGATGAAATAAATAAATAAATAAAATATTATGAAAATAGAAATTTATTTTACAATGTTAAAAAAAAACACACGTGTCTTGTTATTTCAAATGTTTGATATTTTTTATTTATATTTTATTATTGGTCCTTCTATCGATGCTTTAGAAAATTGTTGGATAGAGTTTTTTTTTTTTATTTATTTTGCAGTATTTTTCTGTACTTTTTGTACCACGGTGTACTAGTGTGAGAAAAATACTGCATTTTTTAATTCATTTTTTCCCTTTTTGATTTTGTTTTTATTTTACAAGCATAATTTCAGCCAAAGGACTACTGTTCAGAATATCATGAAATACAACTGTACAAACTATGAGATATAAAAACCTATTTGTGATGTTGTTCAAACAATGGCGCCTAAATACTTACGTACATTCTTTAAAAGATGTCTCTACGTTCCCTTGCCCGCATTATTTTATATCGATTGACCATATAATCTATAATGGGTCGATCGAATCTTCGTAGTCAATTTCTCTAAGGACTGTCAAATTAGTTCCTCTCCCTGACACTGCGGCGTAAAGCTTGCCGTCAAAAAAGGGACAAAACTTAGAAAAATCTTGCCGTTAATTTTAAGATTTTTAATTTATTCTTTTTTTGTTAAATAAAACAAAACAAATATTACGTATACGTTGAAATATACAGACTGATTTTATTGTAATAAGATGTTTTTTTTATTTATCGGTTCATCGATATAATCTGCAATAACTGATAATCGAACTGATTCTACTTGATCTCGTTGAATAATATTTATATCCTTAATTTTTTAGTAACAATTTTTTAGTAACGACTGTGAAAAGAAATGTGACGTACGTATTTATGCGCCATTTTGACGACATCATAAAGAATTTTTCTGCATACGAAAATCAACGAATCCTTTTTTTTTTGTCTATGAGATAACATCGATTTTCTGGATGAAAGAAAGTTTCGTAAATTGCAATTATACTAGCAAATTATTGTGATTGTTTTTTGATGCAGTGAATCATTTTCAGATCGACGTAATTGTCATTTTTATCGAAAAAAGTGTTTTTTGTGTGTCCCGTTTTGCAACATCTAAAACATTGTGATTAAAACTACAGTTTTTTTTAAAGAAATAAGGTAAAGGTACTAAAATATATATTTATTTTATCTCCACGTTATAAATGTGTATGAATTTCAATTTTGTTGCTATTTTTCTAGATGTAGCTATTGTTTATTTATTTTTTCTCAATTATTTCCCCTTTTTTCTCAGCTCGTTTATTATTTTTATCGTTATGTTTCACTTTTGTGTACGTGTAGAAAGAAATCTTGCCAGAATAGTCCAAAAAATAATAATGAAGTTTTGTTCTTGAAATGTCAAAATTACATTCTATTTTCGATTTTTGAATAATGTTCTTAATTCAAATCTCACGACTTTTAATTCTCAAAAGTGAAACATGTCTATATACATTGAGGCTATGTACTTTTTAGAGTTTTTTTTTAGGTTATAAGTGTTAGTTGTTTAATTTTTATAGTCCTCGAAAAAGTAATATATTATTATTTAGAATCTTAATTTTATTTTTAATTTTTAATTCAATTAATTTAGATAAAACGTACTTTTTTAAAAAAAAAATCTTGTCAAACGATTACAAAGCAATAAAGATAAATACGGTGCTAAAAAAATCTTTAAAAGACAGTAGCTGTTGGATTCGAAAAATGTTCTATAAGAATCGTTTGTTTGATGCGTTATCGACGCATCATTCGATTAATTTATAATATAGGTGTGCTTATAGCTCATCCTGAAAAAATATTTATTGTTTGATGTGTTATCGACGCATCATTCGATTAATTTATGATAAAATCTTTTATTGGTGTGCTTATAGCTCGTCCTAATTTTTTAAAAATAAGAATCATTCGTTGTTTGATGCGTTTTCGACGCACCATTCAATTAATTTATGATATTTTCCTTTATTGGTGTGCTTACGGCTCATCCTTGTTAACGTAGCTTGCCCTTTTTGCCTCTATGTAGCGAGGTATCCTATTAATTTTATTTTATTTTATAAATGTGTTCTACAAGCAATACTTAGGTTTAGATTTTATTAAATAAAAATATATAAAAAAATATTGTTTTATTATTCATAAGTTAGATATTTTTTGTTGATATTTTTTTATGAAATAAAAAAAAAGAAATAATGGTTGCTAATGGTTTTTTGTCTCTTTTTTTTCAAATATTAATTTTTATTGTTGTAAATAATTCTGGGGTTTTTTCGTAATTTTTATTTATTATTTTTTTAAGGTATATATTTTATTAATCATTTTTGTTTTTTTTTTAAATTTATTTTTCACTTTTTTTATTATTGTTTTTCCTTTTTTTTAATATCTGTTATATACATTAAATAATAGTACAATTCCAAAGAGAATAAGCTCTGTGAGAGTTTATGCAGTTTTCAATTTATATCTTTTATTATTATTATTATTTATTATTTATTTATTCTCTGTTGAAGAAATGATTGAAAATATAAATAAACCAAAAATATGTATAAATAAAATGAATGGTTGATTTATTGAACACTTTTTTTTGTTATTTCATTTTATATATTATTATTATTATAAATATATTATTTTTGGCTTTTGGGTAAAACTTAATAAATAAATACTTAATGAATGTCGCATATTATTATTACGACATGATTGTTTTTAATTTTTACGATAGATGAATGATCTTGTTATGATTTTTTCCTTTATTATTATTATTTTGTAGTTGTATTATTTATATTAAATAAATAATGATTGATTTATCTTATAAAATAAATATAGGATTTATTTTCTGAAACATATTTATTTTGTTTTAATTATCATTTAAACCCCCCTCCCTCCCCTTTACCCCCTGTTTAATTATATTTAATTTCTTCTAAAATTGCATTGTCCAATAGATGTTCCTTTTCTTTTATTTGCATTTCTTGCTTAATAAACTCATATGAGTCGTATAGTATTTTATAAAAAGAGTAATCTGTTGATTTTGTGTAAGCTAGTTAAAGCTCCTGACCCAAGTATGCTGTCACGATCGTTTCCCACGGCATTAAGATTCAAAATGGCATGGTAAAAGTTAATTTCGCTTCAATCAATAAACAGTTGTTCCCTAAATTTTAATGCGTATTTTCAATAAAAAAATAATAATCTCTGCGACTTTCGGCAAACGAGTTTCTGTCTAGGTCTTTTTCATTTTTTTTTTTTTTTTTTAATCTTAAAAGATATAAAAAACATTTTACAGTTATTCCCTAGATTAAGGTTCAATGCATCTCCCCTATTTTTTCCCAAAGCATATTTAGTGAGGTTGTCGAGATCTAAAGTTCTTAAGAATGTAGTGCATGTTCCTATTGTAAAACTACACATTGTAAGATATTAACATGGCAACAAAAGCAGCCATAACCCATATAAATATTTCATATAACAAGTCACTTGGTTTCAGTGCAATACACCAATCTGCAATATATGAGAGGCAACAACAGCTATTTAGATACAGTTTATACTGAATTTACTCTTATTAGATTACTGTTTTTGATACTATACAACTCAAATAACCTCATCTTTTGTCCTAACTTATGCTCAAAGGGCAGATTTTGGGCATAAAAGCTTTTGATCGAATTTCTCAACCAAAATTGTAGAAGTTTTTTGTAAATATCTGTTGGATGTTTTTATCAAATATCATTTATTCATCAATTTTATTTGAATGTTTCTCATTGCTTCGTAAACCGACTACAGGATTTGGATGAAATGGTAAGAAAAATATAATAAAAAAACTTATTTTGAAAATCGCAATTTATATTTTGTGAGGAACACCAAATTTTCTACATGTCGTATTTGAATAAAACAAGTAGTTAACTCAACAGATGTACAGCAAAGGATAGACTTTCCATCAGGCTTATTTTATGACTGATTGTCGCCTGGTTTAATGTGATCACTTTACACTTATATAACATTCATCAATTCCAGTCCATGCTTATTTTTTTAATGTAATTAAGGATTTTTAATACGAAACAAGTTGGTAAACTTGTTATGCAAGTAGACAATCATTTACACAAGGCACACTTTATGAAAACATTCGGAATCGATAGCTGTCAGTATAGCCCAGTCTTGATAAAAACTGGTGGTTCAAATATAAAGCATTTCTTTCTCGCTTTAGTCATCAGTCTTCATGACACAGTGGATAAAATACCTGTGTGTTAGGTTGGAGGTCTGAATTCGATTCCCGACCTTGGCAGATGGATGGACCGGAATTGGTAAACGTTGATCACATTAAACCAGCCGATGGTCAGTCATAAGATAAGTCTTACGGAAAGTCCATCCTTGGCTGTATATCTATTGAGATGATTACTGAGATGGTAAGAGCAAAAGTGAGGCAAGCCACAGGCAAATAGAACTGAAATAAACACATTTTTTTAATATTCCTACACACTTAGCAGTCAGCTAAAAAACGCTTAAAATATATCATCAGCTCTGGGATTCGAACCCAAACATTTTAAAGTGTAGTAATGTATGTAAAATAATGCATGTAATGTGAATTAAACATAAGCAATGCTATCTCTTGTAGGGAGGGGAGGATGTATGAGGAGTGGGAATGGGATACACCATTTCTATTTCATAACAGGTTTACGGTAAATTTGACGAATTGATCATTAGACAAATTGATTTTAGACGAATTGATCATTAGACGAAACGATTTTAGACGAATTGATCATTAGACAAATTAATTTTAGACTAATTGATTTTAGACGAATTTACCGGACACCTTCATAACAACACTTTATTAGGAGTATCCTTTTACTCAGTTTAGGTATTTTTACTGTGGGTTACATCATTTTTGCTCTTATTTGTAGTAAACCTTAATGTCTTGTATTGTTATGCAGTGTATCGTTGCACAGTAGAACTATTCAATGCTTGCTAGATGTCTGTGTTGCTGTTATAAAAAACAATGTTATATTTTGTTTATTTTATTTTTCAGGCAACACCCCGCCCAAAATGGACCTCACAAACGAAGGACGATACCAATCACCCGACATGCACGGCAAAATACGCATCAACCCACTGACACAAATGGCTACCACATCAAACGCAGCGTACGACGCACTACAGAACTTCCAATCCGACCAGATGAACAACAACAATCTACCGTTAAGTCAACAGAGCTCTCCGAGACAGACGTCCGTAAGACGCAGAGTTCGGAGAAGAGCGAATTCAGCGTCCAACGATCCCGCCGAACAACTCACAGAAATGTCCGTACGAGGTTTAAATCTGTTCCGATACGCTTCCGTCAACGAAGGCATTTACCAATGTACGGAGTGCGCTAAGGAGAACATACAAAAAACGTTTAAAAATAAATATTCATTCCAAAGACACGCATTTTTATATCATGAGGGTAAACAGAGAAAGGTGTTCCCGTGTCCCGTTTGCAATAAAGAATTCTCGAGGCCCGACAAGATGAAGAATCATATGAAGACGACGCACGAATGCTACATGCCGAAGGATTGCGTGTTCCCGCAGAGTTATTTCATGATGGGAGACGCTCAGATTCCTCCGGGTATTAAGATAGATTCCCCGCTGGGTATGGGACTCAAATTGGAGTCTGTTGGGATCGTGGAGTCGTCGCCCGAGACCGGAGTCTGCGAAAATAATTAACCCCTAACTGCTTTATAAATATTGTTGTATTTAGGCAGGCGATGTACGTGAATATATTTTTTTTCCTGTAAGGTCAGCGGACTGTTTATCCCCTGCGTCACTGCGACCAGAGTAGGTCTATTGTGACTTCGTAAATATTTTACGCAACCGCCTAATAGTTCAACCAGTTGCTTCTATTTCTTAAGCCAATACACTGATAATAAGTGACGTATAAAATTATGTATATCGGTTACTTTCTTTTTATTCAAATTTGAATACGATTTGAGATATACCTAAATTATTTTAGCTATGGAACCGGAATTTATCTGCATGAAGCGTCGGCACACTCATCCTGCTTCCTCCCCAAGGGAGTCACATAACGCTACATTACTATGTGAATGAGGATGCCTCTCGTTTCTGTTGAGGAAAAAAACTATAAATTTTAATATGTTTTTTTTTTCCGTTTTGAAATGAAATAAATCTGACCGCAATATTTTTAAAATGAATCAGCGTTTTTCAAAATAACTACGAATAGGTACACTTCACTGTAAGCTAAAACAGCTTATGTCTTGAAGTGGAGTAGTCAGCTTTGGGGATCGAACCTGCACCCTTCCGATTAGGGTTCGAGTACTTTACTAACCCAGCTACGTGTTATCTCAAAAAATTCCTTGTAGATGATCTACGGTTTCTTGCACTCCGTCCTTTAGGATAAACTTATAAAAATGTGTCAAGTAATTTTTTTTGTTGCCATTATAAAAAATCACGTTACAATCGCCACGTTTGAATATAACAAATATTTTTTTAGGTTATTGTATTTGACGTATTACCATGAGTTTTGACGCTTGGGCCAGTGTCTAATCATATTACTGTAATTCTTTTGTTTTAAATTAGTTATTATTATTGTGTACATACAATATTATTATTATTATTATCGTCTACATTTATTTTTTTATTGTCCATAAATAATACCAATGTAAAATGTATGTAAAAAAAAAGATTTATTCTTCGTAGAAAGATTTATTCTTCGTAGAAAGATTTATTCTTCGTAGAAAGATTTATTCTTCGTAGAAATATTTATTCTTCGTAAAAAGATTTATTCTTCGTTTTTGTGGATGATTTACGATCCACAGCACAAAAATTATGATAAATGAAATTAATCTTGTACTATTTCTTCGTAATCGTACTACGAATTTCATCTTTTTCGTTTACTACATTTTTTTTTATTTACGTTATTTGCTTTTAAATAAATTAAACGAAGACCCTTTATTAAAAAGCTTTCTATGTTGCATGTTTCATTTGTTTATATCGTAAGATTTATACCAGTTATAAATTTATTTAGTATATTGTATTGTTAACGTTTTTCATCATTCGTAATTACGCATCTTCGTCATTTATATTTACGCATCTGCATCATTCGTAATTATGGAACTTCGGATATAAGTCAGTATAAATTTTTAGTTTTTTTTACGTTTTTATATTTTTTACGATTGTCAAACATAGCTACATCACGTCATAATTTTTTGTGAAGCATCGCGTTTTCTACATGTCGTAGTCGCAAAACAAGTAGTTATCTCAACAGATATACAGCAAAGGATGGACTTTCCATCAGGCTTATAACTGATCAGTATACATCGGGAGATTCGATGCCCTAGGTACCTGGGATTGGGAGATGTGTAGGGACGTAGAGTGAACAAATATATTATACAGTTTATTTACTTCTATAATACTACCTGCATAATGCACGCTGGTACAAGTTATGTGGAATTTGTTGTTTACACTTACTTCACTTATTGTTTTTTTCCCCTATAGATATTGAATACATCGGGAGATTCGATGCCCTAGGTACCTGGGATTGGGAGATGTGTAGGGACGTAGAGTGAACAAATATATTATACAGTTTATTTACTTCTATAATACTACCTGCATAATGCACGCTGATACAAGTTATGCGGAATTTGTTGTTTACACTTCACTTATTGTTTTTTTCCCCTATAGATATTGATGGTTGTACAACCGCCTTCTAGAGTAGGTACTCTAGCTATGATGTAACAGTTGGCAACATAGCATAATGATCAAACAGGACCACCACTCCTGTCAAATCTCCTAACAGAATATAATATGTGGTCCATCATACTCGTTGTTAAGGGACTGTTATTCCATACATTTCCTTAGCGACGGTGATGGCAACGCCGCTTAAAATGAAGTGGTCTCAAATTTCTACAGCATGGCTAGAGAAAGACTCTAGGTGGCAGTGGTTGTACAGAATTCAGGTAAAGATGGATATCCCCATAATTTAAATTCGAAGTGCCGTCATGAGCCGTCTATGGAATTTGAGGATTAAAAATGATTTATTGCACTTCGGCACTAAAATGGAATCCCTTTTCCCGATGTATACTAATCAGTGGTTGGTGTTAATATGAAATTTTATGCATTATTAATATTTTCTTATACTTATTGCATTTGATGCGTAACTTAATGTTTTTCTTTTGCACAAAATAAATTAGTTACGATCTGTTTTTCTATATTTTATTAATAATTGTTAGAATTTATTTGAATAAATAATATAGTTTGTTTGTTTATCGCCGCTGCATTGAGCACACAAGAATTTATTTTATTTCAATATATACATTTATTTAGACAAATAATTTAGTTTATTTACTAGAAACGTCTAAAAGATTGTTTTATGTTGAATAATACTTTTTGAAATAATCAATAGATGGTGATAGTATAGAAAAATTGGTACATTGTGAAATATTTTCAAACTGTAGAATACATACAACTTACGAAAATAACACGTTTGACAGCAGGATGTGACGGAATTGGTGAACATTATCTTGTGCATAATGTGATCACTTAAGCCAGCCATTGCTGACTCCTAAGTCTCGAAACGCCCATCCTGTTTCCTCCCCAAGGGAGTTCACATAATGCTACAGTATGTGAACATAGATACCTCTCGTTCTGTTAAAAAACTTTTTTTTTTCTTTAAATATTTTTTGTTTAATTATGGCAACATTCTCATTACAGAAATGTTTATGTAACATTCAGAATGGGTGAAAAACGTCAGTGAACATTTTTAAAATCAGATTGGATGGCTTTCTCAGAACAACGGATAGCACACTGTTTGCCCAAAATTAATAAAAATAATATTTCTGTTTTGACCATACTTTATGCATCATTTATGAAATAGCGCACACACACGTCTGTCACTGTTTGCCACAGCAATGAAACAGTTATTCAACATAAAATTATCTTAAGATTTGTATTATTAATGTTAAATTGTGTAAATTTTGAGTAAAATTCAATGAAATCAAATGTCTTCCACGATTCATAACGTAACACTATCCACAGTAGGAGCCTGTATATATGTAGGAAGACTTAACGGATAAAGCCATGGACAAAACTTGACTGTTGCCATTTTCACTACTAGCCATTCCGCTAGTATATGCCATTTTTTCTCAATGTAAAGTACGCTTATTTACCATTTAATTACATAGGATATATTCCAAAGGTAATTTCCACGCTGATTATACATAATGAATCGCAAAAATCACTGAAATATCACCAGGTTTCACGTTATTGCGGACAACCAATATGACACGCAATCATATGTTTGCATCGAAAATGGCGTCCACCATAGATTTGTCATGGATAATAGAAGGGGCTCAATGTTCAATAGTTCTTCCCACCTTTATATAGGTTCCTTAATCCACAGGATGAATATCTTGTATATTGTCTGTGGATATTGTGTTGTTAACAACGTGACTAACAGTATCCTAATAATAATTTAAAATAAGGCTGATTACTGACAAATAATAATTAATTAAGAAAAAATATTAATTTTTAGACAATAATGGTTAAAAAAAAACACTTGAATAACTTCATGAAATAGAACCTATACACAAGTAAATACGATATGCAGAGATGTATGTTCACTACGTAGTCGACGAGGATAGAAAAAGGTCTCCTAATTATCTGTTATACACGCTCTCCGATTATTTTTATTCAAAATGCGTCCATCCTTGAGGATCTGGTCGACATGATCGGACCAGGCCAGTCTCGGCAGGCTGCGTTTCACACCACTTTGTTCAATCAAATATATATTTCTTGTCATCGTGTCATCCTTCATTCTTTCAACATGCCCAAACCATCTTAGTTTATTCACTTTCATTCTAGTGATAACACCATTCTTGCAGCCACTCATTTCCCTAATGACCTCATCCGTAGTGAGCATACCTCTATGTTATTCTATTAGACGTCATTGGGATTTAACTCTGTTCATTGCGATCGTGTATTTGTCAAATATTGTAGAATTTTTAAAGAACCAAATTACAAATACATATTTTTAAGTGCCTTTTTTTACAAAAATTATATACTAATACATAAGTGCCTTGAATTGCGCAAAAAAATGCAATCAATTTTGCACAATTTTCGCATTTTATAAATTTAAAATTTTTCCATAATCTTAGGTTTCATTGAATTAATATTTTTCTGTATCTTTTCTATCTTTTTTTTTAATTCTGACTTTCATTTGAATCATGTTAATTTATTACGTTTTTCTTTTTGTATTATTTTCGTTAATAATTATTAATTTCTTCTTTTAGTTTTTGATATTGTGATAAAAAAATACGGCAACATGGTTGCGATTTCGAAATCAGAATGTCCAATATTCTCGAATTCCTTTTTTTTTTTGAAAAAAAATCTTTTGTTTTTTTATTTTTAATCTGTGTACTTTAGTTGTCTATGGTTTAAGTTTTATCGAGACCAACGTGAATTTAGTAACTGGAAAAGGCCCTGACACTGTGACATTTGAACACAACTTACAGTGAAATAAATAGTTTGCAGGATTGGTGATTTATTCATACTCACATATAATTTACTTTCATATATTAAGAGTAAGCATACTGGTATTATAAAAATTTCTAAAAAACGGTAGACCTTAGATTTCGACAACCGTTACTAAGTAGGTATGCTTTGGAAGAAATAGATTAGATACATTGAACCTTTATCTAGAGAATGACTGTAAAAGATTTTTTATATTTTGTACAGATTTCTCAAAAAAAATTGAAAGAACACCTCTGATCTTTTTTCTGAAAGACAGCCGCGGAGTAAAATATTTTTTTTGCATTGATAATATCAATGCATTAAAGTCTAGGGAATGGCTGTAGAAGTTTTTTGATTGAAGCGAAATTAACCACAGAAAAATGTACTTATCATTTTTTAATAATCACTAGTTATCGTCACTTAGTTATGATTATATAATTCACAAAAACATATTATTTCGTGTTATTTTTAAACCGCTTCTCTGGTGGCCGCCATTTTGAATTAGTAGGACTAATATTCGCGTTGGTCTCGTGTTTATTATTGCAATATTTAATACTTATTATTTATTATTATTATGTTTTTTTTTGTCATGATCAAATCGTATCTTTTTTTCTTTATTAAAATCGTACTTTTATTTTCTTAGCTAGTAACGCGTTATATTCTTAATATGATTTGTTTTCACATGTCTCGAAGAGAAATTAGTTTTTATTTTTCTGTACGTTTTAAGTTTATATTATTTTACGTACAAAAATATTTTTTCTTGTGTACAAAAATTCCGTTGCATAAATAAATAAAAAAATGTAAATATTTATTACTTTTTTTATTAATTAATATGTTAATATTCTCTCTAAGTAGCATTTCTAATTTTAAAATGATAATTTTTATTCTTTTTTTTATATATTTGTATCTATTTTTTTCCAATGCTAATATAGAAGTATATTGTTTTAAAAATATATAAAATAAAATATATATATTAATATAGCACCAAAACTAATTATTACGTATGAAATGTCGTATTGAAGAAACGTGTTTATTTTTTTTATTTTATGCATATTTTATTTTGTGTTTTTCGTTATGTTAGTTTATGTAAAATAAAATAATAATAAAAAAAAGCTAAATGTGCAATTTTTCAGTTCTTTTTTTTTATAAAAAAATGCTTTATTTATTTCTAAATATTTTAGTCGTATTTTAAACATTTTTTCATGACCTTAAACATGTATTATTTTTTATTTGTTTTTCTTATTTGCATGATTGGAAAGTTATAAAAAAAATATGTTTTACTATTCGAAACCCGTGAATCCACAAGGTTCTTAACTGACGAAACCAAAATGTTGAGATGCATGAGATTGCAGTATGAAACCCTCATATGTTTTACACACAGATGGAACCTTATTAGTCTCTAGTAGTTATTTACACACACTACACCACTTTAGGGTCATATTGTTATACGTACTCATAGATTATGTCAGTTAGAAACATTTTTACGCAAAATTTCAGAATTTACTAATTAGAACTTTGTTCTTCTTTGACAATGAATTAACAAAAAATCCTACTTTTTGCAATCTTTTTTTTTTTTTTTAAATGAACCTGATTTCTTGAATTATTTTTCGTTTTACTTCCAAATCTGATTTCGAGACTGCCTAACTTTTCATGTAGAGTACAATAGTGTCCTAACTGAAGATGTAAAACAATTTTTGAGTTATCACAATAGTGTAATATTGAACTGTATTATGTTTTTTTTTATTAATTGTGTTATAGTGTAAATACTTAGATATTTTATTTCCAGTCAGAACAGTTTTTATAATATTTTTTATTGTTTGTTTAAGTGCACATAATTATTATGTTATTTCTCAAAACACTTTTGTAACAAAATGTGATTATATTATTTTTATATTTTTTTTGTCATATTGTTTATGGTACATACAAATCGAGTGGTCAGTTGCCTGGTTGGTAACGTGCTCGACTGTTAATCCAGTGGGTGCGGGTTCGATCCCCGATGCAGACCTACTCCACTTCACAACACAAGCTTTCAAGCTTACTGTGTATTTGGGTTTATTTCGATAAATCCAGATTCATTTTTTAAAAATAAATAATGTCTTTTGCACATAGACCACACATTTTTTTATGAGAATATCGCTAAATTTTCGACAACCGTGAAATACGTGTATTAATTTTTTTGCAGCCAACAAAAAATAAATAAAATGCAATTAAAAATAATATGTATATGAGAAATAAATAAAAAATATATTAAAAAATAGTTTTTTTTATATAAATAAATAAAGTATAATAATATAGTTTTTATTATAAATACTAATGTATAATGTTAATAAATATTATTTACTAAAATTTATTTCTAGTTATCTACTGATGATGAATATATTTAACTATTAATTATATATAATTTTATATATATTAAGTTCTCACACACAAATAAGCATTATTTTTATTATTTTAGTTGTAAGTTTATTTTAGATTTACGATGAAATAAAAACTGAAGTTGCCTTGATGAAAAAATAAAAAGAAAAATACACCATTATTAATAATTATTGTTTTTTTATTATTTATTTTATTTTTTCCTTTTTTTTTTCTGTTACACACACAATTCATTCATAAAACCTAACATCCGTCTTTAGAACGCAAGGAACTTATTGATGCACACAGAATTGCTTGGTGCATACTTATTTAGCGTTTCGGATGTTTTGATAAAACAGTTTAATTTTAATGAGATTTAACGGATTTTCGTAATATCTAGAGGGGACTGCCCAGTGATATGAAGCCACTGTCTCACCACCAGTCTGACCCGGAGATGCACACCCAGAACCCGGAGAACACCATTCAAACCCGTACACTCCGGATCAAACCCGGAGAGGTGGCAGCCCTATTTACATATCTTATTTACTCTGTTGATTCGCTGTAGGATTAATATAGGTACATTAGAAAGTGCATCTTTTAGATACTTTCCTGACAAATATAAGTGACATGAAATTTGTCATAAATAAGAGTTGTCTTAATATTATAATGCTTACGAAAAATAGTGTTTTTATTATCCACTATCAAAAATGATATCCAATTTCTTCTTCGAGAACAAGGTAATGAAAACTATTGAGAAAGTTTAAACTTGTGTAAGTATTACAAACCTCAATACTTTCAAGCAAACTTATTGTGTCATGAAGTGGAGAATATTTTGTCAATGCTGAGATGATCACTGTAAGCAGACTGAGGTGGCGCTCCTCCTAACTGAGACTACAAACTATTGTAGTAAGTACATATGGGGTAAAAGATGTAAAAAAATAAGGGAGTTTTTTTTTCCTTACTGCCTTAATTCCTTCATTTTAATGTTAAATATTATTTTATGTAATTTTTCTACCATGTGAACCTTCAGTGAACCTTGATTTACCATTCAAGAAAAAATCGTGATTTGATTTCTGTGCTTCATGTAAATCAAAATATGAAATGTTTGAAATTTTCTTAAATGGTAAAACAGGGTTCACTGAAGGTTTTTAATGCAGAAAATCTACGTAACTTCTCCATAATAATAGCAAAATAATTCATGTAAGTTATATAAATTTTCATGATTAAAAACCTTCAGTGAACCCTGTTTTACCATTCAATAAAATTACCAAAATTTCATATTTTGATTCATATAGGGTACAAGAATCAATGTATGATTTTTTCTTGAATAGTAACATGGGGTTCACTGACGGTTTTCATTACAGAAATATCCATTCATGACTAACAATTTACCACTGACTTGTAAAAACAGTAATATACATAGTGTACCACATACTGTATCGTATTTTTCTAATTTCTTTCAGGTTTCGGTAGATATCTTCTGGACGAAGACCACCCAAATGCGACACCCGTCATAACTTTAGAACTCCTATCACGATCTGGAACGATAAGCCATTCTATTGAAACGAGAGATGATCCAAACGGCTCTGAAACCGAAATACAGCGACCTACATTAATATTAGACAGCAATTCTGGAGTCCACTTTTTAACAGATGATCAAGCGAGTTCGTTATTTTCACCGAAACTCGAACCAAATGCTTTGGACAGTGAAGAAAATGACGAATTATTGAGGCTCTCCCCTCCGAGATCCAAGCAAGAATTGTTGGAGTATTTGATACGAGGTGATGGTAGCGTAGTTTGTAAACTGTGCGGAGAGATCTTGCAGAGTAGAACGCACTGGTATCGACACAAATATAAATTCCACGTGACGCCAAACGCAAGTCCGGCCCCACTTTTTCGATGCGAGCAATGTGGAGTCTTTTTTAAAAGTAGGAAAGGTATGTATTAGTTTATTCTGTCCTTAATTATTTCCAGGGTTCGCTGATTTATGTCATTGATATATATCATGATTATACATCGGCATCTTCGATTCTTTTCTGGAGATGTGCAGGGACTTAGATTGAACAAAAATATTACACAGTTTATTTACTTGGCAAATTTTGTTAATACTACCTGCATAATGCATGCAGATACAAGTTAATTGGAATTTGTTGTTACAAATCACTATTGTTGTATTCCCCTATAGATATTGATGGTTGAATAGAATTCAGGTAGAGATGGAAATCCCCGTAATTTAAATTTGAAGAGAAATAATACTTTTGGTCACGAGCCGTCTATGGAATTAGAGGATTAGAGTAGAATTCATCCTATTTGGCGCGTGGTCCCAGCGCAGCGATCGACCGTTTTTCATAGTTTTCTTTTTTTTTTCGTAGTTCGATGTAGTTCACCGTTTTGCCACCGCGAGCCAAAAGGGATGAATTTGACTCTAGTAATAATTTATGGCACCCAGGCATCCAGATTCACTATGTATAGTCACGAGCCGTCTATGGAATTTCATTCATAAGAAAGGTTTTATTGCCCCTATTCAGGTAAAAGAATCGAAGATGCCGATGTATAATCATGATATATATCATCCCATTTTTCTTATTAATTGATAGCAAATATTTTAATTTTTCCAAGTTTTTTTCCTCAAATCCTAAATTTTCATGCATTGTTATATGAGTAGACAATCATTTACACAAGGCACACATTGTATAAACTCTAGAAGAGTGTATGAAATCAAGTATAGCGAAGTTAGTATCCCGAAGAATTTAGGGGTCGCAGGTTCAAATACCAGTCACCCCACAATCCTTTTTTCAGACGTGAATTTCAGTAGAAATGTCATTGTGTCGGCACATAAAATTGTAGTTACAAATTAATCTGAGACTACCTTTTTCTTGATAGACTGAAATAACAATGTAGAGTGTAAATTAACAAGATTATTAATTTAACAACTAACATTTTTTTAAACATGGCAATATTTTTTCATGTGTCATTATTCACCATCTAATATCGTCTTTTCCTTCATTTTTAATCACATTACATCTTTCATTTCAGGTTACATAGGACATTTAGCTAGCAGACATCCAGAAAACGACGGAAATTCCTCAGAATTACCCGCAATAGAACCCAACGAATCAATATTAGATCCCGAAGCAGCAACGCCTGGCAACATTACGATAAAACAAGAGCCCATAGACGCAGAGCTGGCAATACCGAGATGCGAAGTTCCGAATACAAATTACAACAGCACTAGTAACAGTGACTGTAGTAAGGGAGGGTGTATTACGAGTAATAACCCCGCCATGCCTAATATTGTCATGAATCCTGCAGGAGTTATTAGGAGTGAAGGGAGGACAAGAAGCAAAAACACTAAAGGTAAGAAAATATATACAAATTAATCTAGATTATTCCTTGCTAGTTTTTGTCCTGCACCTGGATTTGATGCAACCACTACTGCATATGTGTTATTTTGTAATTAAAGTAATTTTTTCTCGTCACAGTCATTTCCCGCAGCATTAAGGTTCAAAATCGCATGAGCAATCGTATGATCTTCTTCTTCTTGTTCAGCCATCCCTCCACTGCTGGATATAGGCCTCTTCTATTAACGACGTTTTCCAATTTTTTTTTCACACGATAAAATGTTGAAAACAGCCTTTTTTAAATCTTTTTGGGGTTAATTTCACTTCATTCAAAAAAACTTTTACAATCATTCCCTAGATTTTAATGCATATTATCAATACGAAAAACAATTTTTACCATGAAGAAAGTTCCTGTCCTTCGAAAAAAATTCAGAGGTGTGTTTTTACAATTTTTTTTTAGAAATCTATACAAGATATAAAAAATCTTTCACAGTTATTCCCTAGATAAAGGTTCAATGAATCTACCCTATTTTTTTCAAAGCATATTTAGTAACGGTGTTTTTTTTTAAATATCTATACTATACCCTCACGCCACCTCCCTTGCGGGGTAGGCAGAGAGAATTGATCGCCAGACTTTCCTATCCTGACACACACTTCAGGCTTCCGTCACATTCATGCAATTCCTCATACACATTCTACTATGATTCCTTATTTTACCGTCCTTGAGGATCTGGTCAACATGGTCCAGCCATGTGGTTCTTGGACGGCCACGTTTCCTTACACCACTTTTTTCACCCAGGTAAATTTTCCTTGTTATCCTTTCATCATTCATTCTCTCCACATGACCCAACCATCTCAACTTGTTCACTTTCATTTTAGTCACAACATCCGTTTTGCATTCACTCAAGTCTAATCACTTCATTTCTTATCCTATCTCTCAACGATCAATATGCCTTTTTTAATTTAAGGTGTACTGTTGCTTATTTTTCCAGCTGGCGACACTGAAGTGGGCGGTGTAGAGTGGGAGAAACAGAGAAGAAGGGAGGAAAGGTTAGTTGCTGACATCATTGCCAGGGTAAGGAGGGAGTGCGAGGAGTCGGGGGGGCAGCAGGCCACCAACAGGAGGGGGTACTCCAGGAGATCAGCGTTAACTAATGGATAAACATTACTTTTCAAGTATACTACTGAATGTAGAAGATAACTATAATGTTGGAAATGGTGAACATTGCCCTGGGCACAAAGTGAGCACTTAAGACAAACTAAACCATCGGCACAACTATCAATAAATGTATATATAGTTGTATATGTGGTTGTCAGTATTTTTGGTTTTTTACCTAAAGGTAATTTTTACTACCATTAATGCAAAAAAAATTAAGTAGCAGGATTTGTGGGGTAGCTGGGATTTGAACCTGATGCTACCCCAAAATTTTGAGGTGAACCAGATATACTAAGGAAGTTCGAACAATGAGGTTGTTTTATGATTTTACGAATCTCAAGATATATCTATTTTTCCTCCTTTTAAAACTACTCCAAAGTTAGAAATGTATTATTTAAAAAGTATTGAAAATTATACGAAAATGTGTCAAAATAGAATATAATAACGTAATCCAACATATCTTCAATAGTTCATAAATCAGAGAAATAGTTGCATACAATTAACCAGTGGTGGATCCAGGATTCAATTTTGGGGGGGGGGGGGCTGAAGGTCAAATATGATCTTGTGGTATTAAGAATGTGAATAGCGCCGCAGGTGACTTTTTTTAGACTGAGTGAAGAGGGTCATCTTTTTTTCGTCAATTTTTTTCAGAAAATGTGTGAAATAATGAAACTGCTTGTCTTTCTATAGCTGGAATGGGCAAACTTTTTGGATGAAGGGCCATTTGAAATTATAAATGAGTGATGGGGCGCAAGTAAAATACAATTTTAGAATATTTATCAGGCATGAAATAATGCGCCACAGGCGAAATTTGTTTAGAAAAATGGATTAAGTGATAAAAAAACTCACAGTAGGCTACGAAATGTCAAAATTATCCATACGATTTGACAGTTTGTGGACACCAGTTTACTTCACTACTAGCATTGAGTACGCCATCTAGGAATAAGTTAAGATTTCTATTTCTCTGATTTGTGAACAACTACATATTATATTTCCTATATTTCTTCCATTTTAATGTAAAAATATTAGTAAAATGTGACAATTTTATTGTAATGAATAAAAAAACTAAATGTAATTAGCCCCCAGTGTAAATATTATAATATAAATTTAAGTATATTTTTCTTAAATAATTAGTAGATAATATTTTAAAATATACCAAAAAGTAATTTTAACGAAATACTATCCTACTAAATATTGGAATCTAAACGAATTTATCTATGTGTCAAATATTTTATTGATATTAAATTAAAATTTATTAGTAAAATGTCTGCGAAATCCATGAATTATGTGCCAAATTTTATCTTCTACAAGTTTTTTTTCTCAATTTTATTTATGGCAACTAAATGTTAGTGTTGCCTGTTGCCCAATGTTGGTATATTTAGAGAGGTATGCTCACTGCATGCTATCGAAATTTCATTAGTTTAGGAGGCCTTAGTGATAGGCAAACTACTTAATCTCAGTTAGATCTCTCATAAATGAATCCTTCATCTAAAACACATGCTGGATTTCATCAACAATTCACCTAATTAAGATTTGAAATAGGTGGTTCCTATTTGTGCTATTCCTCACCTAAAAAGTTGATGAAATCCAGCATTAAGGTTAGTTCATCATATGGCAAATTGGGAGTCCTTTTCTGATCCCTGTCGACTTTGCAGTGATCATACCTTTCTAAAAATGACTGCTTTAAGTGTTGCCACTTCCTTAGTAAATCCATTTTAAATTTATCAACTCAATATTCTTTTATCAAATTTACTTAAAAAAAAGAATGACACATTCAAAATTCAAAAGTTGATGTTCAAATTATGCAAAATATGGACATATAAATAAAAATTTACATTTTAATGTGTATTTTAACTCGTAACTGTATAAAATAGACGTGTAAAAACTTTTTAAAATCTCTATTTTATTTATCTATCGAATATTGAATATAATATTGTACCTACTAGTAAATGTTAAGTAAAGTAATTCCTATATATTTGATTATTCTACATACTTACTGTATATTATATCAATGGTATGACTAATTATAATGTAATTGTACTGTGAATGTATTAATGATGTTTTATAATAAGGGGACTGTTCCTAAGATTGCTGCACAGTGGAATTTTGTAACTTAACTTGTCGACTGGTATTGAAACCTTAAAAAAATATCTATAAAACAGATCTGTTCTCAAATGTTCATAACACTACAGATCATTTAATCTTACTCGTCGGTCCGGATGTTATCTGTAAGCGACATGTTGCAAAATTATATTGTTGGTAGCCCTAACTGTCAAATCTTGTCACAGATCTGTCAAAGGTCAGTAATTTTCTCATATTATACTTTTTACAAGTGAGTTATAATGCCAAAAGCATTACATGATTACAGAGCAATGCCGTATGAATTATTTTAAAGACAGGAGAGTTTTGTCAGAGGGAAAATGAACATAATGCTCAAATAATTCCATCGAACATAGTATGTAGTATCTTGATTTGCCGCCATTACAGGTTTGAAAAATAATGTTGCCAGTTTATTTATTCTAACAATACAAAAATGCAAATTTTTAAAACGTTATTCCTAAAATATAAAATAAAAGTAGCAAAAAATATAACCATCTTATTATTACACTGAGCAACAACAAACTTAGTAATACCAGTAAATGTTGAAGGTTTTCACAGTGTGCGATTGACATTGTTGCTTGATTTTTTGGGTGAACTGTGTGTAGATATACTTGATCGACGTTTTTACACTCATACTGGTGTCTTCCTCTTCGTAACACCAATTGAGGGAGGCGTTCTGGGTTCATCAAATTTCAGTCAGTGATTCGCTCAATTGTTTATGGTTCTATTGTTCTCCGTACTATCATCGGCGCGAGTCAACCGATTGTGCGATTCAACCTGTTCTATGTGCATAGTTGACACGCTCGGTTGTTGCGAATAACACCCAACTATTTGATTGGGTGGCATTCGCTCGCCATAGATAATAGAGTGGTCCGCATGTGCTGTTCACTCACTCTTATTAACACGCAAATGACTATCCCTTTCTACCAAAGAAGACTGCTGCGATATTGCTATCTCGATGTATATTTATCAACTCACTCTGATTAGTATTCTCATATCTTTATCTCTGTTTGACAATTCAAATTGAAACAATCAGCCAAATGCGTTCTGTCTTCGTGTGATAATCGCCTGTTAACTCTGAGTGAAAATTAACGGCAAAAAACGCAGCCTATGGTTGATAAACTAAAGTTGCAGCATCCGTTTCACAGCTGTATCGGATGTTGTCTATGGAAATCTAATTATTGCCTATTGATGTAAGCAATCTATGGAGCAGAAGGACTGTGTGTCGTGCCAAATTTTAATTAAAATAAATACTTTCTCTCAATATAAATATTGGATGTGATGTTAACATTGTGATAATATTTTCATTATTTATTTATTTATTATATAATGTATTATCTTATCTGTGTATTCATAATATCTTTAATTCATATTTAATTACCAATGTTTCTTGGTGGATGTGCATTGTAATAAAATAAAACGAAAGACAATATAACATGAAAATAACAGGTTGATAGTCTGGCCCTGAGAGTAAAGGAAATTCTGGGGATTTCTGGAGTATCCAATTCTATATTGCGACCCTATATTTTAAATAATATTTCAATTTTTAAAATCACAATTAATATTTTGTGATAACATTGGATTTTCTACATGTCGTAGTTGAATATAACAAGTAGTTATCTAAACAGATATACAGCAAAGGATGGACTTTTCATCAGGCTTATGACTGATCGTCGGCTACCAGCCTTCATAGCGCAGCAGTTAGAATACCGGTGTATCATGCTGAAGGTCTGCGTTCGATTCCTAACCGCGGCGGAATCGGTGAATGCTACTTAAGTGTAAAGTGACCACATTAAACCAGACAACGATCAGTCATAAGCCTGACGGAAAGTCTATCCTTTGCTGTATATCTGTTGAGATAAGTACTTGTTATTTCAATATAATTTTACTGAGAAAAGTCTTGATGAAATGAGTGTCATTTTTTTTACAAAATCCCCGTTTTTATCATATTTATAATCTTTTAAAGATTTGCGATTTATTTTAGTAAAATTTATGTTAATTATTTAATTAATGTTTGTTATTATTGTTAATGTTATGTTTGTTAATTTATTTCTTGAATCCAATTAAATAATTCAACATTCTTGTCTATTGAACAACATTATCTCCTATGAAGAATACTAAATACTCAAACAATAAAAGTATTGAAACCAAAACATTTCTGTGTGTTTAATTTGTGTATCTGTCCTCATACCTCCTGTCTCTTCTAACATACAGTCCACTTTTTCTATCAGAAGTCTCACGGAGCAAACATGGTTTAGTGTTGCTTGATGTGATAATAAGATATGGTTACATTTTTTCCCTACTTTGAAATTATATTTCAGAACTGTTGTTTATAAAAATTAGCCAAATTTTGGATCGAAGAATAAACTTGCAACATTGTTTTTCAAACTTGTGATGGCAGTTTAAAGGCAATATAGGAGTATTTTTTTTCTTTTTGCAACTCGCAAAACTATCTTGCCTTTAAATGATTTCTCTAGCGCTGCTCTGTAATATTTTCAACACTGTAACTTTCTTGTAAAAAATACAATGTGAGAATATTGCGGACCTTTGACAGCTCTTATGACAAGTTCGACAATCAGGGCTACCAAAAATACAATATTAAACTCCACTTGCAGCTGGCCTCCGCCGGCTGCCAAGATAGAGGAAACAATCTGTATCAGCAAGTGATGTTGCACAATTGAATTGTTGGTGGCCCTGATTGTCAAATGTTGTCATAAGAGCTGTCAAATGTCCGCAATATTCTCACATTGTACCTTTTACAAGTAACCTACAATGCCGAAAATATTACAGAGTAGCGCTAGAGAAATCATTTTAAAGGTAAAATCATCGACATAATAAATCTCTTTGGGTGAAATAGTTTTGCGAGCTGGAAAAAGAAAAAAGTACTCCAATAATCCCTTTATATCTCCATTACAAGCTTTTTGAAACCGGCATTTTTTTTTAAAACATCTCTAAAATATAATTGTAAAGTAGCGAAGAAATGTAACCATATCTTATTATCACATCAAGCAACACTAAACTCAGTAATACCAATTTAACCACCTCAATGTATCCCTCGCAGAGAAGACAAAATATTCACAAACTGAAAAATAAAAAATGGTAGTATTAAATCAAACAAGAAATCAGTATTACAATTACGCTATATATTTAAAACTAATATTCAACATTTTCATACAATAAAAAACAGAGCATAAACGTATAATACACAGGCAATGAAATAATCTAATTCAATCATAGAATTCTGCTTCATGAGGAAGAACTGCGTACAAACCAAAATGCTGAAACTGAGATTATCATGAAAACTATGATTTGAGATGTACCTAAATTATATTAGGTATTGAACTGGATTTATCTGCATTGCACAGACGGAAATACATTACAGTTTTTCCTCAACAGAGATATCTTCATTCATATAACGTAGCGTTATGCGGACTCCCTTGCGGAAGCAGGATGGGTGATCCGACGCTTACTTAATGATCACTGAAGCCAGCCAAAGCCGACACGTAAGCGTCGGAACACCCATTCTGCTTCCTCCCCAAGGGAGTTCACACAACGCTACATTATGTGAATGAAGATGCCTCTAGTCTCTGTCGAGGAAAAATAATTCCATGGAATAGGGGGCTCGAGAAAATAGGGGTTGAATGAACGAAATGGAAACTCAGACTTTTAATGATTGAAATAGATGGATCTAAGGTTGAAATACTCGTTCCGAAAAAATCTCAACATATCTAGAAGTTGCAAATTAAAAACCTACCAACAATAAAATAAATTAAAATACTAATAACAAATTTATAACTAGTTCGTGGATGGTTATTCTCAAACGATACACAGTGCAAGATGAACAACACTTCGGACTGCAGAATAGAGGGCATAATCATATTACAATGAAATGCATAGATTCAAAAGAAATTTAAACAATATACAAAGACAGAATGGTAGAATTGGAAGAATCGAGATCATAATGCGTTGTTTATTTTGCCCATAGACTTTTATATTAAGTATCCTAATCGAAGCCTGCGATAGTAGAGTACAAGCCTACATCCTCGAATTCCATCACCGCCACGAGTGGTGACGTCACCTTGTATCGGTGACAAACACCTTGTATCGGTGACAAACACCTTGTCTCGGTGACAAACACCTGAACTACGGAATACTTTTTCCCATACAAGGAGAATGCTCATTTTGTATGGAGAAAAAACCCAGGCCCGGCGCAAACGAAATGTACCTCAAATGATAGGTAATAATTAGTAATTAAATACTGCATAGGGGGTATCATCGAAATCAATGGCTTAAGGGGTGAAATACCTATTCGAAGTTTTACAGGGGTCACACGAATATGTAAGAAAAGGAGCATTGAACAGTTACAATTTCGATTAAAAAGTATATAATATGATGAGTGTAAGGTAGCTCGTCTGATTTTTCTTCCTCTTCATCAGCCTTGGTCCCTCCACTGCCGGATTTAGGCTCAAAGGAAAATACTCATGAATTATGTAAAAAATAAATATGTCCGGCGCAAACGCAACGTGACTCAAATGATAGGTAAAAATGAGTTATAAAATACTGAATGGGTGGCATCATCGAAATCAATGGCTAAATGCGTGAAATACCTACTTATTTGAAATTCACGCGACACAGAGATTGCATAATTTCAGGAATTTTAAGTTGAAAGAGCTTTTAAACAATATTATTTCTTAGTTCCATATAGCAGTGGAGACCAAGGCTGATGATAATGAAGAAGAAGAAGACGGGCTACATCATATTTTATACTTTTGAATCGCAATTGTAACTGTTTATTGCTCATTTTCCTATATATTCGTGTGACCCCTGTAAAACTTCGAATAGGTATTTCACCCATTAAGCCATTGATTTCGATGATGCCCCCTATGCAGTATTTAATTACTCATTTTTACCTATCATTTGAGTTACATTTCGTTTGCGCCGGGCCTGGGTTTTTATTGAGCATTCTCCTTTAGATGGCGTAATCATCGTCAAATGTCAGTTGGGCCCGGCCTCCATGAACAATATGGCGACGGCCTCGTCCTAATATAAAAGTCTATGGAATTCAGTGTGATTTTTGACAATAGACCCTTACATGTGTGCTGCCGCCTGGTGTGCGTTCCTGGAAGCTGCTCAGAAAACAACCCATTGTAAAAAAAATCTATTGCAATATGAGTCTATACAAAATAAAGCTATTTGTCTGATACTATGTAGTACTATATTCACCGGTTTTTCATTCATTCAGCATGATTGCATTGTTGGTAGCCCTTATATTCCGCATTATTCTTGAGAATGACGCAAGCGCTTGTCAAAAGCTCTGTACAAGATTTGACAATAAGGGTTACCAACAATACCATCATGAAATTTGTCACTTGCACATAACTTCTCAACGTTCAGATTAACTGAAATGCATAGTACTATAAATCACAAATTATATTATACTTATATAATACACACATTTACACAAGCAGTACCTAATTTAAACTATGACTTGGGTGTTTCGGGAGTGGGTTTGTCTTTATTTTCAGGCGTCGCTGGTGGATTCTTTTCTTTATTCCAATCCTTGAGACCTTCGGGTAACGATGTATCCTCTTCGAACGATCCAGTACCCTCTACAAACTCTTCGTACGTCGATTTCTCTGGGAACGGTCTGGGTCCTAATAAGTTAATCATATCGTCGCGGCTCAAAATCTCTTGTTTCAACAACAGTTCGGCAACTTTGATAATTTTATCTTTGTGCGTTGTTAATAAACTTCTCGTATGTTCGTGAGCTTGGTTGATTAACGCTCTAACTTCGAAGTCGATTAGTTCGGCCGTTTTTTCTGAATACGGTTTGTCCATCACCATCTCTCCCGGTTGTGGCATATCGAATGAAACGTTGCCGACTTTTTCGTTCATGCCGTAGTGTACGATTTGTGCGTAGGCGCTTTGTGTGATTTTCTTGAGATCGTCCTGTGCTCCCGTTGTGATACGATTGAAAAAGATTTCTTCGCTGACTCTACCTCCTAGCGTCATACACATTCTGTCGAACAGTTGTTCTTTGCTATACAGGTACTGTTCTTTGGGAAGATACTGGGCGTAACCTAAGCCTTTTCCTCGAGGAATAATGGAAACTTTTAATAAAGGATCGGCGTGTTGAAGGAACCATCCAGCTACGGCGTGTCCAGCTTCATGATAAGCCACCGTGCGTTTCTCTTCAGGCTGTAAAACATTAGATTTCTTTTCCATACCAGCGACGACACGCTCAATAGCTTGTTCGAAACTCTTCATATTAATATCGGGGAGCAAATCTCTGGCGGCAATTAAGGCAGCCTCGTTACACACATTAGCAATGTCTGCTCCCGTGAATCCCGGAGTAAGAGAAGCCATCTTTCTCGCCAAATCGTTTTTATCTAATGTTGTCTTCAATGGGCCCAGATGGACTTTGAAAATGGAGGCTCTTCCTTTAATATCCGGGGCCGGGACATATATTTGTCTGTCGAAACGTCCCGGTCTCATGAGAGCTTTATCTAAAATGTCCACTCTGTTTGTTGCGGCGAGAACGACTACGTTTGTCGTTGTATTGAATCCGTCCATTTCCACGAGTAATTGATTGAGAGTGTTCTCTTGTTCAGAATGACCACCGAAGCTTCTTCCGCTCCTCTTTCTGCCGACGGCGTCAATTTCATCAATGAATAAAATACACGGCGCATGTTTTCTAGCCATGGCGAACATATCTCTGACTCTAGAGGGACCTACTCCTACAAACATTTCTAAAAACTCTGATCCGGAGACTGTTAAGAAGGGAACATTAGCCTCTCCAGCTGTGGCTTTGGCTAAAAGTGTTTTGCCAGTACCTGGAGGTCCAGTCAACATTGCTCCTCTTGGAATCTTAGCTCCCAAATCAATATACTGTTGTGGGTTCTTCAAGAAGTTAACAAACTCCATGATTTCTATCTTAGCTTCTTCGCACCCGGCCACGTCTTTGAATCTAACTCCAATTTCCCCCGGATTGATGAGTTTGGCCGTAGAGTCCATAACTCCTCCAAACATTCCCCCTCCCTTCTTCCCCATCCTGCCGCCCATCATCTCGGCAGACCTCCTCATCATGTAAATAAGGAACCCTATGATGAGCAGTGTAGGCAGCATGCCACTCAGACTAGACAACTCCACTTCCGATTTATAAAACACTGGGATAAAGTTCGGAGGGTCGATGTTCATTTCAATTTGTGTATTTTCTAAATTCCTTTCGAATGAATCTACGCTTCCAATGTTGAACCAAAGCGTCTGGGGCTCCATTGAACTCCCTGGTTGCAGCTTAACTCTAACCCACTTCTTATTGACGACTTCTAAACGTTCTACGATGTTTTTAGATAAATATGTGTTAGCGAAGTCTTTCCACGTGATTTCTTTATATTTCATTTGCATGTACGCCACTGCACTGATAACACCAAAGGAAGCTATTCCTCCAAATAACATCCACTTTTCCTTCTCACCTCCTTCACCAAATTTCCCCTTGCCACCGCCGCCTCTTCCACCATCTTGTCCAAATCCTCCAAGATTCCAATCTTTGCGACTAGATTGCTGTGAGGAACTGCTCCCACGACTCGGAGGTGGGGTAGGAGGTTTCTGTGCTGAATTTTCCGGTTTAGGTGTACTTTTACCAGTTTGCCCATGTTTTCCAGACCTAGGTTCAAAATATTTTTCGAAACCTTTAGGGGGTTTTTCGCAGAAATGTCTCCATTGCTGAAGTAACGAGTTAAAGTTGACGACTCCGGGAGGTGTTGAACTAGTTTTTATTGTTGTAACATCCGAGATGAGCCTCTGTCGGAATATTCTCTCCAATTTGTGAACCGAATTCAGCAAGCGGTGTGCCATCTTTGCGCAAATAATCTCGGCAGGGTTATGACTAATGCAAACTTAACATAAGGTTCGGGGTATATTATGTAAAATTTACCTAAACATGTAAGACACTTGGTATATTTATAAATATTAACTGCATTTAATGTTACGACACCGAGCAATCACACAACTTGCGAGGTTAGGTCAAAATAATCTGTCAAAAAATCATTCTGATCCAAAGACAAAAATAAATGTAAAGTCATTTATTTATTTTGTATATATGACAACACTTTAAAGAGCTTCGTAAAAATTTGCGTAAAAATAGGTAGGTACTTACTTAATGTTTTTACATCATCAACAATCAAGAACGATTATTTTATAGGATCAAGCAAGTAAGTTTGTTGCTGAATTTTAAGAGGATACCTACTACCTGATTACCTATAGGTATTCCTTTTATCAAAACTCATTTAAAACAATACATTGTTACTTGTTAGGTAAGTACCTACCTCGTTCAGAAAGAATAGGTAGGTACCTAGGTATTTCTTATTACAACTAACCAGAAATTGAGTACCTGCAAAAATGCTGTCTCTTAAGCTATTTAGATCGTGTCTGACTGCGTTTATTTTTCCGGAAAAATAATTATTTAAGTAGGTAAATGTCTATTTTCCAAAATAGTACCTATCAAAGTTTTCAACACTAGCAACATTATTGCAGTGTAAATTGTCTATGGAAATTCGTCTCGAGTGTTGTCTTGTCAAATTCGTCAAATTGTGGATGAATTTGTGAAGTGTCTTGCGTTGTAGACCGCTATAATAATTGTTAAATAATAATACATTGTTATATCACCTTATATAATACAATACACAGAATTACTGTAAATACATCAGTGCGTTGGATCCATTTGCATAAATTACATCTTTCACAATGTAATTCGTTACACCTTATTGAGAATTATTGTCAGTCAGTGACCATTTCCTTCTGACGAAAGACAGTTCGCCACAACCAACATAAATGTGATTATTGGAGTGTAAATGTAAAAGTATTATAGTGAACTGTTTGAGACATTGTTAAATTGGTGATATTCGGGCCCCTCAGTCGAAGGGAGCCTTCTTTCTCTAGTGGCGTAAGTATTTACATATTTTGATATCGTCACAAGAAATAGAAAATGCGGATTTAGCGATTTTGTGCAAAAAGACATAGCATTCTTTTGTTTTTTCATACGAGACGTACAATGTCGTATTTATTTGCTATTATTGCAATAGTTTGTTGTCGAATGACGTGTTTAGGACCGTTTAGTGACGTAGCACCCTATTTAAAGCACTGTTTCAGTTTATTTTCACCCCCCACCATTGTAAATAGTTTATTTATTATTTTACTGTAGAATTTCTTTTTTCTATTTGGCATTGGGATGGCTCAGGTGGTGGGAGCACCTTTCTTTGCTAAAAATGAGTTGAAATCTTGTATTAGTTACAGTTAGTTTGTTTGCTGTTAAATTATTTGACAAAAAACAGTATTTCTGGTCACTATGTCTTAGCAATGTCCCAATTTCGTTGAATCTGCATTAGATATAGTTAAAGAGTTTAGTTAAATTGCAGGAACTATTGCAGTAGCACAGCCCCACTTTTTGTGAAAAACTTTTTTTTCAGAAAAGCGCTAAAACAGTATTATTTCGCTCGGCTCGACTGCGGGTGGGAGGGCACAGAAAGTAAGAATGTGTCTTTTTTAAACGAATTTAGTAAATTTACAATGTTTTGAACTTGAAATGCCACTCCTGTCAAAAGTTTATCGTGTTTTAAAAATGTGCTAATAATGGTTTTATTTCGTTGGTTCGGCTCCGGCGTGCGCCCAGACCCACCCCCAGCCGAACCGAGCGAAAAAATACCGTTTTTAGTGCTTTTTTAAAACAAAATAAGCTAGACATTGAATGGGGCCGCGGTACGACAATAGTTCCCACTAGTTACACCCCAGATTACGAGAAATACCGTATGAATACAAATTACTCTAGAATCTCCCTTGATATTTTTAAGTTTAAGTACGTACTTACTTCTTAAATAATGTATCTTTGTAAGGTGTTGATGAAGCATGGTTGAGTTGATGATTATATTATGTTTTAGCACTTTATATATAGACCCCCCCCCTATTCTAATTATTATTACTGTTATTCTATGTATATCTTATAATTTATCTTGTGTGTGTAGTTTACAATACATATTTATCATCAGAAATGTTTATTTCTCTTCCTTTTTACACTCTACCCACTCCTCCAATCTCTGTTTTACCTCATTTTGTAAATATCTTTTAATATTATTTTTAATAACTACGACTCCATACCTTCGAGACCGACATTAACAGCCTAGTTGTGTGCCTGACCCGAGATTTTCGTTGTGTATCGTTCATTGATTTGAGGTGGTCGATAGCCGGGTTGGTAACGTGAATCGGGTGGGCGTCGGTTCGGCACCCGGTGCCAACTTACTCCGCTTCACGATACAAGCTTTTCTAGCTCACTGTGAAGTGTACAAAGATGTATTTCGTAATCTCAATAAACCCAGATTCATTTGTCTATAAAAAATGGTATATATCTACTTTTCTTAGACTCATTCCTTATCAAGCTTTCTCAAGAGATACCCGGTACTTAAACTGGTTTCGATAGGAGACCAAAAAATGGTTTCTTGGGTTCATGTCTCCCTTGGATAGTTACTTTCCGTTTGTTGATATATTATGTTAATGCTTTTTCATAAAAAAATAATTCAATGCACTATTTTTGACTTTATTCCGACTGTTAGTGTTCAAATACAAACGGACGTATTTATAACAATGACATTTTAAGACACAAATTTTCGGCCTATACCTACTGTGAAGAATGCGAAAAGTATTCGGGTTTGTGTATATGCGAGCTTCATCAAAATTGACATTAGTTCTTACTACTTTGATTTAGTTTTCCACATTACTCAATCGCATTCACAAAATTCCAGGAAATATCATGTTAAGTATTTAAAAATCAATGATACCCTTATTGGTTTCCTCCACTTTACAACACAGTAGAGCGTATTAATTTGTTTGTATTGCAATTTGGTTCTTCATCGATGAAACTGCACTATTTAGCGGAATAAGGAAAATTACAAACCATTTCCACACATTTTACAATGAATTATTGTAGAAAATTGATACATTTTTATTTAACGTCACATCTCGTTCTTGTTTTTGGTGTGTGTTTCCACATTTTCCTTTACAAATTTATAACTTACTGATGTCCCAGCAAATTTCGCTCACATAGGTATATGCTTTATCAGGTGACTGATTATTAAAATTGCAGTACTGTTTTATTATCATGAACACATTTCACTTGCTAAATTTTATACATACATCTTCTCTCCCTCATCCTCGTCGGGGTCGGGGACTCGAGGCATCTGTATTATTATCTTCACCAGAGGCCCATGTCCCCTGCAGTCTCTAGGCCACTCCAACCACAGTCTCAAGTAAATTTTTATTAATGTGATTTTTATGTATGGTCCTGAATTGTTCTCAGCCAATACTGAGAGAATCGTCTTGAAACTGACAGTGATAGATGAAAGTATGGACTACAGATCAGCTGTTTTAGAATTACAATATTTGGAAATTCCTTGAATAAAAAAATATTTAGAAAGTACCCCTGAAATTTACGGGATCTGACGATTTTTCGTTCAGTTTTTCAGATATAAAAGTATAATTTAGCCAAAATACTGGTAATTATAATCTTAAAAAATAGGCTGTATTAGATTTTTAAATTTGTTCCCAGGTTCTTTCTAAAAAAGGTATGTAATTCACATTGTCGCTTACATTATTATTATTTCACGCTAACATTCTCATACAAAATTGGAAGCAAAAGTAGAATGATTTTTGCTCAGAGCATATATGCCCCCTAACTGCCTACTTATTACTGTTTAGGACAATATGTATTGTAACCTACATACAAACTAACTTTTAGTTTACAGTCCATTTTCTTACGATTAACATATGAATATAATGTACTACTATAATGATTGTAACTAAAATGAAATATTGTGTGTGTTTTGTGGGGCCCTGTTAGCCGAGACGTGTGGACGGCCGCGTGTGTGTTGTGTTGTGTGTAAAATGTCCTCACAGACAACAGATATTAAGGGGGGCAGAATACACAAACCCAAAGACAATTGCAACCGCTACAAACACAGAGCAGGTAGGCAGGCATGCCTCATAATACAAACAACAAAACAACAAACAAAACAAACTGCATTTATTTATTTACTATTTATTTTATCTAATTCTTCTTTTTTTTGTTGTCGTCTTTTTTTTTATTTACTCTCGCCTTGCCATTATCACATAGACATATTATATTAAGTACTACCTAGACAACGTACTCAATGCTAGAAGTGTAACAAAACTGGTGCCCACAAACTGTCAAATCGTATGGAAAATTTTGACAGTTTGTGGGCAACGGTTTCGAAATTTTGCTCTCATAGTTAAAAACTGTATTAGTTTTAACGTTAGTTAGTTGTTTTAAAGATCTTTTTATGATTGATATCTTGTTAATAGTGTGAGTTTTGCGACTCCTAAAATACCAAAAAGTGCCGAGCGTGAAATTGCGTCACTTCCTTTCTATTGAACATACATGGAGTCAGATGTTTAGCACTTAATATATAATGTCTATGCATTATTATAACTTATTATTATTATTTATTATTATTAATTCTAACCACTGTATTTTTATATTTCCATTATGTATTTAGATTGGCCTTGTGTGCATTAAATTTTTTTACTGTATAGTTCATTCATATCATCTGGTATTTGCTCCTAAAAATATAACAGATCTTGCCAACATACAATGTTTTATCCTCCTACTGTTGGGCTGCTACACGACCCGGTACACCGGGATATGTCCCGGTTTTGAGGTTCGTGTCCCGGTCAGGCATTTCTTAATATTATTTGCTCAATGAAATGATCCCCAGAGAGTTATTATGAAAATCCATTATTTTACAATTCTTTCATTAAAAAAATTGCCTGCGGCGCCAATTATGCTTCTTCTTGTTTTACGTATTCGGCATTTATATCATCAGTACCTACTACCTACTTACTTTTTATTTCGTTAAAACTAAACAAGATTTACACCACTCCTTTTTTATGTGGACAGGTTCACGCTCATGTCTTGTACCAAAAAATTCAACTGCATTTTCATTTTAATCACATTTCGATTAAAATCAGATAGGTCATTCTTTGAACCGACGGATCTTAGGTTAATAAATAAAATTATTATGATATGAATGAACTCATAAAAAAATATTTTATTCACACAAATACTTGCACACATATATTATGTATTTATTATCTCGCAGTTGGCACTATTTACTATTAATATTGTAATGTTGGTATTGCCGCTTATTCTATTGACTGTTTAATATCTACTATAATCCATATTGTTACATTGTGTTATATCCGCCACACTGTATTAGTTTTGCACGATAGAGTTTTATTTGTTTATTTTGATGTATCTATACAACATATATTAATCGTAGTATCTCTTATAGAATTTGTTTGAGTGATGCAAATATATATTGATACACGGTTGCAGCTAGGGAATCCAATCCCGCAAACGCGGGATCCCGCAAATGCTGGATCCGCGCCTTTTTTTGCGGGATTCAAAACGAGGGATTAGTCATGCGGGATCCCGCATGTTTGCGGGATTCAAAAAGTTTATTGTTTTCCATCGTTTGTAGGCCCATCCTGGCACCTGTCGTTAGTTTTTACAATTATCAATACATACATTACTACAATTCATATCGTAAACAAAAAAAAATGAACAAACTCGCATCGTCACTATCAGACATAAAGTTAGAAAGCTCGGAGGTACCATTCCTAATCCAATGCTATCAGATCAATGCCAATCAGAATGTAAAGATCAATCGTTTTAACATTTCGTCAATTGAGTAAAATACTTTACCAACGAGGTGGGTAATTTGGATCCAGCGATTTGAACTCTTCGGGGAGCACGTTTAGCATCCGCACACCGAGACACACAAAGCTTTCAGACATCTTCGCTAGTCTGTGCCTTAAAGGTCTTATGTCTTCTTTTGACCTTTGAGTTGTGGTACTCTGAGTTCAGAGGAGTATTATGTATAAACACTCTAATATGAAGATGCTAGGCATGGTGAGCACTGGTGAGAAGTTCCTCGACAGGAATCTCCGGGATTCATGCCCAGCGTGGTCCTCACTGCTCGTTTCTGCAATATAAAAACACGCGTCTGCTGCTCCCCCATAATGCTGTGGAAGTATAAGTAAAATGTACAGACTTTGCAGCATCAAGTCCACAGGTGAGCGTATTTTTTTATAGCAAATATAGCCGGATTTAACTTCCTTCAAAGTTCCTCAATCTGCGGAGACCACTGAAGCGTTCGGTCTATTGTTAATCCAAGAAACTTGTTTTAGTGAACTGGTTCAAAAAATGGACTAGAAAGTGTGTCCATCACTGGAACCACTCCCAACGGTCACTTACCAGAGAAGTGAATATCACCCGTCTTCGTCATATTTAATTCAAGACCGTTGTCGCTTAACCACCCTCTCGCCCCGTTCATTTTTTCACCCCGTTCAATTTCAAGGTCTTCATCGAGGCATCCTTTTTATTTGGAATATTGTCTTTTAGTAAAAGGGATGTATCAACCGCAAACATTACAATAAAATCATGCTTATCAACACTGTTAGGCAGATCATTTATAATACGGTGCCTTTAGATTTCTCGATGGAAAGTTGTGGGGTGGTTTGTTTTTCTTTCATTCTATATGTATTTTGGGGTGCTGAATCCGAATCCGAGGTTTGCCAACAAAATATCGTGACGAAACATGGCGAAAAATTAGAAAAATGGCGAAGATTTCCATTTTCTGAAGAATTCCAGATTTGAACATAAAATTTATCGACTTTTTGTAGGTTATCTTTTTAGCAGAATGAAAGTTAATAAAATTTCCTACAAATGTGGCATATAATTTTGTTCTCTAAAATAAATAGCAGCAGAGCTGTCAAGCTCTAAAAACTGGCCAAATTTTCTTGTTATTTTAAATTGTAAGAATGGAAAATGTATGGAGAATAGGTCACCTTGTCAGATTTATCACCAAATTTTGACAACTATTCTTCAGATTTATGAGACATATTATACCTCGTTGGAATCAGAAAATATGCAGAAAGTTTGCAGGAGAAATTTTATTTAAAAATATAGTGAATTGTTTAGGCTGGAGATGTTTAAAGATTGGTTCACACTTTAAGAATTACGTATATATTCTAGTTTTTGTAAAACAAATTATAAACCTAAAAGATTATTTAACTATATTTTGTTCAAAAGGGTTCCTTATAGATGTGAGTACTAAGCTTAACAACATTTTAGGACAGTTTTTTCTATTTAGACAAATTATGATAATTTGGCCAGTTTTTAGAGCTTGACAGCTCCGCTGCTTTTTATTTTAGAGAAAAAAATTATATGCCACATTTGTAGGAAATTTTATTAACTTTCATTCTGCTAAAAAAACCTACAAAAAGGCGATAGTTTTTATGTTTAAATCCAGAATTCGTCAGAAAATGCAAATTTTCGCCATTTACCCTATTTTTTGCCATGTTCCGTCACGAAATTTTTTTTCTCAAACCTCGGATTCAGATTGAGCACCCCAAAATATACATAGAATGAAAGAAATCCAGAATACCCCACAACTTTCAACCGAGGAGCTGCATTGAGTTTAATTTCCCTGGATTATTATATTAATGGGCCCAGTATTGACCCCTGTAGTACTGTAAATCTAAATGCTGAAACTGTTATAGACCTGACATTGTTAATTTCTGATAGATGGCATCTATTATCAAGGTATGACTAAAAGAAGGGTTTTTTTCCTTATCTCGTACCGCAGAAATATCTAGTTTTCTATTATAATCGAGTGATCCCGCAATCCCGCAAATCCCGCGGGATCCGCGGGATTGATGACCTCAATCCCGCAGGCTTGCGGGATCGCGATTTTGATGCGGGATTGGATTCCCTAGTTGCAGCACTGGTCTGCCAAGCTGGAGGCGCCAGGTTCGAATGCCAGTGCTGACAATGCGTTCTGCACTTTACAGACTTAGCGTAGTTTAAAGTTTTTAGGAAAATATTTGGGCTTGTCTGTTGTTCTGTTCTCTCTGTCTACCCCGCAAGGGAGGCAGTGTGAGAGAATTTCTTCGAAGAGACGATGTTCTTTAACTATCCTTCGTAGTTCATACCCAGATAATAAATGCGCAGAAAACTTATGCAGGTTGCTTTAACAAGCTTGTAAACTTGCATGCCAAGTGTGCAGCAACAACTTTGCTAGTTTACCCGCTACAAGCTTACTGCAAACTTGCATTTCGCTTGCTGGAAGTTTGCACACGATGAATCAGGGTTGAATGCAGTGGAAAAGGAGAATGTGTGGGAAAACGTTGAGAAATAATAAAATAAGGAACAAGGTTATTAGGGAGAAGAGTGACTGCAAGACCGGTGTTGTCACGAGAATGAAAGTGAATGAACTGAGATGGTTTGGGCACGTTGAGAGTATGAAAGATGACAGGATGACAGAAAAGATATATTTGAGTGAGCGAAGAGGTGTGAGGAAATGCGGCCACCTGAGACTGACCTGGTCCAATCATGTAGACCAGATTCTCAAGGATGGATGAGTTTTGAGTAAAAGGAATCGGAGAGCGCGTATGACTGTATACATGAATGTGACGGAGGCTAGGAGTGTGTGTATAGATAGGGCAGTCTGGCGCTCTGTCCTCTGCCTACCCTGCAAGGGACGTGGCATGAGGAGATAGATAGAAGTTTGCACAAGCTGCATTTGACTTATTTAGGGTTGTTACTACAAACTTGTTGTAAAAGCTTATCGTTTCGTTTTGACGTACATTTGTTATTTAGTTTCCTAGTGTCAATACAGACGCAAAACATGATATTTATCAAATTTCATTTCACTATTTGTTAATGTCCTATAGTACATTGTATCATGACCTCACTGTGTAGGGCAGAGGTAGATGAAGAGGGATGAATGACAGTGAAGTAGAGTAGGTGGGGTGGGGAGGTGATATCAGCGTCACTAGGGAGGGGTAGGGTGGAGCCTCTCTCTATCTCGTTATTATTATTTTATGATTGTTATTGAGACAATATATAATAGACAAGATGTATCCATCACGTTTTATTGTATTATGTCACGTACCTGCGAGCTAGGCACACAGTAAAGTAGCTTTATCAGAGATTCTGTAATAAACCGTAAACAAAGAGTACATGGTTGGCGCAGTTGGTTGAAGCGGCAGTCTCTCGAGTGGGAGGTGCCAGGTTCAAACCCCGGCGCTGGCCATGTATTCCACACTTTGTGGTACAGGCTATTAGCCTAGTATTTGAGCTTGTATATACAAGTCCGGATCAAAAAAACCCAAATAATGCTTCGGCTTCCTTCACACTCTGTAATTCGTCATAAACACTCGACGATTCCTTTCACTCAAAACATGTCCGTCCTTGAGAATCTAGTCTTCATGATCAACGTGGTTCTTGGACGGCCGCACTTCCTTACACCTCTTCTTTCTCTCAGGTATATTTTCTTTGTTATCCTTTCATCGTTCATCCCCTCTACATGTCTCAACCGTCTCAACTTCTTCATTTTAGTCACAACGCCCTAGTGATTAGAGAGTTGAGTGAATGTAAAACGGATGTCTGGGAATTCTCCCATGTAAAACTGATTCCTGAACATAGGAGATTTAGTACCTACCTAAATATTACAGTGATGATTATGTTTGGATAATTGACATTGTAGTGTAGCATGTAGGATAATATGTAACAGTATGATACAATAGAAAGGTTGGGTTAGTATTGTGTATTGTATACAGACAAATAAATGTACGCAGTGTATCTATATTATATCATGTTATACAGTATACTGTACGTCATTGTTATTGGTAGATACCTGCGTGTACGTACATACTAGTAATATATAGGAGAGTATGACGAGTGATGAGTGACTAATTCCTAAAGTTAATTGACTTGATGGGTGAGCGAAGTTTACCTATTATTGTTGTTGAGTTCGGTTTACAAATTCCTCTCAGAGAACGAGACGTGTTGCGTCATTAATAATTTACCTCAATGGGTTGTTTTCTGAGCCGCTTCCAGTAATACCCACCAGGTGGCAGCACACGTGTAAGGGTCTATTGTCAAACATAACACATACCCCCGTTTTCACCAACTTTTACCTAAGAAGGAGACCCCTAAGAAATTTCCATACAAAAACAGAGATAATATTCTATTTTTTGACACGCAGGCCTACCAACCACAACCTAATTCCATACAAAATGCAACACGCAACTCACCTAGCCTGGGCAGAGATATTTGGGCACCTAACGTAGGTGAGTTGCGTGTTGCATTTTGTATGGAATTAGGGTGTGGTTGGTAGGCCTGCGTGTCAAAAAATAGAATATTATCTCTGTTTTTGTATGGAAATTTCTTAAGGGTATCCTTCTTAGGTAAAAGTTGGTGAAAACGGGGGATAGACTTTTCTATTAAGTACCTAGACATCTGACTCCAGTATTCTCAATAAAATGGAAGTGAAGCAATTTCACGCTTGGTGCTTCTTGGAATTTTAGAGTCGCAAAATTCACAGTATTAACCAAGAATGAACACTAAAGCTTATTTAAAACTATTGCTTAATTCCTAAATAGCGTTATAACTAATACAGTTTTTAACTATGAAAACAAAATTTCAAAAATGTTGCCTACAAAATGACAAAATTCTCCATACGATTTGACAGTCTGTAGGCACCAGTTTACTTCACTACTAGCATTGAGTACATCATCTAGGGTACTTAATATAAAAGTCTATGCATAGACTTGATACTAGATAATTGGGAAAAGCGACGAAGAGTGGATTTTTATAGTAGGGAAGCCGGAGCTAAATATTTTGTTACATTATGTCAGACGTTATTATTCTATCATCCTAATTCAAAAGGTAATCTGATGGAAGTCTTATGCCCGATCCCACCAACTACCACCTAGGAAGCAGACCCCTAAGGAATTTCCATACAAAACCACAGACAATTTGAGTGATTATTATAACTGTCATAACCTTTAAGATATAAATCCATACAAAATACAACATGCAGCTCTACTTAGTTAGGTGCCCAAATATCTCCGCCCAGAATCTCCCTCACTTAAGTAGCTGCATGCTGTATTTTGTATGGATTTATATCTTAAAGGTTATGACAGTTATAATAATCACTCAAATTATCTATGGTTTTGTATGGAAATTCCTTAGGGGTCTGCTTACTAGGTGGTAGTTGGTGGGATCGGGCAATAGTGTATTCCTATTATCATATTCATAGTCTATCAAGAAAGAAACGGTTTTCGATGCTGGCGGTACTTGTAGCTTTTTGGGAACACTGCTAGAGTTTCGATAGGAATGTCATTGTTTTGAGCTTCAAACAAATAACCAGAAAAACGCAATTAGAGGGTTCTTATTTATTCTTATTTCTTTGCTCGTAAGCACACGTGCAGACATTGAGTATACATAGAAAACAGTTTTAATATTGGAAATAAGTGGAGTTTAAACAATGCCCTAATTAACGTGTACAGTGTACACATATAGTCAGATAAAGTACCTATAAAGACAGGAGTATACCTTTGGAATACTTCTTTGTCAAGAGACATTTGTGGTATTTGTTTTTTCTTTTAATTTTAACATGATATCATCAATATCATTTGAGAACCGATGTCTAAAAAGGGAGAGGAGCATATCCATAGACCTTCCTCCGTAAAATGTGCCTTAAACTAGTTTTTTTTTAACATAGTTTTCAGACCTGTGGCCTCTGCTGGTGTTAATTGCTTATTTGGCAATTATTAGGCGTGTCCAGTATTAAATAATAAATAGCTTCATTAGCAACATACTTTTAAGTATTGTAATTAATTTATATATGTTCATTGTTTATTTTTGGTACGAACATCTCTGTCACAATTAGATTGACCAAGTTTTATTTTTTACATGAATTATTTTAATATAATTCAAAATGATTAATAAATATGGTACAAAAATTCCACTTTCTTCCTTCAACAGTATGAATGGCAACAATACGTAGACACTTAATGTACCTATTTGGAAATTGATAAAAAAATTGTAGTGGATAAGGTCCCTACTATGCGAGACCAAGGTAGAGGTGGTCGGTAGCCTGATTGGTAACGCGCTCGACTGTTAATCCAGTGGGCGCGGGTTCAAACCCCCGACTTACTCCACTTCACAACACGAGCTTTTAAGCTTTCTGTCAAGTGCACAAAGATGTATTTGGGTTTATTTCGAACCCAGATTCATTGTTTAAAAAAGAAAAAAAAAAGGCGTGGGTTCGAATCCCAGCTGGGGTGAACTGAAATGGCGAATGTTTCTCGATGATCACTTAAGCCAGCCGAGGTTGGTCGTCAGCCTGACAATGTTTGTCCTTAATTCCTTTACACTGTTGTAGAAATACTGCATTTTATTTTTTATTATTATACCTAACTGTTTTTGATTTAATATGACTCGTAGTATTGTTACATAATACTTGTAGTTAGCATGTTGCATGTGTTTGTATGCAGTTAGCATGTCATTTAGCATGTATGTAGTTTACCAATTATTATTTGTAGTAGTTAGTGTGATAATGTGTAGATCTATATCTCAGCTCAGCCGATGTACAGTGCATGCAGGTACATTGGTTGCCTATAAAATGATTGTGAACGTAGTAGTACATCCAGCAGTAGATATTTTATGTTGGGAGATTATAGACTAGATCAGCGGTTCCCAATTTTTTTGGCTACGGAACCCTAATTGATCTACCTGTTTTTGGGGGAACCCTGTCTCGACAACAAAAAAGCAAATTGACAAAAATTACATTTTAACACCCATGACACGTTTGTACGTTATGTTCGACTTGAAAAGAAAACTATACTATTCTATATCCTCACGCCACCTCCCTTGCGGGGTAGGCAGAGAGAATTGATCGCCAGACTTTCCTATCCCGACACACACTTCGGGCTTCCGTCACATTCGTGCAATTCCTCATACACATTCTACGATTACTTTTACTCAAAACACATCCGTCCTTGAGTATCTGGTCAACATGGTCCAGCCATGTGGTTCTTGGACGGCCGCGTTTCCTTACACGTCTTCTTTCACCCAGGCAAATTTTATTCGTTATTCTTTCATCGTTCATTCTCTCCACATGTCCCAACCATCTCAACTTGTTCACTTTCATTTTAGTCACAACATCCTTTTTACATTCACTCAACTCTCTAATCATTTCGTTCCTTGAGAAGAAAACCTATGTTTTTAATTTAAAATCTTTACTGCACGTAGGTATTTAATGTGAAGTGTGAAATTTCAGCATTTACTACGACAATACACTCTAACTCTCGGAACCCCTGTGACCCTTCCGCGGAATCCCAGGGTTCCGTAAACACAATTTTGGGACCGCTGGACTAGATTATAGTATAGATTGGAGACTAATAATTTTACTGTATTGACTCTTACGTTCACACGACAGTCGTTGAATTCACGATACATATGTTAAACAACACAACTATGTAAAATTCCTTCAAACTGTCAACATGCTTTTTAATGTGCGTTCAACCCTGTCAATGTGCATTGATGCGCCTTCAGTATAGTTGGTTTTCCATTCAGTTGTTCAGATGAAGTCTGCTTTCGATACGTTAGACGGACTTAGGTTTGTATCTTCCCCATTATTCTCGGGTGTACCGTGTGTGGATTGTCGATGTTGTCGAGCTTTCGGCCTACTTGCTGAGGCCATCTTCAGGACTAATGTAGTGATGTAATGAAGATAGCCTCAGCAAGTAGACCGAAAGCCCCACAACATCGATAATCTACACACGCTACACCCAAGAAGAACGGAGAAGATATTAACGAGGACCGTGAAAATCTGCAAAGCTATCGGACTTATTAGCGAGGAGGTCGTTAGCCTGGTCGTAACGCGCTCGACTATTAATCCGGCAGGCGCGGGTTCAATCCCCAATGCCAACTTACCCTACTTCAAGACACAAGCTTTATTTATTTATTTATTTATCTATCTACGGCATACGCCATTTACATTTCATTACAATTAGTGTTGAATTATCAAAATATTACACAATACAATATTAAAAATTAAAATTCTATATAAATCTACATAAACAAATCTACAAAGCGTTTTCGAGTAATAATAATAATTGAACAAACAGATGTGAAAAAATATCAATATATAGTCATCAGTACATTAACACAGCAAAACATTAAATTTACAACAATAATATTACACCGCACAGGTGGCGTAATATTACACCGCAAGCTTACTGTGAAGTGTACAAAGATGTATTTGGGTTTATTTCGAGAAACCCAGATTTATTTAAAAAAATATCTATTGGATAAGCGCTTGCCATGTAAACACAAAAACCTAAAGCGTTTGCCGCCTGTCGTGTGAACGTAGCTTCTATAATATGACATGACAAGTATATCGAAGTATATCGAAGTAATAATGTGTGTGTTGTTGTGTAGTGGTGAAGATGATGGGAGTGATGCAGGAGAAAGAAGGCGGTCTCCCGGCAGAGTTCCTGGTGTCTGGCAGGACGGGGCGCAGGAACGCCATGCCCGACATACTGGACCCCCCACACGCCGGCACCTCCACGGCACAGCTGCCTGAGCAACTGCAGCAGTTGGCCACCTCAGGTAATCACTCATATTTCAATCATCAGCAACGCATTGTTTGTTTTCCTTTTTCGCCACTAGTGGTACAATCTCAAAATAGAATTCATAACCTAAAGTTCTATTCTATTCCCTCAAGTTGCATCCCTTTCAGTCTAGGCAGAGATAACAGATCACCGGATTTTCCTATCCTTAACGTCATACAGCGTCATACATCCCTTGCGGGGTAGGCAGGGAGAACAGATCACCAGACTTTCCTATCCATTCTACGATTACTTTTACTCAAAACACATCCTTCTTTCACCCAGGTAAATTTTCCTTGTTATCCTTTCATCGTTCATTCTCTCCACATGTCCAAACCATCTCAACTTGTTCACTTTCATTCTATTACAACATCCGTTTCGTTTGACATCAACTTAACTCTCCGATCACTTCATTTCTTATCCTCTCTCTCTTATCTATTCTAATCAGCAATCTCATCTTGACAGCATTTGTATATCTGATTTGTCCTTTTTCAGCCATATCTCTCATTTCCTATGCCACGTCATATAGATAGATAGAATAAAAATAAATCCAAGTATGAATTTTTTCCAGATCCAGACGAACCTCAGCCCGGTTCATCTGGCGTGAGCCAACAACCTTCCACGAGCGGCAACGATCAAAGTCAAGCGCAACACAAAGACGCAAGCAGCAGTTGAACATAACACAGCCAGCGAGCGTGCGCGTGTGCGGCAAGTCACAATAATCTCAACGATCGTGTGTGAAATATTGTATAGAATAATCGTTTAGCGTTCCTATTATATGACTTAGCTATATAATGTTATAGGAGGACTGTGCGTACAAAGAGGATGAACCGAGACCTCCGAGAATATAGACCCTGACACCGATAAACCAAAGCCTATGTGACTTGTGAATGACGAGCCTTGATACTGAAAACAATATTTTTAATATATTTTTTTTTTGGGTAAGCAGCCTAGGCTGATGGGCCCAAATCAATGTTTGTGCTATCCGTCGTTATATATTGGTTGCAAACCAGGGTATTTTATACAAATTTACAGAAGTAGCCGAGTCGCAAACCTATAAATTTAATTGTGTGGAATGGGTAGTTTTTTTCCCGGGCATCGCCGAGTACCTCAGCTAGTTTCTAATCCTAAAAGTAAACTAATATAATATTGAATAGATAAAAAAGAAAATTATATAATATTTTGGTGAAAATCCAGTGGGTGCGGGTTCGATCCCCGATGTCGACCTACTCCAATTCACGACACAAGCTTTTCAAGCTTACTCTGAAGTGTAAAAAGGTGTATTTGGGTTTATTTCGAATAAATTTATGAATACATCACTAATCATCAGTAGGTACCATTTAGTTCACAGTAAGTTTATTTATTTACATTATTAACGGCATAAAGCCTTTAAAACAGTTATACATATGAAAAGAAAAATACACATAAAAAAACACAATGCACATTTCATGGTAGGTATATAACAAAAAAATGAGAAATAAAAAAAAAAAACAGTGTATAATTACTATCCCCCAAACAAAATGATAAATGATAAAAAAAAAACAAAAAATCTAAATCAAAACCTGACAACTCAGGAGCGGCTACAGCAAAAGATACATACATATATATATATATATGGAGACAAAGTAACTACATATTTGGGGTGAACAGTTAAGTTGCATTCTTATGTCACAGTGTCAGTGCCCGTCTTTATTCTCGAAGGTCTCGTATAAACAAGTGGTGATTTGTAATGATACTAGCAAATTGTATTGTCGTATTTTAAAACTAGTTTGTATAATCGAGATTGAAAGATCTATCGATCGCACAATATTTATTTAATTTGTACTCTTTTTAGAATTTTGAATAGACTAGTCCACGTTGTCGATCGATGGTCATGTAGATAGTTTAATAATTAATTATTGTAAAGTCAATTCGATCAATAATTATTTAAGTCCTTTTGATCGATCATAATGTAATTGTTTACATAGACTTTTATATTAAGTACCCTAGACGTCTGACTCCATGTATTTTCAATAGAACGGAAGTGACACAATTTCACGCTTGGCACTTTTTGGTATTTTAGAGTCGCAAAACTCACACTATTAACTAGATATCAATAATTAACACTAAAACATCTTTAAAACTATCGCTTAATTCCTATATAATGTTATAACTAATACAGTTTTTAACTATGAGAACAAAATTTCGAAAACGTTGCCCACGAAATGTCAAAATTCTCCATACAATTTGACAGTTTGTAGGCACCAGTTTACTTCACTACTAGCATTGAGTACGCCTCTAGGTACTTTTTTTTTTTTTTATCTTGTTGATGGGGCGTAGCTTTAGGGCTACTTTGGCATCTCGACCCTTGGGATCTTTTATGCCTTCCCCTCCTTATCCCACTGTGGACTTTAGGTAGTTTATTGTGCTACCCCTTGAAATGAAGTCGAACTCTTCTGGTTTGGGGTAGCCCATGCCCAGTATTGTTTGTCTTCTTCTTGCAAGAGCGTTGCAGTCACATAGGAGATGTTCCATTGACTCCACACTGGTGCCGCAGAATCTACACGTAGGGTCGTCCACAAGTCCCATATTGAACAGTATCTTGTTGACTCCATAGTGTCCTGTGAGTATACCAATTGTTTTTCGGATATACTCTCTTCCGTACTTCCAGATATTTTGGGTCTGGTTTACGTTTATGTTTGTGATAAACTTTTTTGAGTGCCTCTAGGTACTTAATATAAAGGTGTATTATTGATTATGGGAGAGATCGCAGAACAGCGATTCGTTTCTCCCCAGTGAGCATTTATTGTTAAATTGTATTTTTTCTTATCTAAAATTTTTATTTTTTTGTAAAATTAATTTAAACCTATGGGGCAATATGTCCGTCAATCAGTAATTTTAGATGATTTGATCCATTGTTTAACTTGAGTTCGTGATTCGATCAATATTTTAAGTCAATTCAATCAATAATTTAAGTTAATTTATCAATACTTTTAGTAATTGATCAGGTTCGATCAAAAATTTAAGCAAATTTTCAATAATTCACTTAATTTCGATCAACAATTTTTTTGTATAATTTGAGTCATTGGTGTCGATTCGATCAATAAATTATGTCATTTTAATCAACGGTTAGTTCAAGTAATTTTGGTAATTTTTATTAAACGACTAACTCTTGATAATCCAGCGAAATAAAACACAAAAGCAGTTCCTCGATGGAAAGTTGTGGGGTTCGGATTCGGATTCAGCACCACAAAATACATATAGAATGAAAGAAAAACAGACTACCCTACAACTTTCCATCGAGAAATCTAACTGCACCGTATTGTGAATGTATTAAACTACTCAAGAATGTTAAACATTACACAAACGTAAAGATTTTGAACAAAGTTAGTCGTCACTTTGATCAATTGTTTTAAAATACCAACAAGCGATTGTGAACTTCAGAACAAACTTACATGTAATTTAAGTAGCAAAAATTTTCCGTCCCTAGGGCTGACTTCGTACATTATGAAATTTATAGTCTCAAATTGATTGTAGATTTGGTTTTTCGGGTTAATCGTGTGATTAGGTGTTCCGGCGTTTTGGCGACCCTACTGCCGCCTTGGTCACGGATTGTGATGGATGTGATCAAATTGAGTGTTTGTAAAAAAGTTCGGACCAAAACCTCTCTGAATTCAGAATCAGGGTAACAATGCGACCTTGACATATTTTGTATACGTTATTTTAGTTGAACTTTTTTACAAACAATCCAATTTCAGAGTATGAATTTCATGAGGCCAGCCTAACAGCGAACAAGCACTATTATATGTCCAGCCTTTGCCGTATATCTGTTGAGATAACAACTTGTTATATTCAACTACGACATGTAGAAAATTGAGATGTTCACACAAAACATGAATTGTGATTTTCAAAAATAGTCGATGATTTATAATTTGTTGTTGGTCATTATGTCTTAAACTTTTAATAATTAGATTATACAATGAGATTCTGTATGACGTGTAGAGTAGTTAACATCGTACTGTTGATTGTATGATTAAATATTTACTCAGCAATTACGTAGCGTACTAAACTAGTCCAACGCAATACTAAAAACGTATTACAGCTGAGCCTCTATAATCCAAACACCGAAAATTTATACCCTGTTCGGACGTACGAAGCGTTCGGATTATAGTTTGTAGACATTTTGAAAGTCATTTTTCGAAATAAAACATAAATATTTTACATTATAATGTATTTATTTAAGTATGTGTGTTAGATACAAGGCTATTAATCACACTTTTTTAAGGGATTCCATGTCAAAATCTCAAGCGACAAAATCTCACATGTCAAAAGGGTAACCTACTATTGACAGAATCGCAACTCAACACCGGGAAATCTGATGCCGTTGTTTTTTTTTGTTTTGTTTTTGTGTGTTTAAAAAAAAAACAACCTAACGAACCTAACCCAACAATATTGAAATTAGCGGCAACAGGTTTTCCGGCGATGAGTTGTGATTCTGTCAATAGTAGGTTACCCTTTTGACTGTTGAGATTTTGTCGCTTGAGTTTCTGTCTGGTTACCAGCATTTGGATTATAGTATGTAGACATTTTGAAAAGCATTTTTCGAAACAAAACATAAATATTTTACATTATAATGTATTTATTTAAGTATGTATGTTAGATACAAGGCTATTAATCACACTTTGTTAAAGAATCCCAATATAGCGCTTTGACGAGTAGTGTTTAGCGACATAGAAAATGCTTTATACCTTAATTTGAGACAGAGACTGTGAGAAATGGCGGTTGTGGGGTCGTTCGGATTATCGAGGCTCTGCTGTAATTGAAATAGCCAATAGCCGTAATTAAAAATTAACGAATCATTATATTGATTTACGCATCTATTATTCCTAATGCAACAATTCCCCCCGATTTACGATTGAATTAGTAATTATGTTTTCGTGTACGTCATTTTGTTACACTTGTTGCCGCAAAAGTAATAAAAAATGCATCAGAAAATCTAATTTTAATAGCCAGATTTCTTTTTCCCCACTTTTTTAGTTGTTGCGTAAATGATGATAAATTTTGAGTCAAAATTTGTCTTATTTTCCCTTTTTTTTAATTGTTGCGTAAGTGACGATAACTTGTCAGGCAAAATTAAACATAATTGCGTAACTTTGCATTTATCGTGATTTCAGTTTCATATCTCGCACATTACTTTATTAGTCAATTCTTTGCATTTATATAATCGTTAATCATTTTACGATATGTCGTCAGCATAGATGTTTCTTATTTTGTGTTTGTTTTAATGTGAATATTATATCGTCACTTTAATTTTATTTTACGTTAATCACATTTAATTTACGACATTCTTACAATGTTAAGTATTGCATGTCAAATGTAATGCTATGGTGTCACTGAGTTACGCAACTGTCGTCATTATGTTACACAACTGTCGTCATTATATTACGCAGCTGTCGTCATTATGCTCAATAATGCAATATTAGTTAAACATTGCATATCAAATGTAATGCTATTGACATAACTGAATTACGCAACTGACGTCATCAAGTTACGTAACTCGCATTACTGTATAATGTAAGTGTCACTGAGTTACGCAACTGTCGTCATTATGTTACACAACTGTCGTCATTATGTTACGCAGCTGTCGTCATTATGTTGTTATGCTCAATAATGCAATATAAGTTAAACATCGCATATCAAATTAACGTTATTTGATTACGCAACTGACGTCATTATGTTACGCAACTTGTGTTACAGTGCAATATAAGTTAAACATGATGAACTATGACGTCCCTGAATTACGCAACCGATGTCATTATGTTACGCAATTTGCGTCACTATAAGTTATTGCATAATTGTTTCTCTCTTTTATTAATTTTCTATCATTTTATAATATTATGACGACACAACTCATTTGTTCCTCATCATGTTACCGTCACTAAATCGTCATTTAGTCACAATTTACAGTTAATTATAGTGAATGGTAATAGCTGTAATATTAATCACTTTTTACACTTCTGTTTTTTTTACTGTTAATTTTTGGATAAATGAAACCCCTTATTTTCTGAGTGTAATTTTATGTACAAATACATATTGTAAATAGTTTTTCTAATCTATGGGAGGTCTAATGACATTTGTAGTGAATTCTAAAAGTCTTTTGCTGAATTTTACTAACTTTTTAGGTGAGGAATAGCGGAGACAGAGATTGCATGAAAAATAATGATAAGTTGCTCCTATCTCCGGCGCTATACCTCACCTAAGAAGTTGGTGAAATCCAGCGTAAGAGTTACGAAACAAAAAAACGTTTTTACCACCGTCACGTAAGTTTACATCTTACGAGTCAATAATTGCTATGTCGTGAAAATGTATGCGGTTTGTTCAGTCGGTCGGAGCGCTAGTTCTGCCTAAATGGGCAGTCTAGAGTTTCAGTCCTTGTGCGTGAGAAGCGTGCCGGTGATGGTACTTCGTAGCGTTCTCACGCAAAACACGATTTTTTATATGAAGCATAGTAATTATGCCATTACGAAGCGTGTTTCTCGTGACAATGCTCACAGAGTACCACCCCAGAAGAGTATTACATTATTCAAGTCTATACGTAGGCCTCCCGATATAAATATACCTCCCACACTACACTAATTCATACATATCTCTGTGTACATTTTTCAATCAATCGTAAACAAAATAATCAATAATTACCTATTTTTTCGTTTTGTGATTTTCTCATTATGTAAATATTCCAGTGTGCTGTGTGCGTGCTCGTGTGCGCGTCGTTTGTGTGCGTGTGCTGTGTGCAAATAATCGTAGAATTACTATATTTAAATGGTAACTATTAGGCGATTAAGTTATTTATTTTTAATCTTACATTCGTTACATTTTCCAATTTATTTTGTAAAATTAATTTATTATCAAAATTCTTATATTTTTTTAATTTATTATTCTTATTGTTATTGTGAATTTCATTGCTATTTTATTATATTTCGTTTTTTGCGTATTTTTGAAAAAAATATTTGTGATCGTTTTTTTTTTTTTCCAAAAAATGTGAAAAATTATTGTACTTATTTAATTATTACACTTAAATGAAAATATTATTCTTTATTTTTATTCTTGTGCTGTTTTTGTATTTTATTTTTAAAATGACAATGGGCCAGTTATTTGTTTTTTATGTATTATTTTAAATTTTTTTTTCATTACGTAAGGGTGAGTTGAGCCAAGGGTGAGTTGAACCGGTGAGTCAGAATTGAACATAACATGTGCCAGAATTGAGCATAAAACATGCCAGAATTGATCATAAATCATGCCAGAATTGAACATAAAACATGCCAGAATTGAACATAACATAAGTCAGAGTTGAACATGTTAGACTTGAACCTGTCATGAGTCAGACTAGAACATAACACAGACCAGAATAGATTATAATATAATTATATACACAAGTCAGAATTGGACATGCTATGTTAGGCTTGAACCTGACATGAGCCAACTAGAATATAACACACGCTAGAATTCACTCACTCAATACAGAAAGAACTCGGATAAAAAATATTAACGAAATAGCAAATGCAGTGACACTTAAAGTCTCTCAAAAAAGATTTGGTGTCGGATTAAATTGGAACTACAATTTCGTTTGCTGGCAATGAGGAGGCTTCTGTTGAAATTATACAAGTGTTGCCATTATGGTTGACAAAAAGCTACATGTGGCGCCCTCGTCAAACACCAACCCCTTTTTTTATTGTAACTAATAATAGAAATTTAATATTTTATGTGAATTATGGTCCAACACACCCTCAGGTTCAACACACCCCTAGGTTCAACTCACCCCCATTAATATTATTATTTAGCTTTGGCTGTTTTGCCCAATTCCCAGTTTTATAATTAGTAGTTATTGTATTTTTGTTTACTGTTCTTGTAACAGAGATCTGATTTGTTCTTTTCTTTTCTATTTGTCTTTGTTTAAATAAATTCTTTATTTTTCTTTACTTATGTGCTTTTTATTTATATTATTTATATTAAATATACCTACCTACATCCTGTGAATAAGTCTTATACATTTTGTACATGTTTTGAGATTCATTGATGATACTAGGTCGAGCAGAACATAGTTTTTAACTACAGTTTTATGGAATGAAAATTCAGAGAGAAGAAAAAATCCAGGAGTACTCTAGAGTGAAATCCAATCAGATTTCAAACAGTTTTGCAACGGAAGATCCTCTTACGCGGTACATCATTCTATGACAGTGACATGAGAGTATTAGGACTGCCTTAAGTGGGAGAGCTTGGTGATCTTGTGCTCCCTCGAGGATCGTCATCGTTTATTGTTCCTTATCGTCTTAAGACCCTACATCGGACACTTTGACCGTCAGTTTTACATAATTCTTCTCTTCTACTTATCAGCCTACTACCGTCCACTCCTGGACAAAGGCCTCCTCCATCAGCTTCCACACTGCTCTATCTTGGCCTCTCTGGATCCAGTTGACTTTTCGTGGAATTATGAAAAACTTCTAGGCTGGAGAGGCATAACTAAAATTTTGATATTGATACGACATGAAAAGAGAAAAAAATAGTGCCACGGGCCAAATTCAATTTTTTTTTTAGTTTTTCGAGTGCGACAACTAAAATTTAGATATTGATGTGGTACAAGAAGAGAAAAATTGTGATTATTTCGAGTTTTCAATGCGATAAATGTACTTAATTAAAGGATTTTTGAAATTTTCCCCAAAAAATACCGCCCGGTGCAGACCGCCCCCTCACACTACGCTACTGAGAAGTACAAGAAAGCTACAATCGGCTCGAGTATTATCTTCTAAGTTAAGAGCAATGACAGGCCGCTAGTCCCTGTTAAGCCGGTCACTAAACTAATTTTGGTTTTTAAAATACAGATTGTGGTTCCATTTATACGTATATTAGGTTGTCAATTAGTGGTGTTAGGATAAAGTTTTCTGTGTCTCGGATATCATTCCACTGTATATTTCTATATAATTATGATGTGATTGTATGGCAGGGTTGACTCGAACTGTTTTTATTTGTATTTCATGTAAAATATATGTAGTCGATCTAATAATATTGTAGAAAATTGAAACGCATATGATAGTAGGATTGTGAAAAATGACATTTGTTGCTAAAGAATGAAGTATGTTAGGTAGAGTACATGGTTGGCGCAGTTGGTTGAGGCGGCAGTCTCTCACGCGGGAGGTGCCAGGTTCAAACCCCGGCGCTGGCGATGTATTCCACACTTTGTGATACAGGCTTTTAGAATAGTGCAAAGTGTGCAGGAAAGTATTTGGGTTTGTGTATGCAAGCCCAGATCCTTTTTAAAAATAAAAAAAATTAAATGTTGAAGGTTTTCACGGTGTGTGATTGACATTGTTTCTTGGTTTTTCGGGTGAACCGTATGTAGACACTCTTGCGACGTTTCGACACTCCTACTGGTGTTTATCCACAGAGGAAGACATCAGTAGGAGTGCCGAAACGACGATCAAGTTTATCTACAAATGGTTCACCCGAAAAACCAAGAAACAATATGTTATGTAGGGTTCATTAAAATATCCGATTTTATATCAAGTGATTTTGAAGATTAATTGATAGCAAATATTTTAATTTCTTCATCTTTTCCTCAAATCTTGGATTTTCATGCATTGTTATATGAATAGACAATCATTTACACAAGGCACACATTGCATAAACTCTAGAAGAGTGTATGAAATCAAGTAGCGAAGTTAGTAGTATCCCGAAGAATTTAGGGGTCGCAGGTTCAAATACCAGTCACCCCACAAACCTATTTTCAGATTTTTAATATTTTTTCAGATGTGTGCCTTGTGTAAATGATTGTCGTGTGTTGCATACTCATATAACTCCATCCTGTACATTAAAATCCATAAAATAAGCAATTTCGTTTAAAAAAATCTGGTTTCTATTGATATGAATTCGGATATATGAGTATATCAACTTTTGACATACATCCGATCTTTATCATAAAGATCGGATTTTAAAGAACCCTGAAGTTAGGTATTGTTGGCTCATTTGGTTAAGTGAGGTGTCAGGTTAGAATCTTGCTGTTGACAATGTATTCTGTTACGATACAAGTTATAAGTAGGTACTTATTGCGAGTTGTAAGTTATTTAAGGAATTTGTCTGAAATTGCAAATCCGTCACGGGTGCAAAATTAAAAAAATTGAATGATCGAAGTTGGCCTAATTTTACAAAAATGAACTTTTGGAAATTTTATATTATTGTGTGTAAAAAAAGAAAAAAAATTGTGTATAAAATATTGGGATATTGCTATAAATAAATTAATAATTAGTTTAATTGGAATGAAATTTGGAGCAAATGTGAGGTAACCCACAAAATAACTAAATTTAAGAGTATGCATACCGACATTTCAAAAATTTCTAAAAATGGGAGACCTTATATCTCGTCAACGGTTACTAAATATGCTTTGGAAAAAATAGAGTAGATGCATTGAACCTTTATCTAGGGAATAACTGTAAAAGATTGTTTATATCTTGTAAGATTTCTTAAAAAAAAATGTGAAAAACACAGTTACACTGCCGCCCAACATAGTGTTGTTATGAAATAGAAATGGTGTACCCCCTCCGTACAAGAGATAGCATTGCTTATGTTTGATTTACATTATATGCGTTATTCTACATAGCTACACTTTAAGGCGCCAACCAGGACCATAGTCAGGAATTAAGACACGAAGACGAGAAGTAAAAACTAACAATCATGGCCGTCGCTAGTTTCGAAGCAAGTGGGGCCAACTAAAATTTTTGGTGCCGAAGCTCGTTCACAGCTGTTGCCGCCTTAAACATGTTTATCTCAGTTACACTTACATGTGGCTTACCTCACTTTTGCTCTTCCTGACTCATATGTAGTTAAACATATTGTTATCGTAGTGAAGTTGGACTAAAAACTTTTTTTACACCAAACTTTAAAAAGAAAATTTTAATATTTGTATTAACTTGGGTGTGTTCTTTTGTATGTGGAATAAACCCAATTTAATGTAAAATCACATTTGTTAGACTCTCCCGGGACAGACTTTGATAATATTTTGCCAGAATGATAAGGCAATTATGTATTTTCATTTCCTCCTAGTCTCGTCAGTGCAGGCTCGTGGTCCTGTTTTGACCATTGTTCTTCGTAAGGAGTTTTTATTAAGAGAAGTTACTTGTCTGATAGTCCTAGTTCTAATTACATAGATAGGAATTTGAACCTTATCATTCTAGAATGATAATAATCTGTCCACTATTCTTATTGTAGAAATGTAGTACATGGTTTGGTCCAGTATTTGAAGTGCAGATCTTTCGAGCGGGAAGGCTGGCTTCAAATCTGACTTGTGTCTCACACCAGTGATATCTTGACGCTCCTTCGATCCTATTGGTTAACATCTGACCAATCACAACGCCTCAGATTTCAAGGGATAAAAATTTTTGGAAATCCACTGTTTGTGAACTGCATGTTTGCGTTTTCACTGTTGCTATTACAACGAGGACGTTTTTTTTTAGAGACAGCACTTTAAACAGATCTGTCTAATTTAAGCGGGCACCTAAAGGACACCAGAACCAATCAGGGCCTGAAAGTAAGTATTCTAGGTTGTGTACGTCTAAACTTCACTTGAAATTTGAGGCGTTGTGATTGGTCAGATGTTAACCAATAGGATCGAAGGAACGTCAATAAGATATCACTGGTGCGAGACGTATGTCAAATCTGAGGGTACAGGAAAGAATTTGATACCAAATGCTTCTAAAAAGAACGTATGATCTTAATTTTAACCCAAATCATCATGGCACAAAATGTTTGCTAGCATCTAAATTCTAAATAATCTCATTTAGGGGGCTATTCGTCGATAGGTGTAGACTCTACCCCACAAACCTGTGAACTTATAAATGTTAGAAATCACCTTTTCTACCCACGCACTAAAACCAACCAATAAAATATTCACTAGTGAATGTTACACCCATATTATAATGTTAAACTTACATTATTTGACAGTCGGCCATCTTGTCGTAATGTATGACATGACAAAATGGCCGAAGTTTGTCTAAAAATTGAGAATGTTAATTGTAAAATAAATTGTGTGATCTACCTTGTAATAAACTATGTGTAGTGTATATAGTTACTACTGATGAATCCTTTTTTGTCAGTTACGGTACAACAATTCCATTAGCTCGGCAAACAAATAAATCGTTAGTATAGAGACCCAACATTCCATCAGGTGGTAGTGAATTTTTGGTATGGTTGATACGGTAGTGAAGAATAAAAAAATTCACAAATTCTCCTTACTCCGCCATCTTGAAAAACATTAACGATTTGTCATTTTTTATATATTATGCAATAGAAATTCGTTGTTTCATATTTTTGAGCGAATTTGGGCCGATTTGTTAATCATAAGATTTCATACTAATTTGTTAATCATAAAATTTCCTACAACTTTGTTAATCATAAAATTTCCTATAAATTTGTTACTTAATCATAAAATTTCCTACAAATTTGTTAATCATAAAATTTCCTACAAATTTGCCGTATTTGAGTACATGGTTGGCGCAGTTGGTTGAAGCGGCAGTCTCTCAAGCGGGAGGTGCCAGGTTCAAACCCCGGCGCTGGCGATGTATTCCACACTTTGCGATACAGGCTTTTAGCCTAGTGCAAGGTGTGCAGGAAAGTATTTGGGTTTGTGTATGCAAGCCCAGATCCTTTTAAAAAAAAAAAAAAATTTGCTTTAAAATAAATATAAACGGAGATGTCAATGTTGACTAGAGATGAAACTAGAGATGGACGCTGTGATGGAGACATTGAAAGAAGGAAGCTGGCCGGTACTAGGACGAATGGTGCGCTCGGTCCGATTGTTAGTAGTAGCAATGTGTCTATGAAAGCAAAAGTGCTAGTGCACAATGCTGTCTTGGTGCCGACCCTGATGTATGCTAGTGAGACGTGGACGTGGATGAAGAAGGATGAATCAGGGTTGAATGCAGTAGAAATGAGGTCATTAAGAAGAATGTGCGGGAAAACGCTGAGAGATAAGATAAGGAATGAGGTTATTAGGGAAATGAGTGACTGCAAGACTGGTGTAGTGACAAGAATGAAAGTAAACAAACTAAGATGGTTTGGGCATGTTGAGAGAATGAATGATGACAGGATGACAAAAAAGATATATCTGAATGAGCGAAGAGGGGTGAGAAAGCGCGGCCGTCCGAGACTGACCTGGTCCGATCATGTCGACCAGATCCTCAAGGATGGACGCGTTTTGAGTAAAAGGAATCGGAGAGCGTGTATGACTAATTGCATGAATGTGACGGAAGCTAGGAGTGTGTGTAAGGATAGGGCTGTCTGGCGCTCTGTCCTCTCTGCCTACCCTGCAAGGGATGTGGCGTGAGGGTATAGATAGATAGATAGTCAATGTTCAAAACTGGCCAAATTCCATTTCAATTTCTCACCATTGCGATAACTTTGTCATGATTCATTTTAGCTTGAAATCCTCATAACAAATCTCATAAAGAATTTAATTTGCTACAAAATTTATGGAACTTTTTAATTTTTACGAACACTTAATTCTTACAGGACATTTGAATAATATGACTAAAAAGAGTGGGGGCGATTCTATAACTCAGGGAATCTACAGGGGTCATCTATTGATTTCTTTTTTAAAATGAAATGTCTGTTACATGTTTTTGATTTTATGTATGATATAGAATTGTTGTTACTGTAACTGACTTGTAACTCGTTACTTATATTATATAACTTGTCCATTACCGAATTTGTAACTGTGGTCTGTGTGTACCTTACTTTTTATATATCGTCTCTCAAATTCTAATACGTCGCACGTCAATAAATAATTGTGTGAATAGATGTGTGGTAATATGCGAGTTTGTGATTGTAAATGGTGTACGACGTATTAGAATTTAGGTAGCGATATTTTAATAAATGTTTCTAACGACAAATTCTTGTAAAACATTTTGAAATAAACCTTTTGTCTAAAAATGTCTTGTATTTTCTTTTCCTTATATCTACCATAACTTCTGCTACAAAAGAATTTAATTTACGACAAAGAGTAAGAAATTAAGTATTTGCAGTCCAGGCGTTTTGTGAAATCGTGGGGTAGTTTGGATTCATTCTACATATTTTTAAGAGGTGCTGAATCGGAAAACGAGGTTTGCCACCAAAATTCCATGACGCAACATTGAAAAAACTGCAAATAAAATTTTAGGCGTACACGTAGAGTGAACAAAAATATTATACAGTTTATTTACTTGGCAAATTTTGTTAATACTACCTGCATAATGCACGCTGATACAAGTTACGTGGAATTTATTGTTTACACTTCACTTATTGTTTTATTCCCCTATAGATATTGATGGTTGTATAGAATTCAGGTGAAGATGGAAACCCCCGTAATTTAAATTCGAAGAGAAATAATACTTTTGGTTTCAAGCCGTCTATGGAATTAGGGGAATAGTAATGATGAGGTGCGAAATTCCCAATATATATTTATGACACATATATTACCTTGCTGGAATCAGCAAACATGAGAGAAGTCTTCAGGGTCTTGGTAGACGGTGTATGGCGATAGAGGATAGATAGATGGAATAAAAACAACATAACTTGTATAATATTATATTTGTTTAATACAAAGCATCACAACATCAACAATAACAAATACTTATAACAAAACATGTATAAAATATTAAGGTGCTCTTACACGAGATATAATTGCGGCAACTCGTACAAATCGTACTGATTAACATTATTTTGCAATATACGGCAATTATTTTGGTAATATTTAAAGAGAGACAAAGATACTGCATTCAAACGCGAAAGAGAATTAACTAAAATAACCGATTGGATATTCAGCAATTCATGTCACCGACATTATGATAGTTCTCTTTCTCGTTTGCACGTTGCATATTATTGTCTCGCTTTAAATATTGCCGATTATTTTTTTAAAAATCAATCTGGGTTTACCGAAACAAACTCAAATACATGGTTGTGCACTTCACAGTAAGCTTTAAAAGCTTGAGTCGTGAAGCGGAGTAAGTTGGCATCGGAGATCGAACCCGTGCCAATAGAATCAATAGTCGAGCGCGTTACCAACCAGGCTACCGACCACCTCATGATAAATAAATAAATATTTGCTATATATTGCGAAATAATGTTGATCTATACTATTTGTACGAGATGCCGCAATTATTGATCGTGTAAGCACACCTTTAGACCTTTTAAATTATATATTTTTTAATAATACACCAAATAACAGTAGGTAATCACAAAAGGGACATGGCATGAGGGGGTTAATATAATAACAGAAACATACTCAACTACTATTTGTTACTATTTATAGGTTTTGGTTTAAAAATAAATTATCTATTAGTAACTATTATTTATTATTACTAGTAATATAGAAGGTATAATATGATAATAAAATAAATAAATAAATAGATAAAACTATATGGTATTTGATATAAACATGAGTACGAAAAAATGTGGAAAAAAACAGCCAATTTATTCGCAAAACCAATTTTAATCAAGTACACATAATTTTGCTAAACGATAAACGCTGGATTTCACCAAATTCTTGTGAGCAATAGCAGAGATAGGAGCCACTTGTCATTGTTTTTCATTCAAAATTTGTGCTAGGTGGCTCCTATCTCCGCTATTCCTCACCTTAAAAATTGATGAAATCCAATCAAAGTCTTACTGAATCATTTTAATATACCAGAGTCAGAAAAGAATACATGAGTCGTACAGTATTAAAAACAGTAATCTGATCTCAGAGTGATTTTAAGTAAATTCATAATAAGTTGTATCTAAATAGCTGTTGTTGCCTCTCATATATTGCAGATTGGTGTATTGCACTGAAACCAAGTGACTTGTTATATGAAATATTTATATGGGTTATGGCTGCTATTGTTGCCATGTTAATATCTTACAATGTGTAGTTTTACAATAGGAACATGCACCACATTCTGACACTCAATTTGTGCAAAATCGACAGATTGCTGTTTTTTGATCCTATACGACTCATATATGACTAGCAAAAAATGAGATTTATAAGATTGAGATCATCAATTTCAAATCCTAAATTTATTTCATAAAAAATCCCCATATACTTTTCTGTACACTTTACAAAAAGCTAAAAGCAAGCATCATTGTGAAGAGCAGAATACAGTGTCACTAACAAGATTTGAACCCAGGTTCTCCCACTTGAAAGACCTGCGCTCTAACCAAATGAACCGACCATGTACTCGATTAAATCAATACAATGCATCTACTAATATGAACCTATGGCTAATAATCTATTTACTCTATTTTATCCATGTTTTTATAAATAAAGTTAGAAATTTATACGTTTTTATCGGCGTCTTCGATTCTTTTACCTGAATAGGGGCAATAAAACCTTTCCTATGAATGAGATTCCATAGACGGCTCGTGAGCAAAAGTATTATTTCTCTTCAAATTTAAATTACGGGGGTTTCCATCTTTACCTGAATTCTATACAACCATCAATATCTATAGGGGAATACAACAATAGTGAAGTGTAAACAATAAATTCCACATAAATTGTATCTGCATGCATTATGCAGGTAGTATTAACAAAATTTGCCAAGTAAATAAACTGTATAATATTTTTGTTCACTCTACGTCCCTGCACATCTCCAGAAAAGAATCGAAGATTCCGATGTATAGTTATTATAGAGATTGCACAGTTAATTATTTTGCAGCATACCTACATTAAAAATATGAACGTACCTCTCAGTTATGGCATTTTGTGAATTGATAGCATTTGTAATTTGAAAATATTTTACGTTACACTAAAGGCACTGTTGAATAAAGCAATTTGTTTGGGAAGCACATTATTTTTAGTATTTAAAAATTAAACACGCGTTATATTTTCTGTTTTCATGGACAGTTTTTTGTGTATAGTGGCTCCTATCAAGTGAACACTAAAAAGCACTAAATTGGGCACTAGGAGAATGAAAATTAGCACTAAAAATTACTAAAAAGTGGGCATTAAGGAATATAAAAATTAGCACTAAAAATTACTAAAAAGTGGGCACTAAGGAATATAAAAATCAGCACTAAAAAGTGGGCACTAAGACACACATTAAAAAGTGTTAAAATTGGCACTAGTAAGTACTAAAATGGGCACTAAGGAGTACTAAAATGGGCACTAAAAAGTACTAAAATGGACACTAAGGAGTGCTAAAATGGGCACTAAAAAGTACTAAAATGGGCACTAAGGAGTGCTAAAATGGGCACTAAGGAGTGCTAAAATGGGCACTAAAAAGTACTAAAATGGGCACTAAGGAGTGCTAAAATGGGCACTAGAAAGTACTAAAATTGGCAAAGAGTACTAAAGTAGGCAATAGAAAGTACTAAAGTGGGCACTAGAAAGTACTAAAATGGGCAAATAGTATTAAAGTGGGCTCTAGAAAGTACTAAAATTGGCAAAGAGTACTAAAGTGGGCACTAAAAAGATCTCTTTTAGTTCTAAAATATGCCATACATTAATTCTAAAATATCATATAAATTTATAAAAAAGTGTAAAGATTTTTTACTACAAAGTTTAAAGTAATTAATATTAGGTAAAGTCAATCAATTTGGAAAAATTTCATACATAAATTTAGTTAAAAGTTAAATAGTTAGGTAGGTACTTATATATAATTATTCTGATGGCAGTGAATGTTGGATTTCACCAACTCCTTAGGTGAGGAATAGCGGAGATAGGAGCCACTCATCATTATTTTTCATATAAAATTTGCGCTAGGTGACTCCTATCTCCGCTATTCTTCACCTTAAAAGTTGGTGAAATCCAGCATTAGTTTCTTAGTCCAAATAGTAAATAGAATTTATAATATAATTTAGTCAAGAATAACATATAATTTAGTCTTATACAACTCTACATATTTAGTCAAATTCATTCCTAAACCAGAGATCTTACAATTTCCTTACAATATTTATGTACGTGATTTCCATTTTTTTTTTTTCAGATACAACCCAAATTTATCTCCATCCCCTCACGCCGCATACCTCGCAGGGTGGACAGAGAGAACCGAATGCCATATCCCTAGATGCACTCTTTGCTTCCGACACATTCATGCTACTTGTCATGTATGCCCTCCAACTCCTTGAGAATCTGCTTGACATGATCGGTCAGTCAGTCTTGGATGGCAGCACTTTCTCGCATGTGTTATCATTTTGGTAATCCTTTCACGATTCATTCTCTCCAGATGCCCTGTACATCTCAGTTTATTCACTTTCATTCTAGTCACTACACCCTAATGTCTTACAGTCACTCATCTCTCTAATAACCTCATTCCTTATCCTGTCTTTCGGTTGTGATTCTCTGTATTATGTTTTTATCTCAGCTATATCTCATATTTCCCACTCTTGTTAAATAATTTTTCGAGTGTCCCACAAGAGTCAAATGTTTGTAAAAAATAATTAGGTTCGAAACCCATTCTGAATCTCATATACACAAGTCTGCATAAACAGAATGTTGGTACGTATGTTTGCATTTTCTATAAATTCAATAAAAATGTTTTTTATAATGTTAAGTACTGCTAGGGTTACACATTTACTTCTAAGCTAAATATTTTTTTAAATAAAGTGTTTAAACAATGTAGTAAAATTAAATTAAGTGTTTAACCCATGATACAAAATGAAATAAAGTGTTACACCCATGATACAAAATGAAATAAAGTGTTAAACCCATGATACAAAATGAAATAAAGTGTTTAACCCATGATACAAAATGAAATAAAGTGTTTAACCCATGATACAAAATGAAATAAAGTGTTTAACCCATGATACAAAATGAAACAAAGTGTTTAAACAGCGTTATAAAATGACTGTCTAGCAATGTAATAAGTGTATAAACAATGTTATAAAATATAATAAGAGGTTAAAACCGTGTTATAAAACTAAATAAAGCATTAAAATTGAGATTCATAGTAACAAAATGGCTTTGGTATGGAGCTATGAGTTGGCTCTCATAATAAGGTTGCATGGTGACCAGTCAACGAAACGAAATCATATAACTTCAGTCGTGTACTAATGAGATAAGTTAAAAATTATAATAAATAGTTAAATAAGTAAAATCATAAGATAATAATGGTTAATAATAAATAAGTTTTGAGCGCAAACTGTAACAGTTATCACAGCAAATACAACATATTGCAACAAATTTATTAAAATTCAATACCTACTATGTACACATTGTGAGTGAAAACAATAACATGAATACATCTCCATAGAATTTGTCCATTTCTTAAAATATGCCTAGTAATTCACAGCAAAATTAGTTCTCAACCAATATTTATACATACGCCAAATTTCAAAAAATACTAAATCTATTATCGTTTAACTACAATTTAAATAGTTTTATATTATACTTACATCAATTGTTTTTTACACAAACTTTGATCCTATCGATGCACATCCCATACATCCCATCCATTTCGTTAAAACCTTCAGTCGTTTCGAATTATACATTGACTATTTCATTACAAACTTCAGGTGTTTCAATTATACATCAACTGTTTCATTACAAACTTCGGTAGTTACAAATTATACATCAACTGTTTCAGTACAAACTTCAGTAGATGCAAATTATACATCAACTGTTTCTGTACAAACTTCAGTAGATGCAAATTATACATCGACTGTTTCTGTACAAACTTCAGTAGATGCAAATTATACATCGACTGTTTCATTACAAACTTCAGTAGATGCAAATTATACATCGACTGTTTCTGTACAAACTTCAGTAGATGCAAATTATACATCGACTGTTTCATTACAAACTTCAGTAGATGCAAATTATACATCGACTGTTTCTGTACAAACTTCAGTAGATGCAAATTATACATCGACTGTTTCATTACAAACTTCAGTAGATGCAAATTATACATCGACTGTTTCTGTACAAACTTCAGTAGATGCAAATTATACATCGACTGTTTCATTACAAACTTCAGTAGATGCAAATTATACATCGACTGTTTCATTACAAACTTCAGTAGATGCAAATTATACATCGACTGTTTCATTACAAACTTCAGTAGATGCAAATTATACATCGACTGTTCCATTACAAACTTTAGCAGTTTCAAATTATACATCAACTGTTTCATTACAAACTTCAGTAGTTGCAAATTATACATCAACTGTTATACATTACAAATTTCAATTGTTTCAAATTATACATGAACTGTTTCATTACGAGCTTCGGTAGTTGCAAATTATACATCAACTGTTATACATTACAAATTTCAATTGTTTAAGACAAAAGGTTGCACATTTTTACAGAAAATATTTCTTATGGTAAAAAATTACGAGATTCTACAGAACATACGTAAAAACTACATATTATCATTATAGTAAATTTGTAAACGCATTTATAAAAAGGTAAGATTGTTTCTAAGAATATACTATTTATGATATATGAAAACGGTTAAACTCTTCCACAATTAACATAACATTAACGAGTATAATATCATAGAGTATTCTTCAGTTTCAACAAGAGATTCAAAGTGCGTGTATAAAGATGTGTTTTGTACAGACATATGTATGTTTATATGATATGATTATTGTTTTATGAACTTAAAAAAGATAATGTCGTCATTAATTGAGTAAAAGTGGGTAAATAAATGCTTCATTCGATATATGAATAAATCTCATCATAACATTACAATCAACATTTACAATTTTATTGTAAACTGAAACTGTTTCTTCATAAATTACAATTGTTTCTCCATAAACAACAACTGTTTCTCGATAAACTACAGTTGTTTCCCCATAAGTTCCAACTGTTTTTTCATACAGTACCATTGTTTCTCCATAAACTACAATTGTTTCTCCATAAACTACAACTGTTTCTCCATAAATTACAATTATTTCTCCATAAATTACTATTGTTTCTCCATAAACTACAATTGTTTCTCCATAAATTATAATTGTTTCTCCATAAATTACAATTGCTTTTTTCATAAACTACAATTGTTTCTCTATAAACTACAATTGTTTCTCCGTAAACTACAGTTGTTTCTCCATAAATTTCAATTGTTTTTTCATAAAGTACAATGGTTTCTCCATAAATTTCAATTGTTTTTTTGACTGACTAGTGACTACTACACGATCCGTCACAAATTATGTCTTTTTTTGAGGGAAAACAACAAAATAACATTAAGTAATAATTATTACAAGTCTTATCGTACAATATTTGTTCAGACTAGAATCATTGAGAAAAATATTCCATCGTTACACAAAAAAACCGCACCTAACCGATAGTATCTCAGTGGTACGGCAAAATAGATCTAATACATGGTTAACATTAGGCTTATTTTTATTTGACCTGTCCTGATCGTGGTAACAGATTCTCGTCTTAAAACCACTAGATTGTGACAATACGATACTGGTTACTCTTAATATGTAATCAGTACACATTCTCACTCGAAATACGCTTCACAAATGTTTATGAGAATTATTTCACGTCATAAAAACATATTCACAGCGTTTTCGCGTGAGAACGGTTACAGAGCGCCACACCGGATCATCATTAATATATCGTCTTCTTCTTTTCAGCCCCTTTCCCTCCACTGCTGGATATAGGCCTCTTCCTGAATATACAAGTGTCGTATATTGTTCACTGTTGCTCGTCATTCTTAAGTCGGTTTGGACACTTGTTATCGTCAGTTTACGTTTCAAACTTATATAAAACAATAACAACAAATATATAACGTTTTAACGACAAATTCATTCATACTTTGGATTGATAAAAGCTTAGAAATATGATATTTCATCCACACTAAATAAGGTATATAAAATTGGGGTACAATACAAGATATGTATAAAATATCTTTCGCCTTAGGAACTAAAATTAATATAGGTAACGTATGTCATGGATGAAATTCACAAAGATGTATAAAACTTATGTTAAAGAACACATAGAGAACATTCTGTTTTTTATGAGCTGACGATATGCAGTAAATATAATATCCATACTGCATATCGTCATTTTCGAGAGACGAATATCAACCCTAAATGACATAAACTGACGATATGCAGACACAATATTGAGTATACTGCATTTCGTCACTCTGAACGACTACGATTATTCTTAGGATGAAAACAACACATTGTTGCTGACGATAAGCAATCATTATATTGACTGCATGACGAATGTTAACCCTAAAACGTGGTAACATTAGGGTAAAAATAACACATTGTTACATACACTGACGATATGCAAACACAATATTTACTAATACTGCATATCGTCACTTTGAATGATGAACATTAACTTCTAAGGTATTCTTTGGATAAGAGATAATATTCTCAGTGTATACACTTCATTCAGTAGAGTTTTTATTCACTAACGTTGACGAGGTTTGGCTTCTTGCACAGACATTTTACTAATTGAAACTTGTACACATGTCTTGCGTACAGTTGTTCATTGGCGTTGTTTAGTAATCATACTTCCGCCGGTTTGAAATTGTTGTTGTGTCGCGATCCATGAGTCACTAAATCGAAATCGGATCCGGTCAGCGAGCGTGACAGTAATCTATCCCAATCTGCTTCAACTCCGTGCGGAACAGATCCCAAATCACCCGCGGCGCTCGGGACGGCTGGCGCTGGAAACAAATGAATTATAAAATGAGATTATTTTTAAAAAACCCAATTTTATATTTCTGCGAGACCATCGGAATTTTCTACATGTCGTAGTTGAATATAACAAGTAGTTATATCTCAACAGATACACAGCAATAGATGGTAAAGTGATCATATTATGCCAGCCGACGATCAGTCATAAACCTGATGGAAGGTCCATCCTTTGCTGTGTATCTGTTGAGATATAACTAGTACTTGTTATAAAATGAGGTGTTTATATATCGTCACCTGAGAGTAACAAAGTTACAAACAGAAAGCTGTTAATTTTATTGTAATAAATGCTGCTGAGACGAGAGATCGTTGAGAAGAATGCGTGGAAAAACATTGAGAGATAGGATAAGAAATGAAGTGATCAGAGAGTTGAGAGAATGAAAAACGGATGTTGTGACTGGAATGAAAGTGAACAAGTTGAGATGGTTGGGACATGTAGGGAGGATGAATGATGAAATGATAACAAAGGAAATATACCCGGGAGAAAGAAGAGAATCACATGGTTTGACCGTGTAGACCAGACTCTCAAGGACAGACTTGTTTTAAGTAAAAGGAATCGTAGAGTGTGTATGACGAATAGAACGAAGCATGTGTGGGGATAGGAAAGTCTGGCGATCTGTTCTCTCTGCCTACCTTGCAAGGGATGCGGCGTGAGGGGATAATAATAATAAATTAGATTCTTACAGAAAAGTCCCGTGGACCTCTGCCTTTCCTTGTTGATTATAATCTCGTTGATGACGTACGCCTCCCTTCGGATCCTGTCCCGGAGTTCAGCCGGAATATCCGGAATCATCCACTTCACGATGATCATCACCAAAGCCACTAAATTCTGAAACAAATTGACATCGGAACATATTACACTGTGTGTGCATATTCACTATATCTTGGCAGCCGGCGGACATTAGCTGCAAGTGGTCTTTAAGATTGTATTGTTGGTAGCCCTGATTGTCGAATCCTATCATAAGAGCTGTCTAAGGTCCGCAATATTCTCAAATTGTATATTTTACAAGTAGCCTACAATGCCGAAAATATTACAGAGCGGCGCTAGAGAAATCATTTTAAAGGCAAGATATTTTTGCGAGTTGGAAAAAGAAAAAAGTACTCTGATAATCCCTTTAAACCGCCATCACGAATTTGAAAAACAAAGTTGTCAGTTTATTCCAACAATCCCAAAATTTTCTAGGTTTTTTGAACAACAGTTCTTAAATAATCCATCTAACTGACAATCCCGTGGTTCCTTCCTTGTCCTTCATCCCATCCACATTTATATATGTATTTTTATGTATGTATAAGTATTCTATATATTATTATTATTTTCATATTTATTTATATTTATTTATATTTTTCTTATTTTTCATACACCTGTATGTAATGTGTACATCAAATTAATGTCACAAGTGGTTGGTTGGCAGATATTGCCTACGGCAATAAACCCGCCATTTGGAAGATATGTTTTCTTTTCAATAAAGATTTTTTTATTTATTTATTTTATTTATTTATTTAGTTCTGAAATATAATTTGAAAGTAGCGAAAATATGTAACCATATCTTATTATCACATCAAGCAATACTAAACCAAGTTTGCTCCGTGAGACTTCTGAAAAAAAATAGACTGTAAGCATACAAACACATACTAACAGGGATTTGGGGAAATGTTAACTCATATCACCATACTTCAATTCGTCAAAAAATATCTGTATATAGATGTTTTAAATTGTTTGTACCTCAAACACGACAACAAAAGCCAACCTGGCAGCCAGAATGTGCCAGTATAGTGAGGTTACATTGTAGTTGCCTTCCTCGGGAGATTGTCTGTAATCTGGATATCTGAAATAATACAAAATGTTGAACTTGTAACATTTATCGGATATAGCTTTATGAAGTTGTAACATTTATTGGATGTACATAGCTTTACGAGCTTGTAACATTTATTGGATATATATATACTTTATGAACTTGTAACATTTATTGGATATAGCTTTATGAAGTTGTAACATTTATTGGATATAGCTTTATGAACTTGTAACATTTATTGGATATATATGCTTTATGAACTTGTAACATTTATTGGATATAGCTTTATGAACTTGTAAAATTTATTGGATATACATAGCTTTATGAGCTTGTAACATTTATTGGATATAGCTTTATGACATCCCAAGAAGGAGCACCAAACGCCGAAACAAACAGATCCCAGATCTAGAATAAGCGGAAGAAGAAGAAGAAGCTTCATGAACTTGTAACATTTATTGGATATAGCTTTATGAACTTGTAACGTATAGTATGAACTTGTAACATATATTGGATATAGCTAATATGAACTTGTAACATTTGTTGGATGTAGCTAATATGAACTTGTAGACAATTGGTAACATATATATTTACCTGCAGAGTGTGAGATTGTAGTTTGTATATCTTGGTGCAGATCCCGGCTCCAGCTGTGTTGTGTTGAACAGAGCCAGCGAGCGCTCCAGGTAACCCTTGAGGGTGAAGTCGGGGGAGTATGTGAATCTATACACCAGCTTAGGGATGAACTCCGAGGTGAAAGCTATTATGAAACCCTGGAATAAAATATATATGGTTAATTTTTCATAGATTTTTTAAACTGTGAGGAAGGTTGATGGGTTAGTTGGTGGAAATCTTGATATTGCGATAAACTTATTTAAAAGTAGTTATCTCAACATATACACAGCAAAGGATGGACCTTTCGTCAGGCTTATGGCTGATCATCAGCTGGCTTAATGTGATCACTTTACACTTAAGTAATATTCACCAATTCCAGTCCATCCGTCTGTCGCGGCCAGGAACCTATTTGTGTTTGGACTATTTGTAGCAACACTTGGACACGAATGAAAAAGGACCAATCAGAGTTAAATGAAGTGAGGTCATTGAGAAGAATGTGTGGGAAAACACTGAGAGATAAGGAGAGATTATTAGAGAAATGAGTGATGTTACTAGAATGAAAGTGAATAAACTGAGATGGTTTGGACATGCTGAGAGAATGAACGATGACAGGATGACTAAAAAGGTGAGTAAGCGCGGTCACCTGAGACTGACCCGGACCGATCATGTCGAGCAGATTCTTAAGGATGGACACATTTTGAGTAAAAGAAATCAGAGAGTGTGTATGGCAAACCGCATGGATGTGACGGAAGCAAGAAGTGTGTGTAAGGATAGGAAGGTCTGGCAATCTTTACTCTCTGCCTATCATGCAAGGGATGCATTGTGAGGGGATAGAATGATTCTATGCCATTAATATTTCCACTTACATTAGTGATGACGCTTAATTTCCCGATGGAGTCCAGTATCCTGTACCACACCCCGATGTCCCGGACCCTCTGCGGCACAGGTCTACGGTGCAGGCGGAGCAGCTTCATGGCGTCCAGCCTCATCTCCAGGATGTTGTTCAGCAGGGCGAACAGCGGCGCCAGGGGGAAGGCGGCTACGAAGATTGTCACAAAGCCATACTGGAGAACTGGAATACAAATATATAGATTTTTTGTTAGAAAATATACCCACAAGAATAAAGAGGTCGAAAAAGAAATCTGGGAAGAAATTTAAAAATCTAAAACAGTCAATTTGTTAAGATTATAATTACCAGTATTTTGGCTAAATTATACTTTTATATCTGAAAAACTGTACGGAAAATCCTCAGATCCTGTAAATTTCAGGGGTAGTTACGGAATATTTTTTCATTCAAGGAATTTCCAAGTTTGTAATTTCAAGTTCATACTTTCATCTATTTTTCTTCTATCTCTTTCAGATTCTAGACGATTTTCTCAGTACTGGCTGAGAACAATTCAGTGCGCCGAAGCGGATGACAGCATATAGGACCTTAAGGAGCCGGTTTTTTGTGATAAGTGATAGATCTTACCCATTTCTAAGTACTCTGCAAACAGGCCCCTGGAGCCCCACTCCACCAACTTGTAGTCCTTGATCCACTGCAGATTACTCTTAATACTGGAAACAAACAAAGCAGTTTCAAGGTTACAATTAATTTTTTTGTGTAAAGTTTGCGTTATTCCCGTGAAAAACTCTAAAATTTGTTTTTTTGAAAATCGGAAATCAGAAAAAAAGAAAAGAGACGCGATCAGGGAGATTTTGTTGAATTGTACAAGGTGTTGCATAACCATTATTCCTGTGAGATTCTACTGGCTATGTTTACCATGAACTCTAATGTGCACCTGAAAGGACACCAGCTGAAACTGACAACAACAAGATTCACATCCAACCCACAGAAACACTTCTTGACCAATAGAGCTGTCAGTGCTTGGAATCAGTTGCCAGAGTCAGTGGTACTTGCTCCTACCACCAACACCTTCAAGAATAGACTAGATAATATAAACACAACTTAACTGGGACTTATAATAATATAGTAAATGTGTACCTAGCTTGAGCAGTATGCCTCCAAGTCCTCACAGAGTTATACCATCTGTACAGAGCTGGGAGCAACATCTCCAGTACTGTGTTGACTGCCTGCTTCCCAACCATAATAATACTCAGCTGGATGCATAACTCCATCAGACAACCACCTGGACCACACTGCAAGGAACAAACAACAATGTGAAACAAAGTAAATTGAGTTGTATACTATCAAACACACCACTCTGATTTCAGACCAATTCAGAAAAAGTTGAAAAGATGTTTTATCTAAACTGCTGTTGTTGACTCTCATATATTGCAGGCGCTTGTGGTGTAACCTGAACAGAATCAGAACGGGACACGGAAGGTGTGGCCCTTTCTTCCATAGATGGGGCAAAAGGGAGCACCCATATTGCCCCTGTGGAGGGTAGAGTCTGTCCCACATCACCAGAGAGTGTCCACTCACCAAGTTCAGCGGCACCATGGAGGGTATACACAACTGTCTCTTGAGGCTCTTCAATACCTGAGCTCCCACGATCTTAAACTCTTGACTCTGCCTTCTCAGCGCCATACAATACGTACATTGCAGATTGCAGTACTTGAAACTAAGTCACTTTTCTTCTCTTCTCTATAGCTCTACAACCCTTGGTGGGTCTTGGCTGCCTCTAAAATCCGTCGCCATCCTCTCCTATCCAGAGCAGCGGTCCTCCAGTTCACACCCAGCGCTCTGCAGTCAGCCGTCACCCCGTCGAGCCAGCGAAGCTTTGGCCTTCCTACTCGTCTTCTTCCCACTGGATTGACAATCATTGATCTCTTTGCTGGTTCCCTGTCCTCCATCCGCTGCACGTGACCGAGCCATCGAAGTCGGGCGATTTTAGCAGCTCGAACTGCGCTTATGTCACCGTACAGCTGATAGAGCTCAGCATTGTGTCTCCGTCTCCAGACACCATTCTCGCAGACCGCTCCATATATGCGTCGCAGGATACGCCTCTCAAATATATCTAATGCTTTTTCATCCTGTTTGGTTAGATTCCATGTTTCTGACGCATACAGGAGGACAGGTCTGATCAGGGTCTTGTAGAGAGTGACTTTTGTCTTCCGTGAGAGTAGCCTGGATTTAAGTTGGCTTATCAGTCCAAAGTAGCACCTGTTGGCTGCCACTATTCGTTTACTTATCTCTTCCGATGTGTTATTTTTATTATTAATTTGTGACCCGAGGTATGTGAAGCTTTCCACGACCTCGAATGTATAGGCACCAACTATCATCGGAGGGAAAGAACTCGGTGTGGTTACAACAGGCATGTATTTCGTTTTACTTTCATTGATTACAAGACCCATTTTCTTCGCGGCGGCTTCCAAGGCTATAAAGGTCTCCCTTAGGACATCTTCCGATCTTGCAATGATATCCAAGTCATCGGCATATCCCAATATTTGTACTGACTTATGGAATATTATGCCATTTGTTTCTATTTTAGCATCCCGGATGACTTTCTCTAGGGCAATGTTAAATAGTAAGCATGCCAGGGCGTCCCCCTGTCGTAGTCCATTTAGTGTTTGGAATTGTGAGGATGTGTCGTTCTGTACCTTCACACGACACTGTACACTTGCCATTGTTAGTTTCACCATTTCGACAAGTTTAGGTGGTATATTAAACTCCTGCATTGCTATGTACAATTGCTCCCTATTTATACTATCATATGCTGCTCGAAAATCAATAAAAAGATGGAAAGTGTCTATATTATATTCAATAGTTTTTTGAAGGATCTGTCGCAGAGTGAATATTTGGTCAGAGCATGATCTTCCGCGGCGAAAGCCACCCTGGTACGGTCCGAGTATTTTCTCCACATAGGGTTCCAGCCTCCTAAACAGAATCGTAGAGAGGATTTTATATGCTGTGTTCAACAGCGTGATTCCCCTATAGTTACTACAGAGTAGTTGGTCTCCCTTTTTGTGGAGTGGACATATGAGGCCTTCATTCCAGTCAGTTGGTAATGTCTGTGAGTTCCATACTTCTGCTATTAATTTATGTATACATGAGTGTAAGGGGTCTCCTCCACATTTTAGTAATTCGCTCTGTATGTTGTCACTCCCAGGGGACTTGTTGTTCTTTAGGCTCTTGATGGCTAAGCGTACCTCTGCAAGTGTGGGTGGTTCCTGTTCTTCTGGTGGGGCAGTGACCTCGGGCTCGGATAGTGTTACGTCCTGCGAGCTTGGGGTATTATCGTGGTTTAGCAGTTCGTCGAAATGTTCCATCCAGCGGTTGAGAATGCTCGGCTTATCGGTTAGCACTATTCCCGATTTGTCTTTGCACATAGTAAGGCGCGGTTTAAACTCCTTTCTCATGTCATTGGCTTTCCTGTAGAATTGCCGACTCTCATTTTTCTCATAGCTTTCCTGAAGTTGGATGGTTTCGTGCTTCATATATTCCCGCTTCTTACTTCTGTGGAGTTTCTTTTCCTCCCGTCGCAGCTTCTTATATTCCTCCTCCGAACCTCTGGTCCTGCTCCTTTGGATCATTTTTCTGTAAGCGTCGTTCTTCTTGTTGGTTGCTTGTTGGCAATCTTCATCAAACCATTGGGCTCTAGGTGTTGGTATTTTATATCCGATGGTTTCAGCTGCCCCAGTAGTTATTGCAGCTTTACAGGATTCCCAGTAGGTGTTGATGTCTGGTGGGGTTTCCGCCTCCATGTTGGGCAGATGGTTGCTGACTTTTTCCTGATACTGTTCTGTTATGGTGTTCAGCTTTAGTTTTTCTGTGTCAAACTTTTTTATCTTTGTGCCTCGTGTTCTTTCTGCATTTGAAACTCTTGCTCTAACCTGTGCGCATACCAAAAAGTGGTCCGAGTCGATGTTTGCTCCCCTGTATGTCCGTACGTTCATAATATCTGATCTGTGCCATCCGTCGATAAGGATATGGTCTATTTGGTTCCTTGTGTGGCCATCTGGTGCTTTCCAGGTGTGTTTATGGATATCTTTTCGTTGAAAGTAAGTGCTTCCTATGATCATGTTGAGTGAGGCTGCGAAGTTCACCAGGCGTACCCCGTTATCATTGCTGTTGTCGTGGAGGCTGTATTTACCTATTGTTGGCCTGTAGATGGCCTCCTTCCCGATCTTTGCATTGAGGTCTCCCAGGATAATTTTGATATCGTGCTTTGGACAGCGGTTGTATGTGGTTTCTAGTATATCGTAGAATTCTTCTTTCTCATCATCCGATTTGTCTTCGGTTGGGGCGTGTACGCTTATGAGGCTATAGTTGAAGAGTTTGCCCCTAATTCGTAGACTCATGATTCTGGGGCTTACTGCCTCATACCCCATGATGAGATGTTTTGCATGTTTTCCAACTATGAATCCAGTTCCCAGGTGATGTTCTCTTTGGTAGCAGCTATATAGAATTGTGTGGTCCCGTCTCTCCATTACTCCATCTCCTGTCCATCTGATCTCCTGTATGGCTGTGATGTCACATTTGTACTTCTTAAGCTGTTCCAGAAGTAATCTTAGCGCTCCTGGGCGGTAAAGTGAGAGTGTGTTCCAAGTTCCTAATCGTATTTCCTTCAATCGTTTGCTGGGTCTAGTATTGGGTATCAGTCCGGCTTCTTTTCTTGTAGGTTTCGTAACGTTGAAGTTTTCTAGGTGAGGTTGTTGGCCTCACGCCAACCCCCTACCAGGAGGACCAGGGTTTTCTGTCGGGGTTTCCATCCCTTAGCTGGGGGGTTCCGGTTTTGTGGCGCCGGAGACTCGCCATTCATCCTCTCCTATCTGCTATGGCACTGATGTTAATATGCAAGTGACCACATTGCCCAGGGCTCGCGGGGCTTAAGAGGCCACTCGTGGACGCTAGGAGTAGGACTATTGGTAGTGTTGCTGGTGAAATGCAACTGTGGCGTTACACGGTATTTTAGGGACACATTTTTTCCAGCAAAAAATGTGTCTCCGTGACCCTACCAAACTTTGAGCCCCTACTAAGTCACTTTAAATAACATAATTTAAAACATATAGGTACTCGATTATATCCCTAGTAACTCTATAGTTAAATATCATATCCGTAGTGATCCTCGTGACGAATAACTCTGAATGAGGATTGGACGTACCACATGTACCATGCAGGTTTCTAAAAGTTTGAAACATTTTTTTTTATTTATCATATTAGTTGAAGTATTGTCACATGGTTAAAGTCTGACATCCAGCGCCTCCAGCCATTGGAGGAACTCAGGGGACAGGCTGGCGGCTCTGTCAATGGTACTGGGGTAAGCACGTATGGGGCAATCATGCAAGATGTGCTGCATGGTTTGCTTCGGGTGTCCACAGTCACACTGTGGATCATCCCTCATTCCCCACTTATGGAGCATGTCACCGCAGCAGCCATGACCCGTCCTAAGCCTATTGAGTGCGGTCCGCTGCCTGCGAGGCAGGTGGAAACCAGGCTGTTGGGATGTGTGGTTAAACATTTATGCCTGTTTCTCAACATTTGTCAATTTGTCAGTCACAACCTTGTTATTCTCGGGTAAGAAAATGCTGTCTAAAATTATTTATTGAAGAATTTTTTAACGTACCTCTTCTTGTCTGTAACCAAAGAATCTAATATATCCCCCAGGCCTGCCGACAAGTTTCCCCTTGAAAAACGCGATGTAGAATATTGATGCGTAGTAGTTGACAAACTGCAGGAGGTATATCTTCAATGTGAGCGAGTCGTCAAACTCTGTCTGAGTGCGAAGCAACTCCTGCTCGGTCAACTTCTCAGCTAGCCACGAATAAATCTGGAAAAAAAAGGGAAAAAAGGGTCAGCTGGAATCACTGTATAAGGTGAAGGAAAATCCCGCAGGCTTAAAGCCCTCCACATCCCCAGGTAGCTCAGGCGCATTAATAGCGACCTCTTTACCCGCATACTTCTAGGCAAATCTTATTAAGAGGTGGGCCCAGGGTTAGCCTTAAGGGAGCTCAGTTACAATACATTTCTTGTATGAGATGAGAGATAAGAGATCTATTTCAAACAATTTTTGTGGTCTCTCAACTTAATGCACAGTGTAAGATGGGCATGCTGGACTTATGACCAGCCACCAGTCGGTTTAGGTGATCACTTTACATTCGAGAAACATTCACCATTTAGCCCTAATGACTATGCATGTAGTAAATCCAGCCATTGCTATTTTATTCTGTCCCCTCACGCCGCATCCCTTGTGGAGTAGGCAGAGAGAACAGATTGCCAGACTTTCCTACCCTTACACACACTTCGTGCTTCCGTCACATTCGTACAATTTGTCATACATGGTCGAGCCTGTGGTTCTTGGATGGTCAAGCTTCCTTACACCTCGTCTTTCTCCCAGGTATATTTTCTTTGTCATCCTTTCACCATTCATCTCCTCTACATGTCCCAACCATCTCAACTGGTTCACTTTCATTCTAGTTACAACATCCATTTTACATTCATTCATTCAATATCACCACCACCTTGACATTTCTCTCTTCCTCCAGCCATGATGTAGGATTAATACATAAAACATTATAGGCGAGGTTGCCATCACCGTCAATAAGGAAATGTATGGAATAACAGTCCCTTAACAACGAGTATGACAGACCACGTATTATATTCTGTTAGCGGATTTGACAGGAGTGGTGGTCCTGTATGATCATTATGCTATGTTGCCAACTGTTACAGCACGGCTAGAGTACCTACTCTAGGAGGCGGTGCTAGTATTTCTTACCCAGTTAAAAATGCAGATGAGCGACAGATTGATGGTGGCCGCCGTAGCAGTGGTGAAGAGCATAGCGTAACTGGCATGGATAGCTGGGGAGTCACCCTGGACTGAGAGAGCGGCCAGGACGGACATGCGGTACAGAGCCACTGCCATTACGGCAGCTAGAGCCAAAGTAACCTGGAAATAGAACGAAAAAAAAAATTACGCACCAAAAAAACTAATTACGCCCAACAAAAAATGAATTACACACTTGAAAAAATCAAATAATACATTTGAATAAATTGAATTATGTATTTGAAAAAGCAAATTACGCATTTGAAAAACTAATTACGCCAAAAAAAAATTATTACGCACAACAAAAATTGAATTACACATTTAAAAAAATCAAGTTATGCACAATAAAAAATCAAATTATAAAAAAAAAATATGCGCAAAATAAAATATGTATATCATTTATGTTTCAGTGGCTCTACTCTTTTTCATTACTTACCAAAAGCAGCACAATGGAGAAGCTGAGGATGGTAGCCGGGAGTCTCATCCTCCAGAATGGCACGTGTGGTTCCAGGGTGTTGGTTATTATGTTCACCTGCAAATTAAATGAAAATAAATTAATCAACGAAAGGATGGACACATATTGAGTGGGAGAAATCACAGAGTGTGTATAATGAATAATTTTTCAAAAATAATCATGTAAAACGCTTCGGTATAATACGTATTAGAGTACTTAATTGTTCTATATTCACTTGATTGATTTGTAATGAACCTACCATGCGTGCATGTTGTAGACACTCTTAATTGGGAAGTTAACATGAATTATATATTTTGTGTATGTCATTATGTATGTTTGTTAACATTCTGTGTGTGTCCCCAATAAATAAATAAATAAATGTCTACTGCCATCTACCCTGGTGGTAGTTTGATCAGGGATACATTAAAAAGGTTGGTGCGTACGTTAAATACTAAAAATAATCTCAATAGAGGGCCAGCGTACAATATGTATACATGTTTCATCTCCACTCAACTACCAACCATGATAGCACAGAGGTCTGGGTTCGGTTCCCAGCATCAGCAAACGGATGGACAAACGGGGAGGCCAAGGGGGTGACATGGGAAAATTCTGCTAGGCAACATTGTGGCAATGTTTGACCATATGATAAATTTTCATTTAAATCACATTTAAATTTCAAAAAAACGAGAGAAAGAAGAAGATTCTCAGCACGCGACCAGATGGGAGACGAAATATGGGGAGACCTAAGCTGAGATGGATGGATGGCGTGGAGAGGGACCTCAGGGCAATTGGGGTGACAAACTGAAAGGTGCGGGCGGTGGACCGAACAGAATGGCGAAGAATTCTGGAGGAGGCCAAGGCTCACAGTGGGCTGTAGCGCCAATGATGATGATGATGATGAAATTGTGAAAAACAGATAGGTAGGTCATTTTTTGGACAGCCGGAACATAGGTTATAGTAATAAGACAGACTACTCATTGAAAGAGCCTAGTCTTTATTAATCCATCTACTGTGTTTTACCTGTTTTTTCTTAACGTGTGCCAGCCTGGCTAAATACTGCGGTCTGGGATGTTCTTCATGCACATCAAACCCTGTCAGGTCCCATCTGTGTGTGATCTCTGCTGAATACCTCTTCCATAATTCCAGGAACAGGGCCGCTGTAAGTAAAACATATTTATTTTAATTTTATTAAAATATCAGACATTGCATTTTTTTCTGTAGGTCCCTCCATATTTCTGCATTGTTACAAAGCAAGATATAGAATACCTACAATTTTCGTTACAAAACGTAACAAAAAGTTGCGACTCTTTGCAGGAAATAATATTTTTATTAGACTACCAGCTAAAACATACTTCACTGTTGCAGTATTTGATGTCTATTTATATGCATTACAAAGCTAAAAGCATTTTGACTTCATAAGTATTCATTTGAAACATCATGGTATAAAATGGGAGACTCATTTTACAATGAGTTAAAAACGACACCTTTTTGAAAATAGTTATGAAAGTGTAATTTTTCGTGTGCAAGAAATTAAACACATTTCGAAACAGTGTGACTATTTCCATGAAAAAAGGTTTATTTAATCAAAAACAAGTAATTCAAAGTCAATGGACAACCTTTATTGTCAGAAGTATAAAAAAATGGTAGTGTCCGTAAGGCAACTTTAAAACGAATACTACGTTGTAATGAGTGAACTTACCCCAGAAACTCATGAAGAAAGCGAAGAACACGGTGGCGATATTATCAAACAGATAAGTGACTCTAGCGTGAAGGCAAGTCTCCTTCAGTTTCCAGTAATCACACCAGTAGTCACACAGGGGACACATCATGATCTCCGAGTTGTCATTACATACATCCTCACTGAAACAATATATTTATTTATTTACACTTTTCGTGAACAAGATACAGAGATATACAGAGAAAGGAGAAATTTTTACTAAGTACGGCTCTCCACACAGGTCTGGAAGTTCAGTTAACTGAATCAACCAAAACCTCTCTGAATTCAGAGTTACCCTAATTTTGAATTCTGAAAGAGGTTTTGGTCGGAGCTTTTTTGAAAACGGTCAATTCAGTTAACTGTACTTCCGGACATGTGAGGGGAACCTATGACTGGGTTTATCTACAACGTAGTTATCATTTTAACACACGGCTTGTGCATTACTGCATCACAACCATGGGGTGTAGGTTCGAATTCCACCCAAGGTGTGAATTTTTCAGAGAAGAATATACTCTGAAAAAGGCATTACAGGTATTACGACTGGATTTGTTCCATTGGAACTGCATTTAGTACCCGGAATCATGTTATAGTTCTTTTCTCAACAGAAGTGAGAGATACCTACATTTGCGCAACATCATTATGTGAATTCCCTTAAAAAGGACTCATGGAGGATCACTTTACACGTTTGACAGCAGTATTGTAGTGGAATAGGTGAATGTTGCCCTGGACATAAAGTGATCACTTGAGCCAGCCTTAGGCGACTCGTAAACGTCGTAACACCCATCCTACTCCTCTCCAAGGGAGTTCACATAATGCTGTATTAATGATATGTCTCTTCTTAACAATTCGTATAGTTTGTAAGCGTCACTAACATTTAGCACACTCATTTTCAAAATGAACTAAATATTCTGTACCTAGGTTGGTTTGTGTAGAGAGTAGTCACGGAGTAGACAAAGCACAGTAGTCCTATGATGGCAGCTGGGAGGAGCATGTGGGTGTAGAAACCTAGCCAGGCAAAGTACAGAGCTGGAAATAATAACATCATTCAATGTACGTGACATTACACAAAAAGAAAAAAACATGGTAAAGAACTCATTTTGTACCATTATTTTACGTCAAAAAAGAGATAATTCCGCCACGAAATTTTGTTGGCAAACCTCAGATTCGGATTCAGCACCACAAAAAATGTATAGATTGAAAGAAATCCAGACTGTCCCACATTTTTTCATCGAGAAATACAACTGCACTGGACCATAGGCAAAAATACGCATTCGAAAAAAAATTTAAATGGAAATAAAATACCTGAAAATGCTCATTAAAAAATAAATAAAATTGTTTTAGTCTCACCAATTTTAACACCAAAGTAATCTTTGACATAGTCCAGTGGCTGATAGCGGAAGCACTTCCACACTGAGGCCCACTCCGTGTACAGGAGATTCCTCATGGAGCCTCTGGTCCTCAGGTCTCCCTGTAACAATACTTTTTTAATTTTTCAAAAAGGACATTATACGGAAAATCTTAAACTTTGACCTCATTTGGGCAGTACTAAACATTGAAATATCAAAATGCCCCCATACAACTTTTTATTTCTGACCCCATGGGGCATCTTATACGCACCGCGCTTAACCGGATTTCCCAGAAAAAGAAAAACGCTCCACCCTATTGTGTATGCAAGCTCAGTTCGCTTTTTATATAAATTATTAGATATTATTATTTAAATATACCACTGTTTCAGGTTACAGGTTATGGGATTGAATCCCATCCATGACAGACGGATGGACAAGAATTAGTAAATGTTACTTATGTGTAAAGATACCATCAGTCATAAGCCTAATGGAAGGTCCATCCTTTGCTGTGTATCTGTTGAGATAACTACTTGTTAATGCACGCATGGTTTACTTACATCATGTAAGGGATATGCCGCGGTGTAGACTCGATCGTTGATGAGTTTCTCAATGCCGAATGCAAAGTCATCACTCCTGTCTGTGGAGAACCTCTGTCTGTCTAACACAAACTGGACGATCCTCGAACATATGGCACGGGACCAGAAGCCAGGAGTGTGAGTGTCAAAACTAAAAAGGAAATTCAGAATTCATTATTTTTTACAATTTCTACTCATTATATTCTATTCCCTCATGCCCTGTCCTTTGCAGGGTAGGCAGAGAGATCAGATCGTCCGATTTTCCAATCCTTAGATGCTTCTCACCTCCATCACATTCATACACAATCTACGATTCCTTTTACTCAAAACACCTCTGTCCTTAGGCAACTGATCCACATTCTTGGACAGCCGCGCTTTCTTGCACCTCTCCTTTCTCCCAGGTATATTTTCCTCGTTATCCTTTCATCAATCATTCTCTCTAAATGTCTACAAATTTTCATGTTTGTAGCGTGTAAAACTGATAAATAAGTAAAGAGGTTTAGTATAAGAAGGTACTAACAGATATTCCTTGTCTCTGGAATACACGGCTGTGAAGCGATGTCCCTTTTCAGGAAACACCTTGGTGTCCACACGTATGTTGTTCATGATGCACTTCCAGCAGTGTTTCATGGCTTCTATGAAACTGTTGGTCTTTGTGTGGACTTTCCTCAAGCCTGGGACCTGGAAGGAGTATAAAATGTATCCATTAACATTTCAAACAACTTAACTTTCCCTTGGTGACCTATTCTCCATACATTTTCCATTCCCACAATTTAAAATAACAAGAAAATTTAGCCAGTTTTTGCAGCTTGACAGCTCCGCTGCTATTTATTTTAGAGAATGTGTACAACGTGTGTACATGTAGAAAATTTCATGTACCTTCATTCTGCTAAAAAGATAACCTACAAAAAGTTGATAGTTTTCAAGTTCAAATCCAGAATTCGCGATTAAACGGAAATTTTAGCAATTTTTTCCATTTTTTGCCATGTTCCGTCACGAAATGTTGTTGGCAAACCTCGGATTCAGCACCCCAAAAAACGTATAGAATGAAAGAAATCCAGACTACCCCAGAACTTTCCATCGAGAAATGTATCTAGACTGGACTATAAGTGAAACTAATATAAATTTAACAATAAAATTAATTTATTAGTCAATTATGAGCGTAGAAATACGAATGACATATATTAAAACAATTGATAAAACATGCAAAACATTCAAAACTAAAGAAAAGTAAGCACGGTACCTACCTTATGCTTACTAGTCTTTTCTGCTGTGTACACCTATTGTAGGTATAATTTGATAAGAGAACTCTTGTACATAACTTTAAATAAACATATTTAAATAATACTCCATTACGATAAAAGACAAATGTCTGCTCGCTTTGACAAACTTAACACTAGCGACAAATAATGCGTCCACTCCTCAACAAATAGCGATCAGAATTATAAATTTTAAACACATTAAACATAATACAGAATTAGAAAACACACACTCAGTTCAAACAAGTAAGTAGAATAGCTCAAACATAGTTCAAACAAGTCAGATCAAACATAGTTCAAGCAAATCAGATCAAAACTTAATTCAGACAAGTTAGATCGAAGATAGTTCAAACAAGTCAGATCAAAACATAGTTTAAACAAGTCAGATCAAAGCTTAGTTCAAACAAGTCAGATCAAAACTTAGTTCAGACAAGTTATATCAAACACAGTTCAAACAAGTCATTAGTAGAATAGATCACACATACATATGCATTCAAACAAGTTAGTAGAATAGCCCCCGTTTTCACCAACTTTTACCTAAGAAGGAGACCCCTAAGAAATTTCCATACAAAAACCAGCGACATAATATATTAAGTACTAACAAAAACAGAGATAATATTCTATTTATTGACACGCAGGCCTACCAACCACACCCTAATTCCATACAAAATGCAACACGCAACTCACCTACGTTAGGTGCCCAAATATCTCTGCCCAGGCTAGGTGAGTTGCGTGTTGCATTTTGTATGAAATTAGGGTGTGGTTGGTAGGCCTGCGTGTCAATAAATACAATATTATCTCTGTTTCTGTATGGAAATTTCTTAGGGGTCTCCTTCTTAGGTAAAAGTTGGTGAAAACGGGGGAATGTCAAACAAGGCAGATCAAACATAGTTCAAACGAGTTAGTAGAATAAATCAATAGAAATACGAAAAAAGATTAGCAGAGAAGATATTAGAAGAAATATTGACCAAAGTTCTTACCCCGTTAATAGAATTTAGTAGGCAATTAGTAGAAAGATTAGTAAAAAACCAACTTGACTGTTTTGTAACGATACCTTCTGTGTGATGTACAGAGCCGCATGCATTATGGAACTGTCGCGGGAGCCTTTCTCAATTTTACACAGTTCCTGGATAACACACGTACAATAAAAATAACAAATCATAAATAAACAAAACATAACAAATCATAAAGAAACAAAACATAAAAATAAAATAACAATAACAAAAAGTAAATTAATAACAGGGGATTCAATTTATGGACTTTCAGTGACGGAATAGCAGATTAAATACTTTCGATGCGTAATTATTAAATTTTTCTCACTGTTCAATACTGAGTGAATCGTCTTGAAACTGAAGACAGTGATAGATGAAAGTATGGACTACAGATTGGCTGTTTTAGAATTACAGGATTTGGAAATTACTTGAACAAAGAAATATTCCAAAAGTACTCCCGAAATTTATGGGAATTATCCATTATCCGTTCAGTTTTTGAGATGTAAAAGTGTAATTTAGCCAAAATACTGGTCATTGTAAGATTAACAAGTTGACTGTCATAAATTTATCAATTTGCCTCTAGGTTTTTTTTTAAAGTATAATTCACATTATTATTTCGTGCAAAATTTCTCACACACAATTTGAAAAAGTTGAAGCGAACATAGAACGATTTTTGCTCAGTGCATATAGGCCCGTAATCTCTACTCAAATACTAATTTAAACCTGCTTAATTATGATGCATGAAAAAACATCGACGAATATTGTGTATGTACATGGCAGCTACGTAACTTTAAAAAGTGCAAATATTTATATAGTGATTATGTATGTGTATAATGATAACATTAAAGAAAACTAGATACAGTGCGTCAAGGCAGAGATGGTTTTCGATGAGGATGCTCTTGTAGTTTTTGGCAACCATAGCGGCAACACTCGTAGAATTTCAATCAAGTAAATCACTGTTGCCATCAAAACAAAATTGTAGTTTCCAAATAATACAAGACCACCTCTTAATTGACAGACTGTACATTAATAACAACAATTATTATCTCAATCTCCTTGTAAGGTAGGCAGAGAGGACATAATGTCCCGACAATTCTACAGCTAAATCAACTAAATTTGCGTGATTTGTAAAAATCATTCTACAGTTTCTTTTGCTCATTACGTGACTGTTTATTAAGTAGTTACTTACTTCTTTCATAGGCATTCTCAGCTTGAGTATTTCGCTGTATCTCTTCAGCACATTACTAGGAGCATGGACCTGGAAACAAACACGGTTAATAGCTTTGGTAAAAATTAAGTCAATGATAATATGAGTTAAGTTACTTAATACAGTATCGAAAACAGCAATTTGTTGATTTTCCATAAATTGAGTTACAGTCAATCACGAAAGAGACGGTCTCGGATTAATTTGAAACTACAATTTTGTTTGCTGGCAACAATAACATTTCTATTGAAATTATACAAGTGTTGCCACTACTGTTGCCAAAAAGCTACATTCAGCGTCTTCATTGAAAACCATCTCTTTCTTGATAGACTGTAAGACTGTGGATGTATTTATTACTATACCAACATTGCCCAAAAATGGGATAACCTGTGAATGCTGTATCTATATAAAAATGCGCACAACTTTCTCTTTGCACATAACATGTATGACATTAAGAATGCGTTGCGAACCCCATTGCTGAAAAATATATAAAATGTCTTTATTTTAGACTCTAAACAGCGCCTTGCGGGAAAGTTTGGGGTAGTTTTGACATGTATTGTTTCTTTTACAAAAATCTAGAAAATGTTGATAGTTTTCGAGTAAGAAGCAAATAAACTGCCAATAAACGAAAAACTTCTACGTTTTTCCATTTTTTGCTATGTTCCCTCGTTAACTTTTGTTAGCAAACCTTAGATTTGGTTTCGGCACCCCAAAAAACCTATAGAATGAAAGAAAACCGCACCATCCCACAACTTTCCTGGCAAAAACACAGTTGGCATGGACTAATAGACGAGAGTCAAGAACAGCAATTTAGATAAAATGTTTTTTCAATTCACTCCAAATTATACCGACATCAAATGTTACATACATACATCAGTGCTTGGAATCAGTTACCAGAGTCAGTGGTACTTGCTCCTACAACCAACACCTTCAAGAATAGACTAGATAATATAAACACAACTAAACTGGGACTTGGGTCAAAACAGCGAAAGCTACCTACCCAATAACAAATAATTATAATAATATAATGATTTTATTGAGCTTTCTAATTTTTTTATTTTACCTTGACGAAGTTAAGGTTCCCGTGTGCCGACTCTCTCTCAATGTGCAACCCCTCCTGTCGGAGTCCCCTCTCAAACACGGCCCGGCGCGCCTCATTCAGGTTCCTGCTGGCGGGAGAGTCGCTCGTGTGGGTCTCCCACACCAGCACAAAGTCCACTGTCCTGACGCCGTCACGGAAGTACAGGGAGGGGTGGCATATAGCATGGTCCGATGGTACACTGGAAGAAAAAACTATATTCAATACCATGCTTACTTTATTTATTTTTATTTCATTATTTTTTATTATTTTATTTTACTTGTTTTTTATTTTGAATTATTTTTTATTTACAAATTTTTATTCTTGTAAAGCGTTGGATTTTTTCTACAGCCGTAGTAAATACATTGAAGTATTTCCACAACAGTATAGAAGAATTAAGGATGAACATTGTCGGGCTTACGACCGACCTCGGCTAAAATAAAAAAAAAATACCACCCTCTCCCTTCAACAGTAAGAAATGCAACAATACATAGGTACTTAATGTACATGAAATTCGACAACACAGCCGTCGCTCTTCGTGGTGTAGTGGATATGATCCCTACTAAGCGAGACGAAGGTATGGGTTCGAATCCCAGCCGGGGTGAACTGAAATGGCGAATGTTTCTCGAGTGTAAAGTGATCACTTAAGCCAGCCGAGGTCGGTCGTAAGCCCGACAATGTTCATCCTTAATTCTTCTATACTGTTGTGGGAATACTTCAATTGTTTTTTATTCTTATATTTTATTTCTTCTTTTATTAATTTTTTTTCTCTATTTCTGGTATACAGTCCAAATGAAATCTTTTTTCTCATCAGATCGGTAAAAACATTAAGAGATCAGTCGTTTATCTTGTACATGTAACCCAGAAATTTACACAGACACGTTTTCAATTTTTTTTTGCCTGCAGCGCTATTTACTCTATTTTATTCCATTTGGCAATATCAAAATTTTAGACTCGAACCTGGCGATGCCTGAGGTTCTTTCTTATTGTCTCTGGTTTGGAGCTCGACCCCCCCAAAGCGCTGGAGCGGCCTTGTGTGTGAGAAATTGTGGCCGTCCGAGACTAACCTAGACCGATCATGTCGAGCAGATCCTCAAAACAGACGCATTTTGAGTAAAAGAAATCGGAAAACGTTCATACCTTTGAGGAAACATTAGATTAGCGTTCCTGTAGACTGCAGGTGTAGTTGGATTCTCGGCTTCGGCTAACTGTGCCGCACACGGAATCTCGTCTGCGAGTCGCGTAGACGCTGCACTCTCATTATCCCTAAAACAATGAAGAACAATATTACAAATGGCATGTATACTAAGTATTCATCTATTACGTACCAATGAGGTGGTCGGTAGCCTGGTTGGTAACGCGTTCGACTGTTAATCCAGTGGACGCGGGTTCGATCCTCGATGCCGACCTACTCTACTTCACGACACAAGCTTTTCAAGCTTACTGTGAAGTGTACAAAGGTGTATTTGGGTTTATTTCGATAAACCCAGATTCTATATATAAAAAAAACTGCCAATTCTTGCTGAGATAAATTTTTATGTTCCAAATTCATATGGTCAAGCGCGCTCACACATGTTGTTCTATCCACCATTGGGTAGAACAAACATCATACGCGATTCTTCGATAGGTAAAGCGATCCGTTGTCTCAACGAGCTGTCACAGCACATCGACATTTGTGAAATCAATAGATTACCACTTGTACATAGTACTGAAGCCGAATTACTGTCCCTGATTGTAGGTGTTAGATCGAGACTGTTAACAGTGCTGGGGCAGCTCGTTGGAGAGATATTATGAGGGTGGTTGATGTATGTTAATCCGAAGAGGTATATTTGATATATTTGTGTATATATTTTTTGTGCGTGTCTGCACATTCTTTGGCGCAAAGGGCTAAAACCTGTCATGCCGGAGAGTGGATTATTTTAATTCATAATAAAAATAATAATCAAGGTCCAAAAGATCCATAAAAATAAAATTTTCATAAAGTGGCAGGGATTTGGACCTGCGACACCAAAATTTTTGTGGCACACTGTAGAAATGAGTAGTATGCCACGTATCAATCAGTGTTGCCTCGGAGGAATTTTGCCTTTAGAGAGTTCACACACATCATGTTCATATACATTGAAAATGATTAAGTGTAAATAAAATAATATAAACCTTAATGCCTCTGTAGATTCAGAAATGGTGTATACAAAAGTCATTTTGGCACTGTTAAACGAGAATTATTCCTACACTCAGATTTGACGCAATATTTTCCCTTAAACGGATAAATCAGTTTTTTTTATAGTGTAAAATAATGATGCCATATTTTAATGTTTCTCCAGGAGGTGATAAAATAAAGAACATCAATATAAAAGAAAAACAATGTGAGTTCCATGAATCGTCAAGATACAATGATTGATATGTAAACCAATCAAGAACCACGAACAATAGTACCAAACGGTACCGAGTTTTTGAATTACGTTTCACGAGAATTTACGTCCATCTGACATAACTTAGATAAAAAATGATTCTTGTAATAAATCATTCTTGTATTTGCTATATTTTGCTATATGAAGGGTGTGTGGAAGAAACATGCCTAATCATGACATTTTGAGAAAAACTAATTTTAAGTTTCAAAATTGTTTTATAAACATCATCTAATAAAAAATTTCTTATCCTTTCTTTGATGCAAGGAATGAGGTTATTAGGGAAATGAGTGACTGCAAGACTGGTGTTGTGACAAGAATGAAAGTAAACAAACTAAGATGGTTTGGACATGTTGAGAGAATGAATGATGACAGGATGACAAAAAAGATATATCTGAATGAGCGAAGAGGGGTGAGAAAGCGCGGCTGCCCGAGACTGACCTGGTTCGATCATGACGACCAGATCCTCAAGGATGGACGCGTTTTGAGTAAAAGGAATCGGAGAGCGTGTATGACTAATTGCATGAATGTGACGGAAGCTAGGAGTGTGTGTAAGGATAGGGCTGTCTGGCGCTCTGTCCTCTCTGCCTACCCTGCAAGGGATGTGGCGTGAGGGTATAGATAGATAGATAACGCACATGTTTCATCAATTATGCACATGGAATTTTTCTTCCCCATATCATACAAGGACTAGGTGGGTATCGTACGGGAGTTTTACGGGCACCTGACTTTTACAGGGCACTAAAAAAATGGCAAAACAGGCCATGACCCAACTAGAAAAGATTTGGAGTGACCGAGGCGTAACCATCAACACAAAAAAGAAACTGGTGGAGATCCTGGTATTCCCTGTGTTCCTGTATGGAGCGGAAACTTGGACAATGCGTGCCTACGAGAAGATGAGGATTAATGCGTTTGAAATGTGGTGATGGAGGAAACTTCTCCGAATACCATGGATAGAAAGAAGAATGAATGCGTCAATCTTATCTGAGCTACACATTACAACTCGTTTGTCTGCAGTGTGTCTGAGAAGATTGCTTGGTTTCTTTGGGCATATCGTAAGACGGGAGCCAGACAATTTAGAAATAATAATAATGACTGGCTGAGTTGAAGGCAGGAGAAGTCGAGGACGTATATGGTCCAACCAGGTGACGGATACCATTGGAATGACGTTTGCAGAATCATTACGGCGGGCTGAAGACAGACCAGGGTGGGCCAGACTGCTGCGAGAAGTAATAATAAATATAATGCCAAGAGCCCGTTGCCCAGCATGTCTCCATTCAGAAGATTCGCTGCCACGTTATTGGTCCTGCCGATGATGCCATTGAAGGTGACTATGGAGGCCGATTCTGGACTTGCAAACTCTGTCACACTTTGGACAAGGCTGCTCCTCATTTGTGACGGGTCTGCGGAAGTACCGCATGAAGGTCACGATCCTCAGCATTGAGGGACCAATTTGGAAGAAGAAGAAGATTTTTTTTTATCAAAAATGAGTTAGGGTCTAATCTACAATTTGGGAAATAATTAGTACACACGTTTCAATAAGGTAAATTAACTAAATTGATAGAAAAGTGTTCATAGATTAATTCCTTATGGAATGTAGAGTAAATAAATCACCCCTGAATAACTCAACACGTGGATTGCGCCCGAGTAAACAACACAGACTAACAGACTAGATAGCTCATGGATATTACACGGGAATATACACGTAGCATTAGGAATCTAAATAATACCTGAATATATTACAATATGTATATAGGGGGTATATATCCCTACCCACTATCAGCCCACTACAGAGTGGAACACAATTAGACATAAAAATTGAAAAAAAAAAACAAAATTACAATATTACACTGTCACTGTTAAATTTCAAGGTGCTGGGACATTGGGGAGGAATTGAAATTCGAATCGGAAAATGTTGAATCAGGAAACGGGACACGGCAAGTGACGTAGAATAAAGGCTTGGCAAATGGCAATCAACAACGACAATGTGAATATATTATTACGATTGTCATTTGAAATTCATTTTCATTTCCAAAAAAGGATACGAAAAATTAACAGCTCCACATGAATGAATCTATAGTAACTGGAGGAGGCCTAGACTCTGTAACATTTGAACACAACTTACGGTGAAGTAAATTGTATTGAAGATTAGTGATTTATTCATAGACACATTATATAATTTACTTTAATCTATTCAATATTATACTAGTTTACTTTTTGCAACAGAAATTTAACATTTTTTGTATGATTTGGCACTTGTGTATTTTTGCTAGTTTGTTGTGTAAATGTGAATGTCATTGTCATTGTATTATGTCACTAACTGTGAGCATATCACAAAAAAATCGAACATTAATTTAAACTAACATTACAGAAACAAGTATTCATAATATTTTAATAAGTACTTCTAATACAATTCATAAAAAAACGATTACCTACTCATACATAAAAATTTTAAAACGCACCATCGGCGCTCGCCACATTGGTTTTTCAGTGTGCATGCCGACACAGAATTTTTGATAAGGGCCTTGTGTTCATTGAAGGGCAAATTGTTGAATATAGTTGGCTTAAAGGTTGGAACTGACGTGAGATTCAGAATCAAATCTCAATCTAAACAATGTATTCTACACCTCACGAAACAACTTTGCTCACTGTGAAGTGTGTAGGAAATTTTCTTTATTGGAAGGAAATTTTTTCTTAGAATTCAGGGTAATTTTTCTTGGGCCACCCATTGCATGTAGAAACCTTTTGAAACTATTTCCCCCCTGAAGTGACGTATAAGACACGCTCATCATTGATGGAATAATAGACCCTAATGATGAGCACTGTCATTATATGGAAGGGTGGTATTAGCTTGTGGGTGTTTGGGGAGAGGGTGTCTTTTGACAATGCCGCCAGTTTATTATAGGGTGGCCTATAGTATTTCTATATAGGTCAGAAGTGGAACATCATTTTATGTGGACCCTATACAAAAGTTTGCAGTAGATAATATATCGGATATATGTTTTATAGTTTAAAAAGAAAGTGTAATATTTTTTTAAAAACAAGATTTTATGACCTAGAACTATTCCAATGTTGCCTCCCACCAGTAATGGCCAGAATCAAAATTTGTAAAAAGATATGAGCTGTAGTCGTGAAGCACTTTCGTTAGATGCAAAACATGACGGTATGCGGTGACTGGATCCTCTCGATCACATGGTGTCTTCCAAGGATTGAACTAGACAAGATCTGACTTGCCTGTAGGACAAAACATTATAGGTATGTTGTATGATAGAGGAACAAATAACATAAATTCACATAGAATTTAAGTACACCTCTACTTTGTCCCAGGTATATTTTCTTTATACCTGGGAGATTATCCTTTCACCGTTAATTCTCCCCATTTGACCCAACCATTATCAATCTTACTTTTCCCGATGCAATTTTATCACCTTTAAATTTAAACTATTGCCTTAAATTAATAAAACAGTGCCAAAAGGTTGACAACTCCTCACATAATAACATAATATAGACAGCAGAGCTATTATGAAAATAAATGAGTACCAAATACACCTGAGTGTATTAGTTAAGGGGTGTGTTTCACTTTCTGAAGGGTGTGTCCACCCCTACCTAGTAATAAAATGAATAATTAATGTACTATAACACATAATGATGTGTGGGAATTTTAAAACTTAAATCCATCTGTAAAGGTGGGGTGGGTCTACACGCTTTTTTGGGAATTTTACAGCAGAGTTCGATATATGGATGATCCAATTTTGTACAGAAATGTATTGTCGCCGAGTTTACGTATGTTTGCAAAATTTCAGCTCTCTAAGTCATCGGGGAGTGGTTGAAAAACCGATTACAAGATTTGTGCGCAGACAAAAAACATAGTAAAAAAAAAACAACGATGTGAATTTCAATAAAATCTTGTAAAAACATTTTCATTCAGACAACATTGCCTGATTTTTCCGATAGTTTTACCTCAAGGAAAAATGAAAAACTAAATATTTAGATTAAAATCCACAAAAATGACTTTAGATTTCGCGACTAGTATTCGAGGACCAAGAAGATAATAGAATGGCGGCCAAGAAAAAGCCGAAGAAGCGTCGGGAGACCCCAGGCAAGGTGGTCTGATGATATCAGGAAAATGTGCCGGTGGTGGATGGATGGAGTGTGCCCAAGACAGGAAGCTGTGGAGGACCAAAGGGGAGACCTATGTCCAACAATGGATCTGAGTGGCTGCGGAAGAAGAAGAAGAAGGAAGAATTCGAGGATTTGCACCCTCATCATCAGGCGATCATAATAAGATTGACTTTATTCACAATGGCCTGATGATGAGGGAGCAAATCTTCGAACACTAGTCGCGAAACCTAAAGTCACTTTTGTGAATTTTAATCTAAATATTTAGTTTATCATTTTTCCTTAAAAATGGACTTCCACCATGTACCGACGGTCAAAAACATTGGTTTTACCTTAAATCAGCCCAGTGATCGCTGGTTACATCAGCAGTGATCACATCCATAGTATAAACATTGATAACTTGATTATTAAAATATATTTTAAACACAGTTCCATAGTAAATATGCACAGTCCAAAACGACACAAAATCACAGCAGTAGCAAATTATAGACACTGTTTATTTTGTTGACCGAAATGTAACATTGAAAATAAACAACTAAAAATTATCTAGACGTTAGAGGTGTTCAATGGAAGAGTTGCGGACAAAAAAGATAAAGGTTGAGGTAGTTGTCTATGTAACCATATATTTAGTGACATTGTGGCAGTAACAAGGCTGGAGAAATGAATATGTCGGAGGTAGCTTTCAGGTGGCTCCAATAAATGAAAAAACTTTAAGACTCTAGAATGCGATGGTACAGCCACACAATGAGACATGAAAAATGCAGTGCACACGGCACTAAAGTTGCCAGAAGGGAAGAGAGGCAGAGGTCTACCAAGCGCAACGTGGTGGGGCAATTTGATGAAGGAGATGAGAGATGCCCAGTTAGATGATGTGACGACTCAGGACAGAGGACCCTGGAGAAGACAAACAAGGAGAGATGACCCCAAATAAATATGAGAAGAGGGTGATGAGACAGAAGAAAAAATATGTAGAGCAGGTATTTTAAAAATAAATTAGGATGAGACGGCTAAAAAAATATATGAGTGATTGACAAGGCACATCAGGAAGCACAGCCATCCGAGACTGACCTGGACTGACTTTGGGCGGATCCCCAAGCATTTTGGGTAAAAGCAATCGAGGTGTTTTGAGTAAAAGAAATCAAGAGTGTATGTGGCAAATTACATGAACATGACGGAAGCAAAGCTTATCATTGTGAGGCGGTGAGATGTTCGTAAAACTTACGTAGGGCATTTCAGTAATGAGGTTCGCCCCGGTCTGAATGTCACATAAATCTTTGTACATAGAAAATGTTATATACTCTTATATACATAAACGGCATTCACTGGTTACCTCACTATTGGAATATACAGATTTAAAACACCTGTATTCTTGTGAACCCAATAGTGCGTAACAATATCTAAATATACTTCACAGGATAATGATCCTTCCAACGCATTGCCATAAGATCTGATTTAGTACATCGTATGTAGGTATACTGTATATCATAGGTAACACTATTTATAGGTCCTTATCTAATGCAACCAGGAAGTCAAAGCATTGGACCTTATGACCATATCTTAATTGTATAGGAAGGTACTATATTGTGGTTTGGACATCTGGAGAGAATGACGGTTTAAAGCAGGTAGTCGAAGATTAACTTTTGTGCCTGGAGTTGCCCAGTTAAAAAATGGACCAGTAAACATTTGTATACAACCAGTAGGGATAGAATAAAGCTTCCACTCTTTTTTACTAATACTAGAAGTCCCCAATCCACGATTTCACCGAATCGAGAGCGCTTATATATTATAATTATGATTGTCTATAATCAACTTACATAATTTTCGTCGAAACCGAATATGAATGTAACGCACGATTTTGCCAAGTTTTAAAAGTTGTTCAAGTATGTATGGACTTTAAGACATTTCAAAATATTTGTCTAACGGCGTGGTCACGTGACACTATTACCGACATGATACAAACCAGTCCGTTTGTTAGTCGACCATAGATGTTGAAGGTAGACCTATTTTTAAAATTAACCATCCATACCTCAGATTCGTACAAGATGGTACCTATGTGGAATAAGTATGTAGTTAAGTTCCCTTTTTCTTACTAAATAGTGAGAAATGTGGCGACAGGATTTTTCCGTTGTTTTGAATGTAGGGAAACCTCTTCATGCAGCCTTTGTTATTTTTCGCGGGTAGGCACTAATATTCCATTACATAATACTTGTATTGTCCAAGTCATGTAGGTATGTAACACTTGCCCATTGGAAAATTTTGCAAGTTCGATGAATATGTATGCAAATTTAAAGCATCGACGCCTTCGTGGGTGGCTTAAAATTTTCGTCGAAGTCTCACTTTTTATGAATGAAAATTTGAAATATCGAATCGTACCTTACCTACTAATGAAATTATGAATGAAAATATAAGCCTCCGTGATTTTCACGGGTAGGTACCCACCAGTAATCTATAAACATTGTGAGTAAACCATGCTAAGTGGTGTCCCATGTAAAATACATTAACTGCACAGCAGGGTGCCGAGCAAAAAACACTTAACTCCCTTTATATTCTCTACCTTATACTATCTCTATGGTATACTCGGTATACTCGAGGCCAGACGCAATAGTATTAACATACAGGCCGCAACAAGGTGACATTTGATGATGACATCACAAACGTTGGCCAATCCAAGGACATGAAAAAGATATAGAAGCACTGTCAAGCGAATGTATGAGGACTCTCGTGAGGAGGAATGTCATTATTATGTTGCCAGCATGCGTTGCCACGTTGGCCAACCTAACTATTATAATGTATTGTTATCCTCATATTGTTTTGCTACCACTTGGAGGCAATTTCACGTTTGTTTTTAAAAATCGCTTGGTGTCTCACTCTCTCCTGTCAATTAGTTTTGATCAGTCTATCCTACTATTTTAGTCTAAGGGCTCTTGGCCAAAAAGATGGTGAAAAAGATCGCGGCGTTTCGAGTGTCCAGGCATGATTATATATTCTCTATGGTATAGTTACCTCTCTGTGTTCATCTCCATAGAGATGTTGTCCTTGTAGATGCTGGCTACAGACATTGCATGGAGATCTTCCTTACGAGGATGAGTAGCTTCTTCCTCCTCTCCGCCATCCTCCTCATCTTCATTATCCATCTATAACAAACAAGCATTATATTCAGTGGTGTGGACCTAAATAACAAACATATTAGAGCGATCCCTCCCCCCCCCCCCTCATTTTTAGACCAGTGGCAAAAATTTCTGCAGAAGGAATGTTGAGGCTAACAATTATAATCAGATTATGTCAGATTAGACATTTTAATATCTACTATTTTCTCCAAAAGGTAACTCAGTGAGAATCACGTTTTTAATTGTTTGCCACTGGTACCTACATAAAAAAAGACTGTTTTTTTATCATCTAATCCAAATTTTTAAATAGCGACACACGCTAGAAGCTAAATACATAGTTACATATGGATGAATTGATCAATGCCGGAATGTGTCCCAACTCCCGGTTAGATAAAAAGTATATTTTCTTTGTTATCCATTCATCATTCATTCTCTCTACATGTCCCAACCATCTCAACTTGTTCACTTTCATTCTTGACTGCTGACAGCAGGATGTGGTGGAATGGGTGAATGTTACCCTGGGCAGAAAGTGATCACTTAAGCCAGCCAAAACCGACTCGTAAGCGTTGGAACACCCATCCTGCTTCCTCCCCAAGGGAGTTCACATAATGCTACATTATGTGAATTTCTCCTCAAGCCTCTCGTCTCTGTTGAGGAAAAAACTGTAATGTATTTCCGTCTGCGCAATGCAGATAAATTCCGGTTCCATACCTAAGATAGTTTAGGCATATCCCAAATCAATTTCTAAATATATTTACTTGAACGACGTTAGCTTTCCTCGTGGCATCTCTGATCATCATCAGACTCTCCACCGCCCCGGACGGTCTGTGCCTGAGTGGCGTCCCCGCCAGGCTGGACACCCTCCTGAGGAAGGCCGTAGTGTCCCTCACACTGTCCTCCATGCCCTCCTGCAAGGGAGAAGACTCCTCCAGAGACGGATCACCGTCCGACATCTCTGCACTTCACGTCCACATCACAACTGGAAACAAATCACCACAAATAATTTAATATTCCTTTTTTTTAATGTTACAATTTCGACCAGATCCTCGAGGATGGATGTGTTTTGAGTAAAAGGAATCGGAGAGCATGTATGACAAATTGCATGAACGTGACAGAGGCTAGAAGTGTGTGTACGGATAGGACTGTCTGGCGCTCTGTCCTCACTGCCTACCCTGCGAGGGGCGTGGCGTTAGCGAACATTTGATTTTTTTCATGTCGTAGTTTCTCAACAGATATACAGCAAAGGATGGACTTTCCATCAGGCTTATGACTGATCATCGGCTGGTTTAATGCCATCACTTTACACTTAAGTAACATTCACCAATTCCAGTTCATCCATCTGCCTCGACGGGAATCGAACTCAATCCTCCAGCCTAACACACTGGTATTCTTTCCACTGTGCTATGAAGACTGATGGTTAAGGCAAAAGGGACGCATATTTTGTATGTCTAATACTGGTATGCATTGAGAAAATAACATTTTGAAAATCATAATTCATTTTGTAAAACACCAATTTCCACAAACCGTCAACTGAGAACAGCAAGATTCTAACTGAAAAGACCAAAATGTTGAGATGCATGAGATTGCAGTATGAAACCCTCATATGTTTTAGACACAGATGGAACCTTATTAGTCTCTAGTAGTTATTTACACACACTACACCACTTTAGGGTCATATTGTTCATTACTCTATTCATAGATTATGTCAATAGGGCATTCTGAAATACATTCTTCTACAAAATAACACTATTTACATTCATAACATTTACAAAATAACACAGATGTTTACTAAATGGTCACAGCAATATGGAATCATTTACCCATCAAAACACTATTTGTATTTGTTTATTTTGATTTAAACACACAACCAACAAGATATAATTGTGTAACTGTGTTAAGTTATGTAAAAAAAAATACGAATTTAAATAATATTTTTGCTGATATTAACAAAATTTCAGGATAACTCTTTCTGAGTGAAGTTGATTCTCAAAACAATAATACTGCAAGAAATCGAGTATTTCTTAATGTATTTTCACATTAAACGCGTTAATATGGTATTATGATTCATTTAGAAAGTAAATAATGATTATATCGTCCGAATTTAGCGACTTTCCGAAAAATATTCATTTGTAATCGAGATGACTCAAAAATACACCTGCGACAACTTTCAACTACACTAAATTTGCAAATATCACGTTTTTCTTGATAAATAATGTAAATATTTGAACAATAAAGAGACTGTTGCATGTTTTAAATAAATATTTACTTACGGATTTGCTTAAAAATAGTGAAAAATGCGAAAAAAAGGTTATGACTATTGACTAGCGCAAGCAGTGCAAAAAGATGTAATTATTTAAATCCAAAATATTATGCTTCGCTGAAATACGGTGAAAAAACAAACTAAAATTCTCACGTATATTTTTCAGGCAGCCCAGCGACACGCGCGCCAATAATAATGCAAGTTAAATTGGTGAGTTTATACAGATTTGACAGCTGATTTTCTATATGCGCGGGTAATCCGAATTATCCGTAATATTTTTATTCACTTGCGCGACGTGCGATTAATTGTTAAATATGTTTATTTTTAATCTGCTGTACTGAGAATAATACAATTATGATTCGTAAAAGAAAGTTGCGAGTGCCTTGACTTTCATCTAAAAATAAATTTGGTGACATACAGTCGACAAAATTTAAGCTACTTCGTCAAAAGAATTGATTACAATGTATGACGTGTATGACTGCAGTAAGCACATAATACAAAATACTTTAGCCATTTTGATTCAGTCTCTGCAGTTCAACGTTTTTTCCAGGGACGGATATTCCTACAGGACAACTGGGGCGACGCCCACCCAAAAATATTACGGTCTCCCAAAAATATTACTCCACAAACGCATATAAAATTTAAGTATGTATGTATGTATCTACAGTATCTATACACAGTATGTATATGGAAGTATAACTACCAACCAACATTATACAACTTATGAATAAGATACCGTATTATATTACCGTAGGTAGTATCCTTCTCGAAGATACTACCTACCTATAATACGCTAAGCTGTGACTATGAGCTATATACGATATTATTATGCAATACCATCTGGTATGGGCAACGTCGAGTCTTGCCCAGGATTTCTATAGAAAACATGACCTGCTTCATTTATGGTTTCAGTACTCGGATGTAAGAGCATCGAAGGGCAAATGTTATGTCGCCCCTATGGGTCCCCAAATTTTATTATAAGGTTTAGTAGATGGCCATAAACAAAAAGAATAGATAGAATTTCTTAGCCACAATACAATGACGATACTTTTACTAATGCACGCTTACTATTAGACCGAATTCGACTCCCCGGCATAGAAAGTCGCATAGGTACAAAAATGTGCTCACTAGACACCACCAACACATGTACGGACACCCGAAATTTCTCTATTTATCTAAATAGTTTTTTTAATTACTGTTTTTTGGACACATTTTTACCATAATTTTACAAACTTTGTTCAAACTCGATAGTTGCATAACGTTGTTACACGCGTTCGGTTAATAATTATTATATCCTATTTTATTTTCTATTTTTAGTAATATGCAATAGGTATGCAACAGCGTTTAGTGTTGTTCTGTAATTTGTTAAGTGTTTCCCTAAATTTTAAATTTTAAAGTTCAATAGGTATAATATAATACTGTTTAGTGTTGATGGTCTTTAGTATGACACGTAAAGTTTTTCTCTAAATTATAAATTTGTTTTGTTACTATTCAATAGGAATATAAGGGAGTTTAAAGTTGTATTTGGTGTGATATACGTGTAAGTGTTTCTCCAGTGTTTAAATTTAGTAGGTAAAGTACTTTTTTGTAAGTACGTATTATTTGTGTTTATACTGGACATATCGTAAAATCGCAATTTACGCCGACCATGAATACTGTAAAGGCTTTGCTTGGAAAATCATTACCATACGAAGATAAATTGCGTGTGAAAGTTTTGGGCCCACATCGTCCTGACTTAAAGTTAAATCAGGAATATTTGTGTAAATCTAAAGTCTATTCACGCAAATTTAATCGAAATATGTATGAAAAATACTCGTGGCTCTGTGGATGCGAGGAAAAGAACGCATTCTTCTGTTTTCCTTGCCTCATTTTCGGAAACGAAGATGTTTGGGGAACTACTGGTGTTAAGGATTTAAAACATCTCTCTGAAAAAATGACCAAACACGTTTCATCCAAAAAACATATGAGTAATAATCTCAGTTTTAGTCTACTTGGAAAGATAGATATTAGAAAGCAATTAAATGATGGATACAGGCAATCAGTCATAAAGCAACATGAGGCCGTCGATAAAAATAGACATGTTCTATCCAGAATAATCGATTGCGTAAAATTTTGTGGAGTGTTCGAACTTGCACTACGAGGAAGAGATGAGACCGAAAATTCAGAGAATCCCGGCATTTTCAGAGGATTGGTCAACTTTGTTTCTTCATTAGACAATGCATTAAAAGAACATTTGGATACCTCATCTGCATTTAAAGGCACATCAAAGACAATTCAGAATGAATTGTTAGATTCGATGCTAATAGTTTGCAGAAGAGAAATTAAGAAGCAGATTAACCATGCAGACTTTATAGCGATTCAAGCAGATGAAACTACGGATGCTGCATGCATGACCCAAATGTCTGTTATTGTTAGATACTTGAAGAACTCGAAGGTTATAGAAAGATTTTGGGGATATTTTAGGCCTAGCAATCATACAGCTGAAGGATTGGCGACGGTATTAATCGACCAGTTGAAAGAGATCGGGGTTAACAATACTCCAAATAAATTGATCGCCCAGACTTATGATGGGGCTTCTGTAATGAGTGGTGTTCGCGGAGGCGTCCAAGTTTTGGTCAGAGAAGTATACCCCCAGGCAAAATTTATTCACTGTTACGCGCACCAAAGTAACCTTATCATGCAAGAAGCCTCGAATAATATCACTGCAGCAAAAATATTTTTTGCCAACATACAGGGTATATCGACTTTTTTCTCCAGATCAGCTAAACGAACGCAAATATTAGATAGCATTGTAAATAATCGTTTACCCAAATCTGCACCTACTAGGTGGAATTTTCAAAGCCGGGCTGTAAATTCTATTTACGAACATAAGGACTTGCTATTGGAGTGTATGGAACACATCTACGCGACGGAAAAAAATGATACATCGGCTATCAATCAAGCGTGTGGATTTGTTAGATTACTGAAAAATAGAGACTTTTTGTATTGGTTAAACTTTTTTCATAAGGTAATGCCAAATGTTGATATTTTATTCAATCAGATCCAAAAGGATTCAGTTAATTCCTCGGCTATGTTCGATATAATCAATAATTTTGTTAGGTCTATAAAAACAATTCGAGATGAAATTCCTGTTGAAACGCTTGATTGTATTCAATCGCAGTCATCAAAACGAAGACGGGTGGAATCTGTTGGAGAACAAAATGGGGTAATTGCGATTAATTATTGTGACAACATTATCGCAAGGTCTCAAGAGCGATTTCAATTTACGGGACACCTGTCGGCAGCTAAATTGTTTGTGGTAAGATTTTTCAAAGACTACCATAAAGTGTTTCCTACAAAAGACTTTACAACTACACTGTCGGAGTACCCAATTATTGATGGACGTAAATTTAAAACAGAATTAGAAGTTTTATATAGTCGGGACGATATACATTGTGCGAGTGGAGCTGTGGCCTTACTACAATTAATAGTAGAAAATAATTTAAGTGAAATATTTTCAGAGTGCGTGAAAGTACTCTCAATAATAACGACGTTGCCAATGACGACAGTTGAGAATGAGAGATGTTTCTCAACGCTCAAAAGGATCAAAACATTTTTGAGGAACACAATGGGCCAAGACAGACTTAATGCATTAGCAATGTTATCTATAGAAAAAAGACTGATTAATTCGATGAGTGATTTTAATCAGCAAGTTATAGACGTTTTTGCTCAAGGGAAGAATCGTAGGATGGATTTTATTTATAAGTGATTGATTGAAATCTTATTTATCTAGTGTTTAGTGACTTGTTTTTATTTAATAGTACTGTTGAAAGTTTTAGTTTTAAGACAGCCCAATTAAGTGGATAAATAATAATAGATAATAAACCAAGTATTTACATAAGGGTTGTTAACCAAGCACCTGATGATGGAATGAAATTACAAGTATCCACCTTGTGACTAATTGGTAAGTCTTTTAATTTATTTTTGTTCATGTAAAAAATGAAAATAATCAATTATAAGTAACCAATTGCAGTTTTAGTCAATAACGTTTCGTTTATATCAGGTTTACTATATATTCGTATATTGTATATTACGTACCATCTTAATGTTGCGGCTTGAAATACGTAGTGGTTTTGATCTATTTGGAAAGATAGATATTAGAAAACGAATAGGTAGATGATGGATACATCCACCATAAAATAATCGATTGCATAAAATTTTCAGAGAAGTATACCCCCAGGCAAAATTTATTTTAATTAGTATCTTCGATAAGTATCTGCCTGGTGACAAATTAGTATCTTCTAATTAGTATCTGTCTAGTGACTAATTGGTAAGTTTCTTACTTATTGTTTAAAAAAATAAAATAATCATGATAAGTAGTTCCAATTGCAGTTTTCGTCAATAGCGCTTCGTTTAGATCAAGTTTATATATAACATTACGTACCAAACTTAATGTTACAGCTTAAAATATGTATTAGGATGGGGGAAGACAGAAAAAGTCAAGGATGGCGCTGGTATTAGGTATTTATCGTTTTAGGTAGGTATATTGGATTTTAGTTTTGCCTCACATTGCCCTCCCATCCCCCCAACCCACGAGCCGCCACTGGTTTTTTCCCCTATTTTTCAACTTTACTTTTTCCTGAGGCGTTTTGTTCAGAAAGTAGGTATTTTTCTTTCACCACTTATGTGGAAAGCAACGAAAACCAATTAGCCTGGCCACACACGTCCCGAAGTTCAGTTCCGGAATCGACCGTTTTGCAAAAAAGTTCCGATCAAAACCTCTCTCTGAATTCAGCGTCACCCCGATTTTAAATTCAGAAAGAGGTTTTGGTCGGAAATTTTTTGCAAAACGGTCGATTCCGGAACTGAACTTCGGGACGTTTGTGGCCAGCCTTAGAATGCATAATTAGGGACCCATTAAATAATTATCTGCTAAATTATCCCTACCAGTGGAAAAGGGTCCAAAGAATACTATTCTCTTTGAGTTACCTTTTTGATTTAGGAGGATAAAACAATGCAGCTTATCCGAAAAAATGCAATAAAAAATGTTAGTACCGGTTACCCTTCTACAGAAATCCACTCTTTCTCCGCTGCCATATACTAAATAGTGACTCCCTCTCTCCACACCACTGTCATGTTACTTTCCTTTAATTTTGAATGTTATTCATCTTCCATCAATTGTAATAATACAACATTCATATATTTATGTCAGAGACCATATTCAATTTATGACAAGTCGGATGTCAATGTCTTTGTATTGAGTAGAAATAAAACGAACTACAATATTTATTATAATAATATTATTTATTTAACTATATTTTAATATATTTACACAAAAACTTAAATATTATAACTCCTTACTAGATAGTAGTCTCCTTACTAGATAGAAAGATCATACAACTTTACATTACTAAATTTCAAATTTTAAAAAAAGAATGGAATTAGCTTTCGTATTCGGAGCAAAACCAACGAGAAGTTTGAATTTATGTTCTATGCAACTACAGGTAGATGGCGTTAATTATAGGTAAAAGTTCTTTTGATTCCGCCGAAGCCAGAGATAGTATACAAGCCTACACTCACGAATAACATTACCACCATGATTGGTGACGTCACCTTGTATCGGTGACAAACACTTGAACTACGGAATATTTTTTCTCGTGCATTTTCATGGTGGGATCATCGTCAAATGTCAGTTGGGCCCAGCCTGTATGACAATATGGCGCTGGCCTCGATTCAGCCTAGGGTACAGTTTGTCTATAAACGCCCATTTGAAAAAAATATTAGCAAACTTGAAACATTCATAACTTTTAAAAACAACATACATATTAAAAATTGGCATGGGTTCAATATTATGTAATCCATTAATGTGTCAATCAACTGTCTATTATGTTATACCAAAATAAATATATACAAATCATTTACAAGTTGAAAGAATTATAATCAATTATCATTTGATTAAGTTGGAGCGTGGATGTCTAATCAGGAGGTACTGCGTTCCAATCTCAGGAGTGACAATGTATTCTGCACTTCACAACGCAAGCTTTTAGCTTACTGTGAAGTGTGCAGGAAAGTATTTGGGTTTGTGTATACTTTACACAAGCTCAGATACTTTTATTTAATAATATACAGTCATCGAAAAAGAATAACCTGATTTTAAAAAGCTACAACATTGGAACCATTTAAGTTAAATGATTGATTGTGGTGGTAAGGGCATGTCAGCAGAAGACCGCCAGAGTATGTTGGCAACAGGCACAAACACCTTATGTTCCCGGTAGGAGATCCAGAGGAAGACCCAAGCGCAGGTGGAGGGAGGTGGTGAGGCAGGACATGAGAAAGAGTGACCTTGTACCGGAGGATGTGCAAGATAGAGAAAAGTGGCGGCGAAACACCAGACCCCACCACCATGTGGGGAAGACAATTGATTGTTTCACTGTGCGGTATCTGTTTAGGGCATGTTTTGTTTTACACATGATAGAATGGGTTAGCATATTACGCGCAAGATAACTGCGCAATCGACATGGCCAGCAAGCTTTAACCATCTAACGCCGTTTAGTATAATGTTTATACATAAGTTGACAACTTTTAACACATATATATTCGCTGATTTTAGAGATTAACATCAAATATTACACAGTATTTGATTAAAAACAGGGATAATGCATAAATTGGTATTCCAAGATTCTCATTACTGAGCTATGATCGTGCTGTTTTGAATCCTTTAAAATTATGTATGAACAACCGAGAACGTAATGACTTATGGTGGACAAAATTGCATAATTTAAACGGGGTTTAAAACAATTAATATTCCTAATAAATTAAACTAGCTTCAATCCCATCTAGATTTCTTTTTCTCATACAATTCTTCTTTCCCTTCTTCGTTTACAGTCGCGTAATATCCCATCCCTTCGTACTTTGACTTCATGTAAGCCAAATATCCTAAGCAGAAACCAAAGCAGGTTAATCCTATGGACATCACTACGATATTCTGAAAGAAGAAAACAGAAGATTACGCTCTGAAACATTCATAAGTAGATCACACAGACCATTACGAAACATAAAATCAACTTACTGGTTTAACATATAGCTCAAAATTCACAGCTTTAAATAAATTGGTACTTCTAATAGATCGCAGGCCATCTCCAGGACTGCTTATTGGCTTATTTTGATTAGAATCGGGCCCTTGTTGTGACATTTTGCACAAATTTCAACTATTTTTCAGGTTATGTTTTCGTCAGATGTTAAATTGTCAAACAAACGTCAAACGTTCGAATTGTGTTGCCATAATTTGAAAACAAAAATAATACGCGTAGATTTAGCGCCATTTTCAAAATAGGTAGGTAGGTATTTTTAATGCATAAATTGTTATTTTCATTCAATTAATCTAACCATGAATCTACAAATTACATCTTTTCTGAGAAATAAATCAGGAACATACACTACCACACTGCAAACTTCTTGTACATAGACTAACCTACGTAAAACGTTTAGCTCGTTAGGCCTATTATTACGTAGCTACCTGTAATATTTAATAAGTAATAACAATATGTCGAACAACAATCAAAGCAAGGACGTCCGTCGCGTCCATTGGTTTCGAGGGAAATTTTCACCCAATTTAGGTCAATAATAATGGCTATTGACAGGTAAATAATATTTTTTTACCTGAATTACTATAAACCACGCAAGTAGGTACTCAGACATAAAACATAAATTGGCGACGTGATCAGATTAGGCAGGTACTATCAGTAAATAACTAGGTATTTTTAAAGAGATAATAGGGTCCTTGCATGTTTTTTTTTTTAGTTTGGTTTTCGGTACATTAACTATAAATTAAGGTTTTCCGAAAATTTGAGATTTTAATTCTCTGTCTTTGTGGATATATTTATAAAATAAAGTCTCATATTCGATTCTAACGCAAAAACAGGTTTTTGACTGGCCGCCATATTGTGACGTCACTTTCCCCAATTTCTCCATACATAACCCACAAACAATCTAATTTCTTTCTATGAATTTCATCGTGTCGTGACGTCACAATCACGTTAAACAATGGCCACTCGTTTCAGAGCACCATAGAAAAACTCGTCAAATTAACATTTTCAATTAATTATTATAAATTAACGGTAAATTAAAATTACATAATTTTATTTTATTTGTAATTCTAGTAAGTAGAACTATAGATTTAATATATTTTTTGAACGATAAAAAAAATGCAAGTACCCTATCATGGTGTAAGTATGCATTTTTTCAATGGAAATTGACAAAAATCATCACGTATAACGTAAAATTATGAAGAGGAGAGTTGAGAAAAGTGGACTGCACGCGTTTGTACATTTTTTTGTAGGTTTATCTGCTAAAGGTTGATCCTGATTTTTGATCTTCTTAACATAAATTGAAAGTAGGTACTAAAATATTTAACACATTTCTCCATTCCCAATTTAAAACTAAGTAGGCATATCGTCCATATCGACATTAAAAAAAAAACATAAACGGGAGACTTTTAGATCTCGACAACCTTTAGTAAATATGCTTTGGAAAAAAATAGGGTATGGGTACATTGAACCTTTATTATTTTTAAAAAATGTGAAAAACACCTCTGATCATTTCTCCAAAAGACAGAAACTAGAGATTTCCCGACAGTCTTTTTTAAAAGTTTTTTTTTGCATTGATAAGATGCATTGAAATGAAGTAAACGACCGTAAAAGTTTTTTGAATAGAGCGAACGTAATCCCAAAAAATGTAAAAAAAAACGCTACTTTTAACATTTTTTCATGCGATTTTGAATCTTAATGCCGCGGGAAATGACCGTGACGTCATAGTTGGGTCCGAACTTCTGCGTCGATTAAGCATATACTTATAACTACTACTTTCTAGGAGTCTAGCTTAACATTTATTTTTTTATTTTTTTTTGTGCTTTAAATATGCAGCTCCCCATAGGTCGTTGATGCCTCGCATTGAATTCCTACTAGATTACGACTTACAAGTAAGTCTGCATTTTACGTGCAATAAAACACAAATACACATTACACAATCATTAGGTACTACTTAATGACCATAACACATAATATAATAAATACATAGATTCTGATACACTCAACAGCTCCTCGGATCAATGAACAGCCCTTCGACAAATAAATCCCAGAGACACGCGACTCGCGCGCGAGCATTTAGGTACCGAACGTTTCGTAATCATTTGATATTGTAAAAAATATAATGTATTTGATATGCATGACTTAACAAAGGCATTAAAACCTAACTGTAGGTAGGTCCAGCAGTCGATGCAAACATTTTTATTTTATTTTAATCCAGTTTTTACATCTTCTTCTTTTCAGCCTCTTTCCCTCCACTGCTGAATATAGACTTCTTCCTGTCTCTTCCATAATTCTCTGTCTTGGGCGCTCTGCCTCCACCCATGTCCCACCGACTCGATGATATCATCATTTATTTTAAAATAAATATTATTTAATACATATCTCCGAAACGGAAGATTTTTGGTCATGCATTCATTTAACTTTTTTTCGTATTCCTGCATTTATAGTCTTTCATTTTTACCTTTATAAATGTGCCCAAGACATGGAGCTGTGGAGGACCAAAGAGGAGGCCTATGTCCAACAATTGACCTGAGTGGCTGCGGAAGAAAGAAAGAAAGAAAGGGTGGCCTCACAGATCCGGAAATTTATAATCCAAAATTGATTGCTTGTAAAAAAAGTACGAACAAAATCTTTCTGATCGACCTTGACATGCGTCCTTTGTTTCCGTAGTTTTGGTCGAACTTTTTTCAAATTCAGATTATGGAAATTCCAGATGTGTACTTGAATTTTCAATACCAAAATCAAGGTAAATGAGTGGCTGCAAGTCTGGTATTGGGACTAGAATGAAAGTGAATAAACTAAGATGTACAGGGCATGTTGAGAGAATGAAAGATGACAGGATGACAAAAAATATATATTTAAGTGAGCGAAGAGTGGTGAGTAAGTGCGGTCGCCCGAGACTGACTTGGTCCGATCATGTCGACCAGATCCGCAAGGATGGACGTGTTCTGACTAAAAGGAATCGGAGAGCGTGTATCACAAATTGCATGAATGTGACGGAGGGTAGGAGTATGTGTAAGGATAGGGCTGTCTGGTGCTCTGTCCTCTCTGCCTACCCTGCAAGGGACGTGGCGTGAGGGTATAGATAGATTATAACAAAGAGATGCATAGATTAGCATAAATCCAGGAATGCCAACTGTTGTGAATCTCTGAAGTTATTCGCTTTGTTATATTACCGTTATACATCAGGTGTTGAGACCTCTTATAAGACTTACCTGTTATTGAAAATATGTAGTGTTTCTATACAAACAAGATGACGCAATTAATACCATGCGTTTTATAAAGGTTTAGGTAATTATGTTCAAGTATTCAATTAATCGAGGAAAAAATAGCCACAAAACGCCTTGTGCGAAATAATTCTGTAGGTGAAAAAGATCGCTGTCATGAAGTCTGAATCTACGGTTGGAATCCATTAAGGGTAAACCCACCTCCACCTTGGATCTTTCAGGAGCTTCAGCTCCTATGTCATCCAGTCTTTTACGCAAAAACATTTTTTCCAAAGGAAGGCTCAAGGTTCGCCGGAAGGGCTCCCCTCAACAAACCTCACTGCAAGGATCTACACACTTTTCTTAAAAACTATACGGTTGCCGTGTAGAAAAGTATTCGAAATGGGTGTAGTGTAGACAGTACATAACATATACGCTCCAGCATAGGTAGGTATATCCCAAAAAAATCTCAAGAGCTAATAGCCTAAGATACGGGCGCTCAAAACATGACCTATATGTTTTTTTTGAAGTGTGGTTTAAATTATTGTCATCACACTAGGGTTGCCTATCAAAATCTTGCACGCTGTTCCCCCGAAAAGGTCACCCTACGCGAATTTTGCATTTTTTTTTAAATATACTATGAGATAGGAGAAAGTGGTCAACGGAAAAAATAATCCTTACTAAATTCTCTACAAAAATGACGCATCACATTTTTTGTAAGACTAGCAGTTTACCCGCAATTGTTAGTCAAAATACCGAAATTCATTTTGAATACAAAGGATGAGTATTCTTATTCTTTCTCTTGCATTAGATCAGGGTGTCTGTTTCTTGCACAGGGGTCTCCTGGAACAGCGAACTCCAACTAGGTATTGCATGTTCAAAATGTTGATCCGATTTTGGGCAAATATTCTTCAAGGTGTTAATTGGTGTTAATCAATGCGTTGCAAAATTGATTGTAAGCACGAAATATTTCAGGAATGCAGAAATGTTTAAAACTTGTACCTAATAGGTAGTATAACACCTACATAATGTAATTATGTGTCTAATTAATTAAATACTTTAAATTGATTATTCTATCTATCTATCTATACCCTCACGCCACATCCCTTGCAGGGTAGGCAGAGAGGACAGAGCGCCAGACAGCCCTATCCTTACACACACTCCTAGCTTCCGTCACATTCATGCAATTAGTCATACACGCTCTCCGATTCCTTTTACTCAAAACGCGTCCATCCTTGAGGATCTGGTCGACATGATCGGTCCAGGTCAGTCTCGGACGGCCGCGCTTTCTCACCCCTCTTCGCTCATTCAGATATATCTTTTTTGTCATCCTGTCATCATTCATTCTCTCAACATGCCCAAACCATCTTAGTTTGTTTACTTTCATTCTTGTCACTACACCAGTCTTGCAGTCACTAATTTCCCTAATAATTCCCTAATAAATTGATTATTAATTGAGTAATTACCTATCGTTTGACCCAATTTTAATTCTTTAACGTAATATGTAATGCTTTATTATAACATGACATGCGAAATTTTAGGTGCACTGACAATTATTCGAACCCCGACAATTCACCTCTCCGAGAGTTTGTCCCATACAGCTGTTCGTCCCTAGGTTAATATGTTTATTATCCTTTTCAGCCCATTTGCCCAAGACCAACTTACATGCTTACATAGATAGTAGATAACAGGCGCGAAGCTACCCTTAGGTTACCTACACGATTCCCATCGAGTTACCTTTTGGAAAAAATGATTGGTATAATAGTGTCTAATCTGACGTAATCCCATAAGAAATGTTAGCCCCGGCTTCCCTTCCGCAGAAATCTACCCTTCGTGGTAGATATATGTCTTTCTTTTAAGCCCCTTTCTCTCCACTGCTAGCTAGGCCAGCTCTTTCTGCTTTTTCCATGATTCTCTGTCTTGGGTGCTCTGCCTCCACGTATGTCCCACCAGTTCGACAATGTCGTCAACCCATCTCTGATGGACTCCCTACATTTCTTTCTTTTCAGGATTTTGGTAGCCGTTGCCTTGCCACATGACTTGGCCACTGCCATCTTAGTCTTTCTACTCTTTTCCAATGTGTTTTGTCAAATCGACTTCGTAAAATCTTGCGTAAGTTTCTGAATCGTTTTTAGATAATGTTTTGACAGTTCTGTCTAATCTGAATACTAATAAATTTGATAAAAAAAAACCTATTCCTCACTTCCTTTTAAGATTTAATTACATAATTATTAATTAAGAATTCCTGTTGTTAAAAAGGATCTTATAAAAAACCCTTTTGTTCGAAGTGATTGACATGGAAACACCTCTATCATTGTGTTACTAAGAGATATAACACAGATGGGTAACACTGATAACACACAAGTACTATTTAATAATGAGTTGAATATTAAATCATGCAATATTTCATGCGTTTTGAATAATATTATCAATTTAAGGTAAATTTGACTAAATGATTCGACTAATTACTAAAAAATCCAAGTGACTATACATATGCCCAATCCCACCAACTTTAACCTAGGAAGGAGAGCCCTAAGAAATTTCCATACAAAAACAGAGATAATATTCTATTTATTGAATAAAGAGACACATGCAACAGCACCACCACAGCCTAAATCCATACGAATTGCAACATGCAACTCACCTAGTCTGGGCGGAGATATTTATGCACCTAACGTAGGTGAGTTGCATGTCGCATTTCATATGGATTTAGGCTGTGGTGGTGCTGTTGCATGTGTCTCTTTAATCAATAAATAGAATATTATCTCAGTTTTTGTATGGAAATTTCTTAGGGCTCTCCTTCCTAGGTGAAAGTTTGTGGGATTGGGCAATAGATTAATAAACTCTGTTCAAAATGTCAAAAAAAACAGTCACATAGTGAAATTGAATAAAACTAAGTCGACTACTTAAATAATATTTAACTGAATAATATTATCGATTCACAGTAAATTCGATTAATTGCTAATTCGACGACTTAATTGATAATAATTCGACTTAAGTATTTTTATTTTATACACCTTATTTTACCAGTAATAAAAAAATGTGAGAGACAAGTACTTAATGTGTTGCGAGTTTATTGCCAAAGGCAATTTCTTCCAACCAACCATGCAACATCACGACCATGAGTAGGTACACTCTGACCTAACTGAACCACAAAATTTGGAAAAGACACAATTTATTTGTCAAATTAGTCCCTAGTGTTCCTACTAGTCGAACCTAGTCTTATTAATTGTAGTCGAACACTAATTAGTCGAATTAGCCGGGCATCACAATCAATATGTAATTATTCTTATTGAAGGTACACGCCCGTTTCACAAACTCAAGGACATGATCATTTTCTGTTTAAAAGAGCAAAAATTATTGTTGAGGATTTGGCGGAATAATGATGTATGATGCAAAATATATTTTATATAAAAGTTGCCCGGGCGAGTATATATTATACTCATTTTCTGGGGTGCACAACACAGCAAAAAAAAAACTAATAATGGGGCCGCAACATTCGATACAGTGATGTCCAAATTTATTCGAGAAATTTCATGGCTTTTCTAACGCAATGAAATGTTAAAAAGAGAATTTATGGGGCAACTTTTCTAGATATTTGAAGATATTGAAAAAAAAGGCATTTTATTTCCACAAATAAACTAAAATTTTACTGTATTCTAATGCAAAAACCACGAATTAAGGCCTTCATCGAAAGCCTTCGATGTTTACTATGATTTTCGTACAGGATTTTTTTTAATGAGTCAACTGTTTGTGAGATACATTCAACAAACAACAGTTGTCATAAAACCTAAATGAGAAATTTTCGTACTTTTTCATTTTCAAAAGGCTATATCTACATAACAATGGATTTTTTGGTCGTGCATTCATTAAACTTATTGTATTCATTTTCTTGTATCCTATTATCTATCACCTCTCCAAATATTTGAGATACGGAGCCATTCACCAATAGGTATATCTGAATTTTCAGTTTTTTTATTTAATTGTAATTGTCGCATCTATCCTTTTCCCCTATGCATTCTAGAATGTTAGTTTCACATTTAAAACAATTTTTGAAAATATTTAAAACAGGTAGGCCAATAAATCAATGACTGGGAATTTACCAGGTATTTTAATTAGAATAAAGGATACTAGACTTGCTACATGAGAAGTAATTTGTTTATTTTAATACTTAATTCAATTAATTTATCTATTGTAATACTAATTAATTACAACTCCTTTGTCTGTAGTGTGTCTGAGGAAATTGCTTGGTTTCTTCGGGCATATTGTAAGACGGGAGCCAGACAATTTAGAAAAAATAATAATGACTGGCCTAGTTGAAGGCAGGAGAAGTGACGGACGTATACCAATGAGATGGTCCGACCAGGTAACGGATGCCACTGGAACGACTTTGCAGTCATTGTGGCGGGCTGAAGACAAACCAGGGTGAGCCAGACTGCTGCGAGAAGTACCGCAAGAAGGTCACGATCCTTAGCATTGAGGGACCGATTTGGAAGAAGAACAGCAATTATAAGAATGTAATACTGGATTACGTGAATCTCTATCAGAGAATAGTTGAATGAATAAATTAGTTACTAGAATAAAAGTGAACATGTTGAGATGATTGGGACATGTAGAGAGAATTAATGATGAAAGGATGAGGAAGAAAATATACCTGGGAGAGAGTCATGGGCGTAGGCAGGGGGGTTAGGGGGTTCAACCCCCCTCCTCCCGAAATTTTCAGTCAACCCACCGTTTTATGCATAGGTGAAGTGAGTCACAAAATTCCCACATTGTTTTTTCATCGCGTCATGATTTTTTGATACGTATTTAAAAAAAATTGCCTGCGGCGCTAATCTAATATTAAAGTGAGGGTTTGTTCACAAAAAAATTGCAAACTTTTAAACGATTCTGTTTTATCTGCATTCTTACGTTTAATGACATTTTTTTAAAACCCACATAATTGTCTACTTTAATGATATAATTGTATGAAAAATACCGCCACATTTTGCCAAAATTGTGAAAAATAACACTCCTTTTTTAAAAAATAACACTACATTTCCCGAAAAATAATACCGTTTTTTTCCAGTCCTTACTTATTATTAGGTTGCTGGGTGGCTGCTACAGGACACTCTAAAAAATATCTAAAAACAGTGAAGGGCCTATTCTACAACCGGGGGATCCCCGCTAGAAACGACTATTTACCTATCTTATAATAATTTTATTACAATTATTCGCAATTCTAAAAAAGAGAAAATATTTACTAACCTATTATTAATAAACCTATTATAAAAGCTTATGTAAAAAAAATAGATTAAATTTAATATTAACGCATTTAATTGTATTTTAATATTTTATAATATTGTATAATAATTATTTTTTTATTATATTATCAATGTGTTTCAAGTTCATACAATATTTCTAAACGAACGACCTTGGTGAATATTCTGTTAGGCTTGGTTGATTTAACGTAGTGAGACAGTGAACTATATAATATGCAACATGCAAGGTAACACTTTAAAATATGCATGCAAACAATATGCGATACAAATAAGCTTGTAGGCTTTCGCATCGTGATGTATCCATATCTTCGTTGTTAGTTCTTCGGGTTTCCTACGCAGTAAGGTAACCAACAACGAAAATATTATGCAATATAATTCGTCAACCGAAAATACCAAGGTAAACAAAAAATCGACCGTACGACCTAAATATGCATGCAAATGCAATAATGACTCGTAACCCGAGAGTAACAACTACGCCAAAATATGGTTAAACTGGGCTTATTCAAATAAACCCGATCACACGTACATCGTTGTACAATTCATAGTCAAATAAAAAAGTTATGAATAAGACGTCCTTAAATCAAGGATCTAACTGACAAGACCAAAATGTTGAGATGCATGAGATTGCATTATGAAACCCTCATATGTTTTACACACAGATGGAACCTTATTAGTCTCTAGTAGTTATTTACACACACTACACCACTTTAGGGTCATAATATTATTAATTGTGCTCATAGATTATTATCTCAGCTAGAAAAAATTTTACAGAAGTAGTCAAAATCATAAATTGCTATATATAAGCGTGATGGTTGCAAATTGCATTAGAATTTTTTTATAATCAGAATATTGATATTTAAAAACATTTTTATAGAATAATGTAATTTGTCATTTTAAACAAATTTGCATCGTTACAGAGTATTAAAAGAATAGTACTAAAATTATAAAAACAAACAAAATATATAGTTTTTTGCGTCTGCTGTACATAGTAGGTTTCTAGAATCCGCCGAAGATATGCATTCAAATATGCAAGTTTAGTGCAATACTGCAAACATAAATATGCATTATGCATTTGCATGTGATCCGACCTTTAGTAACGTTAAACCAGTCAATGGTGTATTCCATAAGAAAAAAACACAATTTATTGATTACGTACTTATTATACAATGGTTTAAATTTTATAGGAATGCACCGGACTTTACTTACTACTGTTTTAACCCCTTATAGACTAATCTTTATAAGTATTTGATTTATTTCAGTTAAAAAAAACTGTTGTTTATCTATGTATGTATTTATGTTTTCAATTATTGTCAGGTTAAGGTACCCTTTTGGTACTAAATTTATAATTAGTTATGTCTCATTTTGGTTTCTGTCATGGGTTGGCTGGCAGAAATTTCCATTTGGCAATAAGCCCGCCCTTTGTATGTTTCTGTACAATAAAGATTATTTTATTATTTTTTTATGCCTGGGCGCAGGGCCCCAAAAGCGGAGGTAGCTGCCACAAGCGCTACTATAGTACTATTAATTAGCCACTATTCGTAGCTAGTCGCAAATATAGTCATTTTTAAATTATAACTGATTATTTTTATTTATTTATTTACACTTTATGAAAACCAAACATGTGAACTTAACAAGTAATATAGATGCTATGATATTTATTCACCAGGGCTCTAGCTTATTGCAGTGCTGTGATCTCTGCCAGCTAACTGAGCTAACACCAATGACATAATATTAATATATATCTAGAAGACGCTACTGGAGAGATCACGTGAAGAGAGCTTGTTCTGAGAGAGTGGTGAGCGTAGCAGCGAACGTGCTGCCGTCAGGTACTAGACTCCCAGGAAAACTACGTAAAAGATGGCGAGATAGTTGGACATATGTGTCCCAGGAGCAGGCTCCGAGCAATGACAGGACGCAGTCCTAGATGATGCAGAAGAAGAAAAAAAAAATTTACGCTGGCTTCCTACGATCTGTGAATTTGGATTTGTACGTGGATTCACACACCGTGGGAAGGGGTACGTCCGTGAATCTACAGCGCTTTTTGTATGGTGCGATTTGTATGGTGGTACGTAATATCGGAGACGTGCACAGATCGTGGGATGTATGTAGGTTGCCTGTAAATCCACAGACGCGCCTTGATCAATCCATCTAATCCATTATGCTTCATCCACATGCTCGTGTAGGGTCCTGAAGGCTCGGTGTTCATGAGTAGAAAGGCGTCAACGGTCGGTTACGTAAACGTTAAGACAAACATTTTCAACCACACGCCTTTTTACTCATTCACGGCGAGGTCGTCGAGGGTCGGCGAGCGTCTGGCGCCAGCATTAAAAAATCCAAAAAAAAAGATCTTAGACTCGTCACTCGAATCAATTACACTGCAGAATACTGACACAACTCAGTTTTAAATTGTGTGTGATTATGATGGGTTAACAGTTAAGATCGTACGAAACACTGAACTCATAAAGGCGTGTCTGTTTTGTAGTACAATTGTTATCAGGTAGTATGTACCATCAGGCAGTATATACCATCCACACCAAATAATACAAATACTTTAACACATTTTACTATAAATACTCACATAGATTGTCAGTACATTATCAGTTAATCTTCTGACTTTATCAAGTGTACTGTTTAGTGATCGATCTAATAAATCATTATTTATTAAAGATGGATTTCCTTAAGGTATTTACTTACTTTAAAGTGTTGACAATAAAAATAAATAAATCTTTATTAACAGCTTATATGCACTGAGCAAAAATCGTTCTATTTTTGCTTCAACTTTTTCAAATTTTGTATGAGAATGTTAGTGCTCAGAAAGAATAACGTAAGCGACAAAGTGAATTCTACCTTTTTAAAAGAAACCGAGGAAGAAATTTAAAAATCTAAGACAGCAGATTTATTAAGATTATAATTACCAGTATTTTGGCTAAATTATACTTTTATATCTGAAAAATTGAACGGAAATTCTTCAGATCCCGTAAATTTTAGGGGTGCTTTCGGAAGACTTTTTTATTCAAGGAATTTCCAAATCCTGTAATTCTAAAACAGTCAATCTGTAGTCCATACTTATATATATCACTGTCTTCAGTTTCAAGACGATTCCCTCAGTATTGGCTGAGTAAGATTCAGGGCGCCGAAGCCCAATGACAGCATATAGGACCTTAAGAGTTACGAAACAAGACAAAAGTTGTTTGCTAAATCATGAAGAAGAACCGAGTATAAACCAAAATTTTGAAACGGAGATAATCGCGAAAAACGTCTTGCATCGCCCATATAACTCCATACATTTGCATGACATAGATGGGTTGAAAAACAGGGGTTGCGTTTGTAAACTCATGATTGAAATAGGTGGATCTAAGGTGGAAATACTCATTTCGATGAAAAACTCAAAATACCTAAAGATAGCAAATACGCGGTTCTAGCGGTCTATCTATCTATCTACCTATCCCAAAACGACGCGTCCCTTGCGGGGCAGACAGAGAATACAGGACGCCAGACTGCCCTTTTTTTACACACACTCCTTGCTTTCGGGACATTAACGTAATTTGTCATCCATATGCCCTCCGATTTCTTTTGCCTTGATCAGTCCAGGTCAGTCTCGGTCGGCCACGCTTCCTCAAACCTCTTCTTTCACTCATAATATATCTTTTTTGTCATCCTGTCATCATTCTCTCTCTCTCAACATGTCCAAAATCTCATTTCCACTGCGACCCTGATTCGTCCTTCTTCAGCCATGTTCATGTCTCTCTAGCATACACAAGGGCCGAAAGAAAGCTTCATTAGCTAAAAAAAAATCAAAACAAGACAACAGTAGCGTGCCAAATGGCAAATTAACAAAAACCACCTAAAGTGGTGTAGTTTGTGTAAATAACTACTAGAGACTAATAAGGTTCCATCTGTGTGTAAAACATATGAGGGTTTCATACTGCAATCTCATACATCTCAACAATTTTCTTGCTACAAGTTAGAACGTTGTTATTCTCGGGTGAGAAAATGTTTTTTCGTTTTATCGCGATCGCAAAATTGTCTATAGTGCATAACTATCGCTGATTACCCCATACTATGGGAAATACCTTGATGGTGTGTATGGTATGAATGGACGAATTTCCCTTCCAATAGTAAATCATTAAAAAAATGGTATATTTTAAAACGACGCGCGACGTCTTCATGGTCGCACACTTGACACGCGTCCACTGGGCCTTGAGTTCGATTCGCGCTGGAGCGCACTGAATTGTCAATTAGAAGATTTCACGCCCATTGTGTCGCCGGTGATATGATATCCTCTATTGTGGAGGATGATGACAGTTCTACACGAGTGAACTCACAATCACCAAAAAGAAATATTCACAAATTACAAAAAAAAAAACTATCTGACGTATCTGTTCTCCATTCTTCTCGGGTGTACCGTGTGTAGATTATATCGATGTTGTCGAGCTTTCGACCTACTTGCTGAGGCCACCTTGAGGCCATCACCAGTAAGCCGAAAGCTCGACAATATCGACAATAGTACCAAATAGTACTAACTAAAATAAGACGTTCTTTTTTCAAATTACTTCATAGTAAAATAAATTTAAAAATACTTATTTTAATGCAGTATCCTACAACAGTGTAGAAGAATTAAGGATAAAAATTATCGGGCTTACGACCACTTATTTTAGTTTAAAAGCTTATACAATCGGGCCTGATAGATTCAGATCTTACAGCCGAATTTCAACGCATTTCCAGACTTTCCCGTTTCGAGACTTTCACCGATTGCGTAAACGAAATGATATTATGATTCTGTACCACAATGGATCAGTCTTCTCCGCGGATACAAAAAACATTAAAAGCGTTTGAGGAGATCCAACGGTTGTGTTGGGCCATGTGTGGTATCGTATGAAAGGGCGTTGGAAAATAAACTCAGATAAAAAGTCGGATGTTGTCCAGCTCAAGCCAGTGATCGATAGGATCCAGCCAATATTTAGTGTCTCATGGTGGAGCAAGAACAAGCAGAATTTAGATTTTGAATAATTATTTAATATTCTTCTTTGTATTTCAGGCTAGTTTAGCATTATTCGTCTTGGTAGCATCATGCACAGCCTACCCAACAGCCGTGTCCCACAGTAACCTCGTGCAAGGCTCAGGAGCTCTAGGACATGGAGGCCTGGGATATGGAGGTGGATATGGTTTAGGATATGGATCTGGTCTCTCGGGAGGTTGGGGCCATGGCTCATACGGTTATTCCCCAGTCGCCTCTTATTCTCCAATCGGCTATGGAGGTTATGGACATGATATCGGCTACGGAGGCTATGGAGGCTACGGAGGATATGGTGGATATGGAAAAGGATTGGGAGGTTACTCTGGCGGATATGACAAAGGATACTACGGAGGAGATCACTATGTAAGTATTTAAATAAATATTTTAAAGGCAAAACATCTGGACTTGTTCCAGAATTATCCATGTTCACAATGTTAAGAATTTCTATCGATCGGGAAATAAATTGAAAAAATTAAATATAAAATTAATTTGTAAATGCCAAAAGACGAGAGAACTCGAAATCCTCCGAATCCATATTGCTTGAATTCAAAATTACAAGCTTACTGCAAACTTGCATTTTGCTTGCTGCAAGTTTAAACAAGCTGCATTTGATTTATTAAAGGTTATTCTAACAAAATTGCTACAATCTAAACAAGTTTGATGATGATGGATGACTTTTTGGCGCCGTTTAATAATACTCCATCTCAAGGGCGCGGGAAGCTGGTCTTAAAACTCTTAGTTTTCAGCTTGCTCCTGAAATTGATGATAGGCTGGTCTTTTCGGAGTTCATCCATGTGTGATACGCCGATAAACTGAATTAACAATTTACAATCCCTGATCCATCTCTAAAATTGACGTAGGAATAGTTTAATTGACCATGCTTTAACTGCTAAATTTAGAAAATTTCAGCCAATCAACCATCAAACAATCATTTACATTATCTGTTCCATTTCCCTCAGGAATATCCCAAATATGCCTTCAACTACGGAGTCAAGGATCTCCACACCGGAGACATCAAGTCCCAAGAGGAAGTCAGAGACGGAGATGTCGTTAAAGGTACGAAAATTTTATAAATCTTGAATTATGGCTATTTGGTGATTTTATAATCTATATCAACAAATTTAGCAACCAACACATTTTATCTTATCAAGTGAAGGGGAAAATAACACTGAATTTCGTCCGTTAAAATGTTTTAGCTTTTATCCTTTTCTACCAATGGGTGAACCATTTTTTTTAAGTTCTTTGCAATGTTTCATTGTCTTTTCTTTTCCTTTTCTTTCCTTTCCTTTTTTTCTCTTCTTCTCTTTTCTAAATGACAACCTAGCAAACCTCCTGCTATTTTTTTTTTAGTTTATCCATTAACGTAAAGACTTTGACAATTAAGTTCATGAGTCAACAGCGCTCACATATATGCATAGTTTTAGGAACCATTTTTTGGATAGTGTCTTATTCAGGACTTTTCTTCCGTTCTTTCTTCTTCAACCTGTAGCCATCCACTCCTAAATGGAGAACTTTACTAGCCATAACATAATCCATTTTTTTCTTCCAGGCCAATACTCTTTGGTGGAACCAGACGGTTCAGTCCGTGTTGTAGACTACGCAGCCGATGGAGTCCATGGCTTCAAGGCCCACGTCAAGAAGATTGGACCATCTGTTCACCCATCTCCAGCCCACTATGGCAAACCTTATGGCCATTACTACTAGACGCAAAGCCATTTAAAAAAACCCATGAACGAATAGCCCAAACGACCTCGAATCGAACCAAGTTTATTTTCTGAACCTGTGATAGAAACTCAACGAAATATTTCAATGCTTATTTATTTATTTTATTCAAGCATTTTTTTATTTATTTATTAAAATTTTGTACTTATATGTATTGTATATAATATTAATATGATTGGAAAATGATTATTACTGTGATAAAAATATATGTAGAATATATGTATGTTTTTATTATTGCAATAAAATTTGATTAACGATTTTCGTTTTTATTTATTTTCAAACTGAAAATATGTAGTCCATTTCACGTTGACAAATGATTAATATGAGGAAAAAAACCTTCGTCTCTTCAAAAAAATATATGTGGGTATTCCACAGGGCTCAGTTTTGGGTCCCCTATTTCATATAAAAATCAGTAAGATACCCCAACTAAAGACAGTGGCATAAAAACACAATGATAGAGAAAAATTGGGGCCATTGGCCGGGGATCCCACGTACAGTGTAAGACTGGATTACAAATTTCATAAACAGAAGTCAAGAATCTATGATATAAGAAGTAGAAAATCACAAAATTTTAATGAATGGACGAGAAAATGGACGAACGTAGTGATAAATACTCCTGATTATATGCAACCACTACAGCTTGTTAACTTATTTATTATGCGAAAAGTTGTATCGGTAATTAGACCGGTGTTTTAACGTTAAAAAAGGGGGTATAGCGTAGATAATTGTCGGAAAGCTGGAAACTGTTTTAATCTCTTCATTAACAAGCAAAGAAGGTTTCCTGAAGTTTGCACCAATTTTACGCTTGTGCTAAGTACAGGGTGTCCCAAAAACAAAAAAAAAGTTGAACTTTTTTCAGTTTTTCATTAATAACTCCTAAAGGAAGCATTCTAGACAAATTGTGTTCTCCTGTGAATTAAAGAAGATAAAATTCTTCGTCTACTGAGCATAAATACTACTCTCTACTTTGAAAAATAACTGAGAAACAGCGATTTAAAATTGTAATGTTTTTCTCAACATATGACAATTTTCTTATTTTTCTTGAATCGTTGTTGAATATCTTCTAATCCAAGCTACTTACAGCAAATTTTAGTACATTTGATTCAATTTCCGGTTAATTTTCTATAAACTGGCATTAAAATTGTATCGCTATATTAAATTGTTTAGGATGTAGAGGTATTTAAAGAGAGACGAGTGAAATAGAGAAATTTATTAAATGATGGATTACAATATGTGAAAGGTAAGGAAGACTTAATTTTGCGACTCTGTCTTATTAACGTATATTTTTTTTAGTTAAAAACCCAAATTTCGCTATTGATACGCCACTGTGTAACAACTTATATCGAAAAGACTGTTTTTTTTACCTTCATCAGTTTTACTAATATAACTCCTGAACGGTTGATGTTAGGGAAAAGATATTTTACTCAAAATATAACTAAAATTAATTTACTATAACTTGATTTCAAAATTAACTCTGTAACTTAAATAATAACTGAGTTACAGTGTTTGAAAAAAAGCATTACTAAAAAAATTAAATTGCCTCGGCTATTTTTGTTGAATAACTCCTGAACCGTGATATAGGTAAAAAGTTCAAGAGATTTAAATATAAGGTTAATAAATTTTCTATAACACAAGCGTAATAAAATAACTTTAAAAGTTATAGTTAGAAAGTTATGGATGATCAAAGTCAATATTTTGTGTAGCCATTCGACGCTTGTTTAGATATATTTCATACTAGTATATGGCGAGCAGGTACTTTATTTTCATACTACACCGGCTCGGAGGTGCTTACTAGGCAAATATAATTGAATATAATTCATAAGCAAACGTCGAATGGTTACACAAAATATTGACTTTGATCATCCATAACATTCTTACTATAACTTTTAAAGATATTTTATTACGCTTGTGTTATAGAAAATTTATTAACCTTATATTTAAATCTCTTGAACTTTTTCTCTATATCACGGTTCAGGAGTTATTCAACAAAAATAGCCGAGGCAATTTAATTTTTTTAGTAATGCTTTTTTTCAAACACTATAACTCAGGTATTATTTAAGTTACAGAGTTAATTTTGAAATTAAGTTATAGTAAATAAGTTCTAGTTAAATTTTGAGTGAAATATCTTTTCCCTAACATCAACTGTTCAGGAGTTATATTAGTAAAACTGATGAAGGTAAAAAAAATAGTCTTTTCGATATAAGTTGTTACACAGTGGCGTATCAATAGCGAAATTTCGGTTTTTAACTAAAAAAATTGTACGTTATTAAGAAAGAGCCGCAAAATTAAGTCTATCTTACCTTTCACATACCGAAACCTATCGTTTAAAAAAATTCTCTATTTCACTCGTCTGTCTTTAAATACCTCTACATCCTAAACCATTTAATATAGAGATACAATTTTAATGCCAGTTTATAGAAAATTAACCGGAAATTGAATCAAATGTACTAAAATTTGCTGTAAGTAGCTTGGATTAGAAGATATTCAACAACGATTCAAGAAAAATAAGAAAATTGTCATATGTTGAGAAAAACATTACAATTTTAAATCGCTGTTTCTCAGTTATTTTTCAAAGTAGAGAGTAGTATTTATGCTCAGTAGACGAAGAATTTTATCTTCTTTAATTCACAGGAGAACACAATTTGTCTAGAATGCTTCCTTTAGGAGTTATAAATGAAAAACTGAAAAAAGTTCAATTTTTTTTTTGTTTTTGGGACACCCTGTACTTAGCACAAGCGTAAAATTGGTGCAAACTTCAGGAAACCTTCTTTGCTTGTTAATGAAGAGATTAAAATAGTTTCCAGCTTTCCGACAATTATCTACGCTACAAAGCTAAATTTCCTGGGCTAAATAGTAAGATTACTCAGCTGATACTAAAGATATCATCCCAAAACTTAAGACATGGATAAACGAAAATATGGTTTACTGATTCCAGCAGGTAAAAATATAACTCCAATGTTACCTATGAAATTAACTGAAACATGAGTTTATTTCCCGTAGTTTGCTGGATATAATGTGATAAAAAAGTTGGTTGATAAAATGTTAAAGGTAAGACGCGGTGACTCTAGAGTCTAGTGGATATTATTTTGATATTCAGTCCTTCTTATTATCCGCATACAAAAATCTGAAGCGATAATAGAACGATTTTTACTCAGAGCATACCTATCACACGTTAACAGAAAAAATGCGTCGCAAAATAAATCGTCATAATCGTCTCTAGAACAACCAGAATCCTGCAATAATTTCATGTACACTGTACAGTGTATGAGTCTTTATCGATACAGTCTGCCAAGAAAGATATGGCTTTTAATTAGGACGTTATTTTTAGCTTTTTGGTAACCATATTAGTAGCAACACTTGTAGAATTTCAATAGAACTGTTGCCAGCAAATAAAATTGTACCTAGTTCTCAACTAAATCGAGTGGGTCACAATCTCCAGTATGACGAAAATAATTTGATTAGGTACATCAATAATCTAAGCCTAAGCAATCTCCAGATGGTGTTAAATTCTGGGACAGCACTCCTCACAATATGAAGTAACCAAGGAAAAGTGTGCAGGTGTGCAATGGTGGATTCCTTTATATACAACATATGTAGATACCTACGTTTTTCCGGATTTGCAAAAATCGAAATTACAATATATGCTATACAATTAGTACCAATATACACGCATTCTTCAAATTAATTTAATGTAATACGTAGTGGTGAATATATTAGCCAAAGTACACACTTTCCACACGTAACGCACGACCTTCGCTTGCGTCACATCCACACACACCAATGGTGTATATAGGTTTTCATTTCGGGGGGGAGGCGACCTAGTATTTGACTTTGGAAGGGGGGAGAAAACTAATCCTAACCATTCTAAAACCAAAAAAACTCCTGTAAACGGTTGCTCAAATTTTTAACATAGACGTTTAGAGAAAGAATTGACAATAGCGCTGCAGACGAATTTTTTTCGTAAAGATGAGAGACAAGGTTGTGTTTTACGTTGGTATTAAAATTGTGCGCTATAATTTCAAAAAAAATGAAAAGCGACGCAGGCGAATTTTTTTTTGAAAAATGGATGAAGTGATGAATGATGATGTTTTAAAAGAACGTTTTTTAAATAATTGTTTGACATTTCGGGGGGGGGGGGCTCTCAGCCCCCCCTCCTATATACGCCCTTAGCACACACACACAATAATTTTCACTTCAATAATAGCAATATCTAGTTTTTTCCATACATATCCTGTCGGCAACAATGTTGATAATTAAAATCATTGATGTACCTATTTATAATTATTATGCTTTTAATTAGTGGCTGGGACACGTAGAAAGAATGGAAGCACTCCTACCACCTAAGAGGGTGCTCAATTTCAGACCAGAGGGGAGACGTAGAAGAGGAAGACCCAAGTTGAGGTGGATGGACTGTGTTGAAAGGGGCCTCAACGCACTGGGCACAGTAAACTGGAGGAGCGTGGCTGCCAATAGGGCAGAGTGACGAAAGCTCCTTGTGGAGGCCAAGTCCCACCCCGGGATGTAGCGCCAAAGATGATGATGATGCTTTTAATTAGGGTGCAAATGACGGCGCGGGCTTGGATAAAAGAGTAGGTACTTCATCAGACAAAAATATGAGCATGTTTGCGTCTCAATGTTTAAGGGTTGCTATGGGATGTGGTCTTGGGTTTCTTGGCCACCGATGACCAACCAGTTTGTTGTTGTTTTAATTGTACCTAATGTAAGTAAATCAAAGAAACATCTAACGCTGGACTAAGGATGTCGATGGAAAGATACCGAGGTGGTCGGTAGCCTGGTTGGTAACGCGCTCGACTGTTAATCCAGTGGGCGCGGGCTCGATCCCCGATGCAGACCTACTCCACTTCACAACACAAACTTTTCAAGCTTACTGTGAAGTGTACAAAGGTGTATTTGGGTACGTGTGTATCTATAAAACTAGGTTCATTAAAAAAAATTGAGACTGACCCCATTTGACGGTATCGGGTACGTCTTCTAAATATCGAAATTAGTAATAGGGTGTTTGGCCGTTTTAAAACGTGCAAAAATCAATGTGTATATTTGTCCATCTTTTTTATTAACTTATCCTGCGCCGACTTAGCTAGTTATCCACAGGGTAATAATTGTGAAATTTCATTATAAATATTAAAATATATGTTAAATGGATTCTTATGTTTAGCATAATGATTTCCTTATATTGGTCAATTATTGTTGAGTGTTAACGTTTCGAATTAATTCGATACTCGTAGTAAGCATAAAAAATATTAATTATTTTAACAATAAAAATGATGTGCGATGTCTAATACTTGTGCAATGTATGACCTTGAATATAATTACTATTAATATCTAAATATTTATTTATTTTCATTAAAATGTAGAACTATGGATGGTTAGTTGTCGAACTGTGATTTGTAACAGTTGCCGTTAAAGAACAGCAGATGATAAAAATCGCAGTAATCAAATTTATTAAGACTATGTAGATGTTACATACGAAAGAAAACATAAGAAACTATATATGCAGACTAATTGGTAGCCAGTTGAGGGGTCGGCAGTGACAACAAACCCTTGCCCCCCCCCCCCCCCGCCCTTCTAAATAGGTATTTACATTAACTTACAACATTCCCTTTACACATCACAAATTTACGAAAATATCGCCTTCGGCGCTATCAAATTATTTCCATCTTATGCACTCATTAAATGCATTTTTATTTCACTTTTTTTATAGCACGACTTTTACCGATGTAAAATCATAACCCGCGGCGGTAGTTCAAGTCTGGTTGTTGCCGTCGGCAATGTCTGCCAACCAACCACATGTGTCATTCATTAGAAGTAAAAAATACACACATACTCGTATTTAAGTGCATGAAACAGAAGAAAAAACAACGCTATGCTACATCAGTAACAAAATTTTAGTTGCCACCCTCCCTCTGAGGAGATACATTGCTAAATAGCTACTTTCACTGTGATTTGTTAACAGTAAATCACTGTTCTTTTTACAGTCACAGTCAGAAGTAGATGTGGTACTCAGTAAGGTGGTTACACGCTTGGATGAGTTACAATGTTACATATTTAGTTATTAATTATATCATAATACAACCTATGTACTCCAATTATGTGGCTAATTAAAAATATTTAAGGAATTTGTTCAAAACTTAACCCATGCAGAAAGATTTCATTATACGGCCATTTCATCTAGCAGAAAAAAAAATCGTTATAACATTTTATCTATGTTTCTGTCACAATATTGGATTGGCTGGAAGAGACCGCTGTTCGCCCTAGTGAGCATTACTTATTATTATTATAATATTGTGGCAAAATGACAGGGTGAAACCAGATGGGCGCCACGAATATTGAAGTGGAGGCCTTGGACAGATAGAAGGAGCGTCGAAAAGCCACCAAAGAGATAGACCGACGACATTGTCCAACTGGAAGAACGTAGATGCGGAATGGTCACAACAGAGACGAGTGGAAACAGATGGAAGAGGCCTATATCCAGCAGTGGAGGGAAGTAGGCTGATGAAGAAGAAGAAGTGTGCTATCTGTCAAATCATATTGGGGTCAATCCTGCAACTAGCTAAAAAATGTGACGTTATATTTTTTCGATTACATATTTCATAGTAAAATAAATTTTAAACAATCATTTTAGTTCAAAAAGTTACAGAATTAGATATATTAGCCAGATTCACACAAAATAATTGAATAGAAAAAAAATCAAACATATAAACGTAACAGTCGCAGCAACAAGCACACAAATAAACTACAAGTCACAACAAAATGCATCCAGTCACACAAACAAACTACAAGTCACAGCAACAAGCATTCAATCACACAATAAAAACCCCAAGTCACAGAATCCAATCACACAAACAAACCACAAGTCACAGCAACAATCACACAAACAAAGTACAAGTCACAGTAACAAGCATCCAATCACACAAACTACAATTCAAGCATACAATCACACAAACAAACTACAAGTTAATCTTGTAGCCTTTCGCAGGGTGATGAATCCATTTCTATTTCCATTTCACACCACTGCTCACGCTGCGGCAGTAATTTACTGATAACTCGACGGACTTTTACATACAAAAACTACTGCACTCTGAAGATGGCAGTAGTATCGCTACCGAAAGCTCGGTTATTCAACCACTCTACATGCAGTAAGAACGAACAGCATAGAAATGAAAACTACAAGTTGCAACAACAAGTACACAAACAAACTACAAGTCACAGCAACAAACATTCAATCACACAAACAAACTATACAACACTCACGAATCATGTAACAGATTATTTTTTTCTCATATCTCATACATTTTTTTCCATGTTTTGGGCGCGTTTTAGATTGGAACGGGTTAAAAATACAATGTATGCAACTCGATTCGGTAGTAAAAATTGTAAGTCGGGTAGTAAAACTGAATTAATTTAGTGTATAGTAAGTATTGTAGGTAAAATACTGTAGTATAAATAGTGAGGGTAATTTAGTAACATCATCAGTTAATTCATTACATTTGTAGTTAATTATTGTGATACAATACACTCAATGGCTTTCATAAAGGTGCGATAATATTATAAATATTTAATAAATAAATAAATCAAAGTGTACTTATAAAAATAAACAGTTTAAATTTAAAAAAATGTGGGAATAGAAGTAGGATAGTAATTGTTATCAATGGCGGATCCAGGTTACATTTTTGGGAGGGGTTGAGGGTCGTTTCAACTATTAAATAAATTGATTTAAAATATAACAAAGTGGGGTTAATTCTACAACTAATTAAGTGCGTACTAACTAAAATAAGACACTGTTTTTTTTTTTCAATGATTTCATAGTAAAATAAATTTAAAACACACTTATTTTTTAAATTCAAAAGGTTATAGAATCGGGAATAGAATGTGTTCAGAAGAATTGTTTTAATTTTTAAAAGTGTATTTTTTTTTTACTAACTTTGCAGTTTTTTTTGTTTCGTTCGAAAAAAACCCGACAACCTTATTGAATATGTAAAAAAAGATACATTGAACCTTTATCTAGTGAATGACCATAAATGATCTTTTATATCTTGTATAGTTTTCTGAAAAAATAATGAAAACATCACTGAAATTTTTTCACAGAAAACTTCCTTCGTGGAAGTCGCACAAAAAATATTTCTCGTAGTTATAATATGCGTCTAAGTGAATCACCGTACAACTTTTTTTTAATTAAGCGAACTTGTCAAAAAACGTAAAAAAAAAAACATCCATGCTTTCAGTTTAATTCCAAAATATTGTGATGTGGGGGCACAATGATAGAATTTGGATTTGGTCGAATTTTCACTACGCTTCAGAAGATTACTGGTTGAACTGAACTCGTTTTTTTTTTATATTTCAGGCTGCTTTGGTGCTGTGTGCAGCAGTGGCCGCTTGCAATGCCCACGCCGCCATCTCCCATCAGAATCAAGTACAAGGACACTCTGCCTGGGGTAGCCATGGCTGGTTAGGTGGACATGGAGGCTATGGGCACGGAGGCTATGGCCATGGAGGTTATGGCTATGGTGGATATGGTTATGGAGGACATGGTTATGGGCTTCCATACCAATCATCCCACTGGGGCTATGGACCATGGGCCCACAAGTCACATCACCATGTCCCCTTGGTTCACCACATGCCACTGATCTCCCATCACGCTCCCCTGATCTCCCATCACGCCCCCTTGATCTCCGGACATAGCAGCGTTGTGCACCATGGACACAGCAATGTTCACCATGGACACGATCACTGGGGATATGGAAAGTATTATGGACTTGGACATGGATATAATCATTTGGGACATGGACTCGACCATGGCAAACACTACGACCATCACGTAAGTAAATCTAGTGACAAAATTGATCCAAAAATCCTGTCTAATTTAAACAGAACAAAGGTTGACCATTCTATCCTCATTTTCCGAATTCCGTCGTTTCAACCTTTCTGCTTCCATTTTCTACTATTCTGCCTCATCGATTGTCCAAATTTTCATCATTTGTCCCATAATTTCATGCCATGTTTTTCGTTTTATGATGACTATTTTATGGTGGCTGTCGTTAAATACGCACACCTTTTATGAAGCTTAACAACCCGTCTTACCTAAACCGCTTTTTCCCCTTAAACTGAGAGTTCTTCTTAACCAAGCTTAATTCTGAAGTTATTGGGGGATGATTCTTATTCTGTATTCATTGCTCCGATTCCAGGAATACCCCAGATACGCCTTCGACTATGGAGTAAAGGATGTCCACACCGGAGACATTAAGTCACAGAAGGAAGTGAGAGACGGAGATGTCGTCAAAGGTAAATTTGTATTCAATAAACGTCCTTTTAGATTTTTTTTGACGCTCGTAGAGGGGGAGATAGTCTCGAGAAACTGATAATCACAGGACACGGCGGGACGGAGACCCAGAGGACGATCACCTTTGCGATGGACAGACCAAGTTACGCAGACTGTTGCCCCCTCCATCTATAGGGCAGTGCATCTTGCCGAGGACAGAGCTGCGTGGCAGGGATTAGTCAAGCAACGGGTATTTGGATATCGCGACCCTCAGCAGTGAGGAAATCGACAAGAGAGAGAGAGAGTGACTTTTAGACAGAATAGTACCTACCTACATACTTCGACGTTCTTTTAAAAACCTGTAAACTTGCATGCCAAGTGTGCAGAAGTTTGACAACAACTTTGCTAGTTTACACGCTACAAGCTTGCATTTCGCTTGCTGCATTAATAATAAAGGTTGCTACGACAAACTTGCCAAAACATTTATGTAGTTTTGTCGCCAACTGATTTTTTTAATGTATTCTTCCAGGCCAGTACTCCTTAGTGGAACCAGACGGTTCAGTCCGCGTGGTTGACTACGTGGCTGATGACGTCCACGGCTTCAGGGCTAATGTGAAGAAGATGGGTCCATCTGTCCACCCTACACCAATCCATCACCACAATAACCATCATCATATCCCATATTATGGACATAATTATGGTTATGGACACCATTATGGATACGGATACCATTAAACCATAACACAACGAAACGACAACCGGATTGGCTGGAAGATTCGACTGAAAATGATACTCATTTAAATATTTTGTAAATTATACTCTTTTTAACTTGTAACTATTTATTTTCTAGAGTCAAATGAAATCGCAGTTAAAAAATAATTTATTTTTCTTTATTTATATTATGTATTATTTTATATTTATTTGTTTATATTTTTTTTTTGTAAATAGTTTTCTCATTATGTATATATTTTAAGTATTTTATTGTGTTTTTATGTTTGATATTTTTCTTCGTAGTTTTTTTTATGTTTATTTATTTTTTATTCTACTTGTTATTTGTATTTAAATCTGGTCATTATTTATTTTACACAAGTTTACATTTAATTTATTTTTATTTTTTGTACAATCTTCTTATATAATTTATTTCTATACTTAATAAAATTATTGCGATTTTACATTCATGGTTTTTATTTATTTATTACTCATTTACAAAGGCGAAATCATTGAAATGCTATAAAAAAAAAAACAAAATAAATACGAGAATAATATGATATCTTCTTCGTCAGCCTACTCCCGTCCACTCCTGGACGAAGGCCTCCTCCATCTGCTTCCACGCCGCTCTATCCTGGGCTCTCTGGACCCAGTTGACGTATTTTACCAGGTCGTCTCTCCATCGTAGTGGTGGTCTTCCTACACCCCTGGGTTTCCAGGTTAAGACCCTCTTCGACCACATATCGTCTAATAATATGATATCTACTGGATGAAAAATACCTATTTAAGGAGCCATTGATAGAGGAAGAAAAATATGAATAAAAAAAATGAATACACGGCCCAAAAATAAACCGATTTGCAATATGACTTTTATTATTTCAATTAGGGCCGTCTTTAACTTATTCGAAGTTGGAGGACCTGGCCACTTTAGGACCATGGGCCCCCTATGGCTATGTTCAGTGGCAGACTGGCTCTAAAAATTCAAGTTGCCATTGCCGGGGACCCCCAGTACCTACCCTCAGACGACAATTACTTCGACGACAAGAGAGCGACTGAGAAAGGATTTTTTCAGGCAGTCCAAGTATTTCGATACCTACAGGGTTGGTTGGAAGAAATTGCCAATAAATTTGCCCTTTGCATATTTTGTATTTTTTAGATGCATAAAGTGTTTTTTTTTTATTCATATTACTCATTTTTATTTACATTTACGTTTCCCGGAGAAAAACACGTAAGAATATTGGCCATGGTGAGTAAATCCCAAAAAACAATATTACGAGTTAAGGGCTTGGTACCAATAATGACGTCACAGTCATTTCCCACGGCATCAAGGTTCAAAATCGCGTGAACAATCGCATGATGAAATGGTAAAAAAAGCGTTTTTTTCCCTTTTTTTGGGGTTAATTTTGCGTCTATCAAAAAACTTTTACGGTTATTCCCTAGATTTTAATGCATATTATCAGCACAAAAAAATTTACTCCGCGACTTTCGAGAAACGAGTTTCCGTCTTTCGGAAAAAAGATCAGAGGTGATTTCATTTTTTTTTTTGAGAAATCTATACAAGAATCTTTTACGGTTATTCCCTAGATAAATGTTCAATGCATCTACCCTATTTTGTTCCAAAGCACATTTAGTAACGGTTGTCGAGATACAAGGTCTCCCGTTTTTAGAAATTTTTGAAATGTCGGTATACGTGCTTTTGATACCTTCAGAAATAATATACTCAACGGATAAGAGCCCAATTTTTCTAATTGGATTCCACTAGATAAAATATTTATAAATAGATAGTATGTACTACTTTTATTGTCTGTCGCATTGTGTATCCATGTATTGATTTGTTGATTTTCTACTCCTTATAAATAAATATAATTTAGTAATAAATCTAATACGATTTATTTATGATTCCCAATCCAACTATATTTGAGCTTTTGTGGTCCGTTGGGCACAAATTTGGCATCAATAAGACTAAGCTGGCACTCTTGGCACCATTTTTAATTCAACTTGTTTGAAATTTTAGTAAAAATGAAAAATTTTCAACCGTAATCTATGATAAAATGTTTTATTATCACAGGCTGTACATCAAAACAAACTTTATAAAAGATATCAGATACATAATAAAGATATCTGGAGTCTGCTCTATCATATGCGGTAGTCGAAAAATGGGTAGCAGATTTTAAATGTGGTCAGCAAGGTGTTACATTGAAGGACTCCCACGGGCTTAAGGCCCTCCGCATCCCCGGGTAGCACAGGCGCATATAGCGTCCTCTTAACCCGCACTTCTTGGCAAAATATTTTTAAGAGGTGGGCTTAGGGTTAGCCAGAAGGGAGCCCCCCGACAAACCCTACCCCTAACTTACATTCCTTCAGTGTCCTTGTCCAAGGATGGAAACATATTTACAATTATTAACAGATACATTGCAAGGTGTTGAAGAAAACCCTCGCGATCGAAGGCAATAAACTGCAGTAGTTCCGAAAAACGTCGATAAAATCATGGAAGTGGTTCAGAAAGATACCTAGCCAAATTAATACTTGGGAAATAGTACTTAGAGATCCTAATGGTCTCATCAGAATGGGTAGAGTTCATCTTAACTTCAGAACATATAACATATAAACTTTCTGTTCGCAGGGTGTCAACGCTCTTAACTGTTTGTGATGAACAAACATGTGTTTGTTTTTGATTTTCATGGAAATTTTTGGCAATGTTTGAAGCTGATCCTGAAGATTCTTTACACGTTAAGAGATTCATAGGACCCCAGTGGATGGGAATAATAAATAAATAAATCTTTATTGGCCAGTAAATATGTATATATAACAACAAAAACAAGACAATGCAGTGTGCCAAAAGGCGGACTTATTGCAAAAGCAATATCTTACAGTCAACCCGGGAATCGCACGAGTGGAGGAGGAAAGGGGAGGCCTATGTCCTGCAGTGGGAAAACGCGGGGTGATGGTGTGTGCGTGCTATGAACTCTTTGATATTAGAGTTACTCCACAGTATGGCAGTTGTCGTGATGGTATGTATGGACTTCCAAGTCCTACTGATCTACATAGACCTTAATTGCATTTCCTTGCAATCCTCAATGTCAATATTGTAAACATATTTTATATAATATTTAGTGGAATTACGCATGGATGATCGAATTACAGACTATTTCTATTACTAGCTGTGTTACCCGTGCTTCGCGACGGCAAGTTTGGTTGGTGAAGTGTAGAACAATTTCAATGTTCGATTAACTTTAACATCTACGGAGGTCTTCAATTTAATTTCTGACGCCCAAACTTGCTTGCGAAATTTCTCGTATCATTGCCCAATGCCCAACCTTCAAACATTTTTTTTCCTTTGAGGGATGTGATATACTTCTTTTGACCACACGATAAATATATATGTACGGAGGTCTATTTAAGAACTTTTAGCCAAGACTGTAAATTTTAGATTATTGCATAATTTATTCATAAAGAAGGATTAAGTTTAATACTGTCTATCTATCTATCTATACCCTCACGCCACATCCCTTGCAGGGTAGGCAGAGAGGACAGAGCGCCAGACAGCCCTATCCTTACACACACTCCTAGCTTCCGTCACATTCATGCAATTAGTCATACACGCTCTCCGATTCCTTTTACTCAAAACGCGTCCATCCTTGAGGATCTGGTCGACATGATCGGACCAGGTCAGTCTCGGACGGCCGCGCTTTCTCACCCCTCTTCGCTCATTCAGATATATCTTTTTTGTCATCCTGTCATCATTCATTCTCTCAACATGCCCAAACCATCTTAGTTTGTTTACTTTCATTCTTGTCACTACACCAGTCTTGCAGTCACTCATTTCCCTAATAACCTCATTCCTTATCTTATCTCTCAGCGTTTTCCCGCACATTCTTCTTAATGACCTCATTTCTACTGCATTCAACCCTGATTCATCCTTCTTCATCCACGTCCACGTCTCACTAGCATACATCAGGGTCGGCACCAAGACAGCATTGTGCACTAGCACTTTTGCTTTCATAGACACATTGCTACTACTAACAATCGGACCGAGCGCACCATTCGTCCTAGTACCGGCCAGCTTCCTTCTTTCAATGTCTCCATCACAGCGTCCATCTCTAGTAAACAAACTTCCCAGATATACATACTCATCCACTTGCTCCAGACAGTCATTACCAACCTTTATCACACAATTTGTCCTTATTTCCTCTCTTTCGAACACTAATACTTTCGTTTTATTTACATTCATTTTCATACCATTCATATCGCAGCTTTCGTACACACAGGATACTATCCGTTGTAACTCACATTCATCATCAGCCATCAACACTAAATCATCTGCAAACATTAACGCACATACTTTCACTCCATTTAGGTCCACACCAACATTCAGCTCATTCAGAGGACGCATGCAGTAGTCGAAGAACAGGTTGAACAACCAAGGCGACATGACGCAACCCTGTTTAACCCCTTTTGTGAGAGTGAACCACTGCGACAACGCAGCATTCACCCTGACACAAGCAGAGCTCTCCGTATATAGAGACGCGATTGCGCCAATCAGTCGGTCGCTCACCCCATATTCCGACAGTACACGCCACAGTCTTTCTCGGTCCACACGATCGTATGCCTTCTCCAGATCCACGAACGCGCAGAAGAGCCTCTGGTGTTTAGCCAGAAGCTTCTCCACGACCATCCGTAGGGAGAAGATCTGATCGGAATACTGAAACATAATAAACTAATATGTCTGTTTGTTTCACCACATTTTTTACAAAAAGCAGCAGTAAACACTGCTAAATACGTTTGGTGGGTATTATGATTGACACTATGGCAGATATTTTTACTTCAGTAAATGTAAAGTTTGAAATTAGAACATTACTCTGTTTCAAATAATTTTTACTCTCCGTAACAAATAACTTTTGTCCACTGGATACTTGATTCTTAGTAATAATTCTATGGAAAATTTAAGTATCCGCGGAAACCCATGAGACAAATAATGCGAAACAGAGAGTACGTGATACGAATAAATAAATTTACGGACTAAAATATTTATGTGGGACGATTGCTGAAATGTATTATTTTAAATTAATTATTGATATTAATGGATTAAATTATCTTATAATTAATTAACAATTAGGTAATATATTTTAAGGAATCCTATACTTACTATACTTAACCCATAAACTTCATCGGAGATTCTAGCAATGAAAAAGTTTTGGTATTGGATTAAAAAAAACTGTTCACTGGCTGGGATAATGCCTACATTGCCTACCCATAGGCAGGGGGTAGTATTGGGGGTTCAAAACCCCTCCCCTGAAATTCTTCAGCCAACCCACAGTTTTATACATAGGAGAAATTAATAACATTATTACCACATTGTTTTTTCATGATTTCATGATCTTTAAATTATTGCGAAAATTCATTAAATCACATCTATTTCTTTAAAAAATTTAGCGTGCGGCGCAAATCTAAATGAGCAAAGGTATTTAAAAAAAAATAGATTTTTAAAAGCATGGTACCAAGAATGACGTCACAGTCATTTCCCACGGCATTAAGGTTCAAAATCGCGTGAACAATCGCATGATGAAATGGTAAAAATAGCGTTTTTTTCCGTTTTTTAGGGTTAATTTTGCGTCTATCAAAAAACTTTTACGGTTTTTCCCTAGATTTTAATGCACATTATCGGTACAAAAAAATTGTCCGCGACTTTCGGGAAACGAGTTTCCGTCTTTCGGAGAAAAGATCAGATGTGTTTTTCACATATTTTTTTTTGAGAATTCTATACAAGATATAAAAAATCTTTTACGGTTATTCCCTAGATAAAGGTTCAATGCATCTACCCAATTTTGTTCCAAAGCATATTTAGTAATGGTTGTCGAGATATAAGGTCTCCCATTTTTTGTTTTTTTTTTCAACTCAATACGCTGGGCCTTAAATCACAGCTATTTATTTCTTTAAAAAAATTAGCCTGCGGCGAAAATCTAAACGGAGCAAGGGTTTGTTTACAAAAAATAAATTGGGTTTTTCAACGATTGTTTTATCTACCTTCTCGTGAAAAAGGTTTATGAACACCTGACTCACCTGACTGTTACAGGAGACTCGAAATAATGTAGGGTAGTTAGTGATGGGTTAATAATATTACATTGTATGCATTCTGTGCATTAATTTAGTGTATAGTTAGTATTGTAGGTAAAATATTGTAGTATAAATAGTGAGGGTAATTTAGTAACATTATCAGTTAATTCATTACATTTGTAGTTAATTATTGTGATACAATACACTCAATGGCTTTCATAAAGGTGCGATCATACAATCAATATTATAACTATTAAATAAATAAATCAAAGTGTACTTATAAAAATAAACAATTTAAATTTAAAAAAATGTGGGAATAGAAGTAGGATAGTAGTCGTTATCAGTGGCAGATCCATGATTCATTTTTGGGAGGGCTTGAGGGTCGGTTTCAGCTTCGATTCAATTTTGTGTTGTGAGATGTTAAGAGTAGGCATGTTGATATTTAGAAAAATTCTAAAAACGGGAGACCTTAGATCTCGACAACCTTACTAAATATGCTTTGGGAAAAAATAGGGTAGATACATTGAACCTTTATCTAGACAATGACCGTAAAAAAAATTAATGTCTTCTATAGATTTCTCAAAAAAAATGTGAAAAAACACCTTTGATCTTTTTTCCGAAAGACAGCAACTCGTTTCCCGAAAGACGCAGATTTTTTTGTATTGATAATATACATTAAAATCTAGAGACTGGCCGTAAAAGTTTAATGATTGAAGCGAAATTTACAACAAAAAATGAAAAAAAAAATGCTATTTTTAGAATTGTATCATGCGATTTTGAACCTTAATGCCACGGGAAATGACTGTGACGTTATAGTGGGGTCCCGAGTTTTAATTAAAAAATTCTGTTTTCTTCCAGGCTGCTTTGGTGCTGTGTGCAGCAGTGGCTGCTTGCAATGCCCACGCCGCCATCTCCCACCAGAATCAAGTACAAGGACACTCTGCCTGGGGTAGCCATGGCTGGTTAGGTGGACATGGAGGCTATGGCTATGGTGGATATGGTTACGGAGGACATGGTTATGGGGTTCCATACCAATCATCCCACTGGGGCTATGGACCATGGGCCCACAAGTCACATCACCATGTCCCCTTGGTTCACCACATGCCACTGATCTCCCATCATGCCCCCTTGATCTCCGGACATAGCAGCGTTGTACACCATGGACACAGCAATGTTCACCATGGACACGATCACTGGGGATATGGAAAGTATTATGGACTTGGACATGGATATAATCATTTGGGATATGGACTCGACCATGGCAAACACTATGACCATCATGTAAGTTTTAACCATATAGCACAATAAACTTGCAGCAAACATATGTTGGCTGCTTTTACAAGCCTGTAAACTTGGCAATCCAAGACTTTGTTAGTTTACGCGCTACAAGCTTACTGCAAACTTGTATTTCGCTTTCTGCGAAAAATATTCCACATTTTGGCCTTACTGGATCCTACAATTTAACGACAGATGTGGCGGTATTGGTACCAACATGTCCAAAGAATGAACACTTCAAGGATACCACACGTGGCACTGCACGGTATCCCAGATGGACAACGCCAGCCGGGAAGGCCCCCAAAGAGATGGAGGGAAAGCTGGAGCTCAGCATCCCAAGAGGAGACTCCTCCTGCTAGAACAGACTCCTGTGTCTACAGAAAAAGAAGAAGAAGAAATTGCCTTTTTACTAATGAATGACCAATCGTTTTTTTGCTCTTGATTCCAGGAATACCCCAGATATGCCTTCGACTATGGAGTAAAGGATGTCCACACCGGAGACATCAAATCACAGAAGGAAGTGAGAGACGGAGATGTCGTTAAAGGTAAATTTGTGTTCAATAACCGTAACTAAACATGCAAAGAATTGCATCGAAAAAAGTAGGATGACTCAGTTAATACTAAAGATATCAGACTTAAAACATGTATAAATGAGAATATGTTCTAGTGACTTTAGCGGTTAAAAATTTAATAGTTGTAAATTTTCTCTTGTCAATAAGAAATAATTCCAAAGTTACCTCTGGAATTTACTGAAACTTGAGATTATTCTCGTAGCATCATCATCATCATCATCCAAGTCGTCGGTCCCTCATTCCTGAGGATTAAATAAAATGTTGAATGTAAAATTCATTATTAGTGTTGAATCCATAGTTTTCGGTGCAGATGAGATGTATAGTGACATTCTCGATACCTGCAGGGGTGAGGTAGGAGAGGTACAATGCAAAAATCGATATTCGAATCCGTATGAATAGCTGATAAAGAGGTAGGATATTTTTTATTTAGGTATTTGAAGGAAAATCCCGCGGGCTTAAGGCCCTCCACATCCCCGGGTAGCTCAGGCGCATTAATAGCGACCTCTTTACCCGCACTTCTAGCAAAATATTATTAAGAGCCCAGGGTTAGCCTTAAGGGAGCCCCCCGGCAAACCCCACCCCCGAATTACGTTCCTTCAATATCCTTATCCAAGGAGGTTACAATAGGTATTTAGGTCCATTTAGGTATACAATAAGCCAAAATCAATTTCGTCGCTTTCGTTATTCTTATATTGTCGTAAAGTCAGAATTAATTTTTTGATTGTTTCTTCCAGGCCAATACTCCTTAGTGGAACCAGACGGTTCAGTCCGCGTTGTAGACTACGTGGCTGATGACGTCCATGGCTTCAGGGCTAATGTGAAGAAGATGGGTCCATCTGTCCACCCTACACCAATCCATCACCACAATAACCATCATCATACTCCATACTATGGACATAAGTATTATGGTCACGGATACGGTCACCATTGAGTCACAAAGAAACAAAACTACGACCGGATTGACTGATAAGACTCGACTGAATATTTTTTTACTTATGGCCTGTATATAATATTAAATAATTTCTCTAAGTTTCAGTGTGTATATGTTATTTTTTTATATTTTATTACTTTTGTAAATAATTTATTTTTCTACTAACTTATTTTCCGTACGTAATACAATTTGAAGTAATATTGAACTGTATTTTTTTATGTAATTTATTCCAAAAAACCTTTTCCCTGGAAAACAGCCATTGAATTAAATTTTCGGCGGAGGTGGTCGGTAGCCTGGTTGGTAATGTGCTCGACTGTCAATCCGGTGGGCGCGGGTTCGATCCCCGATGCCGACCTACTCCACTTTACGACATAAGCTTTTCAAGCTTACTGTGAAGTGTACAAAGGTGTATTTTGGTTTATTTCGATAAACCCAGATTCATTTTTAAAAAAAGTAGGTGCACAATAAAAAATAAAAAAAAAAAAATATTCTGGATATAAAACATGGTGGGTTTATTGCCGTAGGCAATGTCTGCCAACCAACCACTTGTGACAATAAAATGAGATAAATAATTGTACACATACTTAGGAGGCTATCAAAGCCAATTAATACTCAGTCTCCCTACAGTTGGTGAAGAAATTGTTAAGTCGGGATCGGAGAAATAGCAAAATTTTTAAATTCGTCTAGATGGGTTTTTTAGTAAAAATATAAAACTTAAAAATTTATAAAATTTTGGCAATTTTTAAATCTACTATTTAACGGCAATATACTAAATACACACAAAAGTTGGATTCAGAAATAGATATTTATTTGAATAAATAAATAAAAACAACACAGACATTCAGTACACATGATATTTATAAATAATTCTTACAAATAACTATGTTTGTAATGGTACAATACACTAATAATATAATACATAAGTACAAGATTAGGTATGAAAAATAACAATCGAAAAAGGATCTGGGCTTGTACAGAAGAGTGGCTGAAAATCATGAAATTTTGAAATTTCGAGGCCGATGCGGTACGGGTTAGCGTTATCCGATCGAGCTGAAAGTTTGAAAATCTAATTTTTATACCAATTGGCAACTTTCTAGGGGGTGCCGTCAAAGTTCCGAGGACATTTTTTTTCATCCATACAACTTGCGACCACTCTATTGTACAGTCTGTAAAGAAAAAGATGGTCTCTGGTTGTTTGGGAACTACAATTTTGTTTGCTGGCAACAATGACATTTCTATTGAAATTCTACAAGTGTTGCCACTATGGTTGCCAAAAAGCTACAAGTAGCGCCCTCATCGAAAACCATCTCTTTTTTGACAGAGTGTATTTGGGTGTATTTTAATAAGCCCGTTAACAAAAATTTAAAGTTCAAAGAAAAACAATGGACTTCTTTTCAAAATAAATTCATAAAAAATCTTAAACAAACATTGGAATGTATATTATATACACAATTAATTACATATATTATGCCTAATCTTAATAGGTAACCAAAATATGACTTAATATATTATGCAACTCGTTTATAACAGGAATAAAGTTATACTGTACTATATATGGGCAAAGGTGGAACTTTTAGCATACAAATTCAAAAGAGTTAAGTTTAAGGTCCTATATGCTGTCATTGGGCTTCGGCGCCCTGAAGTGTTCTCAGCCAATACTGAGAGAATCGTCTTGAAACTGAAGACAGTGATAGATGAAAGTATGAACTACAGATTGACTGTTTTGAAATTGCAGTATTTGGAAATTCCTTGAATAAAACGTATTCTGAAAGTACCGCTAAAATTTAGGGGATCTGAAGATTTTCCGTTCAGTTTTTCAGATATAAAAAAAATAATTTAGGCCAAAATACTGGTATTTATAATCTTAAAAAATTGTTTGTTTTAGATTTTTAAATTTCTTAATTTTATATACCCGAAACATATTATAGTACAATATCTATATTTGAGGTGGTCGGTACTTTGAGGGGTTGGTAACGGTAACCAGACAGAAACTCAAATGACAAAATCTCAACTGTCAAAAGGGTAACCTACTATTGACAGAATCGCAACTCATCGCCGGAAAACCTGTTGCAGCCAATATCAATACTGTTGGGTTAGGTTCGTTAGGTTGTTTGTTTTTTTTTTTGCACACAAAAACGAAACAATAAAAAACAACGGCATCAGATTTCCCGGTGTTGAGTTGCGATTCTGTCAATAGTAGGTTACCCTTTTGACAGTTGAGATTTTGTCACTTGAGATTTTGACATGGAACCGTTGGTAACGCGCTTGACTGTTAATCCGGTGGGCGCGGGTTCAATCCCCGACTTACTCCACTTCACAAACACAAGCTTTTAAGCTTTCTGTGAAGTGTACAAAGATGTATTTGGGTTTATTTTGATAAACCCAGATTCATTTTATAAAAAAAAAATATTTTATTTATTTACAGCATATATTCAAACATACTTAATATCACTTTTCTATTTCTCACAAAAAATACATATCTCATTACATTATTTACAAATCTTGTACACATCTAGTATGTATATGGCAGTACGATATATCACTCAATTAACAAAATATGTATACAGGGTGTTTGATAGATGGATACAGATATCTTCAGGAGTTATAGTAGAGGTCATTTAGCATCTTTTGAGCCAAACTTAGCTTAGTCAAAAGTCGCACGGTTCTCGAGATATTCGAGATTTTAACTTTTTTTCGGAATACCCCGAATTACTCAAGTTTTAGCCCGATAGCATCATAAGTAAAGGTACCTACTTAGTTATATCATTCTTTTTTGTTACCTGAATATGTGTTTAGTCTATTTAAATCATAAGTTTCAATCTGAAAAACAATCATATTAAAAAAATATCGGATTAAAGTTTCGAGAAAGAGATATTTCAAAAACGAGTTACGACTTTGGAGAGGATTTTAGATAAGAAAAAAAGTGTTCATAGATTCAGAAATCTGGAAAAAACTTCTCTGGTTTATGCTCTTTCAGATGACATACAAAACATTATAAAAAACATTAGTTTCGTAAATCTATGATACAAAAACTTAAATAGATCACCTCTAATTTAAGCAAATTTCCATACAAATTCGGAAACAGTAAATTGAAAGGAAATGTGTTTTTCACTATGCAACTGTACTTATAGTAAATATGTATGGAAATTTGCTTAAATTAGAGGTGATCTATTTAAGTTTTTGTATCAAAGATTTACGAAACTAATGTTTTTTATAATGTTTTGTATGTCATCTGAAAGAGCATAAACCAGAGAAGTTTTTTCCAGATTTCTGAATCTATGAACATTTTTTTTCTTATCTAAAATCCTCACAAAGTCGTAACTCGTTTTTGAAATATCTCTTTCTCGAAACTTTAATCCGATATTTTTGTAATATGATTGTTTTTCAGATTGAAACTTATGATTTAAATAGACTAAACACATATTCAGGTAACAAAAAAGAATGATAGAACTAAGTAGGTACCTTTACTTATGATGCTATCGGGCTAAAACTTGAGTAATTCGGGGTATTCCGAAAAAAAGTTAAAATCTCGAATATCTCGAGAACCGTGCGACTTTTGACTAAGCTAACTTTGGCTCAAAAGATGCTAAATTACCTCTAATATCACTCCTGAAGATATCTGTATCCATCTATCAAACACCCTGTATATTATGCACATAGAATTCATGACAATGGGGTAAAAATGCAATCAAAAATATCCCATCAACATACATGCTGGATTTCACCAACTTCTTTTTAGGTGTAGAATAGCAGAGATAGGAGCCACTTATCATTATTTTTCATACAAAATTTGTGCTAGGTGACTCCTATCTCCGCTATTTCTCTCCTAAAAAGTAGGTAATATCCAGCAGGAGTCTATTTACAAATGTAATAATTGGGGTGGATTTTCTAAATACACATTTGTACAGAAAGTAAAATCAATTGTACATTTTACTAACTACTGATTTATGTAGAACATCACATTATCGTAAAAAAATCATAGCAATCAGTACATCAAAAAACTGATTAAAAATATGATTCATGATTTTAAAAAACCCATAATTTATATGCAATCTGTTCATGAAATGTGGGGCATTTGTACTAAAAAACAGTGTTTAAATAAATAAGTACATATGATACAAAACGATAAACTTATAAATAAATAGTACACATTTTTAATTAATAAAACTATTCAGGAACACCAACGGGCAAGGACCCTTCGGCCAACAGCTGTTCTTCTTGTAATTTCAAGGCGTCTAAATACGACTTGGGTAAATATTCTTTAGGAATACTACTCGGCATCACGATGATATTAGTACGATGGCTTCGCTTGTGTTTTTTCAAATTGCTCGATTGAGTGAACCGCTTATTGCACAGATCGCACTCAAAAGGTTTTTCGCCGCTGTGAATCAACAGATGCGATTTAAGACTCGTCTGATGCGCAAACTTCTTCGAGCAAACGTCGCACTGTAAAGGTTTCTCGCCTGTGTGCGTCAGCTGATGCGTTTTGAGATAACTCAAACGTTTGAACGCCTTCTCGCACAGATCGCACTTGAACTGTTTGACGTCGCTATGAATTAATTTGTGTCGTGTCAAATTCGTGTGGTGCGTAAACTTCCGATCGCACTGATCACATTTGAATCGTTTTTCTCCCGTGTGTATGAACATGTGTTTCCGTCTCGTACTCAACTGCGTAAACGTTTTCGAACATACGTTACATTGAAACGGCCGTTCTCCGCTATGTATCATTTTGTGTACTTTCAATACTCCGATTTGCGTAAATCTCTTGTGACAGATATCGCATTCAAACGCCTTTTCTTGCGTATGAATGAGTAAGTGTTGTTTGAGGTTTGAAGATTTCGTAAAAACTTTATCACATTCGTTGCAATAATACAACTTTGCCCCAGTGTGCTTCGTTCGATGTATTTTCAATTCACGATAATTAATAAATTTCTCTTCGCATCTGTCGCACGGGAATGGTACGTCAGCGCTGTGCACGATTTTGTGCCTATCCAATTCTTCCACGCTCAAAAATTTCCTTTGACACAACGAACAGATATACGGTCGCGGTTGTGCGTGCTGACTAACGTGCCTCATGAGATATTTATTGCTAGAAAAGTATTTAACGCAGATGTGGCATTTATAATGGCACTTGTGCGCCTTTTGAGCTGCGGGCGTTTTAAACTGCTTCGAACATTTCTCACAATACTTTCTATTATTTTGGTAATTTGTCAACGGGATATCGTCGTCAGACTCATAATTATTAAAAGCTGGTACGCATATTTCTACAAACTTTGGCTCCTCTGCTTTCTTTTTGTTATTTTTGTTTACATTTTCGTCTTCTTCGCCGTCACTTTCGGCGTAATCGCATTCTTCGTCACTGTTTACGTCGGGTTTTTCTGTTTTTATATTCGGAATGGGGACTTCGACAAACGCGGCGTCATCTTTAGACGCGGCTGAATTAGATTCTATGGCTTCCTTTTTAACATTAACACCTCGGACGTTCGATTCGTTACCAGCGAATTCTTTATCCGTTTCACCTGATGAATTATTTTTGTCTCCCGCTTGATCCGACTGTTCTTGACTTGCATTATTACTTCTGACAATCTCTTGTTTGACGGCAATTTGGTTCGTACTTTCAGTGGTTTCTTCTTGAATCGGAGGATGATTCGCTTTATGTTTTTTGAGAGCGTCGAATCTCGTAAAAGTACTCGGACAGAGATCACAGTGGAACGGTCTGATGCCCGTATGTGTGAGCATGTGCCTCTTCAAATTAGCCATAATTGTGAATTTCTTTGGACAAATAAGACAAGCGTAAGGTCTGTCCTCTCTGTGAATGATAGAATGCTCCTTCAATCTCGACATATCTACGAATTTCTTTTCGCAAACATTACATGTAAAAGGTTTTTCTTCGTTGTGAATCATTCTGTGTCTTTTGAGGTTCGGAATGCCGGCGAATAACTTATGACAAATATCACATTCTAAAGATTTCTCCTTCTTCGGTTCGTGTACGACGGCGTGCTGTTTCACTTTCCCCATGTCTCGAAACCACTTGTCGCAACGGTCGCATTTAAACGGTCGTTCGCCCGTGTGAATCAACATGTGTCGTTTGAGCGAACTGGAGATCGTGAAGGACTTATCGCAAATATTACAGACGGTAGGAAGTTTTTCTTTCGGCGGCCTTTCGACTTTTTTATTAGTTTTCTTTTTCTTAACTTTCTTCTCGCTTTTCGAAGTCTCTACGTATGAATCGTCGTACTGATTTTTCGTGTCGACGTATCGGTTGTCATTGTCTTTGAATTCCGCTTCCGTCGACGTACCAGGGAGGTGATTGATATTGTTTTGTAAGACTGAAGTCAAATGCGAAGTATCGTGTAAAGAAGTGTTATTGTAAAGTGAATACTGTGAATGAAATACCGGATCTTTTGCCGGTTCTGTATTGTTTTCGATTATCCCACTGTATTGTTCATAAAGGTCCGCGTACCTTTGCTTGACGGCGTCCAAGCTCTCGTGTATGTTGTCGTATTGGGGATCCATGGATAAATGGCGTCGGTCTTGTCCATGCTGGAGATGTTGGACATTAGACATGTTCATTTCCTCCATTTTGACAACTTATTACCTAAAATTATACAAATAAATAAGTTATACACACTCTTATATGTTCTTTTTTAAATGCGGATGGCTGGATTCTCCCGAGTGCGACTGTGGAGCGGAGAGGCAAACTGTGAGCCATATCGTGTCTGAATGTGCTCTCAGGGCATATGGGGGTGAAACATCTGACTTTATGTGTCTAAATGAAGCGGCGACGACATATTAAGGACACTTAATTCGAACTCTGACAAACAGTTTTCATTGTGCAATATACATGTAGTGTCTGTCTAATTATTATGTATTTTTTTTATATTGATGTGTTGTACTTTGTATGACTATACGATAAATAAATAATATGTTCACCAAGATCAAAAAACGTCCCTCCACTGACCCATCCCTTTCTCAATTTGACAAAAAGTACATGAACATGTACTGATAAGATCTCTTCAAAATTTCTTAACTAATACCATTAAAATTGCGATATTTAATTCATATTCTCGTCCAAATAGTATTTTTTTATCTCTAACAGTGTTGTTAGTATGAATTTATGAATATTTGGGGATGAGAAACACAATAAACACGTCAAATAAAGCTAATCGATAAAATATGGTAATAACCAAAACACTTGGGAATTGCGCAAAACTTAGCACAAAAACGAAGCCAAAAGGTCGAAAATACTTACTTTTTGTAATGTATGTGATACTTTACATTACTCTCGACATATTAAACACCATATTTTACAATTTAATAGTTTATTTTAAACACCTTTCGCATGTAAAATCACAAAATAAAACACCGACGCGACTAATCTGACAGCTACAAATTCCGACCATAGACAAATGAGACAAATATAATCCATAGAAAAGGTACTGTCATATGAAATCTTCCTCTTAAAACGATGATCAAATCAAAACAAATCATAGAAATAAAGTGTTACCAAAATCCCAGGTGACCATTTTGGTCGTAATCAGGTCGCCGTTACCAGACCTCACACAAAGTGTACTAATAAACGTACGTTTATTATATTTTCATTAAAAAAAAATGTAATTTTTAATTAGCTAATTAATTTAAAATTCGCGACCTTTTAATTCTCTATGTATCCATCATATTTAAGCATCTTTAAGCACAAAAATTTCGCCTGCATTTTATGGTGCATTTTTTATAATAAATACATTTCATACCTACCAAACCAATAGGTTCTCCAGTTTCTCATACTCAGAAAGCGTCTGTCCTTGAAGAGCGTTGAGATGAGATCGATCCACTCCAGGTCAGTCTCGGACGACCACACTTCCTCACTCGCTTTCTTTCACTCATGTCATGTGGAGGTGCACAGCAGAGGATGCACAAGGGGCTCTATTTAACACGCCAATGGAAGCCCTACCCCCAGGACACGATCTACCCTGGCCAGCGTGGAAAACCCTCAACAGGATCAGATCTGGGGTCGGCCGCACTATAGGAAGAACCTCCAGAGATGGGGAATAGCTGAGGACGTGACGGGCGACTGCGGGCAGTTGCAGGACACTAAGCGCCTCCTGGCCTGCCCAATGGCTCCTGGGCGGTGCACTTGGGAGAGTCTCGCAGATCGCTCCCGCTTATAGAAGATGACGCAGGAGAGATTGTCTGGGAGCGGATGGAGATTGCCGTGAGTGCCGACCGACACGATAAGAAGAAGACTCGTATCTTTTTTCTTTTTGGTCATCCTGCCATAATTGATTTTCACAACACGCCGAAACCATCTAAAACTATTTTTATAACTGCAGAAAATGTGCAATAATATCTAGCTGCCTACATTATATAAATATAACAACAACAATGCCAATGCAATGACGAACAGGTTGCGTAAAAATGCATTCTTATTTAGGTAGATAATCTACCTGATGTAGTATAATAACGCCAAACGCATATTGCGTAAAGAATATAAACTTGCAAAAGTCACTCATCCCAAATATGGAAGTGTCTGTTCACCCACTTGCCTTGGAATTGCGCTTAAATATTATGTTAAATTTAAATCGTTATTTTACTTAAATAACTCATAAATTTATAACTTTTAATTCAACAATGAATTTAATAAAGCAAATGTATGTCACGATACCAAAACGAGAAGCAGTGAGTTACAACTTGCGCATTTTAATTCGTAAGTTTCGAATGTTTGCGATGTAATCTACATTTATATAAAGTCTGATTTTTGTAAGTGTTCGCATAACTCACGCATTTTGATGGATTGCTGCGAAAATTTAAAATAACATTTGCGATAATATAGGCTGTGTTCTAACGTCGCTAGTTTTAGGAGAAAAAGCTTTTCCTAAGAGATGCCATGAAGATGAGGGGATCCAAGGGTTGTGTGGGATCGAGTCTGGTATCGCATGAAAGGGCGTTGGAAAACAAATTCAGATCTTAAGTCACATTTTGTCCAGCTTAAGCCTTAAATTTGCCGTTGCGATGTTGCGAAGCACGGGTAACTCAGTTAGTAAAGTATAAAGTATTGTAAAATGTATAAAAATATGGAATAATGTGTAGGTAATACAATTAGGTCATTCGATCGTGAATGTGTAAGTGCATCAATATGCGGCTTAATCGTGAACTAACGCATTTTATTATTAAGAGTATGCATACTGACATTTAAAAAATATATATAAAACGGGAGACCTTAGATCTCGACAACCGTTACTAAATATGCTTTGGAAAAAATAAAGTAGACACGTTGAACCTTTATCTAGGGAATAACCGTAAAAGATTTTTTTATATCTTGTATATATTTCTCAAAAAAAAAATGTGAAAAACACCTCTGATCTTTTTTCCGAAAGACGGAAACTCGTTTTCCGAAAGTCGCGGAGATTTTTTTTTTGTACTGATAATATGCATTAAAATCTGGGGAATAGCCGTAAAAGTTTTTTGATTGAAGCGAAATTAACCCCAAAAATAGGAAAAAAACGCTATTTTTACCATTTTACCATGCGATATTTCACGCGATTTTGAATCTAATTGCCGTGGGAATTGACCGTGGCGTTATAGTTGGGTCGCGAGCCTTAATTCAAAATGCGTTTTTAACCTGTAGATACCTATTATTTTTTTACGGTCACCATAACTTTTTTGAGTTGGCGGACAGGTTTCGCGGTTTGTAGGTTCTGTATCAATTTGTATCTTCTGTTTACGAATCGTTTTTGTGTGGGTTCATAGAATAAGAAGTAGGTACCTAACTAAAGATAGCGCAATTTCAAATTTATTTATCGAACAAAAATCGTTCCAGCGATCTTTTTTTAAGAGCCAATTTATTTTTACAGGAAATCGAAGACATCTTTGCCCTTTCTCAAGTTATTCCTATTTTTACTTTTATTTATCCTGCTTTGTATTAATTCTTACTAATTTGTTCTATTTTAGACCAAGGTAGAAAAAATAATATTGGGTACCTACCATGCGCGTCGCCAGCCTTGGAGCTATGGGGGGCAACAAAATTTTTGAACAATGATATAAAAAATGCATAAATAGCGCCGCAGGCAAATATTTTTGTGAGACATAGTAAAGGAAGGTCGTGCATGATATGCAGTTTGGTTTACTTGAAAATGTGTATGATATTTTGCACAATAATATGTACGAAAAGTGTTTTTTATGAAAAAGTGTATAAATAGCACCGCATGTACCTAATTTTTTATGAATTAATTGTATTTTGATGGATTTGCAAACTTATTTTTAAAAAAATTGGTGACATGATGGGAAAATGTGTGGTCAGTGTGGTAATGGTCTGATTTTTTGTGATGTTTTATTATTTAGTATGGATAGATATAATACCTATTCCAATCTCTAGGAGGAGACAGCTGCCCCCCCTGCCTCCCATGACGACGCCCATGGTACCTACCAAATTATTTTTATAGGTATTATGGTGTTTTTGTAGGTACCTAATACATTGTAGACAGAGACTCTAGACTTACCTAGAACTCATAACATAATATTAAAATGTCAAAATACTCAAATCTCGATAACTTTGTAGATTGTAGACAATCTGCTATGAATGTTTATGTGCATGGAAGGAAAACTGCAGGAAATATCCGAAAATAAATATTAATGTCATAGATATAGCATTCAGTGGCGGCCCAAGACATGCAGAGGCCCGGGGAAATCAGACCCTCTTCACAGCAGGGTTGCCATTTTTTTTCCGAAATATTAAGGTAGGTACTTAACCTATATTGGAAAGTAACAAAAAAATATTGTTTATCATAAAATAATGGATCACATCAGTGACAAATTAAGATTTTTTCTAGGGGGCACACACACGCACGCATTCGTGCACGACACGCGCACCTTTAATAAAAAATAATAATGTGTACCTAACCTACAAATCTATATAAAAATAATATTTAATTATTTATTCATTTTTAAGCGAACAATAAAAAAATACAATATACCTTCTACTTACATACCTATACATAATAATATGGCATACCTACGTAAGAAAGTTACATAAAATTGTTCACTAGGGCGAACGCAATGCTTCTATTTCTTACAGCTAACCCAATAGGTACTTCTACAAAATTTGAAGTTACAATGCATTTATGTTGAAGTTTGACCTAATTTTGATCCTCGCCAATCTTGGAGGCGCGATTTTTTTTGCAGTTTTTGCCTGTTGAATGCTGAGTTGATAGACCGCCACTGATAATGTTTATGTTATGTTATAGATAGATGGAGTTAACATAACACAATAAAAAAGCACTTCCTCTCGCGGTGTTCTCGGGTTTTCGGTTCATATGCACATTATTGAAGTACATAATAAAATATTGAATTGGAACTCGGAGTCGGAATGGAAGTAATACTTCAATTTAGTAGTAGGTATCTACTCTATAGTAAAAGACAGACCAATTCCTATAGAGAGCATCCGCTCTACGCTCATTACATACTCAATGGTAACGGATGATAATGTGCGCCACTTTGTCAATAGGGACAGAGTTAAAAAAATGTTTTTGATTAAAAAAAAATGTAATTTAAATGAATCTGGGTTTATCGAAATAAACCCAAATACAGCTTTTTACACTTCACAGTAAGCTTGTGTCGTGAAGTGGAGTAGGTCGGCATCGGGGATTGAACTCGCGCCCACAGGATTAACAGTCGAGCGCGTTACCAACCAGGCTACCGACCACCTCGGTATTATTAAGGTTTTCGACGGACCGTACGTGGTGGAAGTAAATTTTTAATGGTAAGGTATTTTATGGAGAGATTGCTGATGGAAGAAGAAGAAGAAGGTATTTTATGACCTAGGTAAGTGTTTTTTGATCGAAATGTGCTTAACTTAAAAGAAAGTTTACACAAAGGGTCATGCCATTGTACTAGGGTTGTCTATCAAAATCTTACCGCGTCCCCCTTCCTGCCCCCTCCCCCGAAAAGGCACGGTACGCGGTTTTTCGCATTTTTTAGGAATATGGTAAGAAATAGGAGAATGTGGTCAATGACATAAATAATCCATACTAAATTCTCCACAAAAATGTTTAATACATTTTTCAAAATGACTAGAAATCCAAAGCCCGAAATCGCCGGCCAAAGAACCGAAATTCGGATATTGGCAGTGGCGGATCCAGGATTCAATTTGGGGGGGCTGAATGACGTCACATGGTAAAAAGTACTGCCACTCAACGTTTTGGGAGGGGGGGCTAAGGGGCTGAAACTCCTACATAGATTTGTTGTATATAAAGTACTGTCACTCATGGTTTTTGGGGGGGGCTTCAGCCCCCTAGCCCACCCCCTGGATCCGCTAGTGGATATTGGAATACTAAACTTACAAAATGAAATTTTTAAACTTGTTTTGTTGGGAATTCATAAGGGCTACTAGAAAATAGTCAAAGAATGCAGTGGAAAACTAATGAATTGCGTACTAACTTAAATGAGTCATGTTTTTATCAGTTATTTCATAAAACATTTTTATTTTAGTTCAATCGGTTAGCTAGCAGAGATCACAGCATTGCGGTACGCTCTCCCTAATGAACAAATATTACAAATTATTATCTCGATGTTTTTGACCGTCGGTACTTGGTGGAAGTCCATTTAAGGAAAAAAAATTAAGAAGAAAAAAGAAAAACTACCTAAATATTTAGATTAAAATCCACAAAAAATGACTTAAGATTTCGCGACTAGTATCCGAGGCTTTGTACCCTCATCATCAGGCGATTGTTAATAAAGATATTTTTTAAGATCTCTGTATTTTGTTCTCCAAATCTGTAAATAAATAAATACAATTTATACTTTAGCTCTTTTTACATTCAGCCTTCAGCACGTTTCTCTTTGTAGACGAACCGTTCATGTTCCTTGTACTTGTTCATACAAAACTCAGGAAGTGGTAACCGTATTGGGGAGAAGGAGATGGATATACAAGAGGTGAGATATTCAACACACGAGAGTGAAAGGGATAACTATAGACGGAGGTGGAATAATGGAGAGAAGTCTAGCAGGGCGCGCGACAGAGACAGACAGTTATGTATTCAACATGGCCGGCGATGCCTGTGGAGTTGATGTGCGAATTGAAGAAAGATTAAAAATAAAAATCGGTATGTTATAATTCATAAAAGTGTTAAATTCATATCAAAAATGTTAATACAATGTTTTAAGTTTATTGTGCAACGTGTGTTGGTTCAGTGTTACAAATGGAAATGGATTAAAATCGTAAATATGCTATCGCCTACTCTTCCTTTCACAGGTGGTACGCATAACACAAGTTGACATAAAACCATTTTTTCGCGTTATTTAGTATTAAAACCCTCAAAGATTACGTTAAGAATATAGTTTAAGATATAAATAAGTATTTAAAATAGAAATGCGCATATAAATCAACGTATAAATGCGATTTATTCGTCCTAGTAACGAACTCTTTCATGTATGGAAGTGTATTTTTTTGTTTGTGAATGAATTCTATTGTACGGTCATGTTATGTATTTATATTACATTTTATTTGATTTTATTCGATGTTTCAGTTTATTAATCATCATTATAAATTATTTGAGTATTATTCACAGTGTTTGTAGTGCGTTTTGTGTTATTTTGAAGTTTTAATGGTTTGTTTAGTTCGACTTATGAATGACGCGGTGGGCGATTGATAAAAATGTATCATAGATTTTCATTCATAGAACTATACAGTTTACGGCCGTCAATGACATTTTAACAAATATACCCAGTTAATCACGCTAACATACTCATCAATTATGTTTTTACAAGTGTTTTTTTTTAGTATCCATTGCATAAAAACACAAATATACCACTTTTTTGTGGTGCAAATCAATGAACGTTTCGCAATGGGATATACTTTTTACATAATATACCTACATAATGTCAACTGAGTTCGATTTTTAGCGCAAAATTTGCAGTCAGCTTTTATGCACGCATTTTTACACAAAATTTCTCTATTAAACGATTGAACATCGCTGTATAAATGGGGTAAACAGCGATTAGTGTGCGTTTGATAGTCTGGAATCGTATTTATTTGCGCATGTGCATTTCTATACCTAACCTATGCATCATTAATGAATTAGACCTGTTGTATGTCCCACCTTCATTCATATATGATAATTATTCATTTTCAATGTGTTTTGACTGGTTCTCGTTGGCGCAACCCTTGCGGGGTATAGACATATACTTTTGCGCACTCCCCATACGAATTTTGCATTTTATTGATCAATAACAAACTTTGACAATTGACTCATGTTTCCATCCTTGTACACAAGGACACTGAAGGAATGTAAGTTAGGGGTGGGGTTTGTTGGGGGGCTCCCATAAGGCTAACCCTGAGCCCACCTCTTAAAAATATTTTGCCAAGAAGTGTGCGTAAAGAGGACGCTATATGCACCTGTGCTACCCGGGGATGCGGAGGGCCTTAAGCCCGTGGGAGTCCTTCAATTGACTCCTGTTCATCAAAGTTTTTGGTACTATTCCACTATTGCAAATTTCAGGCGTACTTGTGGAATATTTTTTTTAAAGATATTTCCAAATATTGTAATTCTAAAACAGTCAATCTGTAGTCCATACTTACATCTGTCACTGAATTCAGTTTCAAGACGATTCTCTCAGTCAGTATTGGCTGAGAACAATTCAGGGTGCTGAAGCCTGATGACAGCATATAGGACCTTAAATAGCTTTTAAATAGTTCTTTTGGGTCTCATATGTAGTAGAGGTTTCAATTATCCACCAACGATATGGAAGTGTGTATAAAATGCCTTATAATTATATAAATATATACATAAACACTTCCTCAGTAACAGAGTTGTGGATGCTTGGAACAGGCTGCCCCAGGATTTGGTTGTTGCTGAGAGCGTGAATGTCTTTAAGAATGGACTTGACAGATTACTGTGATGTCATAAACACTTGAGCTCAAGCACATCAGCTTTATGCTGCCTGCCTGACTACACACATAATAATAATAAAAAAAGAAAATAGTAAATTTATAAACAATAGTCTAATCCTAATACAACATTACCCAGTCGTAATAATGTCTCATGTTTACCATGTGTAGCTGTATGTATGTCAGTTAGATAGATACATAACATGTATATATTTTATCAATGAATGTTGATATCACTCCATCAATGATAAGATATATAATATGCATATAGTATAATTGTCAACTACAACTACAAATACCTATGTAATAATTGTATACATACATCTATACACATTTACATAAATGAATGATTAAATAATGAATTCTTCTATGTATATTTACCTGTATTACTAGTACATACAATATATACAAAGTGGCATGAAGTTAGGGACCTGTATATTATACCTAATTGTTTTAACATTAGAGTTAGCGAATCAAAATATTTCATCCACCGTCTACAGTTGCCGTATGTGATTCTGAAAGTGATTACTTAAGCTAGTCGAGGTAGTCGTAAGCCCGACAATGATCATCTACATATCTATACCGTTGTTTATTTATTTATCGTTTGACAACGTTGAAGTATTATCACATCGTTAAAGTCTGATGTCCAGCACCTCCAGCCACTGCAGGAATTCAGGGGACAGGCTGGCAGCACTGTCAATGATACCGGGGTAAGCACGTATGGGGCAATCACGCAAGATGTGCTGCATGGTTTGCTTCGGGTGTCTACAGTCGCGCTGTGGATCATCCCTCATTCCCCACTTGTGGAGCATGTCACCGCAGCAACCATGACCCGTCCTAAGCCTATTGAGTGCGGGCCATGTCCATTGCCTGCGAGGCAGGTGTGATTTGTGACACCGTTGTAAGATTACTACATGATTTATAAAGGTGGTAGTATGGAGATGTTGAACAACGAATGCTGAATAATTTTTTGAAAGATTGGAGTTATAGCCGGTTAGGTATATAATGTTTCTTGTAGCTCTTGTGTTGTATCGTTGTATGATTATTAATTCCAATAATCCATTCACCACACGAGGTTTCCTATCTTCACCGCATTTAGAAATGCCACATGGTCGCGTACTTCCTTTACTTCATGTTCGATAATCTGTTGTTAAGGCAAAATATTACATCTAACCTAACTTTACTAGTGATGTACAGACTCACAATATGCACTGAACAAAAATCCTTTTATTATTTATCACTCCAACTTTTTCAAATTGGGTAGCTTAGAATGCTTAGATGATGTGGGGATGTGGAGAGAATGGATGACGACAGGATGAGTAAAAAGATATAGCACACAGTGTAACACAACCGGTGGATCAACCGAAGTAGGATGATAGAGGACCTCAATACCTATCGATTTAACCCCCATGTATGTTCAGCGATTTTTTGTAGTTTTCGAGTTATGAATTTTTTTCATATTTTTCTGCAAAAAAACGGATTGCAAGACGTTATTGGTCACAGAGACGCCAATTATTAAGATACCTACTTGATTCTTTTTTTTTTTTTGGAAAAAGTGAATAGTATGCCTTGCAGATACAAAAACAATTATTGGCCTGCCTGATACCATAACCCTAAAAAAAATGTTGTACCTCAAAATTAGTCACAATTTAAAATTTTAATAAACGTTTGAGGACGATTTAAAAGAAATAGAGCAAGCCATAATATACGTTGTTGACATTTTTATCATTCACATTCACACATTGGCCAATGTGTGTTGGCCCATCCCTATTTAACCTAATAGAAACCGCATTTGTGATAAGATAGAAAATTATTTGTATATGTAGAGTTTATAGTATCATGTTTTATAGTATATCTATTCAGCCATATGGGGGAATTTTGCTCTATGATGTTAAGTGTACCATAAGCCCGGAGGAGTTCAGGAGGTTGCTGAAGACTCACCTCTTTGTGCGTACCTACGGGTCGGTTACTAATCAGTCAATGATGGGAGTTAGCCAAAACTGATGGATACATTTTTATCATTTTGTTTGTGACGATCCTATGTGGTGATTTAATCTATCATTTTTACTGTTTGTGACGATCCTATATGGTGGTAAAGAAAAATGTATGGTGCCCTTGGGGCGGTTTTATCGCTAAACGGCGCCCAGAATTGTCCAATTATTATTATGAATCTAATTTACTCCCATGAATGTCAGTTCACTAGGTTCAGCGGCACAATGGAAGACATCCATAACTTGTCTCCTGAGGCACTTCAATACCTGAACTCTCTTGAACTTAATCTCTGACTCTGGTCTCTCCAACGCCATACGATATATATATACTCCCATACTAAGACATTAGACTTTTTCAGTAATAACGTTTGCTACCCTTTCTGAATCTCATCTATAACTGTCAGTCCTCTCTGGGTTCCTGTGTACCGTTTATCCGATTTGTAAGTCTCCATGCATATGAACGTTTCTGACGTAGTTCAACCCTTTTACAATAGATGGCAGGCGAGTCCATACGCAGGGTACGGTTAGTGTCGTGAATGTTTGTGCAAAGAGAATGTTGTGTGTGCTTTTAGGGCCCATAATATGCACTGAGGTAAAAACGTTCTATTATCGCTTCAACTTTTTCAAATGTAGTATGAGAATGTTGGCGCGAAATATGAATGACGTAAGCGACAATGTGAATTACACCTTTGAAAAAATCTGGAAACAAATTGATAAATCTACGACAGTCAACTTATTAACCTTATAATTATAAACATTTTGGCTAAATTATACTTTTACGTCTGAAAAACTGAATGGATAATGAATAAGTCCCGTTAATTTCAGGGGTACTTTCAAAATATTTTTTTTATTCAAGGATTTTCAAAATATTGTAATTCTAGGACAGTCAACTTGTAGTCAATACTTCCATTTATCACTGTCTTCAGTTTCAAGACGATGCTCTCAGTATTTACTGAGTAAATGCCAAAGCTGAATGACAGCTTCTTAACCTATGTGGGGTATATGTTATAAAATATGTTTTTTAAAGAAGTAATTGGTATTGTTGCAAGGTTTATCAGCAAATAAACTTGCAGAAACATGTCTGTTTTTATGAATGTAATATGTTGTACTACTATATATTATTAGTTACAGATGTATATATACAGTAATGTATTATGTATAATTATTAATACTTATTTTGCGATAAGACGACTAATAACAACAATATAATGATCCGCATTGTACTCTCTTTTTATCCAGGGATGTTAAAACATAAAACTGTATTATGTAAGCGCCTATCAACCGACGTACGACGTACAGCGTGGTGTATTGGGAGAACGTTGCCCTGAGCGTAAAGTTATCACCAAAGCTAACCTAATGTTGACTCGTAAGCGTCGGAACGCCCATCTTGTATTCTCCCCAAGGAGTTCACACAATTCGCCATTGTGTGAATGTAGGTTCGTCTCGTTTCTGTCGAGGAAGAATAACTGTAAAGAGTTGGGATAGTCATTGAGTTATCCCTGTCTTTACTAGATACATTATTGTAAATTTCTTTCATACTCGTATCGTCACAACATGAAGTGTGTTGTGAATGTATGTGCCACCATATCATCATTACACTACATCATTACGATATTAACTTACGCAGGCCTAGGGGGCTCTAAGAATACCCCACAATTTTAATTTTGTTGCGAAGAACTGTTCCAATTCATTTAGTCTCACCAACCCCCTAACATTGTCCCTTTTCATCCTTTCCATTCCTTCCCCCCTCCCTGTCCTGACATGTATACCAGCTTTTTATTATGTTCTTTTCTCATGTGTTTTTTGTATTACATATTCTGTAATTGGGGTTAGCTGCCAGAGATCACAGCACTGCGACAAGCTTGCCCTAGTGAACAAAATTAGTAGCGTCTATTACTTCACATGTCTTTTGTCCACCGAGATTCGTTATAATCAATGTCTTATATGCCGGGGAATTCTGAACTCTACCGGTTTCTGAATTGGACAGCTATTTAGCCTTTTATATAGATTTTTTAATAAATAATAATAAATAAAAAAAATTGCTTTATTTCGGTTTGAGAAACATTACAATTCAAAAGAAACATACAAGTCAAATCAACAATTCAATATGATATACCTTTCTTCTAAAGCTATTGCTTGTGCGATGGAAGGGCGATCGCCTCAACTATATCTAATTAACTTTAATATATTTCGAACTTCTCGATGCAATATTTTAGTGGAAAAGTGTTGTAATTCCACATGAGATTTTGGCCTTATGCGCAGGGGACTTGAAACAACCTCTTATAATAACTGATATGTTCTATCTCTATGGGTGTTCCTGACACCCCTCGTTGACGCGTGCATGATACTATTTAATCTGTAGTCCAGGAATGGTTAATACATATCTATGTGTGTTTGTGTGGTGTGTATATGTGTGTGTGTAGAGTCTTATCACGGCAGGAAGTCTTGGCACTCTTAATAAAGGTCACTGAAAACAGGATAAAGAATATTTCTTTGACTGTTATTATTTTTACTCTACCCGGCTACCTAAGTACCTAATTAGGTACCTAATATGTCTATCATGTATCATTCTTTATTGATAAATTTATTGCAAATACTGTAGTCTACGGAGTCTACACCCATTCTGAATGTGTCTAAGGGTGTCCCGTCAATGGAGATTTTTTTTACGAATATCAGAACACAAGAGGTGTCAAACTTTGACCATTAAGGAGTAGTTTCAGACTGCATATTTAGTTTTTAATTATGATCTCTTCTTCTTCTCCTTAGAAATTATTAATCTCACATGGTGGTGGGGTCTGCTTTTCTGGTCTTTCGCCGCCACTTTGCTTCATCTTGCGCATCCTCCGGTACAACATCACTCTCTCTCATGTCCTGCCTCACCACTTCCCTCCACCGGCGCTTGACTCTTCCTCTGGATCTCCTACTTTCAGACTTCCACCAGAACTATGCATTTTTTTAAAATTAATCTGGGTTTATCGAAATAAACCCAAATACACCTTTGCACACTTCACAGTAAGCTTGAAAAGCTTGTGTCGTGAAGTGGAGTAGATCGGCATCGGGGATCGAACCCGCGCCCACTGGATTAACAGCCGAGCGCGTTACCAACCAGGCCACCGACCACCTTGAATTTACTGGACCTGGGAGCAGCGTTGAACGGATAGTAAGAAATCTTACGATAGCATAGAACAGTCTTAGAACAGACTCCGGTCTAGTGAGGCAGTAAAATATTTTCCAGATAGTTGAGCGGCTGGTGCCACGTGGCATATTTTGACTCGTATGTTTATCAGAATTGATTGTTTTTGTATGTTGTATGTACATATCTGGAAAAATAAATTTCATTCATCCATATTACTTTTGTTTTGGTGCAACAATTTCTCTCTCCTTTCCGCGCCAGCTGACAATACTATTCGTCGAGCAGCCGGACCTTAGTAAACGGTTACTTACTAAACGTTTCGCAATATCCATACGTGTATCGGACGCAACAATCTCATTGTAACGGCTTATAACTAAGACATAATACTATATCCTAGTAGTATTACATACAATCTTGATCATTGTAGTATTATTCTATGTATTATCACTCTATATTAACAACTTCCTGTGTATTTATCATGTTATCAATGTGTTTACATGCTTTTCGATATTAATAAATTTGATTGAATTGGTATGTACACAATGTGATAAGGAAATATGAGTGGTGTCTCGTCAAATGAAAATACATCTTCTTTCCCTTCTATCCTTGGTCCGAGATGGTCCGACCAGGTGGCAGAGGCCAGTGGTACGACGACGTTTGCGAAGGGACTGCGGCGGGCGGAGGACAGACCGGGGTGGGCCAGACTGCTGAATCAAATACTACATGAAGGTCACGATCCTCAGGAATGAGGGACCGACTTGGATGATGATGATCCTTGGTCCGGTTGGGGGCTCAAAGCATCTGTGTATCTTCGCCAGAGCAGTTTCCAGGACCTTTGTCCACTCCAACCACAGTCTCTCCTCGCACAACTTTGTCACCTGCTTCTGCCAGCTATTTCTGGGGCGGCCCATCAGTCTTCTGCCTGCACCCTCGGCTTCCAGAGCTTTTAGCGGAAGCCGCTCCTGTGGCATCCGAATGACGGCTCAAAGCATCTGTGTATCTTTGCTAGAGCAGTTTCCAGGACCTCTGTCCACTCCAACCACAGTCTCTCCTCGCACACCCTTGTCACCTGCTTCTGCCAGCTATTTCTGGAGCGGCCCACCGGTCTTCTGCCTGCAACCTCGGCTTCCAGAGCTTTTAACGGAAGCCGCTCCTCTGGCATCTGCCATCGAGCCATCTCAGCTGAGACCTCTCTATGAAGAGTAGTGTATCATATCAAAAACTAAATATGCAGTCTGAAACTACTTGTTAATACACAAATACCAGTATATAGTTTAAAATCTGAATGCGACTAGTGTTCGAGGATACTCGTTCTCATCATCAGACGTTTGACGATAAAGTATTCGCCTGTAGTCATTATGTAGGTTTCAAACTATCATCCAAGTGCAATCCATCAAGCGCATTGTGGAAGACTGTCCTCTAAGAGCATTCCCTGGACCATATGCAGATATCCACAATGCCACACCCAATGCCCTTGAATGGCTTGGAAGCCTCCTGTATGTAACAGATAGCATAATTCTCTTATCTTCTGACGTTGCCGCCCAACGGTGGCAGAAGCCATACGAAATATATAATAACTATCTATTAGTTTTTCCTTTTTACCTTTAAAAAGTGGACTTCCACCATGTACCGGTTCCATGTCAAAATCTCAAGTGACCAAAACGCACATGTCAAAATGGGTAACCTACTATTGACAGAATCGCAACTCAACATCGGAAAATCTGATACCGTTGTTTTTTTTGTGTGTTTAAAAAAAAACAACCTAACGAGCCTAACCCAACAATATTGAAATTGGCGGCAACAGGTTTTCCGGCGATGAGTTGCGAATAGTAGGTTACCCTTATGACAGTTGAGATTTTGTCATTTGAGTTTCTGTCTGGTTACCCATGTACCAACGGTTGCAGATCTTAATATTCTTCAAAAATGATATGTTTTTTATTTCATTGAGTTTTTATCAATACTCGAGTATTGCGAAATGTTGCCTTATGTACGTAGATAAGTACTATTAATAGTTATATATGAATGATGTTATCTTATCTGAAAGGAAATTATGAATTAAATAATGTAATCTATTCTGTTATTCATTTAACAGATTAGGATTAGTGAATTGATTCACTGTCATTGTTTCTAAGCCATAAACGTGTGAGATAGTGTGAGGAACTTGCAAAATTTCAAGGTTAAGGCCCTATATGCTGTCAGGGAGCTTCAGCGCCCTGAATCTTACTCAGCCAATACTGAGGGAATCGTCTTGAAACTGAAAACAGTGATAGATTAAAGTATGGACTACAGATCGGCTGTTTTAGAATTACAGGATTTGGAAATTCCTTGAATAAAAAAATATTCCTAAAGTACCCCTAAAATTTACGGGATCTGAAGATGTTCCGTTCAGTTTTTCAGATATAAAAGTATAATTTAGTCAAAATACTGGTAATTATAATCTTAACAAATCGGCTGTTTTAGATTTTTAAAATTCTTCCCAGGTTTCTTTTAAATAGGTATAATTCACTTTGTCGCTTACATTATTCTTATTGAGCGCTAACATTCTCATACAAAATTTGAAAAAGTTGAAGCAAAAATAGAACGATTTTTGCTCAGTGCATATGCCCCCTTAAGGGACTCATATTAGATTTGAGAAACTTTTCAGGGCTGCGTTGAGAGAAGAATAAGAAGAGTTGATAGATATACATCGAGATAGCGATATCACTATACTCTTCTTTGGTAGAAAGGGATAGACATATCGCGTGTCAATAAGAGTGAGTGAACTGCACGTGCGGACCACTCTATTATCTATGGCGAGTGATTAACGCTCGACAAAATAGTTGGGTGTTATTCGCAACAACTGAGCGTGTCAACTGTGCACATAAGACAGGTTTAATCACACAAACGGTTGACTCGCACCGATGATTGAACGGTGAACAATAGAACCATAAACAATTGAGCGAATCACTGAGTGAAATTTAACGGACCCAGACCCCTGGTGAAGAATAGCAAAGATTTGGACTAACTATCATAATTTTCATATATAATTTTTCTATCTATCTATCTATCTATACCCTCACGCCACATCCCTTGCAGGGTAGGCAGAGAGGACAGAGCGCCAGACAGCCCTATCCTTACACACACTCCTAGCTTCTGTCACATTCATGCAATTAGTCATACACGCTCTCCGATTCCTTTTACTCAAAACGCGTCCATCCTTGAGGATCTGGTCGACATGATCGGACCAGGTCAGTCTCGGACGGCCGCGCTTTCTCACCCCTCTTCGCTCATTCAGATATATCTTTTTTGTCATCCTGTCATCTTTCATTCTCTCAACATGCCCAAACCATCTTAGTTTGTTTACTTTCATTCTTGTCACTACACCAGTCTTGCAGTCACTCATTTCCCTAATATAATTTTTCAATACTGTTTTATATCATAGGTCGTATAGTATCAAAAACAGCAATCTGATCTCGGACTGATTGATGAAAGGTTAAATAAAATACAAGTAAAGCGCCATCTATTGCTTATTAAATTATTTAAAAATATTTATGTTTCAAATCTATATTTGTAGACAAAGATGTAATAGATTGCATTGCCATTGATGAAAGTGTTTAAGTTTTAAAGATTTTCATGTAAAAACTTAATTCATTAAAAAACACACAGTAATTAATGTCTTTGAAATCTTTATCTGTAATGTTTTCCAATACATATATCTTTCTTCAATACTATATTGTATCATAACGAAATGATTGTCATATATAAATACATCCATAGTATAATTAACTGTATTGCTATAATTATTTATATATTCCTATATGAGTGATTACATCATTTCTATGTATAGATTGCTTTTAACATATTTTGTATATAGTCTTATGCCTTCTTTAGCTCATGCGAATAGGCAGTCGCATACAATGTACACAGGACCACGTTCTGGATCTGTCAAATTTCACTCAGCGATTCACTCGATTGTTTATGGTTGCATTGTTCTCCGTTCTATCCATCGACATAATATATTAAGTACTACCTAGACAGAGTACTCAATGCTAGAAGTGTAACAAAACTGGTGCCCACAAACTGTCAAATCGTATGGATAATTTTGACAGTTTGTGGGCAACGGTTTCGAAATTTTGTTCTCATAGTTAAAAACTTATTAGTTTTAACGTTATTTAGGACTATAACGATAGTTTTAAATAAGTTTTAGTTTTTATTATTAATATCTTGTTAATAGTGTGACCTTTGCGACTCTAAATTACCAAAAAGTGCCGTGCGTGAAACTGTGACACTTCCGTTCTATTGAAAATACATAGAATAGGATCTCTAGTACTTAATATGTAATCTCTTTGGTTCTATCATCGGTGCGAGTCAACTCGTTGTGCGATTCAACCTGTTCTATGTGCACAGTTGACACGCTCGGTTGTTGCGAATAACACCCAACTATTTTGTTGGGTGACATTCGCTCGCCATAGATAAAAGAGTGGTCCGCACGTGCAGTTCACTCACTCTTATTAACACGCGATATGTCTATCCCTTTCTACCAAAGAAGAGTGTTGTGATATCGCTATCTCGATGTAAGTATATCTATCAACTCACTCTTATTAGTATTGTCATATCTCTATCTCTGTTTGACAATTCCAATTGGAACAATCACCCAAATGCGTTCTGCTTCGTGCGATAATCCTCCGTTGACTCGCTGAGTGAAAATTAACGGATACAGAACGGACCCCTGATGGAGCCATAGAACATGTCAGAAACCTAGATTTAAAGCAACAAGCAGAAAACTTGACCCTGCAAATTACATTACATAATACTGGTAGAATCCAAGTGCTGTATGCATGTAATGCTGAGCCTTTAGCAATTTTTACAAGTTCTATAAATATTGAATATGCATGTAAATTTAAAGCAGCGACGCGCTCATGGGTGTCACAATTCAAAAATGACAAAAATTCAAAAAATGCGGGCATCAGTTTACTTCAGTATTGCATTGAGTACACCATCTAGGTACTGAATATAATAGTCTATGGTAATTTTAGAATTATCTGCGATGAACGAATCAATGTTATCTATGTTCACGGCTGTCAAAAACGACGCATAAGTCAAATGTCAACACTGTCAAATAAAATATTTTAATATTAAATTTAGACATATGCAGTTAAGTTATTATTGTGGGTTCTACTCTATCAAATACTACTTTGTAAAACATGTAGCAGTTACAAGGAGTTATTACAACTGATATACATCAAAGGATGGACTTTGCATCAGGCTGATTGTCTGGTGGTTTAATGTGATCGATCACTTTGCCTTTAAGTAACATTCACCTATACCGGTGTTGGTGGATGGATGAACCCGAACTGGTGAATACTATTTATTTATTTATCATATGGTTAAAAGAAGTATATCACATCCCTTAAAGGAAAAAGTTTGAAGGTTGGGCATTGGGCAACGATAAATTTCGCAAGCAAGCTTGGTCGTCAGAAATTAAATTGAATGTTCTTTATATATTCAGTCGCTGGCTCATTCAAGTATAGGAAGTCATCGAAGGTCCCTTCGTATGCTCAGAGGCCGCACTCAGTCACAATGTGCACCCTGGGTAACACTAAATGAGCTAGCATATTGGTCGCCAGATTATATTTTCCATCAATCTCCTGTCGCATATCATATCAAAGAGAACTGGTGAATACTAATTAAGTATAAAGTGATCACATTAAACCAACGGAAGATCAGTCATAAGCCTGATGGAAAGTCCATCCTCTGCTGTTTATCTGTTGAGATAACTACTTGTTATTCAACTAGGACATCTCACAAAAAAATAAATTGTAACATTCGAAAAGCACATAGCAATTATGTATTGTCATTGTTGCGGTGGTGTATTTAACTGTCACCCGCGTTTCACAGGCCTCTTGAAAATACAGCAGAGCCTCTATAATCCAAACACCGAAAATTTATACCCTCTTCGGATATACGAAGCGTTCAGATTATAGTATGTAGACATTTTGAAAGGCATTTTTCGAAATAAAACAATAATATTTTACATTATAATGTATTTATTTAAGTATGTATGTTAGATACAAGGCTATTAATCACACTTTATTAAGGAATCCCAATATAGTGCTTTGACGAGTAGTGTTTAGCGACATAGAGAATGTTTTTTTTTTTTTAATTAAAGGCAATCGACCCGTCAACGGGTGATTTATGAAATAGAGAATGTTTTATCCCTTAATTTAAGGCAGAGACTGTGAGAAACGGCGGGCAGTTGCGGGGTCGTTTGGATTCTAGAGACGTTCGGATTAGCTGGGGTTCGGATTAGCTGGGGCTCGGATTAGCTGGGGTTCTGATTATCGAGGCTCTGCTGTAATGCATCGCTTAGTCATAATAACTCTTAATACTTGAGGTACATATATAATTTAGATAACAGAACTCTTAACTTAAAACAATTTTATTGTTTAATGTATAATTTTTTCACATTGTTTCATTCTCCGTTCAACGATTCCTCGATCTCACATTAATACATTTTAAATCTTTCAACAGTAGGCTTCCTATTAACTGGCTTAATCGTTCAGTTTAAAGTCGAACCTAGGACCCATTATATTATTATCCAAAGAACGGATTGCCATTCCTGTAACTCGTTTTACTCAAAACCTATCCATCCTTGAGGATCTGGTCGACCTGAGTTTTGAACGGTCTCACTTCCTCACACCTCTTCTTTCACTCATGTGTATCTTTTTGGTCATCCTGTTATCATTCATTCTCCAATGCCCTGGGGAGCGTTCTGGATCTGTTAATTTTCACTGGGCGATTCACTCTAAATTGTTTATGGTTCTATTGTTCTCCGTTCTATCATCAGTGCGAGTCAACTGGTTGTGTCATTCAGCGTGTTCTATGTGCATAGTCGACACGTTCAGTTGTTGCGAATAACACGTAGGATTAATACATAAAACATTATAGGCGAGGTTGCCATCACCGTCGCTAAGGAAATGTATGGAATAACAGTCCCTTAACAACGAGTATGACGGACCACGTATTATATTATTCTGTTAGGAGATTTGACAGGAGTGGTGGTCCTGTTTGATCATTATGCTATTTTGCCAACTGTTACAGCACGGCTAGAGTACCTACTCTAGGAGGCGGTGGATTAGCCCTTTTCTTGGGATCCAAGATTATTAAGTTATCATTGCGTTGTAACTTGAATTGTTTTGTTGTACGCACATTGTAAGACATACTATTAAGTGACTTATTCTATGAATTGTGTATACCTACAATTATTTTAATTGCTTTCTCATTATTGTTGTTATTTAATTTATGCTGTGAATTTTGTCATGACCAATCATTCATTCATTCATTCATTCATTCATAAATCCATTATGATTGAAATAGTACACCAACACTTATCATTATAGTGGTTCGTGGAAAAAAAATTGTAATTCAAATCACTATTCATATTGTAACAATCATAGACATAATATATTAAGTACTATCTAGACGGCATACTCAATGCTAGAAGTGTAACTAAACTGGCGCCCACAAACTGTCAAATCGTATGGAAGATTTTGTCAGTTTGTGGGCAACGGTTTTGAAATTTTGCTCTCAAAGTTAAAAACCGTATAATTTTAACGTTATTTAGGAATAAAACGATAGTTTTAAAGATGTTTTAGTTTTTATTATTGATATCTTGCTAATTTTGTGAGTTTTGCGACTTAATATATATTATGTCTATTAATATTGTAACAATAATGTTGCCACTATTGTCTTAAAAGGCCTGGGTCCTAAAAGCGAAATACAGTCTGTCAAAAAATATATAGATTTTGATGAGGGCGCTACTTGTAGCTTTTTGACAACCGTATTGGCAACACTTGTAGAATTTCAGTAGATGTGTCATTGTTGCCAGCACATAAAATTGCAGTTAGTGAAAGAGTTAAATAAATAAAAAAATGAAAATCTCAATCTATTTATTTATTTGTTGCTTTAAGGGCCGCAAGGTCTTTTTTCTTCAAGTTTAGGACATAAAAAAAACATTAATACGTGGTACAAAATGTATAATACTTTTGAAAATGTCTGTAAACTAGTCGCCTTTTTTTTAATAAATTCAAAGTTTGTGAAAGATAATCATTAGTAAGTATACTGTTTTCATTGTACCTAATAATAATATTACAATGAACTTCCACGAAGAATGTTTGGTCAAAACACTCGACATTCTTGAATAAAATGTGTTTTTTTATGTCATGATAGAATTAATTTGTTGATTTTAATTTAATTTAAAACAATTGACAACTCAAGCGACATACACAACAGCCAGTACACCAAATATATATTATTAATGTTATTCAATTATTTTCAATTAGTCTGCAAACACTATACATAAATATAATATTATGTACCTATCCGACTGACTATGTATGTCCATTGTTATTATAACAAATTATAACAATTTTTATAATAGATATAAGGGAAAGGCACTAAAAGTTGACAGGGCCCTAATAGTTGACACTTTACACTTTTTCCTACCATAATAAGAAAAGTCTTGGATATATTTTGTCTGAATTGGCTTTATTATAATTGTGAAACTGTCTTTTGTGAGGTGTGAAGAAAAGTAGCTTCTGATAATAACTGATTTCAAAATGGTGACATTTTTTTGTGTCCCATGTCGTGATTATTGCTCATTTTTTGTGATTCCTTAACAAGTTGCTTAAGGATACGTATACAAGTGAGTAAATATTATATCGCAATATCTTTGGCGTGCAATATATGGTGATTTTTAAAACAATACATCTTAAATAATGTTTTTTTGTTCATTTATGTTATGGAACATGACTAGTTTCGTCGTAATCGGGGGGTGTCAACTATTAGGGACTCATCTTTTTTCAGGTGTCAACTTTAGTTGCTTTTTTAGAGGTTTATAAATGTCCCATTTACAAAACATCTAATGCACATATTTTATTCCTTATTTGTCCATCTATTGAAGGAACGATCTGTGTTAACATTGAGATATCATTTTTGTAACGTTCTATCGAAAATAACGTTTTTCTTCTTCTTACAGTGTCAACTATTAGGTCCCTTGCCTTAAGTGTGCCTAATTTTTTCGTACGCTTTACATGATTTTTCATTTCAATGTCACATTTCCTCCCATTGTTCATTGTATGATTGTGCAGTGTTAGAAATAGCATTGTTTATTATATTACTCTTAAGGTGTGGATATACGGGGTCTCAGGAGACGCGCCTCCAGGCACTGACAAAATGGCGTCAGTCTCTTCAGTGAAATACACGACGGGAGATTTTCGTCTCTAGAGACGGCATCTCTAGTAAAAATGGCCGACAATCGCCTCCTGTCATCAAATTCTAAAATACACGGGACTATCTCGAGACGCGAGACTTTGGTCTGTTGCTGCATTCATTCTATTAGTATTTTTGGCGCCATAATGGCGTTTGGTTTTGTGTAATACTCTAGTGTCATGTATTTACGAGTATTGTGATTAAAAAATATAATTATATACCGCTTTGAAATTATTTATCGATTCAGTAACGTACATAATATGTCGGTCGGTACTTCACTTACATGCGTATGTGTATATTTCCTTTTCTGCGTTAGTAAATGAAATAGAATACTTAGATAGACCTTCTTTTAATGTACACCACTCTATGACATCAGTGACATAAGCCAAAGCAAGTATCGGTATGTACTACATACCCGAAACCGTTGTGAGTAGCGAAATTTTGTTTCCTCCTTATGTTCCTTCGATGAATATTAAAGGGTGAAATGGTAACTACATAGTTTGCTATAAATGTTGTAGGACATTAAGGGAATAACAAAACACGTAATGTTAATGTATTTTTCACAACTGTATTCATATTTCAAATGCAAATGCAACTCTGTTATTAATCCGCCATTATTTAAAAATAATATTATAATTATAATCAACTAACAATTTTATTATTAACAATGTACTAATATCGTCACAATCGCAGGAATGTTTAAAATTATATATCAATACAAAAACCACGTGCCACGCGCGCCAATCCAATTCAGTTGCAAACATCTCCAAGAGACCTCAGATTAAAATTGAACTTGTCAAAAGACCGGAGACGCGTCCCCTGAGACGAAAATATGTAAAATACACGACGCGAGACTTGCGTGCGCAGACCGTCTCAGGAGGCGCGCGGTATCGAGAGATATCTCGCGTCTCCGATGTGTTTACACACAAGAGACCTGTCATTTTGGTATCCGGGAGGCCAAAATCTCTCGTGTGTATCTTCACCTTTATCGTTGAACTAAATTAGTCTATATGATTATATCTTATCACTTTATGAATGAAATAATAGACAATGCCTCTATGAATTTGGCTGTACTTTTTGTGTGAATTATTTTGTCAATTTTTTATTTTTATTGTTTTTATAATACAATAGGTTTTGTAACAAGGTATATTTAGGGAGGTGCGTTCACCATAATATACTGATTAGTTTAGGAGGCCTTTATTAAGGATAGAGGTCTCTTCTAAACGTTTCCTCAACCCACTGTCCATCAGTACAATAGATTTTATAGCAAGGTAATTATATTTAGAGAGGTATGTTCACTAAAATTTCGTTCGTTTAGGAGGCCTTGTGTTGAAAAACGCAGGCTATAATGTCAATATTGACGCCTATTTAGCAGGCTTTTTGGCCCTAGTTCATAATATTTGAGTAATTGCTAGATGTCAACTGCAAAATTACATTATGTAATCCAATGTTTTACCAAACTGAACCAACACACTTGTGCAATAAACCTTTTGAAAATCAGGTAAGTATAAAATGTTTATTAGATACTTAAGTCTACATAGAAGGATAAAGGAAATCAGTGAAAATAATTAAAGTTGATACCATCTTCAAGGATAATGTTTTATCCCCCTACAGGCCAGTGCAAACTCTCCGATCAGCCGAGGGATTCATTTATTTAATGAACTCTTCCTTAGACGTATTGAATATGTCATACCTGACTGAAATTGATTTATTTGAGCTACTCAGCTCGTATTTTATATAGAGCAGTATATCCATGTTATCTTGGATAGGTGAATGTTTTCCAGTGTTAGGCTGATGTTTAAGGCTCTCCACACACGTCCGGAAGCTCAGTTGACTGAATAGACCGTTCGCAATAATGCTCCGAACAAAACCTCTTTCTGAATTTAAAATCAGGGTAACACTGAATTCAGAGAGAGGTTTTGGTCGGAGCTTTTTTGCCAACGGTCCACCCAGTTAACTGAACTTCCGGACTCGTGTGGGGAGCCTAACAGTGTTATTTTGACCAATAATATATTATGTACTGGTGGTGGCAAATTCACCCTGCTGCTAATCTTTTCCTTGGTATTATATCAGTACGTACGTACTATCTTTAGAACATTTATTTTTGATTGTATGTAGTGATTGTTTTTAATGTGTGGTGTGTTTTGATTTGTCAGCTGAAGCCAAGAACCTCCCGCCCCGCACGCATGGCCCCGCCACATACAGAGACACGTACTGCGTCCTGTCTCTGGACCAGGAGCAGATATACAAGACCGGTACTATAGAAAGGACGCTCAAGTGAGTACACATTTATTTATTTAATTTAATTACAATATAACACAGCTCAACGTAACAGCGATTAGCCTTTGTGCTGAGCTGTGTACAGAAAAAGAGTATTCCAATAACAATAGTCAAAACATAAACCAAAAAGGTAGAAAGTCTACAAATACACATCAAAATGCGCGATGACCACTGAGTAAGTGACACCAAACATGTCAATATGTACTGCGATCTCGTTCATATTGCGGACATTTCTTACCCTAAAATTTAAGTATATGTCGCTTACATTAAACTTTGCGCTTACCCTCATACAGATTGTTGATGATTTTCCTTCTGAAAACTTGACATGTCTTCTGATTTTCGGACGAAGCGTAGTTTTATTTTGATCGACGTTTCGCTTTCGGCGTTTTCGTTTTGTAGAGAATTTGTACAGAAATTTGGTTAGAAAACGGAACATTTGTATGGGAGAGAAAAATGGGACAGTCATTTTACCATGAAGTAAAAATGAGCTAAACTCAACATGTGACTCTCTTTTAGACGATTCAAGGAGAGAGTGTGTTTCAGGCAAAAGGGCTCACCGATCTGAAAGCCCTTTAGGTACACAATTGCCACCTACGAGAGTTGTCGGTCGCTTGCTCATCCATCACATAATAGGTACGAGCCAGGTTAATAATAGTTGCACTGTACCTCCAGTAGCTACTACACATTAACGCAACCATCATCATCATCATCACTGGCGCTACAGCCCACTGTGAGCCTTGGCCTCCTCCAGAATTCTTCGCCATTCTATTCGGTCCATCGCCAGCACCTTCCAGTTTGTCACCCCAATTGCCCTGAGGTCCCTCTCCACGCCATCCATCCATCTCAGCTTAGGTCTCCCCACATTTCGTCTCCCATCTGGTCGCGTGCTGAGAATCTTCTTTGGTATTCGGTTGTCCTCCATTCGCTGGACATGTCCCAACCATCTTAGGCGATATGATTTGATGTACTTTACTATGTTGGGTTCGTTGTACAGACTTTCCAGCTCATGGTTATACCTTATCCTCCAAATTCCATTTTCGTAGAGAGGTCCAAAGATTTTTCTCAGCACTTTCCTTTCAAAGATCAGAAGTGTGTTTTCGTCTCTCTTACTCAAAGTCCAGCACTCGGCACCATACACAAGCACAGGTCGCAGCAATGTTTTATATAGTACAACCAGCTGTTATTAATTAGGTATAGGTACATTATATACCTAAATACACTACATAGTAGAACGAAATGTGTAAACAGAGTCGGGACCATCGGGACTGTATACTGAGACCTGGGGGCGACTTTATAAACATGCAAATTTTTTAGCATGTAACAAATACCTACCCAGTTATCTCTGTCTATAGCAGGGATTCCAGTCACTATTTGACAAAAATCCATTTTATCATAAACATTAATTAAAAATGTGAATTATTTTCATTTATTTGTCAGAGTTTTAATTTTTTTTTGAGTGCCTAGGTTTATTAAATACGTTTTTTGGTATGTTGTTAGTGCCGGGTCTATGATGTTATGTTAAAAAATGCGACCTTCTAGGGCTGCCGCGCTCCGATTGCTCAGGGCTTGAATTCACGACGGCTTCGATAGAGTATATATTATCCAGAGGTGGGCACCGTTAATCAAAAAGTTAACTTCGTTCAAAATGTAACGGAAGTTAACCGTAATCCGTTAAAACGTTAATGTAAAAAATCGCGATTAAATGGCATGAAATAGAACTACATTTTAAGTACAACTACTATTATATTTACACTATCGCGATGTATCCCAACAAAGTGAAATTTATTTTCCAACTCCCAACCCGCATACGATACCACACATAACCCCATACAACCCTTGGATTATCTAATGCCAGCGCCGCCAGTGGATGATGTCTACGCAAACAATCAAATATTAACGGAAGTAAAATGTAACGGAAGTTAAAGAATCCGTTAACCATTTTTGGAGGTGAGAAAAGTGTTAAATCGTTAACCAAAATGTTAACTTCGTTAATTAACGATTAACGGATTAACGCTTTTCTGCCCAGCTCTGATATTATCTATCTATACACTCACATTATTTATACATTATATATGTACGTATGTATGTACAATAATAAACTTCATTGATACACGAGCGGTGTGAATGAAAATACCTTATACAACATAATGTATACACACTTATATAATGTATAGTAGTGTATACCTAGTATATTATGTTACATATTGTTAATACCTACGTTTCCATTGTTTTCACAACACGACTGCTGTGTAATGTGTATATTATATAAGTATTTATTAATGTATACCTACAATGTATTAAGTACTTATAATTTGCTACCAATGTAGTCGATATGGACACAATATAATATCGCCAATTTTTGTAAGTATAAGTATTAAAAATATATATAAAACTAAATTTATGTACTTAGATATCTTTTCATTTTTTCTTTAGTAAATGCGTGGACACTGGACACACTATTAAACAGTCAAAAACGCTCTTTTTACTGTGTGGAATTCACTACCGCAAGAAATTACATTCTTCTTCATCTTTTCTTAGATCTTGTGATCTCTTCTCCATTCTTCTCGGGTGTACCGTGTGTAGGTTGTCGATGTTGTCGAGCTTTCGGCCTACTTGCTGAGGCCATCTTCAGGACGAATGTAGCTCGACAATAACATTGAAAACCTGCACACGGTACACCCGAGAAGAATGGAAAAAAGATTAACAAGGACTGTGAAAATCTACAAAGCTATCTTGCGATCTGTTTGTTCGAGAAAGCCCTTATTTTCGGGAGGCTGAATTCCAGCTGTCCCTCCATCGTTTTGGCGGTCTTCCAGGGAGCCACGACATATGGGATTCTGGAGTCATCCATCCTATTTACGTGGATAATTTTCAACCCTGTTCACTACTAACTACCTGTTGGGATCGCCTTTCGCACCTACGTACTTGTTTATTTTTATATTCACCCCCATCTCCCATTCAACCCCTATTCTATCATATAACGTCGCGACGCCGACGCCTGGTCTATCATGTAGGTGTAATGTGTTTATTACTTTGTTCATTATGTCGCATCGGACAGGATGAAGCCATCACCTCCATTTCCTCGTAGGTGGTGTGTTACTTGTTAGTTATATTTACCTATTGGTAGTTATATTTACCTATATGGCTAATTGATGTTTTCCTTTCAAGTCGCACCATTCATATCATTATATTGTTATAATAATGTGTATCGACAATGTAATGTGATGACTAAACTAATGAGATATACTACAGACGTACCTCGGTTTTACGCAACATTGCCGTCATTCGAAAGAAACGCGTATACTTAAAAATGTTAAGTCATTTAGGCAAAGCACCTGGTTTCGAGTGATACATTAAGACGTCATTCATTTCCTTTCATTCATTCATTTCATACACACAGGTTGTCACGTTACCATGACCATTGCTTCTTTTTTTCAAACAGAAATTTATAACATTGTCTGACTACCCCACAAGAGATTCGCTATGGGGACAAAATTTGTGACATGAAAAAATGTCTCATTCTAATTCTGACGTTATTTAAAGTAATCTGCCCGATGATTTATTGCATTTTAACAATGGTCCTTTCACAGGAATGGTCGTGCATGATGATTCATCGTGAAATACTGTCACCAGTCACCATATCTGGTAGTGTCAAATGTCGTAAATGCGAAGCGTCACACTGTCGAGGTCTGAGTGTATGACGCACACGCAGCATTCACTAACACATTACCTTATTGGTACGCCTCCGATGCTGCGGTTTTCCGTGGGTTTTCCTTAGTGTTCTTTCTGCTCGATGACTTGTCGCAACTTGCAGCAGTACACAAGTACTCAACCAACTCATTTTACACAGGTTGGGACTTTAAACAGAACAATCTCATCACGATTTAGGTAAAGTTAAAGAAGTAAAATAAAAATTGTGTCTATATATTGTAGAAATGCCACGTTGTCTAGATAGGTAAATATAAGCGTACACAGGTCCTGCTTTATATGTTAATAAAATTAATAATGCATTTTATGTATAGGTATGTAATTATATGTATTTGCTCTGATAGATTCATATATAGTTCTTAGCCATTTTGATTCCAATGCTGGACATAGATCTCCCCTTTAGCCTTCCATAGTCTTCTCTCTTGATAGGCTGCATCCATCTGCTTCCAGCGATTCGCCTCACATCGTCCGACCATCTTACTTAAGGCCTTCCTACCCTCCTTCCGCTCGTTCTAGGTGGCCGCTCTAGAATCTTGCAGGTCCATGTAGAATCAAAGCGTCTGGCAACGTGTCCTGCCCAGCTCCATTTTAAGGCAGCTGCTCTTTTTACCAGGTACGTCGGTGACCTTGGATGTCTCTCGCATCCATTCATTTGTCCGTCTAGCTCTCAACGAAATACCCAGCATTCTCCTCAACATGGATCTTTGTGCAATCACCATTTTTTCGCATGATTCGCCTTGCTTCAACTGCGGTTTCAATATACTACATGTTAGGACTGGTAGAATGCATGATTCAAAAACTCTTTTCTTCAGGTAGTTGGGGGTATTCCCGAGATTTTCGGATGTATGACAGTTTACCAAATAGGTATAATATACTTAGGTATTTACGAGTATATAATGACTTTAATATTATCATAAATAATATCGTATCGGTCCGGAAACACCCTTGACCCGGTCCATATACGCTCGATAAATACATATAATTACATACCTATACATAAAATGCATTATTAATTAAATTAACATATAAAGCAGGACCTGTGTACGCTTATATATACCTACCTAGACAATGTGGCATTTCTACCAGAGCTGAGCAGAAAAGCGTTAATCCGTTAATCGTTAATTAACGAAGTTAACATTTTGGTTAACGATTTAACGCTTTTCTCACCTCCAAAATTTGTTAACGGATTATTTAACTTCCGTTACATTTTACTTCCGTTAATTAAGTCCGTTAATAGGTATTTGATTGTTTGCATAGACATCATCCACTGGCTGCGCTGGCATTAGATAATCCAAGTGTTGTATGGAGTTACGTGTGGTGTCGTATATGAGTTGGGCGTTGAAAAAGAAATTCAGATAGAAAGTCAAATTTTGTCGAAAAAAAATTCGGCTGCAGCGTCTTCCGAACTGTGAAGCTAGCGACGTCAATGGGCAAGTGTAATAAAAAATGTACCTAGGTATTTGTAAAATATCTATAAGACATTTAATTCTTATTTAATAATGAGACTCGCCACCCATTCTGTATGTTTTATTTGTTGTAGGCTCATTGTATATATTTGTGTACCCACTTTGTTGGGATACATCGCGATAATGTGATAGTAGTAGTACTTGTGTAGTTCTACTTCTTGCCATTTAACCGCGATTTTTTAGTTTAACGCTTTAACGGATTAACGTTAACTTCCGTTACATTTTTCAAAATGTAACGCTTTAACGATTAACGAAGTTAACTTTTTAGTTAACGGATTATCGATTAACGAAGTTAACTTTTTGATTAACGGTGCCCACCTCTGATTTCTACCGTATACACAATTTTTATTTTACATCTTTAGCAGACAATAACGGGGCAAGAGAGACCATCCCCTTTGTGAATGTGGCCAGATCGAGACTGTTGACTACTTGTTATATCCAGGATGATTTTGCTTTCACCAAAGTATAGCCAAGAAACTACAAATAGCCCTGTTAGACGAATGCCCAATCCCACCAACTACCACCTAGGAAGGGAATTCCTAAATAATTTCCATACAAAAATCGAGATAATGTAATATTTATGTGGGTTGTAAAGAAGAATCACGAGTAATCTCATATGAAATTCTACATAAAACTCTCCTAGTTGAGGAGATTCTGGGCGGAGGATTTTGGGCATCTAACTTAGGAGAGTTTTATGTAGAATTTCATATGAGATTACTCGTGCTTCTTCTTTACAACCCACATAAATATTACATTATCTCGGTTTTTGTATGGAAATTACTTAGGGATCCGCTGCCTAGGTGGAGGTTGGTGGTATTGGGCATAACAGTCATTATAATCATAGCAATTTTAATTAGGTTATGTATACTATACTGTTGTAGAACCGCCTAGCAACACACAGCGGGCACATAATTCACTATGTTGTAGGTATATTATATTAGTAGTATAGTTGAATAATGAATAGTATCAACTATTGAATATTGAATGACCTAACCGGAAGCATACGGAATGAATGAATGAAGTTAATCAATGGATTGCAATCTATATTTCCTATACCATATATACCTCCTATACATACTATAGTGAATAAACAAACAGTATGAATGTACTGTATTATTTACCAACCAATATAGCTCAGTCATCCTAGGAATCGATGTATGGGGAAGTCGGCAAAATTAATAACAGATTGGACTCTATGCAGTTTGATACCTTAGGTTGGGGTGTTTCAGAATATCAGGTCTCCCCCCTCCTCCCCCTGACGCGTCACCCCCCTGCGCCCCCGAATAGGTCCCCCTACGTGGTTTTCCTCACTTTATCGAAAAACAGTAAGAGATGGAAGAAAACTGTCAACGACGAAAATAGTCCTTAATAAATTCTCTACAAAATAGGTCCGACATATTTTTTGATAGGACTAGTTATTTACCCGCAATAGCCGGTGAAAGTCACGTAATTTTTTGTTGAGAACAAAAAAATATTATACATACTCATATTGTTGAAAATTCATAAGTGCTACAAGAAAATGGCCAAAGAATGAATTAATTGTTATAGTTTTAGCTATAAAATGAGATATTATTTATTTTTGTACGACTCATAGTTTGTGAGTTATTACAAAAAATTACAGGGATAAAAGTCTTTAAAATGGAGCTTTTCATACAATTTGTATTGAAATGCTGTGATATTAAAATTTAGGTTACGCCTGTTTTTCACAAGTATGTGAAAGATAAAAAATGTATTGGAGTACGATTGGGTCAATCTTTTGATTTGTTGTCCATCACTCTCAAACTTTGTGCAATTCGTAAACCAGACATTCTCAAATGTTGGCGACAACCACGCGAGCCATCGGAGAAAAGTTTTGCATATTATTGCATACAAACAAAGTCACGTGCTTAAAAATTTGGGTCGAGTTATGACTGGTCTGTTTGGATTATCTGATTAACATTTCATAGCCGCCCATTTTACTTATACACTCTTGTAGCTCAAGCAACAAGGGTCCAGGGGCGCAGTTAGTCAGTAAAAAACCTATTTTTTATGATTTTAAATATTTTTAGAGATAAATCCTTCATTAGGTTCTTTTTAGATTTTTTTTACGAACCGCTAATGCGGAACTTTGTTTTCTATGTAGTTCCTTGCTTTATACGTAAACTGTCAAAAATGCCACAAAATTATAAAAATCTTAAGAATATACCAACACTTCCGAAAACCGGGATATTTGGGCGTCCCGAAAGGTTTGTTCGGGACACCGGGACACGAGGTGTAAACCTGGTTGCAGTTCCGGTAAACCGGACGTCTGGCAATACTACGTAAAAGTCAAAATCTAATGTGCTAGCTAGCAATTTCTCATTCTTTTAATAATTAGCATTTTTTGAAGGTAGTTTTTTTTACCATATTTTTTTACGTGGCGCCATCAAGTTTGGAACCTATAATTGATAGAGAATGGAAATTAAACTCCTCATCTCCCAACTCACCATACCGCTCTTCTTGCTGAAACCTCGACGTACTACGTACGTATAACAGGATCTTGTTTTGGTTTTGAATAATTCACTTTTTATTTATTTATTTATTTATTACACATGGAACAGATACAGTCACAAAAACAAACATTGACAGGTACATTAGTACAAAATATCAACACACAAGACCAATAACTTTCTGTCAATCATTCCCCAGTTGCAGTTTTTTTTGTGAAGCGTCCTCGAGGTGCTCCGGCACAAAGACGGCGCTATAAAATATTCCAAATATTCTTCTTCTTCTTCCTCAGCCTTCCTCCCTCCACTGCTGGACGTCGGCCTCTTCCATTTTCTTCCACTCATCTCTGTTTCTCCCCCTCAGCATCCAGGTTCTTCCGGCTTGCTGGACTAGGTCATCAGACCACCTTTTGGGAGGTCTTCCGACGCTTCTCCCAGGGCCTCCACTAATATTATTATATTAGAGAGGTGGTCGGTAGCCTGGTTGGTAACGCGCTCGACTGTTAATCCAGTGGGCGCGGGTTCAATCCCCGACTTGGGTTGATTGGCAGAAATCGCCAATAGGCGATAAATCCGCCCTTTGTGTGTATATTTATGTGCAATAAAGTTTTTATTTATTTATTTATTTACTCCACTTCACAACACAAGCTTTTAAGCTTACTGTGAAGTGTACAAAGATGTATTTGGGTTTATTTCGATAAACCCAGATTCATTTTTTTTAATAAAAAAAAAATCCCAATTCGTGGCGCTATAGTTTTCGATCGTCCTTGAATGCGGCCCTGAGCTTGTAAGTACGATGCATTATATTAGGTAGTATTTATTATGTTTAAAGTGAAGTTAGGTGGTCTGAGCTGACATGCAGCGGCGCAGGAGTGCGAGTGGAAGACCGGGAGCCGTCCGCCGCCGCCGTGCCATGCCATGATGCCGGCAGCCGGATGCAGCGCTCGGCCGGATATCCCGTTTAGTAATTGTAACACTATAATGTAGTATAGTATAATAATACATTACTACAATATCGTACCACATTGTACATCAACATCGTACGCAACAGCGATTGAAAACCATTGGGAAACTTGGAAATTATGCGGGTTTAAGGGGGATTCCTGTATTTGCAAGAGATACTTTGCTCTTACACCCTCATACATTTAAAAAAAATAGGATCTTGGTTTGCAATCACAAACCCAAATACTTTCCTGCACACTTTGCGCTAAGCTAAATGCCTGTATCGCAAAGTGTGGAATACATCGCCAGCGCCGGGGTTTGAACCTGGCACCTCCCGCTCGAGAGACTGCCGCCTCAACCAACTGTGCGAACCATGTACTCAAATTGAAACGTTGAAGCGATAATAACAATTTTAAAAGTTAAAGCGATAATAGAACGATTTTACTCAGTGCATCGCAAAAAAGAAAAATATATAAAGAAATCGCAGTTCTGCGATAAGTTCGCCCTAGTAAACAACGTTTTATAATCTGTACTATGTCCATTTTGTATATTTATATGTGTTTGTTGTTTACTTTAAGTTTAAATAAATAAATAAATAAAAAAAACATAGTCCGTCGAGAGAAAAAAAAAATTTTTTTGTGGGGGCGCCGCATGTAGCTTTTTGGCAACCATAGTGGCAACACTTGTAGTATTTCAATAGAAATTTCATGGTTGCCAGCACATAAAATTGCATTTCTAAATTAATCTGAGACCGTCTCTTTCTGTCAACGTTTTCTTTTTTTCGTTTCTGTCACAAATGTTTTAAATTATGTATACCTATAATCTGCTAAACTCTGTTCGCATCGTTTTACACTGGTTTTCAAACTCTGAAGCAGCGCGAGTTCAAACGGCGTGACATACGGGGAATTCGGACTAAAAGTGTGACCTACCTATCTTATACGAGTACTCGTACCATCACATAACACAAGACACTTATAGTATTTGATGAGTTATTCACAATATCATATGGTATAGTGTACTTAGTCATCACACTTCCATCTCTCTATAACCTCACGCCACGTCCCTTGCAGGGTAGGCAGAGAGGACAGAGCGCCAGACAGCCCTATCCTTACACACACACTCCTAGCCTCCGTCATATTCATGCATGCGGTCGTACACGCTCTCCGATTCCTTTTACTCAAAACGCGTCCATACTTTAGGATCTGGTCGACACGAGCGGACCAGGTCAGTCTCGGGCGGCCGCGCTTCCTCACCACTCTTCGCTCACTCAAATATATATTTTTTGTCATCCTGTCATCTTTCATTCTCTCGACATGCCCCTCTGGGAGGTAGATAGAGAGTCATATTCTTCCAGTCTAATGCACCGGTCAGTAGGGCTGTACGTTATTTGAATGAACCGGCACATATACATAAATACATATCCAGGTCCGCTCCCTATGTGGAGCATGTGGTCGTCACCCAGTTTTTCCAGGCTTTTCTGCCTTGGGCCTGTTCCCATGTCCTTCCAGCCTGGCGCAGCTCTTGATATGTACAGCCTCTGTATGGTCATTTCAGGCCTGCCCAGACGTCTCTTGCCTTCAGGGCGATATTGGAGACAGCTGCTGTTGATGCTATCAGCGGGCATACGTAGGATGTGCCTGAGCCAGTTTAGCTTACGAGTCTGTATCACTTGGGTGATAAGTGGCTGCTGTGTTCGACTCCAGACTTCATCGTTATTGAAATAGTCAAACCATCTGACACCCAGTATTCTCAGCGCTGAGTAATTTTCTGTTATGTGCTTTAGTGAGATGCCAGGATTCACATCCATACAAAAGTATTGGCATTATGCACCCGTTTAGAAGTCGGCATTTGATCTTTATGGAGTACTGCACTGTAGAGTTCCAGACAGTCCTCGTGTTGTTAAAAGCAGCACCGCTTTGCCCCATTCGTATAGCCACTTCCTTGCCGATGTTAATTTAGTGATTACGTGGAAGATGACGGAATTTTAACTAGAAATAGTCAAAGTGCCGCCGCGTTGCTTGCTTGCGTATAGAAGTATATCGCTATCTGCACTTACATACTACCTATAGGTAACAATGACTTTGTCATCATCACTCATTATGCCACATCACAACCTATTAGGTATTTGATGACATGAGTATGACCAGTGTTACCTAATCTGGTACATATCTATGTATCGTAAGGATAGTAATATTGGTGGCTCTTATAGTTTAGGGTTGCCAGTTCCCGTTTTATGTATTAGAGGATTTGATACGAATAAATAAAGGATCTCAATATTTTTTTAATAAAATGTTGTTATGGTATCAGTAGCGACATTTATTAATAAAAAGAAAACAATGTTAATACGCAATGTAACGTAGTTTATCGTTTATCGAAGCCAAGTAAGTAGTACGACCTTAATTAGTATTTATGCATTTAAAAGTATACTTGGTATACTATACTTTTGGCTCCTCTAATGGCTTGTTCGTTTTCTATGATGAAATTATAAAATTGTTTGCATGTCATGTTGAAGTTCCACTTTATTTGTAGTTCTGCTCATTTTTTTCCAAATTTAAGGACAAAGTATAGTACTCTATTGAAGATTTCAAATTAGGGGACAAGATCAATTTTTGGGTCTGAAATACAGGACGTCCTTTGGCAACCCTACTGCAGTTTGTCCTTTTGTCTATTGAATAGTTTCTACGTATTCTGACGTAGATTTACTCATTACAGTCTTTATACTCATTTAGTTGGTACCTACGCTAGAAAATTGATCATTTCCGTATAGTTTTCTTGCTTGGAACCGTTCTTACGTTATGTGGTTTATGTAATTACCGCAAAAAACAGTGACAAGTTTCAATTTTGTCATTAAGAAACCTAAAATTTAGTACGTATACTTCTAGTACCTCACTAGTGGTGGGCGTTTACCCTAACTAAAGTTAACATTAACAGATGCTAATGTTAACCTCGATTTATAGTTATCGTTAACTGCTAACGTCGCTAATCAATTTGGAAGATCAGACAGAATACTTTCATGTCAACAGTATTGACGTGTTGAACAAGAACCAATAATGGTCAACAGTTGTTCTTGTTCAACTATTTAGAGCTGTGTCAATACACAGCCTAATCGTGGTCCACCTTTGAACGTAGGCCTCCCTTGATGATTTCTACATCCACACCCCCGATCTTGAGCCTTCTGCAACAACATGCAATATTACTTACAACTGTGGGATCTTCTTTCTCCTCGCTACCATCTGTTTTTGTCACGAGTCAGCTGATTGAGAGGTGTATCTATCTACAATAATGTCTCTCGGTATCTTCAGATTCAGAGGTTATCATCATCATTATATATAGGTATCGTGTCGTCTAATTCTAATTCGTATCAAGAAAACAATATAATGTCGCGTTACAGTCCACTTTTTTTTTCAAAAGTCTCACGGAGCAAACTTGGTTTAGTTGTTGCTTGATGTGATAATAAGATATGGTTACATATTTTCGCTACTTTCAAATTATATTTCAGAACTGTTGTTTAAAAAATTAGTCAATTTTTGGATTGTTAGAATAAACAGGCAGCGTTGTATTTCAAAGTTGTGATGGCGGTTTAAAGGGATTATCAGTGTTTTTTTTTTCTTTTTACAACTCGCAAAACTATCTTGCCTTTAAAATGATTTCTCTAGCGCCGCTCTGTAATATTTTCGGCGTCGTAGGTTACTTGTAGAAGATACAGTGTGAGAATATTGCGAACCTTTGACAGCTCTCATGAAAAGTTCGACAGTCAGGGCTACCAACAATACAATCTTGCACTCCACTTGCAGCTTACCTCCGCCGGCTGCCAAGATATAGAAAATGCACTATACCTTAATGTCTGATGTTATTTTTAATTATTATTGTCGGCACCATTTGCTTTTGATCAAATACGTAATTTTAAGATGATAGTTTCTAAGAAAAAAAAATGTAGTAGTGTGTAGATCCTTGCAGTGAGAGTCTCCTCCAAGGAACATTAAGGGTGTTCAGAGTAGTTTCGGGAGGGGTTTGTTGAGGGGAGCCCTTCCGGCGAAACTTGAGCCCTCCTCTGAAAAAATGTTTTGCTTAAAAGACTGGATGATATAGGAGCTAAAGCTCCTGAAACATCCAGGGGTGGAGGTGGGTTTACCCTTGCTTTTGATCACTCGATAGCTAAATAATTACCTACGCAATTTTGTGGTGTTATAATAACCTATCATTAAGGTGTAGCAATTGTGTGAAAAAAAAGGCAAAACTATGAAATTTCATCTTATTGTAGTTGTGGTACGTTATTTGAGAAGTGTGCCCGCAAAGTTGTCGGAATTCAAAAGTTATTATGACGATTTATGATGTTTTTGTCATGGTTCGCTAAAATCCGATATTTATCATAAAGATCGGATATATCAAAAATTGATACTTATCCGGATTTATATTCAGAATTGTTTTATATCAATAGAAACATAATTTTTTAAAACGAAATTTGTTATTTTATGTATTTTAAAATGTACAGGAGAGTGTTATATGAGTATACAAGAGGCGATAATCATTCACACAAGGCACACATCTAAAAAAAAGATGAAAAATGTGAAAAAAGATATGTGGGGTGAATGGTATTTGAACTTGCGATATTACTATAGATTTTGTAACAAAACTAAATTGTCCCCAAAAAAACGTAACAAAACCTAAAATTTGAGGGGAGACGTTTTCGGGATTTTGCGTGAAAATGTATCTAACTGACATAATCTATAAGTACAGTAATGAACAATATGACCCTAAAGTGGTGTAGTGTGTGTAAATAACTACTAGAGACTAATAAGGTTCCATCTGTGTGTAAAACATATGAGGGTTTCATACTGCAATCTCATGCTGAGCAACATTTTGGTCTTGTCATTTGGAACCTTGTTGTACTTGAATGGCGATGTATATTCAATCAGAGCCCTTAACACTCTGATTGGCATTGATCTGATAATGATTATTGTTGGATCTCCATGAAAATTGTAAATAGGTATAATGTATAATACATATGCTATAATTGTAAGTCCAGGTGCCCGAATGGGCCTACGGGCGATAGACAACAATTTTACGGTAAAATCGCGATTCCAGGAATTTAGGAAATATCCTCGGTATACTATTGTAACATTATATTGGTTTGGTACTTTATATTTCCCGTATAGTTTGATGTTTTACATTGTTAATTTATAATTTGACTTTGTTTTCAATATTAATTAGGTACATTTGAGTGTATTATAAAAATTCCCACACATAACAGGTACCACGCAATACATTTTATTTTGTTCGAAATTGCGCAACGCACACGCATGTCGTCCGATGCGGTGGCCAACCTTTTTATTTATTTATTAACAATTTTAAAACATAATGAAGTGGCTAATCATGTTTGGCATTTTCGGTTTAATATAAGATTGATGTATTATTAAAAATGAGAGACTAAAACCGTGGTATATCATATCGTGATAGGTCATATTTTTAGCGGTCAAATCTTACGGTAAAACTGTTAACTCGAAAATTTTGCCGAACGTAGTTCGACAGTGGGTCAATTTCCTATAACCTAAGCCTAGAAGTATACCTGCATGACAAACAGTTTAGGATGTAGAGGTGTTTAAAAAAAGACGAGTGATTCGTAGGAATTTACTAAATGATATATTTCTGGAGTTATATATGGAGTTAGATATGTATGTATGTATATATTTCTGGAGTTAGATATGTATGTATGGGTCTAAGTTTGTATTACTGTGTTTGTGTGTTGTTATTTGTGTACAAATGTAATTGGTCAGGTTTGTTAATACATATTCCTGTTTAATTGTACTGTTGTGACTGTATTTGTACCATAGATAAATAAATAAATAAATAAATAGATACTAGGAGTGTGTGTGTAAAGATAGGGCTGTCTGGCGCTCTGTCCCCTCTGCCTACCCTACAAGGGACGCGGCGTGAGGGTATAGTATAGTATAGTGTAGTTGTATTGAAAAGAAAATATGTTTTTGACCTTCATTGGTTTTATCAAAGTATTGGATATAAAAATTTCACTAGGGCGACCTTATCCTAATAATTTGATTTCTTACACTTGAATTATTGTTGGTCATAATCCTTGTAAAGCGTTGGATTTTTTTTACGATCCGTAGTATATTATACAATGCAGTATTCCTACAACAGTGTAGAAGAATTAAGGATGAACATTGGCGGGCTTACGATGACTACTATGTGAGACGAATGTTTGGGTTCGAATCTCAGTGGGTGTGAACTGAAATGGCGAATGTTTCTCGAGTGTAAAGTGATCTCTTAAGCCAGCCGAGGTCCGTCGTAAGCCCGACAATGTTCATCCTTAATTATTCTACACTGTTGTGGGAATAGTGCATGATTACTTTCAGTTAGTTTCAATAGTGTGTGAGCCCTGCAGTTGTCTCTGTGTTGCCATATTATGTTATTATTAGGTATTATTAGCCAACAACAACTGTGGAGGGCACCATGGTTCTTTGTTGTGGCAATGTTTTCAATAATAATGACATTATCTTTGTATTATATGATATAATGGATTATACCTAAGGTAGGTAATAATGAAATAATTAACAATAATAACACCTACCCACGACCTGGGCTGCCTGCCTGCCTGGCTGCTATACCTCCACCTTACTCATACCACAGTATGCTCCTACTAATGGACCATTGTCCACTTAGTCGGCAGGGTTGTCAGATGTGTTGGAAGAAAACACCGGACAAATTTTAAAGTATACGCAGGCGGGTTTTCAAAAGTAATGTACCTATGTAGGCACCATATAATGATGAACTGAGATGGTTTGGGCATGTTGAGAGAATTAAAGATGACAGGATGGCAAAAAAGATATATTTGAGTGAGCAAAGAGGAGTGAGGAAACGCGGCCGCCCGACACTGGCCTGGTCCGATCATGTCGACCAGATCCTCGAGTATGGACGCGTTTTGAGTAAAAGGAATCAGAGAGCGTGTATGACTGCATGCATGAATGTGACGGAGGCTAGGAGTGTGTGTAAGTATAGGACTGTCTGGCGCTCTGTCCTCTCTGCCTACCCTGCAAGGGACGTGGCATGAGGGTATAGATAGATAGATAGACTAATTTAATAATGATCAGATTAATGTACATCCACTGTATTATTATACTCTTGACATTTCAATCACAATGGATGGGCATTGTTTGTGGGTTCCTTTTGTTCTGTTCTGTATCTCTCCCGTTGTTCTTTCAGTCTCTGCCCACTGCCTGATATAAAATATATCTAATGATGATACAATAACAAGAGGATGATGAACAACATTTCATAGAATTACTTAGTAATATCATTAAAGTATTATATTTCTTACCCCACCCCTTAAGTTATTACCCATTTACAGTAAGGGAACGGTCCTAATAGTTGACACTTATTGAAAAAAAAAAACGGTTTTCTCCTAATAAATACATTTTATTATAGAACGTTACAAATGATATTTCAATGTTGGAACAGATCCTTCCTTTAATAGATGAAGAAATAAGGAATAAAATATATTCATTAGATGCTTTGTAAATGGAACATTTTTAAACCTCTAAAAAGGCACCTAAAGTTGACACCTGAAAAAAGAAGAGTTCCTAATAGTTGACGACCCCCATTACAACGAAACTAATCATGTTTTATATTTATAACATGAATGAACAAAAAAACATTATTTAAGATGTATTTTTTTAAAAATCATGGTGATAGTGCATCTCATAGAATATTTACTTATTTGTTTACGTACTCGTTAAGGAATCACAAAAAATGAGCAATTATCACGACATGGGACACAAAAATAGTCACCATTTTAAAATAAGTTATTATCAGAAGCTGGTTTCTTCACACCTCACAAAAGATAGCTTCACAAATATAATACAGTCAATTCAGACAAAATATATCCAAGACTTTTCTTATTTTAGTAGACAAAAGTCTAAAGTGTCAACTATTAGTGCCCTGTCAACTGCCTTTACCCTAAATATTATTAAGATATTGACTGACAATACATGGTGGAAGTCCATTTTCAAAGGTACAGAATGAATGACCAGTATATTGGTAGTTTTAAATCCACGTGACTGCTCAAAAATTGTCTGTTATTTAATTGAAATTCAATTTAAATTAAAGTTTGTCCAAGACAACATATTGATGTCTGAGAGAAAAAGTGTAGGTATATGGTTGATAACAATGGGCTGGAATGCTGGTCTCCCAAGTGGGAGGTGCCTGGTTCGAATCCCAGCGCTGACAATGTATTCTGAACTTGGGCGATACAAGCGTTTAGCCTAGTGCTAAGTGTGCTGAAATGTAGATCAACAGATTTGTGTATAGTTCTACTATATTATTGATTTGAGAAGTTATTTTGTCTGTATTGTTGTGTTGTTGATATTAACGATGGATCCGTTTGTTTCTTTCCAGTCCATTCTTTGTGGAGGAGTTCCAGATTGTCAACCCGCGCAACTTCAGACATCTCTGCATCTATGTATTCGAGAGAGACAAAGACCGTCACCTCAAACAGGACAAACCCCTGGGCAAGGTGGCCATCAAGAGAGAAGACTTGAAGAAGTACAACAACAAGGACTACTGGTTCGCCCTGCAACCGGTGGATGCCGATTCAGAGGTCCAGGGCAAAGCACACATAGAAATACTCTTCGAAGAATCTTTACCCAAGATCACAAGCATCTCGCCTGACTACCATCAGCAAGATGCCTCCTCACCCAAAGTTCCACACCGGAACTTGGAACAAAACTACGGGGGAAGAAGCCCAGTGACTGAAATGACGGCGTCTAACTTAAGTGTCGACCGAAAGGTGTCCAAATCTAAGAAAATATCTGAATACTGCAAGGAGAGCATAAAATTCGGCTCTTGTTCCAGTACTAGTAGCAAGAAATTGCTCTCCGCCGTGAATATAGCCGAGAACCTGTCGGGACTTGCGAGATCCGAAAGTCTCCGATCAGCCGGACTGTCGGCGCAGAGCAATCAAAGCTTGTACGGATCTTCGTCGAGAAGTAAACAAATATCTATGAACGCCGAAAATCTTAGATCGCAACAAAGCTTGAATACTTTCATACCCTCCGATACTTACGTACATCCGTCTTTAGAATCCGATTATTCTCCGGATTATAACCCTTATCCCTCTACGGATCAATCTCCATCCGAAGACCAATTGCTTCAAGTGGATTTTAAGAATAAAATCTCCATTAAGGTATTGGAGTGTTCGGAGTTGACGATGAAGAATGGACAGTGCGATCCGTACGCCGTTGTGACGGTAATATATTCCAACGATAGGAAAGTTTCCAAACGGACTAAAGTGAAAAAGAAAACTGTGAATCCGCGTTTCGACGAGTGTTTCTTGTTTGACTTAATTGACAGTGATAATAGTTCTAGTAAGGATAGGAGTAGTGGGAGTAACAATGCGTATACGGTGTCTGGCTGGTCCGACGCTGTGGCGTGTGAAGTATGCGTGTCCGTGTGGCACGACGGACCCGGAGGACACAACGCCACCTTCCTGGGAGAAGTCAGGGCATCCTTGAGGACCACACCACATCCGGCTGCTCTCAATACCAGTGCATGGTTAGTAACAAATCATAATTATTATTATTAGGTGATATCAGTCAGGTAGCTGTGCTGATGTGTCTGATCTCACAACAGTATTCGGTCATTCAGTCTGTTAAGTTCATTTTTAAACATATTAACACTTTCGGCAAGAACTAACTCTGGCGGCAGACCATTCCATGCATCCACTACTCTACTGGATGAGAAATGCTTCCAGGGATTCTGCTTGAAACTGTGTTTGTTTAACTTCTAACTGTGACCTCTTGAATTGGCGTTTTGGTTGAGGCAGAATATCAGCCTCCGTTCATGGCAGTCTACTATTACTACTAATTACTAAACTAAATTTTCTTTACTCGTGTTCGATCCCACAATACGAAATTTTCTAGTTATGGAAACCTTTGAATCTAACCAGCGTTCCCGCCATTTTAATGCTTAAAGTAGCTCGTTCCAAGCAGAAGAGCTGGCTGAATTAAAAGTCCTATTGAGGTAGGACAAATTTTAGAAACAGATTTACTCCTACCTGAAGAATTTACTAGTGGTGAATTTCTAAATATGTCTTAAATCGAAAAATTCACGTCGCTAATGTTTTTGATGTTGTTTAGGTACTGCCTGAGATCTCGCAGTGCGAGCCAGCAAAGTCCTCGTGCCGCCACTCCTTCGGGCACTCGTCTCTCGTCCATGGCGGGCCCCGCGTCCCTGGGCTCTCTGCGCCTCCATTTGCTACACACCCTGGACAATGTGCTGCCCCTAGAAGACTACGATAAGCTTAAGGCTCTGTTGCTTAAAAATCCCAAGGTAAGGTGCTTAGTAGCTTTACACCATTACGTTTTTGGAGAAAACTTGTCAACGGAATTGTAGATTTTGGTTTTTGGTGCGTGTTAATAATAATTTCTTCTCTCGTTCTGTCACAATTATCATAGATAGTCATTTGTTTGATGATAATTATCATTATAATTTTTTGATAATTATTTATGACATTATCATAAATTTGTATCTTATTACCACTTATTACATAGGGAATTTGGATGTCGCTTTACTACCGAGGTGCAATAAATCATCACTAATCCCCTAATTCCATAGATGGCTCATGACCAAAAGTATTATTTCTCTTGGAATTTAAATTGCGGTGGTTTCCATCTTTACCTGAATTCTATACAACCATCAATATCTATAGGGGAATAAAACAATAGGTGAAGTCTAAACAACAAATTCCACGTAACTTGTATCAGCGTGCATTATGCAGGTAGTATTATACAAGTAAATAAACTGTATAATATTTTTGTTCGCTCTACGTCCCTGCACTTCTCCTAGTCCCAGGTACTTAGAGCACACAGTCTTCCGATGTATACTGATTATTATTACAAATATCCGTTAGGTTTTTGAACCTTGTTTTTTGAAAGCGAGCCTATTGACTGAATTGTCTTTCATCTAATTCCAGCCCATAACTTCATCAGCAGTGTACATCTTGGGGGAGATTGTGGCGAGCAAGACGGATGCGGCCCAACCTCTGGTCAGGCTGCTCACCAGCGAGGACAAGCTCGTTCCGAACATCAAGGCTTTGGCCGACGCTGAACTGGCGACACTACTGTACGTTCTATATTATATTATCATGATTTTCCATCAGTGATAATGATAACTGTCATTTTGTTTGATGATAATTATCCTCGAATCATGAATTAATTACGACTTATCGATTTATCCATGAAGATTCTGTGGTCCCATTGTCGGGAAATACTTTTTCTAACTCAAATTATTGAAAACTCATTAAGGCTTGGTTGTTGAATATAAAAATTCACACATCACGAGGCAAATTCTTTAGAAATTTGATATTGTTTAGAAAAATTATCAATTTTTTTTCACAATAAATATGTTTATTTACAAAATTTTCACAATATTCTAATGCAAAAGCCACATAATAATACTATCTTTAACGAAAGCCTAAATTGTTTTCTATGATTTTTTGTTTGTGTTGAGTCAAAATGACCTAAATGAGAATTTTCATACTCTTAAATTTTCAAAAGGCCATATCTTCAAAACAGTTGATTTTTGGACATGCATCCTTAACTTTTTTTTCTTCCTCTTATCACCTATTTCACATAAAAATCCGATATATATTATGATATACATCAACGAACCCTGGTCCTTGTTAATAAAAACTTCAGCATTTTTTCAGTGAATAGAATTAAAATAAATAATTTTGTGTATTTCCAGTGACGCCACTACGATCTTCCGTGGCAACACTCTGGTGTCCAAGATGATGGACGAGGCCATGCGGCTGACTGGCATCACGTACCTGCAGCAGACTGTGAAGCCCGTGCTGGACATCATCATGGCGGAGAGGAAGGTGTGTGAGATAGACCCCACGAGGGTCAAGGACCAGACCGCCATTGAGAGCAATCTCGTCAATCTCAAGGATTATGTGGAAAAGGTATAGTAAAATAATGCAGTCACTTATTGTAATCCTGGATAATTTTTCCAGCACGGTTGCAAAGAATATTATCCTTATCTTCTTCTCTAGTTTCAGTCCTGCGGATTGGTTTGCTGCTAATTCCTACATCTTGTTCTCCACTCTTCTCTGTCTCCTTTATATTTACATATTTATCCTGATGATTATCAAGATAAATATGTAATGATAATTATGAGGTATTTATCATGATAATTATGAGGTATTTATCATGATAATTATGAGGTATTTATCATGATAATTGTGAGGTATTTATCATGATAATTACGAGGTACTTATCATGATAATTATGAGGTATTTATCATGATAATTACGAGGTACTTATCATGATAATTATGAGGTACTTATCATGATAATTATGAGGTATTTATCATGATAATTATGAGGTATTTATCATGATTAATATGAGGTATTTATCATGATAATTATAAGATATTTATTATGATAATTATTAGATATTTATCCTGATAATTATAAGATATTTATCCTGATAATTATAAGATATTTAATATATATAGATAATATAGATAATATCAATATATTTATCATGATAATTATAAGGTATTAAGTATTTATTTATGTTGATAGTTATCCTGATATTTATCTCAGTAAACGATAATAAATATACAGTGATAATTAACATGATATAAACACATGTGCCTGTGAGAGATATTGTGTCACATATTGGTGATTGAAAATAATAATTTAAAAAGATTCACGAGGAAAATTCAATTTTGTTGATGTGTTTTAATTTTGAAATGCCAGATTTTTCTGAACATTGTATCATCGAAGAAGGATTATAATTACTTTCAGGTGTATTATTGGATAAATATCGGATATTTATCAATGAATATAATTACCATGATAATATTCAACTCTGGATATATTTTTTTTAATAATGGATCTGGGCTTGCATACACAAACCCAAATACTTTCCTGCACACTTTGCACTAGGCTAAAAGCCTGTATCGCAAAGTGTGGAATACATCGCCAGCGCCGGGGTTTGAACCTGGCACCTCCCGCTTGAGAGACTGCCGCCTCAACCAACTGCGCCAACCATGTAATAATTGTGATGCCTTTCTTGCAGATGTTCAGCGCTATAACCACATCCTTCCTCCACTGCCCCGTCATCATGAGTCGTCTGTTTGACGTGCTGCGACAGTGCGCCGCTCAGAGGTTCCCAAACAACCCGGACGTCAAGTATTCCGTCGTCTCCGGCTTCATATTCCTCAGATTCTTTGCTCCGGCCATCCTGGGACCTAGACTCTTTGACCTGACCACAGAACAAATCGTAAGTGCAATTTCTTATTAATGTCTGGAAACCCTTCTTCACAGTTATCAAAAGAATTTTGTTTTTAGTTACGTAATCACTTAGATATCTTCCCCATTGCAAAACTACATACTGTAGGTCATTCAGTTTTATTTCAGATATTTCAGATTCATTCAGTTTTATTTTTATGCGAATTGTACATTTATATACTTGACGAACCCTGTGCTCTAGTGAGCATGGGGGGAAAATTATTTGCTCACTGGATGGGTATTTTGTGAACCTATGTGGGTAGTATTTATTTTATGAATTCAAGACGAAATGCCAATAGAACACTTTACATTCTAATGGCATGGATTTTATTTCATTATTTAATACTGCATGATATATAATTAATATGAATTGTAACCAACTGACGTGTCCAAGTGCCCGAATCAGGGCCTAGGGATGAAAAAGAACAATAAAAACAATAAAACATTTATTCTTAAGATCCTATATGCTGTCATTCGGTTTCGGCGCCCTGAATTGTTCTCTGCCAATACTGAGGGAATCGTCTTGAAACTGAAGACAGTGATAGATGAAAGTATGGACTACAGATTGGCTGTTTTAGAACTACTACAATATTTTGAAATTCCTTGAATAAAAAAATATTCTGAATGTACCCTCAAAATTTACGGGATCTGAGGATTTTCCATTCAGTTTTTTAGATATAAAAGTATAATTTAGCCAAAATACTGGTGATTATAATCTTAACAAATTGTGGCTGTTTTAGATTTTTTAATTTGTTCCCAGGCTCTTCTTAAAAAGGTTAAATTCACATTATCTTTTTGTCGTTTTTTTTGTTCTCTTCTTTTGACTTCTTTACTTAATTTTATATTTAATCGTAGATTAGCTTTAAATTTCTTATTTATTGACGATACAATATTGACTAAACTTGTTCAACCTAATTAGGTCGCTGTTTGAGCTATATAAATACTTCATTCCCATTCTATTTCTATGTGTATTCATTCAGTGTCTGTGTTGTACTTATGAAATAAATAAATAAAATTGTCGCTTACCTTATTCTTATTTCGCGCTAACATTCTGTGTGGCTCGGGTCTGTTCATCTCCACGTCAACAAATATTTTTTTTGACTTTATTTTTGTACCTGAGCTATTCCAGAACACAAATAGGTACTAATGTTGATTCTTATGTTTCATGATTGCAGGATCCTCAGACGAACAGAACGCTGACTCTCATCTCTAAAACCATTCAGAGTTTAGGGAATCTTACAAGCTCCCAGGCGTGCAAAGAAGAATATATGATGGCGCTGTACACGTCCTTCTCAACTGAAAGACATGTAAGTCATATCATTCTTATGTATGTAGGAAGACCAAAGAGATTACATATTAAGTACTAGAGGTCTGGTTCTATGTATCTTCAATAGAATGGAAGTGATGCAATTTCACGCACGGCACTTTTTGGTATTTTAGAGTCGCAAAACTCACACTGTCAACAAAATATCAATAATAAAAACTAAAACATCTTTAAAACTATCGTTTTAGTCCTAAATAACGTTAAAACTAATACAGTTTTTAACTGAGAGCAAAATTTCGAAACCATTGCCCACAAACTGTCAAAATTTTCCATACGATTTGACAGTTTGTGGGCACCAGTTTTGTTACACTTCTAGCATTGAGTATTCTGTCTAGGTAGAACTTAATATATTATGTCGCTGGTTACTATATCCTTCTATGTAGGAAGACTTAAAGGATAAAGCCATAGACAAAACTTGACCGTTGCCACTTTCGAACCTAGCATTTCCATTAGGTGTATGCCATTTTTTCTCGATGTAAAGTACACTGATTTACCATTTGATTACATATGTTATATTACAAAGGTAATTTCCACACTGATTATACATAATGAGTTGCAAAAATCACTGAAATATCACCAGGTTTCATGCAATTGTTGACAACCAATATGATACGCAATCATATGTTTGCAGCTCCCATGGCGTCCACCATAGATTTGTCATAGATAATAGAAGGGGCTCAATTTTCAATAGTTCTTCCCAACTTTATATAGGTTCCTTAATTCTTACAGCAGCTTATAACCAATCAAATCTATAATTTATAAGAAAATAATTATAATCTGGAAATTTGAATGACTGACTTTGATGTGTTACAGATACAAGCCATAAAGAATTTCCTGGACATTGTGTCGTCCAGAACGTGCGAGAAACCCAACACACACGAGATTCCAGTCGTACTCAAAGAAGGGTAAGTTAACATATAACTGTACATATAACACTTTGATTAGTGACTCTCTTGTTTGTATGAGGACGTCAGTATTTGATATGCGCCTTCTATGATGTTATATCTAAGGTGTTGCGTAACTATTATTCCTGTGAGATTCTACCAGCTATGTTTACCATGAACTCTAATGTGCACCTGAGAGGACACCAGCTGAAACTGACAACAACAAGATTCACATCCAACCCACGGAAATACTTCCACAACCAATAGAGCTGTCAGTGCTTGGAATCAGTTGCCAGAGTCAGTGGTACTTGCTCCATACTACACACCAACACCTTCATGAATAGACTAGATAATATAAACACAACTTAACTGGGACTTGGGTCAAAACAGCGAAAGCTGCCTACCCAATAACAAATACATAATATAGCGTTTCCTTCTCGCTTCGATCATCGGCCTTCGTGACACAGTGGATGAAATACCGGTGTGTTAGGCTGGAGGTCAGGGTTCGATTCCCAGCCACGACAGATTGGTGGACTGGAATTGCTGAATGTCGCATAAATGTAAAGTGATGGCATTAAACCAGCCGATGATCAGTCATAAGCCTAATGGAAAGGCCAACCTTTGCTGTGTATCTCTTGAGATAACTACTTGTCATAAAACAAATTCATAAACTGAATGAGTTTTAAACTGACTTGCTTTTTTTTCTTCTTTGTTTTTGCTTGCAGGAGGATTGGGTAAGTTGTAAAATCTACGACTTCATCTTTTACTATCACATCTGATCACGGATCGATCCAATTCGGGTTAAATTGAAAAAACATTGTATCTAAATAGGTGTTGTTGCCTCTCATATATTGCAGATTGGTGTATTGCACTGAAACCAAGTGACTTGTTATATGAAATATTTATATGGGTTATGGCTGCTTTTGTTGCCATGTTAATATCTTACAATGTGTAGTTTTACAATAGGAACATGCACCACATTCTTAACTGAATTTCCACAAAATCCTCAAGATATTTTTACTCTTATTTGTAGGACAATGATGAAGAAAGCCAAAGGACAGAAGCGTTTCGGCCGAGCGCATCTGAAGAAGCGCCACTTTAAGTTGACGAGCTGCGAGCTGTCTTACTCCAAAGCACGAGGCAAGAAGCCCCTCTGCTCCATTCCACTCACGGAGATAGACTTGGCTGAGCCCGTGCCCGATGCACATAACCTCAAAATGAATAACATGTTTCAAATTAGTAAGTACATTCATTTTCTATATATTTAGGAATTACATTTATCCTATAAGCTTTCATCATGTTTGCTGATTCCAATGAGGTAAAAATTTGCCTATTTTTTGGAGCTTGACGGCACCGTTTCTATTCATTTTAGGCACTTTCATTTTGCATAAAAAGATAACTTACAAAAAATTGATATTCTTCAATTGGAGTTCTAATCAAACATTGGTTGGAAAATAATTTTCGCTGTGTTCCGCCAAGAAATTTTGTTGGCTGACCTCGGATTCGGATTCAGTATCCTAAAAAAGAATGAATGATCTGATCTAATGATGGCAAAATCCACCTGTTCATCGGACTTTGAAACTTAAGATAATTCTTTTTGTGCTTCCAGAATCCAAAGATAGAATCCTATTCGTGCAGGCTGGCAACAGTGTGGAGAGGAAGGAGTGGCTGTACCTGCTGAGGAAGCTGTGCGAGGGCAACACTCCCGCCCCTGAGAGACACCACCCTGGGACCTACTCACACTCGCACTGGACATGGTAAGTCAATCAATCAATCTTTATTACAGTCCGCTTTTTTTTTTCAGAAGTTTCACGGAGCAAACTTGTGATAATAAGATATGGTTACTCAACAATATACAGCCTGATGAAAAATCCATCCTTTGCTGTATATCTGTTCCGATAACTAGTTGCTCAAGTTTTGTTTCTTATGACAATTCCATGCTCGTGAAGATGATTTTATTGCATCTTTTCCAACTAATTCATCATGTTTCTTTTCAGTTGTCTATCAAATAAGAGTGATGCCGTCGGCTGTGCCGTAAAGGAAGGTGCCGTCTCTCCCTCGTCCCCCCCTCACCCCCCCAACCTCCGCCTGCACCTGGACCCCGCCAGGGACCTGCAGAGGATACACTGCTTGCTCCACGCCAACTTCCATCTCATCGAGGATCTGGTGCGACCGCCTAGACCAGGTTAGTAGATAAAGATATCTTCAATGTACGGCGAAAACTTAATTAAAAATAATTTCAAACAAATTGTCGTTTGAAATTTGTTGAAACTGAAAAACTAGCCAATACAAGTTGTCTTTTAGTAAGGCCTCAGCTGCTCGAAAGAGTGGTTGATAATTGGACTTCGACGTTCGAGACAGCATGGTACACATATTCTCAAAATCATATTCCAACATTAATGGCTTATTCTTGTCAATAAAACTATATTTATGGACATCACTACGATTATAAAGTGTTAAATTCATTTTTAACCGTAAAAAAACACCCTTTAGAACGATTTTTACTTGGAGCATATCGGCCTTTAATGTTTCTGCAGGAAATTCTGGGAGGTCACAAAGTCCCGTTACTGATAGTGGTTACGTCTTTGCTATTTCCAGGTTGTCAACCCCCCGCCCTAACAGTGAGTGTCCCAATACCGGAATTGCCCCAATACCGTAGCACAATCGAGGACTTGAAGGACGTCACCATCTGCCTGGAGGAGAAACACAGGAGGCTCCTGAGGATAGTCGCCAGGGAGACCAAATATGGCAGCAAGTCAGTCTCTATTCCCATTTTACACTCTTATTATTTAACTCGAATAAGATGGTCGGTAGCCTGGTTGCATTGTGCTCGACTGTAAATCCAGTGGGCGGGGATTCAGTCCCCGATGCCGACTTACTCCACTTCACAACAGAAGCTTACTGTGAAGTGCACAAAGATGTATTTGGGTTTCGGAGTTAATTTAAAAAAAGGGAAAATTTTATGGTTAGGATATGTAGAGAGGATGACAAAGAAAATATACATGGATGAAAAATAGGTGTCATTAAATGTGGTCGTCCATGAATCACGTGGCTCGATCTTGTCGACCAGATTCTTGTAGAAATCTCACAGCATGTATGACGGTGATGTTATGAAGGTGATGGAAGAGAGAAATGTATGTAAGTGTGCACCTCACTGTCATCCCTGCCTGCCCCATAAGGGATGCAGTATAATGGGATAGATGTATGGAAAACTTCTAAAATGATAATAATTGGGCAAATGAATGTAGACCTTACATTGGTTGTTTTTTTTTGTTTCTAGGCAAGCACCTATCGGGGACGACAACTATTTGAATCTCGGAGCACGACCCAACATGTCGCTAGAGTCCCAACAGATGAGTCACATCACACGACCTTATAGAATGCTACACAGCGCCACGGCACCAACGCTACACTCCTCCACCAGTCCACCGTCCAGTCGGCATTTCGTGCCGTACGCTTCGCCCAGCCTGCCGCCCAAATTCGAAAAAGTTAACAAACCAGTACCACCGCTCTCGATAGCTCCCGAGAAAGGATTCGTCGCACACCCTAGAGAACTGAATTTACAATGCCCGACGAAAAATTCCTTACCCGATAAGATCTTCGCTAATACAGATTCTACGTATTTGAATAATAGTTTGTATAACAGTTCGAGTACGGAATCGATGAAATTGCAAGACGCGGACGATAAGAATAATAGCAGACTCAGTGCTTCTTCTACAAGCGGGTATTTGAAGATGTCCTCGTTGAATAAGAACGACGAATGTAACGAAGTCACAAATATTAGAATATCTCCCACGCAGGAGTTGGTTAAGAAAGATAGAATCTCACCTCCAGTACCTGAACAGAGACCCACCGCTCTCTCCGAGTATGTCGAAGTTAGACCCAAAGTTCCGGAGAGAGATACGAAACCGACAGTCAATCCAGCCATTCCACCCAAGACCATCATCAACAAGGCGAAAGCCGTCACTCCGGAAGAATATCCGCAGTACGCGTGCGCCGAATACGAATTGATGTCAAATTTTTCAAGCGTCTTAAAGAATAGACACAAATCGGACGACGACGTCAAAACGGACGACACCCCTCCCGCGGTTCCGCCTCGAAGTCACCACGGCACTCCGATCAAATTCCTTCCAAAAACTAATTCTCCTAAACATTCGGACGACTTCGACGAGGTTCTTCTGCAAGAAGTTTTTCCCGACGGTACAAAGTCCAAACGCGTTACGACTTTGAGGATAGTCGAGGACGGGGACGACGAGATGGACGAGAGGCTGAAGGGGAAGGAGGAAGTGATGCGAGTAGTCAGATCTCAAAATATATGTGATGCAAACGTAGAAATCAGTGATTGTAATTTAAGGTTATCTCAGTGCAACGTAGCGAACGTTGACAGTAGTGAGCAGTGCAAGCGGACACAAGACAGTGCTAGGTGTAGTGGTAGTAGTAACGCGGAACAGTGCCAAGGTGCGGCGGGGGAAGCCGAAGAGGCGACTGCGACAGTCACGAACAAAAAGCAAAAGAACAAAGAGGACGGCGCGGGTTTCTTTTCCAGAAAGAACGCACAGCGAAAATCTATACCCAAATCAAAGAGTTTGTCGACGTCGAGCGGCGAATCGTCCGCGTCTTCGGCGGCAAGACAATCCGATGTGACGGAACCGACGAAATCGGGCCTCACTGATAGATTGACGCCGTCGTTTTTTAAGAAGAAAACGAAAGTGACGACCAGTAGTGATAATGTACGCCTCCCTCCTATTTGTTGAACCAAATTATTTTCTATGTAAATTAGTATAAATTACACTATCCGTCGCCATGAGGGCTCCCAGTTTAAACTATCTGTCGCCATAAGGGCTCCTAGATTAAATTACACATTATGTCGCTATGAGGGCTCCTAGTATGAAAGGCATTTACGTTATGCAATTTTCTGTACGACGCTTTGAGGCAATTTAATTTTTAAAAATTGTACTGCTATCAAAGATTGTACAAAATACATTTGTGATTATTTCACTGTCTGGTAACTGGTTAGCGCAAGTTTCGTTTGATGCGCACAATTTTCTGTAATGTCGACAGTCTTTTACAACTGTTGCATTACACATATGAGAATTGCATAAATGTGAATGGGCTATGTGAGAGGTTTGTACTCAACTATTGTGCGTAAGAATTTTGTGAGTGCGAATGGGGCTTAACTCGAGAAAAATGGATATTTGTACTACAGTAAAACCTCTGTTAACCGATCGAAATACGGTCTGAAAAGAAAACTACAGTGTGTCTAAAGAGAGATGGTTTTTGATGAGGGCCCCACATTTTATATATCTTGGCAGCCGGCGTAAGTTAGCTGCAAGTGGAGTTCAAGATTGTATTGTTAGCCCTGATTGTCGAATCTTGTCATAAGAGCTGTCAACGGTCCGCAATATTCTCACATTGTATATTTTACAAGTAACCTACAATGCTGAAAATATTACAGAGCGGCGCTAGAGAAATACTTTTAAAGACAAGATAGTTTTGCGAGTTGGAAAAAGAAAAAAATACTCTGATAATCCCTTTAAACCGCCATCGCAAGTTTGAAAAACAATATTGCCAGTTTATTGTAAGAATACATTGCGAGCTTTTTTTTAAACAACAGTTGTGAAATATAATTTGAAAGTAGTGAAAAAATGTAACTATATCTTATTATTAGATCAAGCAACCCTAAACCAAGTTTGCACCAGGGGACTTCTGTCGCGAAATGCATTATAGTTCTCAGTTAATCAAAGACCATCTCTCATTTATCCCGTTTTGTTCAATTCGAGTCGTAGATAAAAACTTTGCTTCTAAATGACACTTGTATTGTTTTGTTGTACATTTTATATTTCTCGGTATATTTTACATATACATGACTATACATCGGGAGATTGGGTGCTCTAGGTACCTGGGACTAGGAGATGTGTAGGGACGTAGAGTGAACAAACATATTATACAGTTTATTTACTTGGCAAATTTTGTTAATACTACCTGCATAATGCACGCTGATACAAGTTACGTGGAATTTATTGTTTAGAAATCACTCTTGTTGTATTCCCCTATAGATATTGATGGTTGTATAGAATTCAGGTAAAGATGGAAACCCCCGTAATATAAATTCCGAGAGGGTATTAGTGATGATTTATTGCACCCCGGCAATAAAACGGCATCCAAATTCCCTATGTATAATATACAGCAGAGCTTCTATAATCCAAACACCGAAAATTTATACCCTGTTGGGATGTACGAAGCGTTCAGATTATAGTATGTAGACATTTTGAATGCATTTTTCGAAATAAAACAAGAATATTTTACATTATAATGTATTTATTTGAGTATGTATGTTAGATACAAGGCTATTAATCACACTTTTTTAAGGAATCCCAATATAGTGCTTTGACGAGTAGTGTTTAGCGGCATAGGAAATGCTTTATCCCTTAATTTGAGACAGAGACTGTGAGAAACGGCGGTTGCGGGGTCGTTCGGATTAACTGGGGTTAGGAATATCGAGGCTCTGCTGTATGTACATGACACATTGTGGAACTATATTGTTACATTTAAAGACGGATGTGACGCCAAGTCACAAATTTCATTATTTCATGGATGTTCGCATAAATTTATAAAAATGTCTTAAGATATTATGTGTTTCTGTATACATACCAGTCGCTCTCAAACTCTTATTTTATTTAAGTATACATAGTAAATGTATTTTACATACATAACAATGAACATAATGTATATATTGTAAATACTGTTTATTTAATTAATGTATAGCTTTGTTATTATTATTATTATTGGTTCCCGGATAAAAACCCATAGAATATTGATCAACGTGAATAAATCCCAAAAAAGACAAAAGCCCTTTAGAAATTTGCTCAAGGAACAAAAGCTCAAATTTAATTGGATTTTAAAATTAAATCAATTGTATCTATTAGTATACGATTTCTTTCAGTATTTTAGAAACTGGCATAGATTAGAAAATAAACAAATAAATAAGCGGATCTGAAATGGGATAGACAGTAAAATAGTCAACATTTTATAAATAATTCATCTACTGGAATCCAACTAGAATGCTTGGGCTTTTATCCGTTTTGGATTCCAGTAGATGAATTATTTACAAAAATGTTGACTATTTTATTGTCTATCCCATTTTAGATCCGCTTATTTATTTGTTTATTTTCTAATCTATAGTAGTTTCAAACGCACTGAAAGAAATTGTATACTAATAAATACAATTAATTTTATTTTCAAAATCCGATTAGATTTGAGCTTTTGTTTCTTGAGCAAATTTCTAAAGGGCTTTTTGTCTTTTTTGGGATTTATTCACGTTGAGCAATATTCTTATGGGTTTTTATCCGGCTTGATTATTATTATTATTATTATACTCTGTACAAATTTATAAGCTTTAACTTATGTTATATATCTACACATTGTTTCTATGTATTGAGTCGAGACCTACGCGAATATAGACAGGCCAGAACACCGTTTAAAAAAAAACTGTTTGGAAGCCACCGGAGATGCGTTTTAGAAATGGCACTATAAAATCTTATTTTTGAAATCACAATTTCTTTGTGAGGTCAACGGAATTTTTCTACGTGTTTATATTTGAGTTTTTAACAAGTAGTTATATCTCAACTGATATACAGCAGAGGATGGACCTTCCACCGACCTTCATAGCACAGCGGTAGAACACTGGCTTGTTGGGTTGGAGGTCTGGGTTCGATTCCCGACCGCGGCAGATGGATGGACTGGAATTGGTGAATGTTACTTAAGGGTAAAGTGATCACATTAAGCCAGCCGACGATCAGTCATAAGCCTGATGGAAGGTCCATCCTCTGCTGTATATCAGTTGTGATATAACTACTATAAAATCTGTTTTCGTGAATTATATTGGTAGTGGGTGTTGAAAAACGATAATGTTGGTATACATTAATTCAAGTATTTTTCGTAATAAACGTGCTTCACATTTAAGCAACAAAATACCAGAAATATTTACAAAAATCGTACAAACGACGGTATTTCTAGTGCAAAAAGTAAACTAATATAACATTCAGTAGATAAAATTAATTAACATTTTTTTATGAATATGTAAATCATTAAGGTCCTATATGATGTCATCCGGTGCCCTGAATTAATCTCAGCCAATACTGAGAGAATCGTCTTGAAACTGAATTCAGTGACAGATGAAAGTATGGACTACAGATTGGCTGTTTTATAAATACAATATTTGGGAATTCCTTGAATAAAAAAATATTCCCAAAGTACCCCTGAAATTTACAGGATCTGAGGATTTTCCATTCAGTTTTTCAGATATAAAAGTATAATTCAGCCAAAATACTGGTAATTATAATCTTAACAAATCGGCTGTTTTAGATTTTTAAATTTCTTCCCAGGTTTTTTTTAAAAAGGTGTAATTCACTTTGTCGCTTATGTTATCCTTATTTCGCGCTAACATTCTCATACAAAAATTGAAAAAGTTGAAGCGAAAATAGAACGATTTTTGTTCAGTGTCCTGCATACAATTTTCTGCACTGTAAGTTGTGTTCAAATGTCAGCTATATTTGTGTCGGTCTCGATTAAACTTATACTCTATTATTATATGTTAATGTACACTGAAAACTTAAAGAGAAGTGAATGTATACATTCACTAATGAATCCGGTGTATTTCTCAGTCTATGTACGTTTTTGACAGGGATTACCCAATAATAATTGCAACATAAAAATGAATGCATACATTCGACGAACACATCAATAAGTGTACACTTTTTTTGAGTTTTTTCTTGATACACTCGGTATCATTAAAAAAATCTGTTGAGATTTATATGTTATTCCAAATTCCATAGTTTTTTATGGTTTTAAAAAAAAATAAAAATCTCAACAGAGTGTACCTAATGCCAACAGGCCTAATATAAACAGGTAGTTCACAAATGAAAATTGGTCTCTTGAGTATTAGTTATGGCCTAAATAAAATACAAACGATTTTGATCGTTAACGACATATTTCTTTTTCATTAGGTCTTTATTTCCAGTGCCATGTTTAAAAAAGCATTTTTTTTTTAATTCCCAAAAAAGCTGGGAAGTTAATGTACAATTTTGTTATTCAAACTGTTTATTTGTGTATATTTTTTCTTTTTACCCACAGTTAAGTGAACAATGTTACTCTTTTGTTTAATAATATAGTAGGTAGGTGTAATTATACATTCAAAAAGTAAATCTCATTCGTTATAAAATTGTGTATAAATAAGTAAATAAATAAATTATATTAATATAAGTTAAATAATTATGTAAGTTACAATTTTACTAAACCACTTCTCGTTGTTTATACGCGGTGATTTTTTTTTTAAATTGGCAACATTGGGTGCGAGGAACCTCTATAAATGTAGGAAAACATAACAGATAAAGCCATAGACAAAACTTGACCGCTGCCATTTTCGCTACCACCCATTCCGCTAGGTATACTGCATTTTTTCTTGATGTAAAGTATGCTAATTTACCATTTAATTACAAAGGTAATTTCCACACTGATTATACGTAATGAGTCGCAGAAATCACTGAAATATCACCAGGTTTCACGCAATTGTGGACAACCAATATGACACGCAATCATATGTTTGTAGCCCCAATGGCGTCCACCATAGATTTGTCACAGGTAATAGAAGGGGCTCAACGTTCAATAGTTCTTCCCACCTTTATATAGGTTCCTTAGTTTTATTCACACTCAAAGATTTACGTATTGTTAAGCATATTTGAATGTAAAGATTTTTTTTATATGGCAACCGTGGGCATGAAAAGTGTGAGTGAGAGGTTTGACCATCTGTTTCATTCACACTTATGGCATTGTGTGCCCATATCGAATTGTAACAATACATTTTTCTCTGAATGGTGATTTTGTTGTCCATTTTAATAAAAAAATCAATAATCCAGACGTATGTATGGAAGTACGTACTACGACCTCGTACATAGAATCGTGTAATATTAGAAGACTTGTTTTTGTTTTTGAGGTTATGTTCTTTTGTGACAGATTGTAAATGTCAAACCGGACACATTAAATGCGTACTGCAAAGATTATATAGACGTGTTTCTGACGCGACTGAATGTTCTTTGTTTTTGTTTGTTTTTTTTTATAAATGTGTTACGGCAACCTTACCACCTCACTTTTAAAAATAATTTTGTACTATAACTATGTTCGATTTCTTTTTAAAGTTATGTTCGACAGTTGATTGCGAACATATGTATATCTGTCAAAATAGAGATGGTCTTTGATGAGGGCGCCGCATGTAGCTTTTTGACAACCATAGTGGCAAACTTGTAGATTTTCAATAGAAATGTCATTGTTGACAGCACGCAAAATTGTAGTCTCAAATTAATTCGTGACTAAATCTTTCTTGACACACTGTAATTACTTATAAGGTGGATTCGAACTGTAGGTATGTCAAAATTACGAGTATTTACAATTTATTCTTACATTTGAGCGTAATTTATTTAAAATGAAAATAAGTCTTGCGTAACTGTGAGGCATACAAAAATAACGTGTTTGATTTTTGTAATTTTTCGTAATTCGGATAATTTACGTAAAATTTATTTATTTGTTGAATGATGTAAAATTACAAGACTTATCATTCACTTATGTAATTATTTGTAATTTTTTTGTAATTTTCTATAAATGTAATATTTTAGTTTTACGTTTCTGTATTATAATTAATGCATGCCATTTTTTATATTTTTTATTATTTGTTAGTTTTTATTATTATGTTTTTTTAATTTTTTTTTATTTATGTTCTACGAATTATAAAACATGTATAATTTATAATATATAAATATTTTGCAGATTTATTTTGTTTTTTTTCCCTTATTCATTTATTTTATTACTTATTATTATTTTTTTTAAATAAGAGTTTAGTGTTATCACCAGAAGATTCAAAAATAGATTTTTTCACGTTTGAAAACCAGGTTAGTCAGCAGACATTGCTGTATTTTGAATACTAGTTCTTCCAGTCCTCAACAGATGGCCATAGGATAGAAATATTGGTTAACTGTGAAATATTCTCAAACTGTAGCATATATACAACTTTCAAAAACTACGCTTTTGACAGCAGGATGTGGTGAAATGGGTGAACATTGCCCTGGGTATAAAGTGCTGGCTCGCAAGTGTCGGAAACCCATCCTGCATCCTCCCCAAGGGATTTCACGTAGCGCTGTATTATGTGAATGTAGATACCTCTCTCTACTGTCGTGGAAAAAACAGTAAAATTGTAATTTATTCCAAGTTTATCGAGGCCTAAAAAGTAGAAAAAGATGGTAACTAAAAAGGCCTAATACTAGTCTACATAAGGGTGAAATTAAAACTGAATTTGTCTTTTATCCATAGTCTTTGAATTGTTGTTTTTTTATAAAAAAAATCTGTGCAATCATATGAACTTACTAGGCTGAAAGTCTGTGTCAATGCTGTGATTTGATCCTGACACCTCCCACTTCTAAGATCCACTCTCCAACCAACTGAGCCAATCATGTAGTATTAGTTTTTTTTTTTCAGTTAATTTCTCGGATTGCCAAAAAAAAGTATGGTTTTTAATAAGGGTTACTCGTAGCTTTTTGGCAACCATAGTGCCAATGCTTGTAGTATTTCAATAGAAATGTCATTGTTGCCAGCAAATTAAACTATAGTTCCATAAATATGAGTCCAACTGTTGCTTGACGAACTGTACCGTCTATCAAGAAAGTGATGATCTCACATTATTTAAGAACTACAATTTTATTTGCTGGCAACAATAACATTTTTATTGAAATTTTTCAAGTGTTGCCACTATGGTTGCCAAACAACTGAATATTTGTAGCGCTCTCATCAAAAACCACATCTTTCTTGACCGGCTGTATATTTGAGCCTATGTACCTATGTCTATATAAAATATACAATTTTTAAAATAAATTATACATTTATAGATATAATTTATTGTAATTCTGTATATAATAAATGATATTATGTATAATTTATTGTCTAAAAGAGAAATTTTATTGTAATTATCTATGTATTAAAATAGATAAATAAATACCTTCTACCTACATTAAAACCTATGAAATAAATTTGTTTTTTTATCCTTACATAATACTCCAGTAATCTTTGTCCAAAGCTTGTATTTTAAAAAGATCTAGGAAAGAATTACGGTTCTATCTTCTTCAACTTAAGGCGACTATTTAAGGATAGAATTTCCAAGTTAGGATTTTACGATTCTCGATGACAAATAAATCCCTAGTGAAGGCGAATGTCCTTAATACTGTCCTTAAGTTAACGCCGGGTATTTGCCCTGGCGATACCTTAAAGATGTTGTTTTTACGAGTTAAATTTGTAATAAAATGAACTAATTTTGCACATAAACGTAAGTAGAAATGATTATTACTTATTTCTGCAATTGTACTCTATCCCATTCGCAACCGAGGTGACCTAAAATTACAATTTTTTCCAGCTTTTCCAGCCAAATTGGTGGATTTCTGTAAAACAATAGAGTAGGACAACAATAGTATCTCAGGTAACAAAAGGTGTAAATAAGGACTTTAGCCTTACCATGTGTTGTAAGGATCACCTTCAACAACAAAAGATCAAGAATTGTACTGTCGTTAGAAAAATCTTTCGCAAGCGTTAGTATCCTTACGTAAGGACACTCACTCAGGTAAGAAAAAGAACCAGAATTCCGCCACGCCCCCAAATATTTACACATTTTACACCAGGCTTAAAACTTAAATAAATAATAAATAAATAAATCTTTATTGAAAAGAAAACATATCCTCCAAATGGCGGGTTTATTGCCGTAGGCAATATCTGCCAACCAACATTAATTTGATATACACATTACATACAAGTGTATGAAAAATAAGAAAAATATAAATAAATATGAAAATAATAATAATATATAGAATAAAAACATAAAAATACATACATAAATAGATATGTGGATGGGATGAAGGACAAGGAAGGAACCACGGGATTGTCAGTTAGATGGACTATTTAAGGTTAAAACTTGTATTGTGAAGTCATAGAATTATATAATCTAAGTGTGAAGTACAGGGGACATCACTTGAAGCTTAACAAGACAACCTCTTCCTTCCCAGGAAGCACATCCTGACCAACAGAATGGTGGATGCCTGGAACAGTCTCCCAGAGAAGTTGTGTCTGCCTAGTGCCGATACTTTCAACAGTTTTACAAACCTGTTGGACAAACATTACACTGGGAAGCACATGATACAGGGTCATCAACAGTAGCTGCCTGCCTGTTCAACAATTAATAATAAATAAGAAACACATTGTCAGTGCTGGGATTCTAACCCGAAACCTTCCGCTTGAGAGACCAGAGCTCCAATAAACTATGCTGATTATAGATTAACTGAATTATAAGTATTTTTTCTTGATTGAAAAGTTATAGGGAATGAGAAAATTAAAGTAAAACAAATTGTAAAAAAAATATTTTTTATTGCTAGACATTCATGGTTATTTAGAAACATGTATAATGCAAATGGTCGTGGACAAAATGAACCCATATTGTCTTAGAGCATATTTTTAGACTATTTTATTGCATATTTTCACACATTTTTGACATTCGATAGAGCATATAAAACAATGTCTATTTATTGCAAATTAATTTTAGATTTATCATAAATTAATCTACATATTTTATTTTATCATAAATCAACATTCACTTTCTCATAGATTAACAAAGTTTATCATAAAACAACATTCACATTATCATAGATTAATAATCTTTATCATAAATCAACATTCACTTCGATTATCGTAAAATCTTTATCATAAATTAACATTCATTTTATCATAAGTCAACATTTACTTCGATTATCATAAAATCTTTATCATAACTTAACATTCATTTTTTCATAAATCAACATTTACTTCGATTATCATAAAATCTTTATCATAAATTAACATTCGCTTTGATTACCTATGCATTTTTGTTTTGGCCAATAAAGATTTATTTATTTATCATAAAATCTTTATCATAAATCAACATTATTTTTATCATTGATAAACAATCGACATTCATTCTTTCATTTAATAAAATATTTTTTGGGAATTAATAAATAAGAAAAACAATGAATCTTCAAACATATTGCTACAAATTAGGAAAGCGACATTAAAAATTATCTAATGCTACTTAATTTGAAAAAACGTCATCGATATCTTCGTCATTGGGTTTATTGCTTGAAGACTTTCTACTTGTCCCAGCTCCATCTACGGAAATACTCCGCAAAGGTTTGGGTGGGGCTTCCACAGGACTACCAGATTTCTTCGTCAACGAGTCTTTTTTGAGATTCATAAAATCTTGCAGGGGATTCTGTTCGGTTGTTACCTTTGGAGAAATCGATGTCCGTTGTGGGAAATCAGATACACTGGATTTGGATGTACGAATTATCAGAACGGTTGTAGTCTTTTTAGTTGATCCGTGCAAATCCTCTCTTATGATTTGTGTATCGTTTTCGTTATCAACGTCGTTTGCGTGAAAATTGATAGATTCGGTTAACGCTAAGATTCTCGGCGATTCCAAATCTTCTTTCGGTTTTGGACTTCTATTTGGATCAACTTTAACGTTTGCCAGCGTATGTCTTTTCGACAAAGGCGGTTTAATTGCTAACTTTTCTTCTTCGTGTTTAACGTCGGTCGCAATCAAAATGTGAGATGTGGGTCTCTTTTTTTCAAATTTTGTGCCGGTTCCGAAGTGGGTGCTGTCGGGACTGTTACCACTCTCGCTGTTCTCGGCTGCTATCAACAAATCACGGAAGAAAATTTCTCTGGGGCTCATTGGAGACCTGATTGGTTCGTCCTCGTCTACAATAGTCTCCGGCGGAGTAATTGGTGTATTGATTTCGACGAGATGCAAAAATTTGTTGAATTTTTCTTTGTTCATAGAATCCATACTCCCAACACTCACTGTTCTTGGCGTTACAACGTTCGTTTGACCATCAGATATTGTAGTCGTTTTCTCATTTATAATCATCGTTTTAGTACCGAGAGGTATTTTTTCACCAAAGAATTCAACGTTGCTCGAACGATTTGCCAATTCGACATCGACTGGAGCTAAATTTGGTTTTTTATTCTTAGCTTTTACCTTTAGCGGAATATGTACGACGTCGTCATTTTTATTTTGATCGACATTTCTGATTATTTTAATTCCGGTTACTTCGTGATCTTCGACTGCTTTATTTCTCCCGATTTCGTGCGCCGATATCACAACGCTGGAACCACTTGAATTTCTATTCTTCGCTGTACGAAGACTGTTTCTTTTCATAAGATTATCGTGTACTTTACTTTCGTCGATGTTCACAGTATCTGGCTGTTGTCTTCTCAATGTTACATCGTAAGTAGGGCCGGATAGAACTTTATCTTCGGATATTTTCTTTTTCTGGCAACACATACCGAAGGATTCTTTATTATTCCCACAATTTCCGCACAATTCTTTACCGTTATTCCCTTTGCAATGACAGTTTCCAGTCGCCGGAGGATGAAAGCTCATACAGTGAATACATAAAATTTCTTTTTCGTCTCCGTATTCGGGATTCAAGAATACTTTATCGTAGTAGTTTACGTTCTTCGGAGCGCAACCTTTCCAGATGATCAACAATATAGCGAGAATAACGGAAAAGCTTAATAGCGCCACAGCCCAGAAGTAATACATCCAATTTTTGGGCCACGTTTTCGGGTTTTGTTGGGCGTAATGCTTATCCACTTTCGACCACGTGATCGGACAAATGATGAACCAAAACAGAACCAACCAAATCGCGATGAAGATGGGAAAATGTATCCATTTGAAAGGTTTAGATTTTATTTTATACGGAGTATTCTTCGTGTTATAAACACAACACTTAGTATGTTTTATATTTTTATCCGTATCCACCATTTTGAATTGAAATATTACTGTAGTTTCACATGACTGGCTCGCGTTTTAACTGAAATATTGTGAATTGTTTCACCGAGTTGTAAATTAATGTAAGACTTATCAGAAAACCACATCCTGAATATAAAACCGAGGTGTGAGATATGGCTGTATGAAATAATACTACGTAATATTACAGATAGCAGTGATATTTTATCACAATCACCAACTGGCGGAGCACAGTCCGTATCTGGACCGTAGACTCACTCTGTGCAGGGCTGGATTTGCGAAAAGGCTGAGTAGGCCAGGGACTATGGGTGGCAGAGACTTAACCGCCCACGGAATTCTCTCCCCCCCCCGTAGACGAAAAAATTTTTGGATGCATTTTTAATTGGATAAAAAATGAATCAAAAAAAGGGGGGGGGAGGGGCGGCGAAAATGTCAGGGACTACTCCTAAGAAAACTGTAAATCCGGCCCTGACTCTGTGCAAATCTTCCGAAAATTGTAAATTTCCTACCTTAAATCGTCATTTAAATATGTTCAAAGTAAAAAATATAAGTTTTTGTTTTAATATTAACTTTGTTATTTTTGTGCAGTGACCGTCACAGTCTAATAATTTTCAAAAACGGACCCCCATTGAAATTAGTTGGAAATCTCTGAACTACGTGTATCAGGGGTAGCTAAACTTAGGGCACACGGAATGATGATGATGATGGATGATTTTTGGCGCCGTTTAATGTATTCCATCTCAAGGGCGCGGGAAGCTGGTCCTAAAACTTTCGGTTTTCAGCTTGCTCCTGAAGCTAGTGATGGGCTGGTCTTTTCGGAGTTCGTCCGACAGTCTGTTGGTCCCCAACTGGTCCCGCGACAGAGAAGGCTCTCTCGAAGAAACCGGACTTGTTGGCTCTGTTCCGCTCTCGGAGTTTGTTGATGGCTGTGGCCGCTGAGCGTAGTGGCCTTCTCGAGGAGTTATCCTGCAGGTTGCAGACCTCCGAGATGGGTGAGGGCGCCATGTTGTTGAGGGCCTTGTATACTGTGAGGCAAAGCTTATATTTCACCCTTTCGCTCACTTTAAGCCAATGCAACTCTTCGAGAAGCGGTGTGATGTGGCAGTCCCAATGGGAAGTAAAGAATGAATAAAAAACCAAATTAATCAACGGGTGGTTCGTTTTGCTTTTTAAAATGAAATATATATAGAAATGAAACAAGTGAGTGTATAAATAAATAAATACACAACTTTATTATATACTTTAGTGATCTACATAACAACAAACATTCATATAATACATTACACTAACATGTTCCTATAGGTAACATTGTAACATTCAGTAATATAACAAGTAATACGTTACCTAATATCAGTAACCAGGAGACATTTTACATCTGCGATCAAATGTTCTATTTGAGAAATGTTGAAATTAGCCTAAAGGTGCTCTAACACGAGCAATTTCCAGAGCAGTAATTGCGGCATCTCGAACTTTGTTAACATAACCTGTAACTGGACTGGCGCTAAGGCAACAATAGTCCCTGTTAAGCTGGTCCAGTTAATTTTATAAATTAATAAATAAATAAATCGTACTGATTCGCAATATACAGGGTGTTTGATAGATAGATACAGATATCTTTAGACGTGATAGTAGAGGTAATTTAGGATCTTTTAGCCGAACTAAGCTCAGTCCAAAGTCGCATGGTTCTCGAGCCATTAGTTTCAATCTGAAGAAACAATAATGGTACATAATATCCCATTAAAGTTTCGAGAAAGAGATATTTAAAAAACGAGTGTCATGATGTCACGAATTGCTGAATATCCAATCGGTTTGAAAATTTTAGTCAATTCTCTTTCTCGTTTACACACAATGTCATTGTCACGCTTTAAATATTGCCGAAACAATTGGTATATATTGTGAAATAATGCAAATCAATACGAATTGTATGAGTTGCCGCAATTACCGCTCGAAAAATTGGTCTTAAAATCCATCCGCTCAAAATATAACCTCTGTTTATTAATCGAAATGTGATTTAACGATAGAACGTTCATACCGGCGTCCTTCCTGAAGGTCCCCACGTCTTATACTTGCAGCCATTTTGGCCAGAGTGGCCGTAGAGAAATGATTCAAAGACTCGCAAAGGGGAAAGAAATGCACTATGTGCTCATCAAAACTGCGTCATTCTAGCAGTATTAGAAATCCTTGATTGACAAGAAAATATGCGTCCTACCGGTAGGACGTGAAATCCTGCTGGCAGCACTCTGGACGTTCTATCATTAAATCATAGTTTACACATAGGGTCATACATTACTACAGGGATAACAATATTGCCAGAGAATTATTTGCTTTTTCCATAGTTCCTACGTCACTTTTTGGTATATCTATGGTTGGGGCTCCAATTGTACAATAGTACCACGCGCCAAAATTTGCCCCCCCCTGCCATTGAATAGGTCCCCCTACGCAGTTTTTCGCATTTTTTAGGAATACAGTAAGAGATAGGAGAAAGTGGTCAATGACAAAAATAATCCTTACTAAATTCTCTACAAAAAATGTCCAGTACGTTTTTTCATACGACTAGCAGTTTACCCGCAATGGCTCATTTTGCACCGATATAAAATGTCTTCTCAACTATAAAACTTCTTACAACGAATATTTATTATTTATTTGGGGAATGTTTGAGGTAAATACTGTATAATACAATATAAATACAAATAAACAGTTTGGCCATACAATATCACAACATGTTTACAATGAATAACATCCTAACTACATTTATATATGATTGTTCGTTATGACTAGACGAGAAATACCGTACAATAAATACAAGAGTCGTATAGTATAGGGTGTTTCTTTTGAATAGGTACACTTTTAAAATGAAATTAAACCCTTTAAAATCATGGTAATGTCAAATAAAAATGGCTTCATCGGAAAGCTGAAAGTTAACCATTTATGTTTCAATATGAATTTGGGCACATGTGCGCCACACTGGCTCAAATATTGAAGTATAAGTTTCAACCACTTTTTTTGCAAACTTTCGAATTCACACAATTTGCTGTTTCTATTGACAAACATTTTGAAAATTGACAGATAATTTATATCCAGTACTCTTTGTTATTTCAATGTAAATAAATTTACACCAGAGCCACATCAGAAAATTGCGTTAATTTGAAAAATTGTGCAAAGAAACACAACCAGATTATTGCAGGAAACAGCGGTAAGCGCATAATTTCACTCATTCTTCTTGTTGATCGACCTCTATGATCGTCTGATCTCATCTCTCTGGATTATTTTGTGAAATGGATGGTCTAGTCAGAGATGAGAGAGGTTGGACCACTTGGAAGTCAAAATTCGCAAAGTTATTGCCAATATACGACCCCAACTGCGCTTGAAAAAGTGGTTGAAAATTGGCCTTGATATTCGAGCCAGTGTGGCGCACATATGCCCAAAATCTTATTGAAACATAAATGGTAATTTTTTGTACTGATATATGCATTAAAATCTAGGGAATAACCATAAAAGTTTTTTGATATATGCAAAATTAACCCCAAAAAATGGAAAAAACACTATTTTTACCATTTTATCATGCGATTGTTCACGCAATTTTGAACCTTAATGCCGTGGGAAATGACTGTGACGTCATTCCTGGTGCCAAGCCTTTAAAAAAAGGACTAAACTTCCCATAAATTTAAAGTTTTTTTTGCTTACCTGTAAAATTGATTATTTGTCAATGAGCTTGTTTCGCCTTGTACCCTTCAATGGTAAAAATTAAAAAGTAGTAAACAGATATTTTTGATAGATAGTTAGGTAGTTATAGATAGATAGATAGTTATAGATAGATAGATAGTTATAGATAGATAGATAGAAAAGTGATATGTAAAATCAGTCAGTGTAACAATAGATAGAAAGTCAGAAAGTCTTATTAGTGATTCTCAAAATATGGCACATAAACAACAATAACATAGAGAACAGAGTCGAGATAAGTATTTTTTTGCCTAAATTCCTTACGTCACATATTCTACAATGAATTGTTTGTTTCCCTATTTCGCCACTAGGGGCGCACTGTCAAGTAGGGTCTACTGTCAAATTTAATGTCAAAACAATACACTTTTATATTACTCCTTGTTTCAAATAACTTGGCCACTGGCTACATAGTAATTCTATACAAAACGTGTGACAAGTAAGTTAAAACGCAGTGTAAGTACCCAGATGGCGTACTCAATGCTAGTAGTGAAGTAAACTGGTGCCCACAAACTGTCAAATCGTATGGAGAATTTTGACATTTCGTGGGAAACGTTTTCATAGTTAAAAACTGCATTAGTTATAACGTCATTTAGGAATAAAGTGATAGTTTTAAAGATGTTTTAGTTTTTATTATTGATATCTTGTTAATAGTGTGAATTTTGCGACTCTAAAATACCAAAAACTGTGAGCGTCTATATATAAATATAAAATAATATAAATATAAAAGTCTATGGTCAAAATAGAATTCATAAACTCAATGTTTTTCAAAGATACTAACAATCAACATAAGTCCCATGGATTAATGATTTTACAATAGAGCTGCTAGTAATACTGTCAATTACCCAACTACCAAGTTATACAACAATCTAGTATCGATGTGTGGTGTTTGACAATAGACCCTTACACGTGCGCTGCCATCTGGTGGGCATTACTGGAAGCTGCTCAGTCCATTAGTAAATTGTTCTAATTTTGAACTCTTCGAATATTACGCTTTAGGCAAGTACCGTATTTGCAGCGACCTTACCCCGACTCTGATACAGAATTGTAAATCGAAAAAATTGTAAAAAATACTCTGTTCGGATAGTACAAGATAGAATATATAAAAATGTATAATCCAAAAACATAGCAAGATATCTGAACACATATTAACGTTAGGTTATTTTTTATATATTCACATCTATAAAAATTCTACATTTTTGTATAAATATTAAAATGCATAAAGTTAGAAACCTGTATATTATAAATTGATAGAGTGTGCAAATCGAACTATTTAATCCACCACCCGTACGTTAGTATTTTAACGTACGTAAGCGGTAGATACATTAAATTAGTATGTAGTGTAGTTAAGTACGCATATACCAGTGGCGTAGCGTAGGTTTCTGCCCCACGGGGCTGAAACTTAATCTGCCGCCCCCTTACTTTAAGCATTTAATCTCAAAATGCTCGACAATTGGCAAAAATTAAAAAAAAACCTTCAAAACTGCAGTGGGTAAACTAAAATTTTGATATTGACATGGTATGGAAAGAGAGAAAATAGCGCCGCGGATGTTTTTTTTGAGTTTTTAATAAAACACATGTGAATTAATAAATTTTTGAAATATATCCCAAAAACTGCCACCCCCTTAAAAAGTGCCGCCCGGGGTGGACCGCCCCCCCACGCTACGCTACTGGCATATACTAATGGTGCCCCCATACGGCTGTCTTGATACTTTTCTTTAGTTTTGAATGTTACTCACGTTCTATCAATTGAAATAATACACATCATTTCTAATTCTATGTGAACATGTGTAAGTAAGTATTTATATACAGGTACATTCACAACCAAAGGTTGGTTTAGGGCCAGTCGATACATTTTAGGCCAAAATACAGGGTGTTTGATAGATGAATATCATTTGAAAGAACATAAATAACTCTAATGTGCACCTGAGAGGACACCAGCTGAAACTGACAACAACAAGATTCACATCCAACCCACGGAAACACTTCCACAACCAATAGAGCTGTCAGTGCTTGGAATCAGTTGCCAGAGTCAGTGGTACTTGCTCCTACCACCAACACCTTCAAGAATAGACTAGATAATATGAACACAACTTAACTGGGACTTGGGTCAAAACAGCGAAAGCTGTCTACCCAATAACAAATAATAATAATAAATCAGAGAAATTTTTTCTAGATTTTTTAATTTTATTGCCTTTTATTTTTTTTCAACATTTATATCTGGTATTTTTTATCATTTTTACTTTAGATTGAAACTAATGTGTTAAATAGACTAAACACATACTCGAATAACAAAAAATAATGGTAGAACGAAGCAGGTACCTTTACTTACAATGCTATTGGGGTAAAATTGGGTAATTCGGAGTTTGTCGATAAAAAGTGAAAATTTCGAATATCTTGAAAACCGTGAGACTTTGGACTAAGCTAAGTTCGGCTCAAAAGATCCCAAATGACCTCTACCACCGCCACCTTGACATTTCTCTCTTTGTCTAGCCATGATGTAGGATTAATACATACAACATTATAGGCGAGGTTGCCATCACCCTCGCTAAGAAAATGTATGGAATAACAGTCCCTTAACAACGAGTATGATGGACCACGTATTATATTCTGTTAGGAGATTTGACAGGAGTGGTGGTCCTGTTTGATCATTATGCTATGTTGCCAACTGTTACAGCACGACTAGAGTACCTACACCCCTGAAGAAATCTGTATCCATCTATCAAACACCCTGTGTATAGTATTTATTACTAACTTTACCACGATGGTACAGTCAAAAAAGCGTTCACATGTCTTATTACAACGTCTAACATTAAAAACAGTCATAAATACATGTAGGTACAAAGAGTATATAATAATACATATATCTATATAACTAAAGGAAAGTCTGTTTTTTTTAAAGTGTTCGCATAACTCCCGCATTTTACGATGGATTGCTGTGAAAATTCAAATAAACACTTCTTCCGATCCGCTTCAGGTTTTAACAGCGCCATTTTTGGAAAAAAACTTGTTTTAAGAGATACTAGCTGAGCTACCTGGCGATGCCCGGGTTAATTTCTTTATTTTAAATTATTGTTATTGTCATTTTTACACTCAGTCTTTAGCGACACTGATATATGAATCATACTGCTTAAAACAATAATAACACAGCATATCAATTAAGTTTAATGTTATTATTTTTATGTTTATCGAATGTGACAGGGGTAAATTGTATTAATTTAACATTTATGATGATTCATATTCACTGAGGTAGTAAAATTAATCATGGAGGAGGGAATCTACAAGTCGGAGAGCATGTTGATGGAGATTCTAGTATAGAGACGAAGAAGACACGGTGCCAGAACATAATGTAGGTACAAGCAGCTATGCAGAGGATCATCGAGGGGGACTCGGCACAGGCGCAAGCCCAGTGAGACTCGTCGATGAAACAACATGTACCATATATTGTAAATCACATAATACATTGCCATGTTAATATAAAAAAAACACAATAAAGTCATTATTATTATTATATATCGGTGTCGTTAAAGACTGAATGTAAAAACGACAATAACAATAATTTTAAAATAAAGAAATTAACCCGGGCATGGCCGGGTAGCTCAGCTAGTCTAAATTAAAATAAAGAGTTTTAGAAGTACAGTACAAATCGTATAGAAAATTTATTACGTAGAAAAATGTAGACATCACAAAATAATTTGGAAATCTCTGATATGCATAGAATCTATCTACATACGTCGGTGACATAAACTTTTATATTAAGTACCTAGATGGCGTACTCAATGCTAAACTGGTGCCTACAAACTGTCAAATCACATGCGTCTCGCGCCAGTGATAGTCTTGACGCTCCTTCGATCCTATTGGTTAATCACAACGCCTCAGATTTCTTGTGAAGTTTAGACGTACGCAACCTAGAAGACTTACTTTCAGGCCCTGATTGGATCTGGTGTCCTTTAGGTGCCCGCTTAAATTAGACATATCTGTTTAAAGTACTTTCCCTAAAAAAAAACATCCTCGTTGTAATAGCAACAGTGAAAAACAAACATGCAGTTCAAAAACAGTGGATTTGCAAAAATTTTTATCCCTTGAAATCTGAGGCGTTGTGATTGGTCAGATGTTAACTAATAGGATCGAAGGAGCGTCAAGACTATCACTGGTGCGAGACACAAGTGTCAAATCGCATGGAGAATTTTGACATTTCGTAGGCAACGTTTTCGAAATTTTGTTCTCATAGTTAAAAACTGTATTAGTTATATAACGTTATTTACGAATAAGGCGAAAGTTTTAAAGATGTTTTAGTTTTTATTATTGATGTCTTGTTAATAGTGTGAGTTTTGCGACTCTAAAATACCAAAAAGTGCCGAGCACAAAATTGCGTCTCCTTTCTATTGAAAACACACGGAGTCAGACGTCTAGGGTACTTAATATAATTGTCTATGATTTCACCTTATCTATGGAACAACTATAAATGTCATATTTCACAAGCATGAAGCTAGCTACACAACAAATACATAATATAATATATTCAATACTTTCTATAATAAACAACTAAAAACATTCTATAATTTTACAAAATGGATCGCAACAAGCAAACATCACCATAATATTTTAGCAACTAAATCTCCTATGTCCGGGAATCAGTTTTACACGGGAGAACTCTCAGACTACACATTATGAGTGATGATAGAGCAGAATCCTAGCTAGAACATAGGCTATTAAAAAATCAAATACCTCTTATGATTAACACGTTAAACGCCACGGAAACAAATATGAAAATATACAAAAAATACTTTTTTTTTGCATTCGACGTAGGTAACCAGACAGAAACTCAAATGACAAAATCTCAACTGTCAAAAGGGTAACCTACTGTTGACAGAATCGCAACTCATCGCCGGAAAACCTGTTGTCGCCAATTTCAATATTGCTGGGTTAGGTTCGTTAGGTTGTTTTTTTTTTTGCACACAAAAACAAAACAAAAAAAAACAACGGCATCAGATTTCCCGGTGTTGAGTTGCGATTCTGTCAATAGTAGGTTACCCTTTTGACAGTTGAGATTTTGTCACTTGAGATTTTGACATGGAACCTCGACGTATTTTAATGTGAAACGTACCCAAAATAAGTTATACGTGAATCGGGCGTAGGATTCTGTAATTATAACAAAAAAACTATTTTGAAAAAATTTTTCAGAGCTTCCTGAAACTTGGAACCTATTTTCCAAAATTTACTGAGCAACTGTGTCCCACTGCACAGGATAACTCTCGAGCGCCACGCTGGTCACTTACATGCGCAAAATAAATGAGAAGCGTGATTGTTGGCGCCAAGAAGCATTTAAAGTATATTTTTTGCATAAGGTTACCGGTGACCTCCATGGCGCAATAATGTAAGCCAGATGAGGTCACCGGTGACCTCCATGGTATTTAATGTGTTAGACAAAAAGCCTTTAATTACAAAACAACATGTATGAAATAGTGGTTGCATCAAAGCCAAAATAACATCAAAGCTTGGAGATATTCCTTAATTATTTTAGGTAGGTATTGGAACTGGATTTTTCTGCATTGCACAGATGGAAATACATTACAGATTTTCCTCAACAGAAGCGAGAGGTATCTACATTCACATAAGGTAGCTCTATGTGACCTCCCTTGGGGAGGAAGCATGATGGATGTTCCGATGCTTACAAGACGGTTTTGTCTGGCTTAAGTGATGAGCTTTGTGCCCGGGGCAACGTTCACCTATTCCACCACATCCTGCTGTCAATTGTGTATTTTTTTTAAAGTTGTATGTATGTTACTGCTAGAAACGATCTGTACTACAGATTGAAATTGATAATAGGTGAACGTTGCCCTGGGCACAAAGTGACCACTTAAGCCAGCCAAAGCCGACTCGTAAGCGTCGGAACATCCATCCCGCTTCCTCCCCAAGGGAGTTCACATAAAGCTACATTATGTGAAAAATCTGTAACATTAAAGCTATATTGGATTGGGTAGGATGACTATTTTTTAAATTTACAATACAAAAAAGTTTTAACATTTTAATAAAACATATTGTAACAAAATAAATGTTTCTGTCTTATTAACATTGCAAAGAACCGTTTACATTCTTATTCTAATAACACACATGATAGAATGTGGATAGAGCTTTATATGAAGAAGGTATATTATCACATTATACCTAAGGTCCTATATGCTGTTCTCCGGCTTCAGCGCCCTGAATTGTTCTCAGCCAATACTAAATCGTCTTGAAACTAAAGACAGTGAAAGATGAAAGTATGGACTACAGATTGGCTGCTTTAGAATTACAATATTTGGAAATGCCTTGAATAAAAAAGTATCCAGAAAGTACCCCTGAAATTTACGGGATCTGAAGATTTTCCATTCAGTTTTTCAGATATAAAAGTATAATTTAGCCAAAATACTGGTAATTACAATCTTAACAAACTGGCTCTTTTAGATTTTTTAATTTCTCCCTTTTTATTGAAGTATTCCCACAACAGTATAGAAGAATTAAGGATGAACATTGTCGGGCTTACGACCGACCTCGGCTGGCTTAAGTGATCACTTTACACTCGAGAAACATTCGCCATTTCAGTTCACCCCGGCTGGGATAGAACGGCTGAGAATACTTCAATGTATTTACTACGGCTGTAGAAAAAATCCAACGCTTTACAAGAATAAAAATTTGTACAATCAAAAATAATTCAAGTTCTCCCTTTTTAATTTATCTTTCTTTTTAAAAAAGTAAAATTCACATTGTCGCTTACTTTATTCTTATTTCGCGCTAATATTCTCATACAAAATTTGAAAAAATTGAAGCGAAAATAGAACGATTTTTGCTCAGTGCATATAGGCCCTTAATTAACATTTACCAATTCCAGTCCATCCATCTGCCGTGGCCGGGATTCGAACCCAGACCTCCAACCTGATACACAGGTATTCTAACCGGTGTGCTATGAAGTCAAGGCAGGTAGAAATGTGTACCTACATATATATTGTACTGCCTCTGATGAGAGCGTACACTCAAAAAATCCATTCTTTGCTGTATATCCGTTGAGATAACTACTTGTTTTATACCTTCGACATGTAAAAAACCGATGATACTCAAAAAACGGTGTGATTTTCAAAAAAAAACATTACAGTTTTTTTCTCAGCATACGTTCACAGATTCAGAAGCCTTGAACCAGCGCCACCTTGACATTTCTCTCTTTCTCTAGCCATGATGTAGGATTAATACATTCAACATTATAGGCGAGATTGCCATCACCGTCGCTAAGGAAATGTATGGAATAACAGTCCCTTAACAACGAGTATGACGGACCACGCATTATATTCTGTTAGGAGATTTGACAGGAGTGGTGGTTCTATTTGATCATTATGCTATGTTGCCAACTGTTACAGCACGGCTAGAATACCGATAGGAGGCGGTGCTAGAATTCATGTAACAACTCAAAATCATCTCAAAAATTATCAATAACAATGTTCAGCCAATAAGATCAGTCAGCTTGATGGTTTGTAAGACTTCATTGGCAAGCTCGGAGATGAGCGCCGTGGCTCTTTCAGTGATGACGGCTTTCTGTTCCTGGATGGTGTTTGTTCCCATCTTGGAGAGGATCAAATTGACAAGCTTGTTGACGAGTCCGTTACCAATGAGACCAGCCATGTAGATCTAAAACAAATTACACAATGAATCATTCAAAAATAGAAAAATACCTGTGTCTATGGGATATATTAGGCCGAAGCCTACGAGAGTATGTATTTTGACAAAAATAATTCACAATTTCGAGACGTATAAGATTATGAATGGCTACTATGATGTTCCCGATATCGGCTCCATTTATACCCTGAATACTAATACCCATTTGAGAGGACATTCAATGAAGCTCACCAAGGAGCGGTTTCACAGTAATCCGAGAAAGAACTTTATTTGCAATAGAGTGGTGAATATGTGGAACCGTTTACCCGAAGGTGTAATACAAGCACCATCAGTGAACGCTTTCAAAAACAGATTGGATGACTTTCTCAGAACGACGGATAGCACAGACATTGATTTGGGCCCATCAGCCTAGGCTGCTTGCCCAAAATTAATAATAATAATAATAATTTATTACTAGAGACCTTCGTCTCGCATAGTAGTGATCATCAATGAAGTTGATTGTGAACTATGTTCTTCGGCTTAGCAATAATAGATGGCAGGTGTGTAATAAATACCTCCCTCTCCCTTCAACATTAAGAAATGCAACAATACATAGGTACTTAATGTACATGAAATTCGACAACAGAGCCGACGCTCTTCGTGGTGTAGTGGATATGATCCCTACTATGCGAGACAAAGGTCTGGGTTCGAATCTCAGCGGGGGTGAACTGAAATGGCTAATGTTTCTAGAGTGTAAAGTGATCACTTAAGCCAGCCAAGGTCGGTCGTAAGCCCGACAATGTTTATTCTTAATTCTTCTACACTGTTGTAGGCAGTGGCGACTCCTGAATTCTGAATCAGGGAGTGCGACTATTATAATAATAGGTACTACGAGAGGTAGGTAAATACCTAATAATTTTACGGCATTGCAATACTAAACGAACAATATGACAAATGCCGTAAATAGATAAATAAATCCACAATGTCCACAATCACAACTAAAAAATGTATATGCCATTATTTTGCATCATCTTATTACACAGTAGTAGATACAGACCACTGCATACTGCCTATAAATTTTATCATAATAACATATTTGTACGCCTGCCATCTTTCGAAAAAACAGTGTAAAATACATATTGGTTCGTCTCGCCACTATTTTCGCGCGTACTGTGTGTATCTCGCTGTGCAGCGCTCCTGTGTCCCCATACAAGCAGTATGGGGATGGTCAATTGGCACGGAATAGTAATGTTTTGCCGTTTTCTATACGAATTATTGTATTCTGGGGGCGCGCATATTATCATCGCACCGAGTACGAAATGATGCGCTAGAGTTTGCCTGTTTTAAGGAGTCGAAAATTTTGCTTGAAAAATTATTAACATTTTTTGACATTATTAAGAGATTATTAGTTATTTTTTTACTATTTTGAACCGAATTATTTGGAGGTGCGTCGTATCCTGCGCACTGTTGGAGGGTACGCCACTGGTTGTAGGAATACTGCATTGTATAAAATTGTGAAATACAAAAATATTAAAATAGTAATAAGATTGACGAACCTTTATCTTGCCAACGTCGAATTCTCCAGTAAAAGACTTGAGATTGAGATAACCATCTGTGACTCCCAAGGCAGCGACTCCCTTCACTTTAACACTGTTGACTTCAACTCTGAAATGATTTAAGATACAACTATGTAATGGAAGATACAATTAATAAAAATTTTACATCTTACATGAATACACCATCTACTAACGCTGGTGTAAAAAATCCTTTATACAGAATCACCCACAATTTTGATAATAAGTTTGGTAACATTGACATATTTGGCTCATCTCTGCACGCATTCAGGAGGTCCGTAGATCAGGCACTTGCGGGGAACTAAATCCTCTCTTCTCCCTTCCCCTCCTCTCCACTCTCCTGCTTCCTTCATCCTCTGGTACATTGTTTGTTGCATTATGCTGGTATTGTTATTTTATGTGCAAGTTTGAGAGTATGTGTGTGTGAGGGAGAATGTATGTGTGTGTGTGTATGTATTATGTGTTTGTTCTTCTGTTATTAATAATGAAATTCTGTATAATATATTGTATAGCTTAATTGTATTCACCATTAAGAGGGCAAGGTGTGAACCATACATAATTGTTTAAAAATATATAGTAATGTCATACGTACACACCTTGCCTGTAGGTGAATCTTGGTAAATAAAAAAAATAATAAATAAAAAGAAGATAGAATTATGTTAGGAATTATGAAGAGGTCGCCCAACAAGCAGTTATATGGAGCAGATTATTGAGAGCGTGCACTGTAGCACCTACACGGTAGTGAAGAGATTGGCGAGTGACAGGACGGCGAGGAAAGAAAGAACGAAAATGCTCGGTACAAACCAATCTGCAAGACTGTAACTACGTCATCATCATTGAAAAGTAAGAATTTTAGAGAAAAGAATCTCAAGACATGAATAAAGTACAGTAAATTTAATGTAGATTACCTGGCATCTCCGCTTGGCCGGAAAGGGATGATTGAAGCAACCTTTCCCTCAATTCTGTAAGTGGCTGAAATAGTATAACATAATATTACTTAATTAGAAATGGCTTACATGATCATTTTTGTGTTTTTCTTTGAAAAACATTTACTTCTAAATACACTCAAGTCAAAATCTCTGCATTCATAATATAAAAAAGTAGAATTATTTAAATTTTTCTTTTTTTTCTCGGGTTGACTGTAAGATATTGCTTTTGCAATAAGCCCGCCTTTTGGCACACTAATGCCCGATCCCACCAACTACCACCTAGGAAGCAGACCCCTAAGGAATTTCCATACAAAAACACAGATAATTTCAGTAATTAATAATGATGGACAACAGAGGCAGCAATAAATCCATACAAAATACAACATGCAGCTCTACTTAGTTAGGTGCCCAAATATCTCCGCCCAGAATCTCCCTCACTTAAGTAACTGCATGTTGTATTTTGTATGGATTTATTGCTCCCTCTGTTGTACATCATTATAAATTACTGAAATTATCTGTGTTTTTGTATGGAAATTCCTTAGGGGTCTGCTTCCTAGGTGGTAGTTGGTGGGATCGGGCATATAATTGTCTTGTTTTTGTAACTATGCATATTTTCTATAGCCAACAAATATTTATTTTATCTATATATTTAACTATTGTTTTGAAAATCACAATTTATATTTTGTGAGATGAGAACATTGGATTTTCTACATGTCGTAGTTGAATATAACAAGTAGTTATCTCGACAGATTTACAACAAAGCATGGATGAACCAAACGATCACATTAAGCCAGCTGACGATCAGTAATAAGCCTGATGGAAAGTCCATCCTTTATAGAAGAACTACATATATTTTTTAAATTTAATTAACAGAAGATTCATCCATATATTTCAATAAATATGTACAATAAAATTAATATAGGTGGGGGAACATTTTTTTTTATAAGTAGGATCTGGGCTTGCATAGACAAACCCAAATACTTTCCTGCACACCTTGCACTAGGCTAAAAGCCTGTATCACAAAATGTGGAATACATCGCCAGTGCCAGGGTTTGAACTTGGTACCTCTCGCTTGAGAGACTGCCGCCTCAACCAAGTGTGCCAACCATGTACTCATTGCTCTGGGCCACGTTCTGTATTCGTTAAAATTCACTCAGTAATTCGCTCGATTGTTTATGGTTCCATTGTTCTCCGTTCTATCATCGGTGCGAGTTAACTGATTGTGCGATTCAACCTGTTCTATGTGCGCAGCTGACACGCTCGACTATTTTGTTGGGTGACATTCACTCGCCATAGATAATAGAGTGGTCCGCACGTGTAGTTCACTCACTCTTATTAGTGATATGTCTACCCCAAGAAACCCCTAAGAAGAGTATAGCGATATCGCTATCTCGATATATATCTATCAACTCACTCTTATTAGTATTCTCATATCTGTATCTCCGTTTGACAATTCCAATTGGAACAATCACCCAAATGCTTCGCGCGATAATCGTCCGTTGACTCGCTGAGTGAAAATTAACGGATCCAGAATGAATCCCCTGGAATGCAGAATATGTATAAGAAATGATAAACTCACACGTCAAAATAAGCTGCGGAATGGAGAATTCAAATGAAAGAGTTAGGCCGACAATCTTGAAGTTTAAATTCTCCAGGACAAAGGTTTTAAGTCCAGAAATTTCAATTCCGTCAAAGTGTACATCGGCTCTGGAAAACAAACAATTGTAATTATTATTAACATTTGGGCAAGCAGCCTAGGCTGATGGGCCCAAATCAATGTCTGCGCTATCCCCCATTCTGAGAAAGTCATCCAACGTGTTTTTAAAAACGTTTACTGATGGTGCTTGTATCACATTTTCGGGTAACCGGTTCCACGTATTCACCACTCTATTGCAAATAAAATTCTTTCTCGGATTAATGTGAAACCGTCTCTTGGTGAGCTTCATAGAATGTCCTCTCAAATGGGTATTGGTATTCAGGGTGTAGATGGAGCTGATATGGGGAACATCATAGTAGCCATTCATGACCATATATGTCTGGATAAGGTCACCTCTAGATGGCCTGATTCTAAGTGAGCCCCAGTCTGATTGAATTGAATTGACCCTAATTCATTTGAACTTAGAAATAGTAACATAATATTATAATCTTAATGATTTGAGATATACCTAAATTATTTAGGTATATCTCAAATCATAATGCCAACCGGTTGTAGTAACAAAAAAGTGGAATCACAGTATTCCCTGCGCCGCCTAGAGTGGTGTAGTTGGAACCAGTGTTTCACTCCATTTCACAACCAAAAAAAGTGGTTGCAAATGTTGCGTCCACTCCTCAACAGATGGCGTTAGCATCGGAAATTTGGTTAATTGTGAAATCGTTTCTAGCAGTAGCATACATACAACTTAAAAAAAATACACGATTGACAGCAGGATGTGGTGGAATGGGTGAACGTTGCCCTGGGCATAAAGTGATCACTTAAGCCAGCCAAAGCCGACTCGTAAGCGTCGGAACACCCATCCTGCTTCCTCCCCAAGGGAGTTCACATAACGCTGCATTATGTGAATGAAGATGCCTCTTAATTAAAACTTAATTATAATCTTACTTGATTAGAGCCTTCTGATAGATGTGCGTGTGGAAATACTCGATGAATAAGGGCTCCAAGGGCGGAACATCCAGTTCAGGGAAGCCCTCCTCAAAGTGCTCCCTGGCCTGCTCCAGTTTAGCCGTGAGTTTGTCGTTGATGGCATTCCTGGTCTGCCCGGGGAGATAGAACAAGTTGGACGTGTCACCATGTTGGAGAGTGAAGTGATTGAAGGAGAAGTGATTGACAATGGCCTCATCTGAATAAAACACATACAATAAATAAATAAATAAATTTTTATTATATAGAAAAAACACACATATATACAAATTACAAATAGGTCACTCCACTAGGCAGTGCCTGTCTCGGAGTGACTCAAACCAACAATAAAAGTATACATATACAATCAGTGGGACCATGTCGACCGAATGGATGACACCAGATTGGCAAAGGTAGTCAAGACGGAAAACCCCACTGGTAGAAGATTACCCGGAAGGCCACCCAAGAGATGGAAGGACAGCTGGACCTCCTCATCCCAGGACAGCCCGCCGTCACAAACAGGTCATCCGACCTAATACAAGAGGAAGAAGAAGATAAACAATCATACACCATCATTCTTAATCAAATCAAACAGGCACTCAACAATCTCACTATTCTCAATCAAACTAACATTATAAACAATTTCAGGTGTAATATACAGACACACACACAAAGCTACAATATAAATAGACATAAACACTAGTATACAAACAGCCACACAATCTACAGACAAACACACTAAAACACAACAAGTCCATCATTTGGTCTACACTATTGTTTTGTTATCATTTTGCTTTTTTTTAATTACTGCATTCTATGATCAATAAAGTTTTACCACCATTACTATCAACATTGTTATTACACCATCCCTTCACAAACACAATATTACAAGTAAGTAGTTATCTCAACAGATATTCAGCATAGGATGGACCTTCCATCATATTGAAGGTCCCTCCGTGCACCCGAATAACACAGGCGCCAGTTAAGTGCTTTTTTATTTGCTCTTTCAGCCCAAAGTTACTCAGACGACCCCAAGGTTAGCCGGAAGGGCACCCCCCAGCAACACCATCTGAAATGACACCTTCAATATCCCTGCTACAAGGATGATAACAAATAATGAGCTACATTACATAATAACTTAGACTAATTACAAAACTATTCGACCGAGCCAGGGGCAGAAAAAATAAAGGACCCTGAGGACTTGACTTAAAAGACTGGTTTCAATGCCGTGGCGCCACAACCCGGCGACTTTGTGGATCAAAACAAACAAACCTCCCAGCATGGGACAAATAAAAAAAAACTTTAAGTACTACAGAAAATAAATAAATAAATCTTTATTAGCCACAGACCAAATATAAATAACATATCTTATTATACACAGAAGTATGCCAAAGAGCGGACTTATTGCAAAAGCAATGTCTTACAGTCAACCCGAAATATAACAATATCTTACATATAAGGGCCATGTTTCCTTGTCACCTTCATAATACTAAATATTCAATGATAATTCAATAAAAATCATCATTGAAATTCATCAAACCACATCAGTACAACACAACAAATAACTCCACTGACATAAAACAACATTTGAAAACACTTATATCGTAAATTAAAGCACTGTTTTTAATGCACAACTTAGTAGACCCCTTATAAAACCTTCACAAACAGCAAGACTCAACAATTTTTATGAACAATCAAATGTTATACACGATAACAACAAATATGGTAACAAATTTGTAAAAAAATAATCGATTTTATTGTAAATATTCGTACGTTGTAAATAAATATGGAAGTTAATCTTAAAACAGTCTTTGTTTTATTGTTATTTAAGTATATTTTATAACAAAAATACGATAAACGCCTCGATGTTTTCAATGAAAAATATAAACAAAATGAATTATTCACGAAACGAAAAACGTCAATTTTGACACTTAGAGAAATGTTGCCAGGTAGAATTTTTATTTTTTAGATTCCTGAGAACCTAAATCATAAAATTGCGAAACAAATAAGTAGGTATTGATATAACAAATGTATATAATTGCAGCAAAATGATTTCAATGTATTTTTTTAAATAACTTTATTTTAATGAGAATGTACCTACCTAACAATATTTTCGTAACGCCTCGCAGGAGCAATAAATTTCACGTCACTGTTGGCAACACTGTTAATTTTCTTAGTTCCGGGCGGGAATTTTAAAATAACGAACGATTAGGACCACATTGAGGGTAGCCCCACACATCCGGAATTTCCACAATCTGAATCGGATCGCTTGTAAAAAAGTTCGACTGAAATTATGTAAATAAAGTATGTCATTAAAGTCGCATCGTTACCCTGTTTATGAATTCACAGAGAGATTTTGGTCCAGCTTTTTTATAAGCAATCAATTTCAGATTATAAAATTTCGGATGTGGAGTGGATTGAAAATAATTTTGATCAGGTACTTCGATAATCAAAGGTTCACCCCAAGGATGTAAAAACAGTTCCAAAGACAAAAGCCCTTCAGAAATATCCTCAACGGATGAAATTCCAAACTTTCTAGTTGGATTCTAGTAGATGAATTATTCATAAAAATATGTTGACAATTTTATTGTCCGTCCCATTTTAGATCCGCTTATTTATTTTGTAATCTATGGTAGTTTAAACAATTTAAAAAGTATTTAAAGGAATATGTTATGGGAAGACGCACTGTGGCAGTTGTGTGAATAAAATAATTATTGTTCATGGACTTAAAACTTGTGAATGTAAATAGTAATAATATGAATGAGTGTTAGTGTTATTCATGTGTTATTATTGCTGCTGCAGTGTATTGGGGCGGGTTGGCCTAGTGTAAACGGACTCGTTAAGTGTGTTGTTATTAATTAAAAGTACAAGTTTAATCTGTGAGACAAAATAAGTGCTGTAGTAATTACAATAGAGGCTTAAATTCCTCTCATACCAGCATTTTTTGATGTTTGAGGATAATACGATTACTTTGTGTTATATTAATTGTATTTTATATCTTAAACTATTGTAATATTTCTCATTATGAATAAATAAATAAATAAAATAAATAGTTTCTAACACCTTGAAAGAAATTATACTAATATATACAAGAATGAAATTGTTCACTGAAATAACAAATCTTATACATACATAATAATAAAAATGGATGTATGTATGTGGGTAATGGGTATGTATGTTTGTTCCACCATAACTCTGGAACGCTTGGAGCAATTTCGACCAAACTTGGTATACAAATACCTTGCTATCAGGAAACGAATACTGTATAGTAGAAACTTCTGGAAATCCGGAACCTTCTGAGAAATTTTGCTGATGAGGGGATCCAAGGCTGTGTGTGGTATCGTATGAAAGGGCATTGGAAAAGAAATTCAGATCTCAAGTTATATTTCGTCCAGCTCAAGCCATTGGGAGAGTGATCGAGTGGATCCGGTCACCACATACTATGTCACAGTGGGAGACTCTATTAGAACGAAGGAATCCAAGCACTCAGAGAATTACGTTTTTTATTATATTTACCAAGATTCACCTACAGGCAAGGTGTGTGTGTGTACGACATTATATACTTTTAAACAATTATGTATGGTTCACATCTTGCCCTCTTAGTGGTGAATACAAATAAGCTATACAATATATAACACAGAGTTTCATTATTAAGATCAAAAGGACAAACACAAACATACAATACATATACACATACATACATTCTCTCTCACACACATACTCTCAAACTTGCACATAAAATAACAATACCAGCATAATGCAACAAACAATGTACCAGAGGGTGAAAAAAGCAGGAGAATGGAGAGGAGGGGAAGGGAGGATTTAGTTCCCTGCAAGTGCCTGATCTACGGACCTCCTGAATGCGTGCAGAGATGAGCCAAATATGTCAATGTTACCAAACTTATTATCAAAATTGTGGGTGATTCTGTATAAAGGATTTTTTACACCGGCGTTAGTAGATGGTGTATTCATGTAAAATTGCCTATGGTTAGGTAGAATCTTCTAGAAGGCTATGGAAACATTGTAGAACCTTCCAGAAAGTTGTGGAGGTTAATAGAACATAGCGGAACCTTCTAGAAATCTGTCAGAATGAATGAACAGATGAATGTGGTTCAGGTCATACACTGTCCATCTACTTCATAAATTTGCCGTTGGGAAGCACGGGTAACTTAGCTAGTGAATAAATAAAAATTAAACTCAAATAAATTCAGATCTTTTATTTTATACTCTTACATATTAAAGGAGGTGCTAGTAAAGAGTGCAAGAGAAGTATGTGGAGAAGCGTTGGTAGGAAGGAAAAAAGGTGATGCCTGGTGGGATGATGAGGTGAAGGATGCTGTAGTGAGGAAAAAGAAAGCGTGGAATGATGTGCTTGGTGCGAAACCAGATGATGGAGGTGAGAAAGAAAGAAAGAAGAATATATATAAAGCGTGTAGGAAAGAAGTGAAAGAAATGGTTTGCCAGAAAAAGAGAAAACTTGAGGAAGAGGAATGTATGAAATTATCGAGGAACGCCGAGGAGAATTTGAAAATATTCTGGAAGGAAGTAAAAAGAAAGAGATCTGGAAGTGAGAAAAACAGTATGAATTGCATCAAAGATAAGAATGGTGATTTAGTGATGAATGGAGAAGAAGTTGTTGAAAGATGGAAAGAATACTTCGAAGAATTGTATGAAAGTGGTACTAGTACAAACCAGACGAATGTAGCAGATAGTATGAATGTAAATATTGCTGAGGACGAGGAAATACGTATGAATGAAGTTGTGCTTGCATTGAAAAAAGCAAAGAATGGTAAAGCTGCGGGACATGACTGTGTGGCCATAGAGTTCATCAAGCAAGGTGGCCCGAAGATTCTCGAGTGGTGCCTGAGGCTCTTCAACTTGTGCTGGGAGAGTGGCTGCACTCCTGAGGATTGGAGGAGGGCAGTCATCTGCCCTTTGTACAAGGGGAAAGGCTCAAGGTTGGAATGCGGCAGTTATCGGGCTATCAGTTTGCTGAGCTCTGTGGGCAAACTGTATGGAAAGGTATTGATTGAAAGAGTAAGAAAAGTGACTGAAAGTAAAGTATGGGATGTGCAGGGTGCTTTCATGAGTGGCAGGGGGTGCACCGATCAGATCTTCTCCCTACGGATGGTCGTGGAGAAGCTTCTGGCTAAACACCAGAGGCTCTTCTGCGCGTTCGTGGATCTGGAGAAGGCATACGATCGTGTGGACCGAGAAAGACTGTGGCGTGTACTGTCGGAATATGGGGTGAGCGACCGACTGATTGGCGCAATCGCGTCTCTATATACGGAGAGCTCTGCTTGTGTCAGGGTGAATGCTGCGTTGTCGCAGTGGTTCGCTCTCACAAAAGGGGTTAAACAGGGTTGCGTCATGTCGCCTTGGTTGTTCAACCTGTTCTTCGACTACTGCATGCGTCCTCTGAATGAGCTGAATGTTGGTGTGGACCTAAATGGAGTGAAAGTATGTGCGTTAATGTTTGCAGATGATTTAGTGTTGATGGCTGATGATGAATGTGAGTTACAACGGATAGTATCCTGTGTGTACGAAAGCTGCGATATGAATGGTATGAAAATGAATGTAAATAAAACGAAAGTATTAGTGTTCGAAAGAGAGGAAATAAGGACAAATTGTGTGATAAAGGTTGGTAATGACTGTCTGGAGCAAGTGGATGAGTATGTATATCTGGGAAGCTTGTTTACTAGAGATGGACGCTGTGATGGAGACATTGAAAGAAGGAAGCTGGCCGGTACTAGGACGAATGGTGCGCTCGGTCCGATTGTTAGTAGTAGCAATGTGTCTATGAAAGCAAAAGTGCTAGTGCACAATGCTGTCTTGGTGCCGACCCTGATGTATGCTAGTGAGACGTGGACGTGGATGAAGAAGGATGAATCAGGGTTGAATGCAGTAGAAATGAGGTCATTAAGAAGAATGTGCGGGAAAACGCTGAGAGATAAGATAAGGAATGAGGTTATTAGGGAAATGAGTGACTGCAAGACTGGTGTAGTGACAAGAATGAAAGTAAACAAACTAAGATGGTTTGGGCATGTTGAGAGAATGAATGATGACAGGATGACAAAAAAGATATATCTGAATGAGCGAAGAGGGGTGAGAAAGCGCGGCCGTCCGAGACTGACCTGGTCCGATCATGTCGACCAGATCCTCAAGGATGGACGCGTTTTGAGTAAAAGGAATCGGAGAGCGTGTATGACTAATTGCATGAATGTGACGGAAGCTAGGAGTGTGTGTAAGGATAGGGCTGTCTGGCGCTCTGTCCTCTCTGCCTACCCTGCAAGGGATGTGGCGTGAGGGTATAGATAGATAGATAGATATTAAAAAAAAATATAAAATTTATTATAAAATCAATAGTTATATTATTGGTAGTATACCTAAATTTATACATGACTTAATGGGCTTTTAAACTTTTTTTTTATCTACCTTCTTATGTTTATGACAAAATTTCGCCTGTGGCACTGGGACTTTTTCATTTTGAAACCCACAAATATATCCAGATGCCTTAGTATTGAAATCAACCAGCTCCATCAGTTTATGCATTTTTGAAAAAAAATTAGCCTGCGGCGCTGTTCACTGCTTTTTATTCCATTTTGCAAACTCATATTTTTGGTTGGGCCCATATAAAAAAATAAAATCAGAAGTTAGGACCTTTAAGCTGCGGCTACGCTTGGTTGATACCAGCGACATAATACATTAAGTACTACGTATGTTATCTCCAGCGACATAATATATAAAGTACTACCTAGACAGCGTACTCAATACTAGAAGTGTAACAAAACTGGTGCCCACAAACTGTCAAATCGTATTTTTTGACGAATCGAAAATTTTGACAGTTTGTGGGCAACGGTTTCGAAATTTTGCTCTCATAGTTAAAAACTGTATTAGTTTTAACTTTTTTAGGACTAAAACGATAGTTTTAAAGATGTTTTAGTTTTTATTATTGATATCTTGTTAATAGTGTGAGGTTTGCGACTCTAAAATACCAAAAAGTGCCGAGCGTGAAATTGCTACACTTCCGTTCTATTGAAAGTACATAGAATCAGATCTCTAGTACTTAATATGTAATCTCTTTGGTTGTTACTTATTGTCTATGGTTGTTAATTATTCGAAGCCTGCGATAGTATAGTACAAGCCTACATCCTCGAATTCCATCACCACCATGATTGGTGACGTCACCTTGTCTCGGTGACAAACACTTGAACTACGGAATATTTTTTCCCATACAATTTTGATGGTGTAATCATCGTCAAATGTCAGTCGGGCATGGCCTCTATGAACAGTATTTTTATTTTATTCTTTATTATAAACAGCATAAAAATGCCTTTGCGCCGGTAGATGTGAAAAAAAAACAATGTTACAATTAATACAGTAGTTGGTTATAATCAGTGGCGTATATAGGGGGGGGGGGCGAGGGGGCCCGGCCCCCCCCCGAAATGTTGGACAATTCTTTAAAAAACGTTATTTTAAAACATGAAAGTTACTCAAGTTCATCATTTCAACCATTATTAAAAAAAAATTCGCCTGCGGCGCTATTCTTCTTTGTATTTTCTGCACACAATATTAATACCAACCTAAAACACGACCTTTTTCACTTACATACACGAAAATTTTTTGCCTGCGGCGCTATCATTATTTTTATACTATACGTCTATCTTCAAATTTTTGTTGCCTCCACCCCCCCAAAATCCAATATTAGATCGGGCGCCCCCCGAAATGATATCCTATGTACGCCACTGGTTATAATATTATAAGTAAATAAACAACTACAATATCAAACGCAAAGGTAACACTAAAAATATAATACTTAAACTAGATATAATCTAAAAAATATATAATTGTTGTACAAAATTATTATTATATACCGCAAGTACAAATTAGCTGTTGCTTGCAGTAAGTACATATATAAGATAAGATAACATATATAATGGCCGGACATGTGCAGAGAATGCCGCCATCACGGGTTCCAAAAAGGATCCTGGAAGGGCACCCAGGTGGAAGAAGGAGGGTCGGGAGGCCAAGGCTACGGTGGGAAGACGAGGTCAGGAAGGACGCAGCTGAACTACTCCAGGCAACAGATTGGAAGGTCGCGGCAGGGGACAGGAGAGGTTGGAGGAGAAGTCTCATGGAGGCCAAGGCTCGATATGGGCTGTAGAGCCATCGAAGAAGAGAAGAAGAACATATATAATGTAAGATATGGCGTCGGCCTCGAGCTCAAACCCCCCCCCCCCCCCCCCCCTTCCGGAAATGAAAACCTGGTTACACCCCTGGTAAGCCCTGGTATACCCATGTTGGCTCTTCTTTGTAAGGACAAGCCCAGCAACATTTATCCGATGGGCTGATGTGAGTATCTTTAATATCGTAAGCATCATGGACTTCACACTTCTTTGCTCTGTAAATATTGACGCAATTCCCTTCAATTGCTATGTAAATATCTCCACCGTATGTGTTTCTCGGGTGTATCGTGTAACATCCATCCAATATCGCATCATTCAGTTCTCCATTGCTCTTTATGGCATCTACAGAAACTGTTATTTGGTTGCTTTTAGTTTTGATGAATCTCTGTGATTTAGAATGTAAATTCAATACAGTATGTCGATTGCCATCATCTGTTATAGTCACTGATAGTAGTTCTGTGGAGGAATTCTTAAGCCATACCGTCGATTCTGTATTACCCATACTTATTTGATTCTTTTATCTCTATTTGATGATGAAATTCTGAAAAAAAAAGTAGATACTAGTTACAATAGGGTCCTTACATGTTTTATTTATTTTTGTTTTCGGTACATTAACCATACAAAATTAAGATTTTTTTTAAATTTGAGATTTTAATTTTGTGTCTTTGTGAATATATTTACAAAATAAAGTCTCATATTCGATTCCAGCGCAAAAACTGGTTTTTGACTGGCCGCCATATTATTGTGACGTCACGTTCCCCAACTCGTCCATACATAACCCACAAACAATCCAATAGGGTCCTTGCATGTTTTTTTTTATTTTGATTTTCAGTACATTAACCATACATTAAGGTTTTCCGAAAATTTCAGATTTTAATTCTCTGTCTTTGTGGATATATTTATGAAATCAAGTCTCATATTCGATTCTAGCGCAAAAACAGGTTTTTGACTGGCCGCCATATTGTGACATCACTTTCCCCAATTACTTCATATATAACCTACAAACAATACAATTTCTGACTATGAATTTCATGGCATCGTGACGTCACAATCACATACAGGTTCCCTAATCACGTTAAACAATGGCCGCTCATTTCAGAGCACCATAGAAAAACTCGCCAAATTCACATTTTCAATTAATTATTATAAATTAACGGTAAATTAAAATTACATTTCATAATTTTATTTGTAATTCTAGTAAGTAGAACTATCGATATAACATATTTTTCGAACGGTAAAAAAAAAATGCAAGTAGGTACCCTATTCCATCACCACCATGATTGGTGACGTCACCTTGTCTCGGTGACAAACACTTTGAACAACGGAATATTTTTTCCCATACAATTTTGATGGTGTAATCATCGTCAAATGTCAGTCGGGCATGGCCTCTATGAACAGTATTTTTATTTTATTCTTTATTATAAACAGCTACCGGCATTACAGCATAAAAAATGCCTTTGCGCCGGTAGATGTGAAAAAAAAAACAATGTTACAATGAATACAGTAGTTGGTTATAATATTATAAGTAAATAAACAACTACAATATCAAAATATAATATAATCTAAAAAATATATAATTGTTGTACAAAATTATTATTATATACCGAAAGTACAAATTAGCTGTTACTTGCAGTAAGTACATACGTACTTAATATGAAATCTCTTTGGTACATACCAGCGACATAATATATTAAGTACTACCGTACATACATACTAGCGGCGTGCGGTGAGATTCTGATATAGGCAAGCAAGTGAAAAAAAAACCTACTCTAAAACTGTAAAATGAATGAAAATTAACGTGCAATTAACATACAAATTGTTTAGGGAACGTACCCATACTACGTGACCCTTTTGGGGGAGGGGGGGGGGGGTCTTCAAAATACCACGCTTGGTCACAGGGGGGGGGGAGGGGGCTTAGGTTTTCGTCACGTAGTCAATATACTCTTAAGGAAATCTCGCGTTTTTCGATTTCTTCCTGATAATATTTTTTAGTAGGTATGCATGCACATTGCACGCATTCTCGCGCTCGCATGTCACGCGGCATGCGCCGTATTAATAAAGACAGATTATTATATTCGACTTTCTGTTTGCAAATAAATGATTTTTGGATTACTATACTACGTGACAACTAGGGGGGGGGGGGGCTTGGAATATGTTACAGGTGGTCACTGAGGGGGGGGGGGGGGGGGGTAAAAAATGGTAAAAAATGGGTCACGTAGTATGGGTACGTTCCCTTAGCAATCCTTAATCAACAAGGCCTTATAACACTTGTTTACAATATATGTACAATTAAAGACTTAAAATGCAACTAAAGGCGAAGATACACACGAGAGATTTTGGCCTCCCGGATACCAAAATGACAGGTCTCTTGTGTGTAAACACATCGGAGACGCGAGATATTTCTCGATGCCGCGCGCCTTCAGAGACGGTCTGCGCACGCAAGTCTCGCGTCGTGTATTTTACATATTTTCGTCTCAGGGGACGCGTCTCTGGTCTTTTGACATGTTCAATTTTAATCTGAGGTCTCTTGGAGATGTTTGCAAATGAATTGGATTGGCGCGCGTGGGCACGTGGTTTTTGTATTGATATATAATTTTAAACATTCCTGCGATTGTGACGATATTAGTACATTGTTAATAATAAAATTGTTAGTTGATTATAATTATAATATTATTTTTAAATAATGGCGGATTAATAACAGAGTTGCATTTTCATTTGAAATATGAATACAGTTGTGAAAAATACATTAAAATTACGTGTTTTGTAATTCCCTTCATGTCCTACAACATTTATAGCAAACTATGTAGTTACCATTTCACCCTTTAATATTCATCGAAGGAACATAAGGAGGAAACAAAATTTCGCTATTCACAACGGTTTCGGGTATGTAGTGCATACCGATACTTGCTTTGGCTTATGTCACTGATGTCATGGGAATGGTGTACATTAAAAGAAGGTCTAATTAAGTATTCTATTTAATTTACTAACGCAGAAAAGGAAATATACACATACGCATGTAAGTAAAGTACCGACCGACATATGTACATTACTGAATCGATAAATAATTTCAAAGCGGCATATAATTATATTTTTTAATCACAATACTCGTAAATACATGACACTAGAGTATGTACACAAAACCAAACGCCATTATGGCGCCAAAAATACTAATAGAATGAATGCAGCAACAGACCAAAGTCTCGCGTCTCGAGATAGTCCCGTGTATTTTAGAATTTGATGACAGGAGGTATTGTCGGCCATTTTTACTAGAGATGCCGTCTCTAGAGACGAAAATCTCCCGTCGTGTATTTCACTGAAGAGATTGACGCCATTTTGTCAGTGCCTGGAGGCGCGTCTCCTGAGACCCCGTATATCCACACCTTAAGAATGTGCCTATTTATTTGTAAATGAACGAAGAACTCTAATTTGAAAGTGCGCCATCAATCATTCCCGCGCGTTCCTGATGTTTTCATTAGCATGAAGTTTCTGCGAAGCAGAGAGATGATTGCTTACAACGCAGTATAAAATTTGGAACTCTTCATTTGTGTGCGTTGGCAATTTTATATTTGTAGTAGTGGGATTGCGCGTACGTGTGTATGCGAATTATGCGTTTGAGACGTATGCTTTTCTGGTTCTTGATTGGTTGAATGGTATGTATAGTAGCGCCACTAGGGGAAAGATTGAAGAAACTATGAACTACATCGGTTGCGCGCGACATTTAAGTGAAACAACTTAGAGTTTATTACAATGTTATCTTTACTTTTTTGTGCCAGTGGGCAAGCAACGCCTAAAATGCTTCTATGGACCATGCAGTGGCGTAGCGTGGGTTTCTGCCGCCCGGGGCGGAAATCAAATCCGCCGCCCCCCTTATTTAGGCATATAAATCCAAAATTTACAGAAATTATAAAGAACTTCTAGGCTGGAGTGGGATAACTGACATTTTGATATTGATATGGCCTAAAAAAATATAAAATAGCGCCGCAGGCGAAGTTTTTGCAAGTGAGACAACTAAAATTTAGACATTGATATGGTACAAAAAAAGAAAAATAGCACCGCAGGCGAAATTTTTTCCCGTTTTTAATGAAACAAATGTGATTTAATGGATTTATGTAATTTTCCCCAAAAAATGCCGCCCCCTAGAAAGTGCCGCCCGGGGCGGACCGCCCCCCCCGCCCCCCCCACGCTACGCTACTGGGACCATGTAATACATACATACATAAGATATGGAGTCGGGCTCGAGCTCGAACCCTCCCCCCCTCCCGAAATGAAATCCTGGCTACCCCTATGGTAATAGGTCCCATTTGGGCTCTTCTTCTCTGTAAGGACAAGCCCAGCAACATTTATCCGATGGGCTGGTGTGAGTATCTTTAATATCGTAAGCATCATGGACTTCACACTTCTTTGCTCTGTAAATATTGACGCAATTCCCTTCAATTGCTATGTAAATATCTCCACCGTATGTGTTTCTCGGGTGTATCGTGTAACATCCATCCAATATCGCATCATTCAGTTCTCCATTGCTCTTTATGGCATCTACAGAAACTGTTATTTGGTTACTTTGAGTTTTGATGAATCTCTGTGATTTAGAATGTAAATTCAATACAGTATGTCGATTGCCATCATCTGTTATAGTCACTGATAGTAGTTCTGTGGAGGCATTCTTAAGCCATACCTTCGTTTCTGTATTACCCATAGTTATTTGATTCTTTTATCTCTATTTGACGATGAAATTCTGAAAAAAAAGTAGATACTAGTTTTTTATTTATTTTGGTTTTCGGTACATTAACTATAAATTAAGGTTTACCGAAAATTTGAGATTTTAATTCTCTGTCTTTGTGGATATATATTTATGAAATAAAGTCTCATATTCGATTCCAGCGCAAAAACAGGTTTTTGACTGGCCGCCATATTGTGACGTCACTTTCCCCAATTACTCCATACATAACCTACAAACAACCAATTACTGACTATGAATTTCATGAAAATTTGAATTTAACCATGTACTATACAATACTATACTTTTAGGATAAAGATGTCTTCACTCTGATTAATTGTCAACCCCGATACAGGCCATAGCCTAGTGGGGTTGATAATTATATACTATACTGTGTACGTTTATGTATTGTTGTATGTATTGTTTGTGTACTTACAATGTTGAGAAATATAAAATAAATAAATAAATAAATATTGTCAATACATTAATCGAGAACTTAAAAAAAAAGGCTTTAAACCGCGTAAAATTCAAAAGAGTTCTACGATAATATCGCCATCTCTCTTCTTCATGTTCTGTACCTTTCTCTCCCACGAAGTTAATACAAGAAGTTATGTATTCTTACAAAACATCTTATTCGGCGGCAATTTTTGGAACTGCAAAAACTGGTATATAGGTAATTAAAAGAAAAACACATTCTGACTTTCTGTGCGCTCGTCCGGCCCCACCCGCAGTCAAGCCCTTTTTTGAATAAAAAAAAAGTTTTCGCAAAAAGTGGGGCCGCAACACTGTAACAGTTCCTTATTTTCTTTGATAAAACAAGACTATTTGAACATACAGAGATTTTCTTTATATATGCCACCTTATTTCATCACCAGGTAGGTATGTTAAAATTCCATTACATAATACTGGTAGAATCCAAGTCCTGTATGTTTGTAACGCTGGCCCTTTGGCAAATTTTGCAAGTTCTATGAATATGTATGTAAATTTAAATCAGCGACGCGTTCATGGGTGGCTAAAAATTTTCGTCGAAGTCTCACTTTTTTTCAGAAGAGCTTGGTAAAATCGAATAGGCACGTTGGAAATAATGGAATTAAAATCAGTTTTTTGTTTGAATGTATGGAATTTTTTTGAATTCACTATACCATCAGCGCTTTGAATCGGTCATAAAATATTGGTTGACCAATACGTCTAAACGTATACTTTTATGAATGAAAATATGAAATATCGAATTGTACCTACTAATGAAATAATTAATGAAAATGGTTTTGAAATATTTCTTTCGAATTCTTATACATACTTTGTGGTACGTACCTACACAATACAGGTAGAGATTGCAAATCGAACTCTTTAAAGTACCCACCTTCTATATGTGTGTAAAGTACCTATGTATGTAGGTAGACATGTAAGAGGAGTTTTGTGGCTTTCAGGGGTGGGTACCAATTAAAAAAGTCGACAATATGAATCTGGTTTTACGACTTTCATGACGATATTGGAGAGATGGGGAAAAGACGGAGCCTTGTGATCTTCCTGTGTTTAGTCGAGGAACCTTAAGGGTGGAGTAGTAATAGTGGTTACACAAAAACATATTTAACCAAGCCTCCGTGAATTTTCACAGGTAAGTAGGCAAATAAATAAATCTTTATTGGCCAAGGGAAATGAGTGACTGCAAGACTGGTGTTGTGACAAGAATGAAAGTAAATAAACTAAGATGGTTTGGGCATGTTGAGAGAATGAATGATGACAGGATGACAAAAAAGTAGTGTCCGACCGAAACTGATTTTTATGACCGAAACCGAAACCGAAACCGAATTTCGGCAACGGTCTCAGTTTCGGCCGAAACCGAAACCGAAACCGAAACTTTCTTACAAGAACATGTTTTGAGGGAAAAATAAAGAAAACGTTATTATAATCAGTCAGACTTTACTTTTTTACTTTTAAATCACATAACTATGCAGTCTTCGATATTTTCACTTATTGATAATCAACATAACAACCCCTTTTTTAAGAAAATATTATTGATTGCGCCTTAAAAATACTTAAAATAGGTGAGGTGTTTATTTGAGTAGGTAAATATCAAGTACCTAACTAATGTTTGTTTAGGTATACCATTAGCGAGAGAGTTAAATTTACCATTTTTTTTAGATAGTTAGGTTAAGGTCCAACTTCACGAAAAATAGAACAGTTTTCAAATTTCAAGCAAATATAGTGTCTACTTTAGTTGTATTCAATCACTGTAGTTATAAAGATCATTTTGCTTGCCCAAGTTTTCGGCGCTTACAAAAAAGACAGAAAACAAACTCTTGGAAATTTGTACTGAAATTTTTTTTCTTTTGATGTTTTGAATGAAAAATTTGCTATAATCAAAAATGTGCAAAAGGGATCCACTAGGTATTATCAAATTCTACCATGATGTATATATTTTTTTAATACATGTTTTATAGTTTTTGCTAAAACTTAGTTGAAAAAATCATCACAAGTCAACTTCGGAATTTTTTTCTGAAGGATTGATACATTTTTTTAAAAATCTGTAAAAGGGATCCACTAGACAAAGGTACAAACTAAATATTCTGCTAACATCTTACTAGCCTATTGTGTACCGGTGAGCAGATATTTATCTTGTAAAAACCCCCTATTTCGTGAAAACCCCTCTTAAACTTGATTCTACTATAATCTATGTATTAGTTTGTTGTTATATTGAATTATTTTTTATGTTTGCTACCTATTCTTATGAATGTATATGGTATAGCCTATATCACGTAATAAAACTTACCAAATTCAAAATAAATCACACGACACAAACAAAACAAAACGACCTGCAAACGCTTGCCAGTCGCGACATGAATACACTTCATCGCGTCACAACGCGCCGAACATGACCGATCACAGCGCGAAAACTCCCGAATGCAGTTTCGGTTTCGGTCGTAGTTTCGGCAGGTTTGCCACCGAAACCGAAACTAAACCGAAACCCGTTTTTTTGCCGAAACTCGACCGAAACCGAAACCGAAACCGAACATTCGGTCGGACACTACAAAAAAGATATATTTGAATGAGCGAAGAGGGGTGAGGAAGCGCGGCCGCCCGAGACTGACCTGGTCCGATCATGTCGAACAGATCCTCAAGGATGGTCACGTTTTGAGTAAAAGGAATTGGAGAGCGTGAATGACTAATTGCATGAATGTGACGGAAGCTAGGAGTGTGTGTAAGGATAGGGCTGTCTGGCGCTCTGTCCTCTCTGCCTACCCTACAAGGGACGTGGCGTGAGGGTATAGATAGATACAGTGGCGGATCCAGGATTTCATTTTGGGGGGGGCTGAATTACTGTTGCCGTTTCAAAAAAAATTTTCAACAGATTTCTTTTTGTTGACCTTTTTTTTTTTTTGGTCCTCGCCTAAAATTTTGAATCGTTATGCGGTAAAATCGCCGAGGGGGGGGGGAGGCGAGTCCTGCCGTAAGAAAGTGATGACCTCTTTTTTTTTTTTGGTTGTCGTCTAAAATTTGTTGACCTTAACGACTAAAAGTTTGACGAGCGGGGGGGGGGTGAATTCAGTATACCAGGTTTTCAGAAAACATTAGTATTCAAACAGCAACACTGAAGCTGAATGTAGTTAAAAAAGTACTGTCACTCAACGTTTTGGGGGGGGGGCTAAGGGGCTGAAACCCCTAGATTTATTCTATATATACTACTGTAACTCATGGTTTTGGGGGGGGGGGGGGCTTCAGCCCCCTAGCTAAATCCGCTAGTGGATAGATAGATTATTGGCCAAAACAAAAATGCATAATAATTACAAAAATAAGACAACCGTGTGCCAAAAGGCGGACTTATTGCTAGCGCAATATCTTACAGTCAACCCGAAGGTACCCACTAGTGTAAATATAATACCAATTAATTTGAAAACTATTATTGTAAAAAGATGCGTCTAGTTACAGCACATGACCGCATAGGTAATTTTTTAATTTCCAACCTTTAGTTAAGTACCTAGAAGTTTTTAGACTCACCTTATTTATTTATAACCTCTTAATCGGTTATCAGGGCGTAAGTTTGTCTTGAAATTTTCACCAATCTGCTGACTAGATAAAGTTTTGAAACTCAAGTATTCGTGTATTTCAAACGAGATTCAATAGTAATTTTCCGAAAAAAGTGGGTTTTAAAAAACTCGAAACTTTTTGAAATTCCGGAACTCCGCACTATTCTCGACCAGTGTTGCCAACCCGACAAAGTCAAATGTCGCTAAGCGGAGGTTCAAAAGTCGCCAGAAGTCGCCAGATTCGTTTTTTATAAAAAGTTTTGCAAGAATGCTGGTCCGACGGGGGGGGGGGGGTGGAGGAGAGAAAAAATTGAATACCACAAATGACATTATAAATCCATAAAAACGCACGACTGAAAGCTGAAAAGCTAAATAAGAATATTGGTTTACGTCTCGGGAATTCCCAGCATCGAAATTCGCAGGGAAAGCAGAGTGCAATGTTACTTAACCTTGAGCACGGTGTATGTACGAGTATGTATTGCTATAAACAAGACACTGTTCAGGTCTATCGGAAGAAAGAGTGGATCTAGCTTTGATTAATTTGTACATTTCTGTTAAAATACTACAAGCGAAACCGAAAAGCGCCATGGACCTAAAAGGCGCTAGAAAAGTCGCTAGAATATTTTGTCGCTAAATGAAAATTAAAAGTCGTTTTCCATGTCCAAATGTCGCTAGATCTGGCGACAAAGTCGCTAAGTTGGCAACACTGTTCTCGACTCACAGAACACTAATGCCCGATCCCACCAACTACCACCTAGGAAGCAGACCCCTAAGGAATTTCCATACAAAACCATAGATAATTTGAGTGATTATTATAACCAGGCTGAGTCAACTCTGGTTTTAGTACTTGCCAACAAGCATATTTTGTAGTTGGTAATACATCGCTGGACTTTTCGATGATAATCATGGTATTGCCTGGGCAGCTCAGCGGGGAATGCGTAAGGGATATATATCGCATCTCTTCACTCTTTCACGATCTTATGGGATTTGTATGACAGACGCAAAAAATAGAATTACTGATTATGAAAATAATTCCGAAATCTTAACATTACAGTGAATATTAAGAACATAAATGTATTATTATGTTATCATGCAATATTTTTATTAGTGAATTAATATTTATTTCTTTTTAAGAAACCAGATTTCGAGAAATATTATACAAGTCTTTTACATTTTGCAAGCTGGCAATACAACACCAATGCCGTTTGTAAACAACACGCGGCCATATTTTTTAGTGTTTCTGTCGCGTCGCCTTTCCAAAATTTGTTTCGTGATCGTTATTATTACATTGTTTTGAACTAGGTTTGTGTAAAATATAAACTTCTTTTTTGTGTTTTTGCGAGACATGTATGATTCGTCATTTCGGGATCCTGTGTTTGGGAGAAATATACGTACTCGTTTGTGTGTGAGAAATGGAGAAAAATTCTATGATGGAGACTTGTTCTATATATTCAATTATTGTCGAGACCAGAGACTCGTGTAACTTGTTTTGTGTTATAGTTTTGTGAGAAATATTCTGGATTTCACAAACTTTAGGTTCGGAAAAGCCATCTGTGACAAATTTTGTACGAGAAATGTTGACACGCGACTGCAATCTTTACTTACTGAAATTCCTCAATCAAAAAGTTGGTGAAACGCTCTGATAGACTCATTATTTCGTATTATTTTTGTTAATGGTTCTTTTGAACATCTTTTTTAATTGTCTCTACGTAATGTTTATACAATATGTGTGTATTATTTACTTACAATAAATGCCAATGTCATACTACCTACTGCTGCATTTTAATTCTTTGGTTATTATACTTATTTCCAAAGGGTTAGTGCGCATTAATGATTAAATAGTTGTATTGTAGTGTAAAAATGGGATATATGATATGGATATGTCCCGCTTTTGTATTAGAGTACAACTATTTTTAATCGCTAATGCGTATTGTTCCATATAAAACCTCAATAATCGATTTATCAAGGCGCCATTGTTTATGTGGGCAAGAAATGAATGAGAGAGAAAGCTAGATGAGATCTGTCATTTTCGTGTTTGCATATATTTTCTATGAAGTTGGCATTCTTCTCTCGTTAGAGAGTATATGTGTTCTGTGATTATAACTGTCATAACCTTTAAGATATAAATCCATACAAAATACAGCATGCAGCTACTTAAGTGAGGGAGATTCTGGGCGGAGATATTTGGGCACCTAACTAAGTAGAGCTGCATGTTGTATTTTGTATGGATTTATATCTTAAAGGTTATGACAGTTATAATAATCACTCAAATTGTCTGTGGTTTTGTATGGAAATTCCTTAGGGGTCTGCTTCCTAGGTGGTAGTTGGTGGGATCGGGCATACTGCTCTCGACTAGAGTTGGCCAAAACGACGATTTTCAGAAATCGATTTTTTTTATACATTTAATAAAAAAAGCGTATTAAAATACAAGCTTTTTGCTTTTAAATGCTTTTTTTAGTAGTCTACAGCAAAGATTATACTATACTAAGATGAGCAACTTCATAGTGGTTTTCTGGCGAAACATCTATAGATACGTACATACACACATATGGATAGATATACTATGGTGGTAGACAGAAGTTATAGACATATGCGCCCTAAATGCGTGAGAAAGAGAGAGTCTTATGCGCTATTGCGTGCTTCCCTTCCCCCCCGCACAGGCACCGGTTATGAGCGTTCCCCTTACCTCCCCCCTAATCGCTCCCATAATATCCATTGTTTTTGTGGATTTGGCAAAATAATACAAATAATATATGCTTTTAAACGTTTATTAAAAATGTAAAAACAGTAACAAATAGGAAATTAGGCTTCTATATAACGATAACACAACAAAATATAATGCAAACAAGTCCATTGAAAAAGTGCAACCTTGCGCGGCGAAGTTGAAAAATGGGATGGAATCCAGAATATTCGGAAGTATGACATCACAAAACATTTGTACTCTTGTTACATCCACTCACATTACACTTTTTTGCAATTCACGCCATTTTTTAATAAATTAAATTGTATAAAAACAGAAAAACGCACCAAACGACAAATTTACAAACTGACAGTTCGTTTGAAATGTAAAGGCGAAGATACACACGAGAGATTTTGGCCTCCCGGATACTAAAATGACAGGTCTCTTGTGTGTAAACACATCGGAGACGCGAGATATCTCTTGATACCGCGCGCCTCCTGAGACGGTCTGCGCACGCAAGTCTCGCGTCGTGTATTTTACATATTTTCGTCTCAGGGGACGCGTCTCCGGTCTTTTGACATGTTCAATTTTAATCTGAGGTCTCTTGGAGATGTTTGCAACTGAATTGGATTGGCGCGCGTTTTCACGTGGTTTTTGTATTGATATATAATTTTAAACATTCCTGTGATTGTGACGATATTAGTACATTGTTAATAATAAAATTGTTAGTTGATTATAATTATAATATTATTTTTAAATAATGGCGGATTAATAACAGAGTTGCATTTGAAATATGAATACGGTTGTGAAAAATACATTAACATTACGTGTTTTGTTATTCCCTTCATGTCCTACAACATTTATAGCAAACTATGTAGTTACCATTTCACCCTTTAATATTCATCGAAGGAACATGAGGAGGAAACAAAATTTCGCTACTCACAACGGTTTCGGGTATGTAGTGCATACCGATACTTGCTTTGGCTTATCTCACTGATGTCATAGGAATGGTGTACATTAAAAGAAGGTCTAATTAAGTATTCTATTTCATTTACTAACGCAGAAAAGGAAATAAATATACACATACGCATGTAAGTAAAGTACCGACCGACATTACTGAATCGATAAATAATTTCAAAGCGGTATATAATTATATTTTTTAATCACAATACTCGTAAATACATGACACTAGAGTATCTACACAAAACCAAACAGCATTATGGCGCCAAAAATACTAATAGAATGAATGCAGCAACAGACCAAAGTCTCGCGTCTCGAGATAGTCCCGTGTATTTTAGAATTTGATGACAGGAGGCGATTGTCGGCCATTTTTACTAGAGATGCCGTCTCTAGAGACGAAAATCTCCCGTCGTGTATTTCACTGAAGAGACTGACGCCATTTTGTCAGTGCCTGGAGGCGCGTCTCCTGAGACCCCGTATATCCACACCTTAAGGGTGGGTGCGACGGCTGTTTAAAGTTTGTTCTATTGCGGCAGACATTGATATGTAATATTCTATCTCTTTCTTACCTACCAACTTTTTGTTGCTATCTCTCATGGATCAACGATTGGTACCTGCGAGTTGTTTCGCTACCTAGGGTGTACGAAGTTGAACGTACCTGGTCTACAGTACTCAGTAGAGTTTACGAAAAAAGAAAAAAAAAAGTTAATTTGTATTTTTTTAACCCCCTTAATATAGGGTTCCTGGTATGCGTGACGTAATTGTCTTGTGATTATTTGCAATTCATTACGATTTAAAAAAAAATCATTATTTCATACCGGGCGGCGCGACCTCTCACCGCTAAAAATCAAATAATACTGATGAAAAAATCGTATCGATACGATTTAAAGCGTTCATGCGTGATTAGCGTGAATAGCGCAGCGATTCATTCATCGAATACGCTCATCGCATCGGTCGCAATCAGCGCCATCTGATGAGTGATGGCGATGTTAAAATCTAACGTGATTATCGGCATAGCATTTGATTTTTTTTACTAATGCTTTATAAATCGTATAACGATTTGGACTATAAATTAAAATCGATTGTTTAAGTTATTATTTTGGCAAGCCTTATTTCTACAGACTTTTGTTTACAGAAAACCATAGATAAAATTATCTTTTTGTCTATGGTAGAAGAAATTTTAACATCATAGACATGTATTGTTTATCGTAGAGATAAATTGTGTATCATAGGCATTATTATACACGCGCTCTATGTTGTATTAGTTCGATGTAACTTGATAATAAACGGAAAAACGCATGCGCAAAAACATTGAGCGCAGTGATTGGTTGAAGTATTTTAGTTGTCCAGTGTTGCCATATATACAGATTTATGTGTATTTATACAGATTTTAGGCTACGGGAACAGACAAATACAGATAATAAATTTTACTCTGTTTTATAGAGATTTTTGGAATTGGAAATTGTCTATGATAAATCAGAAGAATAAACAGAATAAAGTACAAAAAAAAAACAGATTCGAGCACGATTATCATCTGATAATAGGTAAATAGATAAAAATCTCATTTGTAAAATGAGTAAAAGTACTTATGTAGAAAAAGAAATTAATATATTTTATGCACTATTATTTTATCAAAAAGATTAGTTTTTCAATAAACTACCATATTTTATTGGTTTTAAAATTTATACAGATTTTTACCCTTTTTGTACAGATTTTGGGTTATTATACAGATTTTTAGACTTTGAGATACAGATTTTCATTTTTGGATCATGGCAACACTGCAGCTGTCAGATGAATAATTGACGAGTATTTTGTCAAGATAATGGCTGAAGTTTTGTTCACGAAAGTTTTTTTCGTTAGTTCTGTGGTTGTGCATACTTAATTCCAATTTGCTGAACTTTTACACTATTATGTACATTAAAGCAATCCTAACTTAATCCATGGCGTCGAAGGACCCAAACCAAGTATTAGTAAGTATACAAATCTTGTAATTCTGGTACCTACCTAGCAATTTTGTTTTCCATTGAAAAACCTACATCTCTGATTGAAATGCTTTACAGAAGGGGTGCCTGATACCTATGGAATGAGGAGGAGAACTTTTAGCAACATGGATGCATAATTAAGGTGGTGGACACTTGAAAAAAATCGTAATAGCCTTTATAAATACAGTCCAGCAGAGATCAGTTTTCTCAGCAATTCAGGGGAACTGTTGATTGTGGAATCTTGATGCCTGATGACAGTTGGCGAAAGTAAGCTCTGCTTTTACACTCGCACAAGTGTTGGTGCGCTGGAAGACCCTCTTTCACTCAAATTTTATATATAATTTTTGTATAGGTATGTACTTGTATGTTAATGATATATATTTATTCCAGAATATTTCATGAATATAATAAAGTAATATTATTATAATAGACAGACAGGTGTGCAGGACATCGAGAACCTCCTGACATGCCCGATGGCTCATGGGCAGTTCGCATGGGAGTGTGCCCCTTGGAGGATGGCACAGGAGAGATTGTGACTTTCTGGGAGTGGATGAGGATATAGATTAGTGCTGACCAACATAAAAAGATGAATATTGTATAATAACTAGTTTTGCAATTTACTATTACGTAATATTTTATTGTACATTTATTATTATGCAATGTGCATTAAGACAAAGTTATTGGCTTACATGTTCATGGACTTACGAATTTATTAAGTACATTAAAATATCTCATTTTTAAATATCTTGTGTTTGCTTTGTTTTTGCCCTCGTCCTGAAGCTTCTTATTTAAAATCATACTTTCAGTGTCTTATGTTTCATTGAAATAGTATTTAATTAACAAGTAGGTATCTCAACAGATATACAGCAAAGATAACTACCTGTTACATTCAACTACGACATGTAGAAAATTCAGATGTTCTCACCAAACATAAATTGTGATTTTCAAAAATAATCTGGTATTTAATTACTTTGTACCATTGGATCAAGGAAACAGGTGGGTACATCATTTGACACTATACAGGTAATTAAAAATAAGAAACTACGGCTGTAGACCACATGCGGCCGATACCCAGGTAGTCGAGCGGTTTTGAAAAAGGTTATCTTAATGCTGTAGGCCACATGCGGCCGGTTTGCTCAGGTAAAATTAATAAAAATAATGTGTGAGACAGCACTCTGCTTTGAAAGATGAAAAAGGAAATTAATGTATTAAAATGGTGTGACAAGAATAACTGGTTCTTCCACTCCTTTTGTGGAAAATTGTCTCTCAATTTTTAAATATATTAAAACATGGTTGTGGAAAACACTGTAATGTTTTTTAGTTAACCTCCAACATATCTTTCCTCTGCAAATAAAAAATTATCAAGACACAAATAGGAGTGGCGTGATGATGCCTGCAATGTTCCCCTGTTTCACACAGGACAGTAACGAGGCAGTAACGCATGTCTGAAATGTGCTTTCAAAATATACTAGAAAAATCAAGAAAAAAATTACGATTACCAGACTTTTTGAATTTTTCAAAAATATGGAGTAGTTCCGGAGATATTAGGCGTCAAAGTTGGGGTTGCTGAAAAACGCTCGGTTTTATCAAATTCACCTCGTGACGTCACATTACCGTATGGATCTCAGCCTCTATGTGGGGCTAGTATGCGCTCCATACGTTAACATTAAAAATAGTTATAATTGATTGAAATTAGTAGGATGTTAGTCCTTAAATTCAGATTGGATGTGATTTTGTTTTGTTTTCTGTGTTTTTTTTTTATTGTTTAATGATAATAAAGCATAATAAAGTAAAGATTTGTAAGATGACAATCTCCCAAAAGCAGATTAGTATGTAGCATAAGTAGAAACGGATTTTGTTATGAATTTCAGTTTCATGAGTGCCGAAATTCGTAGCGTGAAATTCGCAAAGTGATTATAGTACTTACTTGTATAGTACCTATTACTAAATCTTCAAATATTTTTGCTAACTTTCGCTGTTTAACAACGCTTCTCAAACTTTATTGAGATTTCACAACCTAGAGTGACGCTCAGAAATCTTAACTTGGTTGATAGTAAAAAAGTGGGAGTAAAATTACTTAGAGCGAGTATTTTTTTTTATACTTAGTGAAAAAGGTCGTGATTGATTTATTATTTAATGAACACAAAAATACGTTTCGCAATAATGAGTATGAAAACTGTTTTCTTATAGGTAGGTACATCATGTAGCAATATTTTTTAATGAATAAAATAAAATATAATAAAAAAGATAGCGCCGCAGGCGAAATCTAAGACATACAAAGCCTACATAAAAGAAGTAGTAATGCAGAATTAGTTTATTTTTTTTGTAAAATAAAAAAATATTACATTCAGAGTAACATGGATAACTAGCACCGCAGGCAAAATTTAGCTTTATAGTAAAGATTGTTTTTTTTTGCCTGGGCGTCCTCTCCGTTGTGCTTTTTGTGTTCATATATATATATATATCTTTTCAATATAAAACAAAAGTCAAAACGAATACTAAATAGGTAGTTATAGTAAAAGTTTGAGAACTACCGTTTTTTGCTAGTGACAAACTACCATTTTTTTTTAGATATTGATGCTGAATGTAAAATACAATACATTTTAAATGACGGTACAATATTCGTCCTTCCACACTGCGGGGGAGAGACATACATAATACAATGCTATTGTATTATTAAAATATAAACAATGCAATAAAAACAACAAAAAAATAGACAATGTTTTACAACAATACTACCTAGAGTTAAGCATATGTTCATTCATTATATTTATATAATAAGACATGGTTATAATATTAAGAACTCTATTCTATTCTATACCTTCACGCCACGTCGCGTCCCTTGCAGGGTAGGCAGGGAGGACAGAGCGCCAGACAGCCCTATCCTTACACACACTCCTAGCTTCCGTCATATTCATGCAATTTGTCATACACGCTCTCCGATTCCTTTTACTCAAAACGCGTCCATCCTTGAGGATCTGGTCGACATGATCGGACCAGGTTAGTCTCGGGCGGTCGCGCTTCCTCACCCCTCATCGCTCACTCAAATATATCTTTTTTGTCATCCTGTCATCATTCATTCTCTCAACATGCCCAAACCATCTTAGTTTGTTTACTTTCATTCTTGTCACAACACCAGTCTTGCAGTCACTCATTTCCCTATTAATTCCCTTTCCCATTCCCTATTCCTAATATTAAGAACACCTATGTAATAAGCAGAAACAGCTTCAAGGATAAAAATCTCCCTAGAAACAATAGGTACTTAAGTGTACCTACCATATTTTTACTATTTATGGTTTTATTATTAGTAGATATTTTATACCAGTTTTTTACAAAGCACATTTTTGTATTTTACCTATCGAAAATCGTGACGATAACGTATGTCCAAGTCATCTCGTGGACAAAATACTTCATAATACTATACTGGCCCGTTGTATGGAGAACAGTACGACAGATAATGTGACGTCATGCGCTATTTAGGTATAATCCGACCGTTTTTAAAACAGTCAACTTTGAGCCTCTGTAACTCTGCTGTTTTTCAAGATATCGAAAAAATTCCTTCAGTTTTGTAAATGTGATTTTTAAGAGAATTTTATTGAATGTTAAAAAAAAATTGCGTTACTAGCTCATTGTAATGGTCAAAAAAGGATTTAATAATAAATTGATATATTTATTTATTTTTAAATATTTTATTGAGCTTTACAAAATATTTCATTAAAATATACATTGTATACCTACAATACAAATACAAACTCAATCATAGCACGACTTGATCTTCACCTTTTCGAACGGTGGATCTTCTATGCCTACATGGGCCGTATTTAGGGACTCCGTGGCCACAGATTTTTTTTAATAGATTTTTAAAATTGCAACTAACCTTGCTACCAGAAGAGCATATAATATGTATTAACTTGTTCACTGCCGCTAACCCCTATTGGGGTTATTTGGCTCCTCAAACACAATGCCACGAACCCCAATATGGGTTTTCGATTCGATGCATATTGTATTTAGCAGTATACCTGTGACGTCTCAGTTGAGATATCCTGTGTATAATTGAGGTTTATATTTTATAGTACTTTTGGGTTCTTATACATACTTGATATAGTACTTTGACTGTAAGATATTGTGTTTGCAGTAACTCCGCCTTTTGGCACACTATGATTATTGTTCTCTAGTTTCAATCCAGCGGATTGGTTTGCAGCAAATTCCTACATCTTGTTCTCCACTCCTCTCTGTCTCCCGCAGCTCTTTTCAGCTAGACATATGTGGTGCAGTTCATGTCCTCGTACACCTATGATTGTTTAACCTAAAAACAATGATTAACGAGACCAACGCAATATCACTGAAAAAGTTTGCACATTGTGCTGTGTGTATGAATGTAAACTTTGTGTTATCAATTAATACAAGACTTTTAGATTATATAGGAGAATGTTTCCCTTATACCTAATTCTATGACAAGATTATAATTGTCTTAACCATGCAATGTCAGAGGTTGAAAGATCTAATTTTAGTGTACAATCTGCATTGATCACTCTTAACTGCAAGGAAAGGCTCTCTCTGATACTGTTCCAGGAGTAGGAAATAAACTAGAACTAGTTATTAATCCATCCGTAAGTAATTTTGAGGTTACACCTGCACTTTGCATATTTGGTTAGTACTGCATTTTACTGAATATTATTACTTATTTATAAAAGTAAAATTATAATCGAAACAGACCAATTCTATCAGTTATATCTGTACACAAACAATAACTACAGAACAATAAACACAAACTGAAAACTAACACATAAATAGCGAAAATACCATCCCGATTCCGCAAAAAATTACGGTGACTCCGTCCATTCTATTAATCTCTCAAGATCAAGTTAATTTAGTCAATTATTTAGTTACGTTAGTTATTAGGGAACCTGTACATAGGTTCCTTATCAGTTATGTTCTAAATTCCATAGAAAGTCTCCAAAAAACACTAAAAAAAATTGTTTATGTTTGTCCCTAGTTGCCGTGGTAACCTTATCAAAGATTGACATCAAGTTAACAATTTTTCGGAGAATTTCTTACGAGTTAACATATATATATATATTCGTATGGTGTCAGGCGCTATAAGATCACATTTAGATCCCGAAGCCACATTCTGGCCTCGGTCGTCAAGTTGTTCAGATCCTCCATCATTCCCCCAAATTTGTGGGTTGGGCATTCACGCACAATGTGGTGTAGAGTCTGCACCGCATCACCGCAATCACAAGCAGGGTCACTAATGTAGCCCCACCTGTGACGCTCGGCTGCACATCTGCTGCAACCTGTCCTGATACGGTTCAGTGTTGCCCATTCTTTGCGTTCTAAGTCGAAACCAGCCACCCTTTTACATGGGTCTAAGACAAGGTGTTTGTTTTTGGACTGTCCACTCCTCCACTCCTCCGTCCAGGCCTTCTCAGTTGTAAACTCGTTGGTTTCCAGGGTTTGCGCCCTGGTCCAAAAGGGGTTCCTCGATCTGAGTCTGATAGCCGGAGTATCCCTCAGGGTCAGGTTCAGAAGGGAGGTGTTATCCTTTGCTCTGGTCCACTCTCTGACCGTAGATGCACTCCTACGAATGTGGGGAGGGGCTATGTTGGCTAGTACGGGCAGCCATTGGCATTGTGTAGGTTTTAGTACCCCGGCTATAGTTCTCATGGTGGTGTTGAGCTGGGTGTCCACCCTCTTGGCATGAGCACTGCCACCCCAGACAGGCGCACAGTATTCGGCGGTAGAGTAGACAAGCGACAGTCCTGCCGTTCGTAGTGTGTCGGCGTATGCTCCCCATCCAGATCCCGCTAACTTCTGGACGACATTATTTCTGGTTTTGAGTTTTGCACACATTGAGTCAACTTGTTTCTTAAAGGTGAGTGTTCGATCCAAAGTTATGCCCAGATATTTTGGATGCTCGGTCTGTTGCAGGAGGACGCCCTCGAAGTGTACATTAATCTTGGATTTGGACTGTTTGTTATTAAGATGAAATGTAGTAACTTCTGTTTTTGTTGGATTAGGTTTCAGTCTCCATTTTTCGAAATAAGTTGATAGTTTTTGTAAGTCCTGTTCCAGTATTCGGGCACTTGTATCCAGGTCCTTACTTCCAGCTAAGAGGGCAATGTCATCTGCATATTGGAACATAGTTGATTCAGTTTTGGGTATGTCATGTACGTATAGGTTGAACAGGGAAGGAGCCAGAACTGATCCCTGTGGTAAGCCGTTATTGAGGACCTTGCTGTGGCTCATCTTTCCTTCCATAGAGACTCTTATGTACCTGCATGATAGCATGGAGTCTAGTAATTTTATGGTTTTACGGCATGGTATTACTCTAGCGAGTTTCAGCAGAAGGCCCTGGCGCCATACGGTGTCGTATGCTGCAGACAGATCGACAAAAGCAGCTGCAAATTTCACCCCCCTCTGGAACCCAGCCTCTATACTAGTGGTTAGGGCGAGCACTTGCTCGCAGCAATCCCTGCCGGCTCGGAAGCCTGCTTGTTCCATAGGAACTACGGCATCTATTGAGGCGGCTATGCGTTGCAGTATGAGTCTTTCTAATATTTTATATGGGATACACAGTAGTGAAATTGGTCGGTAGTGATTGGATTCTGATCCATCTTTTCCTGGCTTGAGGATGGCCACAACCTTCGAGTGTTTCCAAATTTTGGGTAATAATCCCGTCGTCATTGTTAGGTTCATAAGTTTTAATAGCCATTCTCTCGCACAGAGGCCCATGTTCTTAATAAATTCGGGGTAGACCTCGTCTAGGCCTGCTGCTTTCCCGCACTTAGTGTTACCCATATATCGTATCGCACTTAGTGTTAACATATATCGTTAACATATAGTTAACATATATCTGTAGAAATAAGATTAAAATTTGACAGTGACATTTCTGACAGGCTGTTGAAATAGTGGATACGTATTATTTTTCATTCGATTTTAAATCGAATACTTGCTATATCGACCAACTCTACTCTCGACACAGAACCAAAGATTATACTATACTACAGTGTTGCCACACTTTTAAAATCCAAATCTGTATTTCAAAGTCTAGAAATCTGTATAAATCTGTATGAGATTATAATAAGCCAAAATCTGTATAAAAAGGCATTAAAAGCCAAAAAATCTGTATAAATTAAATTTTAAAACAAACAAAATATTGTAGTTTATTGAAAAACTAACCTTTGTGGTACCTTTTTGAGAAAATAACAGTACTCGTGCTTAGATAAAATATACTAATTTCTTTTTTTACACATTTTTACTCATTCTACAAATAAGATTGTCATATATTTACTAATTATCAAATGACAATTGTGGTCGAATCTGTTTCTTTTTACTTTATTCTTCTGATTTATCATAGGAAATTTTCAAAATCCCAAAAATCTGTATAAAACAGAGTAAAATTTATTATCTGTATTTGTCTGTTCCCGTTGCCGAAAATCTGTATAAATACAGATAAATCTGTATATATGGCAAAACTGCTATACTAAGATGAGCAACTTCATAGTGGTTTTCTGGCGAAACATCTATAGATACGTACATACACACATATGGATAGATATACTATGGTGGTAGACAGAAGTTATAGACATATGCGCCCTAAATGCGTGAGAAAGAGAGAGTCTTATGCGCTATTGCGTGCTTCCCTTCCCCCCCGCACAGGCACCGGTTATGAGCGTTCCCCTTACCTCCCCCCTAATCGCTCCCATAATATCCATTGTTTTTGTGGATTTGGCAAAATAATACAAATAATATATGCTTTTAAACGTTTATTAAAAATGTAAAAACAGTAACAAATAGGAAACTAGGCTTCTAAATAACGATAACACAACAAAATATAATGCAAACAAGTCCATTGAAAAAGTGCAACCTTGCGCGGCGAAGTTGAAAAATGGGATGGAATCCAGAATATTCGGAAGTATGACATCACAAAACATTTGTACTCTTGTTACATCCACTCACATTACACTTTTTTGCAATTCACGCCATTTTTTAATAAATTAAATTGTATAAAAACAGAAAAACGCACCAAACGACAAATTTACAAACTGACAGTTCGTTTGAAATGTAAGGGTGGGTGCGACGGCTGTTTAAAGTTTGTTCTATTGCGGCAGACATTGATATGTAATATTCTATCTCTTTCTTACCTACCAACTTTTTGTTGCTATCTCTCATGGATCAACGATTGGTACCTGCGAGTTGTTTCGCTACCTAGGGTGTACGAAGTTGAACGTACCTGCACAGAACACGCTCAAAACACGCTCTCGACGACTGATGACCACAGAACATATATGCCCGATCCCACCAACTACCACCTAGGAAGCAGACCCCTAAGGAATTTTCATACAAAACCACAGATAATTTGAGTGATTATTGTAACTGTCATAACCTTTAAGATATAAATCCATACAAAATACAGCATGCAGCTCTACTTAGTTAGGTGGCCAAATATCTCCGCCCAGAATCTCCCTCACTTAAGTAGCTGCATGCTGTATTTTGTATGGATTTATATCTTAAAGGTTATGACAGTTACAATAATCACTCAAATTATCTGTGGTTTTGTATGAAAATTCCTTAGGGGTCTGCTTCCTAGGTGAAAGTTGGTGGGAATGGGCAATATACCAATACCACCTATAGTATAAAGCCGTGGTACTAGCAGCGCCCCTAGCGGTAAATTCTTCGTCAAGGGGCCTATCATAGGCCGTTGCCATAACGTATTTCCGGTGATTTTGTATGGCGGACGTGCGGTCGCCCTTCGTTGATACGCTATATTTGTTGTATAACAGTGATTAAATAGACTAAATACGGTTTAAAAACATTGCTTACGATGGTGAACAAGTGTTGTGTTACAAATTGTAAAGGAAATTACGCCTCAGGACCAAAAGTTCGTGTTTTTATCTTCCCAAAAGACTCTGTGCTGCGATCAAGATGGCTTCGCGCTATTCACCGGAAAAAAATATATTCCAAACCAATATTCGAGGGTATCTAATGATATTTCTCGATTATTTATGATAATAAAACGTTATCCCTGTGTCTTATAATGTGTACGCGTGTTATCGTTGATATTTATTTGTTAATTTTGATGTGAGGTTAGGTCGATTTGTGTACCGGTATAGTCGTGCGTATTTTGTATCGTATAAGTATATATATCCTTCCTTTACATTACTTTATGTAATGAGGTGTATAATTATTCTTTATTTCAAAGCCTAGAGTTGATCTAAGGAGATATTGTAGTTATTATATGTTTTATTGGTGACATCTTTTGCAAATTGTGTGGTATTGATGAACATTTTCTTATTAAAGGTCTACTGGTCGAAAGTCAAATGTTGTTTTGTTTAAAATAACTCCCATCTTCCACTATCATATGTAATTATTTCATTAATAATGGAGAATTCTGGCGCTTGGATGACATTTTCAGGACAGAAATCGCAGAAGAACACTGACTTATACTCTACACAAGCCCAGATTTGACATTTCGCTTAGGCCCGTCGGCCGCCATTTTGGGTTGTGTGTCATAGCCTTTTGTTCTAGGTAGTATTGAATATACTCATAGAGATTTATTGCCATTTTATTACAGGTTCCCTAATTTTATTTATCTCTACGATTTCATTGCAGATTTATTCCAATATCTATGGATGCTCTTATTGTCTATGACATTTACTTGTCCGAGGCCGTCGCCATATTGTTCATGAAGGCCGGGCCCAACTGACATTTGACGATGATTACGCCATCTAAATTGTATGGGAAAAAATATTCCGTAGTTCAAGTGTTTGTCACCGAGACAAGGTGTTTGTCACCGATACAAGGTGACGTCACCACTTGTGGCGGTGATGGAATTCGAGGATGTAGGCTTGTACTCTATTATCGTAGGCTTCAACTTGTCAAATGTGTCAAATCAAGTTTGACGTTTAGCTTTGATAGTAAAGTAATTTGATACGAGCAAGATTTCGATTTTAAGGACAACAAAATAAATATTGGTTGATACGGAAGTCCAGAACACTTAATAATATTACAAAATGAGGAGTTTACTAGTGTTTAATAATATGAACGATCTTATATATTGGAAATGGGACCATTTATTTGTGAAACACGTACTTAGTCTCGCCACATTGCAAGGTCTCATAGCAGAAGAAAAGGTAAGGAAAACAACTCTACTTGCTTGTTTAGAACTATAATATTAAGAATATAAAGAAAATAAAATGTAGATAATCGACTGTGAATGAATTGAGGTTATGTAGACCTTCAATTTTGGTGTCGTATTCTGATAAACAAAGTTGTTTTTTTGGAACTATTGTTGCGCGGCCCAATTCAAAGTCAAGCTTATTTTGTTTTAAAAAAAAAGTGCTAAAAACGGTCAACTAAAAACACCGTTTTCAGCACCTTTTTAAAACACGATAAGCTTTTGACAGTGACATTTCAAGTCCAAAACATCGTAAATTTACCAAATTCGTTAAAAAAACAGATTACTTTCTGTACCCTCGTCCGGCCTCACCTGTAGTCGAGCCGAGCGAAATAATAGGTACTATTGTACAATTGGAGCCCCAACCATAGAAAAAATATCAATTCGGTTGTTTTTTTTTTCTTGCAAAAAAAACAATAAAAAAAAATTCCTTTGGCACGCCACAGGCATAGGTAGATTTCAAGTGATTTATTAATTTTATTAATTTTAAGAGTACATCTGTACAATAAAAACAATCACAATATTATCAGCAAATAAACCAGCGAAGTGATGAAGTAGTATGGATGTAGTTTATTCTTTGATTATCGAAGTACCGTATGACGAAAAAATATTTGATTAAGTACTTCAATAATCAAAGGAAGTACCTAATCCAATAATCAAATTATTTTCATTCCACACATTATATGGATTGGTACCGGTACCTAAGCACTAGAAATTTGAAAAAAAGATGTGAGTTCTTCTCGTATCGTGAAGCACTAAGACAACAAACACGCTAGTACCTATGCGGTAACTACTTACTAGATCTTTCGATCGATCAGTGTAGTCCGAGGAATTGAGCTAGACAAAATCTGACTTTTGATCTGTATTCCTTATTTAATGCCCTTTCATACGATACCAGACACAGACCCTCACAATCATTGGATCCCCTCAGAATGATTGTTTTTGAATTTGAAGCCTTAAAAAGTGAACCTTCCTCTTAATGGATTTCACCCAATCTCCTATCAGTTCATCTACCACTTACCAAAAATCTATCACCCAAGTTTCACGTTTCTGTGACGCATAGTTTGGCCGCAAACGTGCGCAAGAAAAGGGACATATATATGGCTTATATATATAAACTTTTAAACCAAGGTCGGATTCGGGTTCTCCTGGTCCTAATTAGTGATACTGAGTAGAAATTTTTCAATTCTGCGAAATCACGGGAGAAACGAATAGGTAGAGTTCCTTTTGGAAATCTACCTAAAACAACCTAACAAACCTAACCCAACAATATTGCCAGCGAATTATTTGCTTTTTCCACAGTTCTTATGTTACTTTTTGTACAATAGTACCAAATAATATACTTTTTAGCACTTTTCTGAAACATAAAAAAAAAATCAAAAAATGGGGCCGCGCTACGAAAATAGTTGCGTTTTTTTGTATTTATGTAATCAATATACACAGGCGTTTTCGATTCTTTACGACTTGGATGCAGGGACGTAGAGTGAACAAAAATATTATTCAGTTTGTTTACTTGGCAAATTTTGTTAATACTACCTGCATAATGCACGCTGATACAAGTTACGTGGAATTTGTTGTTTACACTTTACTATTGTTGTATTCCCCTATAGATATTGATGGTTGTGTAGAATTCAGGTAAAGATGGAAACCCCCGTAATTTAAATACGAAGAGAAATAATACTTTTGCTCACGAGCCGTCTATGCAATTAGAGGATTAGTAATAATTTATGGCACCCAGGCATCCAGATTCCCTATGTATAGTAATCAAATATGTGGTGTAATGTTTCAGTTACCCGAAGATGAAGAATCTTTCACTGGGGAACTCCACCCTGACATTGTGATACAAATATTCTCCCCAGTTATTACGTCTCAGAAGATAATGACTTGCCAGTTTGGGAACTCCTACACGTCGGTGCAATGTAAAGATGGAACTAATATTGTTTTTGATGAGGTGAGTCACTGCCACCTAGACACTCTTTCTCTAGCCATGCTGTAGAAATTTGAGACCATCACCGTCGCTCAGGAAATGTATGGAATAACAGTCCCTTAACAACGATCATGATGGACCACGTATTATATTCTGTTAGGAGATTTGACAGGAGTGGTGGTCCTGTTCGATCATTATGCTATGTTGCCAACTGTTACAGCACGGCTAGAGTACCTACTCTAGGAGGCGGTGGGTGAGTCCATAAACTTTTATATTAACAGCTAATATGCACTGAGCAAAAATCGTTCTATTTTTGCTTTAACTTTTGTATGAGAATGTTAGCGCTCAATAAGAATAACGTAAGCGACAATGTGAATTATACCTTTTTAAAAATAACCTGGGATGTAATTTTAAAATATAAAACAGCCTATTTGTTAAGATTATAATTACCAGTATTTTGGCTAAATTACACTTTTATTTTTTGAATAAAGAGTTTATTATACTATGTAATACGTCACTAGAGTTTGATAGACAACGCTACTGCGGTTTAAACGCTAGAGCGTCATTAACGAGCATAGATTATAAACTTTTATATCTGAAAAACTGAACGGAAAATCTTCTGATCCCGTAAATTTTAGGGGTACTTTAGGAATATTTTTTTATTCAAGGAATTTCCAAATCCTGTAATTCTAAAACAGCCGATCTGTAGTCCATACTTTCATCTATCACTGTCTTCAGTTTCGAGACGATTCCCTCAGTATTGGCTGGGTATAATTCAGGGGGCCGAAGCCCAATGACAGCATATAGGACCTTAATACTACATCATGGCTAGAGAAAGAGAGAAATGTCAAGGTGGGGGTCGGTGAGGCCATAGACTTTTATATTAAGTACCCTAGACATCTGACTCCATGTATTTTCAATAGAAAGGAAGTGACACGATTTCACGCTCGGCACTTTTTGGTATTTTAGAGTCGCAAAACTCACACTATTAACAAGATATCAATACTAAAAACTAAAACATCTTTAAAACTATCGCTTCATTCATAAACGACGTTAAAACTAATACAGTTTTTAACTATGAGAACAAGATTTCGAAAACGTTGCCTACGAAATGTCAAAATCCTCCATACGATTTGACAGTTTTTGGGCACTAGTTTACTTCACTACTAGCATTGAGTGGTTTACAGTAAGTTCGTCTAAAATCAATTCGTCTAAAATCAGTTCGTCTAAAATCAATTCGGCCAAAATCAATTTGACTAATGATCAATTCGTCGATTTTAGACCAATTGATTTTAGACGAATTTACCAGACACCGCATTGAGGACACCGTCTGGGTACTTAATATAAAAGTATGGGATAGGGTCTGGTGATCTGTTCTCTTTGCCTACCCCGCAAAAACCATCATTTTAAATGGCTTGCAGGTAATTATTTAACAAACTTATGTAAAGTGTTATTTTCTCTGTTGCAGTATGTTGGGTATTTGTTTGTTTACATCGGAAAGGAGGTGATTTATAAAATGCAGAGAAATCTAGCAACGTGTATGACTATCCTCAAATACTTCTGCGGTCCTGATCCATCATTGTGAGTTATTATATCATATGTATTGTAAATTTAGTAGTAGTAAGTCCAGTAACATAGTTGACCGGAGCGCTGAGTACATGGCAGTTTTGTTGCTGCCACATTTTTCTGTTTTATTATTGTATTTGAACTTCATGTTTTTTGTGAGTAGGTACATCAATTAATTATAATTAAAACAATATTAATTTGTTTACACCACTTTTATTTTGACCAGAGTCAACATGTTTCGGGAACAATGTTCCCTTCTTCAGGACTTATACAAGAATGAATAAAAACAATCAAACAAGGGAACATTGTTCCCGAAACGTGTTGACTCTGGTCAAAATAAAAGTGGTGTAAACAAATTAATATTGTTTTAATTATAATATAATGTCGCCACAAAGTAAAACCTTCAAAATCAAAGAAATCAATTAATTATTTTTGTGCGCATAGAGTTTTTGATATTTTTAATTACTGTTGTTATTGTGTTTGTGTTTTGATATCGTCAGGTTATGATTAACAATTATTTGGCTGCACATACAATACATACCTATTTGTCTAGTTTATGTCTGATCGCTTATTATACCTTTTGCTCAGTTTTGTTATTTGTAATTTTAATAAGTTGGACTGTAGTCTCGTAATATAATATATTTACGTGCATGCTGTGGACGCTCGTAATTGAGGGGTTGACGGGAAATTTGTGTTTGATGTTTTTAATTTATGTATGTCTGTCAATCCTCTGTGAGTGTCTCAATAAATCAATAAATAAAATAAATTTATATCTATCTATCTATACCCTTACGCCACGTCCCTTACAGGGTAGGCATAGAGGACAGAGCGCCAGACAGCCCTATCCTTACACACACTCCTAGCTTCCGTCACACTCATAAAGTTTGTCATACACGCTCTCCATAAATTTATATACTACGATCTTTTTTCAGTTTAAAACATGAACGTCAAAGATCGGGTGTGGAATTAGCATTAAACTGTTGGCAGCGTCTATCCGAGAGAGACCAGGCAACGATGTTAGGAGCGTCTGAGGTTGTCCACACCAGTGGGGAAGTGTCGGGCGTCGTAATGTCTGCCTTGAAAGCCGCGCACGAGGCGTTGCCGCACCCCCCTAGACCTGCGCACATCGCCATTTATATTAAGAATAAATTACTATCGCTATATACTAGGTGAGAAAATATTTTATTTATTTATTTACACTTTTGGTGAACAAATTAACATTTACTTACTTTTCGTGTCTGGTCTAAAGTCTACCACTCCAATAAGCCCAGATTTTTATCTCTTTGTCATTGGCCACAATCAGGTCCCCAGGTGTACAGCCCTCCTCCATCAGTGGACACATCAGTAGGTGGCTGTCATCCTGGGTGCCAGCCACAATCACAAGTGATGTCTTCATCTGCGGAGATGTACCCCCACTTCTTGAGGTTCTTTTTACTTCGCGTGACACCAACTCTCAGTCTGTTGAGGGTAGTCCACATGCGGTATGGGAGTTATTCGCCCAGTCGTGTACCCTCTTGTAAGTCAATCCGTGACATCGCTCCAAAGTCCAGTTTCCATAACTCCTTTCTCCGTTGCTGTGATGTTAACATTAAGAATATAAATCATAACGTTTGTTCACTAGGGTGAGCTCTTTCAGTGTTTCAATTATTTTTTATCGATAAAATTATCAATAGTTTTTTGCACGATAATGTCACATGGTAGGTTCCATAGTTAGATGTGCCTTGAGGGGACGAAGATTTTGATACCAAAAAACTCAAATTTGGCATTTTGTCAAATTTTTTTCAGTCGCAACACTGAAGACCTGACCCCCATGGATATTCTGTTCCTGGGACTGTTGAGTAACGGCGCTCAGGACTCCTGGAGCAGGAAACCTCCAAGTAGCACCTCAGAGAGCAGATCTCCAAGTCCGACTGAGCAACTCGAAGATACAAGTATGTATGTCAATTTAACATTATTGTCGGTAAGAGATGTATGAAATCCGTCATTGTGTACAATTCTTAGGAAATGTACACACACAATGACCAAAATTGACAGGAAATGTGTGAAATAATTTATCATGCATTTCTTAGCAAATACACGAATTGATAACTCAAAAACTTGTTATTTTTTTCGTCTAAGCTGGCACAAAGATATCCGAGAATAGATAAGAGAAAAATATAACCGAGAATAAAACGTGCTCAAATTGAAGAACCTATTTATTTTTGCAGGTAAACTGGAGTCGCACATAAAATTAAGTAGTACATGATTTCATATATTTCAGATTCCTGTTTAAAAATGTTTTAAATAAAATAAAATAATCTTTATTGTACTAAAAAAATAATCGTACAATGGGCGGACTTATTGCCAAATGGCAATTTCTGCCAGCCAACCCATAACAGAGATTAAATTGAGATAAGTACCAAGATAAAGTACCAAAAGGGTACCTTAACTTAACAATAATTGAATACTAAATACATACACAGATAAACATACTATACATATATAAATATATACATAAATGGTATATGGGATGGGATAGGGTAAGGGAGGGATGCTGGGTTCAGGAGGGACTGGTAGTGGGATTTGAAATAGAAAGGTAATGCTGCTTCAGTCTACTCTTGAAAGCGGAAATAGTTGGTGCGAGTCTGATGGATAATGGAAGGTCATTCCACAATCGCGCAGCCTGTACAGTGAAAGAATTAGTGAAAAACAATGTATGATGGATAGGGATTAAAAGCGTACGTTGTGCACCAGAACGGAGTGGTAGACCATGAGATGCCAGTGGAGTGAAATTCAACTTTAAATAATCAGGCGAGGAGGGATTGTATAGGACATTGTATAGAAGAGAGAGGGTGTGGAGATTACGGCGATAGTGAAATTATTTTAAACTGTCTAAACTTATGAATTATGAATAAAGCAGGTAGTCGTCCCTTCTCGGTCACACTTTTATGACTGCGTTCGATAGTTTAAAATAATTTCACTATACTAGTAAAATGAGTATAATATATTACATTAATACATAACATATTTGATTATTATATAAAAGCAATTAATAATCTGAAAAAATATTTAAAATAAAATTATGACATTCTTAGGAGTTATACGAGTATAATGACGGATTTGAGGTGACATATATCACAACATTGGAAAAAGTCCAGAAACGTTTTTTGAGACACCTCTATCGACTCGAATACGGATACTATCCGTATATGTTTCCATCTTTGTTCGTGATGGGATGCCTTGGTTTTTCCACATTGGAAAAAAGACGGAAGAATTACCTATGTCGTCATTTTTTTAAGCTGATACATGGTATTATTAATAATCCAACAATACTGCAAGAAATCTCATTCTACGTACCAAATTCGTACAACAGATCCCGTGCTCACATGCTTTTTTATCCTCCACAAGGCAGAACAAACATAGTACAGTATTCTCCTATTGCAAGAGCAGTCCGCTACCTCAATGAACTTACAGCGCATGTCGACATGTTTGAGGTGACATACTCAGTATTCATCACATATCTCGACTTATACCTCAAATGAGTTTTTGTTTTATTGATTATTTTTGTTGTTATGTGAAAAAAAAATTTTTTTTTTTTTTTCTTTTTTTAAAGATGTTGCGCAGTGTGGTTGCCCGCTGATGTTGCTGTGTGCATTGTTTGTCTGTTTAAGTATTTGTCAACTAGTATGGTTAATAGTGGTGGGTACCTACGCGGGTGCAATGTCTTTATGTCATGATTTGTCCTTTTCTTATTGATTTGTTATGTTGTTTTTTATTTTTTTGTGTATGTTATTTTGTAACTTGTTCTGCGTACACTCTTCGGTGCAAAGGCTGAACGCTGTAATGCCGAAGAGTGTAATATTTTAGTGAAATAAAATAAATAAATAATAAAATAAATTTCATGCATTTCTAGTAACACACACATACATTAAAATCTTTTTCAGTGGAGTGCGGTGATTTCGGTCAGACTCTTTCGTGGGTGATTATGTTTGCCAACGGATCTCCTTTCAACGTTCACGTGCGTCGCCTGTCTTCGTGCGTGACGCTCGTGATGTGCGTGGGTGGCTGCGGAGGCGCGGCACCGTCCCTGCACGCTTGTCTAGTCAATCTGGCTGCCCTGGCAGTTCCGTTATCGCAGAGGGACGCTGAACATGTGAAGCCTGCTGCCACAGCTCTCGATGGGTCGATAAAAAAGGTATAATCGACAAAAATAAAATAAAATACTTTTTACTGTAGAGAGAGATCGGATAAGAAATGAAGTGATTAGAGAGTTGAGTGAATGTAAAATGGATGTTGTGACTGGAATGAAAGTGAACATGTTGGGTTGGTTGGGACACGTAGAGAGGATGAATAATGAGAGGATAGCAAAGAAAATATACCTGGGTGAAAGAAGAGGTGTAAGGAAGCGCGGTCGTCCAAGAACCACATGGCTTGATTATGTAGACCAGATTCTCAAAAGACGGACTGTATAGTGTGTATGACAGATTGCATGAATGTGACGGAAGCGAGAATTGTGTGTAAGGATAGGAAAGTCTGGCGATCTGTTCTCTCTGCGTACCTTGCAAGGGATGCGGCGTCAGGGGATATAATAGAATACAGAATTGTTTCCTAGTTAACTCCATTTTGTTAATTTTTAGGCATTGGACGCATTGAAGAAACATAAAATACAGCCCGACTCGCCTCAAAAGAAACTCCAGTCCCATTGGGACTCGTTGAAGAAAAAAATCAATGAAATCACCAAACAGTCAAACGTCGGAACGAATTGGATGGCGGCTGAAGCCAGTCTATGTCCGCTGAGAGTTTCCCTAAGGACGGCCTACCAGATTCAATGCAGTGGCTTCTCGACAACCGTCGGGGATTGTCCGGCGTCGTTTGATGCGGTTCATTCCAGATTGGGACCACTCTACGAGTTTTTGAGGGTCAAAGCGATGAAAAGTTTCTCCGTAGGATCATATCCTTTTTCTATTATTATTTCTTAGCAAAAAATGCTGGATTTCAAAGAAAACAAAATCTCCGATTACATCGTTCCTTCAATGATGTTATCATAGATCAGGGATCACCAAATAGGTTCACTGGGGGTCCGTTTTTTAAGACTATGGGCAGCAGAGACTTCAGAGGGCGGTGACTGCAGCTTTTCCTAGGGACTCCGCCCTCTTTCAACGATTTTTTCTTGGCCAATGAAAATATTTGATTGCTTTAATGCAAAAGCAATACGAATTCAACTTGATGCCAATTTAGGCTGGCCTCCTCATCCGGAAATTCTCAATCTGAAAGAAGAATGCTAAAAAAAAACCCAGGCCCGGCGTAAACGAAATGTAACTCAAATGATAGGTAAAAAAAAAGTAAATAAATACTGCATGCGTGGCATCATCGAAATCAATGGCTAAATGTGTGAAAAGTTGTATAAAGAAAACTTTGAATAAGTATTTCACATATTTAGCCATTGATTTTGATGATGCCACCTATGCAGTATTTAATTACTCATTTTTACCTATCATTTGAGTCACATTGCGTTTGCGCCGGACATGTTTATTTTTTACATAATTCATGAGCATTTACCTTTAGGCCTATATCCGGCAGTGGAGGGATCAAGGCTGATGAAGAAGAAGAAAAATCAGACGGGCTGCCTTACACTCATCATATTATATACTTTTGTATCGCAATTGTAACTGTTTAATGCTCCTTTTCTTATATATTCGTGTGACTCCTATAAAACTTCGAACCACCAACCATTTTTTTTACCAACCAGGCTACCGACCACCTCATTGTGATAAATAATATGTCCGGGTATTTGATTCCTTAACCCACCACACATCTCCCATGATGAGCCGATATGTGGAGGAGTTCCCAGGTCTGGTTCACTTCCTGCACATAGATCGCACCAACCACAGACTGACGGCTCCAGATCTTGCCGACTGCAGTCACATGCTCTCCAGAAAAAAGGTATTGTTTGAATATAATTTGTCCTCAAACAGAGGTGTGATCCTTTTATGTCCGGGGCAATATTCACCCAAAGCATCGGAACGCCCATCCTGCTTAATCATTTACATGTTTGGCACAGTCGATTGAGGCGGCAGTCTCTCAAGAGGGAGGTGCCAGGTTCAAACCCTGGCGCTGGTGATGTATTCCACACTTTTCAATGCAGGCTTTTAACCTAGCACAAGGTGTGCAGGAAAGTATTTGGGTTTGTGTAGCCCAGATCCTTTAAAAAAATAAGTTATAATTGTTTTTGAAAGAGAGGGTGGTATGATCACTTTATAACCAGGGCAAAGCATCGGAACACGTATCCTGCTTAATCCCTAAGGGAGTTCACATAATGCTACATTATGTGAGACTCAGAGACAGATAATTTTCAGTTGTTTCCCTGATTAATCGTTACCTGGAAAATCTTTGAGTTACATTATTGTATGGAATTAATGGGATATAAGTTAAAAATGAATGACTGTGTGTATGTAGTTTAAAATCCTTAAAAATGGACTTCCACCATGTGCCGTTGGTCGAAAATCTTGATATTACGGGATATTAGTCCTAGGATGCCAGCATAGGAAGAGTTTCATCCATCTATCTTTTTATGTGCGAGCGAAATAATCAGCTATTAAGAATACTTTCCGTGTCTTGTAGATCTGGCAGATGATTGAGAAGGGCACCAGGAATGTGAGGGCTGGGCTGCTGGCCGCCATGTGGAAGGACACCTCGCTGCACTACGCCCACCTCGTGTGGTGGGAGGACCAGGGGGGCTCCTCTCTCAAGCCTCGCCACCTCACACAGTCGCATCTGCCACAGGGGAATCTCACACATATTGACTTCTACAAGTATGTTTCACATTCATATTTTATTTATTTATTTATTTTTATTAAGAATATAAATCATAACATTGTTCACTAGGGCGAGCGTGTGCAGTGCAGCGATCTCTGCCAGCTGATTTTCACAATAGAGGGTTACTTTTATTTAACCAGTATTTCTGGGAGTCTTCCTTTTGGTTCTTCTTAATTTTAAAATAACAGTGCCAGAATATACACACCTTTGACAGTGGGAAAATCTACTGGGATTCACAGAATATATTTGTACAATTCCCAGAATATACCTTTGGCATTCACAGAATATACCTGTGACATTCCCAGATTATACCTGTGACATTCCCAGATTATACCTGTGACATTCCCAGAAAATACCTGTAACATTTCCAGAATATACCTGTGATATTCCCAGAATATACCTGTAATATTCCCAGCATATACCTCTATTGCATACTTTTTCATTTCAATTTTACTTTTCAGCAAATTGACCGAAGTCTGCTTCTCCGGTAGTGGCTCCAAATCAGTGAAATGTTTTGAATTGTACGCTGTGCATCTCGGTCTGTTACCAGCTGGAACGGCTCTGGCGCATGCGAGAAGATTGGCTGCCACCGTCTGTGATTTGCGAGCACCGCTACATCCTATGAGCCTCTTATAAGTTACAAGATCGTCAATTCGATTAATTTCTCCATAACTTTAACATTCTTCAAGGGAACGTAGGGATTTTAAAAAGGTTTTGATATCACTTTTTCCCATATTGTTCCTAACAATCTGATGACCTAACAGTGAAAGATGGTCTTCCCGGACGTCGGAAACTCAGTGAGATGAAAAACAGTGTTTCCCAGAATATATCTGTAACATTCCAAGAAGATACCTGTAACATTCCCAGAACATAATGTGACATTCATGGAATATACTTGTAACATTCCCAGAATATATTTGACATTCACAGAATGTACCTGTGACATTCCCAGAATATAATATATACTCATAACATTTTAAGAATATACCTGTGACATTCCTAGAATTTAATATACTTGCAACATTCCAAGAATATACCAGTAACATTCCCAGAATATTATCTCCTTAGGGGCTATATAAAATCTCTCCATAAGGGTTGGTTGTACATATAATATATATTACAATATTCTAGATCTCATTTAGTGTGATAGGTGTGCTATACAGGGTGTTGTCTTATCTGTAGCAAATATTTTAAGAGGATATTGAAAATTTTATAAAAATAAATAAAGTTCTAAACTACTTTTTAACAATTTTGTACTAAATTATGCGTACTGTAAAGAGAGTCGAATTTTACCAATAAAAAACCAAAAAACTCGACAGTCGGAAACAATTGGGTTTATTTTGATAAACCCAGATTCATTTTTTTTTTTTAAATAAAAAAAAATAAAAAAATAAAATGTTCTTTTATCCACAATTATAACAATCAGTTATTTTGGACTATAGTCAAATAGCAGGATTATTCAGGATCACGAAACAAAAATTGTTAACCTAGAATATTGAATTTTAGGATCGAAAAACTGGGCTAAAGTGTCGAATTTCACAAAAAACAAAAAAGTGCTCATATCTCGACAACGAGTGATTTCTTACTAAGGTAATATTTCGATACTCTGGTCAGCTATGAGTTGCTCTCACCTCCACAGGCTGACATTGACTTACGGGACACCCTGTATACATACCTTACCCATATATATTTATACTTAAGTTATTTTGTTATATTGTTGTGTGCCAAATATTTTTTTTTATGTGTATTTCCTAATGTAATAAATATGTCAATGTATACTTAATTTCTTTTAATATGTACAATGTGGCAAAATTTTGTGGGTATACTTACGCATGCGCCAACTTTGTGAATATACTTACGCACGTGTCAAGTTTGTGGGCATACTCACGCATGTATCATACATCTTTCGATATGTATTCTACAAGCCTACACACTCGAATTTCATCACCACCATGATTGGTGACGTCACCTTGTACCAGTGACAAACACTTGAACTACGGAATATTTTTTCCCATACATTTTCATGGTGTCATCTTCGTCAAAGGTAGTTAGACACGGCCTGTATGAACAATATGGCGTCGGCCTCGTATGTATGTATATCATAGAGCATCAAAGAGACCAGAGTCAGAGATTAAGATCGAGAGAGGTCAAGTTGTGAATGTCATTAAATTGTGCCATTTTTTTTAATGGATCTGGGATTGCATACACAAACCCCCAATAACCAACAAACCCATTGAACCTTGTAAATTTATAATTGGCATTTAGATAAAGTTTGGCTGAATGTATAATTGGCATTCAGTTTAATGCCGACATTGTGTGGGAAATGCACTGACAATATGAATAGTTGGATAAGCTTTTAATCTTGTATTGATGGAGGGGTAAGTAAATACTAATGTCAAAATATAATAAATTGTTTAATAGTTGAATAATACCTATTTGTATTATAATAATTGATTATTATTTAATTAACATTATTAGTACATATTATTTTATTTATATAAATGTAGTACATAATATATCACAGAGTATAACACTAAATAATGAACACACAAGGCTAGGATTACAATATTTATAATTGGCATTCATTATCTAGATAGAGTTTGGCTAAATTTATAATTGGCATTTGTTATCTGCACAAAGTTTGAGTAAATTTATAATTGGCATTCAGTATCTAGATCAAAATTCGGGTAAATTTATTCAAGTTTGGTTAAATTTATAACTGGCATTGATTATCTAGATAAAGACATTCATTACATGAAGCTTGGGTAAATTTATAATTGGCATTTACTAGATAAAGTTTGGCAAAATTTATAATTGGCATTCAGTATCTAGTTAAAGATTGGGTAAATTTGTAATTTTTTTAGTAAGTACTTATACAATTTTCATTAATTTTCCGCTTAAATCATACATTACTATAAAAATCTACACTGTATGCAGGGTGTATCACAGGATGCTACAATTAATAGGCAAGTATATGGACAGCTTTATCAAAAATACGGGGCGTTCTTATATTTATATTATTATGAAAAGTGTGGAAAATGAGTTGGACGGTTTTGGGCAAGCCACCAGATATTAGATTTCTTCATGGATTCATACTATTGTAGGTTCAGAGTAACACATAGTCCTTGTTCCATCCCTTGCGGGGTAGCCAGACTCCCCATCCTTATACACAATTTTTGCTTCCGTCTCATTCATGCAATCCGACATACATACTCTGTTATGATTCATTTTACTCAAAACAGCCGCTCTTTCTTTCACCCGTTTTTATATTTTTGTTATCCTTTCATTGTTCATCCTTTCTACATGTCCTGAATATCTCAGTTTGTTTGCTTTCTTTCTGTCTTACAGTCACTCATCTCTCTAATCATTCCATTTCTCACCCTAACCTAAGTGATTTTTATAATATCTACAATTTAATCTAAAAATATCAACAACTATTACGTATATTACTTAGGAATATATTTTGTGTTTTGATTATCGTCGGTGATATGACAATATCTGCCAAGTGCAAAAAAAAACATTTCTTTGCTAAATATTATCCAAATAGTGGTTAACGTACACTGAGATATCATGAGTCATGACTATACATCGGGAGATCCCATTCTCTAGGTACCTGGGACTAGGAGATGTGCAGGGACGTAGAGCGAACAAAAATATTATACAGTTTATTTACTTGTATAATACTACCTGCATAATGCACGCTGATACAAGTTACGTGGAATTTATTGTTTACACTTCACTTATTGTTTTACTCCCCTATAGATATTGATGCTTGTACAGAATTCAGGTAAAGATGGAAACCCCTGTAATTTAAATTTGAAGAGAAATAATACTTTTAGTCACGAGCCGTCTATGGAATCAGGGGATTAGTGATGACTTATTGCACCTCGGCAGTAAAACGGCATCCAAATATCTGATGTATAATCATGACATACCAAGACATAATCAAAACACTGGATTTCATACAATCGAAGACACATTTTTCATTCAATGTCGTATAAAAATCCATATCTTCGTTGTTGGTTCTTCGGGTTTCCTTACTGCGTGTAGAGTGGTTTAATAACCGAGCTTTCGGCAGCGATACTACTGCCATCTTCAGGGTGAAGTAGTACCGCTACCGAAAGCTCGGTTATTCAACCAATCTACTTGCAGTAAGGGAACCCGAAGAACCAACAAAGAAGATATGGATTCATTACGCTGTGAAAGCCTACAAGATTATTTGTATAAAAATATTCATATTTTTTATGTTACATGGAACATAATATCGCCATATCACCGACATTACATAACAATTTTCAAATAACTTAAAATATAAGTAAAAATATTAAGTATATCTTCATTTTTAGTAAATTTTATTTACACACATACTTACTATAACAATATACTATACCTAGTAGAACCCATATTATCCGATTTTGTACATAGTTGTAGTTTTTCATTCACTGCAATATTGTTTGAGTAAAATTTATTATTGGCATTCGCTATACCTATAGATATAGTTTGGGTAAATTTATAATTGGCATTAATTATCTAGAGAAATTTAGAGTAAATTTATAATTGGCATACATTATCTAGATAAAGTTTGAGTAAATTTATAATTGGCATTCATTATCTAGAGAAAGTTTGAGTAAATTTATAATTGGCATTAATTATCTAGAGAAATTTAGAGTAAATTTATAATTGGCATACATTATCTAGATAAAGTTTGAGTAAATTTATAATTGGCATTCATTATCTAGAGAAAGTTTGAGTAAATTTATAATTGGCATTAATTATCTAGAGAAATTTAGAGTAAATTTATAATTGGCATACATTATCTAAAATTTGAGTAAATTTATAATTGGCATTCATTCATTATTTAGATAACGTATGAGTAAATTTATAACTGGCATTCATTATTTAGATACAGTTTGAGTAAATTTATAATCAGCATTTAGTATTTAAATGAAGTTTTGATAAATTATTTATAATTGACATTCTCCGTAGACATAAGGCTTGGGTAAATTTATAATTGGCATTTAGATGATGTTTGGCTAAATTCATAATTGGCAATCAGACAACAGGAAACTTGGGAAAAGTCTCTGCGCCGAATTAACAATGTTTTCACAATAACTGTATTATTATATTGCCGATTCAATGTACCAGATTATATTTGACACTTCGTACATCGGATAATAGGGGTTCTACCCTACTATCATTTACATTTTTCTTTCAAACTACCATATTGTATATTACTATTTGTATCAACTTTTTCTCTATTGCTACTGTCTTCTACGATATTTCTATCTCGACAAGAATCGTACGCTAAAGTGAGCAGTGCTGACGCTATTTCGACGCCAGATTCTTGAACCATTCGGAACAGAATACCGTCCTTCATTCTTAGCAATTCTAAAGGTCTCCCATACTCTGCAATCTTTCCTTGATCCATGACGATTACTATGTCGGAATCCATGACGGTATTCAGACGATGTGCAATGGTTAATACTGTGCACGTATCAAACCGTTCTCTTATTATCCTCTGAATGAAGTAGTCGGTCCTAGAAACAAAATGTTTTCAAATTTAGAATCCCATAAAATTATCCAGTGTTGCTATTCGCTAAAAAAATATGGCAAACACATACAGGGTGTTTGATAGATGGATACAGATCTCTTTAAGGGCTTATATGCACTGAGCAAAAATCGTTCTATTTTCGCTTCAACTTTTTCAAATTTTGTATGAAAATGTTAGCACAAAATAAGAATAACGTGCGACAATGTGAATTTTATCTTTTATAAGAAGGGCCTTTTTAAGATTCTTTTCTTAACGAAAATCTTTTTTTTAATATATATGAATCTGGGTTTATCGAAATAAATCAAAATCCTTTTGAAATATCTATTTCTCGAAATTTTAATCCAATGTTTTTTTATCATTATTGTTTCTTCAGATTGAAACTAATGAGTTAAATAGACTAAACACATATTCTAGTAACAAAAAAGAATGATAGAACTAAGTAGGTAGCTTTCCTTACGATGATATTGGAGTATTACTTGAGTAATTCAAGTGTTTTCTATAGAATGTGAAAATCTCAAATAACTTGAGAATCGCGAGACTTTGGACTAAGCTGGCTTGACTCAAAAAATCCCAAATTACATCTACTATCACCCCTTGAGATACATGTATCCATCTATCAAACACCCTCTATACGCATAATAACCGAGTATGCGTGATATATTTCGAAATAGACTTTTTATCATAACTTGGCAGTTGGGTACGTGATTATATTCCTAGTAACTCTATTGTCGAATCTCGTATCCGTGGTGATCAATGCGACAAATATGGTGGTCGGTAGCGTGGTAAGTAACGCGCTCGACTGTTAATCCAGTGGGCGCCGGTTCAATCCCCGACCTACTCACAACACAATCTTTTAAGCTTTCTGTGAAGTGTACAAAGATGTATTTGGGTTTATTTCGATAAACCCTCATTTTAATAAAAAAAAAACTGAACATGGATTAGACATATGTACCTACGTCTAGCTATTTATGTATTAGATATTTGAAAACAACTTACTGTGGGTCCATACTGGCTGTGGCTTCGTCCAAAACAAGAATTTTGTTATTCCTGAGTATGGCTCGAGCCAAACAAATGAGCTGCTTCTGCCCGACACTGAAGTTTGACCCGCCCTCTTGGACTTGAAAGTCTAACGACGGTATGGAATCCTTCATGTCGGCCTGAAATTTAATTTTGAAAATAATTATTAGTGTTACGTTACAGTTTATGCAGCACTATGTGAACTCCCTTGGAGAGGACGCAGGATGGGCGTACCGACGTTTACGTATCGGCATTGGCTGGCTTAAGTGATCACTTTATCCCCAGGGCAATGTTCACACATTTCGCCACATCCTGCTGTCAAATACATAATTTTGGATTTTTTATACCTGTAATACTAAAAGACAGGATAAGGAATGAGATTATCAGAGAGATGAGTGAATGTACGATAGTTTGGGCGTGTGGAGAGAATGACTGAGGATAAAAAGATGTACGGTGTAGGGAAACGCGGCCGTCCAAGAACCAGATGGCTTGACCACGTAGACCAGATTCTCAAGGATGGGCGTGTTCTGAGTAAAAAAGGAATTGTAGAGTGTGTATGACGAATTGCACGAATGTGCCGAAAGTAAGGAGTGTGTGTAAGAATGGAGCAGTCTAGTGATCTGTTCTCTCTGTCTACCCCGCGAGGTGTACTAACATCGCCGGTTTTTGGACAAAAAGCTTTTCCTAGGAGATACCATGATGATGAGGGGATCCAAGGGTTGTGTGGGATCATGTGTGGTATCATATGAAAGGGCATTGGAAAAGAAATTCAGATCTTAAGTCACATTTTGTCCAGCTCAAGCCTATAAAGTATACCGGGTTTGTTTGTTTGCCGTTGAGAAGCGCGGGTAACTCAGGTAGTAAATAAATAAATAAACTTACAGCTTCAAGGGCTCCCCACAGGTCGACATCTTGATATCTTCCAAACGGATCCAAGTTGTATCTCATTGTGGAGGAGAAAAGTACAGGCTCCTGGGGTATAATGGATATGCTGGACCTCAGATCCTGAAACAATAAAATTATGAACAATTTCACATTGCACCTATTTTCTATGCTATCACCATCTGTTGAAATTTTCGTGAAACATTTTTGTATGCAAAATGAAAACATACAGGATCAACGTAAAAGAATGCCCTTATTTTAAAAAAGGTATAACTTTGGAACCATTTGTGTTAAATGAGTGATTATTTCACTGTGCGGTAACTGATGAATGTAAATTTTGTTTGACTCACGATGCAATGCGGTAAGGCGGTAACGTATTCTGTTATACATAAAACAAAACTTACATTCATCAGTTTTATGCTTTCTAATAATAATAAATTGATAAATGCTTTCAAAGTTTTACGTTTTTAAAATGAGGGCACTCTTTTTCGATGGCCTTGTCAATGAATTTACAGTTTGTCAAGAAAGAGATAGTCTAGGATTATTTGGGAACTACAATTTTGTTTGCTGGCAACAATGACATTTCTATATTGAAATTCTACAAGGGTTGCCACTATGGTTGCCAAAAAAACTACAAACAGCGCCGTCATCGAAAACCATATCGTTCTTTACTCTTGAAATTCTCGTAAAGTTTCTTTTACCTGTAACGCTATTGTCCCCATATCTATATCATCCACACAAATGCATCCATCCACTTTAGCCAGTCTGAACAGGGCTGAGATCAGGGACGATTTGCCCGCTCCAGTTCTGCCAACTATCCCAACCTGAAATTAATTATACATCGATCATATAACCATATCCTCAAAAATTTCAAATATTACAAATAGTCCAAGAGCCCGCTGCTTAATTTATGACGTATCTGATTTTTGATCGAAATGTGGTATAAATGATAGCTTACCAATAGGGTATTACATCGCACTAGGGTTGCCTATCAAAATCTTGCCGCAACCCCCCCTGCCCCCCCCCCCCGAAAAGGTCCCTCTTCGCGGTTTTTCGCATTTTATAGGAATATGGTAAGAGATAGGAGAAAGACAGTAGTCAATGACAAAAATAATCCTTGCTAAATTCTCTACAAAAAATGTCAAGTCAATTTTTTCGTAGAACTAGCAGTTTACCCGCAATGGCCGCGGCCGGTCCAAAACCGAAATTCATTTAAAATACAAAAAAAAATGTATTTAAACTAAATTGGTTGAAAATTGATAAGAGCTACAGGAAAATAGTTAGAGAACGATTTAATTACCATAGTCTTAGCTACAAAACGAGCTATAACTTATGTTCATACATCTAATAATTTCGGAGTTATTACAATAAAACTCAGTAACGAAAATTCTTAAAATTTAGTTTTTTATAAAATAACCAGTGATATAGCGCCGCAGGCCAAATTTTTTTTCCATAAAATGTTAGTAATAATGGGTGAAAGAATGTAAAAGAATAAAAATCAAACTTTTTATTATTTTTTCAAAAAATATCCTGTTTTTTGACCGGCCATTACGGGTGAACTACTAGTCCTATGAAAAAATTGACTTACGGTTTTTTGTAGAAAATTTAGCAAGGATTATTTTTGTCATTGACTACTGTCTTTCTCCTATCTCTTACCATATTCCTATAAAATGCGAAAAACCGCGAAGAGGGACCTTTTCGGGGGGGGGGGCAGGGGGGGTTGCGGCAAGATTTTGATAGGCAACCCTAATGCGATGTAATACCCTATTGGTAAGCTATCGTTTATACCACATTTGTGTTTGAACCACAGGCTCATATTAGTTTTTTAGCAACATATTTGGAGTTTTGCGCTGAGAGTAAAATGGACCAACCTTCCAGCCACTCTGGATTTGGACATTAAGATTCTCCAGCACTGGTCTGTCATTGTCGTTATAACTGAGGTATACATGCTTGAAGGACACATTGCCATTCTGAGGCCAGTTCTTCGGAGTAGGTCTTTCTGGAAAAACATCAGAAATTATTAGAATCAGTCAATAAGTGCATACTTAGAAAATAAAGAGAAAAAAATATCTTCATACATTTACTGACTTTTGGAACAAGAGATTTTTGAGAGCTCTCTTGGTGAAATGTGAGTCATCTCATTCAAAAAACGACGAGTACCTACTATCCCAAAACATTTCCTGCGACTTTTAAGGTTCAAAATCGCATGAACAATCGCATGTTAAGGCGTTTTTCTTTATTTTTTGGGAATAATCTCTCTTTATTAAAAAATAAATAAAAATACGGTCATTGACAAGATTTTAATCATATTATTATTATCAATACGATTTTTTTAGTGATTTTCGGGAAACGAGTTGCTGTCTTTTCGAAAAAGATCAGAGATGTTTTTCACAATTTTTTTGAGAAATCTATACAAGATATAAAAAATCTTTTACGCTCATTCCCTGGATAACGGTTTAATGTATCTACTCTATTTTTTTCCATAGCATATTTGGTAACGTTTGTCGAGATCTAAGGTCTCCCGTTTTTAGAATTTTTCGAAACGTCAATATGCCTACTCTTTATATAACATGTTTGATTCATCCATCACCTAACAATCATACATAATACACACAGATACACAGGCCATACATAATACATGTTATATTCACACACAACAAGACACACACACTACACAATCAACTAATAACACTATGTATACTAATAACACTATATACAGGAGGCAGAGGAGGGCATTGTATCATGGATAGGGAGGATGTGGAGAGGATAAGGAATGGGATTCTTAGTAACCTTACCTCCTTTCTCCAGTCCATCCTCCATGTCCACATTGAGGTATTGCAGCATTCTCTCGGCACTGGTGAGATGGACGATGACTTCAGTGAGTTGCCGCACTCCGAACTGTAGTGTGGTGGTCAGGAGAAGGGCTTGACTGATGGCTAAGCCGACGTGACCCGACAATACTGTGCCTAGAATTGGAACCGATATTATAGTAATCAATACAAAAATGTACCATTAGATTATTTTTGGAATCACATTTTTTTGTTTTTGTGAGACCATCGGAATTTTCTACATGTCGTAGTTGAATATAACAAGTAGTTATGTCTCAACAGATACACAGCAAAGGATGGACCTTCCATCAGGTTTATGACTCATCGTCGGCTACTTAATGTAATCACTTTACACTTCAGGGAAACATAAAAAGGTACTTAAGTGTAAAGTACCACATTAAATTAAGTGATCACATTAAGCCAGCCGACGATCAGTCATAAGCCTAATGGAAGGTCCATCCTTTGCTGTGTATCTGATGAGATAGCTACTTCTTGTACCATTAGATCTTGCGCCTGGATTTTAGGTTTGACGCAACCACTATTGCATACATGTTGTTTTGTAATTAAAGTCATTTTTCTGTTTAACCGTAAGAGGTATTTGATTGTTTAATAGCCTATGTCCTTGCCAGGATTCTGCCCTATCGTTACTCAAAATATGTAGTCTGAGAGTTCTCCCGTGTAAAACTGATTCCTGGACATAGGAGATTTAGCACCTTTGCCAGCTTACTAAAATATTCCAAATACAGAAATATCTTAAATTTTCGAGGGACAAGATACCGCCGTGACTGTTGTTCACTAGGGAGAGCTTACAGTTTGTATTGTTGCTTACCATCATTGAAAATTATGAACGTGAGAGTGACACATGTCACAAACAAGACACATGTGATGTCCAACCAGAAACCAAGAGTGCTTCTACTCGCCAGAAACTGGACCCAGGCTGCCGTGTGAACATCCTGGAATTAGGAAAATATATATCGTAAGTACCTATTTACTGCATGTGCGGGTGGTAAAAAGACGATTATCTCGATGACAGACGTATTTAATCTAATAGAAGGGAATGGAATGGAATAGAAAGGAATATAATGGAACAGAAGAGAATGGAATGGAATAATAATAATGCCAAGAGCCCGTTGCCGAGCATGTTTTTCTATTCAGAAGAATCGCTGCTACGTTGTTATTGGTCCTGCCGACGATGCCATTGAAGGTGACTATGGAGGCCGATTCTGGACTTGTCACACTTTGGACAAGGCTGCTCCTCATTTATAACGGGTCTGCGGGTGGTTCTATTTTGCGGGCCAGTGTAATTATTTATAATCCTCCGCCAGTTTTTGCGATCACCCGCCAAGTTTTCCCATTCACTTTGATAGTTTATATCCTTCAGTGTGTTGTGCAGAACATCTTTGTATCTCTTCCGCTGCCCTCCCTGTTTCCTTTTACCTTCTGCATGGAATATAATGGAACGGAAGTGAATGGAACAGAAGGGAATGGAATAGAAAGGAATATAATGGAATAGAAAGGAATAGAAAGGAATATAATGGAATAGAAAGGAATATAATGGAATGGGATGGAATGGTTGAGTAAAATCATATTAGAATATACAGACCTGCCTGGCATCAAATTCTTTAATCTGTCTCCCTTGAGCATCGGATGATCTAATAGTGGCTATACCCTGTATCGTGGCCAAAGAATGGGAGAATACAGGACTCCGAGCTGAAAATACCGAAACAATGTTTATTAACATTATTTTTCAATTTATTATTTCACTTTATTATCAAAAAGTGGTGTTATTTTTAACTTTATTATCAAAAGGCAGTATAGTTTTTCACTTTATTGGCGAACTGTGGTGTTATATTTCACTTTATTGTCCAAAAATTGGTATTGTTTTCCATTTTATTGGGGAAAAGTGGTGTTATATTTCACTTTATTGTCCAAAAAGTGATATTGTTTTTCACTTTATTGGCAAAAATTGGCGTTATTTTTCACTTTACTATCAAAAAGTGGTGTTATTTTTCATTTTATTGACAAAAAGTTATTGAATTATTGGACCCATTGTTTCTATGCTTACTTATTCCTTCCAGCCTTTTGAGAGCCTGCGCCGTACTGAGATACATGGAGATGAGAACATAGAAGATCACCAAGATGACGAATGTTGGAATCAGCAGCCAGCTGTTGGTGATGGACACCATCGTAAGAGCACTGGCTATGAACATCATTATCTGGACAGCCTCCATCATGTCTTTGGGCATCCACTCGTCTATCACGCCCATATCTTTGGAGAAGCGATTCAATATTCGACCTGTAAGACAAATTTACAGTTTTTACTGCTTATCATTATATCTACTGTTTATTTTGCTACTTATATCTACTGTTTATTTTGCTACTTATCATTACTGATGTTTATTTTACTGCATATCATTACCTTATTTCACAGCTTAATTATATTACTGTTTATTTTGCTACTTATCATAACTGTTTATTTTACTGCTTATCATTACATCTACTGTTCATTTTACTACTTATCATTATTTCTACTGTTTATTTTACCACTTATCATCATTACTGCTTATAGATTGACATAATAAGTTTCCTTAACACAAAAAAAAAACATATGGAAGACATTTTTTATAAGAAGATTTATAGTTTACCTGAAGGGTTTTTGTCGAAGAATTGCATTTTTGCTCTCAGTATTCTGCTGAAAACCTGCTGATGCAAGCCTGCTGAAGATCTGACACAAGCCTTGAAGAACAAAGAGGAACCCGTAACAGCCAAGACGACACACATCAATATTAAAAACGTGTAAATGTATACATAATCCACTGTTCTAAATGGGCCGATATAGCGGTTCAGTTCGTCTGTCAAACTGCCATTTTTGGTCCTTGTATAATTGTGTAACAAGGACCCAGTTATGTTGTGCGATTTGAGATACGACGCCAGTTGGCTTCGATTGCTCTTTGGGATTCTTTCATAGTTGAGTATTCCATAAGACGCCTCCAAATTTCCATCAGCCGCAGTTAAGAATATGTCTTTTATCTGCTCCATGATTATTTGATGTTTTTGGTTGTGCTGATTTGTCCTGAAAGAAAACAAATGAATTTCAATAAAACGTTAAAAAAACTGTACATCCCATTCATATGAGGGTGTTTGACTCATATGAGCGTGTTATATTTTTGACACAAATGAGACTATTTGACTCATATGAGCGTGTTAATTTTTTTACTCAAATGAGCTTGTTTAATTTATACGAGCCTGTTATATTTTTGACTCAAATAAGCCCGTTTGACTCATATGAGCGTGTTATATTTTTGACTCATTTGGGCGTCTTATATTTTTGACTCATATGAGCGTCTTATATTTTTGACTCATAAGAGCGTGTTATTATATTTTCGACTCATTATAGAGCGTGTTATATTTTTGACTCATGTGAGCATGTTATATTTTTTCAATGAGTGAAAAATACGACTCTTCAAAATATGAAAAGAGTTCAACGAAGTACGAAATAAGCCCAAATACTCGTACATATCTTTGTATACCTAGTTCACACAGCAAGTTATAAAAAGGTGGTAGATTTTTTTTACTTACCAATACGTGACCCAGTAATCCGTCGCGCTGGCTGCAAGCTGTCCGAACACAATGGCTATCACCATAAACACAATCAGCCATGGACTCTTCCCCGCCTTCCAATACCTCCAAAAGACACTGGCTTGCATCCTTCCCAAGACCTGCACTTCTACTTCTTCTTCCTGCGCATCCGGTTCTTTCTCTTCAAATTCTGGTTTGCCGGTGGACTGTGGAAAAATCGTTTTAAATTTGAGATAATGTTCAGGTTACCTTTGGGGTATGAGGACAGGACTGTGTCAGATATTGTATCTTGTCAGGTGTTGTATGTCAGATATTGTATGTTGTCAGATGTTGTATGTCAGATATTGTATGTTGTCAGATGTTGTATGTTGTCAGATGTTGTATGTTGTCAGATGTTGTATGTCAGATATTGTATGTTGTCAGATGTTGTATGTCAGATATTGTATGTTGTCAGATGTTGTATGTCAGATATTGTATGTTGTCAGATGTTGTATGTTGTCAGATGTTGTATGTTGTCAGATGTTGTGTGTCAGATATTGAATGTTGTCAGATGTTGTATGTCAGATATTGTATGTTGTCAGATGTTGTATGTCAGATATTGTATGTTGTCAGATGTTGTATGTTGTCAGATGTTGTATGTCAGATATTGTATGTTGTCAGATGTTGTATGTTGTCAGATGTTGTATGTCAGATATTGTATGTTGTCAGATGTTGTATGTCAGATATTGTATGTTGTCAGATGTTGTATGTCAGATATTGTATGTTGTCAGATGTTGTATGTTGTCAGATGTTGTATGTTGTCAGATGTTGTGTGTCAGATATTGAATGTTGTCAGATGTTGTATGTCAGATATTGTATGTTGTCAGATGTTGTATGTCAGATATTGTATGTTGTCAGATGTTGTATGTTGTCAGATGTTGTATGTCAGATATTGTATGTTGTCAGATATTGTATGTTGTCAGATGTTGTATGTTGTCAGATGTTGTGTGTCAGATATTGAATGTTGTCAGATGTTGTATGTCAGATATTGTATGTTGTTAGATGTTGTATGTTGTCAGATATTGTATGGTATGTGGACAGGGTAGTGTCAGACAACATGGCAGTGTCACATATAATCCTCAAGTGGAGGCCCTGAGACAAGAAAAGATGCGTAGGAAGACCACTGAATAGGTGAACAGATGACATTGTCAATTACAGGTCGTAGATGGCAGCAGATAGCCCAAGACAGAATACAGTGGAAGATTTTAGAAGAGGCCTATGTCCAGCAGTGGAACGCAAGCGGCAGAGACAAGCGGGGGGGGGCTTGGTTCAGTCATATCAACCGGATCCTCAGAAATGGTTGCGTTTTGAGTGAAAAGGAATCGGATGAACGTGTATGACAAATTGCACGATATTCTGGCGCTCCTTACTGTCTGCCTACCCCGCAAGGGACGTGGTGTGAGCGGATAGATAGTTAGAAGACAGGATAAGAATTATTGGCATATGATAGTTTGGTTCTCACTAGAATGCCACCGTGATCAAAGGATAGATATACAATAATATATTCTTACGGCAACAGATATTCTTCTGGACAGCTCCCTGATGTTCTTGGCAGGAACATGGCTGACCAGGTCCTCCTTGCTTCCTTTACTAGTGGTGTTCATGTCAACTAGTCCTGTAAAGTCTTGTCCAGCTCTCTTCAGTTCATCAAATGTCCCAATCTTCTCTATTTTGCCCTGGAATTATAAAATTTAGTTTACATTTTTTACAAGTACAATATTGCATGGCTTTACTGAATCCCGGTATGGACTAGGTTCTAACTTTTTAATTGGATTGTAAAAAGAAATCAAAGAAATATCCCCTAAAGTCACTGCGTCTTACCTTAAACATTTTATCAACCAAATTACAGCATTATATCTAACAAACTACGGGAATAATATCAAAAATAACAAAATTTCAGAAGCAAATTTAAAATGATTGTTTATCGAGAAAATTTGAAAAATTAAATTTTTAGCCACTAGAATCACTAAGACATTCTCATTTATCCATGTTTTAAGTTTTAGGATGATATCTTTAGTATTAGCTGAGTAATCTTACTTTTCCCAAAGGAATTTTTTTACATGTTCAGTTAGCGTGGTCCTCTGTACCTATAGGTACTTATGTTTATTCAAATACTAATTATTTTTTGAATAAAAGAATAGAGAAAAAATTTAAGATGTGAAAATATGTCAGACTGACAAATTGAAATCACTGTTTTTTAGACAGATAAATTATAAGTGTTACGTGACTAAATTTATAGTTTTTTTTACAAGAAAAACCTTCATGAATAATGGCTGATAAAACCCACGAGAATACTACGTCAAAACAGAAGGATATTTTTACTTTGAGACAGAAATTATCAAGAAATATACAAGAGTCAGAAGAGTGCATTTGGCAATATCCACTCGCAAATAAAATCATATGTGCTTTGCTCCTATCTCTTCTGATTGTTTCCGGCTGTTCAATAGTCTATTATCAACTCTTAAGAGGAAGTCCTCCTCCAGACAACAGATGCTACGTACCGTTTGGTTTGATCAAAACAAATTACAATGGAAAAATAGGTTACATCCTGAAATATTTTGAAGACTTCAATTATAACAACCCGTCCTGCTTAAGGCAAAAAGATACAGACAAATACTTCGACGGAAGCAGCGTATCATTTTTCTATGACGTCAATTCGAATAGTTCATTTATCATCGACAACATCGGAAAGAGATGTTTCATTGTTAATTTAAACGAAAACGAACTGGTGAAAACGACAGAAAATGGAAATGTAAGTCCAAAAATTGTACTAAACAAAATGGAAGTGATATTTCCCCACATAAAAGAGCTGGAACTGTTTAGATCCAATATAAAAAACAGAAGAATCATTGATTATACAGTGTATCGTTTGCGAAACGAAAAATTTCTTAAAGATGTGTTTAAATCGAAAGATCCAAACATTTTTAGGAGCCGTGTTTTGTTGGGATTTGACGAAGACACAAAATTGGATACGGATTCGTACAAAAGTAATGATAAAAGCAGTAATTTGTTGTGTCTTTCGAAATCGCGACAAAGTGTGAAATGGGAGGACTTGAACGAAAAAAGTCATATGAAATATTTGTTGAAGATGATTGGAACGAGTTGGTTGCATATGACAAAAGACAACAATACGAAAGCTAATTCAAATGACAATACAGAAAAAGAAAATACATCTGAGTGTAGAAACAATACGCATATTCCCAATGTTATAACTGATGAAAATTTCGTCCTAATGGAAATAAATTCAAATGACGGAAGACCCATGGTTCACAGTTTTCAGTGGAACGACTTTTTGGTCAGTGTCAACAAAGATATCGGCAACGAGTTTGTAGTCATGTTTGAAAATAACAAACCCAAATCGGCCAGTAAAGAAAATGTTCCGCAACCCAGTGAGAATGTAGTCGTTTTTGAAATAGTCAATTTTGAAAATGTTTTGGAATACGAAAGAAATAAAAATGGAAAAGGTGTCTTTAAAAGGCCGTCAAGGTTTAACATTGGTTGAGTAGTTTAATTTTAAAATTTGTACTTTTTAAGGCCGGTATCATAGTTTGAATGTGTATTTTCCAGGCTATAAAGCCGTGGGCGTGGCTTAGCCATTGTATTGTTCTCTTGAATGTCCACCATAGCGTGTGATCAAATGTTGGGAACATACACACTGGTTAGACCACGGCCTCAAAGCCTGCAAAATACATTATAATAATTTTAAATTACTGTTTCATTGTTGTTTTAGTTAATTTTATAGATAAAATGAAAGAAAAACTGAAAAATATATTTTTTGTTAACAGAAAATTAAGTATTTTCAATGTTTAATGCATAAATGTGATTGAAGACATATATTGTTTTACTTAAAGGACAATTTTTGAACTGAGTTAAGCAAATGTCAATTCTTTAATTAAACATTACTGTCGACGGAATTTTCTAAAATAAATAGAATCAGGGCTTATGTAAACAAATCCAAATATTTTTCTATAAACATCAGAAACAGGCAGAGTGAAAAAAGTGAGCTTATAAGCTAAGCAGAAAAAAGTTCGTAAGCTATTGCAGAATAATCTCGATGTTCTCGACCGTTGGTACTTGGTGGAAATCCATTTTTAAGGGAAAAAATGAAAAAACTAAATATTTAGATTGAAATCCACAAAAAATGACTAAAGTATTTTATTTACTAAATAAAGTATTTTATTTACAGTCGCCTGATGATGAGGGTGCAAAACCTGGAAAAGCAAAACTCATTTTTTTGTGGATTTTAATCAAAATATTTAGTTTCTACATTTTTTCCCTTATTACAGAATATATTTTTAGCGTGGAGATTCGAACCCGAAACCTCCAGATCTCAAGTCCCCGCTCCAACTAACAACTCTAAAAATAAGTGATTTTTCTTACATTTTCCATGATGATGATCATGTCGGCAGATTTGAGGTAATGGAGCTGGTGGGTCACCAAGATCCTCGTCTTTCCTTTCAGATAATCCTTGACGCACATGTGGAAGAGGTGAGCCCCTACTGGGACGTCCACGCATGAGAGTGGGTCGTCCAGAAGGTACAAATCTGCCTGGAATACAATAATGCAATAGTACAATAACAGTAGAACAGAATAACAGTAGAAGAGAATAACAGTAGAACAGAATAACATTAGAACAGAATAACAGTAGAAGAGAATAACAGTAGAACAGAATAACAGTAGAACAGAATAACATTAGAACATAATATCAGTAGAACAGAATAACAGTAGAACAGAATAACATTAGAACAGAATAACAGTAGAAGAGAATAACAGTAGAACAGAATAACATTAGAACATAATATCAGTAGAACAGAATAACAGTAGAACAGAATAACAACAGACTGAAAAAAACAGGAGAATGTGTAGAAAAACGTTGATAAGAGATAGGATATGAAATGAAGTCATCAGAGAGTTGAGTGAATGTAAAACGGATGTTGTGACTAGAATGAAAGTAAACAAGAAGAGATGGTTGAGACATGTAGAGAGAATGAATGATAAAAGGATAACAAAGAAAATATACCTGGGAGAAAAGAGGTGTAAGGAAGCATGGCCGTCCAAAAACCACATGGCTTGAGCATGTAGACAAGATACCTAAGTGATTTCTTGTCTTGTAATGAGTTAGTCTCTCAATTTTCCAAAGGGTATATGTTATGATAATAGAAGTACCTGTCTATAAACAGCCCTGGCCAGATTGATTCTTGCTCGCTGCCCTCCAGATAAAGACACTCCTCTTTCTCCGACTAACGTCTGATCTCCTCTCGGGAACTGTTGAAAGTCTTGTTCTAAGGCGCAAACATGGACAACCTGAAAATAGATACAGAATTTAGTCTTTGTACCCCTAAAATCTGTTTGGATACATATAGGCCAGCATATTGTAGAACTGTAGGGCATTGTTTTTTTGATAAAAAAGGGTGTGTAACCTAATTAATTCTTGGAAAGTTGGAAATTTGAGGTGCCTATGGTGCAAAATCTGGACAGAATGAATATGTAAAAAAAAACTTACAGCTCTGTATCTCTTTGGTGAGTAAGGCTGCCCAAAGAGTATATTGTTTCTGATGGTTGATACAAATAGCCAAGGCACTTGACTTGCATAGGATATTTCTCCACGAACAGTCATTACCCCTCTGCTGTAGGGTAACTCCTTAAGAATCAGTTGTAGAAGAGAACTCTGAAACGAAATACATACAATTAATTAGAGATATTTCTGATTTAAAGGAAGGAGAAATGACTCAGCTAATACTGAGGACATCATCCTAAGACTTAAAACATGGATAAATGAGAATATGTTTCAATGACTCTAGCAGTTAGAAATTTGATTTCTGTAAATCTTAATAAAAAATAATTCTAAAGTTACCTCTGAAATTCACAGAGACTTGAGATAATTCGCTTATTTAAATGTTTAAGATAACACGCAGTGACTCTAGCGGATATTTTTTTGATATTCAGTCCCTCTTTTATGCAATAAGCCAAAAAATATGTCCCTTTATTGAAAGCATATAGGAGGATCAGCCGTAATACTAGAGAGTACCCATGATTCTACAGATCAACCAGGAGTGGTACTTTCTATCACAACTCGCTCAATAAGGAATTAAAAATTATATTTACCTTCCCCGCTCCAACTGGTCCGATAACCACACATAATTTTCCCGGAGGAATCCTGAGAAAGAGATCTCTGAGATGGTCAGCCCCTGAGTTATCCCACGAGGCAGCCACTCCCATCAACTCTACAGCCACGTTGTCAGATTCCACTGGAGGTTTGATGGCTTTTCCGTCCCATCCGGAAAACATGAACTTATTGTTGCTATGTTCGAATGCTGAAATAATTACAGGAATTATCAGAAAATGGCACTTTTATTACAAAGAATTGAATTGTCAAATCCCACTACCAGTCCCTCCTGAACCCAGCATCCCTCCCTTACCCTATCCCATCCCATATACCATTTATGTATATATTTATATATGTATAATATGTTTATCTGTGTATGTATTTAGTATTCAATTATTGTTAAGTTAAGGTACCCTTTTGGTACTTATTATAATTAGGTACAGGATGCAGAATAGGTCATCAGCACGAGATTCGAACTCCAGATTGGAAGTCCGCGCTCAAGCCAACTGCACCATGGACTCCTCACACTTATTGATGGGACAGTTTCCAACAAAACATCGTGACTGTAAAAAACCCCTTTCCTCTTTTCCCATAGACAGCAGTTTGGATCCTACTTGAATTTGTGATTCATGTCAAAGGTGAGCTCGCTGTAAATTCTGAGACGAGTTGTCTGCAGAATAAAAATGGGCTACGCAAGGCCATTTGCCATAAACATTAACTTATAGGAGCAGGCAGCCATTAGGCCACATATGGGGACCATGGCGATAGGGTTGTGGTTTCTTAAATGGATTTTAAAACGAACACAGCCATACCTATGTTATCAATACCACATTTCTCGATATTCTTTGGTGGCTGTGTTGGGTGCGTGGAATTAGTTATAGCTGGTGGAGATCTTTCCTCCAACAACAGGAACTCTTGAATTCTTTTGATGCTCACCAAACACTCCACAGAAGTAGACACCGCGTTTGGATACATGTAGGCCAACATGTTCTGCAGCATGTTGTAGAACTGAGCGAGAGAATAAACCTGGAAAATATAGCAGTAATTTCTAGAGTATTCGTAAATTTTCACCCAGAAAAGTGAGGAGGCGTTCATGGTCGAATTCATCATGCGATTTATTCGATGATCTTTTCTTGGATCTCTAAGTCAGACCACAGCCTTCAAACCCATCGGATAAATCACATGCTCTCTTACATACTTTGCTTTCTTTTTAGTTTACAGCTCCATTTATCTAACATCTGTACAAGACGACTTCTATAGAGTTTTAAATTTGAGGTTTTTATTGACATTGTCTTTAAATGTACGTAGACTTTTACGGTCGGCGTCATGAATGTTGATTTGATCTTCCAGGCTTGGCCATCCCTCCCCAGACCACGGTCTAAAAGCCCGGAAGATGCGAAACATTCGACACTCTCTTTATTCCATTTAGCCTCTTTTTCAATTGAAGCCTTTTTCACAGTTGTCTTTCTCATCTATCGCAATCATCTATTAAACACATCCATAATTACCTACATATTGAAGGAATCCCACGGGCTTAAGGCCTTCCGCATCCCCGGGCAGCGTATAGCGTCCTCTTTACCCGCACTTCTTGGCAAAATATTTTTAAGAGGTGGGCTCAGGGTTAGCCAGAAGGGAGCCCCCCGGCCCCCGACAAATCACCGCTAACTTAAATTCCTTCAGTGTCCTTGTCCAAGGATGAAAACATAATTATCTATAATCTACAATTTCAATTTAAAGAAATTTGCAGGGATTCTTGAGGAAATCCATAAGGTGACGCCAAGGGCAGTAGATTACTTGCGGAATATTGACGCGGAGCTTTGACTCCAAGATAACTTGTACAATGGTCGTGTGCATACGAAAGAAGAATTTCAATTTCTAAATTGATGTAATTTTTGCGTACTCACCGTTGGTGCATCAATGGGATACCTAAGAAGCACATGGCCGAGCAGGACGATATACAGTGAAGATCTTTCAGTGAATATTATGAAGGACGATGTGATAGCGCGCAGGAAAGCCTGCTTCCCAACGCTGACCAACTCTTTTCGTCTGATTTCTCGTACTGATTCCTCGAACGGGTGCTCCCATGCATACATTTTTATCACCTGAAAATGTTCGTAACAATAATTAAAACACTTTTGGATATGTTTTCCAAAACCCGCCCCCAAGTAACGTAAGTAAGAATTGTCCAATCCCACCAACTTTTACCTAGGAAGGAGAGCCCTAAGAAATTTCCATACAAAAATAGAGATAATATTCTATTTATTGAATAAAGAACATCAGCTTCGAGCACCCATAACCCTAAATCCATATGAAATGCAACATGCAACTCACCTAGTCTGGGCGGAGATATTTGGACACCTAACGTAAGTGAGTTGCGTGTTGCATTTCGTATGGATTTTGGCTGTGGTAGTGGGGGACTCTGATGTTCTTTATTCAATAAATAGGATATTATCTCTATTTTTGTATGGAAATTTCTTAGGGCTCTCCTTCCTAGGTAAAAGTTGGTGAGATTGGGCATAGGTATAGTATAATACAACACAGTCAATCAGGTACGATTCAAGTATAGCATATGTTTTTTTAAATGCCCACAAGAGGGCATATGCACTGAGCAAAAATCGTTCTATTTTTGCTTCAACTTTTTCAAATTTTGTATGAGAATGTTAGCGCGAAATAAGAACAACGTAAGCGACAAAGTGAATTATACCTTTTTAAAAGAAACCTGAAAAGAAATTAAAAAAACTAAAACAGCCGATTTGTAAAGATTATAATTACCAGTATTTTGGCTAAATTATACTTTTATATCTGAAAAATTGATCGGAAAATCTTCTGATTCCGTAAATTTTAGGGGTACTTGTTTAGGGTACTATTTTTTTATTCTAGGAATTTCCAAATCCTGTAATTCTAGAACAGCTGACCTGTAGTCCATACTTTCATCAATCACTGTCTTCAGTTTCAAGACGATTCTCTCAGTATTGGCTGAGTAAAATTCAGGGCGTCGAAGCCCAATGACAGCATATAGCACAATAGGTACAGTATAGTTTTATACAGTAACAAAAACATGAACTTACGTGTATGGCACATATGATTTCGTCTATCAATCTCACTCTTTCATCCGTTTTCTGAGCAATCTCCAATCTCAATCTAGCAGATAGTCTGCTAAAATAACCTGGAAAAAACGGCAAAGATTTGAAAAAAAACTAAATAAAAAACTGAAAGAATTATCTCCAGTATATTGATAAGGAAGAATGAAAACAGAGTAGGTAAAAAACAAGGCAACCACTAAATAACAGGAAACACTTTCACTGTCAGGTGTACCTCAAGGATACGTTGTAGGACCGCTTTAACCCTTTCACTACCAGAATATAATAGAAAGGTTATAGAATTTTTTTGATTATGGATTTAATATCTTTATTTAATATATGAATTTAGAAAAAAAATTGCCTTTTTCCGTTTAGGTCTTCGCCCCACGCCCTCCACGGAGGACACTGGTTATTATTTACCATGGATTAAGTATGAAATTTACTTCAAATGGATTTTATTTATTTCATCTTCGTGTCCTCCAGCAGGGACAGTGGTAGTGAAGGGTAATACAAAAATCTGTATTATTTTGAAAATCATAATGTATGTTTTGTGAGAACATCGGATTTTCTAAATGTCGTAGTTGAATATAGCAAGTAGTTATCTCAACAGATATACGGCAAAGGATGGACTTCCCATCAGGTCTGGGTTCGATTGCCGGGCGCGGCAGATGGATGGACTGGAATTGGTGAATGTTACTTAAATGTATACTGATCACATTAAACCAGCCAATGATCAGTCGTAACCCTGATGGAAAGGCCATCCTTTGCTGTAATCTGTTGAAACTATTTGTTACAAAAATCAGTGCATAAGAGTGGACAAGTTTCTCTAATAGCCAATAAGTAAACTTATTTAAGAAACAATGTCTTTGATTGTAAGATACTAGGGCAGAAGACCGGTGGGCCGTCCCAGAAATAGCTGGCAGAAGCAGATGACAAAGTTGTGCGAGGAGAGACTATGGTTGGAGTGGTCAGAATTCCTGGAAGCTGCAAGTGACAGCCGCCTCTGGCGAAGATATACAGATGCTTTGGGCCCCCGACCCAACCGAGGATAGACGAGGAAGAAGATGTATGTATGTATGTAAGATACTGCTTTTTGCAATATGTCCGCCCTTTAGCACACTTCCATTAACCCAAATTGTGATAAAAATGACTTACTTTGAAGCGGTATGGTCTGCAAGAATATGGATGCTATCCCAAGCAGGGCTAGGCTGCTGACTTTGTGATAGTACAGATAACAGCAAACCGCTATTTGTATTGGAACCACCCACAGGATGTGCAAGAACTTGAGAACTGGATCGAATCTATTGACATCATTCGATAAGAGATTGATTACTTGGCCAGCCGTGGTTTTACTCATGGAAATGGTACTCAGGCGGAGTAACTGAAAAACACAAACAATCCAGTACAATACATGACCATTTTACTATATGGAGACTTAACTTCTTTACAGCTTTTTTATGAAGGTAGTCGTACATAGAGGGTTGTGTCTTAGGGCAAAAATTTCGTATAAGAAAACAATTTTTATACCAAAATACATGACGACCTTTTTAATTCAGGCTCTTAAAAAAATTTCGCCTGTAGCGCTAATAAGTATTTACTAAGCTACTTCTAGCAGCTTCAGAGCTGAGGATGCCCATGTTCATCTCTAATGCCTCTACAAACCCACAAATGTGAAGATACTTTGCAAATACTTTTTTTGATATGTGAAAAAACTGACACTCGATCGGATTGACCACAAGAAAGTGCTAGCAAGCCTACACAAGCCAAGCTAAACGCTCTACCCAAACGTTTTAATTTGTGATGGCTTGTCGAGGTTTTGGCAAGTGCGTGGAGCCGGCATAATAAACCACCTCTCTAAAATCATCAGAAAATAAACGCGGCCAAGTATACTTGACTGTATATCTTCATTGTTGGTTCTTTGGGTTTCCTTACTGCGTGTAGACTCATTGAATAACCGAGCTTTCGGCAGCGATACTGCTTCACGATGAAGATGGCAGCAGTATGGCTGCCGAAATCTCGGTCGTTCAACCACGCTCACGCAGTAAGGAAACCCGAAGAACCAATAACGAAGATTTGGATTCATCACGCTGCGAGAGCCTAGAAGAATACTTGATTGTTTTACCTTTCTGTAGATGAGAGAGCAACATGATATCCTGATCCTCATTCCAAGACGCTGTTGCCTGAAGACTGTGTGGTGTTGGATGAAGACGTTTGCCATGGAGACGAGGGACAGTCCAGCTGCATAATACAGAGCATGTTCTTTGGAACAACTTCCAGTGAAGAAACTCAATAACATGGCCAACAGGAGGGGCTGGAAGGATCTGGAATAACACATATGGGTTAGTGGTGAGTGCACAAATGGTATGTCCACTTTTTGGCGAAATTGGGTTATGTTATAATACACAAAACATTCTTCCACATCTGATCTTTATGCTGTAAAAACATAGTTTGTCCAAATAAGTTATTTTTAACGAGTAGTTAATTCAACAAATATACAGCCAAGGATGGACTTTCAGGTTTATGAATGATCGCCAGCTGGAGTAGGTACATGGTTGGCGCAGATCGGCGGTCTCCCAAGCGGGAGGTGCCGGGTTCGAACCCCGGTGCTGGCGAATGGCGATGTACTCCATACTTTGCGATACAGACTTTCAGCCTAGTGCAAAGTGTGCAGGAAAGTATTTAGGTTTGTGTATGCAAGTCCAGACCCTTTGAAAATAATGTAACATTCACCAATTCCAGTCCATCCATCTGCCGCGGCCGGGAATCGAACCCATAGCTTCAACTACCAGCATTCATAGCACAGCGGTTGGAATAGCGGTGTATAATACGAGTATATCAACATACCGAATATCTATCTATACCCTCTGCCCCGTCCCTTGCAGGGTAGACAGAGAGGACAGAGCGCCAGACAGCCGTATCCTTGCACACACTCCTAACCTCCGTCACATTCATGCATGCAGTCATACACGCTCTCCGATTTCTTTTACTCAAAACGCGTCCATCCTTGAGGATCTGGTCGACATGATCGGACCAGGTAAGTCTCGGCCGGCCGCGCATCCTCACCCCTCTTCGCTCACTCAAATATACCTTTTTTGTCATCCTGTCATCTTTAATTCTCTCAACATGCCCAAACCATCTTAGTTTGTTTACTTTCATTCTTGTCACAACACCAGTCTTACGAATATATTATATAGCAAAATATTATGATCTCATACATGGCCTAGTGGCACAATAATTCTCCCTCCTCAGAAGAAAAGTGCCTCAAAGTGCATCAATTAAATTATGATATTTTCGTGTTTCAAAATGCCATGTTCAAAACAAAACTTACTTGAGAAAAATGTACTGAATGAATATGAGTACTCCATCCAGGATATAGTGGCAGATGTATGTCCTGGTGAGGGTCTTTAGAAGACTCGGCTTCTCCTTCGTTGGCTCCGTTCTATTGATCTCTTCGAACCAGTTGCTGGAAGAATGAAAAGAGCCATTTTAAAAAACCTTATGAACAAATTAGATATGATGGAATTGAAGAATTTTGCCCTGGGAGTTGATAATTTGAACCATCAACCTCTACCGATTTGTTAGTTTCAAGGTATGCTAAACACACTAGAATATTGGCAGTCTTGTGAAAATTTAGGATTAATATTTTTCAACAGGGTTCTGATTCAGAGCAACATGACTAATTAAAAAAAGGATCAGGGCGTGCATCCAGAAACCCAAATACTTTCCAGGATGACAAGAAGATACTGCTTTATCAATGCGTTTGCTCTTTGGCACACTACTAATTTTCTAACTTACAATTTTTTTGGTTCATAAACTTTTGTGTATTTATATTTTTGTATTTAGACAACAAGTTAAAAGCTTGTGTCATGAAGTGCAGAATACACTGTCAGCATCTGGAGTCGAACCTAGAATCTCCCGTTTAGGAGATCCCAGATCTACCATCTGTGGCAACCATGCACTCATTGAAGGGTTTAGGAATAAAAAATCTCCATCTTTGGAAAATCTTATGAAAATCTCTGGATTTTAAAAGAACTGCCATAAAATAAGGAATGCAGAAAAATCTTTACTTTACAGTTTTTTCTTCAACACAGACGAGAGGCATCTTCATTCACATAATGTAGCGTTATGTGAACTCCCTTGGGGAGGAAACAGGATGGGTGTTCCGATGCTTACGAGTCGTCACTCGTCTTACGGAAAACCCTGTTCCCCAAGGGAGTTCACATAACGCTACATTATGTTAATGAAGATGCCTCTCGTCTCTGTTGAGGAAAAACTGTAATGTATTTCCGTCTGTGCAATGGACAGCAGATAAGTATATCTCAAATTAATGTTCTTTACCTTTCAAGCTCATCTCCCAGCACATCAGAATAGTCTGACGATTGTGGTGTTCCCAAGTCGTCCTGCGACAGGTCCCTGTGTAGGCCCTTCCAGAATAGTGGTAGCGTCCAGCAGAAGAACAGCCTCGATAGTCCCCTGGCCAGCCTATCCAAGGGGGAGATCTTTTTCATGATCGCTGCGCCACTGCTGGTGGAATCCTCCGAATTCCTCTTGAAACATTTGTTCGGATCCAGCTTATATCGATGCTGGAAATAAAACATTAAAAAATTATGTCATTGCTCAAGGTAAGCTGGAAGAAATCGCAGCTCTGTGATAAGTTCGCCCTAGTGAACAATGTTTAATAGTCTATTATATGTCAGATTTTTTATATACTTATACTTTGTTCGCCTTTAGGAATAAACATTTTGCTGAGTAAGACGATCTCCCTACAGTAAGGCCATCTCTCTACATCCCTTCATTAGTATACCTGCAACGTTAAGGTTAAAATTGAACGTATCTTGGATGGAACGTAGTTGTAACGACAGTTCCCCATATTTTTATTTACTAAATAGTGACCCCTTCTCCCCATACCACTTTCTTCATACCAAAACGACGGGATCAGGACTTTTCCTTAGTTTTGACTCTATCAATTTTATTGTAATCATTGGTATATAGCAATATACTAGCTTTCATTCATCTATGATGTTTTTTTATATTAGCTTTTGTGCTTGGCCTATCTGCGCCGGGATTTCAGGATGATTTCAGGTTAAATATAACCACTATTGCATACATGTTTAACAATTAGACTCAGTTTTCTCTTTAACCGTCAGAGATATTTGATTTTTTAATAATTTAATCTAATACTCAAAAAAACAATAGTGTGATCAAAATAATAAACAAGTGAATTGATAAAAAATAAGGTTTTTTTACATATTGCGACTTTTGTCTCAAAGAACCCAACATGCCCATCTTACACTGTACACCAAGTTGATAGACTACATGATTGTTAAGATTAACTATGCATAGGTAGTAAATCCAGCCAAAACAGAATTGTACCTTATCTGATAGACTAAAAGGTTATTTTTTTGTTAGACGTTGGGGTGTGATTATGAACACTCGATTATGCGACACCTAGCGGAATAGTTTGTAACTTTAGAGTTATTTTATTTGATGTATCTATTATTATAGCGCCATCTATATATTATTATAGCGCCATCTCTAGAAAGTAGACATTGCGTCAGTCCCGTTTGTAAATATTTTGATGTTAAAACCATGTTAATCCACATGTCGGTCGTACGAAGTACTATTTGATTTAAAATACGTATTGAACCTTTGTTTATCAGCATACGGATTAAATCGATCAGTTCAGAAACAGCATAAGTCAAAGAAGCGATTTTATTGAAGGAAGTTTACTTTAGTAAATTCGTCGTAACTTTTTATGCGTGCTATTTTATTATCATTTTTTATTTTATTTGTAAAACAAACAGACAGTATTACAAAAAATCTTAAATCTCAAAAATAGTAGCTAGTCAAGTAAGTATACCAATGGATATTTTTTTTATCAATCTTACATACTATTAAAATTTTTACATGGCGATTATCCTCTACTTGCTATGCAAAAGGTAAGTTTTATTTTCAATAAATCTTCAAACAAAATTTTATAATGTACATAAAAATTCACGTATTTGCAATATTTAAAAAAATTTAACCTTTAAAAAAATTTCGTGTGCGGCGCTCTTCACGTATATGTTCTGATAGGAGTTGTTTCCAAAACATTAGGGCCCGTAAAGTCTGATTTTTGACTGTTCGAATAACTCCCGCATTTTAAGATGGATTGCTTCGAAAATTTAGAACAACATTTGCGATAATATAGGCTGTTTCTTAACGTTGCCGGTTTTTGGAGAAAAAAGGTTTTCCTAGGAGATGCCATGATAATGAGGAGATCCAAGGGTTGTGTGGGGTTGAGTATGAAAGGTCCTTAGAAAAGAAATTCAGTTCTTAAGTCACATTTTGTCCAGCTCAAGCTTGAATAAAGTAGGCCAGGTTGGTTTGTTAACTTTGCCGTTGCGAAGCACGGGTAACTCAGCTAGTTTTTTTTTTTTTTATAAATATTGGCTTGAGTCCTTTTTGAAATGGACGATTAAATATATTTTACGTCGAATGTTGACACAAGTGTTTCGATTTCTCTATTAATAACTAAATTTAATAATTAATATGCGGAGACAATCGTATTGCAGAACTTTGATTTGAATATTGTTTTTGAGAGTCCCATAAAAGGCGGGTAATAAGAAACAAAATCTTAATTAAAGTAGGCATACTGACATTTCAAAAAATACTAAAAACGGGAGACCTTAGATCTCGACAACTGTTACAAAACATGCTTAAAAAAATAAGGTAGATTCGTTGAACCTTTATCTAGAGAATGAGCTTAAAAGTTTTTTGATTGAAGCTAATTTAACTCCAAAAAATGAAAAACAAAAAAACGCTGTTTTTACCATTTCATCGTGTGATTGTTCATGCAATTTTGAACCTTAATGGGAAATGACTGGGACGTCATAGTTGGGTCGCGAACCTTGAAAGTAGGGGTATCCTCTTTAAAATAAAAAAAATGAACTGGGATTTCGACAACCTTACTAAATATGCTTTGAAAAAAAAAGGTAGATGCATTGAACATTAATCTAGTGAATGACTGTAAAAAATCTTTTATATCTTGTATATGTTTCTCAAAAAACTGTAAAACATACCTCTGAATTTTTTTTCGACAGACGATTATTAACAATCACGTGATAAAATGTTAAAAATAGCGTTTTTTACTTTTTGGGGCAAATTTCCCTTCATTCAAAAAGCTTTTACGGTCATTCCCTGGATTTTAATGCATATTATCAATACAAAAAAACATTGCGACTTTCGGGAAACGAGTTAACGTCTATCGGAAAAAAAGATCAGAGGTGTTTTTCTATTTTTTTTTTGAGAAATCTAAACAAGATAAAAAAAGCTTTTACGGTCATCCACTAGTTAAAGGTTTAATGTATCTACCTTATTTTTTCCAAAGCATATTTAGTAACGGTTGTCGAGATCTATGGTCTCCCGTTTTTAGAAATTTTTAAAATGTCAGTATGACTATTTATTTTTAATTGCTTACCTAATCAGTAAGAGTAGTTATGGATATTATATCGAAGGAATAATTCTTACTAATTGTACTATTAATTATTTGTTTCTGTTTAATTGCATCATTATCTTAGGACACTAATATGTCCAATTTGTCCAATTGTCCGAATTACGCAGCGTCATTTTCAGACCATTAGGTAATCCAATCTCATTAATGCTCGGATATCAGCTGTGACGTCACGTTAATTTCCCGGGGCATTAAGGTTCAAAATCGCATGAAAAGATGTCAAAAATTGCGTTGGTTTTTTTTACTTTTTGGAGTCATTTTCGCTCTTATCAAAAAACCCTTATGGTAATTTAATAGATTTTCATGCATTTTATCAATACAAAAATAAAAATCAACTGCGTGACTTTCGAGAAACGAAAAAAATCAGAGGTGTCTTTTACATTTTTTTTTTTTATAAATCTATACAAGACATAAAAAAATATTTTACGGTCATTCACTAGATAAAGGTTCAACGTATCTATGCTCTATTTTTTTTCCAAAGCATATTCATTACGGTTTTCGAGATCATGGACGTCCCCACCCTTGCGCGTTCACTAGGGCCAGCCAAAAAGTGTCGAAACCTCGGTTATTTTTCAGTTTATTGATCATAACTTTTAACACTGCATTTTAAAACTAGCCATTACGTGGACGAATAAATGTTAAAACCTATTCATTTTTCTCGGAGGGAGGGGACATTTTCTTTATTCACATCATGCCAACGCCCATGTTTAGGGTGCAATGAGCTACATACATAGATGTAGGTAAACAAAATCTAGAATCTGTTCAGGTCGAACTGCATGTCTCTAAATCAAATTATTTAGTAACTGCATTACAGATACACCTGAGTAAAGATACGTGGATAGAAATAGATAAATAATGATAAAAATCTATTGCAATTCTTGCACATGCGCTAATGCTGCCATACGTGGTCATGGTCGTTTACCTCTTAAAATATAACTGATTGAAATATAACTTTAGAAAGAATAAAAAACATTGAGGAACTCCCACGGGCTTAAGGCCCTTCGCATCCCCGGGTAGCACAGGCGCATATAGCGTCCTCTTTCCTCGCACTTCTTGGGAAAATATTTTTAAGAGGTGGGCTCGGGGTTAGTCAGAAGGGAGCCCCCGACAAACCCCACCCCCAACTTACATTCCTTCAGTGTCCTTGTTCAAGGGTGGAAACATATTTACAATTATTTTATATGAGTCTTTCAAGAATATTATTCTTTGTATGTTAATACGAAGAATATAGTATTATACGTAAGAATTTCAGTTGAAGAATTGGCCTCATGCGCCGCTGGTTATATTTTTTGAAACAAAATGTTACTTAATGCATTTTTTAAATATTGCCCAAAAAATGCTGCCCTCCAAAAAGTGCACGCTACGCTACTGAGTTGAATACCCGTTCTCAACGACATGCACACTAATTTGGGGCACAAAAAAAATTGTGTGTTTATAGTATACACACAGCATTTGCTGGAATATACCGTAATGGCATTTAAAAAATAGATAAATATATTTTACATACCTATAAAATCAGTAGTGTTAGATGAAAGCCGAGGCCAATATTTGAAAATATATAAAAATATTTCCAAAAATTCACAATAATACAACAAAGAAACAAACTTTATAAAACATGTAAATTAATAAATTAAAAATTAATAAATATTTAATATAGATACTATATATAAAATAAAACACTGTTTTTAAAAAAATATGTCACTTTTTGTTTAATATTATTATATTAATTTTAATTTAATTTCATAAAAAAATATATTAATACAACACTAACATTATTTATTCACTAAATTGTAGGTAATTATTAAAAAGTCACTTTTAATTAAAATTAATTATTATATATTGGAGATTATTTTAATATTTTAATTCATTAAAAGAACAGTTATTTCTCACTTATTTTACTAATTTATTAACTTGTATAAAATGTACATTAAATTTGTCTAAAAAGTAATTATCATTTGGAGCTCCACAAAACACACAACCAAGTTTAAAAAATTCACACCCGAATGAAGAATTCGCGAACTGAAAAATTTAATGTATAATTTATTAGATTAATATTTAAATTTTTAATGAGGTCAGTCGTCGCGTTTTTGACTAATCGCTTTTTTTTTCAAATAATTTACGACTATCTGTTGATATTTAATTTTAAAGCAAATATTTTTTAGCGTTAAATAACTTTATTAAACAAAGATAATTTTTGATAATAAATTATGAAATTGTTTGACAAACTTCTGTTTATTTTTATTTATTTATTATTATTATAATTTATTAATCTTATTTTAAATGTTATTGACACTATTTTATGAACTTATTTATCTATTCGCGAGACTGTTTAATTGTATTTAATATTGAAATACGTTCGCGACTAATTCTCCAGGCGGACTAAACAAGCTATGGCTCAAGAATAGTGTTTTATCATAGTTATTAAAATACAACAATACATTGTTTTTTTTGCATACTTATCGATAGTGTTTTTTGTGTAAGGTTATTTCCATAGAGAGGAATTCCATGAGTCTAAAAACTCGGACTCATGCATGTCTTTTATCATTCTAAAATATATACATGTATTTTATGATTCTAAAATCAATCAAAATATGACATTTGTTTAATTTTTTTTACAGAATAGTAACTTTAAGAATTATTTTTAAAAACCATCTTCATCAGAAGGTACGAGAAATTGGAGAAAGAAGATAACTGAGCTAATTCTAAAGATATGATATTAAGAAATGGTTATATAAGAATATTTTTTGGCTGCTAGGAGTTAAAAATTTAAACTGTTTTATTTACTTTTTACATGTTAATATATTGTTAACAATACATTGGTTTTTTGCATATCTATTTATATTGTTTTTTTTTTTATAATATATATATAACATACTTTTGCAAGATATTCCTCAATTATGATAAAACATGACATTTTCCGAAATTGGGCCAAAATTTGATCTCTTTTTTTACTCTGTCATAATTTTTATGCTTTTTGCCTGTCTTTATTTATCGCCTAGTTAAATTATTACCTATAAATCATTTTCGCACTTGGATCATTGTCATTTATGTTGCGCAAAAACAGTAATTAGTAACTCGTATCTTCTACAACAATTTTACCTTCGCAAATAGTTTACCAACATTTTATTGTAAACACTTGTACTTATCGGAGACAACCATCAATACCTATAGCAGTGGCGTATATAGAGGGTGGGGGGGGGGGGGTGAGGGCCAAGCCCCCCCCCCCACCCCACCCCCCGAAATGTCAAAAAATGATGTGCCATCTGCTATAGAAAGATCCCAGGTTCATCACTTCACCATTTCATTTTTACAAAAAAATTTCGCCAGCGGCGCTTCTTTTTGTGGCATTTCTAATATAACCCTGATAATGCCAACCTAAAACACAACTTTTCTCACTCTCCTATGTTAAAACTTTAATTGACTACCCCAGGAGTTTTGTCGCCCCCCCCCTCCCCCCGAAATGAAAACCTATATACGCTACTGACCTATAGTTCATAGAGAAAGCAGGGGCGACCCCCCCCCCCCCTTCCCCAAATGTTGAACAATTATTTAAAAACGTTATTTTCAAACATGAAAGTTACTCAAGTTCATCACTTCACCCATTATTCAAAAAAAATTCGCCTGAGGCGCTATTCTTCTTTGAATTTTCTGCACACAATATTAATACCAACCTAAAACACGAGCTTTTTCACTTAATTTCACAAAAAAATTTCGCCTGCGGCGCATCTATAATTTTAGTACTATACATCTATATTCAAATTTTTGTTGTCTCCACCCCCAGCTTCGCAGCAGGCAACGCCCGTGGTTCTGCACGTTTATGTCTCAACCATTGACAGGAGTTTCCTCCCCCCCCCAAAGTCAAATACTAGATCGCCTCCCCCCGAATTGAAATCCTATAGTCACTGATAGAAAGACTAATGCCCAATCCCACCAACTTTTACCTAGGAAGTAGAGCCCTAAGAAATTTCCATACAAAAACAGGGATAATATTCTATTTATTGAATAAAGAACATCAAAGTGCCCCACTCCCTCAGCTAAATTCCATATGAAATGCAACATGCAGCTCACCTACGTTAGGTGCCCAAATATCTCCGCCCAGAGTAGGTGAGTTGCATGTTGCATTTCGCATATGGAATTAGGCTGTGGGTTAGCTGGAAGCTGGTGTTCTTTATTCAATAAATATAATATTATCTCTGTTTTTGTTTGGAAATTTCTTAGGGCTCTCCTTCCTAGGTTAAAGTTGGTGGGATTGGGCATGTGTCTTGCTCACTTGTTCAGGAAGATCATTCCACTTAGATGGTCCAGCAGAGCTGAAGGCTCGGAAGGAGTAATTAGAATTACCAGTTGATATAAAAATAAACTTTCTTACCAAATGCAAGATGCCATGTTTTATGGTGTGAGATACAATTCGTAATAAATACATAAGTAAAGAAATATAACAATTGTAACTATTTCATACAAGTGGAGTGACTGGAATGAATTGTCTGAGTAATATCTACCTACAATATATCTGTAAATAATATGTATTAATACTTGGTTGTGGTCGTGTTAATTGTAAACTATCAAATCTGCAAATAGCAAATAGTAGAGGTAATCACATCATTATGGAGGGAAAGCAAATGTCCTGGTTGAGAAATATAAGACAATGGACCGGAATCCAGAGGGTGGGGGAGTTCCGGCTAGCACAGGACAGGGAGTGATAGCCGACGTCGGGGGGACCTGACATGGCACCCAGAGAAGAAGAAGAAGTAATAAAGAGAGTGAGCGATGATTTTTTTATATTATGAAATTGATTGTCATTTACATATTTTTTATTTATTTGCATATTTTTTATTTATATGTCATTTACATAGTTTTTAATCATCATTTACTTTCTTATTTTCATCTTATATGTATAAAATATGTATTATGCTATGGACCTGAGAGGCTTGCACAACCCACTTCCAGGTCTGGAATAAAGTTTATTATTATTATTACAAAACAGGTTACGCTGACATATCACGCATGGCCGTAGGCAGTCGTTGTGTAAATCCATTATATGATAGTTGTTTCTTTTAAAAAAAATGCCTGCGGTGCTATTCTAATTGAAGTGAGGGTTTGCTTCCAAAAAATAAACCTGTTTTATCTACCTTCATACAATACAATATGTCTTATGCCAAAATTTTCGCTAGTCGTTTACCATGTTTTTAACCCAGAAATATATTTATTTATTTATTTATTCATATACGGCGTAAGCCATTTACATACAACAGACAAACATATCATTACAACACCATCAAAATAATCAAATTCAAACAAAAACACCCAAGTAATTACAAAAAAAAAACAATCTTCGATTCAATTATGTGAACAAAAAATATTAAGTAAGTATAATATATATACATAGATAATAACCTCTATAAACCGCAAACAAAAAAAAAAACATCTTTCAAAAATAACACACAAATTTTCCCACAGCATGACAGTATAGAAACATAATAAAATATTGAGATCAATAAAATATATATAAGTACAGATAGATGCGTTACTATTGAAAGACAACTTCATCAATTCGACAATTTTTGAAAAAAAATTCGCTTGCGGCGCACATCTATTTGGGGTCGGTGTTTTTTCACGAAAAAGAACTGGATACGTAAATTAAACTATTCTTTTTTATCTACCTTTTTATGTTTTATGGCAAAATTTCGTCTGACACAAATAGTTAAAAGTATGCATACCGACATTTCAAAAATTTCTAAAAACTGGAGACCTAAGATCTCGACAACCGTTACTAAATATGCTTTGGAAAAAAATAGGATAGATGCATTAAAATTTTTCTAGCGAATAACCGTAAATGATTTTTTATATCTTGTACAGATTTCCCAAAAAAATGTGAAAAACACCTCTGATATATTTTCCGAAAGACGGAAACTCGTTTCCCAAAAGTCGCAGGCATTTTTTTTTGTTCTGATTATATGCATTAAAATCTAGGGAACAACTGTAAAAGTTTTTTGATAGACGCAAAATTAACCACAAAAATAGAAAAAACGCTATTTTTACCATTTTATCGTGCGATTGTTCACGCGATTTTGAACCATAATGCCGTGGGAAATGACTGTGACGTCATTCTTGGTACCAAGTCCTTAAATTCTGGTTTGAAATACATAAATAGTGTCTAGTAGTCATCATTTCCCACAAATGTTTACATTATTTATAAGCATCGTTAAAATGTTCGATTCATCAGTTTGTTTTAGGTATGACTAACACAGGTAATACATCACAATGATTGACCATAATTAATTGGTTCAATTTTCTTTGGTTTTCAGATTCTTTCAGACGTGCCGATTCCGGGAAATAGCGTATTTAGAAATTCCACTCGACAACGATTTGGTACAGATAATAATTCTGGAAATTTTACAATTATTCATCTTGGTTGTCATCAACTTCCAAAAACTGTCGTCTATAGTTCTAGTTTAAACCATGGGCGTCACCTGCCTGGGAGCTAGGGAGGGGCAATAAAAATTTATAAACAGATATAGTATTAAAAACTCGCAAATAGCACCGCAGGCTAAAATTTCTTGTAAGACATAGTAAAGAAGGTCGTGATGTGTTTGGTTTATTTGAAAATGTACATAATAATTTGCACAGTAATATGTATGAAAAATGTTTTTTTTTATAAAAAGTAATCAAAAAATAGCTCCGCAGGCAATTTTTTATGAAACAATTGTTTTTTATGGATTTTCACACTAATTATAAAAAAATTACGACATGATGAGAAAATTTGTGGTAATAATGTGATTTTTGTGAGGTTTCAGCTTGAAAAAATATAAAACTATTCCAATCTCAGTCAGGGGGTAGGGGGCAGCTGCCCGCTGTGACGAAGCCCATGCTTCTAACTAATAAAGAACTAAAAAAGTGTAACAAGTAGTTATCTCAACGGATACACAGCAAAGGATGGACCTTCCATCAGGCTTAGGACTGATCGTCGGCTGGCTTAATGTGATCACTTTACACTTAAGTAACATTCACAAATTCCGATGTTCTTACAAAAAACATCGATTGTGATTTTCAAAATTAATCTCAAAAAAAGTGTGCTATAAAATTATTTCACTATGAAATAATTTAAAAAACACGTCTTATTTTAGTTAGTACGCACTTAATTAGTTAGGTATAGAATTGAATCTAATACTTACTCTAATTGTGTTGATGGAGATACCAGGAGATACTAGCTTATGGTAATATTAAACACTTCACTTTTGCACTGTTCACCGGTATTATAAATCAGAGAATTCCTCCATCCCTAAATACATGTACGACAATTCGTTAGGTGATCGGTTCATTTCTGTGTTTATACGGTATTGGGTGATCTCACTTTTAATTGAGGATTTTTTTTAAAGTAGGTATCTGGGCTTGGATGCAAAAACCCAAATACTTTCTTGCACACCTTGCACTGTATTGCAAAGTGTGGAATACATCGCCAGCGCCAGGCTTCGAACCTGGCACCTCCCGCTTGAGTGACCGCCGCCTCAACCAACTGTGCCAACCATGTACTCACGTTAATAAGTGTTAAAACACGGAATTGTCAGTAAAATTGGTCGCCTTATTCAATACCCAAAGTCTGTGAGAGATACCAAATATTGTGTTTCATTTTAATATTAAGTATTACAATTAACTTCTACCGAGAATCTTCGGTTAAAACACTCAGCAATGAAGCTTTGTTTTACACACACTTGATTATGCCAAATCGGATCACTCACATTAGTTTTTTTTATTACTCTAGAGTTAAACAATGAACTTCCACTGAGAACCTTCTGTCAAAAACAGTCAACACACTTACAACCATATTATGTATTAAGCACTTTTCGGAGAGTTTTGATTCGCAGGCTATTATGTCGGTTGTCAATAACATACTTTGGACAAAAAAATGTTATGGTCGAATCATATTGAAAATGATAAAAATACTCGTTCATACCTATGAGAGTATAAAAATATCAACAATAGGTATATAAAAATATGCAAATCTTATATTAATAGGTTTTAGGTTCGTATTATGCGATACAGTAGTTTTCGAAGTAGTAGGTTATAGCGAAGACTTAGGACCTGTATAAAAATCGACGTTATATCCGAACTTTCAATAAGAACTAAAATATGCACTGGGTAAAAACCGTTCCGTTATCGCTTCAACTTTTGCAAATTTAGTTTGGTATGATATGGTAAGCACAAAATAAGAATAACGAAAGCGACAAAATAGATTTTGGCTAAGAAAAAACGAATATAAAAACATATTATCCACTAGAAGTAACTGCGTCTTACCTTAAACATTTTATCAACCAAATTCCAGCATTATACGAGTATCTAACGAACTACGGAAATAATCTCAAATTTCAGTAAATTTCAGTGATGACTTTGAAATTATTTTTTTAACGAGAAAATTTTCTAATCTCATCCTCTGAAGTCACTAAAACATAATCTTACTTATAGATGTTTTAAGTCTTAGGGTGATATCTTTAGTATTAGCTGAGTAATCTTACTTTTTCTGATTTATTCGTGTGCTCATTTACTATCATTCCCTCTTAAGAGCAGGCATATTGACATTTCAATAATTTCCAAAAACGGGAGACCTTAGTTCTCGACAACCTTACTAAACATGCGTTGGAAAAAAAGAGTAGATACACTAAATCTTTATCTAGGGAATGACTATAAAAGATTTTTGGCTGAAGTGAAATTAACCTAAAAAAATGGAAGAAACGCTATTTTTAATATTTTTCGTGTAATTTAATTACGCGGGAAACGACCGAGACTTCAATGTTGGGTCGCGACCTTTAATTGTAATTTGTATGTCACCTGGTACACGCACTTACAACTAAAAAAAGTGCGTCCAATTTTCGTCGTCTTAACCGAACTGTTGTTATAATCAAAGACGCTGAAAGTGAAAACCACTGTGGTGAAGTTGTTTTGGGTATATTAGAGAACTGCGTAATTTTATTGCAATATTGTGATATCAAGACAACATGTTTGTAATGATAGGTAAATAAATGTATTTATATTGGGAAATATAAATGTTTATAAAGAACTTAATAGTATACCTTGTCACTTTATCTACTGGTGGATTAAAAATATCGTGAAGTTAACCCATGAGTGCCCATGCGAATTTTGTCAGCCATACGGAGCCTTACAGGCACCATGATGTTGTAATATTTGTTTATTTACGCTGTAAGCAACATACAGGAGTGGTATGTCCTAGCTCAACTCACTAATATACGTTGCAAAAACTAGAGTAATCCCCTTTTAGCCCAGGAAATTTAGCTTTGTAGCGTAGATAATTGTCGGAAAGCTGGAAACTGTTTAAATCCCTTCATTAACATGCAAAGAAGTTTTCTTGAAGTTTGCACCAATTTTCCGCTTGTGCTAAGTACAGGGTGACCCATAAACCGAAAAAATTATGTACTTTTTTCAGTTTTTCAGTAATATCTTCTAAACGATGCTTTCTAGGAAAATGGTGTCTTTTTAAAAATTAAATTACATAATATTCTGCGTCGTTTGAGCATAAATACTCATTTGAACCTCAAAAATTATTGTGATATAGACCTTGCCAAGTACATATTAATTTTCGGAACAAATTGAAATATTCGTATTTTTCACTTTTGTTGTTGAATAACTCCCCAACTCAGGTATTTACGGTAATATTTCACTAAAAATATTTAATTGTGGGTCAATTGTCTCTAACTTGTGATTAAAAGTTTAGACCTTCAACACATAGTTTATGATGCACAGGTGTTTAAAGAGAGACGAGTGAAATAAAGAAATTTATTAAATGATAAATTTAGATATGTAAAAGGTAAGCTAATTTAAAGTTTACTATTCCATTTTATTAAAGTATAGTTTTGTTAAGTAAAATCCAAATTTTCAATACTTTTACGCCACTGCCTAATATTTTATATCGAAAAGAGTATTTTTTTTCCATTCATTAATTTCATTAAAATATCTCCTAAACGGTTAGTGTTAGGAAAAAATATTTATATCGGAATTTATCGTAAATAATTTCTCTATATCATAATTGCAAAATAATTTCTTTGACTTAAATACTAAGTGAGGTAGAATTGATTAAAAATTGTATATAAAAAATAAATTCATACATGTCGTCACTTTTTGTTAAATTACTCCTAAACCAAGCGGTGCAGTATAAATTCATTAAATTAAATTTAAAACTAAATAAATTTTATATAAAATGAGTATAATAAAATTAATTTGTGATTTATAATAAAAAAGTACTAGATGATCAAAGTTGATTTTGTGTAGAGGCACGTTGCTATGCAGGAACATTTTGTATGGGAAGCGTGGAATTATTTTACAAAATATTGATATTGATCATCTAGTATTTTTTTTATTATAACTCCCAAATTTATTTTATTGCACTTATTTTATAGGAAATTCATTTCGCTTTAAATGCAATTTAATGGATTTACGCTACTCTGCTTGTTTTAGAAGTAATTTAACAAAAAGTGACGGCATGTATGAACATATTTTTTATATACCATTTTTAATCAATTCTTCCTCACTTAGTATTTAAATGAGATAAATTATTTTTCAAGTATTATAAAGAGAGATTATTCTAAATAAATTGTGTGATAAATATTTTTTTCCTAACACTAACCGTTTAGGAGATATTTTAATAAAACCAATGAATGCAGAAAAAATACTCTTTTCGATATAAAATATTAGGCAGTGGCGTAACAGTATTAAAAATCAGATTTTACTTAACAAAACTATACTTTAATAAAATGAAATTGTTAAATTTAAATTAGCTTACCTTTAACGTATCTAAATCTATCATTTAATAAATTTCTTTATTTTACTCGTCTCTCTTTAAACACCTGTGCATCCTGAACTGTGTGCCCTAGGTCTAATTTTTTAATCACAAGTTTGAGAAAATTGATTTATAATTAAATATGATTAGTGAAATATTACCATAAATGCCTGAGTTGGGGAGTTATTCAACAACAAAAGTGAAAAATACGAATATTTCAATTTGTTCCGAAAATTAATATGTACTTGGCAGTGTCTATATCACAATAATTTTTTAGGTACAAATAAGTATTTATGCTCAAACGACGCAGAATATTATGTACTTTAATTTATAAAAAGACACAATTTTCCTAGAAAGCATCGTTTAGAAGATATTAGTGAAAAACTGAAAAAAGTACATTATTTTTTCGGTTTATGGGTCACCCTGTACTTAGCACAAGCGGAAAATTGGTGCAAACTTCAAGAAACGTTATTTGCATGTTAATGAAGGGATTAAAATAGTTTCCAGCTTTCCGACAATTATCTACGCTATACCCCCTTTTTTAATGTAACTTCACCGGTCTATTTCGTATTTGGTATACATTTAAGCTCTATAAAAGACATTACTTTTAACTTGCGTTCACGGCATTTCGTAAAATGTTTTACGTCATCATAGATCTAGTTTAAACCTTAAAAAGAATTTAAAGATTTATATAATATATATAATATGTTTATCTATGTATGTATTTATGTTTTCAATTATTGTTAGGTTAAGGTACCCTTTTGGTACTAAATTTATAATTAGTTATGTCTCATTTTGGTTTCTGTCATGGGTTGGCTGGCAGAAATTGCCATTTGGCAATAAGCCCGCCCTTTGTATGTTTCTGTACAATAAAGATTATTTCATTTTTATTATTTTTTATTTTAAAGAATATGTTTCAAAACAATAGGTAATATTGGCATCGGTCGGAGGCAATAAAGGAAACAGTTGTGATTCAATTTATTTTTACTTTTTTTTTTTCAGTTAGTGCTATATGACGGTAAACGATCTGGAAATAATTAGATTTTTGTGAGGTAATTTGATTCTGTAGGACGATTTGAAGAAATGTGCCGGAGAGCGATAGATGCCTTATGCCCAGGACAGGGGGTTATATGTTGGATTTCACCAACTTTTTAGGTGAGGTAGTCCTGGAGATTGGAGCCACTTATCATTATTTTTCATACAAAGTTGGTGAAATCCAGCAATGGTAGGCCTATATCCAACAATGGATCTGAGAAGCAGAAGAAGAATTTGAAAATACATATAAATAAATATACATATTCGTTTTCCTAAGGGAGAGTGAAGGCAAAAGTTTCAAGTGCCTTTCAGGCCTCAAATAGTCTGTTAAGGGTTAAGATTGTCTGTTTCGCCAGTCTATACGTCACAAACATACGTAATAAAAATTCTACATAATTATTAACGTACTATTTGTGTGAAAAAACATATTTTTTACAAAAAGGTTCTCATCTAATATTACTTTAAGAGTATGCATACCGACATTTCCAAAAAAATTAAAACTGGAGACCTTATATCTCGACAACCGTTACTAAATATGCTTTGAAAAAATGTAGGGTAGATGCATTGAACCTTTATCTAGGGAATAACCGTAAAAGATTTTTCGTATCTTGTATAGATAACTAAAAAAAAATGTGAAAAACACCTCTGATCTTTTTTCCGAAAGACGGAAACTCGTTTCCCTAAAGTCGCGGAGTAATTTTTTTTTAATACTGATAATGTGCATTAAAATCTAAAGAATAACCGTGAAAGTTTTTTGATAAACGCAAAATTAGCTCCAAAAAATGGAAAAAAACGCTTTTTTTACCATTTTATCACGCGATTGTTCTCGCGATTTTGAACCTTAATGCCGTGGGAAACGACTGTGACGTCATTCTTGGTACCAAGCCCTAAAACGTGTTGTTTGTTTACTCTATGATTACTGGGTCGCGACCTGTTGCCGGACCACGAAATTAAACTGAAGGTCAAATAGAAAAAAATGCAAAACCTTCGGGTTTTGCTGCTCCGCGGGTCTAAGGATAAATAAAAAAACGTGAAAAAAGTTAGTCTACCTTTGGATTACCTATCTCACGGTTTTGTTTATTTTTTTGCGAAAAAACTGGTTTTTGAAACACGTCGCAATAGATTTTGATTACCATGTCACATGATGAGTAAAATCAGATAAACGTCAATAGGACCTGATTGCATGGGCGTCGTCAGCGGGGGCAGGGGGCGGCCGGCCCCCCTAGAGATTGGAATAGGTATATATTTCTTCACACCAAATGATAAAACCTCACAAAAAGTCACAATACTACCACATATTTTCTCACCATATCATAAATTTCCTAAAATTAGTATGAAAATCCATCAGTTTCAAATAAAAAGTTGCCTGCGGCGCTATTTTTTTATTGCTTTTTTATAAAAAAACATTTGTCATACGTATTATTGTGCAAAGTGTTATATACGTTTAAAAAAAAAAAACATACACGATCTTCTTTACTATTTCTCACAAAATAAAATTCGCCTGCGGCGCTAGTTATACGGTTTTTATGCTATATCATTTTTAATTTTTTTTGTTGCCCCCCCCCCCCCCCCTAGTTCCGAGGCTGGCGACGTCCACTCCTGATTGGCTGATAGAGATTACTTCAATCGTATTATAGAATTATTTTGTAGGTATAAAGTTGCATAACCTAAAAACTAATGCAGACTTTTGCAGACAGAATTTAAAAGGATAATTCTTCGTTTATAATATTGGGATTTCCCATGAAACTATGACGTCAATAGTTATAATTCTAGCTGTGTCTACCCGTGAAAATTCACGGTGGGTTTAAAATAATTTACGTTTTTTTTTTCACCGAATGAATCTGTTAGGATAAGAGAACAGATTCGAGAGAACATAACTGACATGACCAAAATGTTGGAAAATGAGATCAATGTTTCAAATACTCGTATCTGTTACACACATTATTAGCCATGACATGCTACAAAACAACACTGCGTATAGCATACTACAGTCTGTCAAGAAAGATATGGTTTTTGATGAGGGCACTGCATGTAGTTTTTTGACGACCATAATACGTAGGATACAGTAAGCCAGAGCATGCGCTGTAGCACCTACATGGAAGTGAAGAGATTGGCGAGAAACAGGACGGGGTGGAAAGAGAGAACTAAAATGCTTGGTACAAACCAATCTGGAAGATTCACATCATCATCACTAGTCTGTAATGCAATCTGCAACTTTCTCAATTCTCCAAGTAAAATCCCAGCCTAAAAATTGCTTGCTAAAAATTTTGTATTCTCAGAAAACGATCTGCCTTTTATTATATTGGATTAAATTAAGACTAAATGAATATCAAAAGGTCTATAATACTCTACTTGTTTGATAAATTCACAGTCTATAATATTAAGTTATGATTAGGTATATTAATATTAACAAAACCATGACGAAACAACCTAATACAGGTTTTATTCTACCAATAAAATCAATTATGCCAATAATTTTTGACGCATACTTATTATTTTTGACTTCATTCAAGGTATTTATTTATTTATTTATTTCAACATATACGGCTTGCGCCCTTAAAATGCATTATAACAAAAATTTGGATTCAACATACATATATAGAACAAAAAATACAATAAAATTATACATATGCAGTAGCATGCACCCATGCCCCACGGCCATACGAACGTCGTGTGAGGAGAGCGGCAGGTATTTTAGGTACCTATTAAGGTACGTATAATAATTGATAAAGATGTTACATCTAACCAAGATATTGTCCGGTTTTTGATACCATCTGAAAAGTGTTGAACATTTTTGTAATCGGCCCAGAAATCGACTCTAATATGTCCCATACCCCGCCTGTTCTCTACTTTTCCTTCCACTATAAGTTATCCAGTACAAAAAAAATATTTACTCCGCGACTTAGGTACGGGAAACGATTTTCTGTCTTTTGGAAAAAAGATCTGAGGTCTTTTTCACTTTTTTTTTGAGAAATCTATACAAGATAAAAAAAATCTTTTACGGTTATTCCCTAGATAAAGGTTTAATGTATCTACTCTATTTTTTTCCATAGCACATTTAGAAACGGTTTCGAGATATAAGGTCAGTAGTTATTAGAAATTTTTGAAATGGCAATATGCACATTTTAATGCCAAATCTATCATTGATGTTTATTTATTTATTTACACTTTTGGTGAAGAATATACAGAGATGTTAACATTACAAATATAAATAATAACAGAAGCTGAGCATAAAAATATTTATATTGCTACACAGGAGTCTGCTCCAGAGTCTAGACTTAGCAAAAAAAAGTGGAATATTCATTCTATATTTAGACTCTTCATCTAGGTATGTACCCATCAGTGTTGCCATATATACAGATTTATCTGTATTTATACAGATTTTAGGCAACGGGAACAGAGAAATACAGATAACAGATTTTACTCTGTTTTATACAGATTTTTGGGATTTTGGAAATTTTCCATGATAAATCAGAAGGATAAAGTAAAAAATGAAGAGATTCGATCACATTTGTCATTTGATAATAAGTAAATAGATGAAAATCTCATTTGTAGAATAAGTATAAATATGTACAAAAAGAAATTAGTATATTTTATGTAAGCACGAGTACTTTTATTTTCACAAAAAGGTTAGTTTTTCAATAAACTACCATATTTTGTTTGTTTTCAAATTTCATTTATACAGATTTTTTGCCTTTTTATGCCTGTTTATACAGATTTTGACTTATTATAACCTCATACAGATTTATACAGATTTCTAGACTTTGAAATACAGATTTGTATTTTAGAAGTGTGGCAACACTGGCACCCATAGATGATAAGACCGTTCTCTAAGAGTCAACAACCTTAGAGAGAGCAAGTCTGATGATATCAGTTATGCTAATGTAATATTATTTCAAGCTATATCTATTTAACAAGACTTGTCTACCTAAATATTAAGTAAAATCAATATGCAAATTGGATTACGTCTTCATTTATTAGTAAATAATCGCATGGATGGATGTAATGGCATCCTTGATTCAATACAGCAATAACTCGAGAATTTTACGTTAATCATTTTTGTTTGTTTTCTAATCCATTCGGATGTCATTTTCACCAACATACTTTTTACCAACAAATATGCCAGTGGATATACTGCGTAATTTCATACAAAAAGCCGTTTCATTTTTATTTTTTTAAAGTAAGGTAAAATAAAGCTTGTGACATATTAATGAAATATCATACAATATTATGGTGACAACAATGTGACATCACAGTTGACTGTTCACCAATAGTCCGAGAGCCCGCTGCTTAATTTATGACGTATCTGTTTTTTGATCGAAATGTGGTACAAATGATAGCTTACCAATAGGGTTTTACATCGCACTAGGGTTGCCTATCAAAATCTTGCCGCAACCCCCCCTGCCCCCCCGAAAAGATCCCTCTTCGCGGTTTTTCGCATTTTGTAGGAATATGGTAAGAGATAGAAGAAAGTAGTCAATGACAAAAATAATCCTTGCTAAATTCTCTACAAAAAATATTTAGTTAATTTTTTCGTAGAACTAGCAGTTTACCCGCAATGGCCGGTCCAAAACCGAAAATTATTTAAAATACTAAAAAAATGTATTTAAACTAAATTCGTTGAAAATTGATAAGAGCTACAGGAAAATAGTCAGAGAACGAATTAATTATCATAGTCTTAGCTACAAAACAAGCTATAACTTTTGTTCATACATCTAATAATTTCGGAGTTATTGCAATAAAACTCAGTGACAAAAATTCTTAAAATTTAGTTTTTCATAAAATAACCAGTGATATAGCGCCGCAGGCCAAAATTTTTTTTCCATAAAATGTTAGTAATAATGGGTGGAAGAATGTGAAAGAAAAAAAATCATCTTTTTTTTTTTATTTTTTCAAAAAATATCCTGTTTTTTGACCGGCCATTACGGGTATACTACTAGTCCTACGAAAAAATTGTCTTAACATTTTTCATAGATAATTTAGCAAGGATTATTTTTGTCATTGACTACTTTCACCTATCTCTTACCATATTCCTATAAAATGCGAAAAACCGCGAAGAGGGACCTTTTCGGGGGGGCAGGGGGGGTTGCGGCAAGATTTTGATAGGCAACCCTAGTGCCCTATTGGTAAACTATCGTTTATACCACATTTCGATCAAAAAACAGATACGTCATAAATTAAGCAGCGGGCTCTCGGACTAATCGGTAGTTTCTGAAGTGTCAGAAAAGGCATAGAATATAATTATATCTTTTCGCTGGTCATAGTAGAATGATGGTTGATTTCGTAGTACTACTACTGTTTATTATGTTTAAGGGCATGGCACCAGGAATGACGTCACAGACATTTCCCACGGCATTAAGGTTCAAAATCGCGTCACAATCGCATGATAAAATGGTAAAAATAGCCTTTTTTCCATTTTTTGGGGTTAATTTTGCGTCTATCAAAAAACTTTTACGGTTATTCCCTAGATTTTAATGCATACTATCAGAACAAGAAAAAAAATTTACTCCGCGACTTTCGGAAAACGAGTTTCCGTCTTTCGGAAAAAAGGTCAGAGGTGTTTTTAAAAACTTTTTTTGAGAAATCTATACAAGATATAAAAAATCTTTTACGGTTATTCCCTAGATAAGGGTTTAATGCATCTACCCTATTTTGTTCCAAAGCAAATTTAGTAACGGTTGTCGAGATAGAAGGTCTCCCGTTTTTATAAATTTTTGAAATGTCGGTATGCACACTCTTAAGGTAATTGCGAAGCCCGACCCTATTCGCAGCCAAAAATACCCTTTGTAGGTTTTTTTTAAGTAAACTTGTAGCAGTAAGTGGCAAACCTAACATAAAACATCTGTCACTTTATTAAATTCTTTTTAAATGACATATTCTATGACTTTTTCTGTCATTTCTTTGCTCGACTGCGAATATTATTATTCTCTCTCTCTCTTTTCCACACCATATCCCATTTATTTGGGGTCGGCGGCGGCTCGGATCCTCTCTCTCCATTTGCCCCGATCGAGGCAGTCTTCTGGACTAAGCCACAGGTATTCCATGTCCCCTCTGATGGTCCTCTCAAGGGACTTATTTTTTTCTTCTTTTTAATATACAGGTTGTTTGATAGATCCATCTATCAAGCAACCTGTATATTATTATTATATGCTGCAAATCGGGCTGGAATGATGGATGAGTACCTGCACAACTACTATACCCTTCTCATTTGGTCTCTCTATCTGAGTCCTGATATGCCGGGATAACAGACCAAGAAAGCAAATATTGAAGTCCATATTTGAGTTACTGCAATATTGAATCGGGTTTACAATAACTGAGAGTAGATCTTGAATATTAATATGTTTTTGATACCGAAGCACGTGATATTTGACATACTACTTACAAGTAGATATAGGTATTTATTAATTTTACATACGGTATTTTGCAGCTAAGTATCTAATAAATAAAGTCGGATTTAGTCGAGTGCTGGGTGCATTAATGTCTGTATTGGTTTTAAACTTTAAAAAGTTGTTGCTTTTAAGGCCTTAGTACCAAGAATGACGTCACAGTCATTTCCCACGGCATTAAGGTTCAAAATCGCGTGAACAATCGCATGATAAAACGGTAAAAATAGAGTTTTTTTCTTCATTTTTGGGGGTTATTTTTGCGTCTATCATAAAAATTTTACGGTTATTCCCTAGATTTTAATGCATATTATCAGTACAAAAAAAAATATTACCTCCGCGACTTTCGGGTAACGAGTTTCCGTCTTTCGGAAAAAAGATCAGAGGTGTATTTCAATTTTTTTTTGAGCAATCTATACAAGATATAAAAAATCTTTTACGGTTATTCCCTAGATTCAACGCATCTACTCTATTTTGTTCCAAAGCATATTTAGTAACGGTTGTCGAGATATAAGGTCTCCCGTTTTAAGAAATTTTTGAAATGTCGGTATGCATACTCTTTTAACTTCGAGTGGCAAAAAAGATATTTTTTTCATCCGACTATGGGATATAAAAAATAACTTACACCTATCATCTATAAAAATAATTTAAATTTATAAGATTTGCCGGTAAATCTGTATGTACATAAAAATGCAAAAATCGGTAATACGTGCAATAGTGTAAGAAGATTTCTAAATACTGATATTTCGTGTTTGGTTCTACTGGCACTCACTAATATGGTAATCTCGATACATTTTTAATTAATATTTAAGAAATTTATTAATTTAATAAAATTTATAAAATTTACATGATTTATCAAACTTACAAAATTTATAAAACTTACAAAATTTATAAAATTCACAAAATTTATTTACAAAATTTACATTATTATTAAAATTTATAAAATTTACAAAATCTTCAAATTTTACAAATTTTACCAAAATTAAAAATATTACAAATTTTACAAAATTGACAAAATAATAAAATTTACAAAATTTATAAAATTTACAAAATTTATAAAATTTACACAATTTACAAAATTTATTGACAATAAAAGGCATAGTTTTTCTACATATTAATGAATTACGGGGGAAAAGAAAGGCCAACTCCCTGCCGACGCCCATGAACGACACCCGTATTTATTATAAAAACAGTTTTTTTTACTGCGTATCTAATAATAATTTATTTAAAAAATGTGAAATATTTCAACTTTTTATCCTGAAACCTTTACTTCATAATATAATTTATTGTTTATTTATTGCACCTAACTGTCTCAGGGGCAAACAGTCCACAGCTGAGATAATAATTTAAGGGCTTGGTACCAAGAATGACGTCACAGTCATTTCCCACGACATTAAGGTTCAAAATCGCATGATAAAATGGTAAAAATAGCGTTTTTTTTCCATTTTTTGAGGTTAATTTTTGCATCTACCAAAAAACTTTAAGGGTTATCCCCTAGATTTCAATGCATATTATCAGAACAAAAAAAATTTACTCCGCGACTTTCGGGAAACGAGTTTCCATCTTTCGAAACAAAGATCAGAGGTGTATATCAATTTTTTTTTTGAGAAATCTATACAAGATAAAATAAATCTTTTACGGTTATTCCCTAGATAAATGTTCAATGCATCTACCTTATTTGTTCCAAAGCATATTTAGTAACGGTTGTCGAGATATAAGGTCTCCCGTTTTTAGAAATCTTTGAAATGTCGGTATGCACACTCTTAACTAATGAGGAAGTTATGCAAAATAATAAATAAATATTAGAAATGCAATAAAAAATATCTGAAAAAATAAAATATGTACTGCCATTCAGATTAGCGCTGAAGCATAATGTCTCCGTAGTCTACCCTTCAGAAATTATCTGCTTAGTTTGGTATTTTTTGGGTGTTGTCTTTAGAAAAACAAGTGCTTAAATATATTTTTTAAATGATGGCACTCTTTATGAGTACGCATACTGACATTTCAAAAATTTCTAAAAACGGGAGACCTTATAATATCTCGACAACCGTTACTAAATATGCTTTAGAACAAAATAGGGTAGATGCTTGGGTCTTCCTCTGGATCTCCTACCGGGAACATTAAGTGTTTGAGCCCCTGTTGCCAACATACTCTGGCGGTCTTCTGCTGACATGCCCGTACCATCGCAGTCTGCTCTCCTGAATTTTGTCAGAGATGTCGCATACACCTAGACTCCCACGGATGTAAGAGTTTCGGATTCTGTCAAGCCTTGTGACGCCGCACAATATAATTGATAATGAGTGTGAAAATACCCAACAATTGTGGTCCCGTATAATAAAAATCTTCAGGTGGATTTTTAAACTAAATATTTGTACTTATTTGATATCATTCTACCACTTTTAAAAAATTCACAATTACGTTTTGTTATCATTAAAAAAATATTTTCTAAAAGTAAATATATTTTTTAAAATAGATCATTCGTCAACCGAGAATAATGAGGTTCTAACTGAAAAGACCAAAATGTTGACTAGTCTAATCGGCTAGTCGCAGTCGGCCAAATCCGTAGTCGGTAGCCAAATCCACTAATAAATAGATAGAAACAGCTGTTTCAAGCAGTGTTGCCATATATACAGATTTATCTGTATTTATACAAATTTAAGGTAACGGGAACAGACAAATACAGATGAAAAATTTTACTCTATTTTATATACAGATTTTTGGAATTATTGCAAATAATCTATAATAAATCAAAAGAATAAAGTAAAAAAGAAACAGATTTGATCACAATTGTCATTTGATAATAAGTAAATAGATGAAAATCTCATTTGTAGAATGAGTATAAATATGTACAAAAAGAAATTAGTATATTTTATGTAAGCACGAGTACTGTTATTTTCTCAAAAAGATTAGTTTTTCAATAAACTGCCATATTTTATTGGTTTTAAAATACCATTTATACAGATTTTTTGCCTTTTTACACAGATTTTAGCTTATTATAATCTCATACAGAATTCTAGACTTGGAGATACAGATTTTTATTTTTGGATCATGGCAACACTGGTTTCAAGTTCGTACTTCTTGCGATTGGGTCTCAAAATCGGATAACCTTGATCACATCTTTTTTGGGTGCCCAGTAGATGACCACTACCCACAACATCTGCAGAAACTAATAAGTTTGAAAATCCCTCTACCCACAAATGCACTAACGCTATTAATTGGCAAGCAACAATCCCTCCGTGTACAGAATTTTAACATCATTTTTCAGAACTAATCTCATTAAATTATAGTCCACGAATGAAAGACCTTTCCTCTTTTTCCTATATTTCCTTTCCCTACGCCTTTGACGACAAGAATACTAAGGAGAATGTAGATAAACCATAGAAGAGCAATACGAGAACCTTCAAGTTGTTTTAAGACCTCCACAGATTAGTAAGTAGTATGTTTTCAAAAGACCTCAGAAGAATTTGACACTGGCAGAAACATTCTTCATTAGGGTGATTGCCAAAATCCACAAGAAGAAGAAGGTTCTCAAAATCCACGACTCTTGATGGCGCAGTTATTTTCAGTAATAAGCTGTGAAGAATGCTCGGCATTCGACAGCGTGTCAATGATTTTTTATCCTTAGAGGAGCAGAGGTTAACATGTAATCATATGGGTGATTAGAAATTATTTATTAATGTATGTAGATATCCGTATGTGTCATCATATATACTTTCTAGACAAGACTCACCAGGCATGGTACGAAAAAAATGGGCACTTTGAATAATTTCGTCACTAAATGAATGACGCTGCGCATGCGACCCTAGACTAGTGTTGCCAGACGTCCACTGTCATCGGTTTTACGCCTCCTGTCCCGGTGTCCCGGTTTGAGGATATGTTGGTATCAAGCAAACATGGGAATAAATCGGTCAGAACCACCCCATAACAAGAATGTGCAAGTTGAGTAATCAACATTGTCAACGAAATATCGAAGGGGTGGATGTTTTCTGCACTTCCCTGGGTAATTTTAGGAGTGTCGCCTCCAACCCGCCAGTGTTTCTTTCAGACAAAACTCTCCGGGGAAGCATTTCACAAACTCGGGGGGGTGGAGTAAATAAGAAGTCATCATCATTCGCCCTTAACGCTCAAAGTGGCAGCATAGGGAGGCAACCAGGCTCTTCCATTCAGAGTGATTCTGTGCTATCTATGTCACCTCTCTCCAAGGCATTCCTGACGCTTTAATCTCGTTGGCATAGGAACGCTGTACAGTGAATGAGGGTCTTTCAGGCCGTTGGAACCCCTGTGGGTAGAAAAACAGCGAACTGCAATTGTCACGGGCATTCACAATTCTCAATTACAGTACTATAGGTAAAGCAAAGTAATATTCATTAACATTCGCGATATCACGATAATTTTATGCAAGTCGAGTCATTTTCCCAGGGGGGGGCGATCGTCATCTCAGGGGGGGCACCGCCCCCCCCTGATTAGTATAAAATAATATTCGCAGAGCATGGTGAATTTGCATAGCGTAACATAATCATGGAATCTCAATAGGTGTCCGGTAAGTTCGTCTAAAATCAATTCGTCTAAAATCAGTTCGTCTAAAATCGAAGAATTGATCTTTTGGAAAATTGATTTTGGCCGAAATGATTTTAGACGAATGCATAATTAGACGAATTGATTTTAGACGAACTTACCTTTCAATATACGATTTCTGATCGATTGATGTAAGAAATAATGACATTGGGTAATACTTTACCAATTTACCAATTGGTCTCGCTGTTAAACCATTTTATTGGAAGGTACTGGGTACATACATCATACTTCACGTTCTATTAGTTTTTGCACAAAATAAATCATATCAAAAAATGTAAAAGTACATGACTCTGTGTGACTCTAGTCATGGTCACTAAAATACATGACCCACTTTCTGAATGCTGGAGTAAATGACCTTTTAAACCCTTTTTTTTATTAAAAAGGGTATTAGCTCAAACTAACCCTTTAGCGAACCGTATCATCGGTGTAAGTTAATCTTAAAAATGGACTTCCACCTTGTAAGGTCGCTTGAAAATCTTGATATATTAAAATCATATAGTCGCCTCCAATCTAGGAGTTTTTCATTTAGCCGTTCACATACGATATGCCTAAAAAGAAAAATGTTTGATACATGTATCCTCCCGATGTTGACATATGGCCTAGAAACAATGACACTAACAGCCAAAAGCATACACAAATTAAAGTGTACACAGCGGGCCATGGAAAGGCAGATGCTCGGCGTGAGCCTTCGAGATAAAATTAGAAAAGAGGAAATAAGACGCCGAACTAAAGTTACCGATATTATGGACCGCGTTGCAAAATTAAAATGGCAGTGGGCTGGGCATATGGCTCGACAAGAGGATACTAGGTGGGCACCCAGAATCCTACAGTGGAGGCCCTGGAACAAAAGGAGAAGCGTCGGAAGACCTCCCAAAAGGTGGACTGATGACCTAGTCCAACAAGCCGGAAGAACCTGGATGCGGAGGGGGAGAAACAGAGATGAGTGGAAGGAAATGGAAGAGGCCTACGTCCAGCAGTGGAGGGAGGAAGGCTGAGGAAGAAGAAGAAGAAGTTCACATTAGCTGTAACTTACTCGTACTTATATTAACATGAACTTTGTATCTACTTATTGTTTTTTTTTATATGTTTGGCGGTATTTTTGCGAGCACAGATTGGCTTTAGCTGTTATTATTGTTTTTTGACAGCCTTCATTGTTGGTGTAGGCTGCGGGGGCCCTTAATTTTCTCATACTAAATAATAAAACCTCACGAAAAATTACATTACTTTCTCATCATGTCATAAATTTTCTAAAATTACTATGAATATCCATCAAAATACAATTGTATCCTAGAAAAATTGCCTGCGGCGCTACTTTATTATTACTTTTTATAAAAAAAAAAAAATTATATACGTGTTATTGTGCAAATTATTATGTACATTTTCAAACAAACCAAACACATCACGACCTTCTTCACTATGTCTCAAATATTTTCGCTGTTTTGTGTTTTGTATGCTATGCCATTTTTTTTTTTTAATTTTTGTTGCCCCTCTTTAGTTCCGAGGCTGGCGACGCCCATGCCCGCAACGCTTCTATTTTCCACCTTTTTATTTTAAAAAATATGGCCATTTTAATAATATGATCAACACGGCATGGGAAATTGGTTGACAAGGGGTTAATATTATGAATTTTCACTACCCAACATATTTACCTAATGTTTTTGTCAGAAAATGTTAGTTTTTGTTCATTTTGTTTATTTCAATGACATAAGTGATATCTTAGTTTGTACACAGCGCGTGGTCTATTTGCCCATGATAGTTAAGTAACTCACAAATCAGTAATTCACAAAAAAAAACAGTAGGTAGGTTAACAAGCTAAATATTTTTTTAGTTTTCTCCTTCATTTGTTGAAAGGACTTGCGACTCTGACATCGACCAGAGTAGTGGGTGTCTCCAAAAGGCTATTCTGACAAATTACAAATATCTCGGAAACCTTAATTACAAGCATTCCCAGATTTGAAGGCTGACGAAGTAAGTTGGTGTCAACTGGATCCAGAGAGCCCAAGATAGAGCGGCGTGAAAGCAGATGGAGAAGACCTTCGTTCAGGAGTGGACGGGAGTAGGCTGAAGAAGAGAAGAAAGAAAATATTAATGGGTGATGATAGAGTCGCCCACATTTCCATTTTTTGGTTTTCACGGAATTCTCTTCGAAATAGTTTTCCACCCCCCCCCCATCTCCCCTCCCCGCGAGTATATATCCCATTTTAGTATCTTCTTCTTCTTGTTGTTCAGCCATCCCTCCACTGCTGGATATAGGCCTCTCCTAACATTTTCCAAGTTTTTCTACTTTGGGCTTTGCTCACCCAGTTCCTTCCTGCGACTGGGACTATATCGTCTACCCATCTCTTTTGGGGTCGTCCCACAGGTCTTCTATTCTCCCATGGTCGCCATTTTAGTATATCGTGTTGATATTATTTATTGATGTACCTATTTGAGATTTTGGCCATTTACCTGTTTACATTAAACTGACTGTTGTTCGGTCATGTGGAAAGAATGAATTATGTAAGATAGGTAACGAAATTTTGTAATTTAACAGACTATTTGCAACACAAGCGTGCCTACAGTAAAAACTACATTATTGATTCTAAGAAAAACCGCAGTAAGTTTCAGGGTTGGATAATTCGATTTTATTGTATACATTGCTGGAGCAATTAAAGTAAATCAAAAATATCAATATGTCGGTTTTATATAAACTGTGTTAAGAATGTGGTGCATGTTCCTATTGTAAAACTACACATTGTAAGATATTAACATGGCAACAAAAGCAGCCATAACCCATATAAATATTTCATATAACAAGTCACTTGGTTTCAGTGCAATACACCAATCTGCAATATATGAGAGGCAACAACACCTATTTAGATAAAATGTTTTTTCGAATTAGTCTGAGATCAGAATGCTGTTTTTGACACCTATACGACTTAAATACTGTTTTTATGAATTGGTTCCAGGAGCGCAAGCTCTCAAATCGGGTGCAATTGTGTTCGAATCTCGACCATATTACATACATGTAATCAAAGTCGTTTTTCTCTTTAGCTGTAACAGGCATTTGATTTTTTAATAGCCTATGTCCTAGCCAGGATTCTGCTCTATCGTTACTCAAAATATGTAGTCTGAGAGTTCTCCCGTGTAAAACTGATTCCTGGACATAGGAGATTTAGAACCTATACAACCTTACTAAAATATTATGGTAATTTTCACATGAAGTATAAATTAGTAAGACGTATGTGGACAAATTTCATGAATGTGACGGAGGCTAGAAGTGTGTGTAAGGATAGGGCAGTCTGGCGCTCTGTCCTCTCTGTCTACCCTGCAAGGGATGTGGCGTGAGGGTATAGATAGATAGGTACACTAGCGAATCCAGGGGGGGCTAGGGGGCTGAAGCCCCTCCCAAAACCATGAATGACAGTACTTTATATACAACTAGTTTCCGAAGAATCACATTATTACCACATCGTTTTCTCATCATGTCATTGTTTGGTAAAAAAATATCGCTATTTCTTGATACATTTTTTTTTCAAAGAAAATAAATCAAACGATATGTATTGGTATCATGACCATTTTCACACAGTCTCAAAAAAAGTCGCCTGTGGTGCTATTCACATTTTTAATACACGAGTACATGGTTGGCGCAGTTGTTGAGGCGGCAGTCTCTCAAGCGGGAGGTGCCAGGTTCGAACCCCGGCGCTGGCGATGTATTCCACACTTTGCGATACAGGCTTAAAAGCCTGTATAGGGCTAAAGCCTAGTGCAAGGTGTGCAGGAAAGTATTTGGGTTTGTGTATGCAAACCCCCAGATCCTTTTTGAAAAAAAAAAACACTACAAGGTCATATTTGCATGTGACGACCTTCAAACTCCCCAAAATTGAATACTGGATCCGCCACTATCCAGGCATATAATCCATAGATTCTCAAGGACGAAATAAATAACTCACTTAAAGATTAAGAACCACTGCTTTACAATCTGATATTGCAAGTAAAGGAACATTTCTTTATGTTATTTGTTTAGTAGGTTAATTTCTCGGTTATCTGTACGCAAATATAAAAAAACAAAATGAGGTCGCAACACTCGCAACTAATTACCCGAGGCACAAGTCTTATCAAATTTAAATTTAGTTAGTTGGTATTTACTTAATTATTCCAGACAATTATACCTATAGTCGCCTCTGAATTTTATAAAAAAAATTTCTATACTTACTTTTTTTTCAATTTTTCAATTTTTAACAATTTATTTTCAAAGAATATGGCTTACAAAGTATGTGTATCATTAGAAAATTATTTATATTATATTACTTCAAATTAAATTTAAAGCCCCCAGACAGTATAAGTTTACTGGTATAAGGGTATAACTTACTTTACGTGTCCGGTCTAAAGTCTGCCACTCCAATAAGCCGCGACTTTCATCGCTTTGTCATTGGCCAGAATCAGGTCCCCAGGTGTACAGCCCTCCTCCATCAGTGGACACATCAGGAGGTGGCTGTCATCCTGGATGCCAGCCACAAGGTAACCAGACAAAATCTCAAGTGACAAAATCTCACATGTCAAAAGGGTAACCTACTATTGACAGAATCGCAACTAAACACCGGAAAACCTGTTGCCGACAATTTCAATATTGTTGGGTTAGGTTCGTTAGGTTGTTTTTTTTTCTTTTGCACACAAAAACAAAACAAAAAAAAACGACGGCATCAGATTTCCCGGTGTTGAGTTGCGATTCTGTCAATAGTAGGTTACCCTTTTGACATGTGAGATTTTGTCACTTGAGATTTTGTCATGGAACCCAGCCACAAGTGATGTCTTCATCTGCGGAGAGGTATCCCCACTTCTTCTTTTGTTTTTTCTATAGCCGCATATGTATGTTACCTACTATGGTGCAAACCATCAGATTCACGATTTTCTACTCCAAAAGTCTAAATCTCTATTATCTCAAAATTTACTTATTAAAGTTCTAATCATTCTCAGATGACTCAATCAGCTCAGTCAGTCTATTTAGAAAATCAATGTAGGTATGGGGAACTCGGCAGCATTACTAACAATTTGGAATTTATGCAGGTTAGGATAAGGTGGCTAGATAAGGTTAGGTTAGAAACCCTTAGGATAAGGTGTTTCAGAATATCAAGCGTCACCCCCCCTGCCCCCCCCCCCCGAATAGGTCTCCTTACGTGGTTTTGCTCAATTTTTAGAAAAACAGCAAAAGATAGAAGAAAACTGTCAAAGACAAAAATGGTTCTTAATAAATTCTCTACAAAACATGTGTCGAAGGTAGCAGTTTTTTTGGATAAATTGAGTGAAGCTTTACTATACATCATCCCAAAGTTTCAATGGGTTGGAAATTTTTTCAAGGTTCCAAGTTCCAATACATTGGAAACCTACGATCGACGACCCAGGGCCGGATCTCCCATAGGTTCAAGTGGTTTCGCCCACCAGGGCGCCGAAAGTACGAGGGCGCCACGTTGAATTACAATAATGCCTATATAAAACACAGAAAAACATAATGCGCCTTGATAATAAGCGCGCTTACTTTACCGCATCACTGTTAGTAGGTATTTCACCAACGCCATCCCTAGAATATTGCTGGTAAACGTAATTTAAAAATCCCGCGCATTCATTGTACATCAGGGTACCTACTTGTAAACATCACATCTTGCCAACAAAAAGGGCCTTGTGTATGATATATAAACTAATGACAAAATTTAGTAAAGGTTTCTTTATATGTATGGGTGCACCAAATCCCGCTCATACGTGGTTCATGAATCCCCTATATATATTAACACACACACAGTGACAGAAAAGCGCATAGTGCAAGAATAGACTCTAAAACATGCTGTGTTAAGTATTATTATCCTTTTAGGGGCGCCAACATCCGATGGAATATTTGTTCCACATCGCGCCCACAATAAATTAGCAGGAGCAAGAATACACAATGCATATAGATAGTATCTATATGCATAGATACCCATGCCTATACATAGGGTAGGTAGATTATGATGTCTATATAGTTTAGATAGGTTCCAGATGGTTTTCAGCATTTCAGTATTTCCAACGTCAAAATAAAAAAAACATCTGTGAGGGTTGGGATTGTTCTAGCGTTATACTCGTATTATATTGACCATAATAATATTATGATACCCTACACCATATTTAGACGCTATTCGGCATTCAACTTCAGTCTTCATCTTCACAATTTAGCAATCCCAATCGTCCTTTGCAGGCTGTGACTGAGTGAATTTATTATTAATAACTCTTACAAACAGTTATTATATTAATGTTAATTTGTTTTATCGATTTATTTTGAAAGTGAACTAACTATAGTTTATTTTTTACTGTCTGATTTTTTTCATTTCAATAGATATTTCTAGATTGTGCCGTTACAGTTCGTAGTTGTTGTGTTTGGCGCGAAAATTGTGAGTTTTTCTAATGTTTTTTATATCTTTATATATTATCAAATTATAATTTAATTTGGTTTTCCATTTTCTGCTTTGCATTAAGACTCGAATAATAATAATTGTACAATATATTCAAAACTTCAGTGTAAATCTCTATTGGCTCTATCTAAGGTAAGTACGCATGCCACACTCTACAAACTTGTAGGTAAGTACATTTTGAAATTGCATAATATAATATACTGTATCGTTTAGATATTTATGAAATTATTTCTATATTTGATATAGAATCATTAGAAAGTTGCGATAACTTTTCTTGTGAGTACATACTTATAATTTGAACTGCTTTTCGAGAATATTTTATTTCGCTTTGCTTTAAATATGTCTCCTCCACTGAAAAAAAAATTGTCTGGATGGCAATACAAGAAACTCAGACAACAACGAGAGGCTGCTTTAAAATTGAAACAGGTTCCGATTAATAGGATATTTTCGTCCAAAGACATTGTCCCATCTCATTGTAATAATATGTCTTCAGAAAGTATTCCTTCCACGTCCCAAGTCTCATGTAATCCAATCTGCGTTGATATATCTTCAGATACTCATCGAAGTATTCCTTCCACATCAAAAGAAGTAGAAATGGTATTTCCTCAACTTGAGAATAATTTTACTCTAGAACAGGGGTATCACTCCACATTGAACACCTTTGCTATTGAAGATCCAGGCAAATGGCCAGCAATTGATAGGGATGTTCGTAATTTTCTTGTAGAATTTGGGCCTTATCGAGTTACAACTCACAGCTTTCCACTTATCAAGTCTCGTAGATTCAATACGAAATTTTATTATCAAACTTTATCCAATGGTGATATGATCGATAGAGAGTGGTTAGTATATTCCAAATCAAAAGACAGAGTATTTTGTTTTTGTTGCAAGTTGTTTTCTTCTGAGAATAATTCATTAGTTAAAGATGGATTCAACGATTGGAACCACACTAAGAGAACACTTTCTTCACATGAAAAATCTTCAACACATTTGGATAGTTTTACCGCCTGGAAAAATCTTGTTACGATGTTAAGTCGTAAAAAAACTATTGATAATGGTCTTCAAACACAACTCAGTCAGGAAATTGAAAAGAATCGATCAATTTTAAAACGAATCTTGTTAGCGGTCAAGTACTTAGGTACTCAATCGTTAGCTTTTCGCGGTAGTTCAGAAGTGCTGTATAATTCTAATAACGGAAATTTTTTGAAGTTCGTAGAAAGCATTGCTGAAATAGATCCAGTGATGCGTGATTGTTTGCAAAAGAATCGCAGTGATTATACGTATTGTAGTAAAACTATCCAAAATGAACTCATTTTTCTCATCGGTAGGGAAATTAAACAGCACATTTCATCAAAGATTTTACAATCTATTTACTACTCGATAATTGTTGATTGCACAAGGGATGTCAGTCGTCAAGAGCAGCTTACTCTGGTTATTAGGTTTGCGTCGAAAGAAAACAAACAATATGTTATTAGAGAACATTTTGTAGGGTTTTTGTGTGCTCCAGATTCAACAGGCGCAGGTTTGACAGATCTCATTTTGAAACAGATTAAGGAATTGGGTCTTTCAGTAGAATTTCTTAGAGGCCAAGGATATGATAATGGATCAAACATGAAAGGCAAAAACTTGGGTGTCCAGAATAGAATTAGAACATTGGAACCTCGAGCTTTTTTTGTACCTTGTACATGTCATAGTCTCAATTTGGTAATTAATGATGCTGTTAGTTCTTCTACGGACGCTGTTTCTTTCTTTGGTGTTATCCAAACCACCTATGTATTTTTTTCGTCTTCTGTAGCCCGCTGGGATGTTTTTAAGAGTCATGTCAAGGGTTTAACATTGAAGCCTCTTTGTGAAACCCGATGGTCGAGCAGGATTAATGCGATAAGACCGTTTAGGTTTTATTTGAAAAATATATTGAAAGCTGTAATTCAAATCGAAGAAGGGGATTTTGATAGAGAGACTAAAGAGTCTGCCAAAAACATTGGAAGAAATTTGCTTGATTTCAAATTTGTAGTAATTCTTGTCATTTGGTATGACATATTATTATCAATTGATAAGGCTAACCAAATTCTTCAGTCCCCGAAACTCAGTATACAAGCTGCAGTGACGATTCTAGAGTCATGCAAAACATTTTTAGAGGATTTTCGTTCTGATCAAGGTTTCAATAAGGCATTGGCAACTGCTAAAGACATTGCTGAAGAAGTTGGGTTGGATCCTAAGTTTCCCGAATCATCATCAACTCGTATGCGTATGAAAAGAAAATTATTTGATTATGAATGCGCTGACGATGTTATAGTTGATTTGCAGAAAAAGTTTCAAGTTCAATGTTTCTACGTCGTTTTGGATAAAGCTATCGCATCTGTTTCTGAAAGATTTACACAACTCAGAGATCATAAACAAATATTTGAGGTTTTGTATGACATCAGCAATTTCGTCGATAATAAAGAATCACGACAGCTGTGCGAGAATTTAGAGGCGTCATTAACCAATGAGAAAAAATCAGATATAAATGGTTTACAGTTGTTCGAGGAACTCAGAAAAATTTCAGTCTTGGTCCCTAAAAATAGTAGTTGCTTAGATTCTTTAAATTTTATCGTCCATAAAGAGTGGGAACACATCTTTCCAAACTTGTATTTGTGTCTTCGAATACTTGTAACGATCCCTGTCTCAGTCGCCGCTGGAGAACGCAGTTTTTCAAAGTTGAAATTGATTAAAAATTACTTGCGTAATTCTATGTCTCAAGAGAGGTTAGACGGATTGGCGCTGATGTCAATTGAAAATGAGATTTGCAGGTCTTTGTCTTATGATGATTTAATCAAAAAATTCGCAAGTGCGAAAGCTCGAAAACTTGTCTTCTTTTAATGATAACTATATTTTGCTACTGTATTTTTCTGTGCAAGTTTAGGCATATTATGTTTAAGTGTTTCGCTATGTGGTTGCTTCGATTTCTTTAAGCTATACGAGTATATTATTATGTATGTGTGGATTTGAGTACTTACTTTATACCTTATTAGTCTTATTTGTCAGTATGTGTTTGATTAGGTACTTCAATAATCAAAGGCCTTATTACATTGTTTATGTTTATATGTACCTACTTCCTATACTCATTTGCGTCTTCAGTAGAGAATCGTTCAGTCCAAAAGATTTATATGAATTGAATAGTAAAGTAGGTAGCATTTTTAAACTAAAAAGTGTGTACTTAGTCGATAAGTGAAATGCAATACTGCCAGACGCAGAAGGGAATACACATCGGCGCGGCGTAGAGGATTAGGCCTACGATTATGACAATTTTTTCATGGCTCTATCGAGTAAAATAAAGGTACATAATAATTTTACTATTATGGCACATGATTCCCATTGGTTGACTTATGATTTTTAGTCCATGATCGTAAGAGGCAGAGTCGTAGAGAAACTGTTATAATGGTGGGGACACCTCGTGAAAAAAACGAGTCAGTATAGTCTTACCTCCCGGGTTGACATGGAAATAGACTCTAATTTTTGTTTATAAATTAATTGAACAAAACAAGTTGTCATCAGTCATATTGATTCAAACTATTTATACCCAAGGATAACTGGTATATGCACTTTACGATACAAAATACAGGAATATGAGAAATTCACAAGCATTAATATACCGTAACATTTGTTTACTGGGACGAGGTTAAGGGAAATGCCTACTGTTATTTTTGTTATTTTGGCTTGTAGTCAATTTTTTGCTTTACGAAATATGGGGGGAGGGGGCGCAGAATAATAATAGTAATAACTGCACCAGGCGCAAAACGTAGTCGATCCGGCCCTGCCGGACGACCGGACTAATATGTAAGAAAAATAACTTTTCGTATTTGCGTCATCAACTCCTGAATTTATAACACTTAAGTGTTACCGACGTTCAATTGTGTAAAATCCATTGCATAAATTTAGGCAAAATCTTAACTGGTATCCATGGCAGCTTCTGTAGCGAAAACGAATGCACACTCCTGATTATATGCATATAATATATATATATATATATATATATATATATATTATATTTGTTTCAAAATTCAATATTGTGTAATGCCGGGAGTTTTTCGCAAACTCCAAGCCTTAACAAACGCACAAACACTTAGACACTCCGCGAGCGCTTGTCTCAAATTTCCTTTGATTGTGGAAAAACCGACGCTCGATCGATCACAAGTGCTAGCAAGCCTGCATAAGCAAAAACAAAAGTGTACGTTTGAATTTGTGACGGCTTGTTGAGGTTTGGCAAGCATGTGACCTGGCATAAAATAATCAAATCATCTGGCATCATCAATAGATGACTCAGTCTTTTCCAGATTAGGATGGTGACAGGACAGGCCTCTGTAGAAACTAAGAGAGCGTTATAGGTTATATTCCTTATGTCATCTTCATCTAGGCCATTTCTACGCAGGATCCTGTCGCATTGTGTCATCCAGGTAAAACTTTGGTCCCCCTGTTGATGGATGTCGAGGGAGATTCATTGATATTAATTTGTTAACGGTGTGTTCCGGTGGTCTCCACCCTATGTGTCCATACCATCTTAGTTCCCTTTCTTCTAGCTTACTATTTATACTCATGGTACCAGGAATGCGTGAACTTGTTATTTTATCTTTCAATGATACACCCGCTGACCACCTGAGCAATCGCATCTCTCAAGCTGCCTGGTGCGTGTGGTCCAGCATTCGGAGCCAGTAACAGAGTAAAAAACATAATATAAAAGGTCTGTAGGAATAATAAAAATAAAAACAATTTTCATTTGTCTTTGTTTATTATACTTAACTCTATGGTAAAAGGAACTTGGTAGATAAACACACAATTTGCCATCTTTTTATTTTACTCTTTTCAATAATTATATAGATGTAATTATTAATTAGTCTTTCTCGTATTAACAGGTTGCTTACTTTCCATTTTCACCGCTGGGGGGCGCCCTGGCAATTAGGGTCTATTGTCAAATTTAATGTCAAAATAGAATTCATAACCTCAAAATTAATACTGTTCATTCATGTTCTTCGAAGGTGATAGCATTATAAGTCTCAAGGATCACGTGATTTTACTTATTATCTACTGGAAAAACTATCAAGTACCCAAGTGTCAAGTTATATAACAATCATGGACCTAACATCCATATTAGACTATGTGTGATTTCTGACAATAGACCCTTACACGTATGCTGCCACCTAGTGGGAGTTTCTGGAAGCTGTTCAGAAAACAATCCATTGCAGATACAAAATTTAATCATATTAAACTAAGACGTATCAAAAAATAAATTAGATCTTAATACTAAGAGTTGTATTCTTCATCAGAAGTAGTATTTTCGCTCAGTTCTTTGATTTCTTTATCGTCTCCTGACGGCAAAGGATCCAGTCCTTTATCCAAGTAACAGTCTTTGGCTATTTTGTGAAGTTTGGCCGCCATATCTGGTCCAGTCTCCGCGACCATCTTGTACAAGTTACCATCACTGTTTGACAGAAGTATGTAAGGGTGGTCAAACTCCACCATTCGTCCGCTGTCCATTACCAAGACTCTGTCAGAATCCATGATCGTATTGAGTCTATGAGCGATTGTCAATACTGTGAAGTGACTGAACTTCTCCCGAATCGTTCTTTGGATGAAGGAATCGGTTCTGGAATCAAAGAATCGGGTAGAAATATACCAGATGAATCTTAGCAGGTGATTGCAATGTCAAAAGAACGTGGGAAAAAGACACCCGACAATTGGACGTTGCGAAAAAGACGCTGACATTTGGACGCACAGTACTGCAAAAGGACGCGAAAACAAATCTAATTAATCAATAAAAATATGCATCAGTTTTGTCATTATAGAATACATGACTACATGATTTCCTGTATCCTATACTCCGCTGCCTATGCTAAAAAAACATATTTTTGTGCATTTGAGCAATAGTCACAGCCAGGAAGAAATATCTAATGCTGGATTTCACCAACTTTTTAGGTGAGGAATAGCGGAGATTGGAGCCGCCTAGCACAAATTTTGTATGAAAAATAACGATAAGTGGCTCCTATCTCCGCTATTCCTCACCTAAGATCCAGCATAACTGTTTTTTTTTTTTTTAAATTTTTATTGTATTGCAGGAAACTAAATAGTTTATGTATTCAATGATCCTAAAATAAGTGGATTTCTATATTCCGGGTCTTTTTGGGTCCATCCAAATGTTATGCGTCATTTTGTCGTTGCGTCCAATCGTCGTGAATCCTTTTTGGTCGTTCATAGTTTTAAATGGACTACGACTCGTAGTCCATTTAAAACTATGAAATAATTTAAAGAACGTTAAAACTGTGATCAAAGGATGGAGAATGGTATTGATAAAGGTAGAAGGGTTAGCAAAAAACACTCTAAAGACTTTTGACAACTGGCAATTCTTGGTGACCTTCGGAAGAATATAGAAAGGCAAAATTATCCCTGACTCAAAGATAGGATATTAGACTACTAAAAATCGTGAAAACCTATAATACAGTTTTACTGCCGAGGTGCAATAAACCATTACTAATCCTCTATTTCCATAGACGGCTCGTGACCAAAAGTATTATTTCTCTTCGAATTTAAATTATGACGGTTTCCATCTTTACCTGAATTCTATAATACAACCATCAATATCTATAGGGGAATAAAACAATAAGTGAAGTGTAAACAATAAATTCTACGTAACTTGTATCAGCGTGCATTTTGCAGGTAGTATTAGCAAAATTTCAAAATCTCTTAGTCCCAGGATGGTCCCAGGTATCTAGGTCATTGAATCTCCCTATGTATAGTGATTACTTACTGTGGATCAACATTGGCAGTGGCTTCATCCAACACTAATATTTGATTGTTTCTGAGGATGGCCCTGGCGAGACAGATTAGTTGTCTCTGCCCAAGACTGAAGTTGGCTCCTCCTTCAGAGACTTTAAAATCCAGAGACGAAATTGAGTCTTTTAGGTTTACCTGTAAAAAAATGTGTAAGTAGAAGAATGAAGAAGATATTAACAAGGACTGTGAAAATCTACAAAGCTATCCAAATGAGAGACTGCAAGACGGGTTTTGTGACTAGAATTAATGTGAATAAACTATGATGGTTTGGGCACGTTGAGAGAATGAATGACGACAGGATGACTTAAAAGATATATTTAGGTAAACGAAGATCGCGGCCGCCCGAAAGTGAGCTGGACCGATCATATCGACCAGATCCTTAAGGATGGACGCGTTCTGAGTGAAAGAAAAAGGAGAGCATGTATGACGAATTGCGTGAATGTGACGGAAGCAGGAGTGGGTGTGTAGGGATAGGGTAGTCTGGCGTTCTGCCCTCAGAACGTTTCATTCTCAGATCCTTTGTACAAAAAAGATTCAACTAGCCGTGCTGTAACAGTTGGCAACATAGCATAATGATCGAATAGGACCACCACTCCTGTCAAATCTAGTACCTAACAAAATATAATACGTGGTCCGTCATACTCGTTGTTAAGGGTCTGTTATTCCATACATTTCCTTAGCGACGGTGATGGCAATCTCGCCTATAACGTTTTATGTATTAATCCTACATCATGGCTAGAGAAAGACAGAAATGTCAAGGTGGCGGTGATTCGAGTCGTTTCAGCATGACGTGGTACCTACTCAAAAATCATCAAATCTGAAATGACTTACGTCTTCAAGTGCCTTCCACAGGTCCGTGTCAGGGTACAATCCAAATGGATCCAGATTGTATCTGACAGTAGCTGAAAACAGGACTGGTTCCTGCGGTATGATGGATATTCTCGAGCGAAGATCCTAAAGAAAATAAAATATTTCATGATATAGGGACCCAGAGTCATCTTTGAAAAACGTTCGAATGAATTGTTCGTTTCCCTATTTGCCGCTAGGGGCGCACTGACAAGTAGGGTCCATTGTCAAATTTAATGTCAAAATTGAGTTCATAACTTCAATGCTTTTCAAATGCAACAGCGTTATAAGTCGCATTCATCACCATGTTTATGTGGTTTTACAATAGAGCTACTAGCAATAGGTACTATCATGTACCTAACTGATACCAAAAGTTATACAAAAACTAAGTCCCCAACTTTATTAGTCTATGTGTGACTTTTGACAATAGACCCTTACACGTGTGCTGCCACCTGGTGTGGGTTCCTGGAAGTTGCTCAGAAAACAGTCCAAGACTTTTCAACAGACATAAAATGTAACTTGTTATGAGGTTAAATGACAATGCCATCAGAAGCAAAACTGGTGCAAAAGACCAGAGTACATAGATAGAGGTACAGTGTGGTACAAAAAAATTACTAAGTACCTGTTTAGCTACATCACCCGTCTCCACATTATCAATCTTAATTCCTCCTTCAACTCTTGCCAGTCTGAAGAGAGCTGCAATCAACGAAGACTTGCCAGCACCAGTCCTGCCAACGATTCCAACCTAAAAGTCAAAGAAACTTCTATAATTGCACGTTTCTTGGAAGAATCTGATGTGTTTGATTTCTTTTCTACTCACCTTCCATCCATTCTCCACCTGGATGTTCAAGTCTTTAATAACAGCCTGATCATCCTCGCTGTATTTCAGATGTGTGTGATCGAACTGGATGTCTCCTTTGCTTGGCCAGTCCTTTGGAGTGGAATGACCTGAAAGTCAACGAATAATGAATAGTTCTCTACTTTGAATCAGTGTTTAGTTACTGTATAGGCGACATCAGTCCTAACAAAACGCATAATTCATAAACGCAAAGACCTCTGGAGAGGTGGATGCTGGGTTTTTCATTAAAAGGGACATTATCAGGGTCATCTTTAACTTATCGGAGGCCCTGGCGTAATATTATCGGTAATATCGGTTAGTAATCTGGCAGGATTCAGGAACTAGGGAGCGCCGTGAATCGCAGGAACCTGAGTACTTACCTAGAGTGATTATTGGAAAAGAGAGGCCTGGATAGAATGTCAATCATTTGGAGTAGAGAGAAAACCAAAATAACCTATGTAGCGGAAAGAGTCGCTAGCCTAATTGTAGGGGTGGATAAGTTGAAAGATGCTAGAATTCACGATGGACCAAAAGCATTATAGAATGGCGAGTAAGAACAATCCAAGAAACTTATGCATATTCCAGACAAGATGATCTGATGATGTAATAAAGAAATGTTCCGAAGAGAGATGGCAGCATGGTGCCCATCAGGAATGGGAGGCCTATATTCAATAATGGATCTGAGAAGCTTAGGAACAGAATCATCACACATAAGTTATGACAGAATAATGGGTAGATTGGATACTCACGTCCCACTTCCAAATTCTTCTCCTGCTCAATCCTATTGTACTGCAAGACCCTCTCTACGCTAGTCATCTGAGAGACTATTTCAGCCAACTGTCTCACTCCATACTGAAGCATTCCAGTCAATATCAAAGATTGTGAAATGGCTAAACCAACGTTGCCTGATAAAGTATCCTCTGAAATTATAACACTAAAATTAGTACATTCCTGTAATGACGTCTTTAAGAGACGACAGTATGAGTGATTCAAAGACCTTACTTTGATCAAATACGATGAATGAGAAAGCAACGATAGCAAGGAAGACGGCACAGACCATGTCCAACCAGAATCCCAGGTGACCACTGCATGCAATGTACTGGTACCACGAAGAAGTGTGCAGGTCCTAAAACATTCATCACAAATTAAGCCGTTATTGGACTATGCTTGCATGCTAAAAGGAATTATTTCAAAATACACCCACGGCTGTGGTATTCCTTAGAGTAGGTTAAGTGGAGCAAGAAGGAACAAACTTTACTAGTGCGACTTGATCGAGGCATTCGATCGCATTGTGGGGCATTGCCCTAACAAGAAGTTTGAAGGGGATATTTGGGAAATCCATGAGCGGACGCCAAGAGTACTAGAATAGTTGGAAAATTTTGACGCGGAGCTCTGACTCCCAGATCAATGATACAATGGCTGTTTTGCATGCAAAGAAAGAAGGAAAAGGTACCTGATGTATGTCAAACTCCGAAGTCAACCTCTTAGCAGCTCCTGACGCCCTGATGGTCGTTATGCCATTCATAGTGGAGGAGATGTGAGAAAATACTGGACTACGTGCTGAAAATCAAAGATAATGTGATTTTAAGGCTTGTGTGCAATGACGAATGAATAATTGACAGAGAAATTCAAACGCGCTAGTATCTAGGGTGGTAAAGAAATACATAGATTACCCTAATTCCAGCAAAGTTAGAGATGGATTCCGGCAAAGGTGGAGACTAGAGGCTAAAAGACTATATCGCAAAGTGTGGAATACATCGCCAGCGCCGGGGTTCGAACCCGGTGCCTCCCGATTGGGAGACCGCCGCCCCAACCAACTGCATCAACCATGTATGCAAAGTGATGGGTCGTCAAGGAAATATTCAAAATGGTAATAGCATTAAATTGTCCTTACTTATCCCCTCGAGTCTCTTGATGTCCTGGGCCGTGTACAGGTACAACTTGAAGATGAAATAGAATGTGAGAAGAACAATGCCAACTGGTATCAGCATGTATGTGTTACTGATGCAGACTAAAACTAGAATACTGCACATGACTAGGAATATCTGGACAGCTTCTATGGTGGCCCTCGGCAAAAGCTCGTCCACTGCGCCAATGTCTTTTGAAAATCTGTTCAATATGCGACCTGGAAAAGACAATTTAGAGCATGTGAAATTTGATCCCTTTAAAATTTGTTTGGCATCTTTTCCAGACAGATGGTCCCTTTTTGACGTTGTGAGACAAATTTTGTCACATGGCATTTGTAACGATAGCGTATTCTAAAATTGTTTTTCTGATGTACACGTAATGACATATATCGTGGCTGCTATAAAAATAGTATAAAAACCACGATGGCTTTCGAGTCTTTAAAAACGTACTCGGGACAGTTAAAGCCACAAAAAAATCTTGAGAAAAATCAAAAGATTGATTCAGATCGATTACTATAAAATTATTTATGAAGCCGTTTCTTAATCATAGATAAAAAAAAGGTTGACATATTTACCTGAAGGATTAGTATCAAAGAACCTCATGACACCCTTGAGAATATTGTGAAACATCTTGTCATGCAAATTCCTCGAAGAATTCATGCAAACTTTGAAGAACAAAGTGGATCTGCTTAATGTTAGGATGATGCAAGAAAGGACAATTCCAGTATAGATGTAGTAATATTCAGCAATAGTAAAATAGCCAACTTGTTCATGGAAATCGAAGTCTTTGGTCAAATTGGATGCAGGCATTTCTTTGGATTGTGATGTGGTATTGTGGTCGCTAATTAGAGAGGTTTGATTTCTCAAAAAGGAATCTTTCATATCTTGTTGATTTGTCCTGAAATTTTAACACAAAAGCGTAGAAGGGTAGAAGTTACAGGTTCAAAGGACATATGCTGTTATCTGAGGTGAAAATTACAGTTTAAAATGTAAATTTAAAGGCGTCAGGAAATTTGTTTGAGGTGGAATTTACAGTTTTAAAAATAATAACACAAAAACTTTAGATAAACCAATCTAAGGCGAGAGATACAGGTTTAAAGGTCAAAACCGTCAGGTAAATTTTCTTGAGGCTAAAGTTACAGTTTTAAAAGTAATAACAGAAAAATGTCAGATACATTTACCTGAGAAGAAAAATACAGTTTCAAGGTTATGATACAAAAACGCCGATTAAAATTTATCTGAGGCGAGCCTTACAGTTTTGAAGGTAATAAATACAGAAACATCAAATACATATCTGAGTCATCAGAAGATACAGTTTAAAAGGTATTAAGACGAAAAAGTCAGCAAATTTATTTAAGGTGGAAAATACAGTTTTAAAGGTAAAAAAAAAACACGGTGATGTATCATACCAATATGTGACCCAGTAGTCTGAGAAACTAGCAGAAAGTTGTCCCAGAAGCATCACGATGACCATAGTGGCTACAAAGCAACCTGATCCACCATTCTTCCAGTACGCAAAGTAAGTGCTTGCCCTCATACCACCAGTCAGCTGTTCTTCGGCTTTTAGCTTTTCCTCTTCAAATTCGTCGTCTTTTTCAGATTTGAGTGATACCTTGAAAATTTCCAGTAATTTATTTTAAAATTTCATTCATTTTTTTGTGTGAAAATCAGATTTTCTAGATGTCAAAAACACTGGACTGTCTCAATAGATATACAGCGAACGGTGGATTTAACATCAGACTTATGACGGATCTTCGGCTGGTTTAATGGTTTAGACTGGACTGGACTAAACTGGACTTACTTAAGTGTAAAGTGATCACATTAAACAAGTCGAAAATCAGTCATTAGTCTGATGGAAAGTCCATCCTTCGCTATATACGCTGTGGAAATTACTTTATTTAGAAGAAGTAAACTGAAGCTGTCATTCCAGAAAGTACATTGCAAAGGAGAATGGGTTGATTTGATAGAGTTTGACATATTCAAATAAGAGGTTTATCGACGTAAGAATTTGAGTGTGTCAAATTTCTGTATAAGACATGGTTTATTGAGAATTCTGCCAACATCCTTACCACCGACATTTGCGAAACTTTTCTCCTACTGACTGTCGTCTTCGTGCCCTTCTTTTCTTCCCCTTCTTCATGCTCTAACGGTTCTTTGTGAACTTCCTGAGATGCTGCCAATAAGGACGCAAAATCTTGCCCTGAAGAAACCATTTCGTCATAAGTTCCCATGTTCTCAATATGACCCTGGAAATTCAACAAATTCCAAGAATATTTGCAAAGGAGTCATAAATTCTGTTGAGATGATATCGCTAAGAAGAATATGTGGAAAAACATTGAGAGACAGGATAAGAAATGAAGTGATCAGAGAGTTGAGTGAATATAGAACGGTTGCTGTCACTCAAATGAAAGTGAACAAGTTGAGATGGTTGGGATATTTAGAGAGAATGAATGATGTAAGGATAACATAGAAAATACACCTGCGAGAAAGAAGAGGTGTAAGGAAGCGTGGCTATCCAAGAGCCACATAGCTCGACCATGTAGACATAATTCTCAAGGATAGACGCGTTTTGAGTTTTTACTCGGAGAACGTGTACGACAAATTTCTTAAATGTTGTGGCTAGGAGTGTGTGTAAGAATAGGGCAGTCTAGCGCTCCATCCTCTCTGCCTGCCCCGCAATGGATGCGACGTGGGGGTACAGATAGATAGATTTTGATGATTTTCATGTCTTACATTGTTCATAATGATGATCATATCGGCAGACTTGAGGTAATGGAGTTGATGGGTGACTAGTATTGTAGTTTTTCCATGCATATATCTGGTAATGCATTCGTTGTACAAATGCCTTCCAACGTGAGCATCTACAGCAGATAGAGGATCGTCCAGTAGATAGATGTCTGCCTGGAAAATTTTAAAAGACTTTGAGGAAGAATATTTAGAAAAAGACGTAATTGGCGAATTTAAAGACGCGTATGTAAGTATTTCGTACAGCATTGGAGAGACGAGAGTCAGAGATGAAGTAATTAAGAGCTCCAGATATGAACGTTCCTCAGGAGACAAGTTGTGAATGTCTTCCATTGTGCCGCTGAACCTAGGGAACTGCCATTCCTCCACAATGTGGTAAGCGGGCTCCAACCCACCACAGAGACAGTTGGAGGAGAAAGGCCGCTCCATCCATGTCCAGTTTGCCTTGACGCGTAACATATCCTTACTGTATGCGTAATTTTTGATGTCAAAATACTGTTTGAAACACAAACCTCTCGATATACAGCCCTCGCCAAATTGATCCTTGCCCTTTGTCCTCCAGATAAAGACACTCCTCTTTCTCCAACTAACGTCTGATCTCCTCTTGGGAACTGTTGGAAATCTTTTTCCAAAGCACAAACTCTCACAACCTAAAACAAGAAACAGAATTTTATCTTTGACTCCTGAATTTTGGTAAGCATTGGGAAATGGGAAAAAGGAAATAAAAAAGACGAGATCTTTTCAAGCTTCTAGTGTCTGTCGAACCATACATTTCTCGATGTATCTCGAGCCAGCCAAGTGCCACCAATCGAGGGTTCTAAAACAACTGACTTCATGGAATAACCAGATGTCCATTCCTACATTCTGCAGGTTGCGAATACCTTAATTCGCCAGCTAAGATTACAATTAACTATAGTAGGTATTCTTAATAGCATCAAAGATGTCTGCTTACATTGGATCATGAAGGGAAATAATGCTTAAAGATCCTACCTGAAACATTTGTTCCATTTAGTGGCTACATCCTTCGATAATGTCAATATTGTCAGGCAATTATGATGGATCAACAATGCCTCATGCAATGCTGTAAAAAAAGTTGTAAAAGTATCTAAACTGATATAGTTACCTCTCTGTATCTTTTGTGGTCGTATGGCAAGCCAAATAGAATGTTGTTCCTAACTGTGGCCACAAACAGCCACGGCTCCTGGTTTGCATAGGAAATAGTTCCATTGACTTTGTAACTCCCTGAAGAAACTGACAATTCTTTTAACAACAACTGTAAAATTGAACTCTGTAAATAATCAAAACAATATCAAAAATGAATTAGCAACAATTTTTTTTAAAAATAAAATGAATCCGGGTTTGTCGAAATAAACCCAAATACTTTTTTTGTGCACTTCATAGAAAGCTTAAAAGCTTGTGTTGTGAAGTGGAGTAAGTCGGGGATTGAACCCGCGCCCACTGGATTAACAGTCGAGCGCGTTACCAACCAGGCTACCGACCACCTGTTATTATGTGTTAGCCTCCGGGATAGTTAAAGAAATGAAGAAATTAGGTGGAGAACCAAAGTTGCCGATATCACAAACCGTGTGTCAAAACTTAAGTGGCAATGGGCAGGACATATGGCCAGGTAGGGTGACACCAGATGGGCGCCAAGAATATTGAAGTGGAGGTCTTGGACAGATAGAAGGAGTGTCGGAAGGCTACCAAAGAGATGGACCGACAACGTTGTCTGAACCTGGATGCGGAAGGGTCAAAGCAGAGACGAGTGAAAGAAGTTGGATTAGGCCTATATCCAGCAGTGAAGAGGAGAAAGCTAGAGAAAAAATGATGTTATGGAACAAGAAAAGGATTATGATACAGAGCATATTGGACAAACTCGAAGACCTAAAATACCAATTATATATTAGGGTAATTTTAGGTAGATTTGAGTAGGTACGAAAAGTTAAAACAAGTGTCAATGTTAATGCTGATGAAGGTGTGAACAACTCTATATGAATATCTAACCTTTCCAGAGCCAACAGATCCAATTATGGCACATAACTTTCCTTTCGGAATTTGGAAGTTGATATCGTCTAAGGTCAGCTCATCTCTGTCACCAGCCCAAGATGCTTTCACATTTCCAACGTCGATGGCAATTTCTTCAGCTCTATCGTAATCTAAAGCGAATTCGCTGCTGTCAAAACCTGGAATCAAAAATATAATGCGTACTCTTTATTCTATTCTAGGATGACAAAAAATAATTTGAGTAGGTACTTCAGTAATCTAAGATTCTAGGCCTCTTCCATATTCCTCCATTCCTTTCTGTTATTTGCTACTTGCAGCCAATTTTTTCCCCCCACAGCGGCTATGTCGTCGGACCATCTTTTTTGGGGTCTTCCGACACCTCTGTTATTCTCCCAAGGTCTCGACCTTAAGATTTTTGGGGTCCATCTTGTGGGGTCTTGTCTTGCGACGTGTCCCGCCCATATCCACTTCAGACTTGCTACGCGATCCATGATGCAACTACACGCTCTCCAATTCCTTTTTCTCAAAACACATCCATCCTTGAGGATCTGGTCGACATGATCGGTCCAGATCAGTCTCAAATATAAAACATGCTAAATATAAAATACAAACCTAAGTTAGTCAGTCCATTTTCATCGATGTACTTCAAAGAAAAATCGTCTTTTCCATTGATTGACTCTTCAGGTTTGTTTGAATACTTCATTCTGATCAATCCACTCTTTCCGTCTTCGGCTTCATTTTCTTCGCTGACCAAACTGAGATCTGGTCTCTCGTCCAAGATGAGGAAGTCCTCCAACCTCTTTACAGTCACCAGGCATTCAGCGGCGGTCGACACGGCCGTAGGATACATTATGGCTAAACATGATTGTAGAATGTTGTAGAATTGTGCTAAGGAGAATACCTGGAAAAATGGTGAGAATATTTTTGTATTACAGCATTATTAGGTACACAAAATTACAATCTACAATTTCTACAAAAAGTGCGTAAAGATAAATCTTGAAGTGGAGGCCTTGGAGAGATAGAAGGAGCGTCCAAATCGCTGGAGGAACCTGGATGCGGAAGGGTCAGAATAGAGAAGAGTGGAAACAGTTGGAAGAGGCTGGAGGATTCAGCAATGGAGGGAAGAAGGCTAACGAGGAAGAAGAAAGGTTTAGACTGAGTACCTGTAGTACAAACTATACTCCGTCATAAGCCTCGGTACATTTTTGAGGTTCTTAAGAAGCAATTTTTTGGCTATGAGAGAATCCATTTGTCATTAAAAGATGCCAAATGAATGCCATTTAGTTCTGAGAAGTGCTTGAAGATGCAAATTATGACAAAATTGCATTTTCCAGGAGTTGTTTGGCTGAAAATCGTTACTTGGAAATATTCGTTGGTTTAGTTGAGACACTTGTAATGTAATCCTCTGGAAGCAGTCATAGTCTTTGGTCAATTAATATTATTATTTCGTATGGCTTCTGCCACCGTTGGGCGGCAACGTCAGAAGATAAGAAAAATATGCTATCTGTTACATACAGGAGACATGTACCCTACAGAGCAACATCCAGGCTTCCAAGCCATGTCAATTAACTTTACTTTGGTATAGTTTTTTTTTATTTTTTTTATTTTATTTATTAGTCATACAATATATACAAAGTTAAAAATATCTAAGTCACGCCAAACCTGAATAATATTGGTAAAAATTCCCACTAACTTACTGTTGCAGACACGACCTTATGTCCCAGTAAACTGTATGCAAGCAATGTCACATATAGCGTGAATCTTTCTGTAAACACCATGAAGCTCATGTAGACCCCTCTCAAATATGAGGTCTTGGTAATGATATCAATCTCCCGAGCTCTGGCAGCAGATACGACCATTTCAAAAGGTTTCTCCCATGCGTACATTTTTATAACCTAGAAAAAAACAGAGTTTCAAATTGAGGCACAAGAAAGCAAAAGAACAAAACAGTGCAAGCGCTGGGTGTAGTTCCGTATGAACAATATGAGGACCGGATTCTGTCAATTGATTATTGTTGGGGATAGATTAAAGATTAAGGATCCGGATGTTGCCGGTCCATTATCTGGTCCAATTTTTTTACACCCCCTCGACGTCCATGTAACCTGGTATACTATTGGAGGATAGAGAAATATAAAAAATAATGTGTACCTGAATCCCAGCGATAATTTCGCTCATAATTCTAACGCGTTCATCAGTTCTCACCGCAATTTTTTTCCTCAAGTCTGCCGAAAGTTTGGACAGATATGCTGAAACAAAAATGCATGCGTTAAAGGTTAAAAAAACATTATATTAATTTTTTGGTCAATCCTACTGCAAAGTGGGCAAGAAAATATGCTAAATTGTGTTACCCTAATCTAACATTTACAGCAATGGGATGATATGGAAATTCTTGGTAACCAACAAAAGTTGACACATCGTCATTTGAAAATTTAAAAAAGCTACCTGACCGAAATGTTGAGAAAAATGACATCAAAGTTTCTAACGCTCGTATCTTTAACACACAGATGGAACCTTATTAGTCTCCAGTAGTTATTTACAAAGCTACACCACATTAGGGGGTTCTTTTTAAATATGTTCATAGATTATGCCAATGAAACATTTTCTCGCAAAACCGAAACCATGTTTTGGTGACAAGGGAAAACATAATTGCCCAATCCTACCAACTTTAACCTAGGAAGGAGAGCCCTAAGAAATTTCTATACAAAAACAGAGAAAATATTATATTTATTTAGTAAAGAAGGGCATCACCGCCAACAGATCATATGCAATGCAACATGAAACTCGCCTAACTCTGGGCAGAGATATTTGGCCACCTAACATTAGGTGAGTTTCATGTTGCATTTCATATGATCTGTTGGCGGTGATGCCCTTCTTTACTAAATTAATACAATATTATCTCTGTTTTTGTATGGAAATTTCTTAGGGCTCTCCTTCCTAGGTTAAAGTTGGTGGGATTGGGCATATATCATCCAAATTTCTTTACAGCAACAAAATCTGTTGCGAGGTATTGAATGCAAAGGCACAGAAACATTAAATTGATTTACGAAATAGACATACTTTGTACAGGCAATGTCTGCAGGCACATCACTGCAACGCCAACCAGTGCAGCCATCTCCACTCTAGTGTAAATCAGATAACAAGTCAAGAGGACTTGAAATGGTAAGATCCAAATGAAGTGAAGGTACAGGAAAACAATGTCAAATCTGCTGACATCATTTGACATCAAGTTGACCAACTGGCCTGGTGTTGTTTCCCCTAGAGATTTGCTGCTTAAACGAAGAACCTGGAATTTATCAAGGACTTTAGTTATTTATTTATTTATTTATTACATTACAAACGGCCAAAAGCCTTTTAAAAAAATTATACAATAAGGTCAATAAAAAAAAATCAAAAATTATTACACAATTCCACACAACCCAGGAAAAAAAAAGTAAAAGTATAAATTCACAAATCAATCATACAAAGAAACATAATATAAATTAAATAAATATAAATTTGACTATAACAATGATACAACGTAACAATAGAAATATGTCATTTTAATTAGAAGGTCAAAATATGAAATTATTAAGCAGAATTGGAAGAGCTTCCATTGACGAGACTAAGAGGAAATGAAAGTTCATACTTGTTTTATCATTTCGGCAAAATATTATCAAATTTTGTCTCGGGAGAGTTTCTCTATGATTATTTTTGCCCTCCCAGTCCCAGGAACTTTTAATATGATTTTCCTTCTGCTCGTAAAATCATATTATTTATTTCTTGAACTAAAATGACCATAGCGAAACTCTCCCGGGACAGAATTTGATAATATCCTGCCTAAGTGATAATGCAAGTATTCATCTACCTTAAGAGTATGCATAACGACATTTCAAAAATTTCCAGAAACGGGAGACCTTCTATCTCGAGAACCGTTACCAAATTTGCTTTGGAACAAAATAGAGTAGATGCATTGAACCTTTATATAGGGAATAACCGTAAAAGATTTTTTATAATATAATAATAAAAATAATTAAAAACACCTCTGATCTTTTTTCCGAAAGACGGAAACTCGTTTCCCGAAAGTCGCGGAGTAAATTGTTTTTCTTGTACTGATAATATGCATTAAAATCTAGGGAATAACGGCAAAAGTTTTTTGATAGACGCTATATTAACCCCAAAAAATGGAAAAAACGCTATTTTTACCATTTTATCATGCGATTGTCACGCGATTTTGAACCTTAATGCCGTGGGAAAAGACTGTGACGTCATTCCTGGTGCCAAGCCCTTAATTTCTCCCCTAGTCTCGTCAGTGGAGGCTGACCAATTTCCATACATTGCTGTCCATCGTCCTTTCAAATATTAATACCAAACCTTGGTGCTTCAACCATATTCTAGGCGTGATTGTTTTACTGACCTTTCTATAAAGCAAAGAACAGCACGCGACCCGTACTCTCATACCAAGTTGGTTCAGACGCAGGACAGTATGGTGTTGTATGAAGAGACCCAACACTGAAAGACCAACCACACCACCGGCATATATGAAAGCATCGTTCTTTGTGACGGCGCTGTCTGCGGAGAAGTATTCTATGAGCATGGCCAATACGATGGGCTGAAACGACCTGGAAAAGTAGAGAAAATTATATTATTGGATTGTTTGCTGGCTAAACTGATTTATAAACTGGACTATTAAATTTTTTTACAAAAGTAACAGTGTGTATTATTAAATTAAATCGTGTATTATAAAATTAAATTGTGTATTCACAAATTAAATTGTGTATTAATAAATTAAATTGTGTATTATTAAATTAAATTGTGTATTATTAAATTAAATTGTGTATTACTAAATTAAATTGTGTATTACTAAATTAAATTGTGTATTATTAAATTAAATTGTACATTATTCAAGGACGGACTTATGGGGGGAGGGGCTTGCCTTCCCATCCAGCAAGCTGGCAAGCTGGCCAGCCTGCCACTATCATGCACCATAGGTATTAGGTAGGTATTAGTTTAAAATATCAAAACAATACAATTTGTAGATATTGTTAGTATAAGGTCAGAACTCAGAATAGATTGGTATGTAAATGTAATATTAGTGATAATAGTGGTAAGTATATGAATGATTATGTTATGATATCAATATTGTTTCCTACTAATTACTCAATTCATTATTTCATCTCTCTATTAATATTTAATAATGATTTCTTATGGACATATCTTCTGCTCATAGAGGCAAATGGTCTTTGAAAACATAATATTCGAATCTCATAATTGAAATTCCTCGTTCGGTAGCGATTCGCAATAACGTATATACTGCGGCAAAGATACTGGTACCAAAACTGATGTATGTGAGTGAGGCATGGACAATTGGACATGGCTGAAGAAGGAAGAATCAGGTATAAATGCTGTCGATATGAGATTGCTGAGAAGAATGTGTGGAGAGATAGGATAAGAAATGAAGCGGTCATAGTGAATGTAAAACGGATTTTGTGTCTAGAACGAATTTGAACAAGTTATAATGGTTGGAACACGTAGAGAAGATGATATGTATAATAGATTTTCATAACAAATTTTGAGCAGGAACTAGAGGGCCCCGTAGATTGCAATGAGAAAGATGGGCCCTTTGTAAAAGCTGATAAGTATTTATAAAATCAAACTGGTACCTGCAGACCATACACAGGAAGAAGATAAGAGCTCCGTCCAGGACGTATTCCTTGAGAAACGTTTTGGTCAGAGCTTTCATGAATGATGGCTTCCTTCTTGCGCGGAGAGCCTTAGCCACTTCAGCACGCCAATTACTGAAAAACAAATAAAACTGTTGACTGTGCGATCAGATCCAAAGGACAATGCTGTCGTCCTAAGCGAGAACCGCTTATTAACCAAAATGTTGAAACTGAAAAAAACAGAAGTATAGTATCGCCCATAATTCAATACATTTGCATGGAATAGGAGGCATGCCGTGGCCGGGAATCGAATCCAGACCTCCAGCCCAACACCTCCATTCACTGAGCTATGAAGGCCGAAGATCGACGATCTCACAATAATAAATTGTAACATTCAGATTAAAAGTGTTAAATCTCTCTTTCTTAAGTCTCGGAGACTTCTGTCTCCATTTAAGGAGTATCTTCCAACTATATGTTAAATACAGTTTTTTAAATACAATAAGTGTTTTTTTTAAGAGTGTTTTCAATGGATTGAACATTGCAAGAAAAAATGTTTTGTTTTTTTTACCACAATCTAGCGGCGTTCCTCAGGGCTCAACATTAGGCCCAGTGAAATATACATTTTGTTCTTCTCACTATTACAAATCACTCTTAGGGGATTTTTGGTTATTAGAAATTACAAATTGCCAATAAACCCTTCATATACTTTATTTAGTATGTCTTCACAAGGGAATAACAAAGTTCTAACTGACAAGATCAAACACAGATGGAACCTTACAAAACCCATTTTAGGATGATTTTGTTAATTGCACTCAATTCAGTTAGAAACATTTTCACACATGTAGTCAAAATCTTGTTAGTTGCAACCTTGTTGTTCGCAGATGACCATATGTTTTAAAGTCTCCATTTTTTTTATAAATAAAGGATCTGGGCTTCAATACACAAACCAAAATACTTTTCTGCACACCTTGCACTAGACTAAAAGCCTGTTTCTCAAAGTGTGAAAATACATCACCAGCGCCGGGGTTCGAACTTGGCACCTCCCGCACGAGAGACTGCCGCCTTAACCAACTGCGCCAACCATACTCAATTTACTATATTGTTTCATTCATTTCCGTGCTAAATTGCACAATTTAAATATATACTTACTCTTCTAGCCTATTGGCGACGGCTTCTGACCGATCGCATTTGAGAGGTTGACACAAATCCTGTGTTGTCAAGTCCTTTTTCTTGCCTTTCCAAAACAAAGGCAAGAGCCACAGGAAGAAGAGTTTTGAGAATATGTTCGCTCTCTCTCTAGAGTTAGTTTTTCTTTCACTTCCACCATCATGTGTGTTATTAACCACAGTTTTAGTCATTTTAGTTAAATTTAATTTAATTTAGTTAACTAATTTTATTATGTTCTAATAATTTATTATGTTTTTTGTTTATTCACAGCATTTTATCTCTGTTTTATCATATAAAGAAAAAGCATATCACCAAATAAAAAAAAATGATTTTTCAGATCAGATCCTCAAGGATGGATGTGTTTTAAGTAAGGGATATCTAGTAAATTACCATAACTTTTTTTGAGCAAAATAATAATCCCCTTATTATTAAAAAATGCTAATTTTTACATTCGATCACGCGATAAGGCCGATATGCACGGAGGAAAAAACGTTCTATTATCGCTTCAAGTATTTCAAAATTTTTACGAGAGTGTTAGCGCGAAATATGAATAACGTAAGCGACGCGACAATGCGAATTACACATTAAAAAAAAAAAACAGAAAACAAATTGATAAATCTACGACAGTCAACTTGTTAACCTTATAATTCCCAATATTTTGGCTAAATTATATTTCTAGATCTCAAAAACTGAACGGAAAATCCTTAAGTCCCGTAAATTTCGGGGGTACTTTCGAGATATTCTTTTATTCAAGGAATTTCCAAATATTATAATTCTAGGACAGTCAACTTGTAGTCAATACTTTCATCTATCACTGTCTTCAGTTTCAAGACGATGCTCTCAGTATTGACTGAGAAAATGAGTAAACGCCAAAGCTGGATGACAGCATATAGCCTCTTATGCCCAATCCCAACAACTTCCACCTAGGAAGGAAATCCCTAAGAATTTTCCATAAACATAAAGAGATAATATTCTATTTATTTAGTTATGGAAAGCACCTGCAGCAATAATTCCATAAGAAATGCAACATGCGACTCACCTACGTTAGGTGCCCAAATATCTCCGCCCAGAATCTCCCCAACCAGTTGAGTTGCATGTTGCATTTCATATGGAATTATTGCTGCACGTGTTCTAACATTACTAAATAAATAGAATATTATCTCTGTTTTTGTATGGAAATTTCTTAGGGATCTCCTTCCTAGGTGGAAGTTGGTGGGATTGGGATTTAATGTTGCAGGAAATACTTTCGGTATGCCTACTTCTCGAATCGTTCTCTTAATTTCGTGTTTGTAAATGGATTTATAGAGTAAACACCTATGCAATAGCTACTGTTTTACGCTTACAAAATTATCTTTGATTGTTGACACATGTCTAGGTGATTTTATTTACCCATCTTGTTTGGTTACATAGTGCATCGGCGTCACCAGCCTCGGAGCTAGGGGGGCCACAAAAATTTAGAAAATGATATAGCATAAAAAACGTGTAAATAGCGCCGCAGGTTATTTTTTTTTGTGAGACATAGAGAAGAAGGTCGTGCGTGGTTAGTTTATTTGAAAATGTGTATAATACTTTGCACAAGAATGTGAATGACAAATGTTTTTGAAATTGTTTAAAAAAAATAATAAATAAATAGCGCCGCAGGCAACTTTTTTTTTAAACTGATGGATTTTCATACATATTTTAGAAAATTTATGAAGTGATGAGAAAATATGCGGTAGTATTGTGATTTTTTGTGAGGTTTTATCATTTAGTATGAAAAAATATATACCTAAGCCCCCCCCCCCTTGACGACGCCCATGGACTAGCGTCTAGTTATTTATAGTATTATCAGAACGTTTTAATATCATAAATCACTCGCCGTCGGGTGGATTGCCTTTAATTAAAACATTTTAATACTAAAATACAATACAAAACATCACCATGATGTGCAGTCTCTGATGTCGTAATCAGCTTAAAATTAAAGCTGGGGACCAACTTTGACGTCACAGTCATTTCCCGCGGGATTTTGAACAATCGCATGTAAAAATGTAAAAAATGAACTTGATTCACAACCGTCTGATGATTTGGGTACAAATCCTCGAATACTAGTCGCGATAACTAAAATATTTTTTGGTGGTTTTCATTTATTCCTTAAAAAATGGACTTCCACCAAGTACCGACGGTCAAAAACATCGAGGTTTAAAGTACCGTTATTTTTTACTTTTTGGGGTTAATTTCGCTCCATTTAAAAAACTTTTACGGTCATTCACTAGATTTCAACGCATTTTATTAACACAAAAAAAATCTTCACGACTTTCAGGAAACGAGTTGCTGTCTTTCGGAAAAAAATCAGAGATGTTATTCACATATATTTTTTTTAGAAATCTATACAACATATAAAAAATCTTTTACTGTCATTCCCTAGATATAAAGGTTCAATGTATCTATAGTTTTTTGAAAATTTTAAATGTCTACATGCCCGGGCTTTTAATCTCTGGATTAATATCCAGAGATTAATATCCACTTTCAAACATCCTGTATTATGAAATTTGGTATCATGGGTGCTACGGTGCACTCTGAAATAACTAAATGTTGATTTTATTGGTAAATAGGTATTAGACATGAGCGCCGCGCCGGCGCGCCGCCGTTGATCATGGTCGGCGCGCCGCCGCCGGTTAAAACGCTCACGCCGGCGGCGTGGGATCCGTGTGACCAAAAGTATTTATCTTGTGTTTCTTGATACAGAAATCGAAATAAGTACTTTTCCAGGTAATAAAATTGAAGCATTCAGCTGTGGGGATGCTAGGGTTCAGTAATTATATAAAATGTCGAATAATAACTACTTAATGCATTGTCTTATTTATTCAATTCTAAAACAAGAAATAGGATGGGATTTATTTATAGTTTTGACGGCCACAAGGCATTAATAGTTTGGTTCTTAATAGTGGAAATTAAATTAAAAACAAACGTTATTTTATGTAACTGGGAATTATAAGGAAAAATCAGAATTTATGGTTTTTTGATCGATTTTATCATACCACGCTGAAATTTTTAAACCACGTAAATTTTGGCAGAGTATCTGACCAAAATTTTCGGCCTTTCATCTTTTCGGTCGACCGTTCTCTCTTTTCATTAGTTTAGCCTTTGATTATCGAAGTACCTAATCAAAATTATTTTCATTCCACTTGACTAGATTCGCTATATTTCATTTGTTTCAATACAACACTGTGGAAATAGTAATGACTTCTTTTCTCTTGACAAAAAACGATATTCATTTGGTAATTTTTGAGGTTTACGATCTTCAAAGTGTCAAAATGTGATTATAATTAGATATTTTTAGGTTAAAAACCAATTATTTCGCTAACCTAAGGCGGCACTATAATAAAAAAAAAATACTATCCCCTAACGTGGTTTCTCAGACTGTGATTACAGACTACTCTCAATTTTTTTATGTTTTGATTTACTTTTTTATTGTTATAATGCTCGTATATTTTGTACTTATGGCCTTAAAAGCCGTATGTGATTGAAAATAAATAAATAAATTGTATTTTATCTTTCTACCGGTAAGCATTACGTATTTTGGTTGATATCATTATTAATTTATCCACCTTTCGACTAAAAACACAACAATTTATGTTTATTTGATAATTATCCTTATTTTTACGCCTAAAATAACATCGCAAATATGATAGTTTTATTAGGTAAATTACATAATTTTATTAAATTACCCTTCAATCCAAACAACAGGACATATAACACATATGTTTTTACAGCTTTTGCTCAACTGTAGTTCTCAGCTACATAGGAGTTTTGCATTTTGTGGAAGGTCGACCTCGTCATCGCAATTTATTTCAGAGTTTGAATTCACAACACTGTGGAAATAGTAATGACTTCTTTTCTCTTGACAAAAACGATATTCATTTGGTAATTTTTGACGCTTACGGTCTTCAAAGTGTCAAAAATGATTATAATTCGATATTTTAAGGTTAAAATTCAATTATTTCGCTCACCTTAAGCTACGTTATAATAAAAAAAGAAATTACTATCCCCTAACGTGGTTTTTCGGACTGTGATTACAGACTACTCTCAAATTGTAATTTATCTTTCCACCGGTAAGCATTACGTATTTTGGTTGATATTATTAATTTATAAACCTTTCGACTAGAACACCACAATTTATGCTTATTGAATAATTATTATCCTTATATTTACACCTCAAATAACATCGCAAATAAGATAGTTTTATTAAATTACATAATTTTATTAAATTACCCGTCCACTCCAAACAACAGCACATATAACACATATGTTTTTACAGCTTTTGCTCAACTGTAGCTCTCAGCTACATAGGAGTTTTGCATTTTGTGGAAGGTCGACCTCGTCATCGCAATTTATTTCAGAGTTTGAATTCCACCCAACATTTAGCTAACAGCCCAGGTATTGCCAAAAGAGAAACTTGTTCGACTACATCACTGCCCATACTGAGGCTCTTTCTGACGCGTTTGACTTTATGGATTAGTTTATTTTGACCTGCCCTCCAGCGCCATGAAAAAGCAATAATGTAATTTTCCATTATTTTTCAAATATGAGCTTTTATTTCACTTTATTATTGAAATAATCATAGTTTTCCAAAATAAATAAATCGATTTTATCATTATCCTTTTCACATATACGTATTTAGTCATTTAAAACAATATTGCAAAAAAATCCAATGCTTCCCCCCACTTTGGATCCACGCCGCCGGCGTGGCGCCGCCGCCGGCAATTTTAGACATGGGCGCCGCCGCCGGCTTTTTTGCAGCCGGCGCACATGTCTAATAGGTATATATACTATTTACCAAAACTGATTAGCACATCACAAAAACACTATTGAACAACGAAAAAATTGGTAACGTTTTTTTCACAATCAAATTAAAATTGATGAAAAACACAAACAGAAGAACAAATTTCAAACTAAACGAATAGAACAAACATTCACTGATTTCATTTTTAAATTTAAAATGTTATTTTTTAGAATAAATATTACACTATCGTTATTTCATATTGCGACTATCGCCCCATGCGTCTCTCGCTTGAATGTTAACTTTAGGTACTTGAGAAAATTTAAATTATGATAAGTTAATAATTATTGTAACAGCATACATATTATCGTGTAGATATATTAAACACATAAAACTATATATTATAATGTGATGTGTACAGGGCGTCGCGAAAGTCAATGTCATACCGTGGAGGTAGGGTTACCAGATGTCCGGGTTTTATTACATCTCTCTGGTCAATAAATATATTGAAAAACCGGACAAAGGACTGTCCGGTTTATGCAGTCAGACGTCAAGAAGTTCAACACGATTGAGACTTGTCAAATAACGTCCTTTAAGGAAATACATATTTTTTAGGAAAAATATCTCTCTACAGAGCTCATTATCAAAGAAAATTTCACCTGCATGGTAAATTATTTATGCATGTTTGGAAGTCATAAAAATATTGTTGGGGGGGGGGGGGAATTAAAACTTGTCCGATTTTTTGACCAACACATCTGGGAACCCTACGTGGAGGGCAACGATAGGAAAATCGTGCAATCTGTTCTCTCTGCTTACCCGGTAAAGGTTGCGGCATGAGGAGGATGGAATTGTATTGTACAGATACAGGTTCTCTCAAAAGTCAATGTAATTATGTGGAGGGGTGATAGACCATTTCATAACTGACGAGAATATTGAAATATGACCTTAAGTGGCAATGGACAGGGCATATGGTTAGGCAGGTCAAATGCAGGTGAAAAAACCTTGGACAAATAAAAGGAATGTCGAAAGGCTACCAAAGAGATGGACTGGCGAGATTGTCCATATCACTGGTGGAACCTGAATGTGGAGGGGTCAAAGCAGAGACAAATGGAAGGACTTTGGAAAAAGCCAGTGGAGAGACGAAGGCTAGAGAAAAAGAAGAGCTTAATAAAGAAATCACTCGTTGTCGATATGTTGGAATTAATTTTCTGACTGTGGCACTCGAAAAACTGAACGAAGGTGTCGAATTTCACAAAAATTCAAAAAGGTGTCAATATCTCGAAAACGAAGGATTTTTTACTGGGGTCGCATTTCGATGTTGGTCAGTTACGCGTTGGTCTATAACCCCTCCACGGGATAATTCAGACTTTCAGGCAACCCTATATATACCATCACGAGTACATCATATGTGCCATCAAATCATGATGCAGGAAAATTTAGAACCAAAGTGACAACCAGTTGAGAAAGAAAATGATATTTTTTGAACGTCACATTTTTTATGACAAAAAGGAAATACATGTACCTACTTTATATCTTCTTCTTCTGCAGCCACTTAGGTCCAATGTTGGACATAGGCCTCCCCTTTGTTCCTCCACAGCTCCCTGTCCTGGGCACACTGCATCCATCCACCACCGGCAAATTTCCTGATATCATCGGACCACCTTGCCTGGAGTCTACCGACGCTTCTTCGGCTTATTCTTGGCCGCCATTCTATTATCTTACTGGCCCATCGGGAGTCTTGGCACCTGGCAACATGCCCAGCCCAGCTCCATTTAAGGCTAGCGACCCTTTCCGCCATATCGGTTACTTTGGTTTTCTCTCAAATAGAAACATTTGATACCCTGTTCCTTAATAAAGAAATGCCCAGCATCTTTCTCTCCATAGCTCTCTGTGTCACAAACAGCTTATGTATTATTCGCTTTGTACGAGCATATTATCTCTATATCATATTTCGTATAGGTATAAATTACCAGATGAAAAAATTGTGAGAACATCGGATTTTCCACTTGTAGTTGAATGACAAGTAGTTATCTCGAAAATACGGCGAAGGGTGCATATGTCAAATTTCACAATCGTACTACGACATGCGCCATGCGCACCTAAAAGCAACAAGATACTTCTCCGATTCTTTTCCGATTAATTGTAAATATGTTTCCATCCTTGGACAAGGACACTGAAGGAATGTAAGTTAGGGGTGGGGTTTGTCGGGGGGCTCTCTTCTGGCTAACCCTGAGCCCACCTCTTAAAAAGATTTTGCCAAGAAGTGCGGGTAAAGAGGACCCAGGGATGCGGAGGGCCCGTGGGAGTCCTTCATCAATGTGTGTTCCTATTAATTATTTTGTTTACATTGTTCTCAAATCTCATTACATAAATGTTTGACTTTATATATTCAGTGATTTGTTTCAATTTTCTGCTGACTTCCATAATTTGACTAAACATTATTTTGACTACATATTATTGCTGATTACTTTGACTTCATTTGTTTTTTTGCACTAATTGACTGTTAAGGGCTTGGCACCATAATGTCACAGTCTTTTCCCATGGCATTAAGTTTCAAAATCGCGTGACAATCGCATGATAAAATGGTAAAAATAGCGTTTTTTCCATTTTTTGGGGTTAATTTTGCGTCTATCAAAAAACTTTTACGGTTATTCCCTAGATTTTGATGCATATTATCAGTACAAAAAAAATACTAGGCGACTATCGGGAAACGAGTTTCCGTTTATCGGAAAAAAGATCAGAGGTGTTTTACACATTTTTTTTTTAGAATTCTTTACAAGATATTAAAGATCTTTTACGGTTATTCCCTAGATAAAGGTTCAATGCATCTACCCTATTTTGTTCCAAAGCATATTTAGTAACGGTTGTCGAGATAGAAGGTCTCCCGTTTTTAGACACTTTTGAAATGTCGGTATGCATACTGTTAACTTACAATTTCTTGAATTATCTGACCTCATTGAGAATATTGTTTTATCTGTATTGACTAGTTGTGTACACATGTAATAGGGTATTACTTGAACTTGATCTGTATTGTTTTTTTGTTTAGAATGTGTTTATATGTGGATGTTGTCTGTCTGTGTGCCGTTAAGTAAATAAATAAATGTTTGGTTAAATATGCTACACTTTATTTTTAAGTCTTTTACTTAACCTTTCATCCGCTAAGTTTTCTTATCATAACCTTATCTAAGGTAGGAAAATAAACATCTTTGTTTACAAGTGTCATTGCACAATTTTTGTTACATAGGTTATCGTAATATTTAATAAAAAAAACAACTATTAATATTTTGAGACAATTTTTAAAACAAGTAGATATAATTATAGATCAAGATCAAGGGCCTATATTCTCTGAGCAAAAATCGTTCTATTTTCGCTTCAACTTTTTCAATTTTTTATGAGAATGTTAGCGCGAAATATAAATAGCGTAGGCGACAATGTGGATTTTACCTTTTTAAGAAGAGCCTAGGAACAAATTAAAAAATCTCAAACAGCCAATTTGTTAAGATTAAAATTACCAGTATTTTGGTTAAACTATACTTTTATATATGAAAAACTGAACGGAAAATCCTCAAATCCCGTGAATTTCAGGGGTACTTTCAGAATATTTTTTTAAGAAATACGTAATAGACGTAAACCGAACACACGTTAAGCGAAGTTCTAACGAGGGTGCTGTGTTTTCCATTAATATCTCAATTAGCAGGGTCATCAATGATAACATAAAATAAAATACTACTTACTTATAATAAAATATGATAATTTTATTTAATAAAATATTATAAATAATGTTATTTTTATTAAATTCTCTCCTAGGCCATCCGAACAAGGGCGAAAATATAATGAACTGCCAAGTTCTTCCGCTAGGTTCGCACGGTCGAATGCAAGTAAATAATAACAAAATAAATATATACTTAAAAGTCATTTTTATTTATAGTTGAGTGTATTGACCGAAGGTTCTTGATGAAAGTTCATTATAATTTATTTAGAATGAAAGACCATTTTTCGTTTTTTTCCATTTTTTGGGGTAAATTTCGCTTCAATCAAAAAACTTTTACGTTTATACAAAAAAAAATCTCCGCAACATTTAGGAAACGAGTTGCTGTCTTTCGGAAAAAAGAGCAGAGGTGTTTTTCACATTTTTTTTTTCAGGAACTTAAACGAAATATAAAAAATCTTACCGTCATCACTAGATAAAGGTTCAACTAACGAGTATCTACCCTATTTTCTTCCAAAGCATATTTAGTAAAGATTGTCGAGATCTAAGGTCCGTCGTTTTTAGATTTATTTTTAAATATCAATACCCGTAGTTTTAACGAGAATCTCATCATCATCATCACTGGCGCTACAGTCCACTGTGAGCCTTGGCCTCCTCCAGAATTCTTCGCCATTCTATTCGGTCCATCGCCCGCACCTTCCAGTTTGTCACCCCAATTGCCCTGAGGTCCCTCTCCACACCATCCATCCATCTCAGCTTAGGTCTCCCCACATTTCGTGACGAAACGAGAATCTACCTATAGTTTAATGGTCATTGACTTGATAATCTCTCACCCCGAAAATGATGCAGCGTAATTTGGACATTTGGACAAATTAGTGTCTTAAGATAATGATGCGTTATTATTGGAGATACAATTAAACAGAAACAAATAATGAATACTACAATTAATAAGAATTATTCATTCGATATAATATCCATAACTACTCTAACTGATAAGTGATTAGGTAAGCAATTAACTGCCATACTTATTATCAGTTCATGCATCAAGTATTTTTCTCAGAAACTGTGAGGATTTTGAAGCTGGGAAACAAGTTTCTTCACCCTAAATATGAAGAATAGTTTAGTATAAGATCCATGATCTCCATAACTCGAATTCTGGATGCATGTTGTGGAATTATCTAATGTTATAATAACAAGTACCTAACAACATGAGCGTCGCCAAGGGGGGGAGGGGGAGCAGCCCCTCCTAGAGATCGGAATAGGTAAATATTTTTCATACTAAATGATAAAAAATCACATTACTACCACACATTTTTTCATCATATCATAAATTTTCTAAAATTAGTAAGAAAATCAGACAGTTGCATAAAAAAAATTGCCTGCGACGCTATTTTATATTGAATTTTCATTAAAAAAAAACATTTTTCATACATGTTGCTGAGCAAAGTATAATATACATTTTAAATAAAGAAACCACGTCACGACCTTCTTCACTGTGTCTCACGAAAAGATTACGCCTGCGGCGCTATTTACGCCCCCCCCCCCCCCCTAGCTTCGAGGCTGGCGAGGCCCATCCCAAAGAATTTAAAACTACTGGATTGGTTCTAGAACTGTTCTGGAACATTAGATTGCTTCTGGCTAAATTGTCACTTGGGAATCGGTTGATTATAGTGGAATTATATAGTGGAATTACTGTAGAGAGAATTCTGATGAATTGTGGTGTGGTGATTGTATTCAGTTCTATCTAGAATCTCCCGCTTACAAGACAATTAATTACTCTATTAAAAACATACAAAGATAAAAACTATCATTACTAACTTACTATATTAGGTACACCTAATATACCTATCATGATAATGCGTCTGTTATTGTGTTATGTTGTTATGATAGATAATTTGATGGTACAATTATTTCGTTTGGTAGACGTACAATATTACATATTATGTAGCACGCAGCATTGTCATGTACCAGAAAGTCACAAAATCTAAATCAATCCCAATAACGTCGAGTTTCAATTGACTGAAGCTAAAATTGAATTTTACTATTTATAATTTCAAACACTATCGGATTCAGGCTAGGAGACTGAGCCCCCCCCCCCGCCCCGAAACCATGAGTGACAGTACTTTATATACAACTAATCTAGGGGTTTCAGCCCCTTAGCCCCCCCCCCCCCCCCCAAAAACGTTGAGTGACAGTACTTTTTACCATGTCAGCCCCCCCAAAACTGAATCCTGGATCCGCCACTGATTTCAAATGGCCCTAATCCAAAAAGTTTCCTTAGGCCTGCTATAGCAAGAAAAGCAGGTTCATTATTTCACACATTATCTAAAAAAAAATCGGCAGCGGCGATTTATATTTTTTGATATATTATGTTTTTTTTATTTAAAGAAAATAAATCAAACGATAGGTATTTATTTAATTGGTACCATGATCTTCTTCACCCAGTTTAAAAAAAAGTCGCCCGCGGCGTTATTCACATTTTTTATACCACAAGGTCACATTTGCATGTGACGACCTTCAGCCCCCCAAAAATGAATCCTGTTTCCCCCACTGCCCTCCTGGAAGGACCCCTAAGCGGTGGAAAGACAGCCTGGCCTCATCGCAAGAGACTGAGTAATCTGAGAAAAACAGATCGACACATCTTTAAAAAGACAAAGAAGAAGTAGAATTTGGCCATGTAGAGTAGTAAGTAACGTAAGTAATAGGTATTATGATTAGCAAAATAATTGGTATTAAAATATGGGTTAAGTACTATAAATTTTATACATAATTGAGTAATTTTATCAGAGTTAGGTTATATAAAACACTGCAAATTATAAGACAAATATATTGCAAAATAATTCATATATTATAATATGTACTTACATAATAATAATTATGTATGTATTACTTCGTCAAAGCAGTGTTTCTCAACTATCAGTTGATGATGATCATTGTTGAATTTTGGATTTCTGCGACAGGAACGACGCTAACATTTTTTATTGCATTATGTCATATTAGGCATAAGTATAATAAAAGGCATTTGACCTATTATTTTAACATCCATGTATTTAGCATTTGTTGCAGACAACAAGCCTCGACAACTGACAAACATGTGGACAAACGGTCACACATTTTCCCATCATATCATAAATTTTCAGTACAAAAATCTATTAAAATGCAATTGTTCCATAAAAAAATTCACTTCACCCAATTTTCTTTAAAAAATGTTGGCTGCGGCGCTATTCACTATGATTTTATGTATTTGAAACCAAATGTTTTTATTAATTTAGTCACCCAAAAAAATTAGTCGGCGGCTTTTATATTTTATGCGCTATTTACGAGATTTTCGTACTATACAAATACTTAAATTTTGGTTGCTCCCCCTAATTCTGAAGCTGGCGATGCCCATGGACACTCCGCAAGCGCTTGCCGCAAACTTCCTTTGGTTTGTGAGAAACCCACACTCGATCCGTTCGGCCACATGAGCCAAGACAAACCCCCCCATTCACACGCTTGAATTAGTGATGGTTTGACGAGCGTGAGTTGCCGGCATATAAGTGTTGGGAAGCTCTGATTTAAGTGAATATTTATCACAGCGGCCTTCAGTATCCGGCGGAAGATATTTAATATTTAATATTAAAATGATTTATATATACCGCTACATATTAAATACCTATTAATTTATTATTACCCACATTATTCAGCGTATATTTTATCTTTAACTAGCTGTATTACCCGTGCTTCGCTACGGAAAAATTGTGTGGATCCCCCCCCCTTCGTGCCCCCTTAGTGTCCCCCTCCTCGTACCCCCTACCACAATAAGAACATTCCCTGGGGCAAGCACAATAATTTTCCAAAGTTTCATCTCAATCGGATGAACGGTTTAGGTGTCTATAAAGGAGAAGGTGAAAAATGTTAGGTATATACCATAGGTACGAACTAAAATATTTATTATTGGGAATCATCACAATCTGTCATCTAAATTGTCTGAATTAATTAATACGTATCATCAAAATTTATATACCTACATTTTTTTCTGAAATTAACAAATTAACAAAATTACGAATATTATTTTACTTAAAAGTTTATATTTTGCAATTTAAATTTCGCGCCGTTGGTGTTCCAACGGGCGGGGTTAATAATATGTATTTCACAATCGATAAAACACACTATGCAATATATTATGTATGTAAAAACAGACTGATGACTGTGTGCCCACCTGTGTACATAAGTATAGACGTGTGTAGTACGGTAAAATATAGTATAGTCAGTCCAGCAAAATAACAACTACTACTTAATATTTGCGTTAAATATTCGCAAATGCCTTGCTATATGGAAACCAATACTGTGTGGTAGAAACTTCTGGAAATTCAGAACCTTCTGTGAAATTTTTTTGATGAGGGGATTCAAGGGTTGTGTGGAGCATGTGTGGTATGGTATGAAAGGGCGTTAGAAAAGAAATTCAAATCTTCAGAAAGTCATTTTTATGCGTCCTCAGAGCATCGGGAGACACAGAGTGATCGAGAGAATCCAGTCACCACATACCACATTGTTTGGTGTCTCATAAAAGAGCTTCACAAGTAGAACTTGGCTAGACGGGCAATGCTGGGCAATACAGTTAGTACGGCTTATGAAAAAAATACAATTAACGAAATTGCAAATATTTTTTTACTCAGAGTCCATGCTTCACTGAGCGCATAACAATACACTTATTTCACCACCTATAAAAACGTGTATATATTCACGTATACAGGAGAGTACTTATATCAACTAACAACTATAAAAGTACCCTTTTCATGCCCTTATCCTCAATTTTTGATTAAACAATGTAAGACGAATTTTTTTCATTTTAAAAGAAGTATGCAACTGTTTAACTACAGCTTTGTAGCTTCAGTGTTTACCGAGATACGTTACTATCAAAGCAACTTTAATCCCACGCCCTAACCCTTAAGGATTGACTCTTTTTCTGGACAGAATATCATATTTTGACCCTTTCTTAGGAATCCATTTTTTGGAAATTCCTATAAAATTATTTTTTACCGTATTAAGAGGCATTTAAAAATCACCCCTTTTCTTTATGTCCTTTTTCATCCCTTTAAATAAAAATTAAAAAAAAACGGCGAAACAGCCTATTACTAATTTTAATAGTAGAATCTATGTGCCAAATTTCAACTTCGTACAATGTCTGGTTTCCGAGATATTCGCATACTCTGAAAAACTTTCAACCCTATTTTTCACCCCCTTAGGGGCGGAATTTCCAACAATCGCTTCTTAGTGGAAGCTTTTGTATTAAAACCTATCTGCCTTCAAAATTTCACTTTTCTAGGATTAGCCAATTCGGCTCTGCGTTGATGAGTGAGTATGTCAGTCAGTCATTCAGTCAGTCATTCAGTCATTCATTCAGTCAGGCACTTTCGTTTATTATTAGAGATAATATTTACTTATTGCAATTTGACGTCCTTAAATATTTTTATACTTAATTAAATAAATATTTAGGTTACGAATATACGAAACCCAACTATAACGCCACGGTCATTTCCCGCGGCATTAAGGTTCAAAATCGCATGATAAAATGGTAAAAATAGCGTTTTTCCCTTTTTCGAGGTTGATTTCACTTCAATCAAAAAACTTTTACGGTCTTCCCTAGATTTTATCAATTTTTAGATTTTATCAATACAAAAAATAGCATCTCCGCGACTTTCGGAAAATGAGTTTTTGTCTTTCGGAAAAAAGATGAGAGGTGTTTTTCACTTTTTTTTTTTTGAGAGTCTATACAAGATATAATAAATCTTTTACGGTTATTCCCTAGATAAAGGTTCAATGTATCTACGTTAAGTATAAGGTTGGCGAGATCTAAGGTCTCCCGTTTTATCCCTTTCCCGTATTTTTTATTATTTTCGAGTGTGCTGAACGTGTTAGGTGTTAGTATTTCATAAGACTTATGCCCGATCCCACCAACAACTACCACCTAGGAAGCAGACCCCTAAGGAATTTCCATACAAAAACACAGATAATTTCAGTTATTAATATACGAACTGTCATACCTTTAAGATATAAATCCATACAAAATACAAGCAGCAGCTACTTAAGTGAGGGAGATTCTGGGCGGAGATATTTGGGCACCTAACTAAGGTAGAGCTGCATGTTGTATTTTGTATGGATTTATATCTTAAAGGTTATGACAGTTATAATAATCACTCAAATTATCTGTGTGCATTGTATGGAAATTCCTTAGGGGTCTGCTTCCTAGGTGGTAGTTGGTGGGATCGGGCATTAGTGTTTCATCTTTTTCATATTGCATGATAAACGTATTTGTAAAAAGCACATCTGTCGAAGAATAACGAAAGTTATATTTAATTTACTTACGACTATTAATACGTATCTACAACGATTTTACCAGTAGGTTTGTATATTAGTACATAGTGTAAGTAGGCAAATTTAATTATTACAAGACAATATTATTATGATATCCATAGAAATAGAAATTATAATTGTTTTCTTCAAATATACAGAGATGGCAGTGTTCATCAATACATATGAAATTTACAATATTTTCTATCTATCTATACCTGATCTATACCCTTACGCTGCGTCCCTTACAGGGTAGACAGAGAGGACGGAGCGCCAGACAGCCCTATCCTTACACACAGTCCGTCACATTCATGCATACACGCTCTCCGATTCCCTTTACTCAAAACGCGTCCATCCTTGAGGATCTGGTCGACATGATCGGACCAGGTCAGTCTCGGGCGGCCGCGTCTTCTCACCCCTCAAATATAATATACAAATATATCGTTTTTGTCATCCTGTCATCATTCATTCTATCAACATGCCCAAATCACCATTTTTATTTTGTGAGAAACATTGGACTTTCTACACGTTGTAGTTGAAAATAACGAGTAGGTATTCATCTCAACAGATATACAGCAAAGGATGGACTTTCCATCAGGTTACGCTTCATTCATCAGTTTTCATGACACAGCGCACGGAATACCAGTGTGTTATGCTGGAGGTCTGGGTTCGATTCCCAGCCGCGGCAGATGGATGGACTGGAACTTATGTGTACATCGAGTAATGACATTAAACCAGCCGACGATCAGTCATAATTAAGCCTGATGGAAAGTCCATCCTTTGCTGTATATCTGTTGAGATAACTAGTTACCTGTTCAGAAAGAAAGAAGTTTTTAATTAATTTCAGCCAGATGGCGAGAAGAAACACCTGTAATAATATTTAAGGATTGTTTAATATATAAGAAGTACTTTTATATTTTGTAAATATTTTTACAATTATATAAAATAAATAATAAATTCATATTATGACAGAACCTTGCGCGTGTAGCAAAATCTATAAAGTATTTCTAACAATAAGGTATGCATGTGTGTGTGTCTATTTGTAGTATTTGTGAAATGTATTTCTAGTAGACATGAGCGCCGCGCCGGCGCGCCGCCGTGGTCGCGAGTTTAGTCGGCGCGCCGTCGCCGAGCGAAAAACGCGGCGCGCCGCCGTAAGAGAATTTTGGTACTCTTTTACAGCAATAACACGAATTTTCGCATTTTTGACGCGAATTTTACCTTTATTTTGGAAAACATCATAAGTGAAAACATTATCAAAAGGAATGCGGCTTTGAAAGCAAGAAGAAATGAGTTCACCTATTTTATTTTTGTTGTATTATATTAATTATGTATTCATTCTGTTTGTTGTTAAAATAAATAAAAAAAAATCTGCAATATCATCCAAATAATGTTATAAATATATGGAAATTAACACCACATTTTGCAAAATTGTGAAAAATTACATCCCATTTTGCAAAAAATAACAACATATTTCCCAAAAAATAACACCGCTTTTTTTCAGTCCTTAGTCAAAATAATAAGTAGTATGTCAGGTATTTTTATTTTATTTTTTTTTCAATTATGATCCTTTATGTCCTCCGTTCCTTTATTAAAGAATATAAAGCTCTATTTGACACCAAAATGTGGTTTTCTTTGTGTCCTTTCTTCCTTAAAAAAAAATCTATGGTTCAAGGCAACGCCGCCGTACGCCGCCGCCGCCGTGAAAATTTGTTCATTACGGCGCCGCCGCGGAATTGACCGACGGCGCTCATGTCTAAATTTTCTAGTATGAAGACAAAAGAAAGAACTTTTACTATAGGTATTATACCTAGTATGATATTGATTGCAGCAGGATATACCAACATGGGCGTCGTCAGGGTAGGCAGAAGGGGCAGCTGCCCCCCCCCCACTAGAGATTGGAATAGGTATCTATTTTTTCATACTAAATGATAAAACCTCACCGAAAAATCACATTATTAGGTACCACATATTTTCTCATCATCTCATAATTTTCTAAAATTAGCATGAGAATCCATTAAAATACAAATGTTTCATAAAAAAATTGCCTGCGACGCTATTTTTATTGCTTTTCATAAAACTCATTTTTCATGCATATTATTGTTCAAAGTATTATGTACATTTTCAAATAAACTAAAGCACATCACGACCTTCTTCAGCATGTCTCACAAAAAATTTCGACTGCGGCGCTATTTAGCTACGCGTTTTTCATGGTATATCAATTTTTTTAATTGTTGTTGTCCCCCCTATAGGTTCGAGGCTGACGACACCCATGTATACATACAATGCAGGTGTAGACAATTAATGTTTTTAATTTCATTATGTATGTATATATTATAATTATATAACTTAATATATAACTAACTAGCTTATGTACCGAGTGTACTTCAGAACAATTATAATAATAATAATTATTATTATTATTAATTTTGGGCAAGCAGCCTAGGCTGATGGGCCCAAATCAATATCTGTGCCATCCGTCGTTCTGAGAAAGTCATCCAATCTGTTTTTAAAAACATTCTCTGATGGTGCTTGTATCACATTGTCGGGTAAGCGGTTCCACATATTCACCACTCTATTGCAAATAAAATTCTTTCTCGGATTGTGAAACCGTCCCTTGGTGAGCTTCATAGAATTGAATCTCAAACACAGAACATATATACTCTCTAACGAGAGCTCTCAAATGAGTATTGGTATTCAGGGTGTAGATGGAGCTGATATCGAGAACATCATAGTAGCTATTCATAATCTTATATATGTCTGGATAAGGTCACCTCTAGATCGTTTAACTTTAAGTGTCATCATGGGACCAAAGGGAATATACAATATCCCAATTATGGAGTATTTGGAAGACAGATAACGGTATTTTAAAAATTCATGTGTGTCCTAGAAAAAAAAAAGGCTGCAAAACCTATAAACTATTGAAACTCACATCTGTCAAAACCTTATCGACCGCATGAACCAGATTTAATGTTTAACAATAGGGAGAAACTTATGATTATTCAATGCGATTATTTTACAAAGAAATTATTGTTTTGTCCATCTATTGTTTTATAATCAGGCGCCATGCTACGTGCAAGTATGCGACTTGATTTAACTTTTGGCGACGATGTTGACGTCATATTGACGTCGTATCTTCAAAGTCTGAAGTCCTTCTATACAGGGTGTTTGATAGATTCATGTATATATCTTCAGGGAAGTATGCGTGAATCTCAAACACAGAACATATACTCTCTAGAGGTCATTTGGGAGCTTTTTGAGCCAAACTTAGCTTAGTCCAAAGTCGCACGGTTCTCTAGTTATTCGAGATTTTAAGGAAAATCTCATCTTAAGTCGTGACTCGTTTTGGAAATAACTAGTTATAGAAACTTAAATCCGATATTTTTATCATTATTGTTTCTTTAGATTGAACTAATTAGTTTAATAAACGAAACACATATTCAAGAAACAAAAAAAAATGTCAGAACTGAGTAGGTTCCTATACTCATGAAGCTATTGGGATAAATCTTGAGTAATTCGGGGTTTTCAAATAAAAATTAAAATCTCGAATAACTCGAGAACCGTGCGACTTTGGACTAAGCTATATGTTTGTCTCAACTATCCCAAATGACCTTTAATATCACCCCAGAAGATATATATGTACATCCCTCTATCAAACACCTTGTATATTGAGGTAATTTCTGTAACAAATAATGAGGCCATATGCTGCCATTTGGCGTTTTCTAAGCTAATACTGAGAGCATCGTCTTGAAACTGAAGACAGTGATAGCTGGAAGTATTGACTACAAGACGACTGCCCTAGAATTACAATATTTGGAAATTCCATGAACAAGAAATAATTCTGAAAGTACCTCCCCCTGAAATTTACAGGAAGAATCCATTCCTCGTTCAGTTTTTCACCGACACTATGCTGAGTATAATTTCCATTTATAATTTTAAGTATAGGTGCTGAAACATATACACAAACATACATTCTCTCTAATTAATATTGAGTAGATTGTGTAACGCACATCTTTACATTATTACAATGTCAAGATCATCTTAGAATACAAACATCTTAAGTACCTACAGTCTAAACATTTTTTTACTTTTAAATATCAACATAGTGATATAAAATTTTTTGAAAAACCTTTCGGTTGAAAAATTTACAGTTGTAATATTTTTACTGTTCCGTCTTATGAATAAATTAAAAATAAGTACCTTTTGGGTTGGCTGGCAGAAATTGCCATTCGGAAATAAGCCCGCCCTTTGAGTGTTTTTATACATGCAATAAATAATATTTTATTTTTTATCTCTATATATGGAAAAGATGAAAATTTCAAATTGTTTGTAAGAGACAATGCTTCTTAAGACATTTTGACTTACAGCATTTTACATCTTAATACCATAATATTTATTTTAAAATAGATAAAAAAAATATAAATATGTATCTATTTTAATAATTAAATAAATTTATTATAATCTACATATGTTTAATAGTTATTCTTCACTCGTACGTGTGTGTATTCAGTACATGCATTCACTCTCACAGCTTTCTTATCAAAAATGTCTTCGAGAATAATTTTAAATAGTATTAAATTCATATAATTAATTGCGATATTGGAGAGACGGGGAAAAGACGGAGCCTTGTGATCTTCCTGTGTTTATTCGAGAGACTTTGAAGGGTGGAGTAGTAATAGTGGTTACACAAAAACATATTTAACCTCCGAGAATTTTCACGGAAATTTCTAAATTACACACAGTGAATAAAATTTAATTCTATATTATTTATTTAATTTATTAATTGATTCGTATGCCCTCATTTCCACAAGTGATAAATAAGTAAGTGTTTATTTACATTCTAAAAATAATAAATAAATAAATAAATCTTTATTGGCCAGAGAAAATATGCATAGTTACAAAAACAAGACAAAGGTAGTGTGCCAAAAGGCGGACTTATTGTAAAAGTATGTAATATCTCACAGTCAATCCGAGAAAAGAAAGAAAAACGTAAATAAGTACTATAAATAATAAAAATAGTACTTATTTAATAAATAATATACGTAAGCAATTACATATTTAAATTTATTTTTAGAACAGTGCGTTTGTTTTTTAACTTTTTTTAATTAAATATCTTAACTTTTTTTAATTAAAATATTTTTTTAAAATTTATTCACATAAGTAGTAAAATTGACGAAGTGACGCTTTAGTGATTTTGCAAAATACGATATTTTTGTGTTTTTGTGTTCTATAAATTGGACTTTAAATTAATATGTCCAATTAAGTATATTAATTTTTTAGTTTTATGAGTTTTAAATTTATTTTGCTACGAAAAAATTTAAGAAGGAGTCTCATTTTTTTAATATTGCCTTAATAAGTTACAAAATTGACCCCACTATTAATATAAAATAAAATAAATTAAAATTAATTTTTGACTACTATTGTTACTGGCTAGAAACGCAAATTAAAATAGCCATAAAAAAAGAAAAGAAAGAAGAAAGTATTATTACTACAATAATAAAGATTAGTATTTGATTCAAATTTGGAACGAGTAATGGCGGGACTCGCCAATGATAAATTAAAGAAAAATAGCTTTATAAAACTGTTTATTTCCGAACATAATGTGTGTGAATATAAGAAGACCTTTAAGTGCTATAATCCCATACCATTGTTCTTTCTGTTTTCTTATTCGGCGAAATTACTTTACGCGGGTTTAAAGAGAAAAGTGACGTTGAAAGATTGTGAAGAGTTGGACGAAGGGAACAAATCGGAATATTTGACAGATTGTGTCGAAAGGTACGAAAGTCTGAATTTTTTTAATAATATTTTTATTATTTTATAAATATAATAATTGTTGCATGTTTTTCCTACGATGATATTTTTATGGTACTGTTAGAGTGCTGCGGCCCCATTTCTTGTAAAAAATCTTTTTTTAATGCAAAAAAGCGTAAAAAACGGTATTATTTCGCTCTGCTCGACTGCGGGTGGGATCGGACGAGCGCACAGAAAGTCAGAATGTGTTTTTTTTAAACGAATTTAGTAAATATACGATGTTTTGGACTTGAAAAGTCTCTCCTTGTTTAAAAAAGCGCTAAGCGTTTTTTAAAACAAAATCAGCTTGACCTTAAACGGGGCCGCAGTACTCCAATAGTACCATTTTTATCTATCTATTACCTAATTATACAAATGCGGCTACAATGCTTTGTTTGTTTTTCTTTTTTGCCGCTAGAAGGCGCGCTGATCACTAGGATCTATTGTCAAATTTAATGTCAAAATAGGGGGAGTTCTTTGTTTACAAGGAAATTACATCATTTTTTAATATATATACAATATACATACCTACATACATAACAGATGTTAATTAATATGTATTTGTATTCATAATATTATGATTTCAATACAAAGAACATGCGGTAGAACAATTTTAATTGAATTTGGAACGATTTCAAATTTCGAACAGACAAAGAAATGAGAGCAACGACGCTTTACTCTAAATTTCATGTCATTTACTTGGGCTAGCTTAGGGTTACCACTCCAGAGAAAATAATTATATTCCTTTTATGAGAATTAAGGGTCTTGATCAGTAGTAATTTACTTTAAAAAATATATGAAAACTGGAAAGGTCCTATGCGAAATTATGGAAAAGGACGAAAGATCGTTGGGCCGTTTGATTTTGGTGCTCCACAATTTTTCATGTGATATAAAATGCATCGTGACTTCGAAAAGGTTAAGAACCACTGATCTAGACGCACACGTAGGGTGGGTAGTTTTTTTTTGTTTTTGGTATTTCGATCCGCCCTAGTTCCAAAAGGTTGCATTTTTAAATAGATGAACCCGCTGAAAAAGAGTGACATACGAAAAAAAAACTTTATTATTTATGATCGAATGACGTAATATAAGTAATTAATATGTCAGAAATGGTAACCAGACAGAAACTCACAATGACAAAATCTCAACTGTCAAAAGGGTAACCTACTATTGATTGATCGCGACTCAACACCGGAAAACCTGTTGCCGACAATTTCAATATTGTTGGGTTAGGTTCGTTAGGTTGTTTTTTTTTTTTTTTTTTGCACACAAAAACAAATAAAAAAAACAACGGCATCAGATTTCCTGGTGTTGAGTTGCGATCCTGTCAATAGTAGGTTACCCTTTTGACATGTGAGATTTTGTCATGGAACCGTCAGAAATGTTGATAAATTGACATATAATGGTTTTTTGGATTTAATTAATATACTTAAGGTCCTTTATGCTGTCATTGGGGTTCAGCGCCCTGAATTGTTCTCAGCCAATACTGAGAGAATCGTCTTGAAACTGAATTCAGTGACAGATGAAAGTATGGACTACAGATTGGTTGTTTTAGAATTACAGGATTTGGAAATTCCTTGAATAAAAAAATATTCCTAAAGTACCCCTAAAATTAACGGGATCTGATGATTTTCCGTCCAGTTTTTTAGATATAAAAGTATAATTTAAGCCAAAAAACTAGTAATTGTAATCTTAGATTTAAAAATTAGTATTTTTATTTTTTTCACAGGTTTCTTTTAATAAGGTATAATTCACATTATCGCTTACGTTATTCTTATTTCGCGCTAACATTCTCATACAAAATTTGAAAAGGTTGAAACGAAAATAGAACGATTTTTGCTCAGTGCATAATATATCTGCCCTTAAATAAATTGAAAACACACTTCTTTCAGTTCGAAAGATACAGAATTGTACCTATGATTATGATATGTACGTAAATAAATAGTCAACTACATACACGTATTAGGTTAATTGACAGATAATGTATGAGACTATGGACTCTGTGTTATATGCAATATGCAACATGCAACATGCACTATATAACTCACAACACGTGTTCAATGCATTGCTCTGTACTCTGTATATATAATATAATTAGTACATAATGATCAATATATGTAAACACTCATTATTTAACAACTATAACATCATAACATACTATCAGAGCTGGGCAGAAAAGCGTTAATCCGTTAATCGTTAATTAACGAAGTTAACATTTTGGTTAACGATTTAACGCTTTTCTCGCCTCCAAAATTTGTTAACGGATTATTTAACTTCCGTTACATTTTACTTCCGTTAATTAAGTCCGTTAATATTTGATTATTTGCATAGACAATACATCCACTGGCGACGCTGGCATTAGAGAATCCAAGGGTTGTATGGGGTTATTTTGCATATTTTGTGCATTTTTATTTCAATAAAATAAACCTAACTACTTGACCTTAGGCTAGCGACTTTCCTAGGTGTTTGTAAAATTTCTGTACCTAAGACATTTTACTCATTATTCAAGAATGAGACTCGCCACCAATTCTGTATGTTTTATTTGTTGGGATACATCGCGATAATGTGATAGTATGATAGTACTTCTATTATACTGTAGTTCTATTTTATACCATTTAACCGCGGTTTTTTTACATTAACGCTTTAACGGATTAACGTTAACTTCCGTTACATTTTTCAAAATGTAACGCTTTAACGATTAACGAAGTTAACATTTTAGTTAACGGATTATCGATTAACGAAGTTAACTTTTTGATTAACGGTGCCCACCTCTGCATACTATAGCACTATATGCACCTACATCAATATTCAATGTAGGTATATTATTCTAAACATAACATAGTAAGGCCGCATCCCCGGGTAGCTCAGGCGCATTAACAGCGACCTCTTTACCCGCACTTCTAGGCAAATCTTATTAATAAGAGGTGGGCCCAGGGTTAGCCTTAAGGGAGCCCCCCGGCAAACCCCACCCCTAAATTACGTTCCTTCAGTGTCCTTATCCAAGGAGGCTACAATTCATTTCTTACAAATAAGAGACTTAAATTAAATATTAAAAGGTCTGATGGGCACTCTGCGTACTGTTCTATTGTAACTAGTTAAAAAAAGGATAACCAACGCTCTTTTTCAAAAAGCTATATTATGGTGCCGCCACACGCGCGCGTTCTAACACAAGCTTTTTGTGTTCATAAGTAGATAGGCGTGTGGATGGAAGGTTTCTCTTGACCTGTACGAAACCGACCGTTAACCTTTTTACTCATGAACACAAAAAACCTGTGTTGGCACGCGCCCGTGTGACGGCACCATTATATCCACAATGTGTCCATTTTAATATTTTTACAATGAAGCGTTAATGAGATACTGGTAGCGTAGCGCAGGGGTAGTTTTTAAAATGGGTGAAGTGTGACCCTGGGATCTTCCTATAGCAGATGGCACATCATTGTCTGACATTTCGGGGAGGAGGCGGGCCCCCTCGCCCCCCCCCCCCCTCTTATATATGCCACTGGTAGGTACTGAGTGTGATTTAGTACTTATATTTTCCTCAAATACACAGTAGTTGCGCCGCAATAGGTAATCACTTTATAAGTATGGATTCCTGATACAAGATACTCGTGATCCTGCATGCGCTCCAAGTTCCAAGAACTCTCCTCATGAATAATTCCAACACTAATGAGACCAGATCTTCTGTCGATAGAATTCCTTGTATTAGTTGCTACTGCTTTTTATCTCCTGTTTTACTAAACTGCTTTATTTATTTATAAATAACTAGCTGAGTTACCCGTGCTTCGCAATGGCAAGGTGTCTCCCGATGGTTTGAGCTAGACAAATTGCCATATTTTGGAATTCAAAAAACCTTTATAATAAAAAAAAAACAAACAAATAATTTTGAATTATGAGTTCAGTCTATGGTTTGATTAAGTAAAAGAAATATAAATTAATAAGTAAATCTTTGTTGGCCAGAGAAAATATACATAGTTACAAAAACAAGACAATTATAGTGTGCCAAAAGGCGGACTTATTGCAAATGCAATATCTTACAGTCAACCCGATATACGTACCTAGAAAGTTTTTTTTAACATCTACACTTGGTACCAATTATAATCTATGGTCTGTGATATCGCCTGTCTATTAATAATAATCTATGGTTATAAAATGAAGTTCAATATGGATTCCAAGATGACCGCCTTATTTTAGTATTCTTCATATTTAGATTTTGCAACATAATAATATCTCTTAAAAAAAGCTTTTTTTTTCAAAAATGGCGACGTTAAAACCTAAAGTAGATTGGTAGGATGATTTTTGTAAATTTTCACAGCAATCCATCGTAAAATGCACGAGTTATGCGAACACTTACAAAAAATTGACTTTGTTTTATAGATATAGATGCAGTATATGCACTGCAGACTGTAAGATGCAGTAACTTCAGTTATCAGAATAGCAATAAGAACGAGTAGATACTAGTTTAAGATAGATCAACGATTCATATGCAATACAGGGTGATTAATATATGATCATATATTTTTTTGTGAAACGTCAGATTTTCTATACGTCCTACTCAATCATTGTTAGTTCTAACAATCAGTCAAGAGCCTGATTAAAAATTCATAACCGTCGTCATGCGTTTTTCCCACCATTTTTTTAAAGCAAATCCAGCTTTCGAAGTTCGCGTTCAACAAACAACTGCCACTGCGCCACCCATGTCCTCAATTTGACTTTGATAATCTTACTTAAGAGTATTCATATTGACATTTTAAAAATATCTAAAGACGGGAGACTTCAGATCTCGATAATTTTACTAAATATGCTTTGGAAACAAATACAGTAGATACATTGAACTTTTATCTAGAGAATGACGATATGATTTTTTATATCTTGTATAGATTTCTCAAAAAAAAATGTGAAAAACACCTCTGATCTTTTTTCCGAAAGACAGATACTAGTTTTCCAAAAGTCGCGGATTTTTTTTTGTATAGAGTATATGCATTGTTAAAATCTAGAGAATAACTGTAAAAGTTATTTGATTGAAGCGAAATTAACCCCAAAAATGGAAATAACTGCATTTTTACCATTTTATCATGCGATTGTTCATGCGATTTTGAACCTTAATGCCGTGGGAAATTACCGTGATGTCATAGTTGGGTCGGTAGCCTTAAGCACTATAGACATTCAGGTTTCCATCGTTGTCTCAGTCGATGCCGGAATCGATAAGAAACAAACCGAAAGTAACAAAATATCAAACGTCATATAGACTGTTCGCCAAATAAGAGTGCCACGACTATGTAGGAAATTTGTTAAGCAGGTATTTGTGAATCATTTGTAAATGATAATCGAAATGAAGTAAGAAGGTAGCTAATCTCTTCTCCATTCTTCTCGGGTGTAGCGTGTGTAGGTTGTCGATGTTGTCGAGCTTTCAGCCTGCTTGCTGAGGTCATCTTCACTACTACACTACATTAGTCCTGAAGATGGCCTCAGCAAGTAGGCCGAAAGCTCGACAACATCGACAACCTACACACGGTTCACTCGAGAAGAATGGAGAAGATATTAACGAGGACTGTGAAAATCTACAAAGCTAGGTAGTCTAGGTACCTAATACTTTTTACAAAATTTTCAAAATATTGAAGTTAATTTAATCTGTTGTGTATTTCTATAATCTAAAAGGGAGTATACCAATCTAATCAATTCTACCAATTACTTTTTTAACAATCAATTTAGCCCCTAAATTTAGTTGCATCCACTTATTAAACACCATGTATCTAGCTAGTTAAGTCTCACAGTACAATTACCTTCCATCGAGTAAACCATAAAAGGTATGAACTAGTTTTATATTTGGACGGCGACTGGTAGCTAATAAACTAATGCTAAAAATACATGAGTCAGGACTAGTACAAAGTACCTGACTGCGCTATCTAGTCCTAGTCCTAATACAGATTATTTCCAAACATGGAAGGTATGGAGACTTTGATCTATCGTGTGTCATAGCTTGAGACAGTTGATGTCTAAGTGGTCTCAGGAGTCAATAGATTCTATATCAATTTATTGTCTTCTAGAAGAGATGCTTTGGTTCTTTATGAAGAAACTGATTTCTGAGAATTACATACAAGTTTCGTTTTGACGTATTCTGCCCTGCTAAGTAAAAACACAGTATTCACCAAACAGCCCTTCCCCCCCCCCCTTCTTAGGACTCCCTTAAGGCTAACCCTAGCCCCACCGCTTAATAAGATTTGCCATAGAAGTGTGAAGAAAGAGGTCGCCGTTAATGCGGCCTTAAGGCCCTCCACATCCCTCGGGCTATATAAATACAATGCTATAAATATAAAATTAAGTTGTACCGAATAGATCTAGCAGATTCATATACCTATTAATATTTTGAAAACTGGGGTGGCATTTTGTATAATCCACCACAAAATGCTTAAGAGCCTTCCCAGTTGTTTCTCCGTACCTGAGCTAAGAATCAAGTTATTATTAGGGTGATGAGAGGCTGTAAGGGTAAATATATATATTTTTTTTTAAATGAATCTAGGTTTATCGAAATAAACCCAACATCTTTGTACACTTCACAGAAAGCTTAAAAGCTTGTGTTGTGAAGTGGAGTAAGTCGGGAATTGAACCCGCGCCCACTGGATTAACAGTCGAGCGCGCTACCAACCAGGCTACCGACCACCATTAAATCTTTATTGGCCAGTAAATATATACAACAACTAAAACAAGACAATGCAGTGTGCCAAAAGGCGGACTTAATGCAAAACCAAACAATCCAACACTTGGTGGAGGAGTGTCCGGGAAGAAGGTACGAGGGAGAATGGACAGATATCCATAGGGCGACCCCAGAGGCGGTGCGGTGGCTTTCTGGACGGGAACCAGGGATTTGATTCAAATGACTACTGGACGCGGCTATCTAGCCAAGAGAAACAACACAAGCCGAAGCCATACAAAAAGTAAAAAGTAAGTATGCAAAAGCAATATCTTACAGTCAAACCGAGGGTATTGTGAATAAATTACGATGGTTTGGGCATGTAGAGAGAATACATTGGAAGGGATTTGAATAAAAAAAACTTTAATTCAAATCTATGGCCAGTATGGCCTACAGAGTTACTCAATTCCGGAACACACTAATGCGCATAAATCTAGTCTTTAAGAGGCGACCACTCTCACTGTTTTCCGCAGATACAATTACCACACAGAGTACTATAATTAAAATGAGCAAGTTTTAAACAGAAATACTGTATAAGAAGTACTCTTTTGTATTAATTATAGAAGGTAGGTACACTCCCTCTTCGAACTAAATATCAGCTTAGCCAATCAATACTAGAGAATCTAAAATTTATATATCAGCGAAAACAGCTGTATTAAAATACGTAGGTATAGGTGTCGCAGCGTGTATGCGATAGTGGTTGCATCAGAGCCAATTTTCAGGCGTAAGCCTGTTCAAACTTCAATCGTTAGAAAAGCTAGTGTTGTTTTTTTAAATTAATCTGGGTTTATTGAAATAAACCCAAATACATCTTTGTACACTTCACAGAAAGCTTAAAAGCTTGTGTTGTGAAGTGGAGTAAGTCGGGGATTGAACCCGCGCCCACTGGACTAACAGTCGAGCGCATTACCAACCAGGCTACCGAGTAGGATAGATAGTTATAGTCCCTCAAGAAAGAGAAGGTCTCGGATTAATTTGGAACTACAGTTTTATGTGCATGCAATGATGTTTCAATACAAATTCTATTTAAGTAAGTGTTTCAATTGTGGTTACCAAAACTTCCTCATAGAAGCCACCTGTTTCTTGATAGACTGTAAACACTGCAGTGAGGATAGTCTTCTTCTTCTTGTTTCTAAGCCGTTTTAATTCCAATGCTGGACATACGCCTCCCCTTTGAATTTCCACAGATCCCTATCCTAGGCATGCTGCATCCACTTGCTTCCTGCGATTCGCCTCACATCGTTAGACCATCTTGCCTGATGTCTTCCTACACTCCTTTTGCTCGTTCTAGGCTGCCACTCGAGTGAGGATAGTATTTTGCACACTTTAACAAGTTTTCTATCACAAAAAAGAATCTAAATATTAGATTCATTAGTTTGCTAGATCGATGACTATACTACCTGTAATCTTGTGTGAGTATTGTGTAAGTTACAAGTAATGGTAACAAGTTAACTCGATTCTGATCCGCTTTACAGGTAGCTAGTATAGCTAGCTATTAGCTACGTACGTAGCTTATGGGGGCATATGCACTGAGCAAAAATCGTTCTATTTTTGCTTCAACTTTTTCAAATTTTGTATGAGGGTGTTAGTGCTCAGTAAGAATAACGTAAGCGACAAAGTGAATTATACCTTTTTAAAAGAAACCTGGGAAGAAATTTAAAAATCTAAAACAGCCGATTTGTTAAGATTATAATTACCAGCATTTTGGCTAAATTATACTTCTATATCTGAAAAACTGAACGGAAAATCTTCAGATCCCGTAAATTTTAGGGGTACTTTAGGAATATTTTTTTATTCAAGGAATCTCCAAATCCTGTAATTCTAGGACAGCCAATCTGTAGTTCATACTTTCATATATCATTGTTTTCAGTTTCAAGACGATTCCCTGAGTATTAGCTGAGTTAAATTCAGGGCGCCGAAGCCCAATGAAAGGTTATAGCCCCTTAATGTTAGCTATGTAGCTTAGTTGTAACTACTAAGTATATTATAACTTACCTGGCGTCTAAGGTAAGTTATATAGCTTGTCGACTCAACAGTCAACAATCCTCATCAGTAATTTATTTGCATCAGGACCAGGACTAGGTTCAAGTTATAAAGTTTGATATATACCTACCTATGGTATATTTAGGTATAATATTTTTTGACAAGAATAATATTCTCTGTATCATGTATCCTAAACATAAAAAATCTACGAGTCAAAATTATAAGCAGCATACGTAAATATTTTAGTTAACGAAGTATTATTTTGTTTCGAGTGTTACAATATTTACCTGATAAACAAGTGTAGGCATACCTGCGGCTATTGTTATCGCCTCGCCGTAACTAAAACAATGGAAGCCTTACCAGGCGAAATTCTAGGAAGCGAATATTGTCTTGCTCTAGGTGTCTGCGTTCATTAAAGATGCAACGTTGCCAGCTCCAATTGTTGTATGTATATAGAAATATTTAACACGTGTTAGCATGAGGAAATATTGTTTTGTAGAATAATTAATATTATGATTAGGAAGTAACCAGCGAATTGACTACGCTACTAGGAGTATGTGTCGTGTTATCTTAAGCTTAGGTAGAGATACAAATCATGAAAATCATTATATCATATTGTTCAATTTGTAAATAGTGTATGTAGGCATATGATTTGTAATTAATTGTAAGATAGTTGTGAATAGACATTTATACTTATCAATTAATGTAGCATGGACAGTTGATTACTGAATTAATCCATATCAATCATGTATAATTTTAATTTGGACTGTATGACGAAAAATACTATGTGCCACGTGGATTTGAAAATTCTTCAAGGACATTAATTGGTTTCCAATTGGACCAGGTGAAGGCGTGGCTAGCACACGACATATCGGACGAGAAATGGTCTAAGCCAATGGCAGCAGGGCCTCATCGATTAGGACCGCCTCTTCCCAGGGGTTAAAGCCTATTCTATAAAGGGACCTGTCGCTGAAGGAAGAAGTTAGTTGACACTTGGTTTTTGGAAACAGCGGTCGAAATACGAGATAGTTCGGTTGTCTCTCGTAACAGTCAGTGAATAACACATAATTATCTTCGTGTGTGTGTCGTCTATTGTGATACCTCCGACGTTGAAATAAGAAGAGCCTTCGCCTCATCAGCGCGATACGTGAGCTGCCACGATAGGGCTCTAGTATTCACAAATTTGACCTGTCCGTGTCTCGTTCAGAGAGCAGGATCGAATCGTACTAACAAAGTACGGAAACACAGCTTCGGGACCTTCATCAGAGTCTGGTTACCGCGCTCATCAACCCAAATCACCGCCATCATTCAAGCCAGCGCCTCTAGAACGGATTCTATGAGAGCGCCGCTTGAACATTCATCGTTGGATATGCGGCAATGCGTAATAACGTCGTTAAAAATATAGTGTTTTTTTTCTTTTGTTTATTAAAAAGGCCAAGTGTTGTTATGATAATCGAACAGTGCATTAATTTAAATAAACTTAGTGATAGCTCGAACGATTTGTAGATTAATTTAGTTTTAATATAACTAGTAATAGGAATAATTATTAGTTCGTAGTTAATTGTCGTTTTGTGTTATTGTGAGTTGTGTATTTTGGACCAATAAATGTAAGTAATTTTAAATCATATTTATTGTTTTGTTTCACACACACACCCACCCACATAGTACTGTGTCAATATGGCGCCCAACGTGGGGCTTTTTTTCTAGCAAGTGAGCTGGAACGGATACCACTGCCCTGAGATATTTGCTTTATTTTTTTTCTACTATTAATTTAATTTTATTTTTACAACACTTTTGATTTGTTATTTATAAAAATGTTTCAAGTACTATTGGGTGTGGGTGCCAGCGGGTTGTTTGCATCGTTCATACAAAGTATTTGTCGGTTTTTAACATTTAGTATAATCGATAGGGATTCAGGAAATGGTGTGGTTACGAGGTCTGCCCACCGAGAACAGGGTTTTCAGGGGGAATCAGCCCCTTCTCGGGTAGCACAGGGGCAAGTTCCTTCCCAGGTAGCATTAGATAGGTTTCATTGTGGTGGGATAAGCTGGGATGAATCGTTTTCAGGCCATCCGGAACAATGTCCAGAAGCGTTTCTGGAGTCGGCTGAGGCCTACTTCGTAAAGAGGGGCACCTCAGGAGGTGCTAGAGTTAGGGAAGCCTCTGCAAGGCTGGCTGGTGAAGCTAGGTTGTGGTGGTCGGCTTACAGAGAGTTAGAAGATTGGGATTTTTTTAAGAATGCTCTAATTTCAACATACGGCATAGAAGAGAGAAGGGGGGAATTGACCGCGAAATTTTACGGGCTACGACAGGAACGCGCTGAGAGGGGAGCCTCATTTCTGGTAAAAAAGAAATTATTGTACGCGAGGTTGTTCCCCAATACGATCATAGATGACCGGACATGTCGGGATATTGTAAAACTAATGAACCCCCGCTACAAAGATCTATTCGCCGCGCATGATTCATTAAGTTACGAATTCCTTCTTAAAATCGTCGGTCGCATAGATTTCTCGGAAACCGTAGATCAAGGGGTGACGCAAGTAAATAGGTCGCCGAATAACTCACGTAGAGAGGTACAATTGCCAAACTGTCATTACTGCCCCGGAAGGCATTACAATAGGGATTGCCGCGAGAGGAACGAATACCTCCGAAATTTAAACGCATCACGCCCGGGCAGGTACGCGACCGGACAGCGCCTGGCCCAGGGCCCCCAGTAATAACACCGAGGTATAATCAACGTAGGCGGCAGGAGGTCCCTAGTATAAGTAGAATTAACGAAGAGAATGGCCAGTGTAATATATTAGCTAAGGCTAGAGCTACATTACCTAGAATAAGAGTGCAGTTACTAGATCGTGAATACGAAGTTTTGATTGATTCTGCCGCCTCTCATAATATAATAAGTAGTCAACTTGTACCGCAATCCTTGTATGAAAGTAGTGATATAAAATCAGTAAATATGGCGCACAGTGAATCGCGCCTTGATGTTGTAGCAAGAGTTAAGTTATCGCTGGTTGTCTCGGACGTGATTATGCAAGAAGATTTCCTAGTTATCGACGGATTAAGGGAGGGTGTAATATTAGGAATAGGGTGGTTAGTTTCACAGAGAGTAGTAACAGATTTTTATAGAGGATGTGTGCATTTTGGCGTTACACAGAGGAGTACTGCGCACCTGATACCATTTAGAAAGTCTTTATCAGCTAAGGATGTCGAGTTGCCAGATTTAAGTGATCTTAACCCTGAGCAACAACGGGAAGTAACGGAACTTCTAAGCGAGTTTAAGGAACAGTTCACTCCTTACGCCGGCCCTGCTCCGCTAACTCCGTACCATATACGATTGAAAGACACCCGACCCATTAGAGTACCTCAGTATAGATTGTCGGATAGTAAGAAGAAGCTACTCTACCAGCAACTGGAGGGTATGCTTGCGACTGGGGTTATAGAACCAAGCAAGTCGCCATACAGCTTCCCAATTGTCATGGCTCCTAAGAAAGGTAAGGAGGCTTATCGGTTTTGCGTAGATTACCGTAGATTAAATGAAGTGACGGAAGATGAGCCTTCGCCATTGCCTATTATTCACGAAACACTTAAAGATTTAGGAAATGCTCAGGTGTTCTCAACCATTGACCTAACCAAGGGGTATTGGCAAGTACCAATGCACGAGGATTCGAAACACCTGACAGCGTTTACTACACCTGATGGTGCTAGTTTCCAGTTTCGTGTCTTACCGTTCGGTCTGAAGGGGGCACCTGGAAATTACCAGCGGTTCGCGAGCCAGGAGGTATTGGCGGGGTATTTAAGAGACTTCGCTTTGGTCTACTTGGACGATATTATTATTTTTTCTCCTGACTGGGAAAGTCACCTTTACCACCTTAGATTAGTATTAGAGCGTCTACAACAATTTGGGTTACGTTGCGCCCCAGATAAATGTCATTTGGGTGTAAGGGAATTAGAGTATTTAGGACATGTAGTTTCAGCCACTGGTAATCGACCACTGAAAACGCACGAAAACGCGATCGCTTCTACGCCCGTACCAACAACTAGAAAACAACTACGAGCTTTCTTAGGACTTTGTAATTGGATGCGCGAGTATGTGCCACGCTTCGCGGAATTAGCTGCACCGTTAACAGACCTTTTGAGTACAAACAGACCCTTCAGGTGGAACCTCGAAGCTGACAGGAGTATGGAGGAGATTAAGAAAGCTATGACGAAACCCTTACATTTATCACGACCGGACTTCACTAAACAATTTGTTTTGCAAACAGACGCTAGCAAGGTAGGCGTCGCGGCGGTGTTATATCAGCCACGTACTGACGGTGGGAGGGATATAGTATCGTATGCTAGCGCCCGGCTCAGCAAGGCTGAACAAAGATGGCACTCCAACGAACAGGAAGCAATGGCTGCCATCTGGGCGATAAAGCGCTATCGCCCATATTTAGAAGCTAGGAAATTCATACTTAGAACCGATAACATGGCCTTAACATGGTTAATGTCGGCAAAGGATGAGAGGGCGAAGTTAACTAGATGGTCTTTATTGTTACAGGAGTTTGATTTCACTTTAGAACATTGTCCTGGTAGGGAAAATGAGTTGCCCGACTGTTTATCTCGTAACCCAGGTGAGGACCAAGTAGACTCGAATGTTGAGGACATGAATACAGCGATGTATCCGACAGTAGTAGATAGCATAGATGATGAGAGTCAGGCGGTAGTCTTGCAGATCGAAGACGAGGAGGAAGCCCCTCAGCCTACGGAAGAGGTTGCCTCAGTAGTGGAAATTACTGAATCAGTGGGGTTAAGTGATTCGATTCGTAGGAGTCAGCGACGAGATGGGAAGTTGAACGAAATAGTGAGACAGCTGCGTCGAATGTCATTACGATCGCAAACATCGGGAGCTAATCGAAATAGTAATAGTAATTATTTGTCACGATTCTCATTAATAGACGGCTATCTATGGTATAAGGTTGGCGATAATCCATCTCAGTTAGTTGTACCTAAGCAATGTCAGAAGCGAGTGTTAGAATATTATCATGATGATCGTATTGCGGGTCATCCGGGAGGGAAAGAGACGTTGAGAGCTATACAAAGGTATTATTATTGGGCAGGAATGAATCGTGACGTCATTAATTATGTTAAACGGTGTGTAACTTGTGCGATGACTCGTGCGCGGCCTCATCGGCCCCTAGCACCTCAAGGCGCTTGCCAGGCCCAACATCCATTCGAGATTGTAGCAATAGATATAATGGGACCGTATCCAACGACGTCGAAAGGTAATAAATCACTCTTAGTTGTCACCGATATGTATACGAGGTGGGTGGAAGCGTTTCCCTTACGAGCAGCTTATGCAACGAACCTAATTAAGAAAATTGAATCAGAAATATTCCCTAGGTATGGCTATCCTAAGGCTATTCTTACGGATAACGGTAAACAATTCGAACATTTAGCTTGGAATATAGCGCTGCGGCGTTGGCAATGTGACCATTGGGCAACGGCGATTTACCACCCCCGTAGTAATGTTACAGAACGGCGTAACCAAGAACTTAAGAAACTGATGCGAATACACTTACAGGGACATCCACATAAACACTGGGATGATTACATACCGACAATACTAGGTTCACTTCGCAGTAGGCGAAATGAAGCAACGCGATTAACACCCAGTCAAGCACTCCTAGGATACGAATTGAAGCGTCCAGGGGAATGGAACGCAGGTTCATCTGGTGAACCAGTTAGTGTAGAAGGTAGGAATCGCACGAACCTTGACAGTGAGATAAGGAGGAATCAGGAACAATATAGGCAGGTTTATGCTCCAGATACAACGACGAGCCCTAGATTCGAATCCGGCCAGGAGGTAATGATGAAGGAGCACCCTCTTTCCAACCACAGATTAGGTTTTCACGCAGGGTTTGCACCGAAATGGAGTGGACCTCATCGCGTGCTTATGTCAGTAGGCAGAGGTCACGTATACTGGATAGAGAGGCGAGGTAGACCGGTGAAAGTTCACGCCGATGACCTTCGGTTGGCACCTACGGAGTTTAGTGAGGGTTAGGTTAGACAGGATGAGGAAACCGGGGACGGTGTGGTGCACAGTTGGGGAAGGGCCCTCCTCTTCTGTGTGTTATATCATAACTGGACCTCGTCTTGCGAGTTTTGAGGGGGGATAGAATAGTTGATTGCTTAATTTCGATTTGATTCCGTTATCTCATTATTGTTTGATAGGCCAACTTGGCCTAATAATATACCAATTCAGATCATGTTACCTAATTAAATTCGGGCAAGGGTGTGTGTGAAACAATCATTGTTGTACATAGAAATTGTAAATAATGTGTATATATTGCTAGTAGGTTAATTTCTGTATATATTTTCTCTATTCATATCTAAGTAGATTTAATTTAAGATTAGGTTATTGAATTATTTAGAGGTAATTGTAAATACTTTGATGTAAATTGATAACACTTTGATAAATCTGATTATGAGCTACTGAGCTAAGTTAATATAATATAGATCGGGTGATAATTCTGAAAGGGAATAGTATACAGTACAGCCTTGTTCATGTTTCCTTGTTTTTTTTTTTGAAGCAATGTTGGTTTTATATTCATGTAGAAGTTGGTGAACTGTTGAATGATAAGTTTTAGATATTTTTCTATAAAAATATCTTGGCGCCCAAGCACCGAAAGGTGTATGTATATATAGAGTAGGTTTAATTTTACAATGTAAATAGTATTTAAATAGGTCCATTTATTTTTTATTAATAATAATATTGATTAGGTAGTAAGATTGTATTATAGTAGTTATAGTTAGAGTATTAAGTAGGCTACGCATAGAGTAAGACTGTGGTTGATTACTAAGATTAGTTATCTAGGTATTTCCAGTTTAATTTATATTTAATTACGTGAGATTGTTAACATTGTCATACAGACGAATATTTTCTTGTCAATTCAAGGGGGGGCGTATTGATATATACCTACCTATGGTATATTTAGGTATAATATTTTTTGACAAGAATAATATTCTCTGTATCATGTATCCTAAACATAAAAAATCTACGAGTCAAAATTATAAGCAGCATACGTAAATATTTTAGTTAACGAAGTATTATTTTGTTTCGAGTGTTACAATATTTACCTGATAAACAAGTGTAGGCATACCTGCGGCTATTGTTATCGCCTCGCCGTAACTAAAACAATGGAAGCCTTACCAGGCGAAATTCTAGGAAGCGAATATTGTCTTGCTCTAGGTGTCTGCGTTCATTAAAGATGCAACGTTGCCAGCTCCAATTGTTGTATGTATATAGAAATATTTAACACGTGTTAGCATGAGGAAATATTGTTTTGTAGAATAATTAATATTATGATTAGGAAGTAACCAGCGAATTGACTACGCTACTAGGAGTATGTGTCGTGTTATCTTAAGCTTAGGTAGAGATACAAATCATGAAAATCATTATATCATATTGTTCAATTTGTAAATAGTGTATGTAGGCATATGATTTGTAATTAATTGTAAGATAGTTGTGAATAGACATTTATACTTATCAATTAATGTAGCATGGACAGTTGATTACTGAATTAATCCATATCAATCATGTATAATTTTAATTTGGACTGTATGACGAAAAATACTATGTGCCACGTGGATTTGAAAATTCTTCAAGGACATTAATTGGTTTCCAATTGGACCAGGTGAAGGCGTGGCTAGCACACGACATATCGGACGAGAAATGGTCTAAGCCAATGGCAGCAGGGCCTCATCGATTAGGACCGCCTCTTCCCAGGGGTTAAAGCCTATTCTATAAAGGGACCTGTCGCTGAAGGAAGAAGTTAGTTGACACTTGGTTTTTGGAAACAGCGGTCGAAATACGAGATAGTTCGGTTGTCTCTCGTAACAGTCAGTGAATAACACATAATTATCTTCGTGTGTGTGTCGTCTATTGTGATACCTCCGACGTTGAAATAAGAAGAGCCTTCGCCTCATCAGCGCGATACGTGAGCTGCCACGATAGGGCTCTAGTATTCACAAATTTGACCTGTCCGTGTCTCGTTCAGAGAGCAGGATCGAATCGTACTAACAAAGTACGGAAACACAGCTTCGGGACCTTCATCAGAGTCTGGTTACCGCGCTCATCAACCCAAATCACCGCCATCATTCAAGCCAGCGCCTCTAGAACGGATTCTATGAGAGCGCCGCTTGAACATTCATCGTTGGATATGCGGCAATGCGTAATAACGTCGTTAAAAATATAGTGTTTTTTTTCTTTTGTTTATTAAAAAGGCCAAGTGTTGTTATGATAATCGAACAGTGCATTAATTTAAATAAACTTAGTGATAGCTCGAACGATTTGTAGATTAATTTAGTTTTAATATAACTAGTAATAGGAATAATTATTAGTTCGTAGTTAATTGTCGTTTTGTGTTATTGTGAGTTGTGTATTTTGGACCAATAAATGTAAGTAATTTTAAATCATATTTATTGTTTTGTTTCACACACACACCCACCCACATAGTACTGTGTCAAGTTTTACATAGAATTAATTATAGGAAGGAGTTGCTTCTCACCAAGCGTCTATAATTTCTTCTGTATTGTCTATCTATCTATCTATACCCTCACGCCACGTCCCTTGCAAGGTAGGCAGAGAGGACAGAGCGCCAGACAGCCCTATCGTTACACACACTCCTAGCTTCCGTCACATTCATGCAATTAGTCATACACGCTCTCCGATTCCTTTTACTCAAAACGCGTCCATCCTTGAGAATCTGGTCGACATGATCGGACCAGGTCAGTCTCGGGCGGCCGCGCTTTCCCACCCCTCTTCGCTCATTCAGATATATATTTTTTGTCATCCTGTCATCATTCATTCTCTCAACATGCCCAAACCATCTTAGTTTGTTTACTTTCATTCTTGTCACGTCAGTCTTGCAGTCACTCATTTCCCTAATAACCTCATTCCGTATCTTATCTCTCAGCGTTTTCCCGCACATTCTTCTTAATGACCTCATTTCTACTGCATTCAACCCTGATTCATCCTTCTTCATCCACGTCCACGTCTCACTAGCATACATCAGGGTCGGCACCAAGACAGCATTGTGCACTAGCACTTTTGCTTTCATAGACACATTGCTACTACTAACAATCGGACCGAGCGCACCATTCGTTTCGTAATATTGTAATGCAAAAAAAAAGTTGACAGACCGATCGGTGGCTGCCCATACTTTATATACGTAAAAATTAGTAACTACCAGGCGCAAAGTCAGTGGCGTATATAGCTTTTTATTTCGGAGGGGGCCGACCCAGACGTATTAAAAAAGTAATAGCGCCGCAGGGATAATTTTTCGTGAAGATTGGTGGAAAAGGACGTGTTTACAACGAGGTGGTCGGTAGCCTGGTTGGTAACGCGCTCGACTGTTAATCCAGTGGGCGCGGGTTCAATCTCCGACTTACTCCACTTCAGAACACAAGCTTTTATGCTGTCTGTGAAGTGTACAAAGATGTATTTGGGTTTTTTTTTATTAAAAAAAAAACTGGTATTTAAATATCGTGTACAAAAAATGTAATAAAATGATAAATAGCGCCGCAGGCAAAATTTTTATGAAAAATGGGTGAAGTGATGGCATGACGTTTTTTGTAGAAAATTTAGCAAGGATTATTTTTGTCATTGACTACTTTCTCCAATCTCTTACCATATTCCTATAAAATGCGAAAAACCGCGAAGAGGGACCTTTTCGGGGGGACAGGGGGGGTTGCGGCAAGATTTTGATAGGCAACCCTAGTGCGATGTAATACTCTATTGGTAAGCTATCGTTTATATCACATTTCAATCAAAAAACAGATACGTCATAAATTAAGCAGCGGGCTTTCGGACTAACAGGTCAATATTTGAAATATCTTTATATCAGAATTTCCTCAATTTACCAAGGTATGTAAATACAATATATTTGTTTAGAATATAAGCGATTTTTATGCAAATTACCTTGCGAAATTTTATTTATATTTTTTGCATATAAATTAGCAAGTGACTTGTATTAAATTTATCATGGAATCTCTTCCTAAATAATTTAAATTACTTAAGAGGAGACATATCATAATTTTTGAAAAATGTGTCTTTCAGACCTTGGATCCCGACACCTTACTAAATATGCTTTGTAAAAAAATAGGGTAGATACATTGAACCTTCCTCTAGTGAATGACAGATCTTTCATATCTTGTATGGGTTCCTCAAAAAAAAAAATGAAAAATACCTCTGATTTTTTTTTTTCAAAACATGAACTCGTTTCCCCGAAAGTCACAAAGATTTTTTTTTTTCTAGTGATGATATGCATTAAAATTTTGTGAATGACAGTTTTTTTTTAATAAGTACTGATATTTAATATACGAAAATTAAAAAAACGCAATTTTTTGATCGTACGAATGTGCATGCGATTTTAATCCTTTACGTCGCAAGAAATATTTGAGGGATACTCGTCCTCTTATCAGATTTTGCAGAGAATCTCTTGGCTTCCTAATAAATTTAAATTCTTTAATAAAATATTTTTGTTGCGGTACTATGATAATCACGAACGGTACATATATTATGGAATAAGTCATACTAGAACCGGTCCTGGTTTCTCTGTAACATAACCGGCAAAATGTGTTCAACTGAGAATAACAGCGATAAAAATAAAATAAATAAATCAAAAAATATTTATTGGATATAAAAGATTATACCTAATGGCGGGTTTATTGCCGTAGGCCGTAAGCCCGACAATGTTCATCCTTAATTCTTCTACACTGTTGTATAGTCCAAGAGCCCGCTGCTTAATTTATGACGTATCTGTTTTTTGATCGAAACGTGGTATAAACGATAGCTTACCAATAGGGTATTACATCGCACTAGGGTTGCCTATCAAAATCTTGCCGCAACCCCCCCCTGCCCCCCCCGAAAAGGTCCCTCTTCGCGGTTTTTCGCATTTTATAGGAATATGGTAAGAGATAGGAGAAAGTAGTCAATGACAAAAATAATCCTTGCTAGATTCTCTACAAAAATTGTTAAGTCATTTTTTTCGTAGAACTAGCAATTTACCCGCAATGGCCGGTCCAAAACCGAAATTCATTTAAAATACTAAAAAAATGTATTTAAACTAAATTGGTTGAAAATTGATAAGAGCTACAGGAAAATAGTCAGAGAACGAATTAATTACCATAGTCTTTGCTACAAAACGAGCTATAACTTATGTTCATACATCTAATAATTTCGGAGTTATTATAGTCCGAGAGCCCGCTGCTTAATTTATGACGTATCTGTTTTTTGATCGAAATGTGGTACAAATGATAGCTTACCAATAGGGTTTTACATCGCACTAGGGTTGCCTATCAAAATCTTGCCGCAACCCCCCCTGCCCCCCCCGAAAAGGTCCCTCTTCGCGGTTTTTCGCATTTTGTAGGAATATGGTAAGAGATAGAAGAAAATACTCCATGACAAAAATAATCCTTGCTAAATTCTCTACAAAAAATCTTAAATCAATTTTTTCATAGGACTAGTAGTTTACCCGTAATGGCCGGTCGAAAAACATGATATTTTTTGAAAAAAAAAAAAATTTTTTTTGATTTTTTTTCTTTAACTTTCTTCCACCCATTATCACTAACATTTTATGAAAAAAAAATTTGGCCTGCGGCGCTATATCGCTGGTTATTTTATGAGAAACGAAATTTTAGAATTTTCGTCACTGAGTTTTATTGCAATAACTCCTAAATTAATTGATGTATGAAAATAAGTTATAGCTCGTTTTGTAGCTAAGACTATGGTAATTAATTCGTTTTTTGACTATTTTCCTGTAGCTCTTATCAATTTTCAACCAATTTAGTTTAAATTCATTTTTTTAGTTTTTTAAATGAATTTCGGTTTTGGACCGGCTATTGCGGGTAAACTGCTAGTTCTACGAAAAAAATTACATAACATTTTTTGTAGAGAATTTAGCAAGGATTATTTTTGTCATTGACTACTTTCTCCTATCTCTTACCATATTCCTATAAAATGCGAAAAACCGCGAAGAGGGACCTTTTCGGGGGGGGCAGGGGGGGTTGCGGCAAGATTTTGATAGGCAACCCTAGTGCGATGTAATACCCTATTGGTAAGCTATCATTTATACCACATTTCGATCAAAAAACAGATACGTCATAAATTAAGCAGCGGGCTCTTGGACTATTACAATAAAACTCAGTGACGTAAATTCTTAAAATTTAGTTTTTCATAAAATAACCAGAGATATAGCGCCGCAGACCAAATTTTTTTTTCCATAAAATGTTAGTAATAATGGGTGGAACAATGTGATAGAAAAAAAATCAAACTTTTTTTTTTATTTTTTCAAAAAATATCCTGTTTTTTGACCGGCTATTACGGGTAAACTACTAATCCTATGAAAAAATTGACTTAACGTTTTTTGTAGAGAATTTAGCAAGGATTATTTTTGTCATTAACTACTTTCTCCTACCTCTTACCATATTCCTATAAAATGCGAAAAACCGCGAAGAGGGACCTTTTCGGGGGGGGGGGCAGGGGGGGTTGCGGCAAGATTTTGATAGGCAACCCTAGTGCGATGTAATACCCAATTGGTAAGCTATCGTTTATACCACATTTCGATCAAAAAACAGATACGTCATAAATTAAGCAGCGGGCTCTCGGACTAGTAGGAATACTGCAAATAAATTGTCAGTTATCAACAATTTCACTCAAAAAGTCCAAATCTCTAAAGGAGAATGCTAAAAAAAAACCAGGCCCGGCGCAAACGAAATGTAACTCAAATGATAGGTAAAAATGAGTAATTAAATACTGCATAAGAGGAATCATCGAAATCGATGGCTAAATGTGTGAAATACCTTTTTGAAATTCAGGAGATACAGCGTTTGTATAAATTCAGGTATGATTATGTTGTAACGACATTTTAAAAATTATTATTTCTTGGTTCCATCCAGCTGTGGAGGAACCAAGGCTGATGAAGAAGACTGAATTACCTTATACTTGTCGTATTATACGCTTTTAAACCACAATTGTAACTGTTTAATGCTCCTTTTACTAATACATTCATGTGACCCCTGTAAACTTCGAAGAGGTATTTCACACATTAGGCCATTGATTTCTATGATGCCACCTATGCAGTATTTAATTACTCATTTTTACCTATATCATTTGAGTAACATTTCGTTTGCGCCGGGCCTAGGTTTTTTTCATACTTAATTAGCAATTTCTTTTGTTAGTTAGAACGTTGTTATTATCAGCTGACTATGTGTTGTTGCTACCTCACTGTTTACTTGACTATTACAAAATAGAAACTCTAAACTATTTTTATCATTGAAGATAACTTGTTTTGCGGATATTTCGCTTATACAATTTGATTGACTGTACTTAAAGGCGTGCACTACCTCAGAACAACCGTTTAAGAGTATGCATACCAACATTTCAAAAATTTCTAAAAACGGGAGACCTTAAATCTCGAAAACCGTTACTAAATAAGCTTTGGAACAAAATAGGGTAGATGCATTGAACATTTATCTAAGGAATAACCGTAAAAGATTTTTTATATCTTGCATACATTTCTCAAAAAAAATGTTCAAAACACCTCTGATGTTTTTTCCGAAAGACGCAAACTCGTTTCCCGAAAGTCGCGGAGTAAATTTTTCTTTGTACAGATAATATGGATTAAAATCTAGGGAATAACCGTCATTCATTCAATAGACGTCATTCTTGGTACTAAGCCCTTAAGGGCGTGCACTACCTCAGAACAACAGTTTAAAAGACGCTGATGCACAATTCACATTAAAATTTTATTATTACAATATTATTATCCCTAGTATATATACCTAAAGATAATTAAATATATACCTGCGCGTCAATCTTAGGTGTGAATGAATGTATAAATAATAAATATAAAACCAACAATAGATATTGCTTTCCATTGTGAATGACTCATGAATTGTGATATTACTGTAGGTACTAGGTAGTCTTGTGAGGTTCCATGTCAAAATCTCAAGTGACAAAATCTCAACTTTCAAAAGGGTAACCTACTATTGACAGAATCGCAACTCAACACCGGGAAATCTGATGCCGTTGTTTTTTTGTTTTGTTTTTGTGTGTAAAACAAAAACAACCTAACCCAACAATATTGAAATTGGCGGCAACAGGTTTTCCGGCGATGAGTTGCGATTCTGTCAATAGTAGGTTACCCTTTTGACAGTTGAGATTTTGTCATTTGAGTTTCTGTCTGGTTACCGTCTTGTGAATATGTTGCAGTTAAGGGCTTCGCACCAAGAATGACGTCACAGTCATTTCCCATGGCATTAAGGTTCAAAATCGCGTGAACAATCGCACGATAAAATGGTAAAAACAGCGTTTTTTTTTTCATTTTTTGGGGTTAATATTGCGTGTATCAAAAAACTTTTACAGTTATTCCCTAGATTTTAATGCATATTATCAGTACAAAACAAAATTTTACTCCGCGACTTTCGGGAAACGAGTTTCCGTCTTTCGGAAAAAACATCAGAGGTGTTTTGAATAAAAAAAAATTGAGAAATCTATACGAGATATAAAAAATCTTTTACGGTTATTCCCTAGATAAAGGTTCAATGCATCTACTCTATTTTTTCCACAGCATATTTATTAACGGTTGTCGAGATAGAAGGTCTACCGTATTTTGGCAAAAATTATACTTTTATATCAGAAAAACTGAATGGAAAATCTTCAGATCCCGTAAAATTTAGGGGTACTTTAGGAACATTTTTTATTCAAGGAATTTCCAAATATTGTAATTCTAAAACAGCCAATCTGTAGTCCATACTTTCATCTATCACGGTCTTCAGTTTCAAGACGATTCTGTCAGTATTGGCTGAGAACAATTCAGGGGACCTACCCTAAATAATGTCGATATCCGCATTCTGTCTGTTTTTCCTTAAAATAACTGTCAGATTTCAACATGCTAACAAGAAAGTATTTTCAAAATAAGAACAGACTCTATGACTCATCTAGCGAGTTTCTAGAATGAGAGATTTGAAAATTTGAATACAAAATATACACATTACGCTGTTTGACGTAGAATCCGCTAATTTGTTCGCAGTATGTAAGTCGGCATCAGGTACCTACTCATCTTGTTTGTAAATTAACTACAATGTTATAAATATATAAGGATGTTGTTTTGAATAGAACTAGCAGATCCAAATATTAATAATCTCGATGTTTTCGACCGTTGGCACTTGGTGGAAGTCCATTTTTAAGGGAAAAAACTAAATATTTAGATTAAGAGGGCTACAGTAGCAAACATGGCGATTTTAGTGATTTTTCAATCGATATACCCGCGTTATTTATTGTTGGATTTCGATGAAAAAAATATATTATATAGATTGAACTTACCGAAGCGCATTATAGAGCAATATAATTAATATACTATATAGTTTCTTGTAAAAAATAAAAATTGTGAACGTCGTTTTTCATCATTTTTTTGATATTCCAAGTGATTCGTCCGTCGGAATTAAATAATTCTTTTTTTGTCTTAAAGAACACTAAAATATCTAGCGCATTATAGAAAGAAACGTAAATATTTTTTGTTTGCTTCGCGTCAAAACCCAAAAAACCTCAATTTCATAAAAAGTCTCCGTACTAATATACGCTATCGGTTTTAGCGTGCACGCGAATATGACACTTATAACACGGGAATTACAAGGAACGCACTGTTTTTCGTTTCGCCAAGGATTCAGACGCCCACAAGACTGTGGACTGGTAAGACGTGAATTCTGTGCTAATTGAATTGTCGTTCCATACTTTTATTCTTATTGACGAATGTTCGCATATTACAGAGGACGGCAAACATTGGCAACTGATTTATATTTTAAATTATTTTCACATAATATTACGAGTACGTAGTTCCCACATGTTTTAGTGATTTTTAGATTATTTAGATACTTATTACTTAAATGTGCGTGCCTATTAATTATATTATCCCGGACTAAACTAAACTATCTTTTCCAAAAATAGGTAGATTAGCTTTTTTGTGTTTTTTTTTACTCTCAGCTATTATCTCATCAGACTATAATCGTATATAATAACATATACTTTTTTATATATATACATCCATGAGCGTCGCCAAGGAGGGGAAAGGGGGGGGGGGGGGGGGGGGCAGCTGCCCCCCTAGAGATGAAATAGGTATATATTTTTCATACTAAATGATAAAACCTCATATCATAAATTTTCTAAAATTAGTATGTACATCCACCAGTTTCATAAAAAAAATTGCCTGCGACGCTATTTTTTATTACTTTTTTAAATAAAACATTTTTCGTACATATTATTGTCCAAAGCTTTATATGTATACATTTTCAAGTAAACAAACTACATCAAGACCTCATTCACCATGTCTCACACAAAAAAATCGTCTGCGGCGCTATTTACACCTTTTTTAATTTTAATCCAGTATACCAAATGAAATAAACACATGTATATCACCCACCCGTTGTAGATTGCGAACACATGTTGGCTATTGCAGTGAAAACAACTTTGAAGGTTTTGAATAGGCCATTATAATAGGCTCGAAGACAATGACCCTAATTAAACTATAAGATTTTTCGGGAAGTTGGTACTAAGATAGCTACATATATGAAATATGGAACTGTAATGCAACTGATGTTGGAATCTACCTGTGGGTCTATATCTCATGGCCAAAAATTCTTTATTACACAACTAACTGTAGTGTAAATATTGCGGTGATTTCCACTGGTTATGGACTCCTAACACTACAAGTCCATGCGTACAAACATTGTAGAAGCGGGGCAGGGGAGAAATTTTTACGCTCCGCCCAAAATTGACCTTGAATTCAGAACTGTAGCCCTCTTAAAATCCACAAAAAAATAATTTTTTGCACCCTCATCATCAGGCGATCGTAAATAAAGTTTACCTTTGCAAATCCTTGAATACTAGTCGCTAAAACAAAAGTCAGTCTTTGTGGATTTCAATCTAGATATATATTTTTTTTTCATTTTTTCCCATATATTAATATTTTTTAAGAAACCTGGGATGGCATTTTGTAACTCTACTCGCTTGCTATGCGACGAAAAATCGTAACTGATATACTTAATTTAAATATTTAATAAAAAAACACAGCCATTTTTCAAATCAAATTTTTGAGAGAAACCTCGAGATCTTTAGTCGATATTAATTTATCAAAATTATCAAGAGAACTATGGGGTTAACTGGAAGAAATCGCAGTTCTGCGATAAGTTCGCCCTAGTGATTTATAATCTGTACTATGTCCATTTTTTATGTTTGTATGTATTTGTTGTTCACTTTAAGAATAAACAAATAAATAAATTTAAAAATATAAAGGTTTCATTGCTTTCAAAGCTCATTCCTATCCACTATAGCCCAATCTTTCGTAGGTACCCTCCCACCCTAATCCCTTTCCTCTTTGCATCCCTCTGATGTATTTTTATGTAGTTTTTCTACCTTACTTCTCTTGATAATCTCGACAAATTAATAAAGACAAAAGTAGTCGAGCTTTCTCTCAAATAATATATGTGAAAAATAGCTGTGTTTTTATATTAAATACATATTTAAATCGATATATCGATAATCGTGTCGATACACATCCTGCTACGGGCTTGAAAAATCCAGAATGTTTCGATGAAAATCAATTCAAGTAATCATCAATGATGAATAATGATACACATTGATAAAGAGTTTATCAATTTGAATCATAACACTGTTACACAATGAAATATCAATCCTTCTTCACAAAATATATTTGTCAGAGATACTAAGGACCCATGGACGTCGCCATCAGCCTCGGAGCTAGGGGGGGCAACAAAAACGCATAAATAGCGCCGCAGGCGAGGGACATAGTGAAGAAGGTGGTGACGTGGTTTGTTTATTTGAAAATGTATAATGCTGATGTGTACAATAATATGTATTAAAAATGTTTTTTATAAAAAAAGTAATAAAGAATAGCGCCGCAGGCAATTTTTATGAAACTGAAGGATTTTCATGCTAATTTTATAAAATGTAAGATATGATGGTAAAATTTGTGGTATTAATGTGATTTTTTTGTGAGGTTTTATCATTTAGTATGAAAAAATATATACCTATTGCAATCTTTGGGGTAGCATACACCCCCCCTCTTCCTCTCGGCGAGGCCCATGTCGGAGGTACTAAGGACCTATACAGCGAAACTATTAAAAACCGACTCATCCAACGACATCTTTATACGCGGAAAATACAGTATAATTCTTAAGGTGTACATTAAATTACCTATCTTTATAAATGTTGAATAAGATATTGTGGTCGAAGGCATATTTTATTTGCATTCCTCATTAGCAGTTGTCATCTTGCTCTTACCATTCAACGAACGTACTTAACTCATGTAGTTTCACGTAATCTGCAGTCGCTAAAGGATCTTCTGAGGTTCACTACGACAAACGAGTTATACAATCAACATTTCTCATAATATCATAAAACAAAGTTTTCAAACAGTGAAATATCGATTATCAAATTTGTCATACAAGTGGTGCCCATCACTAAAAACGCAACCGCGGTAATATGCGTGAACATTTGAATTTTAGAACGAAATTTAAAATAATGTTCTTTAAAATGTATTGTGAAGTGAAATAATTCCATTTTTAAACTTTTTTAAATTTTGTGGTGTTTTTTCTTTAATTGTTTTTTTTTATAATTTGAACGACGGCTTTATGTGACATTCGAACGATTTTTTTTATTTAATTTGAAAAACGTTCCAATTTTTTAAATGATTAGAATTTTCGTTGATAAATTAGTGTTACTAGTGCCACATTTTTAGTGATTTTTTCATAGTTAGTTTAAAAATCGCAATTTTTCCCTAAATATATTAAAGTCCTTATAAAATATTTTGAAATAATAGCTCACAAAAACAAAATTGTGTATTTTATTTCGTAATTTTGACAAAATTCACCTATTGAATAGTGAGTGAAATTATTTAATTTAAATAAAAATAAATAAATTTTAAATGAAGTTTAGTAATTGAAAAAAAAAATTGTGATTTTTTTTAATGGCTTCAAACATTTCCAACGACGATTTGAGTAAGCACGAATCTAGTCGTGATAAGGACAAATCTAAAAAATCATGGTTCGACAGTCGACTGAGTGTGATATTCTTTTGCAAGTTGCTTCCTTTGTTTTGGAAGGGTTACAAGAAGAGTTTGGAGCTAGAGGACATTGGATGTATAGCCAAAGGAGATCTGGGGAAACCGTTAGGTGATAATTTGGAGAGGTATGCTCATTTTTATTTACCTACAAATCCCCAGCGTTGCTCGGTATAATGTGAATTTGAAGGAATTGGGAAACGCGGGGTTAAGGCCTTAATGGTACCAAGAATGACGTCACAGTCATTTCCCACGGCAATAAGGTTAAAAATCGCGTGAACAATCACATGATAAAATGGTAAAAATAGCGTTTTTTTTCCCATTTCTTGGAGTTAATTTTGCGTCTATCAAAAAACTTTTACGATTATTCCCTAGATTTTAATGCATATTATCAGTACAAAAAAATAATAATCCACGACTTTCGGGAAACGAGTTTCCGTCTTTCGGAGAAAATATCAGAGGTGTTATTCACATTTTTTTTTGAGAAATCTATACAAGATATAAAAAATTTTTTACGGTTATTCCCTAATAAAGGTTCAATGCATCTACCCTATTTTGTTCCAAAGCATATTTAGTAACGGTCGTCGAGATAGACGGTCTCCCGTTTTTAGAAATTTTTGAAATGTCGGTATGCATACTCTTAAGGGCCTCACATCCCCGGGTAGCTCAGGTGCATTAATAGCGACCTCTTTACCCGCACTTCTAGATGAGTTATTAGGTTTTGTAGGCTTGCTACCTTTATGAAGGTAGATTTTTCATCGTCCAATGGTATAGTGTCAAGGTATATTGACCCTTGTATCATTAAATTAACATACAGTTCTGGTATTTATGGCTCGCGGGATGAAACAATGAGTAAATATATCGAGATTGTTGTATTGGTAAATGCAAATACTCGTACCAGAGCTGGGCAGAAAAGCGTTAATCCGTTAATCGTTAATTAACGAAGTTAACATTTTGCTTAACGATTTAACGCTTTTCTCGCCTCCAAAATTTGTTAACGGATTATTTAACTTCCGTTACATTTTACTTCCGTTAATTAAGTCCGTTAATATTTGATTATTTGCATAGACAATACATCCACTGGCGACGCTGGTGAATCCAAGGGTTGTATGGGGTTATTTTGCATATTTTGTGCATTTTTATTTCAATAAAATAAACCAAACTACTTGACCTTAGGCTAGCGACGTCCTATGTGTTTGTAAAATTTCTGTACCTAAGACATTTTACTCATTATTCAAGAATGAGACTCGCCACCAATTCTGTATGTTTTATTTGTTGGGACACATCGCGATAATGTAATAGTATGATAGTACTTCTATTATACTGTAGTTCTATTTCATACCATTTAACCGCGGTTTTTTTACATTAACGCTTTAACGGATTAACGTTAACTTCCGTTACATTTTTCAAAATGTAACGCTTTAACGATTAACGAAGTTAACATTTTAGTTAACGGATTATCGATTAACGAAGTTAACTTTTTGATTAACGGTGCCCACCTCTGACTCGTACTAGCAATGATGTTAATTAAGAATTGTATGTAAAAATAATCAATTTCTTACTAATTACATCTTGGCACGACCTGTTTACAGCACAGCGATGGATGTATCATGTTTATGTACCACGACTGTGTTGGAAATTGTCAGGTACTATCATTGGCCTCGCCAGCCTCGGGGCTAGAGGGGGACAATATTTTTTTTCGAAAAAAAATGATATAGCATAAAAATGGTCGGGATGTGATTTCTTTATTTGAAAATGTACATAATACTTTGCACAATAACAGTGGCGGATCCAGGATTAAATTTTGGGGGAGGCTGAATGTCGTCACATGGTGTCTCTACTTTTTTCATTCATCACCCAAAAAAATTTTGTGACCTTTTTTTGGGTATCACAAATTTTCTATCGACCTTTTTTTGATCATCAGAAACTATAATAAAAATGAATAAATAGTACTGTCACTCAAAGTTTTGGGAGGGCTAAGGGGCTGAAACCCCTAGATTTGAAGTATAGGGTGGACCATAAGTCTTTAAACTTTTGAAATGGCCCTAAAAATAAATAAAAATACAGTTTGTATTAAAAAAAATATTTCTCTCTACATCTCCCAACCATCTCAAATTGTTTTCTTTCATTCTAGTTACTACAGTCATCCTCTCAACGTTTTTCAAACAAACACAAAGTATTTTTTTTGTTATTGACTTGACTTGTTGAAAACATTGTTTAATTACTCAATAGATTTGCTTTGTGTATAGTATGACAGGACGACACGTGCACATGTAATTGATCTAATTAACATAGGTATTGATTTATTATATCATAGCTATAGCTTTGTAATATTATCATATATTGATATAAAATTACAACACTTCGATGTGATTGAATTTGAACTATAAACTGTTTTTGTTCCGCATTGAATAATTTCTGGTTACTACTGTTGGGTGAAATAAATAAATAAGGAGAAAAAAAAATAATTTTAGTGTAGTTTACAAAACAAGTATCGAGACACCCTTAGAAATATGCTGTCACAATACAACTTTGTATTTTGACACAGAGGAAGTGAAAATGAACAAGAGTTAGTATATTTTTTAGTAGTCTAATTGCTGGATTTTACATATTTTTAGATGAGGAATAGCGAAGATAGGAGCCACTTATCATTATTTTTCATACAAAATTTGTGCTAGGTGGCTCCTATCTTCGCTATTCCTCACCTTAAAAGTTGGTGAAATCCAGCATAAGTGTAAAGGCTCGGTTGCTCTCAATATCGTTGTCTCGCTTTAAATATTGCCGAAACAGTTTATCGATATCGCTTTATCAACTGTTCCATGTTGATCAATACGAGTTGAAGAGCAATTATTGCTCGAAAAAAAACTCCGAGTTTCCATACGCAACCCCTATTTTCCAACCCCATCATTCCATGCAAATGTATGGAATTATATGGGAGATAAGAAGTTTTTCGCAATTATCTCAGTTTCAACATTTTGGCTTATACGCGGTTCTTGCTTAGGACGGCGATAGAGTAAATCACCTAAATATTATTCAATTTAGCAACGGTTCCCGTTATCATTTAGTATGAAACTTGTCCACATAATATAATACCTACAGTACTATACCTATACATGATGCCTATATGTAGATACATATAACCTAACTACATTTAGTCATATTATATTACTGATATTAATTTACAAGTTAGCGGAATGTGGTTCTACCATGTCATCAAGTATTCAACTACAAACCTCATTTCCTAATTGATTCCTAATTAATTCATAAATACAATTAGTCATATTTGTGAAAATTTGTAAAATTATTTAGGTAAGTACATAAGATCCCGTAAGTCGCAATTCTTTCCAGAGCGGCTATCCTATAATTATGTATTTATTTTAAGTGAAAAAAAATACATATTATATACCTAGATATAAAAAATGGACATAGTACAGATCTCAAAGCATTCAGTACACTGTCTCGTACTTACTTACTTTACGTGTCCGGGTGGGTCATACCCTGCCACTCCAATATGCGGCGACATACATCGCCTTGTCATTCCCTAGAATCAGGTCCCCAGGGGTGCAGCTCTCTCCCATCAGGGGACATATTAGTAGGTGGATGTCATCCTGGGTCACTCCGCAGTCACAGAGGATGTTGTCATCAGGTAGGAGAGACAACCCCCAACGTTGGAGATTCTTTTTACAGAGCGTAACACCCACTTTTAGTCTGTTGAGGGTGATCCATAAGGAGTAGGGTAAATGTTCGCCTACTTGGATACCTTCATGCGGGTCCATCCATGACCTCGCTCGAATCTCCTCTTGCCACAGTCTCGTGCTAATATAAAGTTGGACAATTCTTAGAATAGAGCCTTTTTTTTATAAAAGAGTCGCAGATTTTTTGTTTGCATTATAAATTACATAAGTTGTGTTTAGGTACGTGCACGTCTGTACGTGCTTACTTACCTAATTAGAAAATTTACCAGTGTTACTCATAGTTTTATATAGTTTATGCAAATAGTCAATATTGTGAGTTCCTTAAGGGCCCTTTATTAGCATTTTGGTGATTTCGCTGATTTTGCTGTTGTTTTTGGGAACCTTCCATTCAAAACTGAAGAACTTTAGAAACATTGTGATCCAAGAAAATGAATGCTCAATCTTCTAGAATGTGAATGCAATTAAAAAATAATAAAAAACATTACGGATAATGCAACAGGGTTGTTTTTAAAAAGAGCGTATTTTTCAATATTGAAAAAAGGGGTGAGTTTAGAGCTCTAAGGAAGATGTATCCTCACGTTTTTTTTACATTTTGTTTCGAGATATCGAAAGCTTAGATTGTTTTATCGAGAACGTACAGAAGAAAAGTGCGATTGGTAATTTTTTTTTAAAGATTTTCTGGAAAATAAGTTAATCAAAATTTCAGAAAATTTTGCTTTTTTTAAAGACGTAAAACATTCTCATGTTGTATTTTTATCCAACAAATTAATATACTTCTGAGTAGTTCATAATGTTTTTAATCTTGCTGGATATTTTAAATTTTCAAAATATTGAAATTATCATAAGATAATATAAACACAAAATGATAATGATAAAAATCAGATTAGTTGGCGACTAATAGCCGACGCGTGCGGACGTGCAATTTGCTGTCATTTTTTTCGGATGACATTTCATGAATATTTTGTGAATTTAAGAGATAAACACCAATTTAACCGATGTATATCTCTTCCTAATCGTAAAATCTATCAAATGTACATAAGGCAAATGATTATTAACAAAATATAACGTGTAAATTTAGTTTTCAGGATCTGTCATAATCATGTTACAATAATAATGTCTAATGTCATTATCATGCCACAGTCATACTTCGTCACATGCTAGAGAAAAAAATATCTGTTCCAGTAGTTCGACGCAGTAGGCACTATTAATTACATGAAGCAATATATTCGCAATATTCATATTTATTTATGTAAGCTCTCATCAACTGTATGTGTGTAAAAGATTTCAATGGTAAAAAAGTATAAAGTAGTAAAACATGAAAAAATCTTAGAATTAATGTTATCAATTCTTGACGATTTTCGAGTCTTCGTTATGATAACGATAAGTATGTAAATGGCAAAATAAATACGCAAATAATATGAGTAACACTGATATGATAGAAGATGATGAATGAGATTCTCAAGTTCGCATACTGAGTGGAAGGATAATGAGTTGCGGTAGAGGAGTGTACACGGACTAGCATAATTTTCCACAGGTTGGGAACCCAGAAAGTAAATCCTTATCATGTAAACGCAGTATAGCAATATTTCTTATTGTAATTTTCGGGGAATGGATCGATAATTCTAATCACAAATTCGTATGTAGTTTAAACAATGTATTCCAAATCATTGTTAATGTGGGAACAATTGTATTCTTTCTAAACTGCGAAATCGTTTGAATTTTGTTTTATTCGAAAATCTATAGCAATATAAGACAACTTCACAACAAGGTGCAGTGTATTTTTTAACTCTTATTCGATAACCTAAAAGTGAATCTAGAATGTTTTTGCGTGTGCTCAGTTACTCTTGTCACTTTTTTCAGTCAATGTCTATAAGTTAAATAATTATAAAGGCGCAATTCCACTGATTCAACACTAAGCTGCGTGCGTAAACCATGCGTCTAAAACGGTGCAATTCAGGAAATATTAGTTTGGCGCGTCATGTTTTTACAAACTTAAAAGTTAATAAAACTTATAAGTCAAATGCAAACCATTTTCCTTATGTCCTGGTAGATGTGCTAATCTTATTTACTGTCTTAAGTTTTGCCTACTTTCCGGGCTTGGAGGCCGTGTTCTAATGGTCGCTTGGGGACCCGACCATTAGACCACGGCCTCCATGCCCGGAAAGTACACATAACTTAGATATGATGACTCCGGCCGTGAAAGCTTCCGCACATACCTTATTTACTGTGTTTTTTCGCCCTCAATGTAATACATAACGCAGATTCCTTATTTACTTTTTTTACCTCAGCCATACCATACAATTGTATGTATTTACTTTATGTATTTATTTTTCATTCTTCCGGTCCCTGTCGTGCTAAAACCGCACAGATCCAATAATTAACTTATATGCGGCAATGCGACTTGTTTTTTTGCGCATTGTATTTTCGTTTAATGGAAAGACTATAAATTATGTGTATCATGTGTTAATGTTTAAAACTTGCCTCAGTGGGATTGCACCTTAACTCTCTAACTTGTGAAAATACATTCAATCAAACTGATTTCAATTTTGCAAAATATTACAATACGATACTAGCGCCGCGTATCGAAATTTCATTTTCAGCTTGCTAATAGCGGGCTCTTAATTAATTGTACCCGTCAGAAATGACTGACTTTTTCTATTTTAAATTTCAATACAACGCGGGATATTTATATGTAAACAAATATTCCTCTCAAAAACGCTAAAATTCGCATAAATAAGGCGAAATTCCCGCAAAAAGCACGAAATTTGATGTGAATTAGAAATGTAGTGATTTTACTATTCGGCATTCGGCCTATTCGTCCCATTTTTGTGAGTATACGGCCGAATACCGAATACCAAAAAACAGAAGGAAGAAATAACAGAAACACAGTAATTAAGATTGTATAATATCTTAGTTCTTCTACACTGTTTTGGGAATGCTCCATTGTATATACTAGGAAATGTAGAAAAAAATCCAACGCTTTACAAGAATAAAGTTTGTAAATCAAAATAACTCAAGTAAGATTGTATACCATTTTTAGGTAAATTCATATTCGTGGCGTAATAGATTTTGTAAATGTATAGGAATATTAGGAATGTATCTTTGTGTAATTACTGATAAAAATGAGAGTTTATAGGTCAAATGCTAGAGAATTTTAGGCGATTTATTTTAGGGGGGCAATCAGAGAGCAGGATGTGCCATACTTGGAAAATTATGGTTTGCACGCCAAAATTTGTATCTACCTACGTTAAAATCAGGTCGAATAGTTTAGCCAAATATTCGGCTATTCGGCTGTGCTCCTGGCCGAATATTCGTCGTTCGGCTTGAAGCTGAATATGCTATTCGTTGCAACGTTAGCGTAACATTCCAGTCCCTGGTTATCTGGTGTTAACCCACCTTAAGACAACTTCTCTTGTAGTATAGAAAAGTGTTAATACAATAGATACAGTATTAATTGTGTATGTTTATAGTTTGGTAAACTTAATAGTGCATAACTGTGTGAACGAAACAAAACTTGCTAAGTGGATGGCCGCGAATACAAAATTTACTGGGGAAAACCTCCTCCGTATCCTAGTACGGAGAAACACCGTGGTGTAGCATGCCTATCACAATTCTAATGTCAATCAGGGTTACCATCATACACATAATACTTTTATTTAATGAAAAAAAGGATCTGTGCTTGTGTGTGTGTGTACCAGTGGCGAAGGGTGTATTTATGCAGAAGGAAAGTCGGGGCTAACAAAACTTATTAGATTACGTCAGGTTAGACACTATTATACCTATCATTTTATCCAAAAGGTAACTCGATGGGAATCGTGTTCTTAGGTAGCTTCGCGTCTGGTGTGTACATAACCCCAAAATCTACTTTCCTGAAACATTTCCCAGAAAAATCGTGTGTTGTGAAGTTCAGATTACATCGTCAGCGCCGAAATTCGAATCCGGTACCTCCTGATGAGGAGTTCACTCTCCCACCAACTGCGCTTTTATTATCTCTCCCCTCCTGAACAGTTATTGAATCTCCAAACCTTCCTGTCTTTCCAACCAACCGTCTTCTTCAAACAGATATTATTTTACAGTTTTTTCCTCAACAATGACGAGAAACATCTTCATTCACAAAACGCCACGTGCCTCTCGTCTCTGTTGAAGAAAAAACTGTAATGTACTTCTGTCTGAGCAGTGCAGATAAATCCAGTTCAATACCTAAAATAATTTAGGTATATCTCAAATCGTAGATATTATTTTGTCTATCTGAAACTATGCGAAGGAGACAACTAAAATTTTGATTATAGAGCCAGTATAGTATATAGAGCCGCAGGCGATTTTTACGAGACTGAGTGAAGAAGGCATAAAATAGATCTGATTTATTGTCTTCAAGAAATAAAAATAGGTGTACCTAAAGATATAATTATCGTCGAAGCAAGGTTTTTATGAAAGAATTGTCTATTTTCCAACGCTCCTATTTCCAACTTCAAGCGATGCTAGATGCTTTTCGCGATTTTATCGGTTTGGTTGAGGCTGCAGTCTCTCAAACGGGAAGTGACAGATTCAAACCCCGGCTATGGCGAATGGCGATGCATTCCACACTTTGCGATACAGGCTTTTAGCCTAGTGCGAGGTGTGCAGAAGTGTATTTGGGTTTGTGTATGCAAGCCCAGATCCATTTTTTAAATATACTTTGCAAGTTTTTATTATTTGTTATTCCTGTGTTCATCCTTGTTGTGTGATAGAAATCCATTGACAGTATTAACATGTCCTGAATCTTAAGACAATGCTTTGAGAAGAATTATTGTCACCATTTACCTACAACCACATGTGTTGTGAAGTGATGTCATCTAACTTAATATGCCTTAAATTAATTTGGTATTTAAATATTGATTTGGTGATTGTTTGAAGATTAACATTATGGAAGTACATTGTAATGCCTCATCCACATGATCGCCGACCCTCCACGTTTTTTGTGTGAATATGTAAAAAGACGTGCGGACGGGGTGATTGTGTTGGATTGCATACGCAATCGACGGTTAACGTCTTTTTACTCATTCACACAAAAACGTGGAGGGTCGGCGAGCGTGAAGCGGCCGCATAAGAAATATTTTGTAAAATAAAAGCACTGTTTTATTTCCACTATTTATTTTGAGAACACACACCTGAGATCTTTAAAAACTTTTAGCTTCATCTTCAGTGGTTTATATATGTAGTTTTTCAGTTTGGTTCATAGAAAACCACTGAAGATAAAGCAATAAGCTTTGAAAGATCTCTGGTGTGTGTACTCAAAGTGGAAGTAAAACAGGGTTTACATTTTACAAAATATTTTTTTAATATTATTGATTTACTGTACAATTCATCTATTACCTTAAAGTTAGAAACCTACCTATATATTACTACAACATAATAGAGATTGCAAATCGATTTACCTTATCCAACATCCATACGTTAGTATTTTAACTTTTTTGACAGTTCAGCTCGATTGGCAGGATACATTTTGATAGTGGTCCATAGATTGCATGGAAGGGTTGGCCAAAAAAACCGGAAAATTTATAATTATTCCTTTTTTTTCAGAATTTTCTTCGAAATTCTTTTAGCCCCCCCCCCCCCCCCCCTACCGTCGACGTAAGATTTTTGGGTGCATTTTTCATTTTAGCGCTCTATTTTTTTATCCAGTTAATGCATCCAAAAATTTTTTCCTCGACGGGGGGAAATTTCGAAGAGAAAAACAAAGAGTATGTACCCAAATCAGATTATTTCATATTTTATAAAAAAACGAAAAGAGATGCATATCAGATTATTTTATCCACCATTAATAGGTTAATACTTTCGCGTATGTCGATACATAGATTCACTAGCGGATTTAGGGGGGGGGCTAGGGGGCTGAAGCCCCCCCCAAAACCATGGATTACAGTAGCATACATAGAACAAATGTAGGGATTTCAGCCCCTTAGCCCCCCCCAAAACGTTGAGTGACGTTTGTAGTGTTTTGAATACTAAACTAAAAATCTGGTATACTGAATGCAATTCACTCTCCCCCCCCCCCCCCCCCGCTCGACAAATTTTTAGGCGTCAAGGTCAACAAATTTTAGACGATGACCAAAAAAATTTTTCATCTTCAGCCCCCCCCAAAATGAAATCCTGGATTCGCCACTGCATAGATTGCAGTAGCGAAGAGTGGATTTCCGTAGAATTGAAGCAGGGACTTACTTTTTTTATGGCATTTAATCATCCAAGACCACGTGGTTCTTGACTCATGTTCGCATCGTAGAACAATATCATTGCAAAGTAGAAGAACAATATTTTTATTAGATAATTAAGGACTTGGCACCAAGAATGACGTCACAGTCATTTCCCACGGCATTAAGGTTCAAAATCCCGTGAACAATTGCATGATAAAATGGTAAAAATAGCGTTTTTTTTTCGATTTTTTGGGGTTAATTTTGGGTCTATCAAAAAATTTTTACAGTTTATTCCCTAGATTTGCATGCATATTATCAATACAAAAAAAATTACTCTGCGACTTTCGGGAAACGAGTTTCCGTATTTCGTAAAAAAATCAGAGGTGTTTTTCACTTTTTTTTTGTGAAACCTATATAAGTTATAAAAAATCTTTTACGATTATTCCCTAGATAAAGGTTCAATGCATCTACCCTATTTTGTTCCAAATCATATTTAGTAACGGTTATCGAGATATAAGGTCTCCCGTTTTTAGAATTTTTTGAAATGTCGGTATGCATACTTTTAAATAGATTTTTATTAGGTAATATAATTTTATACCCATTTATATTACCCGTGTGACGCCGAGCAAATCAACTAGTATAAAATTATAATAAATTGTATATAATTTCATATATAAACCTGTTTTTATAATAACATTATTTAATTTCAATACTACTGAAATATAGTTAAATTATTTTATTAAATACGTACTATAATTTGTGGAAAATCACGTGTTTTAGTTGCAGATTTCTAGAACATGGTAATAACTATACTATACTACCAACGACATTCTTAACTTTTATATCTCTCTATCTATTTATTTTATTTTATTTATTTATTTAATAAAGTATAAAAGACCTGGACCAGCTTAACAGCGACTATTGTTGCCTTAACGCCAGTCCAGGTACAGGTTATGTTTACAAAGTGGTACTTACATGCTAATACACGATGTGATAACAGACGTACATAAACACATGATCAACACCACAAACACAATAATACACAAAATACCCTCACGCTGCGTCCCTTGCAGGGTAGACAGACAGGACCGAGCGCCAGACAGCCCTATCCTTACACACACTCCTAGCCTCCGTCACATTCATGCTATTTGTCAGACACGCTCTCCGATTCCTTTTAGAGTATGAATATTTCTCATTAAGGTTTTTTGACAATATCTCTCAAACTAGTGACTCGATTTTGACAAAACAAACCACAAATCAAAGTAAACTATTTGGGCTTTCGATAAAGATCTTAATTTGTGGGTTTTGCATTAGAATGTAGTGAAAATTTTGTGAATAAACATGATTTCTGTGAGAAAAAAAATTATAAATGTTTTCAATTTTATTTTCGTTTTCTGCTTGAAGCAATATATAATCAAAATAAAAAAACACAAAAAGTTTTTTTTTCATTACGATTTAATTACAACATTCTTCATGAAAATTGTTGAAATATTCTCATTTAAGAGCAGCTATATTACGAATTAAGGGCTTGGCACCAGGAATGACGTCACAGTCTTTTCCCGCGGCATTAAGATTCAAAATCGCGTGCAATCGCATGATAAAATGGTAAAAAAAGCGTTTTTTCCATTTTTTGGGATTAATTTTGCGTCTATCAAAAAACTTTTACGGTTATTCCCTAGATTTGAATGCATATTATCAGTACAAAAAAAAATTTACTCCGCGATTTTCAGAAAACGAGTTTCCGTCTTTCCGAAAAAAGATAAGTGGTGTTTATATTTTTTTTTTTTGAGAATTCTATACAAGGTATAAAAAATCTATTACGGTTATTCCCTAGATAAAGGTTCAATGCATCTACCCTATTTTGTTCCAAAGCATATTTAGTAACGGTTGTCGAGATAGAAGGTCTCCCGTTTTTAAAATTTCTTGAAATTTCGGTATGCAGACTCTTAATTAGAATATTGTAATATTTACCTGTTGACACACAATTTTCACAGCGCCACAGCTGAAGGCCTTGACAAGTTCGTTTAACTGTTTATTCAGGTCAGCTTATTAATAATTAAATCCTGACCAGTGATCATATGTGCTAACTGTCAACTGAGTAATTAAGAAATTCACAGTAAAATAACTTGATTTATAACCTAACCTGAAGAACTATCGATAAAATCTTAAGTTAGTCACATGATCATATGATTATAACTTAGGGCATATGCACTGAGCAAAAATCGTTCTATTCTTGCTTCAACTTTTTCAAATTTTGTATGAGAATGTTAGCGCGAAATAAGAATAACGTAAGCGACAAAGGAATTATACCTTTTTAAAAGAAACCTGGAAAGAAATTTAAAAATCTAAAACAGCCGATTTGTTAAGATTTTAATTACCAGTATTTTGGCTAAATTATACTTTTATATCTGGAAAACTGAACGGAAAATCTTCAGATCCCGTAAACTTTAGGGATACTTTGAAATGTTTTTTATTCAAGGAATTTCCAAATCCTGTTATTCTTAAACAGCTGATCTGTAGTCCATTCTTTTATCTATCACTGTCTTCAGTTTCAAGACGATTCCCTCAGTATTGGCTGAGTACAATTCAAGGCCCCAAAGCCCAATGACAGCATATATAGAACCTTAAGATTTTATAAATTCAAGTAATACGAAATCATCTAATGTAATAATTCTTAACTCTTCTTTCATTGCTTCCTTCATTTTCCCTTCCATTCTTCCTCTTCCCGTGCTTCCTCCTTCCCTACCATAAATCTTTATCTATAAAGTAAAGTCCGATTTTTGTAAGTGTTCGCATAACTCCCGCATTTTACGATGGATTGCTGTGAAAATTTAGGAAAACCATTTCAATAATATAGGCTGTGTCCTAACGTCGCCGATTTTTAGAGAAAAAGCTTTTCCTAGGAGATACCATGATGATGAGTGGATCCAAGGGTTGTGTGGGGCTGAGTGTGGAATCATATGAAAGGGCGTAGAAAAAGAAATTCAGATCTTAAGTCATATTTTGTCCAGCTCAATCCTATAAAGAATGCCGGGTTGGTTTGTTAAATTTGTCGTTGCGAAGCACGGGTAACTCAGCTAGTAGGTACATAAAAATAAGAAATGCACTGAGTATATGAGAAGTCGCCCAAGAAGCGGTTATATGGAGCAGATTATTGAGAGCGTGCGCTGTAGCACCTGGACGGAAGTGAAGAGATTGGAGAGTGACAGGACGGCGTGGAGAGAAAGAACGAAAATGCTTGGTATAAACCAATCTACAAGATTGTATCCACATCATCATCAGAAAAGTTTTGTATAGCTTTACATACTCTTTTTTTTTTAATAAGATAAAAAAGTATCTGGGCTTGCATACACAAACCCAAATACTTTCCTGCACACCTTGCACTAGGCTAAAAGCCTGTATCGCAAAGTGTGGAATACATCGCCAGCGCCGGGGTTTGAACCTGGCACCTCCCGCTTGAGTGACTGCCGCCTCAACCAACTGCGCCAACCATGTACGTCACTACAGTAATTCGTTAATTATGTTGCGAAGTGGAGAATACATAGTCAACACTGAGATCTGAACTCGCTGCTTCCCGTGCAGGTAGGTCTTAGGAAAATTATGCCGTCATTATAATATTTTTCCGGTAATTCACATTTGGGTAAGGAAACTAAAATTTACTCTGAAATATATAATTTGTGGCAGTCGTCGCCAACGGTAGCGTGGCCGAGCGGTCTAAGGCGCTGGTTTAAGGCACCAGTCTCTTCGGAGGCGTGGGTTCGAATCCCACCGCTGCCAGGATACTTTTTTTATTGCATACGTTGTAAATAGAATAGCATAGCTCGTAAGACTTACATATAAGTATAGATATAGTTTGAAATATTGCAGTAATAAGTGAAATTTTGTAACCTCCTTGGACATTGGACAAGAATATTGAATGAACGTAATTCGGGGGTGGGGTTTGCCGGGTGACTCCCTTAAGGCTAACCCTGGGCCCACCTCTTAATAATATTTTGCTAGAAGTGCGGGTAAAGAGGTCGCTATTAATGCGCGTGAGCTACCCGGGGATGTCGAGGGCCTTAAGCCCGCGGGATTTTCCTTCAATATTGCATACTATGTCTTTATCCGAAAATAAAAAGGTTCTAACTGACAAGATCAAAATTTAGAGCTTTAAATATTGCCGAAATAATTGACATGTATTGAAAAATGGACTCCCAGTTCTAAGATGGAGACTGTGGGATAAAAAGAGAGGAGTAGGTCGGCCACAGAAAAGATGGGCCGACAATATTATCCCAGTCGTGGGTAGAAGATGGATTCGCAAAGCTTAAGATAGAGAAAAATGGAAACAAATGGGTTAAAGGGTTCAATCCACGACATACTCCACTTCACAACACAAGCTTTTAAGCTTTCTGTGAAGTGTACAAAGATGTATTTGGGTTTATTTCGATAAACCCAGATTCATTTTCTTTAAAAAAAGAAAAAAAAATGGAAGAGGCTTATGTCCAGCAGTGGAGCGATGGCTGAAGGAAGAAGAAAAAGATTGAAAAATAATGTTAATCAATACAATGACAATTTTTTTTTTTATTAAGTACTTACTCCAATAATCAAAGAATACAATACAAAAAGTCAAAATCTCACGCAAAAAGACAAAATTAAAAAAAAAAAGTCAAACTCTCAGAAAGTCAAAATCTCATAATTTGCTAATCAGAAGCTGGTTATTCTCAGATAATGATATGGCTATGCAGAAAATAAAAATATATTTTGGCAGCGGTGGGATTCGAACCCACGCCTCCGAAGAGACTGGTGCCTTAAACCAGCGCCTTAGACCGCTCGGCCACGCTACCGTTGGCGACGACTGCCACAAATTATATATTTATACTAAGAGTACTTATCTTAATTCTCCTGTTATCTTCTGTGAGTATTTTTAGCGGATATCCTATCTAATTATATACTTAAAGCTAGGGACCCAACTATGACGTATTATTTTTTATACTTGTTTAATGTGAACCTATTAGCCCAGGAAATTTAGCTTTGTAGCGTAGATAATTGTCGGAAAGCTGGAAACTGTTTTAATCTCTTCATTAACAAGCAAAGAAGGTTTCCTGAAGTTTGCACCAATTTTACGCTTGTGCTAAGTACAGGGTGTCCTAAAAACAAAAAAAAAGTTGAACTTTTTTCAGTTTTTCATTAATAACTCCTAAAGGAAGCATTCTAGACAAATTGTGTTCTCCTGAGAATTAAAGTAGATAAAATTCTTCGCCTACTGAGCATAAATACTACTCTCTACTTTGAAAAATAACTGAGAAACGGCGATTTAAAATTGTGATGTTTTTGTCAACAAATGACAAATCTCTTAATTTTCTTGATTCGTTGTTGAATATCTTTTAATCTATGCTACTTACAGCAAATTTTATTACATATGATTCAATGGCCGGTTAATTCTCTATAAACTGGCATTAAAATTTTACCTCTATATTAAATTGTTTAGGATGTAGAGGTATTTAAAGACAGACGAGTGAAATAGAGAAATTTTTTAAACGATAGATTTCGGTATGTGAAAGGTAAGATAGACTTAATTTTGCGGCTCTTTCTTAATAACGTACAATTTTTTTAGTTAAAAACCGAAATTTCGCTATTGATACGCCACTGTGTAACAACTTATATCGAAAAGACTATTTTTTTTACCTTCATCAGTTTTACTAATATAACTCCTGAACAGTTGATGTTAGGGAAAAGATATTTTACTCAAAATATAACTAAAATTAATTTACTATAACTTGATTTCAAAATTAACTCTGTAACTTAAATAATAACTGAGTTACAGTGTTTGAAAAAAAGCGTTACTAAAAAAATTAAATTGCCTCGGCTATTTTTGTTGAATAACTCCTGAACCGTGATATAGAGAAAAAGTTCAAGAGATTTAAATATAAGGTAAATAAATTTTCTATAACACAAGCGTAATAAAATAACTTTAAAAGTTATAGTAAGAAAGTTATGGATGATCAAAGTCAATATTTTGTGTAGCCATTCGACGCTTATTACGCTTGTGTTATAGAAAATTTATTTACCTTATATTTAAATCTCTTGAACTTTTTCTCTATATCACGGTTCAGGAGTTATTCAACAAAAATAGCCGAGGAAATTTAATTTTTTTAGTAACGCTTTTTTTCAAACACTGTAACTCAGTTATTATTTAAGTTACAGAGTTAATTTTGAAATCAAGTTATAGTAAATTAATTTTATTTTGAGTAAAATATCTTTTCCCTAACATCAACTGTTCAGGAGTTATATTAGTAAAACTGATGAAGGTAAAAAAAATAGTCTTTTCGATATAAGTTGTTACACAGTGGCGTATCAATAGCGAAATTTCGGTTTTTAACTAAAAAAATTGTACGTTATTAAGAAAGAGCCGCAAAATTAAGTCTATCTTACCTTTCACATACCGAAATCTATCGTTTAAAAAATTTCTCTATTTCACTCGTCTGTCTTTAAATACCTCTACATCCTAAACAATTTAATATAGAGGTAAAATTTTAATGCCAGTTTATAGAGAATTAACCGGCCATTGAATCATAGGTAATAAAATTTGCTGTAAGTAGCATAGATTAAAAGATATTCAACAACGAATCAAGAAAATTAAGAGATTTGTCATTTGTTGACAAAAACATCACAATTTTAAATCGCTGTTTCTCAGTTATTTTTCAAAGTAGAGAGTAGTATTTATGCTCAGTGGACGAAGAATTTTATCTACTTTAATTCACAGGAGAACACAATTTGTCTAGAATGCTTCCTTTAGGAGTTATTAATGAAAAACTGAAAAAAGTTCAACTTTTTTTTTGTTTTTGGGACACCCTGTACTTAGCACAAGCGTAAAATTGGTGCAAACTTCAGGAAACCTTCTTTGCCTGTTAATGAAGAGATTAAAACAGTTTCCAGCTTTCCGACAATTATCTACGCTATACCCCCTTTTTTAACGTTAAAACACCGGTCTATATGTGGGTAGTATTTATTTTATGAATTCATGACGAAATGCCAATAGAACACTTTACATTCTAATGGCATGGATTTCACTTCATTCTTCATTATTTAAGACTGCATGATATGTAATCAATATGAATTGTAACCATCTGACGTGTCCAAGTGCCCGAATCAGGGGCTAGGGATGAAAAGGAACAATAAACAATAAACAATAACATTCCATTAATGTTTTTATATACTGTACGCTTGTACACACATCACAGTGGCGTATATAGGATTTCATTTCGGGGGGGGGGGGGCGATCTAATATTTGATTTTGCGGGGGGTGCGGAGGCAACAAAAAATTGAAGGTAAACGCACAGCATAAAAATTATAATAGCGCCGCAGGCAATTTTTTTTTCGTGAATGCAAGTGAAAAAGGTCGACTCTTAGGTTGGTATCAATATTGTGTGCAGAAAATACAAAGACAAACAGCGCCGCAGGCGAAATTTTTTGGAATATGGGTGAAATGATGAACTTGAGTAAGTTTCATGTTTTAAAATAACGTTTTTAAATAATTGTTCAACATTTCGGAAGGGGGGCGAGCCCCCTCGCCCCCCCCCCTATATACGCCACTGACACATCATATCTTTATATTCTCAATTGGTTGGTTGGCAGATATTGCCAATGGCAATAAACCCGCCATTTTTATAATGTACATACCATAATTGCAATAAAGTTTTTTTTACTATTATTATGACAACACGGTCTCTTACTAAAATAAAGTGTTAAAAAATATTTTTTTTACTTTTTGGGGTTTAATGCGTCTGTAGCACCACATCTCAAAGGCTGAAAGACATTCGCATTCTCTGTTGCTTTTTGTCCATGTTTCGCAGTCATATAATAGAATTTCCCTACCATTAGTAATGAGTAGGGACTGGAAAAATCGCTGTTTTTTTTTCGGGAAATGTGGTGTTATATTTCAGAATTTTGACAAAATATGGTGTTATTTTTCATACAATTATATCATTAAAGTGTTAATTTTTTTATCTTTTAATAAGTACATGAATATAAAAAAAAAATCTTGAACAATTTTTCATACAAAAATCCTTAATACAATAAAAGAAAACAAAAATATTTAAGAAAAACAAAAAACACCTCTTTGCAAGATTTTTTTCAGTGTAGTTCTTTTTGCTTTCATAGACGCATTGCTTTTGATAATGTTTCAATTACGATGTCTTCCAAATTATAAAGGTCGAAATTCGGGTCAAATATGCGAAAATTCGCGTTATTCCTATAACAGAATTCTAAAATTCGCGTTATTTGTGTAAAAAAACTCGAAATTTATTTATTAAATCATAAATATCAATTTGGTCAATATAAATACTACAAATAATAATTATGTGGTCGGTAGCCTGGTTGGTAACGCGCTCGACTGTTAATCCAGTGGGCGCGGGTTCAATCCCCGACTTACTCCACTTCACAACACAAGCTTTTAAGCTTTCTTAAGTGTACAAAGATGTATTTGGGTTTATTTGGGAAAAGAAAAATGTACGGTGCCCTTGGGGCGATTTTATCGCTAAACGGCGCCTAAAGTTGTCCGATTATTATTATTATTTAGATAAACCCAGATTCATTTTTAATTTAAAAAAAATACAAACTCAATGAAACGATATGATTAGAAAATTCGCGTTATTCGCATAAAAAGCACGAAGTTCGCGAAATCTTCCAGTCTCTAGTCCTGAGTGATTGTTGGGTACTTGGAGTATTAAACAGATAGGTACTATAATAATTTATTCTATTATGTTGTTTATTACTCGTATTGTAAATATTGACAATTTGAAAAATAAACATTTGCAATAAGTTCTATTTTTCATAATATTTTCATTTCTTGAAAGTGCGACTAAAATAAAAATATCTATGACATGGGCGTCGCCAGTTTCGGAGTTAGGGGGAGACGCAATTAAAAATTTGATTAAAAAACGAAATGAAAAACGCGTAAATATCGCCGCAAGCGACATTTTTTTGTGAGACAGAGTAAAGGAGGTCGTTTGGTTTATTTCTTACAAAAAATGTACTCAAAATACGAGTCACGGACAAATTTTATTGATGAAACAATTGTATTTTAATGTATTTTCTTACTGATTTTAGAAAATCTTTGATATGATGAGCAAACGTTTGGTACCTAACATAATAACGTGATTTTTGTGAGGTTTTATCATTTAGTATGAAAAAGTATTACCTATTTCAAACTCTAGGGAGGCAGCTGCCCCCCCCCCCCTGCGTCCTTCTGACTACGTCCATGAATTCAATGTGCTTTAAAAATATGCTTTAAAGTTAAGCCAAAACTGATAATTTGAAAATATTTACACACGTTCCTATATGACGGAAGCCCGAAGTGTGTGTAAGGATAAGAAAGTCTGGCGATCCGTTCTCTCTGCCTACCCCTCAAGGGAGGTGGCGTGAGGGTATATAGTACAGTAGTATTTTAAGAAATAAAAATATGAAAGTATGTACAATTTTTGCATTTATTGGGCACTGAAAACAAAGATCAAGCACATATATAAGTTCACTTTTCAGAAATTTGAGCAAAGACAAAATACATCAAAATTCTTATAACAAAGTGGGGTTGCATAGTGTAGGTGAATTTCACCGCCTTCTCTTCCTGATTCTGAGGCAGACTCTCTGTCTTGTTGGACATCCTGCCAATCTCTTGAATCTCCCAGTGCGGGCGCTACGGCAGCGGACAGTCGAGAATGTCTTCCCCCTCTTCCTCTTCTTTTTCCTCCTCCTGCAGCCGCACCCGTCTGAAGGAGCGGGATCCGATGTCGGCGTTTCGTCCAAATTCGGCATCTTGAGTCCTCAAACAATATATCTTCGATTTAGGTAATCAATTATTCAGATATCCTTTGCGCACATACGATTAGAATTTGTACAATCTTTTTCAATAAATGGAGTAATTTTACGGAGAAATTTATAATGACCAACCAAATTCGACGCTTCCAAAATTTTTAATGAAAAACAGTGAAGGAAAATTTATTTTTGTCTGCAAAATGGAACGACTATTTCAAAAATGTAATTGAATTTTATAATCCTTTACAAAAAGTATTCCTTCTTGTCAGATGGGTACCTACGCAGATAAAGATTTTTTTACGCGGAGGCATGACTTTGTCAACACATTTCTCAGTATTATCAGCCAGAAGAGTCTACATATTATCATTCATGATTCACATACTCATCACTATCCATTTTTTTTTTAAATTAAAAAATGAATCTGGGTTTATCTAAATAAACCCAAACACATCTTTGTACACTTCACAGAAAGCTTAAAAGCTTGTGTTGTGAAGTGGAGTAAGTCGGGGATTGAACCCGCGCCCACTGGATTAACAGTCGAGCGCGTTACCAACCAGGCTACCGACCACCTCATTATTTCTATTATTGTCCTCATTAAGGTTATCTCTTTTTTTGTATGGAAATTACTTAGGGGTCCCCTGCCTAGGTGGAAGTTGGTGGGATTGGGCATTAGACTTTTTATGATTGAAATAAGTGGATCTAAGGTGGAATTTCGATGGAAAACTCAAAATACCTGAAGGTGGCGTATACATGGTTCTTGCTTACGACACCAGTACAGCAGAGCCTCTATAATTCGAACACCGAAAATTTATACCCTGTTCGGATGTACGAAGTGTTCAGATTATAGTATGTAGACATTTTGCGAAGTAAAACTAAAATATTTTACATTATAATGTATTTATTTAAGTAAGTATGTTAGATACAAGGCTATTAATCACACTTCACACAAGGAATCCCAATATAGTGCTTTGACGAGTAGTGTATAGCTACATAGAAAATGCTTTATCCCTTAAGAGTATGAATACCGATAATTCAAAAATTTCTAAAAACGACAACCGTTACTGAATATGCTTTGGAACAAAATAGGGTAGATGCATTGAACATTTATCTAGGGAATAAACGTAAAAGTTTTTTTTAACTTGTATAGATTTCTCAATTTTTTTTATCAAAAACACCTCTGATCTTTTTTCAGAAAGACGGAAACTCGTTTCCCGAAGGTCGCTGAGATTTTTTTTGTACTGATAATATGCATTAAAATCTAGGGAATGACCGTAAAAGTTTTTGATAGACGCAAAATTAAACCCAAAAAATGGAAAAAAACGCTATTTTCACCATTTTATCATGCGATTGTCACGCAATTTTGAACCTTAATGCCGTGGGAAATGCCTGTGGCGTCATTCCTTTCGAGACAGAGACTTTGAGAAACGGTGGTTGCGGGGTCGTTTGGATAATAGGGGCGTTCGGATTATCGAAACTCTTCTGTACAATGAGACACGTCCTATAACACCTATCTTCTTCTTCTTCGTCAGCCTTGGTCCCTCCACTGCTGGATGTAGGCCTCTTCCATTCGTTTCCAGTCCTTTCGATCCCTCGCCTTTCTGACCCACTGTCTACCCGCTACCGAGGTCACGTCGTCCGCCCATCTTTTCTGGGGCCTTCCGACACCTCTTCTGTTTTCCCATGGCCTCCACTTTACGAGTCTGGGAGTCCATCTATTCTCGTCTTGTCTTGCTATGTGCCCTGCCCATTGCCATTTGAGTCTTGCTGTACGATCCATGACGTCGACAACACCTATGGGCCATGAATATAGTGTGAATTTATTAAACAAATATAAGAAATCTCGTACAATCTACTTGTAACTAGATAAATAGTAAGAATCCATCTTGTATTATGGAGATCAAGGATTTAATGATCTAAATTTATCAAATCAACAACATCTCAGATGGCATAGGTACGCCATGGTCAACGATTTATATAAAAAAAGCGTGTAAAAAACATCATATTGCATTTTAATTTAAAGTTAACACTATAGCACCTGCAAATTAGTCTTTACAAACCGTTTCTCATGTACTTTTGATCTCATATTTTATATTTTTTGTCAATGTTTCAGATGTACCTTAACTTACTTGTTTTTGTTGTTGCTTATATTTATTTATTTATTTACGGCGCAAGCCTTTAACATCAACAATAGTTTTGTACAAGTACAATACAAGCAACAACAAAAATAAGTTACTTAATGTAAGTACATCTGAAACACTGACAAAACAAAAAAAAACATAAAATATCAGATCAAAAGTACATGAGAAATTCTACTTAATTTATTTAATATTGTACTTGTTATTATTATTATTCATGTTAAAGGCTTGCGCCGTGAATAAATAAATAAATAAATAAATAGTACGTGTCTGAGTTTTACTTACATATTATTTGTGTTTAGGTTTTACATGTTTCGGCTTGTTAGGCCATTCTCAAAAACTATCACCACAACTATACCGTCACTACACTCTTTTTTCACCCCAAATCATGAGTTTTTGAGAATGGCCTAACAAGCCGAAACTTGTAAAACCAAAACACTAGGGTGCTTCTTATATGGTCGAAAAAAATTTTTTTTTGAATTTTCGATGGGACACCCCTGTTTTTTATTCTGTGCTATAAAAAAATGCTACAGATTTTTTTTTAGAATTTTTCAACAACTATTAGGGGTCGCTACCACTTAAAGAAAATTTACTATGTATATGAAAAAAAAAATTTCAAACATTTTTAAAAAATTTTTTTTCTCTATATTTATATCCATCGAATACAGCAACAAACATAATACATTATTTCAGTTGAGTTTCTATTTCCCTAGGCGTACCCCAGTCAGGCCGGTGTATCAAACTGATTTTAATACTAATATAATATGAAATTTTCAACACCGGGTAGCGACCCCTAAACCATGTTTAAAAATTCAGAAAAAAATTGTAGTTCCATTTTTTACATAGGAGAACAGAATAACGGGGTGTCCCATTAACATTTCGAAATTTCAATTTTAAGAAGCACCCTACAAAACACAAATATGTAAGTAGAACTCAGACACGTACTATTAAATTAATAATGGAGTTCTACAATGTTAATATCAAATCAATTGATAGGTAATCATATTGCACATCAAAACCGATGTGAATAGGTATAGTTAAAAGTAGGCATATTGACATTTAAAAAAAAAATGTTGGATCTTAGATCTCGTCAACTTTACTAAATATGCTTTGGAAAAAATATATGGTAGATACTCGTACATTGAGCCTTTATCTAGTGAATGGCCGTAAAAGATTTTTTGATATACAGAAAAGAATGGGCATTCCATCAGGATTTTGAGTTATGACTGATCGTAGGCTGGTTTAATCTGATAACTTTACACTTACGTAACATTCACCAATTCCAGCAGTCCATCCATTTGATCACATTAAACCAGCCGACGATCAGTCATAAGCCTGATGGAAAGTCCATCCTCTGCTGTATATCTGTTGATATAACTACTTGTTATTTCAACTACGACATAAATCGGAGAGCGTGTATGACAGATTGCATGAATGTGACGTAAACTAGGAGTGTGTGTAAGGATAGGGCTATCTGGCGCTCTGTCCTCTCTGCCAACCCTGCAAGGGACGTGGCGTGAAGGTATAGATAGATAAATAGATAGACATAAATCCGATGCTTCCCACAAGAAATAAAATTGTGATATTTAAAAAATATTACGTACAGACTAAGTAATGTTTTCATTGTGATTTTTCCAGGAATTGGTTCAAGGAACTCGACAGAGCCAAGAGAAAAGGTTGCAAGCCACGACTATGGAGGGCGCTATTCTGGACATTCATCTGGGGTTACCTCATAGATGGAGGATTCCTGTTTCTCCAGATGATTTTCTGCAAGTAAGTGCAAATTTTACAATCAAAACGTATGATCTTCTTCTTCTTATCGTGTCGGTCCGCTCTCATTAGATCCCCCTCCGCTCCCAGAAAGCCGCAACCTCTCCTGCGTCATCGTCCAAGGGACAGCGATCTGCGAGGCTCTCCCATGTGCACCGCCCAGGAGCCATTGGGCAGGCAAGGAGGTGCTCAGTATGTCCTACAGCTTAATAAGCCTCCTTCAGAAAGTATGATTTGAGATACCTATACCTTAATTCTTTTAGATATTAGATTTGGATTTTTCTGCCTTACGCAGATGAAAACACATTACAGTTTTCCCTCAACGTTCACATAATATAGAATTATGTGAACTCCCTTGAGGAGGAAGCAGGATGGTGTTCCGACGCTTACGAGTCGGCTTAGCTGGCTTAAGTGATCACTTCATGCCCAGCCTTTCCAGCACATTCTGCTGTCAAATGTGTGATTGCGACAACACAATTAATTAGCTTGGAATATCTCACATGTGGCTTACGTCTTTTCAACTTCGAAGTAATGACATTCTTTACGTAATGGGGAAAACTGCTTTTTTACCTGATTTCTCAGTAACCTACGCTGTTTTGTATCATATTGCTATACTGGCTCCTATGACATGCCAAGAGGTCGCAGAAGATTCATATTAAACACCAACTATCAATTACCATACTCAGGACCGTCTCTACCTAATAGGCAAGTTAGGCAAAGCCTAAGGCCGGGTTCACCTGCAAGAAAACTTCTGCAAGAAGTCTGTCAGACAGTAACTTGCAAGTGTAAGCTACGGAGTTTGTCTACGGAAACTGTCGGACACTTCTTGTAGAAGTTTTCTTGCAAGTGGAAACCCGGCCTAAGGGCGGCACTCTGAAGGGGCGCGGCAAATCGAGGAAGCTGCAATCTGAATAAATACTAATATTTTGTATAAAAAAAAATCACCTGCGGCGCTAATTACATCGTGATTTGTCTTGTACAATAGGCATAAAATCATATGCTAACATGTTCATCAGCACCTTCATTTTTATTTTTTGGGCATTTTCGTACTTGCCGAAGGGCTGCATTATATCTAGGAACGGCCCCGACCTTACCTACATTGTATTGGGTATGCCATATCTACAATATCTGATTATTAATCAATGTGAAATTAATATTATTGTATTGATATCAACTAACTTTAATGCCCGGAGTAGCCTGACTAAATAAATAGGCGAAATAATTTATCACCATAATATTTTAGTAAGGTTGTATAGGTACTAAATCTCCTACGTCCAGGAATCAGTTTTACACGGGAGAACTCTCAGACTACATATTTTGAGTAACGATAGAGCAGAATCCTGGCGAGGACATAGGCTAAAAAAAAAAAAAAGATGGCGCTGTTCTAGCTGCCACTACAGCAGTTTTGTGCTGTGTAGATTTTATTTTTATTTTAATTGTTTTCTTAATTATTTTGTGTGTCTTTTGAGTCAGTTAACTTTCTGTGATGTTTTTTTTTTTTTTTTTTTTCCTGTTAGGTCAGGGGACCGTATATCCCCTGCGTCACTGCGACCAGAGTAGGTCTATTGTGACACCCTTCAATGTTACAACTCGTCCTCAAGGCCGATGTGTCTCATGTAGCTCACGATCTGTCTTGGTGCGAGTAGTCTTGCCTTCTCGGAGTCCAGCAGGGGCCCTCCAAGAGAGTGACTTCTTTTGTGAGCGAGTGCGTCACAGTTACAGAGGACGTGAATAGGTGTTTCGTTCTCCTCTGAACAGAATCTACAGACTGGGGTGTCTGAAAGCCCAATTTTGAACATGTGCTTCCGCAGTCTGCAGTGCCCAGTCAAGGTCCTGGTTAGGATTCTTATTTGTTTTTTGGAAAGCTTGAGAGCTTCGGTGGTGAACCTCTGCGAGTACCCCGTAATTAGTTCCTTCGCGTGTTTCAACCCTGTGCTGTTTGCCCAGATTTCATAACTCTGGTCTTTGGTCCAGCTTTTCAGGCTGGCTCTGAGAGTGTTACGCGGTAACCCGCAAATAGGTTCAGGGCCTACTGCGGGTCTTTCTGCGCCAATTCTGGCAAGTTCATCGGCCTCTTCGTTGCCCATGATTCCGCAATGCCCAGGTACCCAGACCAGCCTCACTGTGTTTTTTGCACCGAGGCGGTTCAGGACCTGTATGCATTCCTGGGTTAATTTGGATCTAACCTCTACCGATTCAAGAGCCTTTAGCGCTGCTTGACTGTCGGAGAGGATGTAGATGCTTTTGTTGTGATATGATCGGTGAAGGTTCAAATGAGCACATTCAATGATAGCGCTCATTTCTGCCTGGAATACTGTGGCGTACTCGCCCAGACTGGTTGATTTCTTCAACCTAGGGCGCACACCAAAAACTCCAGACCCTGCCCGGCCATCTTTCTTGGAGCCATCCGTGTACCATACAATGTCTCCATCTCGAAAGGAGTAGGGATCATTCTCTCTCCATGTCTCTCTCTCGAGTATTTCTATTGTGTAGTGTTTGACAAAGCTGTATGCCACATTCATGGTATCCGAAGGCATGCCCATGATGGGAGCTTTGTAGAGGTCCGAATTCAATCCTCTAAATACGCTGGAGCGCCAGTTGTTCCTGCCACCCGCCGCCGCCCGAAGTAACGCCATGCGAGCCTCCATCTGCACATGTACATGTAGAGGCACTAAGCACAGCATCGCCTCTAGCGCAGTCGTGGGTGTTGAGGACATGGCGCCCGTTGTAAGGAGACACGCAAGTCTCTGAACCTTGTTCAGGTCATCTACGCACGTCTTCTGCTGGGTTTTTTTGTGCCATGCTACGCAGCCGTAGGTGACCATTGGCCTGACCATGGCTGTGTAAAGCCAAAGGGCTTGCTTCGGCTGTAGGCCCCATTTTAACCCAGCTATTCTGAAGCTGCTACCTAAAGCTATTTTAGCTTTCTTGGTGATGTACTCCAAGTGGGGGTTCCACGTCAGTCGTTTATCCAGGATTACGCCTAGATACTTGACTTCTTTGGAAAATGTTATTGTTTTACCAAAGAGAGTTGGAGCTTTAAGTTCATCCAGCTTTCTCTTGTTGGTAAAGGGGACTATGATAGTTTTGTTGGCGTTCACCGAAAGACCATAGTCTTTGCACCAGGTTTCCACCAATCTCAGGGCCCTTTGCATCTGACTGGATACGGTGCCTTGGAATTTTCCTACAACCGTGATGACCAAGTCGTCTGCATAGCCCTGTGTGTTGAAATAAGCATTATTTAGCTTCCATAAAAGACTGTCGACTACGATGGACCATTCCAAGGGTGATAAGACACCTCCTTGGGGACATCCTCTCGCTATTCGTACAGCTAATGTTTTGTCTAATAGTGTCGTTTTGACAGTCCTATTTGACAGCATCGCTTCGATCCAGTTTAGTGTCGTTTGATCGATGCTTCTTTCTTTCATGCCCTTAAGTATGACATCCGTTGAGGTGTTATCAAAAGCACCCTCAATATCAAGGAAGGCGCATAGGGCAATTTCCTTGTCCTCTATGGCCTTCTCCAGTCTGTCGGTTAATTCGATCAGAGCGGATTCGGTAGACTTGCCCGTTTGATAGGCATGTTGTCTTGTATGCAGGGGATTTATCGTGAGATATTTCTCCCTTATGTATAGATTTAGCACTTTCTCCATTGCTTTGAGCAGAAAGGAGGTAAGGCTAATTGGCCTGTAGGATTTAGGCTGTGACTTATCTTTGTCACCAGCTTTGGGTATATATGTTACCCTAACCCTTGTCCAATCCGTCGGTATATATCCCCATGCAAAGCTTGCTCTGAAGATTTTGATAACTACAGGCAGGATGCTTTTCGCACCCTGCTGCAGCAAGGCAGGAAATATGCCATCTTCCCCTTAAGATTTGTATGGTTGGAAGCTGTCCATAGCCCACAGAACCTGGTTAGGTCTGAAAATCTCTGACGCTCTTCTCCAGTCTTCAAGGTCCGGTTTGGACTTCTTGGTGACCTGTACTGGAACTTTCTAATGGTTTCTCACCCGAAACACGCAGATAAAATACACACGAAAAACGACCTTATGTATATCGTCTTAAGGGTCATTTTCCTAAAACATTTTATCTACGTGTTTAGGGCGAGAAAGCTTACAAAGTACCCCCCCTGTGATTGTAGAGTGTCCGATTCAGATATGATATTCGAGCCTGGGAAGTGAACCTGTGCCATAAGCCCCAGGGTCTCCTCCACATTCTCGGTAAATGTCCCATCGGTTTTCCTTAGTAATCCCAGATAGGAAGGAGGTGCCTTTGACAGTATCTTGTGGATCTTGGCCACATGCGAAGGACCATTAATCTCTTCGCAGAACCTCCTCCAAGACAGTCTTTTGGCCTTCCTTAATTCTCGATTGAATTCTGTAAGAGATTGTTTGTATGACTCCCAGTCTCCGTTTATTTTTGCTCTGTTAAAGAGTCTTCGGGATTCCTTTCTTAGTGAATTCAATTTTGCATTCCACCAAGGGACCTTGCGGTTAGTATTGGTGGTTTTTAGGGGACAATTATCATTGTATGCATTCAGCATACAAGAGTTAAGATCCCCTACCGCCGACTCAATTTGCTCGACTGATCTAACGGTTTTAGTTATTATTTTTATGTCTCCCTCTAACTGGTGCCTGTAGCCATCCCAGTTAGTGGCTCTAGGATTTCGATAAGTTTCGATTTCTCTAGCTTTATTAACTAGGACGTCGAATCTGATGTATCTGTGGTCTGACATAGTTATGTCTCCACAGACATGCCAGTGTCGTGTGTGGTCCATTAATGTCTCCGCACAGACAGTGATATCTAATACCTCTTCTCGCGCTCTAGTGACAAAAGTTGGTGTAGCGCCACGATTGAGTGTGTGTAGTTTGTGCGTCAAGAGGTAATCATATAGTAATTCACCTCTATGATTCGTATCCGTGCTGCCCCATGTAGTGTGATGGGAATTACTGTCACAACCTAGGATCAACTGGGCTCCCTGGTCTCGGCAGTAATCCACTACAGGAGCTAGTTGCAACGTTGGGTCATCCTTTTCCCATGGCATGTACACCGAACATATTACTATTCTTTGGGTTGCCTGTCCTGGGAAAGTTACATATGCTGCTACCAGGTCATCCGTGCAGATTTCCGGTATGGGCATGAATTTTATGTTTTTGGCAAACAGAATACAGGCTCTTGGTCTAGTACCATTAGTGGCGTATAAGACCCTCCCTGCAGTGCCAAGTCCTGCTACCGTGTTCTTGATGATCCACGGTTCTTGTATCAAGGCGATGTCCAGTTTCTCCCTTAGTATTTTTTCGGAGAGTAGTGCGGAGGAGGCCTTCGCATGCTGGAGGTTTATTTGAATTATCTTGAACGTGCCTTGATTTTTATTATGGTTGGATGGGAGGATTGGGAGAGGGAGGGGGTTGGGAGAGAGATTGGGAGTGGGATTAGGGATGGGAGTTAATTGTTGGGGTAACATTTTTAGATGTGGGGAGGGGATTGGGATTTTTCCTTAGGCACTACGGCGGGAGAAGGCTGCTGAGCACCTCTCCTCCTCCGCGAGCCTCTGTAGCGTCTTTTCCTGGGGAGTCCCATGGGTTCCTCCCCAGTCGGCGCTGGTACTTGCTGTTGCCTGAGCAGCACTCCCTTCTTTGGAGCTGCCGGGTCCTCAGGCACGGGTTCGTCTTGGGCTGTGGTCGCTTCTCCGCTGGGCCCAGGCAGGGGCTCAGGCCCACTCGCGTCGGCAGAGCGTTCAGGTCCCTTTGGATCCCTAGTACTCTCCTCTGCGGAGGTCCCGGCCCTCACATCCTGTAGCCCTGGGATCGGCTCCCTGCCGGTCTGAGGCCTCACACGTATGTGGATGGCTCCGAACCCGAAGATGGGTCTGAACTGTATTCGCCCTAGTCCCTCGAGGGCGACATCGTCAAAGGAAAAGGTCACAAGTTTCCCCTTTCCCTCATGGGTGATCTTGTGCAGAATTCTCCACCCCATACAGCTCAGACCCGCATTCTGAACATCCAGGCGGTTCAGCAGGACTTTTGGCTCCATAGAAGGGCCCGGAATCCACGCCGTCCCGATGTTGGGTTTGGGCATGTCCCGTTCATCCATGGCCCGAAGACATGCCCCCTCGAAGGGCTTCAGACTCCCGACACAGTCGACCAACCATGACTTGCTGCGCTCATCGCCGCAAACCACAGTCAGCCAACCCGTTCGGAAGTGAGTTGCCAGAAATCTTGGGCCCATTCCGCTTCCCGAGATTTCATCCACTTTACGAAGAATCGAATCTGTTATGACTCTCATTTCCTCGTCCCTGAGACTCCTGTTCAGGTCTTGGATGCCTACTCTAATAGAGCTGGCCATGTCTCTGAAAGAGGGACCTGAGATGTCTCCATGCTTCCGGACTTTGTTCGGTTTCCCCTTCGGAGATTCCTCCGTGGAGCGCGGTCTCTTGTTAGCCCTCGTCTCCACTTGCCTCTCCGAAGTGTTTTTGCAGAGAGTCAGTGCCTCTTCCCGGCTCCTGCCCTCCGCAAGCAGCTTACTCAGTCGCTTCCTAGCCGCTCCCGAAAGATGGATCCTAGGAGGATTCCTACTCACCGGTTGCGGCGACGGTCCTGATGTGGAGGTACCGGGCATATCCTCAACATCAGTCGTCTTTTCTGTGGAGGTACCAGGTGTACTCTCCATATCTGTCTTCTCCGTGGAGGTGCCAGGTGCATCCTTCACGGCTCTTGCCGCTCTCGAAAGGTAGTTCCCAATTGGACTCCTACCCTCCGGTCGCAGCAATGGTTCTTGGTCATGGGACGTGGCGTCACCTTTGACCAATGATGTGGAGGTACCGAGCGTATCCTCCACACCAGTCTTCTTTTCTGTGGAGGTACCAGGAGTACCCTCCACATCCATCTCCACTGCGGAGGTGCCAGGTGCATCCTCCACAGCCATCTTCTTCGTATCATCAATTAGTGTTTTTATTTTTGTATCCATATTTGGTCCCACGATTAGCTAGGGAAATAAAGGTCCACCCCTACAGAGCCCCGCATGTAGAGGTAAGGCAAAGAAACACCCTGAGGTCGCCTGGTGGAGCTGAGGGAGCCTCCGTTTACGACTAACCTACCCGTTAGCCACGCATCCCTCGGCACGGATGATCACACCTTAGATTGGGGATTTTTGGGCAGAAAGGTTTACTCCTTCCGGAATGATGGACAGGGTAAATTGGATGGGAGGGGCTTCTAAGAGGAAGGATAATAGGATGTAGGTATGGGATATGCCCTGCATGTTGGACCCCTCTCTCGTCTGCTTGTTGGTCCTAGCGTCCACCGGGTTTGCACCACGATTTCAGCCTGGACCAACGTAACAGGGTCCACCACGGGTAGGTGAGAGTAGAGTTAAAATGCAGAGGCTACAGCGCTTGACATTTCCTTGGACCCCTCTTCTGTGATGTTACTTTAGCTATTTTAATAATAAATCTGTGAATATTTTTAACATTTAATCTGAAAATAAATATAAACTTAATTCTCTAAATTCCAAATACATTTTTGTGACAATAATCAGTGAAACATTTCTTTTTCAATCTTATTTTAATTGATTTTTTAAATTATTTCGCGCGTCTTATAATATTTTTACCTTTTTTTTAAATTAAACCAAGTGTAAGGTGCCCTTGAGGCGATATTTATCGCTAAACGGCGCCAAATAAGTGGTCCAAATATTATTATTAAATAATCAAATACCTCTTACGGTTAAAGAGAAAAATGACTTTAATTACAAAACAACATGTATCTAATAGTGGTTGCATCAGTAGCGCGTAGGGCGGCATTTTTTGGGAAAAATTTCAAGTAGTATCAATGATTACATTTTAGTCGTCCCACTCGAAAAAAACTCGTAATAATCTTGCCTGTGACGCTATTTTTCTCTTTTTATGCCATATTAATATCAAAATTTTTGTTGTCCCACTCCAGCCTACAAGTTCTTTGTAATTTCTGTAAATTCTCGAAAATTTTGGATTTACATGCCTTTACAGGGGCGGCAGATTTGACTTTCGCCCCGGGAGGCAAAAGCCGACGCTACGCCACTGGGTTGCATCAATCCTAAAATCCAGGCGCAGGACCGATGGGCACAAATGCATTTTATATTATTAGTTTCAGACATTAAACTTATGCTAATATGTACTTAATATGAGTTCTGACACATTTAAACATAAATAAATAAATCTTTATTGAAAAGAAAACATATCTTCCAAATGGCGGGTTTATTGCCGTAGGCAATATCTGCCAACCAACCACTTGTGACATTAATTTGATATACACATTACATACAAGTGTATGAAAAATAAGAAAAATATAAACAAATATGAAAATAATAATAATAATATATAGAATAAAAACATAAAAATACATACATAAATAGATATGTGGATGGGATGAAGGACAAGGAAGGAACCACGGGATTGTCAGTTAGATGGATTATTTAAGGAAAGGTAATGATACCTCAGTTTACTTTACTTAAACATACACACATACACAATAAAATATTATAATAATAGATAATAAAATAACCATAGAATGCAAAAATCTCCTTCACCGTATGCAAATATTCTCTATCAATATTCTATTATAACCACAACTGATTTGCGTCGCAATGTTTTGCGCCAAAACCTTTTTTGTCCTATTTTATACTTCACCACAATTTAGCCATTTTAGGATTTTGCCGGTTTTACCACGATTTTATGGACTTCGTCTGCCGTTGTTATTGTTGTTGTCTACGTGGACATTTTCTTTTTCAAATTTTAACTTCCCACCTTGAAATTTTGCACACATACCTACTTATTTGTTTAGGTGACTGTTTAATAAGTACTGCATAGTACTGTTTTTGTATGATTTTAGAGAAATACAAGCGTGGTTCTTAAAAAGTTTTTTTTAAGATTAGATACTTATTTATTTTTATAGGTAAGTATTTCAAGAGTATGACTATAAAATTATTTGATTAGGTACTTCAATAATCAAAGATTTCATGTGAACAAAACGCAGAAATAGAAATATGTCATAATTTCAAAGAAATAAAACACCACGATATTTGTTCACTAGGGCATCAGCTAACAATCTCTTCCAGTCCCAGGCTAACCTAAATTTATTTTCATTACAATTATGTAATTTATATAGATACACATGGGAGTCGCCAGCCTCGGAGGGGAGGGGAACAAAAAAATAAAAATTGGTATAGCATTGAAACGCAAAAATAGCGCCGCAGGCGAAATCTTTTTATGAGACATAGTAAAGGAGGTCGTGATATGGTTTCGTTTATTTGAAAATGTGTATGATATTTTGCACAATAATATGTTTGAAAAATGTTTTTTTATGAAAAAATAGCGCCGCAGTCAATTTTTTAATGAAATAATTGTATTTTGACGGATTTTTAACTCATTTCTAGAAAAATTATGATATGCTGAGGACACGTGTAGTAATAATGTGAATTTTTGTGAGGTTTTATCATTTAGTATGAAAAAATATACTTATATCTATTCCAATCTCTAGGGGGGGGGGGCATGTAGATACCTATCGAAAGGCGCAAATCATTCGGCGTATATCCATCGCATGAATACCAATATATTGTTGGGTTATTTACCATTAGCAACCTTCACCTCTGCAAGTACATTTAGTTAAATACTTACATGACTGTATATTTTACACTAGTTACATTTTGCCGGGAGATATTTGTGCCTATTTTTCTACAGTGTATCTATCTTGTTTTTGGAAAATTCTTTTACTCTCAGAAGTCATTTTGTCATAAAACATTGAGATCCTTAAGTGTTGTAGAAATAGGCCTTCCACTGTTTTTTGGGTATTTCTTCGAGTGTCCTGTTAAAGTCAGTGTGCAAAATTTCAAGGTGCTGGGACATTGGGAGTTATTATATTTTGAAGAGGAAAATTTAGACGCAGACAGCAACGACAGATAAAATAAAAAAAACGTTTAGAAATCTGATTAGAAGAAATCGAGTACCTATCTCAATGTAAAAATTCAGGATCATTCAATCTTCATGAGTAGATTTCTAAAATCCATTTAGCACAGTGAATTGTATATTTACGTCACGATACACGATTCACAGTAAACATTGCGAAAATGACTGATTTTACGAGTAAATATTTGTTTTTACTGTTTTTCCTGCAACTGAGAGTCATTCATAAAATACATGTGATTATTATGAGAGAATATTTACTGTAATGATTATATTAACACTCGCTAGGTCGCGTTCTGAGAATCTCTAATAAATATTTAAGTAGTCACTAACTACTACTTAACTTACTGATTATTTGATATTGCGAAATCTTGGTGAAAACCTGCGATCATGTGACATTAGTCAAGTAACTACAGTGAAATCGCTTTTATCCGGCATATCTTCCAACACGTTCAATTTCTATTCACCTGTATGTAATTATAATTTTTAATAAGGAATGGATTGACAAGTCCAAAAGTTCACAGTCCTGCTGCAAGATTCTAAAAGAGATAGGTATTTCACACATTTAGCCATTGATTTCGATGATGTCCCCTAAGCAGTATTTTTTACTCATTTTTACCTATCGTTTGAGTTACATTTCGTTAACGCCGGACCTGTTTTTTTTTACATTCTTCCCGTTAAGGGTTGCTCCCTCCCACTTACCCTGGATGATGAAGGAACGCTAGTTCCTATGTCATACAATAATTCGCATTCTCCTTTCATCATTACCAGCCTTCCCTCGTACAGTGTTGCACATAGGCCCCCCTTTCCGACTTCCAAACTTCCCCATCCAGCGCCAGTCTGTACCACCGCTTTCCTGCCACCTTTTTGAGGTCATCAGACTACCCATTTTCTTTTATTATGGTATATTTTTTACAATACGATTCTAATGATTTTTGAGACAGATTTGAGTGGTATAGTGTACCTTAGAGAAAAACCATGACATGTAATAATAGGTATAATATTCTAATGAACACATCACAAGACGTCCTAATCAATATGTATTCATGTTAAGTGTATTGTTTACTGTAATATGTTACTTATTGCATTCTATTACTAAGCTTAGAACATCTTCTATCTATAGGAATTATTGCTATTTAAGAGTATGCATACCGACATTTCAAAAAATTCTAAAAACGGCCTCTACTATCACCCCTGAAGATATCTGTATCCATCTATCAAACATCCTGTATGTATATAAAGTAAAGTCTGATATTTGTAAGTGTTCGCATAACTCCCGCATTTTACGATGCATTGCTGCGAAAATTTAAAATAACATTTGCGATAATATAGGCTGTGTCCTAACGTCACCGGTTTTTTGAAAAAAAACTTTTCCTAGGAGATGCCATGATGATGAGGGGATCCATCGGTTGTGTGGGGTCGAGTGTGGTATCGTATGAATGGGCGTTGGAAAAGAAATTCAGATCTTAAGTCACATTTTGCCCAGCTGAAGCCTATAAAGTATGCCTGGTTGTTTTTTCAAATTTGCCGTTGCGAAGCGCGGGTAACTCAGCAATAATTGATTAACAGTGGCGGATCCAGGATTTCATTTTGGGGGGGGCTGAAGATTAAAAAAAATTTCCCGAGAATTTTTTTGTTGACCTTTTTTTTTTTTTTTTGGTCCTCGCCTAAAATTTTGAATCCTGCCGTAATCAACTGATGACCTTTTTTTTAGGTCGTCGTCTAACATTTGTTGACCTTGACGCCTAAAATTTTGTCGAGCGGGGGGGGAGGGAATTGCATTCACTATACTACATTTTCAGTTTAGTACTCAAGGCACTAGAAACGTCACTCAACATTTTGGGGGGGGCTAAGGGGCTAAAATCCCTACATTTGTTCTATATGTACTACTGTAATCCATGGTTTTGGGGGGGGCTTCAGCCCCCTAGCCCCCCCCCCCCCCCTAAATCCGCTAGTGTTGATTAATGTAATCAATTTCATCAACATTTCGTTGTCATATAATGATTCAACATCAGCTGATTGCCTCTGGCTATGTAGGATTATTTTCCCATGACAATAACAAGACATGTACTACCTTGTTTGTTTACTTGATGTTTTTCAAGTGCATACAAAACACAACTCAACACATCCTATATTTAAATCTTCCTATACAACTTCCTTGTAAGAACAGGAATACCTTGAATCGTGCGATTATTCACCTGGGCTATGGCAGGTTACAAAAACTAGTAATATTCATATATCCAACATCGTGCCCTGACAAAAACTCATAAGAATATTGCTAAACATGAATAAATCCCAAAAAACACAAAAGCCCTTTATAAATATGCTCAAGGGACAAAAGCTCAAGTCTAATTGGATTTTGAAAATACAATTAATTATTCTTTTAGTGTGTTAGAAACTAGAATAGATTAGAGTACATGGTTGGCGCAGTTGGTTGAGGCGACAGTCTCTCAAGCGGGAGGTGTCAGGTTCAACCCCCGGCGCTGGCGATGTATTTCACACTTTGCGATACAGACTTTTAGCCTAGTGCAAGGTGTGCAGGAAAGTATTTGGGTTAGTCAAAAAAAAAAGTAAATTAAAGCCTCGAATTCCGAAAATGTCGCCATCTATCGATTACTACTCAAAACATTTTTGTAGACTCCCAATTTGAATGAAAAAATGTGGTAATTTCCGAATATATTTCTATGAAAGTGCAGCGATCACGAAGTGTCTGTAAGTCCATACGTATTTGAACAACTTGCAAACATTGCCATACGATCCTCCGTCACATTCACACCCGGTTACTATGAGAATTATGTATGTTGATAATGCAATGTAAGTAAAATACTTAACAAAACATACAAAGAACAGGAATTCAAGTAATATGAATATATGCAGGCAGTATTAAGTGTCAAATATTTGCAATGCAATTCTAAAAACCAGGATGTTTTGCTCACAAATCTGTTTATCTAATGTCGTCGTGAGAATTAGACTTAACCAAATATTGTAATGAGTTAAAATAAATAATCGTTTTCAAAAATATTTACTTACAATTACCAGAGCCGTGCTTAGAAATGCAGGGGCCAGTGGCGTAGCGTGGGTTTATGCCGCCCGGGGCGGAAGTTAAATCTGCCGCCTTTTATTCATAAAATTATATCCAAAATGTTCGAAAATTCGCAGGAATTCTAGAGTACTTCGAGAAAATACCGCCGCAGGCAAAAAAACATCGAATTTTTAATGAAACAATCGTGATTTTAATAATAAAAAAGAGATAGTAGAGCCGCAGTCGAAATTTTCTCGAGTTTTTAACGAAACAAGCTTAAATAATGGGTTTTGAAATTTTTCCCAAAAAATGCCCCCCCCCCCTAAAAAATACCGCCCGGGGCGGTATCGGATTGGACCAAAAATATTTAGATTTATTGATATCAAAGAAAATAGTTAAATCAAATTTCAGCCCACCTTGAAACTTATACCAATAAACAATATCTACCTATTAATTAAATTTACACTTGAAATATTATGTGTCATCCATCATACATTAATACTTTTAAAAACAAACCACAAAACAATGTTTACCAGACGAAATTGCACAAGAATAATATTTACATACAAAAATATAATAATTACCTCATAACTTGCGGATGAAATTACACACGGGTGCAATTATAATATACTCGTATGTTTTGAAAAAAGAAAAGAATCGCAAGATTTATTTAAATGAGTGAATATTTGGTGGCAACAGAATAAAAACAATATACCTATCCAATTACTGCATGAAATTTAACAAATGACTGAGGTCTCAATGACATGAAACATGCTTTGACTGTATTAGGTTTGTTGTAGTAATTTTGCATTTACTTTGTTGTACTCGTAGGTGTTAGCCTGAAAAAATTGCACAAATGCGATAAGTTTTTCACAGCGAACAACTTCTAATGATAATATAGATCTACTACTTTTAATCATTTTTTTTAATTTCTTCTTCGATTGAACAAAGTACATAGATATGTACGTATATAATCAAAATTAGGCATATATTATTCGTACATAATTGTTCACTAGGGCGAACATATCACAAAGCTGCTTATTTTTTCCAGTTAATCCCATTGCAATTGTTTCAACATAACGTAAAAATAATGAGGCTTAAAAAATGTGCAATTATTTCCTGTATGATTTCATCAGAATGCCTTGCCTAAGTAGGTAGTAAATATTCCACCCGCGTGCAATTATGTCCGGGAACTAATTTTCTTCGGTGCAATTTTGTCCTGATATGGATTTTTTTAATTGGTTCTTAATTTCATTGTTTCAGACCCTTCCAGCCAGTGATGTTGGCACTTCTGGTGAGCCACTTCGCCCCCAACGGTCCAACGCAACAGTTGGCTTGCTATTACGCTGGTGGTCTGGTTGGCATCTCCCTGGTGTCTGTGATCATCCAACATAATGCTGTCCTCAGGCAGATGCAGAGGGGGATGAGGATGAGAGTTGCGTGCTGCTCACTGCTTTACAGAAAGGTACGTACATATACATCTTCTTCCCCTTCTATCCTTGGTTGGGTCGGGGGCTCTAAGCGTCTGTGTATCTTCGTCAGAGGCCCCTGTCACTTGCAGTTTCCAGGACCTCTGGCCACTCCAACCACAGTCTCTCCTCGCACATCTTTGTCACCTGCTTCTGCCAGTTATTTCTTTACAGAAAGCTATCATAGTAAATAAAATATTTTGGATATCGCAATTTTAATTTTTGTGAGAAACATCGGATTTTTTACAAGCAGTTATCTCTACAGCTCTACAGATCTACAGCAAAGGATCGACTTTCCATCAGGCTTATGACTGATCGCATCGGCTTTATATTCAAGTAAAATTCACCAATCTGCTGCCGCAGAATCAAACCCAGACCTCCAACATGACAATTGGTGAATGTTACATAAGTGTAAAGCGATCACATTAAACCAGCCGACGATCAGTCATAAGCATAGAAAGTCCATCCTTTGCTGTATGTCTGTTGAGATAACTACTTGCAATAGCTTACAGTCAACCCGGGATGAACACAAATATTTATTAAGAAATATCTAAACGAGAAACTAATAATCTATTTGTTTTTTACAGATCCTCCGTATGAGTAACGCATCCTTGGGTCAAACCACTGCCGGTCAAGTCATCAACATGATGTCTAATGACGTCTCCAGGTTTGATCAGGTCCTCATCTGGCTCCATTATCTCTGGATTATGCCTTTCCAGATCGCTCTCATGTGTTATCTCATATACACCCAAGTAGAAATGGCTGCAGTTGTGGGAGTTTTGGTCATCATGGCGCAGACTATGCCTGTACAAAGTTAGTATAGATATTTTCGTAACTATCCGACGATTATGCACTTTCTGTAGCCTCTAGAAATGTGAATTTCCAAGCCTTTCTTGATGCTTGTAACGGATTCCCACTTATCCAACACCGAATGTAGAAGAATCCAGTCGGTCAACCTTTTTATAGCGCCTTTTGAAAATGTTCCATTTTAAATCATAATTGAATATTCTGGGTATATTTTGAATACATGGCTGGCACAGTTGGTTTGAGCGTCGGTCTCCCAAGCGGGAGATATCGGGTTTGAATCTCGGCGACATAAGCTTTTCGCTTACTGAAAAGTGTTCAGGACATTTGGGCTTATAAATCCAAGCCCAGATCCCTTTAACATAAAAAAATCTCTAACAGTATTTCATTTTGTTCCTCTCCTGGATGTTTCATGAGCGGGTCCAATCTTCGATGTTCACCCGAGGGTTTCCTCCACAAATGACTTCTTCCTTGACTCTTATCTTTTACCCTTTATTTCCAGGTTATCTGAGTCGTCTAAGTTCCAAATTCCGGTTGAAGATTGCCCAGAGGACAGACGAGAGAGTCAGATTGATGAGTGAAATCATCAGCGGCATACAAGTTATCAAAATGTACGCGTGGGAGAAACCATTCGAAAAAGTGGTCGAAGTTGCAAGAGCTTATGAATTGAAAGCAGTCATGAACGCGTCATATCTCCGTGGGATTTATATGAGTTTTATGGTCTTCACTGAAAGGGCTTCCTTGTACATCACGCTGTTAGCCTATTCCCTGCTTGGAAATCCCATTTCTGCCGCAGCTGTGAGTACAAAAATTCATCAATTTCTTGCACACTTATACTCGATGACTGCGAGCCAAAAGCTAATCCAATACCTATTTTTTCCAGGTATTCTCCTTGGCACAATTCTACAACAGACTTCAAGAAACACTCGCCTTCCATTATCCCAACGCCGTATGTTTAGGAGCGGAGTGTTTAGTCACCGTCAAAAGAATCGAAGATTTCCTGTTGCTACCGGAACGAGAAGGTTCTTCCGAGGCAATGGGGCTTGGAAATTTAGGTAAGAAATCCTTTTATTTAACCTTCATCATCAGCCTGCGTTTGTCCACTGCAGGACATAGGCCTCCCCTCTCCTCCTCCACTTCTCCCGCTCCTGTGAGATTCCCATCCACTGGGGTCCGGCAAACCTCTTGATGTCGTCCATCCATCTGGCATGTGATCGCCCCTTGGTATCCACTCCAGCAGTCTCCTCTTCCATCTGTTGTCCTGGAATCTTGCAATGTTCTCCGCCCATCCCCACTTCTGCACCGCTATCCTCTCAACCACATCAGTCACTTTAGTCTGCCTGCGTATCCAGTCATTCCTCTTCCTGTCTTGCAGTTTAATGCCCAACATAAGTACTTCTCTCCATGGAGACCTTTAAGAACTTAGGATATTAAAATTGATAGTAACAGATTTCTTAATATGTTTTATTGTGTTGCAGCATTTGAAGCCGATCTCACCAAGTCAGAGAAGAATACATTAATCACATGCGAGCCAGTCATATCACCTGACATGCCAGCTATTAGTTTGGAGAATATCGAAGCTTCGTGGACTGGAGACATGAATACGTTAAGAGATCTTACAATGAAGATACCCAGAGGAAAATTGTGCGCTGTCATTGGTTCTGTCGGAGCTGGAAAGGTAAATGCTCTTGTAAATGTAATATTCTCCCTTCGGCTCCATGAAATATGCTGTCATTTTTATGTCCTAATCAAAACATTCTTTGCAGAGCTCACTGCTTCAACTCTTGTTAAAAGAATTACCCGTAAAGAGTGGGAAAATGAAGATCAACGGTACGATTTCTTACGCCAGTCAAGATCCTTGGCTGTTCGTGGCAACCGTAAGAAACAACATTCTATTTGGGCAACCATATGACCACGACAGATATAAACAGGTTTGACAATTTAAACTCTGGCGTGATTCTTACAAGATTCCAATTGAATTGTCGAGAGCTTCAATTGATGAATTTGTTTCTTTCAGGTTGTAAAGGCATGCGCACTGGAATCAGATTTCCAACAGTTTCCGAGAGGAGATCAGACGTTGGTAGGAGAAAGAGGCGTTTCTCTGTCAGGAGGGCAGAGGGCAAGAATCAATTTGGCTAGAGCTGTATACAGACAGGTAAAAATATCTAATACAGCTTCCACCAGGAAATCCATGCTGTTTTTTCGTGCAGTGTCTTTGGTTCTTCAAAACTTGGCTTTCAAATAACGTGTTGTACCATTTTCTGTTTTAGGCCGACATATATTTGCTCGACGATCCGTTATCTGCGGTGGACGCCCCAGTTGGAAGACATCTCTTTGAGAAATGCTTAAAGAATTATCTGTCCGACTCCACAGTAGTCCTTGTGACACATCAACTCCATCACCTCAAGGCTGCCGATGTCATCGTCATTCTTAAAGACGTGAGCTATTTTTTAAATCAGATGGTGACCAATGGGCTATGAAAAGACACTTTGATGCTTACATTGCAATCCGTTTATTACAGGGCAAAATGGAAAACATGGGTACATATTCAGAGCTGGCCTCATCCGGTAAACAATTCGCAGAACTCCTGTCAGCTTTGGAGGAAACTCCTCATGAAGAAGATGACAAACATCACGGACATACACAAGCCTTGGTAAGACTTTGACCAAATCTTTAACGCATTGTTTTGCCAGTTAACCACATTGTTGAGAAATATCGGTTCAGCAGCTTTAGCGGCACAATGGAAGATATTCACACCTTGTCTCCTGAGGTACTTCAATACCTGAACTTTCACGCTCTTAATCTCTTATTCTGATCTCTCCAGTGCCATATGATATATATAACGTTCACTTATAGTGTGTAGCGCCGAGGTATCCTGGTATGCTCTGGTCTCTGTAAAGATCCTAGTCGTCTGGTGGTTGTTTAGTAAGTGGCTCTGCTCTGGTATCACTGGAACCTCATCCCATAACTCTACGTGGTGCAACAGTAGGAGGACCCAGACCTATATTATGACATCATCTCCAGTACTATGGACTGTAAAGGTTACACTGGAGCTAAAGTATACTGGAAGGTACTAAGCTGACAATGGTGTTATCACCTCATTGAGCCAATACTCTGTACTTTACAGCCAGAATGGATTTAGATAGCTGTACCTAATAACTGTCCTTTTTTTATTCTATTCTATCCTCTCACACTGCTTCCCTTGCGTGGTAGGCAGAGACAGATCGTCAGACTTTCTTATCCTTAGACACACTTCTTGCTTCCGTCACATTCGTTCAAGTCATCATACTCACTCTACGATTCCTTTTATTCAAAACACGTCCGTCCTTGAGAATCTGATCAACATGGTCAACCCACATGATTTTTGTGCAGCCGCGCTTTTATACACTTCTTCTTTTTTCCATGTATATTTTCTTCGTTATCCTTTCATCGTTCATCCTCTCTATATGCCCCAACAATCTAATACCTTATTTTTACTTGAATTCGACAACACAGCCGTCGCTCCTCTTGGTGTAGTGGATGAGATCCCTACTATGCGAGACGAAGGTCTGGGTTCGAATCCCAGCCGGGGTGAACTGAAATGGCTAATGTTTCTCGAGTGTAAAGTGATCACTTAAGCTAGCCGAGGTCGTTTGTAAGCCCGACAATGTTCATCCTTAATTCTTCTTACTTACACTGTTGTAAGAATACTCCTTTATTTTTATTTTTCATTTTGTTTACAGGCTGGAACCACCAAAGAACACGAGCATGACCAATTTGAAGCTGAGCAGGAAATAGAAGAAGATTCTGGAAGTGGTCGAGTGAGCGCATCAATGTACTGGGCTTACTGGATGGCTGCCAAAAACAACTGTCTCTTTGCATTTATGATTGTGGCTATGGTCTTTGGTCAGCTGACAGCCACTGCCTCGGACTATTTCGTCACATTCTGGTTAGTGCAGATAACATGTCATTATTTAAATTAAAATACATGGTTCGCGCAGTTGGTTGAGGCGGCAGTCTCTAAATTGGGATATGCCAGGTTCGAACCCCGGCGCTGGCGATGTATTCCACACTCTGCGATACAGGCTTTTAGCCTAGTGCAAGGTGTGCAGGAAAGTATTTGGGTTTGTGTTTGCAAACCCAGATCATTAAAAAAAATCCAGGTTCATTAGAATACTAGTGAAAAAAGAAGTGTAATTACAATATTCCCGGCGCCATCTAGCGAAGTAGATAACCACACAGTTCCTACTCCACATCAGATAAAACTGGTTGCTAAAATTTAATGTCGTATCCAGCCCTCAGGATCCAAAAATTTGTTATTTTGAAATATTCTCGTGCTGTGGCATTTATACAACTTCAAAAGATTGCATGTTTGACAGCAGGATGTGGCAGAATGGGTGAACGATGCTCTGGTCATCACATAATCTCCCGACTCGTAAGTGTCGGAATACGCATCCTGCTCTCTCCCCAAGGGAGTTCACATAATGCTACATTCTGTGAATATGGATATACCTGTAGCTTCTGTTGATAAAAAACTGTAATCATTAACACAAACTTATTTCTCATTTCCAGGAGTAACGAACAAACTAAAATTGATCTCACATACTCAGACCTTCCAGACGTTGGAATCTACACTTCCAAATTGGTTCAAACCGAAAACAACTTGGTAAAGAATGGTACGGCAAAGAAAGACTTCAGTATCTGGGATCCTGTTGGTCCCCTGACAACTGTGGAGTATCTTTACATCTACACCATCATCATATTCTGCTGTATCTTCTTTGTGACTGGCAGAGCTCTGGTCTTCTTCAAATGCTGTATGAAATCCTCCAAAGGTCTTCATAATGAGATGTTCCATAGTATGTTGAAAGGGACAATGAGATTCTTTGACACCAATTCTTCAGGTAAATATTTTTTGCCATCTTCTTCTTCCTAAGATCTGCGCTTTCCACTGCTGGATACAGACCTCTTCCAACTTCTCTTCTCCATTATTCTCGGGTGTACCGTGTGTGGATTGTCGGTGTTGTCGAGCTTTCGTCGTAGTTACTACATTAGTCCTGAAGATAGCCTCAGCAAGTAGACCGAAAGCTCGACAACATCGACAATCTACACACGGTACACCTGAGAATAATGGAAAAGAGATTAACAAGGACCGTGAAAATCTACAAAGCTACTTTTCCAACTTCTTCCACTCGTCTCTGCTTTGACCCTTCCGCATCCAGGTTTAGGCAATGTCGTCGGTCCATCTCTTTGGTAGCCTTCCGACACTTCTTCTATCTGTCCAAGGCCTCCACTTTAATATTCGTAGGACCCATCTGGTGTCACCCTGCCTGGCCATAAGTCCTGCCCATTGCCACTTACCTTTCGGCACAAAGTTCATGATATCGGCAACTTTAGTTCGCCATCTGATTTCATCTGAACCTATTCTAGAGACTAACACCAAGCCTGTCTATGAACCTTTGTGAACATTTTAGTTTCTGCAAATATTTGATTGACGATTTAAAGCGTAAAATTTTCAAGAACCCTTTTTTTATTTCAGGAAGAATACTCAATCGCTTCTCCAAGGACATTGGTGCTGTAGACGAACTGCTTCCAAGGGCTTACATGGATGTTCTGCAAGTGTGGCTCGTATTCCTCTCCATCATATGTCTCGTCAGCGCAACAAATCCATGGCTTCTCATGCCGATTGCTTTCATCCTTCTCGTATTTTACTTGTCACTCCAGATCTATTTGAATACAGCTCAAGATATCAAACGACTGGAAAGTGTTTACAGAAGTCCAGTATATTCACATCTCACAGCTTCTTTAAATGGTATTGTTACAATTAGAGCAAGCAATTCTCAAAAGCGACTTCTACTTGAGTTTGACCAACATCAAGATTCACACTCTATAGCCTGGTATCAATATTTAGCTTGCAGTTGTACTCTAGGATTTTGGCTCGATATAGTTTGTGTCCTTTTCTTGGCTTGCGTCAGTTTTTCATTCATCTTGTTCAACGACGGTACAGCATCCGCTGGAAATGTAGGTCTTGCCATCTCGCAAACAATGATCTTAATGGGAATGTTGCAATTCGGAGTGAGGCAAGTCGCCGAAGTCGTCGCTCAAATGACGAGCGTGGAGAGAGTTTTACAATACACGAATATTCCAGAAGAAGAGAATATTCACTACCCGGAATTGGGCGCCAATAATTGGCCCACTAAGGGCGCAATCACGTTCGAAAAAACTAAATTGTTTTATTCGCCTAATGATCCACCGGTGTTGAAAGATTTAGACTTTAGTATTGAAAGCGGTTGGAAGGTTGGTATTGTCGGAAGGACCGGTGCTGGAAAATCGTCTCTGATTGCGGCACTCTTCAGATTAGCTCCGTTAGATGGAGACATCACCATCGACGGTGTTCCAACTGCCGCTTTGTCTCTACAAGAAGTCAGATCCAAGATTTCAATCATTCCACAGGAACCGGTGTTGTTCTCTGCTTCGTTAAGATATAATTTAGATCCATTAGATAATTATTCAGATTCCGAATTGTGGAGTGCCTTGGAGGCTGTGGAGTTAAAAGACGCAGTGGCATCTTTGGATTATCACGTCTGCGAAGGAGGTTCGAATTTCAGTCTTGGACAAAGACAGTTAATCTGTTTGGCAAGGGCGATACTAAGAAACAATAAAATCCTTGTTTTGGACGAGGCAACTGCAAATGTTGACCCGGAAACGGATTCCTTCATTCAAAAAACAATCAGAGAAAGATTTTCTCAGTGCACTGTTTTGACCATAGCTCATAGGTTAAATACTATTATGGATTCAGACAGAGTATTGGTTATGGATAAGGGGAAGATGGTTGAATATGACCATCCACATTTGTTGTTGAAAAACAAGGAAGGACATCTTTACAATATGGTTAAGGATACCGGGAACATGGCTGGGACTCTGAGCAACATGGCAAAGAACGCTTATGAAAACGGTGTCTCAACGGGACACAAATCGGAATGGACAAAGTTATAGAAGTATTTAAACTTTAGGATAATAATAAATTAGATAATGACTATAGAAAGTATTATTTTTTGATCGAATTTAATGTGTTTTTTTTTATATTTAGGCAGATTCATCGACCATTCCATATTTCTCAGGTTTTTGTACGAGTTTTTGACTTAAGAATCTCCAATCATAATAATATTAGGGTTTAGCTAACAATTTGACTATTTAAAATATATATGAGACGTATAGTATCAAAAACAGCAATCTGATCTCAGACTGATTTGGAGCAAATTGAAAAACCGTTTTATCTAAATAGGTGTTGTTGCCTCTCATATATTGCAGATTGGTGTATTGCACTGAAACCAAGTGACTTGTTATATGAAATATTTATATGGGTTATGGCTGCTTTTGTTGCCATGTTAATATCTTACAATGGCATATATAATATCTTACAAAAAGTTTTACAATAGAAACATGCACCACATACTTAACTCAATTTTTGCAATTCGACAGATGCTGATTTTGATACTATACGACTCTTTTATAAAAACCTAGATTGAACCCTTTGAATTTAAATCATATTTCTTACTTTTGTTATTTTAGAAGTCCGTCCTAAATATATTTTTTATGGTGACACGACATAATGTCTATAGACAAAATGTCTCCCCACAAAATGTCTCCCGACAAAATGCTTACAGACAAAATGTCTCCTGACAATTGTTACCGCAAGAAAATGTTTACACGACAAAAAGTCTCCAGACAAAATGTATTATTAAAAAAAAGACAAAATTTACATAGCTACAATATTAGCCACGTTAATAAAACAAAGCAACGAAAAACATAATTTCCCTAAAAAAATTATTCCAGTTAATATTATGTCTATAAACATTTTGTCTGTAAACATTTTCTTGCGGTAACATTTTATCGGGAGACATTTTGTCCTTAAACATTTTGTCGTGTAAACATTTTGTCGGCAAAACATTTTGTCCGGAGACATTTTGACTGTAAACATTTTGTCCGTAAACATTTTGTCGTGTAAACATTTTGTCTGTAAACACTTTGTCCGTAAACATTTTGTCGGGAGACATTTTCTCGTGTAAACATGTCTGTAAACATTTTGTCGGGTAAACATTTTGTCGTGTAAACATTTTGTCTGTAAACATTTTGTCTAGAGAAATTCTATCCAGAGACATTCTGTCGGGAGACATTATTTTGTCATTATTTTGACATTATGTCCTGGAACCATTTTTTATTTGACTAGTTATGTGCCATTACAATTAATTTTATTAAGTCTTTAGTTTAGGATTCAATGTATTTGTTCAAAACATTACTTTTGCCCAATCCCATCAACCTAGGAAGGAGAGTCCTAAGAAATTTCCATACAAAAACAGAGATAATATTCTATTTATTTAGTAATAGAGTGTGAGTCCTGCAATAATTCCATATGAAATGCAACATGCAACTCACCTACTCTGGGCGGAGATATTTGAGCACCTAACGTAGGTGAGTTGCATTTCATATGGAATTATTGCAGGACTCACACTCTATTACTTAGTAAATAGAATACTATCTGTGTTTTTGTATGGAAATTTCTTAGGGCTCTCCTTCCTAGGTGGTAGTTGGTGGGATTGGGCATTTGTGTTTTAAGATATTTCTACATTTAGATATTACTAAATAAGTTATCGTAGCTGCAAATATTTTGACAATTTATAATTTAATTTTTGTTACTACTATATAGAAATATAATTGTAGTCATATCTATTTTTAAAAAATGTATTTGATGTGCTATTTTCTGATAACATTTTGTCACAAATCTCCTTTTGTATTCATTTTTCCTTAAACAGGGTCTTCATAGGTATATTAAATTTCATGATTTTTTATTGTACATGTTTTATAACTCTTTTTTTTTTAGATAAAAAAAAACATATTTTTTATAATTTCCATTTTGTTTTTTGATGCCTATTTTGCGTTTTTTTGGTCATTTTCTAGCTTGCTTTAAACAGAAAATAATGATCATATAACTTTGTCATTTTTTTAAGCGTAAAAGTATGTCGGAAGAAGTTCAAATAGCTGTCATAAAATAAAACAAAATAATTATTTGTCCGTGAAATGAGAACACCTTATTTCATATCCTAATTAATCAGTGTTGTCCTCAAATCTAAAATATATCTCGTTTGACAATTTTGATTGTTTAAATGGAACATTATTGTTAAAAATAAAAGTATTTTTAAAAGTACTTATTTCCGTAATTTTAAGTAACGTGAATTTTTTCATGAAATAAAAATGAAATGTGCTGTAAAAAATGTATAAAAAATAAAAATGTTATTTTGTAGACGGTTTCTCATTTTCTGCCATTTTTTTCATTTATAGCAACTGGGCTTGTGTACACAAACCCAAATACTTCGCACTTCGCAGTAAGCTAAAAGCTTGTTTCGTGAAGTGCAGAATACATTGTCTGCGTTGAGATTTGAACCCAGCACCTCCTGAATAGATTTCTGCGCTCAACCAAGCGTGCCTTGTACTCAACTTGTACATTAGAGTCCCGCTAATCCGGCTAATCCTTTTTTTATGAATAACGGAACATAAAAACTGTCAAAATTTGGGTATTAACGAGTAGTTACACTATACAGTTAAACTATGTACAGGGCTCCCCTTGCTGCCAGAATGTGTGGTCAAAGTTAGCGTTATCAGTCCATCTCATAAGTGAGCGTCCTCTTAGTCTTCTTCTCGATTAATTTCTCGAGATTTACTTCCCGTCTTCGAGCCATATGACCAAAAACTGGAGAATTCGTTCTAGGCAGATCGACGATAATCAGATAATACAATACAAATAAAAAAAATGAGACAGTTTATACATCATTTATTCGAGAATTGTGTTTAATATATTTTTTTTTAAATATACAACATTTCAACAATCCAATTTAGTAGTACTATGCTGGATTTCACCAACTTCTCAGGTGAGGAATAGCGGAGATAGGAGCCACTTATCATTATTTTTCATACAAAATTTGTGCTAGGTGGCTCCTATCTCCGCTATTCCTCACCTGAAAAGTTGGTGAAATCCAGCATAATTAATGTAACTAAAATAATTTATCATTATGCCTCCGTCAGACTTTTGATGTTCATGAGTAAAAAGACATGTGGATGGAAGGTTTGTCTTGACGTGTACGTACCCGACCATTGACGCCTTTTTACTCATAAACACAAAAAGATTGTCTTGGCTCGCACACGTCTGGCGGAGGCATTATACATATAACACAAAACTATAAATAAAACTTTAAAATATCCATAAATTTTATATTAACTATACACAAAATATGACACATCAACAAAAACAACAAAATGACTTAATTTTAATACACCAAATATTTCTTGCATATAAAAATATACTGAATATACAAATTGTGCCCAAATGAAGACATTTACAGTCTGTCAAAAAAGAGTTGGTGTCGGATTAAATTGAAACTACAATTTTGTTTGCTGGCAATGAGACTGCTTGTATGGAAATTATACAAGTGTTGCCATTATGGTTGCCAAAAAGCTACATGTGGCGCCCTCATCGAACACAAACTCTTTTTTGACAGACTGTATATATAATTAAACATTGACATTTATAATTTAAGTACTCAACACTTTTTAGTGAAGAATTACAATGATTTAAGTAACATTGTAGAAAGAGACATGTCATTTATGATTCAAGTAATATTGTAGAAAAAAACACGAGATTTAGGATTCATGTAGCATTTCCAGAATGAAACATGACATTAATTATTTAAGTAAGATTGTAGGACATGACACTCTCATTTAAGTAACGTTATAGAAGTAAATATATATATATTAAAATTAAAATAACATTAAACAAATATAATATTTAAGATTAAAGTAACATTTGAATAATAAATATTAAATATGATACATATTTAGATTTAAGTAACATTGTAGAAAGACACACAACATTTAGGACTTTAGTAACATAAAATAAATACAATTTTTAAGATTTAAGTAACATTTTGAGAATAAATACGCTATTAAGATTTTAGTAACATTGTAGAAAAAATGAAACATTTAAGATTTAAGTAACATTTTGAGGATAAATAAACTACTACTATTAAGATTTAAGTAACATTGTAGCAAAAAACCTGACATTTAGAATTTAAGTAACATTGTAGAAAGACACATGACATTTAGGATTTAAGTAACATTGTAGCAAAAACATGACATTTAAGATTTAAGTAACAATGTACGAAAAATTTGACATTAATGATTTATGTAAGTGACGTCAAATAAATTTAACATTCTGATTAAGTCGCATTGAAATATTGGAACACGAAATAAGTACTTAACAATTTTTGCAATGAGATAAATAATATAAAATAAAATATAGTAAAATCTAAAACATGATTTCAAAGATTGCAAAATGGAATTACGTATTACTATCTTAAAAATAATTAAAGATCACTCGCAAACGAGTGGAGGGCCTGAAAAAGAATCTTAAAAATAACTTAACATGGATTATCTTAGATTACATTTGTAAGTCTTTGGCTTATAACATACCGTATAATAAAAACATGTTTATAAAAAATATATATTATTTTCTATTCACATAGACATTTTATCTATGGACCGCAGCCTGAACATTTGAAGGGTGGAAACATCGCATCAGCTGATCGTTGGCAGAAGCTTTTTGACGTTATTTAACTCAAGTTTAACTCAGCATTATTATAAGTTGATGTGAAGTAAGGGTTATTTTTCGTAAAGAGAAGATGTATGGGAAGATAGTTATTGGTTATAGTGATAAAATTCAAATTTGCCAACTTTCTTGCCAACGGTCACATGACCCTGCAGTACAAACGATGTTTCCACCCTAATTTGTTCCTGTACCAGCTCAGGATGACAGTCCATAAGAATAATATGTCTATGTCTATTCCTAATAAATAAGTACCTATTAAATAATTGACAGCTTGGTGTTTCATTGTGCTACACAAAATATGACGGTCCTAAAAAATTTGTTCGACAAAATCAATTTTTTTGTCACTTTTCAATGACAGGGTTAGCGATCGCCTTTAGCCAAGCAAATAATCCTACCGTGGGCGTCGCTAGGGGGGCAGCTGCCCCCTCCTGCCCCCCCCCCTAAAGATTGGAATAGGTATTTATTTTTATATACAACTTCACAAACAAAACACATCACTACAACATATTTTCCCTTCATATCATAAATTTTCTAAAATTAGTATGGAAATCCTTAAGTTTCATAAAAAAATAATGCCTTTGGCGCCTTTTTTATTACTTTTTTTATGAAAAATCATGTTTCATACATATTATTGTGCAATGTATTATATACATTTTCAAATAAACAAACCACATCACGACCTTCTTCACTATGTCTCACAATTTTTTTTTTACCTGCGGCGCTATTTACCCCTTTTTTATTTTTATAATTTTTGTTGCTCCCCCTTAGTTCCGAGACTGCGACGCCCATGAATCCAACAATGGCAATGTTGCCACGAATTATATATTTAAATTTATAATACTGTATCATTGGGTTGTTTATTTTTCTTTTTTACCACTGGAAGTGCACTGGCAAGTACGGTGCGATTTCTTTCCGAAGTCTCACGAAAGCAAGTCCATACAAACTGGGTTTAGCGTTGCTTGATGTGATAATAAGATATGGTTACATTTTATCGCTACTTACAAATTATATTTCAATAGCGTTGTTTAAAAAAAATTGGAAAATTTTGGATTGTTAGAATAAACTGGCGGAAACCCAAATATTTTCCTACAAACTTCACATTAAGCTACAAGCTTGTCTCTGGATGAGGAGAACACATTATCAGCATCAAGATTCAAGCACATGTCCGTCTGTTTGAGCAGAGTGTGCTCCAACCGACGGAGCAAACGATATAATTAATATATTTCAATACTTAGACATTTAAAATAATAAGAGATGCCCTAAAATATTGCACATTTTTAATGCACGTATCTTACATTATCACAAATTTATATAACATTAATATAAAAATAGCTACGTATAATCATTTCTAATATACACTAGTGTAAATCTTCAAAAAAATAACATTCCTAAGTAAGTATCTATAAGTTATTGCTAGGGACTGCAATCCCGGTATAATAAAAATAATAATAAATTTTGTTTCATTAAATGTACACATTAAGTTAAATATAGTTAAGTTCATTCATAATACCGGGACAGTATCCCACAATCCATCCCAGCATAATACCAGGACAGTATCCCATAATACATTCCAGTAAAATAACGGGTCGGTATTCCACAATTCATTCCGGTATAATATTGGGACAGTTTCCCACAATCTATCCCAGTATAATACCGGGACAGTTTCCCACAATCCATTCAGTATAGTAAAGGGACAATTTCCCACAATCCATCTAATATAATACCGGGACGGAATCTCACAATCCATCCCAGAATAATATTGGGACAGTTTCCCACAATCCATCCAATATAAATAAATATTTTTTTATTGGCCAGTAAATATGTATAGTTACAAAAACAAGACAATGCAGTGTGCCAAAAGGTGGACTTATTGCAAAAGCAATATCTTACAGTCAACCAGAGAAAAGAAAGAAAAACTTAAATACTATACAATATAATACCGGGACGGTATTCCACAATCCATCCCAGTATAATAACGGGACAGTATCCCACAATCCATCCCGGTATAACACTGGGTTAGGATCCCACATCCAACCAAATAAATATATTGTACTATTAGAAAAATATTTCTAAATATCTATACAATGAAATATTTAACATTAAATACAATCCGATACCTAATCATCATCATCGATCATTTTGATATCACCTAGAGGATATTTAGCGAGATAATTGTCTTTAGCAATCTCGTATAACGCTTTGGCGTTTTGTTTCCCAGTTTCGGCCGCCATCCGAGTGAGAAAACCACCCTTGATCTGCAATAACTTGTACGGATGATCCAATTCTACCATTTCACCGTGGTCCATCACCAAGACACGATCAGAATCCATAATCGTGTTAAGACGATGCGCTACGGTCAACACCGTACAATCTACAAACTTTTCTCTAATAGTCTTTTGAATTAAACCATCTGTATGCGGATCTACATTTGCGGTCGCTTCGTCCAACATTAAAATACGATTATTTCTCAATAAAGCACGCGCTAAACAAACCAACTGTCGTTGACCGACGCTGAAATTTGAACCGCTGTCGTTGACTTTACTTTCCAAACCAGCCGGTCCCGTTATGGCGTCTTTTAATTCCACCTCCTCTAAAGCTTTCCACAAAACGGCGTCGGAGTATTCTTCAAAAGGATCTAAATTACGACGTAACGTACCAGAAAATAAGACAGGATCTTGTGGAATGATTGATATTTTCTTTCTTAACTCCGTGAGCGATATATCTTTCGTGTCGACTTTATCGATAATTATTGACCCCTCGTTGTAAGCTAATCTGAATAAAGCGGATATGAGAGACGATTTCCCTGCACCCGTTCTTCCGACGATGCCGATCTTTTCGTGCGGTTGTATTTCGCAGACGAGATTCTTAATCACGTACGGTGTCTCGTCGGAATATTTCAACGAAAGATTATCGAAAACGATTCTGCCAAATTCCGGCCAATCACGAGGTGGTTTTTTTAATTTGACAGCCATAACCGCTTTTGCTTCAGGTGTTTTACATGCTTTATCTATTTCATCGGGTTCGATTCCGTTTTCCGGAGCAATGTTTCTATATTCCAACACTCGTTCGACAGCCATTAATTGATTTGCGACTTCGGCTGACTGTCTTATGCCCCATTGCACCATGAACGTGAGAGACATGCATTGCGTTATAGCGAGCCCCACCTTATCGCTCATCAAACCCATATCGAACAACAAGAAACTAAACGTAACAATACCGATAAAAATAAAACACATAATGTCGAGCAGAAAACCAAAGGCGGAGCTCGTGGTGATGAACATATACCAAGCGGACGTGTGGACATCTTGATAATAATCGAATTCAGATTTTAAAACTTCTTGGGCACCGAATGCACGAATGGTCGTCAGACCAGATAACGTAGCACCGAGATGCGTGAAAACAGGACTACGAGCGATGCCTTCCATTCTTTTAATATTCTTCGACGTTTCTAAATAAACGTTTCGAACTAACATAAACAGAGTTCCGATAACTACAATCGGAATGAGGAAATAATAGTTGACATAACACGCTAAAAATATCGATCCGGATAAATTGAGCAATATTTGCATTGCGTCTAATATCGCTTTAGGTAAAGCCTCGTCAACGGACCCCATATCTTTAGCGAAACGATTCATAATTCTTCCGGAAGGATTTATGTTGAAAAAACGCATCGGCGATCTGACGACGCCGCGAAACATAAGATCGTGCAACTTTTGCGATGAAACCATAGCAACATTGTAAAAAGTGAATGATCGTGTTAATGTAACAACTAATAGAGTAAGTACGATGGATCCGTGGATGTACATACAAGTTTGCGATGATAGTAATTCGTCGAGCGATGGTAATTGTAGGAGTTGTTCGGAGAATGTAGCGTTGTAATCCACAGGGAAATTCTCCATAAAATCCACATTTTCTTCCGTAGTGTACATAAGACTTTCCATTTCAGTGCCGTTGTATATGGAAGGAGAAACAGTTGCATTTCGCGACATTAAGTAGTCTCGTAGTTCTTCTTGAGAGGTCCTGTAACGAGAAACAATATAAAATTATGAGAATGTCTTCGTACAGGTTCTATCCCATTCTATCTCGTCACACCGCATCTCTTGCAGGGCAGGCAGAAAGAACAGAAAATCAGACTTTCCTATCCGAACACACACTCCTAGCTTCCGTCACATTCATGCAATCTCCTTTTATTCAAAACGCTTCCATTCTTGAGGATCTGGTCGACATAATCGGACCAGGCCAGTTTCGGGCGGCCGTGTTTCCTCACACATTCTTCTGCGTTCGTGCGTTGTACATACATAAATAAATAAATATTAAGTGAATTTCTCAGAGAAGTCTACTCACCAATAAGACACCCAAAAGTCTGCAAAAATGACCAACACTTGCGTCAGGAGAAATGCGAAGCCGACCAACAAGAGGACGAATAGATTAGAACCGGAACGAAAGTATTGGAAAAGGATATTCCCGTGGACGGCGGCACGGGATGAGGCCTCGGCTGCAGCAGTCTGCTCCTTGTGCTCCACCTTTTCCACTTCTTCTTCCTCTTCATCCGAGGAAGATCCCGCAGACATTGTGAGATTGTTTAGATCCATTACGGATGAGCTCATCGATTCGGTCTGAAATCAAGTTTTTTTAAATTTTTGTTTATTTTTTTATTTAAGGCGGCGATTGCTGTGAACTAGCTTCGGGGCCCTGAATTCTTCTTAGCGAATACTGAGAGAATCGTCTTGAAACTGAAGACAGTGATAGACGAAAGTATGGACTACAGATTGACTGTTTTAGAATTGCAATATATGGAAATTCCTTGAATAAAAAAGTATTCTGAAAGTACCCCTGCAATTTACGGGATCTGAAGATTTTCCGTTCAGTTTTTCAGATATAAAAGTATAATTCAGCCAAAATACTGGTAAGTAATTATAATCTTAACAAATTGGCTGTTTTATATTTTTTAAATTGTTCACAGGCTCTCCTTAAAAAGGTGAAATTCACTTTGTCGCTTACGTTATTCTTATTTCGCGCTAACATTCTCATACAAAATTTGAAAAAGTTGAGGGGAAAATAGAACGATTTTTGCTCAGTGCAAATGCCCATTTAACAACAAATTCCATATTCCATACCAAGAAACATTAGAAACAGTACAACTCTTACCCTATTTCTGATTGATGCGATACTCGGCCGATGCTTTGTAATCCTACTCCCTCGTCTCTCTTTCCGACTTCCTAGATTACCTCCCTCCTCCTTGTCCGACTTATCAGTGTCTTCTGTGTTGGACGAAGCGGCAGGTGATAGCAGCTGAGCGTACTGTATCGTACTCATTGTCAGGTCTTGATAGGTGCCTTGCATTTCTATTTTACCCTGGAAATACAGAACAGAATGGAACATTGTAATAAACACAACAGAACAAAACAATAATTGTAATAAACACAACAGAAAACAACAATAATTGTAATAAATAAATAAATAGCCAAAAAACCATCAAGAGTTACAAAACAAGACAACAGTAGTGTGCTAAAAGGCAGATTTTTTGCAAAAGCAATATCTTACAGTTGATCATACTGTATTTCGATCGTACTATTTCGATTATTTATAGGTACTCTATTTTTAATATGACACTTACTGTAAATCGATCGAAACAACTACTACTATATACTGATCATTATAACTAGTGTCCGACCGAAACTGGATTTTTAGCCGAAACCGAAACCGTAACCGAATATTCGGCTCCCTTTCTAGTTTCGGCCGAAACCGAAACCGAAACTTGGGAATTTCAGTTCTAATTTTGAAAAAAAATCATTGTAGGTACCCTGCTCTGATATCTAGTGTTTCCCTAAGATATTTATTAGGAAACCACGCTTCATTTTCGGAAATCAATGTAAGCACAAAAGAAAGGAACCCATTAAATTACAACTTATGTCATCAGTTATGTAGGTATCCATGGCATAGGTAACACTAGGGGGGCACATAAAAAATGCAATTTTTCTTCGGGAGGTTAAGTAACGGAAGTTGTGGTGTAGTTTGCTACTATGTATATTCATGGGCGTTGCCAGCCTCGGAGCTAAAGAAGAGAATCAAAAATTTACAAAATTGATATAGGATGAAAAACGCGTAAATAGCGCCACAGGCGAATTTTTTTTGTGAGACATGGTGAAGAAGGGCGTGATATGGTTTGGTTTATTTGAAAATGTACATAATAATTTGCACAATATTATGTACGAATAATGTTTCATATAAAAAGTAATAAATAAATAGCGCCGCAGGCTTTTTTTGTGAAACAATTGTGTTTACATAGGTTTTTTATACTAATTTTACAAAATTTACGACATGGTGAGAAAATGTGCGGTAATAGTGTGATTTATTGTGATGTCTTATCATGAAGTATGGAAAAATATAGTATAGCTATTCCAATCTCTAGGGGACCCCCCCCTGCCGACGTCGACGCCCATGTGTATAGGTATTATCTTTGAACTAAAATAGGTATGTAGAATACAAAAATAATTATGAGTATTTTTCCTTTAGATGCACCTAGAAGTAGCGCCGCAGGTAATTTTGTTTTTTTTTAATGGGCGAAATGATGAATCTTGTTGTAGGTAAGTAAAACACGTCGTTATGTTGAATCAGGGAAACGGCCGCTTTAGTAGCGCCGCAGGCAAAATTTTTGTCATAAGACATAAAGGATGTGTATAAAAATGGGTAGTGATATAAATCTAGTTCACTTTTGTAAAATAAAAAAGGAATCTAGTGTACAGAATACAAACACAAAGTGTGAACCTGTTCCGAAGATTCCCGACAATGCTCGATATAATACGGATGCTAGTTTCGGTCTGGCCGAAGGTTCGGCCACTTTTTGGCCGAAACCGAAACTGGGGCCGAAACCGGCTATTTCGGCCGAAACTGGCCGTAACCGAAACCGAAACCGAATATTCGGTCGATCTCTAATTATAACTATTATATTTTGATCATTCATAATTACCAGTACAGATTAAATTGATTCTGATCATAATAAATACTGAATTTTCATCGTAACAATTGGCGTATCTCAAGTGAAAAACTATGTACTATGTTTTAATTATTACAACTACTGCGTCTTATCATAATAGCTACTGTATATTTGATCGTACTAATTACTGTACCTTGATCGAAGTATCTATTGTATTTGCATTGTAATAACTACTGTAAAGTAGGTATGTTTAAATTGTAAAATCTACTGTATTTCGATTGTAAAAACTACTGTATTTTGATCGTAATGCCCGACTGTGATATCTACTCTATTACAATCTATCAAATTCTTAATAAACAAAGTACAATAATGCAAACTAGGGCATTTTTACAAAACATTATGATTAATTATTGTCTTTTACTGATTATTTGTTTCCTATTTCTATTGCCATTTTGGTTTAACTATTTACTACCCATTTATTGATTATTAGTGTTTTTAAATTAATTATTAGTATTTTATTTTTAACAAATTTGCATCCATCATTTGGCTATTCATATTTATACACGGTGTAACACAACTGGTGGATCAACCGAAGCAGGATGATAGAGGACCTCAATACCTATCGATTTAACCCCCATGTATGTTCAACGATTTTTTGTAGTTTTCGAGTTATGAATTTTTTTCGTATTTTTTTGCCAAACCCCGACTTGCGAGACGTTATCGGTCACAGAGATGCCAATTATTAAGACAAATACTTGATTTTTTTTTTCTAGAATAACTAAATAGTGTGCCTTTCAGATACAAAAACAATTATGGACCTATCTGATACCATAACGCTATAAAAAAATGTTGAATCTCAAAATTAGTCACAATTGAAAATTTTTATAAATGTTTAAGGACGATTTAAAAAAAATAATCACAGAATAATTTTTTTTTTAATTGCTTTCAAAAACTTGCCAATTTCATTATCTATGTACTCTGCAAATTTCATTGAGCTAGCTTTACGGGATCATACCTAAAAATTGTTCCAAAGCAAGAAGGGCGGTAGCTCACGAAAAGAAATTTTAATGAATCTCTATACAAAATGTATGAGGAGAATATTTCCCAAAAAAATTCATAAATTTATACCTACTATTTTCATACTCGATATTTTAATCTTGTAGTCGAAATCTAATGCGAGTATGAAAATAATAGGTATAAATTTATGAATTTTTTTTTTTTTATTTTACATTTTGTATAGAGATTCATTAAAATTTCTTTTCGTGAGCTACCGCCCTTCTTGCTTTGGAACAATTTTTAGGTATGATCCCGTAAAGCTAGCTCAATGAAATTTGCAGAGTACATAGATAATGAAATTGGCAAGTTTTTGAAAGCAATTAAAAAAAAAATTATTCTGTGATTATTTTTTTTAAATCGTCCTTAAACATTTATAAAAATTTTCAATTGTGACTAATTTTGAGATTCAACATTTTTTTATAGCGTTATGGTATCAGATAGGTCCATAATTGTTTTTGTATCTGAAAGGCACACTATTTAGTTATTCTAGAAAAAAAAAATCAAGTATTTGTCTTAATAATTGGCATCTCTGTGACCGATAACGTCTCGCAAGTCGGGGTTTGGCAAAAAAATACGAAAAAAATTCATAACTCGAAAACTACAAAAAATCGTTGAACATACATGGGGGTTAAATCGATAGGTATTGAGGTCCTCTATCATCCTGCTTCGGTTGATCCACCGGTTGTGTTACACCGTGTATAACTGTTTTTTATTTTTAATTCTTTTTTTGACATATTTCTTCTTGATTATTTATACTCTTCCCGTGTTAAACATGTACTATTATATTGTTAAAGGCACACTGGTGCCGTATATTATGTAATAAATAAATAAATAAACATGTTCTGATCACTTACATCTTTCAGCACCACAATAAAGTCGGCATCTTTAAGGTAATGCAACTGATGAGTGACGAGAATTCTGGTGCGATGTCTCAAGTACGAGAGGATGCACTGCTCAAATAGGGTTCTCCCAACATGGGCGTCCACGGCTGAAAGAGGATCATCCAGGAGATATAAGTCTGCTTGGTGGTACACAGCTCTGAAATCAGACAAACGATACAGTAATCATATTAGAGTATCAATCTACTACGATCAGAATACAGTGGGTATTACGATCAGTAAATAGTAGATACTACAATCAAAGTATAGTATAATTCATTGCGATCAAAGTACAGCAAATATTACAGTAGATGCCACGATCGAAATGCAGTTTGTACTATGATCGATCTGAGTGGATGATACGATCGAAATATAGTAGGAAATTCGATCATAGTACTGCAGATATGACAGTAAATACTACGATCAAAATACAGTAGCAATTATATTGAAATTAAGAATTTATCCTTAAATATTATGATAACTCCAAATTTTTTTTAAATTAATCTCGGTTAATCGAAATAAACCCAAATGCATCTCTGTACACTTCACAGTAAGCTTGAAAAGCTTGTGTTGTGAAGTGGAGTAAGTCAGGGATTGAACCCGCGCCCACTGGATTAACAGTCGAGCGCGTTACCAACCAGGTTACTGAACACCTCAATTATACTGAATTATATACTGAATTGTGGCAATGTGATCGAAGCGAAATGACAAGTGAAAGTTTAGCTACCTGGCAAGATTGATTCTAGCCTTCTGACCTCCTGACAGTGAAGCACCTCTCTCTCCGACTAGAGTCTGATCTCCAAACTGCAACTGCTCAAAGTCTCTCTGCAGGGCGCACACTCGAACTACTTCGTTGTATCTGGAAAAAAAGACATTCGAGAAATGAACTACGTGAAACTCGGATTTTAAGTTCCCGCATTTTACGTTTTCCCGGATTTAAAGTTTTTTTTTGTCGGTCCCGTTTCACCCCCATACATTCCAGAACAAAAATTTCCCAAATTTTACGTCAGGCGCCCGAACAATTCCCGGATTATACGTTTTTTTCTCGGCCGTAAAGTTGTACACGTAAAATTTTATTGTTTGTCAAAAAGTTGGACAAACAATATTACGCACAGAAAGTGTGTAAAGTCACATTGCTACCTTTTTACTTAATGCCAACACTTCCACGTGGTGGGCGGTGTTATCTTATCTCCCCCTCATAACACCTCAGTACATCGCTACGTCTTGATGCGTGGGATGATTTACAGAGAATGTCAACATGTGCAGCGCATAGTAACATGTTAATTTTAATCGCCGGAAGTGTTTAGTATAACTTTAAAGTTTCAGTTTTTTATCCAGTTCATTGTAGTGCAACATACACATTACTCGTTTTATTTAGCTATTTAATATATACCTACCTACACGTGCGTATTATTCCAAACAGTGCTTTGTGATTTACTTCTCGCGAAATTTTTGGGCACCAATTTTGTTGAATTTGAAAAAAAAAACTATTCCTTTTTAATTTACATTAAGTTTGGTTGTTATTCCAATTTATATTTCCACAAATACAAATGTGTATTGTCAGCCTTAATAGGTGTTCAGAAGAAACTCGGGAAGGGCCCGACACACCATTTGATATTTGCAAAAGTTTTAACTAGGTCATTGGACAAGTACCTAATGATAAACTCTGTCAAAATAAAAACCAACAACTAAAGTAAGTGACTTTTTGAAATCTAAAAGTAATAAATAGTTGTTTCAATGTTTACTCCGATATAAATTGTGTTGTGTAGGAAGTGCTATTATTAGGTAATGTGAAATGCGCGGACCTACGTCATGTCGTGCGCATTAAATTACGTACTTATCCCGAGAATCAAATTTGTGACAAATATTCGACATCCACCTGGGTTGCTTCCGAAAAATCGCAAGTTTGCCTTATAAAATTATTCAGTTTATTTTAAAATTAAAAATTGGCGCGAAATTCAAATGTTCGTGTCGCGTAATTCTATTTTTTTCCTGTTTTCAGTTCTTTGGAATTTGAATTAACGGACTTTTATTGTATGGGGTATTTTCTGAAAATTCAATTCCTTCAATTTAGTTTTTTAGTGATATAATTCACTTTTGTTTCTTGTAAACATAATTACTGTCAAGAAATCACTCCTACTACATGATAATGAAGTTAACAGTGAAAAGTAACTACGTTTTTATAGGACATACTAAAATATCATTTCCCACATTTTAAGTTTTCCCCTATTTTACGTTTTTTTCCGGTGGTCCCCAGAAAAACGTAAAATCCGAGTTTCACTGTAATCGTATATTGAGAGATCTTATTGAGATATACAAAGTGTGGCATGAGAACTACTCCTGTGAGATACTACCAGCTATGTTCACCATGAGCTCTAATGTGCACCTGAGAGGACATCAACTGAAGCTATAGACAACATTATACCTACACATCCAACACACCAAAACACAAACACAACCACAACCAAGGATTATCAGAGTATTTTTTTCTTTTTCCAACTCGCAAAACTATTGCCTTTAAAACTATTTCTCTAGCGCCGCTCTGTAATATTTTCGCTTTGTAGGTTACTTGCAAAAGATACAATGTGAGAAAATTGCGGACCTTTGACAGCTCTTATGACAAGTTTTGATAAACGGGGTTACCAACAATACAATCTTCCGCTTGCGGCTAACCTCCGCCGGCTGCCAAGATAGAGAAAACGCTCTGTAACTGGGTTTTGGGAGAAAACAGCCAAAACTGCCTGCCTGCATAAATCATAGTCAAAATTATAGTAACCTATTTTATAAATACTAATTTTTAATAATATATCGATAAAACCTACCTGTGTCTTTCGTAAGAATGTCCGAATAGAATATTCTGTCGGATAGACGCTCCAAACACCCACGGCTCTTGACAGGCGTACGACACGGAACCATTCACCTCTACTGAACCTGAGAGCAGAGGAAGCTCACTTAGTATAGCTTGTAGGAGAGAACTCTGGAAATAAAATGTAATAATACTGTCGTCAAGCATTCTCTAAACATGCCCCAACCAAGACAAATTAAGGAGACAACATTCCCTCTCTGTATGCACAGATACTGCATTCTTTGTAATTAAATTGTACTACCTTACGTACGTACTCAACATTCTCTTAAAATGTTCATGTTCAAAACTGAGTACCTTGAACATGAGAGCCTTGGTTAGGTCTTAATTTACAAAATAATGATTTTATCAAAATGCCAAGGTTCAACTTATTAAATGAGAATTTTATCATGATGCCAAGGCTCAAGTTACAAAATAACAATGTGATCAAAATGACAAGCTTCAAATTACAAAACGAAAGTTTTATCAAAATGCCAAGGTTCAAGCTTCTAAAAATAATATTATCAAATGCCAAGGTTCAAGCATATAAAAAATTATGAAAATGTCTAATAAAATAATTTTCTCAAGATGCCAAGGTTCAAGCTTCATAACACAGATTATTAAAATGCCAAGGTTCTAGCTAAAACAACATGCATCACGATTCCACGGCGCAAATTACCAAATAGCCATTTAATCACAACACCAAGGTTCAAATTACAAATTTACATTTGAGATATACCTAAATTATTTGAGGTATTGAACCGGATTTATCTGCATTGCACAGACAGAAATACATTACAGTTTTTTCCTCAACAGAGATGAGAGGCATCTTCATTCACATAATGTAGGATTATGTGAATAAAGATGCCTCTCGTCTCTGTTGAGGAAAAAACTGTAATACAAATTAACAATTAAAAATTACCTTTCCAGCTCCTACAGGACCGATGACACCGATTAACTTCCCTTTCGTAACCTTTAGATGATCTATACTCAACGTCAGCTCTGGTTTATCACTGCTCCATCGAGCATCGGCCTTGCAAATCTTCAACATGGATCTCTTATCTGCTACAATCGGCTTCTTCGGATTACCAGAATCAGAAGAGGACAGTAGTTCCCCATTCTTATCGACACCGTTCATTTCAAACGAATCTTTATCCAAGGACTTTTGTTCGTTTAAGGTTCCATTTGTGATAGCCTTTGTGGGGTTTTCCAGTTCGTCCAACGATAAGTATTTTTGTAGACGGTTCAAGGCGACGTAGGCCTCGGCTACTTCGGCGATGGCTCGTACGAACATGGAAGAAATGATGCCGGAAAGGATGCTGAAATATGTTGCTATTACGAAAATCTGAAACAACAAAATATAACAATCGTAAGGTATGCGGCAAAAACAAGCTCATTTTTTTTTTAATTTTTGTTATTCAAATATAGTTATGTGTGGATGGCAAGAGTACCCTGAATGTGATTTCGGAGCCGACAGGCAGACTATTCAACACGTATTTACCGGGTGTGTATTTAGAGCGTACAGTGGCAATGCATCAGACTTTCTCACACTTAGCGACGAAGCAATACAATACATAAGAAATCTAGATTTGAGTCTCTGACAAGCAGTTAACATTTTATTTATTCTGAACGTAGACATTTCCCAACAGATGGCGTTAGAACCACGAATATGGTTAATCGTAAAACAATTTTTAGCTGAAGCATATATACAACTTCCAAAAATTACACGTTTGACAGCAGGATGTGGTGGAATGGGTGAACATTGCCCTGGGCATAAAGTGATCACTCACAAGCCAGCCAAAGCTGACCTGTAAGCGTCGGAACACCCATCCTGGGTCCTCCCAAAGGAAGTTATGGTAAAGTAAATAGTAGTAAGTACCTCTCGCTTTGATGAGAAAAATTGTAATGTATATCCCAAAAAAATCATACGATAACCATTTTTTAAAACAAGTTACAAAATAACCCACATTCACTAAATTCTTCGTATTACCTTTGCTGAAGTGAGTTTGTAACCCAGGAACATCATTGAGGCCATGACAGCAAACTGGGCTATTCTTGTAGTAACCATGAGGAAAGTCATATAGACAGCACGGACATATGAATTCTTTCTAATCACTTTGATCTCCAACCTGTAAACAACAAAAATTCAGTAAATATATTATCAAGATGCCAAGGTTCAAGCTTAAATTTTATCAAGATATCAAGGTTTCTCGATAAAATTTATCAAGATGCCAAGGTTCAAGTTACGAAATATACAAAATGCCAAGGTTCAAGTTACGAAATATGCAAAATGCCAAGGTTCAAGTTACAAAATATACAAAATTCCAAGGTTCAAGTTACAAAAAATATCAAAATGCCAAGGTTCAAGTGACAAAAAATGTCAAAATGTGCATGTCCTTTTAAAAGCACACCAGGGTTTTTTTTTCAACATCTAAAAACATTAAAATATCCTTACTTTCTTGCTAGAGCGATCAGAACTTGGAACGGCTTCTCCCAGGCGTACATCTTGATGACTTGTATCCCCGCAATGATCTCACCCATGAATCTCACCCGCTGATCCGTCTTTATGGCAGTTTGGAGCCGGAACTTGGCCGACAGCTTGCCAGTGTAGGCTAGAAATCATAACTTTATATCATTTTAAACAAAGTCTTTTTTTAATTGAATTATTTGAGTGAGCGAAGAGGGCTGAGGAAACGCGGCCGCCCGAGGCTGACCTGGTCCGATCATGTCGACCAGATCCTCAAGAACGCGTTTTCCACGCGTCAACGTTTTGAGTAAAAGAAATCGGAGAGCGTGTATGACTGCATGCATGAATGTGACGGAAGCTAGGAGTGTGTGTGTAAGGATAGGGCTGTCTGGCGTCTTGTCTTCTCTGCCTACCCTGAAAGGGACGTGGCGTGAGGGTATAGATAGATAGATAGAAAATGATGCAGTGGGAACAAAACTGAGTATTAAAAGTGATATAAAAGTGTTCTATTCAAAAGTGTACCATGTAATGTTGCCTTTACATGACAATAGAAGAGTGGAACCTATTATACAACTCAAACTACAGCACGACATAAAAATGGCACTCCTTACAAAGATTTGGCACACTGATCGTGAGCTACATGAGACCGCCGGCCTTGAAGACGAGCTATAACATTTAAGGGTGTCACAATAGACCTACTCTGGTCGCAGTGACACAGGGGATATACGGTCCCCTGACCTAGCAAGAAAAAAAAAAGATTTGTCACAACTTACCTTGAATTGGCATGACGGTGAAGACGACAAGGAACCCGAGTACTCCCGATACTCCTATCTCCACCCACAGCAGATACATGACGATGAGGCCGACCAGCGGCGCCACCCACAGGTAGTGGAGGAAGATGGAAGCTATGTCGAAGCGATTCACATCGTTGGAAAGCAGATTCACTACCTTACCTGGGGCCGATTCACCCAACGCGTTGTGTGACAAGCGAAGTGACTGAAATAAAGAAAGAAAACTATTACAGATTATCCTCAACAGAACCGAGAGGTACCTACATTCACACAATGCTGACTGGTTTAAGTGACCACTTTATATTACATTTTTTTTTTATAAAATGAATCTGGGTTTATCGAAATAAACCCAAATACATCTTTGTACACTTCACAGAAAGCTTGAAAAGTTTGTGTTGTGAAGTGGAGTAAGTCGGGGATTGAATACGCGCCCACTGGATTAACAGTCGAGCGCGTTACCAAACAGGCTACCGACCACCCCTATATCCCGCACTTTCCCCTTCCCTCTCCTGTGGAGGTGTGAGGAAGCGCGGCTGCCCGAGACTGACCTGATCCGATCATGTCAACCAGATCATCAAGGATGGACGCGTTTTGAGTAAAAGGAATCGGAGAGTATGACAAATTGTATGAATGTGGCGGAGGCTAAGAGTGTCGGCTAAGAGTGAATAGGGCTGTCTGGCGCTCTGTCCTCTCTGCCTACCCTGCAAGGTATGTGGCGTGAGGGTATAGATAGATAGAAAAAATCTTGTTACCTTTCTATAAACCAGCGAACACACGGCAACTCTGGCCCTCATGCCGAGATGGAAGGAGCCGACCATCAGGTGGTTCATAGACATGGCACTGAGGCCAGACAGGGCCACAATAACCCCAGCATACAACAGAGCGTCTGACAGCTCAACGGGCTCAGTCACCTGACTGCTGGGACTGAAGTAGGTCAACAGCTTGCCCAGGAAAATTGGGGAAATTAACCTGGAAATAATAAAACAAAAACATAAATAAAAAAGCAATAAGCAATGAAGTGACTAGAGAGATGAGAGACTGTAAGACCAATGTTGAAACTAGAATGAAAGTGAACAAATTGGGATGCACAGGACATGTAGAGAGGATGAATGATGAAAGGATATCAAATAAAATACACAAATGTGGAAAAAGAGGTGTACAAGGAAACGCGGTGTCCCCTACAGGGTAGGACAGAACGCCAGACCGCCCTATCCTTACACACACTTCTCACTTTCGGCACTTTCATGAAATTAATCCTCCAGGACCTGATTGACATTGATTGACACCTATCTGTTTGTAATTCTGTCATCATTCATTCTCTCAACATTTCCAAACCATCTCAACATTCTCAATTTGTTCACTTTCATTACATCTGTCTTACAGTGGTTTTCCACACATTCTTCTAAACGATCTCATCTCAACAGCTCATACACCTGATTTGTCCTTCTTCAGCCATGTCTCGCTAGCATACATCAGTTGGAACCTTTTTACAGACCTTTCTAAACACTAGAATACAGTGTGTCACAGAAGAAATGGTCTCACATAGATTTGGAAATTGCAATTTGTTTGCTGGCAACAATGACATTTCTATTGAAATTTTACAAGTTGTCAAAAAACTAAATGCAGCGCCATCATAAACTGTCTCTTTTTAGACAGACTGTACTATTATACAAAAAATTATGTGTAAAAAACAGTGCTCACCTAATACCACATTCATTGACTGAAACTAGACATCCTAGGAACAATATCTGAGGCCAGAATGTCTTCAGTAAGGCCATCCTTAAGCTCGGCTGCCGCCCTTTGCTAGGGTCCGTTATACCATGCTTCTTTCTTTCTTCATTGCATCTCTTCACGTCTTTCATGTAATGTCTGGAAAAATAAAAAAATTCAATGTGTTTTTTATATTTTTTTATTTATTTAAGTTTCTACCTTTATGCATGAAAATAATATCGGTAAAAAATATTACCATTAGATATGCATGAAAACAATTTTGGCAAAAATAGACTACCTTGGGGTGTGCACGAAAACAATTTTGTCACAGAAGACTAAATTTATGCATAAAAAAACTGTAAAAAAATATCATGCATAAAAATAGTTTTGCCAAAAGAACTTAACTTTATGGATGAAAATGATTTGGCCAAAAAGACTTACTTTATGTATTATTTTTGCAAAAAGATTAGCTTTAGAGAGGCATGTATGAAAACAATTTTCCCAAAAAAAGCTATCTTATACACGAAAACAACATGGGCACCAAAGACTAACTTCATTCATGAAAACAATTTTGATAAAATGACAACTTTTATGCAAAAATTTTTTTGTCAAGAAATTTTTTTGAAAGACAATTTATGCAAAAAAGACAACCATTTTGGCAAAAAAGACTTTCTTTTAGGTATGCATGAAAACCATATTGGCAAAAAAACCAACCTTTCTAATATATCTCCTAATCTGTCTGATTTGTCTTTTTTGAGTGTCTCGTACAAGTCGTCAATCTCTATAGGCCTCTTGTATCCCTTGACAAAGATGGGTAGGGTCCAGAAGAATGTGAGAGACGAGAGGAAGTTGGCGCTCTCTTTGGGATTGGCAGGGAGGGTCTGCCTCTCACGCTCCATGTTGATGAGTTACAGGAATATGTTGTTTGTAAAATGTGATGCTGGATTGTCTTACGTTGTAATGACATTAAAACTGATTTAAGTTAATTGTAATCTGTAACAAATAAATAAAAATATATAGTAGATCTCGCTGTAATACAGGTTGCTCAAGGTTACATCGCTCCTCAACGGATGGCGGTAGTATCTGAAATTGGGTGCATATGAAATAGGTTGTTGAGTATCATATACTCAACTGCCAGAAAATTTCATTTTGGTAGCAGGATGTGGTGGAATGGGTGAACGTTGCCTTGGGCATAAAGTGATCACTTAAGCCAGCCAAAGCCGACTCGTAAGCGTCGGAACATTCATCCTGCTCCCCTCCCCAAGGGAGTTCGCATATTAAACTTATGCGAATGTTGATATCTCCCGCCTTCGTTGAGGAAAATCTCAATGTATGCAGTCTGTGAGATGCAGACAAAAATCCAGTTAATACCTAAATAATTTAGGTACATCCCTCTCATATATATATATATATATGTATATATATTAGGAGGGGATACTATCTATCTGGTCTGACGATGTGAGGCGAATCGCAGGAAGCAAGTGGATGTAGCATGCCCAGGATATGGATCTGTGGAAAGTCAAGGGGATGAGGCCTGATGTGCAGCATTAGAATTAAAACAGCTGAGAAAGAAGAAGAAGAAGCAAGCGAAAAATCACGAAAAGGAAGATTACTCAGCTAATACTAAAATAACATACGAAAAAGTTTAAACGTGGATAAAAATGAGAATATGTTTTAGTGACTCTAGCAGACATAAATGTGATTTTTGTAAATTTTCTCGATTTAAAATAATTGAGAAGAAACTTGGTATTATTCCCGTAGTTTGTTAGATATAATGCTGTAATTTGGTTGATAAAATGTTTGACGCAGTGACTCTAGTGGGTATTTTTTTTTTTATATTTAGTCCCCCCAAAACCGATTTAACACTTACGCTAACACTCTCATACAAAATTATGAAAAAAAAGAAGTTACAATTGAATAATTTTTACTCATGGTGCATCGTCCATTAAAAATTATACGATTAAAAAATTGAATTTCACTAGAGTAATGACCTTAAAGACTCGAAACCAGCGAATTGAAGCAACAACTGCTAATAAAATAGTTTTACGAGATGGGATTATTTAAGTTACGTCACACGTTAGGTTAAACATTACTATCAGCTGTTTTTGTACGAACCATACAAACATGTTAGCTAAAAAATAATCCTTAATGAAACATTGCCGAATCATTTATAAAAACAAGGAATTTTCCATGTTAGACACAACATGGTACAAATATTTTTCACAATTTTAGCTATGATCTACTCGCAAATGTAGATTAACTTCACGGTATTGTCAGCTGAAAAAGTCTAGGGTTAGCTGGTAGAGATAAGTTTGCCCTAGTGAACATTGCTTACTATTATTATGACTGTCAAATTGAAAATGTCTTGTCAAATCATATTCCATGTAATATTAACTCACAGGCCCGATATGCACTGAGCAAAGATCGTTCTATTATCGCTTCAACTTTTTCAAATTTTGTATTCAAGAATGTCTATCTATCTATACCCTCACGCCACGTCTCTTGCAAGGTAGGCAGAGAGAACAGAGCGCCAGACAGCCCTATCCTTACACACTCTCCTAGCTTCCGTCACATTCATGCAATTTGTCATACACGCTCTCCGATTCTTTTTACTCAAAATGCGTCCATCCTTGAGGATCTGGTCGACATGATCGGACCAGGTCAGTCTCGGGCGGCCACGCTTCCTCACCCCTCTTCGCTCACTCAAATATATCTTTTTTGTCATCCTATCATCTTTCATTCTCTCAACATGCCCAACCATCTTAGTTTGTTTACTTTCATTCTTGTCACAACACCAGTCTTACAGTCACTCATTTCCCTGGCCATTCGAGAATGTTAGCGTGAAATATAAATAACGTAAGCGACAATGTGAATTCTTTTCTCCAGATAACCACACTTACATTTTTTTGTGCTATTTTTACAGATCAGCATGACAGCAAAATTAGATTGTGTCCTGATCTGTGTATGTGCAACCAAACCAAAACAAAACCAAACACTGGACACAATATTTACAAAACACATTAACAAGAATTACAAATCAGTATTATTAATTTTACAATTATTGCATTTTCCGTTGTGAATATATAATTATATAACTTTGTACGTACGCTGTTTTGCTGAACCGAGATACAATTAAAATAATCTCGTACATTCGTTCTCCTAACACTCGACGACACTCGCAGAGTACTGCTGCCTTATCTAATGAGAGAGGAGTAATATTATTAGTATAATAATGTTTATTGACTTTCCGAAGCATTCAGATTATAAGTATCGTGCTGGTCAAAGAGGGGTCCTTTTACTACCCCAGACAGATTCATCCTAAACTGATATTTTCACTTAAAATCTATCTCATCAAGCTGTATCACTTCCGGGGTGCTAGGGTTCCTTCATTCCGATGGTGTATCCCGCCAAGAATTGACAGATTCAAAACTTGGGAAAAGATATGAGTTCTTGCTTGATTTTTTGGGTGAGCGTCTAGATTAACTTGAAAGACGTTAAATATGAGATCTACTCGTGAAGCACTTGTGTGAGATACCAAACACGGCGGGATGGGGTGACTGTTTACTCTCGCTCAGTGTCTTTCGAGGCTTGAGCTATCTAACTTTAACCAACCCTAACCCTTTCATACGATATTACACATGATCCAAGACGACCCAGATGTTCCATTTTTTTACAGAAATGTATTGTCACCGGGTTTAAGTACGTTTGCAAAGTTTCAAGTCTCTTAGTAGTCAGGAAGTGGTTGAAAAAACGATTACAAGATTTGCAAACAAATAAATAAGGAGCGATGTAGTCAGAAAGTAATTAAAAATCGGTTGAAAGATTTTTGAACTCCCTGAATACCAATACCCATTTGAGAGGACATTCTAAGAAGCTCACCAAGGGACGGTTTCACAGTAATTCCAGAAAGAATTTTACTTGCAATAGAGTGGTGAATATGTGGAACCGTTTACCCCAAAATGTGATACAAGCACCATCAGTGAACGCTTTTAAAAACAGATTGGATGACTTTCTCAGAACGATGAATAGCACAGGCATTGATTTGGACACATCAGCCCAGGCTGCTTGCCCAAAAATTTATGAAGTTAAATAAAATGTCTGAATTACCCACGTGCATAATACTATAATCAAGTTCTTAGGAATACAATTGGCAAGGTTATTACCACACAATCTTCTGGGGTACTGTGGGCACCCGATAGTCCTGGTAATGTTGAATTATCATATAATAGATACCTTATAAGATAATGATAATGAATATGGAGATATGGTATGGTTTGTTATCTCTCCTCACAATGATATGCAATAACCACTCAAATCAATCTCTTTTGCTCTTTTTATTACAAGATTCAACTTCACTGTGGAGATTTTAATTAGTTCTTTTTTGGTTTGTGTGCAAATCTTACAATGGATTTTTTTACCACTTCCTGGCTATTTAGAGCAGCGGTTCCTAATTGTGTTCCGCGGAACCCTGGGGTTCCTCTGAAGGGTCACAGGGGTTCCGGAAGGGTCACGTGGAGCATATTGTCATAGTAAATGCAAAAATAAAATTTCATTCTTCACATTAAATACCTAAGATTTTTAACTAAAAACTTGTTGTTGAGATAGGGGTCCCCAAAAAAAGTTAGATCAATTAGAGTTCAGTAGCCAAAAAGAATTGCGAACTGGTGACTTAGAGACTTGAAACTTTGCAAACGAACGTAAAATCTATGACGATACAATCCTGTACCACTTTGGATCAGCCTACTCCAAAGACAAATAAGATGTATAAAGGGTTTCAAAGGGATCCAAGGGTTGTGTCAAGTCGTGTGTGGTATCGTATGAAAGGGTGTTGGAAATGAAATCCAGATCATAAGTGAGATGTTGTCTAGGTCAAGCCTCCGAAGACACCAAGCGAGAGGAACCAGTCACCGCATCCCGCCGTGTTTGGTATCTCACGAAAGTGCTTCACGAGTAGAATTCATATATGACGTCGATAAATAAAAAGGCACATGATGAGGCTGCATCCCATTTCCCTTGACTGGTGGTGATAAAACAGATAAAATGATAATAATCTTTACAATATCTCAAACTAGGAAGTATATAGGAATATATTCTACTTCCTTTACATATTGTATGGAGGCATATATTCATACTTTATCAGATGCCATGTTTACTTAGGGTTTTCAGAGATATAAATATCCCATACTAGTGACATACAGATGCGATAACTGAAACCAAACAGTAAAGTCTAACAAATTGTAATATTTGCCGTAAGTTTCATCTGTCCAAGTGCCTCTATCTGTGCTATTCCTTACCTATTACTATTGGTTGGCAGACATTGCCTATGACTTTTCGACATTCAATAAAAAATTATATATTATCATTTATTTTTTACTATAAAATGCTGGATTTCACTGACTTTTTAGGTGAGGAATAGAAGAGATAGGAGCCACCTAGCACAAATTTTGTATAAAAATAATGATATGTGGCTCCTATCTCCGCTATTCCTCACCGAAGAAGTTGGTGAAATCCAGCATATATATATTTTACTATTATCACTACTGTACCATCATGTACCCAATATGGGGGCAACCACCGAATGCTGTGCGTATATAAAAATACCCACAACATTCTCTCTCCACAAACTGAATATGACATTCAGAATAGATGGGAACGTAACAACGTTCACAACAGCAGGAGATGCTGCGGGTTCGATCCTCAGTGTTAACGATATATTCTGCACTTCAGGACACAAGCTTTTAGCTTAATGTGAAGTGTGCAGGAAAGTATTTGAGATTCTTTTTTAAAAAAGTACATTTATGATAAAAAAAAAATAATCCTCGAAGATCTTGTTCCATCAGTGTGAACGAATGATAGTCGTATCTTGAGGAACAACGTAGGTGTTACATGGGTTTCTCGAGAGCGTTGCAGAAAAGCGAGAGGAGTGAACACACACGCAAAGAACTCGATACACTGTCAAACACTCCACAGTACACAAACACATTTCTCATACATTTATCCACAGAGGAAGACACCTGTAGGAGTGTCGAAACGTAGATCAAGTTTATCTACACATGGTTCACCCGAAAACCAAGAAACAATTCCTATAATTCTGTAGGGTACCCATCTGCCGAATCACCGAGCTCTCACTGCAACAAAGTATTGTGATATATATATGAGTATGTGTGTACCCAAGTATACTATACTATATGTAGGTATGTACGGGACAGATATAAAAATATTTGCATGCTCATAATGAGAAGACAAAGTGTCAGCTTACTACATTGCAAATTGTTCATGAGAAACAAAAATAATTAACGTGAATAATCACTGTTAAACGTATGATGTATTAAATTATGAATGTATGTTAAATCGTATGGCATTGAAGAGACCAGAGTCAGAGATTAAGGTGAGAGCTCAGGTATTGAAATGCCTCACGAGACAAGTTGTGAAACGAGTTTCTGTCTTTCGGAAAAAAGATCAGAGGTGTTTTTCACTATTTTTTCTTAGAAATCTATCAAGACATATAAAAATCTTTTATGGTCATTCATTAGATAAAGGTTCAATGTACCTACAATTTTTTTTTTCCAAACCATATTTAGTAAAGTTGTGGAGATCTCAGGTCTCCCGTTTTTAGAGTTTTATGAAATGTCAATATGCCTACTCTTAATAACACAATTAGGTCCTCCATGGTTTTAACAATATACCTAGTTAGCTAGTAGTTGTGAGAGCAAATATTTAAGCAGATAAAGTGAATAAGTACTACTTTTATGTACTAATTTGTTATGAAAACATATATATAGTTTAATATATTGGCTAGGCTGGAAGATGAAATGATTAGGTATATATATATAGTTAGTCAATGATATGTTGCAGTCAAATACTATATACAGACACTCCATAAAACACATGGGTCAAACTAAATTTTAGAGACGGTAGAAAATTATTAGGGTGTATTCCAGAATTTAGAAATTTCTCATTTTCGGAGCCATTGAAAGATTTTTTCTATATTTCCATTCCGTAATTAAAAGGCTCTGATACAGGAATTCTGATATTGACAATTTAAAACTTATATGCGTGTTTTATACAGTTCTTTATTGTTTATTGTTGTCTATCATCCTTACAGAAAGACCCTATATCGGGTACTCGGACTGGTCAGTTTTACATAATCTCTAATAATAAACGAAAGCGCCTGACTGAATGAATGACTGAATGACTGACTGAATGACTGACTGACATACTCACTCATCAACGCAGAGCCGAATTGGCTAATCCTAGAGAAGTGAAATTTTGAAGACAGATAGGTTTTAATACAAAAGCTTCCACTAAGAAGCGATTTTTGGAAATTCCGCCCCTAAGGGGGTGAAAAGTAGGGTTGAAAGTTTTTCAGAATATGCGAATATCTCGGAAACCAGACATTGTACGAAGTTGAAATTTGGCACATAGATTCTACTATTAAAATTAGTAATAGGCTATTTCGCCGTTTTTTTAAAATTTTTATTTAAAGGGATGAAAAAGGACATAAAGAAAAGGGGTGATTTTTAAATTCCTCTTAATACGCTAAAAAATAATTTTATAGGAATTTCCAAAAAACGGATTCCTAAGAAAGGGTCAAAATATGATATTCTGTCCAGAAAAAGAGTCAATCCTTAAGGGTTAGGGCGTGGGATTAAATTTGCTTTGATAGTAACGTATCTCGGTAAACACTGAAGCTACAAAGCTGTAGTTAAACAGTTGCATACTTCTTTTAAAATGAAAAAAAATCGTCTTACATTGTTTAGTCAAAAATTGAGGATAAGGGCATGAAAAGGGTAGTTTTTTAGTTGTTAGTTGATATAAGTACTCTCCTGTATACGTGAATATATACACGTTTTTATACGTGGTGAAATACGTGTATTGTTATGCGCTCAGTGAAGCATGGACTCTGAGTAAAAAAATATTAGCAATTTCGTTAATTGTATTTTTTTCATAAGCCGTACTAACTGTATTGCCCGGCGTTGCCCGTCTAGCCAAGTTCTACTTGTGAAGCTCTTTTATGAGACACCAAACAATGTGCTATGTGGTGACTGGATTCTATCGATCACTCCGTGTCTCCCGATGGTTTGAGGACGCATAAAAATGACTTTCTGAAGATTTGAATTTCTTTTCTAACGCCCTTTCATACCATACCACACATGCTCCACACAACCCTTGAATCCCCTCATCAGTAAAATTTCACAGAAGGTTCTGAATTTCCAGAAGTTTCTACCACACAGTATTGGTTTCCATATAGCAAGGCATTTGCGAATATTTAACGCAAATATTAAGTTATAGTTGGTATATTTTGCTGGACTGACTATACAATATTTTACCGTACTACACACGTATATACTTATGTACGCAGGTGGGCACACAGTCACCAGTCTGTTTTTACATACATATATTGCATAGTGTGTTTTATCGATTGTGGAATATATATTATTAACCCCGCCCGCTGGAACACCATCGGCGGGAAATATAAATTGCAAAATATATAAACTTTTAAGTAAAATAATATTCGTAATTTTGTTAATTTGTTAATTTCAGAAAAAAATGTAGGTATATAAATTTTGATGGTACGTATTAATTAATTCAGACAATTTAGATGACAGATTGTGATGATTCCCAATACTTTTGGTTTAGACAAAAATATAGTTACCCGGGCAACGCTGGGTAATACAGCTATCCCACATAAATATTTTAGTTCGTACCTATGGTATATACCTAACATTTTTCACCTTCTCCTTTATAGACACCTAAACCGTTCATCCGATTGAGATGAAACTTTGGAAAATTATTGTGCTTGCCCCAGGGAATGTTCTTATTGTGGTAGGGGGTAGGAGGAGGGGGACACTAAGGGGGCACGAAGGGGGGTGGGAAAGAAACAAAAACCTTTTTTTTTCGAATCCATATAGCTTCTGTTGCCGAAAAGATAAATAGTAACCCTCCCGACATCTGCAGGAAAAAGGGGAGGGCTGGGGAAAGAGGGTCCGAATGAAAAGAGTGATATTAGTGTCTAATCCATGGTTTTCCGCATCATTAAGATGAATAGTAACTTCCGACATCTGCAAGAATAAGGGGAGGCGGTTAGGGGGGCTGGGGGCGGTCGGAATTAAAAAAAGTGATATTAGAGTCAAATCCATAGTTTTCCGCTTCAATAAGATAGAGTCCGCAAGAATAAAGGGGAGGGAGTTAGGGGGCTGGGGGGCTAGGGGGGGGGTCGGAATGAAAAAAGTGATATTAGTGTCGAATATTAGGGGAATAAGTTTTCCGCCTCAATAAATGAATAATAACCATCCCGACATCTGCAAGAATAGGGGGGGCGGGGGAATCCATAGTTTTCCGTGTCAAAAAGATAAATAGTAACCCTCCTGACATCAGCAGGAATATGGGGAGGGAGGATGAGGAGGTAAGGAGGGAGGATGAGGAGGATAAGAGCTCTGCAGAGCCACCAAAACTGTTGTGAGTTATAGTGGCTCTGCAGTACTTTGGCTGATACATGATGGTTCCACTTCACCATCCACACAATTTTTTCCGTAGCGAAGCACGGGTAATACAGCTAGTCAGATATATAACAATTAAAGTAATAGTAATAATGCACAATATCAATGCTAAAGAATGTAAAGGGCTCTGTTAACATTTCCTCAGAGACAGTAATATCTTGCATCACTAAATTGTCAAACGTGGGAACGTGGAAACCATAAATACAGAATACATTATCACCTCCAGATTGGAAGACCGTGCTTCAACCACGAACTCTAATTAAATGTTCGTATTGTAAGAATGGTGGGATTAGCATTAGACTATCACCTTTTTCTATTCCACATAGAAATATTCTATGATAATTTGTATCAAATTGAAATATTATATATGTATTCTGTTTTTTCTATAGAATCAATATTTTTAGCTGTTTAGTGTTTAGCAAGCCTTTTTGGATACTTATAAATATACATTGGCATCTTTGATTCTTTTCTGGAGATGTGCAGATGAACAAAAATAGTTTATTTACTTGGCAAATTTTGTTAATACTACCTGCATAATGCACGCTGATACAAGTTACATGGAATTTTTTGTTTACAAATCACTATTGTTGTATTCCCCTATAGATATTGATGGTTGTATCGAATTCAGGTAAAGATGGAAACCCCCGTAATTTAAATTCGAAGAGAAATAATACTTTTGCTCACGAGCCGTCTATGGAATCTCATTCATAGGAAAGGTTTTATTGCCCCTATTCAGGTAAAAGAATCGAAGATGCCGATGTATACTTATAAATAACAGCTGATTTGAAACATGACTGGTGACATATGAATATATCTACTATATATACACAGTACAGTAAATAATTGTATGATACTATTAATGTGTACCCAAGCAATACAATGTACCTAGTCAATGTATGTATTATGTGGTGTATACAATACAGTGTGTACGGATAATTAAATAAATTGATGTGTCATTCTTCTCTTGGACATAATATTATCAAACTACAGTCAATACTCTGTTAACCGTTCCCTGCGGTAGCTGGATAAAGTTATTTGCCAAACAAAAATGCATCAAAAAAAATAGCGCCGCAGGTGAAATATTTGTCATAAGACATACCAAATTACACATACACAAAAGGTAAAGGTATTTTTTTAGGAAACAATTGCATTTTGATGTATTTTTATACTATAGTACTAGTTAATTCATGGTGTGATGAAAAAGGTTTTGAGATTAACAGATTAGTTTTAAAATGTTCAAAAGTAAAAAAGGAGGACAAAAAGAAGGACACTATTGGAGGGAGGACAGAACCTAGAAAAGGAGGACTGTCCTTCCAAAAGGAGGACGGTTGGTCACCTTACCGGAATGGTTTGGCAGGATATTGAGCTATGTTCCTGGCCGAATATTCGGCATGAGGTTGAATATACTGTAGTGTGCAAGTTCCCACCATTTACTCTATTAGAAATATGTATTGTAACTCTTCACTTAATTACTTATAAAATTATTATCTCTGTATGAATATATTCAGTTCGCAATAAACTCCAGACATAAGAACAAGAATTTCATTCTATATAACCTTTCAACCTCTAAAATACTATTCGTTGCAACCATATTAAGTACTAGAGGTCTAATTCTATGTATTTTCAATAGAACGGAAGTGACGGAATTTCACGCACGGCACTTTTTTGGTATTTTAAATCGCAAAGCTCACACTATTAACAAGATATCAATAATAAAAACTAAAACATCTTTAAAACTATCGGTTAAGTCCTAAATAACGTTAAAACTAATACAGTTTTTAACTATGAGAGCAAAATTTTGAAACCGTTGCCCACAAACTGTCTAAATTTTCCATACGATTTGACAGTTTATGGGCACCAGTTTAGTTACACTTCTAGCATTCAGTACTCTGTCTAGGTAGTACTTAATACATTATGTCGCTGGTTGCAACATTAAACTCATTCACTGGCGCCAACCCCAGTCGGGGTTACTGCGTCGATACACATTGTATTTCGCAGTATTCCTGTGGTATCTGAGTTGATATATTATTTTCTATGTTGTGGCATGATAATTAAGCTCTATGTTTACTTCATATTTTATACTCTTTTTATATAAAACTTAGACGGCAATGTTTATAAATAGATAAACTGGTTTCTACTGTACCGTTTCATGATAATAATATAGTACTAAATGAATATTTTATGTAGGTTGCGTATGATAATAAGATAGCAGAGTGTATTCGACAGAGGATTTATGCACAAAGTTGTTTTATATATGGGACCATCTACAATTAGGTAGGCACAATAAGACATATTCAACAAATCGTTGGTTGGCACAGTTGGTTGAAGCGGCAGTCTCTCGAGCGGGAGGTGCCAGGTTCAAACCCCGGCGCTGGCGATGTATTCCACACTTTGCAATACAGGCTTTTAGCCTAGTGTAAGGTGTGCAGGAAAGTATTTGGGTTTGAGTATGCAAGCCCAGATCCTTTTTTAAAAAAAAATTAAAAAAAACCGTACAGACAATCAATTAGATTTTCTATTCTTCATTTTATGGCCCTATAAACTCCTCTGCTTTTTAGTTAATTAAGGACAGGAGTATTCCATTTTAAGTAAAAGGAATCGGAGAGTGTGTATGACAGATTGCATGAATGTGACGGAGGCTAGTAGTGTGTGTAAGGATAGGGCTGTCTGACGCTCTGTCCTCTCCACCTACCCTGCAAGGGACGTGGCGTGAGGGTATAGATACATAGCAGCGGCGTGCGGTGAGTTTCTGATATAGGCAAGCAAGTAAAAAAAATACTTACTCTAAAACTATAAAATGAAAGAAAATCAACGTGAAATTAACAGAAGTACTATCAACGTGAAATTAACAGAAGTACTATCAACGTGAAATTAACATAAGTATTGTTTAGCATTTCTTAAGTAACAAGGCTTAATAACATTTGTTTACAATAAATCTACGATTCAAGACTTAAAATGCAACTAAGTATATGTCTATTTATTTGTAAATGAACGAAGATCTATAATTTAAAACGTTTAAAAGCGCGCCATAAACTATTCCCGCGCGTTGCCGCGTTTATGATCTGTTCATTAGCATGAAGTTGCTGCGAAGCAGAGATATTTTTGCTTACAGAGAGCGAAAAACTGATTTATGTGTGTTGGTAATTTTATCATTGTGGTAGTGGGATTGTGCGTACGTGTGTATGCAACATTATGCGTAGAGATGGCGTTTACTGCTTATTTTCTATAACGTCGCACGCGTTGTGTTTATATATATAAACGTTTATATTAAAGGCTATATGTTTATTTCCCTATACGTAAAAATATAGGTATAATAAAAAAAAAAAAAAAGGGGGGGGGTGAGGGGGGGGGGGTGAGGGGGGGGGGGGGTGAGGGGGGGAGGGGGGGGGGTGAGCGGGCGAGGGTGAGGGGGGGTGAGAGGGGTTGGGGGGGTAAGGGGGGCACCCCCCCATAGAGAATGGGATAAGTACCTAATAAAAAATAGGTAAATATAATTCGTAATTAAAAAAGACTAAAGGTGTGGATATACGGGGTCTCAGGAGACGCGCCTCCAGGCACTGACAAAATGGCGTCAGCCTCTTCAGTGAAATACACGACGGGAGATTTTCGTCTCTAGAGACGGCATCTCTAGTAAAAATGGCCGACAATCGCCTCCTGTCTTCAAATTCTAAAATACACGGGACTATCTCGAGACGCGAGACTTTGGTCTGTTGCTGCATTCATTCTTTGGCGCCATAATGCCGTTTGGTTTTGTGTACATACTCTAGTGTCATGTATTTACGAGTATTGTGATTAAAAAATTGAATTATATACCGCTTTGAAATTATTTATCGATTCAGTAATGTACATATGTCGGTCAGTACTTAACTTACATGCGTATGTGTATATATTTCCTTTTCTACGTTAGTAAATTAAATAGAATACTTAATTAGACCTTCTTTTAATGTACACCATTCCTATGACATCAGTGACATAAGCCAAAGCAAGTATCGGTATGCACTACATACCCGAAACCGTTGTGAGTAGCGAAATTTTGTTTCCTCCTTATGTTCTTTCGATGAATATTAAAGGGTGAAATGGTAACTACATAGTTTGCTATAAATGTTGTAGGACATTAAGGGAATAACAAAACACGTAATGTTAATGTATTTTTCACAACTGTATTCGTATTTCAAATGCAAATGCAACTCTGTTATTAATCCGCCATTATTTAAAAATAATATTATAATTATAATCAACAAACAATTTTATTATTAACAATGTACTAATATCGTCACAATCGCAGGAATGTTTAAAATTATATGTCAATACAAAAACCACGTGCCCACGCGCGCCAATCCAATTCAGTTGCAAACATCTCCAAGAGACCTCAGATTAAAATTGAACATGTCAAAAGACCGGAGACGCGTCCCCTGAGACGAAAATATGTAAAATACACGACGCGAGACTTGCGTGCGCAGACCGTCTCAGGAGGCGCGCGGTATCGAGAGATATCTCGCGTCTCCGATGTGTTTACACACAAGAGACCTGTCATTTTGGTATCCGGGAGGCCAAAATCTCTCATGTGTATCTTCGCCTTAACATCTGTTTAAACTCCGATATCACGAATCGTTATTAATTCTCCAACACAACGCGACGTCTGCCTCCTCCAAATTAAAAAAGCAGACTGAAAATAATAGGGTAATTAAATAAACAGTACGTTTAAAACAACGCAAAAATACTAATACAACATTGTACGCTTAAATAATCATGCACTTAAAATAACGCACGTACGATGTTGCATCGCTGTTGCTTAAATAATTATTACACAGATGTCGAAGCTTAAACGTTGATGGCTGTATATTGAAACCGTTTAAACAATTTATTTTTTCTAACGAATCGTTATAACGTTGTACGTTTAAACGCCATCTCTAATTATGCGTTCGAATCCAATGCTTTTCTGGCTTTTGATTGGTTGAACGGTATGTATAGTAGCGCCACTACGGGAAAGATTGAAGAAACAATCAACTAGTGAGTTGCGTGCGACATTTAACTGTAACAATTTAACAATTTCGGTTTAATTAATTTAACATTGTTATCTTTACTTTTTTGTGCCAATGGGCAAGCAACGCCTAAAATGCTTCTATGGACCGCACGCCCATGATACATAGATACCAGAATCCCAGAAATATTCCCCGTGTAGTTAAAGTTCAAAATTGCATGCATGGTATCATTACGGACCGTACTGGTACAATCTGTCAATAGACTTGGTCTCAGATTAGTTTAAAATAAAATTGTTTGCTGGCATTTCTACAGATATTCTACAACATGTATTGCCCTCATCGAAAACCATTTCTTTCTGCACAGACTATAGCTTGAGGACCAAATTTTTCAAATTTCGCTTCACTTGAGTTTCATGGTAATAATACAATATATTTTAATTCACACATTATTAGGTACTATGAGAAACATTTTTTCTTTGTGACTTTCGTAAAAGAATTTATTTGGTATTTTTCTATTTTCATTTCAGAAATCTATATATAAGATATGAAAGATCTTTTACGATAGGGTAATGGACTAGAGAAAAGTTCAATGTACCCATATATCTTATATTTTATTACATAGCATATTTACCTAGTAAGATTGTAAATTTTATTTAAAATACTACATTACACTAAACCCTCACGCCACCTCCCTTGCGGGGTAGGCAGAGAGAATGGATCGCTACACTTTCCTATCCTTACACACACTTCGGGCTTCCGTTACATTCGTGCAATTTATCATACGCATAATTCTACAATTACTTTTACTCAAAACACGCCCGTCCTTGAGGATCTGGTCTACATGGTCCACCCATGTGATTCTTAGACGGCCGCGTTTTCTTACACCACTTCTTTCACCCAGGTAAATTTTCCTTGTTATCCTTTCATCGTTCATTCGCTCCACATGTCCCAACCATCTCAACTTGTTCACTTTCATTTTAGTCACAGCATCCGTTTTACATTCACTCAACTCTCTTATCACTTTGTTTCTTATCCTTTCTCTTAAAGTTTTTCCACACACTCTTCTCAATGATCTCATCTCGACAGCATATTTAAAATACCTAAAAATAATTTAACTCAATAGAAATGTTTCAGTATTATTATAAAAGATAATAGAGGCAATATGACACAATATAATTAAACTAGACTAAAGGTCAATTTGGTTCAATTAGAAACAATGAAAATGAAATTACATAAATATACACATGCACAGTATTATCTAACAAATACATACCAGCAGTTCATTTGCAAAACACAACACACGATAAAATAACAATTAAACTCAATAATTAATCAACATGGCAATTAATTTACTCTAAATTATATAAACTGTACTCAAAACAAACGCGACAAACAACAAAAATAAAAAGTAAACAAACTAGTTAACATAACCTCAAAACTTTACAATTTGACACTAATTATTATAGCCTTGAAATAATTATCTATCTAAAATGTCTAAATGAAAGGAAACACGGGAATAAATCAATAATATTATTATCTAATACACTTTTTTCTGCAAATATTACGTAAATTACGACAAATCAAACTTTATCAGAATCGCAACTTCGAAGACCGCTTCCAAAAGATAAAAGTTGACAGATCGGTGTTGCTCTGTTTCTGTTACATTATTGGTCAAAAATGAGATGAATTCGATTATTAATTTAAACTAATTAACTTTATTACATACAATTTTGATCTCTATTTATAATTATGCATAGAGTTCAATTTTCCAAATCATTTTTTCCCGAAAGGCGAATTCAAATTTTACGCGGCAAACCACTACAACGAGCACGTCCAAACTGCGCGCAAATCATGAACCGACTCGTTCGTTAAAAAAATGAAGCAAACGCGATCGACTCGACCGGCTGGAAAATGTACTGATTTATGTATAATATTAATACCTAGATATAATTGCGTACATACGTTTGTACTCATGTTTATTTACTTTATTTAAATATAAAACCCATGTCGGTACAATGTTGAATGTGCAATTTCCATGATAATTCCATGTAATATCTTGCAAACTGCATACGTATATAGTACGTGTATACCTAAGTCTTAAATTCAATATCGATTGATTCATTTATTCCTACACCTATTGTATGTAGGAGGTAATAATTGTGAATAATAAAATTGATGCCAGCTATAGGTATGTCCCATACTCCCATACCTGGATGCAGAATTCAGTAGGTAGGTATATTTGCCCATAAAATTACCGGCAAACATTGAGATTTTTTCTTATCATCATGACTCTAAAATAAACTATTTTAGAGGCTATAACTCACCTAGTAGGTATATAGTATTATTACTTAAAGATAGAAGTACAGTTAGATGAACTAGGTATACAAATACAAGATAATATTCAGTATCACGATGATTTGCAGAATAATATATTACGAAATTACTATTAGGGTTTCCAGATCCGTTCCACTAAAACTAAAAAACCGGACAAGATTTAATTTTTGCCCTCCCTCCCTCTGTAAATAATATTTTTGAAACACCAACACACAATTTGCGTCGCAGGTGAAATTTTTGCTGATAATGAGCTCTGAAGAGTAATATTCTATCTATCTATACCATCACGCCACGTCCCTTGCAGGGTAGGCAGAGAGGACAGAGCATCAGACAGCCCTATCCTTAAACACACTCCTAGCTTCCGTCACATTCATGCACGTAGTCATACACGCTCTCCGATTCCTTTTACTCAAAACGCGTCCATCCTTGAGGATCTGGTCGACATGATCGAACCAGGTCAGTCTCGGGCGGCGGCGCTTCCTCACCCCTCTTCGCTCACCCAAATATATCTTTTTTGTCATCTTGTCATCATTCATTCTCTCAACATGCCCAAACCATCTTAGTTTGTTTACTTTCATTCTTGTCACAACACCAGTCTTGCAGTCACTCATTTCCCTAATAACCTCATTCCTTATCTTATCTCTCAGCGTTTTCCCACACATTCTTCTTAACGACCTCATTTCAACTGCATTCATCCCTGATTCATCCTTCTTCATCCACGTCCACGTCTCACTAGCATACATTAGGGTATATGATATTCTCCCTGAAGGAAATATAAAAAATATACTTACGTAAGTGCCTAGATCAAAATAGTGTTTGATTTTATGAAAAAAATGCTACCTATTTAAATAATCAGGATTTCACAAGGAATGTAGGGAGGTACCTACTACTACTTATATCTAAAGATGAGATGCAAGAACATGTCGAAAATAGTAAAAATTGTATTCTCTTAAAGGATTTTATAAATAGGTATAGGTGCCTGCTTCATAAGTCCATAAAGTTGATCATGTTGAACTTCTTGAGGTCCGATCGAAAAAACCGGACAGCTCTTTGTCCGGTTTTCTAAGATTTTTTCGACCGGGCAGATGCAATAACAACCGGACTGTCCGGTCCAAAACCGGACATCTGGCAACCCTAATTACTATACACCATTGCGTGACCGGATAAAAACTCATGTGAATATTGCTCAACATGAATAAATCCCAAAAAAGACGAAAGCCCTTCAGAAATTTGCTCAAGGGACAAAAGCTCAAATCTAATTGGATTTTGAAAATAATATATTAATTGTATCTATTAGTATACGATTTCTTTAAGTGTGTTAGAAACTATCATAGATTAGAAAATAAATAAATAAATAAGCGGATCTGAAATGGGATAGACAATAAAATAGTCAACATTTTATAAGGAATTCATTTACTGGAATCCAACTAGAAAGTTTGGGCTTTTATCCCTTGAGCAAATTTCTTAAGGGCTTTTGTCATTTTTGGGATTTATTCATGTTGAGCAATATTCCTATGGGTTATAATCCGGGAACCACAACATTGATGACCATAGATGTAGTTTTATAGATGTATATAAATTATGTATATCTTAACTGCGGATTGAAATTATGTGTCTATATACTTAATTACGACTTTTTTACGGCCACTTATTTTCCACTTAATTTCTTATTTTTCTATGCACCTATATTCATGGGCATCGTCAGGGGGGTCAGGGAGGGGGTAGAGATTGGAATAGGTATATATTTTTTCATACTAAATGATGAAACCTCTCAAAAATCACATTTTCTAATGACAATATGACAATAAATTTTCTAAAATTTGTATGAAAATCAATCAAAATACAATTGTTTGTACCTAATAGAAATATTTGCATTAAGAGTATGCATACCGACATTTCAAAAAATTCTAAAAACGGGAGACCTTCTATCTCGACAACCGTTACTAAATATGCTTTGGAACAAAATAAGGTAGATGCATTGAACCTTTATCTAGGGAATAACCGTAAAAGATTTTTTATATCTTGTATAGATTTCTCAAAAAAATAATAATTAAAAACACCTCTGACATTTTTTCCGAAAGACGGAAACCCGTTTCCCGAAAGTCGCAGAGTAATTTTTTTTTGTACTGATAATATGCGTTAAAATCTAGGGAATAAACGTAAAAGTTTTTTGATAGACGCAAAATTAACCTCAAAAAATGAAAAAAAAAAAGCTATTTATACCATTTTATCATGTGATTGTCACCCAATTTTGAACCTTAATGCCGTGGGAAAAGACTGTGACGTCATTCTTGGTGCTAACTTGGTGCCAAGCCCTTAAAATTTGAGATTAGATATTTTATCAATAAGAACTTACATATACATAGAGAGATGTGTGTTAGAGAGTATATGTGTTCTGTGGCTCGCACTGTCAAGTACCTATTATTGATGGATATGTATAATTATTATAGTCTTTTTAATTAGACAAAGTTACCGGCGATAATAATTATGAATTGCTTGAGTGCAATTCAAGGCCCACTCCTATTTATATACTTACTATCAGTGGCGTATATAGGATTTCATTTCGGGGGGGGCCCAATCTAATATTTGACTTTGGGGGGGGTGGAGGCAACAAAAATTTGAAGATAGACGTACAGTATAAAAATTATAATAGCGCCGCATGCAAAATTTTTTCGAGAATGTACGTGAAAATGGTCGTGTTTTAGGTTGGTATTAATATTGCATGCAGAAAATACCAAGAAAATAGCGCCGCAGGCGAAATTTTTTTGAATAATGGGTGAAATGATGAACTTGAGTAACTTTCATGTTTTGAAATAACGTTTTTTAAAGAACTGTTCAACATTTCGGGGGGGGGGGGGGCCTCGCCCCCCCCCCTATATACGCCACTGCTTACTATAGTTCTTTATCTATTTAATCAGTATGTATGACATGTACTTAAATAAATTCTTACAAACATTGTAAATGCATTTACATAATTCAATAAATTGATATACAGTTACCAGTGCAGAAGATTTATTACGATGTATAAGTGAATAAAATCTTGTTCTTTCTAACACTGACTGGCGACATTTTAGGTTCTAAATTTGTAACATGTTCCCTGGAAAAGCATATTATATAGTCTTTTTTTGAAGAGCTAAGAAGTTAATATACACATATCCTGGAAATTGCGGAAAAAAATGATAAACCTATCTTCCTCTTCTTCTTAGCATTTATCAATCCCACATGGTGGTGGGGTCTGCTTTTTTTATGTTTCGCCGCCACTTTGCTCTGTCTTGCGCATCCTCCGGTAGAACATCACTCTCTCTCATGTCCTGCCTCACCACTTCCCTCCACCTGCGCTTGGGTCTACCTCTGGAAAAAAATGATAAACCTATACACAGTTTATTCTAAAAATCTCAACATCTTCTCCACCATAAACAATTCATAGAGAGAAAGAAAATTAAAAAATTATGCATTTTTGTTCGTTTAAATTTTCCCGCCTTTGTTCATTATTACCATATGTTGGACGAGTATATTTTTAAAATATAGCAACATTTACTAAAATTAAATGTTGCCCTGTTAATAAAATTTGCATATATCTAACGAAAGATTTTCCTATCTGCAGTATTTCGCCATATTGTGTTTATTAGAAAAATTACTGCTCCAGCCCTGGGTCGATTGCACACAGTGGCGTGTATAGGGGGGGGGCGAAGGGGCCCGCCCCCCCGAAATGTGGGTCAATTCTTTGAAAAACGTTATTTTAAAACATGAAAGTTACGCAAGTTCATCATTTCACCCATTATTCAAAAAAATTCGCCTGCGGCGCTATTCTTCGTTGTATTTTCTGCACACAATATTAATACCAACCTAAAACACGTCCTTTTTCACTTACATTCCCGAATTTTTTTTATAATTTTTATATTTTTTTATCGTATTGGCGCTATTATAATTTTTATACTGTACAGTGTACGTATATCTTCAAATTATTATTGCCTCCACCCCCCCAAAATGAAAAAAATATTAGATCGCCCCCCCCCCCCCGAAATGAAATCCTATATACGCCACTGATGAAACAATGCACATGTTAGGTAGTACAAATTATTTAAATCTAGTTAACATTTTTTTAAAGGATCTGGGCTTGCATACACAAAGCCAAATACTTTTCTGCACACCTTGCACTAGGCTAAAAGCCTGTATCGCAAACTGTGGAATACAATGGTTCCTTAAGGTGTGGATATACGGGGTCTCAGGAGACGCGCCTCCAGGCACTGACAAAATGGCGTCAGTCTCTTCAGTGAAATACACGACGGGAGATTTTCGTCTCTAGAGACGGCATCTCTAGTAAAAATGGCCGACAATCGCCTCCTGTCATCAAATTCTAAAATACACGGGACTATCTCGAGACGCGAGACTTTGGTCTGTTGCTGCATTCATTCTATTAGTATTTTTGGCGCCATAATGGCGTTTGGTTTTGTGTACATACTCTAGTGTCATGTATTTACGAGTATTGTGATTAAAAAATATAATTATACACCGCTTTGAAATTATTTATCGATTCAGTAATGTACTACATAATGTCGGTCGGTACTTTACTTACATGCGTATGTGTATATTTCCTTTTCTGCGTTAGTAAATGAAATAGAATACTTAATTAGACATTCTTTTAATGTACACCATTCCTATGACATCAGTGACATAAGCCAAAGCAAGTATCGGTATGCACTACATACCCGAAACCGTTGTGAGTAGCGAAATTTTGTTTCCTCCTTATGTTCCTTCGATGAATATTAAAGGGTGAAATGGTAACTACATAGTTTGCTATAAATGTTGTAGGACATGAAGGGAATAACAAAACACGTAATGTTAATGTATTTTTCACAACTGTATTCATATTTCAAATGCAAATGCAACTCTGTTATTAATCCGCCATTATTTAAAAATAATATTATAATTATAATCAACTAACAATTTTATTATTAACAATGTACTAATATCGTCACAATCGCAGGAATGTTTAAAATTATATATCAATACAAAAACCACGTGCCCACGCGCGCCAATCCAATTCAGTTGCAAACATCTCCAAGAGACCTCAGATTAAAATTGAACATGTCAAAAGACCGGAGACGCGTCCCCTGAGACGAAAAAATGTAAAATACACGACGCGAGACTTGCGTGCGCAGACCGTCTCAGGAGGCGCGCGGTATCGAGAGATATCTCGCGTCTCCGATGTGTTTACACACAAGAGACCTGTCATTTTGGTATCCGGGAGGCCAAAATCTCTCGTGTGTATCTTCGCCTTTAGAATATATCGCCACCGCCGGGGTTTAAACCTGGCACCTCGCGCTTGAGAGACTGCCGCCTCAACCAACTACCCCAAATCTATATTATCAGCATTATATTATATATCTATTGGTATAGGTACTATTTACTATTTATTAAGATTTAAGATTCTTTGTATTACTGTCTGTTTGTTTAATGAATAAAATAAAAAATAAAAAAAATAGTAGGTAGGAGTCAAAAGTACGATGAAAATTTGGAAAAATTATAATGTTGCAGAAAAAAAATAAGTCTAGGCTACCAAAATGTACCAATAACTTTTGAGACATGACATACCTATTGCGTTTTTTTTTACCATTCGGTATCGACCAGCTGATAATTTAATTTGTCGTCACTGCAAGATTGGCGAATCAATATATTGAGTCCGGCAACATTATTTCGCCGTAATGGAAAATGTGTGGGGGACGGATGACTTGTAGCGAAAGTTGAAACATTTTTATAACAAGAATATTAATATTTGCACAAGAGTGGAAGCTGTTTGCTAATCGTAATTATCTTGTAATTAATGCATTTAACATTATTATAATCTTCGCGAGTACATTAATAGTGTTATTAATAAGTTGTGAGATATTGTTCTGTAAATGTGTCAACATCGCATCACCAAGGAGTGCTGCTATTGAGATAATGAATGATTTGTTGATGAATAACTCCGTATAATCGCCTTGTGTTTTGTTACATTGTTATAATATTGTGTAAATATGAAAGCAAGGATGCCCGGAGAGAGTCAGCCGAGTCTGTTGCTGACGAAAGAAGAAAATGAATTGATTTTTAAGTTGCTGGGCCAACGCTGCTTGGTAAGTTGTTCATTTTTTTTTTTGTATTTTTCAATACTTATTATTAGATATCATTATCTTATGGAGTAATCAGTGAATCTATGCTGCATTTAATATTAATTAATGATTACAATAATCTTTTTTTCATCATAAATACGACAATAATGTTTTGTAACATTTTGACAACTATGAATGTAGGTAGTTTTAGACATTTTTTCTTTACCCACACACTTATTTTTTAAGGACTTTTACGCAATGTGAGTGAGTTATTTATATTAAACTAAGCCCAAATCTGTATTTTTATTATTTGAAGACTTGAAATAATCATCAAAGGGTTGTATGAAGACATTCAGAACTATATGGTAGGTGTATTGTTGTATAAGTATTCGTATGTGGGCTCTGTTATCTCGGCCTGGTCCTCAAAGTATGCAATGTGATAGATAGATTGGTAGACAATATTGGTGACAGCGTTCAACATCACGAAAAAAACAACACTGTTTTAAGAAAACGCAGATCTGTGACCCTCTTAAGGCTGATATTACACGTTTCGCTTTTGCATCCGGATCATTGGTAGTATAAATCAGAGATTTTTTTTCTATATATTATATTCTCAGTAGGTATATTCGAAGCCAACGATAGTATACAAGCCTACACTCACGAATAACATCACCACCTTGATTGGTGAGGTCACCTTGTATCAGTGACACCTTGTCTCGATGACAAACCCTTGAACTACGGAATATTTTTTCCCATAAATTTTCTCCCACTCTTGGTGATGTCATCGTCGTCAAATGTCAGTTGGGCCCGGCCTGTATGTCAATATGGCGCCAGCCTCGGTATAGCTTATAAAACAATTTACGCTGGAATTGACCAACTAGGTAGGTACAGCCTGCATTTGGGTCAATTCCTCAAATGTGTAACAATAATAAAATAGAAATAAAATAGCACAAAGCCCAGGTCAGTTCGTATCCTATTGAGTTGTTATTCCCAGGGCTTGCGTGGAAGAAGATCTCAGATCCCGTAAATTTCAGGGGCACTTTCGGGATATATTTTTATTCAAGGTCCCAAATATTGTAATTCTAAAGCAGTAAATCTGTAGTCTATACATTCATCTATCACTGTCTTCAGTTTCAAGACGATTCTCTCAGTATTGGCTGAGTACAATTCAGGGCGCCGAAGCCCAATGACAGCATATAGGATCTTAACATTGACTTTGTAGCTCCTGATTATGGTTGCACTCTAAATCCATTGTAATAGAGTTGTGCACCAACCTACTGAGCCAACAATGTGTTTTGATTAAATATTATTAAATAAAATGTGCTTAGCTTGTAACGTTTGCAAAATATTTATTAGAATACTAATATGTCTTGGTATGATCTGTCCATAGTAAGAATAAATATTTATATTAGCTGCACCATGCTTAGGAATGCCTAGAGTGAAATTATAAACAATCATAGTATTATTTCATACACATACCAGCAGTGTATTATTTTATCCTATCTGTTCTATCCCCTCACGACGCATCTAGGGTTGCCAGATGTCCGGTTTTGAATCGGACAGTCCGGTTTTTATTACATCTGTCTGGCCGAAAAAATCTTGGAAAACCGGACAAAGAGCTGTCTGGTTGTTTCGGTCGGACCTCGAGAAGTTCAACACAATCGAGCCATAGGTTTATTAAGAACATATTTTTTATAAAACAGTCTTGTTTATTTCCATCATGCTCTCATTTTTGATTTATAGTAGGCACCTACACTCCTTGTGAAAACTTGAGTATTCAATTACGTAGCATTTATTCATAAAATAAAAATTGCTTACAGTGGTATACGTACTTAACACTGTTTTGAACTATTTACGTTAATATTTTGTATGTTTCCTTATGGGAAAATATTAGTTCAGTATTAACTGGAGCAAATGGTACTTCTCCGCCACTTAGCACGTGGCCCAGATATGAAATTTTCCTAACCTTAATTAATGAGAGCAGTTCTCTGTCTGCTCTGGCTCGCCTGAGAACCTCTGCGTTGGTGATCATATCAGTCCATGGAACCTTGAGCGTTCTCCGGTGAAGCCACATTTCAAAAGTCTCTAAATGTTGATATAGGTACTCTAAAAATAGACGCAGCAGAAAACCTGAAAACTCAAGCATAGTTCCTACTACATATTTGCATAATATCTCTCAGAGAAAATATTACCATGATCAATCGATCGTGCGAGTAATAAATCATTGTTGAATTAAGGAAAGCAGTTTAGAAAATCAGCATTAGCATTATTGTAATGCCTTGAACTTGCCCCAGCCGCTTACAACTAAAATGGTAATAGTCTTATAGTTAGTTGACACAAATGAAAGTAGTAGAAGGTAGAGATATAAGTCAAGAGCAGGAGAATTGCAGAATAACATGTTGTATAACTGGCTGGGTGTAAGTAGCGGTTGAAAGAACGGTAGCGATTAATTGAAGTATCGTGTCACTGTGATTTGTAATATCACAGGATAACTATTGTTTTTGTCAAGTGAAACCTCATATGTCGAAAGATTACAAAAATGTTATTGTTGTTGTGTTATATTATTTGACGGTAAAAAATCTACAAAACATCTAATCGTCTAACGTGACCACGTATGTAGCTCCATCTGTTGCTTAAAATGAAAACCTCGTATTTTTGGTGTTTTTTTTTTAGTCAGAGAATACCTCGTGTGTTTATCTCCTTGTAACAATTGACACGTAGCTTCAGGCTTGGGGAAAGAACCTGGTCCTCGGTTCAGTTCCCAGTGTCAATATCTAACTACTTATTTCTTTTATGCTTGAGCTTGGGTGCTTTGGAGGAGTGAAAACAATAGAATGGAATTTTATACATATATTTACAAATCAGAAAAAACTTAAAACTAGTTACTTACTCTATGATGCTATACAATAAACACTACACACTAATTGTCCGAAATTGTCTATGTACGTACATACACTACACGAATTACGAACACTGACGCAACGTCCCTCGATGGTGGAAAAGGCGCACAGCCCTTCCGATGCTCCAACGGTGATGGCAGGATACAGGCCTGCGAAGATCTCGGCGGTGATGATAGAGAGGCTGTCCAGCCCTCCCTATGACGGCGTGATGATGTGAGGGGGGCTGAGTGAGTAGCCCTCCTTGTGATGATGCAAGAACTCTGTCCTCGCGTTATGCAATGGTGCAAGGCGTATAATGTGAATTTACGCAACTCGAGATAATCACACCTATAGCAGTGTGACAGTTCAGACACTCAATAAACAGTTCGTCGCACAATGAATTAGATAATGAGTAATAATAGTTTGCGCACTCAATGAATTAATTAACAATTCAGTTCGTTCACTCAATACAATAAACACAGTCTCTGCGATGTGACGAATTACGCAATGAAACAATATGCACACAGAATAAGTACACGCTCGCCGAGGCGAGGCTTGGATACAGAATTAAATGTTCATTCTTTTGACTTCGCGATTACAATTTTGATTCGACTGGCTGTGACAAGAGCTCAAGGAAGACTGATTGAAAACAACTATGCAATGATCTTACTTGAAGCTTTGGGACATTCCCATCACGCGACTATTTTTACCTGAATCATTTATCTACTAGAGAAAGTAATGGAAAGTCCCACACCTGCTAGGAACTCTAGGTACAGTTAATGCCATGACAAAAGAACCCGTAAAACAATGCATCTACCCGTCTGCCTACTAACAATAGATGTGGAATGTGCAAACATACCTGGGACTGTTACAAACATTGATTTTGAAGCGATAATAATTTTAAATTTAAGGTATAATATTTTTATTGGCATCTCTTACTACTAGGTATATATCACACTTCCGAGAAATTGTTTACAAGGTGACAACGACGCTATGCAAATGGTGAAATTTACAACAACTGATTTGTGATTTCACATGATGTGTATAAAATATTGAACTTCGTGGATGGCTAAAATGGTTTGTCAGAGGGAGTCGTATCTGCCCATTTAGTGAACCAATTGAACAACTAGTTTGTACTATTATTCAGTTCTCAGCTACTTTCCATATGGTACTCTTCTTCTTCCAAATCGGTTTTTAATGCTGAGGATCGTGACCTTCATGCGGTACTTCTCGCAGCAGTCTGGCCCACCCTGATCTGTCTTCAGCACTCCGCAATGATTCTGCAAACGTCGTTCCAATGACATCCGTCACCTGGTCGGACCATCTCATTGTTATACGTCTGCGACTTCTCCTGCTTTCAACTCGGCCAGTCATTATCATTTTTTCTATATTGTCTATTAAATATGATATTAAAAATATCTGAAAGTAGCAGTGATTTTAATAAGTAACTGTGATTGCTATATGGAGTCGTGTGTATATTGAAAGCTAAGGTTTCTAGGTATGTCAAGTTAAAAGTATTAGACAAACCAGAAAATAGATCTTGTTTTAGCCAAAGTATCTATGTACTGCACCATTCTGTACTGATGCTATAAGCCTATAACAGGTTCTGTACATGCAGTAGTATGCACGAAGTACTAGGTACCTACTGCAATGTGCAATAATTGAGCTAGTGAAGGCAATTTATGCACATATAATACTATATATGTGTGTAACATCTGTCTGTGTGTGTTCTCCATATATGGGTAACCTGGGATTGTACCACATTTTTCATTAAATTCACTTGAAGTCTTAAGGACTCCTCGATAATTTAAGTTGGAAAAAACACTGTATTTTCTGAAGATGGGGACACAGCATTTTTTTTTTCTTAAATGAATATGGGTTTATTGAAATAAACCCAAATACATCTTTGTATACTTCACAGAAAGCTTAAAAGCTTGTGTTGTAAAGTGGAGTAAGTCGGGGATTGAACCTGCGCCCACCGGATTAACAGTCGAGCACGTTCCCCACCAGGCTACCGACCACCTTGTACCAATAATTCGCGAGACGGTTGAAATTATATTATTGAGTGAATAAAATCTTCTTACCGACGATTGTGTGCCTTGTGTAAATGATTGTCATCTGTTGTCTAATCATATTATATACATATAAAATACTCACATATAAAACTGATGTTGTAACTAGAATGAAAGTGAATAAACTAAAATGTTTTGAGCATGTTGAGAGAATGTAGGATGAGAGGATGACAAAAAAGATATATCTGAGCTAACGAAGAGGTGTGAGGAAACACGGCAACCCGAGTATGGCCTGGTTCAATCATGTCGACCAGATCTTCAAGGATGGATGCGTTTTGAGTAAAAGGAATTGAAGAGCGTGTATGACTGCATGCATGAATGTGACAGAAGCTAGGAGTGTGTGTAAGGATAGGAAAGTCTGGCGCTCAGTCCTCTCTGCCTACCCTGCAAGGGATGCGGCGTGAGGGTATAGCAGTAGCATAACTAGGGGGGGCGGTCCACCCCGGGCGGCACTTTTTAGGGGCGGCATTTTTTGGGGAAAATTTCAAAAATCCATTAAATCACATTTGTTTCATTAAAAACTGGAAAAAATTTCGCCTGCGGCGCTATTTTTATCTTTTTGTACCATATCGATATCTAAATTTTAGTGGTCTCGCTTCAAAATACTTCGTCTGCGGTGTTATTTTATCTCTTTTTAGGCCATCAATATCAAAATGTTAGTTATCCCACTCCAGCCTAGAAGTTCTTTATAATTCCTGTAAATTTTCGGGAATTTTGGTTTTATATGCCTAAATAAGGGGGGCGGCGGAAACCCACTCTTTGCCACTGGGGTATAGATAGATAGATAGATTTGGCAAAACTCCAGCAGTGAAAGTGACTGCCGCCTGCCCTGAGTTTGTTGGATGGTTTAATGATTTGCAATTCAGCAGAGAGTTGAGTGACAGAATAATTGAAATGAGTGAGTATAGGTAGGTACATGAATGAATGAGTGAATGAGTGATTGACCTGGTAACAATGGGTTTTCATTTCATTATCTCTCGTGCGCCTACGCTAAATTATACAATAACTTATATTAGGTATATATTGTATTGTGTGCATGGTTATACCTAGATGGGAACTATTGTTTTACATTATTACATTTATGGTACAACTTAAGAGTGTGCATACCGACATTTCAAAAATTTCTAAAAACGGGAGACCTTCTATCTCGACAACCGTTACTAAATATGCTTTGGAACGAAATAGGGTAGATGCATTGAACCTTTATCTAGGGAATAACCGTAATAGATTTTTTATATCTTGTATAGAACTCGCAAAAAAAATATTTAAAAACACCTCTGACCTTTTTTCCCAAAGACGGAAACTCGTTTCCCGAAAGTCGCGGAGTAATTTTTTTTTCTTGTACTGATAATATGCATTAAAATCTAGGGAATAACCGTAAAAGTTTTTTGATAGACGCAAAATTAACCCCAAAAAATGGAAAAAACGCTATTTTTACCATTTTATCATGCGATTGTCACGCAATTTTGAACCTTAATGCCGTGGGAAAAGACTGTGACGTCATTCCTGGTGCCATGCCCTTAATAAGAATACCTATATACAGTAAAACTCCCATCATTTTAACTCATGGACTTTTATAAAAGTAGTAGTAGTAAATTTACAGGATAAATAGTTTATAAAATTGGCAAGTTTTTGAAAGTAATTAGATTTTTTTTTATTCTGTGATTATTTCTTTTAAATCGTCCTCAAGCATTTATTAAAATTTTAAATTGTGCCTAATTTTGAGATACAACATTTTTTATAGGGTTATGGTATCGGGCAGGCCAATAATTGTTTTTGTATCTGCAAGGCACACTATTCACTTCTTAATAATTGTTTCTCAGTGACCAATAACGTCTTGCAAGTCAGGGTTTGGCAAAAAAATACGAAAAAAATTAATAACTCGAAAACTACAAAAAATCGCTGAACATACATGGGGGTTAAATCGATAGGTATTGAGGTCCTCTATCATCCTGCTTCGGTTGATCCACCGGTTGTGTTACACCGTGTATAAGTATCTTTTTATTCATCCTGTCATCATTCATTCTCTCAACATGCCTGAATGTGGATGTTTGTATTTGTTTGTACGTTTTCATATTGAATAATCACATCTAGAGGATTTAGTGTAGTTATTAATATTTCTCATGCTGGGAATATTCTTTAACATTGTATAATGGATTACCATTTTTATTTTAGTAATGTTTGATTATAAGAAATATTTAATTGCTGTAAGAATTATAATAATCCACGCGAATATCTCATGATAATTTACAAAATATATTGTATTACTTCACTCTTACAACATAAGCTTTCCAAATCTATTATATTATTATTACATATGTGAATACAGATTGCTAATCATTATCACAATATCTAAATAAAAATAAAATAATCTTTATTGTACATGGAAACATACAAAGGGTGGGCTTATTGCCAAATGGCAATTTCTACCAGCGAACCCATAAATGAAACCACAATGAGACAAAACTAATAATAAACTTTGTACCGAAAGTACAACCCGGAAAAACCCATCCAGGAAAGTTCTCATAGGTTCTTGTAATCTTTTAAAAAAAAATAGACAAAAGGATCCAGGTTTGTGTACTTGTGTAAAAAGTGCAGAATACATTTGCAGCACCAGGATTCAAACCCGGCACCTCCTGCTCGAGAGACCTACTCTCCAAGTAACCGCACCAACCATGTACTCATTGTAACTTCAGTAATAATTATGTGCATTTTTATTTCCAGAGTTTGGCGACAGCCGTGGTCCAGCTGTTTACGACGGAGGGTCCCGGGCACGACCAGTGGGTGAAGCGTGACACCGGCATCCTGTGCCTCGTGAAGGACAATCACAAGAGGTCCTACTTCTTCCGTATCTTCTGCATGCAGCGCTGTAAGATGATCTGGGAACACGAGGTCTACAATCAGATTGTGTACAAGGCTCCCAGACCTTTCTTACACACCTTCGAAGCAGAGGTAATTAGTATGATTATTATTAGACTAATTTTGAAAATCACAATTTACGTTTTGTGAGAACATCGGAATTTTCTACATGTCGTAGTTGAATATATAACAAGTAGTTATCTCAACAGTGATGATTTTCAAAATTAATCTTGTAAAACGCATCGGTAAGTGTGCGTAAGTACTTAAAATTGGCATAATTTGTCTACCGCCATCTACCCTGATATTGTCTAAGACTTCACGGAAGCGTAAAAATAGTTGGAACGTACACTAAAATACCAAAAAATAATCTCAATAGAGGGCCGTGTACAATATATACATGTTTCATCTCGACTCAACTACCAGCCTTCGTAGCACAGCAGTAGAGTACCGGCTTGTCAGGTTGGAGGTCTGGGTTCGATTCCCGGTTTCGACTCACATTACGCCAACTGACGATCAGTCATAAGCCTGATGGAAGGTCCATCCTTTGCTGTGTATCTGTTGATATATAACTACATGATTATTATTATCTTATCAGGCAGGCAGCTACTGCTGATGGATCTGTATCATGTGCTTCTCAGTGTAATGTTTGCCCAACAGGTTTCTAAAACTGTTCCATTCGACACATAGTTACCGGGTGTGCACTCAGAATGTACTGTGGCAATGCATCAGACTTCCTCACCCTTAGCGACCAAGCAATACAATACATAAGAAATCTAGATTTAAGTCTCTGACAAGCAGGAAAATTCACCCTGCGTTTTTAACTTCTTTTTACACTTTGACATAACGAATGTTGAATGATATAGGTGTGATGTTGGCCATACAATAAATAAATAATTCTGTTCTATCGCCACATGCTGCGTCCCTTATGGGGTAGCCAGGACACCAGATTTCCCTATCCTTACATACACCTCTTGCTTCTGCCACATTCATGCAATCTCCGCTTTTACGGAATACGGTTGTTTGGAATTATCATGTAGATATTAAATAGTCTGCCATTGTAATTGTTTCAGGAATATATGACAGCCTTCAATTTTGCCAGCGAGGATGAAGCCAATGTCTTGAAGACGCATCTTTATGAGAAGATTGAACTCCGAAAACAGAGGAGAGAAGGTACATAAATAAAACCTTTGTTGGATATAATGAAACATTGTTCCAAATGGCGGGCTTATTGCCGTAGGCAATGTCTGCCAACCAACCACTTGTGACATAGAAATGAGAAAATTTGTACACATACTTAGATAAGTTGGTAAATAGTTATCAAAATTGAAATAAGAAAATTAAAATAAAATGAAGCACTTCTATCTTTCTCAAAACAACTCCTTCTTTTCCTATTATCCCGTCCCTTCCACTATCCTTATATCATTTATATGTATTTATTTGTGTATTTTTTATTTTTGCGTATATATATTTATTTGATGTGTTGTGTATATTATTTTTAGTCATTACAGGTACACTTTTGTATGCATGTTTATGTAATTGTATGATTTCTCAAGTGGTTGGTTGGCGGATATTGCCCATGGCAATAAACCCGCCATTTGTTTCATGCATGTCATTACTTCAACTAAATTAAAAAAAAAAATCCTATGTAAATTTATTATTCTTGTTTTCTTTTAGAACGACAGCGTCAAAAATCCATGCAGATGAGTCAGAACCGTCTATCGTCTTCGGGCGACACAACGAGTAGAAGTTCCACGGGCTCTAGCGTCTCCAAGGCTCTCCAGTCGCAGTCGCAGCACCACCATCACCACCACCACGCCACCAACAACAACAAGGTGTTGAGTCCCGTGGCCCCAGTGGCTGCTGTGCCCAGTGTACAGCAACATAACGTGATGAATGGAGCTGCGGTCAAACCAGCAAGCATTAGTAAGATCATTCATTTTTTTTATTATTATTATGTGTGTAGTCAAGCAGGCAGCATAAAGCTGATGTGCTTGAGCCCAAGAGTTTATGACATCATAGTAATCTGTCAAGTCCATTCTTAAAACTGTTAACACTCTCAGCGGCAACCAGATCCGGGGATAGCCTGTTCTACGGTCTGTGTCCACAACTCTGTTACTGAGGAAGTGTTTATGTAGATTCTGAGCAAACACACTTCTGTTGAGCTTCAGGCTGTGGCCACGCAAGTGTTCATTTTGATTGCGAGTGTAGATTTTGGGCAGCTCAGGGGAGTCATTAATGATTGCCATCTCAAGAGATACACAGCAAAGGATGGACTCTCCATCAGGCTTATGACTGATCGTCGCCTGGCTTAATGTGATCACTTAACAATTTTTTTTGCAGCTTTCCCGGCACGGACCACACAGGGAGTGAAGAGAAACAAGACGAGAAAATTAACCAAAGCTGATATAGGACTCCCACAAGACTTCAAACACGTCTCACACGTTGGTTGGGACGCTAATAAAGGTATCTATCACATCACTTGTAGGGTAAACATTTTCGACCAATTCGTTTACAATTTTGTATGCATAATTCCAGTCGATTATAGCTAAATATTGTTATTGAAGGAAAATCCCGCGGGCTTAAGGCCCTCCACATCCCCGGGTAGCTCAGGCGCATTAGTAGCGACCTCTTTACCGCACTTCTAGGCAAATCTTATTAAGAGGTGGGCCCAGTGTTAGCCTTAAGGGAGCCCCCTGGCAAACCCCACACCTAAATTACGTTCCTTTAGTGTCCTTATCCAAGGAGGTTACAAGTCATTCTTACAAATATTGTTATATAATATATGTTTTTTTGCAGGTTTTGATATAGACAACTTGTCGGAAGATTCGGAGAAGGACATGCGGGACTTCTTCCTCCGGGCCGGAGTGTCTGAAAGCCAATTGAAAGACAAAGACACCAGGGAGTTCATCTACGACTTCATCTCCAAGAACGGAGGCTTGGATGCCGTCAAGGAGGACCTCAGTTTGTCGGAGAAACCAGGATCCGGCTTCAATTTATCAAAGAGTAAGATGAACTGTCTTTTAGCGATTATGTATTCTCTCAAATGAAGTACGTCGTAAGATGGGAATGCTGGACTTACAACCGCACATCGGTTGGTTTAGGTGATCGCTTTACTCTCGAGAAACGATCACCAATATCTGGAAAACCCTGAGACATTGGACTAAGGCTTAGGATCCCCACACACGTTCGGAAGTTCAGTTAGCTGAATCAAGCGTTTGCAAAAAACCTCCGACCAAAACTTCTTTCTGAATTCAAAATCAGGGTAACACTGAATACAGAGAGAGGTTTCGGCGGGATCTTTTTTGCAAACGGTCAATTCAGTTAACTGAACTTCCGGACATGTGTGGGTAGCCTTAGTCGCTAAGTTAAGTTTGCCTCAAAAGATCCCAAATGACCTCTACTATCACCCCTTAAGATATCTGTATCCATCTATCAAACACCTTATATGTATAATAGTCTTTCATTTTTACCTTTAAAAATATTACTTCCACCATGTGCCGTTGGTCGTAAATCTTAACGTTATTAAAAAAAATGGTTTGCAAGGTGTTTGGGACCTGCGACCCCAAATTCTCATCTTCTTTTTCTCTTTGAGTGGCGTAATTCTATTGGCAGTAGTGACGGTTGTATTATGTTGGTTGTGTATTATGTAAGATGTTTCAGGTCTGAATCAATCCCTGAGGGCACAGGCCCCCCCTCCAGTACCAGCCAGGACACCACTACCAGGTAACTTTCATAATTCTATTCTATCGACGCGTCCCTTGCGGGGTAGGCAGAGACAACATAACGCCAGACTTTCCTATCCTCACACACTTCTTTCCTCCGTCACATTCAAGAAAATTCGTCATACACACACTACGATTAATTTTACTCAAAACACGTCCATCCTTGAGAATCTGGTCTACATGGTCAGGCCAAGTGGTTCTTGGACGCCGTGTTTCCTTACACCCCTTTTTTTTCACCCATGATTATTTTCATTCTTATCCTCTCTACATGTCCTAACCATCTCAACTTGTTCACTTTCATTCTAGTTACAACACCCGCCTTACAGTCACTCATCTCTCTGATCACTTCATTTCTTCTCCCTTAACTCTCAAATTCCATAATTCCTACTCTGAAATTTTAAATTCCTTACATTTTGTCACCATTCACAGCAAGCATTGCACATATTTTGCCAACCTCGCATGGGACACTCAAAAACATGGTCACAATTTGAATTGAAACTTGTAATACTTCTTCTTCTCCTCTACGTGTCCTGTCGGGTCCCCCCGACGTTGACGACCACTTGGGAGAACGCCTCTCTGTCCTGGGCAGTGCGAAACAGCTCCTCCACAGTTCTGATCCCGGTCCACTGCCGAATGTTTCGAAGCCAGGATAACTGCTTCCTTCCGATCCCTCTACGGCCTTCTATCTTCCCCTTCATAAAGAGCTGGAGAATGGAGTATTTTTCTCCTCTATGGAAATGGCCAAAATATGATGTTTTACGGAGCTTTATTGTGTTGGACAATTGTCTATTAGTATTTGCTCTACGTAAAACTTCAATGTTGGTTACCATGTCGGTCCAAGGTATTCTTAGCATTCTATGGTGGAGCCACATTTCAAATGTCTCAAGGCGGTTCAATATGCTTATGGTTGTAATACTTATGTGTCTATTATTGTTTGTTATAGTGCCACAGACAACGAATTCCACATCAAGTTCTATAAGGGAGAGGGAGACTCGAGCCGCCCCTCCCCCTCCTGCCAGGGCCCCCCCGCCACCCCCACCACCACTGAGGACACTGCCCCCTCCACCACAAGGTAAACACTACGAGGGTGGAGTGAAAAGTTCTCGGCCTGACGGTGAAAAACTGTGTTTTCTGGCTCAAAAATATATCTATATTTTTAAATGATCTTCTATTAGTTCAGTGTACTTGGTCCGATGTCTCTCCTATCAGTAGATCCCGCGTCTGAGGGTAATTCTGCAAGACCTGCAAAATAGCCATCTAGAGTTGATACCATTCTCTTCATTTGACTAAAAACGTTATCTAGCTACAATTTTTTTTATGTTTGGGGATGCTTAAAGTTAGAGGATGCCAAATCTGGTGAATGAGGTGGATATTCCCCTAATTCATACTTGATAACCTTCGATTTTCCCTATGCCAAAACACTTCAATGGGCAGGTTAATTTTCTTGATGAAAGAGGATTTTTTTCTTTTGGATTCTAAGCCTTTTTTCGTGATATTTTTTTTCAGTCGGTCCAAAATATTTGCATAATATTCTATAGTTATTGTTTTATCATTTTCAAGGCAATGAGTAAAAAGGATTCCCTTTTTATCCCAGAAGACACTAGCCATCATCTTTTCGGGAGGTAAAATCGGCTTTGCCATTTTAGTGAGGAGCCACTGGCTTCCAAGCACTGCTTTGATGGCTCTTTCAATTCTAGAGTATAGTGATGGACCCACGTAAAATCCACAGTAAAAAATCGGTGCACAAAATTAATTGGATCCTTCTTAAAACGGCCCAAACATTGTTTCGAAATTCGTTTTGAATTTGTTTTTGGTTAGTATTCAACAAATGCGGCAGCCGATTTTCAGAGAGGCTTTTCATATTTAATCATTGACGTAAAGTGAGTCCAACTTTTTCTTATGATATGCCTGGGACCTCAGCTATCTCGTGCACCTTTAGTCGCCGATCGTCCAATAGCATATTGCGCACCTGCACAGCATTTTCCCTTGTGATAGCAATTTTCGGCCGTTTTTCACGTGGATCATGTTCAAGAGAATTTCGGCAATGTTTGAATTTGGTCGCCATTTTTTTTACTATGAAAACGAAGAAGAAGAATCCTAGTTCACCTTTATTAACTTTTGGTGAATTTACGTTGGCGATAAACTGTCCAAAATGAAGAATCTGTAACAGCACGATAGTCCGGTTTATCCATTTCAACAAAACATCTCCGACACGTCTACTTCCAAACGCCGTTAAATGAAAACTATTCGACAGATCAAGCTGAAACTTGTTGCATATTGTTTTCAGACACGTATCATTGTAACAGTAAAAAAAAATTTTTGGTAGCAATGCTGCTTCTACCTTAGGCCGAGAACTTTTCACTCCACCCTCGTATAATATTTTCTTAAGATTGCATAACTACTACAGATCATTTCCTCTAACTTGGCCATCGGCAGAGGTTGACTTCAAGCAGAGTTCAACATTGTATTGTTGGTAGCCCTGATTGTAGACCTTGTCATAAGAGCTGTCAAAGGTTCGCAATATCTTTAACAAGCAACCCACGATGCCGAAAATATTACAGAGCTGCGCTAGAGAAATCATTTTAAAGGCAAAATAGTTTTGCGAGTTGGAAAAAGAAAAAAATACTCCAATAATCTCTTTAAACCACCATTACAACTTAGAAAAACAATGCTGCCAGTTTATTCTAACAATCTAAAAATTTGCCAATTTTTTTAAACAACAGTTCTGAAATGTAGTTTGAAAGTAGCAAAAAAATGTAACCATATCTTATTATCACATCAAGCAACACTAAAACAAGTTTGCACCAGGGGACTTCTGTCACGAAATGGACTATAAATCCCTTATGTCCAGGTATTAGTTTTTCATAATTCAATATGTTTTGTCTTGTTTGATTTCAGTCCCTGTGCAGCCGACGAGTATGACAGCTGCCGCTCCTCCCCCGCCACCCCCTCCTCCTCCCCCACCCCCCGCTATGGCCCCCCAACCCCCACCCCCTCCACCATTAAACAATGCAGGGGCGCCCCCTCAGATGGACGCCAGGGCTGCGCTCATGGAGAGTATCAAGGGTGGCGGGACACACCTCAAGGTGAGATTTTTCAAATTTTGTATGAGAGTGTAAGCGACAAAATCAATTTTGGATTATTGTGTAAAAAGGGGACCGAATATCAAAAAATTATCCACTTGAGTCACTGCGTCTTACCTTAAACATTTTATCAATCGAATTACAGCATTATATCTAACAAACTACAGGACTATAAACAAATTATTATAAACTGTCGAACGCAGTAATAAAATTAGACCGAGAAGGGACGACTACCTGCTTTATTCGCACCTTATGGCTCTGGCATAAGTGCAAATAAAGCAGGTAGTCGTCCCTTCTCTGTCGCATTTTTATTACTGCGTTCGGCAGTTTAAATATATTTGATTGTAATTTTAAGTTTCAGTAAATTTCAGAGGTAACTTTGGAATTATTTTTTATAGAGAAAATTTTCAAATGTTTGTTTTCTAACCGCTAAAGTTAAATAAATAAATAAAGTCACTAAAACGTATTCTCATTTATCCATGTTTTAAGTCTTGGGATGATGATTTCGTGAAATTTTTTGTGAAATTACTATTTGAAATATCACCGATACATTTTTTTACAGCATGTTGATACGGAAGGTGACAAGAAAACTGGCAGTGCCAACGAAGATACTAGGAGCGATCTCTTGGCGAAGATCCGGCAGGGTGTGGAGCTGAGATCCGTAAGTACTCATAGATCTTTAGAAAGGAAAAGAATAAAGTATAATGAATCGTCTCTAATACAGCAAATCGGCGTAACTTCAATTTATGCATTTTCCCTAATACTGCAAATATGCGTAACTGCAAATTATGCATTTTCACTAATACTGTAAATTTGCATATTTACAAGTGTGCATTTTCACTGCAAATATGGGTAACTACAATTTATGCATTTTCCCCAATACTGCAGTTATGCGTAACTACCGTTTACAATTTTTTTTTAATTGCATTCACCCTTGAGTGTTCCCTGCGTAATGGAAAAATCCCAATTACTGTAAATGTGCGTAACTGGAATTTATGCATTTTCACTAATGCTGCAAATCGCTTAATCTAGGGCTTAACTATTATCTATATCTTACTAACAACACTGCAAATATGCGTAACTAATTTTTCAAAATGTTTCAGGTGGCGGCGTCAAGTGACGATCGCAAGGCTCCAATACCGGACAGTAAACTGGGGCTTGCTGGGGCCTTGGCTCGCGCTCTCGAAGAGAGGAACAAAGCCATGCACTCAGACTCGGACAACTCGGAGCAGGGAGACACGTCCAGTGACGGTGAAGAATGGGAGGATTAGAAAAACTAAACAAATTTATTTATTATGGAAAAAAAAACTAAATAATTAACTATTTGTCAACCCTAATTCTAAAGCTGGAGGTACAGCGTAATCGTAAAAATCGTGACGTAACATTCATAGCAAGGTTAATGTTGCATGTATTACCAAGGAATGAGCAGTTACGCTTGCTTACGCACCTTGCACTAACTACTGAATGATAAAAAATTGGGCATAACGTTATATTCAGAGCAAGCTTGACGTTACGCCAGTTTCAAACTTACGAACAGTTACGCTCGGTTATGCGCTTTTTACTGACTACTGTAATTCTCGTTTTGTAACACAAATGTTACAGGTCAATCTCCGGCCTAAAATGTGCCAAGTATATATCGTTACTTATATTTTCGTTTTTAAAAATGAGTGTGTTAGTTAACATTTTACAGTCAGACTGGGAATTGAACCCATTTCTTTACAATCTAGACATCATCAACAGCTGTTTCATATTACGCTGTTCAATAAGAATAAGGTATAACAATTTTTTTGGTTACCGAACTAAAATTAGTCTAATACAGCAAATGGGCGTAATTTCGATTTATGTATTCTCACTAATATGTACTGCAAATATGCATAATTACAAACTATGCATTTTCACTAATACTGCAAATATGCGTAACTACAAATTATGCATTTTCCCTAATACAGCAATAGTAGGTAATTGTTGAGAGTATGAATATGATTTTTGTGTGTTGTAGGGAGTGTTTTGTAGGGACACAGTACCAGGTTTTTGTCTACGAATATCCCCAATTCTAGTAAATACGTATACTTATAATTTTTACATTAACATATCATTTTTAAACAATAAAAATCATACATAGGTATCCAATATGTATTATGTTTAGAAATATTTAGAGTTTCTTGTAATGTTATGTTATGTTATGATTATTATATATTATGTATTATTGTGTTACATAGTTTAAACATTTCTATATTGTTTATATTCCAATTGTTGTTTATTTTTTTCTTAGTTAGTAATTCAATCAGACATAAAAACAACTCGTTGCTTGTTGTAATATCTACTGGTTATTTGGTAACCAGACAGAAACTCAATATGACAAAATCTCAACTGTCAAAAGGGTAACCTACTATTGACAGAATCGCAACTCATCGCCGGAAAACCTGTTGCCGCCAATTTCAATATTGTTAGGTTAGGTTCGTTAGGTTGTTTTTTTTTTATACACGCAAAAACAATACAAAAAAAAAACAACGGCATCAGATTTCCCGGTGTTGAGTTGCGATTCTGTCAATAGTAGGTTACCCTTTTGACAGTTGAGATTTTGTCACTTGAGATTTTGACATGGAACCTGGTTATTTTGTAAAACGTAGGTTAAAAATTGCGTTGATGATTGGGTTTTAAAACTGTCAACTTACGCACTAGTAATGCTGTACGCTAGCAACTCAAATTGCAAATAGTATGAAATTTCTGCCGTTAACTGTAAATCCCTTGCAGAATATGCAGAGAGAACATTATGTAAATATTGTTATATTATAATAATCACTACTATCTAATTTGTTAATTGTTCAACTAAATATTTATTGTATATACTAATTGTAATATTTAACTGCAATTTAAAAGACAATATAGTTATTATATTTATTATTTGTGAAATATTTAGTAATATTTCGCCAATTTTTACCCCCCCACAACGGCTATGTCTTTTGAAGAAATCTTCCCCCCCACGGCCCGCGATTCACGACCCGAAACTCCCCGCACATTGTGAATAGAAAACCCGCACGTCCGCAAGACGACGGACCGCGGGGAACCACCCCAAGGTGAGACCAGCGCCACACACAGTGGCAACACTACACATACCGAGTTACTACGTTAAGTTTCAACATTACGACTTAAAGAAGAAGTAGGGATATCTGCCGTGAACATGTCAGTAGACGTGTCATCAGTTTGGTGGACTCTGTTGATTTCAGTGTACACTCCGTACGCCTCTCTTCTCGGAGTATACGCCTCTCTAAGCATTTCTTTGTCTTTGAAGCCTTGCCACCACAAAGCGGCAACACCTTGTAATAGTAGGGAAAGTTCCGCGAGAGCCTTGGATTCGTCAATGTCTTCGCACTCTTTAAAAATGGTCCCATTTCTAACGAATTTGTCCACGGTGTTATGGTCACGCTTGCCATTGTACAGAACAGTTAATCAAACTATTCTCTCTCCTTCAGGTTTTTAATTAAACTTGTATTTTGGTTTTCTTTCTCTATTGCTATACATGAAATTTGCTCTATAAACTATTGGTCATTGCCACCAATTTTTTATTTGGTGTATTATTGATGACCAGAATGATTTCAGGTATCTTTTGAGAATTTGGAATTAAATTTGCTTAAATTCTATAGGTAATCCTTTGATATACCATCCCTTGCATGTTTACGATGCTTTGCTTCGTCCGGGGCTATTTGTTGCTTGCCTTGCGCTTCTTGTATCCTCGATAGAAACTAGCAAAAACAATCTTGACGTTCTGTGAATTCATTGGTCTTTGGCACCAATTTTTATTTTACATTTCTCGAAGTCGCCTCTCTCTCATCTCGCCCCCAGAGTGGTCAGCCCCGTGTCAATAGCCTCTCCTTTGCTCCATATTTCGTAGCAAAGATTGATATTCTTCACAAAGTTTGCTATATTCAGAAGTGGATAGACATCAACTCAGACAGTCTCTCGGCTCGTTGTCGACTGGGATCGACTTCCATCAAGATTTCTGCTTGTCTTTCATGCTCATAACCAGCTAAGTCTTCTTCTGGAATTATTGCTCGTTTGAATCAAGCGACATGACTAAACGCATAAGCCATAAGTTTGGCGTTATTGATTGTGCCTGTCGTGCTGGAACCTTGGATGTATCTAGCGTTTTTTGAGCGTTCATTGTGGAAAGTAGCACACACAACGTGCACAAAGGTGTGTAAGTCAGGGTTGGAGGTTGCACTGTAGGCGGATTTGCGGACTAGGCCTAGGTCTGTTTGGTATAGCATGTAGCTAATACTCTAATACTTCTAGTTCTTGTTCATCTATCATAATTTGTGGGATATTCAGGGCTATTTGGTCTGTAAAAATCCACTCTAATAAGTCTGTTATGTTTATTGATAGTGTTTTTTGTCTGTGAGTAAAAGACATTAATGCAGAGCAATCCTTGTATCTACTTCCGAGTGTGCAAATCCTAACAGTGGCTAGCGGATGGTCGTTGTGTTTAAATAAAAACATGTCTAACGCAGACACTAGTCGTTTATATGCATCATTGTCCAACCATGAGGCATATTTTTTATTCATCGTTGAAAGACTATGTTCTAAAGTTTGTACCATATCTAAGGCTCTCATTTGGCCTCCTAATTTTCCTGCTAGTAAGTTCATGTAGGAGTCGTTGGATGTAGAGCATAATCTGTATGGGGCTTATACATAAAATAAAATCCATTCAGAGAGAGTTGGAATGGGGCTTTTCTGCATCGTTGGAGCGTCTTTCTCGATTAATATATACTATATATATTAATATATAATGATCAGGAATAATACAATCAACATATTTTTTTTGGGTACTCTGCGTACCATGGCCTTGAAAAAGGCCGTTGGTAGCCCTATATATATGGTAGCCCTAGATATAATAGTTGTTGTTGATATAATAGTTGGTAGCCTTAGATATAATATATATATATATATATAGCCTGTACTGAGAGCATCCTCTTCATATTGCGAAAACTTGAATCCACATTTCATACATCAAAGTGGGGGTACAATTGGAGATCATCTGCGTAGAAGTGGTAGGAGCCACGAAGACGCCCAACAATGGGGTTGATTTTATAATATTGTTGTTGTTGATCCATTTTGAAATATGTCTGCAGCTTGATTTTGTAGACAGCCTCTTGTAGCAAGACAAGCAATGTCTATCTTCGACTTTGGATCGGCATTTTCGGTACGTATTTGTTCCTTTTGGACCACCAACCTTTGGAACGCAAACTGCTCATTTATGAGCAGGATTACAGTTTCTCTTTCTTCTCTTCTACGGGAGCCATGTCAACCCAACTGGTGAGCGTGGCGATGAAACTGTTCTTATTTTTAAATCTCTGCGAGAACACCTGTCGCTGATCACACTCTTTATTTTTGACGTCTCCTTCTTGCCATTTTGCTGTTGCTGTAAAGATTCTCTTTTGGAGACATTCATCTTACCTTGCAACCTTCTTTCTTTAGTGTACCTCCACACTTGTCCAGGGATGGTGGCTTTCATTCCCCCTACTGGGTTTAACCTCCACTGGGTGGATGTGTTTGGTGTGCGTACGTTTGTCCAGTCCACGGGACCAGCTTAACTTTTCTTTAAGTAAGCCTTTTGGCTAAAACTAAAATCACTTACTATTATTGTAGGGTAATAAAATATTTTAAAAATTCAAAATAATTTAATAAAATTAAAATGAAATTTATTCAAATTTACAACGTAAAATAATAATTCGAATAAAATAATTTAAAAAATAAATCGTGAGAGAGAGCTGTATATTAATACGTCTGTCCTCAACGGAGATTTAGAAGGAAGTCGCCTCAATTGATTCATAGTCAATATGAAGTAAATTATGTCTTGCAGTAAAATGAGCAATGTCCATCTTCGACATTGTATCGGCATTTTTGGTACGTATTCGTTCCTTTTGTACCACTAACCTTTCCAACGCAAACTGCACATTTCTGAGTAGGATTACAGTTTCTCTTTCTTCTCTTCCATGGGAGCCATCTCAACCCAACTGGTGAGCGTGGCGATGAAACTGTTCTTATTTTTAAATCTACCAGAACATCTCTCGCTGATCACATTCCTTATTTTTTACGTCTGCTTCTTGCCATTTTGCTGTTGCTGTAAAGATTCTCTTTTGGAGACATTCATCTTACCTTGCAACCTTCTTTCTTTAGGGGGTCGTCAAGTCCAAACTTGTCCACGGCATTGTAGGGAAAGGTATCCTTGATGTTCCATCTTTGGCATCGTTTGAATATTTGTAATTCTTGGCATCATCCGGGGCTATTTGTTGACTCGCCCTACGCTTCATAAATCCTCAATAGAAACTAGCAAAAACAATCTTTACTGTGAATTTGTTGGTCTTCGGCACCAATTTTATTTTATGTTTCTCTGGGTCGCCTCTCTTTTCTCGCCCCCAGAGTGACACAACCCCATGTCAGTAGCCTGTCCTTTGGTTCATATTGCATTGCGAGGTGAAATTGTAGTTCCTCTCCTTAAAACTCTCTCAAGATTGCCAGAACATCTGTCGCTGATCACATTCTTTATTTTTGGCGTCTGCTTCTTGCCATTTTGTTGTTGCTGTAAAGATTCTCTTTTGCAAACGTTCATCTTACCTTGCAACATTCTTTCTTTAGTGTACCTCCAAACTTGTCAAGGGGTGGCGGCTTTCATTCCCCCTACTGGGTTTAACCTCCGCTTCGCGGGTGTGCGTACATTTGTCCGGTCCACGGGACCATCCGGTACAGTCGCTTAAGACGTTTCTTTTTTTTTAAATTCGTCTGCCACACCAGAACTTTCCATAATGTGATAAGGTACGTAAAATTTGTTCGGGTACTGATGTAGTTTTTTCGATAGAGTGTGGTACTGGCTCTCTCTTATTCTGCTGGCATTGATTGGATGAATCCAGTATTTTCTAGTCTTTCTACAGAAATGTAAAAGTAGCGCGATGAGTATTGATTCCTCTTATTATTTATTAATAATCTTCACAATCTTCACCGCGGTAATTATACATCGAAGGTAGATTCAAAAGACACAATACATTACAAACGGCGGGCTTATTGCCAAGGCGATATCTTCCAGCCAACCGTGAAAGAAACAGCAGTTATAGAACATTGATTAATAATCGAATCAATACAAATAAGATCGATTTAATGTTTTCTATCGTCCTTAGGCCCATTGTGCACCTAGACTCGTCAATTTTTACAATTATAGCATATTCAAACAAAGTAACAAAAACAATAATCATTTTCAAATCAGTGCTAATCAGAGTGTAAAGGGCTCTGATTGACATTTCGTCATACATCAAATCAATTATTCAACATATCGTCAATAGAGTAAAATACTTTATCAACGAGATACTTCTTCACCCCTCCGCGGAAGGCCGTATCATCCAGCGATTTTAACTCTCTGGGAAGCGCGTTTAGCATCCGCACACTGAGACACACGAAGCTCTTGGACGTCTTCGCTAGTCTATTGGTCTTATGTTTTTGGATGTTGTCTGATTATTGTATCAATATCGATCTCCCACGCCGATAATTTATTTTTATAGCAATTTTGCTTAAATCATTGCGTCTATTGATAAGATCTTGTTCCAGCGATTCGGCATGACCAGTTACTACCAACAATTGCTGACTTTTTGTAGGCCTTGGCGCTTTACGCCATATTTTTGGCCAATTCTTCCATTTCAACGTTTGGCAGCCAAAAGCACCCGAACGTTTCTTGTCAGGAACTGCTACCCTTAAGCCCTAAAGATGTCGCGTCGTATTCTTGTAATAGATTTTTTTTTTAATTTTACATCGGCGACACCTGAAAAAACAAACAAAAACTCCTATCTACAATACGGTTGTAATCTGTATTTAACTATTGGCGTTTTTCTGATGATTTCTCATAAGAAAACTTGTTTTGACATTTGTGCTATACCTAATTCCTAGATGGAAAAACGCAGTATCGCAACGTTATCTAAAATTAATTTCTTTTCTTTTGTTACCTCCATTCAGCATTAAATGTCCAAATTATTTCCACGAAAAGCTATTTCTTCCTTTGGAGACAAACTGCAAAGATGCAAGAAATTTACTTATGCCACTTTATATTTTCCGTAGCGTCTAAAGATATCGTTAAAAAAAACCAGCAAAGGAAATGGATAACTACGTTTCGTCCTATTGTCGTTTCTAGCGTCACATTTCTACACCCTTTCATTTATCGTCTGCCAGTGTACCTCAGGCTGTTTTTATTTGGGACATACTGTCTAGCGTCAGGCTATTTTTATTTGTAGCACTGGGATATATTGTCTACCGTCAGGCTATTTTTATAGGACTGGGATGTATTGTCTACCGTCAGGCTAATTTTAAAGGGACTGGAATGTATTGTCTACCGTCAGACTATTTTTATCTGTAGCACTGGAATATATTGTCTACCGTCAGGCTATTTTTATGTAGCACTGGGATGTGTTGTCTACCGTCAAGCTATTTTTGATATATTGTCTACCGTCAGGCTATTTTTATTTGTAGCACTGGGATATATTGTCTACCGTCAGGCTATTTTATAGGGCTGGGACATACTGTCTACCGTCAGGCTATTTTTGATATATTGTCTACCGTCAGGCTATTTTAATCAGTGACTTCTTTTATTCTTGTCACGCATTTGCTTTTTCTTCAGTACAAAAAAATGCCAATGGCAAGTATGTCTCTCCCGACAATCCGTGTATTGTGAATACTGTGTAAAATTTTGTACTATAAGCTAAAGTGACATCTTTGTACTTCTTACATCAATGCGACTGCTGGGTAAATTCTTCAATTCTTCGTGGATAATTTTCAAAGGACTTTGCCTGCTCTTTGTGTCTTGAAGTAGATGTATGAATATTGGTTGTGTTATGGATGCCTATTCGAGGTGTTGCTGGTGTACCTGCCTATTTTGCTTTGACTCATTGTTTGTGATGTATCCACGTACCATTCAGGGAAGCTTCTCTCACATAGCTCCCTGGGATAGTTTGATTTGGGATCCCTCAAATTCATTATTTTCTATCTTCTTGCCTCTTTTAACGTCGCAACCGTTTTTTGCAATGTCCTTTTCTTTGCCAGGTACGATATTCGATACTTTTGCCTGCTTTCTGTTTTGCGATCAAACTGCGAAGACTGTACATAAAGGATGTGTACATTTTGAGGACTTTACAGTTTGTGAACAGTTTTGGAGAGATCAGTGTGTGACCGTTTTAACTCTGCCCCTCAAAAATTTTGACAACTTCTTAGGGAATTTATGTGAAATTTCCGTGGCAGGTTATAGTAAATTGTAATTGCTACGCTTGGAACAGATCTCGATTATTGAATTTAAAGGAATTGTTGATAATCGAAGAAGTCATACACAGCTGATTTTGGCAACTCGAGAAATGCTTTTTGGGTTGTTTGTGAGTTTGTCGGCTTCGGGTGACAATATCTTTCTTTTTATTTCTCGTTTCTAGCAATTGTTCATCTGAATCAATGTTCAATGCAACTATTTTAAATACAAAAAACAACATTAAACCATATAATAAGATCGTAGGCCTTCACGGCCTGTGTCCGCACTGCCGTGTGTATTTTCCGGGCTACGAGGCCATGGTAGATCGGACTTTGTTTGCCCATAAACCATATTGTCCATGATACAATAGTATATATATTCGTATGGACTTTGGCGCAAATTGACAAAAAATTCATAATTACACGATAAAACTTTCATCCCTCAGCCAATTCTTGACTGCGTTTATTTCGGCTTCACAGTAATCCGTCATAAAATAAGGAGGTCGCCACGTTGCATTCCATGCAGAGAATACGCCCAGCGCTTCAGAGATAGCTGAAGTTGACTCCGTGTGACACACAAATGTTCCGACGACACAATAGTTAATGTTAGTTTTGATCACGATAAAGAATAACGGTAGAGCATACTTCGTAGTTTTGTAAGTGGCATCCAGGAAACATATATTATTGCCATAAACTGTCATCAACTCCCTTTGCCACGGAGCTTGGTAGCAAAACAAGAGGGAACCGTTGTCTTTAGCGTATGGCCTAAGGTGGAAGTTTGATTCTAGGCTTTCTTTTTGCCATTTCTCAATAGCCACTTGTAATGCCACTTGGTCAAATTTAGACTTCTTTATTGCGTATATATGTACCTTCTGCACTATGATTGTATATGATTTTATCACTAGGGTAGTATGAAGAATTTATTTTCTCTGGCTTAGTGGAGGGTCTGACCGGGGCCCCGTAGTCCCAACGGGGCAAGTATACGCATACGATAGTATGTTTCGTTTACGACATCACAACAATCAAACCATCTTACAGATCAGAGCTACAAACATAATTTTTTCATGATTTTAAATTACATTTTCGGTAGTCCATTTCAAAGACACTTTACTTTTTAATTTAAAGGACTTTTACGAAAGTTGTCTTTAAAAACAGTTCATACATTTTTTTTCTTGTCACCCTTATCCTACAATTTGCATATTTTACCAAAATTCGAGTTTCGGATGTGCAAAGTTCTTTCTTCAAAACACATTGTGCACTTAACCTCTTTTATGGACGCCGATTATTCTGATTTCTTGATTGTTTCTACAGAATATTGAAAGAAAATCGTTTTTGTGAGAATCGTAAAAATCATCCAGAATATCTGTTCATTAATTGTTTTTAAAATGTTATAAAAAACTGAAAAAACGGCAAGGCGTAAGGTATCTTCTTTATTTTTGACAGTTATATGATTAGACCCTTATGCGAGTGCTGCCATCTAGTGGGAAAGTTACTCGAGTAGTAAATAGAGTAGGCTTCAATGAAACTTCACAAATTTATGCTTGAAGTATTTCTGTATATTTATTTTGTTGATTTTTCTTGCTGACCAACAGGTTAAATTACGTATTATTGAATTATTTTAATTTAAATACTTAGGTTTAAGTGTTAATATGTCTGCTATTAATATAGAACTATGTATATAACAATATTGTACCTATAATTTATACTATTTTATATATAAACATTAATAAATGACAATATTATATCATAATCCATACAATTCTTTTATTTTCCTACAAGTAAGTTAAAAAAAAATCTGTATTTCTACAATAGTGTAGAAGAATTAAGGGTGAAAATTGTCGGGCTTACAACCAACCTCGGCTGGCTTAAGTGATCACTTAACACTCGAGAAAAATTTCAGTTTACCCCGGCTGGGATTCGAACCCAGACCTTCGTTTCACACAGTAAAGATCTCATCCACTAGACCACGAAGAGCGATGGCTGTTATGTCGACATGTTTGTCGTAAGCCTGACAATGTTCACCCTCAATTCTTCTACACTGTTGTAGGAATACTGCATTGTATGTACTACGGAATGTTGAAAAATTCCAACGCTTCAAAGGGTAATTTGAAAAACAAAAATTATTCATTTTAAAAAAAAATATTGATTTTATAACAAAAAGATCTGAGTTCTGCTCATGAGGCACTAAAAACAGCAGTTTGCAGTGACTGGATCCTCTCGATCGCTTGGTTATCCCATGGCTTGAGCTGGGCAAAATCTGACTTTCAATGTAAATTTATTTTCCAACACTCCGATACCACATATGGCCCATGCAACCCTTGGATCCCCTCAAACGCTTTACATCTTTTTTGTCTCTGGAGAAGGCTGATACAATGTGGTACAGAATCGTAATGTCATCTAGTTTACACAATTGGTGAATGTTTCAGAGATCTAGATAGTCTGAAAATGAGTCAAAATTTGATTGCAATATTTGGAAATAACACCAAAAAGACAGTTACTAAGGGAAGCTAAAGAAAAGTGTACAAAAAATAAAACAAAATTTCTTCTTTTGAATCTTGCAAATAATCATGTAAAAAGTAACACATAATGAATACAAATGTCTCTTAACTATTTCACAGGGCACCAATCATTCTACACTATCACCATCTATTGATATTTCAGTGTAAGTTCTTTCATGTTAATGTGATCCCATGTGTCTTCAGATGTAACTTCAGTGTGACTTTCTGCACAAACTCCCTCAGACAGACGTGGCATTTGTGTTCTTTGATGTCCAGATGTATTTTCAGATGCTGCTTAAGGCTACCAAGTCGGGAAAATGATTTGCCACATTTCTCGCAATGATAATCTTTAATACCTGAAATGAAAACAATTCTATATAAATTATAGTAAGGGATAGAACCAATGACATTATACAGGGTGTTTGATAGATGGATACAGATATCTTCAGGAGTGATAGTAGAGGTCATTTAGCATCTTTTGAGCCAAACTTAGCTTAGTCAAAAGTCGCACGGTTCTCGAGATATTCGAGATTTTAACTTTTTTTCGAAACACCCCGAATTATTTAAGTTTTAGCCCGATAGCATCGTAAGTAAAGGTACCTACTTAGTTCTATCATTCTTTTTTGTTACCTGAATATGTGTTTAGTCTATTTAAATCATAATTTTCAATCTTAAAAACAATCATGTTAAAAAAATATCGGATTAAAGTTTCGAGAAAGAGATATTTCAAAAACGAGTTACGACTTTGGAGAGGATTTTAGATAAGAAAAAAAATGTCCAAAGATTCAGAAATCTGGATAAAACATCTCTGGTTTATGCTCTTTCAAATGATATACAAAACATTATAAAAAACATTAGTTTTATAAATGTATGAAACAATAACTTAAATAGATCACCTCTAATTTAAGCAAATTTCCATACAAATTTACTATAGGTACAGTTGCATAGTGAAAAACACATTTCCTTTCAATTTACTGTTTCCGAATTTGTATGGAAATTTGCTTAAATTAGAGGTGATCTATTTAAGTTTTTGTATCATAGATTTACGAAACTAATGTTTTTTATAATGTTTTGTAAATCATTTGAAAGAGCATAAACCAGAGAAGTTTTTTCCAGATTTCCGAATCTTTGAACATTTTTTTTCTTATCTAAAATCCTCTCCAAAGTCGTAACTCGTTTTTGAAATATCTCTTTCTCGAAACTTTAATCCGATATTTTTTTAACATGATTGTTTTTAAGATTGAAACTTATGATTTAAATAGACTAAACACATATTCAGATAACAAAAAAGAATGATAGAACTAAGTAGGTACCTTTACTTACGATGCTATCGGGCTAAAACTTGAGTAATTCAGGGTATTTCGGAAAAAAGTTAAAATCTCGAATATCTCGAGAACCGTGCGACTTTTGACTAAGCTAAGTTTGGCTCAAAAGATGCTAAATGACCTCTACTATCACTCCTGAAGATATCTGTATCCATCTATCAAACACCCTGTATATCAAGTACCCTAGACGTCTGACTCCATGTATTTTTAATAGAAAGGAAGTGATGCAATTTCACGCTCACCACTTTTTGGTATTTTAGAGTCGCAAAACTCAAACTATTAACAAGATATCAATAATAAAAACTAAAACAACTTTAAAAATATTGTTTCATTCCTAAATAACCTTATAAGGAACTAATACAGTTTTTAACTATGAGAGCAAAATTTCGAAAACTTTGCCCACAAACTGTCAAAATTCTCCATACGATTTGACAGTTTGTAGGCACCAGTTTACTTCACTACTAGCATTGAGTACGCCATCTAGGTACTTATCATATAATGTCTTCGATAAAAGTCTACGATTTCAATGGAAATGTATATATTTTAGGATGAGGAGCTATAATTGACTGTACCTGTATGTGTGACCATATGATCCTTCAAAATTCTCGACGTAAAAAATGTACGTTCACACAACAGACAGACAAAATCACGTTGATTCAAATGGACAAGCTTCATATGTCTTTGTAAATCTGGTGTACGGAAGAATAGTTTATCACATTCTGTGCACGGATAATTAAATTTCTCTACGCCGTGGACTTCGTAATCGTGCTGGCGTCTCGAAACTAAATAACTAAACCGAACATTACATAGTGAACAACTGTATAATTTCATTCTTTTATGAAACCTTTTCACATGGTGTAAAACCAAATTCTTCGATTTATATTTTTTCGGGCACATCGGGCAACGGTACGTCGCGTTACCGTGAGTTTTCATATGAATCAACAGTTCGTAGGACGACGTGTAAGTGTTGCCGCATTTGTAACACAAGAATGTATTAAAATGTCTTCTATAATGCGGTAACAATTGTTTATGTGTTTCGTATTTACTTCCGCATACAGGACAATCTTTGCAATCACGAGGAATAGGTGGATATTTATTAGTTTTTCTCGATATTCCTTTATATCTTGCACACGTTTTATCATTTCTTTTCTTTTTCGACGTACATGCAACACTGTTTAGCAACATTTCTTTATTTGAATTCGAATTTGGAATATCGTTTTGCAAAACAATGCTCTGATTGGTCAGATCATTTTCTCCCATTTTGGAATTTTCAATTGTTTTATCTGTCAAATTCAAATTTTGTTCTTTTTTATAATTTACATTCGCAAGCCTTTTTTTCAATTCCAATGATTTTAAAATCTTTTTTCTTGCCTGCTCTGTTAGAGGTCTGATATAAAATGTTCCCTGTGGTTTGTAGATCTGTTTAATACTGTCCTCTAGATCTGTTTTGTGTGACATTTCGTCTAAATCAACGATAAATATGTTGTTTTCTAAATCGTCAAATTCCTCCACGGTTTTTCTTTTCTTTACTGTGATTTCTCCCACTGTTAAACCATCTTCCACATCTATATTATCAAAATTGTTTTCTAAAGCAATTCTTAGTTCAGATTCCATAACTTTTGTGTTTGCATTCTCACCTGAAAAAAATAAAACACTTAATATAGTCTGGTTAGTGATGGTTTTAGATGAGGGCGCTACTTGTAGCTTTTTGACAATCATAGTGGCAACACTGGTAGTATTTCAATACAAATGTCACTGTTGCCAGTAAACAAAACTGTAGTACCCGAATAATCCGAGATCATCGCTTTCTTGACGGACTGTAAATTAGTAGTAACATTATGGAATAAAAAATGAAGTGATTAGAGAGATGAGTGACTGTAAGATGGAGGTTGTAACCACTAGCGGATCCAGGGGGGGGCTAGGGGGCTGAAGCCCCCTCCAAAACCATGAGTGACAGTACTTTATATACAACAAATCTAGGGGTTTCAGCCCCTTAGCGCCCCCCCCCCCCCCAAAACGTTGAATGATAGTGCTTTTTACCATGTGACGACATTCAGCCCCCGCCAAAATTGAATCCTGGATCCGCCACTGGTTGTAACTAGAATGAAAGCGAACAATTTGAGATGTACAGGACATGTAGAGAGAATGAATGATGCAAGGAAAATATACCTGGGAGAAAGAAAAGATGTAAGGAAATATGACCGTCCTCGGTTCAAGCAAATATACTACTTAAGTTATTAATTGCTATAAAATTTGGAAGAGATTTGATCTTACTGGCTTCGAACATCTTTTTCCTTATGGCTTCTTCAACTTTATTTCGAAACACATTGGCGATCGTCAATTCCTTCAAGCATTCACTACAAGAAGCATCTCCTTCACAAAGCGGAAACTACACAGATTAAAACAAATTTTGAAGGTTAAAAAATAATTAAAATCACGGAATTTTAACTTATAAGTGTTAAATTACTATGACTGTCAATGCTTACATTCAAATTAAAACATTGTTGTATTGTTTGTGCAAAACTTTTATGATTTCCATCTAAATTATCTGAATTCAGAGGTTTTAAATCCTGCCACTCGATGTTACACAAAGTACAATATTTCTGATCATCGCACATCTTTACAGCAACAAATTTAGAGAAAAAGTAACGCGTCTACAAGTTTCAGGTTTTTTCTCAAACTGGTTGCATAAAACCTAAACGGGGAAGCCCAAATCCTAAATATTGTAATGAAAAAACACACTTTTTTTATTCAAACTTCGACCAACGCCGAAAAGCGGGCGAAAACGACAACGGTTGAAAATAATGTGACAGATGAGTGCTGAATTTTCATAGACAATTCCATAGATTTTTTCCATTTTCGCCATAGATAATGACAGCTGACATTGACATGTTTTGGTTTTGTTGCAAAAGTTTCGCGTTTTGTTTTCGTTTCTTCAAAATTTATTTGATTTATAACTTGTTGAAATAAGAAATGTGTACTCCGTGTGATTATTTTGATAAAAAGCTCAATTTAAATAGTTTTTTACAGAGAATTTGATGTTATCAAAAACCAAAATTACGTGACTAAATCTAAAAAATAAATACTTTAAAATGAGGGTAACAGGGAACAGAAAAGACTGTAGTTTATCATTTAATGCGAAAAATACATCAGATAATACGCGTATTATGACGGATATTAATGAAACTGGCGAAGAAATTGCTTATGATAGCGATTGGTCTACAAATACAGACGAAATTTATACTGCAACAGGTTATAACCCTAATGCAGCACCAATTACCACTACAAAAAGACTTCCTCTAGGATCTACGAAGTGTCTTGTGTGTAATAAACAATTCAAGAGAAGACTAAACTTAATATCACACATGATAGTTCATTACCCACCATTTTTATGTCACATTTGTGGGAAAACTTGCGCCATCGCTTCAAAACTAAAACGTCACTTGGAAACTCATTTAAATACTGAAAAACAATTAAAAACTCACACTTGCAACATTTGTTTGAAAGATTTTCGTACGCAGAATCTGTTGAAATGTCACCAAGCGAAATTACATCAGGGAATTAAAAATTTAAAGTGTTTGATTTGTAAGGAGAGGTTTAATTCGTTTGAAGAGAAGATGGATCATATGAAAGGTGTTCACAATCTTGAATATTTAATGTTTTCTTGTAAAAAATGTACCAAACAGTTTGATACGAGGACTAAGTTATTGCAGCATGTGAAGCGATGTCATTTGAAACAGAAAGATTACAAATGTAACCAATGTACTGAAGCGTTCTTTGTTCCTAGTGACTTGAAGGACCACACAGCGGCAGTACATTCAGGTATCTTTTTCTTCACTTGAATTATTTTTGTTTTTACAAATAATCCTTGTAAAGCGTTGGATTTTTCCTACATTCCGTAGTATATACAATGCAGTATTCCTACAACAGTGTAGAAGAATTAAGGATGAACATTGTCGGGCTTACGACCGACCTCGGCTGGCTTAAGTGATCACTTTACACTCGAGAAACATTCGCCATTTCAGTTCACCCCGGCTGTGATTCGAACTCAGACCTTCGTCGTAGTAGGGATCCTATCTACTACACCACGAAGAGCGATGGCTGTGTTGTCGAATTTTATGTATATTAAGTATCCATGTACTGTTGCATTTCTTACTGTTGAAGGGAGGGGGTGGTATTTTAACACACCCGTCATCTATTGCCAAGCTGAAGAACTTAGTTCACAATCAACTTGGCTAATGGCAGGAGAGGTAACCAAGTACCATATTTATGTCATACCTAACATTTACCAACGTGAACTTGAATTATTTTTTATGACGCGTTTTGAGTAAAAGGAATCGGAGAGCGTGTATGACTAATTGCATGAATGTGACGGAAGCTAGGAATGTGTGTAAGGATAGGGCTGTCTGGCGCTCTGTCCTCTCTGCCTACCCTACAAGGGACGTGGCGTGAGGGTATAGATAGATAGATAGATTACAAATTTTATTCTCGTAAGCCCGACAATGTTCATCCTTAATTCTTCTACACTGTTGTGGGAATACTACATACCTTTTATAATTTGATTATTAACAAAGCTCTGTTTTATATATTGCAGATTTTCATGATATTGGACCTAGTTGGACGGAAAGAACCAATGATGTATGAGACATTATATTATATGATACTACATAACAAATTACTATTTTACTACTTATATATTTCAATATTTTTTATTGCCTAACGTTAGCTCAAGCGTGTTTCATAACATTTTTAGGAAAATCCATCGGAATCCATGTTTGATGACGAGCATCAGGTGCTGGATGATGAATCCAAGGTACAATATAAATTCTTGTAAATACTGAGATAACAAATTATTATTAATACCTATTGAACATATGTATGTATCTTGTTTTAGCTAAACAATGTAATATTCCTAGATCCAGAGGAGAGTGATTTCAGAGAGGTATGGTTAATAATATTTATTTATTTACACTTTTGGTGAACAAGATACAGAAATATGTTGACATACTTACTTTACGTGTCCGGGTGGGTCATACCCTGCCACTCCAATATGCGGCGACATACATCACCTTGTCATTCCCTAGAATCAGGTCCCCAGGGCAGGGGTGCAACTCTCTCCCATCAGGGGACATATTAGTAGGTGGCTGTCGTCCTGGGTCGCTCCGCAGTCACAGAGGATGTTGTCATAGGGCAAGTACCCTCAACGTTGGAGATTCTTTTTACAGCGCGTAACACCCACTCTTAGTCTGTTGAGGATGATCCATAAGGAGTAGGGTAGGTGTTCGTCCATCTATGGCCTCGCTCGGATATCCTCTTGCCACAGTTCCACTCTTTGTTGTAACATTACAAATATAAATAAACCACAACATTTGTTCATTAGGGCGAGTATCGCAGTGCTGCAATATCTGCCAGCTAACCCCAATATTTGCAGCATTGTACTCACTTATTTTAATACATAAAATGTGTGCATAGTAATGAATGGTTATAAATTCTTTAAACATTTATACTAAATTCGCTTCTTATTTTTAATTTTTTAATAATAATTAATTTTTATTCTTGAGAATAGCTTTCGCACTTTATAGTAATTTCTTATTTTATAGGTTCCCGGACCTCACATGGGACCTCCCGGACACCAAAACATTACTGGATCAAATATGAACACAACACTAGCAGGGGCGGAGGTGAGAGACACTCATTATTGCATGCACCACGCAGGAAGCCTACCACTTACAATTACATCTTACTTACTTTTGAAAAATCCATTAATCTATCTATCTATACCCTCACGCCACGTTCCTTGCAGGATAGGCAGAGAGGACAGAGCGCCAGACAACCCTATCCTTGCACACACTCCTAGCCTCCATCACATTCATGCATGCAGTCATACACGCTCTCCAATTCCTTTTACTCAAAACGCTTCCATCCTTGAGGATCTGGTCGACACGAACGGACCAGGTCAGTCTCGGGCGGCTGCACTTCCTCACCCCTCTTCGCTCACTCTAATATATCTTTTTTGTCACCCTCTCATCTTTCATTCTCTCAATATGCCCAAACCATCTCAGTTTATTCACTTTAATTCTAGTTACAACACCAGTTTTGCAGTCACTCATTTCCCTAATAACCTCATTCCTTATCTTATCTCCCAGCGTTTTCCCACACATTCTTCTTAACGACCTCATTTCACTGCATTCAACCCAGATTCGTCCTTTTTCAGCCACGTCCAAGTCTCGCTTGCATACATTAAGGGTCGGCAGGCGTAATGCTTTCTAAAACCACCAATTATAAAACAGTTATTCTATATTATGTCAATCTGTGGTGCTTGCAGGAATTTACAATAGCAGTTTTCTTCTTATGCAATATATACGAGTATTACGTACTTATTGCAGGCTCCACCACCTGAATGGATGAGGCAGAGGACACCTACGATAGGAGCAAATGAAAGAACTTCACCGACCTCTCGATTATATTTCACGTATGAGGAAACTCAAAGGGAAAGATCTAAGATCGAGAAGATAAATCTCGGTGCCGCTGAAGAGCAGCGACTGGCCAGCAAGGAGATTCATGAACTGAAAAAACAAATACTTCAAGGGAAAATACAACTTTTGAAACACTTGGAAGAAGCTGCAATACTTGATATTGAAATAAAAAAGTTGAGAATGCGAAGTAAATAATATAACTTTTTTCTTGTATTAGCCAACTATATAAAAATTTTGACAGTCTGTGGGCAACGATTTCGAAATTTTGCTCTCATAGTTAAAAACTGTACTTATAATTTTAATGTTATTTAGGACTATAAGGCTGGCCACAAACGTCCCGAAGTTCAGTTCCGGAATCGACCGTTTTGCAAAAAGGTTCCGATCAAAACCTCTCTCTGAATTCAGCGTCACCCTGATTTTAAATTCAAAAAGAGGTTTTGGTCGGAACTTTTTTGCAAAACGGTCGATTCCGTTAACTGAACTTCGGGACGTTTGTGGTGAGCCTAATAATAGATTTTTATACACTTGCAGTGTACCTACAAGTATTATTGCAATTTTTTTTTGGTTAGTTATTTTTTAATTTGCACATCATTTAAACAACATCAGTCGTATATTCTTCACTTTGTAATTGTATCTGTTAAATAAAAACTCATAGAAATTAACTGTGAGTGTATAATTGTGGTGTATAGTGTGCAAGCCTTTACATTCTCAAATTCCTTCTATCTTGGGCTATCTGCTACCATCAACGACCCGTAAGCTGGGCAATGTCATTTGTCCACTTTTTCTGTGGTCTTCCTACGCCACTTTTGTCCTCCCAGGGCCCCCACTTCAGGATTTTAGGTGCCCATCTGACACTGTCCTATCTCGCCACATGTCCCGCCCACTGCCGTTTTAGCTTTGCTGTTCTTTCTTTGCTTGTACGTATAATAATAAATATGTATACTAAATTCCTGTGTCGTGAAGTGTAGAACACATTGGTAGTGCTGGGACTCGAACCTGGAACCTCATGCTCGGGAGATCGGCACAGCATACAGTGAAAGAGGAATGTAAAATGGTGAATGAGAAAATGATTTTCAGTTTAATTTATAATCTCTTTATTGCTTCTTTATAAAATAATATAATAATTCATATAAAAAACATAACATGTAACATACAAACAAAAATAAAACTTAAGTTTTTAATCACATTTATATATAAGTTGAATAATGTATAGGAATCGTTAGCAACATTCACTTGTTTCGAGAACTCAGGGAATACAAGTTTACAATACAACATTACATCAGAAAAGATGTGTATCCGATTTGGTATTTGTTTCTTACAGAATTACAAAGCTCCATACAAATTTCACTAAATAACGGGAGCTTTTTTTCCAGTGAAATTTTCAAGATTAGTGTGTCTAGACAATTTACAACAGATGATGGCGGTAACTTTACCACAAATAAAGGTTGAATAAATAAATCAATTATTTTTACGAATTTTTGTTAGACACCATTTACAGTCTATCAAGAAAGACATGGTCTCGGACTTATGGAGAACTACACATTTATGTGCTGACAACACTTCTATTGAAATAGTGTTGCCACTACATGCAGTGCCCTCATTGAAAACCATCTCTTCCTAGACAAACTGTACTTATAACTACTTGTAGTTATACTATGAAATGCAGTACAAAATTCATAGTATTTGTGACCTTCGTAACTAAAATAACAATTATATTTTTTACAATTTACAATAGATGGCAGTAATTGTTCATTATTCTGCACCTCATACAATATGGCAGTCCTTTAATTACTTAATTAACAACAATTTCAATTAATAAGATTACGTAATATAACATTTACAAAATGATATGTCGTACATAGTAATATGTCAAGCTTAAGCTAATAGATACATACATAATACAGCAGAGCCTCAATTATTCAAGAAGTAAAAAATGGGTAACAATTTTTATTCATCGTAAATTTTTCTTTCCTTCCTTTGCTTCAGGAGCTTCATTCGTACGGCATTCCGCGTTCTATCTTGCTATGTCTGATGAACAGCGAAAGGATGAGGTCGCAGAGAAACAAGAAACTGGCATTAGCTTCATTCTCAGTGCCCTGACATTCATCAACGATCTTAGAACTCAAAGAAGAAATGTTTCCATCCAGTTGGAACCGTTAAGAGCAATTGGATATGGCCCCAATCCGTGGGAGTTCATTATACAAGAAAAGTTCGACAGTAGATTTTCCATTATACGCCCAGATCCCAGGGGACAATGTCTAATTATCCGTAGACCTCTCATTGAAACAAATTTTAACAACATTGACGAATTACATCAATATCTACAGAAATGTTTAGAATATCTAATGACTCTTACCTTTACGCTTTACAAAGAGCCAAGCAGATTCACTTTACATGGGGAGAGTACCGCCAATCCGGATGCACTTGGGATTCCAATCACTCAAATTTGTGAATCAAGTCCCTATCCAGAACGAGTTTCACAGACTCTGATACCATATTGTAGAGTTCAGCGTCGAATTCGCAATCAGAATTATTCTGACGGATTCATTGCCGAAGGCATTCCGATGACCGAGTTTAGGCAATTAGCCATACAGATAAGTCAAGAAGAAATGAGACCGTTAAGGAACCAATCTATAATTTATCAACAGACAATGAACGAGGGGAAGCTCGATGAGCGCCCCTATCCCATTTTACATCATAATGATTTGTTAAATCCCATAGCCACTCCATACATGCTAAACTCTATTTTTGATCATCTTCCCCTACCCGTGGAATACTTTACTGAGTTGATCGTTGAGACACAAATGCCTGAGCTTACAGTTGTGCCATTGACTCCAAATCAGATCTATTGTAACTCTGGTCACTCTGCCTCTAGGGTGACTGTAATTAATAGTTTTGTCAATCTCAGTGAACGTCCTTCGATGGATATATCATTGGGATACTATATGATGTCCTTGTTATGTCCTGGAAGTGTCATCTTTCATGTAGACCTGTCAGACATTCCTGTGGACGATGTTCACGAGAGAACCATCGCAGCTTTGGCTTCAAAGCTATTTTTCAATCTTTCAGAGGATGATAGGTGAATTCAATTATAATAAATTTAATCTCCTAAGCCTCTCCACACACGTCCCGAAGTTCAGTTCCGGAATCGACCATTTTGCAAAAAAGTTCCGATCAAAACCTCTCTCTGAATTCATTCACCCCGATTTTAAATTCAGAAAGAGGTTTTGGTCGGAACTTTTTTGCAAAATGGTCAATTCCGGAACTGAACTTTGAAACGTTTGTGGTGAGCCTATGTATTAATTTAGTCATTTGTAGGTAGTCCTGGTAGGAGGTCCCGAGGAAGACCCAAGCGTAGGTGGCATGAGGTGGTGAGGCAGGATATGAGCGAGAGTGACGTGACACCGGAAGATGCGCAAGATCGAGCGAAGTGGCGGCGAAAGACCCGAAAGGCAGACCCCACTACCATGTGGGATAATTAATGCCCAGGAGAAGAAGATTTGTGATTAAAATATTGCATTTCTGAATAATATGAGGATCATATTTTCCATGATTTATTATTCGGTATTCGGCCGAATCTCTCTCTCTCGGATGGGATCGCAACCACACAAAATAAATAAAACTAGTAAAATCACATGGCTCTTATGCCACTGATGACAAAGTTGTGATGTGTCGCTTTAGCAAGACCACCGTTACACGGGAGAGGAAGGATTCCTGTGAAAAGCATGTGCAAGGTGCTAAACGGATATACGAAAATTGATCGCGGAAATTCGGTCACCGACACTTAGTCGCGACAAAAGTTGGACGCAGAAGTGTTTAAGGAATTAAAAAGGCTTAAACCAAGACTGCGACCATCTTCAGTAATAGTGGATTTCGAAAAGACCTCAATTAATGCTTTGCAAAAAGATTTTCCCGATATGCAGGATGCTTTTTCCACTTCACTCAATGTATATGGAGACATGTGCCGGGTGCGGGATTACAATCCCGATACAGTGAAGATTCGAGTTTTGCTCTACATATACGGAAACTGGCGACTTATGTTCCAGAAGAATCCGTGATTGAAGCTTATGAAGAGCTACTCGACAGTGACTTCTACCAAAGTAACGAAGAGTTACTTATACCTTTAATCAACTACTTTGAAGATGCATGGATAGGTCGGGTCGACAGATGAAGACTTCGAAGACCACCATTATTTCAGATAAATTTGTGGAACTGTCGAGGATTATTCTCACAAGATGTTTCACGAACAAAAAATGCCGTTGAAGGATGGCATAACAGTTTTTATTCCATGCTCCAGTGTATGGAAGTTCATTAAAACTAAAAAGGAGTATAGTTTTAATTCATTAAAAATCGAGCAATATATCGCCAGTATGTGCGACCGAGTAGAAAAATTTATAAAAACACTGCGGTAAAAATTAGGAAAATAGTGGCCGATTATCCAAACAGGCCACTGTTAAAATATCTTCAGGGTATTGTATTGGCAGACCACCGATTGAAGGTGCGCGAGATAGCTGAGACAGTAGGCATCTCTAAAGACCGCGTGGGTCATATCCTGCATGAAATTTTGAGCATGAGAAAGCTGTCGGCGCGATGGGTGCGCGAAAAACGGCCCCATTTGGCGAAGAAAAAAGTGCTCTTTCACCATGACAACGTACCGGCTCACACCTCCCCTCTCGCCACGGCCAAATTGGTCGAATAGAGCTACGAACTGCTACCTTTCTGGCTGTAGAGAGATTAAAATTATGTTTCTTATGTTTGTCGTCAAACCACAGAGCATCTGAATGTAAACGCACAGATTTGACATGTGGTATTTGTCAACAAAGGCATAATTCGTTAATCCATTTGGATGCACAAAATTATCAAAACCAGGAGGCTCAACAGGAAGGTGGTATCTCAGGGCCTGGTAACCTGGGAGCCTTCCCAGACTGTTGTCCTCACGTTTGAGGGGCAAATACTCCCAAAGAATATTTACCTTTTCCATAATTCTTTACCCATGGAACTATACACATACCCCACCACACTTTGCCAGAAATGCTGTAGGTTTGGGCATTTAATGAAAACGTGCCGATCTGTGCCCAGGTGTTTCAAATGTGGCAAAGACCACATATGGGCTTGGGGTGCGAAGCTGTGGAGCCATTCAAGTGCATCAATTGTTCAGGTCCCCACATCGCAACCAGCCCGTCCTGCCCAATTTTTACCAGAGAAAAAGAAGTTAAGATGTCAATGGCAAGAGATATCATCTCATACTTTGAGGCCACAAAAAAAATACCCCTTGAGACAACCAAATCCTTCGCAACGGAAATGCCTGATAAATTATACATTAAATTCCATGATGATAATTCCAGAGACAAATTCCTTGCAAATAGAAAGAAAGCAAGGGAAACAAAAAACACTCATATTGTTGGTATTTAAAATAAATTGGGTGTCAATTCGGATTTTAATCTAGGGGGGGGAGGCCAAGCCCCCCCTAAACCCTCGAGCAACTCTTTCAGTTAATGGACTAAAATGCAAATTGAGTTTGCTCAAGACTTCCAGAAGTATTACCTAGGTGGCGGAGACTTGCCGTGCACAAAGACGCTCCGTGAAAAGTATGTTGGGGCAGTCGCTGCCGATAGAATCCTGCAACTAAAGGCAAGCTCCAAAACAAGAATATTGACGTATACTGCGACGAGACAACATATGCGGTAGGACCTTGTGTCTTGGCAATTTTGTTCAGATGTCTGAACGGGGCAAATACATCCACGGAACTATATGTCGCAAGGAGTGAATAATTTAGAAGCGGCCAACGCCACCAACTGCATAAGGGCAGTAATTGATGCCCTCAAGGAGTACGATGTAGATTATTCCAATGTTTAACAGTTTAGTGTCAGATACCGCGAGGTATATGACCAAATGTGTGGACACATTGAAAATTATTGTGGGTGAACATCTGTCCCACGTACAGCACTGGGCACATAAATTAAATTCAGTGGGAAACATTTTTATGAAAGAACTTGCACAACTCAATAATGCCGTTTCAAAAACGAAATCATTGTTTTTGAACACAAAGAAGAGGAACCATATTTCTCTTCCTTTTTAAAAGAAAGACGGGGAGTGGACGTCTGTAGACCACATGCGGCCGTAATCCTTTTAATATTTTTATTACATAGACCAAAGGCTAGTAAAGACAATTCCTTAGACGCCACAATAGTGAAACATCACAATACAACAGGGTAACTTGAGTACGCTCCGTTGCACTGTTCTCGTAGTACCAGGTCCCGCACCTGAGGGCAATCTCGATATGTCTGCTTTCATATAAGAAGCATGTAACTCCAAATAACGCAATTAACATGTGAATAAAGGAAGATATAATAGAAGACAAAGAAATTTCACTTCATCCACGCAACATCAACCTCAGAACCCAACCAATATCCACTAACTTGGACAGAAAATGTATGGATTACCGCTCGCTACGTTTCCTCCACGCATTTGGGCAGAGATGAGTAGCAGATCTACAAGAACAACAAATGCGTGCGAATCTTTCCACTCGAAATTTAATTCATCATCTTTGTTGAATTTACACAGATGTCTCTGGCAGAACGACTTTTTGTCTATGGCCACGTTCTGTCAGAGAGCTGTCATTCGTGTTGGCAACACTTCTTCCCGTTGGCGTGCCATTGCGTGAAGATTATTGTTGTGTTTAAGAAGTGTCGTGTTTTTACATACAATAAAAATACCAAGTTTTGCCAAGTACGCTCTGTCTTTTTATTTCACAATCCAACTATATCACATTAATCATTGAACATTTGGTCCTTCGAGCCGGATGATATTCTGTTTGATTGTGGTTTAGCGTACTTGGAATTGTGTCGAAACTTCTGGTTATTTTTTCGTGTTTTCACGTGCACGTTTCACGTTTCGTGTTGGACTGTGGTTTCTGTTGTAAGTTCTCTTTTCGTATAACTATGGCAGAAGAAAAGAAACTAACAAACGTCAGGCGGTACGTCAAAGGCCGCCTAACGTATATGGAGCGACAATTAGAAGACACGACCGAAATTGTTGGTGCACTCGAGTCATGGACATCTTAGTACAGGGCGCCGTTATAATTAGGAGTTGGATTCTTGATGATACGTGCCATGATTGTATTTATAAATCAATAAAAGGCATTTCATCTCGTTATGCTTTTGAATATCTTTATGATGTTGCCGATTCGTTCTCTGAATTTATAACTATTCCGGATCTTCATACCTCGATTCAAGTTTTACCTTGCGGAGAGGTTAAGACCAGTGATTCCCACGGTGGGGCGTACGCCCTATCCGGTGAGCTACGGGTGTGGCAAGCCAGAGGTACCTCGCTGTCCACTACTAAGCCCAATCCCCTCCCAATCCAACTAGTAGTGGCCATACCCCTATTTCCTACCTCCTCCTTATCCCTGCAGGGAAAATGTGGGTCTCTCCCTGCGCCTTACTCCTCAGCGTTAGACAGTTGTTGGGTGGGGTGTCTCTTCCCAACCTCTGCTGATTATCGGCAGGGGCGAGACAGATCCACCTGCGTGTTTGTGCCGTGCGCGGTGATCCGTACGGGGGGATGAAGGGATCCTGGTGATTGAGCTGAGCCAGTCAGGCCGGCAACACATCACTTTGGCCTGGATTTCCTCTCAAACGGGAGGTAGTGGAATAGCCAGCCACGATCAATCGGCTGTGGTGTCCGCTAAGCGGCCACTAGGCGAGCCACCCTGGGTGATGGGCTCTGCAGACGGCGGCGCATGGGAGGTCACGTGGTCGCGTGGCAGACTCTGTGTCGTGCGGTCTCGTGGAGAACGCACCTGGGGGGGCTATATCCACCATATAGCCTTGGTGCTATATAGCATCCCCACTTTGAGGGCTCCGTGGCGGGTGGGGAGTATGGTGGATGAAACTTTTTAGTCCAATGAATGATAAAATTCAAAAGACCAAAGAGGCTCTCGTAAAAGAGAGCAAGAAGAAGGGGTGGGACCCTGCAAAGGGGACCACAACAAAAGCCATGCTATTGCAAGGTCGTACCAATGTGGACCGCATGGAACACATCGGGGGATCAAGTAGTGGTCAAAAAGAGAGCGGGGCAGGGTCAGGCTGGTCTGTGGTGGGTCGAAAGAAACACTGCAGCAAGACCGACCTAGCCCAAAACAAAACAGACCTACCGGGGACCTCTAGGGATACAACAGTAATACCTAGAAGGACACCCGAAAGGTCAACCGACATGCCCTCCAGGGGTGCAAACGCAGAACCTGGAGGAGAGAGGAAGGGCTCCAAAAAGAAGCGGAGTGGAGCTCAAAGGCGCAAGGTCAGGCAACTGACAAGACAAGGCGCCATGGAGGGTACTGCGAAAGCGGTCCCTCTGAACAAAAGGAACCGGCCCTTGAGCAACGAGGACACCCTCGAAGCTCAAAATAAGCCAAAAAAGGCTAAAATACAGGGGTCATACAGGGAGGCTCTCTCTGGAATGAGGATGGCTATCATAGCCGAGAATCACACAGAGAAGCCCCTCTCAGGTGACATGGCGGAGACCATCATGGACCTACTGTTTAGGACCTTGGAAGCCGCCCCGGATCCACTTCCGACAGTGACGGTGGGAACCCTGATGACAGGGATCTTCCACGTCACTTGTGAGGACGGAAGGGCCATCGACTGGCTGAGGGAGACCCTGGATGGTAAGACCATTGGAGCCTTTAAGGTGAAAGTGGTCGAAGCCAAGGACATCCCAAGACCAGTCAAGATGGCCTGGAAGACCAGTCAAGATGGCCTGGAAGTCCAGAAACACTGCCTGCAAAGAGGCAAGTCGAAGCCTGGGGATGCTTCAGAGGAAGAACCCAGAGCTTCGCACACAAGAATGGAGGGTGCTAAGCACGGAGGTCGATGCCAGGTCCATAAGGAGGATCATCCTCATGGACAGAGCCTCCGCGGATGTGATAAAGGCCGCCGGCTACACCCTCCATGCGGGACTGGATTCCAGCACTTTCAAAGTGCTGGAAAAGACAGACACCGACAAGGAACCCTCCGAACCTGGGGGCAATCTCGATATGTCGGCTTTCATATAAGAAGCATGTAACTCAAATTTCGCAATTAACATATGAATAAAGGAAGATATTATAGAAGACAAAATAAATTTCACTTCATCCACGCAACATCAACCTCAGAACCCAACCAATATCCACTAACTTGGACTGAAAATGTATGGATTACCGCTCGCTACGTTTCCTTCACGCATTTGGGCAGAGATGAGTAGCAGATTTACGAGAACAACAAATGCGTGCGAATCTTTCCACTCGAAATTTAATTCTTCTTCTTATACCCCGAAACCTGACATTTTAAATTTATAGATGTACTAAAAAAATTTCAACCTCCAACCAATGTTTTAATTGTAAAGACCAACAGTAAAAAAACTATACCAAAAAGATGTGACGATAGAAAATAACAATACATTGTTGAGATGGTTGGGTCATGTGGAGAGAATGAACGATGAAAGAATAACGAAGAAAATTTACCTGGGTGAAAGAAGAGGTGCAAGGAAATGCGGCCATCCAAGAACCACATGGCTGGACCATGTTGACCAGATACTCAAGGACGGACGTGTTTTGAGTAAAAGTAATCGTAGAATATGTATGAGGAATTGCATGAATGTGACGGAAGCCCGAAGTGTGTGTCAGGATAGGAAAGTCTGGCGATCCGTTCTCTCTGCCTACCCCGCAAGGGAGGTGACGTGAGGGGATAGAATAGAATAGAAACAATAATCAAATATCAAGAATTGAATTGTTGAAATTAATATCGTGAAAAAATTTGCCTAATATAATAATCTTACATGTGGTACGAAACAATAGCAAAGAGGGGGGCAAACGATATTGCAAGCTGCTGAAATTAAGGAGCAAAAGGTGGAACATTCCTTTCTTTCCTCCTTCCCTAAGTGATTGGTGCTTAATACGATCTTTTTTAATTTCAAATTCTTCATAATTTCATTTTCATTTTCATTTTTTCATTTATTTAATATCCACAAAATATATAACAAAGTAAAAAATATAAGTAAGAAACAAGTATTGGATTTTATTGCCCCACTAGGCGAAAGCCTGTTCTGGGGCAAAAATTTATATTGTTACTATTTTTTATTATTATCGACTTCTATTTTAGAATAAGGTAATGTGTTGTATGTAGTTTAGTTTTTCGTGTTTTCTTATTTTATTATATAAATACTTGAGTAGATTGTTATAAAATTGAAATGTAATCAGACATAACTTTTCTGACAATAATGTGAATACTTGTAAGTAGGGCATCGCATGAAATTAGACTTCTTTGTGTTTGTTTTGTGTTGATATATATATATGATAGTAATTCCTCCTATGATAGTAACTCCTACTATAGGTATATTACGGGTATGTAGTGTGAGATCTGATGACCAAGCAGTTTCCACCAGGGCTCATGGTCATTTCCCAAAACACCTATAGTAGATGGTTATTATATTTATAAACCCCGGAGTAACACATTATAATTTGAGTTTGAACTATACTGTCACGCTGTACACATTATTTCTGTATTATAAAAGTGAATTGTGAAATTATTTTAATTAAAATAAATTTAAATAAATTCTTTTTTTTAATCTTCTCCGTCACTAGAACCCTTAATTTGATGTCTGTTTGTATTCCGATGTTAAATAAATAAATAAACATGAGATTATTTTATCATTTTATGGATTAAATAATGTCCAATTCCTGGCTGAATACATAAGCAGTCAAGAAGAACGGATGAAATACTGGACTCTGCAGATTTTCGAATCCAAATAGCGGAAACACTTTGCAAATACCTTACAAACCAGCGAGGGACCAAGCGAAAGTCTGAGTTGGAGTCTGAGCTTCAGGCGAAGAAGAGGAATGCTCAATATGTGCCACAAAAAGACGTAAGGAGAGACAAATGTGGTCATTGGCCAGCTTGGGCAAATAAAAGGATCCGCTGCAAGTTGCCCATTCGCACCGGATTCACACAAACTATTTGTGAAAAATGTGGGGTAGGTTTGTGTTATAATAAAACAAACGATTCTCTCTCACATGAATGTTGAGGAGAGTGGAACAACGTCAATCCGTTATTATTATTCTTGAGTTTGAGATTGATATTTGTTACTTTATTTGTTTATTATTTGACATTGTTTGATTTTTAAATTTGACTTTATTTTTTGCAATTTTATTCTTTGTTCCGGCTTGTGATTGGACTGTGTGTGTGTGTGTGTGTTTTTGTGCGTAATAGAATTATATCATTAATTTTGATTATTTTGTGAATTCTTTGTACATAATTTTCTCTTTATCTGTTTGATTTTTTGATATTAATTTTGTATATGATTTTTAAATGTTGTGTGTTGCTTTTGACTGCTACGCGACGTGATATTGTGATTGTTTATATTGTATGTAATAACTGTATGCACGCTATAAGATTAATAAAATAAAAAAGAGATGGCAAACATATTTGCAGATCAATTTCAGAAGGTGTATACTAGGGAGCCGGATGGTCCTCTCCCAGAAGTCTAGGGAATGCAAAGGGTTGATAATACACTGTGCGACATAAGCTTCACAGAAGATCATGTAAGGAAAGTGCTACATAACCTCAACGAGCATTCGGCCATGGGACCAGACAATGTTCCTCCAATTGTCTTGAGAAGATGTGCCGAGTCCCTGTGTGGGCCTATCACGCACTTGATGAGAGATTCATACAGTACTGGAAAGCTCCCTGCGGAGTGGAAGAGGGCTACTATCACACCTATCTTTAAAAAGGGAAACCAACTGGATCCGAGTAACTATGCCAATAATAAAATATCGAGAATCGTTGAAATTAATATTTAACTGCTATAATGTCAAGCATCGACATATCAACTCGGCAATCGCGCATGAAGATTGCGAGCTTCGATATATCGACTTACCAATCAGTACATCTTTGGCGCGTGCGTGTGCAGTGTGTGGCCGTCGCTCGTACCTATCACGCGTTTACTTCGTGTAGTAGATCGCGTACATCGCAAAGATAAACATTTTCAATCGATTTTTACATTATCAATTAAAAAAAACCCTCGTCTACTTTCGTGATGTCAGAAAAATTTGATAGTGATTTGAGTGAATGCGAGCTCTCGAATGAGTCCGACAGAGGCAGCAATATTCCACCACCAGGTAGAAGAAGAATGATGGTTTACAGTTCATCGTCTGATTCTATGAAAGTAGCGAAAGAAATCATTCAAATCTGTCTGAAATAAAAAAAAGTAATGCTTTTTTTTGGTAAACTCTGAAATTTTCTTTGAAAACCTTCAAATTTGGTTGGCAAATTTAGAACAAAGCAAAAAAAAATGGCACTAAAACAGTTAACAGACTGGGGAGAAGGCTCTTAAAAAAATGAGGGATCTGAGAGAAAATGATCCCAACAAAAAGAGCTATAAGGACCTAACAGTTTGGAGTCTACAAGTGGTCATGTCCTCAGAGATTACCCCTGCACTAGTGTCTCGACTAAAATCTCTCAGAGATTTAAAACGACTGAGTGTTGAGACACTAACAACGGGGTAAATTATAAAAAAATTATTGAAAGCCAGATAGCTTCGGGAGTCAAAATTGACGTTGTCAAGGCATTCGAGTCGCTCACAAAGACACACGAAGAAGCTATCTGGATGCCTTGCTCCAACGTAGACTCCGAAAGGTTTCCCTCTTCGTACAACACTGCATTAACAGATGGAACTGCATTAAGGAGGAACCTCAACAAAGACAAACTGACTATGGCAATTTTAAATTTTGATAAAAATTAGTATATGAGCTATATAAATACTCCATGTCCATTCTATTTCTGTGTATTCAGTGTCAGTGTTAGAAAAATAACACCGAATTTTCAAAAAAATAACGGAATTTTTCCAGTCTCTACTAATGTGTCATATATTATTTAAGCAAAATTATAACATGTGTGTTGTCTCCAATGTGTTGACTGGCTTATTCAGAACATGTTTCCTGTTAAACCAAGTTTAACCCAACCTTTGCACTCAAATATTTTTTGCTAACAAATTAATCCGTATGCAATAATTTGTTAAAATTAGCACAAACAAAAAAATAAACAAAAAATGCAGAAATTTATATTTAACCTCAATCTGGTATTTCTGGAATACACACATGGATGGAGACCAGGTTTTCTGGAAACCGTCTCAAGGTCTTCCAGGAGCACTATGACTGCTCCAAACAGCGCAATTTTCGGAGCAACCTAGCAAACAATGTAGTCTTCTACCTAGTATTTTTTTTTTATCTTGGATATACATAAAATATTCTTCTAAAAATGAATGAAAATATGTATTTTATGTATGATGGGAGTAACAATAATTCCATAATTTGCCTAAAATTACGCAAAATGAAATGCGCAACACATAACTGTGTGTCACCCGATATCTGAGTGCTAGGGTTAATTATTCGATCATATTATTCGTTCCTGGAACCTGGGATGAAGGTGAGTATGAATTTGACAATATTTTGCCAGAACGATAAGACAAGAATACTTCCATTTCTCCCTAGTCTCGTCAGTGGACTTCTGCCCATTAACTTTATTTCTTTGCATGAACGTTACGTACAAAATTATTTGACAACACGATACATATTTATGACAGTATACTAGTGGCGGGAGGTTATGAGCCTTTTTTGTAGTGTGAGACAGCGTAACTACACGCAAGTCCGTACACGCAGGTTTAGTAGTATTAGTGAGCGCACAATGAACAAGAATGCACACAGATGCGTTTATTATTCAAGGCAGGTATATCTTTCTTATCATAAACACTACAAAAAAGGGTCTTAAACTCGCGAGGCTTCTACAGCAATGGGTCGAACTTATGATCTCTTCTTTCGATCTCAGAGTTTATTGGGAGTACTTATATAATATTGCTAGACACAGGAAGTCTCAGAGATTCACATTATTCATAAGGAGGCTAAAACTCTACGAGTTGCATAGCCATTAAAAGTAAAAAATAATAAGTAAATGCGATACATCATATTATAACATATGAATTAGTTTTATAGTGTTTACAATAATTTAACTTTTAATCTTATACACTAATTAAAACTATATTTGGATTGATATCATAACAGTACAATGTTTTATACAAGTCATACAATGTCTACAATTACTAGTATATACAAATGGAATGAATATATGTACATACATTGAATCAATTGAAGAGATCTCAAATGTCGCACACGCCAAAAACAAGCTCATATTTGTTCAATTTTTGTGATTTCATAAATGCAGTTTTGTTCACCTCAATAAGTTCTTTAAAGTGGTATTAAAAAAACCTACAAACATTGTCTATGTTAAGTTTTATCTATGGACACGCGCTTTGCCTATTTTTAAGTACTGGCAAGAACAGTCCCTGTGTTCTATATATGCGAACGCAGCCTTGCTTCGATCTCTTTTCATTTCCGCCACTTGAACAAGAATTGAACACTACAGAACGGAGGTTTCATTTTAAAACATCATCAAAGAAATACAGTCCACAAGCAACTCTAAACATATTCTCCAGTTTTTGGTTCTTTATCCCCGGATTCAACAAAAGAAGAATTTCCAGTGACAGAGTATCATTTAATTCCATTTTTTCCATTCCATATATTGTAGTGCATTCCATTTGGCATATATACCCTGTAATATTGTACTTGTTGCATTTGCAAATAGTAGATATTTTTATCTTGTTTTCTCTGGTTACAGATGTAAGAGCAGTCTGGTTTTGTGTCAACGAGTTAAGTAATTTGCCACGGAAAGTAAAAATAGCATTTTTTCGTTACAATTTGTTATTCAGTACCCATGTGCATGATTGACATAGAGTTGACTAGATTTATTGTTTCTTTTTTAATTCATGTACTTCAATCTTTTTTTGCTCCATTGGACAAAATTTCCCACGAATCATGTTTTTAGTTGTCTTTTTGCTCTCCTGTAAAGATGATCATTTGTCGATGAGCTTGTTTTTGCTGTCTACCCTTGAAATATTACCATAAAAAAAATATTTGTTCTTACAATAAATGCATTATATACAAAAATAATAAATATGTTGACCAGAGAAAATCATATTATCATCTATGACAGTGAGATCAGAGCGTTACAGATGTTTAGTTAAAAAAAAATATTACATACCAGTAGAAAAAGTCTTATTTTGTGTAATGTTCGAAAACTCGACAAAATGTTTATTTACTTATTATAGAATAAAGCGCTCCAAACTGATTTGTGGGCTATGTAAGGGGCTTCATGCCATTTGTTGAAAAAACATATTTGCAATTGACTTTTTTTTAGTTTTCTTTATTACTTCATGTATAAAACGAAACAATAAAAACTCTTTCTAATTACTATGTCTTTTTTTTATTTCTTACCTTTATTCTACGAAAACCTTCAAATTTGGTCGGCAAATTTAGAACAAAGGAAAAAAAATGGACTAAAACGGTTAAGGCTGCAATCCATTAGAAGAATGAGAAAGGCGACAATATTGAATGCTAAAGAGGTACGGGTATTCATAAGGATGCTGTTACACATCGAGATTGTACAACTACCCTCGAGAAGCATGTATTGGAGTAAATATCCTATGTACAATATCCCAGCTTAATTATTGTATTCACCATTAAGAGGGCAAGATGTGAACCATACATAATTGTTTAAAAATATATAATGTCCTACGTACACACCTTGCCTGTAGGTGAATCCTGGTAAATAAAAAAAAAAATCCCCATATTTGGTAAAATTGTGAGCAGGAATAGATTCCAATTACTATACAGATATTTACATTTTTCTGACAATGAAAGTGATGATGGTAATTGGCTGAAAAAAGTTTTACCTATAATAAGACATTTCATGGATATAAATGTCTCGGATGTATAATCCAACAAGAGACATTTGGGTCGACGAATCAGTATGTCGTGGAAGGGAAGACTTCTATTTAGAGTGTTCATAAAAAATAAAAAACATAAATATGGAATAAAAATATACAAACTTTGTGGGTCCAGCGGAATTATTCTCAAAGTGCGAATATATACTGGCATAACATCAGGTGCGGAAGATGATATCAGCACAGAATGTCAAAAAGACTAGTCCTAGATTTGTTGCAAGACTACCTGGATGAGGGTTACAGGGTCTACACAAACAATTACTATAACTCGGTTGCGTTACTCAAAGAGCTGGGCAAACGAAAGACATATCTGTGTGGTACATTGCAGAGAAATAGGAAACTTTAGAATACATGTATTTATAGATTGTCGTGGTACATCCATACAGCGACATAAGGGGAGGGAGAAAGGTACAGGAAGACGAAATATTATGCACTTTAAAAAATGGCCTTTCCCTGATAAGCGATGGGTTTTGCTACACACGTCATTCGTGCTCCAAAAATGGTAACACCGAATATTGGAAGTGTGAACAGAGAAACAGACGTCCTGGACGTGGAGTGAGCAAAAATAGCCAACTTTTCCAACAAACTACAGTCCATCTTCCAGACGACGCAAGATTGGAAATGCGAGGAATACTAACTTTCGTGAAGCAAGCGGCGGCGAGTGCAATCGGAGCTAATACCAGAATAAGACCAGAAAAATCTGTATGGTACTTCCTGCCCAACAATAGAAAAACTTCCAACGTCACTTAAGACCCATACAGAATAAAGTTCCTCAGGTGAATTTGTAACCCGAGATAACAGAGGTCTTCACGAGGGGAATGAAAAAATCTGGGTCCAACGATTGACACGGAGACAGGGGGGAAGTGGTCTCACTCACACTGAGAGTTCTGTCCTTGAGCAAATGGAGCAGAAACGTGAAGGGCATGCCCAAAGCACGAGAGTGTCTGGCCCAAAGAAAGGAAAGACAAACAATTTCTCAAGCAAAGGGAGGAGTTGCATAAAATAAACATACAGCTACCACTTGGGACAATTCCAAAGGTAAAAAGTGAGGTCCACCTTCAACTGAACCTGGACCTTCCACACCAAAACGTGCTATACTTGGGACAACTCCAAAGGTAATAAAAAAAGAGGCACGAATGGTGGGAGATACGAGAGGCGGTAATAAAGAACATATTTCTTTTTCTTTTCATTTTTATAAAAATACTTTTTTGTCAACTTTACTGTTATTTTCCCAGTTATGTGATGTTAATACACATACCACGGGCAGAATGATCGGGCGGAAGTAGGCAGGGGCGAAACAAAGAATTGTGGAGACGAATGTCTTTATGACGGACGATGCACCTGCATATTACAATGCTTGGTGTCACGATGATACATGAACACACCAGAAAATCACTTACTACGCACCTGGCACGTTGATAAAGCATGGAAGTCTAACTTGTCGAAGGTGAAGGGCAATCTAAAGAAGATAGAAATATATAAGGCTTGTAGAACTCTGTTGGAAATGACAGAAAAAGACAAGTCTGAGGCTTGCCTGGGGTCTTTCATACAAATATGAAAAAATGACCCCGATGTAAAAGAATGGATTGTAATGCTGGACCACATGCTCGCATTATTGTTGTAATAGAAATAACTGCAAAAATGAGTAACTGTAAATGGTCCAACACAGAAGCTACTACATTTTTAGAATGTTACCAAACAGAACGCAGCATTTGGGACAAAAAGATGGTGGCTGATGCTTGGAGTCGTATCAGCCAGGTTATAAAGATGCCTGTTAGGGGACTAAAGCTGAAAAAAGACATACTGATGTCAACATTCCGTAAGTACCTGAAAAGGGAACAAGATTCTATTCGTTTGATGGAAGGCAAGACTGGAGTCGGGCACAGTTTATACATGAACAATTTCTATAATAGCGTTCCATTGACGGAACATTTATTAGAAAACAAAACATTTGTTACTGGGACCTTCGGATCAAACCGGAAGTACACACCGAAGGAAGTTACTGAAAAAAAATTAAAAACCGGAGACCGGAGAGCCTACCAGCATGCATACAAATGAAGGGATATGCGTCACAAAATGGAAGGATCGATGTGAAATTGTAACGATATCTTCCGAATTCGATGGGTAATTGACGAAAACTACCAATCGTCTTGCTGCAGAAATTTTTACACTTTAGCTATAATGCTAAATATGATGACTCAACTCATCCTAATCCTAAGTTGAATAAAATTTGGCCTATATTTCAATACCTGCAAAACAAATTTCAACAAGGATATGTCCCTGAAGAAAATGTAACTTTAGACAAGTCAAATGACAAAGGACGTCTGGGCTGGATTCAGTTCATGCCACTCAAAAGATCGAGATTTGGCGTGAAGACATTCATGCCGTGTGAGTCCACCTCAGGCTATATATGGTCCACAATAATTTACACTGGTAAGAATTCTTTTGTCTTTTTGACGAGAGTTACAGTCAACTTCCAATCTCATCCCAAGTAGTCATGTCACTGATGAAACCGTTGCTAAATAAAGGGTACTGCCTGACAACCGACAACTTTTACACGTCATTGGAATTGGCTACCTTATTAGTCAGAAATAAAACTGACACATAGGGGACACTACGAAAAGGAGTATGCACTAATATTTCTTAAACCATCTAAGCCTCAATCCATTCTGATAGGGAGTTCAAGACTGCTACCCAAAGTTAAAGCGTCTCAAAACTCGTTGACACTTTGAACTTACTATACGTTGAAAAATGTATAGTAAGTTCAAATCATAACTTATATTTCTGTGAATGATCCATAGAATATAACATAGCCAAGTGTCAAAACTCTCTTTTGAAGAGGTACCACTAGTATCGGTTTTTTTCTTGAACACCCAGCACACCTGAATATAGCATTGTGATGCCCGGACGAGATGTCCCTTCCAAACAAGGAAAGATGGGACAAGTTCCAGTGCCAACAAAAACTAATTTTTCCGTGGATGGGATGTTCAAGAGTTGCACAAAGCAATTTTCCCAACTTTATGTTATACACATGGACTTTAGCAGCACCGAAGAAACAAACATCTTCCCAATCTTCTTTGCTTTTCTGCCGAACAAAAGCAAGCAGACATACATTCGCCTGTTTAACTTAATTCGTCGAGAAATACCACACTGGAGACCTCTAGAAGTCAACATCGACTTTGAGGTCTCTGCAATCAACGTACTCCAGGGCCGCGATTCACATTGTTTTTCTTACCTAAGGAAGGTCTCCTTAAGTAAGGATACCGTCCGTTGCAAAAGATGTCTCTAACAAAAACACGATTCTCGATCTTTAAGTATTAAGGAAGATCCTTACAATCGCGGTAAGGATAAAATCCTTACGAGTATATTTTGTTGGTACTACTGCGCATAAACCATAGAAACACCTGTCAAAGTCAGTCAAATTTATGTGAACTATATCTAATCTATGGTGAAGTTTGTCGCGTGTTTGTTGTTTTCGAATGGCGTTGTTGTTTCTCGTTGAAGTTATATGTGTTTAACTACTCGCATTTGTTAATTACGTGATTTAAAAATGAGGTGAGTATGTAATTGTTTGATAATCTTGTGTTATATAAATATTTAAATCCAAATTAATCGCTGCATGAAAGTGTAGCGGGCCCACTTTTTGTCAAGCTTATTTTGTTTTAAAGAACGCTAAAATTTTTATTTATTCGCTAGGCTCGATTGTGGGGGCGCGCACCAACACACCCGCAGCAGTGCCAAGCAAAAAATAACGTCCTTGGCTACTTCTTAAAACACAAAAAAAACTTTTGGCAAGTGTGACATTTTTAAGCTAAAATGCGAGTTCTTTAAAAAAAACACATTCTGTGCTCGCGCCTGGCGTCACCCACACCCGAACCTAGCGACAAATTACCCATTTTAGCGCATTTTTGAAAAAAAAAACTTGAGCAATAGGCAGGGCCCCAATAGTGCCGTAATAGTTCCCGCTGCATAATCTTTTTATTGATAGCCATGTTGTGTACATACTCATGTAAAACTTGGTTGCTTTTTCAGTAACCAAATGGAAAAGAGGGCCAGTAGAGTGCAGAATCGCCAATTGGAAATGTTGGCTGACTACATGTCAGACAGTTTTGTTTGCTGCTGGGAGACTTATGGGGATGAGAGGCATTCCATTCAGTGGTGTACCTTGTCATCCCTACTGAACAATGCCGGTCCCGCAAAGCCCGAAAGTCAATGGCAAAAGGTATGTATTTATTTGACTTCCCATTCTTATAAATAATTTCTATAGCTTTACTGTTATTCTCGAGATGTAGAACATTCCTTATGCATGTTTATCATTGTCGGGTGTTATTAGAAAATGTGTTAATTATGTTGGTTTTGTTTTATAAACTCTTTAAGGTGTGGACAAGCCTAAAGTCCAAAGTGAGGACCAAATGGGCGAAGTTCCGTAGGGACCGCAATGCTACAGGAAACAAAAGCCCATACAATGTTTTAACTCCTTTGGAGCAGACGGTCCTAGAGGTGATCGGGACGACATCAGCGGAAGGTTTCGAGGAGATTGAAAACTTACCTCCGTGCGATGTGAGTATACACTCAAACATTCTTTAGCAGTATCAAGGTTGAGTTCCACTAGCGTCTCAATATCAAGTATTGGATAATAGTATTTATTTTAGTAATGAGGTAATAATATCATTTATTAGAAAACAAGACATTTGTTACTGGGACCCTCAGATCAAACCGGAAGTACACACCGAAGGAAGTTACTGAAAAAAAAAATTAAAAACCGGAGACCAGAGAGTCTACCAGCATGGATACAAATGAAGGGATATGCGTCCCAAAATGGAAGGATCGATGTGAAATTGTAACGATATCTTTCGAATTCGATGGGAAATTAACGAAAACTACCAATCGTCGAGGAAAGGAGGTTTGTATGCCAAGCATGGTTATCGAATATAATAAATATATGAGCGGCGTAGATTTTCACGACCAAATGCTTGCCTACTACCAATGTCGTCGGAAAACTTTAAGGTGGTATAAGAAACTGGGAATCCACATTTTCCAGTCCATGCTCATAAATTCCTATTATTTGTATAATGGACAGAGTGAGCGAAAGTTGGGAGACAGGAGAGACAGCGTATGTTTTCATGTTCAGAAACGGAAAGCAACGACGCTATGAACCAGGAGGCGCTGCCCTTGGAAACTTTAGAGGAAGAATTAGTGACGAACCTGTACCATTGGAACAGATCAGAGAATTTCAATATCCACCAAGACATATCAAAGGCAATGATTCAAAACCTTGGAAAATCGCGATGTACCACTTGGGAACGGCAAGGCCGCACTGGCACTTCGTATACTGTGCTAGAAGTAAGCAATGGTGACATAACTCAATCTTTGTCATGTCTTTTCGCTCAACCACCTATCGATGTAAAGGGGTTAAGTGACTCGCTTGCCTGTGTGTCTATCTTCATTGTTGAATGAGAAAGTTTAAAAATATCTGTTAAATGTATTGAAAAATCATTATTTTAATGATGTTGGAAATTAATACTTTTCACTTTCATTTTTTTTTTTTACGAAAACCGTGTTACTTGTGAGTTGTGAGAAATGTTTTGTACTTGTCTACCTGTGAAATCAAACCTCATCAGATCAGTGCACACATTCACTCAAGTTCTATTTTAAAAAGTATTTATTATAGAAAGAGGCCTCTTTCTCCGGATTCAGATATTTCCATTTCTTCCCCTTGTTCTAAGGTTCCTGCTATATCCCCCAATCCTCCTCCCTCTCCCCAACCTGGGGCCATTTTTGGTCTATGTGCAAAATGAATAAATTATTTTTTTTATCTTCTCCCTCACCCACACTGGTATTTGGTGCAGCCAGTAAGCCTACTCGGGAAAATTATAAAAAAGTGTAATTTTCGTAAGTTTTAACTTTTTGCGAGTAGTAAACTTTTTAAGTGAAACTTAACACGCAAAAGTAAAGTGTTTGGAAAACTTATTCTACTGAGTGCGTAAGTTATCATTTAGTAAGTTTGAATGATTACAACAATACTTCCTGCTGAGTGGACGTGTTTTATTGTCGATTTGTTTTGGTGTTTTTTTACTTTTACCAATTCAATAATAATATTAATTAATAATAAGTTTCAACTAAATTACTGAAGTAGCGTTTACATTGGGATAGTAGCTGGTTTAATAACACTGCGCTCATAATGGATGCGCAAAAGTGTGTTGAAGAGGCGCGAAGCGTCATTGAATCACTGATGGCGGAGGCGGAGCGAAGGAGATTTAACAAAGACCACCGAAGTTTGATCGCCGATTCCATGACCAAGATTATGGCCATTGTTGGACGACTTGCAGCATCTCAGGCCCCAAATGGAGGTGAAGGTGTTCCCAGGGAGGAGTACGGGATTATGGTGATGTCAAAAGGTGAAGGTGATGTCAAAGAGGAGATACTCCGTAAAGTGAAGATAGGAAAGACAGGGATTGGAGTGAATAACATAAAGAAATTGTCAAATGAAAAGATAATAATAAATGTACCTAAGAAGGAGGATGTAAGTACTTTGGCAGATGCCATAAAGAAAAATACTGAGGCAGACGTGAAGGTGCTGGGTAAGCGAAATCCAACGGTTATTTTTAAAAATATTTACAAGGATTACGAGATTGGCGAACTAAAAGATGATTTGATCCGGCAGAATCCAGGTTTTCGGGACTGTTTAAAGGAATTTATTACTAAAAAAATATTCAAAAGCAAATACAGTGATGGCCAGCATGTGCTGGTGGAGACCGATAGAGGAACTAGAAGATTACTTATGCAAACTGGAAGAGTGTACCTGGGGTTTCAAAGGGTACATGTAGACGATGCAAACCCAATACGGCAGTGCTATCACTGTCTTGGTTTCGGGCATATTGCAAATAACTGCAAGAAAAAAAGCCAGCCCCCTACGTGCCCGCAATGTGCCGGGGCTCATGCATTAAAAAATTGCGTTCCAAAAAGCCAGCCGAAGTGTGCAAACTGCTCGAAAAGGGACAATGTGTCGCCTAGCGACTTGGCTCATCGAGCAAACGACAAAGAAAAATGCAAGTTTTATAAGAAAAATCTTGTAATAGCTAAACAGAAGATCGACTATTAGACTGCGTACAAAATCGAACTTTACTGCAACAAAATGGCTTACAGTTACATAGATGAAGATGATCTGATTAACTATTCACGCATTGATGACTTACATGATTGGTTCAATAGTGGTGCAGGCATAACATCGATGGGAAGGTCATTTGCTGTTGTACATATCAACATAAGAACCATGTATCAATATTGGGACGAACTACAGATTCGATTAAAAAATTGCATGGATCACATTGATGTCTTGGTGTTGACGGAGACTTCACTTAAGGATGACGTGGTGGATTTGTACGCGATTTCGGGTTACAATGTGTACAGTTTCTGTAGAAAAAATAAAAAGTGCGGAGGTGTCTGTGTCTATGTGCGGGATGGCATAAATTTTGAAGAGAAAGTATTTGATTCTAAATATTGTGAAAGTGTGTGTGGAGTACTTCAAATATCGCATGAGTTGAAAGTAAATCTTGTCGCATTATACAGACCGCCTAGTTTAAGTAAACCGAACTTCATTAAGGAGATAAATAGTTACCTGAATTCTAATTTTGATATAAGTGAAAATATCGTACTCATTGGTGATATCAATATTGACCTTCTCTGTAAAGATAGTGTTGCGATCGAATATGAAAATATGTTATTTGATAATTACTTAATTAAATGCATTAATGACGTAACGAGAGAAGCGATTGTATCGGGTAGAATAACAAGAACTTGCATTGACCATATATTTGTGAGAACTGGCATATGTAAACGCGACTCTGCGTCTATACATAGCGGTGTATGGTATAAACGTTTCACTATGCGGTGGCTATTTGTATGAATTATACTAATGATAAAATGAAAGGTGACAATAAATCTGACTGCTCGCAAATCCATAAGACTGTAATATCTCAAAAAAAATTTGATAAGCAAATTACTTCGAAGGACTGGACTTCTTTATTAAGTATTAATGATTTCAATGTGCTGTACAGAAGAATTAAGGTATATTTTGATCAACTTTATATCGCTGCTTCTGTAAACGTGAATTATGCGCGTAAGAGACCACAGAGTATAGCTGAGTGGATGACTCCTGATTTGCTGCTTCAAGTACAGAATAGAGACCACTTATATAGAAGATGGAAGAGTAATCCTACAAACAATTTCTATGAGAAGGAATACCGCGGGTCCAGAAACCATGTAAACAAAATGATCAAGAAGGCAAAATCTCTTTATTATGGCAACAAATTTAGTCAAAACTTTAATAATGTTAGAAGGACATGGGACTCCATTAATTCAATTTTGGGTAGGAAAAGTAAGAGTAATTGTGACGAAATTGTGTTAAAGTATTTTTCCAAAACTCACAGCATTGATCAGATTGCTAATAACTTTGTTGATTATTTTACCGATAGTGTTTCTCAGTTGTTGCATTGTTGTGGGATTGGTGCGATAAACATCAGTCCACCTTGTGCAACCCAGAGTATGTACTTACCTAAAGCAAAAGTATCTGATATTATTGACATTGTAACAAGGTTAAAAAAATCAGCGCCAGGGTTTGATAACATTGGGATTGGTGATATAAAACGTAACATAAAAGTGTTGGCCCCTGTTATTACTCACTTGATGAACGTCATTTTAAAGCAGGGCATTGTGCCCGACGATTTAAAATGTGGCGTAGTTCGTCCGATATATAAAAGTGAAAAGCATAATTTATTAAAAAACTATAGGCCTATATGCATTCTTCCCGCGATTGAAAAAATATTGGAAAAGTACCTTCTTGGGAAACTCTCGGCTTATTTGGATAAGCATGGCTTGTTGGATCCATCTCAGCATGGATTCCAACAAAATAAAAGCACTGAAACATTGTTGTCAGATTTCTCAAATCACATTAATTCTGAACTGAATAATAAAAATCATGTTCTTGTCTTGTTTATTGATAATTCTAAAGCTTTTGATACTATAAATCATGATAAATTATTATTTATGTTAGAGAGTATAGGGATTCGTGGCCACGTCCTGAAGTTATTTCAAAGTTATCTGTCAAATCGTACAATATGTGTTAAAATAGCTGAATCTTATAGTGTAAGGAAGAATATATCATCTGGCGTGGCCCAGGGGTCAATTCTGGGACCCACCTTGTACATAATCTTTGTCTCATTCATGAGAATACTTTTTAAAAATGTAAAATATTTTGTGTATGCTGATGACACGGCGCTGGTCATGTCTCACCCCGATGTGTTGGAAGCTAATAGATTGCTACAAGCAGATTATAATAGACTGCTGCAATGGTCCCATGATTTTGGTCTCCTGATTAATGAGAAAAAAACTAAATTAATGCATGTTAGAACTCCTCACACGGTGTGTGACACCACGCCGATTATTAGATCTCATGATTTTAATTGTATACACAGAAATGTTGAGCTCCCCACAAATTGCAAGTGTACTGCTTTGAATATTGTTAATAAATTTGTATACCTAGGTGTAATTATAGATGATAGGTTTAAATGGGATCTCCATGTAAATAAAATTTGTACTAGGTTAAGATCTATTGCTGGTAGAATTTATAGAATTAAATATTTCGTGCCTAAATCAGCACTTCTAATTATATACAGGTCCTTGGCGGAGTCGTTAATTAGATATGGAATTGGTTCATGGGGTAATTGCGCGAATACGAATATTAAACGGGTTATGATGGCTCAAAAGAGCATCCTTCGGTTATTCACTGAAAAGGTTTAACGTGATAAGCGTTCTTTGCCAAGTAGAAATGACGTGTCGGTTGCTTTCAGGAAGCTTAAGGTACTCCCCGCCAAGGGCTTGTTCTGGCAGAAGATAATCCTTGATCACTTTCTGAAAAATGTTTATAAGAAAATCCCACGTCATAGTCATCAAACAAGATTTAAAGTAAATTCCGGTTATTGCATTCCAAAATTCAATAATAAATATGGTAAGCGCACTCTAGAATATAATGTCCCCAAGCTATTTAATATGATGCCGTCATCTATTAAAAAATGCACAGGAAAGTTGAAGAGAAAGGGACTTATCAAGGATTGGTTGTTGAAGTGTAGCTTTGTATATAGTTGATACCTTTTGTATTTGTATTATATAGGATTGTATTATACATAAGTGTCTTGTTATTGTGTTGTGTATGATAGTATGTATTATACATGTATATAAGATAATGTATATAGTAGAATTAGGATAGTGTTGTTACATATCCTTGATCACTTTTTGAAAAATGTTTATAAGAAAATCCCACGTCATAGTCATCAAACAAGATTTAAAGTAAATTCCGGTTATTGCATTCCAAAATTCAATAATAAATATGGTAAGCGCACTCTAGAATATAATGTCCCCAAGCTATTTAATATGATGCCGTCATCTATTAAAAAATGCACAGGAAAGTTGAAGAGAAAGGGACTTATCAAGGATTGGTTGTTGAAGTGTAGCTTTGTATATAGTTGATACCTTTTGTATTTGTATTATATAGGATTGTATTATACATAAGTGTCTTGTTATTGTGTTGTGTATGATAGTATGTATTATACATGTATATAAGATAATGTATATAGTAGAATTAGGATAGTGTTGTTACATATATATTAAGATTATTGTCTAAGAGCACACGCCGACAAACTTGTTAGGTTTGGCGTGACTTGATTGTTGTAATTTGTATATATTTTGTGACTAATAAAAGAGATTAAAAAAAAAAAAAAAAAAAAAAAAAAGAATGAGAAAATTCCACATTGTGTTCAAATTTCTCTTAGCATCGAGCTAATTTTTCCATTGCAAAAGCATTAGGAAAATCACTATACAGTGTTATATCAAAAACCAGATATATACACAGATAGGAAAATACCCAAAGATTAGAGGAATTCTCAGAATCAAAGTAATATCAAATTACATACTTGATATTATTAAGGGGCTAAACTACGTAGTAGAGTAACTAAGGTCCTATCTGCATTAAAATGCCAAACTTCATTTTATTTGAAGCTGAAAAATTGGCCATTCAGCTAATTCCAATGTTCAATGGAAATACTGAAGATTTACAAATTTCATTGAAGCTTGCGAGTATGTAATAACCACAAGTGCAGATACAGAAAATCCTGCAAACCCAAAAAATGTATACCAGCTGAAGGTCAGCCACAGCAGAATACAGGGTAAAGCAAACCTGCTGATCTGTAACAGGGAAGAAAAGGAAACTTGGACGGGTACCAAGAACTTACTCAAATGGTGAGTCAAATATGAATCTCATCAATCAGCTGTCTAAACTAAGCTTCAATTCAATTAAAGATAATCTTTAGAATGGAAAATGAGGTAGAAAAAATTGAGGACGGTCGAGCCGAGCTCGGAGATCCGAAGCATAAAGGCTCAACTATACGAAAAACAGGCACTGCAAATATTCTTTAACGGCTTGAAAGGACAGTTGAGCATGTTAGTAAGAGTCTGCAAGCCAGATACATTAGAAAAGGATGAAGAAAATTTTCAGGAAACGAGAACTGAAAATCTTCAAAAAAATTTTTTTAAAGGGAACACAAATTCTACCATTTTTAAGAATAAATTAAATAGGCAAAATCAAACCCAAACCGACGGACAACAGAGAAATAATTTCAAACAGGAGAAAAATTCTACATTGAACAAAGCTCTGTCGGATAAAAAGATGAGGTCAGTACCATCTGATCAAACAATGAAGTCATTATGACCAAATGCTTGCCTACTACTCATGTCGTCGGAAAACTTGGAGGTGGTATAAGAAACTGGGAATCCACATTTTTCAATAAATGCTCACTATTTGTACAATGCACAGAGTGAGCGGAAGAAAAGTTTATACGATTTTAGACTGGAAGTTATCGACAATTTGCTTGGTCCTTCTGCTCTTCCTCGTCCATGAGTGTCAAATATAAGACATTTGCCAGCCCCGTGCCAAAGAAACGACAAAGGAAAAGTAAAATAAAGGCAATGCAAATATCGCTGGGAAAAAAAAAACGTAAACGGAACGATTCCAATTACTGCTGCAAGGAATGTCCACAGGTGCCTGGATTTTGTATCGAATCCTGCTTTAGAAATTACCACGATGAAAATATAAACAGGCCAACAAAATTAAAAAAATTTTTTGGTTTAATGTGGTAATTTGATTTAATGTGGTAAGCCTTTACATATCTCTAGAAGCCCCTCATTCTATTATTTCATACTCTGGTACTTGGGAAAATCAAGGAAACCGGTTGAACAACCGTTCCAGGCTTTGGAGAGCTCAATCGCCTTCATCCGTTGGCAGCTAATTGGTTTGGGTACCAAAACCTTCTGATATCAAGTATTCCATTTTCTCTCTAAGCAAGTAAATCAGGTCCGCCCCAACACTCAGCAGGCCTGATTGCTTCATTGGCGACCCCGACTTTTCACGCATAACCTTCAACTCAATACAAAGTCATTGGGAACATTCCATTAAAACCCAATCTCTCTCTCTCTCACAAACAACCTCTCCATTTTCATCATACTCAACTCAATACACATTAGTATTCACATTCATATCATTTCGCGAAGTACCAAGTACCCCCAAGCAATTACCACATTAAGACAGATATTCGTCGCGTTATCAACATACATATCTATATACGCGCAAAATACAATATACATAGTAGCGAGTTGGGACGGCCGGCGATCGAGAGTGGATTCGGTTGAGCCACTCAGGGCAATTAGAATCACAAAACGCGTAGAAGCTCAACCCGTTTTGCTGCCCCAAAAAACCCATTTTTTTTCTCAAAAACCACACGTAAATTGTCACTTGTACACAAAAAAAAATTTTCTCACAATAATTGTCACAAAATTTTTTTTTCATTTAGTTCCATCCTTGTAATATATCTCAACGAGCGTCATAAACCCGCATCGTAACAATCGCGCGAACTTCGCGCCACACAACATTAAAACACAGAAGCACGACCGTAGACTGCGCAATATATATTACATGTATTGTGCGAACTGTCAGTTGCATATCTGACAAACACGCGTAGTGTAAAAACCAAACATTTTGCGAGACAATTACTCGTAATTAACGTAATTTTCACAATCACAGCAAATCTAATATAATAATAAAGTAGTGTGTGTGTGTCGCGAGGTCCGTCGTGGTAAAAAAGTGTTTCTTATTGTAAATTGTTAACTAACTAATTGATTAACATACTAACCTAAAAAATGCAGCAAGAATTAATGGATTTCGTGGAGGAGTCGCAAAACAGAGCGAGCTCCAGCTTTCTCGAGGCAGCGTCCAGCACGAAACACCCACAGCCGTCATACACTACTACAGCTCAAGTCGACAGAGTGTCAGTGAAAATCCCTCCTTTTTGGTCCGAAAAAGTTAAACTATGGTTTGCACACGTAGAAGCTCAATTCACATTGTCAGGTATAACACAAGACATTACTAAGTACAACCACATCATAAGCAAATTAGACAGTGATGTTTTAGAACTGGTAACAGATATCATAACTTCGCCACCGACACATGACTTATATAGCACCATAAAACATGCCCTTATTAACCGTTGCTCGGCGAGCGCACAAAAACGAATAACAAAATTATTATCTGAATTACAGCTCATTCTATCATTTCATACTCTGGTACTTGGGAAAATCAAGGAAACCTGTTGAACAACCGTTCCAGGCTTTGGAGAGCTCAATCGCCTTCATCCGTTGGCAGCTAATTGGTTTGGGTACCAAAACCTTCTGATATCAAGTATTCCATTTTCTCTCTAAGCAAGTAAATCAGGTCCGCCCCAACACTCAGCAGGCCTGATTGCTTCAAGATGAATTTCAAAGAAACGAGAGTTCTTAAACCATCCAAGTCTCAATCCATTCTGATAGGGAGTTCAAGACTGCTACCCAAAGTTAAAGCGTCTCAAACCCCATTAACTCTCAAACAATATTCCCATTCCTCTCTCTAAAAATGTCCAAATCATAACTTACTATATTTCTGTGAATGATCGATAGAAAATAACATAGCCAAGTGTCAAAACTCTCTTTAAAGAGGTGCCATTAGTATTGTTGACGCACCAAGCAGAGAACAATGCAAACGTTCTAAGGAAGCTGACCCGCCATGAGGCGCTGTTAACAAGCGTCTTGGAGAATGGCGTAACGATGGAAGAACAGAGACTTGAATATTATTTAAAACAGCCTCCGTTTCTCCAAACGCACGAGGATCTCAAAGTTTTCAAAGAGAGGCTACGTGACGAATGAATTTGCAGCCGCTTACGAAAAAATTTTAATCACCACGAACAATCCAATTTTTGTATTACGAGATAGTGTAAGGGCTGGCAATAACAAAAAAACACCTAAGCAATGCATTCCATCAGACATTGGGTATTATTATGTTAGTGCACTTTATGCCGGTAAGTCAAAAGGGATACGCCCAATTCAACGTTCCCTGAAATTGGATTGCCAGGCCAAGGTACATATCCGGTATCAGGTAAGCGTATTACACATTCTGAAACAGACCACATAGAGTCAACAGCGAGAATGCCGCATAGAATTGTATAGCATCAACAGAGGCATGCGAAAATTTGATTTTTTAATACCACATATAATCGCAGGAAATCCCAGCAAGATAAAGGTTGATATTCGTAAAGACAACGCAAAATTGTTAATGCAATATGACACTAGTGTTCCCCGAATAAAGGAGCATTTTGCATTAGAAGGTGTCAAAATTTCTAAAAAATTTGCGTAATTTTGTGGTTACAGGATGGAGTTGAGAAGTCATATTAAAAAAAAAACAGCTATGAGAGATGAAAATAGTTTTAGAAGGAGAAGACAGCCCACTATACTAATGTAGTGAAAGGATTAATTTCGCCGTGGGTTAGAAAAATACAGGCATTGGAAAGACGTGGGATGGAGGTGCCCGACGGGAAACAACAAGCTGGTAGCATGAGGTTATTAAGCCCAGACATGGTGTACTCGTTGGTGAAAAGACCTAAAAATTTCGAAAAAGGGATGAACCCCATGATCTTTTTAGATGAAGTAAAGGAATTCATACGAAAGACAGGAAATGAAAGTAAAGCACTAGATGTGGTGACCGAGTGTTTATCGGAGGATATAAAAACGTGGGCCAGTATTTATCGGGACGGCTGGGAGAAGTTCGAGAAATTTGAGAGAGTTTTTTTGGATGAATTTCAAAGAAACGAGAGTTCTTAAACCATCCAAGTCTCAATCCATTCTGATAGGGAGTTCAAGACTGCTACCCAAAGTTAAAGCGTCTCAAACCCCATTAACTCTCAAACAATATTCCCATTCCTCTCTCTAAAAAGGTACAAGTCCAAATCATAACTTATCTTTCTGTGAATGATCGATAAAATATAACATAGACAAGTGTCAAAACTCTCTTTAAAGAGGTGCCATTAGTATTGTTGACGCACCAAGCAGAGAACAATGCAAAAGTTCTAAGGAAGCTGACCCGCCATGAGGCGCTGTTAACAAGCGTCTTGGAGAATGGCGTGATGATGAAAGAACAGAGACTTGAATATTATTTAAAACAGCCTCCGTTTCTCCAAACACACGAGGATCTCAAAGTTTTCAAAGAGAGGCTACGTGACGAATGAATTTGCAGCCGCTTACGAAAATTTTGTAATCACCACGAACAATCCAATTTTTGTATTACGAGATAGTGTAAGGGCTGGCAATAACAAAAAAACACCTAAGCAATGCATTCCATCAGACATTGGGTATTATTATGTTAGTTTCTGTTGTGTGCACGGTACACACTATGCCGGTAAGTCAAAAGGGATACGCCCAATTCAACGTTCCCTGAAACTGGATTGCCAGGCCAAGGTACATATCCGGTATCAGGTAAGTATAAACAGATTCTTAATCACACATTCTGAAACAGACCACATAGAGTCAACAGCGAGAATGCCGCATAGAATTGTATAGCATCAACAGAGGCATGCGAAAATTTGATTTTTTAATACCACGTATAATCGCAGGAAATCCCAGCAAAGTAAAGGTTGATATTCGTAAAGACAACACAAAATTGTTAATCCAATATGACACTAGCGTTCCCCGGATAAAGGAGTATTTTGCAGTAGAAGGCGTCAAAATTTCCACTAAATCAATTTTGAATACCCGTCAGAAACTAAAGTCAAACAAAGTATCTGGAGAAAACCTTGATGACCTTTTTTTAGAGGCCCTACAAAAATACCAGGACGATGGAAGTAAGTGGTCGCTGGGTTGCTCAATGAAGTATAGGGTGTTCCAACTATTAGTGATCATGGCATCAATGAAATTAGGCAAAGGGAGATTGCCTTCGACAATAAATTTGACGACAGCAGCCCGTTAATAAATTTAGATGACAGCGATTCTAATTCTTCAGAAACAGAATAATGTTATTTGTTGAACAATTAAATAGTTCTTTTGTGAGACTCTTTCGGGACACATATAATGGATGTTGTAAAAAGAGCGTTTAGAATGCTGAGTTTCGTATTGAGGAACGCGGTGGCGTATTGGCACTTCAGGAGAGGTAGCACACTGCGAACCTTGTACGAGACCCTGGTACGTGCGATTCTGGAAACGGGATCCATCTTATGGGCCCCCAGTGAGGTGACATACATTTTGGCGCTGGAAAAAGTAAAAAAAAAATTCTTCCAGCATCTCTATAGGGTGGAGTACGGATACTATCCGTATCTTTACCCGTCACTATTCATACTCGGTTGTTTGGGGGAAAATACTTTAAAAAAGAGGCGAAGGGACTACATTTGTCAGCATTTTTATAAACTTCTACATGGGATAATTTCGAACCCGACAATTCTCGCCAAAGTTATTTCTTTGTTCCAAACTCTTACGGTCGCGTTCTCATATATTATTTTATCCAGCGTCCGGCAGAACCAAGATTGTTCGAGATTCACCTATAGGTGATGTAGTGTATTAGAAGTTAAGTGTAGTACATATATAATATAGGCTCTAGATAGGCATTGCACCACGTCATGTAAGTACCTACTCTGGGCTACAGTATAGTCTACATCCATAGTACTGGAGGCGGTGGCATAGGACTGACTCCTTCTACTATTGCACCATATAATGTAGTAGTGAGGCTAGGACCCTCCAGGCATACCAGAGCAGAGCCACTTCTCTGCAGACCACCAGACTAGCATCACTTACCAGAGCCCAGGACAGCTTGCTGATACTTGGGAGGTAAGTGAACATTACAGAGGCGGAGACAAGTCATGCGGGCTGGCCACTCTCCAAATGAACTTTTCACTCAGGACATGAACGAGGCCATCATCGGAATGAAGGCCCTCACTATTCACCGGGCAATACGGGTATTGCTAGAAATGATACCAAGAGACAGTTGCCGAAATGCAACTTGGGAGGTAAGTGAACATTACAGAGGCGGAGACAAGTCATGCGGGCTGGCCACTCTCCAAATGAACTTTTCACTCAGGACATGAACGAGGCCATCATCGGAATGAAGGCCCTCACTATTCACCGGGCAATACGGGTATTGCTAGAAATGATACCAAGAGACAGTTGCCGAAATGCAACTTGGGAGGTAAGTGAACATTACAGAGGCGGAGACAAGTCATGCGGGCTGGCCACTCTCCAAATGAACTTTTCACTCAGGACATGAACGAGGCCATCATCGGAATGAAGGCCCTCACTATTCACCGGGCAATACGGGTATTGCTGGAAATGATACCAAGAGACAGTTGCCGAAATGCTTTTCGGGAACTGGGCCGGTGCATATATTCTCGAATGCATGACTTTTGCCCGTAAAAACTTGCCAAACACTCCCCTAAATTCGGAGCAGCACACCTATGACACTCGCCATAAAAATGATGTTCGTGCTGTCAAACATAGGCTGGCAAAGGTCAGCAAAAGCTTTGTGTGCCTCAGTGTGCGGATGTACAACAAGCTGCCTGAAGATGTTAGGGCCCTGGGCATGGAGACGTTTCGCACGAGAGTGAAAAAGTATCTCGTCGATAAATCTTTTTATACAATTGACGAAATGCTAAACAGTGGAAGTAACACTCTTAGCATTGATAATTTTTGAAAATATTTTATGTTCAGTTGACGATTTGCAAGTCAGAGCCTTTTACACTCTGATTTGTAAAGATCTAAATAGTATGTCTTTCATATTTTGTTTTATATTGTATTTTATTTTATTGTGTCAACTGAGTGTAATATTTTGTGATAATATTGACGAATCCAAGTGCTCCATTGGAGCCTACGGATGATGAAAAAATACAAATACAAATATAAATACCAATAGGCGAAGTTAAGTAAAATCTTGTAAAAAATCAATAACAATTTCTCTGATCTCACTGTCATACGAGTATAGTACATACAACACAATACCTTACAAGTGAAGTTATATAAACTTGAAGCACTTCTGTTTGTCGTGAGGTATTCTCGTCTTGAAGAGTATGGAGTCTGCACGGAACTGTGTGTTGAGCAGCGGCATGTAGCCAAACACTTGGGAGAAGAAGTTGATGCACTTGTGTCTCTCGTTGAAGTGAGTCTCGTCTTCTGACAGAGACACGGGGCAGCCGAGGCAGCGGAAGGTCCAACGGGAGGTCACCTGGAGAAATAACAGATTTGCTAGATTTGTTGGTGGGAGATATAGGGTAGACATGACTAATTTGACTACACTCTTCAATCGTAGTGCACTTCTTGATATGACCACTCTTAGAAAAATTTGTCATTCTGAATTTGACTCGCCATCGCTACTGGGCAGTATCATGTTTCGATTACCGTCACAGACTCGATCGGTCGTGCAATTTGTTTGACATGGACAAACCCAATACAATGACCGACACATACAACAGTATCTTCTCTAACCACATACATAGATGTGCTCACTATTACACCTCAGCAGCTCAAGAAGCAGGTGCTACAATGCTTACAGTCCAGGTAAACCCTTCCTGACTTCCCACTCACTCCTAAAAATCTTTTCTTCTGCATGAAAATGCAAGTACCCTATTGTAGTAGTATAGTTACCTTGACTGGTGGCTTCTTGGTGATGTGCGACACTAGGAAGTTCATAGCAATGTCCTCGCAGTTCATATACTCGTCCACCTTGTCCCTGATGGCCTGTGGCAGCCAGTGCCAGTAGAGGAAGGTGTAGTGGCGGTGGATGAAGGCCGCCCCAGTCAGCACCATGCTCAGCTCACAGCTGTAGTTGGAGTTGTACAGCCAGCCAGGGTGGCTGAGGTCCCACGCGTGGTAGCGCCCCGGGAAGCCCACTATACGATCTCTGTTCTCTCGCCACACTCTGTAACAGATTTTTAAATTCGTTATCATGCTGCCATCCAGCTTCGGCGTCCTGAATCGTTCTCAGCCAATACTGAGAGAATTGTCTTGAAACTGAAGACAGTGATAGATGAAAGTATGTACTAAAGATTGACTGTTTTAAAATCACAATACTATGTATTTGGAAATTCCTTGAATAAAAAACATATTCTAAAAGCACCCCTGAAATTTACGGGATCTGAGGACTTTCCGTTCAGTTTTTCAGATATAAAAGAATAATTTAGCCAAAATACTGATAATTAATCCCTGCAAGGGATGCGGTGTGAGGGGAGAAATTGAATTAAAAAAATTATACTCCTATGGATAATACGCAAATACAATTTAACTGGGATTTGGGTCAAAAAAGCAAAAAATAATATAAAAATAACATACCTGAAGCCAAACGTTATTTCATCATGCCTCAAATGTGCATCATCATCCACAGACAAGATGGCTTCAGTCTCTATAACGTTGTACGGTAGGAATCTGTTGTTCAAGGAGTTCCTCAGTGCCTTCACTACCACCACGGGGACTCCGATGTCAGGCCATCTCAATTCTTCCGTGGGAGGTTTGGGACTATTCCAAACCACTACCACTTTGTTCAAATAAGGCAGCCCAAACAACCGAGCTATGCTGCTCAGTAAGACTTGTTCTCGCTCATAAGTCAACATGACGATTGTAAATTGTTCTCTGGGACTGTTGCCACCGAGCGCTTCGCAGAATTCTTTCCCAGCGCCGCCGGCTCCTTTCCCTATGGGTCTAAATCCATGCGGCGAACCGATGAACTTGGCGTCGGAAGGGAGGAGAATATCGAAAGGCAACTGAGGATACAAATTGAAAGGATCACCCCAATCGTTCCACACTTCGTAACCTTGGGTCAACATCAACGAATAATTTCTTTTATACGCTGGACTGGGATACGGAGCTTCTATAGGTCCTAACGATTCTTCCGGATCCGATTCCGGAATAACTGGATCCACTTTCAGAGGTACGAATGAAGAATTGAATACTGATATAGCTTTGACTGGTTCGATTGCTCGAGGAGGAATGTTTAATCTGTTTCGTATGACTGATATGATTGTATCGACCGTGGCTTGCACGGAACTCAAATAACGTTCCCAAACGAGGCGTCCCTGCCGCCTCATGCTTAGCAGATCCGTATCCGGAACGGCTCTTAAAAAGAAATGCAATTCTGTGATTCGCGCCTTGGGTAAAAATAATGCGCATTTTTTCCAGTCGACAACTTCCGCGTAAGGCAGAAGTATCTGGTCTCCGCCTAGGAACACAGGAATGGCTCCAGATCTCAACGCTTCAAAAAATCTCGCTTGCAATAACGTCGTGCTCAAATATTCTTGATTACCCGGTGCGAATATTAAAACGTAAGTGGAATCTTTTAAAACGTTTCTTCTAGAAGTGTCCGTGCCGCATAATGACCAATCTTTAATGGGGGCGATCGTTTTTTGTTCTGTCGCCGGAACGCATTCAAATTGAAAGAAAAATTTATCGCTGGATTTTTTCTCTTGAGCCATTCTCTTCAAATACTCCATAACGAAATCATCCAACGCCGGCATGTCGGCTACTTCATCGTTAACGTCATTCGTATCGACTTTATCATTACTCAACGTCGGCTTCATTTCTCCTTGAAACGATAAAAGATATTTCCTTCGCGCCGGCACCATCGGCGAACACTCGTGCCAAACGTCCCCACCTGGAGGTCCCAGCATTGGAGGGACCATCAAATCGAAATCAGATCTAAACTGAGATTGTAAATATGTGGATTGCGCCACCATCGCCCTGCCTGTGTTCAAGTTGTCGAATATGTTTCCAGAGCCGACACTCAGATCTCTTCTCGCCAGATTGAGTAAGAGGTGATTACGTCCATCCCCTCCCCAATATGGGAGATTCCGCAGCATGGTAACATTGAGTGGTGATTTAATTTTTAAAGCGTTCGAAAGCGGAGTTTTTTCTCTTACGTTATTTTCATCGTTTTCCACGTCAGTCGTCAACGGTTGATATTTTCCATTATCTGCCTTGCTGAGTAATGCCTCACCCACGAGTACGATGAATATACAAGCTTCCTTAGGTTCTCTCGTGAGATGAGCATTATACCCCAGAGTCTGCTTTATTGTGGTTTTTAAGAAGCCGTCTACGTCGAAAGTCTCATGCACGACCGGATATTGATCTGGATCGTAGAGATACACGGGAAATCCAGACGTCAGTGAACACCGTGAATGATCGAAGCATGAAAACATTTTACAGTTGCGTACGGACTTGGACGCTAGGGGTGGGAATCTTTCCGGGATCCTATCTGCGAGTATTCTTCGAGGCTCTGCCAGGTCTGGTGTGTTGCGTACCCGCGCTTCCCTCTGTGCAAATTGAGCCTGGAAAACATTACAATTAGGTTATGAAGACAAAACCAATTATTTAAGGGACTCTAACTAAAACATTGTGGTAAGAAAAAAAAACAGTAACACCGAATTTATGCGTACAAACTAAAGGCAACACTAGCAAACGTACAACTTAGAGTTGTTCTAGAATAAAATCTTAAAATGAGTTGTGCAATCCACCTGTACAGTGTGTCAAGAAAGATATGGTTTTTGATGATTGGATTTCAATAGAAGGGAAGCCAGGCCTAACATAATTTATTGCATTATGTAAAAGGTAACTCGATGGGAATGGTACACTTAGGACCTTTGGCCACTGGTGACTGGACGGCAGTTATAAAGTCAGAAGAGGAGGCCTGTATCCTAGACTGGACTAGCGAGGGCAAGTCGTGTTACCTGTTCCACACTGATCTTGAGTCTGTCCAGCTCCATCTGATGTTTGAGTAGCTCCTGCTTCAGTTGCTCTATTTTACTATTCTGTGAGGTCAGCTCCTGCTGGAGCCTCTGTCTCTTGGCCTCCAGGTCACGGAGCTCCGTAGACACTGAGCCCTGTACACACAATAAAAGCAAGCAATCAGGGATCATTCATAAACCCAATTTGTATACCTTGATATATAGTGATAAGTTTATTATTAATTGATAGCAAATATTTTAATTTATTTAAGTTATTTTGCTCAAATCCAGGATTTTCATGCATTGTTATATGAGTAGACAATCATTTACACAAGCACACATTGTGTAAGCTCTAGAAGAGTGTATGAAATCAAGTAGGGAAGTTAGTATCCCGAAGAATTTAGGGGTCGCAGGTTCAAATACCAGTCACCCCACAAACTTTTCTTTTTTTTTTCAGATATTTGCCTTGTTTAAATGATTGTCGTCTGTTGTATACTCATATAACACCATCCTGTACATTAAAATCCATAAAATAAGCAATTTCATTTAAAAAATCATGTTTTTATTGATATAAATAGGATATAAATCAATTTACGAACCATCCTGCAATTTATACAATGAGATCACAGAGTCTGAGAAGAATGTGATGGAAAACTTTGAAAGATCGAATTAGAAATGAGGAAGAATAAGTGATCAGAGAGTTGAGTGAATGTAAAACGGATGTTGTGACTAGAATGAAAGAGAAGAAGTTGAGATGGTTGGGACATGTAGAGAGAATGAATGATGGCAGGATAACAAAGAAAATATACTTGAGAGAACGAAGAGGTGTAAGGAAGTCAGGCTGTCTAAGAATCAAGTGGCTTGACTATGTCATCCAGTTGCCCAAGGATGGAGGTTTTTTGAGTAAAAGGAATGGTAGAGTGTGTACATACCTTAATCCTAAGCATTTCATCTATCCTCATGCGCAGGTCTGCGGCCGTGAGAGTAGAGAAGTCCTCAAAGGCCTCCAGTTTAGTTCTTGTCAAGTGAATGTCTCCATTTGTTGGACTAGACTCCACCTAACAAACAGACACCATACACTAAGTCATACTATTGTATTTATTATAAAATTACAAGTAGTAAGATTCTAAAATATTGGTTCACTAGGGTGAGCTTATCCCAGTGCTGCTTCTATTCTATTCCCTCGCATAAAATTTCAAAACTTCTGCACAAAAAAGTAGGAACTATTGTCGTAGCGCGGCCCCACTTTTTATGAAAAACATTTTTTTTATTCACAAAAGCGCTAAAAATAATATTGTTCACTTGGCTCGACTGCGGGTGGGGCTGGACGAGGGCACTGAAAGTCAGAATGTGTTTTTTTCTAAACGAATTTAGCAAATTTAGGATGTTTTGGACTTGAAATGTTAAAAAGGTTAAAAATTTATACTTTACAATAGTTCCAAAAAGTTTAGAGAAAGAAAACCTTATAGTAGTCGGCTGCCCTGAATTCTGATTGTCCTTTTTTTACAGAAAATCCTCCTTTTTAAACTCATCTGCCCTTCTGTATCAAATTATCATCTGGCAATCCTAACCTTGGCAGACTTACTTTCATCAAATAGTGATTTTTGTTAAAAATGCTACTTATTATTTAGCCAAGTAGGCATTCTAACCACAATCATTATTGACACCAGTTTATTGTTGTAATTTACAGCAATGTTTTCAGCACATGGTCAAAAGGTATATAAACAAAAAACAGTCTTCAAAACTTTCGCGTAAAAATACAAACTTTTTTCCACTACAATTCTCCAAACCACAGCTCCAAACACCCTAACTAGAACCTGTACTTCACTAAATTCTTGTGGGTTTACAAATAATATCCATTGTATCAACTGCCCGACCACAAAAACGGAAAATTTAGAAACCGACAAGCATCCGCTGATTTAGCGGGGAGCCAACCACGCACAAAATGCATGATTCTCAGGAAAAAGGCGTCGCGAAACCACATGTCCCGAAACTGGTAAAAAACCACGAAAACGTACGAATTTTGCGTGTCAGCGAAGTAATATTACTAAATATTGAATGATCCTTACCTTAGATAAGTAATAATGTGCCACTAATGGAAGAATAAATAGACCTACGGAAACTAAAAGTATAATTCTAGAGAGCTTCATGTGACCGAGCCATTGGCACAATGCGTCCTTATAGGAATAGGACGATGATGGATGGTTAGACGAACTATTAATAATTTCATAATTAGACATTGCGGCTATTAATTGATTTTAATATTGATTTAAGTCATTTTGTATCACAATTGTACGATAAAATATTTTCTACTAAACACACAAACATCACAACCCAGGCGCCATCTTCGTTTTCGTCAGGCTGAGTCAACTCTGGTTTTGGTACTTGCCAACAAGCATATCGTGTAGTTGGTAATACATCGCTGGACTTTTCGATGATAATCATGGTATTGCCTGGGCAGCTCAGCGGGGAATGCGTAAGCGATATATATCGCATCTCTTCACTCTTTCACGATCTTATGGGATTTGTATGACAGACGCAAAAAATAGAATTACTGATTATGAAAATAATTCCGAAATCTTAACATTACAGTGAATATTAAGAACATAAATGAATTATTATGTTATCATGCAATATTTTTATTGGTGAATTAATATTTATTTATTTTTAAGAAACCAGATTTCGAGAAATATTATACAAGTCTTTTACATTTTGCAAGCTGGCAATACAACGCCAATGCCGTTCGTAAACAACACGCGGCCATTTTTTTTACTGTTTCTGTCGCGTCGCCTTTCCAAAATTTGTTTCGTGATCGGTATTATTACATTGTTTTGAACTAGGTTTGTGTAAAATATAAACTCCTTTTTTGTGTTTTTGCGAGACATATATGATTCGTCATTTCGGGATCCTGTGTTTGGGAGAAATATACGTATTACGTACTCGTTTGTGTGTGAGAAATGGAGACTAATTCTATGATGGAGACTTGTTCTATATTCAATTATTGTCGAGACCAGAGACTCGTGTAACTTGTTTTGTGTTATAGTTTTGTGAGAAATATTCTGGATTTCACAAACTTTAGGTTCGGAAAAGCCATCTGTGACAATTTTTGTACTAGAAATGTTGACACGCGACTGCATTCTTTACTTACTGAAATTCCTCAATCAAAAAGTTGGTGAAACGCTCTGATAGACTCATTATTTCGTATTAATTTTGTTAATTGTTCTTTTGAACATCTTTTTTAATTGTCTCTATGTAATGTTTATACAATATGTGTGTATTATTTACTTACAATAAATGCCAATGTCATACTACCTACTGCTGCATTTTAATTCTTTGGTTATTATACTTATTTCCAAAGGGTTAGTGCGCATTAATGATTAAATAGTTGTATTGTAGTGTAAAAATGGGATATATGGATATGTCCCGCTTTTGTATTAGAGTACAACTATTTTTAATCGCTAATGCGTATTGATTCATATAAAACATCAATAATCGATTTATCAAGGCGCCATTGTTTATGTGGGCATGAAATGAATGAGAGAGAAAGCTAGATGAGATCTGTCATTTTCGTGTTTGCATATATTTTCTATGAAGTTGGCATTCTTCTCTCGTTAGAGAGTATATGTGTTCTGTGGTTTTCGTTTACTTTTGCTTTGACAAATGACAAGTTACAATATTTTTGAACAAGTCACCCAGCAGACGTGGGACATTCATAGACGCAGTACAAAGTCAATGTTGGCCGATTAGGTTAGTTTTTTTTAAGTGCTATAAACGTTTTTTCTGAAAGGCACTCTCAACTGAGTCAAATGAAAAACTCCTATTAGTGTTTTAAAAATAACAACCGAACGCAAATATTCGCTGAAAAAATTGAAAAAGTGATGGCCAATGTCTGCTGAGTGGAGTTTTAGTATTTTTACGATAGCAGCGCCACTTTTACCTTGCCAGTAACAAAAAATAATGCTAAATAGCCACTAGCACTCATAGAGATACCATTATAGAGCACTAGCTAGTAATAAACTCATAGTGTAACTGCACACCATTTTTTCATTTGTAGGAATCACAGCAAGCTGCATGTTATTTTGTTGTTAATCGATTTCCACAATTAGGAGGACGGAAGAAAGGTGAGGAAATGCTCCAGTATGTATTTGATGATCTCATAATCCGAGCAAGTAAATTTACCATATCCTCATCCAATTATTGCTTTTGAGAAACAGCACTCCATACTATGCAAAATGCAGTTAAAATCATAGCGAAATTCCTGGACACAAAATAATGTGAAATAAAAATACAGTTTAAGGATTTTTCGATTTATTTATTTCAAAAAATATGATTTCATCTTTGACTAACAAAGTCTTTACAAGAAAATATAACTAATAAACAAATTACATCGAAAAAAAAACAACTTAAGAATATTACATAATAATATAAAGGAAACTAACATTTGTTTTAACTCCGTCCAAAAAGAATAAACAATGCAAACACAACATGGCACTTTACGCTCAAATACAATACAATATTTGTTTAAAAAAAGATTCTTTTCTCACAGCATTCGAAAATAGAATATTTTTTTCCAAATGGACCAATCAGCAACTAGCATTTTTCAGAAACAATTTGTTTATAATGTGTTCATCGACCAATCACAGCACATATTGTTATAACTCTCTGTTCTGATTGGTTGGATTAAGGAAGGATTGTGCTCATTGGACGCTATTAATAATCGTTCCGTCACTTGTTTAAATTCTATTTTAAGTTCTAATTGAACTTTTTTGTTTAAAAACATTGTGTTTTGTTCGAGTTAATATGACATTGTTTTTTACTTTTTAGACAATGTTAAAATTGTTACACATTTCATAAATATCCTGATCAAGAAAAATACCAAAAGCAATGTTTAGAATGAGTATTAAAAAACAAATAAAAACATTGGAAAAGGTTTAAAAACACGTAATTGTATAAATTGTGATTCCGACAATATTAAAATTACTTTTTTCTTTATGATTCAACATGATTTAATACAATGGATACTTTTTTTAATTGTGTTTGGTTACATTATGGTTATCTTGTAAGTTAGGTTAGGTCATACTTACAATCTTGTAGGTAAGGTTAGGTCATACAGTCTTGTAGGTTAGGTTACATTACAATCTCATAAGTTAGGTTAGGTCATATATATATATATATATTCGTATGGTGTCAGGCGCTATAAGATCACATTTAGATCCCGAAGCCACATTCTGGCCTCGGTCGTCAAGTTGTTCAGATCCTCCATCATTCCCCCAAATTTGTAGGTCATAAATCCTGTAGGTTAGGTTACTTCGTATTTGTTACTTAGATGTGTCAAATTTTATTGCATAATAGTTAGTTATTTTATTAACTGTATGTTTTAAAATCCGTCTACAACAGAAATAACTGTACAATGTTACCAATTTTTCCACAATTGAAGCAATCACGTACATCTAACCTAACCTAACCTAGCCTAACCAAACCGTACTGTATACCGGTAAATGTATGAAGTATCCATTGAGATGATAATATAAGAATTTTTGTGATATTTTTATTAGTAGAAGGCACAATTTATTTGTACTTGTATATTGGCGTACATTAAATTTTAATATGATCTTAAAGTTATATGCCAAGCTTGTAAAATACCTTCGTAAAATTAGTGTCGTCCACGAAGAAAAAGCAAATCAACATAACGTACAAAAGCAGTTCATTCGATTCTGTTCCTTATGGATCGAGTCGTTAAAGTGCAAAATTGCCTGCTTCATTTTGGTGAATTAAGTCAAATTGCCTTTTCAAATTCACTTACTCGCATTATGTGCAGTGCATCAGTGCAAGCAGTGCATTACGCATCAGTGCCTTTTCAAAAATGCCTTAACGTTAAAGTCTTTTTACATTTAAAAGGCTATTAATTTGGCACAATTGATTGAAAAATTCATGTAGAATCACAAATATTTATTCATTTTTAATATACGTAAGTGAAAAATGTGAATATATTTATAGAAAATACATTTATGTATTACACTTATGGCAAATACATCTTTTCAACGTAGAAATATTATATGTTTTTTTTTCCTAACAAAACTACGTTATCAAGATATTTACAATAGTAACTATAAATTCTGTATAAAAATATAAAGATGTGGAAATATATTTTATTAACAAAACACAATTACTCAAATGATTTAAAATGTGGCGTAAATGAAAGTGCACAATAAGTACATAGTATAAAAAAACAGCAATCTGATCTCAGACTGATTCAGAGTAAATTGAAAAAAACATTTTATCTAAATAGCTGTTGTTGCCTCTCATATATTGCAGATTGGTGTATTCGAAACCAAGTCACTTTTCATATTAAATATTTATATATGGATTGTGGCTGCTTTTTCGTCTTGTTAATATCTTACAATGTATAGTTTTACAATAGGAACATTTGCACATTCAACAGATTGCCGCTTTTTGATACTACTATACTACAATTCTAAGAGATTTCTATCAGCTACCAGAAGTTTTTAATTACATATATATTTCTTATTATAAGAAAAAAAAAACATTTTCGTTCAATTTTCACTAGGCACCTAATAAAATCTATTAGCTAATGCTTTGTATCATTCATATCTACTAATTCGCATAATATATGCATTTCATTAATAGTTATTTACAAGATTACGCACTTTCAAAACATTACAGTGGACGAAAAGGCAGATTGAAGTCACCAAGTGCAAGAATATTCAATGCTCTACAGTAGCAATTCCAAACTTTTTTTGACTCACTTGTACTTGGTAGTACATTACACTCAATTGTACCACCATTACATTGATGTGCCTTTTCGTCCATAATAATGAATTCTCAACATTATTAGGCTAGTTTCAATTACAAATAATGAATAAATTAATGTATGTACTATATAATGGAAATAGGAGAACATATTGTTGACGAAAAGGCAGATTGATGTAATGTTAAAAATCACTATAATTCTATTTCATACATACCTTAACGCCTATAAGCGTAAGTTTTATAAAATAGATTTTATAATGGTGACTCTAAAGTGCCTTTTCGTCAACAATGTGTATTTTGTGAAGTTTCTATTTGAAACAAACATGATTTCTTTTAATTGATTTATGAATTACAAAAATGCATCATTGGCTGCGGAGAACAAAGGACATGTATATACATTTTTTTGAAAAGTAAAAAATATTCATAAAAAATAGAATATTTTCCACAAAATTTACAATTGTGTGAAATTATTTCCACAAATTGTAATTGTAATATCAAAAATATTTACAAGTCCGAATTCTCCTTACATTTATTTTATTTAACTTCACTTAACCTAAAACTTCACTACACTACGGTTTCATTTACACAACGACAATGAGCTAAGTAATTTCTGATTCGTCAGATCAAATCCCAGTGTTGACGAAATATTCCTTATTTCATACCACAACTCTGAAATCTGCAGGATAATAATATTTTCTCCCTACTAAACACACAAATAATATCATTTAATGGTACTCTTCCGTTATTGCAGCCCCACCCGCAGTCGAGCCAAGGAGTGTCAGTAAGTCGTAGAACATGTGTCTTAAAAATAATCTAAGTAACAAATTGTTAGACCTAGTCGAGACCTAGATTTGTTAGCAAAAATATATTTATCAAAATCATACAAAAAATGTTGTTTCTAGTTAAAAAAAGGAACGAGAAAGAATGCCTCTATTTTGAAGTGGAATAACTTTGGAACCATTTGCGTCAAATGAGTCATTCTTTCACTGTTTAGTAACTAATTAATGTATGTTTTGATAGATGTATGATACAATCCGCTAGCGCATGCACCAACGCTTTTCATCTACCGCCTCGCAATGTAATTGTGATCGTGTAATTGTGGCGCTAGTGGTTTATAGCCAGAAATAAATCCAGATGTCTTACTATTGCAATCAACCAGGTTCATAAACTAACCGTTTTTGAAAAAAAAAATCGCCTGTGGCGCTTTTTACTGGTTTTTATTTCATTTGGCAATATAAAAATTTTAATTGTGCCCCCTAGCTTCGAAGTTGGTGACCCCCATAATTCTTAATTATCGTCTCTGATCCAGGGCTCGAACCCCTCCCCTGAAATGAATTCCTGGCTAAGGCCCTGCCTGCAAGGGATGATATTTCTGGAATAATAATATTGAAGTGCAGAATATTTCGTCAGCACCAAGACTCGAAGACGACACTTTCTGATTAAAAGTCCGCACTCCAACCATGTAGGTACTCATTACTATACATCGGGAATTTCGATACCACTAATCTCCTGAATAAAACTTTACCAATCACCTAATTCCATAGACGGCTCGTGGGCTAAAGTATTATTTTTCTTCAAATTTAAATTACGGGGGTTTCCATCTTTACCTGAATTATCTACAACCATCAATATCTATAGGGAAGCAAACAATAAGTGAAGTGCAAACAATAAATTCCATGTAACTTATATCTGCGTGCATTATGCAGGTAGTATTATACAAGTAAATAAACTGTATAATATGTTTGTTCACTCTAGGTCCCTGCACATCTCCTAGTCCCAGGTACCTAGAGCACCCAATCTCCCGATGTATACTCATTACTTTTAAAATAGCGATGACATTATTCATAATGAGCTATTGAGATTGATTTACGCGTTGAGGTGCTGTACTTTAGCCAGCAGGGCATCGCAAGTCTTCTTAGCATCTCCCAGCAACATAGCGGTGTTGGGGCGGTAGAATACTGGATTATCCACAGCCGCGTAGCCCACACCAAGCGATCTCTTCAACACAACCACCTGTGAAACAGTAAAAACATAATCACGGTCACAATAGTGTAATATAATAAGAATTTATTACGGCTAGGCATAACGACATTTCAAAAAAATTCAGAAAACGAAAGACCTTAGATCTCGACAACTGTTACTAAATATGCTTTGGAAAAAAATAGGGTAGACACTAGTGATGATTTCTTGCAAGAAGAAGACAAACAATACTGGGCATGGGTTACCCCAAACCAGAAGAGTTCGACTTCATTTCAAGGGGTAGCACCATAAACTATCTATCTAAAGTCCACAGTAGGATAAGGAGGGGAAGGCATAAAAGATCCCAAGGGTCAAGATGCCAAAGTAGCCCTAAAGCTACACCCCATCAGCAAGATAAAAAAAAAAAAAAGTGATGGGCGTTTATGCTAACTAAACTTTAACAGATGCTAATGTTAATCTCGATTAATAGTTAACGATAACTGCTAACGTTAATATGTCCCACGTGTAATGCTATTGAATCTTGCGATCTCATTGGTCACCGCTCAACAAGCGCTACTGTTGACCGGTGACCAATGACATCCCGAGATTAATAACAGTACCTAGTCGTTCATTCTTCTGCTGATATTAATATTACAGTTGACGGGCTAATACGCACGGGATTTTTGCTTAGTTATCTTTTCGTGCGTTGGAATATTAAAATACTGACTCTGGTATTGGCGTGGATTAACATTAGCAGACAATATACTTTTATGTCAACAGTGTTGACTGATGTGTTAAATAGGAACAACTGCTGAAGATTAACTGTTGACCATTATTGACACACCTCTAGTAGATATATTATGAATGATGAATGGAGCGAAATTAACCTCTAAAAGTAAAAAAAACGCTATTTTTAACATTTTATTAGGTCATATAATTCATTATGAGTATACCTGTTGTGCCTGCCACACTTTGAGTACAGGCATGCCGGCGATTGGTGAATTAGGATCATCTTCAGCTGCACTGTTTACTGTATCGTTGGCTCCGATCACCAGGACCAACTCAGTCTCTGGGAAGTCGGTGTTGATCTCATCCATCTCCAGGACGTCATCGTAAGGGACTCCAGCCTCGGCGAGTAAGACGTTCAGTTGTCCGGGCATACGACCTATACAAACAAAAAATAATTGTTAATTGTAACAATAGACAAAAAGTGGTCCAAGAGTGGATGTTTTTTTCTATCTCCTCACGCCGCATCCCTTGCGAGGTGTACAGAGAGAACAAATCGTCAGACTTTCCTATCCTTACACATACTTCTTGCTTCCGTCACATTCACGGAATCTGTCATACACACTCTACAATTCGTTTTAGTCCATCTTTGAGAATCTGGTCTACATGGTCAAGCCATGTGGCTCTTGGACAGCCGCGCTTCCTTACACCTCTTCTTTCTCCCAGGTATGATTTCTTTCTTATCCTTTCATCATTCATCCTCTCTACATGTCCTGTACATCTCAGCTTGCTCACATTCATTCTAGTCACAACATCCGTTTTACATTCACTCAACTCTCTAATCACCTCATTTCTTATCCTATCTCTCAACGTTTTTCCACACATTCTTCTCAGCGATCTCATCTGGAGAGAGTATGTCCAAAATGTAAAATTATATTATTTGTTCCTGGGACTAAAATGGCTATAGTGAGACTCTCCTGGGACAGAATTAGGTTTATATGAAAAGAATATTTACCAGCCACTGGGTGAATAGCAAATCTAACTTTCTTGCCCATTTTCTTCAACATGGAGACCAGCTCAGCAATGGGGTATTGTGCCTTAGCAACGCACAGACCATAACCTAGAAATAAACATACATATCAATTAGTAGTAATCTCAACAAATATACAGCAAAGGATGGACTTTCCATCAGGCTTACGACGATCATCTTTTTTAAAAATAAATAAATGAATCTGGGTTTATTGAAATAAACCCAAATACACTCTTGTACACTGCTTGTGTTGTGAAGTGGAGTAAGTCGGCATCAGGATCAAACCCGCGCCCACTGGATTAACAGTCGAGCACCTTACCAACCAAGCCAACGGACTGACCAGCTCTATTGGCTTAATAAGGTCAAAGCGATATTCACCAGCTGGGGATCGAACTCAGACCTCCAGCCTAACACATCGGTATTATTAATTATGTATGTATTGGTCCCCTGCACTATATATTGTGTAGTTGTTGACTGAAGATTGCCTAGGTTGATTTGACTTATTGTTTACGCATATTTTTTGTTCATGTCATATACATATGTGATCTGTTATTTATTGTAATAGCATTATTAAAGGCTTACGCCGTTTATGAAAATAAATAAATAAATAAATAAATTCTACCAGCTGCGCTACATACATGAAATAATGTGATTTGTGCGTCAAAATTCGTAGGTGCGTTAATCGGGCCGAATAGTTTGAGCGAATATTCAGCTATTTGGCCATGATTCTGGGCAATGGTGAGATTCTACCGGCTATATTTACCATGAACTCTAATGTGCACCTGAGAGGACACCAGCTGAAACTGACAACAACAAGATTCAAATCCAACACACGGAAACACTTCCACAACCAATAGAGCTGTCAGTGCTTGGAATCAGTTGCCAGAGTCAGTGGTACTTGCTCCATACTACACACCAACACCTTCAAGAATAGACTAGATAATATAAACACAACTTAACTGGGACTTGGGTCAAAAGAGTGAAAGCTGCCTACCCAATAACAAATGGCTTGAGGCCAAATATACTATTGGTTGCAACACTAGTGATAAGATATATTTACCTGGTGTGATAATAATGGAGTTAGATTTCTGTATGAGATCAGCCACTGAGTCCACGTTGAGTTCCGTGTGTGTGGCTCCCTCTGGGCGCGCACTGGTGCCTGTGGTGGTCACTCCATAACCTCCCAGAATCACATTGGGCAGGGAGCGATTCATAGCCTGGATAACAAATAAAAAGTAAGATGTTTGAATGTACGACCAGTTACAGATGTTAGCTACAAGTGAAGTTGCAAGATTGTATTGTTGGTAGCCCTGATTGTCAAACCTTGTCATAAGAGCTGTCAAAGGTCCGCAGTATTCTCACAATGCATCTTTTACAAGTAACCTACGATGCCGAAAATAATACAGAGTGGCACTACAGAAATCATTTTAAACACAAGATAGTTTTGCGAGTTGGGAAATGAAAAAAAATAATTCAAATAATCCCTTTTTTATTCTTTTTTAAAAAAAAAAAACAAAAAAATGTACCCTTGTACACTTCACAGTAAGCTTGAAAAGCTTGTGTCGTGAAGTAGAGTAGGTCGGCATCGGGGATTGAACCCGCGCCCACTGGATTGACAGTCAGGCGCGTTACCAACCAGGCTACCGACCACCTTTAAACCGCCATCGCGAGCTTGTAAAACAATGTTGCCAGTTTATTCTAACAATCCGAAAATTGGCAATTTTTTGAAACAACAGTTCTGAAATATAATTTGAAAGTAGTGAAAAAATGTAACTATACAGTGTGAACTGCTCTGGTGACAGTACCTACCCATGGACCACCCAAGATGCAATCTGTAAAAGGGACTTTACCAAGAGTATTTCAATATGTATGCTATGTATGTAACCACTAGAACAAGATTGGAGATGGCTGTCTCTCACACATATATGCTCTGGATGAGTCAGGCAACATAATAAGAGTTTTAATGGTACATAGGTAAAACTCCAATATTATCACATCAAGCAACACTAAACCAAGTTTGTTTCGGAGGACTTCTGTCTCGAAATGGATTATAGTATGTATTGCATTACCTTGCACATGATGTATGACAGAATGGCTCCGGACGATCCAATGAGTGCTCCCACTACAGTCATGAGGGAATTGTTCAACATGAAGCCCTCGGCACAGAGAGCCCATCCCGAATAGCTGTTCAACACTGTGATCACTACAGGCATGTCAGCACCTAATCAAATCAACAAAAAACACTTATAAGTAAGTAAAATATATTATTATTACTAACTTTTGGGCAAGCAGCCTAGGCTGATGGGCCCAAATCAATGTCTGTGCCATCTGTCATTCTGAGAAAGTCATCCAATCTGTTTTTAAAAACATACACTGATGGTGCTTGTATGACATTTTGGGGTAAACGACCGTTCCACATATTCACCACTCTATTGCAAATAAAGTTCTTTCTCGGATTACTGTGACACCGTCCCTTGGTGAGCTTCATAGAATGTGCTCTCAAATGGGTATTAGTATTCAGGGTATAAATGGAGCTGATATCGGGAACATCATAGTAGCCATTCATAATCTTATACGTCTCAATAAGGTCATAGGTTTATTATCAATTGCAATGTTACCTCCAATAGCGGCTGTGAGTGTGACTCCCATAATGGAGCTCAATGCGGCTGTGGCGCCCAACAGGGGAAGTCCAGGCACCTCTGGCATGGCTAGCAGGGCTCCTCCACATCCCAGGGATGCGGCCAGCAGACCAGCATTGAGGGCGTGACGACCAGGCAGGAGCAATGGGGCTGAGTTGAGAACTCCTTGCAGTTTACCGTAAGCCACGAGGGAACCACTGGAAAAAACACATACATACTTATTATTATGCACACTTCGGGCTTCCGTCACATTCATACATACAGACATACACGCTCTCTGATTCCTTTTACTCAAAATGCGTCCATCCTTGAGGATCTGGTCGACATGATCGGACCAGGTCAATCTCGGGCGGCTGCGATTTCTCACACCTCTTCACTCACTCAAATATATATTTTTTGTCATCCTGTCATCTTTCATTCTCTCAACATGCTCAAACCATCTTAGTTTATTCACTTTCATTCTTGTCACAACACCAGTCTTGCAGTCACTCATTTCCCTGTAGTCCCCTTGCAGTCCCCAAAATGATAATATGTATTGTAGTGTACCTGAAAGTGACTCCTCCGATGTATGTCCCCAGGAAGAGAGCTGTCTTGATGGCATTAGCTGCAGCATCTCCATCCATGGCTGGGAAGTCGTGCATGTATGTGGCAATACATGTCAATACTGCAGCCATACCAACCAAACTGGAATCATACAACAATACAAAAGTTACAAGTCTATATTCTCAGTTACCTATCTTTTAAGGACCTATATGCACTGAGCAAAAATAGTTCTATTTTTGCTTCAACTCTTTCAAATTTTATATGAGAATGTTAGCGTGAAATAAGAATAACGTAAGCGACAATGTGAATTTTACCTTTTTAAGAAGAGCCTGGGAACAATTTAAGAAATTTAAAACAGCCAATTTGTTAAGATTATAATTACCAATATTGTACCTCTTAGATACCAGTACATACCAGTTACCTCTGGCAAAAATCTCTTGCGTTCAAAATATTTTTTTCTAGAACCCCTCTGTAATGATTTTGGCATTATAACTCACTTGTAAAAAGTACAATATGAGAAAATTATGAACCTTTGACAGCTCTTATGATAAGATTTGACAGTTAGGGCTACCAACAATACAATTTTAGAACATATCACTTGCAGATAACATACGGACGGTCAAGTAAAGCCAAATAATCTGTACACACCTGTGGAAACCAGCCACAAGTTGGGGCAAATCTGTAATTTCAATTCTCTTGGCAATCATGGCTCCCAAGCCTCCCCCGATGAGGGCAGTGCCCCCCATTTGACAGAGAACTTCCATAGATGGGGCCAGCATACCCAAAGTCGTTGCAATACCTCCAGAGACACCGATCTGTCAAAACATAAAGTCAAATCATTAGACAGTGAAATCTCGGTAAGTATAACAATGAGTACACTACATAGTTGGCTCAGAAGGTTGGGGCGGCAATCTCTCAAACAGGAGATGCCAGGTTCAAATCCCGGCACTGGTGAAGTATTCCTAACTTTGCGATACAGGCTTTTTGCCCAGTGCCAGCTAACTCCAATTGGGAATCACGTTTTCTACATTTGTTGCGAAAAGATTTGACAAAATTGTAGATGAAAATTTAATAGATGAACAAAAGGAAATAATATTTATACAAAAATAGTGTTACCATTCCCAATGAGTTTCCTTTGCGGGCTGTGCCTTGTGAACTAAGCCCAGCGAGTGCTCCAACGCAGCAGAGAGAAGACGCCAGGTAAGCCATCTGGTGGACTTCTGGGTAACCCTGCATGGCTGTGGCGACGTAGCCAGCCAGGAATGCGGCCGCAGGGAGTGAATACAGAATGCCGTATTCTTTGGGATCTCCTGGTCTGTAAATAAATAAATATTTAGCTGAAAAATCACCAAGAGTTACAAAACAATAGTAGTACGCTCATAGACTTTTATATTAAGTACCTAGATGGCATACTCAATGCTAGTAGTGAAGTAAACTGGTGCCTACAAACTGTCAAATCGTATGGAGAATTTTGACGTTTTGTAGGCAACGTTTTTGAATTTTTGTTTTCATAGTTAAAAGCTGTATTAGTTATAACATTATTTAGGAATAAAGAGATAGTTTTAAAGATGTTTTAGTTTTTATTATTGATATCTAGTTTTGCGACTCTAAAATACCAAAGGCACCAAGCGTGAAATTGCTTCACTTCCATTTTATTGAAAATACTGGAGTCAGGAAAATAAAAAGCTTGCACCGTTATTTACCTTTTGAACATATCCAACATTCTCTGTGTGACGAGGAATCCACCAAATACGTTGACAAAGGAGATGAGAGCTGCTGTGGCAGCCAAACCCTGGAAAACATAAGACCCATCTATTTAAATACAATGCTTTAGCCGGCCAAATGAAAGGCGATGGCCAGCCAAAGTAATCTTGAAAGATTAACGTAAGAATGAGGGAATAAGGAATATAAGTCGATGTACAGTCTGTCAAAAACGAGTTGGTGGCGGATTAAATTGGAACTACAATTTTGTTTGCTGGCAATGAGGTTGCTTCTATTGAAATTATACAAGTGTTGCCATTATGAGCTACATGTGACTACAAAAACCTACATGTGGCGCCCTCATCGAACACCAACTCTTTTTTGACAGACTGTAAAACTGGTATTGCGACAATGAAATCGAATAAGATGAGATGTTTCGGACGTGTGGAGAAAATTAGTGACGGCTGAAATATTAACACCAAGACAAAATTTTAAGTATAGCAATTTGGCAGAAGAAATTTGACATCATAAGTTCTGGTCGTAATTTCTTCTGCAGAGGTGTTACCGAAACAGATTTACAGAAAAATATTTAAACTCAATTACAAAAATCTATAATTATTTACATACTATGTTCGATAGTATGAAAATTTTTAAATACTCCATCATAAAAATAAATTAGAAAGAAAACTAAGTACGTACTTGGCTTTTGCCCCTCCTTGTTTTCATATAGATTTTAATAATTATGATAATTTCTCTCAAAGGTACACAATTTAAGGATAATTTCTACCAATGGCACACAATATTAAGATAATTTCTCTTACAGGTACGTGATACAAAGGTAATTTCTTCCAACAGTACACAGTATAATAATATTTGGTGAGGAAATTGAAGGAAAATCCCGCGGGCTTAAGGCCCTCCACATCCCCGGGTAGCTCAGGCGCATTAATAGCGACCTCTTTACTAAATATTATTAAGAGGTGAGCCCAGGGTTAGCCTTAAGGGAGCCCCCCAGCAAACCCCACCCCCAAATTACATTCCTTCAGTGTTCTTATCCAAGTCCTTCCTTGCTGAGGAAAGTGGAAAATAATAATTTGAATATAACTAACCTGAACAGTGTTATGTGGCAGATAGTCACCACCCATGAGAAGCAGTCCTCCCACAGCCGTGATGCCTGATATGGCATTAGTGACTGACATCAGAGGAGAGTGCAGGGCGGGGACCACCCCCCACACAGTGTGGTAGCCCACGATGCCAGACAGGGCGAATGTTGTGGCCATGGTAGTGAAGGCCGCATTGGGAGATACTACTCCAAGACCCAGGACAGTTGACAGACCTAAACAAAAATCATTAAGATAATTTCTCTCACAGGTACACAATTTAAAGATAATTTTTCCCTAAGGTACGCAACATTGAGATAATTTCTCCCACCCTCTGGATTCCGGTCCATTGTCTTATATTTCTTAACCAGGACATTTGCCTTCTCCCCACGCCGCGACTTACTTCAATTTTCCCCTCCATATTGTTTTATTGTATAATGATGTAAAGCAGATCATATTTTTGGTTGCGGAGAATGTGTCCCAAGTATGCCATTTTTCTTGTCTTGATACTGGACAGCAATTCTCTGTCTGACCTTGCCCGTCGCAACATTCTGCGATGGAGCCACATTTCAAATGCCTCTATACGGTTCATTATGTTTGCTTTGAGGGTCCAAGTCTCTACTCCGTATAATAATATTTTTACTTAAACGTAATATGTATTTTCTCTTAAAGGTACACAATTTAAAGACAATTTCTCCCAAAGGTACACAATTTATGGATAATTTTTATCCAATATTGAGATTATTTCTCCCAAAGGTACACAATTTAAAGATAATTTCCCTAAAAGGTACACAGCGTAAAGATAATTTTCTTAGTAAGTCCAATAATTACTGTTTTTATTTGTGACGTCAATATATTTAAGAAAATTATACCTGTTGTGTATAAGAAAGCATCCTTCAGAGTGTCCTTGAATGGGTCAGGCTTAGCCACTTCTTTGATGGCTGATACTTTGGGAGCAGCGGCGGCTGGGATAGCACCTGGTGCTGGCGCTGGTGGAGGTGGTGGCGGCCACATCAGCTGACCCTTGTGCAAGATGATACTTCCTCTAGTCACCTCATCCTCCAGATTTATGTTAAAATGTTCCTGTTGACCTGGCAATACAAAACATATAGGTTAGTTGGTGGAAATTGTAATAACCTTGTCCACTGTATGTTGGCTCTTTTCTAATTGTCATTTATAACCTTTTTTCCATTGTATCTCTACCCCCTCGAACCACGTCTTTTGTGGGGTAGGCAGAGATGACAGGACATCAGACTGCCCTATCCGTACACACTCATTGCTTTAGTCAAAACGCGCCCATCCTTAAGAATCTGGTCAACATGATCGGTTCACATCAATCTCGGATGGTTACGCTACCTCACACCTCTTTGTTCACTCAGAAATATTTTTTTAGTCATCCTGTCATTATTCATTCATTTTCTCAACATACCATGTGCAAAAAAATATGTAGTGATCTCAAGAGATACACAAGAATGGATGAACTTTCTTGGACGATCCCTTTATACTTAAAAAATTCACTGATTCCAGTCCATTCATCTTCTGAAGCTGGGATTCGAACTCAGAACTTCCAACCTGAAACACTGGTATTCTACCGCTGTGCTGTATACACACTGACATACAAAATAAATAAAGCAATTGTCTCACCTAAACTGAACAGGAATCCCGAGATATTGTTGCCGTACAATGTTGAAGACTGCGCAGGCATTCTGGACGGGAGATCAGTAAGTCCTACGTGTGTGACTCCATACACCTGGGCTACTTGGCCTGGCTTAGTCGTCTGAATGTTACCACCTGCTTCAGCGGCCAAATCTACCACCACACTTCCTGGCGCCATTTGTTTGATGGCATCCTAAAAAATAATAATTACTTAATCCTTAGAGCGTATGCCTTAGAGCGTATGCGGGGAATCTCAAAGACTTCTTCATGCTAACGGATACAGCGACTGAATATATTTTAAACATTGACCTAAACCTTTGACAATCATATCTACCTGTGCTATTATTATTACTGTTTTATGTCCTTATTTTGAGATGTGATGTAACTTCACATCCTAGAACTGTTTTTCGCGGTCTTCAAAACGATACCAAACAAGTCCTACCGAGGCGCTTGGATTCCTTCGTTCCAATGGCTCCTCCCACCAAGAATAGACAGAATCAAAATTTGTAAAAAGATATGAGTTCACTTTTGTGAGATACCAAACACGGCGGTATTTGGCGGTATCTCGATAGCTGGTTCTGGAATTTGACTTTCGATGTGCATTTCTTATTCAACGCCCTTTCATACGATACCACACAAGACCCCACACAACCCTTAGATCCCCTCAAACGCTTCACATCATTTTTTTTTCTGGAGAAGGCTGATCCACTGTGGTACAGAATCGTAATGTCATCTAGTTTACACAATTGGTGAAAGTTTCAGATTTTTAGCTAGTCTGGAAATGACTTAAAATTCGACTGCAAGATTTGGAGACAGCAATGCCACGTGAAATTACATAAAAATGTGTTCAAAAATTGACTAAACACATATTATAATATTAAGAAAATTTGTACTGACATTTTTTTATAGAAAAGATAAAAATGATTTAAAAGCTTACCTCTAAAATCAAAAGAGGTGCTTTCTTTCCTGGAATAAGAGCAGTGGTGATAACAACATCAGAGTTTCTTGCCTCTCTGCCCAGCAAATCTCTCTCTGCTCTCATGAATTCTTCACTCATCTCTTTAGCATAGCCCCCTGAACCACTGCCATCTTCCTGTGAATAGAATAAGGAGGTAAAATTTATATAATTTCTCTAAAAGGTACACAATATTTAGAAAATTTCCCTCAAAGGTACACAATACAAAGATAATTTCCCTCAAAGGTACATAATAAAAAGACAATTTCTCTCAAAGGTACACAATATGATGACAGTTTCTCTCACAGGAACACATTTTAAAAGATATTTTTTCTCTCAAAGGTTTACGATATTTAGAAAAATTTCTCTCAAAAGTACGCAATGTTATGACAATTTCTCTCAAAGGTACACACTATTTACATAATTTCTCTTAAAGGTACACAGTATTCCTATTGCATCCCATCATCAAATTTGCTAATTCTTTGACTAACCTGCATATCCATGGTCACAAAAGTGGCTCCCAATGATTCAATTTGTTCTCTGACGGCTGGCCTGGTGTCAAAAGCTCTGACCTTGGCTCCCATGCACTTGGCTTGAGCGGCTGCAGCAAGACCTGCCACTCCAGCACCCACCACAAGGACGTTACAAGGAGGGACGCGACCAGCGGCGGTTATCTGACCTGAATGGTACAATTTCATTTATATACAATTATGTACTATCATTAGCTGTTATTCTGTTGTCGAGAAATGGAAATTTTGTGAATATATTTGAGTACACATTTAGAGACCGCACTTCTAATCAGGAGGTGTCGGGTTCAAATCTTGGTTGGAGACATACCTAAATTATTTTAGGTAGATATTGGAACTGAATTTTTCTGCATTGTGCAGATGGAAATACATTAGGACTTTCCTCAACAGAAGCGAGAGGTATTTTGTTCACATAATATAGCTTTTATGTGAACTCCCTTGGGGAGGAACCAGGATGGATGTTCTGATGTTTACGCGTCGGCTTTGACTGGCTTGGTGCAGAGGATGTACTGTGCACTTTACGGCAAAAGCTTTTAGCTTACTGTGAAGTGTGCAGCAAAGTATTTGAGTTTGTGTACACAAGCTTAGATCCTGTATTTTTTAACAATAATTACCTGAGAAAAATCTGGGGAAGTAGTTGGACGCTTCAATAACGGCTCTGTATCCAGCAACATTAGCCATGGAACTCAGAGCGTCCCATACTTGAGCTCTGCTGATGCGAGGAATACAGTCCATAGCTGGAAAAAATATACACCATAAGCAAGATTAATACAATATTCGATAAGAGTCCTTTTAAACTGAAAATCCAGCTTCAAAATAATGATTCTTCTGTACTTCATGACAAACTTGGGCACAAATGAGGCATGCAGAAAACAATATATCACAATTTCTCTCAAAGGTACAAATGACTTCTTAATTTCTCTCAAAGGTATACAATAAGTTAATAATTTCTCTCAAAAGTACACAACAATTTAATAATTTCTGCCAAAGGTACACAAAAATTTCTCCAAAAGGTACAAAACAATTAGCTAATTTCTCCCAAAACTACAAGTTTATCTAAAAATTTCTTTGGAAGTACACATAATTTCTCTCAAAGGTACAAAATATTTACCGAATGCATTCATCTTTCTGTCAGCCAACTTGGTAATGAGGTCCTTGTTCTGTGCCGGATAGAGAAATGAGATGAGAGTGGAGTCGTTCCTGAATAAACCCACTTCATTCTCAGAAGGCTGGCGTACCTTGAGGATGATATCTGAAAGAAATCGAGGGTACAAATATTTAAATATCTCGTCGGCCCATCCAAAATATATTGTTTAGAATCTGGATAACATAGTTAATATGAAAACTATTTTCTTCTTCTCCTTCTTGTTCTTAATATATGCCTTGTGGCCTGTTATGAAGATGGATTAGCCTCCTGCGATGTCGACTCGCAATTATCAATCCATCTCTTTGGTGGTCTGCCCGGGAGTCGTCTGCCATGGGGTTGGCCGTGCAATGTAATCTAAGGGAGTCTGGATGGCTCCATTCTCTTCACATAAATATCTAATGTCGACAAATTATTACTTCGTTCAAATATTCGATAAAAATAATCTACAACACATTATGTCGTGCTGGTCGTACATCAAACGAAACTTGCGTTAACCAGTTACCACACAGAAAATTTCATAGTACGTCTAGTTTCTGAGATATTTCGTATACTCTAAAAATGTTTCAACCCCACTTTTCTCCAAATTTCCAAAAACCCCTCCTTAGTGGAAGGTTTTCTATTAAAACCTATCTGTCTTTCAAATTTAAATTTCACTTCTCTGCAATTAGCCGTTTGGGCTGTGTGTTAGTCAGTCAGTTAGTCAGGTCACTTTGCTTTATAGGTATAGATTGATCATAGGATAAGAATACCTGACTGGAATGTCTTTGGTGCATCAGTAATTTTGGCTCCTGCCTTTTCGTACATCTCATTAGGGAACTTGGCCAGGGCCCCAGCATTCTCTTCAACCACAACTTGGAATCCCTTCTTCACGAGATTTGATACCACAGTAGGGGTGATGGCAACCCTAGAACAAAAATAAAAAAATATATACATACCTACTCAAAATTAAGGCTCCTAAAAGCCTTTGGTGATGTGAACACCAGGCGCGAAGCTACCTAAGAACCAATTCCCATAGAGTTACCTTTTGGCAAAAATGATAGGTATAATAGTGTCTAATCTGACGTAATCCCATAAGAAATGTTAGCCCCGGCTTCCCTTCTGCAGAAATCCACCCTTCGCCACTGGTGATCAAACACTAAAGTTGATGAACGATTCTTATTCTAGACACTGAAAACTATATTGAAAAAGTTCAAAAAGTTTCAGGCAATCCGAAAAATAGACGCAATTTTTTTTAGGAAAATAATGTAACATTGGGAAAAATTATAGAGAAAATAATATTATCAATCATTGTAAAAGATTTCAGCCATTGCAAAAATTCTGAGAAAATATCTCAGACAGTAATAACTATATTGATAAAGGTTTCAGACGATATGAATAACGTTGAGGATAATTTTAGACAAATTTATAAAAGTTTCAGGCAATGCGAAAAACGCAGGAAATTTGCCGACAATATGAATAACAATCAGGAGAATTTCAGACAATATGAATAACAATCAAGAAGATTTCAGACAGTATGAATAACAGTCAGGAAATTTTCAGACAGTATGAATAACAATCAGGAAGATTTCAGACAATATAAATAACCATCAGGAAGATTTCAGACAATATGAATAACAATCAGGAAGATTTCAGACAATATGAATAGCAATCAGGAAGATTTCAGACAATATGAATAACAATCAGGAAGATTTTAGACAATATGAACGACAAACAGGAGAATTTCAGACAATATGAACAGTAATCAGGAATTTTTCAGACAATATGAATGACAATGAAAAAAGTTTCAATACTGTGTGCTATAGACAAATGTGACGAACCAAATTATGTTTCCTTACCTCCTTTCGTTCGTCCAGCTTTCCTTGGGAACTCCGACTGTCAGTTTGGTGTATGGTATTCCCGTGGGTGCTGGCTTGGATCCTGGGGGCTGTGAAGCCAACCCACGGCGCCACATGGCCGACTTCCTGGTGGGGGCCGCATGGGCGCTGCGGGAGAGGGCCACGCGGACCCCCATGGCCGCGCGGGCACCGCACATGCCGCACATAGCGACTTAGCGGTGGTTACCTGCGAAAAACATACAAAAAATATGAATATACGCAATATTTTATTTTATATTTATTTTATTACAAATACAAGCACAAAACAGATAACAACTATAGACATAAGTCATAACATGAAGAAAGACGATTAGTCCATTCACAATTCAGTTGTCACCAACAAGCATACGCCACAGTTAAAGTAAAACGTATAAGTTCATTCCGGTCGTCTCACACACCAACAATCAATCTCGCTCACACACTCAGACATAGATTTAACAATTTTATTTTTACAATATCTATGCAGGTTTAAAAATGCTTTAGTGTAGCGAGCCGGGATCTCATCAAGGGCGTCGCCAGCTTCGAACCAACTGGGGGCAACTAAATTTCAAGTTTAGATTAGACTAGAAAGGGGAAGCTGCCCCTCCCCTATCTCCCTGACGACGCCCATGGATCTTATATATGTGTAAGTAATCTCAAATTCACCAATCAAAAATGCGGCCGCCCGAGCATGACCTGGGGTGAAACTTTCTAAAGGTTTCTCACCCGAAACACGCTGATAAAATGCACACGAAAAACGCCCTTATGTATATCGCCGTAAGGGTCATTTTCCATAAACATTTTATCTGCGTGTTTTGGGTGAGAAAGCTTACAAAGTACCCCCCCTGGTCCGATCATGTCGACCAGATCCTCAAGGATGGAGGCGTTTTGAGTAAAAGGATTCGGAGAGCGTGTACGACTTCATGCATGTTTGACGGAGGCTAGGAGTGTGTGTAAGGATAGGACTGTCTGGCGCTCTGTCCTCTCTGCCTACCTTGCAAGGGACGCGGCGTGAGGGGATAGATAGAAAAATGAAATCCAATAGTGAATCAATCAGAAGTGATGCGATCACCATACGAATTGTCTTGTATTTAATTAAGGATGGAGGAATTCCCTGATTTATAATACGGGTGATCCATGCAAAAGTGTGTAATAGGGCAAACAACTATTCCTACGAAAAAATCGACTGAACATTTTTTGTAGAGAATTTAGCAAGGATTATTTTTGTCATTGACTACTTTCTCCTATCTCTTACCATATTCCTATAAAATGCGAAAAACCGCGAAGAGGGACCTTTACGGGGGGGGGGCTACTGGTAAGCTATCATTTAAACCACATTTCGATACGTCATAATTTAAGCAGCGGGCTCTTGGACTATAATATTACCATAAAACTATTTACAGTTGAATTGTTTGACAAGTATGATATAAATATTTGCAATAACCTATGTCAACTATGTATGCACTCTTTGCAGTATGCACTTGTTAGTTGACCATCAGTGACCCATACAGCACCTTAGATTAATATTTCATATCGCGAATTATTGAGATAAAATCATTCATACAATTAAATAACCAAGTAGATAACTGCGCCCTTGTATGTTCCGCGACAGAAACATAGAGAGGACAACAGACTTCGTGGACAGTACGAAACTCATTGCTGATTAAAAAAAATATATACCTACCTACTTAAAATGTTTTATTTTATTCTTTACTAGCTGTATTACCCGTGCTTCGCAACGGCAAAATTTGTGTATGGATGGTGAAGTAGGTCGGCGGTGGAACCCAAAATCAGTGGTACCATCATCTTTAGTTAAAGTACTGCAGAGCCACTAAAACTCACAACAGTTTTGGGGGGTCTGCATATTTTTTTTTTTTTTCAATTTGACACCCCCCCCAGCCCCCTAACTCCCTCCCCTTATTCCTGCGGATGTCGGGAGGGTGACTATTCATCTTATTGAGGCGGAAAACTATGGATTCGACACTAATATCACTTTTTTCATTCCGACCCCCCCTAACTCCCTCCCCTTATTCCTGCGGATGTCGGGAGGGTGACTATTCATCTTATTGAGGTGGAAAACCATGGATTCGACACCAATATCACTTTTTCATTCCGACCCCCCCCCCCCCCTAGCCCCCCTAACTCCCTCCCCTTATTCTTGCGGATGTCGGGAGGGTGACTATTCATCTTATTGAGGTGGAAAACTATGGATTCGACACCAATATCACTTTTTTCATTCCGACCCCCCCTAGCCCCCCTAACTCCCTCCCCTTATTCCTGCGGATGTCGGGAGGGTGACTATTCATCTTATTGAGGTAAAAAACTATGGATTCGACACTAATATCACTTTTTTCATTCAGACCCCCCCCCCCCTAGCCCCCCCTTATTCCTGCAGATGTCGGGAGGGTTACTATTCATCTTATTGAGGCGGAAAACTATGGATTCGACACTAATATCACTTTTTTCATTCCGACCCCCCCAGCCCCCCAATCCCCCCCTCCTTATTCCTCCGGATATCAGGAGGGTTATCATTCATCTTTTCGACACTAAAAGTTATATATATTTGAAAAAAAAAAGATTTTTTTCTTGCCCCCCCCCCTTTGTGCCCCCCTCCTTGTATCCCCTACCCCCATTAGAACACTCCTTGGGGAAAGCACAACAATTTCCCAAAGTTTCATCTCAATCGGATGAACGGTTTAGAGTCTATAAAGGATATGGTGAAAATGTTAGAAACATTGGTACCTACGAACTAAAATATTAAAGTAAGTACTTAAATGTAGGATTATTTCACTTCAAAGCAGGTACCTGCCTACTTACAATATATTTTTTTTTTTGTGGTATGGCAATTTTTTGTGGTGTAGCAACTTTGCATAAGATTTTAATAATTGTAGAACATCGATTAACAAATATTCGGAAGCAATGTAATCTATGTCAGATAGAGAAAAAAAAAATCCTTTGGCACGCCGCAGGCATAGGTAGATTTCAAGTTATTTATTTACTAGCTGTATTTCCCGTGCTTCGCAACGGCTAAAATTGTGTACGGGTGGTGAAGTTACATCGTCTTAGAATTAAATACCTAATGGAATAAATTTTTGGCATATAGGAAGGAATATATTTTTTTACCTAGTAAAATTATTTTTTATGTATATAGGATTCTGCTAAATTCAAATTTCACAAAAAGATAGTAAAAAAAAGAAGAAAAAAGCGTTGGGTATGGAGTGGGATCGAACTCGTACCCTCGCATCGCATAACACTCAATTTAAGTTAAGTACGCTAGCCCCTACACCACGCGAGTCAAAACAGATGACGACAGAAAGCGCCGCGGAACAAATGTCAAAACTATTTTTTAATTATTATAGACACATTTTTAGTCATACAGAAGTATTTGTAGAGCAAAAACATTGTATAAAAATAATCCTTAGATGTATATCCTAGTTCTAGATTATGTAACGACGCAAACAAATTTTAAAACCATATTAACGGGACTACTTTAAATGGCTTCTTTCATTTTCATACTAACTTGATAGAATTCAGTATCTTGGGAAAATTGATAATTTTACCAAACCACGATACAAATCACATATTTTAATAGCCTATGTTGAAGCCGAGATTCCATTTATAAGTTTATTTAATAGATGGATGTCTAAAATCGTCTGGTATTAATGTTTACTCCGGACGCGAATCGTCATTTTTTTCAGGTTCTTTCCCGAGTCATTTATGATTCATAGATGGCGGTAGTGATGTTTTATAAAATCAGAAATGAAATAAAAAATCATTATAAATCAATAATTCCCTTTGTTCCACATATTTTTATCCAAAATATCAATACAATCTCGTGCAAAGTCAGTGGCGTATACGAATATCTAATTTTTGTATTGTACGTATATAATTAAAACAAAATTAAATTAGGTGCAATGCGAAATGTTTTTTGTAAACAGTATATATACAATTTTCAAAATAACGTTCCGATGTGATTGTGACGGCGTTTTGTCAAATACTCAACGCTGCCGAAAATCCACAATTATTAAGGAGATTTATTTTATTAATTTTAAGAGTACATCTGTACATATAATAAAAACAATTACAATATCATCACCAAATAAACCAGCGAAGTGATGAAGTAGTATGGATGTAGTCTATATTCTTTGATTTTCGAAGTACCTAATCCAATAATCAAATTATTTTCATTCCACTCATAATATGGATTGGTACCAGTACCTAAGCACTAGAAATTTGAAAAAAAGATGTGAGTTCTACTCGAATCGTGAAGCACTTTTCTAAGACAACAAACACGCTAAGTACCTATGCGGTAACTACTTAACTAGATCTTTCGATCGATCATTGTCGTCCAACGAATTGAGCTAGACAAAATCTGTAAATTGATCTGTATTCCCTATTTAATGCCCTTTCAAACGATACCAGACACGGACCCTCACAATCATTGGATCCCCTCAGAATTATTGTTTTTGTATTTAAAGCCTTAAAAAGTGAACCTTACTCTTAATGGATTTAACCCAATCTCATATCAGTTCATCTACCACTTACCAAAAATCTACCACCCAAGTTTCACGTTTCTGCGACGCATAGTTTGGCCGCAAACGTGCGCACAAGAAAAGGGACATATATATGGCTTATATATATAAACTTTTAAACCAAGGTCGGATTCGGGTTCTCCTGGTCCTAATTAGTGATCCTGAGTAGAAATTTTCCAATTCTGCGACATCACGGGAGAAACGAATAGGTAGAGTTCCTTTGGAAATCTACCTAATACTGCACCCATCTAGAGAATATGACATCTGTGCAACAGAGAAAATATATGAAATATTGGTATGACAAAAAGACAATATGAATATTTTGCTCTTGTCGTAAATTTTAATTTGGCAAATGGCAAAATTTCATTTACAAAACGTAATTAAAAGCCTATTTTACCTTTTACATTGCAAATAATGATAATACCACCTCTCATTAGTTTAAAAACAACTCATCATTTTAAAAAGTGACATTTGGACTAACACAACTAATGGTGGAGATTTTCTTGAAAAACCTTGAATTTTGATGTTTTGTCTAAAGAAATATCTCATTCAAGACTACAAATTATTAAACTTTTTATATCCTAAGTGTATTTTGAGAATGTTTACTAAATGCACTCAATAAATGAATGTACAAAACCATTTCATATAAAAGATTACCCCGGAATGAATTAACTGGAAATTGTGGAAATTGGACACAAAGTACTCTCTGTTTCAAATATGTTGTACGCTGGATTAGTAGTAATTCTATGGAAAAAAATTGTATCCATGGAAACCCATGAGAGAAATGATATTAAATGGGAAGTGGTGATATAAACAAACGAACTAAAATATTTATGTGGGATTATAAACATCTACCGGCATTACAGCGTAAAAATGCCTTTGCGCCGGTAGATGTGGAAAAAAAACAACGTTACAATTAATACTACTGAAGCTAATAAAAAAAAAGATTGGGAGTCTATTCTACAACCCGTTCATTCTATTTTGTGAAACGGTGGGACATTATACAAATTACAAAGTCTTTAAATTAAACAGTTAAGAGTATGCATACCGACATTTCAAAAATTTGTAAAAACGGGAGACCTTCTATCTCGACAACCATTACTAAATATGCTTTGGAACAAAATAGGGTAGATGCATTGAACCTTTATCTAGGGAATAACCGTAAAAGATTTTTTATATCTTGTATAGATTTCCCAAAAAAAATATTTAAAAACACCTCTGACCTTTTTTTCCGAAAGATGGAAGCTCGTTTCCCGAAAGTCGCGAAGTATTTTTTTTTTGTAATGATAATATGCGTTAAAATCTAGGGAATAACCGTAAAAGTTTTTTGATAGACGCAAAATTAACCCCAAAAATTGGAAAAAAACGCTATTTTTACCATTTTATCATGGGATTGCCACGCGATTTTGAACCTTAATGCCGTGGGAAAAGACTGTGACGTCATTCTTGGTGCCATGCCCTTAATTGAACTTGTTTGTAATTGAAATTGAACTTGAAACAGTTAATTGAACAAATCAGTCGAGAAAGCTCCGCCGCTTGTAATAACAGGCCCAACGGGCACACAATGAATTTCACACAAATACTAAGAGACTGATTTCTTTTTTCAAAAATATTTATGCTTCGAGTGAACGACACACAGAATATGTTAAAATTTCACGCCATTTATTCACTAGGGAGAGCTGAGAGAACCCATGCATACGTATTTATCTCTTAATTTACATCAACATACGTATTACAAAAATATTTCAACGAAATAAAACAAAACTCAACGAAAATATTACATAAGGACTCATAAATAAAAATAAAATTCAATAATTGCACAATGTATTCAGATAATTTATAGATAATAAATTTATATTTATTTATTAGGCAATATAATGGCAATATTATTTCTGCGAATTTCCTAATCAAGTAAATGCCGCGGAACTGCAATAGGTATAATTCTTTAATAAATATTATCGCTCTGTCCTCTCTGCCTACCCTGCAAGGGATGTGGCGTGAGGGTATAGATAGATAGTATAGAAATATTATTAATTTATGGAGTATTAATTTTGATAATTTCACAATTAGGTATATATATAAATCAACATGTGATACAGAGCCAATTGCTTAATATCCTATTTCCCAGAATATAGGATAATCAGCAACAGGTGAACGAGTGAGCAAAATAAAACCCTACTCGAAATTATTGATGCGCGATTTAAAAGCAGCGGGCCAAATACGCAAATTCTTACAATCGAACGCAAACATTATAATTTGAATTCATAGAAGATTCTATCGATTTTCAAAAAGGATTCTAAAAAGAATATAATTTGAAAAGCGCGACGAATTCTGACTAGGCACGATACTCAAAATAATGCTGTCATTGGGCTTCGGCGCCCTGAATATTGTACTCAGCCAATACTAAGAGAATCGTCTTGAAACTGAAGACAGTGATAGATGAAAGTATGGATTACAAATCGGCTGTTTTAGAATTATAGGATTTGGATATTCCTTGAATAAAAAAAATATTCCTAAAGTACCCCTAATTTTTTTTCCGTTGAGTTTTTCAGATACCTATAAAAGTATAATTTAACCGAAATACTGCTAATTATAATTTTAACAAATCAGCTGTTTTAGATTTTTAAATTTCTCCCCAGGTTTCTTTTAAAAATGTATAATTCACTTTGTCGCTTACGTTATTCTTATTTCACGCTAACATTCTCATACAAAATTTAAAAAAGCTGAAGCAAAATTGAACGATTTTTCAGTGCATATATGCCCCCTTAAGCAATTCGCACGATAAATTTGGGCAAAATAGTTAGAAATGTCTGCATTAATTTATCATAAACTACATTTAGGTATGATTTTAAATTGTTATAGAACATTTCAGTTTTCTTACATACTTATTTCATATTAAAAATGTCAGAAACACGTGTGCGTTATAAAAATAATAAGAGTTATTACATAATACGCTGTACTTGTGATTATATGCAAATAAATTCAACATGGCCGGCCCGCAAAACATCTGATCAAATCATTCAGAACCAGAACAGACTCTAATATTTAAAACACCTGTTTAAATCTTTTAAAAATTGAATTACTCATTCCAATTGAATGAAGAAACGTTCCAAAATTAAATTTTAAACATTCGTTCTTTTAGTTCGTTCTATTTTACCTGAATTAAAAATAACACCAATACAAATTACAATATATCGATGTCACTTACTCCACTTTACACCACACGCTTTTCAAGACTAACTACTGTGGAATGTACAAAGATGTACTATTTGGGTTTGTTAGATAAATCCACACACTTTTACAAAAAAATGCCTACTTTCATATCATCATGGTCCTATGGAATTAAGGTGCGAAATTTGGAATTCACCCCTAATTTGTCTCCTATGCTAGCATGATTTCAAAATGTCCTAATAGTTTAGCAATCCGTTTATTTTTAGAAGAGAAATATCTAGCAATGAACTGAGAAACTTGAACCAGGTTTCGCTGATTCTAAGAAATATGATACCTAATCATGATACATATTCGATCTTTATCATAAAAATCGAATTTTAACGAATTATATGACATGGACACGTCCACAAATTGTGGGCTAACTGAAATAAATCGCGATTATCTACAATAAAACGATAGCTACAATAAAAATTATTGTCAATTCAAATTCATAAAAAACAGGCATTATAAATCAATAAATGTGGCTATCAATTCGAAACAGATAACACATGAAAATGAAAAATATTCTTTGGTATTAATTGTCTATCCTGCAAAGGATTGCATACAAATAAATGCTAACTCGATAACATAACTTCGGCGTGTCAACACGAACTTATTTACTGGACCATGAAAATTAAAGTTAAAGCATACATGTAATTACTATCAATTATATGAAACTACAATGATACGATAAGGAAGAATAAATTATTTTCATTTTGAAGTCATTGAACTGTTAATTTTCCCATGGGGTGGGGTAATCAGATTGTAGCTAGAACACAATGAAAGTAAGACAAAGGTCAAAGCATCCGCTATATCTTTTCTTCTTCTTCACAAGCCCTGCAGCTTCCATCTCTGGATGTAAGCCTCCCTCATTCGTCTCCATCTCTCTCTGGATTTTGACTCGGATGTCCATTTGAGGCCATCTGCCGTCAACTTCAGGTCGTATGTCCAACGCATCTGTGGTCGGCCTCTAGGGCGTTTACCGAGCCACGAACGCCAGAACAGGAGTTTGTTGCTCCATTTGCCATCCGTTGCTCTCGCCACATGAGCTACTTCAGCCCTGCGGTGCGTCGTACAACATCTGCAACTCAGGTTTTATTCCTTATCCACTCGTTTGTTTTCCTGTCTCTGAGAGTGATCTTTACTATACTATAAAGACTATAGTAAAAATAAAACCCCTATTGTTATGTTGGTGCAATGATATGTTCCTTTATGGTTCCTTTTTTTAAATTTCAATATAAAATAAAATAAATAAAATAAAATAAAATAATCTTTATTGTACCAAAAAAACAATCGTACAATGGGCGGACTTATTGCCAAATGGCAATTTCTGCCAGCCAACCCATAACAGAGATTAAATTGAGATATATCTAATTATAATAAGTACCAAAAGGGTACCTTAACTTAACAATAATTGAATACTAAATACATACACAGATAAACATATTATACATATATAAATAATATATACATAAATGGTATATGGGATGGGATAGGGTAAGGGAGGGATGCTGGGTTCAGGAGGGACTGGTAGTGGGATTTGAAATAGAAAGGTAATGCTGCTTCAGTCTACTCTTGAAAACGGAAATAGTTGGTGCGAGTCTGATGGATAATGGAAGGTCATTCCACAATCGCGCAGCCTGTACGGTGAAAGAATTAGTGAAAAACGATGTATGATGGATAGGGATTAAAAGCGTACGTTGTGCACCAGAACGGAGTGGTAGACCATGAGATGCCAGTGGAGTGAAATTCGACTTTAAATAATCAGGTGAGGAGGGATTGTATAGGACATTGTATAGAAGAGAGAGGGTGTGGAGATTACGGCGATGAAATATGGTTAGCCATTTAAGTTCAGACCTGAATTCTGAGATGTGGTCAAATTTCCGCAGGCCATACACGAAACGGATACAGATGTTTTGCAGGCGATCAATCTTCATGATCTGCTCCTTAGTGATGTCGATGTACGATATGTCCGCATAATCTAGGAGAGGTAAAAGAAGTGTAAGACATAAAAGAATTTTGGTAGGCTTGGGAAGAAAATTTTGATGGCGTTTGAGAGAATGAAATCTATAGAAGAATTTGCGGCGGACTTCGCTAACCTGCGGGACCCAAGAGAGACACTGGTCGAAGTAGATACCCAGATTTTTGACCTTATTTGTCAGAGGGATGGGAGTATTGTCTAAAAATAAAGTAGGTAAAGAGATGGTCTTAACTTTGGGAAGTAGTTTCGAACTACCTACCAGAATAGATTGAGATTTAGATGGGTTGAGGATTAATCCATTTTGCTGCGCCCAGTGGGAAATGCGGTCCAATTCACCATTCATTTGATTAATTGCAAGCGAAGCTTGATCCAACTCGAAGTGTGAATATATCTGAAGATCATCAGCATAGAGGTGATAGTGAGCATTCACATGTTCACTAACTGAGTTGATAAAGAGTGAAAAAAGGAGAGGCGAAAGGATGCCGCCTTGTGGGACCCCTGCCTCCAAAGGTAGCCAGTCGGAAGTTGAGTTATTACTTGACTTGATACACTGCCGCCTGTCTCTCAGATAGGAGTTAAACCATGAGATGGTGGGGTCAGAAAATTTGTAATATCTGAGTCTGGCGAGCAGTATATCAAAATCGACGGAGTTAAAAGCGCTGCTAAAGTCAAGCAGCACTAGAAGAGTGAGTTTTCTTTCCTCCAGAGCACCACGAATATCGTCAGTGACCTTTACTAAAGCCGTTGTGGTGCTGAAGCCGGTACGGAAACCAGATTGAAATGGAGATAGAATATTATGAGTTGTAAGGTGAGCGGTAAGTTGTTCATGCACAACCTTCTCCATAACTTTGGAGAAGATGGGCAATATTGAGATGGGGCGATAGTCCTTAGGGGATGACGGAGACGCTTTTTTGGGAAGAGGAATAACGAAAGCCTTTTTCCAGGCATTAGGGAAATCTCCAGTGTCCAGCGAAAAATTAATGATGTGGGTCAGAACGGGCGATATGCAGTCGAGTATGAGTTTGATGAAAGTGATGCTCAAGCCGTCGGAACCAACTGACTTGGAATGAATAGAATTAATAAGTTTTTTCACTGTTACGGCTGAAACATGGCGAAATGAGAAAGTGGGAATACCTAGAGGAGGCAGGTTTTGAATGCTAGAAAGAGTAACACTCTTGCGGCTTTGATCAAAGTCACCGGGGGGAGCAGCAAAATGTTTATTGAGTAGATTGGGGTCATAGTGCAGGTTGGGGTCAGAGGTATCCTGACGATTCAAGCCCGTGGCATTCAGGTTTTTCCAAATATCGGTTGATGAGCGATCAACAAAGAGGTGATTAAAGTGCGCACGCTTTGAGTTTCTGCACAGTTGGCTGCAGCGATTGCGGAGAATTCGATACTTTTCCCAATGATGGGGAGAGCCTGATCTATTGTACCTGACTCTGGCTCTGTCGCGTCTACCCATGAGAGCCTTGATCTCTGTAGTAAGCCATGGAGCAGGTGGATGTTTGATACGGACCATTTTGATAGGGGCATACTTATCGCACAGACCCATGATAATATCGTTAAGCAGTCCAACTTTGTCGTCCACATTGTTAGAGATATAAACATCTTGCCAGCTCATCTCTGAGCACTCAGAAAGAAGTCCACTGATGTCCACCCTTCGGTAGCTTCTCAGTGGAATGACTTTGGGCTTAGGTCTAGGACATTTAACGATGTACTTAATCAGGATGAGGTCGTGGCGCGAAAAAGCAGGAGCGGGGAACTGCCCATGGCATCTGATTTTCTGAGCTTGAGAAGTGATGATAAGATCCAATAAGGATGTGTGATGAGTAGGCTGTAAGGGGGCTGAGTTTAAGTTAAACGAATGTATCAGGTTATTTAGATTGGAACTACGAGAGTCAACATCAAGGAGGTCGGTGTTGAGATCACCCATGATGATGACGTCGTTAAAAACAGGGAGGTGGTCCTCCAAAAGACTTTCTAGTTTGTCAAAATAATTGATACCGGGTGGGCAGTACATAACGCCGAGTAGGATGTTAGTTTCGTGAATTCGGATTTTGAGGAAGATATACTCGGCTTCACCTGCGCGATCAGATGGAGATTGATCGACAATGCGGTAAGATATGTTGTCACGCAGGTATATACATACGCCACCGGCTCTCCTGCCAATCCTATCGTTGCGAATTAGATTATAACCTGGAAGAGTAAATTGTGATGATGGTAGAGTGGGCTTGAACCAAGACTCACTAACCAGAAGGGCATGTAGGTTAATATTTGAGAAATTGATGAGGAGGTCGTCATAATGAGCAGGAATGCTCTGAGCGTTGATATGAGCAATGTGCAGATCCTTGGAATTTGTTTGAAAGACGGAAAGCAGATTATCTCGTAGCGGAGGACAGCTACCTGGAATGTTGATATCATCAGACTCATGAAGTGAGTTATTAGAGAAGTATGATGAAGCAGAGGAGGAATTTGGGGAGGAGGGAGAGGAGGGAGAGGAGGGGGAGAGGGAATGGAAGGAGTCATCGCTGGAGGACGAATAATCCATAAATAGTTGTCTAAAATAATTAAATAGTATAAATAAATTATATAAAATAAATAAATAAAAATAATAAATAAATAAATAAACAAAAAATATATCTATATATATGTAATTAATTACTACTAATCAACAGGAAAAAGCAGTAGATATGCAGCAAAATAAAAGCGTCTACAGAATCATGCATAAAAGAAGCACACAATACATTTAAAAATTTAAAACCTTATATTCTGTGAATGCTGCGAAATAGGTAACTAATTGCACTGTAAGAAGTACAAGTACAATTATATGAGTTGAGGAAGAGCGTGTTCAAGTAAGGTAGAGTGAGTGTTGTTGATATTGACAGAACATAATATCTAGATTTAAACCCTTGCGATCACCATAAAGTTATGAAGTTATACTACATGTATATACCCATGTGCGCGTAGTATATAATGTGTGTAAATAAATTGCTATAAAGACAATAATAAATAGTGACATGATTATAAAATCCAATACGAAAGTCCAAAAACCACAACTGCGAACATCTGAGAAACACAACCGCATCCTCATAATAATCAGTGAAACAATATATGGCAATACTCAACTTATTGTCTACGACATGAACCATCATGAAACTACGTCATAGATGACAGTACTCTAGACGTTTATCTGTGTAAATTCAATACAACGAAAAATATTACAAACTTCAATGGCGTACACGAAGACAGCATATATTATACCGTCGTTTGAAAATAAAAGCAGTAAAGGAAATTATAAATGTGTACATTACCTGTGTGTTGAAACATATGCATCTATAATGCAGCTGACATTGAAATGTGTCATGAAAAGAAAAATATGGTTTATATATTGAAAAAGTATGTTATGTCTCCTCATCACAATCCACATATGTGCCCAATGGATGGAATAAATAAAAAAAATTCCTTTGGCAGGCCGCAGGCATAGGTAGATTTCAAGTGATTTATTAATTTTAAGAGTACATCTGTACATATAATAAAAATAATCACAATATTATCAGCAAATAAACCAGCGAAGCGATGAAGTAGTATGGATGTAGTTTATTCTTTGATTATCGAAGTACCGTATGACGAAAAAATATTTGATTAAGTACTTCAATAATCAAAGGAAGTACCTAATCCAATAATCAAATTATTTGCATTCCACATATAATATGGATTGGTACCGGTACCTAAGCACTAAAAATTTGAAAAAAGATGTGAGTTCTACTCGTATCGTGAAGCACTTTTCTAAGACAACAAACACGCTAGTACCTATGCGGTAACTACTTACTAGATCTTTCGATCGATCAGTGTAGTCCGAGGAATTGAGCTAGACAAAATATAACTTTTGATCTGTATTCCTTATTTAATGCCCTTTCATGCGATACCAGACACAGACCCTCACAATCATTGGATCCCCTCAGAATGATTGTTTTTTAATTTAAAGCCTTAAAAAGTGAACCTTCCTCTTAATGGATTTCACCCAATCTCCTATCAGTTCATCTACCCCTTACCAAAAATCTACCACACAAGTTTCACGTTTCTGCGACGCATAGATTGGCCGCAAACGTGCGCACAAGAAAAGGGACATATATATATATGGCTTATATATATAAACTTTTAAACCAAGGTCGGATTCGGGTTCTCCTGGTCCTAATTAGTGATACTGGGTAGAAATTTTTCAATTCTGCGACATCACGGGAGAAACGAATAGGTAGAGTTCCTTATGGAAATCTACCTAATAGAAAAATTATTAGTGTTTGAGTTAGAAATTATAAATGTGTACATTACCTGTGTGTTAATATAATTGTAATATAATACGGTGCATTTAGATTTCTCGATGGAAAGTTGTGGGGTAGTCTGTTTTTCTTTCATTCTATACGTATTTTGGGGTGCTGAATCCGAATCCGAGGTTTGCCAACAAAATTTCGTGACGGAACATGGCGAAAAATTGGTAAAATGGCGAATATTTACATTTCCTGGCGAATTCTGGATTTGAACTTAAAAACCATCAACTTTTTGTTGGTCATTTTTTTAGCAGAATGAAAGCACATAAAATTTCCTACAAATTTGGCATATAATATTTTTTTCTAAAATAACTAGCAGCGGAGCTGTCAAGCTCCAAAAATTGGCCAAATTTTCTTGTTATTTTAAATTGTGAAAATGGAAAATGTATGGAGAATAGGACACCTTGTTAGAATTATCACCAAATTTTGACAATTATTCTTCAGATTTATGATACATATTTTACCGCGTTGGAATCAGTAAATATGGAGAAAGGTTTCAGGATAAATTTTATTTAAAAATATAGTGAAGTGTTTAAGCAAGAAAGGTTTAAACATTTTTAGCCTAAACCAATTACTATATTTATAAATAAAATTATTTAAACATGTCTAGCTCAAATATTTCACGGTGTTTTTAAATAAAAAAATCGTTAATAGCTTTCTTTGTGTTTTCTGATTCCAACGAGGTAAAATTTGACACATGAATTTAAAGAATAATTGTTGAAATTTGCTTATGAAGGCAACAAGGTGAACTTTTTCAATACATTTTCGATTCTCGTAATGTAAAACAATAAGAAAATTTGGCCATTTTTTGGACCTTGACAGCTCCGTTCCTATTTATTTTAGAGAAAAATTTTATGTGACAATTTTGTAGTAAATTTTACGTACTTTCATTTTGCGTAGAAAAATAACTTACGACAGTTGTCAGTTTTCGAATTCTTATAAAGAAATCGCCAGAAAAAAGAATATTTTCGCCATTTTTTGTATTTTTCGCCATGTTCCGTATCGAAAGTTTGTTGGCAAACCTCGGATTTGGATTCAGCATCCCAAAAAACGTATAGAATAAGAGAAATCCCTACTACCCCACAACTTTCCATCGAGAGACTGCTTTGTGTTTAATTTCACCGGATTAATACGTGTGAAATAATCAACAGGTAGAAAAGTGCACACTGTTCGTAACAGGGACCTACCCTAACTTTTTTTTATTTCTTTGTAAGTCACGGCCATATTTTGGAATGCACAAATGCATACAAAAAAGAATTATTGTAGCAGCCATAATAACGAGCGAACAGCTGTTATTTTTTACAACAGGCGCAGGTATAAATGAGTCACTATAAAGATTTAAACTACCGAATTTTGTTGAAAATTCGTCAAAGCTACGAGAAATTAGTTAAAGAATGAATTAATTGCTATAGTTTCAGCTACAAAATAGGGTATAATTTATTTTCGTACAACCAATAGTTTATGAGTTATTGAAATAATTCTTAATAAATGTCCTTAAAAATCCCTAGAATAGACTGTTCATACAATAATATAATCTAGATATAGCGCCGCAGGCCAAAAATATGCCTAAAATGTAGTTAGATGAGTTTTAAAGAAGAATTGTGTATTTTTTTCACCAACGTCCTTAAAAGATAATCATAAAAATTATTAGAATGGTCGCTTATTATGTAAATTAACTATAACGAGTTAAATAGACACTTAAAAGAGTTCTTAAACCAAAACAAGTTATAAAAGTAACAAATGAGTGCGATTGTTGTTAACTACTGTTGAGTTTACGACTGATTTAATACAAACAATAGTAATCATGTTGATAACCTGTTCTGCTGTTGTGTTGAACCGATATAAATCATGCGGGCCGAACAAGCCGGCTGTGTAATTCACATAATATGTAGGTAACTATAGTAAACTACAATAAATTTATAGCAGGATTGAAAGTAGCGGGCCGATAATTTTTATATTTTCGTAAAATCGGTCAAACGTCGAGTTTTGCGGTAAATAGGTATAATCAGTAGGTACTTAGGTAGAAATTATTTTAGTTCGAATAGTTGCACAATTGGACCCAATGCCAGTAAATGTTGAAGGTTTTCACGGTGTGCGATTGATATTGTTTCTTGGTTTTCCGGGTGAACACATTTCTCGTACATTTATCCGAAAAGCAAGACACCAGTAGTGTTGAAACGTCGATCAAGTTTATCTACACACGGTTCACCCGAAAAACCAAGAAACAATGGACCCAATGTCACATGGTAGGTAACATTCTGAATTGTCCAACTTTTATTTAATAACAAAAACAAAGCTTATTTTTTATTAACATCTTAGAAAGTGACGATTAAAATGAGCCGCTAATGTTATCAATTTGATGGTATAATCGTTGAATTCTTCTAACAGCATTGTAACTAGTAATTTTTATTCGTAAAGTTGCGGGCCGATTGTGAAGAAACAGCGGGCCGGTTTTATTTCCTACTTCACCCATACGTGCGGACATATCTCGGTTATTAAAATCGTATAGGTATTATTATTTTTAGTTAGCACACTGCTACAAATATTTAAATAACGTGATATATATTTTATAAATACACCACAGCAGTCTGGAGACAATAAAAGTAATATTTATAAATGAGACGTTAAGATAAGAGACGGTGGATGCGCGCCCTTATGCTAGTCGTAAAACTAATTTGTACAAACAAGAGACGTGATACGAAAGAAATTGCGCAAAATAGACATACGCTATTTACACAATTAATGTTTATATACTGTGATGAATCTGTTTAATATAAAACTCATATATTAGTGTCCTATTTTAGTCACGAGATAACGCTGAAAAGATGTGAGGTCTCGAATGCAATGGACCACAAAGTCAGATAAGGATATCTACGAAACTTCACACACTATGCTTTGTTCAAAATGACATTTATCTATTAAAATTTCAATAATACTCACCGTTGAAAGTGAAATCACTTAATATACTCCTCGAACTATGTTACTGTCATCCAAAAACACAACAGTTTGATTAATTAATTAATTGAGAATAAAAAATATCACACGAAATGTGTATCGGCACACGACCACCGACTGACAAATGTCAGTATATAATTACACTAAAAATAACACTTATCTATCAAAATTTAATAAAATACAACTTAATTTTAACGTAAAATATGTTTAGAAATATTTCTTATATATTTTATAATAAATTTTACAGTAATTTGGATGATTTTATACAAACATACGCCTCCCCGCGCGCCGAGACGTTCGTAAAATAAAAAAATGTAGGCGGCCGGAACGGAATAAGCTCACACCGCACGAAACAATGTGAAACTGGAGATGAGGGCCACCTAATAAGCAATGTTGTATCATTCGTATCCATGAATCTGCACGATTTTAAGAACATTTTTATACATTTTGATGTTGTGCCTACACGCATCCCTATAGTTTTGTTGGTAACGTTGTCAGCATTGTTTTTATTTTTCAATGGCGGTAAAGTTCCTGAAAATAGTTAATTTCAATTTATTTTCATTCTCAACTTTTATTTATTTTTTTATAAGTTTTGAAAAGTTAATTATAATAATTTTATTGTTTATCTCTGTATTTTGCCACAATGAGGAAGCAGTAAAAACGAAAGGATATATAGAATATAGCGTATCTAATTAAATAAAATAATAAATATTTTTCCTTTAAAAATCCCAACAATTGTAAGACGTAATCTAGTAAATAAGGATTTTATTTAGTCTGATTTAGATAATTCCTTAATTGTCCAGAATATCTACACCTGTTATAGAAATACCGCAGTTTCTTATATAAATTTGCTGAATATCACAACCTATAATCTATAAATCAGTAGGTAATTTCTGCCAACCATCCCTTATTAAATAACTACAATATTGATACTATGATTGTTTATTTATTTATTTACATTATTAACGGCATAAAGCATGTTTGGGTAACTAGTAAATAATGCATGTGTATAAATATATAAAACATTTAAGTATAATATGGCAATTAGAATGATTGACGAACATATCATTCATTGCTGAAAAACATATAAAATGTATTAAGTATGTAAGTTTTAATAAGAACAATTGACTTTAGATCACTCGAAAAAATAACATAAAAGGTCGAGTAGGAGACAGCTATTCTACAATTCGGAGATTCTACGGGGTAATCTCACCTTTTTTGTACCTTGTGTCGTGAAGTGGACTAAATCGGCAATGGGGATTGAATCCACGCTCATCGGATTAACAGTCAAGCACGTTATCAACCACCTAAACCAAACCAATATAGAATTCACCAAACAAACAATTCTGAACAATGGCAAATGAAGATGTTTTAAGACTTGAAATATCGCGTGACCACAAATTTAAATACCTACTTAATCATGACATTGACCCCTATGTGGGTATAACCCTATACTATATTTTTATACCTAACGCCATTAAACATATCCACCAAGCCACCTACCTAAACAACACATAATAATAAATATACATAAATGTATATATAGACATAAGAGAAGTCCTTTTAATTCAAAGCTGATTGATGTGGCTGGTTTATATAACCAAAATGTCAGAGATCGTAAACCAATTAACAAAAACCTCCTTTGTACTCATATCGTAATATTGGTGTTTAATGTTTCGGCTGACTGACGCAATCAGCTGACCTTCTGGTACTCTGTCTAATAAGAGTGATGAAGAGTGCTAAGAATACGATTCCCATCGAGTTACCTTTTTGATTTAGAATGATATTTTATCCTTATGTGATCACTTAAGCCAGCCAAAGCCGACTCGTGAGCGTCGGAACACCCATCCTGCTTCCTCCCCAAGGGAGTTCACAGAATGAAAATGCTTCTCGTCTCTGTTGAGGAAAAAACTGTAATGTATTTCCGTCTGTGCAAAGCAGATAAATTCCGGCTCGATACCTAAAATAATTTAGGTATATCAAATCATTCTACACATTTTTTACGTAGGACTAGTAGGATCCGCAATGGTCGGTCAAAATACCGGATTTTTTTTTCTCCGAGCTCCGAGGCTGCCCATGGGTCAAGGTAAAGAAAAGAAATGAATCCTTCATCTTTATTATAGTACACCATCAACTGATGGTTCTCTACCTCTGTAACGCCATGTAACATATAATCCATTATTTTTTATACACAGACTCTCCTTACCACCTCCTTTTGCATGCAAATTAAAACACACACCACGTATCTACTCTTCAAATTACATTACACACGATACATAAGTTCAACAAGTTGGTGGTAGACTCAGTACCAGAAAAGATCACACAAATTTGCAACATTAGATATAGTTGAAGCGACTAGCATTGCCATATCTAAAAATTAGAAAGTCGGACTTAGCCGCTATAAAAAACGGACTTTTTGGTCCCGGGGTCGAATGCTAAAAGAAAGATAAAGGTTTCTTTGACTAAAAAATCAATTAAAACACATTTTGTAACAAAGTTTTAATCCGTATCATTTACATAATTTCCTTTCACATAAGTCCTCCTTCTCTGCTTACTGCTGCCGATCGACTGAACGGTCCTGACTCCTGACCAGTCCTGACACTCCTGACGGAACGAAAGAAAATAAAAAGCATAACAAGGGTCAAATCTGGCCGGACAAGAGGTCAAAAAGCCTAAAACTGTACGGCTTTAGCCGGACGGATGGCAACGCTAGAAGCGACGAATGGTTACATTTTAAAAAGATACTGGTTGTTCAGGTTGTTAGAAAATACGTGGTTTTAGTGGAAAAACTTTTAAGATTGTTAATATGAGACCACGTGGTGACCGCAACATACATAGGACATATATTCAACATATTATGTAATACAAGTTAGTAGGTATATATGTATATTTAATCAAACATAAGAGCGAATTGAACGTGTGAATTTTATGATTCTACATACACTCTGAATCTATTTTTTTCACTCTCTTGAAAGTAATAACTGTTTTATAACTTCGTAGGCGTTATACAGGCGTAAACTGGGAAAATATTGGATCAATTGAAATCAGTAGCGTAGAATGGAGGGCGAAGGGGGTGGCAAAATGGAACGACATATAAAAAACATCTTGATGTAAAACGCAAATAAAAAAAGTCTTTTTCAAATTATTTAGAAAATCTTAATAATTGATCAATAATCACAATTATTTTATAAAAAAATTGCCTGCGGCGCTAATGAAATCTGTTCATGTAGGTATTACGTATTCTTTACTTCTTTTTATACGTAAATTGTACTTTTTTTTATTTTACGAAAAATAAGCCATATTTACACTACTACCTTTTTATTTAGACAAATGCTTATACGAGTATCTTAAGGTTCGCTTACGCGAGGCTATTAATTGCTCCACTACCGGCAATTTCGCGTCACACTATCGTCACCACAACATCAAGTATATTGCGTCACTGTGACGTGAAATTGCTGGGAGTGGAGCAATTTAGTTGCTCGTGCAAGCGAACCTTTATGACAAAAAACTCTCGTTTTTTTTTCAATTGAATAGTTATTTTGTCTCCAGTTCGCCTCTAATATCACTCACCAGACAGCAGTTTAGCTTTCAGACCTTCCTTCCGTATTTTATATTTTGATACCCAGAAATAACTTCAAGTATCTACTAGACATTGAAATTATTTATATCTAATTCTTATCATTCATATTATTAGCTGGGCGAGCGTGCGTATGTACAACTACAATTCTATTCTCTATGTCAATCTTTGATCACAATTCTGGTCTGCAATCATCGGGGAAAATCAGAAAATTCTACAAATATTCTCAACTTATTATTTGTAGTCAGGGCCGTCCCTAACTAATAGGCAAGTTAGGCAAAGCCTAAGGGCGGCACTCTGAAGGGGTAACATGAATAGGTACTAATGTTTTGTATAAAAAAAAAATGTATTGAAAACGATGTAAAATAAAATGTCCAAACGACGAATTGTCCAGACGACAAAATGTCCAATGACAAAAGGTCCATACTCCATACAAGTGTTATTATCAAATACATGAGAGAGATATGAAATACGATGAACAATATACCTACAACTTTATTGCTGATAAACTAAAATGAAAGAACAAACATTATACGAAGTACAACATGGCTTACATGGCGGCTTGTTCCGCAGACAATTATTATAATTATAGAAATAACAAGTATCCTTATCATCAGACAGACATATGTGTTTCATTATCACGGGATATTTACATAATAAATATAATATATTAGTTTTATATCTTATACGGGTTTGTGGGTTGATCAGAGATAAAAAACAACTTGCATGGCTTCTATACAAGTGAAAGTATATTAAATTTTAGCAACCGTAAAATATTTCACAATTTCAGTTCGCCTGAGTCTCTAAATCAATTTGATTAGTAGAATAATTTTCAAGGAGTTAATTTACCCGTGTTTTACACACCATGCCAGTTTATCCGTAGAATTATAATCAACATGTTGATTTATCCGTAGAATTATAATAAACATGTCAATTTATCTGTGAATTTATAATCAACGTGCTGATTTATCCGTATAATAATAATCAACATGTTGGTTTATCCGTATAATTAGAATCAACATGCTGATTTATCCGTAGAATTATAATCAACATGTTGATATACCCGTTGAATTATAATAAACATGTCAATTTATCTGTGAATTTATAATCAACGGGCTGATTTATCCGTAGAATAATAATCAACATGTTGGTTTATCCGTATAATTAGAATCAAAATGCTGATTTACCCATAGAATTATAATCAACATGTCAATTTATCCGTAAATTTACAATCAAGATGATGGTTCATCTGTAAATTTATAATCAACAAGCTGATTTAATTATCCGTAGAATGATCAGTATGTTGTCAAGTCAACATGTTGATTTATCCGTAGAATAATCAGTATGTTGATTTATTCATTTTATAATGCAGGAAAACTGTTACACGTACAATAAATTTCAACTTGTAGTTTAAAATAATTTGAATTGTTAATTACTTAATACAAAGTTTTCTATAAAAAACCTTATTGTTTATTTAATTTACAACTTTTCTCCTGCCTGGTTACGAGAAGCGATAAATTTACTTATTTTTATTACATTTTGATAAAAAAATGTTTACAGCCACCAATTGCTACTGATAATAACAAATAAAATTATAAGTACAAGTTATTTATGATATTATATTGAATTGTTCCGATTGTAATACCAATATCCAATATCAATACAACCTGTAGGTAAATCCTTCAATCAATATTTACACAATATAATCGTTTTTGAAGGTATTTGGATTTATACGCCATGAACTCACAATGTGCACAATGGACGCTACATCTCAATGTCGCATTATCGAGTTCATGGCGTATAAATCCAAATAACTACATGCTATAGAACAGGGGTAGCCAACTTGATTAGATCCTAGATCTACTGTTTACTGAGGAAGCCCTGTGCGATCTACCAATTACATACTTCTTGAAATTTTAAATGAAACAGCATAGTTCAGTACACAATAAAGTAGTATCTTTTATTTTAGTAAGAGGGAAAACATAAAACTGAAAATTATTCTTAGTAACTACTTATGTATATTAGTGTGAGCACTGAGTCTGAGCATCTTCCGCTAGATTAGCAGTTTATTGATTACGTTGCGCAGTCTATTCTACGTATATATGTTTATATTTTTTGCCTTGCCACGATCGACTGAACTTATAGTCGCGATCGACCGGTTGGCTACCCCTGCTATAGAAAGACAAAAAGATTCATTATTTCACAAATTTTCTAAAAAAATTCGCCTGTGGCGCTATTCTTTGATACATTTTTTATTTAAAGAAAATAAATCAAACGATAGGTATTGGTATCATGACCCTCTTCACTCAGTCTGAAAAAAATGTTGCCTGCGGCGCTATTCCCATTTTGAATATCACAGGATCTTATTTGCATGTGATGACCTTTTCAGCACCCTCCAAAATTAAATCCTGGATCCTGGGAGAGTGGTATCATTTAAAAGTAGAAACTTCATCGTTAGTTGTCGATATATCTATCCTTGATCATTTCATCTACCACTTGCTTAAAGGAGGTATAATTTATTTATTTATTTATTTAAGTACCTAGGTAAAATATTACACTCTTCGGCATTACAGCATTCAGCCTCTGTGCCGAAGAGTGTACACAGAACAAGTTTCAATTCAAAACAATAAAAATCAATAAAAAAAACACGAAAACAAAACAACAGGGCATTGTTTTGACTATTATTGTGTCCAATTCTTTACTGTTGTTATATTATATATTCAATGTCTGTGTGTGTGCTTCAGTCAATAAATAAATAAACATAACATACCAATAAAAGTAGGTAATTTACCCTGGACATCACACTAACATAATAAATTTGTTAACGGCATTGCAAAATGCATTAGGTACTTATATTTAAAAAAAATGGCAACTACCTCGAGGGAGGGCCACAAAATCTGGTATTGCCTTGGCCTCTGAATGTCCTAATCTGCCACTGCATATGGATAAATCCTGAATGAAAATTATCATCAGGACTATCACATCGGTAAGATTTTAACAAACGGAACGGATGCCACAACTGAACCGCAGACAGATATCTTTCTTTTTAGCAGTACATTAATTTATTTTATTAACGAGTAATTATAATTAATAAAACATGGATTTAGCGACAGAGTCACCTCAAGGACGACTACATCCAGTCTGAGTTTAGCCCACTTGTAGCAGACTAATGGGGGCATTGTTGCTTACCATAAACAGGTCTGTGTGAAAGATGCTACATACCAGTGGCGAAGGGTGGATTTCTGCAGAAGGGAAGCCGGGGCTAACATTTCTTATGGGATTACGTCAGATTAGACACTGTTATACCTATCATTCTTTCCAAAAGGTAACTCGATAGGAATCGTGTTCTTAGGTAGCTTCGCGCCTGCTACATACATACAATACAAGTTAGATACGATTTTATCAAGCATGATAAAACCGCGATAAAAAGCCATAATAATATTATTCAAGATGAATAAACCCTAAGTAAAATAAACCTACAAAAGCCACACGGGATAATTCAGAATGCTCAACTGATAAAAGCTCAAATTTAATTCGATTTTGGGGATTCACAAAATATATACAGTATTATACAGTATTCATTAGACTCTTCTTAACCTGTTTCTCTCCATCGCTGGTTATGGACCTCTCCCATATTCTACTTGACGCTTTGCTGTCATAGGGAATGATAGGTAGTAAAATATTTTTTGAATGACGCGAAATTAAACCTAAGAAGTTGAAAAAACGCTACATTTTTAATATTTTATCATGCGAGTGTCCACAGCATGCATGCACGATATGTTACAAATTGATAATTAAAAAATAGGTACACTAAAATAAAGAAAAACTGTAACTAAAGTTTAGGTTAGTACAGATAATATGCGATGAGATTCTTCGCCATGAGGAATAGTCTTATGGGTTTTTCTTCGGGAAGTAAAATATCAAGCAGTCTATAGCTGAGCTATACCTACTATATAAATTGGTGACTATTGTAGTACGTCTATTGGAGTCATTGACACGTGATGTGACTAATATCCTACTGGATTATGTAATTTGTAGTACATTTATGATTATTGTATAATATATGTTGTTATGTAATTATATCTATGGTCATTGTGGTGTCGGAGCCAACGATAGTATACAAGCCTACACTCACGAATAACATCACCACCATGATAGGTGGCGTCACCACCTTGTATCGGTGACAAACACTTGGGCTACGGAATATTTTTTCCCATACATTTTCTTCCAATCTTGGTGACGTCATCATTGTCAAATGTCAGTTGGGCCCGGCCTGTATGATAATATGGCGCAGGCCTCCAGTTTTTGCTTAAACATGTTCAATGTTAACTCCAAACTACATTAGGGTCTGGGTCTAAGCATATACATGCTAATTTTATAATAATTTTGATATGTTGAGAAAACATGTGTTAATGGTGTTTTTTTATGAAGTTTTATCATATTTAGTATGAAAAACTATATAATCCAATCCCTAGCGAGGGAGGCAGCTGCCCCCCTGCCCCTCCTCCCTGACGACACCCATGAACAAAACTGCTAATGTCCCATCTGTGTGTTCCATTCCATATACAAAAAAAGCACTTATGCCCAATCCCACCAACTTCCACCTATGCAGGGGAGCCCTAAGTAATTTAAATACAAAAACAGAGATAATAATACCACCAGCAGAGCCTAAATTCATACCTATGAAATTCTACATAAAACTCTCCTAGTTGGGGAGATTCTGGGCGGAGATATTTGGGCACCTAACGTATAGGAGAGTCGCATGTAAAATTTCATATGGATTTATGCTTTGCTGGCTGATGTTCTTAATTCAATACATAATATTATCTCTGTTTTTGTATGGAAATTACTTAAGGTTCCCCTTCCTAGGTGGAAGTTGGTGGGATTGGGCATTAGTGTTTCAATATTTCTCAACATTTTGATATTGACACTAACTTGTCAAAATTACAACTTTATTGAGCGATATTTTGCATAAAATTTTAATTATAACCGGATTTGCTAAAACAGCATCGATTCTTTCTGTTTTTTTGATAACCCTATTGACACACTATAGTATGCTTTACTTTATATACAGATAGCTAATCAACTTGAGACTGAATTTTTACATATATTTTGTTGCCATGTATCACCGTATCATTTTTATTGTCTGTTGATACAGATGTGTTAGCTTATAGCTTATGAATAATTCTAGCTAATACCAGTTTGACATGCAAATTACAATTTTGATTTCATTATTTTTATCACACTCTATTCGCAGATAGCGTCTCATGCAAAAAATTAACACGTTGAGGTACAATGCAAGTGGATACTTATTTAACTCGACAACACAAACTTTGATAACTTATACTATGTAGATGTGTAGATGCATTTGGGTTTATTTCAATGAAAAAATTTCGTGCGGTATTTTTCAAAACAAATAACTCGATAACCATACTAAATATGCTTTGTAAAAAAATGAGATAAAAACATCTTCTTCTTCATCAGCCTTCTTCCCTCCACTGATGGATATAGGCCTCTTCCATATGTTTCCACTCGTCTCGTTCTGACCCTTCCGCATCCAGGTTCCTCCAGCGATTTGGACAAGGTAGTCGGTCCATCTCTTAGGTAGATACATTGAACCTTTATCTAGTGAAATCTATGTATTAGCCTTTTCATATCTTGTGTAGATTTTTGAAATAAATAATTAGAAAAATATGTCTGAATAAAAAATGCAACCACCATTACGTACATGCTGTTTTCTAAGTAAAGTCATTTTCTTTTTAACCGTAACAAATATTTAATTTTTTAATAGTCTATAACCTAGCCAGGATTCTGCTCTATCATTACTCAAAATATGTAGTCTGAGAGTTCTCCCGTGTAAAACTGATTCCTGGACATCGGAGATTTAGTACCTATGCAACCTTACTAAAATATTGTGGCGAGAATAATTACGAGTAGATTACTCAGAGAACAATATATGTATATTTACTGAATACCTTTTTTGATCAGTTTCTGTTTTGGCTTTCATACGAACAACGTGTGTCTACGTATTAATTAAAACTAATTAAGAGGCAATTTAGACGGAACATAATAATTGTCTGATGAATCTAATCATCATGAAAATATTAAAAGTACAGCACAATACGAGTATAAAGATATGAACTAATCCAGTGAAATTAAACTCAATGCAGCTCCTCGGTGGAAAGTTGTGGGGTAGTCTGGATTTCTTTCATTCTATACGTATTTTGACGAAATTTTGTTGGCAACCCTCGGATTCGGATTCAGCACCCCAAAATACGTATATAATTAAATAAATCCAGACTACCTCACAACTTTCCATCGAGAAATCCAACGACACCGTTTTATACGTACAATAGTATTATCTAACTACCGGATATCTAAAGTACATTTAGATCAGCGCCACGTTAGGTACCTAGGTACTTTTATTTGACATAATTCCATACTTCCCATCCCACATACCTAGTATAATCACTAACCATGATAAGTATAATATAATGATGTTTGTCATATTTTGGTAGTAGTTTTCAACAAATCATACCTATAGTTCTGACAATTACGTACCTACACTACCCAATTATCCATCCAATTTTCTACAATTTAAATGGCCTAATGCTTGTGTTTTTCAAGGACGTGATATTTCCAAATGAAAAATATCATTAACATAGTATTTTGATATTTTTTGGTAAATTGACTAATTTTCGTGCTGCTTATAGCTACAAAAGTTTACTATAACTGGATCTGTCGGCAACGGTATAAGATTTTGACACAACGAATATTTAGTAAGAAATATTACGGATAACCAAATCTATTTTTTTGGGGCAAAGATTTTCGTCATCTCAGCCTTACTTATACCTTACCTATCGATTATACTATTTGTCGAGCAACCGGGCCTTAGAAAGATATCCAGAATCTCAATCGAATTGTACCTATCATTTTTTCTAACTTGGCGACCCAATTAGGTCATATTATTTCTGTAAATTTTGAACGTCGATTTTTGGACAGTTTTTGCTAACCAAAAAGACATAAATTGCAATTCGTATGTTTAAAACTTAACTGTCATTATTAGATCCTCAAAATTGGGGTTAACTGGGAGAAATCGCAGTTCTGCGACAAGTTCGCCCTAGTGAACAACGATTTATAATCTGTACTATGTCCATTTTTTATATTTATATGTATTTGTTGTTCACTTAAAGATTAAATAAATAAACAAATAAAATTGCGAATCTATATTCTACCAAATAAATTAAACACGTGACACAAAATGACACAAATTTCACAAAAATGACACAAAAAACAAAACATCAGATAACATGGAATGTTAAATCCCAACAAATCTTTTGAGATAAATACTTTCTTATTTAAGAAACATAGGTAGACGTAGATATGTTTATTATTTACCTCTGAAGTGATTTATTTACGAAATACTGATTTATTTTTATTTCTACTGTCAAGGCCATTTGCTGTCAAGTAAAATAGAAAGAGAGATACGCAATATTAATTAAAAACACGTCTCTTGACTTAATTATTTTTTTATTCTCGACTTCATTTAGGAAGCTGTCTGTTTGTCTATCTTATCTCCTAACTAAACATCACATTTCTATCTTATAACTATATCACGGTTAGATATTATAACATCCTATGTTGATATTAGACATGAGCGCCGCGCCGGCGCGCCGCCGCTAATCATGGTCGGCGCGCCGCCGCCGGCAAAACGCTCACGCCGGCGGCGTGGGAACTGCGTGACCAAAAATATTTATCCTATGTTTTTTGAGACAGAAATCTAAATAAGTACTTTTCCAGGTAAAAAAATGAAGCATTCAGCTGTGGCGACGCTAGGATTCAGTAATTATATAAGATGTCGAATAATAACTAATGCATTGTTGACCCACTCCTACGTCTCACATATTTCGTTCATTTGGTTTGGAATAAAAAAAAAATCGGGGAATTTTCTGTACCTTATTTATTTGATTCTAAAACAAGAAATAGGATGGGATGGAGGCATTAATAATTTGGTTCTTCATGGTGGAAATCAAATGAACAAACGTTATTCTATGTTAACTGGGAATCACAAGGAAAACTCAAAATTTATAGTTGATCGATTTTTAGGACACCGGTCGATTTTATCATACGTTGACCACGCTGAAATTTTTAAACCACGTAAATTTTAGCAGAAGGCTATATTTTTCTTCCAGGAATATCTGACCAAAATATTCGGTCTTTTCGATCAACCGTTCTATCTTTTCATTAGTTTAACCTTTGATTTTATCGAAGTACCTAATCGAAATTATTTTCATTCCACTTGACTAGATTCGCTATTCTCCAGATAACAGGTGCACTCGCTGACCTGGAGGTTGTCGAGAGTTTCACATACCTCGGATCCGTGCTAAATAACGCACGAGGATGCGAGGCGGAGATCAGAAGACGGATTGGGATGTCAAAGAACGCTATGACACGCCTTGATAAAATATGGAAAGACCGAAGAATATCCAGAGGGCTAAAAATTAAATTGGTGCGGTCGCTTGTGTTCTCTATTTTCCTCTATGGGGTGGAATCTTGGACCTTGCGAGCGAGGGACAAAGCTAGAGTTGACGCTTTCGAGATGTGGTGTTAGAGGCGCATGCTGCGGATCCCATGGACTTCAAGAAGGACAAATGCCTCTATCCTTCAGGAACTTGGAATCACATCTAGATTGTCATCTCCATGCTTAGAAAGAATTCTCCAATTTTTTGGACACATCGCTCGCAGAGGGAGAGAAGCTAACAATCACGGGAAACACGCCGGGACGGAGACCCAGAGGACGATCACCATTGCGATGGATGGACCAAGTTACGCAGTCTGTTGCCCCCTCCATCTATAGGGCAGTGCATCTTGCCGAGGACAGAGCTGCGTGGCGGGGATTGGTCAAGCAACGGGTGTTTGGGTTTGGAGATCGCGACCCTCAGCAGTGAGGAAATCGACAGGAGAGAGAGAGAGAGATGCTATATTTAATTTATTTTAATACAATAAGTACTGTAGAAATAGTTAAGACTCCTCTTCTCTTGACAAAAAACGATATTCATTTGGTAATTTTTACGTTTACGATCTTCAAAGTGTCAAAATGTGATTATATTTTGATATTAGATATTTTAACGTTAAAATCCAATTATTTCGCTCACCCAAGGCCGCATTTTAATAAAAAATAATAATTTACTATCCCCTAACGTGGTTTCTCGGACTGTGATTACAGACTACTCTCAAATTGTAATTTATCTTTCCACCGGTAATCATTACGTATTTTGGTTGATGTCATTATTAATTTATGCACCTTTCGACTAAAAACACCACAATATATCTTTATTTATTTATTTTCCTTATTTTTACACCTAAAATAACATCCAAAATAAGTTTTTTTTTTAATAAAATGAATCTGGGTTTATCGAAATAAACCCACACACATCTTTGTACACTTCAGAGAAAGCTTAAAATCTTGTGTTGTGAAGTGGAGTAGGTGGGGGTTGAACCCGCGCCCACTGGATTAACAGTCGAGCGCGTTACCAACCAGGCTACAGACCACCTCAAAACTTAAATTAGATAATTTTATTAAATTACCCTTCCATTCCAAGCAACAGCACATATAACACATATGTTTTTACAGCTTATGCTGAACCGTAGTTCTTGGTTACATAGGAATTTTGCATTTTGTGGAAGGTCGACCTCGTCATCGCGATTCTGGACTTTATTTCAGAGTTTGAATTCCACTCACCGTTTAGCTAACAGCCCAAATATTGCCAAATGAGAAACCTGTTCGACTGCACTACTGCCCATAGTTAGGCTCATTCTGACGCGTTTGACTTTATGGATTTGTTTTTTTTGACCTGCCCTCCAGCACCATAAAAAGACAATAATGAATTTTTCCATTATTTTTTAAATAAGAGCTTTACTATTGAAATAATTTCACTTTATTATTGAAATAATCATAGTTTTTCAAAATAAATAAATCGATTTTATCATTATCCTTTTCACATATACGTATTTAATCATTTAAAACAATATTGCAAAAAAATCCAATGCTTCCCCCCACTTTGGATCCACGCCGCCGGCGTGGCGCCGCCGCCGGCTATTTTAGACATGGGCGCCGCCGCCGGCTTTTTTGCAGCCGGCGCACATGTCTAGTTGATATTATATCCCCGTGCACTCCTGGACAGAGGCCTCCTCCATCTGCCTCCATGTTGTCCTGTCCTGTGCAGACTGCATCCAGGTTGTACCGACATGTCGGACCCGGTCGTCTCTCCATCTCAGCTGTGGCCGTCGCACACTTCTGTTCCCATCTCGAGGTCTCATCTATTTTTATCCTATCTAAGAATTATTCCTTACGGTCATTTTTTCGATAATCAGCATTCATCCTTTTTTTAAAATCAGCACTGGGCACTTTAATGTAAATGGGGCCCCTATGACAATAATTCGTGGTGGACTGCAGGCTCTAAAATTCAAATTGGCATGTAATAAAGCCAGGCCACCCTATCCAGTGCAGAGAGAGCAATTCCAATTTTGATATGGCATAAAATATAGTCAAAGGCACCGCAGTCTTTTTTTTAAAATTTAATTAAGTAGTTCGTAGCAGAAACTAGGGACTAGGGAGCCTCTTGGATCGCGGAGCCCTGATGATGGGCAAGTGCCCACTGTGGCAAATGGGAAATAGGGGCCTGAGTCGTACCAACTGATCGTAGAGGAGGTAGTAAGGAACAATAATTACTATTTTGAAGTCCGCAATTTGTTCTTAATCTCCCCATAATTGTGCTAATTATATATCAACAGAATAATCAGATATTATTCTCACCTCACCTATAATTTGTTCTTGTAACTACACTTACTAAAATACTTTGAAATTATTTAAAAGATACGTACACAGAAAATAATCATGTTGGCGCCTAGTAAAATACAGCGTGTTTGCAAAGAAATTTACCAGTTTTATTTTCTCGGAAACCGTAAGTGTAAAAATAACTACACTTATTTATACAGGTCGGATGAACTTTGTAGCAATTTGATGCAGCTGGGCCTAGGTCGCACTACACTGATTTAATCTTGATTCAAAATTGATTTTTTTGGCTAATTGACGATAATTTTTTTACTAAGTTAATTATAATTATGCAATATCGACAAAAAGTCCAGTAAATTCGTCGTAATTTTACACTTATGTAGCATTTTTTTATTCAGGACTACACTGTTCAGAATGGATTTGGCGAACTCAGGTTCAGCGTTCAGACGCTGAGAAAGACTACAAATATCTTATGGGAGTTTAGCAAACACATGATTCTTGCAGGACACTCGAAAAAATATGTGAATAGGGTGAGGGACCAACTCTTTCATTTCATCAGGTAATATATGTAGTCAATAGTCATCATATAGTTTCATGATCATCCTGATATGACGCTAAAACCGTGTTTTGAATGTTTTGTATGAGGTCGATTGTTCTCACTTCCAAAAGTTCTTCAAGGGTTAACTCACCGTGACAAATTGTCAATACAAAATGTCAATTTCAACGGTAGACAGGTGAGGTGAGAGTGAAAGCGAACTCGCGTGAGTCGGATAATAGAACGTACCATTCCTGATCCCCCGCATGATTCTTCGCATAAGAAATCTTTATCACTTCTTTATCATGCTGTCTTCTTCTTCTTCTTCATCAGCATTGGTCCCTCCACTGCTGGCCTCTTTCATTTGTTTCCAGTCTTTTCTATCCCTCACCTTTCTGACCCACGACTGCCTACCCGCTACCGAGGTCACGTCGTCCACCCATCTTTTCTGTGGCCTTCCAACACCTCTTCTGTTTTCCCATGGCCTCCACTTTACGAGTCTGGGAGTCCATCTATTTTCGTCTTGTCTTGCTGTGTGCCCTGCCCATTGCCATTTAAATCTTGCTGTACGATCCATGACGTCAAGAACTTGGGTTCTTCGTCTGATTTCCTCATTTCTAATTGCTGTATCATGCTGTATCGACTCGCATACCTTTCACACTTTGACTCTTATTCAGTGCGTAAATGAAAAACAAAACAAGATGAGAGAGGGTCAATCATTTCAATAAGACATAATATTATTATGAAACAGTTTTCTTGGCTCCAAGCGTTTTGCAAAGTGCGTCATTGCGGAAAAACATTTTCTATTTCTGATATAAAGAATCATAAATTAATATTATGTACTCTTAGTTCAAGACAGCCCATTTTTCATCTGGTTACGAATGTAGAGATACGAGTATATTTTATTATGATTTCATATACTTAGTAAACATTATATGTTTTCTGAAGAATTTTCTCCATAATTTTTAATTCAGTCTCTATCTATCTATCTATACCCTCACGCCACATCCCTTGCAGGGTATGCAGAGAGGACAGAGCGCCAGACAGCCCTATCCTTACACACACTCCTAGCTTCCGTCACATTCATGCAATTAGTCATACACGCTCTCCGATTCCTTTTACTCAAAACGCGTCCATCCTTGAGGATCTGGTCGACATGATCGGTCCAGGTCAGTCTCGGACGGCCGCGCTTTCTCACCCCTCTTCGCTCATTCAGATATATCTTTTTTGTCATCCTGTCATCATTTATTCTCTCAACATGCCCAAACCATCTTAGTTTGTTTACTTTCATTCTTGTCACTACACCAGTCTTGCAGTCACTAATTTCCCTAATAACCTCATTCCTTATCTTATCTCTCAGCGTTTTCCCGCACATTCTTCTTAATGACCTCATTTCTACTGCATTCAACCCTGATTCATCCTTCTTCATCCACGTCCACGTCTCACTAGCATACATCAGGGTCGGCACCAAGACAGCATTGTGCACTAGCACTTTTGCTTTCATAGACACATTGCTACTACTAACAATCGGACCGAGCGCACCATTCGTCCTAGTACCGGCCAGCTTCCTTCTTTCAATGTCTCCATCACAGCGTCCATCTCTTTTTTAATTCAGTTGTGTTTATATGTATGTATACCCGAGTAAAAGGAATCGGAGAGCGTGTACGACAAATTACATGAATATGACGGAAGCTAGGATAGGGCTGTTTGGCGCTCTGTCGTCACTGCCTACCCTGCAAGGGACGTGGCGTGAGGGTATAGAGAGATAGATATATATCCGGGGCTGTCATGATTTCCATAATTTTTAACTCGATCATCATAATATATTTGAGTAAGGTTGCATAGATACTAAATCTCATATCTTCAAGAATCAGTTTTACAAGGGAGAACTGTCAGACCACATATTTTGAGCAGCGATAGAGCAGAATCCTAGTTTGTTTATTAAGAACCATTTCTTAGTAACCAATACAACATACGCAGTATGGGTAACGCTGGGTAATGCAGTTAGTAACACGTATAACATTCTATGAATGTCTAAAATGGTTTTGTCTATATTTCATCCTTGGGTTAGTCCACTAAGATGGGAATTGTCTTTGCAAATTGTATAGGATATCACTAGGTATCGTTTTTTTTAAATTTAAACTGGTTTGCGGCAGTTTACCTTCAGAATTGAACTTAATAATGAATTATATTGGAATTTTTTAATTATGTTTTTACCCGGAATTAATTATACAAACTCCAACTTTTAAATTTGCTTCCAGATACAATACTTCTGTAACTAGATCCATTTAATAATTATTTATGGGGCAGCTGCCCCCCCCCCCCCTAGAGATTGGAATATGTATATACTTCTTCATCCTAAATTATAAAAATCACATTATTTACACACATTTTCCCATCACATCAAAAATTTTCAGTACGAAAGTCTATTTAAATGCAATTTTATTGTTTCATAAAAATATCACTTCACCTATACCTTCTTTGAAAAAAAATTGCCTGCGGCACTATTCACTATGGTTTTTGTATTTGAATCCAAACTACATCTTGACCTTCTTCATTTAGTTACCCAAAAAATTCACCTGATGCGCTATTTACCTGCTTTTCGTTACTAAACTTAAATTTTGGTTGTCCCCTCCCCTAGCTTCGAAGCTCGAATCTCGATTCGAATCTCTCTTGTGGCCTTCTGACAACTCGTTTATTTGCCCATGGACTCCATCATATAATAAGCCTGGATGGCCCCTATACTCATTCCTGCTGTACAATCCAAGTTTTATGTTATGTTCCACATGTTTATACTAGAAAATTATTATATTGATATAAAAAAAATAACAACACAGATGATCTCGACCTTCGCTTGATGTAGATCACTTATTATTAGGTAGATTATAATAAGATTTTATATACCATATTACAGTGGCGTATATAGGATTTCATTTCGGGGGGGGCCCGATCTAACATTTGATTTTGGGGGGGTGGAGGTAGGGTTGCCACCTTTTTATTTTGCAAATAAAGTACATTGGTTATTACAGGTAAGAAAAAAAGTACATAGTATCAAAATAAAGTACTTACAATTTATTTTTCTTTATTATTATGTTTAAAAACATATTTTTTATTGCTTTTTGCAGTTTGTATCAACTTAGTATCTCTGCTAAACAATTGCACAGCATCTTTACAGTCCATATTTAAATTAAAGTACCTAAATGAATAATTCATTTTTTATCAAATTCAGTTTTTGCTTAATTTTTTTGATAAATTTTGTTTAACGAAAAAATTCTTGCGACTATACTTTTCAAAATCCCAAAGAAATCAAATCATGCGAAATAAAGTATTTTCGTGTACTTTATTATTCTCATAAAGTATAGAGTACAATTACCTGAAATAACGTACAATACTTTATTATAAAGTACGGGTGGCAACCCTAGGTGGAGGTAATAAAAATTTGAAGACAGACGTACAGTATAATAATTATAATAGCGCCGCAGGCTAAAATTTTTCGTGAATGTAAGTGAGAAGGGTCGTGTTTTTGGTTGGTAATAATATTGTGTGCAGAAAATACAAAGAAGAATAGCGCCGCAGGCGAAATTTTTTTGAATAATGGGTGAAATGATGAACTTGAGTAGCTTTCGTGTTTTAAAATAACGTTTTTTTAAAGAATTGTCCAACATTTCGGGGGGGGGCGGGCCCCCTCGCCCCCCCCCCTATATACGCCACTGCCATATTATGCTTAGCTCTACAACATTCAGTAAGCTACTAGCATAGTGTGGTATAATTTATTATACTTATTTAACTATATATTTTTGTATTCTGTCGGATTTGCGAAGATATGACGTCATACACATACTGGACCAGAAATACTTTTAATTCACAATATCATTAAATTTATTATACTTACATCTTATATAATGTGGGTACCAGTGGCGTATATAGAGGGGGGCGCCCCCGCCCCCCTCAGTTCCCGGGTACGTACCTTGGACCATTTTTCAAAAAAAAAATCGTTTCTTTTTTGTACCATTTTTAACACTACACTTATAATACCAACCTAAAACACAACCTTTCTCACTCACCTTCACGAAAAAATTTCTCCTGCGGCGCTATTACTGATTTTTGTACTACGTCTATGTTAAAATTTTAATCGCCTTCCCCAGGAGTTTTTTCTGTCCCCTCCGAAATGAAAACTTATATACGCCACTGGTGGGTACATTGTAATTGTAAAGTTGTTATGGCTATAGTGTCGTCTTAAGTAAAAAGAAGTTGTAAGAAAATAGGGGTAGATAAATATCCATTTCGATAAAAAAAAAACTCAAAATACCTACAGTTGTTGGCATATGCTTGATTCAATTCTCATCCATTTTTAAGTTTACACCTGAGGCTATATACTTTTGTGTCATGCAAATGTACGTAATTTTGTCAAGTTATAAATTATTGTTGAGATAAAACTATAAAAGTTATTGCATAATCACAGAATGATAAGACATTCAGTACGTAATGCATAATATTAAAGGATTTTCGTTATCACCAAAACATGCTTTATGGTAATGAAATACGACATAATTAGCCTTTGTAAAATGGCTCATTCTCCACAAGCAACGACGTCAAACCTTAATAGAATGTCACTATGTCAGTCATGTTTAGACAACAAATCTAGTTTATAGTTAAATGCAATATCTAATTATTCTATCCTACTAATGTGTCTATCAATATTTTCCCCACGTATTTACTCAATCAAGTTTGCATAGCTTATTAGAACAAGGACGAATGGTATCATAATACTTGCATATGCAATTAACATGTTTTCCATGACTCTATCAATCATTCTTTTAGACATCTTCGGTTCATATTTTCATTAGAATTAAGGATTTAGATTCGTTAATCTAACACAGTAGTCATAATCTCATTTTATTATGTTATGAACGTAAAGTTTTTAAAAGTAAAGTTAAAAAGAGTAAAAATTTTAGGACTCCGCAATATTTGAACAAGCGCGGGACATTGATTACTATCTTACCATGCCTACCAACAACAAAATACGAAACCAGTTTCCGGTAAAATCCTGCTACGGTTGTGCTATAAATTTATATTAATTTAATTTACTACTATTAACCAATAACAGCACAGTATTTAAGTTAAAGAGGAATTGTAGATAAAATATTCTCGTGTGATTGGTCGATTTATGCAATCAGATCTTTTTTCAAGATAATGCGTAGATAATTTGGATTGAATTGCCGTAGCCAATAAATTCATTCATTTTTTCAGTTTCCTGTTGGCGAGTTCTGTGTGTGACGTGTGTCGCCTTCTCGAATATTTTTTACCAAATTCTCAATAGCGGTGATTGTTATAAAAAATAAATCATTTTTACAACAATGGCCGGGAATTTCGCTAAAATAATCAGTGCTAGCGTGAAAGCTGTATCAACTCCTGGTGTAAATTCAGGTCTTCCATGTCTGTCTCAAGTCAGAAATTGTGAGTATTTATTATTTTTGTGTTCTTTCATAGGTTATGTTGTATGAAAAGTACATTGAAGAGCGTACGGATTTTGACAATCAGATTATGATTTAATTCTATTCTGGTTGACAAATAATTTATAGCCTTTATGTATAAGAAATATGATTACAAGGTGCTCAGTATATATTATTTACGACTTAAGGGCTATTTTATTCTGAAGGGTGGATTAAAGACGGACTTCACGACAGCGGGCCGGGTGTAAACTAATCCGTGAACAGCGGGCCGATTTTTTAACTTGCGCATTTTTACTGCTTTTCGTTTGAATTTTAGTTAGAACTTTGGATTATAATTATTTTCACGGTAAATTTGTACCGTAATATAAGTTTAAATAATTTATGTAAATGTTGTGTTCGCGTATTTTTTGTTAGGATAATATGTATTCTTATCTTATCCGAGATATTTGAAGTGTTATACTTTACGTAGCATTAAATTATTTTTATCCATTCAGCTGTTAAGATTAGCGCACGATAATCTAATTTACTATTAATTTGTGCACTGTACGATTTTGATGTCGTATTTATAATTTCTAATAGTTCTAAAATACGCATTACGCACAATGACCACTATGGATTCTCAATTATTCGACTTCGTTTCAGTTGATCACGGAAAATTGCGTGTTTTTTGGGTTCTATTAGCGGCAAATCTATTTCGTTTTAAAAAAGCGCTAAAAAACTGTATATTTTCGCTCGGGTAAGCCTCGGTGTGGCCGGGCCCATTCTCAAAATAACTTACCCAAACTAAACGTAAGTTAACTTAATAAAAAGCGTCATTTTAAGGCTAAAATAACTACGAGTTTTGAAATTTCTGCATTCTCACTTTCCATGCGCGCATCCGTACCCACCCGCAGCCGAATTGAGCGAAAAACACCACTTTTAGTGCTTTTGTATTTAATAATTAAAAAAAAAGTTGTTCCGTGATTCGGTAGTAGAAAAATGATAAAATTGCAAACAGTTTTTAAGAATTCAAAACACGAGGAGCCCCTAAAATCACGCCAATTAATTAACCAAAACACGTGAAATCTTATCTATATGATTTAGTTTTATAGTTAAACTAATAAAAAAAAACGTAACTTTTCTTCCAGAAATCTACATCCGCTTTCATGTGATAAAAAGGCTATAAATTTATTTATCGCAAATGAAAGAAAATTCTTGGGACCGACGTGATAAAAAAATGTTTAAAAATGTCATTTAATTGCTGAGTTAATTATTTTATCAATTTACTCCACGATAAAGTAAACATTTTATAAAAATTAAAGTTTAATACATTGTGTTCACTGGCAACATAATATCTTAATGTTGATTGGAAAGGTGAACCATTATGAATTACGAGGTTGACGTTTTATCTTGTGCAGCGTGAACACATTTTTGTTGCCATGTGAATAAACGTACGCCATTGTAGTGAATTAGGTAGTTACTAATTAATAATTAAATAATGAACGGCAATTAAATAAGAACGAAAGATATAATGTTTTTAGTGAATGGAGAATGTTGAATATTGACAATGGCTTTAAACCCGCCATTTGTGTGATGTACGCATTACTGAAATAAAGTTTTTATTGTTATTAATGTTATCGTATATGTGATTCGATATTTAAAAAGATTTTTCAAATTTTCGATCACGTTCTTAAATTCCACACTCTGATAGCATATATGTACTCGTCCCGCGGTATTACGTTTTTTCCTTCTTCTTCCTTTTCAGCCGTTTTAATTCCAATGCTGGACATAGGCCTCCATTTGACTTTCCACAGATCCCTATCCTGGGCATGCTGCATCCAGTTGCTTCATGCGATTCGCCTCACATCATCAGACCATCTTGCCTGAGGTCTTCCTATTCACATTTAACTAGCGAAACCGTAGTTCTATCTTTTTTGTCGTGATTATATAGAATTGTGTCTCTTTAATCTGAATGATGTGAATATAATAAGAATTTATAGTAGCTTCTAGTACGCTATTTAATCGGGAAGTCAACCAAGTGTTATCTCATTAACTGCTGATTATATCGGCCAATTAACATGCTCACGCTGCACAAGTTAACAAAGTCAAGGACCTGCCTAATGTCAAGGTCGCAGCACTTTTACGCTTTTTATAATTATAATTTAAATATTTATTTAAACTTAAAGTAAACAACAAACACATATAAATATAAAAAATGGACATAGTACAGTTTATAAATCGTTGTTCACTAGGGCGAACTTATCGCAGAACTGCGATTTCTTCCAGTTAACCCCAGAATAAAAGCGTACGAACGCACTTTCGTATTTATTATTATTGAAATACTTACAAATCTTTCGACGTAATATATCGCTCGCCCGTCGCCGTTGTTAAATACAGTTTCTATTTTCATACAGACACTTGAGCGTATAATTGATTGTTAATCCGCGTTTTCGATTCGATTCCCCCTATCTATTTCTTTTTATATTCAATAAAAAAGTTGCGCGCGATTAAACGCCGCAGGCCGTTATTATTAGTATTGCTTACCATATTTGTGGAATATCAAATGCGCAAATTTGAACTTATTTTTTTTTATAAAGCGCGGGCCCGTGTTTAAGAAAAAAATTGCTCGTCAGTGTTCGAAATTCGTAACCTCAACGATTAGAGAAAAAAACATTAGTATCCTGCGCAACTAAATTCCCGCCCGAAATAATTCGAAACTTTTTGTACACTACTTTTGATTTGCTTGCGAAATTTACCATTGCTCAATGCAAACTTTTTCCTTTGAGGGATGTGATATGCTTTTTTCGATCATAAGATAAATAAATAATGATTTTGAGGCTCGCCACCCAGCACGCCGCGTCAAATAGTGGGAGTAGGGCATAATAAATTAGGTCTTAAAAAATGTTTTAATTTGAGACATTATCTGTAATTTTTTTTACCGTTTCCACCCATAATTTTTCTACAACTGTAAATTTTTCTGACTTTTATCTAGATAATATGTACCTATGAATTATTTTCAATGCTTGTATTTTTCCAAAAATGCATGCATTAATGTTAATTTTTATCACACAGATGGCGCTGGCAAGCGTGTGGAGGCTGCCAACCCCGTGGTGGAGATGGACGGAGATGAGATGACTCGCATCATCTGGGAGAAGATCAAGGAGAGACTCATCTTCCCATATGTCAAGGTTGGTACAACTGGATTAACCATAAATTATAAAGACGCTACCCAACAGCCATGGGATTTTTTTTTATATAAAATGAATCTAGGATTATCGAAATAAACCCAAATACACCTTTGTACACTTCACAGTAAGCTTGAAAAGCTTGTGTCGTGAAGTGGAGTAAGTTGGAATCAGGTATCGAACCCGCCCCCACTGGATTAACAGTCATGGGCATTACCAACCAGGCTACCGACCATTTAAAAATATAAAACAATGATTTGGATGATTTCAGATTGACTGCAAATATTATGACCTGGGCCTGCCATATCGTGACGCCACAGACGACCAGGTGACCATAGATGCAGCGCATGCTATCCTCAAATACAATGTCGGCATCAAGTGTGCCACTATTACCCCTGACGAACAAAGAGTCGAAGGTAATATTATATCATTTCGTATTTGTTAAGATAAAATTAGTCGATGGTCAGTTGTTTTTGACCTCAGTATGTTCTTTTACGAGTTTCTGCCGTTGAGTCTTAGTAACAAGTAATTATCTCAACAGATACACAGCAAAGGATGGACCTTCCATCAGACTATGACTGATCGTCGGCTGGCTTAATGTGATCACTTTAATTTAATTCACCAATTCCAGTCCATCAATCTTCCGCGGCCGGGAATCAAACCCAGACCTCTAACCTGACGAGCAAGTACTCTACCAGCCTTTGTAGCACAGCGGTAGAGTACCGGCTTGTTAGGTTGGAGGTCTGGGTTCGATTCCCAGCCGCGGTAGTTGGATGAACTGGAATTGAGTGTTTCTTGAATGTAAAGTGATCACGTTAAACCAGCTCAACGATCGGTCATAAGCCTAATGGAAAGTCCATCGTTTGTTGTACTTATATATTTTGAGATATTGGTAGTCGACATGCATTTGTTAACAAATTAAACATATTGTATGCTTTTGTAGAATTCAAACTGAAAAAAATGTGGCTCAGCCCTAACGGCACCATCCGTAACATCCTCGGTGGCACAGTGTTCAGGGAGCCAATCATCTGTCAGAGCATCCCCAAGTTGGTACCTGGCTGGATCAAACCAATCGTGATCGGCCGTCACGCCCATGGAGATCAGTACAAGGCACAGGACATGGTCATCACCAAACCAGGAAAGGTAAAATAGTATATATTCTTCAAAGTATTGATATTTGAGGTTGTTGAGAAGAATGTGATGGAAAACTATTTATTACTGTGTGAATAAAAGAATATTAGTGTGTCTTCTTCTTCTTCTTCCTCAGCAGTCACTCCACTGCTGGATATAGGCCTCTTCTAACGTTTTCCAATTTTTTCTGCATTGAGCTTTGCTCAACCAATTTCTTCCTGCGACTGGGACTACATCATCTACCCATTTGTTTTGGGGTTGTCCTACAGGTCTTTTGTTTTCCCATGGTCGCCATGTTAGGATTCTGGGTGCCCATCTCTCATTTCTCTGCCTCGCAACGTGGCGTAAAAAAAATAGCAATAAGTGCCTATCGTGAAATTGCGTCACTTCCTTTCTATTGAAAATACATGGAGTCAGACCTCTAAGTACTTAGTATAAAAGTCTATGGTAGATACAAACAAATATACAAATCATAGATAAGTTAAGGTATATGTCAGTTATCTGCTCTACCGGAATTTAATGAGATTTTTACTAAAAAACAAAAAAACAGCAACACGTGTAATTTTTTGTGACATGAAACATTGCCGACAGACTACTTGAGATAACATAACACGCAAAACAATAATGCCATTATCAGGTCTATCGTATGTTACGTAACATTACACAAACGTAAAGACTTGACGGGGTTAGGTCGGGTTATCTGGTGACACTGGGGAAGTTCTGACGCGTAAATCTACTTCGTGGTCTTGACATCAATTTATTGACTTACTAAAGTCGAAAAGCGGGCATCCGTTCAGATGTTCTCAAAAAGTTTCATCTCCTCCCATGTGGGTTGTGTCCTGAAGAAACTATAATCCGGGCTTTGGTCATGCCAGCCAGTCCACTGTCTCCGGAGTGCCTCGTGGATGTTCTTGAGGTCACCGTTGAACTTTTTGAGCTGGCAGTCCTGGAGTGCGTTCTGAGCCCATTAAATTTCACTCGGCGATTCGCTCGATTGTTTATGGTTCTCCGTTCTATCATCGGTGTGAGTCAATCAATGCTTGCTTGAGCATGTGCAATATAAGAAATATTTTCTCTTCTCTTTAACAGATGGCAGTGGTTAAAAAATGGTTGGTCTTTATAATTAGATTTCTTCATGGTCAGCCTGGGACGTCTTGTGGATTAGTGGATAGAATCCTTGCTTCACAGCTGTGGAGTGTAGGTTCGAATCCCACCTAAGCTGCGAATTTTCCAGAGTGGTGAAAAGGTTCAAAAAGGTGCAAGAATACACACACAGGTGTTAAGGGCTGAATGGTGAACTTTTTTCTAGAGTAAAGTGATCACCTAAACCTTCCGATGGCTGATCGTAAGTCCAGCATGCCCATCTTACACTGTTGGTTAGTTGAGAGACTATATAATTGTTAAAATAAATACATTTTAATTCACATTTACGTATCTGGCCTACTCGGAACACTACTGTTAGCAAGAAACCTGACGTAATATAATGGTCTAATCTTATGTAGTATTGTTTGTCATATTGCTATCTCAGTATTGGTCTATGAGGCCAATGTCTCAATATGTCGTCACATCGTATCCTTTCAATAGTAGATAACATCGTAGTGTGACGTCGTACGGCCTCGTGTAATAATTTGTTATTGTTGATTAATTTATTATTTAGAAATTGTTATGTTATTGAATTTTAACACGATATTTAGTAAAGAAAATATATCTTTTTTCTTAATTTCACAACTTGCTATTGGGGTTAGCTGGCATAGATCTCATCACTGCGATATGCTCGCCCTAGTGGACAAAAGCTCAAATCTAATTGGATTTTGAAAATAAAATCAATTGTATCTATCAACATACGATTTCTTTCAGTGTCTTAGAATCCAGCATAGATTAGAAAATAATAAATAAGCGGATCTAAAATGGGACGGACAGTAAAATAGTCAACATTTTATGAATAATTCATCTATTGGAATCCAACTACAAAGTTTGGACTTTTATCCGTTTAGCATATTTCTGAAGGGCTTTTGTCTTTTTTTGGGGTTCATACATCGTGGGCAATATTCCTATGGGTTTCCCTCCGGGAACCCTTTTTCTTGACATACTTCAGGATTTCAAATTAGTTTTTCAAATATTGTAAAAAAAAGGTTTGTTTGTTAAGTCAACACCATCTTAAGTGACACTTAAGTCCACAATACAGCTGTTTGCACCAGCGTATGTTTACAGAGTAAATACTGTTTTATTACAATACATTATAATGTAAGATTAGATAACATTTATTACAATATTTGTCACAAGTGTCGCATGGTATTATGTCAGTCAACTACTGTATGCCAATATGACAATCTAATCCTAACAATATGTCTCGCTAATACGCGCCAATCCTATTTATTTAGTGATAAAGGAGAATTTAATAAGGGCTCATCACACTTATGACAAAAGTTGTATATTTGTATACTAAATAGTTTGTTTGTATGCATTGTTTCTGAACTGAATTTGTTAATATGTTTTGTTTCTGTACTGAATTCATTTGTATTGTTTCTACTGAACTTGTTTAAATGTATTGTTTGTATGTATTGTTTCTGAACTGAGCTTTTTTGTATGTATTGTTTTTGAACTGAATTTATATGTACGTTTTGTTTCCGAACTGAACTTGTTTGAATGTATTATTTCTGAACTGAACTTGTTGGTATGTATGTATTGTTGACTATTCATTGTTTCTGTTTTGACTTTGCATACATGTATTGTTTCTGAACTGAACTTGTATTGTTCCTGAACTAAACTTGTTTGTACGTATTGTTTCAGGTTGATTTGATTTACACAGCAGATGATGGCACAGTATTGAAGCAGGAAGTGTTCAAGTACAAGGGAGGTGGAGTAGCCCTTGCCATGTACAATACAGATGAATCCATCAAATCATTCGCACACGCTTCCTTCCAGGTAAACTAAAATAGGGCAACAGCTTAACATATTTAATTTGCAAAATCTTCAGCTTTGTTGACTTGCCGATTAAAATAGTATAAAAAACCTACATGAGACCAGTTTTAAAATGTGGTTACCAAGGTTGGCATCCTTACTTGTAAAAAGGTATAAGCATGCTGTAAAAAGGTGCAGAGAATCGGAGAACAATAGGAGATCTCATGGAAAGATGTGAAATATTAAACCACAACTATCACTCCCCTGAACTGAAGCTGATGTTATGCCTCAATCTAAATACTAATTTAAGAGGTCTCAGTTTGAAGCTAAACAAACACAATTTCAACCAGAATCCCCGTGCACATTTCTTCTCCAAACATCTCTTCTCTCTGCCTATATCACGAGGGATGTGACTTGAGTTGTATTGTGAATTCACTTGGTAACATGTCAGTTGAATAACTTCAATATTTACACAAGTGACATTTATTAGGAGAGCTACATAATACAAGTATGTACTATAAAGTTGTTACCATGTGTCTCATGGTATAAATACATATGTCAGACTTTGAATACATAATGACATACCGTAATAAGGGGTGTGTTTGTGCCACTTTTTGTAGTTTTATCGATGTACAAAAAAATAAGCAAGACATATATGGTTATTCTGAAAAGTTCTATTATTGGATTGCCGTCCATCCAATTGCAATGCATACCTGGCTTCGAAATTCTAATCGCTATGCAATAGCGCTTGTTTTGGTTATTCTGAAATGACGATTAGATAGTCTATGGTCAATGAATTGGAATTGACTGAAATCTGCGTGGACAAGGCGTGGACCCGTCTATATTCTATGGCGTATCTGTCATTGTAAATGTCAAAGTGGAGTGGTGTCAACAATGGCGCCAATAGCGGAGGAGCTTTCGTTGTTTCGATTTTATGATAAGTGAATGTTATTCTCCTTTACAGATGTTTACTTTCGTTCAGTTATTTAACTTTTATGGTACTCGTATCCTTCGTCGTGCGTTGCATACTACGTCTACACCAGTGACGGAAACAGTGATTAAAATAATTTCGAATGTCAGTGCGAATGTCGAAATCAATGGAAGACAAGAGTGTATAGTTACTATAGTTAATTGTTACTGTTAAACACGCTAGATTTCTATGAATCTATCTTCTGAGATCGCAGGTTTTGTCTATTTGTTGGCATGTTCTATATTTTTTTATTATGCAGGTGCATACTTCTCGCCAGAGAGTGTGAGTGTTCTGTGGTACATCTAGATCCTACGTACACACATATACGTGCAACAAAATTTGGTTGATATAACCTAGAAATATACGCGCAACATACGCGTCGTTGGTCAGTATAAAATAGACTTTTCAGATTCGAGAAGTTCCTTCTGGATAAAAATTGTCAAAGTTTCATACTTTTGTGCCATTTTTAATAGAAAAAGTATACCAAAAACATATTAAAACAGCCTATTGCAATCCAGTCAACACCTTCAAAGCACTTGACGAGAATTCTAATGATTGGATCATAATTCTAATAGCCCTGCAATCGTCAATCCAATAGGATGCGCGTTCAGAATAACCATCTGTTAAGATTCCAATTGCCGCCATCTTGAATTGACTTGATTCTTATCAGTCAATCGCTTGCATTCATTTCAGAATAACCATAATAATCTCATCTCGTGGTATGGGGAGACATTGTGCCATTGTGGTAGATATCTCAAGAACCAAGCTAGACTGAACAATCTAAACCCATTTTTATAAAAGACAAATATTGTAGCTACAAACTGGCACGTTTGCTAGGAAGAAATAATAAGTTGCCAAAAAATAAAACATTGTATCCAAGCATATTTTTTTTATGGAACTTTATATATTTTTTCAATTGAAAATATTAAATTGAATGTACTTAAACCGATTGTCAGTTGTTTCAATTAATTTTCTGATGCCTTCAATAGATGGCAGTAATACTACAATTTTCGAAGTTCTTAGGTGGTCCGGAGGTGTTACAAGGGAAGACAGAATTAAAAACGAATACATCCGGGGTAGTTTTGGGGTCGCGCCAATTCCGGAGAAATTAAAAGAAACAAGACTCCGATGGTACGGTCACGTGAGCAGACGTAACAACGATCACGTGGTAAAGCTCGCACTGGACATACCATCACAGTCCAGATCCAGAGGACGTCCACAAGCCACCTGGTGGACAAATATCGAAAAGGAGCTTAGGGACCAACAGCTTACTAGTGGGATGGCACAGGATCGTAAGGTCTGGCGACTACGTACCAGAAGGGCCGACCCCAGATAAACTGGGAAGAGGCAAGAAGAAGAAGAAGAATACTACAATTTTCGAACTAGTTAAGAGTTTTAATTAATTTGCAAGAGTCAAAACGTCAAATTCAGTAATCACCCCCTGGTGGCACAATCTCACTCCATTTTACCAGTATATTTACAAGGTTATACCCGAGGCAGAGAATGTTGGAGAAAAGACTAAATATGATCTGTTTTATTGTTCTAGGTTGCTCTCCAAAAGAAGTGGCCCCTCTATCTCTCCACAAAGAACACAATCCTGAAGAAGTATGACGGCAGGTTCAAGGACATCTTCCAAGAAATATATGAAGAGTAAGTATTCTTATGTAATGTTATGTTATAATATTTCAAACCCTGATAATTACGGGATACTCCTCCCCCTTAACACAAGTATTACTTTATAAGGGGGGGTAAAACGTTATAATATGTAGTTTAAGATCTATATCTTCAAATATAAATTTAATCTGTCAACTTATTGTAATTACACATGTTTTAAATAAATAAAAATAAAAATTATCTTGTTCAAAAAATTATTTTCGAAATTTTTCGACTCTCATTTGGTTCTGTGTCCAAAAAAACTTGTATCAGAGAAATCTGATTATTGTAAATTTTCTCCATAAAAAAGAATTCATTTCCATGTTGTTCGTTCTTCGGGTTCCACTGCCAGTCGAGTGGTTGTGTAACTGAGCTTTCAGCAGCGATACTACTGCCATCTTCAGGGGTTTTCTCGTCACTCAACCACTCGACTGGCAGTGGAACCCGAAGAACGAACAACATGGAAATGGATTCATCACGCTGCGAAAGCCTACAAGATTATTTAAAAAAATAATTCGAAAGTAACCTCTCAAATTTATTGAAACATGAGATTATTCCTGCAGTTTTTTACATGTAATGGTGTAATTTGGTCGACCAAATGTTTACGGCAAGACGCAGTGATTCTAATAGATATTTTTTTGATGTTGTGTCCCCTTTCTTTTACAATAATCTGGGATATATTTTGTCGCTTTTGATATATAAGTATATTAATGTCTGTGTCTCTATGTCATACAGGACCTACAAGAAGGACTTTGATGCCAACAAGATCTGGTACGAGCACAGACTGATTGATGACATGGTGGCTCAGGCCCTGAAGAGCTCGGGTGGATTCGTGTGGTCTTGCAAGAATTACGATGGTGACGTACAATCAGACATCATTGCACAGGTTAATTTCATTTGTACTGCTAATGTAAAGAAAATATTTAACTGTCTACACTCAAAAGTGCTTAAAAAACAAATAAAGTTTTTTTTTATATTTACACGAAAGAGCACTTTTTTACGAGTTGGCTAGAAAAAATCTCGTTTATAAATATGATATTTTATAGTATTACGTATCTGCCTGTCTAAGTATCCCCTTATGAGGGGTAGGCAGAGAGAACAAATGCCAGACAAATTGCGCAGTGGGAAATGTCGTCATAGAAAAATGTACGACAACTTTTTCAAAGTATATGGGCTTGTATACACAAATTTTCTGCAGACTTCACAGTAAGCTAAAAACTTGTATCTCGAAGTGCAGAATATGCCGTCAAGCCAGGATTCAAATCCGACACCTCCCGATTGAGAGACCGACACTCTAACCAGATGTACTCGACTGTAAATTGCATCTAAATATTTAGATTAAAATCCACAAAAAATGACGTTAGCTTTCGCGACTAGTATTCGAGGATTTGCACCCTCATCATCGGGTAATTGTAAGTAGTCATTTTTTCGTGGATTTTAATGTAAATATTTAGTTTTTCATTTTTTTCCTTCTACCAACAGTCGAAAACTTGCATCTAACATTTTAGGAACATAAACTGAAAAAAAACATTTCTTCTTCAGGGTTATGGTTCCCTTGGTATGATGACATCCGTGTTGATGTGTCCCGATGGCCGCACCATTGAGTCCGAGGCAGCCCACGGCACAGTCACCAGACACTACCGTGAGCACCAGAAGGGCAAGCAGACCTCCACAAACCCCGTTGCCTCCGTCTATGCCTGGACTAGGGGACTCATCCACAGAGCCAAGCTGGACAACACACCCGACTTGGAGAAATTCGCTCTTGCATTGGAAAAGGTCAGACAATTATTTTATTAATATTTTTATCTACACAGGGTGTTTGATAGATGGATGCAGATCTCTTAAAGGGTGATTGTAGAGGTCATTTGGAATCAAAGTATTTTCTTTAGAAATGAAACACCTTGAAGTTCAAAATCTAAAAGAACTTCTCTGATTAATTTTTACGGAATTTCCAATTCTCAAAATTTCGAAAAATACTGTCAACCAGACAATATTCACAAATTTACATGGATTCAAGACCCATTTAGAGCCAAGGCTTCATCTGAATTTACCTCTTTAGAAGAAGAATCTCAGATTCTCAAGAAAGTCGAAAATTTTGAAAAAAATCTGATGTATTGCACACTTCTTGACCAATAGAGCTGTCAGTGCTTGGAATCAGTTGCCAGAGTCAGTGGTACTTGCTCCATACTACACACCAATACCTTCAAGAATAGACTAGATAATATAAACACAACTTAACTGGGACTTGGGTCAAAACAGCGAAAGCTGAAAAAGATTGGGAACCTCTGTTCTGACGTATAGTTGTGATGTTATTTCAGGCTTGCGTGGACTGCGTAGACAGTGGCAAGATGACCAAAGATCTGGCGGCGGCCATCCACGGTCTCCCCAACGTGAAGGAGGGCATGTACCTCAACACACAAGACTTCCTCGAGGCCATCGCTTCACAACTAGAGCACAACCTCTCCAAGTAAATAATCACATACTTATTATACCTACTAATGTATTCCTTCATTTCAGTATTAAACACTAGTCATAACCCGTCCAGAATTGACGGACTCTTTCGTTAAGTGTATTACAGTAGAGTTTCACTAATCCGGCACTATTAAATGTTGGGATTACTGCCTCTAATTTTCACTCGGCGAAACAACAGGCGAGTATCGCACGAAGACAGAACGCATTTGGCTGATTGTTCCAATTGGAATTGTCAAACAAAGATAGAGATTTGAGAATACTAATAAGAGTGAGTTGATAGATAGAAAAAAAAAAAGATAAAAGTGAGTGAACTCCACTCTATTATCTATGGTGAGCGAATATCACCTGACCAAATAGTTGGGTGTTATTCGCATCAACCGAGCGTGTCAACTATGCACATAGAACTGGTTGACTTGCACACATGATAGACCGGAAAACAATAGAACCATAAACAATCAAGCGAATCACTGAGTGAAATTTAACGGACCCCTTAACTAATTTATCTCAAAATAGTTTTTAGTAGTCCTTGTTTAAATTTTTTTTTCTTTGGGTGCCGGAGTACTGTACGTGCCGCATTACTAAGACTCTACTGTATTTCTTCATGTACAAAAAACTCTGTAACAAAATAATTTTTCATTTTGTACTGTACATCAATGTCGTTACTACTGCCATCTATTGAAAACTTCTAAAAACATGACTGATTTTCACAACATCTTGATATTAACCAATCTTACTAATTTTCTTTTAAGGGACTCGTTCTTCCAAGAGCCGATTCGTGTTCAGTCTCGGGCGTAAAGTATTAGTACTAGTAATCAAGAGAAGTGGGGTAAAAAGGGGCAAAAATTGTTCTGCGAAGAAGACCAAAACCCGGGTTAAATGATTATAAACTATTAGTATTTATTGCGAATAAGGGGCTTATTTATTTATTTAATAAGTTAATTTATTTGTGGTATGAATATTTGGGGCAAAACTGGACGAAATGAAAAATATAAAAATGCCTTTTTTTTTATTTATTCGAATGCTTTTACTCGGGAAAAAAATCTTCTCAAAAATATTGCATGACGGTTCTTTCAATTAGAGTTGCATGCCTCTAAAAATACTTCATACATATTCCATACTGTACCTGCTACTATATTATCTTTGGGCTAATCTTAATAAATAAAGGGCAAAACGGTGCATCCCAAATGACTCAAAGTGGCTCAAACCAAGAAAAACTTGTTGAAAGGTGTACATTTATTTGTATTTCTTTTACATTTATTATTTTACAGCCTTATCAGTACCAGATACATTGTTCTTAACACGTTAAGCACCATGGGGGCCACCGGTGACCTCATCTTTTCTGCATTATTGTGCCATAGGGGGCACGGTGACCTTACGCAAAAATATACTTCAAATGCTTTTGGGCGCCAACGGTCACGCTTCTCATTTAGTTCGCATATGTAAGTGACCGGCGTGGCGCTCGAGAGTTATCCTGTGCAGTGGGACACAGCTGCTCAGTAAATTTTGGAAAATGGGTTCCAAATTTCTGTTCTGAAATATATTTTCAGAATAGTTTTTTCGTTATAATTATGGAATCCTACGCCCGATTCATGTAAACTTATTTCGGGTACGCTTCACATTAAAGTACATGGAATACTGAAAATAAGTTTTTTATGTAAATTTTCATATTTCTTCCATCTGCGTTTAACGTGTTTTATTTATTTTATTTTACATATAAGGGACACTGACAGAGAGTTAACAACACATACACAATAACAAACATAAAATATGAAACGCGTCAACCCTCCAATTAAAAGTTATTAATGTGTTGAGTGTTAATTATCTTATAATAGAGTTGATTTAGTAGAGTCGAAATATGATTCTAGTTGCACCGTTTTGCCCCATTCATCCAGGATTTACCTAATTATATTTTTATGTTTATTGTATGTTCTTTTGTTTCAGGTGAATTATTGGTAAATAAATAAATAAATATGCTGGGCATGATATACAACTACATAATATCACTACATGGAGGTTTCATTCATCAACAATCTCATCATTTATCATCATCTCTAGTTTATAAGATCATTTGCATGCATTTCTTCAAAATATTCTCCAAATTTAGCAAATTTTAAATGGAAATAAATTAATATACCAAGTGGTCTGTCAGTAATCGGGCACTTCACTACTCCGGACCTGTTAATAATCTGACTTTTATTTAAATATGCCATTACTAATTGATTTATTATTAATTTTGGGTTGGCTGATGGACCCTATGACTAGCTTTTGTCACTGGCGCAGGCAGTTTTTTTGAACCTGGTTTTTACTCAACCATATCGCTTACTTTCTGTTTTGTAATTAAAGTCATTTTTCTCTTTAACTGTAAGAGGTATTTGATTTTTTAATAGCCTATGTCCTTGCCAGGATTCTGCTCTATCCTTACTCAAAATATGTAGTCTGAGAGTTCTCCCGTGTAGAAGTGATTCCTGGACACAGGAGATTTAGTACCTATGCAACCTTACTCAAATAGTAGTACAATTATTTCCAGTAATTCCGCCCTACTAGAGTCCAGATTACAGAGAGACCACTTTCCCAACGGTAATTTAATCCTAAGGGGTAGCAAGCTTAGACCATTATGGCATTTTCTCGATTGGTAGGAATTAAGATAGAATAGACTCAAAAAAAGCATGTAGAATACGTTTACGCTATCTCTTTTTTACAGCGTATAAAAATACCTCGCAAGAAAGAGATAAACAATAGTCTCTTTGGTTGTGTGTGGGCAGCCCTGTGCCTATATTTTGCGTGGACAAAATTGCCTTAAGTACGGCTCGATTGAATCTCTGATGAACTTTGTGCCAAAGGACCGCAGTTCTAAACCTGCCTCCGATCAATGTTAATTAGTGTAATGAGTAAATCAATGTTAGAAACAGTTTTTTGTAATTGTAACGGCATCTATTTATTCTTTTCGTTGAATTGTAACGTTGGCATACAAATTTTACACTTCGTAATTATATTTATACAACGTAGTGAAATCTACTATGAGATACAATCGTAAATAGATTCAAAGAAGAATTTCTTTGATTTGTAAAGATAATTTTAATGTAAGTAGCAAATTTCTCGCTAATATAATCTAAGTATATATTTCTGCCATTCAAAATTTACATACGATATCAGCCGTATCATGTTCATCTTTCATTGAGGTGGAATGTATGTTTCATTTACACTTCGTCTGTTATATTTACACTTCGTCTGTAATATTTAAACTTCGTATGCTATATTTACACTTCATATGTTATATGTATTTACTATTTACACTTTGTATGTTATACAGTGAAACTCGGATTTTACGTTTTTCTGGGGACCACCGGAAAAAAACGTTAAATAGGGGAAAACTTAAAATGTGGGAAATGATATTTTAGTATGTCCTATAAAAACGTAGTTACTTTTCACTGTTAACTTCATTGTCATGTAGTAGGAGTGATTTCTTGGCAGTAATTATGTTTACAAGAAACAAAAGTGAATTATATCACTAAAAAACTAAATTGAAGGAATTGAATTTTCAGAAAATACCCCATACAATAAAAGTCCGTTAATTCAAATTCCAAAGAACTGAAAACAGGAAAAAAATAGAATTATGCGACACGAACATTTGAATTTCGCGCCAATTTTTAATTTTAAAATAAACTGAATAATTTTATAAGGAAAACTTGCGATTTTTCGGAAGCAACCCAGGTGGATGTCGAATATTTGTCACAAATTTGATTCTCGGGATAAGTACGTAATTTAATGCGCACGACATGATGAAGGTCCGCGCCTTGTCCGCGCATTTCACATTACCTAATACCTAATAATAGCACTTCGTACACAACACAATTTATATCGGAGTAAACATTGAAAGAACTATTTATTACTTTTAGATTTCAAAAAGTCACTTACTTTAGTTGTTGGTTTTTATTTTGACAGAGTTTATCATTAGGTACATGTCCAATGACCTAGTTAAAACTTTTGCAAATATCAAATGGTGTGTCGGGCCCTTCCCGAGTTTCTTCTGAACACCTATTAAGGCTGACAATACACATTTGTATTTGTGGAAATATAAATTGGAATAACAACCAAACTTAATGTAAATTAAAAAGGAATCGTTTTTTTTTTCAAATTCAACAAAATTGGTGCCCAAAAATTTCGCGAGAAGTAAATCACAAAGCACTGTTTGGAATAATACGCACGTGTAGGTAGGTATATATTAAATACCTAAATAAAACGAGTAATGTGTATGTTGCACTACAATGAACTGGATAAAAAACTGAAACTTTAAAGTTATACTAAACACTTCCGGCGATTAAAATTAACATGTTACTATGCGCTGCACATGTTGACATTCTCTGTAAATCACCCCACGCATCAAGACGTAGCGATGTACTGAGGTGTTATGAGGGGGAGATAAGATAACACCGCCCACCACGTGGAAGTGTTGGCATTAAGTAAAAAGGTAGCAATGTGACTTTACACACTTTCTTTGCGTAATATTTTTTGTCCAACTTTTTGACAAACAATTAAATTTTACGTGTACAACTTTACGGCCGAGAAAAAAACGTATAATCCGGGAATTGTTTGGGCGCCTGACGTAAAATTTGGGAAATTTTTGTTCTGGAATGTATGGGGGTGAAACGGGACCGACAAAAAAAAACTTTAAATCCGGGAAAACGTAAAATGCGGGAACTTAAAATCCGAGTTTCACTGTATGTATTTACTATTTACACTTTGTATGTAATATTTACACTTCGTATGCTACATTTACACTTCGTATGCTACATTTACACTTTGTATTTGTTGTTTACGTAAACCAACTTTAACTGTATATTTTGCTACTATTTATAAAAAAATCAAATTACTTAATGTAAAAACACTGAAGTCTGTTTCGTTTTAGTAAATGTAATATATTACATAACACTAAGATGTTTACAGAGATTTATTTTTTACAGACATGTAAACATTTACGTAACTTTGGCATACGAACTGTAAATGTGATATTAAGTCACATATTACAAGCCATACTGACTGTAAATGTGATATTAAGTCATATATCACAAGAGGTAACGTTCTAAAACGTATTTGCCATTTTACGCATGTCAAGATACTTACGTAACTTTGGCATACGAATTGTAAATAAGATATTGCATATTTCATCCATTAGAAAACGCTTTTTCATAATTATTTACACATATTTTGTAATACTAGCAGACGAATTGTAAATGAGACATACAGATTATTATTTCACACAATCATCACAGCTTTATATTAGCGTCACTCTGGAATAACAAGGTTATAACTGACAAGACCAGAATATTGAGAAAATGAAATGAAAGTTGCAAACCCTCATATGTTTTACACACAGATGGAACCTTATTAGTCTCTAGTAGTTATTTACACACACTACACCACTTTAGGGTCATAATGTTGAGGACCTATATGCACTCAGCAAAATCATTCTATTTTTGCTTCAACTTTTTTAAATTTTATATGAGAATGTTAGTGCGAAATAAGAATAACGTAAGCGACAATGTGAATTATACCTTTTTAAAAGAAACCTGGGAAGAAATTTAAAAATCTAAAACAGCAGATTTGTTAAGATTATAATCACCAGTATTTTGGCTTCATTATTCTTGTATATCTGAAAAACTGAACGGAAAATCTTCAGAGGCCGTAAATTTTAAGGGTACTTAAGGAATATTTTTTTATTCAAGGAATTTCCAAATCCTGTAATTCTAAAACAGCTGATCTGTAGTCCATACTTTCATCTATCAAGACGATTCCCTCAATATTGGCCGAGTACAATTCAGGGCGCCGAAGCCCAATGACATGGATTATGTCAGTTAGAAACATTTGCTAGTTAGAATCTTGTTATTCTCAGATGACGTTATGTATATTAAGGGTAAATAAATGCATTTTTTTCTATTATGATATATTTTTATTACGGTACATATACCCTGGGTACAACAATTAGGTATAATGGTACAAATCATTGGAAATATATAAATAGTATTTACATCTTTGTATTTTTATATGACTTATGTGTTTTTGTTTATATAACTATTATATACTATGTATGTTCACCTTCAAGTATGGCTGTCACATCGTAATGTAAGATACAGAAATATATTTTGTAATAATAAATTGTACGTACAATGTTATTTATTGTACTTAAATTATTTCTCTTGTTTTTCTTAAACCCTCACGACTATTTCTGCACTATTAATATCAGAGTTACCAGCAAGGCATTCAACAGCTTGGATGAGATCAGGAAAGTGACCTAGCCGGATTAATGCAGATGCAATCATCAAAAGTGTGACAGTGGCAATAGATTGCCATTGCCGTAACTGATCAACGAACATATAAAATGTTTTGCTCCACAACAGTGCACAGTCATCATTATCATAATTTGTTCCTCTTAACTCCTGGAGGAACATAGGGCGACAACAACATCTCTCCATTGGTCTTTGTCCTGGGTTAGGTCTTGACATCCGGTCATTGTAGATCGTCTCCCCTCAACTCTGCAAGTATGGAGCGACGCCAAGTAGTATTTGGGCGACCCCCTCGGCGCCTTCCTGAGGGCTCCCAGTCCAATGCTTGCTTCGGGATGTTTCCCTCGTGTCGTCTGAGGGTGTGACCGATCCACCTCCACTTTCTCTCCCGGATGTCTTCAGCAACCTGCCTCTGGTTCGTAGTCCGCCATAAATCGACATTGCTTATGACGTTTAACACCGCTCAATAATGGTAAAAATTTTAACACAGACTAATGTTTTGTTTCCTGTTTCGCTTTCGGTTATGCAGGCAAACAAGACAGCAATATTAGGCAACAGGGGATGCTTCTAGGAGTACAGCGCTTTACTACTCGCTGTTACTGGATAGTAAGAAATTTTACGATAGCACATCATTTTTCTGGGGCAATGATGTTCGTCACCTTACCAGTCGAGCAACCAGGCCTAAATGGCACAGTCTGATGATCTTCCTGTGTTCCCTCGAGGAAGGAGCAATGTAGGATACATCAAGATATGAGGTCTCTAGATGTGGATATGTTTTGCGAATGGATGAAGATGTTACTCATGTTATGAAATGCTATAAATCTATATGAAATCGTTTCTCTTTTACATTTCACATGTTTGTCTTTATAAAACCAACCCTGAAAAAATCATCTTAAAAGTGACACAATGTGTTTTGTTCTCATATTCACTTAATTTTTCACTCTTTTGGCCACATTCGAGCCATTAAATTATACTTATCAGTTGGCGTAATGATAGAGCGGTTTACGCATTTAGGGTGTTGGGAAAAATCTTCAGAAAAAGTTATTTTATAAAATATATAAGTATAATTTATATGTAAAGAAAACATAGTTCTAAGTCCTGCATAGAACTATAACAACATACATAACATAACACAATATTCTTTGAGTTCTCTATCACTTGTCCTCTTCACTCTCACTGGAGTCCGAGTCTTCACTATCCTCTTCACCATCATCCTCCTCCCCTGACTCCGTATCACTCCCCAGCCACTCGGGGAGACCTGTCTGAGATGTGAGACACTTCCATCCGTCTAACTTATGTAAATCTGGAAAAAAAACATAATATAATGTAAAATTGGAAACTACAAATCGTATACCCTTACTTGACTGACGATCCATATGTTATCTGCAAGTGACATGTTGCAAAGTTGTATTGTTGGTAGCCCTAACTGTCAAATCTTGCCATAGGAGCTGTCAAAAGTATGTAATTTTCTCATATTGTACTTTTTACAAGTGAGTTATAATGCTGAAAATATTACAGAGCAGTGCTAGAGAAATTATTTTAAAGTTAAGTGAGTTTTGCCAGAGGGAAAAAGGACATAATGCTCCAATAATTCATTTGAACAAAGTACTATCTCCAACTGCGGCCATTACAGGTTTGAAAAATAATGTTGCCAGTTTACTTTAACAATACAAAGATTAACTTATTATTTTAAAGAACATTCCTAAAACACAACCAGCATTATATCTAAAAAACTACGGGAATAATCTCAAGTTTTAGCCAATTTCAGAGGTATCTTTGGAATATTTTTTTATCGAGAGAATTTACAAAAATTAAATTTCTAACCGCTAGAGTCACTAAAAAATATTCTCATTTATCCATGTGTTAAGTCTTAGGATGATATCTTTAGTATTAGCTGAGTAATCTTACTTCTCCTGACGCAATTTTTTACACATGTTATACATCCATATCTTCTCCATTCTTCTCGGGTGTACCATGTGTAGGTTGTCGAGCTTTCGGCCCACTTACTGAGGTCATCTTCAGGACTAATGTTATACATCCATAAAATTGTTAACCAACCTAGAGAGTACATATCACTGAGTGTAAACTGTTTGTCTCCCTTCTCCAGCAATCCACCGTAGAGATATAGTGTGGACTTCTGCACTGCAATCATAGCATTCATGCGTGCGCTCGGTGCGTCTCCTGCATCTTGTGATGACAGTCCCTGCGCACCAGATGATGAGGGAGACTCCCCAGTCGTCTTGCTTGGGGCACTCGATAAGGTCATCGTAAAAACACCGTCAGAACACACTGAAAAAATAATAGATACAAATTTACTTTTAAATTTTTTTAAATAAATACAAGGCATCGTAGATTTTGTATGAAAGATTGGATAAGTGTGATGGAAGTATGAATTGTGTGTTAGAATAGGACAGTCTGGTAATCTGTTCTCTTTGCCTACCTCGTGAAGGATGGGGTGTGAGTTCCCCAGGGCTAACTTAAATAATAATACAAAAAATATGCGAAAAACAGAATAGGTACATAGTAATAAAATGCCAGCTTACACGTTAGGACTGGGAGGGGGAAAGGAATATAAAGGATGGAAAGGGACAATGTTAGGAGATTGGTACGAGAAGATGCTTCCTAAGATGGCACTTGAAGAGGGCAAGTTAGGTAGAAGTTGGAATTCAGTGGGAAAATCATTCACATTCCGAGTGTGAGTGGAAATGCTTAGATAACGCTAATAGACTCTCCCCCGTTTTCACCAACTTTTACCTAAGAAGGAGACCCCTAAGAAATTTCCATACAAAAACAGAGATAATATTCTATTTTTTGACACGCAGGCCTACCAACCACACCCAAATTCCATACAAAATGCAACACGCAACTCACCTAGCCTGGGCAGAGATATTTGGGCACCTAACGTAGGTGAGTTGCGTGTTGCATTTTGTATGGAATTAGGGTGTGGTTGGTAGGCCTGCGTGTCAAAAAATAGAATATTATCTCTGTTTTTGTATGGAAATTTCTTAGGGGTCTCCTTCTTAGGTAAAAGTTGGTGAAAACGGGGGTCTACGTTCCAAATAACAGAATGAATTATTCACCTGTGACAGGTTCCTTGGTATCTTCTTCCTCCTCGCTCTCACTACCCTCCGCCCCTCCCTCCTCAGCCTTATGCCGCCTGGTCCCTGTGCCCGCAGGTTTACTCCGCCTCATCACAACATTCCTCCAAGTGCCGCTGTCCAACTCCAAGCAATGCAGACTGTCAAACATTTCTCCCAATAAAATCTCCTCAGTTTCTTCTGTGTCCTAAAAATAAACAAATTGAAATGTAACTTCGGTAGTTTGGGCATGTTGAGAGAATGACTGATGACAGGATGACTGAAATATGTGTGTGAACAAAGAGGTATGAGGAAGCGTAACCATTTTACAAAATCGGAGAGCCTGTACGATAAATTGCATGTATGTGAGGGAAGCAAGGAGTGTGTGTGAGGATAGGGCGTCTGGTGTTTTTCCTTTTTAGCGTACCCAGCAAGGGACGCAGCGGAAGTTTTTAAATACCTATACTTTTTTGTGGGTGCATGGTCAAAAAAGTGATGAAACTGCTAATTTAGATGCTATTCTTCAATTAATATTGTACATAATTAAAAGAGATCATGGTTGGCACAGTTAGTTGGCAGTGTCAACACAAGCTTTTACCTTACTGTAAAGTGTGAGAGAAAGTATTTGGGTTTGTGTACACAAGCCCAGATTTAATTACTATTTAAAGAAAATATTATATTAACTAACCTGTACTCCACCAAAGACGTACGCCTTATTACTGGGAGCTAAACAAACTGAGAATGAAGATCTCGGTGGTTGGGGTCTGTAAGGGCCCCCTTTCAGAGTCTCCCATTTGAATTGCAGAGCAGCTGGAGCGCCTCCCTCAGCCCCTGGAGTAGCGGAAGTCTTAGTGTTTGGAGAGAGACGATACAGATCTCCGTGTGTTACTCCTTTATCGGTTTTTCCTTCACGGATTCGGCTATAACCTCCATAAACTATTAACTGCAAAATAATAAATAATATGTATACATAGGTAAATAATTAAAATTTTATTCTACTCTTTTCCATCCCCTCCAGGGCAGACAAAGAGAACAGGACGCCAGACTTCCTCCTCCTTACACTCACATATATTGCATGAATAATCCATCCAACTCTCAACTCCCTTGATCCCTTCATTGTCCTTCATTCCATCCTCCACAACCAATTTTTTTTAATATTCCTATTTTTTGTATCTATGTACATATATATTATATTATTTTTCTGCATCTTGTTTTTGGTTTCCATACTTCCTAAGTATGTGTACAATTATTTATCTTATTTTATTGTCACAAGTGGTTGGTTGGCAGACATTGCCTACGGCCATAAACCCGCCATTTGGCATAATTTTTTATATCCAATAAAGTTTTTATTTATTTATTGCTTCTGCTACTTTCATCCGCATTCATCCAATTTTTCATACAAATTCTACACATGCATGTGGAGAGAATGAACGAGGACGGGATTACCAAAATAATATACATGAATGAAAGGAGAGGCGTAAAAAAGTGCGGCTGTCCAAGAACTACGTGGCTTGACCATGTTGACCAGATCGAGTAAAAGAAATCGTAGAGTGTGTATGAGAAATTGCATGAATGTGATGGAAGCAAAAAGTGTGTGTAAGTATAGAGAAGTCTGTCAATCTGTTTTCTCTGCCTACACCGCGAGGAATGCGGAAATAGAATAGGATAAAAATATAGTATACTTACAGAATCTGGCCCACACGGCATCAACAAACACCCACTTCTTGGACAAGGTCCGTTCCCCGTTGTCTGTATTTTAGTCCACACTCGATTGTCCGTACAGAACACATGGAGATCTCCCAAATACTTGTAGACACGTCCATTGTCGTTATAACCTCCAAACACCACAAGGGAACGTCGTGTTGCACACATTCTGTGCCCTGAACGAGGGGAGGGAGCTCCCGGACGATCTACCTACAAGAAATTATTAAAAATACAATCCTATATGCATGGTATCCCAGATGGACAACGCCAGCCGGGAAGGCCCCCAAAGAGATGGAGGGAAAGCTGGAGCTAAGGATCCCAAGAGGAGACTCCTCCTGCTAGAACAGACTCCTGAGTCTAATGAAAGTTAAGAAGAAGAACAATCCTATATGAATTATAAAACAATTTTACATTATATTTTCAAACACAAGTTTTAGAGTTAAAATTGCGAAATGAAAAGTAAGATTACTTAGCTAACTCTAAAGATATCATCCTAAGACTTAACACATGGATAAATGAGAATATGTTTTAGTGAAGGTTAGAAATTAGATTTTAAAATATTTTCTCCATAAAAATAGTAATCTGAAATTTACTGAAACTTGAGATTATTCCTGTAGTTTGTTAGATATAATGCTGTAATTTGGCTGATACAATGTTTAAGGTAAGACGCAGTGACTATAATACCTAGATTTTTCTTGATATTCAGTCCCCAATTTATGCAATATGTTAAAATCAATTTGGTTGCTTACGTTATTCTTAATTTGCGTGTATATTCTCATACAAAATTACATACCTTCTCCCATTTCCTATCAGCTAAGTTGAACACCCATAGGTCTTTGTAATGATAAAACTGCATCTCTGATGGACTTGTGAACTCCCCTCCGAACACCCACAGCTCTCCTCTGAAATCGACAAAAGAAATTTGAAGACACACTTTTATAATCTTTGTAACATACATAATGTTGCACAATCTAAATTCTACTCATGAAGAACTTTCATGAGACACCAAAGATGGTGGTATTCGATGACCGGATCCTCTCAATCATTCGGTGTCTTCCAACAGTTTGAGCTGGACGAAATCTAACTCTTAATTTGAATTTCTTCTCCAATACCCTTTCATACGATATCACACATGACCCCTTGGATCCCTTCAAATGCTTTACATTTTTTTTGCCCCTGGAGAAAACTAATCCAATGTGGCACAGAATCATAATGTCATCTAGTTTACACAACTGGTTAAAGAGTCAGAGCTCTAGCTAGTCTAGTCTCTAAAATTCAATTCCAAGAATTGAAAGCTTGTTAGAGATTTGAAACTTTCACCAATTGTGTAAACTAGATGACATTACGATTCTGTACCACATTGGATCAGCCTTCTCCAGAGACAACAAAGATGTAAAGCGTTTGAGGGGATATAAGGGGTCATGTGTGATATCGTATGAAAGGGTGTTGGAAAAGAAATTCAAATTAAGAGTTAGATTTCGTCCAGCTCAAACCATTGGGGGACACTGAACGATCGAGAGGATCCAGTCATCGCATACCGCCATCTTTGGTGTCTCATGAAAGTTCTTCACGAGTAGAACTCAGATTGTGCAGCACTATTTATGTTACAAAGATTATAAAAGTATGTCATCTTTTTTCTAAAATTTACTTGTTTCTTCTGCTCAATACGTACGATGACACAATCGGTCAATAATTTAGCGTGAAGAGAATAAATGTACTCACTTATTGGAAGATAACGTTACTGCCTGATGAGCACTACGAGGTGGGGGGGCCCCTGGGGCCTTGATAACTCTCCACTCCGCTTTGGCTGTGTTGTATATGTACAAGTCATTATACACTAGAGTCTGCAAGTGAGAAAGACTAAAGTTAATCAACATATGGCTGAAGAAAGACGAATCGGTCACAAATGCTGTTAAGATGAGATCGCTGAGAAGAATGTGTGGAGAGACAGGATAAGAAATGGAGTGATAAGAGGGTTGAGTGAAGTTGAATGTAGGATGTTGTGACTATAATGAAACTGAACGAGTTGAGACGGTTGGGACATGTAGATGTAGGGACATGTAAATATACCCGGGTGAAAGAAGAGGTGTAAGGAAGTACGACCATCCAAGAATTACGTAGTTTGACCATGTAGACCAGATTCTTAAGTACGGATGTCAAGACGTGTTTTGAGTACAAGGAATCATACAGTGTGTATGAGGAATTGCAGGAATGTGACGGAGGCAAGAAGTGTGCGAAAGGATAGGAAAGTCTGGCGATCCTCTGCTTACCCTGCAAGGGACGTGGCTTGAGGGTATAGATAGATAGATATATACCTTCTTTCCATCATGGAATTCCCCTCCAAAGAGTATAAACTCCGCTGTGTTGGTTGGATGAGGCACAAAGGAAGCACTGACTCGAGGAGTTGGTGCGGAGATTACAGCCTCCACTACAGCAAGTCTCTTGGCTTCCTCTCTTTCTATACTCAACACTATGGCTTCTATGTCATCCTGGAAAGTTATAAAAAACATACAAATATTAAACACATCTTAAAATGTTTTATTGTTACGCAACTCAACGGTACCGTTGTACTGGGTGTCGGATTTGCCACAAGTCTGACTAGGCCGGGAAATATTTGCGGCAGAGATTTAGAGGGTGGCAGAGTAACATTCCCTAGGGACCCCTCCCCGAGTATGAAAAAATTTTGGATTCATTTTTTAAAAATTAGAGCGTCAATTTCACGAGGGGGGAGGGCGAAAATGTAGTTTTGAAAAAATAGCGTTTTTAGCACCTTTTTAAAACACAATAAACTTTTGACAGGAGTGATATTTCAGGACAGGAGTCTAAAACATCGTAAATTTACTAAATTCTTTTTATAAAACACTGACTTTCTGTGCGCTCATCCCTTCCCACCCGCAGTCGAGCCGAGCAAAATAAGACAATTTTGGCGCTTTTTTGAAAAAAAAATAACTAAGTATATTATAAAAAGTGGGGCCGCAATACCGAAATAGTACCTCTGATTCTAGGTCCATATCAGATAGGTATTGTTTCATATTAATATACAATTATTTACTTTACCTCTCCAATCTCAGCAATCTCCTTCTTTCTCTTGGCCTCCAACTTCTTTTCTGTCTTCGCCGCTGTCTTCACGGCACCACTCACTTTCTTTTTCTTATCTTTCTTACCCATTTTATAACAAAATAAACAAACCCGGCCTGCTGTTCCAAAAGTTTGACAACACAAAACAAACGAATTAGTAACTAATTCACTTCTAGTTTCTTATAAATCGAACTAAAAATGTTTGTAGTTATTGAGATTTGATTATTTGTTAATAAAAATCAGTATTTATAGTCAAAATCAACAAACAACTTTAACTTAACCTCACTCAAAACATGCGCCACGAATTGTTTGACATATAATTGACAGCTGACAGTTGAAATCAATGTTGCCACCAACGTAATACCAACGTTGCCCAATAATAAAATGCAAGATATTATTTTTCCAGACAAATTTTGTTTTTCGTCTTATCTAATCTTCCCAATGCACAGTGCTCCAAGCAAGCTGAGATTATTGAGCAACTGAAGCAACTCTATAAAGATGTAAGTTAACATAAAATAAAACAATTTTACGAGAAAAATGACTTTAATTACAAAACAACTTTATGCAAAAGTGGTTGCATCAAACGTAAAATCCAGGCGCACTTTCCACTGGTACAATGGCGGTTAAAAAATATTAAATTTGTTATTCTGGCTGGTAAACACGATCCCATTGGTAGGTACCTATTATTGCTACAGGTATAATAGTTTATACCAAAATCACTAACTAATAATTTTAATAAATTGGATTTGGAGGGAAAAGATATAGGTAAGCGCAAAAATGTAGGTACATGCAATAAAATAGTATTTAGATTTCTAAATACTGATATATTTGAGGCACAATGTTTGTATTTTATAGAGAGTAGTATAGTACTTTGATACAGTATATGATATCTGAATACAGTGTTGCCACACTTTTAAAATCCAAATCTGTATTTCAAAGTCTAGAAATCTGTATAAATCTGTATGAGATTATAATAAGCCAAAATCTGTATAAAAAGGCATAAAAAGCCAAAAAATCTGTATGAATGAAATTTTAAAACAAACAAAATATTAAAGTTTATTGAAAAACTAATCTTTGTGGTACCTTTTTGAGAAAATAATAGTACTCGTGCTTAGATAAAATATACTAATTTCTTTTTGTACATATTTTTACTCATTCTACAAATAAGATTTTCATCTATTAACTAATTATCAAATGACAAATGTGATCGAATCTGTTTCTTTTTACTTTATTCTTCTGATTTATCATAGGAAATTTCCAAAATCCCAAAAATCTGTATAAAACAGAGTAAAATTTGTTATCTGTATTTGTCTGTTCCCGTTGCCTAAAATCTGTATAAATACAGATAAATCTGTATGGCAACACTGTGGCAACACTGTCTGAATATGTTTCCCAATATTAGGCTAATGAGTTTATATATCAATGTATAATAATGATAGTTGACATAATGTCTTCTACTTCTATGCAGACATAAGGTCTTCTAACTTAAGCTTGGAAAGTCCCTCTTGAATCATTGAGCCAACATATTTATTGACCCAATCATTCAATCTCTTACGTTGGACTTGGAAGAAATCGTTGCTCAAATACTGCAGTAGAAGGTTAGCCAATTTTGTTGTCTTGCCAAATATAAAGAATCCCTCCATGAAGGCCTGCAAATATAACAAAAAAAAATCGCCATTAACAATTTTTAGTAATGTTGCATTAGTACTAAATTTCGTTTCATCCGTCTTGTCACACTTTTTGTATAGAATTACTATGTAGCCAGTGGCCAAGTTATATGAAACAAGGAGTAAATCCAGTAATCAGCTTTACATGGGAGAACTCTCGGAGTATGTATTTCGATAGAGCAGAGTTCTGACTAGGATATAGGCTAAAAAAATCGAATACGTGTTACGGTTAAATAAAAAAATGACTTTTTACATAGCAACATGCATGCAATAGTGGTTGCAATATACCTAAATGCCAGGCGCACAAAACTGCAATAGACCGGCAATCGTCATTCCAATAGGATGCGCGTTCAGAATAACCAACTAAGATTACAATAGCCGCCATCTTGAATTGACTCTTCATTTCAGAATAACTAATAGTCCAGGAAAATTGTGTTTTCATCATGAAAGTTGGAGTCTAGTTTTGATTTCTACAATTTTGTATGTTTTTTGGGGCGCTGAATCCAAAGAGGTTGAAATTGAAAAAAAAATAAAAAATGCTAAAAAGTAATATATATTAAGTACTTAAATTGAGAAATTCTGCGATAAGTTCGCCCTAGTGAACAACGTTTTATAATCTGTACTATGTCCATTTTGTATATTTATATGTGTTTGTTGTTTACTTTAAGTTTAAATAAATAAATAAAATTTCAAATCGTATAGAAAATTGTTGACTGCGAGTTACCTTCATGCTTAATTTTATTAATTAATCGCAACTATTGCAGTAACGGGGCCCCATTAAAAATCAAACTTATTTTGTTTTAAAATAGCGCTAAAAACCTTTTTAAAACACGATAATCTTTTGACAGGAGTGACATTTTAAGTCCAAAACATCGTAAATTTACTAAATTCGTTTTAAAAAAAACACATTCTGACTTTCCGCGCCCTCGTCCGGTCCCACCGGCAATCGAACCGAGCGAAATAAAATCGTTTTTAGCGCTTTTTTGAATAGTTTTTCACAAAAAGTGGGGCCGCGATACTGCAATAGTTCCAATTAATCTTCCGATTTATGAGACACATTTTACATCACGTATGTTTTGTTATTAAGTAATGATATTAGGTATAATTGAAATTATGGGAAATCTTATTAGACTTACATTGACATGTTTGGCATCAAATTTCAATATAAATTTCTTCAGGCGCAAATTTCCTGATTTGGTAACATCGTATTTAACGCTTCCCCGTGCGACGAAATCACTCATACTAATCTCAAGTTTTCCAGAGCGCTGTATATTTAGAATACCAGCTATTTTAGCATGAAGTGTAAATTTAGCTGAAATTTAATCAAAAAAGTAATACCACAAAGTTAATACGGGTGCCTTCGATTTTTTTCGCCACCAGAGTGCGCTGCAGTAAATGGAGGTCCGCATACGGCAGATAGTATACATTATTATTCTATGGATAATAAACACATGGTTTGTTTTGACACATGCGTCTCGCACCCCAGTGTTATCTTGACGCTCATTCGATCCTATTGGTTAACATCTGACCAATCACAACGCCTCAGATTTCAAGTGAAGTTTAGACGTACGCAACCTAGAAGACTTACTTTCAAGCCCTGATTGGTTCTGGTGCCCTTTGGGTGCCCGCTTAAATTAGACAGATCTGTTTAAAGAAAGTGCTTTCTCTAAAAAAAAACATCCTCGTTGTAATAGCAACAGTGAAAACGCAAACATGCAGTTCACAAACAGTGGATTTCCAAAAATTTTTATCCCTTAAAATCTGAGGCGTTGTGATTGGTCAGATGTTAACCAATAGGATCGAAGGAGCGTCAAGATAACACTGGCGTGAGACACAAGTGTTTTGACAGCATTGACAGTAGTGAAGACCTCCATTTACTGCAGCGCCATCTATAGTGAGTGGCAAAAAATACGCCCCCATTAATGCTGCATTAGTAGGTGCTAAATTGCCTATGTCGGGAATTAATTAAAATTACTTAAAAATACAAAGTATCTACCGCTTTTTCCAACGCATATTTAGTAAGGTTGTCGAGATCTAAGGTTTCCCGTTTTTTTTTAATTGTTTAGAAATGTCAATACGCCTAGATACTTTTAATTTTTATTGTATTTACATGGGGAAAATTCTTTCAATTTACAAACATTTCAGTTTGTGAATAAGTTCGTAACAAAATTTTATGAAACTTACAAGTGTAGTTAAGTTCTGGCACAAGGAAGTCATAGTCCAAAGAAAATTGCATTATTTTTAAGTTTAATCTTTGGACAATGAAATCCTTGAATCCTTTTAAGACTATGTCAGTGAGTACAACCTTTAATCTGAAAAAAAAAGAATACTTAAAATTGGTATTTTTTAAGTGTAGCTCACGGATACCATTACACACATGAAGTGACAACAACCATAAGATACCAATACACCACGGCCTTATAGCCCGGAAAATACTGGATAATAAATAATTTAACTCGGAAATACGAGTTAAATCCTGCACTGGGCAAAATACATCAATCAAATTTCTTCACTAAATACAAATTCAGTAGTCAATTTCTTACTTGACCAAAAAACCTTCATAGATGTCAAATGAGATTTTGTCCATTGTGTAGGGATCCAGTGGAGGGATCCCGAGGTCTGGGGAGCCATACTCCATTTCATCTCTGCCCTTCTCCAGTATATCTGTCAGCATGTCCTGTGCAGTGGTTCTCACTGAGAATATTGGTTGCCATTCTACCAAATCCGTAGATTCTGAATAGAAAAATATCAATGTGCATAATTTTCAAGGTAAAAATATTAAGTATTGAATTAAAGCCTAACTGTCATCAAAATTTCACTTCTCTAGGATTAGCCGTTTGGGCACTGCGATGAGTGAGTCAGTCAGTCACTCGGTCAGTCAGGCGCTTTGGTTTATAAGCAGGGATGAATAAAATCTAATGCCTTTTAACTCTTTGTAGTAAAAACACTGAAAGTCCATCACCATATAATATTTTATTAAAAGGCTGCATACTAATTTTCCTATGTCCAGATTATAGTTTTACATAGGAGAACTCTCAGACTACATATTTTGAGTAACGATAGAGCAGAATTCTGGATAAGCTATTAAAAAATCTAACTCGTCTTTCGGTTGAAGAAAAAAATGACTGATTACAGAATGACACGTATCCCCGCCTCCTAGCCATGCTGTAACAGTTGGCAACATAGCATAGTAATCAAACAGGACCACCACTCCTGTCAAATCTCCTAACAGAATATAATACGTGGTCCATCATACTCGTTGTTAAGGGACTGTTATTCCATACATTTCCTTAGTGACGGTGATGGCAACCTTGCCTATAATGTTTTATGTATTAATCCTACAGCATGGCTAGAGAAAGAGAGAAATGTTAAGGTGGCGGTGCATGTATGCAATAATGGTTGCATTAAATCTAAAATCTAGGTGGATGCCCGCGGGTTGCTAATGCTATTTTTAAATGTAATTTCAACTGCAATGTATCGACAACCGACGGTTTTATGAAACTGCTAGATTAGAAACAATAGATTTTTATTACGTACCAACAACTGGAACAAGTTCAGCAGATTCGTCTATCACAATGTATGAGGAAGAACAAAATCCCACCAGGGCTGACAGAAAGATCAGCACTTTCATTTTATCAGCTGATCCTGAAAAACATTATTTATCAGGTGTACCTAATAATATACAATTATTAAATGTTAAATCACACTTAATTTGACAAGATTAATAAATACATCTTTATTAGCCAGAAAATTCTAACGTCCATTAAGTCTCGCAACACGACTATGACGTCACGGTCATTTCCCACGGCGTTGAGGTCCAAAATCGCGTGAACAATCGTATAATAAAATGATAAAAATAGCGTTTTTCCCTGGTTAATTTCGCTTCAATCAAAAATTTTTTACGGTTATTCCCTAGATTTTAATCCATATTATCAGTACAAAAAAATAATATTTTCAGCGAGTTTTGGGAAACGAGTTTCTGTGTTTCACAAAAAAGATCAGGGGTGTTTTTCACTTTTTTTTTTGAGAAATCTGTACAAGATATAAAAAATCTTTTACAGTTATTCCCTAGATAAAGGTTCAATGTATCTATTCTATTTTTCCAAAGCATATTAATTTGGTATTCGCTATAAAGATATTTAAGCTGTATTTAAATCTAGATTGACCTGCTTTAAATTTATACAGCATGAATAATCTGAAATTTACTGAAAAGGTGTTTACCTTTTCAGTAAATATCAGATTATAGGAATACTAAAATAAGTACTTACAATATTTTGAGTAATAATATAATTACTTTTACTTACCGAACATACTTTTACATAGAACAATTAAAACGCTAATCGTTAAATAAAGTACTCGAAGGCTCATAGCAATAGTACTGACGCACTTGACCATTGGTCGCTAACAATTTTTCCCCCGGGCCTAAAGTATTAAAATTAACGAATTGCATGTCCTATATTGGTAAAGTCCGCCTAAAGGAATGGGAATTCACATAGCTGCTAAACATTAAATAGTTCATATCGAGTACACTGTACAGACGAGAAGGTATTTATTTATTTTATTTATTAAACAAAATAATAATATAATATGCAGCAAAATATATACATATGGACACAGTATAAACAGAATTATACCTACATTTAATTCCTTCCTTATGGAGACAAGTCTTTTGTGAAGGGAGGATAATAGTTCTGTTGTAAATCTTTCTAATGGAAAATAAAGAATTAGCACGGATTGCAAAATTAATTAATCACAATGCGGGCCGTAGGTTGACCATATCTGGTACTAGAATCTTGTGTTTCGATTGCTCTTCGTTCTTTTTGAAAATGTGGGTTTCATCTGTCCTTATATTATAATATAATTGTTCAACAGAGCCCTAAAGGCAGAAAAAATAAACCTACCTAAAATCACATATTATAAAATAGAGTGTTTGTTTGTTTGTCCTTTATGCGTTCGAAATTCGAATAGTAACCCTCTCAACACCCGCACTAGTGAAGAAGGGAAAGGGGTTATAGAATGGGGGGAGGGGTGGAATGGAAAAAGCAATATTAGTGTTGAATCCATATAGTTTTTGGTGTCGAACAGATGAGTAGTAATTCTCTTTCTCTACTGTTTACAATACGTGGCACGGGAGCCTAGTAAACAAATAATTGTATTTTAATACTTTATCACGAATTCAGGTTTCTGAAGCGTAGCAAGGCACCCAGGGTACAGCTAGTAGTAAAAAAAATATGTATCAATTTACTTCACAGATTCCTTTATGTCGTGTATTCAAACCCTAATGTCACCGCCACACGCTTGCGAGGCTCCACAAGTTTTTTGTGTGTATGAGTAAAAAGGCGTGTGGATGGAATATTTGTATTGGCTCGTGTACGTAACCGACCGTTGACGCCTTTTTACTCATGAACACAAAAAAACTTGTGGACGACCCTAACCCTTACCTCCACACTTCACAATAAGCTAAAAGCTTGTGTCGTGAAGTGGAGAATACACGGTTAGGTCTGCTTGAATTCGGCACCTCCATACTGGAATTAGACACACAGGCATTAAAGGTTTTATTATGTTGATTGTTTATTGAGAATGTTGTAACAGTAATAAAAGTAATCTTGTGGTAATTAAACAAGTATTTAAAACACTAATACCTATTACTGTTTTTTTTATTAACAATGATTAGCATATTATTAGCAATAAGTCCAAATGCACAAAAGCCAGTATCACTGCCTCCTAGAGTAGGTACTCTAGCCGTGCTGTAACAGTTGGCAACATAGCATAATGATTGCATAGGACCACCACTCCTGTCAAATCTCCTAACAGAATATAATACGTGGTCCGTCATACTCGTTGTTAAGGGACTGTTATTCCATACATTTCCTTAGCGATGGCGATGGCAACCTCGCCTATAATGTTGAATGTATTAATCCTACAGCATGGCTAGAGAAAGAGAGAAATGTGAAGGTGGCGGTGGAATAAAACACGTTTCTCATTTCCCAAATTTATATTTAAAACGTAATTTCAATTTAAAATGCCTTTTCAAAAAATGCGTTACATAGATGGCGGTAGTTGTCAAGATTAATGACACGTGAATCTAAAAAATAGACATCTTTTTTTATTAGGCACTCCACCCGATCGGCGACTGTGTGATTTGTGAATATACATCTTCATAATATAAATAAAATGGGCTTTATAATATAATATAGTTTATCCTAAAATGTCGGACAACTTAATCTCTGAAAGGACCTCAGCCAGGACTTCAGAAATGACATCAGTGGCCCAGGCGTTCAATCTCTCGCGTTGTCCTTGGAAGAAATCATTGCTCAAGTACTGCAGTACAAAGTTCAGAAGCTCATTGATCTTGTCAATCTCAAAAAGTCCTTCCAAATAAACCTGTTCAAAAATAATATATTGTTAAATCTTTCTACACAACAAACAGTTTGGAGATTAAAATCGGAGAATAAAGAGATTCTAATATGATTCTAACTAGCAAATTTCGTGGAAATGTTTGTAACCGAGAGAATCAGAAGTGCAATTAATAAAAACATTCATCAAACGCCAAATATAGAGCGTGTGTATATGAGTGAAAAGGCGTAAGGATGGAGCGTCTGTCTTGGCTCCTGAACACCCGCTTGGTGCCCCGCTCGCCAAGCGTGTGGATGGGACGTTTAGGTAGTAGTTTCGTAAATAATTTGATATCCTAGGGTGACAATCTAACATTTTTATTTTTCCTTTCTATCCCTTTTCTTTCTTATTTCCTCCTATCCTGACACACTATTACGGATCTGTCATTTCTTCTTTTGTAGGGGTAGGCAGAGGGACCTAGCTACACACTTACACACGTCGGGATCCTTGCATTAATCTCTCACATTTACTACATTCATGCAATTCATTACGCCATTCAGCTGTTTCTTTCCCTCACAACGTGTCTATCCCTAAGATTATTATAAGTCTGTCAATTCTCTCATGCTTCATTTCTTGCGGAGTAGACAGGGAAAACAGAGTGTGCCAGATAGCTTACACTAATAAATGCTTAAAGAAGAATGAAATAGATTGAAAGATAGAATGAAGTAGATTATTATTATCTATTCCACTTACGCTGAAGTCCTTGGCATCATAATCCATTTCAAAGCCATTCAGCCTTAAGTATCCTGTACTGTTGACACCCAGCTTGATACTTCCTGAAGTAGCGAAGTCTGTGAGGCCAATACGAGCGGCTCCCTTGGGATTCACGTTTATAATAGAAGCTACTTTACCATCAACCTCGAATTGAGCTGAAAATCATTAAAAACTTATCAATACATTCAGAATAACCAACTGTCAAGATTCCAATAGCCGCCATATTGAATTGCCTGGATTTTAATTAGGCAATCGATTGTAATGGTTTCAGAATAATTTAGACTATCTTAGGCTGGCCACAAACGTCCCGAAGTTCAGTTCCGGAATCGACCGTTTTGCAAAAAGGTTCCGACCAAAACCTCTTTCTGAATTTAAAATCGGGGTGACGCTGAATTCAGAGAAAGGTTTTGATCGGAACTTTTTTGCAAAACGGTCGATTCCGGAACTGAACTTCGGGACGTGTGTGGCCAGCCATATCCATTTAGAATATCTAATAGTGGGGTACCACTTTTGTGAATACGGCCAGACCGAAACTGTTGAAAATATAGTGGAGAGGTGACCAGACAAGAAATTAGTAGGGTATTGGATAAAATCCTTAAGGTGACCTCAAGGGCAATAGACTACTCGAAGAACATTGACGCAGAGCTATGACTCCTAGATAACTTGTGCAATAAAGTGTCATATTTATGCACACGAAAGAAGAAGTAAGATCGTGATTACGAGGTACGAAAGTGCCTATGGGTTGAGAGATACAGAGTGCTATTCCTGTTCTTGCAATTTTCATTTTTAAGTTTGCGTTTCGAGTAGGTAAGTGTCATGTTTTGATTCACTCCTTAAAAAACATGACATCTAATACATAAAATGGCTTTTGTAGTGCATTTTTCGAGATAATTGAATAAACTTTTAATTGTTTTGTTAACTTACAGGAGAAGTCAATCTGTGGCACAATGAACTCGTAGTCCAAAGTAAGGCGTAAAATCTTAAAGTCTATTTTACTGATGATGAATTCCTTCAGTCCTGTCACCATAATGTCCCGGAGTATAATCTGAACCCTGGAAATTATAAGAAATTAAATTAGATGGAAAAATTATATCCTAAATTGTTAGGGGTATTTCAACGATGCATTGTGCAGTTGTTGGAATCACTTAATGCACATTAGGAATGGTACTTTGTATCTTCTAACTCACGTGACATTAAAATCACTCTCACCTCACGCACACGCGAAATTGGTACAACGGATGTAGCCGAACTCACGGTGAGCAGTTTATCTCAATTGAGCTAAGAATATACAATGTAGCATTATGTGAATCCCCTTGGAGAGGATGCAGGATGGACGTTCCGCACTTACATAATTCAGCATTGGCTGGTTTAAAAGTGCTCACTTTATGCCCAGGGCAACGTTTACCCATTTCATAACATGTAATTTTCGGAACATGTATAAATGCTACACTTCGAGAACGTTTCACAATGCACCAATTTATCGATGCTATCACCATCTATTGATAAGTTTTACAATTTCTTGATAAATATGTCAGTTTTACATCAGAATCTGTTTAGAATTTTGAGATACAATAAGTTTAAGTACAAATGGAGAACATTTCTTACTTGAGAATAAAACTTTCCGACACATCAAACTGAAGTTCATCAATTTCGAAAGGATCCAAGGGTGGGACCCCAGCATCTGGGAAGCCAGTCTCAAACTGATCTCTTAAGCTCTCCAGCAGAGCTATAATCATATCATTCACAGCATTCCTTGATGAGATTGCATTGTGCAATGGTCGACTTAACTTGTGTGATACGATGGAGGCAAAACGTTGGATTACTTCAGTAGTGTCTGAAAGAAAAGAAAAGAATTTCCCTACTAATTTACCATTAATTTTCAATTAGTTTTGTCTCATTATGGTTACTGCTAAGGGTTGGCTGTCAGAAATCGCCATTTGGCAATAATCCCGCCCTTTATGCAATAAAGATAATTTTATTTGATATCTTGAGAAATTCGCTTATCGATAAATTGGATGAAAAATTGTTGCGCCTGAATTTCAGGCTTAATGCAACCACTATTGCATACACATGTTGTTTTGTAATGAGAGTCATTTTTCTCTTTAACCGTTATAGATATTTGTTTTTTATATTAGCCTATGTCATAGCCAAGGTTTTTGATAATTACAAAATTACAAAAGTAGGTATAGAAGTAGGCAGCTATTTTAGTTCAGGTTACTTGAGTTTGCGTAAAATCAGCCATAACGAGACAGAAAATTGTATCGCAAATCATAAATTAATAATGTACCTATTTATTTTGATTAATTATTACATACCTACGTAATTAAATTTAGCTACTTCTTATTTATCAAAAATCCAAGTATTTTTTACACAATGTTATCTGTATAACACTCCCACACCTCATCAGTAATAATTATGTTATCTTATTTGAAACATCTGCATTGTTGTTATGGATTGATTATCAATAAAATATATTAGCTCTACAATGCTGTAGTTTATGTGTTTGATATACCACCAGCAAATTCACGTGAGATCTTGGTAGATAAGATTTATTTTTTATAGAAAATGAATCCGGGCAAACCAAAAAACATTACTGTATAGTACTTCACAGTAAGCTATAAGCTTGTATTGGTTTATTAGTTTTAAACTATCCTTAGGCCTTATTTAAGGCACTTGGAATCGTCAGGTTTACATATTGAACAAAATTTATACATTGCAAACTTATAAACAGTTACAGCAAGAAAAGAATGGAAACAATAATTACACGGTGACAAAACAAGATTATAAAAAAGGTGTGGATTAGTTCAATGCAGGTCTGGATGTAAATTGTCCAGAACTACATTACAGCAATGACAACATAATTTTATAAAGAAATCAATGAAATGTATTGCAGGTTGCAAAAAAAGTGCCAGGATTAATTGCGAACCCGGTACAAAAAAAATGTTTTTTTATTACTTACCAATATTTGGATTGACTTCAAATTTGTCGGGAAGGATGGATGAGGCAGCAGAGAATGCCAACAAGGCCGATAGTAAGATAAACACTTTCATTTTATTGGCTGATCCTGGAAAATATAGTTTAAAAGTTATCATACCTAATCAGCGCCATCTAATGGTTACGTGGTTAATTGTGCAACTAATTAAATGCGTACCAAAGAGATTACATTATGTCGCTGATGCGTACTGACTAAACTAAGACGTTATTTTTTTAATTATTTAATAGTAAAATGAATAAACACAATTGTTTTAGTTCGAAAAGTTATAGAAATAGATCATTGGATCTAATATTATATCTCCTGAATTTCAGAGTGAGAATTTTGTTTATATGTACGAGTAGGTAAGTGAAATTTCCACGAGCTGAGTTATAAAGTACCATCCCTGTTCATGCGATCTTTTTATATTATAACTTTATATCTCAACAACGTTATATTTTGATTCTCCCATGAGAAAAAATTGTAAAACAAATTTAAAATACACTTATTTCAGTTCATAACGTTGTAGAATTGGACTAAATTATTAACACGAGTCAGCACGCATAGACAATAGAACGCCAAAATACGCATAGTGAGCGAATCGCTCACCCTTTTATAATTGCTATAATTCTGTTATTAATTTACATATTACTACAAAAATCCACCAATACATACCTTAGAGTATCTACTACTAAACTGCATATACCAAAATTCTGTAAATTTCAACATACAATAAATAATAAATATAATGTGAGACCAATCAACTTTCACAAATATCAAGACACATTTACCTACCAGGAACACACGCGTGGTGAGAGATTCCCCGCGTTTATTACTTTACTCGGAAGGGCTATCTCCAGGCAACATCGTGCATTCTCTATTGTTTCGGGCGCTCAATACATTTGGCGCAGGAGATTTTTTTGTTGAAATGCCGACATAGTAAAATAATAAAACAATCTGTGTTGTGCCGTGGTAGTATACTTTTATGAAGACTTCGAATAATGCCATCGTTTATGACTTACTTTTAGTAGTTGGAACAATGATAGATATTTGTATAAATACTCAATGAAACAAAAAATTTCAATGCAACCGACATTTCAAAAGAACATAAAAACCTAGTAGTAATAAATAATATTATTTCGTCGCTAATAAAAGTAATAAAAAAATAAATAAAGTCGCCTTGTTTCACTTTTGCAACTAGTAATTTTTTGTCGCAATGAGAATATCTATCCTCGTTTTATTATTGCGTTCGCCTTAGAAAAATAAACAAAAGCCGTCCTAGAATCGGACCCTGCTGTATAGTTTTTATACCTAGAGGACAGAATAGTACCGTCGTGACACGCGTAGGCGGTGAATCTCCGCCGAAAAAATAAAAACTCGAAAAATACGTATAAATTATAATTATAATCAGCGAATTTCACGATAAACACATGTTCTATAGTAAAGTAGAGGATATCCTGAAATGACAAAGTGTAGGGTCTCGTTGTTTTAATTTTATATCAAAAAAAATCTCCATAGCGGCAAAATGCCGCTGACGCGTGCGAAGGAGTGTTAAAAAAAAAAAGATTTAGACAATGCGAATAGACTTACCCTTTCGAATATCACAGAACAATTAAAATATATATTGTTAAAATTATGAAATATTTGTAATCTTAATCTCATAATTAATCAAATGATCGATCACTGATTAAATTTATTTATTTAATCAGTACGCAATCAAACACAATAATCAAAATAAAAGGATTAAAAAGTTATATCAGTGCATAGAGTACCAACAGTTAAAATTTACAATTACCTCGCCAAATTATGTATTGACCTGACAACAATTTTAGGTCCAATTCTATCGCTACTTGAACTCAAATTATTAATTAGTCACAGAATTGACCCCACTACCTAACTTTAAGCTTGTCTAATAATTAAAATGTGCAAAGAACAAGAAAAATTACACACCTTTCGAACCTGACTCTGTCCATTTATATTCGGCATCTTTTAGGATACCTTTCTCTTCATCTCTCTCAATCTCATAGAATGCCATTGATCCGTGAGTCACTCCTACTTGCCAGGAAGGCGGCAAAAGTGGAAAATTGTATTTTCAGCCATATTCATTATAGTTTTAAAAAGTTTTCTTTCAAATTTGGCCCGGAGGCAAAAACTATTGGCAACGCCTAGAAGCACAGTATTAAAAACAAATACTTTAAAAACATTCAAATATCCCGCTGATATCTAAAAAATATCACGACTGACATCTAGCGGTACAATATGGTACTAAATTAGTACCAAAATGAAACAACAGATGTCGTTAAGTCGGCGTTTTTGACGTTTTGTGAAAATGGTGGAAATTGTAGCTCCGCGAGTTGATTAAAAGTTGCATAATTTGTTAATAAATCTGTGTTTTGTTGTACCGGTATGTATGTCGTGTTAAGAAATGTGTTAATTAGAGGAATTGCTACAAAATCATATAATAACAAAGTTTTACTTCGACTTAGAAGCGGAAATATTCATAAACAAACTTTATACACTTTTCCAGGTGGATAGCTCAATTTGCTTTGTAACTTAATTAGTAAACCTTCCAACTTCATTCCATTTTAGTAAATAAATTATTGTGTTTCACTGATTGAACCATAAAGTATTCTTCAGTTTCCTTTATATTTTCTACTTAATTAAACTATGCAGACTATTCGTGACTCTGGATGCTGAACAAGTTTATAGTTTTTGATTCATCTGTTCAAGAAGACTCAGTTCATAGTCGAGATACTGCATACTTTTAGTGGTTAAAACCTCACATTTTTTGTGGTGGCGAAAATCTTAAAATACGTAACTTTTCCATTCTTACGTATTTATCCTTTTTTCACTAGTTTCCTGCCTTATAAGTACATCAAATTTAAATCACCTGCTTAAAATATTCCACCATCAAATCAAGATCAAATGAATTCTTAAACATGAGAATTTTTTATTTATTTTTATTTATTTAAAACGTGTAATTACAATAAGTTGACAGATTAAATTTACATTTGAGGATATAGATCATAAACTACATATTATAACGTTTTACCCCCCCCCTTATAAAGTAAAACTTGTGTTAAGGGGGAGGAGTATCCCGTAATTATCAGGGTTATCATTATCATTTTATCATAAATTACTTGAATTATAGTAAATGAATACTATATAAAAAGAGTAATGCGCACATTTCCCGCTAATTATTGGAATATGCGATACTAGTGGACAGAAATGAAAATATCTCGCAATATTATATACAATTTCATTCGCGCCACATACACAAGAAATGAGTTTATAACTTCTGTTCGATAATCAAAACGATTGATCCATTTTCAAGGTTGCCCCTACATTGTGAGGGAAACGTTAGCTGCGTATTACTATTGTTACTATGTATTTGATTATAGGTATAAAAATTAAAAAAATAGTGGAATAATTTGCGCAGTTAGTAAACTTACTAATGAAGTCAGCTGTCATCCTAACCATCTAACCTTGTTTACCATACATGGACGTGGCGTGCAGAGAGTTTTATATCGGTTTATTAGTTTATATTGAGATATAAATATAAAATAATCAATTATAATATTTCACAACACATTAATTCGATGTACAAGTAACACAGTAATCATTTCTAGCGGCGCCGAGACTGCGGAAAGACGTGTGTGAGTGTGGAGAAATATTTTTCGGCATCTTATTTTTTATTAATTAGATTATTTTTTATTGTTGGATTGCAGTGTTGTGTTCTGGTGATAGTAATAATAAGATAGTGAATAATAAAATGGATAAAGAAGATTTGAAGCAGAGATTGACTCCTTTGCAATACCATGTGACTCAGGAAGCTGGGACTGAAAGGCCTTTTACAGGTAGGACAATTATTTATATCATCAGATAAGTTAGGAAACTTTTCCTTGATTGTGGTACCACCCGCAGCCGAGCAGTGAGTCGTAGAATATGTCTCGTGTCGTAGGGAAATGACAGTTTGTTGAACAAGACGAACATTAGAAAATCTGTCATTTTAGTAAACTCTTTTATAAGATTTCTTTGCTCGGCTGCGGGTGAGGCCACAGTAGCGGAGGAGTACCACTGAGCAATAAAAGTAATGGAAAACGATACTAGGAACTTATTGCTTTTTTTTCTTGTTAGGTCAGGGGATCGTTTAACCCCTGCGTTACTGCAACCAGAATAGGTACTTATTGCTTACATGCTATTTTGTAATTAGTATTTTATTCTTTAACCGTAATAGGTGTTTGATTTTTTAATAGCCTATGTCCTAGCCAGGATTCTGCTCTATCGTTACTCAAAATATGTAGTCTGAGAGTTCTCCCGTGTAAAACTGATACCTGGACATAGGAGATTCAGCCTTACTTACTTACTTCCGATGGCCGTACAACTCCGGTAGAGTTTTGGCCTTCAGAACAATGGCTCTCCAAGCCTTCCTGTCTGCAGCAACGGACTCCCAGTCATCGCCAACATTTAGTACGCCCAGATCTCTGGTAACATTGTGCATCAATCTCTGTCTTGGTCTGCCCAGAGGTCTCCTGCCCACAGGTTTATTTTGCAGTAAAGATTCAGTCTTACCCAACCTTATTAAAATGCTATGGCGATAAGTACGATCTTTAGCAGAAGAATGATACGAGGTATAAAGTGGTAAATGATAGTTTCCGTATGGGAATATAACTATATGCCGTACCTGATAGTTTACCACTGCAGACTACAGGTGAACCACAGAGATATCACATAACATTAAACATACGTATTATATGCTATTCAATATATTAGTTACACGCAATGCAAGGTTAGCTTTAACTTCCTATCTTCTTCATGTTTCCTCAGCCTCTCAGATCCATTGCAGGCATCGAACCCAGACCTCCAACCTGACATGCCGTATTCTACTGCTGTGTTACGATGGTTGGTAGTTTAGAAGAGATGAAACGTGTATATATATTGTATGCCTACCCTCTATTGAGATTATTTTTTTGGTATTTTAGGAATGTCCATCCTTTGCTGTATATCTGTTGAGAAAACTACTTGTTTTATTCAACATGAAAAGAATTCCAATGTTTTTTCAAAAAAATAATCTTGTAAATTGCAGAGAGGTTAGCTGGAAGGCATTGCAAAATTGTATATTATGCTAGGTAATTTTTCAGTGAATTTCCATCTTAAAGGTGTTCATGATATGACTTCTGGGTCAAAATAGTCGGACCTAAATTTCTCAAGAAATAAGGTTACTAGGCTCATTGATTTGAATGTTTTCCACCCAGCAACCTTATTTTCTAACCACACATCAATTAAGATTAAGAATCAGATAAGGTGGCCTTACGTAGTTTAGTTTTGCGGCCCCATTTACTTTAATTTCTTTAATTATATTACGTGATATACTTTCTGTTGACCTCAATTCACTATTGTTTTCATTTCTAAGTAAATGTTTTGCAGTACCGACTTTCCATTCTACTAATTAATTTTCGCCTCCAAATTTGGCACAATTAATAAAATTATTATGTGCATAGAATGTCTTAATATTTTTATGCAGATATTATAACAGTTGATTCTAATACAGCAGAGCCTCTATAATCCGAACACTGAAAATTTATACACTGTTCGGATGTAAGGAGCGTTCGGATTATAGTATGTAGACATTTTAAAAGGCATTTTTCGAAATAATACCAAAATATTTTACATTATAATGTATTTATTTAAGTATGTGTGTTAGATACAAGGCTATTAATCACACTTTTTTAAGGAATCCCAATATAGTGCTTTGACGAGTAGTGTTTAGCGAATGCTTAAATCCCTTAATTTGAGACAGAGACTATGAGAAACAGCGGCTGCGGGGTCGTTCGGATTTGCTGGGGCTCGGATTATCGAGGCTCTGCTGTAATACAATTCAGCGCGTGTCTTGCTACCATACACTGTAGACATGTTGTGGCCTTGTATGTCTAATCATTTCAAATATGGGTGAATAATGGTCAGCCCAACTGATTTTGTGATTCACATACAGTTTTTTTGTAGTATTGTTAATTCACTAATTACTAATACTTACAACAAAATTTTAAAGTCATGAGACATGAATACGTAATGTTGAGATGTCCATATTATCTTATGCTCATGTGTGTGTATGTATGTATAAATATACGAGTATGTATGTGTGATGGTGTCACGGGTAATTACCTCCACTGTGTAGTGTTTCCACAGATTAATGTAATTACAAGTAAAGTCTTTACCTCTATCCAAGTGTAATATACTTAATTAAAACATTTAGTACTAAAACATCTAATCATTATACACCTTATACATACAGGGGGATACAATATCTCTAATATATTAAACACTATTACAGCCTGTCAAAAAATGGATGGTTTTTGACGAGGGCGAGACATTTTTCTAACACTTTTAGAATCGCAATAGAAATGTCGTTGCCAGCACATAAAATTGTAGTTCCAAATTAATCTGAAACTATCTCTTTTTTTGGCAGGCTGTAAATGCTCACTCTTAAAGCTACCTACTTGCAATATTTATCTGGCCCCTCTTGCTGTGTCCCTTGTGATGTAGAGGACAGAACATCATACTTTTACTTCCATCCACGGTTCTTTAAAATCCAATATTCACGTAGAGATCAGATATATTATTATTTTTTGTTATTTTGGATAGGCAGCTTTGGCTGTTTTGACCCAAGTCCCAGTTAAGTAGTGTTTATATTATCTAGTCTATTCTTGAAGGTGTTGGTGGTAGGAGCAAGTACCACTAACTCTAGCAAATGATTCCAAGCACTGACAGCTCTATTGGTTGTGGAAGTGTTTCCGTGGGTTGGATGTGAATCTTGTTGTTGTCAGTTTCAGCTGGTGTCCTCTCAGGTGCACATTAGAGTTCATCGTAAACATATATACCTATTAATATTTGTCAGCGAATCCTTTAGTTTGTTAATAAGCCTCAACTCTTTTTTCATATATTTTCGGGTGTCAAAACTTTTGAATATAACAATTTAATTTATCGGTAATAATTATTAGTTATTAGTATCACCCTGTGTATAGTGTTAACTGTAAACATTTATACTGTACATGACTTTATTGTCCGTAATATTTGACTCACTTAATCTTGTAATACTCTATATAGATACATTCAGAATTGTGGGCCATTGTTTGCAGTACATCACACCAGCGGTCTCCAACCATCTTACACCCTAAGTTAGCTGTAAATATCGCAGAAACTGCTAGAAATACAATACTGATGGTCGGCTGGTTTAATGTGATCACTTTACACTTAAGTAGCATTCACCTACCATCTCCCGTGGCAGGGAATCGAACCCAGACCGATCTGCGAGACTCTCCCATGTGCACCTTCCAGGAGCCATTGGGCAGGCCAGGAGGTGCTCAGTATCCTGCAGTCGCACGTCACCTCCTCAGCTGTTCCCCATCTTCTAATGCAGCCGACCCCAGATCTCCCACGCTTAACCTAATTTGAGCAGTTGCGTACTGCTTAATCCGTCAGTGCCTGTATCGATAGTAATGTCTCTGGATACAGTTGTCTTTGATTATTGACCCTGTGTTGCTTCATAGCTATCCATATTTAATACAATAATAGTACACAGTCAGGTATGTAAGTAGTTAACAGTATGGTGTGGTGACCCTAATATCCACATTAATCTCACCAGTACATTATAGACTCAGCCATAGAATTTTATATTAAGTACCTAGACGGCGTACTCAATGCTAGTAGTGAAGTAAATTGGTGCCCAAAAACTGTCAAATCGTATGGAGAATATGACATTTTGCGGGCAACGTTTTCGAAATTTTGTTCTGATAGTTAAAAACTATATTAGCTATGATGTTATTTAGGAATTACGCGATAGTTTTAAAGGTGTTTTAGTTTTTATTATTGATAATAGTGTGAGTTTTGGACCTGTGAAATTGCATCACTTCCTTTCTATTGAAAATACATGGAGTCAGACATCTAGGTACGTACTTACTATAAAAGAATATAGACTCAGCTAATCCTGCATAGATACCAACTAACTATGTATTAGATTATATTGTTATACATTTATGTAGTATAGTAACTATTGTATGTAGTTTGATTGGAATATAAAGAATATAATTCTCTATTATCAAATCATCCATTGTGTGATCCTTCTATAGTTAATTCAACAGATGTTATGTCATACTAGCTGCTAGTTGGTACCAACCCGTAATAATACACGGAGGATTAGCTATGTGGCTGGTTTATAACCCACTAAGGTCAAAACCTTTTTAAACAGTCGTCAATATTGCTGAAATGGCCTACGTTTTTCAACAGTATCCTGAAATCAGAATAACACATTCTAAATAAAAAAATAATTATAGCTTTCTAAATTATTTAAAGAAATTTACTTACGTTATAAATTCAATAAGGGATGAAATCTATTCAAAAAATTTATAATGTACGGACAATAACCGAGTGTGCACAAACTGTAGACTGTTATAACTTGGCAGTTGGGTATTTTATTATATCCTAGTAGCTCTATCGTCAAATCTCATATCGACGGTGATCCATGCGACAAATAACTCTGAATTAGGATTAGACATGTTTTTCTGGTTAATTATGTAATAAATATTTTAATATCTTGACAATGGTTTTACATCTTTTTGGTAATGGTATATTTTTATAATGTTTCTCTATAATTTGTGTGATATCATATCTTTGTTTATTGCAAGGTTATCAGACCACTATATAAGGCAGTAAATTATATTGCCGAGTTTAAGAAATTCAGTTATTATTTCTTGTACTATATCAAAATAAATATATGAAACTTTTGATAAACATTTAGACTGGTTTTAATTGAATTTGCGGTGCCGTTTTCGACAGCGAACCAGTCACTATCAAGCGCTAATTATTACAGTTTTACAGTTTAAGGCTCTGCACACACGTCCGGAAGTTCGTTTAACTGAATCGACCATTTGCAAAAAAGCTCCGACCAAAACATCTCTCTTATTTAATTTTAATTCAGTGTTACCCTGATTTTGAATTCTGATAGAAGTTTTGGTTGGAGCTTTATTGCAAATGGTCGATTCAGTTAACTGAACTTCCAGACGTGTGTGGAGAGTCAAAGAAGAAACAGATGATTTCAGATTTTTTGGGAACTATGATTTTGTTGTTTCCACTATAGTAGCTAACCATCTCTTTCTTGAAAGACTGCACCGTCCTTCATAATAATCAATTTGCACTTATCGTTAAAAAAAATTGGGTGGTTTAAGTGATCACTTCTTACCCATGATATAAACATGGAGTGATACTCACGTACATTGTTTATTATGACGGAAGCAATGTGTATCACTCTGTCCTTTCTGCCTACCTGTGTGATTGATAGATTACAATTGTATTTGTTTTGTTATATGTTTCAGGATGCTATAACAAAGTATATGATGAGGGAATGTACCAGTGTATAGTCTGCAAGCAAGACCTCTTTAGCTCCAAGACCAAGTACGACTCTGGCTGCGGCTGGCCCGCCTTCAATGATGTCCTCGCCAGGGAGAAGGTCACACTACATAAAGACACTAGCTCAGGTATACAAAATAGTGTGAATATTCAACATAACTGTCATCCAATAGTAATACACTGTCACTAGTAAGGAAAAAATATTTATATTAAAGTCCACAAAAAAATGACTAGCTTTCGCGACAAGTATTGTTCGAGGATTTGCACCGTCATCATCAGACGATTGTGAATAAAGTTATTCACAGTCGCCTTATGATGAGGTTACAAATCCTCGAATACTAGTCGCATAATCTAAAGTAATTTTTTGTGGATTTAATCAAAATTTTTAATTTTTCATCTTTTCCTTAAAAATGGACTTCCACCAAGTACCAACGGTCGAAAACATCAAGATTACTGTAATTTGTTCTTCTTTATCATCCCATTTCCATCCACTCCTGGACAACTGTGTTTTATTGAGGTCCATAGCAGGGTTGTAAGAGATAATTATCACGATAAAAGCACTTGTACCTGCGAGAGATGTTGCACCCAGGGGCAACATGTTGTTGATTTTGTGGAATTACACTTTTCATGGGAATAGGTCCTGACTTTTTCGCCGCCCTGCTCTCAATTTTTTTTATCCAATAAAGAATGCACCATTTGGAATGAGTACTGGGAATTTGGGACTTTGATTAAATGAGATTTAACATTTCATAGACAGGAAACTATAGTAAAATTATTTCAAACTGTCACACTTTTATGACTGCGTTCGACAGTTTGAAATAATTTGACTATAGTAGGAAACTCTATTTTATCTACGAGTGACTTGTTTTTTTGAGCGAATGCCGCCCTCCGAAGGCCGCCGTCCATAGTCCCCGGCCTGCTCAGCCTTTTGACAAATCTGGCCCTGTTGTTGATTGACAATAATAAATAAAAAGTATATATTTCAAAAAGAGAATTCAAGTTTGTTAATGCATTGTAATTTTTAAATGACTAATTTTCCTAAGCATTAAAGTGATAAATAAAAGAATTTTGAAACAAGAGGGATGACAATTATTTTGACTTTTGGGTACATTATTGGATAAATATCAGAAAATCATCAGTGAATATATGTAGTTATCATGATAATTTTATCCCTGCTATAGTGTTTTGCTTGGATGACAGATTTATCTACAAATGCATGGCTTGTTTTATCAAAGAGAATATTTAAGATACATACGAAAGATCCGATAAAAATGTGAGGTGCATGTAATAGTTGAAGTAGGGGAAGCTCTCTGCTTACTCCCTTAGAGATGCATTGACTATTTTGATATATTCAGACACAAGATGGGATCATTTTCATGCATTTTCATATGAGATGACAATCATTTACACAAGGCACACATTGTTTAAGCTCTAGAAGAGTGTATGAAGACAAGTAGCGAAGTTGGTATTCCGAAGAATTTAGGTGTCGCAGGTTCAAATACCAGTAACCTTTTTCCAGATTTTTCATCTTTTTTCAGATGTGTGCCTTGTGTAAATGATTGTCGTCTGTTGTATACTCATATAACACCATCCTGTATAATAAAATTCCTAAAATAGGCAACCATATTTTAAAAAATCTGTTTTATATGATATAAATCAGATACATGAGTACATGGTTGGCGCAGTTGGTTGAGGCGGCAGTCTCTCGAGCGGGAGATGTCAGGTTCAAACCTCGGCGCTGGCGATGTATTCCCCACTTTGCGATACAGGCTTTTAGCCTAGTGCAAGGTGTGCAGGAAAGTGTGCAGGGTTTGTGTATGCAAGCTCAGATACTTTTTAATAAAAAAAATAAATCTATGTTGGATATATATCCGGATATATATCAACTTTTGATATATATCTGATTTTTATAATTAATATCAGATTTTAGCGAACCCTGTGCCATATGTATACAGTTTACAGAATGTAGTACTTATAGAAATATTGTTTGCACATGCAACTGTATATTTGTATTGTGTTTAATATGTATTATATTGTTATGTTGTTTGTTTAGTTTGTGGAAATATTCCTCTATAAATACATTACATATTACATTTATTACTTTGTTTAATCAGTTTATTATTTATTTATTTTATTATTATAACATCATCCATCAAGTTGACTTGTTTAACAAACTCCTGACGTTCCATTTTATAATATGATAAAATGTTGTATATTTAAATTCTTTTTGGTAAATATTTGATCGAGGCCGTCGCCATATTGTTCATAGAGGCCATGCCCAACTGACATTTGACGATGATGACTCCATGAAAATGTATGGGAAAAAATATTTCATAGTTCAAGTGTTTGTCACCGAGACAAGGTGTTTGTCACCGATACAAGGTGACATCACCAATCATGGTGGTGATGGAATTCGAGGATGTAGGCTTGTTACTATCGCTGGCTTCGATTTGATCTAGTATTTGACTTTGAGGTGGGAGGAAACTAAGCCTGTCCATTCTTAAACTGAAAAAACTATCAACGGTTGCGACACAAACGGGCAGAACCACAGGTATCACCTGCTTCGAAGCTATAAGAAGTAAAAATAGGGCCACAGGCTAAATTTTTTTGAAAAATGGGTGAAGTGGGTTGATTGGCAGAAATCGCCAACAGGCAATAAATCCGCCCTTTGTGTGTAAATTTATATGCAATAAAGTTTTTATTTATTTATTTGAAGTGATGAACTTGGGTTACTTCCATGTTTTAAAGTAACGTTTTTTTAATAATTGTATTGCGTTTCGGGGGGCGGGGGGGGGGGGGCATTTATACGCCCTTGGCTGGTCTGAATTGTTTGTCTATATTTTTAGAATAACAGTGAATCCAACATTTTGAACTTAAAATTTTAATTGCAAATGGAACTAGGGGTTTTTGTTTCTCAAGTCACAGGTTTTTTATATCTATTCGAGGTTCAAGTTTTCTATGTATGTATGTATGGTATGTATGTTAATAATTATTTTGTGTATTATACATGTAGTCACTTTTTTTAATATAAATATGTATTCTTTCTTATAAAAGTCCTAAATTATATGCATTTTATAACAGTCAGTTCAAGTTAGACCATCCTGTAGTTTGTTTTATAGCCTAAGATCCAACCGCCCAAAGAGTGACCTTCCCGTTATTCAATCGAAATGTGACTTAAGTGAAAAAAAATCGGACAAAATTAAAAATAATATTCGTATTTTGACCAACCATTGCGGGTAATCGTATGAAAATATGCATGACCAATTTTTCTAGAGAATTTAGTAAGGATTATTTTTGTCATTGACCACATTCTCCCATCTCTTAACATATTCCTACAAAATGTGAAAAACCCCATAGGAGGACCTATTCCGGAGGCCAGGGTGGTGATGCGGCAAGATTTTGCTAGGCAACCATGTGGCGAAGTATGATCCTTTTCGTAAACATTCATTTAACACGTTCACTACTACAGGAAATACCTACTGATTACTGAGTTGCAGAAATTTAAACTTCCTCAAAAAACCCGAAAAAGTTCTATTTTCACAAGTGCTACATTCTTTTTAGTATATTTCGTACTACGCTACAACAAAATAGGCCAAGTAACATTGAATATATCATGTCGCATATTTGCATCAAAAGCACTGTGGCAAAGTATGTATACTATGACGGGAATCTGCGTCATTAGCATGCAACGTTTTTCAATGATTTCAAATGCAATGATTTCGATCAAATAACAGATAAGTCATATTTTTAGCGGTCGGAACTTAGGCTATTATGTGAATGTCTTTATGGGTTAATAATATTTTATTTGTATATAATTTTATGTTTTTTATTTGTGATTATTATTTTTATATGGTGAAGGTTTAAATAGTACGAGCTTCTTTCTAATATATTGTCTTTTCTTGTCTCTTTCTCTCCCCATGTCTCTGACTCGCTCGCTCTGTCAATCTACCGACTCTGCCCAATCAACAATCATACAATCTTCCCGGGTTCTCCCTGGTTATCCCGATTTATTTTACGCTTTTGTTTTATCATTTTAATTATTTTATTTTTATTTTTGTAACCCCTTAACATTTTTTTATTTATTTATTTTTTGCTAACATTTGACATAAACCTAACCATGAATGATTAACATACTAATACTTAAAATATTTTAAAATTTATTAATTATTGAAAAAACTGTGTGCAAATTATTAAATTTCTTCCACAAACTAAACATTTTCATCACGAATTATCACTAAACTGCACTACACATTGCTTGAATACACTCACGTATTAATAAAAAAATTAAAAAAAAACGCTTCCAAAAAATCGCAATACTTTTTAAATTGGAGGTCAATTTTAACCTTGAATTTGAAATTATTTACAAAAATCATCGCTATTAAAAAAAAAACGTGACGTACGCTCCCTGCTACGCAACTACGCACTTGTTAATTTTTATTAATAATTTGTTTATTTAATGTTGTGTTCACCCACTGATTTTCCAAATTTTGTTGTCGTTTTTTTGTTTATTTATTTATTTGCCTAACCACCGTCCAATATCCTTTTTACACGCTTTAACACTAAGCGCATCTCCTTTCGTTTTTTAACAAAACATCCTAAAAACTACACCACCTCATCCCGTCCGTAAAAATATCCTACACGCAAATTTTGGGAGATAGTCGGTGCCAACATCTTACTGGTTCTTACTCGACCAGGGCTGGTACGCACGGAGGTACGCTGTTCTTCCTGCAGCGCTCATCTCGGACATGTCTTTGACGATGGACCGGCCCCGACGAGAAAGCGGTTCTGCATCAACTCCGCCTCATTAGAATTCATTCCGGCCAAGGGATTGACGGAAAACAAATCATGATCGAAGAAAAAAGGTTCGTCGTACAAATGTATTTTGTATTGATTGTTTGATTAGGAATTTTGGACTCTTTACAAATTAGAAATTGTTATATATTATTGGTCACTCTGTCGAGAAAGAGATGGTTTATGATATAAGCGGTACATGTAATCTGTGAAAGAATTTTATTTGCAATAGAGTGGTGAATATGTGGAACCGTTTACCCAAAAATGTGATACAAGCACCATCAGTGAACGCTTTTAAAAACAGATTGAATAACTTTCTCAGAACAACGGATAGCACAGACATCGATTTGGGCCCAACAGCCTAGGCTGCTTGCAAAAAATTAAAAATAATAATGTAGGTTTTTTGTAACCGTAGCGGCAACAGTAGTTTTAGAAATTCAACAGAAATGTCATTGTCGCCAGCACATAAGATTGTAATTCTCAATAAATTCGACACCATCTCTTTCTTGTCAGACTGTATGCCATCTTGAATGGTTGTAGAAATAAATAATACCGTAATTGTTTTTTCAAAATTTAAATAATATCTATTTTGTTTCTAAATTAACAATTCTCTGTTTCTTTGTGGATTAATACTCGGCCAAATGTGTTTCATATATTTATTAGGGGGTGCATTTTAACTTGACGGCCATTTGTTTTATATTAAATCTTCAAAAAGTTCAGTTAAGAGTTATTTCTACTGTGTACGATTTGACAGTTTGTACGCGCCAGTTTACTTCACTACTAGCATTGAGTACGCTATCTAGGTACTTAATGTAAAAGTCTGTGATATAATCTAATCGTTTTCCAACTACGACATCTTGAAAATCAAATGTTTAAGGTCCTATATGCTGTCATTGGGCTTCGGCGCCCTGAATTGTACTCAGCCAATACTGAGAGAATCGTCTTGAAACTGAAGACAGTGATAGATGAAAGTATGGACCACAGATTGGCTGTTTTAGAATTACAGGATTTGGAAATTCCTTGATAAAAAAAAATATTCTTAAAGTACCCCTAAAATTTACGGGATCTGAAGATTTTTCATTCAGTTTTTCAGATATAAAAGTATAATTTAGCCAAAATACTGGTAATTATAATCTTAACAAATTGGCTGATTTAGATTTTTTAATTTGTTCCCAGGTTCTTCTTAAAACTGTAAAATTCACATTGTCGCTTACGTTATTCTTATTTCGCGCTAACATTCTCATGCCAAATATGAAAAAGTTGAAGCGAAAATAGAACAACTAGTGCTCAGTGCTTATAGGCCCTTAACAAAAAATAAATAGTGACTTAAAAAAATATCAAGCAAAATGGCCGTGAAGATAAAATTCACCCAAATTATGTATCTATAAATATTATATCTAGTAGCTATATAATTAAGATGATGAATTGAAACTGTCCTATCATTATTATTCTTCGAGAGGCCTGCGTCCAACACAGGAGAGAGGAGGGCTAAAGAAAGAAGAATGAATTTATCAAATAACGAATTTATTGAACCAATTGTATTCATAGTATGGATAGAAAGTTATCTTACTTGAAAATGTTGGGTACACCCACCGCCACCTCGACATTTCTCTCTTTCTCTAGCCATGCTGTAGGATTAATACATAAAACATTATAGGCGAGGTTGCCATCACCGTCGCTAAGGAAATGTATAGAATAACAGTTCCTTAACAACGAGTATGATGGACCACATATTATATTCTGTTAGGAGATTTGAGAGGAGTGGTGGTCCTGTTTGATCATTATGCTATGTTGCCAACTGTTACAGCACGGCTAGAGTGCCTACTCTAGGAGGCGGTGGTAGAGCTTGAATATTACTGAAAATATACGAATATGGTGCTTATGGTTAGGTTATCTCGTTCATTTTCTTGATGTTTAATTCACAATTTGACCAAAAAAACTCACATTTGCAGAGATTTTGTTCTAGTCACAAGTTCAAAATTTAAAATAAGAATAGAATGTGCATCAAGCTGTCATTTCATTATGAAACACTTGTGACTACCGGCGCCACTGTCACTTTAAACATTATTGATATTTCATGTGTGTTTTTTTGTCACATCTGAAAGGAATTTATAGGTTTAATTATTTATAGGTTTTGCGTACTATTTATTTATTTATTTGTATATAATTTTCGCTGTCAATAAAATAATATTTATTGCTCTTTAGTCATAGACCTGCTGCCTAAATTGGAACTAAAATTGTATCAAAAAATGTATTTCAGTGTTGACATACTTCAAAATCATTTCTTCAGATGTATTGCATTATCAAGTAAACCATTCTATAAATAGAAATGTGATTTCAATTTTCTTTTGCATATTGTAACACTTATTGTAAACATTGTTTTAAAACTGGCTAAAGACCTCTGTTGAACTTACCAAAATGTTGTAAAAAAACAACTCCTAGCGTCAGTCCTCTATTTCTGAATAAATAAATACATAAGAATAATATTTTGTCGCCTACTGTATATTTTTATAATTTATTTTTTATACATAATAGTATAGAAATATATAAGTCAGATTTTGTATTGAGTGCAACCCTAACGTAACTAAACCTTTGGTTAAGCTGTGAGTTGAACTCAATTCAAATTTGAATTTGACATTACGTGGAACATGTTCTATTGTGTTTGTAACTGTCACTTTTAAATAAATGAATTATTGTTTAAACCCTTTTTGTTTTTCTTTACTATCTTAAAACATATTGATATTTATGTAAAGCTGGAAATGGATAACCGAGACGATTGGATGAACCCGACAGACAAATTTCTACTCGAAATTTAGTCAGGAAGGCGTGGAATAAGGATGTTTCTCTACCAACCTCTATGCTTCATAATATAAGTCATATGGAAACGAGATTTGACAATAGTGTTAGTAGGAATATAACCGAGTACCCAACTAGTCTGTACATTTTGTTTCAAATAACTTGGCCGCTGGCTACAAGTAATTCTATAGAAAAAGTGTGACAAGTAAGGGGAAGTGGAGTGTAATCACATTGTTCGCAGTATGGAGCCAAGAAAGCATTGTCTATGGTTGAAAAAACAGTGTTGCCACCTGTAATTATAGGTTAGAAATAAAAAGACTGTAATTAACAAGAATGTTGTAATGTTTTTTATCAAGTTAAGATTACAAATAAATAATAATTACATAATATAGTTTACATAATGTTAATAATAATATAATGTATTACATATGTACAGTCAGTATATGTAATATGGCATCACATGATAACAAGCAATGTCTTTCACTTTGTCATGCGGCAACACACAGCGTCGCCTCCAACTGACATGCAGTAGACAATACTATAACTTCATAATAACTAACGTATTGTAACACAGTTTTTTTTATTTGAAACACAATAACAGCTCTTCTATTAAATGTTTTCACCCAGCTACAAGTAAAATATATTTTTTAGTTCTCTTTTTGCCACTAGGGTCGCAATGACAAATAGGGTCTGCTGTCAAAATAGAATTCATAACCTCAACGTTTATACTAAAGTCATTCTTTTGCGTTTAAAGTTTCACATTTTAATTTATTTATAGTTAATTAACCACAAAAAATATGCCATCTACACTAAATGACAACACGTTTTCACTAAGGTAATAGCGTTATAAGTCGCATGGATCACCATGCATACGTGATTTTACAATACAGCTACTAGTAATACTGTTATGTACTCGATTGCCAAGTTATATAATCAATTTGCAATTCAGCAATTTTTGACAATAGACCCTTATGTGTGTGCTGCCACCTAGCGTGCATTCCTGGAAGCTATTCAGAAAACAACCCATTGGTTGTGCATATTTTAGTATTTGTATAGAAGCTTGAAGTCAACTTCGCTCTTAGCTAACCTCTGGGCAAATATTTCTTGCCTGACTTATTTTCTCCTTGTCAGTAAATGGAATTAAATCGAAGAATGACAAGCCTTATAAATCAATTTCTTCTAGACTTAATGGGTATACTGTTATTTTTTATCATTTTGAAGCAAATAATAAGTCAAGATTGTTCATTATTGTCTTTGAAAACTGTTCTATTTAAATTCAAATCATAAACATAGAAACAGAACGATAATTTAAATTTGAATTGAGAAGAAAATTGGCTAAGAACATTGCATAGACAATTATAATTAGAAAAGAGAACAAAATTTTAATTTGAAAACTGTGTTACAAGTTGTAAAAAATTACATATATTTCTAAATCTATTACACTTACACCACTAAGTTAGAATACCAAAACTAGCTTTTTTGTTACTATTTATTTATCTGTTACTATACACATTTGCACACTAGAATAAATACATTCTTATCTAAACATTTTAATGCTAAATAGAAAAATCTATTCATTTATTCTGCAAACTAGTTTTGTATTTGTGTTTATATTTAATTTCTAATATTGTTTTACAACAGCCATGTCAAACTCGCAGACGCATGCTGCCCACTGAACATTTTCCTGCAGCCCGAATCAATTTTGAAAACAGCCAGATCATGCGGCTGTTTTCAAAATTTGAATAAAGAAAACAAAACTCCCGCAAGATCACGATTAAAGGACGCAGTTTTAAAAGTTATTTCCGCCGATGAATTCACACCACAAATTGACTTAGGAAAGATGATGAATCTGGGTTTTACGAAATAAACCCAAATACATCTTCGCATACTTCACAGAAAGCTTAAAAGCTTGTGTTGTGAAGTGGAGTAGGTCGGGGATTGAACCCGCGCCCACTGGATTAACAGTCGAGGGCGTTACCAACCAGGCTACCGACCACCTCGATAGGCAACTAAATTAAAGACAAAAGTTGTCAAATATCTGGCAAAAGAAGTTAATGTTTGTACTTTTTTGTAATGTCTTTTTTATTGGAAATGTAATAAATATACTTGTCTTATAATAGTATTTTTTTTCGTTAAGATTTTCAGTAGTTTCTCTTCTTTAAGATTCAGTTTTGCGGCCCACCTAGTCTATGGTCTTCATGCTTTTGGCCCACCAGCGACTTTGAGTTTGACATGGCTGTTTTACAAGATATTTATTATACAATTATAATATCATAGTTAATATACAATCGTTTTTTTATAAAATATAAACAGAGGGCACTTGTTAGAAAAGGATTCAACATTCTAATTAAATAATAAATTGAAAGGTAAGTGGACTCAGCCAGTTCTCGAGTTCCAAACCATTTAGAATCATAATTTGAATTAAGAAGGAAATTTAAACAGCTGACTGTGATTGGTCTATTCCAAAATATATTTAAGCAATTTAGGAGAAACAGTGTTGCTTGCCTAAAAATTATCATAAACAATAAATAAATCTTTATTAGTCAAAAAAAGTTCATCAGTTACAAAACATGACAATAGTAGTGTGCTAAAGGGCGAACTTATTGCAAAAAGCAATATCTTACAGTCAATCCAACATATACAGCAATATTTTTGTGTGTCAACTCTTTAAGGAAGAATTTTACGGAGCAATTGAGTACAAGGTTGGCGCAGTTGGTTAAGGCGGCAGTCTCTCAAGCGGGAGGTGCCGGGTTCGAACCCTGGCGCTGGCGATGTATTCTGCACTTTGCGATGCAGGATTTTAGCCTAGTGCAGAGTGTGCAGGAAAGTATTTGCAGTTTGCAATTGAAGCCCAGAAACTATTAAAAAAAAAAGATTTTATTGTTTCATTGAACAAAATAATACAGAAAAATATAAGAAGTCTAACTCAAAACATACGAACACAAAATAAAGGAATGTCTTGTTATCTTTGTTTTTATTTAAAATTGTGAGCCGTGAAACTCTTCATGGAAGAATTCCCACCATTTCACATTGGATTACGTATTATTTGGATGAAGTGGACGGACCCAGTTGAGAGATGAGAAATATAACTAAATTTAAAGTTTAATAATAATCATATTAATTGGAGCACTAATTAAAATAACTTATCTTCAAACGTTTTAAAATTCAATAACTTTCAATCAACAAATGTTGAACTGTCAGCTAATCCTCTAATTAATTCAATGTTCAGCAAGTCTCATTGTAAGAAGAAAAATTCAACAGATATTGAACGAAGAAACGATTCAATAAATGTTGAACTGTCAAAATTACCTTTTAATATTTTGTCTTGGATAGTTCAACAAGTTTGCAATAAACAAAATGATAATTCAACAAATGTTGAACTATTGAGGGTTATTATCCTTCAGTACTTTTTATTCAGTGTTTAACAAGTTTACTTGTGGAATGAACAAAATAATAATTCAACAAATGTTGAACTTTACAGTTTTTTCCTCAACAGAGACGAGAGGCATCTTCATTTACATAATGCAGCATCATGTGAACTCCCTTGGGGAGTTTTTCCGTCTGTGCAATGCAGATAAATTCCAGTTACATACCTAAAATAATTTAGGTATATCTCAAATGTTGAACTGTCAAAATTCTCTTCAAATGTTTAATAAGTGTACTTCTAAAATACACAATATTCAACAAATGTTGGACTGTTAGAATTGTTTTTTAATATTTTGTCTTTAAATATTCAACAAGTTTACATTGAACAAAGTAATGATTCAACAAAACATTTAATTCTACATGTAATTAGTTGAAGATTCAACAGTAGTGCCCTTGATTGGTTCTTACAATGTCTACATTATTTATACATACAATAATAGCTATTATTTCTATCAACACATAGATTTAGAACATTTTTGATTATATTTTATTACAAATAATGCATAAGTTTATTTATTATTTCATATTATCCTTTGACATAATTGCACATATTACATTTTTATACCAAATCTGTCATAAACGTGCATACTAAACCTTTTTCTTTGAAACTCTCTGGAAGATTTTCATACAGGCGCTTAGATATCAAAAAATATTTCAAATCCTTATTTTCAAAACATGTTTTCAATTGGGAGTCCATGATCGATTACTTCTCTAAAACAAAATGTATGTATAGTCACCATTTAACAAGTTGCGTATGTTTTAATTGAGAACATGGTGTCCAATTTTAGCTGTAAAGTAAAATACAAATATCTTTAGATAGTGATTTTGAGAATCAACCATCAAGCTAGAAATCAAACCACTTCCTATGATATAAACCACTGCCACCTAGACACTTTCTCTAGCCATGCTGTAGAAATTTAAGACCAGTTCGTTTTCATCACCGTCGCTAAGGAAATGTATGGAATAACAGTCCCTTAACAAGTATGATGGACCACGCATTATATTCTGTTAGGAGATTTGACAGGAGTGGTGGTCCTGTTTGATCATTATGCTTCGTTGCCAACTGTTACAGCACGGCTAGAGTACCTACTCTAGGAGGCGGTGTATAAATACAAGATGAAATATCAGAAATATCTACCCACAACAGTTTGCAGAAAAAAAAATATTAATTTCTTGATCCGAGGAACTAACAGAATCGCTTTATGTGGTTTGTTGCAATAGGGTAAATAATATTAATGAACAATGTTGCAATAGGGTAAATAATTAATTAACAATTTTGTAATAGGGTAAATAATTGATGGGCACGGTTGCAATAGGGTAAATAACTAAGGGACAATGTTGTAATAGGGTAAATAATTCAGGGACCGTGTTGTAATAGGGTAAACAATTAATCAACAATGTTCTGCATCTAATTTGGCAGTTAGAAGTTAAATTTATTTTGCCAGATTTGAAAAACTTCTCAGAGGAAAAGGCTTAGCATTGAATCTATTATGAAATATTATATTAGGATAAAATGTATTGCACAATACTAAAATACGATGCAGCATTTTGATTCATGGAAGAATATTATATTATAGGGAATATTAGTTTTTCAATTCAATTCATTCTCAACAATAAAAACATTACATATTTTTTATATAATTACGAATGTAATATCACTGTCGTATCTAAAACGCAGTGATTATAATATGTTCTGTGGTCGCATCAGTTTTACCTTCGAAATGAGTTTAGTATAACAAAAACAATTAAAATGTAAGGTTAGTATTTAATGAACAACATTAAGATGCGGTACACCCAATATATAAAGCTGTGGAGATCTAAAGGGAGGCCTATGTCCAACACTGGATGCGGGAAGGCTGAGATGATGATGATACCTAAGGTGAATTGTTAATGAACAACAGTAAGAAGGTGAGTTTGTTAATACATAATGTTAGAATAAGGTGAAATTGTCAATGAACAATGTTGTAATAGGGTGAAATTGTTAATGAGCAATATTGTAAATAATCAATGAGCAAGTTGGAATAAGGTGAAATTTTTAACTGACCATGTTATAATAGGATAAATAGGTAATTAATGGACAATGTTGCAATAGGATTAATTAATGGAGAATGTTGCAATAGGGTAAATAATTAATGAGCAATGTTGTAATAGGCTGAAGAGAAGATGAGTTTGTAGTAGATGATGTCGTCATAGAGTGAATAGTTAGTGGCAACATTGTTATAAGGTGAGTGGTTAGTAAATATTACTGTAATAAGGTGAAATTGTTAATAAACAATATTACAATAAGGTGAAATAGTTAACAGAGCAAGTTGTAATAAGGCGAACATTTAATGAACAACAGCAACAAGCTAAATAATATTGTAATATAAAAAAATTGGGAGGATTCATTTCGAAGGTTGTCAATTTGTGACATAAGCATTTCTAAATGATTTTCATAAAAATAAATGTACGATATATTAACATGATATGCAAAGAGGCTACTGAATATTTCGACAAATGCAAAAAACATTGCGTTGTGCACAGTACGCATGGGTAACATAACGTCGACAGCGCTGGCACTATGCATGATTGTTTTCATTGAATATCGGCCTCACAATCTACAATACAAAGCTACTTCACGACAATACATACAAATGTACAACAATACTACAAAAGACTATAATACATATACAGTAGAATAATACTTCTATTTTACACGCTCTGCTTGACTAACTTTTTGTTCCCAAGATTTTGTTTTACTACTATATAATACTATTATTTACTGTATATTATTTCTAAAAGAACACTACTCAACGTTTATGATTAGCTAACCAAGGGAAATGATAGTGAATTATGTAGAAGTAAAGAAAATCTACTGTTTTTTATTTCTAAATTATTTTACATTATGCATCCCTGACATACCAAATGAGAATTAGTCGTGTGCAATAGTAATTACTGTGTTGCCAAAGCGGTGTTTATTGTGAAAAATACTATAAATGCACAGTGCATAATATACTAAATATTATGTTGATGTGTTAGTAATGGACATAAACAGTAAAAATGCTAATGTAAACAACAGATAAACAGCAGATATTGCAATTGGCATAAGCACTATATGTATGTAGGTTTAGATTTTAACAGCGGCAGTTGTTAATGGTTGGCAGTTATAGTAGCAATAGTTAAATAACAGCAGATTTAGCAACAGTCATAAACAGCAGATGTGGCAAATGTAAAAAAATAGCAGATCCAGCAACAGTTATAAACAGCAGATATGGCAACAGTCACAAATAGCATGTAGATGAAAATGGACATAATGGTTTTAGACTACAATGATAAATGGGAGAAAAATATAATATTGTATTCATTTTTCTTCACTTTTACATAATTAAATAGTAATTCTTCCACACTTTTGTCAGAATCTATGAATTGTATTGAAAAACTGTTAACATTACAGATACAGACATTATTTATAAAACTTATTAAATTTGAATAAATCAGGAGGCCTTTTTTCATTCTTGTCGGTCGGATAGTGAACATACTGCCCTCCTGAGTAACAACCGTGCACACTAATTTCAGGTGTTTTCTTTAAACATACCTACCTTGATTCTAAATCATCGTTGGAAATAAATAGGATTGCCAGACATCCCGGTTTACCGGGATTAGCACCGGTTTTATGCCTCGTGTCCCGGTGTCCCGACAAACCTTTCGGGAGGCCTAAATGTCCCAGTTTTCGGATAAGTTGCTCCGTTTATATCATTTTGAGGTATTTTTGACAGTTTATATACAAAATAAGGAACTAAGTAAGAAAACAAATGAAGTTAAGCCGTTCGTGAAGGTTCGTTCGGAAGGTCAACATGTTTAGTTTTTAACTGCAATAAGTTTCTAATAATATCTGGTAACCCTAAAATAAAATACGTGTACGGTCATATGATCTGTGTAGTTGTGTGTTACTAGTTAATATGGTAATGTGTATAGTTCTAATAGTACGTAACATAATATAACTACTTAGTAATTATTGATTAGAGTTTACATCTACATTTAGGCCACTCTTTACACTGTTCCATGAATAATTTAGAGAAACAATATACATACAATACTTATATATCATTATATTCATCACAAATATGTTAACACAACTGTCAGACAAAACTGTAATAGTAATCAACCTCAGACCGAACTAGTCGAGAGGTGTGCAAAGTGTCCCACATCTTCCCACACATTTTTTGTTTGAATTTGAAGAGAAAATCAAAAAATGGAGATGTGGGTGTGGGGGGGGGGGAGTAGAAAAAATATTTTCATCAGCACTCTTCACAAAACACTACACTTTTGAAAATGCCTAAAAATTACTAATTTAGCACTAAATGTGCTAGAAACGGCAGCACCGATCAGTACTTTCCAAATCATTGTAGGTAATATGAAAAAAGTCATTTTTTCTTCCACTACGCCTAAAAAAATGTATGTATTATAAACCTGTTTTTCGTTCCATTTGATAGCTTGAATCATTCGAGTACTTTCATTCGATACAAGTACTTTTCTTTCGATACTTACTTGTAATCGGAAGGAAAGTATCGATACTTTACTTGTATCGTGACATCCCTAATCCAGTATTATTACAGATCGATGAGTTGAATATTATGCTACAGTTCGAGAATGTTTTTTTTTTGTTTTCCTTGTTAGGTCAGGGGACAGTTTATCCCCTCCCTCACTGCGACCAGAGTAGGTCTATTGTTACAATTACTATCCCTTCAATGTTACATCTCGTCTTCAAGGCCGACATGTCTCATGTAGCTCACGATCTGTCTTGGTGCGAGTAGTCTTGCCTTCTCGGAGTCCAGTAGGGGCCCTCCAAGAGAGTGACTTCTTTTGTGAGCGAGTGCATCACAGTTCAGAGGATGTGAATAGGTGTTTCGTTGTCCTCTGACTACAGACTGGGGTGTTTGATTACTTTTGAACGAGAATGTTACACAATGCACAAATTTTTCGATCCTAGCGCCATCCGTTTACGAATGGATGTATTTATTACAATTTGGGTACCTGTATTCAAAAATATTGACTGATACAGAGTTGGTGAATAAATTCAGAATACTATTAAAATATCATCTTACAGTTGTGCCAACATAGTCTGAGACGGTTACAACATTTTATAAAGTAGTAACAATACATAGATACATTATTACAATACATATATATAATCTACACAATATAATACATAGTTTATTTAATTAATATTGAGGTTATTCGTTTCGATAATGTAATTATAGTGTAGTGTATTTATAGTAAAGTTAATAAACCCAAACACAACCATTTGTGGTGTGAGTTCGCTGGAGTATTCGTCATATTGAGAAGCTAATACAGAAATAAATTGCTCGATGAAGTTTTAGGCCGGGTTTCCACCTGCATGGAAGCTTCTGCAAGAAGTGTCCGACAATCTGTCAGGCAGTATCTTGCAGGTGGAAACCCGGCCTTAAGCTGCAAATTCCAAAAACAACAGTTCAACAACTGTGCTTTCAGTTGTATGGTCAACATTACACGGCTGCTCTTGACGTCTGGTCGACTCCGCATATAAGTACGCTAACACATTCTGTCGTGCATCAAACGAAACGTGTGCTAACAAGTTACCACACTGTGAAATCATCACTCACTTAAGGCGGCAACTGCTGCGAAGTAGCTTTGGCGCTATAAATTTTCTCAGCCAATCTGAGAGAATCGTCTTGAAACTGAAGACAGCCTTTCACACTCTTAACTGGCATTGAATTTCGCTGTAAATTTATTGTTTTTATCTCTTTTTATATAGAACAGTAAACAATATAGCAAGCATTTTTGGCGTTGTGTCTTGTCAATGTTGGCCTGTTTTTTTAAGCGCTAAAAAGGATTTTTTACTCGGCTCGACTGGCAAGTTGATGCTTGTTCGCAAGAGTTGTCAGTAATCCGTCGCTCAGAATGCAATACCACGAAAGTGATGTATACTTGACTTTTCAGGAGAGGGAAAAAACACTGCCAAGCTAAGTTCCATTTGCGGTTTTGTTTTACCTATTGTAGATTTGAAAAACGGGCAATGTTTTGGTATTTTTTTAATGAACGTTTTATATTCCTATATATATTCGTCAAAATTATCGCTTTAGCAGTTTTGCAAAGTTAAATGAGAAATTGCTGTACGAAGAAACAAAAAAAATAAAAGGAATCGTAAAAAAAAAGAAAACAAAAAATATAAAAGAAAGAGTCCTTTAATTTATTAGTCAAATCAAATACAATAAAATAATAATAATAATAAAAAATCACAAGAAAAACAATAATAATATTAAAATAATCTTAATACATAATAATATATAAAATGTTTAATAAAAAATAAATTGCGTGAATAATTATGAAAATATGCGCAAAATACTGTATGTACGTGTACACAATCCATTAAAGTAATATAAAAAATAATAATATATACTTAAAAATAACATAATGTAATGTAATATGTACAAAGCTGTGTTGGTTTCAATAGAATCTATACAAAATAAAAATATGTCATTCTATAATTTGTAAATAAAAACACAAAATATAATATTATGCAGCGATATAAAAATAAGCAATAAAGATATTGTAATTGTAAGCTGTGCATTTTTTTTACATTTCATCTGAGCAATGTATAAAATATGGTTAAATAAATTCATGAAAGTTTCACATGGTACCTCTTCTGTATACTACCACCATCTGTTGAAATTTCGAAAAAGTTTAAATTGACTGCAAGTTGGTAATGAAAATTTACAATTACAATCTCTTTCGCGTGACGACCGTAGCTCGAAAAATAAAATATCTGTACAACTTATCAACATAAAAATAAGAAAATAGCAAAAATAATAATTTGACGGAAGGTGAAAGATTTCTCATACTTTGATTGGTCCTAAGCGCTTAAACAAAATAGTTAGTATAATAAAATCTATTTCATTACATATCGACTGCCAAAAGATATTGACTATTTCATATTTACAAAAAAAAAATGGTATTTTGACCGGCCATTGCGGGTAAACTGCTAGCCCTATGAATAAAATGTATGGAAAATTTTTTGTAGAGAATTTGATAAGGATAATTTTTATCATTGACCACTTTTTCCTATTTCTTTCCACATTCTTAAAAAATTAAAAAAACGGGTACGGGGGCCTATTCGGGAGACCAGAGGGCTGACGCGGCACGATCACCATTACATTGAGAAGCAGTAGACGAAAAGCATCGGTTGATTTTGTCGACTGAGCAGCCATTCTGCGCATGCGCTAACCTATTGTATCGTGCATCAAACAAAATTTACATTAATTAGTTACAATACGGTGAAAGAATCACTCATTTAATGTAAACGGTTCCAAAGTTATTCCATTTTAAAATGGTGGCATTCTTTTTCGATGACCCTGTATCAATATGACGCGATGTTCGAGAATTTATTTGTCCGGCAGTCGATACATAATAGAATTGCACCAAGAAAATAATTAGAATAGCTAAACACATAACCTAACATTTCATCAGCAAATACTACATATTAATTATTTAATGTCATCTCGTCATTAACGCCAACACTAATCACGTCACAACGTCAGCGAATCAATTATCTACAACTTAACATTACTTCTTAAGCAATACGATTTAGTCTTTAGTAGTCTACACAAAATGGCGTCCACCAATTTCCGAACAGTTAATATTCAGCTACGATACTGGTGCCGTCAAAATACACACTTCGTAACGTTTGAAACAACAAAAAAAATTGTGTGAAAACTAACAATTGAAAAAACTTTTTTTTTTATTATAGGACTCATCAACCATGGCTACTCATGTTTAAAACAAGAGCACTTGCATTTGTTTGAAACACGGATATTTCTATTCATAACACAACCGTTATTCGATCTGAGATATACCTAAATTATTTTAGGTATTGAACTGGATTTATCTGCAAACTCTAACGATTGTTAATGTTTGAAACGCAAATATTTTCATTGACAAAGTGTTGAAAAGAGGATATTTCTATTCGTAGCTTGACAATTTATTTTTGAAACACAAATATTTCTGTTCATAAAATGGCCAATATTGTTTGAAACACGGATATTTCCATTCATAAAATAACCTATACTGTTTGAAACCAAATATTTATATTCATAAAATGGCCATTATTGTTTGAAACACAGATATTTCTATTCATAAAATAACCTATACTGTTTGAAACCAAATATTTATATTCATAAAATGGCCATTATTGTTTGAAACACAGATATTTCTATTCATAAAATAACCTATACTGTTTGAAACCAAATATTTATATTCATAAAATGGCCATTATTGTTTGAAACACAGATATTTCTATTCATAAAATAACCTATACTGTTTGAAACCAAATATTTATATTCATAAAATGGCCATTATTGTTTGAAACACAGATATTTCTATTCATAAAATAACCTATACTGTTTGAAACCAAATATTTATATTCATAAAATGGCCATTATTGTTTGAAACACAGATATTTCTATCCATAAAATAACCTATACTGTTTGAAACACAGATATTTCTATTCATAAAATGGCCATTAATGTTTGAAACACGGATATTTCTATTCATAACATGGCCACCGCTCACAGCAATAAAATTTTCGTAATAAATACTAAATTCAACATCACACATCAGCCCAATGTCACGACTAGCGTGCAACCATAACGCATTTTACGTTAAAAAATACGCAGTTTTTATGTAACCAAAATATACACAACGAAATTAAACAGAAGAAATTATTGGTAGATTAAAATAATAAAAATAAAATCTTAACTATTCATGGCACCATATATGGATCAATAATAATAATAATAATAAAAACAATATAAAAATATATTTACTAAGGCCCGGTTGCTCGAACAATAGTATCGTTGACCGGTAAGGGAATTCATACTATCCGTCAAAATCTTACCACTACAGCCAGGTCCAGTAACAGCGAGTAGTAAAGCACTCTACTCCTAGAAGCATTCCCTGTTACCAAATATTGCTGTCTCGTTTGCGTGCATAACAGAAAGTGAAACGGCAAACGAAACGTTAGTGTACGTTAATATTATTAGCTTACCGTTACAAAGCGTCATTGGAATTATAATTATTAATTTTGAGCCCAAATTAATGTCTGTGCTATCCGTCGTTTTGAGAAAGTCATCTAATCTGTTTTTAAAAACGTTCACTGATGGTGCTGGAATCACATTTTAGGGTAAACGGTTCCACATATTCAACGGCAATGGTTATTTATTTATTTATCGTTTGGCAACGTCGAAGTATTGTCACATCGTTAAAGTCTGACATCCAGCGCCTCCAGCCACTGGAGGAATTCAGGGGACAGGCTGGCAGCACTGTCAATGGTACCGGGGTAAGCACGTATGGGGCAATCACGCAAGATGTGCTGCATGGTTTGCTTCGGGTGTCCACAGTCGCACTGTGGATCATCCCTCATTCCCCACTTATGGAGCATGTCACCGCAGCAGCCATGACCCGTCCTTAGCCTATTGAGTGCGGTCCACTGCCTGCGAGGCAGGTGGAAACCAGGCTGTTGAGATGTATGGTTTGTAACGGGTATGACGGAGTGCTCGGGCCTATAATTGTTGCTCCATTCATCTTGTAAATCGTACCCCAGTACCTGGTACTGCGCTGCCTGTCTCCATGGGGCTTTACGGGATCGCAATCGAGCCGGGGCTGGGTCCCTCACATGCTCCATTATTGGGAGCTCGTTGTTGTTGGCAACAGTCAGCCATATCTTCTGTAAGGCCCTGCGTCTTATGTAAGTTTCGCTTTCAGTGATTCGTTTCATTCTCGTGTTGGATGTGACGTTCGACGTGGACGGGAGGTCATGGACTGTCCGTCCGCCAAACGGATAGACTTTTGGTATTAACCAGGCACAGCGCGCGGAGCTTGTCTATCCTTCGTGCCCACCGCAATGGTAATCTACTGTTACTGTCATATTTCGAGCAACCGGCCTTAACACAACAATTGAAGAAGACACCACCTTAATATTCCGTAAATATGTATATTTTTTTCATAAAATGAATCTGGGTTTATCAAAATAAACCCAAATACATCTTTGTACACTTCACACTAAACTTGAAATGCTTGTGTCGTGAAGTGGAGTAAGTCGGCATTGGGGGTTGAGCCCGTGTCCGCCGGGTTAACGGTCGAGTGCGTTACCAACCAGGCTACCGACCAACTCTTATGTAGTGTGTGTTTCAAATATTGTGTGGAACGGGATAGAAAGTTCTAACATAATTCTGGGATTATTTGATTCAATAGTTGCGGTACTCGGAATTCTAATAATTAAATATTAATTAACAAAGAAAACCACACAAAACATATTATCACTAAATGTTAATAATGTCTGATAAATTATGAGCGAATCTCGTCAGTATACGTGCGTTGCTACTGAGCAAACTACTTAAAATAAATAGCTAACCGTACATTCATTCTCTCTGCCTACCCCGCAAGGGAATAGAACAACCATTACATCAGCTGCCAGATAATAAAAACACAATTTTCTGTTCGTAAAATGTGTGACCAAAATATAGATCTCAAATACGACAAAATCTCCAAGCAAACTCATGATAGTACAAACCGAATTTATCACTGTTGAATTATATTGAAGTGTCTAAATATATGAGAAAGAAAATGTAATGTTTACGTCAATGATAATCTCATACACATGAATGATAACTTCATTTATGTAACTTATCACTTCTTTGACATGGTTGATAACTTCATTTACATGAATGAAAACTTCTTTTGCACAACTGATAAACTTTGTTTACATCAATGATAACTTCTTTTACATTAATGATAACATCATTTACGTAAATGATAACTCCATGCGTGTGAACGATAACTCCACTTACAAAGAACGATTACAATAGGAACACAGTACTTGCGATGTCGCGGCACTACACTATCACAATACCAAGTTACGATGATGATAATTGAAATGAAGAATAAATATAATATTATCATGATAACTGAACATTCGTAATAATTCCTAATATTAATATTGTTTATAGTCCGTATTGTAGCGGGCTGCGAGTCAAACGTGAACAATACACTCGGCAGTACGTTGTGTAGATGCTAGTGTCCTTTGGCGGCTTCCTTCGCCGCCATGATCAAAGGCGTCAGGCTGGCCAGCGGTCGTGCCAGCTTTAAAAATGGATGCTGGAAGAAATAAACAAAAAAAAGACATTAGATGAAGTATTTTTTGTATATTGCATTTTGTTTTTTGTAAGAAACGATGGCTTTTCTACATGTCGTAGTTGAAATAACAATGGCAGGTGGATGGACTGGAATTGGTGAATGTTACTTAAATTGATGGAAGGTCCATCCTTTGTTGTACATCTGTTGAGATAACAACTTGTTAGATAAAGTGTCCTACAATTCGATATATGTAAATCGGCAAGACTGAGATTTGACCCCACCACTCCTTAAAAAAAATATGAATCTGGGTTTATTGAAATAAACCCAATACATCTTTGCACACTTCACAGAAAGCTTGAAAAGGTTGTGTCGTGAAGTGGAGTAAGTCGGCACTGGGGATTGAACCCGCGCCAGCCGGATAAACAGTCGAGCGCGTGAGCATTCAGGCTACCGACCACTTCACTTTTCTCTCGCAATAGTATTTTATCATTGGACAAATTAATACACATATATATATATTTTTTTAATTTATTTAACATAAAATACATTTACAATTATTAAATACATGGTAAGAATATGATTAGCAATGATCTTGTTACTCCCCGGATATGCGAGTATATTACTCTTGTTCCGAGGAGGATCTCAAAAGTAATACAATACATAAATATATACATACATACATATACATAGCATACATATACATATAATAGCTCGCATAATGAGAAACGACAAAAATAATATAAGAGCAAAGTGTAGTTATATTACCTTAAGTAAGTCTTGTGCGTGAGCTCTCTGTTCCACGTCCACCTCGAGACACCTGTCTAGGAAGTCTCTGAAGACGGGGCTGAGTCTCTCACGCTCTCTCACCTCAGGCTTGCCATTGGTGGCGATGAGGTAGAGGGCACGGATGGGGTTTTCGTTGAGGTAAGGGGGCTCCCCTTCAATCATCTCTATAGCCATTATACCTAAAGACCACACGTCCACCTAGAACATAACACACAATTCCATAAATAACACACTTCATTAAATTATTCCCATCACACACTTCAACAAAATTATCAATCACATATCTTGTCAAATTATTACAATCACACATTTAAACAAGTTTATTAATCACACACTTCAAATATTTTACTAATCACAGAGTTAAACAAGTTCATCCATCACACACTTCAACAAGTTTATCGACCACACATCTCGTCAAAAGATGTCAAACACAACCACATTAATTCCATAGTTACCTTAGGCCCATATTGCTTCCTAGTTACCACTTCTGGCGCCATCCAGTAAGGAGTGCCAACCATTGTGGACCTCTTGGATTGTTCCGGTGATATTTGTGCACAGAAACCAAAGTCCGCTATAAACATAAAAATAAATATAACGTTTAGTTTTCCCAACCCTAGGAGCAACGTTAACACTTCACACAGTCTCCATTACCAAATTTTTTTGAGCATTAGTACCAGAAATGAATACAAATGATTTGTACATGTAGAAAATCCCAAAAAAGACACAAACGTACAAATAACACACCTCAACAAATTTATCAATCACTCGCTTCATCAAATTATTCCAATCGCACATCTTGTCAAAATTACCAATCCCACACTTCATCTGATTATTCCAATCACTCACTTCATCAAATTATTCCAATCACACATCTTGTCAAAATATTCCAATCACTCACTTCAACTGATTATTCCAATCACACACTTCATCAAATTATTCCAATCACACACATCATCAAATATTTTTTTTGTTTGTACAAAAGGGAACATAATGCTAATACTGCTCAGATCGCTAATTCAGGATCCTATCTTATTTTTTATTGTATTTAATGATACATAGGCCTTTTTACATATCATAAACAAACTAGTATTATGCAATAGACTTGAACAGATTAAAGAGAAAGAAATCAAATCTATGAACGCTGATTGGAGTGTAAAGAGTTACAATTGGCGTTTCGTCAGAGGCATACATGGGGATAACAGGATCAAATGCTGAACTTAGTGTATAAGGATCAGGTCAGCATTCAGGTCCATAATCTAAGAAAATATATGATAATTCTTACTGAGTTTGACACTCCCGTCCAGCCCCAGTAAGATGTTGTCACTCTTGATGTCCCTGTGTATGACGTGGTTGGCGTGCAGGAACCTCAGGGCCTGCAGCACCTCCCGACACACGGCTGCTATCTGCCCCTCGTCCATGCACGTCTCAGTCACCACGTCAGTCAGGGAACCTCCCGCCAAGTATTCCATCACAACCCACAGCTCCTGCAAACACACAATAACAAATATAACAAATAACATCCCATGGAAGTTATTTGACGATGGAACATAACCTTAAACTTGTGGGTTACTTAAGAGTAGATATGTACTATCAGAGGTATTTGTATTTTTTAATGAATTTTACCATGAAAATTGTTTATATGCTCCACAGATTGAATTGAAATTTAGTCATTTTTTCTATAAAAAATCCTTCAATGTATTTGCATAGTTTGCTGAAAAAACCGAGAAATTCAATTTTTTTTGTCAAAATAGGGTACGATATTAAAAAATTCAGTTCCTTCAATTTTATTGTTGTAATAATTCACAATCTCCTTTTTTTATTCAAAATCATAGCAGTTCCAGCATTAAAATTGGTACAGAGAAGTGTCTTTTTTCATATCCAGCATAACCGATTGTTGGTTGGTATGAACATAGAGTTAGAAAGTTGGAAGTCTGGTTCAGATCTTGGTGTCAACATTAATTATAGAATGAAAGCAACAATTACCTCAGCTACAAGATAACTGTCGAGATAGTTGACGACATTATTGTGTTTATTCTCCCTCATGACGAGGATTTCATTGATGATGAGTTCCTTCTTGGGCTGCTGGCCCAGGTTCATCTGCTTGATGGCCACCTCCATGCCTGTAGACGTCTCGATGGCCGTGTACACTGTACCCGATGCACTATAACACAAATATACAAACAACAATATTATACCACATTGCATGCTAATCATAGTATACTTTGACACAGTGCTTTTGATGCAAATATGCCACATGATACTATTCAAAGTTCTTTGGCCTATTTTGTTGTAGCGTAGTACCAAATATACTAAAAAGAATGTAGCACAAGCAAACATAATACTTTTTGGGGGTTTTTGAGGATGCAGTATTCCTACAACAGTGTAGAAGAATAATTCTTCTTCCCGACAATGTTCATCTTTAATTATTAAAGATGAACATTGTCGGGCTTACGACCGACCTCAGCTGGGATTCGAACCCCGACCTTCGTCTCGCATAGTAAAGATCTTATCCACTACGTCACGAGGAGCGATGGCTGTGCTGTCGAATTTCGTATACATTAAGTACCTATGTATTGCTGCCTATCTTACTGTTGAAGGGAGGGTAGTATATTTTAATGTGTGCGGTGTTTGAGGGGAGAGAATAGAACAGTATGATAAAATTGCATGACTGTGAGGGTAGCAAAGCGGGAGTGTGTAGAGCATCCTCTCTACCTACCCCACATAGGATTCCGCAGGATAGATAGAAGTGATTTCCACGAGACTTTGAATGAACATTTATACATCAAAATGACATAATTCTTTAGTAATGCATTACAGTGAGAGTTCTTACCCCTGTCCAATCTTCTCCATCTTAGTATACTTCCTGTTGGGATCTCCCACACTCACGATTGTCCTTAATTTCTCTAAAATCTCCTCGTCCGACATCTTCTTCTTCCTCTGCGCCGCCGCTCTGAAACATTCAAACAACAATAAGTACATAGTTCATCCAATTTATTATTATTATTATCGAACAAGCAAGCAGCTACTACGGATGGAGCTGTATCAAATGCTTCTCGGTGTCATGTTAGTCCAAGTTGTTCTTAAATTGGTTCAGTGTATTGAGTTCGTTGATCTTAAATTGGTTCAGTGTGTAGAACTTCCTCGTGGGCGAAACCTTAGCCCCATCCCTATCCTCTCCACATCCTCCCTATCCATGATACAATGCCCTCCTCTGCCTCCTGTATATAGTGTTATTAGTATACATAGTGTTATTAGTTGATTGTGTAGTGTGTGTGTCCACATCCCTATCCCCTCCACATCCTCCCTATCCATGATACAATGCCCTCCTCTGCCTCCTGTATATAGTGTTATTAGTATACATAGTGTTATTAGTTGATTGTGTAGTGTGTGTGTCCACATCCCTATCCCCTCCACATCCTCCCTATCCATGATACAATGCCCTCCTCTGCCTCCTGTATATAGTGTTATTAGTATACATAGTGTTATTAGTTGATTGTGTAGTGTGTGTGTCTTGTTGTGTGTGAATAATTGATGTATGTATTATGTATGGCCTGTGTATCTGTATGTATTATGTATGGCCTGTGTATCTGTATGTATTATGTATGATTGTTAGGTGATGGAGGAATGAAACATGTTAAATATAAATAAATAAATAAATAAAAAAATCTTTATTGAAAAGAAAACATATCTTCCAAATGGCGGGTTTATTGCCGTAGGCAATATCTGCCAACCAACCACTTGTGACATTAATTTGATGTACACATTACATACAGGTGTATGAAAAATAAGAAAAATATAAATAAATATAAATAAATATGAAAATAATAATAATATATAGAATACTTATACATACATAAAAATACATATATAAATGTGGATGGGATGAAGGACAAGGAAGGAACCACGGGATTGTCAGTTAGATGGATTATTTAAGGAAAGGTAATGATGCCTCAGTTTACTTTTGAAAGAGAGAATAGTTGGAGCTAGTCTGATAGGAAGTGGAAGGTTATTCCATAGTCTAGCCGCGTGTGTAGTGAAAGAAGAAGTGAAGAAAGATGTGTGATGTGAGGGTATGGTTAACAAACGGCGTCCACTTGAACGTAGAGATAAGCCATGAGATGCCAGGGGTGTGAAGTTGGACTTAAGGTAATCAGGTGAAGCAGGATTATTCAGAACATTGAAAAGAAGATGTTATATTAATGCAACTATATTTACATTTGTCACCTGTATGAAGACCATCAATAAATAAATAAATACAGTTATGTTTACCTGGAGTCTTGGTGTGTGGCACCATTTGCCGGTGAGGTGGGTTGCTGTGTCTGATGCAGTGGTGTGGTGGGGGCCGGGGCATGTGGGGGGGGCTGTAGCGTGGCAGTGGTGATGGGGATGCTGGGCGGGGTGGGCGAGGGGGGCGCCGGGACGCGAGGCTGCTGCGGACACGCCACGGGAGAGAGGCTGCTACTGTTTGCCACCTGAAAATATAAAACACAATATGTTATACACAAATACAGTACAACTTGTATATAGCGATCACGGCAATTGTGAAATATCGACAATAATGAACAATTGAGTACATGGTTGGTGCAGTTGGTTGAGGCGGCAGTCTCTCGAGCGGGAGGTGCCAGGTTCAAACCCCGGCACTGGCGATGTACTCCACACTTTGCGATACAGGATTTTAGCCTAGTGCAAGGTGAGCAGGAACGTATTTGGGCTTGTGTTGAATGCTAAAATGCTGACATTCGTTTTCACATTCGACATTTCTGCCTTTTGAAGAAGTTTTACGAGTATAGTGAACAAATCTTGAAAATTCACTATTTTTATTGATAGAATCCAAAAATTGATATTTTGTTTCACATTACATACCGATTTTTAGGATTCTTGGAAGGATAGAAAACCAAATTATCCAAGCCCAGTTTCGGCGGTGTTGCCAGATTAGGTGCATTACTCAATTTGCACATCTCGTATGTTAACACCTAATATATTAGAATGACAGATAGTTTACCTGAGGACCAGGCGAGGCACATGTGGGTGAAGGCACCGTGGTAATATGTCTAGGGCTCTGCTGTGTGGGGCTGGGGCTCACATGGCTCTCCTCTTCTATAGGCTTAGTATACTGAAACACAAAACACACACTGAATACTGGGAGTCAGATGATTTGACTATGTCACTAGCAATGAAGTCGGGAGTCAAACACAGCAGCCACTTATCACCCAAGTGATACAGACTTGTAGGCTAAACTGGCTCGGGCACATTCTAAGTATGCACGCTGATAACATCAACAACAGCTGTCTCCAATATCGCCCTGTAGGCAATATCGCCCTGAAGGCAACAGACGTCTGGGCAAGCCTGCAATGACCATCCACAGACTGTAAACATCACAGCTGCGCCAGGCTGGAATGACATGGGAACAGGCAACGGAGTTGGTCAGGAAAAACTGTGTGACGACCACATGCTCCACATAGGGAGCGGACATGGATGTGTATGTATAATTCATCCAACTTACTATTTGTATTATTTAGAACCGAATCACTGTTCATTACTACAAGTCTCGAGTCGACCCTGTTGGCAGTGCTGGGATAGTTCATTTGACAGATATTTCGATTGCAGTTGATGTACGTTCATCCAAATATGTCTTGATATGTTTAATTGTTTCACACATATTTTTTAACTAGATTTTTTTTGCTGTTTGGTGTGCACACTCCTTGGCGCAAAGGCCTAAAAAAGCTGTCATGCCGGAGAATGAAATATCTTTGTCGAAAGAATAATATTGGGTTAGCAGCATTGCGATAAGTTCACCCTAGTGAAGAAATATTTTGGCATCTATCAATTGTTATGTTAACATATTCCTGTAATAATAATTTAGTGTAATACTTACAATACTCTTGGTACGGTCAGGTCTGGAGGGTGGTGGCGGAGGTGGGGGGTCGGGGTGCTGCTCCGAGTCTGTGGGAGTACTGCTCGAGGGACTACTCGAGGATACGCGAGAGAGGGAAGAACCTGAAACATTCACAAATATTAAATTAAATCTAAAATTAAATCACTCTACACAATTACACAAACACTAAAACACTAATCTTCGTTGTTGGTTCTTCGGGTTTCCTTACTGCGTGTAGAGTGGTAGAATGACCGAGCTTTCGGCAGCGATACTACTGCCATCTTCACGATGAAGTAGTTTTTGTATGTAAAAGTCCGTAGATGTATCAGCAACACTAATATAATTTGTATTTCTTCTTGAAATAAAGATATCTCAACAATTTTATAACGAAACATATTGTTAAAAAAAAATATTTAACTTTTTCTGGAGAACGCTAGTGTCATGAAATTCTTCATTCGTATATGAAGGACGAATCGTCAGTGATATCGGGAGGATCGGTCGTAGTAGCCGTGTTCAATCCCCCGTACCTTGGAATAGGAGCGACGCATCAGAGCCAAACATGGCAGAGGTTGTGACGTGAAGATCTCGCTCCATATTTCGTGCTTACTTAGAAGCACGACCGGAGCCCTCGTACTTGTGAATGGAATGAGAATGGAAAACATTCTCTACAGTTGTTTCTGCACTTTAGACCCCACTTGCTGTGAAGTGTGCAGAAAGGTATTTCAGTGTGTGTATCATTGAAGAACAGCTCACCAGAATGTGTAGTGTGGTGTACGTGAGCATGTGTCATGTACTTGGACAGAGGAGGTTGATTGCTGCTGGCGTCGTACCACTTGAGGACGTCCAGCACGGCCTGCGGGTTGCTCTTCTGCTCCTGCTTGCTGATGTTGGACGACATGAGGAGGCGGGCCCATGCTTCCGGCATACCCTGCAATCAAACAACACTCAAAGTTTACTTACAAGAACCAACAAGGCCGAAGAGGACGATTTGCTTCAGTATTTGTTTCTAGAAAGTGATCACTCAAGCTACCCAAAGTTTGGTTACAAGGTCGAAGAAAACGATTTGCTTCAATATTTGTTTCTACCGGCTTCTATGGGCAGAAAGTGATCACTCAAGCCACCCAAAGTTTGGTTACAAGACCCAACAAGGCTGAAGAAGAGGATTGGCTTCACTGTATTTGTTTCTACCACGGGCAGAAAGTAATCACTCAAGCCACCCAAAGTTTAGTTACAAGACCCAACAAGGCTGAAGAAGAGGATTGGCTTCACTGTATTTGTTTTTACCACGGGCAGAAAGTGATCACTTAAACCACCCATTTTTTTTTGTTTGGTTATCGATAGTTATTCAATATTACCTTCAGTGAATTGCCATGATAAATTGATGACCTTAATGAACGTAAATATTATATGTATAAAGATGTTGTTATGCTAAGCATAGATAAAATCATAGAAACATTTTTTTGTATTTGTTGGGACAGTAAGGTCATGAAATCTAAAATTGAGACGGATCATATTGTTAATATTCAACATCTATAGATAAATCGTGTTAGCTTTTTCCGTTCGGCTTAATTGGCGAAACGAGTGGTAAGACATTATCATCGAATATAACATGAAGATACCTAGTTCAGCAAAAACTAAAAAACTAATGATTATACATCGGGAGATTGGATTCCCTAGGTACCTGGGACTAAGAGATGTGCAGAGACGTACAGTGAACAAAAATATTATACAGTTTATTTGTTTGGCAAATTTTGTTAATACTACCTGCATAATGCACGCTGATACAAGTTATGTGGAATTTATTGTTTACACTTCACTTATTGTTTTATTGCCATATAGATATTGATGGTTGTATAGAATTCAGGTAAAGATGGAAACCCCCGTAATTTAAATACGAAGTAAAATAATACTTTTGCTCATGAGCTGTCTATGGAATTAGAGAATTAGTAAGTGTTGATGTAATGCTTGAAAATGTATTGTTGCAATTATAAATATATTCATTACAATAAAACATTGAATCAACATGGTGTCAGATGTATTATGTGCTAGTTATTTTTGAAAAAAGTGATATTTGTGGTGTAAAAAGTGGCACTGAGATGCAATAATCAGGGAAAGGGTCACTTAGGTATTACAAAATGTAAAAATATGGCACGGGACCTAGTTTTTTGGCCTACAATGAATGTAGATATTCAAAATTTAATAGATCAATGTAGTGTATGCTTGAAATTTCAAATAAATAATAGAAAGGAACCATTGCTACCCTATCAGTTACCGTCATATCCGTGGGAGAGATTAGCAATAGATATTTTCTACTATAACGGGATTAATTATATGTCAGTAATGGACTATTATTCAAAGTTTATAGAATTAGTATCACTACCCAATGGCTACTCAGCTGACATAGTAATTTCACATCTAAAATCAATTTTTGCGCGTCATGGGTTTCCATTACAAATAGTGTGTGATAATGGTCCGCCGTATAATTCCGCAGCAGTTAGAGATTTTGCATATAAATGGGATATAGAAATCATTTTTACAAGCCCGATTTATCCTAGAAGTAACGGGCAAGCGGAAAGCGGAGTAAAAATAGCAAAAAATATTTTGAGACGATGTACGGAATCGAAAACAGATATATTCCTAGCATTGCTACAGTACAGAAATACACCTAAAGATAATTTACCTTCACCAGCGCAGTTACTGTATTCAAGACAATTACGTTGCAATATTCCAGTATTAGCGCAGAGATTAAGGCCCAAAGTTGTGCGTTTCGAAGATTACAGTAGGGAAATAAAGAAGAAACAGAATAAAATCAAAGAATATCATGATAGGGACAGTACAGAGTTAAATCCATTAAAGGTAGGTGATCCAGTGTTGTACAAAAAATTACCAAATAGCAACTGGTTGCCCGCAACTGTAGTTAGAAAATGTGATAAGTATCCCAGATCATACGTTGTAAAATCTAAGGAAGGGGTAGAATATAGAAGAAATAGGGTGCATCTCAAATATGACAAGTCAAGAGTTATTGAGAGTAATCAGTATAGGAGTATGTTTTCCAATGGTGATGATACACAACAACCATCGACCTCTCTACCACGACCTGTGGCTTCCACGTCATGTGTAGATCCTGATCAGGAACAGAATCAGACAGACAACCCAAGTCCAAATTATTTTAATGTTAATAATCAAACCAGGTCGGGAAGATTGATTAAAGTACCTAAGAGGTTCACCTTTTCCGAATTTGACTAGTTTTATTTTTATGATGTTATTGATGTATAAGTTGAACAATTTAATATTGTGCTGATCTTGAATTGTTTAATTATGATAATGATGTAATTGATAAGTATGCGGTGTGAAAATAAAAAAAAAAATATATATATATGTTTTACAAATATCATTGTACATGAAAATGAATTGTGTAATTTGCTGTATTTAAGAGTGATGAACTTAAATGTAGTAGCTCTAAGAAATCTCTTGCTTTAGGATTGTGATTCGCTGTATTTGGGAGTGATGAACTTAAATGCAGTGGCTCTAAGGAATCACTTACTTCTGGGGTCAGTTGAAGTACTTTAATATTAAAAGTACATTTGAATGATGCCATTAGTGTAGAATAATAATATATTTAACATGTCTGTATAATAGTAATAATTTGTAGCATTAAGATGTATGTAATATTCATATTGACTCCTCTATTTAATATTCATTCAAAATAAGAAAGGGAGATGTTGATGTAATGCTTGAAAATGTATTGTTGCAATTATAAATATATTCATTACAATAAAACATTGAATCAACAGTAAGGTTTTATTGCACCTCATCAATCAGGTGGCATCCAAATTCCCGATGTATACTAATGATTATACATAGGGAATTTGGATGCCGTTTTACTGCTGAAGTGCAATAAATCATTTTTAATTCTTTAATTCCATAGACGGCTCGTGAGTAAAGTATTATTTCTCGTGGAATTTAAATTACGGGGGTTTCCAACCTTACCTGATTTCTGTACAACCATCAATATCTGTAGAGGAATAAATGAATTGTAATTGTAAACAATAAATTCCACATAACTTGTATCAGCCTTCATTATGCAGGTAGCATTAACAAAATTTGCCAAGTAAATAAACTGTATAATATTTTAGTTCACTCTACGTCCCCGCACATCTCATAGTCCCAGGTACCTAGGGCATCGAATCTCCCGATGTATACTAGTGATATACCTACGATACAAAGCGTGACATAAAAAGTGAGACACAGGCATTATAACATGAACTTTAGTGAAACTCTATTTACTAAACAACATGTACATACAATGGTTTTAGTCGTATTGAAAATGTACTACAAAATATATTGTTTATGATACGTTCATGCACTAAAACTGAAAACGATTTTTTTTCTAACTGAAACTTGTCTTGCTCTCAATCCTCAAACTCTACTGGGTCAATAATCATTCTACAACTTAGAAATACTACTCTAAAGCATTGCTAGAGAGACAACACACTACATACTATGCAGGTAGATAAAAGCATTGAACTAAATGTGAATTGTGTGTACAAAGAATGAACTTAAATATTAAAATGGTGCATCGCAATAAGTACTAAACTTTGAGAGAAATAATGAGGTTTTTAGAAGGAATTCCTGCAGCACATTTGATCATTCAATTTCTCCATCTATTCCATCATTTCGTGCACTTTGCACGGTAGGTCACTCAAATAACAGCGGAGAATTTGATCACTACAAAGATTTTAGACAGTTATGTCGGGTCACATCCTTTAGAATCAAGGTTCTCAAACTAAATATAGTTAAAGTTTGGTATTGTTTAAATCTAACATTATAATACGAGGGGGTACTACAAAAACCGCATTGACACTGTGGTAAGCGGAGTTTTTTAACTGCCGCATTCTATCTCTCGGAGTGTATAGAGTCATAGCTTCTGAGTCAGTAAGCCAAGAATCGTCGCTTCCATTCGGCTTGTATGGATTTTTCAGTGGGCGTTATTTTGTATGCTCTGCGATTATTTTCAATGGCCGATTCTCGTGAACAGCGCTTTGCAGTAAAGTTTTGCTTCTTTCTCGGAAAAACTGGCACAAAAATTCTTGGAATGTTAAAAACGGCATACAATGATGACGCTATTGAGGAAACACAATTGTTTTCCAAAGTCGAGAAAAATCGTAGCATACGTTCAATCTAGAACAAGCAAAAGGAGCGTAGGAAGACCTCAGGCAAGATGGTTTGACGATGTGAGGCGAATTGCAGGAAGCAAGTGGATGCAGCATGCCCAGGATAGGGATCTGTGGAAAGAAAGAGGGGAGGCCTATGTCCAGCATTGGAATTAAAACGGCTGAGAAAGAAGAAGAAAAGATGTTCAATTATCCCGTAACTACAAGCAACATTGAGGTGCTACACTGAACACAATATTAAGATGGAACAGATAGAAAAAGAATGACGGTTTCACTGCATGAGGAATTCCCTGCATACATATTATGTTGTAGTGGATTGCATTGATTGACTGATTATTATTTACATGGATGGGTGGTTGGTGTAAAGAGAAATGAAATGAAACAGCTTATTGTGTTAAGCTAAGTACTTACTGTGAGTGGCAGCTTGAAACATAAAACAAAACAACACAAAAGCTAATAAATATATTGTGTTATATAATAGAATAAATACATAATAGTAATACATATAACATATTAGGTATAATATATAATTAGTTTACTAGAGCACATGTCTGAGAAAAACATGCTAGAATCTCGCAGACGAGTGAAGGATAGTGCACAGGTAAATGTCAAAATCATGCCGGCATGTAAAAGTCAAAATCATGCCGGCATGTAAAAGTCAAAATCATGCCGGCATGTAAAAAGCCAAAATCATGCCGGGATGAAAATGTCAAAATCACGCCGGCATGTAAAAAGTCAAAATTATGCCGGCATGTAAAAAGTCAAAATCATGCCGGCATATAAGTCAAAATCATAATTGCATGTGAGTCAAAATCATGCCGGCATATAAAAGACTTAATCTTACCGGCATGTAAATGTAAAAGTAAATGAGATACATATCAAATGATACAAAATCATGCCAGGATGAAAATGTCAAAATCATGCCGGCATGTAAAATTCAAAATTACGCCGGCATGTAAATGTCAAAATCATGTATAAGTCAAAATCATAATTGCATGTAAGTCAAAATCATGCCGGCATATAAAAGACTTAATCTTACCGGCATGTAAATGTAAAAGTAAATGAGATACAGTACAAAATTAGTGAAAACTGTTGCTGTGTCTTCTGCAAGTGTCCTATCCTACTGGCTACGATTGCAATAGCACCATGCTTGGCAAGCAGCTGGCATGCCACTAGTGTGAAATACGCATGCCAATAGCATGCCACTGGCATGATTACTCGCGAGCTACTGTTGTGTTTATCTCAGACTTAATACAATATACTATGTAACTAATACTACAATACAACTAAATTATGTTTAAGATAAAAATAATCACAATGTGTGGCTGCCTGTTTCATTGTAATGTAGATTCTACTGATTAAATGTAAATGAAAAGGTAAACAAAAACAAAGGGTCTATGCGAGTATTGAAAGTGTATCTTTGTGACCTTCCTGTGTCCCACAGAGGAAAGTTAGAGGGTTCCACATACGCAGGCACGGGTCCTGAGAATGAAAGGGGGACATTTCCCAATAAATGAAGTAACCAGCGACAGGCATGCACTTCCTTATTAAACGATGCACGTCACATGCTTATATGCACCCACACACGTCCCTATTTTATTTTAAAACCATTTAAGCAACTATTCGAATCATTTGCTCCAAGGCACCCCAAATTGATGAGAATGGGTAATGAACCTTATTGTTGAAATTAATACTCAATGGTTGAAGTGTTCAGTAGCCTGGTTGGTAATGCGCTGGACTGTTAATCCAGTGGGCGCGGGTTCGATTCCCGATCCCGACCTGCTCCACTTGACGACACAAGACTGTGAAGTGTACAAAGGTGTATTTGGGTTTATTTCGATACACCCAGATTCATTTAAAAAAAATTGCAAATAATTTTGCGAAAGAATTAGAATTCGTGTTGAAGATTTTAATCAATGAAATGAAATTACAACAAAGACATAACCACCATAGACAATTTAACATTACAGTATAACCTCCATGCATTTAGTAAAATGCAATTATAACAATACAGACCTACTATCTATGCACCATACTTCAATATTATACTAAGAATTACGTACTATTATGCAAAACTACACTAGGATGCCAATGGGACGCCGGTTAGACTACTTACTACATATGCTCAAAAAAATTATTTGGCAGATATTCAAATTTAGAATTAAGAATCGTCTTAATCCAAAATTACAAATTAATCCGAGAACAACAATATCACATCGAAAGCAAAGTATTATTTTAATTAGTATTGGCAGGGCAGTTAACATAATATTTATTGTGTTTAGATACGTGTATTAAGAAAAAACAAGCAAGCAAGTTGAAAAGCTTGTGTTGTGATACAAAACCAGGGGGAAGTTCTGGGTTCGTTAAATTTCACTCAGTGATTCGCTCGATTGTTTGTGGTTCTATTGTTCTCCGTTCTATCATTGCTGCGAGTCAACCAGGTGTGCGATTCAATGTGTTCTATGTGCGCAGTTGACACGCTCAGTTGTTGCGAATGACACCCAACTATTTGGTTAGGTAACATAGATAATAGGGTGGTCCGCAAGTGCTGTTCACTCTCTCTTATTAACACGCGATATGTCTATCCCTTTCTATCAAAGAAGAGTGCTGTGATATCGCTATCTCGATATATGTCTATCAACTAACTCTTATTAGTATTCTTATATCTCTATCTCTGTTTTAATTGTAACAATCACCCAAATGCGTTCTGTTTTTGCGCGATATTCGCCCGTTGACTCTCTGAGTGAAAATTAACGATAAAAAACGCAGCCCAGAGATAAAAGCATAGACAAATAATGGGTAAAGACAGAGACCTTATAATATTCAAATGTAGTTGACATTCGTTAAATTATAAATTCACACGCTCATTGGACTGGGTTGACTTTTATGTTTCGTTTTCACAATTATTTACAGGGTGATTGATTCAGTATGTCAAATATTTAGGGATGTGATACAGGACGATTTGTTTTGTCAAAACCAATTTAGTAATTTGAGAGATATTGTAAAAAAACTAATGTGAAATTTTCGTAATCTTAAATTTTCAAAGGGCCATACATATCTCCTAAACGGTTAATTTTTGGACATTAATTCAACAAAACTCTTTTTCATATTCTTTCATCCTCTATCACCTCTCCAAATATCTGACATATACAGAACCAATCAACCGGTATTAAATACAAGCATTGTGCTTGAAATATCACTATTTAGAAATCTTAAGATGATGACAGGACAGTGTCAGATGGGCACCTAAAATCCTGAAGTGAAGGCCCTGGGAGAACAAAAGAGGCGTAGGAAGACCACAAAAAAGGTGGTAGGATGACAGTGTCCAGCTTACGGGTGGTAGATGACAGCAGATAGCCCAAGATAGAAGACAGTGGAATAGTTTAGAAGAGGCCTATGTCCAGCAGTGGAACGCAAGTGGCTAGCAGTAAGTAAGATGATTAAAGGTGTGAATTATAATCGTGAAGTGATGCAAGCAGTGTTGAATGTTGGTGGCACTATGGTGCTAAGTTAGAGACATACGTACACAATGTACAGAAGAAGTAATGATTGTAATATTTACCGTGAACTCCCCAGTGACGGCATCAAATCCCACATGGACGGTGTGTTCAAAGTTGGTCGGGTAACTGATGTTGGGTTTGTTGTCGTTGTGTGACGAGGCACTGCCCTTGGAGCCCTTCATCTTGGCCTTCAGGATCTTCTTCTTACGATCACCACCATCGTCCGGCTCTGGAAAAGTACATACAATCAATTATTATTCAAGCAGCCTAGGCTGGTGGGCCCAAATCAATGTCTGTGCTATCCGTCGTTCTGAGAAAGTCATCCAATCTGTTTTTAAAAACACATTTTTGGGTAAACGGTTCCACATATTCACCACTATTGCAAATGAAATTCTTTCTGGGATTACTGTGAAACCGTTCCTTGGTGAGCTTCATAGAATGTCCTCTCAAATGGGTATTGATATTCAGGGTGTAAAGAGAGCTGACATCGGGAGCATTATAATAGCCAATCTGTTGTCATTTATTCTTGCAACCCATCTAAGCCTATACCATCTAAGTTTATTCACTTTCATTCGTCACAATTACCATCTTACAGCCAATCACCTCATTCCTTATCCTATAACTCAGTGTTTTTGGAGCACATTCTTCTCAATTATCTCATTTCCACTGCATTAAATCCTGATTCGTCCCTCGATATCGTCCCGATACGAAAAAATTGACTTAACATTTTTTGTAGAGAATTTAGCAAGGATTATTTTTGTCATTGACTACTTTCTCCTATCTCTTACCATATCCCTATAAAATGCGAAAAACCGCGAAGAGGGACCTTTTCGGGGGGGGCAGGAAGGGTTGCGGCAAGATTTTGATAGGCAACCCTAGTGTCCTATTGGTAAGCTATCATTTATACCACATTTCGATCAAAAAACAGATATGTCATAATTTAAGCAGCAGGCTCTCGGACTATTGTAATCATATTTTATTAAATAGTTAACTTGTTAACAGTCCATGTATTGAAATAAAAGCCACATCCAAGTCTCAATAGTATACATCAAGTAGAATAAATAATGAATTAATTAGCGAATACAAATGATATTGAAATCTTATGAGACTGATGTGAAGATATGTACAGTATACAACATAGGACTAGAGATAAGACAGAGTTCCTAGAAGAGGAGTGATAAGACACATGCGTGAGATATTATTAGCCATGCATTATATCACTAAGGTGTTATACTAACTGCATTAGTCACACATGATATGTAATACTTCACCTACTGCTGATACCAAGTACACGCCACTTCCTATGTCAACGTAAAGAAAAGGAAATGATGCATAACATCATATATTATTATATAGCAGGCACGAAGCTACCTAAGAACACAATTCCCATCGAGTTACCTTTTGGATAAAATGATAGGTATAATAGTGTCTAATCTAAAGTAATCCCATAAGAAATGTTAGCCCCGGCTTCCCTTCTGCAGAAATCCACCCTTGGCCACTGTTATATAACTCATTATAGCTTTGTGGAATTCTGTTCATTACTGCATATTCTAAATGTGGATAAGAATGATATATTTTTGGGATAGGTATACCTACTACATTGTGTAGATATTAAAACTGGATTCATATGCACTTTGCCATAAAAAGCATATTATATTACGTGTATACATTTTGGACTAAGCTATATTTTGGTAAAAAAGAAAACGGTAAATTTTCCATTTTCAAACAGTAGTATCGCAGGTAAAAAAAGGTATAAATAAGGACTTTACCATGTGTTGTAAGAAAAAATCAAGAATCGTAATGTCGTTGGAGAAATCCTTCACAAGCGAAGGACACCTTCACTGGGGTATGAAAAAGAAACAGGCTCGCACCCCAGGAAAGTATTTGGGACTGCATATAATGCACAGAAGCTATAAAAATAGCACAAAGCCATGATGACAATAAAATCTGCCGTCAAAAAGCAAGCTTTTCTAGCTTGCCGTGAAGTGTGCAAAACATATTTGGCCTTACTTCGACAAATCTAGTATGAATGAAGGTACAATTGTACCTAAACATTTGTAACAGTTTCATGACCAAATACCTGAGACATACGTGACAGACATGGCAACACCACTGTCACCAAATTAAGACACCATTCCATTATTTATGAAACATTGTTCACATATAGGAAGTGCTGCCCATGTAAGGCGGCAGAATTCATATCTTTCATGTAACAGTTCATTGTATTATAGTTTAAATGGCAAATACATAATTTAATAATTGATTTGTGACAGTGAGATACCTAGTAAACCATAAAAATATGATTTGTAAACGTTAGTTCGACAACTTGAAATAGCTAGCGCCAATTGTGGATTAAGACTCCCCACACACGTCCAGAAGTTCAGTTAACTGAATCGACCATTTGCAAAAAAGCTCCAACCAAAATTCTTTCTGAATTCAAAATCAGGGTAACACTGAATTCAGAGAGGTTTTGGTCAGAGAATTTTTGCAAACGGTTGATTCAGTTAACTGAACTTCAGGACGTGTATGGGTAGCCTTAGAACCCACTAATATACTATCATGGTAGCGAAGTAACCAGTAAACACTGTACGTCTATGAAAACACACAAAACATTTTTTTTTTCATTCAGAATACGTGGCAAACTTCGTTGTTGAGAAAGATGTGTTTTTTCTTATGGAACAATGAACTAATAATAACAAAAAATATAAAAGAAAAGGGCCAAAGGGCAGACTTATTGCAGAAACAGTTGGACCACTGCGGGCATATATTGGAGTGCCACCAATCGTAGGTGAACAATCAGTCGTAGATAAATTTACGAAGGCTTTCACGGCCAGTGCCACGATGTAGAAGATGTCCCCCAGAGCGCGGGACGAAACGTCAGGAACATCAACCCATGCAAGACCACGGCCTACAAGCCCGGAAAATGAAATTCTAATCAGTCGTAGCTTTGAATCTCAATCTTTAAAATAAATTCTGCATTTCACAATACAAGTAATTTATTTATTCAACTGCGAAGTGTGCAGGAAAGAAAGCCGAGATCTGAAAATATTTTGCAACACGTTTAATGTAGTATAATATGTAACGCGGCGTTGTGGGATACGAGGTATAACTTTATTGTAAATAAACGGTGTGACTTGATGTTGTCAGTAGAATACTTAATGAGACATCCTGTGTGTGAAAACTATCTCAATCTAATTAGTGCCATTATTATACTCATCCATGGAGTTGTGTATACACCACGTATACTCCTCTGTGTAACATGACTGTATGTTACGTTTTATCACTGAACGAAACGACCAAATGCTGGACCAAATGTATCTACATTCACTTCAGCACTGAATTGACTAAAGGCCAGTCCAGACGCTATGTTTTGTACAACCTTTTGTTTGCGCAGTCGTAAGACGGAATGAAAACGGTGCAATTAATAGAGCGCCCACACGGTGCAGTGATGTCTGTATATTTCGCTCAGTTTTGTGGATACCGTCATGGAGAAGGTACTGCTGTGGTCAATTTTGGCCTGACGAATTGAAACTGAGGAGCAAAATCGATCGGAAAATGGTGCTACTGTCCCCATGCAATGACTTGTCTGAACAGGTCACAGAATGTCACAGATATCTATGCTCTTTTGCTCAGTTATCACTGCAACTGTACAGTCTTGGCGCGGGATTCAAAATTGCGCAGATTTCCAGTCTACATGCAACGTTTTATCTGCAACATTTTGAACTGTGCAGACAAAAGGTTGTACAAAACATAGCGTCTGGACCGGCCTTTACACTGACAATGATATTTCAAGAATATATCATGGCGAATAAAAAAATAGGAAATCAGGCGCAAAATCTCATACTTCCTTACCACGCAACCAGCACACCTTAGTTAAATGATTCTTTGTTGCAGTCTGTCGTTCTTTGGACACATTTCTTACGCTTTGGGTCCCTTGTTCGGATGATTCAACAAATCCTTATACCTATTAGACAACTGCATTAGTTTTCACAATCGCGATTGTTGATATATTAATTTTCTCAGGCGAATCGTAAATTTTTATGTCAGAAAGCTTACTACTAGCCTACAAACTAAATAAAAGATTCTAAAGAACATTTTTATATCTATGATTCTTGCTCAAACCTTGCATTGGATTAGAATTTATAACCTTGTACATTATAGCAAAGTGGAATAACCAGTGAATTCTGCATGTCACTACAAAAACAAGCACATGAATCTGGTGGAATATAGTGAAGTTATTAGTAAATATTGGAGTATAATGATGCAGGAAGGAGTTAAGATCACAATGCGTGGGTTAGGTATAGACTAGAGATATATTGTGTAGGTATATAATGTATGATGCGTGTGGTCATTAGACTCACCTTTAGGCAGGGGCCGCATGTCCACAGGGGGGGCCGAGTCAGCCAGCGTCCTGTCCGCCCCCCTGTTGCTCGTCAGCCTCACAGGGGGCGCCGGGGGCTTCTCTTCGTCGCTAGACATGCTACCTTCTTAGAGCACCACGGACCAATACCAATACCGAACTTAATATAATTCTTAACGGCAAATTATAACGAAAACTAATGAAATATCTCATTCCCTTACATGGACACGACTGTGGCATGTATGTATAGTGGAGAATACAGGCCACAACAAGGACCTTTCACCTACAATCATCCTAATATGCGACAAATCCGACATCATAATAATCTATCAGACACACTCGCATACCGATGACATATCGCCTATTTATATTAAATAAACCATAATATCACAATGGAAACACTATAAAATTAATGTTTTAATTATACAACACGAATTATCCCTAAGAATACACATCACTTATCTACTTTAATGCGATAAATTATTAGCTAAATACACCGAGTGCACTGATCACTGATCATGGTGACTAACCGCCATTGCGCGATATCTTGACACTACAACAAATAAAAAACATACCACACTATATACTTCTCTTTCTAGTTCAAATAATTTTCCGACACAAACATGCGATAAAAACTGTACGCGTGTCTGTTACTCTACCTCAAACTATATAGTTTGCCAGACGTTTATTGTTATCTCAGACAACTTCTCGTATTTCTATCCTCTTTCCTCTAGTGCAAAATAATGGAATCAAAAGGCATAAGAATGACATTTATGATTTGTTTCATTTATCAACCCCCACACACCCAACAGCCTGCAATGTGTCAAAAATATATTTTTGCACAATGCTGTTAATAAATTGGAAGATATTTATTGCTAATAAATATTAAACAGATTATAAAAACCCGTTACTGAACTAATGGACATGCAAATCTAAAATAATTTTCCCTTCTCCATTAATTCGTGCTCAGTGTGGCCAGTTGTTTGACAGGGTCCTTGCTAGTTTAGAATATTATTGAGTAGGCACCCCACCTACACACACACAATGGGCCTTGAATTGCACAATAAGAAATTGCAAATCTGATTGATACTGAGCCAAAATAATGGTTTATGTACGTAATTGCGGTAAAATTACGTATTTCATGGGATATGTACCTATCAGAATGACTAACATCTGCTAGCAAGTTCGTCTTTTTGCATATTGTTACCTGTAAACTCTAAAATTTCCATGATTCTTGCGTGAATTACCAATACCTGGGCGAAGCCAGCGATAGTATAGTACAGGCCTACATCCTCGAATTCCATCACCACCACGGTGACGTCATCTAGTATCAGTGATATACACCTTGTCTCAGTGACATACACTTGAACTACGGAATATTTTTTCTCATTTTCATGGGGTCTTCATCGTCAAATGTCAGTTGGGCATGGCCTCTATGAACAATATGGCATCGGCCTCGACCCGGGTTAGAGCATAGTCTGGCTAAATGCGATCGTCACTGAAAGGTGACTTAAAAAAAATAGGAACATGGTAAAAAAAAACTACAGAATTAAGAAAATAGGTATACAAATAAAACGATCATAATAGTACAACTTATTTTTATTGTTTTAATTAAATATCAATTAAAAATACGCTACTACAAGGATAAAATTATAATATTGAATAATAATATATGGTAGGTACATTCTAAATACAATAACTGATATTCTAAAACAAACATCCATTATGTAATTCAATTTTAAACAAAATGGCGACCACTGTAATATTTGACAGCTTCATACACAATCCTGTCTCAACACAAAATGGCCGCCGTTTTGATTTAAATTAAAGAACAGAACGACTTTTGAATATATTTCAGAATAGCAATAATTGAGGTTGTATTATTAATATTTATTGCTAAATTTGTAATAACGCATAATAGGTTCTAACTACAAAACATACATCAGACCTCCTTCAGAATGGCTATATAATCTGTCCCTTGCGGGGTAGGCAGAGAGAACGGAACGCCAGGTAGCCCAATCCATACACACACTTCACGCTTCTGTCACATTCATACAATTTGTCACACACACTCTTTTCTTTTGCTCAAAATGCGTCCATCTCGATGATTTAATCGACACGATCGGTCCAAGACGACAGTCTAGGACGACCCCGCTTTCTTACACCTCTTTTTTCACTCATACACAATCTGTCAAAAAGAGACAGCTACAATTTCGTTTGCTGGCAACTGCAATTGAAATTCTACAAGTGTTGCCAGTATTGCCAAAAAAATGACATAGCGGCCTCATCGAAAACCATATCTTTTTTGACAGATTGCAACACATCTTTATATTCCTGACAAATCCAAAAGAGGCCTGATTTGATAATAACAGGTTACAGTATGCATTACATAAATATACAATAACATTTTTATTTAAATAATATAGCAGTCTTACACATTAAGACTGTAGGACAACAAAGATTAAATTTAAATTATTTATCGCTCGACGACAATATAATATAAAATCTAAATGCATTTTGGTTACTTTGAGAGTAAATTAACGAGACTAGGGCTCTATTCAATAAAATAATACTAATTCAAACTCAACAATTTAAGTTTAATCTTTGTTTTTATAACGAGTAGTAGTAAGAATACATAGTAAATGTTAGGTTAGGATGAATATGTCATTATTTTGTTCTATAATAGAACATCTTTCAAAATTGGAAACAAAAGAATTAAAACTTTGTTTTCAGAAATAACAAGACACAGAGGAACAACGAGCAGTCAACAAAAAAAAATAGGAGTTCGCAAATGAGTGCAAAAAAGAAAAAACATTGTGAAAAATAAAAAATATGAGTAACAAATAAGAATGCAGTCGTCAATAATAATTTATTTATAATTTTTTAATGTGGCAACACTGATGTCTTAGCTAAGAGTTGCCAGTGTTAAAAATATGATGTTATCAATGTTGCAAGTTTGGACACATGCGAATGCAATGGAATAGAAAAAAGATGTACGTTTACACAGTTTTACAACTTTGAACTGAAAAATATATTTTTTAACATTTGGTTATAAGTATTATACGAAGTATGGTGACAAATATTGTTATATTTAAATAGGATTCAATATAATATGTACACAAGTTCAAAAATGACAACTCATAATTTAAAAAAAAATATTGTGTATAAAATTTACAAAAAAAGTATATAAAGTAAAATAAAATTTAACAAAACTGTGATTTTGAGTAAATTAAGTATATAATTTAACGACCCTTGCAAAAAATTTACAGAAACATAATATTTAAGTCAATAGTTTCAATTCCATACAAATGTGATGGTATTTGAATGGTTTTGACACGGTCTGGTGGACTTACCGATGTATCAGCGTTTTTCGTTGATTTTGATAACTTAGTTATATAAAAAAAAATTAAATATAATAAAAATTAGAGGTGTAACGAATATTAGGTTATTTTAATATTAGGCATTTTTTTAAATTTGCGTCTCATTTAATATGTCAAAGTTGGGTTGATTGGCAGAAATCGCCAACGGGCGATAAATCCGCCCTTTGTGTATAAATTTATGTGCAATAAAGTTTTTATTTATTTATGTTAATATTCGAACTATTCGCCCCTTTTTGGAGTATTCGGTATTCATACCTAAAAACAGGAGAAAGAAATAATAAAAACACACAAAATTGGGGCTGTGTACCATGTCTAGGTAAATTCATATTCGTGACGAAATAGGTTTTGTAAATGTATGGGAATGTATCTTTGAGTAAGTATTAGCAAAGACCAATTATTCATTACCAATATAAATTTCAGTTTTTAACGGTCAAATATTGGCAAGTTTTGGGCGATTTATTTCAGCAGGCCAGTCAGAGAGCAGAATGAGCGATACTTGGAATTATGTGATTTGCACGTCAAAGTTCGTACGTGCGTTAATCAGGTCGAATATTTTTCCACTTGTCCACCAGAACATATTAACGTTAAATTGATTTTAAATTGATTGTAACAATATTACAGAAGAAAAATAATAATTAACTCGAGTATAGTATGTCAAGAGCAAGATGGTCTCGGATTATTCGGAATCAAAAATTTTGTTTGCTGGCAACAATAACATTTCTACTGAAATTCTGCAAGTTTTGCAACTATGGTTGCCAAAAGGCTGCAAGCAGGCGCCGTCATCGAAAACCACATCATTCTTGTAGTGGGTTGGATTTCAAACGGTATACAGTAAAAGTCAATCTTACAATTTTCTTACGATCCAAAAGAATCTGTGCTCGTATACATAAACCCTCTCATACACACAGAGTAAGCTTGCGTCGTAAAGTTCACAATACATTGCCAAATGAGATTTGAACCCGACACTACAATAATTCCTAGTCAAACCATTGAAAATTCAACCTAAAATGATGTGTAAACAATAAGAATAATTATATCTGTATATGAATATGCAAAAACACAAAAATTCACATCGCTCAAAAGGCGACGAACTTAAAAATGATTCATAAACGATGAAAAATTCTTATTGTGAACAAGCTGCTTACGAAATATACAATTCTATCTACAATGTAACTATGTATAAGTAATGGCACCGAGACCTTCGTGAATATAAATGTCACAACACTGATAAAACCAACATGGCACCCACCAGATGCCATATAAATAATGCCATATATAATCTCGCTTTGTAAATAATATTATGTAGTAGCAATTGTATTTCTGTATTTAAAAACATGTATTTCTGGTAAAGTTGGTAAACATTAATTTATGATGATTTGGGATATACCTAAATTATTTTAGGTATGGAACCTGAATTTATTTGCATTGCACAGATGGAAAGTCATACTGCTTCCTCCCCAAGGGAGTTCACATAACGCTACATTGGAGTTCACATAACGCTACATTATGTGAATGAAGATGCCTCTCGTCTCTGTTGAGGAAAAAACTGTAATTAATTTATGATTTTTTGTGATACATTCAATGTCAGCGAAATAATAAACTTGTTCCACATTTATGAAACAAACTAGCAAAAATATTAATTATTAAAATCGTACAAAAAGTAAACTAATATAACGTTCGACACATAAAAGTAAATTATATAATCTTTGATGAGTAAATCATTAAACCTGCATACTATTCACTTCGCCGTAAGTAGTGTTCAAATGTCACAATATTGTGGCGTTCATCAGTTATATTCACGTCAGTCTCGGTAGTAATATGTAGTAATAATAACATCATCGATGGAAAAGAAATTCAACATAACCAGCAATATTACAGCATTCAAATATATTCTTTACGCTGTTATGCATTAGGGATAAAATGGAACGCATTTACGTCAATGATTATGTCAATTTTCTGTTCAATCGTCGATGTTTAGGCAAACTTGTGTTATATAATAGGTGGGATAAAGGAGTACGTTCTTTATGGTTATTTTTTGCATATTCATGCCTAGACACTAGAAACGCCGCCATCTTTTTGGCGCCTTGACTGGCCCTTAGACTAAAATAGTAAGATAGACTGATCAGAACCATATCAGAACTAATTGATAGGAGTGCGTGAGACACCAATCGATTTTTGAAATACAAACGTGAAATTGCTTGCAAGTGGTAGCAATACAATTGCTATCTCTACGAGGATAACAACACATTCTAATCGTTAGGTTGGTCAACGTGACAACGCATGCTGGCAACATAATACAGTGAAACCTCGAATTTACGTTCCTCAGTTTAACGTTTTCCTCGAATTTACGTCATACATCACAGGTCCCGGTCCGCTCCATACAAAAAACGCTAATTTTTCCTCCATTTACGTCAGGCGCAAAGCTATTTTCCCGCCTTTTACGTTTTCTGAAACTGGACTTCACGAATACAAAATCTCTAAAACTAGCGCGCAAAATTTGAATGTTTGTAAAAAAAGTTCGACTAAAATTACGTGAACGAAACATGTCAATGTCAAATTGTTAACCTTTTGACATCTTGTCTAACACGTGTTACATAAATGCTACGCAAATAAAAGTAACCCGCAAACTTGGCTTGTTTGTAAAAAAGTTCGACCAAAACTACGCAAAGTATTTCAATTTCGCATTGTTACCCTTTTTACTCACTGTCAATCACGCGCATGTCATCATCATGTCACGTGGTATTTCAGCGATTGTCAGTGACGCGCAAATTGCGCGTCCGCATTATTTGCAGATGTTTTCAAGGTTAAAAAGAGACAAAATTAATACTAACATACAGATATTGAATCATTGCGAGTGCAACTAGCGTATTATGTCAAATTACCGTGGTATTAGCATAATTTCATGAATTATTTTCGATATTTTCGTATTTCAAAACAAAACATAACCTCAAAATGACGTGTTAATGATTGAATAGTTACTAATGGAAATTTCGTATTTTTCGTGTGTATTTTCACATTAAAATTATTTAAATGTTATACAATCGTGTTCATTTCATTTAATTCTATATTATTTGTACAATATACCTTAAAAATTGGTCAAGTAGGTACTTTTGTATGTAAAATTTTGTACCGCGATGTTTTGACGAAAAAACCGCGAATTTCAATTTTTTTACTACAGTCGAGTATGATTTTTAAAAATTCAGTTCCGTAATTTTAATTTTTGTTGTGATAATTCGCATTTGTTGTTAATCTTGTTATTTTGTGAAAAACAATCACATAATGATGATCCAACTCAAATCGGAGAAGAAAAAGCATTTCCTCAGTTTTACATTTCCTCACTTTTACACTTTTTTTTTCTGTCCCCTACAAAAACGTAAATTCGAGGTTTCACTGTAATGACATTCCTCCTCACAGAAGGTCCTCATACATTCGCTTCATAGTGCATCTATATTTTTTTCATGTCCTTGGATTGGCCAACAGTTGTGACATCATCATCGCAAAATGTCGCCTGTATGTTAATACTATTGCAGCCGGCCTCGTTTCACCAAGCGTGACACTCAATTGTTTACAGAACCCATAGAAAATACGTTCTAACGTGTTCTAGTACCGTGTGATAATCATCGAGAGAAAAGTTCGGCAAAAAACAACCATGAAGAACATAACCCAGGATATACATAATATAGATTCTAGAAGGGAATAGATTAAGGGACTGTATAAGGTATGAACTGTATAGGTAATCCATGCGATGTCCTCACAGTACGACAGTTGTTATTCCTCTATAGTAGATCCTGAAAACAAATCAATATTTGATATTAATAACAAAAAAATAATAATTCAACATTGGTGGTTTTGTCATTTATTTGAATGACCAATTTGTCAGTGCCGATAGAAACACAAAACATTCAGAATGGGTAGTGAATCTCACTGGTTGAAAAAAATATATTATTTGTTATTGGGTAGGCAGCTTTCGCTGTTTGACTCAAGTCCCAGCTAAGTTGTGTTTATATTATCTAGTCTATTCTTGAAGGTGTTGTTGTGTAGTATGGAGCAAGTACCACTGACTCTGGCAACTGATTCCAAGCACTGACAGCTCTATTGGTTGTGGAAGTGTTTCCGTGGGTTGGATGTGAATCTTGTTGTTGTCAGTTTCAGCTGGTGTCCTCTCGATGACATTAGAGTTCATGGTAAACATAGCCGGTAGAATCTCACAGGAATAATGGTTACGCAACACACAGATGTGAAATATTTTATAGCAGTTTTATGAATACCTCACTTGCAAGACTCAAGAAGTGGGGTCCAATTTGAAGTTACCAATTATGGGATATTGATAAAAAGTGTTGTTATTATAATCGAATCTTAAATTCTATAAATTAAAGCACTGTGTGGTGTATACCTGGAAGGAAGCGTGAAGGGCTGTGGCGATCTCATCGTCCGGCAGCTTGGCAGTTTTCCAGTCATCCTCGCTATCCACTCCTTTCCATTTGCAAACATCACCATCACACTATAAAACAAAACACAATACATTAGTTTATTACAACATAAATATCTGTTGCAGACCGTATCGCTGGGCTAAAATGGCAATGGGCGGGCCACGTTGCGAGACAGGGGAACGAGAGATGGGCACCCAGAATCCTAAGATGGCGACCATGGGAGAACAGAAGACCTGTGGGACGACCCCAAAAGAGATGGGTAGACGACATAGTCCCAGTCGCAGGAAGGAACTGGGTGAGCAAAGCCCAAAGTAGAAAAACGTGGAAAGTGTTAGAAGAGGCCTATATCCAGCAGTGGAGGGATGGCTGAACAAGAAGAAGAAGAAGAAATATCTGTTGATTCATAATTACAGTCCATTTTTTTTTTCAGAAGTCTCACGAAGCAAACTTGGTTTAGTGTTGCTTGATGTGATAATAAGATATGCTTTCATTTTTTCGTTACTTTCAAATTATATTTCAGAACTGTTGTTTAAAAAAACTAGTCAATTTTTGGATTGTTAGAATAAACTGACAACTTTGTTTTTCAAACTTGTGATGGTGGTTTAAAGGGATTATTGGAGTATTTTTTTCTTTATCCAACTCGCAAAACTATCTTGCCGCTCTGTAATATTTTCGGCATTGTGTAAAAGATACAATGTGAGAATATTGCGGACCTTTGACAGCTATTATGGCAAGATTCGACAATCAGGGCTACCAACAATACAATGTTGAACTCCTCTTTCAGCTAACGTCCGCCGGCTGCCAAGATATAGTAAATAGATAATAGACATCTAGTATTGATACAATTATACATCGGATATTTGGATGCTGTTTTATTGCCAAGGTGCAAAAAATCATCACTAATCCCCTAATTCCATAGATGGCTCACGACCAAAAGTATTATTTCTCTTCAAATTTAAATTACGGGGGTTTCCATCTTTACCTGAATTCGATACAACCATCAATATCTATAGGGGAATAAAACAATAAGTGAAGTGTAAACAATAAATTCCACGTAACTTGTATCAGCGTGCATTATGCAGGTAGTATTGACAACATATGCCAAATAAATAAACTGTATAGTAATATTTGTTCACTCTACGTCACTGCACATCTCCTAGTCCCAGGTACCAAGAGAATCGTATCTTCCGATGTATTGATATTAATACGGTGCTTTTAGATTTCTCGATGGAAAGTTGTGGGGTAGTCTGTTTTTCTTTCATTCTATACGTATTTTGGGGTGCTGAATCCGAATCCGAGGTTTGCCAACAAAATTTCGTGACGGAACATGGTGAAAAATTGGTAAAATGGCGAATATTTTCATTTCCTGGCGAATTCTGGATTTGAACTTAAAAACTATCAACTTTTTGTGGGTCATCTTTTTAGCAGAATGAAAGCACATAAAATTTCCTACGAATTTGGTATATATTTTTTTTTCTAAAATAACTAGCAGCGGAGCTGTCAAGCTCCAAAAATTGGCTAAATTTTCTTGTTATTTTAAATTGTGAGAATGGAAAATGTATGGAGAATAGGTCACCTTGTTCGAATTATCACCAAATTTTGACAATTATTCTTCAGATTTATGACACATACTTTACCTCGTCGGAATCAGTAAACATGGAGAAAGGTTTCAGGATAGATTTTATTTAAAAATATAGTGAAGTGTTTAAGCTAAAAAGGTTTAAATATTTTTAGCCTAAACAAATTACTATATTTTTAAATAAAATTATTTAAACATGTCTAGCTCAATTATTTCACGGTGTTTTTAAATAAAAATTTGGTTAATAACTTTCTTTGTGTTTTCTGATTCCAACGAGGTAAAATATGACTCATGAATTTGAAGAATAATTGTTGAAATTTGCTTATGAAGGCAACAAGGTGAACTTTTTCAATACATTTTCAATTCTCGTAATGTAAAACAATAAGAAAATTTGGCCATTTTTTGGACCTTGACAGCTCCGTTTCTATTTATTTTAGAGAAAAATTTTATATGGAAATTTTGTAGTAAATTTTACGTACTTTCATTTTGCGTAGAAAAATAACTTACGAAAGTTGTCAGTTTTCGAGTTCTTATAAACAAATCGCCAGAAAACGAATATTTTCGCCATTTTTTGTATTTTTCGCCATGTTCCGTATCGAAATTTTGTTGGCAAACCTCGGATTCGGATTCAGCATCCCAAAAAACGTATAGAATGAAAGAAATCCCTACTACCCCACAACTTTCCATTGAGGGACTGCTTTGTGTTTAATTTCACCGGATTATATAATGTAATAAGTATGTACTATATTACCTTCATGACAGCTCCATCCACTACGAACGTATCGGAGAGCAGCTCATCCCCACTGTACACCCTCAGGTGGCCACCATGTTGTCCAGCATACAGGATTACATGGGCGGGGGTGTTGTCCACTGTGGCCTCACTCTCATAAACCACCGATAAGTCCTCCTCCTGGGGAACAAAGAGGAAAGATAAAGACAAATTTAATTTTAAAAAATTCACTGGCTTAAGTCATCACTTTCTGCCCGTGGTAGAAACAAATGCAGTCAAGCCATATATAAAAATTATGGATGTAAAAGAACACGAGTGTACTCACAGTTTATCAAAAAAAGGAATAATTTGGGAACTACAATTTTGTTTTCTGGCAACAATACATATCTATTCAAATCCTACAAGGTGTTGCCACTATGGCTGCCAAAAAGTTACAAGTAGCACCCTCATCGAAAGCCACATCTTTCTTGTCAAGCTGTATACTCACATACTGGCTTTGACAATAATCTCACGCGAACCATCAATTTTAATTGGTCATCAAAAAAAAATTGTGTGGCTTAAGTGATCACTTTTTGCCCAAGGTAAAAATCGGCACAGTGAAGCCATAATAAAGAACGGGAGTATACTCACATACTGTCCTTCGTAATAATCTCCATCATAATCTTCCCCATGCTCGTATCCATAATAGTCTCCATGATAATCTTCATTCTCTCCGTCCTCCTCCGTCTCCTCCTCATCTTCTTCTTCTTCGTCCTCCTCCTCAGTCTTGTGTCCCTCCTCGTGCCTCTGGTCCCCCCCGTCCCGATTAGAAGGGGCAGAGAATTCATTTTGTTGCACCGTAGTTGGTATCAGTGCATCGGCTACAATCTCTTTTCTCTCCTCTATGCTGTCATCGGCCGCAGATCTTTCCTCCAATTCCTGAATATACAAACGTAATATGTATTGAGAATAAGAAATAATGAGATTGAGAAGTCATAGTACATGAACATGCGATAATTTACATCGGGAAAAATAAGCTAACTCAGCTATCATCAAGATATCATCCTAAGACTTAAAACATGCATAAAAGACAATTCCTGGATTTCACCAACTTTTTAGGTAAGGAATAGCGGAGATAGGAACCACCTAGCACAAATTTTGTACAAAATATAATGATAGGTGGCTCCGATCTCCACTATTCCTTACCTATAAAGTTAGTGAAATCCAGGAAATATGTTTTAGCGACTCTAGTGGTTAGAAATTTGATTATCGTCAACTTTCTCGATAAAAAAAGTTACCTCAAAAACTTGGAATTACTCCCATAGTTTGATAGATATATGCCCGATCCCACCAACTACCACCTAGGAAGCAGACCCCTAAGGAATTTCCATACAAAACCACAGATAATTTGAGTGATTATTATAACTGTCATAACCTTTAAGATATAAATCCATACAAAATACAGCATGCAGCTCTACTTAGTTAGGTGGCCAAATATCTCGGCCCAGAATCTCCCTCACTTAAGTAGCTGCATGCTGTATTTTGTATGGATTTATATCTTAAAGGTTATGACAGTTATAATAATCACTCAAATTATCTGTGGTTTTGTATGGAAATTCCTTAGGGGTCTGTTTCCTAGGTGGTAGTTGGTGGGATCGGGCAATAGTGCTGTTGATAAAAAAAGTTACCTCAAAAACTTGGAATTACTCCCATAGTTTGATAGATATACCCCCGATTTCACCAACTGGTTAGGTGAGGAATAGCAGAGATAAAATTCACCTAGCCCACATTTGCGTTTCACCACGCGAAAATACCTACCTAACGGCTAGGAATCCCACTTATCTTAGGCAACGAGATTTGGGCACCTAACGGTAAGATCTGTCATATTAAACTTCACCCAACTACGTAATCGGCCGCCACATTGAATTTTATCAATCAGGTAGTGTTTTTTTCCGACCTGGGGTTATTTTATAACTTCAAAACAGTCCTAGAACACAACGGAACACAATATCATAACATGACACTTTGCATACAAACAATGTTTACTGTTAGGCGCCATTTTCATTTTACCACGTACCCTAAACGCGCATGCGTCAATCTCAAAGTCTAGTGTTGCCATTAGGTAATAATATTTGTGTGAAATATGAAAAATTAAAATACGCGGTTATTTAACGACTGTAAATTATTTTTGTAATGATATTTAATATTTAAATATTTTTCAAATACAATCCCTATGTTTAAGTTGTATTATTTACTCTATAAAGTAAGCATTGTTTAAAAAAAATAACTACTTTTGATCAATTTGTTTTACATGTAGCAACCCTACAAATAAAAATCTTCCTAGCTGGATTTGTCCCAATTAAGTGGAAATTTGTTGGTGAAACGTAAATTAGGTAGGATTTTTTGGTAGGTAGGATAGCCACCCAGTTAGGAGCAGGAATAGCTATAGTCGGTGAAAACGGGGGATAGTGCTGTTGATAAAATGTTTGAGGTAAAACACGGTGACTAAGGAATTTTTTTTGATAGTCCCTTTTTTATAATAAGCCAAAATCGATTTTGCAATGTCATCAATATGTAGCAAGACTAATTTGTCTCCACCTGTTTTAAATAATACTGTTAGGCCGGAACATCGAAACTTTAAAGCCACAAACAACCACTCACTTTGAGAACATCGTTAATTTTGTTGAGGAAGACCGTGGTGGTCTCGGGATTATTGAATCTCACAGCCAGCTTCTCCGGGGCTCCCTCGGGATTGTCCTCGGTGTAGTTGATGCCCGCCCACATGAGGGCGCGGTCACTCTTGGCAAGGGGCAACATCTGGGTGTCTCTAGTCACACGCTGATTCAAAACAGTCTTGTGCACCTGGAAGAAAACCAATACTCACATTATTAAACATTTTAAAATACATCCTCTGTGTACCCATACATTACAACTCGTTTGCCTGCAGTGTGTCTGAGGAGATTGCTTGGTTTCTTTGGGCATATTGTAAGACGGAAGCCAGACAACTTAGAAAAAATTATAATGACTGGCCGAGTTGAAGGCAGGAGAAGTTGCGGACGTATACCAATGAGATGGTCCGACCAGGTAACGGATGCCACTGGAACGACTTTGAAGTCATTGTGGCGGGCTGAAGACAGACCAGGGTGAACCAGACTGCTGCGAGAAGCACCGCATAAAGGTCACGATCCTCAGTATTGAGGGACCGATTTGGAAGAAGTTTACCCATACAGGATGTTAAAAAACAAATTACTGTCTATCCAAATGATTAATGTCTATCTGTGATTCTTGGGTAATGGTATGTCTCTGCAGATAAAATCCAAACTGCCTAATTATAGTAAAAACTAATTATGAATTAGGTACCTGACTCTGCCTAAGAAGCAGTCGATATGTTTTCTTCTCAGGATGATACAGCAGCTTAATGTCTCCTATTCCTCTCTCCTTCCACTCCGTGGTGAATCGGAACAGCTTGGCACGATGCTCATACTTCACAACCTTCAATCACACAATGCATACACTTTGTAAAAGGGTGTTTTCATTTGAGAGCCATTTGTTAAATTATGATTGAAATAAATTAACACTTTTTATATAAAATCGGATAGTAATAACTATACATCGGCGTCTTCGATTCTTTACTACCTGCTACTAGGAGATGTGCAGGGACGCAGAGTGAACATAAATATTACGCAGTTTATTTACTAATTTTGTTAAAACTATCTGCATAATGCACACTGATACAAGTTACGTGGAATTTGCTGTCTACCCTTGAAATATGGATAAATGAGAATATGTTTTAGGGACCCTAGCAGTCAGAAATTAGATTTTTGTAAATGGGCTAAAACATATTACTATTAATTAAAACAATCTGCACTCTCCGGCACGACAGCTTTTAGGCCTTTGCGCCGAAGAATATGCAGACATTGTTCACGAGCTGCCACTGACAATAATAGGGGTTAATAAAAGTACATACCTACCTGTCTTATCATTCTGGCAAAGTATTATCAAACTCTGTCCCAGGAGAGTCTCTCTATGGTCATTTTTACCTCAGGTCCCAGAAATAAATGTGGCTTTACATTAAACAAGTACGTTACTGATCAATATTGTGGCTTACGTTATTCTTATTTCACATACCTCATCCTCCTCTCCTGTAACCACTTTGACTTCATCGGGCAGAGGAATGATTGGCTCAAAGTGTGGATCGTAATTCTCTTCCCCCTCGGCCGCCCCCTCGTGGTTCTCATCGTTGTTGTCCTGCCCCCCTGTGGTGTTGTTGCTCTTGCCCTTGGAGGTGTTCAGAGGCTTGTTCTTCTGACCGCTGAACAGAGGGGTGCCTGCACCCGCCCATGAGAATGTTTTGGATTTGTCTTCTAACAAATAAAATTAAAAAAAACTTTGAGTGACGTTTCTAGTGCTTTGAATACTAAACTGAAAATCTTGTATACTGAATGCAATTCACCCCCCCCCCGCCCGACAAATTTTTAGGCGTCAAGGTCAACAAATTTTAGACGACGACAAAAAAAAAAAGGTCATCAGTTGATTACGGCAGGATTCCCCCCCTCGTCCGCTGCGATCTTTCCACCGCATAACGGCTCAAAATTTTTGGCGAGGACCAAAAAAAAAAAAAAGGTCAACAAAAAGAAATGTCGGAAAAAAATGTTTAATCTTCAGCCCCCCCCAAAATGAAATCCTGGATCCGCCACTGACCCCAATTATTGTCTATGGAACTAAATAGAAAAGAGAAGAACTGTGTACTTTCTCTTTCTGTCTTTTCTTGCCCACCTTTGGTTCTATGGGATATTAGATAATTTTTTATTTACTTATTTATTCTTTCAGTGAACAATCACATACAATACTTCAGTACAAAACAGGTAATACTTCAAACATAAATGAACAGAGAATTGCTCACCAAGGCGAACTAATCGCAAAATTGCAATCAATTCACTGATGTTTATCCAATAAAAAATGTACTCAAAAGAAATTATCGAAAAGAAAAATAATACATACATAAACACAGCAATAGCATCAGAAACAACATTAAACATAAAAAAGGTCCCCAGACAGCATAAGCTGGTATTATTATTGTCTCTTAACTATCAAAATTGTCACCAATGATACGATGCAAACTGATCAACAGATAGAGAAATTCTTCGGTTGTCAACTGAAGGCGGTTGTAAAGAAAATTTTGGCAATATCTCGTACAAAATATGAGAGTCTTCCATGAACATTTCCAAAGAAAGAAAAAAAAATTCATGCAGTTATCCTGACACACGTATACAGCGAAGGATGGATTTTCATCAGGCTTATGACTGATCGTCGGCTGGCTTAATGTGATCACTTTACACTTAAGTAACATTCGCCAATTCCAGTCCATCATACCGCCGCGGCCGGGAATCGAACCCAGACCATCAACTAACTGCTGTGCTACGAAGGAACGTGTATATATTTTGGAATAAGAAGAGGGTTAGGAGAGGGTGTTATGTTCGGTTGAGGATTGTGCCGGGAGCCATTTATTTATTTGGTGAACAAGATATAGAGATATGTTAACAATACAAATATAAATCATAACATTTTATTCACTAGGGCGAGCTCATTTCAGTGCTGAGATCTCTCATGTGGGATGTCCTCTTCAAAAGCTTCTTGCCTCACGGTGAGAGAGGGATGTCCATCATCTTCCATCTTCTTGTGTCGTCACCTTCCTTCTGTGATATGCTGCTTGTCATTATGTGTTTTTGCACGGCCACTAGGCCCAGGCAGAGTCTCAGTCCCAACCGTACATCAGCAGAACAGCCAGGTCCCTTCAGATCCTGAAGCTGCCCTACCCCGGCGGTCATGATCCTCACATCCCGGGATCCAGTGGCATGCTATTTGGTGACTGTGCCCAAATCCAAACATAATTCACTTTCTCCATATGAGTCGGTGATTAGTTAAACTCGCCCGCCCGAGAGCAGGCCATGTCTTTGAAGGCGGGACCTTCTGACTTCTTTGGGATATTCCTTCCGGGGTCCCTCCATGGATCGGAGTCTCTGTTAGGCCTCCTCTCCTCTGAAAGGTTCCCCGAAGTGGTCCCAACAAGCCGCTTGAGAGTCAGTGCCTCCGCAAGCGGCTCCTTTTCGCTACTACCGCTAGTCAATACCTCTTACGGTAGCAGCAAAATGGTCATGTGACTTAATGTCTCCATCGACCATTACTATGACTTTGTCTCCTCTGACCAGTAAAAGTACCTGATCATGTGACCTATGTCTCCTCTGACCAGTAAAAGTACCTGATCATGTGACCTATGTCTCCTCTGACCAGTAAAAGTACCTGATCATGTGACCTATGTCTCCTCTAACCAGTGAAATACCTGATCATGTGCCTGTGTCTCCTCTAACCAGTGAAATACCTGATCATGTGACCTGTGTCTCCTCTAACCAGTGAAATACCTGATCATGTGACCTGTGTCTCCTCTAACCAGTGAAATACCTGATCATGTGACCTGTGTCTCCTTTAACCAGTGAAATACCTGATCATGTGACCTGTGTCTCCTCTAACCAGTGAAATACTGGATCATGTGACCTGTGTCTCCTCTAACCAGTGAAATACCTGATCATGTGACCTGTGTCTCCTTTAACCAGTGAAATACCTGATCATGTGACCTGTGTCTCCTCTAACCAGTGAAATACCTGATCATGTGACCTGTGTCTCCTTTAACCAGTGAAATACCTGATCATGTGACCTGTGTCTCCTTTAACCAGTGAAATACCTGATCATGTGACCAGTGTCTCCTTTAACCAGTGAAATACCTGATCATGTGACCTGTGTCTCCTCTAACCAGTGAAATACCTGATCATGTGACCTGTGTCTCCTTTAACCAGTGAAATACCTGATCATGTGACCTGTGTCTCCTTTAACCAGTGAAATACCTGATCATGTGACCTGTGTCTCCTTTAACCAGTGAAATACCTGATCATGTGACCTGTGTCTCCTCTAACCAGTGAAATACCTGATCATGTGACCTGTGTCTCCTTTAACCAGTGAAATACCTGATCATGTGACCTGTGTCTCCTCTAACCAGTGAAATACCTGATCATGTGACCTGTGTCTCCTTTAACCAGTGAAATACCTGATCATGTGACCTGTGTCTCCTCTAACCAGTGAAATACCTGATCATGTGACCTATGTCTCCTCTAACCAGTGAAATACCTGATCATGTGACATCAGTGGTGTATATTGGGGGGGACGAGCGGACCCAGGCCCCCCATGAAATGTAAAACATTTATTTAAAAAAACGTTATCTTAAAACATGAAAGTTACCCAGGTTCATTACTTTACCCATTTTTCAAAAAAAAATCGCCTGCAGCTCTATTCTTTTTGCACACAATTTTAGCATCAACCAAAAACATAATCTTTTTCACCCACCTTCACGGAAAAATTTCGCCTGCGGCGTTATTATTGATTTTTTACTATACGTCTATGTTAAAAAATTTTGTATCCTCCCCTGCAATACCAGAACCCCCCGCTCCAATATGAAAACCTATATACGCCACTGCGTGACATAGTGTCTTCTTTTACCAGTAATGAGGAGGTACCAGTTGTACCCTCCACATTCATCTGTTTCTCTGCAGAGGTGCCAAGTGCACCCTCCACAGATGTACAGCGAAGGATGGACTTTCATCAGGCTTATGACTGATCGTCGGCTGGTTTAATGTGATCACTTTACACTTAAGTAACATTCACCAATTCCAGTCCATCCATTCGCCACAGCCGGGAATCGAATCCATACTTTTAACCTGATGCACTGATATTATAACCGCTGTGCTACGAAGGTTGGTATCTAAGACGAGAAGGAATGCGTATTGTACTACCGGCATCCACAGAAATCGGGTTGGTATTTACCAGTGACGACGGGTGGATTTCTGCAGATGGGAAGCTGGGGCTGCCATTTCTTCTCGGATTACGTCAAATTCGACACTATTATACCTATCATTTTATCCAAAAGGTAACTCGATGGGAATCGTGTTCTTAGGTAGTTTCGTGCCCGGTATTTACAAGAGTTCTAAACTGTACAAATGAATACGCTACTACATACGGTGACCGGTTTGCATTGTAATGAAATAGTTATGATATTGTAAACAAATGGAAAAAAAGTAATGAGTTAGACCAAGAAAATAATTCAAAAATAAGAAATATACTAAAAGCAAAACTCACCTGTACCTATTGGAATGTCTTTAGTCTTGGCGGCCAGGCCCGAAAACGAGAGGTCAGCTCCTATACCTCCACCCAACACGAGTGCCGGAGTCGTCACACTGGACTCCTTCTCTCCATTCTCAGGATTAGCTGCAAGTGGCTTAGCGACCGTGGAACCGTCCAAAGGTTTTTGTTCAGTAGGACCTCCAAAAATGTATTTAGTATCATTCATACCAGAACTGGGTTTTCCGAACAACGGTTTACTATCGGTTTGGCCAAACGTCGTACCGATATTTGCAGATCCAAATACAGTTTTAGGATCTGCGACGGGTTTACTACCTCCAAATACCGTTCCAGGTGTTCCGAATGCGGGGGCAGATTCTTGAGCTTTGGCAGCTTGACTGAATAGCAATGTCGCTTGAGTGGTCGAAGCCAATCCGGAAGTTGTTACTGGAGCTTTGAAAAGGGAATTTTGATTGGTTCCGAACACAGCGCCACTAGTGCTAATTGCGGAAGGTTTGAAGGCAAATGGGGATTGCGTGTTTGTTAAATCTGGTTTAACTCCAAACGCAGGTTCGGCAGGCTTGGCTGCGAAAGAATTTGAAGAGAACAGACCCTGTCCTGTCACGACAGGTTGTTGCGGTGTCGGTGCTGCCGATACAGATAACTTCGGAGCGGCTATAACTCCTCCCTTCTTATCCGCGTCTCCTGGTTTGGCTCCACCGAATATACTTCCAGAGCCACTGAAGATGCTACCAGATGTATTCAACGAGAATGGTGATCCTACGACAGGCGTGAAGCCCGCACTCGTGGTTGTAGGAGGAGCGAACAATGATGGCTGTTGGCCAAAGACAAACGTTTTTGGTTCCTCTTGAGTCTTCTTTGTATCGACTTTTTGTTCTTTCTTCACGGCTACTTCTTTAACATCACTGGTTGATGACGGTGTCGGGAATACATATTTGTCAGGATCGCAACCGACACATCCTTTGCAAGGCTCCTTGTGTTGATAGTTATAGAAATTCTTTGGCAACATTAATCTGTTTGCCTTCTCAATTTCTTCCTTGGTTGCTTCGGTTTCGGACACAAACACAACCTCATCGTCAGACTTTTGTTCTTTAACGTCAGCAGTTGGCTTTGGAATTACATCTACACTGCCAGATTTGTTAAGTTCAGCCCTTGCTTTGTTGACAGCGTCTAAGAATTCTTGAGCGACTGACTTAGTTTTGAATCTAATACAGAATTGAGTCAGTGTCAGTTCTTCCATACTGAAATCGTTTGCGTAAAACAGCCAAGATCTTTCGTCTTTGACGAGATATTTGATGTCATCATTAAGAATGTGATTGAGGCAAATCTTGTTGATTGGTTCGCGTCGCATGAGAACTCTGGAAAGAAATAAAAACATGTTTAATCATATGTAATGCAATTCAAATTCACATACAGAAAAATTGGACATGCTCAAACATCTGACTAACCTGAGTTTCTTAGTTTGAGGATGCTTCAGTATCTTAATATCACCAACCCCGCATTCCTTCCACTCCGATTCAGAGAATCTGAATAGTTTAGCCTTGTGGACATATAGGACTTCTTCATCTTCTTCACCAGTCTTAACGTCAACCTACACAACAAAAATATCAATTCGAAATTTATCCAAAGGGGAACATAAATAGATTCTTCTTTCAAACGTAACAGTGAAATTGAATAAACAAAATAAATACCTTATTAGGAAGTGGAACAATTGGTGCAAAGACGATATGGTCACCTTCGTCTTCCGACGCATATTCGTTGTCACTCTCCTGACTCTTGTTCAAAGAAGCGTCCTTCTCCTTGACTGGTGATTTGGGCTTCAACGTAAACTGGAATGTATTCTTCTGCGGAAATGGGCTGGCATTATTGGCAGCCAAGTCACCGAAAGTTAAACCTTTGTTGGGCGTGCCGATCAGAGATTTATCTTGAGGCATTCCAAAGTTAAAACTCGAAGATCCAAATGACAAATTGGTAGTCGAAGTGACAGTTCCTATTGTGTTAGAAGCCGGAGGGACGACTGATTTAATAACAGACGTATTACCATTCGTTGGCGGCATACCAAAAGTGAATTTTGCAGGAGCCGCAGGGGCAAATGAGGAATTATCTTCTTTCTTCGGTATGCTGGGATCTTTTGGCGAGTTGCAAGCCACGCAGTAACTGTCAGAACCCTTATTGTTGATGTAACAAGATTTGCAGTCCCACGAACCGGGCTGAGGTTTGAACATATCACCCCAACCGGATGCCGGAGCGTTGACCGGCTGTGTAGAAGCGGGTTTTTCAGTTACTTTCTTCTCAACCGTTGCAGGAATACCGAACGTGAATTTCTGAAGAGGCGCCGCATTAGCAGATGGTTTATCTTCCTTCTTTGGCATGCTGGGATCTTTGGGTGAATTGCAAGCGACGCAATAATCGTCGGAGCCTTTGTTATTGATGTAACAAGATTTACAATCCCATGAGCCAGGCTTAGGTTTGAATTTATCACCCCAGCCAGATACGGTAGTAGGAATAACGTTGGCTGCCGATTTTTTTTCAGCCGATAATTCGGGAGCTGTAGCGACACAATCAGCGACAATCTCCTGGAATTTCTTGTAGATCGCGGGAGTTGTAAAAGTAACTCTGAAGGTAACATTCTCTGGATTTTTCCAAGACAAAGTGTTCAGTTGTAGAACAGGTTCAAATTTACTTGTTTTTGTGATTGGATGATCGTACCACACTTCACCACCATTCTCCTGAACCAGTAAGAGTCTGGCTTCTTTGTCTTTGATTACTTTGACGACGCCTTCTCCTTTATCGTGATACACGGAAGCATTGGCGGACACAGTGGCAACCTTAACAGGGGTTTCGTAAATAATATTCTCTTCAGTTGATCTGACATCTCCGGCTGCCTTGCTTGTGCCGAACATTGGTTTGGTCGTCTCACTGGATTTTGACAGAGAGAAAACATTAACAGTTGAAGTATTTGACGATGTTGTCTTGATAAATTGAAAACTAGCAAATGGATTCACTTTAGCTGGATCTTTATTAGCGGCAGCTACAGGTGTGGACGTCTCGGTAGGTTTAATTACAGGAGTATTGAAGAACGTTAAACCTCCCACGGTGGGCTTTTGGACGTCTTTTTTTTCCTCTTGTTTCTTACTAGCAATTGGTTGAGTGGTCTCCTGGACTGCGCCACTATTGTTTAATGAAGAATTCAATTTACTCTCCTCCAAAGCTTTGCAGAATTTATCGTAGAATTCACTTCCCAATTCTGCTGTCTTGAAACGAATACAGAACTTCTCATATTGGACTTCATTATCGGCAAAGTCATTGGCTCCCCAGAAGTAAGCTTTGTCCTTATCTTTCATTGGAGATATTTCAATATCTGACGTTATGATGTGATTAGCGCAGATGGTGTGGACGCGTTCTCTCCTCATGAGCACTCGCACTTTACCAGTAGTCTTGTTCTTCAGAAGTTTGATATTTCCAAGTCCTCTCTCCTTCCATTCCTTCTCGACAAATCTGAAGAGTTTAGCTCTAGAAACAAACAATTCTTCTTCATCCTCTTCACCCGTAGTGGTGGGGACTTCGTCGGGTAGTTCAATAATAGGTTTGAAATCTGGGATTGGATCATAACTCTCAGTGCTTCTTTCAGATAGAGTCCTAGATTTGTCGACTCCACTTTTATTTATAGATCCGTCAAACGCACCTGGGGAGTTCAAGAAACTGAACGGCTTTGTCTCTGTAGCGTTCCCAGTGTTGGACGTATCGAACAGACTAAATGGCTTAGGAGTACTTGTTGCGTCACCTTGCACTCCGAGCATTGGTTTATTTACTGGAGTAGATGCGTCTGGTTGAACACCTACCACTGGCTTAGAAGGAGTCATATTTTGGAATGTGGGGGCCTTTTGTGGCAGAGGAATGTGGTAATTGTGTATCGCGGGTTGTTGAGGCTGCTCTGGAAGGACAAGACCAGGCGTTGGTAAGATGGCTGCAGGCGGATTAGATGGCATACCCGGCTGAGCCACTGTCACGGGTGGTAGGGCCGGTGCTCCCGAAACAACAGGAGGCACAACTGGAGGAACACCTTGGGGCATTGTACGAGAACCAAGAAGGTCTGAATAGAGTGGTTGATCTTGGAACAAAGCTCCGGGGAAGAGTTGCGGAACACTAGGATACTGACCGTAGAGGGAGTAAAGAGCGCCAGGAGGATATATAGGATAGTGTTGAGGAGGCAATACTGGAGCTGGTGCCTGTCTCTGGAAATATGCTCCTGCTTCCTCTTCTAACATGAGTAACTCATTTTCATCCAACTGTTGTTGTTGCTGCTGTTGTCTCTCCGTGTTAGCATTCTTTAGTTTTCCCAACTCTTTCTTTAAATCATCAATTTCTCTCTTCAGGTCCGCTACATCGGCCGCACTCTCATCTTTGTACTCGTTTATTTTACTCGTCACCACTTCATCGACTGAGAGTTTCAAATTCCTAAACTGCTCCTGTATTGTGTCTTCAATATTGTAATTTTTAATATCACCCAACGCTTTCTTCATATCTCTAACTTCGTCCACTAACATCTTATTTGATTCCACGAGAACTTTAGCTTGCTCCACAAAGGCCGTCATAACTGAATTCTTCTTCTGTAATTGTCTAATTTGAGCCTCGAGACTTTCGGGGCTTGGTTGGACTTCATTACGACGCCTTCTGATTGATCGTGGGGTGTATGATGTCAACGCTAGAGAAGTATTTCTGGTGGCAATTACTCCATGTAAATCGTCATCACTGGAATATCCTAAGCCGTCTCCGTGGCGACTCCTGTCTAATGGTTCCGCTTTGATCAAAGCTTGTTCAATATTGTCAATATTATCTCCCAGTTCTCCGTACAAAGGATGTTCTGAATCGGCATGCATTGCTTTTAGTCTATCCATAGTAAGATATAAGAATTCTCTCGCTTTTGTCAGATATAAAGTGCGTTTTCCTCTATTGTCAGGATCTGCTCTCTCACGTTCAGGTGTGATGTCATCCGACAGCTTCTTGAATATCTTATACAGATGGAAGCTGGCGTAGGGAGATTTAATGGTCTCCAGAATCTCGATAGCCTTATCATCATCTTTGTTATTCATACATTGGACAGCTAAGTAGAGTTTGCCTTCTTCTATTAGGATCTCCAATTTTTCCGAAGCTAATTCTCCGTGGGTATACTCGAATAATCTCTTTTCCGGAGGACGAATCGAGATGTTGTTCCTGATTCTTTCCAACAGAGGTACGCCTGCGGAATATAGAATGTTGGCTCGTGCTTCTAGGAACTTTTGAGCTATTGAGTCAGCTGCGTGTTCACTGCGTTTGGCAAAGATTCTCGCCACGTCTATCAAGAGTTCAGGATCTAATCCGTGACTTCCAACACATCGTACAGTTTCTATTCCTCTTGTTAATGTCAAACGAACGTCACTAATATCTCCCTTACCAGCTCCACCAGTCTTCCACATTGCAGTCCACCATTTGTTTTGTGCAGGAGTGCATAGCTGCGGTAATAAAATAGAAGGCAGAATATTAGGTCTATCCGGATCCCAGTAACCAGATTTGCGTTCATTTTCCACACTTTGCTTGGCTGTGAGCACTGCGCAGTAGAGGAAAGTGTCGACATCCAGTTTATTCAATGTCTCGGCTCCGCAATTTGATAAATTGTTTACTGATAGTCGTAATTCCTCCATTCCGAAACTGGAAACGTCGGCAAGATTGTCAGCATTAATGCCCAGCCAAATTTGATTGTGTAGGGAGTTGGGTTTTAACAAACCAGCTACTTTGTCGGGCAATTTAAGATCGTCAGATTTAGGTATGCGTAGGTTGACTTCGGACAATTCTGATGCATTGAGTAAATAAGATGTATTAATTTTTTCTAAATGTTCACGACTTGTGAATAGTTTTCTGTACAGCTTGTCCCTCCAGTGTGTTCCGGAACAATACTGAGCTACTTTCTCCATAAAGATGTTCCTCTTCTCCTTGAAACAGTTCCTAAGAGTGTGTCCGGCTTGCGATCTACGGTAAGCTGCCTCCTTATACCAAGCGTGAAGAAGTCTCTCAGATGAGGCTGGTGGTAAACTAGGTGCCGGTACGGGCGGTGACTGAAGTGGCATAATAGGCTGAAGGGCTAATAGAAATAAGGGAGCAGCAGCACGAACTGCTTCTCTCCATCCTCCAGCTTCCTGTCCAGCTTTCTTCAGCAGTAATGTAGCGGCATGAAGACACAATTGTCCCCCGAAATGAGATAAAGCTTCGGCACCAAGAACTTTAGTCGGCGAGACAGTCAATATGCATTGCGAAGCCTCGTACAAAGCTCGGTCAAATTTCCAGAGTGCGACTGTAGCATCAGATGGTCCCCTTCCTTCAGTCAGAGATATTTCAGCCAATCTCTCCAAGACAGTCAGTTTTAAGATCCAATATTGCCAACCGAACTGATTAGCACCAGTCTGCGCCAAGACTTCTGTTACAGCTTCATTCCACAGCGGCGATGAGTTGAAACGATCCGTGGAAAAGTTTGTATCAAAAGCATATTTAAATGACTCTTGAGTATTAGATGTTTGTACGAGATGTCTAAGGAGACGGGCGTGTGGGACAGGATCATTGGGTCTTGCGCTGGTTTCAGCTTTGAGCAGCGCTAACGTGGCAGGAGCTCCTGCCCCCTGCGCTGCCAGGATGCTAGCCTTGAGAGCAAACAGTGCCGGATGATCGGGAAACGCTGTAGCGGCTCTCTCTGCCCAGTAGCGAGCGCTGCCTGCATCCATGGGAATGTCTGAGGAGCTCAACAGTTCACACACTGCAAACATACAAACAAATAATGTTGACTTACAATTGGTCTATGAACTCCTATGAGTTGAGTGAATGTAAAACGGATGTTGTAAATAAATAAATAAATTATTTGAATCATTTTTAATTCACAAATCATTCTTGTAAAGCGTTGGGTTTTTCTACATTTTGTAGTACATACTATAAAGCAGTAATCCTACAACAGTATAGAATTCAAGAAAAAGAATGTCGTAATAGGTACACTACAATAATTAAGTACTTAATATAGACGGAATACGACGCTGCAGCCGTCACTCCTCGTGGTGGAGTAGATAAGATCCCTGCTGTGCAAGACGAAGGTCTGGGTTCGATTCCCAATTCGAATGAACTGAAATGGTGAATGTTTCTCAAGTGTAAAGTGATCACTTAAGCCAGCTGAGGTTGACTGTAAGCCCAACGATGTTCATCTTTAATTCTACACTGTTGTAGGAATACTGCGTTATAAGAAATTTTTATAATTTTTGTGGTACCTTTGAGTATAAGATTATTCTGGTTTGGGTCCAAAGCCAGGGACGCTTTGTATTCAGCCAGTGCTCTCTCCACCATGCCCAGCTTGTGGTAGGACTGCCCCAGCAGAGTGTGGGCAGCCGGGTTGTCATCCTTCACACTGAGGTACATCCCTATGTACTTCACGCATGTCTCATAGTCCCCGATATCGAAATAGAGTCGAGCAATTGAATATGCTCTGAAGTTGCGCTGAAAATAAATAAATCGCTGTTAAACAAATGTGAACTTTACTTCATTCTTCTTTATTTAACAAACTGGCGAGAGTCCCCTGAACGCGATTGCGGAGCCGACAGGCAGAGCATTCAACACATAGTTACCGGGTGTGTACTCAGAGCGTACAATGCATCAGACTTTCTCACCCTTAGCGACGAAGCAATACAATACATAAGAAATCTAGATTTAAGTCTCTGACAAACGATTCACTCTGCACTTTTAACTTTTCTTTTTAAACTTTAACATAACAAATGTTAAATGATATAGGCGTGATGTTGGCCATACGATAAATAAATATTTAACAAACATTTCAAATCCGACATGCGTTTGCTGAAATTTGCAATACTATCAAACGCTTCAATTATCTACGCATTGTTAAGTTGACAGTTTTGTCTGAGTACCCTTGAACTGAATGTTATTTAATCAATAATTCACATGTTTACGATGTAAATATTATCGTGCGTGTGGCATTGAATTCGTATATTTCAGCTAAAAAACGATCTTAGAAATTAGAATTTTCTTAACTCGGGGAACACAACTTGCACAACGAGAATGGGAATCACAAATACTCAAGGACACGTTTAGGAAATACGATTACAAACGTCCTTTTAAAATAAAACTTGGAATAATCTTCGCCTAACAGGGGATTGCTGATGTTTTTGAGAAAGAAATAAGTGCCAACGAGAGTTTCTAGAAGGCCGGCAAGTAATCTTCACGGGTGACAATGAACGAACTTTTGCAATGACAAAATACCGTTTACTTACATCTTTTTCGGTTTTAACTTTGGCCAATGTCTTGGCAACATGCCGGTCTACGTCCAATTTGTTGCGAAACATTTCACAAACTCGTTAAAAAACACTTTATTTCATTTGAAGAATATATTTTTAGCAATAAACGCACATAACCTGCCGACGGGGAAAAAAATGTGTCGGTAACCATAGATAAGAAACCCGAAACTTGAAAAGAAAAGTCGTTGCAATTTCATCATAGACAATGGCAAAAGTGTTCTTATTTTTTTTGGTATCATTTATTTTAGTTTTTGGGACCATTCTCCGATTCTGAGTTCCAAATGAAAAATCCACAAATAATCTAATAAGTGGAAATTATAAAATTATAGAGTACCGAAACTCATTGATCTCCCTATGATTTGATTTTCCCTATTTGTCTCCTCGAGAGTGTGGAGCTAACATAATCATAAAGTTCGACCTCCATTGATTTATGGTTTATCTATGGCTGTCAGCTGTCACTTTAACGTGCATGTGCTTCGCTGTCAGCCGCTCTTTATTTACATTCTGAAAAAAATCACTAACATTATAGAAAATGGGGAAACCAAGAAAGAATAAAGTAGAAAAAACATCAAAAAATGTTCCCCTTGACCAACAAATTATAGAATCTAACGTTGCCAAGGTGAAATCGAGGAACAAAATCAGGAAAAGGAGGGATGGGGATGAAGAGGTTATAACATGTTTTTATCGTTTTTCGTCTGTAATTCCACGATAAAATTTGTGTTTATGTCAATAGAACTGTACACGATATCATAACGCTTTGTTATCGATTCATTTTTACGTTTTATTTTTCAGTTTATCGATGCAGATCTATCAAAGAAGATTTTGTCAGCAGCAAGAGAACAACAGAGAGAGTTGGATGGACCGAGTGGGACCCCTGCTCCTCTGGCACTATTTAAGGACTCCACCAGACCAGGTAAATAACTCAAGAGGCCCAGGATTCATAACAATTCATATAACTAATTTAGTTTACTGACAAGGAGAATGCGTGGCAAAACGTTGAGAGATAGGATAAGAAATGAAGTGATCAGAGAGTTGAGTGGATGTAAAACGGGTGTTGTGACTAGAATGAAAGTGAGCAAGTTGAGATGGTTGGGACATGTAGAGAGGATGAATGATGAAAGAGGATAATGTAGAAAATATACATGGGTGATAGATGACATATATATATAAGGAAGCGTGATCGTCCAAGAATTACGTGGCTTGACCATGTTGACCAGATTTAGAAATTTGGACATGATTTGAGTAAAAGGAATCGTAAAGTGTGTATGACAAATTGCATGAATGTGATGGAGGCAAGAAGTGTGTGTAAGGATAGGAAAGGCTGGAAATCTGTTCTCTCTGCCTACCCTGCAAGTGATGAGGCGTGAGGGGATAGAAGAGAACCGAAACAAGGGAAATTGTAGTTACAGTATCTCAACAGATAAACAGCAAAGGATGGACTTGTTATTTAAACTAAAACATGTTGGTTCTTGCTGAGTGTGAATGTTTTTAAGAATGGACTTGACGGACTGCTGTGATGTCATAAACTCTTGGGCTCAAGCACATCAGTTTTATGCTGCCTGCTTGACTACATATATAGTAATAGTAATAATAATGTAGAAAATCGGATTTTTCTGATGATGAAGATCGAAATTGTAATTTAAGGTGGCAGTGACAGTGAAGATGATGAAATACCCGACGCCGAGGAGCCTGACCTCTTCTACGAGAATATACAAGTGGATGAGGATGACGAGAGGGCCCTGCGAGCCTTCATGTCCCACCAGCCTCAACACACACGCACCCTGGCTGATATTATCATGGATAAGATCACAGAGAAACAGACAGAACTCAACACAATACACTCGGATGCGGGAGAGATGCAACTGCAGGAGATTGATCCAAGGTAAGAATATCGCTGTAAGGTAAGAATATTTCAGTGGGCTGTAGCACCAGTGATGATGATGAAGAATATCGCTTGCGCTAACACACGATTTAACTGCTATCATTAAAATTGGAAAAAGTACGCCTATTTTATACTTGAGTCCAGACCAACATTAACATGAAAATTAGAATATTAATGGTGTGATGTTAATATTTTTGTACTTTTCACTATTGCGGTCCCACCCGCAGCCGAGCAAGAGAGTCATAGAATGTTTATCAACAAAATTAAAGTATTATATCTAACAAACTATGGGAATAATCTCAAGTTTCAGTAAATTTCTGAAGTAACCTTAGAATTTTTTTATGGACAAAATTCGCAGTAACTAAATTTTTACCGATTGGAGTCACTAAAACATGTTCGTTTTAAGTATTTGGATGATATCTTATGTATTAGCTGATTAATCTTACAATTCTCAAGGCAATTCTTCACATCTTTAGTTTCTACGAAGAAGAAATTAACCCTCATAAATAATTTCGTATTGTATTTATTTGTAGGGTTAAACAGATGTACGAAGGAGTCAGGGATGTTCTGAAGAGATATCGTTCCGGTAAATTACCCAAGGCATTCAAGATGATTCCTAATCTAAGGAATTGGGAGCAACTTCTTTATATCACGGAGCCTACATCCTGGTCTGCAGCGTCTATGTATCAGGTATTATACACTCCTACGTATTAACGTACGATCTTATGTTTAGTCGTATTGTATCAAAAACAGCAATCTGATCTTGGGCTGTTACAAAGTAAATTAAAAACAAACGGTTATCTAAGTATGATACATGGTTGGCGCAGTTGGTTGAGGCGGCAGTCTCTCAAGTGGGAGGTGCCAGGTTCAAACCCCAGCACTGGCGATGTATTCCACACTTTGCGATACAGGCTTTTAGCCTAGTGCAAGGTGTGCAGTAAAGTATTTGGGTTTTTGCGTATGCAAGCCCAGATCCTTTTATTAAAAAAAAATATTGGAGAAGGATACAAATCAATTTTGAATCGGCTGGGTTTCTTACATACGTAGTTATCATTTTAACAATTATGTAATATCTCAACTGATGTACGGTACAACTAAACTCTCATGATCGTAATATAATAAAGGATACATTAATATTGTTTATTTGTTTTAGGCAACAAGAATATTTGCATCAAACTTGAAAGAGAAGATGGCGCAGAGGTTTTATAATTTAGTTCTCCTGCCTCGTGTGCGAGACGACATTGCAGAATATAAGAAAATTAACTTTCATTTATATCAGGTATGAATCAAACAGTTCTGCATCACTTATAATCGGTATGAATCAGTTGATCATAATATGAAATTGTTCTGTATTCTTTGAAATGTAAAAATCATATGATTTTCATTCTAAAAAGTTTCTGCGTCCTCACATACAAAACAAAGAATGCCAATTCATTAGGTTCAGCGACACCGTGAAAGTGCTTCAATACACTTCAATATTGGAAGCATTTCTCATCCTATAGAGTTGTGTATGCACGGAGGATGTTTGGTGTATGTTCTGTGAGAGTATAAGGTGATCTCATTAACAAACCTAAGGTCCATCTGTTAAAAGAAACTAAAGTAATATACATAGTTATTGTTTCTGTGTTGATTTGTTGATATTTTCTCTTTCCAGTCACTACGGAAGGCTCTCTACAAACCAGGAGCATTTATGAAGGGTATTCTGTTACCACTCTTGGAGGTATGGAACTTCATAATTACTATCTTATAATTAGTGGTTCCGCCAGCGATTTGCACAATGTATTCGGTCCATCTCTTTGGTGGCCTTCCAGCGCTCCTTCTATCTGTCCAAGGCCTCCACTTCAATATTCTTGGCGCCCATTTGGTGTCACTCTACCTGGCCATATGTCCCGCCCATTGCCACTTGAGTTTTGACACACGGCTCATGATATCGTCAACTTTGGTTCTCTGTCTAATTTATTTGTTTCTTAACCTATCCCGGAGACTAACATCAAGCATCTGCTGTTCCATGAACCTGTGTGTGCATTTTAATTTCTGTATACTTTTTACTCTTCTTCTCAGCCCGAAACCGTCCACTCCTGAACGTAGGCCTCCTTCAAGCTTCTCCACTCCTATCTATCCTGCGCCCTCCGCATCCATGTTCCACCTGCAAATTAGACAGTGTCATCTATCCAGCAGAGTTGGGGTTTTACTTTACCTAATACATTCTCTTAATTTCTATTCACCCAATATTTGTATTGTCATTCTAGTCTGGTAACTGCACTCTCCGAGAGGCTATCATCATAGGATCCGTGCTGGCTCGCAACTCCATCCCAATAATGCATTCCTGTGCTGCGCTGCTCAAAGTGGCCGAGATGGATTACACGGGAGCTAACTCAATCATCCTCAGGGTATTCTTTGACAAGAAGTACGCCCTGCCGTACAGAGTCGTGGACGCCGCAGTGTTTCATTTCTTAAGGTTAATATTATTGAACATATTTATTTATTTCTTCATGGCACACAAACAAGACATCACCCACATGTTAACACAAATCAAACAAAAAACAACACAGATCAAGTTCAAGCGATGCCCTATTACATGTGTACAAACTAGTCAATACAGATAAAACAATATTATAATGAGAGTTCAGGTAATTCGAGAAATTGTATGTTAACAGTCAGTGCAAAAAAAGAAAAACAAAATGAAGTCAAGGTAATCAGTAACAATATGCAGTCAAAACAATGTTTAGTCAAATTATGGAAGTCAGGCAGAAAATTGAAGCAAATCATTGAATACGATGAAGATGACATGAATACATGGTTGACGCAGTTGGTTGAGGCGGCAGTCTCTCAAGTGGGAGGTGCCAGGTTTAAACCCCGGCGCTGGCAATATATTCCACACTTTGCCAAACAGGTGTTTAACCTAGTGCAAGGTGTGCAAAAAAGTATTTGGGTTTGTGTATGCAAGTACATAAACACTCCATCACGAAACAGATTGTTTTTGATGAGGGCGCTATTTGTAGCAGCCATAATGGCAATACTTGTAGAATTTCAATAGAAATGCCATTGTTGCCAGCAAACTCCCAATTAACCATCTCTTTCTTGATGGACTGTAGAATAATGTTGTATATTAATTATTGTAGATTCGAGCGTGACCACAGAGAGTTACCTGTACTATGGCATCAAGCATTGCTGACATTCGCTCAACGCTACAAGGCTGACATCTCCGTGGAACAAAGAGAAGCTCTACTCGCTTTACTCAGAAAACAATCACATCCCACCATTACTGCAGAGGTCAGTAAGATTTCAATAATTATACAACAATAACTCCAGTTTAGCATGGATCACTATCATAACGTTAATATTCTTATAAGCACATATGTTATCATCTTCATGACGAAATGCAAACTGAGCCCTTTACACTCTGTTTGCATTGATTCTACTTCTCTGGCACATTGTCACTGTTGCTCCTCTTGATTGTATACTATAATTATGTAAATTTGACGAGTCCAAGTGCCCGAAAATAGGGCCTAGGGACGATAATGAACAATAAACAATAAAAAACAACAATTACGCATTAGTTTTTGCTGTCCTCATATCTCAATTGAGTCACTAACAATTATTTCGTGATTTGTGCTCAAAATGATGTCATTTTGTTCTGTTCTAGTCGTACATAAGGCTAGGCAAAGAGAACAGAACATCAGGCTTTTCTACCCTTACATACACTTCTTGCTTCTGTCACATTCATGAAATTCGTCATACACGCCCTCCGATTTTCTTTCTACAATTGATTTTACCATGTCCAAGTATCTGGTTGACATGTTCGACCCAAATAATTCTTGTACGACTACGTTTCGTTACACCTCTTCTTTCACCCATCTATATTTTCTTTGCTATCCTTTCATCATTCATCCTGTCTATACGTCCCAACCATCTCAACTTGTTAATTTTGTGATGTCACTTATTTCTGTTTAGATTTCAATAATTGTGTTGCTTATTTTCAGATTCGTCATGAATTGCAGAATGCTAAATGCAGAGACGAAGAAATCGGAAGTGAAGCCGCTATGATTACAGATTAACTTATATTATCTCGTGTTATGTATACTATTCTTACATAGAAATATATTTAATTTTACAACATGTGCCGAGTTTTCTATTCTACGTTATCCCCGCACACAGAGAGGACAGAACACCAGACTTCCCTATCCTTACACACACTCCTTGCTTCCGCCACTTTCATGCAACCTGTCATACACCAGTCCATCCTCCAGCATCCAATTGACATGATTGACGTCTCTTTCATCCATGTCTTGAGTATGTTCGGAAATATCCATCTCCTCTTTCTGAATTCAAAATCAGGGTAACACTGAATTCAGAGAGAGGTTTTGGTCAGAGATTTTTTGCAAACGGCTGATTGAATATCGTATCAAACGTTAATCAATGCATGTGTGGCAGCCGTAACAGTACTTAATCAAGCCTGAAAGAACTACAACCACTATGGATCATCGTGAAAAATCTTTAAGTATTATTATTTAAGTGTGGATGAGGACATCTCCTCTACGTGTGGAGAGACCCAAGATGACGAACGCCTCCTCTTCTGCCAAGATGTGGCGGAGGGGTGTGATAAAGCGGACCTATATAGGGCTAACGACAAAGCGATTGCTGCTGTAGTGTATTGGATTAGGTTGGCCTAGTGTAAGCGGATTCATTAAGTAAGTATTACACAAAAGAAGTTTGAAAAAAATAACAGGAATATAACACTCAAAAATGCTTTCATTTTATTTACAAATAAAATCAACAATATAGTAATACATATTATATATTCCGTATAATTATACATAACATATAATCATTAGAGATTAAAATTACAACTACCTAAAGTAATATAATAATCTAAACTAAATAATACAACAGAATATCTACATATACAATCGTAGGTAGACGGTTATACATACATAAAAAAACATTTCTAACGCTAAGTGTATCATACACGAGTAATACAGAGGAAAGGGAAACGATGATCGCATGACAGAGAAACTGCGGCAGTTCGTGCATCCAAATTAAAGTCTTCTGGTCAAACATTGTATTTGCAAAGTTAAGATTTTCAATAAGCAGTCGAACCACATTTAACTCGAATCTGGCAAAACATTTTCTTCCAAACCGTGTTGTTGAAGCATGGAACAGACTGCCTGGTGATATTATCAGTGCTCCAAGTGTTAATGTGTTTACATAGTATAATAAGTTGGACAAGTATTTGACAGACAATTGATTGTGCAAGTTAGATAGTATACCTAGGCATGTCAGCTATAAGTTATAATCCCATTAGCAAGAATAATGATAAAAATAATAAATACGGGACTTCAAAAAATTAAAACATTACAACCTTTTGTGTTTAATGAGTGATTTCTTTGCCTCTGTGGTAACTAATTAGCGCAAATTTCTTTGATGCACTACAGACGCGTTGGCGCATGTGCAGACTAGCTGTGCAGTCGTCAAGGCCAGCGCTTGCCATGTGCCGTTGTTTGGGTCGGAGAGTCAAAAAGTGATCACATTAATCCAGCCAACGAATAGCCACAAACATTATCAGCAAGAGCTGCCTGCCTGCTAAACTATAATGAAATATTATGATAAAATTGTCAGTGACCACCATCAGGTCCCGCTCATCACACCTCACTGGCAATTTTATCATCAATTTTATTTTATCAATTTAATCACCTGATGATGGTCACTGACAATGCCGTTATGGCTGCGAATTTCTGGAGTGGGGTGGCCTAGTGGGGGGTAGCTCGGATCCGATAAAATAAAATATAAATAATAGGATAAAATTACTCCACATCAGTTTCTCTGTCGTGTGATATCAAAGTGTATTAAAAAATTTACATGTAAAAAAAAAGAATAAACAATATGTACAGTCAAATAGTAATACAATACGATTTGGTGTTCGCAACGTCGACAATTAATTATTGGCTAAAAGATTTGGTATAAGTAACGTATATTCTCAACAAGTATTTATCAGTGGCTCGAGTACACCACCGAATATACATACCTTTAAAAATTAACAAGAAGTGCAAAGTTCATAGTGTCGTTCTTAATAATTAAATAATTGTTAATTTTGTTGCGACAATAATTGTGATTTTTACTCGTAATATCCTACTTAATAATTTATCATTATGGAATACTACTTGTTATAGTGAAATTATTTTAAACTGTCGAACGCAGTCATAAAAGGCTCCGGAATAAGTGCAAATAAAGCAGGTAGTCATCCCTTCTCGAACACACTTTTATGACTGTGTGTTCGACAGTTTAAAATAATTTCACTATAGTATCGGTTTATTATAACTTGGCAGCTGTCTACATAGTGATTGCATGGAAAAAATGAGACAAGTTATAATAAATGCAGTATAGACATAAAAGCGGTCTGTTTTGTTGAAAAAATGACCGATATTCAGTTCATAAAACGAACAGCAAAACGGATATTCCTAAAATAACGTTTAAACAACATTTAAAGAATAATCAGTTCAGCTGTAAAAACCACGAGAGTTTGACGTAAAATTAAGTCCAAATCCAAAAACCTGATTATTATAATATGTATACAAAATGCATCAATAACTAAGTGTAATAATATACGGTAAACGTTTCAAAGTAAACTAGTGGCGGGAGTTTGAGAACCTTTTTTGTAGTGTGAGACTGCGTAACTACTTACAAGTCCGTACACGCAGTTATAGTAGTATTAGTGAGCGCACAATGTAGACAGATGCGTTTATTGTTCAAGGCATGTATATCCGTTCATTCACGAATACTACAAAAAAGAGTCTTAAAATCATCGACTTCTCTACAACAAAGATTATCCTATGAAATCAGATTTGAATATGTAAATCGCTATATACTTGTTCCTACTTTAGGGTGGATAAATCAAATGAATAAAAAAAATGGACAATGTGAAAAACAAAGTGACATAATGTTTCAAAACAGTTTACACGAAAAATGCACAATGACTTAATGGGACAGAAGTGAATTAACATGCACCAAAATGCTAAAACGTTCGATAAAAAAATGAGATTAAAAAGGTCTCTTGTTGCTAATGGGGGCGTATTTTTTTCCACTCACTAGATGGCACTGCGATAAATGGAGGTCTTCACAACTGTCATAACAAAACCATTTGTTTATTATCCATAGAATAATAATATATAGTACCTGCCGTATCTATGCAGACCACCATTTACTGCAGCGCACTCTGGTGGTGAAAAAAATTGAAGACGCCCCCATTGAATATGTCTGTCGCAATCGTAGTACGTCAAACAAAATAAAAAAAATTAATACCTAGGGTTGGAAGCGATGACAGAAATCATCGCAGTTTCTTATTTAACAAATAAGTTATGTGATACTGCAGTCATAAGCAAGAATCGCTATAAACAAAAATGTCGAAACGGGGATGATTGGTGATGACTGGTGCAGGCAGGTGACTGGTGGGCCTCCTCAGAAATAGCTGGCAGAAGCAGGTGACAAAGGTGTGCGAGGAGAGACTGTGGTTGGAGTGGAAACTGCAAGTGACAAGGGCCTCTGGCGAAGATACACAGATGCTTTGAGCTCCCGACCCAACCAAGGATAGAAAGGGAAGAAGATGTATGTACGTCTGGGATAGGAGACTTGAAAAATGGGCATATCGCTATGGAAACTCAGACTTTTTATGATTGAAACAGATGGATCTAAGGTTGAAATACACGCTTCAATAAAAAACTCAAAATATCTGAAATTGTCTTATGCCCGGTTCTTGCTTATGATGGCAGACTAATGTAACTGTTTACAACCATCTTATGATTATTATGGTGTGTCACGACGAGTTACAAATCCGGAGGCAGTATGCTTCAAGAGCGGTTGAGCCAAGCAATGACTTTGAAGACTAAATACGCCAGGCCGATGGCGGCGGCGAGTCGCTCCCTCTGCTGCCTCTGCAGGGATTCCATCTCGAGCGCCATGACTCTCCTGTTGATGCGGGCCACCTGCCTGCGAAGATGTACCACTTCTTCTCCGGTACTCAGACTGTCTCCGGGCGGAGAGCACTCCCTGTGAAACAAAGACAAAAAATCTTAGACCCACTGTAATAAAAATAATTGTGTTTTTTAGAATAGAATATTTTGGGTTTTTATTTACTAAATAACTGGGGTTTTTATTAGTAAATAACTGTGTTTTTCTTATAAAATAACTGTGTTTCATATAAAAAAACTGTGTTTTGTATAAAAAAAACGTGTTTTATATAAAAAACTGTGTTTTATATAAAAAACAGTGTTTTTTACAAAACAATTGTGTCTTTATAAATAACTGTGTTCTTTAATGAAATACTTAATTTACGTAATAGTGATATATTACCTGAATGTTAGTCTGGTGTCATTTAGATGATTTGGTGTCGCCTGCACCAGGGGCAGTGGGGCACACCTGGGCGGGCTAGGAGGAGGATCGTCAGCCATGGGGAATGCATGATGGTTTAGAGTGATCACCCGCGGTGGGGTCTGTACTCTGACGGAACCGGCTTCCTCCTGACCTCCAACTAATGCGGAGCCCAATACGGAATTCTCTAATACAATCTCACGAGGTGGGGCTCGAGTTCCTGAAATAAATACAATTTATTCATACACTTTAAACTGTTCTTTCTTGCCACTGAGGGTGAACCGAGAGTAGGGTCTATTGTCAGCAGGGTTCGCTATAATCCGATATCTATATATATAAAACAAAGTCGATTTTTTTGTAAGTGTTCCCATAACTCCCGCATTTTACAATGAATTGCTGCGAAAATTCGCAAAAACATTCGTACCGATCTGCTTTAGGTTTTAACGTCGCCATTTTTTAAAAAAGAAGCTTTTACTAGGAGGTGGCATGATGAAGAGAGGATCCACGGCTTGTGTGGGATCATGTGTGGTATCGTATAAAAGGGCGTTGGAAAAGGAGTTCAAGCCATTGGAAGACACCGTACCGTTGCGAAGCACGGGTAACCCAGCTAGTTTATTATAAAGACTGCTTACCCATGTGTTGATCTTGACCAAGTAACATAATTCTATCCGGAACGTTCATGTCAAACTGTTCCTTGTGATTGGTCCACGATGGTGGTGGCTGGTGGTTCATGTAGTCGTCACACGGCATCTCCCCGCTGGCCGTGATCCTCTTGGGGACGCGCATCCTCACGTTGATGTCTTCCGTGAAGGCCGCCTCCTTCAGCAGACGATCGTCTACACTCATCGGGGATGACCAGTGGGATGGACTCTGGTTCGAAGACATTCTGGAATTGTGAAACTAAACTAAAAATTCATATAAAATATAACTTAAAATAACTGTGGTTGGAGTGGCCAGAGGTCCTGGAAGCTGCAAGTGACAGGGGCCTCTGGCGAAGATACACAGATGCTTTGAGCCCCCGACCCAACCAAGGATTGAAGGGGAAGAAGATGTATGTATGTATCTATAGTTTGAAAATCACAATTTATGTTTTGTGAGAATATCACTATTTTCTACATGTCGTAGTTGAATAACAATCTCAACAGATATACAGCAAACGATGGACTTTCATCAGGCTTATGACCAATCGTCGTCTGGTTTAATGTCATCACTTTACACTTAAGTAACATTCACCAATTCCAGTCCATCCATTTTCCACGGCCGGGAATCACACCCAGGTCTCTAGCTTATCACGCTTGTACTCTTATCCCTTGCGTGATGAAGTCCGACGACTTTCTCAGACCTCTTCTTTCACTCTTTGGCAATCTCCTCCCCATATGCAAATCATCTAAGTTTGTTAACTTATATTCTAGTCCCTACACCCGTCTTACAGTCACTCATCTCTCTAATAACCTCAACCCTTGTCCTCTCTCTTCGTGTTTTCAAACACATTTTTCTTAACGACCTCATTTCCAGTGCATTCAATCCTGATTCGTCCTTCTTCAGCCATGTCCATGTCTCGCAAGCATACAAAAGCTTTGTGTCTAATTTGACAGTTGCGATTTTCTCTGATTGTTACATGACTGTAATACAATTTACTGGATATCATTAGTACTATTTTGTTGGCCAAATATTAAACAGCGTTCGATTCATATTGTTCATAGTGTTGGATAACAAAATCAGATTCTTATCAGATAAAATAACATGCGAGCATCTACCATACTATTGTTCTGACATCACTCCCAAATATATACACGCGTTACGTGTACAAAGTGTAATTAGCTATCGATGTAACGCGTGATATAAACTGTGCTTCAATAATTGATCATTTCACACACTTTATATCAAATAGAAAAGTACCGTTGATCGAATGTAAGCAAATTTACCGATCACCAAATTAACCCTTACAATCTCACATGACATCTTTTGTCTCCCCCATCCAATTTTTAGCTGCGGTCCACAAATTATGTTGAAATAAATAATGCTCATAATTACCTAAATGGTTTAGCGTCTCACAGGAGATCGAAATCGGTTAGTTTCCTTAAAATAATTACAATATTATTGTGAAAAAAAGTCTCCACAAACGTCGAAGAAAATCGGACAAAACGAATATTAATAATAATTAGTGTTGCCAGAAAAAATGCTACTTTTTCAGTTTTTCCGAAATATTTCTAATCGAGCTAAATGATTTTAGTTATTAAATTAAAATACACAAACAAATACATTGCATTACAATAAAATTAAATAAAGTTAATATAGGTAATACAGGCTTATTTATTGAGTGTTTCTAAAATTATTGTTTTCATGAAGCAAAACATTATTTTCATCTGGTAATAATTTCAATTGACAGCTCATCAGTGTTGCCGTTTCTAGTATTTTTAATACTAAACTAGTATTTTTTGAGGCATTTTGAAAAATCTAGTATTTTTTTAGTATATTCCGAAAATCTGGTATATTCTAGTATTTTTAATCAAAATCTAGTATATTTAGACCTAATTCTAGTATTTTCCGGCACTTTGCAACAAAAATTTCTTACGCTTTCAAATTTCGTTCAGAAATCAGTAAAGAATGAACGAAAAAATGTGAATATATTGTTGGTTTATTCATTTTATTAAACCCCCCCCCCCCCGCTCGTCAAATTTTTAGTCGTCAAGGTCAAAAGAAAATAGCACGATTAAAAATTTTTATAAAACATAGAATTCTCTCCCCCCCCCCCCCCCGTCATCAAATTTTTTGTTTGTGATAGAAGTTTTTAGCTGGCGACGAAAAAAAAAAAGGTCGTCAATTTTTCCCAAGAGTCACTTTTCCTAGGGACCCCCCCCCCCCCCCCCCCCCGTCGACGTATTTTCACAGAACAGTGACATTTTCTCGCGGAGGTACAAAAAAAAAAAAAAAAAAAAAAAAAAAAAAAAGGTCGACAAAAAAATTATCTGGTATTTTTCTAGTATTTTGTCGACCCCCATCTAGTATTTTCTAGTATTTTTTGATAAAAAATCTAGTAGTTTTGCTAATTTCAAAACGGCAACACTGCAGCTCATTTTGACAGTTGATTGATAACCTCTAAACTCTGTAAACATTTTCTAATTACTTGTTATCACTGTTATCAGCGGTAATATGATCGGCAACGTTCCTGGCTTCTAATTTTATTTTATCAGACTATTCAAGCTGTCGGTCAGTTCCGTGCTCAGGCGCTTTATAATGGATAAACTATCGTTGGTCTCATCGAACGCTTGCTTCGGCGGTTTTCAAAAAGTATACAGTCACCAGTCTGATGAATTAAAATGTCCAATGAAATTCGCGATATATGTTCCACCATCTGCTGACGCCGGCAAGAAACTTCCCGTGGTTTATTGGTTATCGGGACTCACTTGCAATGAACAAAATTTCATCCAAAAAGCTGGAGCTCAAAGGTAATTGTACAACTAAACTATAAAATGTTTGAGCTACGGGTTGGCTTTTGAATGGAGTCAAGTTACCGGTGGTCGCTTACACACAGGCTACTGTTTCCTGCAACACAGCAGTACGAGATACTCTGTTCAAAAACCAACTCGTATCCATAATATATCAGAGTATTGCTTCCCGCATTTAGATTTCATTTAAATTTGACGCAAATTTGGTGGCTCTAAAGTTTCGTGGATGGTGTTAGTTATAAATATACATCGGGAGATTGGATGCTCTAGGTACCTGGCACTAGGAGATGTGTAGGTGTAGGGACATAGAGTGAACAAAAATATTATACAGTTTATTTACTTGGCATGTTAATACAACCTGCATAATGCACGCAGATACAAGTTCCGTGGAATTTATTGTTTACACTTCACTTATTGTTGTATTCCCCTATAGATATTGATGGTTGTACAGAATTCAGGTAAAGATGGAAACCCCCGTAATTTAAATACGAAGAAAAATAATTCTTTTGCTCTTTGAATTTCAAGCAATAGTAGGGTTTTATTGCCCCTATTCAAGTAGCATTCCTTTTTCTGATGTATAGTTATAATACAAATGAATGAATAGTAGTTCCTTTCCCTGTACTTGAGTTCGCAAGTCAAGAATCGGCCTCCATAGTCACCTTCAATGGCATCGTCGGCAGGACCAATAACGTGGCAGCGATTTTTCTGAATAGAAAAAACATGCTCGGCAACGGGCTCTTGGCATTATTATTATTATTACATATATGGGTGTATTGGTAATTACTAACACCATCAACGAAATTTTAAAGTCATAAGATACAAATACCTATCATCTTGTACACAGGGTATCTCGAAGGTGACCATCCGAGGACATTTCTCCACATTGTATCTATTTCTTCTGTTATACTCCATTTTGTTATTATTATCTTATCACAAACACTTCCAATCACTTGACTCTCTCTCATAATATAATCCAAGGGATATTTATGATTATAATTTCACAGTTAATTACTGAAATTAATAGAAACTTGTATATTTTATTTCTTACAATGTTTTGATCGTATTTTTTTATTCTTTCACTGACAATTTAATAAACAAATTACATAATATTTGAATATAGAAGGATTTTTATATTACAAAAATATTCCAACAGTTTCGGTTAGGTTCCTTTAAGTAGTCGCATTAATTTTTTTGTACAGTTTACGTGCGAAAAGTAAGATTACTCAGCAAATACTAACGATATCATTCTAAGACTTAAAACATGGATAAATGAGAATATGTTTTAGTGACTCTTACGGTTAAATATTTGTGATTGTAATATTTCCCGATAAAAAATAACTACAAAAATTACCTCTGAAATTGACCGAAACTTAAGATTATTCCCGTAGTTTGTTAGATATAGTACTGTAATTTGGTTGATAAAATGTTTAAGGTAAGACACAGTGATTCTAGTGGATATTTTTTTAGTATTCTGTCCCATCTTTATACAATAAGCCAAAATCAATTTTGTCGCTAATGTTGTTCTTGTTTTGCACTTACATTCTCATACAAAATTTGCAAAAGTTGAAGCGATAATAGTTTCTATGGCTCTTTAATTGGTGGTATTGTGGAAGAAGTCTTACCATGCGATAATAAGATGCAAACTTCCAATTCTCTGTGGCGTAACGGAGAAATTTTTGTACAGAAAATCTTTGTTGAAATTCCAGGTATGCCGCAGAATTAGATCTTGTGATAGTCTGTCCCGACACTTCCCCTCGAGAAGTTAACATCCCAGGGGAAGATGACTCGTATGACTTTGGCTCCGGGGCTGGATTCTACTTGGATGCCGAGTTGGAACCCTGGAAGACCAACTACAGAATGTTCAGCTACGTCACCAGTGAACTCAATAAACTTATAGTGGATGCCTTTGAATTTGTCGATGGAACAAAGCAAGGCATTCTCGGACACAGGTAATATTTCAATTAAATAAAAATATACAGTTTTTTTTCCTCAACAGAACTGGGAGGTATCTACATTGAGGCAATGCAGCATTGTGTGGAAGCAGGATGGATGTTCTGTTCCGACGCTTACGAGTTGGCTTAAGTGATTACTTTATACTCACCTATTCCAACACGTCTGTGTATTTTTTTGAATTGATCTCATCGTTCTTCATGGTTAGGATCGCTGCTTTGCAGGGAGGAGGTCCCGGTTCAACTCCCAAGTGGAATGAACTGAAATGGAGAATGTTTCTCAAGTGATCACTTAAGCCAGCCGAGGACGGTCATAAGCCCGACAGTGCTCATCTTTAACTCTACATCATTGTACCAATACTACATGATAGAAAAAAAATATTCTTCAGTTTCACGTAATGACTTCTGAATTATATTTTTCAGTATGGGAGGACACGGAGCCATGGTGTGCGCCCTCAAAAACCCCGGCCTCTACAAGTCTGTAAGTGCCTTTGCCCCCATCTGCAACCCTACGCAGTGCCCCTGGGGTGTGAAGGCTTTCACAGGGTACCTGGGACCCAAGGACAAGGCTAATTGGCAGGACTGGGACACTGTCGAGTTGGTGAAAAAATATAACGGACCTCCTATGCAAATTTTAGTCGATCAGGTAAGAAAATATTTTTATGGTACAAAACGAATGGTATTATTGTGATGTACGCGAGAAATAGAATTATTTAAGGAATGAAGTGTGTGGTGCTACGTTCTCGCTGCCTATTCTGCAAGAGATATGGCATACAGTAGAGGTATCACTGTTTGCCAATGGCAAGCTATCCAAGAATATGATTATACAAGATGATAAAATAATGTCTTATCTGACATAATTCGATAAAAAAGTTAGCCCCAGCTTCTCTCCTACAGAAATCCTCTTCGCCATTCGTCTTGTTTTCTCCATGAGATTCTGCTCAATCTAACATTCTGTTCTCTTTGCCCACCTCGTATGGGATGGATAAAATATTAAGAAATACAGTCTGTCAAGAAATAGATGCTTTAGGATTGATTGAGATCTACAAATTTGTTTACTGGCAATAATGACATTTCTCTCGAAATTGTACAAGTGTTGCCACTATGCTTGCAAAAAAGTTTCATGTGGCACCCTAATTGAAAACCGAAAGAGATAGTTTTTGACGAGGGTGCTAAATGTGGTTTTTTGGCAACCACAGTGGCGTAACTTGTGAAATTTTAATGTTGCCAGCACATAAAATCACAGTTCCAAATTAATCCCAGACTCTCTTTCTTGACAGGCTGCACGCCAAAATAACATCTTTTTTTTAATGATTTGTTTCAGGGTGCCCAAGATAATTTCTATAAAGAGAAGCAGCTGCTGACAGAGAACCTCGTGGAAGCTTGCCGTGACTCCCAGATGCCTATTATACTGAACATGAGACAAGACTACGATCATTCTTACTTCTTCGTTGCCACTTATATTGGAGAGCATCTCAATTATCATGCTAGGATACTCAAAGCTTAATAAAATTCTAACGATATCTTGCCCATCATTGTTCAGTAACCATACTAATATTGTTAAGTTTGTTTTGCAAAGTGTAGACCGAATTTCAGATTGGGTGACTGATCGTCCCCCGACAGTTTGCCCAGAAAAATAGTAATAACTATAATATCTATACCCTCACGCCACATCACTTGCAGGGTAGGCAGAGAGGACAGAGCGCCAGATAGCCCTATCCTTGCACACACTCGTAGCCTCCGTCACATTCATGCAATTTGTCATACACGCTCTCCGATTCCTTTTACTCAAAATGCGTCCATCCTTATATAACTATAATATAAATATTTAATGTAAAAAAATAATTATATGTACGTATGAACTGGGGTTAACTGGAAGAAATCGCAGTTCTGCGATGAGTTCGCCCTAGTGAACAACGATTTATAATCTGTACTATGTCCATTTTTTATATTTATATGTGTTTGTTGTTTACTTTAAGTTTAAATAAATAAAAAAAAATGAAAGTTGAGGAAATGGGCTGAAAAGGATATATTGACCAGTAGACGAACTGTCGGGGGACAATTGTCGACGCACTGAGATTCATTCTTATTACATTGTCCACACTGAGATTTCTCCCACTTAACACGCATCCGTCCTTGAGTATCTGGGCAATACGTTCACTCCAGATAACTCTTGGACGACTATGTTTCTTCACCCCATCTAATTCTATTTATGGTAGGAAGTTTGTAAAAATATAACAGTTTAAATGCAAAAAATAAATGTATATAATATTCTTATTCTATTTTTTTGTACGTAACATTTTCATTAATAAAATACTCTATTGTATATTTAAAAAGCTTGTTTTATTTCACTTTGAGTGAATCGAGAGATTCATAATCCCGCCTGAAGCCCGGGAACACTCTCTTTCAAGGTACACCATTCCTATGACAATAATTTCGAAGAGTACCTACAGCTTTAGGAATGACAGTGTTCCCTCAAGGAACTTGGAAGGGTGGAGTAGTAGCTGTAGCTAGTAGTAATTATTTAATAAATAAAAAAAAACCTTCAACCAACCCTTACAGATTTTTCATGGGATGATTCAGAAAATAATACCTAAAATAGATTTTGGTACGGTGGAGAAAGTCCACAGAATAAAAGACTTAAATTGAACTGTATAGATCTCATTGTAGAATTGTTTTCTCTACGTTTCTTTAGCGAGCAGGTGATCCATATAAGCACCAGACATGAGGTCGTCTTTAGCGACTCCCAGTTGTTCTCTGAGAGTCTCCGCGATGGCCTGTCCCTCCTCCAAGCTCTGCTCCGGCCTCAACACCACCTCCAACTCCATGAAGTCTCCGAGACCTTCCACCTTGTCTATGTGTACTCGAGTCTGCCCGACGAGAAATAGATGCCTGGAAGGAAAAAATATTAGAATGAAAAAATAACAGCAATTAGAGAAGGGGCAACTAATATTATGGTCATGAATGGAATCAGGGACATGTAGAGAGAATGAATGATTAAAGAATAACAAAAAAAAATACCTGGGAGAAACAAGAGGTGTAAGGAATAAGCGCGGCTGTCCAAGAACCACACAGCTGGATCATGTGACCAGATTCTCAAAGACAGACATGCTCTAAGTAAAAGTAATTGTAGATTGTGTATGACAAAATGCATGAATATGATGGAAGCAAATGTGAACGATAGGAAAGCCTAACGATTTGATTTCTCTGCCTACTCTGCAAGGGGTGCGGCATGAGGGGATAGAATAGCAACTGAAATCTTGGGAGAAGATGTGTATTGTTTATGTATGGAATAATAATATTTTAGAAAATTTATGTTATTGGAATCAAGTTAATTTCCAATAAGAGAAGAGCCCAGAAGACTACAGAATACCAGAAGAGTGTATCGATAAAGGGTGAGTTAATGTAGAAAGACGAAAACAATCCACCGTACTAACCTTACTTTCTTCAGGTCTCCTTTGATTCCAATACTTTTAGCAAGAGCGTTGTGCAACATTTCACCCTGATTCTCCTGACCAGCATTTGGTTTAGGTAAGTCACACTTCACGTATTCACTCAACTTTGGACCCTCGGTGTCTGGTCTGTCATAATAAACCAAACAAGATGAACCATCTGTAAACCTACGAAGCTTCAGCCTTCCATTTGTTGCGTTGTAGAATGTATCATGCTGAGGAATCAATTCTCCTTCATTGCCAGACAATTCTTTAGCTATATTTATTATATCTTTTAAATTACGGACTCGGGCTTTTATTTCAATGTTTCGTAACATTATTGAAGATAATTTACTTAAATAAATTTTAAAGTAAAATTGAGACGAAAACGAACCGAGCACAAATCAGCAGGTGACAAGACAATTTTGACATAAAAATTTGCGGGAAATATCGGTGTTGTCACAAGAAAGAAAATCTATGGTAGATTTTTTTATTTTTTCATTACATTACCAATTTTCCTCTATGACTCAATGTTATCGACCTGTCATTGTTTTGTCGTCGTATTGGAGTGCGACTTTGCGATTATAGATTTTCTTGGAAAATAACTAAATATTTAGTCCGCTTTAATACAATTTTCGTTTAAAATACAAGTCTACAATCTAACTATTATCGTTAAATAAGTGATTAGTCGCAAAATCGAAGATGGGAGCTGTGTTGGGTATCTGTTCAGCTGCTCAGGTAATCCTTGTTATGATTTGTTTATTCTGTGATTTCGCGACTATATTTAACAAGATTAGAACATTGTGACTCATCAATACATTCTTGGGATTTCATATAATGTTATTAATGTAAAATTCTTCACGTTTATCTGCAATAAGAACCATATTGAAGGTTTCCTTGACCTCTGTTTCTTTGTTGTCTTGCAATGGAAAATAAATATGGCGTTTTCTATCACCACATTTTTCCTCCACATTAATCCTAAAGATTTTTATAGCACTGTTGTGTAAATCTGCAATGAGTAACGAATGTTGCGAAATGATTATTGACTCTTATGCGGCAATAAATAGATAATAGATGTTTTTATTGACTGTAAATTGATTAGGTAGGTAACTACTGCAAGTGATGTTTTTTTTTGCAATGGGTTGTGTTGACCTTGTCAGCAGAGCAGTAGTTTGTGATTGTTACTAGGAAATCCTTATTTTATTTTATTCTTTATTACTAACATCTACCAGCATTACAGCATAAAAACGCTGTGGTGAATGTACACAGTCCTCACTCTAACATTTATCATGGATAATATTTGGTCCACATCCAACCATCAACCAATTCAGTCCTAAATAAACCTTGGTCATAAGAACTCGCATTTCATTACACGCAACCTTCCAACCTCTAAACTGGTGGACCTGCTAAACAATCCCTTTAATAAAACACAATGGTAAACAAGTTGGCTTGGGCTTGTCGAAAGAATATCTGATGATTAGATAACAAAAGGTCCGAAAGAAGAGGTATGAGGAACCGCAGTCGTCCAATTCACATTTGGAGTAGACTTTTTGGACGCATGTTTTTTCAGTTTTAATACCATAATATAATTTGTTATGTTTCCAGCTGGCCTGTTGCTGCGGCAGTACTGCGGTCTCCCTGTGCTGCTCAGCATGCCCCTCCTGTAAGAACTCCACCTCCTCACGTCTCATGTACGCCATCATGCTGCTCCTGGCTACAGCCGTGGCGTGCATCACACTCTCTCCCGGCTTACAGGACACGCTGCATAAGGTACACTTCACTTTAATGTAATTTTAAGGAGTTATCTCAACGGATGTACAGCAAAGGATGGCTGATCGTCAGCTGGTTCAATGTCATCACTTTACAATCAAGTAACATCCAACATTTCTAGTCCATCCATCTGCCTTCGAACTCAGACCTCCGGCCTAACACGCCAATACTCTCCCCGCTGTGTCATGAAGGCTGATGACGAACCGAGAAGGAAACACTATATTAAGTATTACCGGCAACCGTTGAGAGACGGTTTTGGTATTAGCGTCAGTCATAAGCCTGATGGAGAGTCCACCCTTTGCCGTACATCCGTTGAGATAGCTACTTGTTATTTCAACTACAATATGTAAAAAATTCAATGTTTGTCGCAAAGTGAGAGCTGAGGTATTATAAAATATTATAGTTATTTTACGTGCCTCAACATTAACTGTTTGTTTTTATCTTAATGCTCCTATTGTTTTTATTTCCAGTTACCATTCTGTCAAAATGCAACTAAGAATTCGTACGTCCCCAACTCCGTAACATTTGATTGTGAAGCTGCTGTTGGTTACCTTGCTGTTTACAGGTAAGCATAGGGTTGCCAGACATCCCGGTTTGCCGAGATTGTCATGCCTCGTGTCCCGGTGTATCGAACAAACCTTTCGGGACGGCTAAATGTCCCGATTTTTGAAATAGTTTTTATTTATATAAAATGCAAGAAATTGGGAGTTGCGAATAGTTTACCCTAGTGAAGAACTCTGTACGATCTCTCTGCTTTCAAACATAAGAATCTGATTACAATAATTCCAGTTAATATGATTCCAGGTGACTATAGTGACTATTGTTTTTATTTTCCAGAATCTACTTCATTCTCTTCCTGTTCTTTGTGCTGATGTCTGTAATGACTATAAATGTTAGAACATCCAAGGACCCTCGAGCTGGAATACAAAATGGGTGAGTTCATAATCATTTAATGTCTTTAATAAGTTAATTCGTTTTGGTTATCTCAACAGATGTACAGCAAAGGATGGACTATCCATCAGGGTTATGACTGATCACCGGCTGGTTTACTGTGATCACTGTACCCGTTCCTTTTCGTTTCAATCATCAGCCTTCGTGACACAGCTGATAGAGTACTGGTATGTTAAACTGAAGGTCTGGGTTTGATTCCCAGCTGCGGCAAATGGATAGACTGGAATTGGTAAATGGATGAAAGTACATCCATTGCTGTATATCTGTTCCCATTTAACCCACACCGAGGTCGAATTGGGACCAAAATGATAACATGAATTGAGATAACTACTTGTTATTTATTATTATTATTATTATGTGTGCAGTCAAGCAGGCAGCATGAAGCTGATGTGCTTGAGCTCAAGTGTTTATGACATCACAGTAATCTGTCAAGTCCATTCTTAAAGCCATTCACGCTCTCAGCAACGAACAGATCCGGAGGCAGCCTGTTCCAAGCATCCACAACTCTGTTACTGAGGCTCAACTGTGACATGTAGAACATCTGATGTTTCTCACAGAAACTAAAAATTGTGATATCCAAAAAATATTGATTGATTTTGCTCTTGTTTGTTTAGATTCTGGGCGATTAAATTCCTCATTGTGATTGGTGGCATCATTGGAGCCTTCTTCATCCCCGAGGGAGACTTTGGAGTCACCTGGATGTACTTTGGTATGATAGGGGGCTTCATGTTCATTGTCATTCAGTTGGTGCTCATCATTGACTTTGCTCACACCTGGGCAGACCTGTGGATCGGTAAGTAATAGACTAAATAGAGATTTTATTATTGATTCTTTATTAAAGTTTATTTTTATTTATTCATTCACTTGCACTTTATTTATTTATTTATCAACATAAACGGCTTAAGCCCTTAATAATGTTATTACAATAAAATAATAGATCATACACGTACATACACAAAACAAACTTTGGGTATATGAACATTACAAGTATAAACCGTAACATTCGTTCACTGTTCAATATTTTAATAGAATTTCTCAATGTATTTATATTTTTTTAATATCTGGGCTTGCATACACAAACCCAAATATATCTTGCACTAGGCTAAGCCTGTATCGCAAAGTGTGGAATATATCGCCAGTGTTGGCACCTCCCGTTCGAGAGACTGTCCCCTCAACCAACTGCGCCAACCATGTACTCGACCTCAGTCATTTATTGTTTATCGTATAGTCATACATAGTACATCACATCAATATAATACATAATAATCAGACAGGCACTACATGTATATTGCACAATGAAAACTGTTTGTCAGAGTTCGAAATCGAGTGTCCTTCGGTATGTCGTAACACTTTAAACAAATACAGAACGAAAATCTCTCACAGTCAACTTGCGTCACAATGTTATCTATAGTATTCTATTATTCTTTACGGCTATCCACTCGTCTGCGAGTGATCTCATTATCTATAGTATTACAAGTGTTTGTTTTCTAATTACAGGTAAATATGAAGAGACGGAATCCAAGTCTTGGTACTGCGCCCTCCTCTCCGCTACATTCATCAACTACGCTCTGGCTGTTGTGGGAGTTGTGCTTCTCTTTGTCTACTACACCACTGTAAGAATTATTTGACTATTAAGAGCCCGCTATTAGCAAACTGAAAATGAAATTTCGATACGCGGCGCTAGTATCGTATTGTAATATTTTGCAAAATTGAAATCAGTTTGAATGAATGTATTTTGACAAGTTAGAGAGTTAAGGTGCAATCCCACTGAGGCAAGTTTTAAACATTAACACATGATACACATAATTTATAGTCTTTCCATTAAACGAAAATACAATGCGCAAAAAAACAAGTCGCATTGCCGCATATAAGTGAATTATTGGATCTGTGCGGTTTTAGCACGACAGGGACCGGAAGAATGAAAAATTAAATACATAAAGTAAATACATACAATTGTATGGTATGGCTGAAGTAAAAAAAGTAAATAAGGAGTAAATAACAAATAAAAAAAGTAAATAAGTCGGGTCCCCAAGCGACCATTAGAACACGGCCTCCAAGCCCGGAAAGTAGGCATAACTTAAGACAGTAAATAAGATTAGCACATCTACCAGGACATAAGGAAAATGGTTTGCATTTGACTTATAAGTTTTATTAACTTTTAAGTTTGTAAAAACATGACGCGCCAAACTAATATTTCCTGAATTGCACCGTTTTAGACGCATGGTTTACGCACGCAGCTTAGTGTTGAATCAGTGGAATTGCGCCTTTATAATTATTTAACTTATAGACATTGACTGAAAAAAGTGACAAGAGTAACTGAGCACACGCAAAAACATTCTAGATTCACTTTTAGGTTATCGAATAAGAGTTAAAAAATACAATGCACCTTGTTGTGAAGTTGTCTTATATTGCTATAGATTTTCGAATAAAACAAAATTCAAACGATTTCGTAGTTTAGAAAGAATACAATTGTTCCCACATTAACAATGATTTGGAATACATTGTTTAAACTACATACGAATTTGTGATTAGAATTATCGATCAATTCCCCGAAAATTACAATAAGAAATATTGCTATACTGCGTTTACATGATAAGGATTTACTTTCTGGGTTCCCAACCTGTGGAAAATTATGCTAGTCCGTGTACACTCCTCTACCGCAACTCATTATCCTTCCACTCAGTATGCGAACTTGAGAATCTCATTCATCATCTTCTATCATATCAGTGTTACTCATATTATTTGCGTATTTATTTTGCCATTTACTTATCGTTATCATAACGAAGACTCGAAAATCGTCAAGAATTGATAACATTAATTCTAAGATTTTTTCATGTTTTACTACTTTATACTTTTTTACCATTGAAATCTTTTACACACATACAGTTGATGAGAGCTTACATAAATAAATATGAATATTGCGAATATATTGCTTCATGTAATTAATAGTGCCTACTGCGTCGAACTACTGGAACAGATATTTTTTTCTCTAGCATGTGACGAAGTATGACTGTGGCATGATAATGACATTAGACATTATTATTGTAATGATTATGACAGATCCTGAAAACTAAATTTACACGTTATATTTTGTTAATAATCATTTGCCTTATGTACATTTGATAGATATTACGATTAGGAAGATATATACATCGGTTAAATTGGTGTTTATCTCTTAAATTCACAAAATATTCATGAAATGTCATCCGAAAAAAATGACAGCAAATTCCACGTCCGCACGCGTCGGCTATTAGTCGCCAACTAATCTGATTTTTATCATTATCATTTTGTGTTTATATTATCTTATGATAATTTCAATATTTTGAAAATTTAAAATATCCAGCAAGATTAAAAACATTATGAACTACTCAGAAGTACATTAATTTGTTGGATAAAAATACAACATGAGAATGTTTTACGTCTTTAAAAAAAGCAAAATTTTCTGAAATTTTAATTAACTTATTTTCCAGAAAATCTTTAAAAAAAAATTACCAATCGCACTTTTCTTCTGTACGTTCTCGATAAAACAACCTAAGCTTTCGATATCTCGAAACAGAATGTAAAAAAAACGTGAGGATACATCTTCCTTAGAGCTCTAAACTCACCCCTTTTTTCAATATTGAAAAATACGCTCTTTTTAAAAACAACCCTGTTGCATTATCCGTAATGTTTTTTATTATTTTTTAATTGCATTCACATTCTAGAAGATTGAGCATTCATTTTCTTGGATCACAATGTTTCTAAAGTTCTTCAGTTTTGAATGGAAGGTTCCCAAAAACAACAGCAAAATCAGCGAAATCACCAAAATGCTAATAAAGGGCCCTTAAGGCGGCATCTGCTGTGAACTAGCTTTGGCGCCATAAATTTTTCTCAGCCAATACTGAGAGAATCGTCTTGAAACTGAAGACAGTGATAGATGAAAGTATGGACTACAGGTTGGCTGTCCTAGAATTATAACATTTTGAAATTCCTTGAACAAAAAAATATTTGGATGTGCCCCTCAAATTTACGGGACTTAATGATTATCCGTTCAGTTTTTGAGATGTAAAAGTGTAATTTAACCAAAATACTAGTAATTATGAGGTTAACAAGTTGGCTGTCGTAGATTTTTTTATTTCTTCCCAAGTTCTTTTTAAAAAGGCAAAATTCACATTGTCGCTAATGTTATTCTTATTTCGCCCTAACATTCTCATGCGAAATTTGAAAAGTTGAAGTGAAAATAGAACGATTTTTGCTCAGTGCGTATAAGCCCTTAAACCGTATGGTTCTGGCACTTCATTTGTTTACTTTTATTTCATATGTTATTTCTTCTCCAGGCGTCGAGCTGCGAGCTGAACAAGTTCTTCATCTCCTTCAACTTGATTCTGTGCGTGATCCTCAGCGTGGTGAGCATCCTGCCGCAAGTGCAAGAGAATCAGAACCACAGCGGGCTGCTGCAGTCGTCCGTTGTCAGCGCTTACATCGTATTCCTTACTTGGTCCGCCCTCACCAACTCTGGTAAGAAAATTAAACATTTTATCACCATATAATTGTGAATGCCAGATTATCCCAGTTGATGGAATGTGAACAGCATTCACAGCTTATAGAAAAGGCATTTGAGGTGGTCAGTAGCCTGGTTGGTACGCGCTCGACTGTTAATCCAGTGGGCGCCGGTTCGATCCCCGATGCCGACCTACTCCACTTCACAATACAATGTTTTCAAGCTTACTGTGAAGTGTACAAAGGTGTATTTGGATTTATTTCTATAAACCCATATTAATTTAAAAAAAAAAAAACAAAAAAAGGAGGGAGACAGCATTGTGGAAAATGGGGGTTACTATTTAGCTTGTAAAATATGTTGACCTATCCAACTATAACTAAGTTTCATATTCTGTGTGTAGACTATCTTGATGCGTTAAAATTTTAGCGTATGCGTGGTAGGCGAAATAATTCAATCTGTCTCAATCTCTTTAACGTTATAATAATACATACAAAGTTTCCTAGCATTATGACTATCACACATTCAGAGAAAACTGCGCAGTATGAATTTGGTCTTTTTTGGTAACTTGCCTGTTGCGTACTTGATTGTATCCCTAGTAGCTCAATTGAAAAATCTTGTATACAGGTAACCCGTGGGTTAAATAAGGCTGAAAGGAAAGTACACCTATGCACTCTTGGCTAATTATTATTATGTAATAGATATGTTGATACGACTTTACATTGAGTTGATATTTCAGGTCAAGAATGCAACCCTTCCTTCCTGCATGAAGTCAACAAGAATGATCTCAAGGCTCAGAGTCAGGTATTGGAAATTCTACACTTTTTAACCATACAAGTGGACATCCATCTTGTAGATTCGCTGTCATCTGGCTTCGGAGCCCTGAATTGTTCTCAGCCAATGCTGAGAGAATTGTCTTGAAACTGAAGACAGTGATAGATGAAAGTATAGACAACAGATTGACTGTTTTGAAATTACAATATTTGGAAATTTCTTGAATAAAACAATATTCAGAGAGTATCCCTGAAATTTACGGGATTTAATGATTATCCGTTCAGTTTTTGAGATATAAAGTGTAATTTAACCAAAATACTGGAATTGTAAGATAAAAAAAATTGGCTGTTTTAGATTTTAGAATTTCTTCCCAGGTTTCTTTTAAAAAGGTATAATTCACGTTGTCGCTTACATTATTCTTATTTCGCGCTAACATTCTCATACAAAATTTGAAAAAGTTGAAGCAAAAGTAGAACGATTTTTGCTCAGTGCATATAGGCCATAAATAATGATTTCTTATTGTTATGTTGTAGATATCGTTTGGAAAGGAGTCTATAATTGGTCTCATCATTTGGATCATGTGCATGCTGTACAGCACCCTGAAGACAGCCTCCAACAGCTCCAAGATGACTGGCTCCGACCACGTGCTAGTCAAGGACAATGGTGCAGGTATGTCTCTAGTACAAGGTCTCGCTATGTAGAATGACTCAACACGTATAGAATGATTCGATGTCTCATTGTGTTGTGTGTTTTGTCTGCAGTGAGAAGCGGTGATGAGAGTCTAGTCTCCAATGAAGGTAATGCACACTACACAATATTATATTAGTTCATTTCGCATTTATCTCTTATCTATTTCATTACATATTGTATGGTTTACTATAGTCTGAATTATTAGTACATATATCTAATTTTATTGCATACCAATTGTTATATATAACTTTATCTTGGTGTTGTTGAGATGAGACACACAGATGAGAGAGTAGGTACTCTAGCCGTGCTGTAACAGTTGGCAACATAGCATAGTGATCAAACAGGACATAATACAGAATATAATACGTGGTCCATCATACTCGTTGTTAAGGGACTGTTATTCCATACAAATCCTTAGCGACGGTGATGGCAACCTCGCGTATAATGTTGAATGTATTAATCCTACATCATGGCTAGAGAAAGAGAGAAATGTCAAGGTGGCGGTGGATGAGAAAATATTGCTTAGTGGTATGACAAATGCTCCGAGTGCAAATAGATTGGACACATTTAAAGACAATAATTTATAAGGAAAGCCAGATATAAAAGAAATAAATGAAATTTCTATCATAAACATTGAGAGATAGGATTAGAAATGACGCTATTAAAGATGTAAAATGGATGTTGTGACTAAAATGAAAGTGAACAAGTTGAGATGGTTGGGTCATGTAGAGAGAATGAATGATGAAAGGATAACAAAGAAAATACACCTGGGAGAAAGAAGAGGTGTATGGAAAAGCGGCATTCCAAGAATCACGTGGCTTGACCATATACACCAGATTCTCAATGAGTAAAAGGAATAGTAGGGTGTGTATGGAGCAGTCTGGCATTCGGTTTTCTCTGCCTACCTGGGAAGGGACACTGCGACAGGGGCTAGATAGATAGTCAAATTACACTTTGTATTAATTTTTAAGTAATTGTCCTTGCTATTTTGGTACTACAAACCTACTTCTTTTCTCATATTTATATTCCTGTAAGATTTTCACTATGCTTTTTCTCTCTAGCTAACATGATTCATTTTGCTTATAGCTTTTTGTTTATTTTCATATTTTGTTCTTACATCATCACTGTGTAATATTTTGTAGTGTGCATGGGCCTCATTCGGGTTATTGTGTTTGTATTTTATCTATCTACATTATTTTGAATTTTCACGGATATCAGGTATGCTGTCGTCATATCGCGAGAAACATCTGGCATTGTCCATATAATTCCATACGTATGCGTGGAATAGGGGGATTGGAACAAAGGGGTTGCCTATGTAAACTCGAGAGTTTTTATATTTGAAATAGATGGATCTAAGGTTGAAATACCCATTTCCATAAAAAACTCAAATACTAAAATTGGCTTATGCGTTAGGGTGTCCCGTCAATATATGGATACTACTTTTAAATCTCAACCATTGCTAAATTATCATAATTAAAAACTAAATGTGCAGTCTGAAACTACTAGTTAATATCCAAATTATGATAATCACAAGGTTTTTGGCTATCGGTACATGGTGGAAGTCCACTTTTAAGGTAGAAATGAAAAGACTATATGTAGTTAAAAACCACATTCTTCTTCTTCTTATCAGCCCCTTTCCCTCCACTGGTGGATACAGGCCTCTTCCTGTGTGTTCCATAATTCTCTATTTTGGGCGCTTTGTCTCCACCCATGCCCCACCGACTCAATGATATCATCGGCCCATCTCCTCACATTAATGACTTTAAATTACGTGACTAGTGTTCTCTTGTGTTCTGAATTTCACAAAAAAAATCTCTGTACATCGACGTGGACACCCTAATATGCGTGGTTCTTACTTATGATGTTAGAACAATATTCTGATTGGGACAGAATAACAATTATACTTTGGGAATCATTAAATTTTCTTATTTACAAGTATACTTTGTTGTATAGATGGCGGCGAATCCGGAGAACGTGGTGACAAGAAAGTGTGGGACAATGAAGAAGAAGATGTGGCATATTCCTGGTCTTTCTTCCACGCCATCTTCGCCCTCTCCTCTCTCTACATCATGATGACCCTCACCAACTGGTACAAGTGAGTATAAGGCATATTAATTTTAATGCGTATGGCAAAAACATAAGACCCGGCAACGACAAATTTAAAGGTAAATCTCTTAGCCAACTGGCAGCGTCAGCAGCGACCCCGTGAATTTCAGTTAGACCCTGCTGGAAACCGTAAATTGGACACTCAACCATATGGCCCATCGTCTGGCGGTGACCACATTCACAGTCGGGGTTCGGGAAAACCCCCATTGATGCATTAGGCCTACGCATCTTCCGTGGCCTGTCCTGATTCTATTAAGCGCGGACCACTATTTTCAGGGCAAGTCAAATCCGGGTATTGATCAAGAATGACTGGAGGATGATTTCTACGCCTAATCCAAAGACGATTAAAATTAAATAGAAGAGCTGAAAAAATTGGAGAGAAAAATTTGTTTTGTATCGTTTTTGGTTCATTGTTAAAATATTTATTGTGTAGTTTCAAACTGATCTCTTGATTCATCGACAAACGGTAGAATTTTACAGTGAGCATGATTTGATCACTCAAATCAGCCAGGAAATGGGATAAGTTTTCAGTGGGCATAAAGTGATCACAGAAGCCATTCATTATTCTCTTTTATTTTATTGAAATGAAATTGTTTTTGTTTTGTTTCAGACCGAACTCAACCTTGCAAACTTTGAACGCCAACGTGGGTTCCATGTGGGTGAAGATCATCTCGTCGTGGCTGTGTTGCATCATCTACGTGTGGACACTCATTGCCCCCGTCATCCTGCCAGACAGGGTCTTCGCTTAAACCACCACACACACGTTTTACTCCATCTTATTTATTACTCCTGTAGCTTGGAAGCTTGAAAAAAAACTTAATCTTCTTTAAGATTTTCGACCGCTAGTACTCGGCGGAAGTCTGTAAAATTAAAAACTAGGATTTAGTTTAAAATCCACGTAATGACTTATTTCTCGCGACTATTGTTCTAGGACCCTAATTTTCATCATCAAACACATAATAATGAAGACGAGGACCCTCGAACAATAGGGCATTCACGATGAAGTGAATCTAAGAGAATTTTTTTTTTTTTTTTGGCATTTACGATGAAATAGGGCATTTACGATGTGAATGCGAGAGAATTGTTCTTTTTTTATTAATTTTTTTGTTTTTTTTTTGAGGCATTTGCTAAGTGTAGCACTGAAAACCCTGCATGGAGCTTTATGGCAACCATAGCGGCGACACTAGTAGAATTTAAATAGAAATGTTATTGTTGCCAGCAAACAAAATGGTAGTTCCAAATTACCTATTTAAGATTACCTTTAATTCATGCTAATCTTTGAATTAGGTACACCTTTTTCTCGAAAGACTGTTTTTTAAAAGTTGCAATGTTTTGGCATTATTTTCTCAGTGTTTCTATCCACATATAAATTGATATTGGATGTTTAGCTAAACTCAGACTTAATTAGAAGCTATGAAATAAGCTGTAGTGATTATGTATTTTAACCGTACAGAAATGATGTCTTCTTATAGAAATACGATCAAATATTCTAGTATTTTTTCCCTATATTGCTTAGTTTATCGTCAGGCCATGAAAAAGGCAAAGTTATAACTTATGTATATACTATTACCTATAATGAATACCTAGTTTTAATTTAATTTATGATATCTCAAACATATTATATTATAAGTTATGCATATTATTGATTATTCTGTGTGCTTATTTTATTATTATTTTAATTACTAATAACATTTATTGTGGTTTACCAAATAAAGTAAATATTCCTATCTGTGAAAAGTGTGTTTTTTATTTTAGCGTTAAACTTACAACCCTTTCGAATTCTAGGACAGAATGGTATAGAAAATATAACTATGTACATAAGGTGCAGAACTGTGATTCATTTTTTAAATGGTTAAAACATAGAACTAGATGAGATGCAGAACTGTGATTCCATTTTTAAAATGGTTAAAACATAGAACTAGATGAGATGCAGAACTGTGATTCCATTTTTAAAATGGTTAAAACATAGAACTACATGAGATGCAGAACTGTGATTCCATTTTTGAAATGGTTAAAACATAGAACTAGATGAGATGCAGAACTGTGATTCCATTTTTTAAATAGGTAGGTAGTTAAAAACTTACAATCATGTATAGGGTATTGAACAGAGAAATTTAACATTTCTGGAATGGATGCTGTGTGAAACTAATTCATGGATACCCAAGTTCTTTCTGTTTTCTTCTCAGTCATAAAAATATGGATTGGTACTGAGATTGAATAGGTATTGAGATTTTTAGCTTACTGAAAAATCTGTTTATGAAGTCACTACCGAATTATGGTAGGAAAATAGGATTTAAAGAAATTTATGGAGATTAGCACCAGACTGCTTGCGTCAACAACGCACTTCAAACAAATTAGTGGCAATTTGCCAATCAACTTTCTCAATGAACTTTGTATTCCCTACACCCACACAATTTAAAATTTACGTATCAGTATTGTACATAAATGGCTGTACGGGATTAATCATTTTGAAGAGTCTTTCTAATCATAAGTATTACTATAATAATAAGAGTTTTTGAATTTTAATGTGGCATAATCTTATCAGATCTAAGTCTCGTGACACAACCGTAGGCATAGTTTCACCAACATTTCAGTATTACTAGAAATTTTTAACTAAAAAAGTTATTAAATAAAATTCAACAAATTTTCGATACTAGCGCCAAACTGAGTGGTCGAAAAATATAAAAGTTTGCCGGGCACCGTGGTGAGCTCTGATTGGCTTACCATGTGTCAAATCTTGTGGACTTGTGGTGAATTTTGTGGTGTGTCGAGTGGATTTCGTTGCGCTAAAAACTAATTAATGTTCCGATATTTCGCCGATTTAGAGTTAATTTAACATTTCCTAGTCGTAGTTGTATTTATTAAAGGTAAATCAAATCGTATAACATTTTGTATCGCCTTTCCTTAATGAATTGCAGCATTTTTAATTTTGTGTATAATTAGGATGACAATGTTTTTACGTTGGTTATGTCAATTTCGTTGTATTTTCCACATATTCAATAGCATTTTGAAAGAAAATGTTTACAATATGTTTTTAAAACATTATTTCGCGCCGTATTTAATCGTCCAGATGCCGTTTTAATTTAATTTTAACCTCTAAAACAGCAATCTGCTGGAGTCTTTTTATATTGATTACAATACAATGTTTCACTGTGAATAGATTGCACAGAATATAACAATTGGTCCCACAATATTCTAAACTCGGTGATTCAATCGTCATGTTTCTGTTTGGGGATGTTGATTTGCAGTAGGGGGTGATTTTCATTCAAATTATTAGGTTAGTTTCCATGGATTGAGTTAAAGTTGAATAAAGAGTTGAATCACTTTTTTTTTTGTTTAATATCACCTTTATTGTATTTATTCGTTCAATAATACATTCTGTGCTATTACAGGACCATGTTTATCCTTCAATAAGTATACTTTTTCAGTTTTTTCCTCGGAAAACCACATCTTAATATTCATAATTGAAGGAGTGACATTATTTTTTAAGTATAATAATATACTCCTTCTGTTGTTTCGTTTTATGTACCAAGTCATACTCAAACCCTTTTGGTTGGATTGCCACTTTTGGTAAAGCAGACCGTCTTAATTAAAAAAAAGATGCGCATTCAAGAACCACTGGGTCGAACATGCCAAGAAAACTTCTCCAAGAAGTGTCCGATAGTCTGTCTGACAGTATCTTGCAGGTGGAAACCCGGCCTTACAGTCATCTCTCACTCATAAGTTTTTATTGTAAAATTAAAATGATTGACTATTTTCCAGGATTAGCCATGAAGAGTCATATGATATTGGTTCTCATCGCCACATCCTTAATGGTGACCCACACAGCTTGGGGCCTCAAGCAAGACAAGAAGAATAAGGCCGTCACCACGCTCCTCAACTCCAAGTGGAACCTCCCTCCAGTGGCCCTGGAGATTGCAGAGTATTTGGCTGAAGAGGATCCACATTATTTCTGGATGTATGTCAACGAGATCAACGACATGTCACCACCATATAATTCATTAAGTAAGGAAAGATTTAACATTCAATTTGACCGAAATTTTGTTGAGTTTACGTATTAAGGTCCTACATGCTGGCATCCGGCTTCGGTGCCCTGAATTGTTCTCAGCCAATACTGAGAGAATCGTCTTGAAACTGAAGACAGTGATAGATGAAGGTATGGACTACAGATTAGCTGTTTTAGAATTACAGTATTTGGAAATTTCTTGAATAAAAAAATATTCCGAAAGTGCCCCTAAAATTTACGGGAATTAAGGATTATCAGTTCAGTTTGACATGTTAAAGTGTAATTTAGCCTAAATACTGGCAATTATAAGGTTAACAAGTTGACTGTCATAGATTTACCATTTTGTTTGCAGGTTTTTTTTTTATGTAATTCACATTGTCGCTTACATTATTCTTATTTCGTGCTAAATCTGAACCATGTTTTCAATATCTGGCAAATTACTGAGAAACCTCTGTATTTTCATCCATCCATCACTTTATTTTATGGTTAATTTGTAACTTATGAAATTTTTCAGAAAAAGACAAGGAATTGTATGAAGCCGCAATCAAAGTAGCCAACAGAGTTCTATCTCCCGCTCGAGTGCGAGTTATGAAGCTCTCCCTCGCCCTACACACCCACGCACCTCTAGTGGAGATGTTCAATCAGATGGCCAAGGACAGGGGAGTGGCAGGGGCTCCGTGCTCGGTCGTGGCCGAAGTGGGAGGGGAGCTGCTGTGTACGGAGGATGACATCAATGATGCTGTCGAAAAGGTGGGAATATTTTTTATGATCTTATAATTATGTTGCGCTCCACAAGTGGGGAATGAGGGATGATCCACAGTGTGACTCTGGACACCCGAAGCAAACCATGCAGCACATCTTGCGTGATTGCCCCATACGTGCTTACCCCGGCACCATTGACAGTGCTGCCAGCCTGTCCCCTGAATTCCTCCAGTGGCTGGAGGCGCTGGATGTCAGACTTTAACCATGTGACAATACTTTGATGTTGCCAAACGATAAATAAAGTTATGTCTTAAGAATTGGGAGTACATAACTGTGGAGAAGTCTTTCGTCATTAATCCCCAAATTATTTACACCGTACATAATTTAAACGGGTGTAATTATGAATATATACGTATATTTTTGGTTGAAGGGCGTATTATAAGTATACATTATAATCTCTTACTAAAATTGTATGGTTTCACTGTCTTCTAAGTGTTTCAGTATATTCATATATCAAAAGATTTAAAACTCTTAGTGACGTAGCGTGGTTCCTGCCGCCTGGGGTGAAAGTCAAATCCCCTCCCCCCCTTATTGAGGCATATAAAGCCGAGATTCGACTCGTGCCTTTGGATATGTGCCACAGGACTTGGCCTGTTGGCAAAATATGCGTGTGAATTTTCGGAAAAATTCTCGCATTTCAACATTCTCCGACTTGCGTACACAAGAAGGAAAATCCAGTTAGCGAGGAGTGTCGCTTTATTGACTCTAATATGATCAATTTCAGCGCTAATGTATGCGGTGGAACCTAGATACATCCCGATGGACGAACAACTATTAATCTTTACACAGGAATATTATGTATGAACAATGCCAGACTCCCATACATCGCTTTGCATGGGGTGCCTGATGGTCAACGCCCGCCAGGAAGACCACCGAAGCGATGGAGAGACAGCTGGATTTCCACATCACAGGAGAACAATCCTGTCAATACAGACTCGCGGAGTTTAGATGCAGTTTAAGAAGAAGAAGGAGAAGGAATATTATGAATGATACAACTCCATTACTGTTTCAGATTAAGGGTGACTCCCGTATCGACACGTACGATGTGGACCACCACTACCCAGGCTCTGCTAACAATTCCATCACTGCTGTGTTGTATGGAGATTTGGGCTCCAGGGAGTTTGGTAGGCTGCATAAGGTGTTATCAGGACTTGCAGAACAGGGGAAGGTCGATTATGTTATACGCTGGTATGCTAAGGTAAGATATCACAGATTATTTTAACGTTATAACAACTTTCAATGAGAATTCTCTTTAAGATTCATGTTTGCTATTTTTTTGCTTGTATGCACAAACCCAAGTACTTTCTTGTACAGTACACGGTGTCTCGAAGTGCAGAATACATCGTCTACACGGAAATTTGAACCCAGCACCTCATGATTAGAAGTCTGTGCTCCAACCAACTGCACCAACAAATTTGTAATATATATTACTGTATAAACTACTTTAATGCATGTATTTCAACTGATGTGCAACGTAAGATGGACATCTAACGGACTTAAGGCTGGTAGAGTACCGGCTTGTCAGGTTGGAGGTCTGGGTTCGATTTCCGGCCGCGGCAGATGGATGGACTGGAATTGGTGAATGTTACTTAAGTGTAAAGTGATCACATTAAGTCAGCCGACGATCAGTCATAAGCCTGATGGAAAGTCCATCCTTTGCTGTGTATCTGTTGAGATATAACTACTTGTTATATCCAACAAGGACGTGCAGAAAATTCCTATGGTCTCACAAAACATAAATTGTGATTTTAAAAATAACATTGTCCATTGTTTTTAGGCTCGTAGAATTCGTCGTGTCCGCCTGTCAGGTTATGGTGTAGAGTTGCAGCTGAAGAGTACGGAGTACAAGAGTCAGGATGACACAGCACCAGACAAGCAGCAGGAGGGGGACTTGAGTGAGTCGGAGGAAAGTCAGGAAGATGAGAATGATCCCGCTAATATTGTAGATGGATTCAACTTTGGGAGACTGAAGTTTGTATACCAAATTATAATTACTTTTGCGTAGAATTAAACCTTTTTTCTTTATGTTGTTTTACTAACTTTGTTTACCACTGTTCAAATAATTATGCCAAAAAATGTAGAGACTTTGACGAAAGTGTGCTTTCATTTGAGAGTCATTTGTTAAATTATGATCGAAAAAACATTATTTTTTTATAAAAGCTCATGTAATAATGACGTTGATTAATATTGTCGTGGCATTTTTATTTCGAAAGATGTCTGCTTGACAGTAAGATAAATAAAAAATCCTGTCTCGTCGTATCCCTTGCAGGGTAGGAAGAGGGGACAGAGCACCACATACTTCCATTCTCATAAACATCTCTCGCTACGTACACATTCGTCACATGCTCCACAATTTTTCACTCTCAAAACATGTCCATCCTCAAGTATTTAGTCAATTCTTTCCACATGCCCAAACTGTCTCAACCTATTCATTTTCATCCTAGTCACAACACTCGGTGTTTTTCCACTCTTTACTCTTATTCAATTAATGTCCTATCTATCTCTCTATCTATACCCTCACGCTGCATCCCTTGCAAGTTAGGCAGAGGGGACAAAGCACCACACACTTCTATTCTTACAAACATCCCTTGCTACCTAATCAATAGTCACATACGCTCCACAATTTCTCACTCTCAAAACATTTACCTTAAGTATTTAGTCAGTTTTTTCCACATGCCCAAACTATCTCAACCTGTTCATTTTCATTCTAGTCGCAACACTCGGTGTTTTCAATCAATGTTATGTTTTCAGAAATCTATTCCCCGACTTGCGTAAATCTCTGGAGCAGTTTAAAAGTCATCTATTGGAGCAAGATACAGAGTTAGCGCCACTGAAAGTGTGGCAGTTCCAGGAACTATCTCTGCAGGCCTCAGAGAGCATCATGGCTGTACCACCTCATGAGGCCTTGAGTCATTTCACTAACATCGCTCACAACTTTCCCATGCAGGTAATATAACAATTATCCTAATCAATAGGAACAGTTGGGAAGTTATTCCAAGAAATCCACAATTCCCAACCTTAATTTATTTGTATTTGTAATTCCAGGCGCACAATTTATTCATAATTGTAATTCCACTTGCATAATTTATTTCTAATTGTAATTCCAGGCACATAATTTATTTGTAATTGTAATTTTAGGTGCACAATTTATTTGTAATTGTAATTCCACTCTCACAATTTATTTCTAATTGTAATTCCACTCACACAATTTATTTGTAATTGTAATTCCAGGTGCACAGTTTATCTTAATAATTGTAATTCCAAGTACACAATTTATTTTAATAATTGTAATTCCACTCGCACAATTTATTTGTAATTGTCATTCCAGGCGCACAACTTAGTCCGCATCTCCGTAAGTCCCCAGCTGAAGGACGAGATCAAATACAACCAGGAGCTGTTTGCCACCACTCTCAACGTTCACCCCTCAGATTCTGCCCTCTTTGTAAATGGAATGTTCTTTGACATGGACGCTGTGGACATCATCAGTCTCCTCCAACTCATGAAACAGGAAGTCACCACAATGGAAGGACTACATAATTTAGGTAACATCTTCTTTTCTATTTACAATTTGTTCGTGTAATAATTAAGCGGTTTACTTTTCCTTGGGGTTCTTAAAACCCTCTTTTATTGTCCACCATTCCAATGAGAATGATGGACTATAGGGTGTAAGGGCAAGTATAAAAAACGTGAAATTTCGGCATTACTTTTTACAGCAGTTTTAAAATTCATCGAGATTTGGTTGATTTGACCCCTGTTCGAGCCTATTCTGTTATTTGTGATTTCTTCCAACTAACCACGTTATGTTTTGTTTGATTGTATTCATCTTCTTCTTCTTTTTCATTAGCCTTCTTTCCTCCACTGCTGGATATAGGCCTCTTCCAACTGTTTCCACTCGTCTCTGTTCTGACCCTTCCGCATCCAGGTTCCTCCAGCGATTTGGACAATGTCTTCGGTCCATCTCTTTAGTGGCCTTGCGACGCTCATTCATGTCGAAAATAAATAAATACAATGTAAAAATATGTGGAATGGTAATGCTCTTAAAAGTTGAGTAGCCTCTTATATTTGGAAAAGAAAATGTACAGATAAACAGATTCTAGCACTTGAAATAATGCGATACTTATTTGAATTCCAGGTCTGTCAAAATCCCGCATATCTTCCTTGTTAAACCTGGACATAACTCACTCCATGCAGAGCACAGCCAACGTGTACGGAATGGCATCCATGTCTCCGACAGAGTTTGCCCTGGACATCCGTGACTCGGGGGTCATGTGGGTGAATGATCTGGAGAACGACTACCAGTACAAGAGATGGCCCAACAGTTACATGGAACTCCTGAGACCCTCGTATCCCGCCATGCTGAAGAGCATACGAAGGAATCTCTACAATGTGGTATGTAATAGCCCAAGAGACGACCGTTAAAAATATGACACATCTGTTATTTGATCGAAATGTGGTTTACCCAATAGGGTAATACATCGCACTAGTGTTGCCTATAAAGCCCCTATAGTGTCGCCGCAACCTACATGTGTTGGTGTAAAATGAAGTACATGCACTTCTGTCACATTCATGCAATTCTTCATACAAAACCTACAATTCCTTTTCAAAGGTCGGCATCGGGGATCGAACCCGCACCCACTGGATTAACAGTCGATCGTATTACCAACCAGGCTACCGACCACCTCTAAACTTCAGTCAACTCTATTGTTTTTTTAGTGTCCTGAAAAAATCCATTAACCAATGTTGTAATAATGTTTTCTTTTTCCAGATCATTGTGTTTGATCCAGCCGCCGTGAAGTCTCGTGGTCTCGTCAAGATTTTGGAATCTTTCTTCCGGCAGTCCACGCCGATTCGTGTCGGCCTGGCCCTGAAGCTCAACAGTGATGATAAAGTGACTGGCTTGCAAGACCCAGGAGTAGCCGTGCTGTGTTCCTACAACTATTTAGCTCAAGAGAAAGGAGCCAGGGAGGCGTTTGGTTTCATTAGCTCTGTAAGTTGTAGTCAGATGTTTTCTCCAGAAACTGGGTTACTTTATTTTATTAAAAGCATAATCTTGCAATTTCAAGATTATTAAAATTAATTGGAAAAAATCACAGAATACAGTAAATACCTACTGATTACTGCAGAAATTTAGACATCCTCAAAAAACCCCAAAAAGCATGACTTTCGCGTATGCTACATTCTTTTTAGTATATTTCATACTACGCTGCAACAAAATAGGCCGAGGAACATTGAATAGTATCGTGTTGCATATTTGCATCAAAAAGACAGTGTCAAATACCTAGACAACTGAGAAACCTGGAATATGAGGACCGTTTAAAAGAGCTTAATCTAACTACATTAAAGGAGAGACGCGACCGGGTAGATCTCATTGAATTATACAAAGTGTTGCATAACCATTATTCCTGTGAGACTCTACCGGCTATGTTTACCATGAACTCTAATGTGCACCTGAGAGGACACCAGCTGAAACTGACAACAACAAGATTCACATCCAACCCAAGGAAACACTTCTTGACCAATAGGGCTGTCAGTGCTTGGAATCAGTTGCCAGAGTCAGTGGTGCTTGCTCCTACCACCAACACCTTCAAAAATAGACTAGATAATATAAACACAACTTAACTGGGACTTGGGTCAAAACAGCGAAAGCTGCCTACCCAATAACAAATAATAATAGTAATAAAATATACTATGACGCGAATTTGCATCATTAGCATGCAACGTGTTGAGTTCACACTAGTGAACAAATTGGTTTATTGTGTGTCTTTATGTAATATTTTAAATTATCACTTACCATAAACAACGACGATAAACATTTTTTTTTTATTACTATATAAAAAGGATCTGGGCTCGCATACACAAACCCAAATAATCTCCTGCACACTTTGCACTAGGCTGACAGCCTGTATCGCAAAGTATGGAATACATTGCCAGCGCCAGGGTTGGAACCTGGCACCTCCCAACTGCGCCAAAGATGTTCTAAACAATTATAAACATGGCCTGTGCCTAGGTTTGATGAAACCACTATTGAATGCATGTTATTTTGTAATTAAAGTAATTTTTCTCTTTAACCGTAAGAGGTATTTGATTTTTTAATAGCCTATGGATTCTGCTCTATCGTTACTCAAAATATCTAGTCTGAGAGTTCTCCTGTGTAAGACTGGTTCCTGGAAATGTTTAGTACCAACGCCTCCTAGAGTAGGTACTCTAACCATGCTGTAACAGTTGGCAACATAGCATAATGATCAAACAGGACCACTACTCCTGTCAAATCTCCTAACAGAATATAATACGTGGTCCGTCATACTCGTTGTTAAGGGACTGTTATTCCATACATTTCCTTAGGTGCGTTGATGGCAACCTCGCCTATAATGTTTTATGTATTAATCCTACATCATGGCTAGAGAAAGAGAGAAATGTCAAGGTGGCGGTGTCAGCACTTATGCATACTTACTAAAATTTTATGGTGATGTATTTCAGTTATACAACAGTATTGGAGACAAAGAACTGACTGTGGAAGATGTGAAGAAGAGATTGAAGAGTGTCGGAGGTTCCTCAGTCGATGTGGAAGATGTGCTGGGAGAGGATACGGATTATGATTACGGCAGGAAACTCACGGCTGAGTTTGTCACCAAAACTGGGATGCTGTCCTTCCCACAGGTAAATACACATTGTGTAAATTATGGTAGTAGTGTGCTAACTGCGACGAGATGATCTGGTTGTGGTATGAAAACGGCGACCAAAAAATCTGGTAACGGTGTCATGACAGTGACTGGATAATCTGGTTACAGTTTGGTAACGGCGACAGGATAATCTGGTTGTGGTGTGGTAATGGCAACCGAATAATCTGGGAACGGTGACCTGGTAATCTGGTCGCCATGTCATGACAGTGACTGGATAGTCTGGTTACAGTTTGGTAACGGCGACAGGATAATCTGGTTGTGGTGTGATAATGGTGAACAAATAATTTGATAACAGCGACCAGGTAATCCGGTTGCCCTGTCGTAACAGTGACTGAATAATATGGTTACAGTGTGGTAACGGCAACAGGATAATCTGGTTGTGGTGTGATAACGGCGACCAAATAATTTGGTAACGGCGACAGGATAATCTGGTTGTAATGTGGTAATGGCGACCAAATTGTTACCAGAATGGTTTCATGGGTAGAAATACTTTGCTGAACTTAAAATATATTTTTAGAGAATTATTATAAAAAAAAAATCTTGAGGGTGGGTAATAAAATTGTACACGCTTTTATTTAACTTCAATTGGCGTTGTTGCCCCAAAATCTTGCACTCGAATTTTAACTCATTTCCAGACTAGCTAGAGCTATGAAACTTTCACAAATTGTGTAAACTAGATGACATTACGATTATGTACCATATTGGATCAGCCTTTTCCAGAGACAAAAAAAGGTTTAAAGCATTTGAGGGGATCCGAGGGTTGTGTGGGGTCATGTGTGGTATCAGCTATGAAAGGGCGTTGGGAAAGAAATTGAAAGTTACTTGTTTTTTATAGCTGTTTTCCTTGGTTCTTTAAGGTATTGGTAAATGGCGTCCCCTTGGCTGAAGAAGACCTGACGAATGAACAGTTTGAAGAGGGCCTACTGACGGAGATAATGCATCACACCAGCCGACTCCAGAAGGCTGTCTTCCGAGGAGAGCTGACTGACTCTGATGACGTCATTGACTACCTCATGGGACAACCTAACGTTATGCCACGGTAATAATCTATTGTAATTTTGAGCGACTGCAAGACTGGTGTTGTGACTAGAATGAAAGTGAATAAACTAAGATAGTTTGGGCATGTTGAGAGAATGAAAGATGACAGGATGACAAAAAAGATGTATTTGAATGAGCAAAGAGGGGTGAGGAAGCGCGGTCACCCGAGACTGATGTGGTCCGATCATGTCGACCAGATCCTCAAGGATGGCCGCGTTTTGAGTAAAAGGAATCGGAGGGCATGTATGACTAATCCCATGAATGTGATGGAGGCTAGGAGTGTGTAAGGATAGTGTCCTCTCTGCCTACCCTGCAAGGGACGTGGCGTATGGGTATAGAATTTTTAAATGCCGAAGAAGAATGAATCAGGTGTGAATGTCAAAGTGTGTGTGTGAGGAGAGGGAAGTCTGGCATTCTGCTCTCTCTGTCCATCCCGCAAGGGACGTGGCATGAGGAAATGTAATAAGTGAATAATGATAATGTAACTGGGTTAACTTCAGATAATGTTACTGGGTTATTTCAGTAAAAAAAATCATGTATCTTATTAGATGTAATTTGCTGTAAAATTGGGTGTGGCTTTTAGAAAAGTGGGTGTGCATTGCAGAAAATGGGTGTGGCTTGTAAAAAAAAGTACGGTTTGTAAAAAAGTGGGTGTGGCTTGTAGACAAGTGAGTATGGCTTGTAAAAAGTGTTGGGCTACCTATTGTCTTCAGATAGCTGAAACCTGTGATCCTCGTTAATATTCCTAGCGACTCTTTATGTTACTAAGAAGATTGGCCAGAATGTACACAATTTTTTTATGAGATTTTGAAGTTTTATATTCAATTCGATTCCATTTTTTTCTAGATTGAACCAACGTATCCTCAACTCAGACGCTGAGCAATATCTAGACATGTCGGGTAAAGCGAGTCCTCACGGTTTCGACCCCAAGAAACTCTCTGAACTGATGAAGCTCAGTAATGCGGATAAGACTGCGACGGCTGTGAAGAACCTCAAATATCTGGAGAAGAAACTCTCTGATAAAGAGGCAAAGAAAAAAGACTCGATGGTTTCGACCATTTGGGTTGTCGGAGATTTGGGTTGTCCGAGAACTCGACAGATCTTGAAGGCAGCTATTGAATATATGGTGAGATTCTTTCTTATAAAAGTTTTTTTAATCAATTGAGATGGTTGAGACATACAGAGAGGGTGAATGATGAAAGGATAACATAGAAAATATGCATGGGTTAAAGAAGATGCGTATTGAACGCGGCCGTCCAAGAACATCTTGGCTCGGCTATGTTGACCAGATGCTCAATTATTTGTAAAAAAGTGAGTATGGCTTGTAAAAAAGTGGGTGTGATTTGTAGAAAAATGAGTATGGTTTGTAAAAAAGTGAGTACGGTTTGTAAAAAAGTGGGTGTGGCTTGTGAAAAAGTGAGTATGGCTTGTAAAAAAGTGGGTGTGATTTGTAGAATAATGAGTATGGTTTGTAAAAAAGTGAGTACGGTTTGTAAAAAAGTGGGTGTGGCTTGTGAAAAAGTGAGTATGGCTTGTAAAAAAGGGGCTCAATTTTATTTTTATAATCTTTGATTTTCAGAAATCGACCAGCGGCGTTCGCGTGACTTTCTTCCCCAACGTGGACGGGACCAAGTCCACAATGGAGCAGCAGTCCCTGAATAAGGTTGTAGTGGCTGCGCTCAATGTCCTGCCAGCTGATAAGGCACTGAAGTACATCACAGAGCTGTTGGAGAATGATGGTTGTCACGAGAGGAAGGATTGTAACATTATTGTAAGTATGTTGAATGTTTTAACCGAAGGTTCTTGGAGGAAGTTTGTTGTAAGTGTATTTTCTAAGGGCCAGTTGCTTGAATCACGATAGTAACAGTAGATTACCGTTACTGATCGGTAAACATATTAGATGCATTGCCCCGCAGCGATAACAATGCATAGTAATGGTAAACTATACTAAAATTATTTCAAACTGTGAACGCAATCATAAAAGTGTGACAGAGAGGGCCGACTACCTGCTTTATTCGCACCTTATTGCTCTGGCATAAGTGCGAATAAAGTAGGTAGTTGTCCCTTCTCGGTCACACTTTTATTACTGCGTTCGACACTTATAATTAACCATACTATAATAATTTTATGGTGAACTAATGTTTTGTTTGCTGTTTCGCTTACTGTTACGCCCGCAAACGAGATAGCAATATTTGGTAACAGAGAATGCATCTATGTGCGTTAGTACTCGTTGTTACTGTGTTGTTACAGAACCTGGTGGCAGCAGTAAGATTTTGATACAACGGATAGTAAGAAATCTTATCTTACTAGTCGACAATACTATTAATCTAACAACCAGGCCTTAGTAGACTGTACATATTGACACACATACTCATTATTTTTTATTTTATTTCCCTCTAGTCTGAATTGGTGCCGGCGTTGAACCAACAAGATTGGCTGCTAAAGCTGTCTCGCGTGTACGTCAACAGAGTCTTAGGTTTCAAGAAGGCGGGAGATGCAGGGCTCGTGTACAACGGCAGGGTACTGGGGCCACTCAATCAGGATGAGAGCTTCCATTCCGAAGACTTCTTGTTACTCGAAAGGTATGTAGTTTTGAGTGATATTTAGTTGTAACACATAGGAGAGATTTTATTGAGATATAGTGTGTGTGTATGTATGAGCACTAGGTAGTCCTGTGAGATACTACCAGCTATGTTCACCATGAGCTCTAATGTGCACCTGAGAGGACATCAACTGAAGCTATAGACAACAGGATTCACATCCAACACCCTTCCACAACCAATTGATTATATCTGTGTTTCAGGTTCGGCAACATGATCTACGGAGACAAGATAAAGTCGGCACTGTATCCATCGCCCAAGGATTCGGAAAATGATGTTGTTGATGATGGTAGTAAGTATTTCATTTTTTACAAGTCATACTCACTTTTCTACAAGCTACACTCACAATTTTACAAGCCGTACCCACTTTTTTACAAGTCACACCCATTTTTTACAAGCCACACCCACTTATCTACATTTCCCACCCAATTTTTTACAAGCCACACCCACTTATCTACATGTCACACCCACTTTTTTACATGTCACACCTACTTTTTTACATGTCACACCCACTTTTTACAAGCCACACTCACTTTTTACAAGCCACACTCACTTTTTACAAGCCACACCTACTTTCTACAAAAGCATTAATCAATTTTCTTGCAATTACAAAGCTGCAATAATATGATGACTTTTTTAGGTGATGATGATTCAGATGACAGTCCAGTATCGGCCGATTCTTTAATGAAGATCGTAAGTTTACTGTCATCCCGCCCTCAGACAAGAGCTCGCTTCAATCTCCCGGCAGATGTCCGGGACAAGCATTCCGTTGTCAAGCTGCCCGCTGCGAAGAACCCTGCCCTGTCCATCACAGCCATTGTGGATCCTGTGTCACGCCCTGGACAGAAGATGGCTTCTCTACTGCAACTGTTGACTCAAGTATTTGACTGTGATATTAAGCTGTATTTGAATTCTGTGGAAAAGAATTCAGATATGCCATTAAAGAGGTTAGTAGTTTTGATGTAATCTTACATATAATAAAAATGGACGTATGTATGTATGCATGTATGTTTGTTCCACCATAACTCTGGAACGCCTGGAGCAATTTTGACCAAACTTGGTATGTAAACGAATACTGTGTGGTAGAAACTTCTGGAAAGCCAGAACCTCCTGAGAAATAAATGAAACAAACTTTGTAGAACCATCTGGAAATTTCGGAAAGTTTATCGAACATTGTAGAACCTTCTAGAAACTTCTGAGAGTGAATAGAATTAGAACCTTCTGGAAGGTGAAACAAACGTTGTAGAATCTTGAAGAAAGCTGTTGAGATTAATCTAACATTGCTGGATGTATGTGTGTGTCATACTGTCGATTTACTTCGCCGATCAAATTTGCCGTTACGAAGTACAGGTAACTCAGCTAGTCAGTGATATGAGTAGAATAGATGAGACACATTTAAGCAATAAAGAGTACTCTCGTGCTATTTTTTTTAAACTGCTAATAAAATACTTTACGAGAAAGAGACAAACAAATGTTTCACGGTTTGTCTATGATTATGGTGTCACACCAAAAGAGCGGAAGGGAGAATGTTGGGAGGAACAATTGTCTTTGGGTCAACTTGTATGTACGACATTGGGAATGGGAAAAAGATGTAGATACCTGACTTGCAGGATACTCGAAAAAAAAATCCAAAAATAGTGCGGAGGGGGGTAAAATTTGGAATACTTAGAATCCTTAAAAAAAGAGATGGTTTCGCATTAATTTTGTTTGTTGACAACAACGACATTTTTATTTGGATTCTACAAGTATCGTATCGCCACTATGTTTGCCATGAAACCCCCCCCCCATGTCGAAAACCATCTCTTTCTTGACAGCCTGTACTTGCATCTGACATAGTGTGTCCATTTTTACCACAATCATAACAACAACAACTGTCACTTTCCTTAAACCCACTGATTCTGAAACAAATAACTACTACAGAACATTTGTTATAACATGTCAGTTGGGTTTTTGATTGTATTAGTAGTAGCTCTATTTAAAAGTCTCATATCACCGCCACCTTGACATTTCTCTCTTTCTCTAGCCATGATGTAGGATTAATACATAAAACATTATAGGCGAGGTTGCCATCACCGTCGCTAAGGATATGAATGGAATAACAGTTCCTTAACAACGAGTATGACGGACCACGTATTATATTCTGTTAGGAGATTTGACAGGAGTGGTGGTCCTGTTTGATCATTATGCTATGTTGCCAACTGTTACAGCACGGCTAGAGTACCTACTCTAGGAGGCGGCGCTCATATCCATGCGTCTGTATTTAACAAAATGTTTTCATTACAGTTTCTATCGTTTTGTCGCCGAGCCTGAACTGCAATTCAACGAGACCAATGGAGACTTCACGCCAGGACCCATTGCCAAGTTCACACATCTCCCACAGTCCTCGCTGCTGACACTCTCCCTGCAGGTCCCGGGTAACTGGTTAGTGGAGAGTGTGAGGTCTGTGTATGATTTGGATAACATCAGGCTGGCCGATGTCGAGAAAGTTGTACACAGGTAAATTAGTCATTTAGTATTTTATGCCACAATATCTAGCATTTGAATTTATTTAATACTATGTTGTGTGTCATTTCATTCATACCACAAATTATGGATTCGTTACTAATATCAATTTTTGCACGCAACCCCTTCCTTCTGTGGATGTCGGGAGTGTCTCCATTCATATCATCAATACCAAAAATTATGGATTCGACACAAATATCGATTTTTACATGTCACTCCCTGCACCGGGGCCCTGTTAAACAAAATTAAGTCATTTGTTTCATCGCTAATAACTCGCACGTCACCTGTTGTAAAAAGGTCATCTTCTTCTCTAGTTTCAATCCTGCAGATTGGTTTGCAGCAAATTCCTACATCTTGTTCTCCACAGCTGTCTTCAGCTTGACATGTGGCACAGTTCATGTCCTCGTACACCTGGTCCAGGTACTGCCGTCGGGGGTGCCCCCTGTGGATTTTCCCCTCAACCATTCCCTCTAAAAAGGTCATACCAAGACAGAAACCTTACCTGGCATGGATACAACTTAACAATGTTTCATATAAATCGGGTATATGGTTTAGAAATGAATAATGGACATTCAGGTTAAAGAAGATAAATTAATGTTTTGTTATTTCTCAGTGAGTTTGAGTTGGAGTACTTGTTACTGGAGGGACACTGTTGGGATGTGGCCTCCAGCTCCCCACCCAGAGGTCTGCAGATGACTCTGGGCACCACACACAACCCCACCATGGTGGACACTATCGTCATGGCCAATCTAGGATATTTCCAGGTACAGATATCCATTTTTGACTGCCTTGTTGCATTCTAGATAAGAGACATTTGCAGTTGACGGTGATGGTGGTAAATTGACTTGCATATTAAAAGTATGCATATTGACATTTCAAAAATTTCTGAAAACGGGAGACCTTAGATCTCGACAACCTTGCGAAATATGCTTTGAAAAAAAATAGAGTAGATACATTAAACCTTTATATCTAGGGAATAACGCGGGAAGCAAAGTTGTTATTGGATAGGCAGCTTTTGCTGGTTTGACCCAAGTCCCAGTTGAGTTGTGTTTATATTATCTAGGCTATTCTTGAAGGTGTTGGTGGTAGGAGCAAGTACCACCGACTCTGGCAACTGATTCCAAGCGTTGACAGCTCTATTGGTCAAGAAGTGTTTAATGCCGTAGGAAATCACCGTGACGTTATAATTGGGTCGGGAGCCTTACACGAATTGTTTTCTTTTACAGTTGAAGGCAAACCCTGGAGCTTGGACATTGAGGTTGCGACAGGGCAGAAGTGCGGAAATATATGACATTGTTGGGTTAGTATTCAATCTCGCACCTCTTCTCCACTCTTTTTTGGTCATCCTATCATCATTCATTCTCTCAACATGCCCTTTACGTCTAAGTTTATTCGTTTTACAGATTTTATTACCTTCAATTACTTAGGAATATACCCAATTTATTCACTTCCATTCCTGTCTTACAGTCACTCCTCTCTAATAACCTCGTTTTTTATCCGATCTCTCAAATTGTAAGTAAAAAAGTTATTGTTTTCAGTGTAGAGAATGCGGACACACCACCAAATAGCACCGACATCAAAGTCCTAATATCTTCACTGCGGTCACACGTCCTCAAGATGAAAGTGGCCAAGAAGCCCGGCATGCAAGGTATGGACCTGCTGGGGGACACCGATGAGAAAGGGGGTGGCATTTGGAACTCAATCACAAGGTGATTTATACAGTTGATCTCTCCCTTTTTCTAAAGTATTTAACGTGAAATTTATTTTATTTTTGTTGCAATTTATTTTATGTATTTTTTTGTTTCCAATATATGATTGTGTCATCTTGCTCAGTTTTATAAGAAGGTAAATAACATTTTGTTATTCACAGTTTTGTTTTTGAGTGTCCCGTAATATTTTACATCATCTTTTGTGGTATCGCTTCTGAAAATTAGTACAGTTTGGTGAAATACTATGTATTACATTTCACTCGTCACTTATTCTTTCCACATGTTTGAAACAGTTATTTTCACCTTTCCTATTAAGCAGGATACATAACACACCAAGCTAGAAATTGTTGATCCTCCGAGTTTAAATAATTTTGTGAAAAACCTTGTGTTAATTAAATCCTTTTGTTACCATCCATCCATACCATTATGGCATTCCTTTGCAGATGTTATTAGTTTCCCAATCACGGAATAATGTTTTTGTTTGAGCAACAAGGCTTGTGTGTAAAACAAACCCTAAACCGTATTAACTTAGTATTTTGAGTTTTTTTTATTGAAATTGGTATTTCAACCAAATACATCTATTTTAACCATAAAAAGTGTGTGATTACATACACAACCCCCCTATTCCACGTATTTGCACGAAATTATACGGACAATACTAGGTGTTTTTCGTAACTATCACGATTTTAACTTCTTAGCATAAGCTATATTCATATAAATGCAGTTCTTACTTTAGGATGGCAGTGTGCTCATAAAACCACCTCGTTGTAGCTTAAATAATAAATACATTTGGAATTTGTTACTTAATTGAGAAGTTAGGAAGACATTTTGAAACAATTACGAGATGTTATATTTTCTTTTCAGTTCTTTTACTGGTGACAGTGGAGACAAGGAGTCGGAGCCCATCAACATATTCTCCGTGGCTTCAGGACATTTGTACGAGAGATTCCTCCGCATCATGATGTTGTCTGTCCTCAAGAACACCAAATCTCCCGTCAAATTCTGGTTCTTGAAGAATTACCTCAGTCCGTCATTCAAGGTAAACTCTTCGATAGAAATAATTGGCATATCATCTACCAGAGATGAACGACTATTGTTGGATTTCACCAACTTCTTAGGTGAGAAATAGCGGAGATAGGAGCCACTTATCGTTATTTTTCATACAAAATTTGTGCTAGGTGGCTGCTATCTCCGCTATTCCTCACCTAGAAACTTGGTGAAATCTACCATAAGAGGGATGTTGTATGTAAAATGAAAGTGAACAAGTTGAGATGGTTGGGACATGTAGGGAGGATGAATGATGAAAGGATACCAAAGAAAATATAGATGGGTGAAAGAAGAGGTGTAAGGAAATGTGACCGTTCAAGAACTCTTTTGTTTGACCATGTCAACCAGATGCCTAAGGATTGACAAGATTCGACTCAGGAGTGTGTATGACGAATTGCACGAATGTGGAGGAAGCATGGAAGATAGGAAAGTCTGACATTCTGTTACCTCTGGCTACCCTGTAAGGGAAGCAATGTGAAGGGACAGTACAGAAAAAAGTTGTTACAAGACTATATTTTAATATTGTTATTTTTTTTGTTAATTTAGGACATTCTTCCATACATGGCAAAGGAGTATAAATTTGACTTTGAGCTGGTGGAGTACAAATGGCCTCGCTGGTTGCACCAACAGACTGAGAAGCAGAGGATAATTTGGGGTTACAAGATCCTGTTCTTGGATGTGCTCTTCCCGTTGGATGTGAAGAAGATTATCTTCGTGGACGCTGATCAGATAGTCAGGGCTGACATGAAGGAGTTGGTGGATTTGGATCTGGGTGGGGCTCCATACGGGTACACACCCTTCTGTGAGAGTAGGACGGAAATGGATGGATTTAGGTAAGAAAAATTGCATTATTTTATGACACTGTAATTCCATAACCTTTTGTGTTATTGTAATTCCATAACATTTTATGTTATTGTGATTCCATAACATTTTATGAGACTGTAATTCCATAACATTTTATGACACTTTATAATTACATGACATTTTGTCACATTGTAATTCCATGATTGTGACACTGTAATTCTATAACATTTTATAATGACATGACATTTTGTGACACTGTAATTCCACAACATTTTATGACACTTTTAAATTACATTACATTTTGTGACACTTTCTACTTCCATAACATATTGTGACAATGTAATTCCATAACATTTATCGACATGAAGGTTTTATTAATTTTTTATTTACGTTTTAGGTTTTGGAAGCAAGGCTATTGGAAGAATCACTTACAAGGCAGACGCTACCACATTTCAGCTCTCTACGTTGTGGACCTGAAGCGGTTCAGGAGGATAGCCGCTGGGGACAGGCTCAGGGGGCAGTACCAGGCCCTCAGCCAAGACCCCAACAGTCTCAGTAACTTGGATCAAGATCTCCCCAACAACATGATCCATCAGGTGGCCATCAAGTCACTTCCCCAGGAGTGGTTGTGGTGTGAGACTTGGTGTGATGATGTCTCCAAGGGGACTGCCAAGACTATAGATTTGGTAAATACTATTGTCACTTATTTATCCCGTAACATTTTGTCATTCTAATTCCATAACATTTTACAACATTGTAATTCCATATTATTTTACGGCACTGTAATTCCATAACATTTTACGACACTGTAATTCTGTATTTGTATTCTTATGCTATCCCTGCGGCATATTTTTTATTTATTTACACTTTTAGTTTTGCTTAATAGTCACTTTGTTTAATATGTAAACCTGACGATTCCAAGTGCCTTAAATGGGGCCTTCGGATGATTAGAGAACAATAAACAATAGTGTACTTTCAGAGTTATGTGAACATTACAAATGGAAAATATAACATTTGTTCACTAGGGTGAGCTTATTACAATGCTGCAATCTCTGTTTATCCCACTCTTTTTTGATATTTTTTCGAGTGTCCTGTAAAAGTTAGGTGTTTGCAAAACTTGCATAAGACATTTCGTAGATCTTTTTCAGCAGTGAGGTTCGCTCCCATTGTGAACGTCATATAAATTGTAACGTTGCTTTGTTTTCAGTGCAATAATCCCATGACGAAGGAAGCCAAGTTAACTGCGGCTGTCCGTATTGTACCAGAGTGGACTTCATATGATGATGAGATCAAGAGATTACAGCAGCGGATCCACAAAGGGGAGTTCTCTCAGGATGTTGATGATGCTAGTTCGGAAGATTTACCACACGGTTAGTAATTCACAATATCTATCTTTCTATGCCCTCAACCACGTCCTATGCAGAGAGGACAGAGCGCCAGACAGCCCTATCCCTACACACATTTCTAGCTTCCATCACATTCATACATGCGGTCATACACGCTCTCCGATTCCTTTTACACAAAATGCGTCCATCCTTGAGGATCTAGTCAACACAATCAGACCAGATCAGTCTCGGGTGTCTGCGCTCCCTCACACCTCTTCGCTCACCTAAATATATCTCTTTTGTCATCCTGTCATCTTTCATTCTCTCAACATGCCCTGTACATCTTAGTTTATTCACTTTCATTCTTGTCACAATACCAGTCTTGCAGTCACTCATTTCCCAAAATAAAGTTGGTTGCTAAAATGTTGCATCCACTCCTCGGCAGATGGCATTAGGGTCGAAAAGTTGATTGATTGTGATACAATTTCGAGCCGTAGCATATATACAACTTAAAAAATTACATGTTTGACAGCGGGATGTGGTGAAATAGATGAACTTTCAGTCAAATCCGACTCGTAAGCGTCTCGAGTTCACATAATGCTACATTGTGTGAACTCTGAGGAAGGCAAAAACTAATGTTTCAAATGTATTAGAAATGTAATCTTCCAAAGGTCTTATCATGAGGCATCAAATTTTGGCAGTACTAATAATTATCTCGTATTTTCATTTCCAGATTCCACGAATTCCGACACCCACGAGGAGTTATGATGGCCCACGAGGTCCCGGGACACTTGCCGTCCCGAGCTCATCTACTCTGAGACGCATTGCTTCAATTAATTCATCATTCGTTCATTTTATGTTCGTCCAATGATGTGTAATTGTATGAAACGTACAAAACAACACATAGCTGAATATCGTCATCTGAGACGAATTGTAAATGAGACATACATATTATTATTTCACACAATCATCACAGCTTTATATTATCGTCACTCAAGCAAGGGTGTTATGTGTGGTCTCATTGTCTTATTAAGATGTATTTTGTCTTATTACACATTGTTGGATGCATAGAATCACCACTGCCTCGACATCTTTCTCTAGCCATGCTGAAGGATTGGCAATATTTCATAGGACCACCACTCCTGTCAAATCTCCTAATAGAATGTAACACGTTGTCCGTTAAACTCGTTGTTAAGGGACTGTTATTCCATACATTTCCTTAGTGACGGTGATGGCAACCTCGCCTATAATGTTTTATGTATTAATCCTACATCATGGCTAGAGAAAGAGAGAAATGTCAAGGTGGCGGTGGTAGAATGAATAATGCGTCTCAAACAAGACTGTGTTTGTACACATAAAGTTTTACATGTTGTGCTATACCTATTACCCCATTTAGTATTTAATTTACCAATACGGCGGTCTCTTGGTAATCTGGCATTCACTACTCAGGCAATGGTAGTAATCCTGCGATTTTATAAACGCAGGCACAAAGCAAGTAGCTCAGTAATTTCGGGCATGAATTTCAGACTGAAATTTTAGTTTATATGAACATAGTATTAACAATTAAACATCTCCCATAATTGGAATCAGTTGCCAGTGTCAGTGATACTTGCTCCTACCACCAACACCTTCAAGAATAGACTAGATAATATAAACACAACTTAACTGGGACTTGGGTCAAAACGGCGAAAGCTGCCTACCCCAATAACAAATAATAATCTGGCAATGACCTGGTCCGATATCTGCCAGATTACCGAGAGATCAATGTAGATACATAATATTATTATAATTTCCGTACATGATTATTGGTGCACCGTTAAAAATCTGTCAGGAGTCACGTATGCAGTCAAATGTTACACTAGAAAAAATATACTGAAGAGAATTTGTTAATCGGAGAGCGTATTACAATGCGTAGACTTAAAAAGGTAGAGTGGAATTCGTATAAGAATGCACCGAGAATTAAAATAATGTGAGGTACTTCGTTAAAAGGTATTTTTAATAACAGTAATTTTTTAATCTAAGGATCGAAGTAAAATAATACTTTTTATAAAAATTCACGAAATAATGACATTTATTTGAATTCTCGGCGTATTCTTATACAAATTCCACTCTACTCTTCCACTTTTGCAGAAAGAATATCCCCCGTTTTCACCAACTTTTACCTAAGAAGGAGACCCCTAAGAAATTTCCATACAAAAACAGAGATAATATTCTATTTTTTGACACGCAGGCCTACCAACCACACCCTAATTCCATACAAAATGCAACACGCAACTCACCTACGTTAGGTGCCCAAATATCTCTGCCCAGGCTAGGTGAGTTGCGTGTTGCATTTTGTATGGAATTAGGGTGTGGTTGGTAGGCCTGCGTGTCAATAAATAGAATATTATCTCTGTTTTTGTATGGAAATTTCTTAGGGGTCTCCTTCTTAGGTAAAAGTTGGTGAAAACGGGGGCCAGTCTCTCAAAAGAATTTAGCAATTTAGTGACAGATGTTTTATGCTAGGCTTGTTAGCACTACACGAGGATATTTTTTTTTTAAACGTTTTGCGTTGAGCAAAAACATCACTGAATGAACTGTGTTTAGGTAAATTTATAACTGATTTTCATCATTTTTTTTTCTGTAATATTGTAATATTCATTCCAAATATTATATTGTGATAAATACATTTATGTTTATGTAATTATTATGTAGTTATTCATCTATATATGCAACACTCTGTGACAGCTAATGAATGCATAATATGTGCGCAGCTAGTATTCAATTGTATAGTTAAACCATGCTAGATGAATTCTATGAGCTTGTTGGCTAGGAAAATAGAAGAAAAATTACCAAACATTTCAATTCCTACATCTCAGTTTCAACAATTTGTGGGAGTATTTAGATTCCTACATCCCAGTTTCAACAATTTATGGGAATATTTCTGTTACTACATCTCAGTTTGAACAATTTATGAGAATATTTAGATTCCTACATCCCAGTTTCAACAATTTATGGGAATATTTTGATAGATACATCCCAGTTTCAACAATTTATGGGAATATTTAGATTCCTACATCCCAGTTTCAACAATTTATGGGAATATTTCTGTTACTACATCTCAGTTTGAACAATTTATGAGAATATTTAGATTCCTACATCCCAGTTTCAACAATTTGTGGGAGTATTTAGATTCCTACATCCCAGTTTCAACAATTTATGGGAATATTTCCATTCCTACATCCAAGTTTCAACAACTTATGGGAGTATTTTGATTCCTACATCCCAGTTTCAACATTGTATTACTATTACCAGCTGTATGAATGTGATTTATTTGTTGCACTATGTATTTTAATACCATTTTTGTTTTTATTAATTCATACGACAATTTGATATTACTGTGATAATAATTTCACTTTTCGTAGATAATCCGTCAAATGTTTTAACTGCCATTTTGTGACTATACAGTGGCAGCCATTTTGTTATGCAGTCATCTGTCACAGAGTTTTGACAAGTGTAATGTAAAACAATATGTGTACTGGAATATATTGATTTGTAAATATTATGTTATGTTTAGTTATAATTAAATAAATTCTACTTATGATTGTAATAAACCTGCCATCAATATGTTGTCATTGCAGACATTAAAGTGAATTAAAAAGACAACTTCTTTTATTTAATGACCTAACCTCAATGTTACAATTTGACAAGTTGACATATGCAAGTCGACTTTGTATTTTTTTATTATTATTTTAGTAGACAGGTACTGCTGATGGGCCTGTCCACCGCCACCTTGACATTTCTCTCTTTCTCTAGCCATGCTGTAGGATTAATACATAAAATGCTATAGGCGAAGTTGCCATCACCGTCGCTAAGGATATGTATGGAATAACAGTCCCTTAACAACGAGTATGATAGACCACAAGTTCTGTAAGGAGATTTGACAGGAGTGGTGGTCCTGTTTGATCATTTTGCTATGTTGCCAACTGTTACAGCACGGCTAGAGTACCTACTATAGGAGGCGGTGGCCTGTATCATGTGCTTCTCAGTGTAATATTTGTCCAACAGGTTTGTAAAACTGTTGAGAGTATTGGCACTAGGCAGACACAACCTTCTCTGGGAGAATGTTCCAGGCATCCACCATTCTGTTGGTCAGGAAGCGCTTCCTGGGATTCAAGGAAAAGGATGTCTTATTCGGTTTCAAGTGATGTCCCCTCAGTTGTGGATTATGATTTATTACAAAACAAGCTATCGAATCCGTAAAGCGACAACAATAATTTAAGATGTCGCTTGCTACAGCTGACATTGCTCAATACGTTGGATCATGTCGAAAGGTGACGCATATGTATGGGCAACAATATTCGACTTGTAGCATGCGGCAGGGTGACTGTTTTTCTGTTGCTTCGAGTTCTTTCAACGGAAAGACTGCAAGTTGCCTCAGTGGAATTGGGCCATAGCTGTGTACCTGTTAATCAGTTTGCAGTCAAAGGAAACGTTTCAAAGAACGGTAACCAAATAAAAAACGTAATTTAAAGTGACTTAAGAGTTTAATATTTATAAGTTTATTTAGAATAACCCTGCTATATTAATTACTAATACACACATTAAATTACTCATACATAATTACTATAAAGTCGAGACATGATTCAACTCAAACACCTCGGGACACGTGACAATCTCCAGACAAAAGTTTGGCCAATCATTATAATAATTAATAATACATAATACTAACAGTGACTTACTAATGTTGTGCATATCTCCGGTCTAACAAGAAAGAGATGGTTTCACTTTTTTAACAACCGTAGTGGCAACACTAGAATTTCAAGGGTAACCAGACAGAAACTCAAATGACAAAATCTCAACTGTCAAAAGGGTAACCTACTATTGACACAATCACAACTCATCGCCGGAAAACCTGTTGCCGCCAATTTCAATATTGTTGAGTTATTGTTAGGTTGTTTTTTCTTTACACACAAAAACAAAACAAAAAAAAAAACAATGACATCAGATTTCCCGGTGTTGAGTTGCGATTCTGTGAATAGTAGGTTACCCTTTTGACAGTTTGTCACTTTTTGTCACAGATTTTGACATGCAACCAATTTCAAGAGGGTCCTTGCATGTTTTTTTTATTTTGCTTTTCAGTACATTAACTATAAATTAAGGTTTACCGAAAATTTAAGATTTTAATATTGTGTCTTTGCAGATACATATATTTATAAAAATATAAAGTTTCATATTCGATTTCAGCGCAAAAACAGGTTTTTGACTGGCCGCCATATCGTGACGTCACGTTCCTACCACAAACAATCCAATTTCTGACTATGAATTTCATGACGTTAACCAAAGATAACTCATGAAAGGGCGTTTCAGAACAAGTATCGAAAATACAATTATTAATGAATTATTTTAAATTGACGGTGCATAAAATAACATTTCACAATTTGATTTGTGATTTTAGTAAGTAGAACTATCGATCATATATTACATCTTTGAATTGATGAAAAAAAATGCAAGTACCCTATTGAAATGTCATCGTCGCCAGCGAACAAAATTTTAATTCTCACTTTAATCTGCGACCATCTCTCTCTTGATAGACTGTCAGTGTACGTATCTCCGCCATGTCTCGGCCGATTGCAGAAGAGATTATTATATCATTATTACAATTACGATAATAATAATACATATTAAGAGTCATTTGTTACAATATTCCAATTGTAATCGTGACAAAGAATCACACAATATGCAAGTTAGTGCATAATATAATTCACCAATCAAACTATGGACATAAATCGGTCTCTCAAGCGGGAGGTGCCAGGTTCAAACCCCGGCAGTGGCGATGTACTCCACACTTTGCGATACAGGCCTAGTGCAAAGTGTGCAGGAAAGTATTTGGGTTTGTGTATGCAAGCCCAGATCCTTTTTAAAAAAAAATAAAAAAAGAAAAACATCGTTTCATTTTCTCCGAGACTCAAATGACTTATATAAAGGTTTGCTTACACGAGTCAATAAATTGCTCCACTATCGGCAATTTCGCGTCACAATGACGTCATGACAACATCAAGTATTTCACCATTGTGACGTGAAATTGCTGCGAGTGGAGCAATTTAGTTGCTCGTGTAAGCAAACCTTAATGATTTTAAACTGCAACATTTGAGTCAGTATTTTTATATACATATTGTTAAACAGTAATATTAATCCCCGGGTTGTAGAACTACCCCCTACCCTTTTTTGAGCGCCCCGTAAATATCAGGTGTTCATAAAACTCCCATACGACATTTCAAATATTTTTCAGCAGTTGCGTTCGCCACCTTTTCTGAATATCATACATGTTTGTTGTGTTTTTAAATATGCACAGCATTTGCATGTTAACATGTCCATAGTTTGAGTGGTCGAATTCTTCCCTTATTTTAAAACTTGCGTTAATCTCACTGAAGACGACATTATTTCTACGACAAACTAGTGTAGTGTCTGGGAAAATATTTGGGTTTGTGTATAAAATACCAGATCTTTTTATTCATAAATATGCATATAAAAAAAATCTTTGATAAAATTCAAAACTTACAGTTTTGATTTTAATAAATAAACGAAGGAACACTTTACAAATTGTCAGAGCAGGGTAGACATTAACTGAGTGCATAGGTAGAAGTATAGTTTACAATGGATATCAACAGGGGGCGATAGTAGTATGTGCTTTACTAGATATTACATAGATGGCAGTGTGTGTCATATAGAAAAGAGTTCTTACCTACGTACAACACTGCAATTAGGTAGTATTGTCTATATACAGGATTCAATAATTTATATGAGTTACACTTCACTATTTTGAACTGATGTACAGCGAAAGATGGGCTCACAGTCGGTATTGCCTTTTTTAAAGATCTTACAGTCTATCAAGTAACTTTTAACCATGTCATTGTTGCCAGTAAACAAAATTGTACTTCTCAATAAATTCGAGACCATTTCTTTTTTCGACAAGACTGTAATTTCGCTGCACACTTCGCAACAAGTTACGAAATGGATCTGATTTGGTTCTTGATTCCGACTTACTCCACAAGCTTTTATTATAGGTTACCATGAACGGCGCTAAGCTGTACATACATGTTTAGATTTAATCATTAGCTGTGTTTTAAAAATAAAATTTGTTAGCAGAGATTCGAATCTGGTCTCATTAGGTATATCAAAAAACCTGCTGTACAGAAATCTGACCTGCAATTACAGTCCGTCAAAAAAGAGATGGTTTCGGATGAGGAAGCTACTTACAGCTTGTACAATTTTAATAGAAATGTTAAGTTTTTTTTCCTCAACAGAGACGAGAGGCATCTTCATTCACATAATGTAGCGTTATGTGAACTCTCATGTTCCGACGCTTACGAGTCGGCTTTGGCTGGCTTAAGTGATCACTTTATGCCCAGGGCAATGTTCACCCATTCCACCACATCCTGCTGTCACAGAAAAAACTTAAATGTAATTCCGTCTGTGCAATGGGTACAGATAAATCCAGTTCCATACGTAAATACTTTAGGTATATCTCAAATCAATAGAAATGTTACCAGAAAACAAAATAATTGTTCTCAAATTAACAGAGACTAACTCTTCCTTGACCGACTGTAAGCGATGTGTTAAATACTCCACGATTCAACACAGATGTTTGGAATGAGGGCAGTAAATAAACCAATGGGTATTTTTGAATCTGTTATCTTTTTATTAATGAATTAATTATTAATATAACTTACAGTAAAACACAACTATTCAATGCCATCTTATGAGATAATCAAAAGTTCCAACATCTGCATGGAATCGCGTAATATTCAAATCACTGTGTGGTAATAACACGTTACCACATTATAAAATAAAGTCGTCGTCACCAAAATATCACCTATGTGTACGAATGATAATTTTACAGTAGAGACAAAACAAGTATTTTCTATTATCGACAATAATATTCCAAATTATTCATGTCAAATTATTCCCTGGACTTGAAAATACAATATTTTCAAAAAAATCATTGTAAAATTATAAACTGCGTTGTAAACCAAATAAACCACTTGAATCAAACAAAATTTAACCATGGTTTACAAATTATTCTCGTAAAGCATTGGATTTTTCCACATTCTGTAGAATGTACAATGCAGTATTCCTACAACAGTGTATAAAAAAATACCACCCTCTCCCTTCAACAGTATGAATGGCAACAATACACAAGTGTAAAGAGACCACTTAAGCCAACCAAGGTCGGTCGTGAGTCTGACAATGTTCATCCTTAATTTTTCTACACTGTTGTAGAAATCTGGCAAATTTACATGTGTTTAGTTTTAATTTAATTTAGTTACGAAATGATTCATACAATATTTTTACACAAAATTGATTCTGGTAGTATTGTCACATAAGTCATATTGTTTTAAAGTTGTTTTTAATGATCAAAAAGGTAGAATTTATATATTTTAGGTATACAGATTGAATCATTATTTGATTTTAGCTATTATTTAGAGTTAGGTGGCAGAGATCTCGCCCTCGATAAGCTCGCCCTAGTGAACAAATGTTATAATTTTATTTTAATGTTTACATATGTCTGCATCTTGTTCACCAAGAGTGTACATGAATAAATAAATATATTACGCAAAAATGTTAAAATCGGCAAAGTCGTCACATAAGTGAAATTTTCGTGGCAACGACGTTATTATTATAAATACTGTTACAAATTGTTTAAAACATTGTTGGCAGTACATTATGTAGTGTTGTGTAATCATGTGGAAGTTGCAGTAGAGAGTGTGTGGGGGGGGCATATTGAGAGGTGCGTAATGAGAGAAATAAAGTGATGGGGGGGATTACTCTCCCCACCAGTCGGTGCGACTCCCCCCTCCCCCTCCGCTGGAGTTGTAGCTCCCTCCGTAGTTGCCCCCGTACCCACTGTCGGCGCCATAGAAACCTGAAACAAAAGATATAGTTAGTCGAAGATATAAAACAATGTAAGACAAGTTAACGGCTAATATAATACCGTGAGAGCTGGAAACTAATGATTTTGGTCAATCGGCTTAATGACGATGTTACATGTTGGTAGTTCCGAGTTTTTAAATTTGGTAGTAATCATATGGACCATCAAAGTACCTGAGCCACAAACAAAGTATTTTCTACACAAACTATTTTTTCCTCTTGAATAGAAATTGCTAAAACCTGATGGCGTGTCATTTGATCTAAACATACCCAGATATCGTCCCAAAATGAAATAGTAATTAGCTGTGTCAAATGACGGATATTGTAAAAAATATACACAGGAGCAGATAACAGGATTTCACAACTGCTAAGCTACATCCAGTAAAAGCGGGATGTTACTACCATATTGTGGAGAATTACTGACAGATAGTTCATAGCCCCCTTGAAAAAATATATTTCTTTATGACTAAAATAAATAATTAACAAAATGAAGTGAAGACATACCTCCAATGGGTCCGGAAGAAGGTGGTCCCCCTCGTGAGTTGGTCCTGGGCCCTCCGCCCCCGCTGCCACCGCCGCCTCCCGCAGTACGGTAATCTCTGGAGGAGAAGCGGCCCCCACCGCCTCCTCCGCTGCGACCCCCTCCTCCTGCACGCCTGCCACCACCACCCCCGCCGCTGCGCATGTCGGATGCAACACTGCGGAGCCAACTGCAAAGACAACATAACACATTACAATCAAACATACAGATTCAATAAAATAATGTTGATGTTCTGCCTCAACCAAAACACTGATTTAAGAGGTCACAGTTTGAAGTTAAGCAAATACAGTTTCAAGCAGAATCCCTGTGCGCTATATTTCTTATTCAATAGAGTTGTGTATGTATGGACTCAGGTATGGAGCTTGTTGTTGCACAAAGTGTGAATGTATTTAAACAATGGACTTGACAGACTGAATGAGTGAATACTGTTGTGAGATCAGACATATCACCATAGCTGCCTGGCTGATAACTCCTAATAATAACAATAAATTTGTCACAGCTGTAAAATGATGTCTAGTCACATAGTCAAAACTACTTCTAATGCACTATACTAAATTTCAATGCGCTCTAGAGCCTAAGCTGTTAGTCCGTCAAAGAAACACAGGTAGCATAAAAAGGTTCTGGGTTATAAATTACAGAAAAATTACAAAAGAATTTTCGCTCAAGAGTAGAATTTACTCTCCATTTTAGCTTGCTTTATGCCACAATAAAGTATTACATCACTGTTTGTAGGAGATTAACTGTAGTCGATTCTTTTCTCCAAATGAGTAAAAATTTGAAAGAACAGCATTTTTTTCTCGTTCATTCTAAGATTTCTCAGAACGCATCACATTCACGAAGTGGCCAAGTTGGAATCCGGATTCAGTGCTCCCAAAAGCATAAGGAACAATGAAAAAAATACTTCCACATTTTCTCACGGCCAAATTACTGTTTTTTTAATTCAGATTAAATTACCGATTTTGAACTCAGAACAAGTCAATTATTTGATGATATATCTTACCTTGGCACTTCCTGCTTGGCTTCCTCCAGCAGGTCCACGAGATCGCGTGCCAGGTTTCTGTTATTCTCGTTGAAGAAGCTGGTGGCCAGCCCCAGGTTGCCCATACGGCCTGTTCTGCCGATACGGTGGACGTACTCCTCCACATCAGAGGGCAGGTCAAAGTTTATCACGTGACGCACGTGCGGGATGTCCAAACCTAAAGCAAGCAAAACACTATATTTATAATTGTTCGTTTTTGTCAAGCAGCCTAGGCTGACGGGCCCAAATCAATGTCTGTGCTATCCGTCGTTCTGAGAAAGTCATCCAATCTGTCCTTAAAAATGTTCACTGATGGTGCTTGTATCACATTTTCGGGTGAACGGTTCCATATATTCACTACTCTATTGGAAATAAAATTCTTTCTGGGATTACTGTGGTGAGTGAGTCTCTTGGTGAGCTTCATAGGATGTCCTCTCAAATGGGTATTGGTATTCAGAGTGTGGATGAAGTAAAGTAGAATACCAGCAAGAAATAGCTAGAACTCAGACCACATCGGTGTCCTGGTGCCAACACTGATGTGTGAGACATGGACATGGCTAAAGATGGACGATTCAGAGTGTGTAAGGATAGGGAAATCTGAAGATCTGCTCTCTCTCTGTCTACCCCACAGAAAACGTAAATAAATAAAATAAATAAATAAAAAAATCTTTATTGAAAAGAAAACATATCTTCCAAATGGCGGGTTTATTGCCGTAGGCAATATCTGCCAACCAACCACTTGTGACATTAATTTGATGTACACATTACATACAGGTGTATGAAAAATAAGAAAAATATAAATAAATATAAATAAATATGAAAATAATAATAATATATAGAATACTTATACATACATAAAAATACATATATAAATGTGGATGGGATGAAGGACAAGGAAGGAACCACGGGATTGTCAGTTAGATGGATTATTTCAGGAAAGGTAATGATGCCTCAGTTTACTTTTGAAAGAGAGAATAGTTGGAGCTAGTCTGATAGGAAGTGGAAGGTTATTCCATAGTCTAGCCGCGTGTGTAGTGAAAGAAGAAGTGAAGAAAGATGTGTGATGTGAGGGTATGGTTAACAAACGGCGTCCACTTGAACGTAGAGATAAGCCATGAGATGCCAGGGGTGTGAAGTTGGACTTAAGGTAATCAGGTGAAGCAGGATTATTCAGAACATTGAAAAGAAGAGAGAGAATATGGAGATGACGACGCTGAGTCATCGTTAGCCACTTTAGTTCATTTCTAAAGTCTGTGATATGGTCATATTTTCTCAAACCGAAGATGAATCTAATACATACATTTTGCAGACGTTCCAGTTTCATGGTTTGTTCGGATGTAATATCCATATATGCAACGTCCGCATAATCCAGTAGAGGTAGGAGAAGGGTTTGAGAAAGGAGAATCTTTGTCGGTTTCGGGAGAAAGTTCTGGTGTCTCTTTAGTGAATGTAGAGAGTAGAATAGTTTACGATTTATTTCGGACATTTGAGGTCGCCAAGAGAGACATTGATCGAACATAATACCGAGATTTTTTACCTTCTCAGATAATTCAATGACAACATTATCAAGAAGACGTAGTGTGAGGGGATAGGTTATAAGATGATAGAATATAAGAGATGTGACATACCTCTAGCGGCTACGGATGTAGCAACGAGAATGGGAGTATGTCCAGTGCGGAAGCGTCTGAGGGCTTCCTCTCTCTCTCTCTGGGTCCTGTCTCCGTGGATGCTGGTCACTGGATACTCCGACATGTGAAGGAAGTCTTCCAGTTGATCAGCACCTGCATAATAATAATAATTAGTAAACCATAATGCAATTCAAAATTGCAAAAAAATCAATGCGCTGTTCTTTCTGTTGCACATTCACCATTATATTAGACAGTGGTAGATGGTTAACGCCGGCTGGTCTTGTCGACCGTGCAGCTAATCTGCGCATGTATTATTATGTTGTACAAAAAACAAAACTTGCATTATCCAGGTACCGTAGGACGAAAGAATCACTCATTTATCATAAGTGGTTCCAATGTTATACCTTTTTAAAATCGTGACTATTTTTTCGACGATTCTGTATATCACATATTCTGTATTCATGTACACCGCACTACATCATAATCCTGCCTCGAGATAAAACGAAGAAGATAACTCACCTTTCTTTGTCTCGACGAACACGAGCGTGAGACTGTCCTCGTCTGCCGGGGGCTTCCCGGGGACGTTCAGTAGGTCCAGCAGGTAGGAGCGCTTGTGTGTCTCCTCCACCCACACCACACGCTGCGTGATGTTCTCCGAGGTGGAACCCACGCGACCCACCGCCAAGAATATGTAGTTGTCGAGGAAATCTTGTGCAAGATTCTGCAATAGTCATTGATTGATATAAAACTCTGAGATCACAAAGCAATGGGAAAACTATAGAAAGAGTGACATGGCAAAATGGAAATACAGTCTGGCAACATTGAAATTTCTATTGAAATTCTTGTTGGCAGTTTGGCTGCCAAAAAGCTACTAATAGCACCTTCATTGAAAATCATCCCCCACAGCCTAAATTATTTATTTTATGAAAAAGGAGTTATAATAAGAAAACACTGGCATCCAAAAATCACCTGATGGAGTCGACCAAGTCTACAAAGATAGCTGAGATGGCTGAGAGACATATGTAGTTTATCTTAACGAATTATAGTTTGAGTGTGTAGAGAGTGATCTATGAATCATCTCGATAATTAACATTGATTATTAATTACGAATGCTACCTTTGGATCACTATCGTTGCTCTTGCATCTATGTTTGGAACACAGAAGTCAATTTGTGACTACTGTGCCAGTGCGGGAGATGCATCAATGAACCATTATCAGTTCAAACCAGTATCAAACAATTACTGAGTTGTCAATTATGCGTCAATGACTTTTATACTTCCAGATGAACTAATTGAATAGGACAAGGAATGAAGATATCAGACATGAGTTATTGGAACTTTGAGACGGGCTTTGTACGGGGCATGTTGAGAGAATGAATGATGACAGGATGAAAGAAAATAGCGAGGATGCGGGGCCATCCAAAACTGACTGATCATGTCGACCAGATCTTCAATGGTGAATGCATTTTGAGTAAGAGATCTGAGAGCGTATGATAAATTGCAAGGATAGGGTGGTTTGGCGTTCTGTCCTATCTGTGTACCCTGCAAGGTATGCGGTGTGTGGAGATAGATAGACAGACTAAAAGGAAATGGGCAGAATGTGAAGAAACCAACGAGTGTATACCTGAATCTGTTTGGGGAAGGTGGCACTGAACATAAGTGTCTGCCTGTCTCCCTTTCTGGGCATCATGTCAACAATCTTCCTGATCTGCTGCTCAAAGCCCATGTCCAACATACGATCTGCCTCGTCCAACACCAGATGTCTGCAGCGGTCTAGCGCCACACGACCTCTCTCCATCATGTCCGTCAGACGACCTGTGGTGGCCACCAGCAGGTGACATCCACGCTCCAGGTCACGGACTTGTTCAAATAGATTTGCACCGCCGTATCTGGAAAGTATAAACATTATCACTTAAGGGCTTATATGCACTGAGCAAAAATTGTTCGATTTTCACTTCAACTTTTACAAATTTTGTATGAGAATGTTAGCGCAAAATAAGAATAACGTAAGCAATAATGTGAGTTTCACCTTTTTAAAAAGAAGCTGGGAACAAATTAAAAAATCTACGACAGCCAACTTGTTAACCTTATAATTACCAGTGTTTTGGCTAAATTAAACTTTTGCCTCTCAAAAAGTGAACGGATAATCATTATGTCCCGTAAATTTCATGGGCACTTTGGGAATATTTTTTTATTCAAGGAATTCCTAAATACAGTGAAACTCGGATTTTACGTTTTTCTGGGGACCACCGGAAAAAAACGTAAAATAGGGGAAAACTTAAAATGTGGGAAATGATATTTTAGTATGTCCTATAAAAACGTAGTTACTTTTCACTGTTAACTTCATTGTCATGTAGTAGGAGTGATTTCTTGGCAGTAATTATGTTTACAAGAAACAAAAGTGAATTATATCACTAAAAAACTAAATTGAAGGAATTGAATTTTCAGAAAATACCCCATACAATAAAAGTCCGTTAATTCAAATTCCAAAGAACTGAAAACAGGAAAAAATAGAATTACGCGACACGAACATTTGAATTTCGCGCCAATTTTTAATTTTAAAATAAACTGAATAATTTTATAAGGAAAACTTGCGATTTTTCGGAAGCAACCCAGGTGGATGTCGAATATTTGTCACAAATTTGATTCTCGGGATAAGTACGTAATTTAATGCGCACGACATGACGTAGGTCCGCGCATTTCACATTACCTAATAATAGCACTTCGTACACAACACAATTTATATCGGAGTAAACATTGAAACAACTATTTATTACTTTTAGATTTCAAAAAGTCACTTTAGTTGTTGGTTTTTATTTTGACAGAGTTTATCATTAGGTACATGTCCAATGACCTAGTTAAAACTTTTGCAAATATCAAATGGTGTGTCGGGCCTTTCCCGAGTTTCTTCTGAACACCTATTAAGGCTGACAATACACATTTGTATTTGTGGAAATATAAATTGGAATAACAACCAAACTTAATGTAAATTAAAAAGGAATCGTTTTTTTTTCAAATTCAACAAAATTGGTGCCCAAAAATTTCGCGAGAAGTAAATCACAAAGCACTGTTTGGAATAATATGCACGTGTAGGTAGGTATATATTAAATACCTAAATAAAACGAGTAATGTGTATGTTGCACTACAATGAACTGGATAAAAAACTGAAACTTTAAAGTTATACTAAACACTTCCGGCGATTAAAATTAACATGTTACTATGCGCTGCACATGTTGACATTCTCTGTAAATCACCCCACGCATCAAGACGTAGCGATGTACTGAGGTGTTATGAGGGGGAGATAAGATAACACCGCCCACCACGTGGAAGTGTTGGCATTAAGTAAAAAGGTAGCAATGTGACTTTACACACTTTCTTTGCGTAATATTTTTTGTCCAACTTTTTGACAAACAATTAAATTTTACGTGTACAACTTTACAGCCGAGAAAAAAACGTATAATCCGGGAATTGTTTGGGCGCCTGACGTAAAATTTGGGAAATTTTTGTTCTGGAATGTATGGGGGTGAAACGGGACCGACAAAAAAAAACTTTAAATCCGGGAAAACGTAAAATGCGGGAACTTAAAATCCGAGTTTCACTTGTAATTTTAAAACAGCCAATCTGTAGTCCATACTTTCATCTATCACTGTCTTCAGTTTCAAGATGATTCTCTCAGTATTGGCTGAGAAAATTTACGACGCCGCCTTAACTATGCAATCTTTCGCACGTTTCGAATGTTATTACCGATTATATAAATGTAGTAAAATGAAACATTTCTTACTAATGACAGATTACAATAAACTGAATTGTTACAACATAATATTGAAATACAGAGAAAAGTATTTGTACCATTTGTTTTTTTTTTTGTAAAGTAATTCATCATGCAATATTGAGTCATACAATGTTGAAATATCAACGACAACATACAAGAATATTCCAATCTTATTTTCAGAATACTGCTAATGCACAGACAATGGACAAAGATAGACACTGTTAGCCAATATCAAAAGACAAAAAACTTCATACTTTAGCCACTGTCAAAAGATCTGCACATTTTAGCCACACAAAAAAAGATCTGCACATTTAAGACACCGTCAAAAAGCAAAAATCTGCATTCTTTAGCCACTTTTTCTGCCTAACAACTCTCCTCTATGTACAATTTTTTTTTTTTTTAAAAGGTATGCATACACAAACCCAAATACTTTCCTGCACACCTTGCACTAGGCAAAGTGTGGAATACATCGCCAGCGCCGGGGTTTGAACCTGGCACCTCCTGCTTGAGAGACTGCGGCCTCAACTAACTGCGCCAACCATGTATTCTAATCAAAATTAATAAATGTATGGGGAGATACTTACACAACGTACGGTCTGAGTTTGGATCTGTAGGCAAACTTCTTGGCCTCGTCGTAGATCTGCGTGGCCAACTCTCTTGTGGGCGCCAGCACCAGGGCGAGCGGGTACTGCTTGCGCTTGTTGTATGCCATGTTGGGGTCGGGGCCCCTCTCATACAACTGGTTGAGTATGGGCACCAGGAAGGCGGCCGTCTTGCCGGATCCCGTCTGCGCGCACGCCATCATATCTCGGCCCGACATGATGATCGGGATGGCGTACTTCTGCACGGGAGTTGGTTTGTCATAGCGCGTCAACGCAATGTTGTTGCGTATTATCTCCGTGAGTTGGACGTCTTCAAAGGATGATATATTGTCAGGGACGTGTTCACCCGTCGCCTCCACGGGAATGTCTTCGTACTTGGAGAAGTTAATACCCGTGTTACCGGCGCCGAATAGTTCCATTTCAACACGTTCATCACGGGGTAGCATCGTCGTCCAGTCATTATTCTGCAACAAATACAAATGAATATTAGAATGTCTTAATCGTATCGGGGAGATCTTGTTGAATTGTACAAAGTGTTGCATAACTATTATTCCTGTGAGATTCTACCGGCTATGTTTACCATGAACTCTAATGTGCACCTGAGAGGACACCAGCTGAAACTGACAACAACAAGATTCACATCCAACCTACGGAAACACTTCTTGACCAATAGAGCTGTCAGTGCTTGGAATCAGTTGCCAGAGTCAGTGGTACTTGCTCCATACTACACAACAACACCTTCAAGAATAAACTAGATAATATAAACACAACTTAACTAGGACTTGGGTCAAAATGGGGAAAGCTGCCTATCCAATAACAAATAATAATAAATATAGAAAGCAGACACATTTAAGTATATACCGCCTGTCAACAAAGAGATGGGTGCGAATTTCAATTGAAATGCCATTGCTGTCAGCACTGTAGATCCATTTCTTTGTTGACAAACTGTAATATTATTAGTGTACATACGTTGCCTCCTCTTCCCATCCTTCTTTCATCCCATCTGTCGTTAGTCTTGCCTCCTCCTTGTCTTGGCTCCTCCTTCCAGCGATCATTAGCGGGAGCAGGGTATCCATCCTTGTCTCTATCATCCCTGTTCCTGTCTCGGTCTCCCCTGCCTCCGCTGCCCCCTCCACCGCCGCGCCCCCACGACTCCCTGTCATCCCCCCTCCTGCTTCCCCAGTCCCTGTCCCTGTCGTCGCGACGCCCCCAGGAGTCACGGTCGTCGCCGCGACGCTCCCAGGAGTCGCTACCTTCGCGACCGTTCTGATACGAGTCACGACCTGCAAGCAACAAACAAAATTCATAAGACATTGTTACCGCGTAAACTATACTTTAACAAAATGATTAATATGTCTTCTGTAGGGCATGCAATATCTCGGCATATTCGATTCCGGAACTATGTTCCATACTGGAGACTCATTTTTTTCAAATTCTATTTGAACAAGACGACACTAATGAACGAACAAGTTTTATAAAATCAAACTTTTAATTGCTTAAGCTTAGGTAGGTGTAGTTTAGCATTTTAATTCATATAAAAACAACAACCAGTTTTACACACTTACCTCCGAGGTCGTAGGACTAGGTAAGCTTACGAAGTTGGTGAGTATACGGCATTGTACGACATTTTAGGAAGTTATTTTTTAATTCAAGGATCTGGGCTTGCATACCTAAACCCAAATACTTTCCTGCACACCTTGCACTAGGCTGAAAGCCTGTATCGCAAAGTGTGGAATACATCGCCAGCACCGGGGTTTGAACCTGGCATCTCCCGCTTGAGAGACTGCCGCCTCAACCAATACGATATTGCAGTTCCAGTATTAGGACATCTAATTCCGAAATAGAAATACAGGAAAAATGTTTCCGAGATTCTGAACGGAATTGGGAATGCATGCCCTAGTGTTGTTCACTTATTCGAAGTGATATTGTTTGTGCAGCTTACCTCCTCTGCGGCTGGTGTAGAAGGATCCAAAGTCCCTGTCTCTATTATCTTCCCGGGAGCCCCCCCGGCTGGTGTAGCGGGCGCCGCCTCCTCCGCTGTAGCCGCGCCCCCCGCCCCCGGACTCACTACCGTTGTAGCTTCCCCCGCGACCTCCGCCGCCTCCTCTCACACTACTACTTCCGTTCTCCTCACCACCTGGACACACCACATGTCACATTGTATTAACTCTGCCATCTTAAGGAGTATTACCTTAAAACTACACGCCAGGAGCGGGTAGGGACGTATCGATACAAGCAAGTAATCAATACATCATCCGATACCAAATACTTAATGTATTCCGAAATAAGTATCGAAAGAAACTACTCAATATTTTTACGCATTGAATGAAATGCAATTTCTCTCCCAATGCCCATGAAATACAGAAGTAAGAATCATAATTTGGAAAGTACTCGTATGAAGAATTGATACGAGTAAGCATCGATACATACTTGATACTTAACTTCTAGGTATCGTGACGTCCCTAGGGGTGGGCAAAGCATTCATATTCTTTATAACTCAGCAACCAACCTAATATCTCCCAATTTATTATGATTATAAGTATTCGTTTTGCCTTAAGCTCATCTCTCCATACTTGATCGATACCGTCGGTGAAATGGCAATAAGTGCCAAGCGAAAAAGATCTATTCGTTCAAATAGTAATCCGCATACACTTATAAATCGTGACATACCAAAACAAAATTAAAAAGCTGGATTTCATGCATTCCACGTATACATTTTTTCACATATTCCGCTCTCCAGTAAACTTAACATTTCGTTGCACGGCACATATTGTCACATCACCGTTGACCTTGTCCACCCCTGCTATGTACGTAACAAGTATGACTGCAAGACATCTGATAATAAGTGAAATGACTATTCGATCATGTAATCACTACAATATGGGGCAATTGATTATCAACGCTATTGAGATCACGGCTTGAGTTGCATATTATTATTATTACGTACTAAGACTTATAGTTTAGTTTATCTCGATATATTAGAGTTTGTGTGTGTAGAGAGTGATCTATGAATCATCTCGATAATTAACATTGATTATTAATTACGAGTGCTACCTTTGGATCACTATCGTTGCTCTTGCATCTATGTTTGGAACACAGAAGACAATTTGTGTGACTACTGTGCCAGTGCGGGAGATGCATACATAAACCATTATGTATCTGGTAAATTTTAAGATAGATTCCATTTCCCATCCGATTCTTTACCTTTCCCTTTTGAAACCCGCCTTAATTTTTTTTTCCTAGCTAAAATTTACGAAATGAAATATGAAACTGAAAAAAGAATGTCTTATTTTAGTTAGTACGCACAGAATTGGATTTAATTTACAACAAATGGCAACATTATGACATTTTTTTTAAAAGAATCTGGGCTTGCATATACACAACCCCAATCAAATCCTGCACACTTCAGAGTAAGCTAAAAGCTTGTGACGTGAAGTGCAGAATACATCGTTGGTGAATACGGTACCACCTGATTAGAAGTCTACGTTTCAACCAACTGCGGCAATAATGCAGTTGGTCTTAATGAACATTGAAGGAAAATTCCGCGGGCTTAAGGCCCTCCACATCCCCGGGTAGCTCAGGCGCATTAATAGCGACCTCTTTACCCGCACTTCTAAGCAAATCTTATTAAGAGGTTGGCCCAGGGTAACGAACATAATGAACAATATTTTCTGTTAAAAAAGTCTCTTGTACATTATAATTTATATTACGTGGTTCCAATTACCAATAAATAAAATAAATGACAGAAAGCTACAGGAGTTCATATCAAACTCTGTCCTATATACCGTACTCACATATTGCTATACATAATGATAACAATACGATTATATGTTATATATAAGTATACGCACGCATATAACTAAACTATATACATAGTACAAATTGGCACAGTTGATATAATCATGTTGTATTGGAAGTTATACACAACATACATTATAATACAGACACCTTACAACCGAGATTTGTTAAGTCACGTCACAACGTAAGGCGGGCCTTGAATATTATCAAGAACGGGCGTGTCCTGAGTAGAAGGAATCGTAGAGTGTGTATGATGAATTATATGAATGTGACGGAAGCACGAAGTGTGTGTACGGATAGGTAAGTCTGGCAATCTGTTCTCTTTGCCTAGCGCGCAAGGGACGTGACACGAGGGTATTGAATACATCTAAGGTTACAAACTTAAGTTGGTACACTAAATTACAGTGTTTGCAAAGTAAATTTTCCCCAACAAAAGAGTGTGACAGAATGATGACTTCCTATAGCTGAATGAGCCAGCGACTGAATATATAAAGAAAGTTCAATTTAATTTCTGATGACCAAGCTTGCTTGCGAAATTTATCATTGCCCAATGTCCAACCTTCAAACTTTATCCTTTGAGGGATGTGATATACTTCTTTTGACCATACGATAAATAAATAAAGAATGACTTATAATATTTAATTATTAAGTTGATGATGTATTATAATATAATATAAATAAACTAGTTATAATGTGTGTAGGTAATATAATGTGCCTAGCAACAATCATACTCTACCTCTCACTAATTATCTCAATCAGGTGGACACTAGATGACTGCACAATGTTAACTATTATTCATATTATGTAGTATGCATACACAAGGAAGCGTTAAGTCCAATTCTGTAATTACTACATTCTATTTATTGTAACTTGTCTGTTGGGTACTTGCTTATATTACTAGTAGCTCTATTGAAAAATCTTGTATAGCTCTATCGAAAAGTAGTTAACACATGATGTTTATTGTTGTTTATCAACCGTAGGCCCACCCGGACACCTGTAATCGTCATTTGAACAGATTGGATTAGGTGTGGAACATGGGATTCGCGTCATAGTATACTTTCGCGCAGTGCTTTTGATGCAAATATGCAACATGATACTATTCAATGTTCCACGGCCTATTTTGTTGTAGTGTAGTACGGAATATATTTAAAAGAATGTAGTCGAATAAAAGTCGTGCTTTTTGGGGTTTTTTGAGGATGTTTAAATTTCTGCAACTCAGTAATCAGAGGGTTTTTCCTGTAGCAGTGAACGTGTTAAGTGATAACTAAAATAAGACATTCTTTTTTTCAACTATTTCATAGTAAATTAAAATTTAAAACGCACTTATTTCAGTTCGAAAAGTTATTAAGACAATATTTATACTCTAATACATTTCTACTGTTTCAGATTCGTCAAATACATTCCCTTGAAAATCAGAACGCTTCACTTTATTGCACTCTGTACTAGTGGTGGGCGTTACGCTAACTTAAGTTAACTTTAACCGATGCTGATGTTAACCTCGATTAATAGTTATCGTTAAATGCTAACGTTAAAATGGTCATCTCGTTGCTGATCAATTTCAGGAGATTCCCCGTTAATGCTAATGAATGTTGCCATGTCATTGGTCACCGATGACATCCTGAGATTAATAACAGTACCTAGTCGTTCATTTTTCTGTTGATATTAATATTACAGTCTGTCAAAAAAGAGTTTGTGTTCGATGAGGGCGCCACATGTAGCTTTTTGGCAACCATAACGGCAACACTTGTATAATTCCCATACAAGCAGCCTCATTGCCAGCAAACAAAATTGTAGTTCCAATTTAATCCGCCACCAACTGTTTTTTGACAGACTGTACTGTTGACGGGCTTATACGCGCGGGTAATGGCGTGGATTAACGTTAGCAGAAAATATACTTTTATGTCAACAGTATTGACACAGCACTACTCTGTACTTGTTATTAATTATGGATGACAATACTCAACGTTGCCAAAAAATAAATAAATTAGTTATAAGTCTATAATATTAAATATAATTTGCCCCTGTAAGAGGATGTACGGAAACAAAATTGGTTTTAGTGTTGCTTGATGTGATAATAAGAATGATGTTTAAATAAATTGCCCAGAAGGGAAAATGATCTGTAACCATTCCAAGTGTCTGGATGGAACTAAAGATGACTGACGAAATAAATAAATAAATATAGGAGAAGGGCTGAGTGCAAATAAAACTGTATTGCCCAATCCCACCAACTTTAATCTAGGAAGGAGAGTCCTAAGAAATTTCCATACAAAAATAGAGATAATATTCTATTTATTGAATAAAGAACATCAGCTTCCAGCTAGACCACAGCCTAATACCATATGAAATGCAACATGCAACTCACCTACGTTAGATGCCCAAATATCTCCGCCCAGAGTAGGTGAGCTGCATGTTGCATTTCATATGGAATTAGGCTGTGGGTTAGCTGGAAGCTGATGTTCTTTATTCAATAAATAGAATATTATCTCTGTTTTTGTATGGAAATTTCTTAGGGCTCTCCTTCCTAGGTTAATGTTGGTGCAAATAGAACAATGTGTTTGAATAATAAAGATGACATATAGGGCAGGATAGGGTAGTAATGCAGGTAGGATCGGGTTGTGTTGGTATATTACCTTGGGCAGCTGCTTGCTGCTGTTTCCTTAGATGAGGTGGTATGTACCGGGCACTGGGTGCTTGCGGTTGCAAGTCCAGACCAGCAAGCTGGAACAATACAACACACACACATTAATCACAACATAATAAAACATTACAAATTTATCTACGTCAACCTGATTTATTAAATTGCGTCTAGACATCCATTTAACATAGAAATATTAACAAGTAATTAAAAGACATGTACAGCAAAGGATGGACTTTCCATCAGGCTTATGACTGTTCATCAGCTGGTTTACTGTGATCACTTTTGTCATCGGCTGAATGGTGATTTTTTTTTAAAGAAAGGATCTAGGCTTGCATACACAAACCCAAACACTTTCCTATACACATTACACTAGGCTAAAAGCCTGTATCACAAAGTGTGGAATACACCACGACCAGCGGGGTTCGAGCCTGGCACCTCCCGCTTGAGACTGCCACCTCAACCAAGTGCACCAACCATGTAGGTACTCTTATTAATTAAGTATAGCGTGATCACATTAAACCAGTCGACGAGTATTCATAAGCCTGATGGAAAGTCTATCCTTTGATGTACATCTGGTGAGATAACTACTTATTATTTCAACGACGACATGCAGAAAATCCAATGTTCTTACAAAAAAGAATTGTAGAAAAAAATTGGTACTTAGATATTAATTCTATTATCACAATTGATAGAACATGAATAACATTCATCACTGTGGAAAAGTCCCGACACCTCTGTTGCGATAAAAAGACAACAGTATGGAGAGAGGGGTTATTATTTGGTATGAAAAATATAGGTACTTAACTACGTTCTATACTAATCCTACAAATGTACCATCTACCTAGATAGTATGCTAAAATACTACTGTATTGATCGTGGATAAAATCATTTGATATGCAGTCTCTATAATGTTATAATTATACTAGTGGGTACCTACCCGTGAATTCACGGAGGTTGGTTTAATATGTTTTTGTGTAACCACTATTACTACTCCACCCTTCAAAATTCTTCGAGAGAACACAGGAAAATCACAAGGCTCCGTCTTTTCCCCGTCTTTCCAATATCGTCAAGAAAGTCGTAGAACCAGATTCACATCGTCGACTTTCTTAGTTGGTACCCACCCGTGAAAGCCACAAGACTCCTCTTTACCTGTGTCATTCCCATACTCATACTGCCACTCTACCACGGTCTTTAAAGTTAATCGAAGGAACACATCAGGGAAATCACAAGGTTCAGTCTTTTCCCATGCCCCTGCTATTGCTGTTGATAATGCTGCCCTGACAATGTTCTGATGTCATTGTAATAGGAACAATGTATCGTAAAGAGCAAGGGGGTTCCTGAGCATGGGTAACCCTGTGTGTCTTGTATTATTGGAACATGCCGAATATAGGACCATGCGAAACTTTTCGTAGCCAACATCTTCTTACAGTTGGCGAACTGGAATATAGTAGGTATATGGATTACTTTGAATCCCCTAATTCGTTGTCGTGAATCGTTATGTCCCTTCACATTCACTATATAGGATGTATTTGATACATATCCACTCCATGTGCTGTGCACTTCGCACAGTATTGAAGATCGGTCTGATAGTCTTCTGGTTTGGGCACGTTAAAAAAATAAACACTAAAAATAATCTAAGGTAACATTACCGTCTTTTCGGTAAGAGGTGTGGAGAATTGGTCGCTATTTGGTGTGAAAAAATATAGGGTCTTACCTACTTTCCATACTAATTTTACATACGTACCTATACTATATTATACCTACAGTAATTATAATTTGAATGACTCTATCAATAATTAATATAATAGGTAGGTAGGTATGTATGTAGTACTTGATTGTTTCAAAATCATACGAACCAACTGATAGTACCTATTCAAAACTGTTTTCATTCCATTTGGCTATACGTACCTACTATATATATAGTATGTAGGTATGATTCGAAAAACTCGATGCATTCTGTATCAAGTAGGTACGTACCTACCTATAAGTTACTGTATTCACCAAGTACCAATAATTCGAAATTTCAAAAAGTTTGAATTCACATTACGTCAAACGTATTGTTGAACCAACACTTTTCGTCCGATGTAAAGCGCTAGTGTAGAGAACATTTTCAAAATTTCATAGATTCGATCCGTTAGTTTGCATAATAATCACGGTACTATTTATTTTCGTCGCGCGCTGCGCACAGATGGACCGACAGACAGACATAGTACAATTATTTAAATTGATGTGGGTTCTTGACTTTCCACCTTTTGATAATAATTAGTGTGGTCAGTAACACTACACGGGGTCTGTCTATAAATAAACAAACTCATTGTTTAATAACAAATGAACAGCTAAATAAACAATATTAATACATATTATATTATAAATAACATGTCTTATTTCTCTACCTTATATTATATTTAAATCAAAACAATATACTTGATTGATATACACTCACTAACTGATGAATTGAGCATCAATTCTATATTTTTCTGCAGTAAGATAGATACTAATGGAAGGGTAGACATTGGCAACAAAATATCCACCACCCGTCAACTGCTAAACATGGGAGTTTTACCCTTATGACGTTTTCGTATAAATTTAGTAGCTCGAAATTTGCCGCAACCTGCCTGTAAATTTTTTAGCCCAGAAGTTAGCTGCGAATGGTGTAATAAATTCCAATTGTTAGGTTGGCAAACTGTGAGCTCACATGCTGGCGATAAAATAATGTCATTTTTCCTCCCAGTCACACAATAGAGAATGTCATGGTTTATGCAATTAGTTGAGGTACTGGTCTTTCAAGAAGGGGAGATCGGGATTGAATGCCAGTGCTTATGGTGTATTCTGCACTTTCCGGTACAGGGTTGTTGCTCACGATAAAGTGTACAAGTAGTAGATCCTTTTTTAAAAAGCCAATTATCTATATATGTAACTTAAATAGCATAGTTTCAAGTTGTCTGCATGTCGTCTGTAGTTTTAGGTTTCAAAACTCATTTCCGAGGCAAGCTTGGCGTGTACGGAGGGCAATACAGCCTAAACGTGCAGTTGTGGGTTCAAATTTCAAAACTGTTAGCATATACAGCACTCAATAAAAGATGACAATGCACATATTAAAGGATGACAAAATATTTAGCTGTCGTTCCCTCATTACCGTAAACGTAATATATTTAACATAATGTTTATTAACGCACAACGTTTAAAAGATCGAATAGCTCTGACTGACTATTGCGGTAATCTATTCGGGACAAAGATTGGAGGGAAAATTTAAAATGTCTGCGCTTCGATTAATATAATGTTAAACAATTATTTGACCACATAACACATTTTAAAGTATTAATATTAGGGCAAAGTGATAGATGATATGTATTAAGACGTGGAGGAAATAACGCTTACATTGAATGTTCAAATGAGTAACAGTGAATCATTGTGACATGTCTTTTGAACATGTAAATTTAAAATTTGTTAACACAAAACAGAAATCCAGGGATATTCAGTAGGCTAGTTATATGAATCACTCCAGCGAGTCATCTGCGCGTTCATTTAAGAGAAAAACATCGTATTCTGTTTGAAATCATTGCGAAAAAATGCACATGTCACACAATCTCGGAAGATTCTCCATTGACAGAATCATTAGTCAAACAAATAAACGGAGGTGACGTCACATAAGTGGGGCAATAGGACGATTTTAATGTCCATTATAGCAATTACAGGACGATACGAGGCTAATCATAGAGGATATTACAATACAAAGTGATTTAAACAAGTGTCGGAGATGGTCATGTAGACGCCATGTTGGAAATCAGGACACGTCTTTGTGAAGACATCAATAAAAACTGTCAAAACCGGAGACCAAAAACCAACATTAAAAACTATAATTCAAAGAGAAACGACCATTTATCGATTCGGTTAAAGAAGGAAGGACACCTGATGAAGAGGAAATGACAACAAATTGACAATTGCAGTAACAATTAAGAGGAATTATAATTGAAGGTAACTTACTTGCTGCTCTAGACCTGATCCATTTTGGGTGGTAACATTACTCATATTACTACAAAGCAGTACGTTGTTATAAACTTCTTTCTTAAAGTTCAATGCAAACACAACAACACTTTATATTAAATAAAACTTTACACAAACTCCGCACAAAGGGCGTCTATTTGAATCCGCCGAAAAGAAACTCCCCCTCGCTTCCCCGATGGAAGAAAAATTATAATTGTTTGCTTCGTCCGCCGCGGCGCCACAATCGCAACTTGTAACTGTAACTAACTTCATGGCAATTTACGATGTTGCCAAATAACGAGTAAAACGTTTTCTCAAAAATAGGTTCGTAATATTTTCGCTAAAAAAGTAAATGAGAAAATATGTTTTAACAAAAATGTAGCTACGTAGTGCTTTAAAAATTGCAGGCCATCATTTTACTGTGATATTTTAGTGTTTGAAAAGAAAAATAAATACATTTATTAACGCTGGATATTCAACATTGTAGTACGCTCATATTTATCCAACATATTTTTTCCATGATTGTAAGAATATTTTCATAGATATAGCAACATTTGCATTTCGCGTTATCCTATCAGAGCACTGAAGAATATATTGGGAAAAATCGAAAATCTCTGCTTCATGATTGGGTGAATATACAAGGTTATCAATGCAAAATCAAGGAGCATAACCGTAGCCAGCAAAAAATTAATGAAAATTATGTTTTTATCGACCGTACGCACATGGCCTAGGTTGACTGCTGATATCAAAATATGTACTTTATTTTACTTACGCATGGTTTGTAATATATTGTACCCATAATACAAATAAATAAATTTAATTATTACGCATCAGCTACACAAAACTGTTCATTTTGTGAACAGAAAAGCATAACACCTGCCATGAAGATTAATTACCGATATAGTGTTTTATTTTGGGTTCAAACCACGTTCTAATTTTAATATTTTTGATCGACTTACATAGATGGCGCTTACGAAAAAATGCCATATTGAAATGTTTCACCACATGTCGTAATTTTTTTCGGAACGTATCGATGATTCATGATTAGTAATAAATAATAATTGATAAATAGGTCAGATAATTTAATAAACAAAGTGTTTAATATATTAATTAAAGTCTCGAAGAACCAATAATCAATTCATTAAATATTTTGTTCATATTTTCAATCAAAGAGATTACATATTGAGTACTAGAGATCTGATTCTATGTATTTTCAATAGAACGGATGTGTCACAATTTCACGCACGGCAATTGGCACAGAGTCGCAAAGCTCACACTATTAACAAGATATCAATAATAAAAACTAAAACATCTTTAAACCTATCGTTTTAGTCCTAAATAACGTTGAAACTAATACAGTTTTTAACTATGAGAATAAAATTTCGTAACCGTTGCCCACAAACTGTCAAAATTTTCCGGTTCCATGACAAAATCTCAAGTGACAAAATCTCACATGTCAAAAGGGTAACCAACTATTGACAGAATCGCAACTCAACACCGGGAAATCTGATGCCGTTGTTTTTTTTTTATTTGTTTTTGTGTGCAAAAAAAAAAAAAAACAACCTAACGAACCTAACCCAACAATATTGAAATTGTCGGTTTTCCGGTGTTGAGTTGCGATCAATCAATAGTAGGTTACCCTTTTGACAGTTGAGATTTTGTCATTGTGAGTTTCTGTCTGGTTACCAAATTTTCCATACGATTTGACAGTTTGTGGGCAACGGTTTTGTTACACTTCCAGCATTGAGTACTCTGTCTAGGTAGTACTTAATATATTATGTCGATGTTTTCAATAGTTGCTCGGAAACTCGGAGCTCGGAGAAATTGATTGCGCAATTATTTCGGCAATAGTTGCTCGTGTCAGCGAACCTTAAGATGTCTACAGTACGTAAAAGAAACTCTTGGAATTCGATGACAAATGTTCGATTTTCATAAAAAAAATCGCATCATAATAATATGCATGGGCGTCGCCAGCCTCGGAGCTAGTGGGGGGTAGCAAAAAAAAATGACATGCTTAGCATAAAAAACGCGTAAATATATTTTTTTTTCATGGTGGAGTGGTTGCTGCCAGCATAGATCTTCGTGGAGCATAGAGCTTTTCAATATTTAAATTAATATTGATATGTAGGTATAGAATAAGTTGAGATGGTTGGGACATGTGGAGAGAATGAACGATGAAAGGATAACAAGGAAAATTTACCTGGGTGAAAGAAGTGGTGTAAGGAAACGCGGCCGTCCAAGAACCACATGACTGGACCATGTTGACCAGATCCTCAAGGACGGACGTGTTTTAAGTACAAGTAATCGTAGAGTGTGTATGAGGAATTGTATGAATGTGATGGAAGCCCGAAGTGTGTGTCAGGATAGGAAAGTCTGGCGATCCGTTCTCTATGCCTACCCCGCAAGGGAGGTGGCGTGAGGGTAGGTATAGTATATAGATTTTACCGGCCCTCATCTATAGCTACTTAATAACTACGTAAGTAGCTGATGATGTATATTATACCTTGATGTAGGTATAGGGTATAGTTTGGTATAGCTAAATATGAATATAGGTTATGTTAGGTAGTTCTGCCTCCATATGTTATTATGATCCTGATGTGAGAGGATCTCCTGTGGTGCGTTGAATGAATGCTGTGGAACACATGCTGATCAGGGGAATGGTTCCCTCTCCATACTATATACTCCAACTCCATAATCATATACTTTCATATTATTTTACACGTACGTACGTACGATCTACTTATAAACATATTAAACAGACTAGCCATTCCACTTGAGAACGAAAGGAAGCTATACAAATACTGTTGCCACCATTTAGACAAACTCCTGAATTTATACTCTGCTTTGTGGAAGTTCTTTTTTGAGAAGAAAACAATAAAATACAACCTTTCTTTGAAATAAACGTGAGTTTTTTCAAAGGGACAATAAGTACATACTTTTTCATACTAAATGACAAAAAATCACATTATTAACACACATTTTCCCATCATATCATAAATTTTCAGTAAGAAAATCTATTAAAATGCAATTGTTTCATAAAAAAATCCCTTCACAATTTTTTGCCTGCGGAGCTATTTACTATAGTTTCTGTATTAAAACTTAAAACCACACTTCATCTTGACCTTCTTCATTTAATCGCTAAAAGTAAAAAACTTCTCTTAGGGTGCTATTTATGCCTTTTTCGAGCTAAGTATATCAATTTTTTAAATTTTTGTTGCCCCCCCTAGCTCAGAGGCTGGCGACGCCCATGCTGGTATCTTAGGTTGGTAATATTTCTCTTTGCACATACACTACATACAGATTGCATAAATTCAGGTGAAACCACGAATAGCGAGTATTCTTCATTTTCTTTAGAGCTTTGAATGTCTATAAAGTGCACCTAATTATGCAGTGTGTATGATAGCATAGCTGCCTGCATCCTTCAATCCTCGGCGAATAATTGGTATTAATAAATATACAGCGTATTTCAAACCTGATTTTGTAATGTATAAACATTGCTGATTGCAAGGATGTTTGTTTGCAGTTGAACATAGCTACTGGGAACATGTTTTTATATCTACTTACTTCAGTAACTTTGTGAATCAAGGATGATAAAAATATAAGATTTTGATTTAATAATTATATAATTAACTCAAAAAAATTATGCATTTTGTTACCAATTGCATTCACAGATTATGAACAATGAAACATTTTGGTACCAAAGAACATGTGAATATAAAATCATGGCCCATCATTGGATGTGAAAATAACATATGTGAATGTAAAACCATGACCCAGCATTGGATGAAAAAAGAACGTGTGAATATAAAATCATGATCCAGCATTGGATGTGAAAATAACATAAGTATGTGAATGTAAAAGAATGATCCAGCATTGGATGTAAAAAGAACACGCGAACATAACAAAGAACACCCAAATACAAGTTGCACCTAGTTGGGAAATTCCGGTGTAAATTGTGTTTTACATATTGAGAATAAATACATAATAATAAAAAAAATATATCATTCATGAACCAAAATTGGATGTGAATATAACAACATGACCCAGCACTGAATGTAAAAAGAACACGTGAATATAAAATCATGACCCAGCATTGGATGTGAAAAGAACACATGAATATAAAAACATGACCCAGCATTGGATGTGAAAAGAACACGTGAATATAAAAACATGACCCAGCATTGGATGTACATACATTGGATGTACCTTTCTGTTGTCTTTTCCACTATGATTTTTCCTCCCTGATGCTTTTATACCGATGCAGTGAAGTTTGTAGGTAATAGTTATAAATAAGGATGGGTAGTTCAGTTAATATAAAACAAATAATAAAATTATAATTCCTGGCGAGTAATTATTAATCTACAGTTTGTTGTACATCATTTATCTTTTATACGCGCGCCATAAATTACTTCATTACACTCACCCCGCCATCCAGCATCACTAAATCTTAAGGCATCTTGCATCCACACACTCTATACACGATTTTACGTTAGACGAAGAATATGGTGATATTACGCTGAACGAAAATAAGTTTTTTTTTTTTTGCATGAGACTTAGCAAATAACTGCGTCATCGTCAGAGCACAAATTATTGTATTATATTTTTTATGCAGCTGAGATGAGGTACCTCAGAGGAGTGACAGGAGTAACCCTGAGAGACCGAATAAGGAACGAGTATGTCCGGGAGGCTCTCGAGGTGGAACCCACACTCCTCTTCATGACTTCATAGAGAGGTCTCAGCTGAGATGGCTTGGACATGTCATTCGGGTGCCAGAGGAGCGGCTTCCGTTAAAAGCTCTGGAAGCCGAGGGTGCAGGCAGAAGACCGGTGAGCCGCCCCAGAAATAGCTGGCAGAAGTAGGTGACAAAGATGTGCGAGTAGAGACAGTGGTTGGAGTGGCTAGAGGTCCTGGAAGCTGCAAGTGACAGGGGCCTCTGGCGAAGATACACAGATGCTGCAGCTGCAGGACACTGAGCACCTCCTGGCCAGCCCAATGGCTCCTGGGCGGTGCGCATGGGAGAGTCTCGCAGATCGCTCCTCTTTGTAAGATGACGCAGGAGAGGTTGTGGCTTCTCGATTCTAACTGCACTTTTTTACTTAGTTGAGCTTGATGACATTCAAATCATCAACTCAGTATTACTGCATTACAATGTGCAATTTAAAATTTCCAATAAACGTATATCGAAGCGTTGCTAACATGCGTGTGGATTGTAGAGGATGAGAGAGATGGGAACATGGATCTACAGTAAATATATGATAATAATAAACATGGAATAATGATAAATGGATCATCTAGATATGGATCATATAAATAAATACATCCCTGTGCGTACCTGCATACACAATTAGGTATTTTAAAATTAATAAGTATTATTATATAGAGGTCGTCGATTTCGTTCACAGAGTTTTCAGTCAGAAATGGAGTTGGGCTGGTCATGTGGCCAGAACCAGACTCTAGGAGGACAAAGAAAGTCCTGGAGTGGCGACCTAGCACAGGCAGAAGAAGTGTTGGTAGGCCTCAAGCACGGTGATCGGACGATGTAAGGCGAGTTGCGGGAGGCGGTTGGATGCGGTCTGCTTAGGATAGGGAGCTATGGAGATCAATGAGGGAGGCCTATGTTCGACAATATTTGCAGGGGGGCTGACATGATGATAGTTCTCTGCGTCGATCAATGTCATTCAATAAAATAATTATAATTATTAAAAATAAGAAAATCTTAATTCTTAATTTCTAATTAATAAAATAACCTTTATATAGTAAAATAGGTTCCCAGAGAAAAACCCAGAAGAATATTTCTCAACATGAATAAATCCCAAAAAATGCAAAAGCCCTTTAGAAATATCATCAACGGATAAAAGCCCAAACTTTCTAGTTGGATTCCAGTAGATGAATTATTTATAAAATGTTGACTAATTTATTGCCTATTCGCTTATTTTTATTTTAGATCCGCTTATTTATTTGTTTATTTTCCTGTTTAGTTTATTCTAGTTTATAATCTATGGTAGTTTCTAACATACTGCAAGAAATCGTAAACATAGATACAATTAATTTTATTTTCAAAATCCAATTAGATTTGAGCTTTTGTCCCTTGAGCAAATTCCTTAAAGGCTTTGGTATTTTTTGGGATTTATTTATGTTGAGTATGGGTATTCTTATGGGTTCTTGTCCGGTCACGAGCAAAATATTAACTGCCTGTATCTATTATCTAGGTATTAGTTTGTCATATCTATTAATTACAATAATGATCATATTATCTCATTAACATAAAATACTTATAACTTGTAATAGACAAGTGTTGAAAGAATGCGACATTCAGAAATCAGTCACCAAATTATCATAATGTATCTACAGATTACAGATATATCTGCTGGATAGAGTTACAACAGACTATCGGATTTCTAACGATGAATATTAAAAATCATATCAATCAACAATATCCGTATTTCAATACTGTTCTAGCTCCTAAGTCGTTCGTCTGAGTAAAAAATCTGACTTCATAACTCTACTAGGTCTCACTTTAACAATTAGTGTTTAGTCTCTCAACAGTCTCAACTAACGAACAGTGTAAGATGGGCATGCTGGACTTTCACGACTAGCCATCGGTTGGTTTAAGTGATCACTTTACTCTCGACAAACGATCACCATTCAGGGTTTAAGTTACTGTTGCACAGCGTCGTCCTGCCGCAGACATTGATGTATGGCTGAAGGAGAACGAATGAGACATGTATACAAATTTTGAGGATTAAAGCTAGCTATATCCCGTGGAGGGGTGATAGACCAGCTCATAACAGACCAGAAAATCGAAATATGACTTTAGTAAAAAATCACTCATTCTCGAGATATTGGCACTTTTTTGTTTTTCGTGAAAATCGACACCTTTGATCAGTTTTTCGATCGCCACGGTCACAAAATTTAATATTCTAGGATTAAATTTTTTTATTCGTAATCCTGAATAATCCAGCTATTTGACTATATTCCAAAATAAAACATATTATACATACCTACATACATCTTTTTCGATGACTTCTTAATGTATCAAAATTAAAAAAAAAATACAATTTTGGTCCACATGTTTTCACGAAATTTAGTAACAAATAGGCATATTTTTAGTATATAAACATAAAGAATTTATAATTACATCAATAAAAATTATAGAAATAATTAATAAATTAATAAAAATAGTTGTAAAATGAAGTATTTTAATATTAAAATATTACGTAATTAGTATTTAGTTGTATGGGCCCCGCCGGTTAGTATCAAATGGTCGTGGGAACAAGAGATGAGGGAATTCTCCGCCATGTTAATAAATAGATATCAAAATCTGTTTATTTATTTATTATAATTATTTATTTTATTTCATTTTCTGTTTTATTTCCTAGAAAATATATTGAAATACGTATTGGTAAATTTTTTGATTCACATGTTTTATGTGAAGGGGAACCTTAAACCATTATTGTTGGTAATTTTTTGTTAATATAAAACGGATGTTAAATTTAAATCTGTCATAGGTACACTCTAAATCTGTCATGACAAATTGCATGAATGTGACGGAAGCTAGGAGTATGTGTAATTATAGGGCTGTCTGGCACTCAGCCTACTCTGCAAGGGAAGTGGCGTGAGGGTATAGATAGATTATAGATAGTTAAATTTAAACAATGGATGGGTACACATTTATGTATGTAGATTGGTGGAAAGCCTCTTCTACTGGCGTCCTAGGACTACTGTCAAAAACCCTGCCATGCATATACTGTCACAGCAAAAAAAACCGCATATAATTCAACGATCAGATGCTGTTGTACTTTTTATTTTATTTTAGGGGTGGGGTTTGTCGGGGGGCTCCCTTCTGGCTAACCCTGAGCCCACCTCTTAAAAAGATTTTGCCAAGAAGTGAGGGTAAAGAGGACGCTATATGCGCCTGTGCTACCCGGGGATGCGGAATGCCTTAAGCCAGTGGGAGTCTTTCAATATTTTCATTTTATTCAAAAAGGTAGCTCGATGGGAATCGTGTTCCTAGGTAGCTTCGCGCCTGCATCATAGTTAGGTATCTACTTATTAAAATATTATGTCAAATTTCAGGGTTAACTGGAAGATTGACGGTTAATTAAGATGCAATGGAAGCTCGCCCTAGTCGACAATTTTATTCTCTAGTTCCAATTTCAAAATTGTTCTGATTTTTTTGCTATTTACATAACCTATTAATTAAATTAACAATTTATTTTGCCTTCGGGGCATTTTTTTTAGGTGAAACCCGATTTTTCGAATTTCACAGATTTTTAAAAATAGACTCGTGGACTGCCAATCCTTTTGACTGTTTGCTAGACACCAAAAATTAAATAAATATAAATGTTCTAAATGTAACTATTGTTTCGTATATTTGGAATTATTTAAGAAAACATGTATCTATCTATCTATCTACATAATATAATATTTAAATAATTTATGTTAGGTACCTACTTACTTATAATAATAATATTTTGTTTTAACTGAAAACGATTTGAATATACAACCAACAACTATGTGATGGCAATTAAAATTGTTGGAGATGAGGCGGCTGCGTGCCCAGCAGGGATCCGAACCCGTGGAATCTGTATTCTACCAACCAACCAGCCAACCAACCACACCACTTAGTGCAACACATACTTCAATATACAGCGACTGATGTTTGTAGGGATATTGATAGCAGTTTTGTGACAGTTTGCCGCTTTGAAATATGCGCGTAAAATACTCCGTGATACCTGCGTGATGCAAGTTTGTATCAGTTAATTTGGTATCTATCAGTTTAACTATTTCTTACATAAATATCACTCGAATTCAGGTGCTTTGCCTGAATAAAAAGAGAGAGAAAAATTACTACTACACCATCACGGTATATTCTTTTAACGGCGTAACAGGTAAATTCTGTGTGTGTATGAAAATACACACAACATTTTCTCTGTGCTAATTGGGAAAATAAAATTAATCAGAATGAGATGCTAGACGGGCACTCAGAGTTGTGCAATGGAGGCCCTGGACAAAAAGTACAAGTGCCGGAAGATCTGAGAAGGGAAGAGAAAGGCCTACATCCAGCCGCGGAGGGAGGAGGGCTCAAGAAGAATGAGAAAACCAATTAATGGAAGTTTTACGAAAAAAATGTGTGGGCTATTCTACCCCACGGGGTATGTGTTACCATCCTAAGTAAGAATTCGGTAGTTATAAGCTAACTTTATTAATTTTGAGTTTTTTTATGGCAATGAATATTTCAATTCAATCTTACAGATGCATTTATTTTAGTCATGATAAGTCTGAATTTCCTTATTTTCCAACTCCCCATTCCACGCATAGTACGGAATTATATCATAACATAATATGTATTTGGGTAGGTACTAGATGTATTTCGTGATTATTTCAATTTCTCCTTTTTGACTTATGATGGGTAGTTGTTACACATGACGGCATTTTTGTTTCAATGAGTAAATATTGGGGTAAAGAGTCCCATTGTTATATCTAGTAAGCACGACTTTGTACAGTTTTATGATCGTTTGCTACCGTGTGCACTGAGGAGAAATAACTTTACAATGATATTATACAGAAGATAATAAGATAGCAACACTACAAGGAATACTGGGTTACATAGCTATACACCATACACCAGAGGCACGACTTACATTTTGTTAGAAAACTCAAACAGGCGTGTTAAATCATGCACAAGATAAAGAAAGAGTTATCTGGCCTAGAATATGTGTATCTTCTCCATTCTTTTTGGGTGTACCGTGTGTAGGTTGACGATGTTGTCGAGCTTTCGGCCTACTTGCTGAGGCCATCTTCAGGACTAATGTGGACAACATCGACAATCTACACACGGTACACCCGAGAAGAATGGAGAAGATATTAACAAGGAACGTGAAAATCTACAAAGCTATGTAGAATATGTGGTCCACTATATGTTTAACTAATCATGTTTTTGAGTCTCCTGTTTTACTATAAATAGTCCGAGATCAGATTTGATACTATATACGAGTATACGACTCAGACTCTAATTTAGAGAAAATTTGACTAATAAGTAGGTACCCTAATTGGCCTAATTCGACTTATATCGATACTAATTCGACTAATAAATAGCTAATTCGACTATTTTGGGCGGCGTTTAGCGATAAAATCGCCCATGATACAATTGTACCTAATTATCACGATCTGAAGTGAGTAGGTATCAGTGACGAAGAGTAAATTTCTGCAGGAGGGAAGTCGCGACTAACATTTTTGATTGAATTATGTTAGATTAGACCAGCAATATTATCACCCGAAAAGGCAACTCGATGGGAATCGTGTTCTTAGGACCCTTCTTACTGGTAGGCATTTACTTATGTACCTATAGAAAGTAAGATATGTACTATACTATATTATACTATACCCTCACGCCACCTCCCTTGCGGGGTAGGCAGAGAGAACGGATCGCCAGACTATCCTATCCTACTGACACACACTTCGGGCTTCCGTCACATTCATGCAATTCCTCGTACAAATTCTACGATTACTTTTACTCAAAACACGCCCGTCCTTGAGTATCTGATCAACATGGTCCAGCCATGTGATTCTTGGACGGCCGCGTTTCCTTACACACCTCTTCTTTCACCCAGGTAAATTTCCTTCGTTATTATTTCATCGTTCATTCTCTCCACATGACCCAACCATCTCAACTTGTTCACTTTCAGTACCTAACTATATATTTTCTTATATTATTACAAAAATATTTTCTTTGTGAAGAGAATTCTGTTTGGTACAATAATTCATTACTGATTACACTCCTATAAGTAATATATTTCAGCAATTTTCTCTATAAAAATAAAATCCTTATTTCCTATAGTTACTATGTATGTATCTAGTAGGTATTATAAGGCGTATGTATTTTAGTCGTTACTATCGTTATAGTTCCCCGTCCCCGGCCGTTAGTTATGTCCGTTATCGCCGTAGGAGACGCCGTTATTCGTTAAGAGGGTAGGCTGTAAAGTGGAAGGTCTTATCATGGAAGAATATCGTCACCAAAGTATATTTTCATGTTTACAGAACATTATTAACTACTCAGCTGTACCTAATAATAAAGTAGCTCTATATATACCTACATACATGTTCCATACATGCCTAATATAAAAATAGGGCTAATAAGACCTATTACTGCCTTCTACACTATCAGGGTATATACTTTTTTTGTACTCTTGTATGTATCTGTAAATAATTGTAAATATGTTTCCATCCTTGGACAAGGACACTGAAGAAATGTAAGTTAGGGGTGAGGTTTGTCGGGGGGCTCCCTTCTGGCTAACCCTGAGCCAACCTCATAAAAATATTTTGCCAAGAAGTGCGGGTAAAGAGGACGCTATATGCGCCTGTGCTACCCGGGGATGCGGAGGGCCTCAAGCCCGCGGGATTAAAAGCCGGAAACAAAATTTATCACCAAACAAAGATTTTTTCGGTTCACATGATTTTTCACATAAACTTTTGTGATGATTTTTTTTCACTCCGAAAATTTTCTGGTTTTTGATAAAAATGCTAACGGCAACGGTTTGACAAATCAGTCAATACCTATTACCTACCTATACTGATTTTGTGACCAGGGTCTTATGCTATAAAAATTGTCGAAATTATAAGCATATGGTTAGAAATTTTCAAAGCTAAAGTCTAAAAAAGCTATTTTTTTGTGGATTTTAATCTAAACATTTAGTTTTTCATTTTTTCCTGGTTAGAAATTTTCTCCGAATTACGTCTATAGTATGGGTGCTTAAAAACACTCTGTACATTAAAAAAAAATACATCAAATATCAATGAAAAAAAATGATGCGACGAGGATGGGATTCGAACCCACGCGTGCAGAGCACATTGGATTAGCAGTCCAACGCCTTAACCTCTCGGCCACCTCGTCATGTGTGACCTACTACAAAAATCAATCAATTAATCTAGAAAAAAATAAACAAAAAAACGTATGTTTTACTTTCAGTGTTTGCCTTGGAAAACACCTGAATTATGACATCTAGTAATTTAAAACACACCTGGGTATACAGTTTTAGTAATGGCGTTCTGGGGGGGTACTTTGTAAGCTTTCTCACCCAAAACACGCAGATAAAATGTTAATAGAAAATGACCCTTACGGCAATATACATAAGGGTGTTTTTCGTGTCCATTTTATCTGCGTGTTTCGGGTGAGAAACCTTTAGAAAGTTTCACCCCTGATGTCAAAAATTACACCTCTTTTTACTTGGACACCGCAATTGAAGAGAATTTGTAGAAAATAGAACACACTCGAAAATATAGAAAAAAGAGTTGGGGACGAATCCCACACTTTTTAAGTGAAGGCATATTGACATTTCAAAAAATATGCTTTGGAAAAACCTTATCTAGGGAATGACCGTAAAAGATTTTTTATGTCTTGTAATGATTTCTCAAAAAAAAAGTGAAAAACATCTCTGATCTTTTTTATGAAAGATAGCAACTTGTTTTCCGAAAGTGGCGGAGAAATTAAGTTCCTTTTGTATTGACAATATGCATTAAAATCTAGGGAATGACTGTAAAAGTTTTTTGAATGAAGCAAAATTAGCCCAATCGAGCGATGCGATGGTTAATGCGATTTTGAACCTTAAAAAATCTATGAGATTCGAATCTGGACCACTATAGTTTAAGAGGCCGCGATTTAACTGACTCAATAGTGCGTTTATAATCTGATATGACAGATGTTCTCAAGTGTTGGCGCGAGGCATGCATCACTCAGTCATAATATGGCGAAGCTATGCAACGACGGTTATAAAACACAAAACAAATTACACTTTTTGATTTTACAATGGTCTGACATCCTAATAATCACTGATAAGTAGAACAGTAGTGTTATACGGTGAGTGTAGCACAGGGGAGGCCTGTGTCACCCGCAGAGCTGAACCAGGAGACCCGCTGAGACAGTCTGTTTGTGTAGAAATCAATCCAATGTGAATAAATACAATAAGTTGGGATTTTTTGACTGATTGCAAACTTTGCATTATGTTTTTTAGTAATAACTAGCTAAGTTAAGAGTGCGTATACTGACATTTCAAAAATTTCTATAAACAGGAGACCTTAGATCTCGACAACCATTACTAAATATGCTTTGGAAAAAATAGAGTAGATGATACATTGAACCTTTGTCTAGGAAATAACCGTAAAAGAATTTTATATCTTGTATAGATTTCTAAAAAAAATTGTGAAAAACATCTCTGATCTTTATTCCGAAAGACAGAAACTCGTTTCCCGAAAGTAGTGGAGAATTTTTTTAACGCTATTTTTACCATTTTATCATGCGATTGTTCACCTGATTTTGAACCTTAATGCCATAGGAAATGACCGTGATGTCACAGTTGGGTCGGAAGTTTTAACCGTGCTTCGCAACGGCACATTTGGGTGGTGAAGTAGATCGACAATATGACCTGAACTGCATTAATCTATTAATGAATTCTGATAACTTTCTAGAAGGTTCTACAATATTCTTCAGTAATTCCCGATTCATCTTCTTCCTTAGCCCTGTTCTCTCCACTGCTGGACGGATTTCTTTTTAAAATTCTGTTGTCATTGTATTGTCTGTTGGATTGTATTATACATAAGTGTCTTGTTATTGTGTTGTGTATGATAGTATGTATTATACATGTATATAAGATGGTGTATATAGTAGAATTAGGATAGTATTGTTACATATCTATTATAAGATTATTGTTTAAGAGCACACGCCGACAAACTTGTCAGGTTTGGCGTGACTTAATTGTTGTAATTTGTATATATTTTATGACTAAAAAAAAAATAAAAAAAAAAAATAAAAAAAAATTGACGTAATGTAGCTCTGGACAATTTACATCCAGACCTGCATTGAAATAATCCACACCTTTTTATAATTTTGATTTGTCACCATGTAATTATTGTTTCCATTCTTTTCTTCCTGTAACTGTTTATAAGTTTCCAGTTTATAAGTTTGCAATGTATAAATTTTGTTCAATATGTAAACCTGACGATTCCAAGTGCCTTAAATAAGGCCTAGGGATGATTTAAAACCAATAAACCAATAGACCTCTTAGAAAACACTCCAATCTTTTCTTTAATCTTATACCTAAGAGTTTTTTTTAATTTTTTTATTTATTTAACATAAAATACATTTACAATTTACAATTATTAAATACATAGTAAGAATATGATTAAGCAATGATCTTGTTACTCCCCGGATATGAGTATATTACTCGTGTTCCGAGGAGGATCTCAAAAGCAACATAAAATATATATAATGGAAAATACACAATTACAAACACACAATACAACAGCAGAATGACAACATAAAAATTAATATTCAAAATAACACATTATATAGTATTAACAGTTATATTATTATTATTATTAAATAAACTAAAAAAACTCCACTCTCCGACATAACAGCTTTTAGGCCTTTGCGCCGGAGAATGTGCAGACATGTACATATGGATTTTATATAATTTTCCTTACTCTAATACTCACCTATACCTAGTAAGTAGTAAGTATAAATACTTGAGTAAAACTAGATATAAAATGGTAGTAAAATTGTTAGTAAAGGTTACCAAAAGGACATTTCCAGCCTAGTAGGCGTGTCAGGGGATGATAGTAGTTAAGTATTATAATGTGGGCGGGATGTTTGGAAACTTGGGGGAGGATACTTGTTACAGAACGCCTACTCCCACTCACCCCAAGGGATGAATATTGTACTAATATCTCTATTAACTATATTATATAGCTACATATGTACTTTGGTCGCTTGTACTTTGGTCGCTAAATATGTGTGAAGCAGCCTGGATTCGACCTACCCCGCAAACAATGGTCGACCCTAAACAGGATCCGAACTGGCCACGGTAGATGTGGATACTTGCTCCATAAATGGGGCAAGAGGGACCATCCCCTTTGTGAATGTGGCCAGATCGAGACTGTTGACCATATAGTAGAGAGGTGTCCTGATAAGAAGTTTGCAGGGGTTCTTGAGGAAATCCACAAGGTGACGCCAAGGGCAATAGATTACTTACGGAACATTGACGCGGAACTATGACTCCTAGATAACTTGTACAATGGTCGCATGCATTCGAAAGAAGAAGAAGAAGCTAAATATGTAATATTTTATACAATATGTAGGTTCCTAGACATATTTGTATGATAAGAAAAGGCAGGAAATATTCTTGACTACAATGAAACTGATTTACCCATGAATTTTGTGTTTTTTTTTGTACAGAAAGAATTTTAATTTTGCGTATCTCAATGCAAATTATACTGGAAACTGAAACAATTTGAATTTAGTCTTTTTTTTCACTGGAGTAATTCGAATTTGATAGTGTGTCGGACACGGAAAATATATAAGTAGGCACCTTACAGTGGCGAGGGATTCTAAGAATACGAATCCCATTGCGTTACCCCTCTATGTTTTTTACTGTAATAAGCGACTTTTTTGTTCTTTTTGCTGAAATAATTCCAATTACTTACGCATTATTTGTGTTTCTTTTATATTACTGTAGGTACTGGGAAAATGCATTTTTTTTTGCCAAAATACCTAATGTTAATTTTTGAAAGTGGTTTGTGTAGGCCTACACTAAGGTGACCATATTTTTAAAAATAGAAAGGAGGACAAAAAAATGCGCAAAATAGCGCCGCACACGAATTTTTTTATTTGGGAAAGTGAGGAAGGTCGCTATAGGTATTTGATTTATTTTCTTGAAAATGTTTTCCATAAAGGATGTATCAAAAAAATAGTGCCGCTGGTGAAATATTTGTCATAAGACATACCGAATTACATATATACACAAAAGGTGAAGGTAATTAACGCCGCAGGCTAATTTTTTTAGGAAACAATTTCGTTTTAATGTATTTTTATACTCACTATAGTAATAGTTAATTCATGGTATGATGAAAAAACGTGTGGTTTTGAGATTAACAGATTAGTTTTAAAAAGTAAAAAAGGAGGACAAAAAGGAGGACACTTTTAGAGGAAGGACAGACCCTAGAAAAGGAGGACTGTCCTTCCAAAAGAAGGACGGTTGGTCACCTTACCTACACAAACCCAGATCCTAAAGAAAAGACGCAGGTAGATTGATGCATTACTTGAATCTTGCAATTTCCTTATGTTCAAAGAAGAACATTGAAGGCTGAATGAACGAAATACGAGTACGTTTACTTATACATTAGGGACTGGAAAAAATCGGTGTTATTTTTCGGGAAATGTGGTGTTATTTTTTGCAAAAAGGGGTGTTATTTTTCACAATTTTAGCAAAATGTGGTGTTATTTTTCATACATTTATGTCATTAAAGTGGTTGCATCTTTCAATACAAATATATTAAAAAAATATTATCGTGAACAATATTTTATCCAAACATCCCTAAAATAATAAAATGAAATCAAAAATATCTGAAAAAAAACCCCTCTTTATGATTTTTTCAGTGTGTTTCTTCTTACTTTCAAAGCCAAATTGCTTTTAATAACGTTTAATTATACGACGTTTTCCAAAATGAAGGTCGAAATTCGCGTCAAATATGCGAAAATTCGCGTTATTCCTATAAAGAAATGCTAAAATTCGCGTTATATGTGTAAAAAACACGAAATTCGCGTTATTCGCGTAAAAAGCACAAAATTCGCGAATAAATGCGTTTTATCGCGATCGCGAAATTTTCCAGTCCCTACTTATACATTTTCAAACCCCTTCGTAAGAAATCTGTTCGACTTATTCTTGAAAAATCATTAGGTGTACAGTGTACACATATGGTTTTATAATGCAATTGCGTCATTACAATGGAACACAATAAAGAATCTTTGACTCTTACACGATAAAGGGTTGGCAATAACAATGCAGCCCTCGTGGAGTCAAGGGCTGGTCTGATGCCTTGTTAAATGAAGATTGGGGCGCGGCGTTTAATGGACTCCAGGGAGCCGAAAAAACGACATTTTATACAATAATGAAAACATTATATTAATCGACTGTGACAAAGGAATACCTTGTAAAACAATATGCATATTACTTGAATTATTTTGACTTACAAATTTATTCTTGTAAAGCGTTGGAAGCCAACATTTCGTAGTATATACAATGTTGTAGGAATACTATTTTATTTTTATTTTATTTTATTTTATTCACAGAATCAGACAGTTACATTAGTAAATTTTACATAGAAGAAACACATCACCAACAAATAAACCAGCAAAGATTCTACATTTCATCTAATAATAATACCATGAACGAAAAAACACATAAAGAAAATATATATACAAAAGCAAAAATAAAAACAAAAATACAGCCTGACGATTAATTGAATGATCAATGAAATAAATACAAATGGATGAGATGGATGAGATTATTACAAAAATAGTCAAATAAAAGGGTACTTAAAAGTAAACAGAACGAAAAGTATTATATAAATAAACAATAAATAATGTAAATAAATAATGCAAATAAATAAAGCAAATAAATAATGTAAAAAATAAAAAAATGTAAATAAATAATGCAAATAAATAATGTAAATAAAAAATGTAAATAAATAATGTAAATTGTAAATAATGTAAACAAACAATGCAAATAAACAATGTAAATAAATAATGTAAATTGTAAATAATGTAAATAAACAATTAATATGCATACATACACTACATACTAAACTATACATACTATGCATATTAATATTATTACGAATTTAAAATATGTAATATTTATTGTGAACTCTAGATGTCGAGGGTGCAGACTGAAGACCGGTGGGCCGTTGCCGCCTGAGAAACAGACGGCAGAAACAGGTAACAAATGTGTGTGATGAAAGACTGTGGTTGGAGTAGTCACAGGTCCTGGATACTGATGCAAGTGACTGAGGCCTCTGGCGAAGATATACCCCGGAAGGTAAAATGTGAAGGTATGATGTAGGTATTTATTATGAACAAATCAATTTTTGTATATGCCTACATAGACCAGTGGAGATGAGTGTGGATTTCTGTAGCGTTGAAGCCGGGGCTAACATTTTTTAATGCATTATGTCAGATTTCATATTTGATCGTCTGAAATCAAAAGGTATATATATATATCTATCTAAACCCTCACGCCACGTCCCTTGCAGGGTAGGCGGAGAGGACAAAGCGCCAGACAGCCCTATTCCACACACTAATCCGGCATTCTGCCCTCCTCTTTGCGCCTCCCCCGGTCTTTGACGCGAGGTGATGGGTGGCGAGCCTCACCGCCGCCATGCGTCAAGTACCATCGTCCATCACCTTCAATCCATAGTACCATCACCTTCAAATCAAAAGGTAACTCAATTGGAATCGTATTTTGAGATACCTACAAATACAGAAATGAAAGTGCAGAAAGCGCAGAAAGCGCAAGAGTCCTCCTATTACTGATTTGTAAAGGCCGTAAAAACTGTAATCAATAAATAAATAAATTTTAATTTTGATTTATGGGATACGTGTGATCACTTTTTCACAGTCTTGATGCAATCATATTGTTCGGTTTATACTTTGTTATCAGAACATCGCATACATAAAAATAGTTAAGTATGTATATGAAATTGCGGAATAATAATCATTATATACTTTATAGGTACTTAGTGAATTATTTAGGTATTTTAAATTATTGGTATGTTTAAAAGATTTTTATATAGTACTTACTTTCAGATCCTAACCTAATAGGACCTCCTGTGATTATTTTGTTGCTTCCAAACAAATAGTATGACAAATAAAATCAATAATAGGTATTCGACAGCATATTAAAAAAACAGTTTTGGAAAGTAGTTGGACCTTTTATGCTTTACCTATTAGGTATTGAATATGCCAGATAAACTATTTCAAATCTCAAGAGAATTTCAAGAAAAATCTCAGGGACTTTCGGGAAACTACAATTTTTGTCTTTCGGAAAAAAGATCAGAGATAAAGGTTCACTGTACATATTATTATCTACTCTATTTTCTTTTCAAAGCATATTGAGTATTAATTGGGGTTAACTGGAAGAAATCGCAGTTCTGCGATAAGTTCGCCCTAGTGAACAACGATTTATAATCTGTACTATGCCCATTTTTTTATATTTATGTGTATTTGTTGTTCACTTTAAGTTTAAATAAATAAAAATAAATAAAATAAGTATCTAACGGTTGTATCCCGTTTTTAGAAATTTTTGAAATGTCAATGTGCATTATGCATACTCTTGATGACTAAGTACAAAAAAAAATACTTACTTAGACTTATACTTATATCTAATGCGTAGTGTACACTAGCACACCTATCACTGATTACACCATTTTTGCGATATGTGTCATGTTGGTATACTTATAAATCATTTTTAAATAATGTGATAATCTTAATCTATATTACAGGTTAATAAACATAACCTGACTTACCTTTGTACATTTTCTTTCTTTACCTAACAATGGGGTGAAACTGTATTGTACACATTTCTTCATTATTTCTACGGCATTATTATTCCTATATCAAATTATGTTAGTTTAGTAGAAGACCTTTCTTTGTTTGTCGCAGTGATATTGCGAAAGAAGAACAATACTATGTGTAATTTCAAAGAACTCCTTTTCAAAGTAATTTTTATAATAAAGTTATAAGAAATAGGGGAGACTATGCATAGAATTGAAGAAAGAAAGGTTGCTATAGTTATAGAGGTATACGTACCTACAAATTTAGTTTTTTTGAAGTTAGGGGTCATCAAATAATGTCAAGTATTTTAATAATCTAATAATTTAAGTTTACTGTGAAGTGTACAAAGGTGCTTTTGGGTTTATTTAGATAAACCCAGATTCATTAAAAAAAATAGTTAACCTACAGATTTTTATAAGATTAATTTTGAAAATCACAATTTATGCTTTGTGAGAACATCGGAATTTTCCGCATTTCGTAGTTGAATATAACAAGTAGCTATCTCAAAAGATATACCTACAACAAAGGAAGGAAGGTCCATCCTTTGCTGTGTATCTGTTGAGAAAACTACTTGATAGATTTTTATATTGTGAGAGGTCTGTTTTGGTATGGTTTTGGAATTTTTGACCCATCTTCGCGAGTTTCGAAGAGTCTGACAACCCTTAATCCAACTTTTTCGTCAATTTCGCCGCATTTCAATTCAGTGCCCGAAATCTGTCACTCCTAGCAAACGTAAAGTTTGCCGTTCCAGTTGATTCTTATATACATTAGGATCTGATGGGAAACCGAAATGTAACTTTCCTGTACTTTTTACACTAGGCTATATAATGTCTTCATCGTCATCGTGGTTTGCTGAAAGAGATTGCCTCTAGGCAGTAAGCACGCCTATTGTGCGTATTTTATATGTCAATAAAGAGTTTGTTATTATTAATCAGCACTGGCATTCGAACCCGACACCTTCCACTTAGGAGACCCGCGCTCCAGCCAACTGTGCCGATTTTACATGTCAATAAAGAGTTTATTATTAATAATCAGCCCTGGCATTTGAACTCGGCGCCTTCCACTTAGGAAACCCGCGCTCCAGACAACTGCCCCAACGTTACTATAATTTGAACGCTAGAGTCACGTTAAAAGTCATCGCGACTATTTAATCTCATAACTAACTTTTCGTCTTTCAAAGGGAAGAATTTAGTTTGAAAGGGGTTGCTTTAACAAGCCAAGGAACAATAAAAGCTTTTGAAGTGAACACTGAAGGGTTGGAACGAGCTGCTTGTAAGAGGTAAGACTATTAGAGTGTAGTGAACTTATAAGAGTTGTAAAAGGATCAGACAATATGCTTAAACCTACTCTGTACACTTGAACAGTTCAGTAACACCCCTGATGTTAAATGACTTGAAATTATTTGAGTAATTAGCAATGAATGATTTTTCTTGAATAGATTATTACGTACCTATAATTATTATTATCGTTTGGAGTCAGCCACTGAAAGCTGGCGTCGTCAAAAGATAAGAGAGTCAAAGATTTTTCGCCGTTACATCCAGGAGACACTAGAGAGCAACATCCAAATCATCAAGCCATTGCAAGGTGTTTGGAGTGGCGTTATGTATGTCGGCATATGTGCCAGAGAATGCTTTCAGAGGGCACGTCTCCACGATGTGCTGGATAGTCTGTATTGGTTCTCCACAGTCGCAGGCAGGGGCAGACCGCCAGACCGCCCATCCTTGCACACACTATTTGCTTCCGTCACATTACTCAAAACGCATATGTCCTTGAGGTCAAAAATATCGCCAGCCAAAAATTAAAAAAAATGTTTCGGAGTTACCCACTCGTCTACGAGTAATCCAGTATCATGTAGACCGCCATTAGCGGAGTGAGCAGAGGCACGTGGATGTCCTATAATGTGATGTCGAGAATAAAACTAATCGATATGACAAAATACCCTACTCTATGCACTTTCTAATAGGTATAGATACCATCAGTGGCGAAGGGTAGATTTCTGCGGAAGGGAAGCCAGGGCTCACACTTTTTATTGGATTACGTCAGATTAGACACTATTATACCTATCATTTTTTCTAAAAGGTAACTCGATGGAATCGTGTTCTTAGGTAGCTTCGCGCCTGATAGGTACTTAGGTAAGCTCCTACGTATAAATCAACTTAATGATAGAAACAATTAAGTCACGAAGATTGCATTTTTTTAAATCATAAGTCGTAAGTATGGCGTTGTATGCTTACAGACTGTCCTTTCTGGCAACTTGAAATTTATCTACACCAGGGGTGTCAAACTCAATTTTGCAGAGGGCCGGATATTCAATTTAGAATCTATAGGCGGGCCAGATTCAAATAAAAAAATGTACTGAATCAGTGGCGTAATATATAGGATTTCATTTCGGGGGGGGGGGGGGGGGGGGCGATCAAATATTTGACTTAGGGGGGGGGGGTAGAGGCAAACTAAGATTTTGAGATAGACGTACAGCATAAAAATTGTAATAGCGCCGCAGGCAAAAATTTTTCGTGAATGTTAGTGAACAAGGTCGTGTTTTGAGTTAGTATTAATATTATGTACAGAAAATACAAAGGACAATAGCGCCGCAGGCGAAATTTTTTAGAATGGGTGAAATGATGAACTTGAGTAACTTTCATGTTTTAAAATAACGTTTTTTAAAGAATTGTTCAACATTTCGGGGGAAGGGCCGGGCCCCCTCGACCCCCCCTATATACGCCACTGTACTGAATTATTACATTTTATTTATGTGCGTCGCCAGCCTCTTAACTATAGGGGGCAACAAAAATTAAAAAAAATGATATAGCATAAAAAATGTGAGAATAGCGCCGCAGGCGAAATTTTTTTATGAAACTGATGGATTTTCGTACTAATTTTAGAAAATTATGATGAGAAAAGATGTTCATTTGTAGAGGAATCGAGTGATGTCTAAAAACATGATTCTTCTTTCTGTGATACGCGATCGCGGGCCGGATTGATACTGCCCGGGGGCCGGATGCGGCCCGCGGGCCGTATCTTTGACATGGCTGATCTACAAGTTACACCTGTTACACAGTTTTTGTTTTACTCCACTTATTTTTGACAAATTACGTCGTGCGAGGTTATACAGTTAATACTATAAAGATGTCATCCTATTACATGGACAAATGACATTATGTTTTAGTGACTCTGGTGGTCAAAATTGTGATTATTGTAAATTTAAAACATAGTTCCAAAGTTACCTCTGAAATTCACACTCTCATACAAAATTTGACAAAGGTAGAGCTAAAATAGAACGATTTTTACTTAGAGCACATTGCCCGATATAATCCAGAATTTACGAATACCTACGCCTTTTTTCATACATTTTTAAGAGAATCGGACTTGCTAGATTTATGAATTGAGTTATGCTAGTATTTTTCTAACAATAACACAAAAACAACACAATTCTGTATGTATTTTCACCGAATTATTTAATTCGGAGGGGTGAGGGCACTCCGGGAGGTCCCGGCAGCCCCGGGACGCCGTGGAGGCCCTAGGGCGTCCTCCCCGCCGCGGGGGCCTATTCTACTCCATTCTCTAGTATGATTTCCTTGTAAAAAGGGAAACCGACGACAGATGTTTTTTCTTTCTTTCTTTGCCTACCTTCAATTGTAATTTAGTGCCTACATTTTATTATATACCCACACTCTCTCTTATAGAGGGTTGGGAAAAAAGATACCACTTCAAAAATATCCACTTACGATGGTTGTAAGAAATTGCCTTAGGTAGCGCCACCTTGATATTTCTCTCGTTCTCTAGCCATGATGTAGGATTAATACATAAAACGTTATAGGCGAGGTTACCGTCAACGTCGCTAAGGAAATGTATGGAATAACAGTTCCTTAACAACGAGTATAATGGACCACATATTATATTCTGTTAGGAGATTTGACAGGAGTGGTGGTCCTGTTTGATCATTATGTTATGTTGCCAACTGTTACAGCACGGATAAAGTACCTACTCTAGGACCTACTAATTTAGTGTTAACACCACGTGTGGAAAAGTTAAAAGGTTTTATATCCTATTTTTTATAAAAATTCATTTAATTTTTATAATTTTACCATACTGTTGTATACAGATTTTTAATAATCAAGTCTCAATGACTTTTTGCTTCGTATTGAGTTCGAAATGACGTCAAACGATTTGAATTAGACTGGAAGCAAAGTTTGACATTACTGTAAAGATTTTATTTCATTTTTTTGGCTTATTAAACTTATATGTACCTAATATCTATACTTTTCTTGTATGATCAAAAAAGTAGCTGTAAAAAATCTTTTCAAAAACAACTCTTATATTGCTCAAAATTTATCAGTTGAAACGTGCTGAAAATTATAAAACAGTAAACTACAATTTTAAGCTACACCTAAAATGAATATGACTGCAATATTTCATGTATTGAATTGATAAATTTGAAAAAGAAAATGCAGACGTGCATAACCAACAACAACGACAGATGAAGTTTACTATTATTTTTGTAATAAATTTAATGAATTGTAATGTTGTTGGTAGAATTTATATACTAGGGCCGATCAATAAATACCCGTGTTAGGTATGAAGATGCAAGTTTTTTCCATTTTTTTTAATATTTTTAATCGTCATCTTTTTTTAGGTCGATACACTTATCTGGACCCCTCTGCCCCCCTTTTTACCCCTCCAAAAATACGATTTTCCAAACTCCTTAAAATACGCCCTTTTCTCGGGAGTAACCTCATTCTTTGAGCTGATTTTTACCCCCTGAGCCATGTTTTCATATGGGGGACTGATAAATTATTCGCAGGAAGCCAGGCCGGAAGAGTATGATTAGTACGGCAGCAAGTCTCGGCGCATTTCATGCAGTTTGGCCGCGACAGCCCCGAAGGAATGTGCTGGTACGTTATCTTAGTGATACAACACCTTTTTCCAAACCAACTGGGGCCATATCTCCTTCATTTTCCTTCAATTTCTCATCGAATCGATCTAATAATTTACTGTAGTACTGTTTCATGATCGTTCTTCCTTTCTGAAAAAAGAACGTGATGATTATTCCCTTCAAACCCTCAAAAATCGTGATTATGGCCTTTCCGGCCGATCGGACCATCTTTTCCTCCTTTGAAGGAGATTCACCGGAAAAATACACTCTTTGCCCATTTGTTTGTCTCTGGCGTATAATAATGTATCCAAATTTCATGATCGGTGACGCCTGACGTAAAAACTCCTTCGAATCTCGCTTAAAATGGCCCAGAAACTGCTTGGACTTTGACACCTGTATCCGCTTGTTGTTCAAAGAGAGCAATCGCGGCAGCCATCGGGCCGACACCTTTTGCACACTTAACATGTTCTGAAAAATATTGATTGCCGTTTCGTACGGCACGCCTATGGCCTCAGCTACTTCACACATATTAATTCGGCGATCAGCAAGAATCATCTCGTGGACTTTTTCAAAGATTTCTTCGGTAACTCCTTCTGCCAGGTGACCTGGCCGCTCCTCATTAAAAACAGTTGCACCGTTTAAATACGTTGAATCAAAATTTTATGTTTACTATAAATGGTGAAGGGTCTCCATAGACAGCATCAAACTTCACTTTTATTTCATCGCGTGTTTTTCCATCCAAAAATGAAGAGCCAAATTCGGGTCGATTTTGCCCTTTTTCAATTTTTTTCGAGAAACACTCAACAGGGGTCATTAAACTGGCTGCCAAATAATAACCAATGCACCAAACGGCCCGAAATTTAGAATGATGTCGTCTGAAGGATGGTGCCATACGATGGTAATATCATTTTCCCTCAGGATAGCCACATTTCTTCAAACACGGGTATTTATTGATCATCCCTCGTAGTTATTAATTAAAATTTCGGAGTTACAACATTTTCTAATCCGCCTCAAGACGGGAGTAAAAGTGAATTTATACTTGTTGTGATAATGTCAGAACATGGAAAATTTATTATTATTAAGGGATGTATGGGGTAGGGGGAGAGGACGGTGAGGTACACGACCCTGGGAGGAAGTCCGAGAGGACTCCACACTCGTACACCGGATACAATGTACAATGCTTCATGTAATGGTGTATTAATCAAATGATACAATATGACAAGTTACATTAATAAAATGTAATTAATAGGTATCTACAAGAGGCGAAGAGTGAATTTCTGTGGGAGGGAAGCCGGGACTATTTTAGCGCTCAAATTTTTAAACGCATCTGAAGAATTTGAGCGCAAAAAGAAAAGATCATCAAAATTTTTTTTCGAGGATGGGAGGGGAGGAGGTTGTCCCGGTTAGACTTGCGAGAAATCTGGCAACCCTAATCATACATCATCGCAGTCTGTCAGAAGGTGATGAGGAGTTTACTCATTCGCAGAATCTGCGGGTGCCATTTTCTTGAAGTCCATGTCCAAGTTTACAAAAATGCTCCCTGAGCCGATACAAAATGACCCACAAATCTCATGAGTTGTGACTTGTTTTATCCAGACCATATACAAACCCTGATAGCTACTTAATTCCAGGGACTAAGTACCATGTCTACCTAATAATTATATTGATCTTGATCTTCATCTTCTTCTTTCTCAGCCGTTTTAATTCCAATGCTGGACATAGGCATACCCTTTGACTTTCCACAGATCCCTAGCCTGGGCATGCTGCATACACTTGCTTCCTGCGATTCCCCTCACGTCGTCAGACCATCTTGCCTGAGTTCTTCCTACGCCTCTTTTGATTGTAATAAGTGAGTACTAGGTAGTTACACGAAATCCGTTAAAATCACAATAACAATTCTATATACGTTTATCTTAAAGTATAAAAATAATAGAGGTACCTACCTACCTATACTTTTACATACATTACACGTCAAATTATTTTCATCCAATATTCTTTTATAGTGTCCCGAATATCTTTACTCTGAACAGTCTGAACCTATTATTATGTTGGTACATCTAGTAAGTACAATATACAAAAACACTTCACGAAATGGCTAACACATTCCCATACCTTGGAACAATGAAGTCAAACGGTCATAGAGTAAATTGTGTTATGTTAAACGAACAATCCATGTATTGGGGATGGTTTTCTTTATAATGTGTGATGATTGAGAAGACGAACGATCTTGATTGTTGTGAAAATGGTGTGTTCATTGTATACTGTTTTAGTATTATGATAACGAAACATAGAGAACGAAAGAAATCCACAGAACCTGCAATGTTAAGGACATCGTAAGATGGAGCAGGAAAAGAAGGCGGTTCTGGACTCACTGGAGGTATCATGTTGAAAGGATGGACCCCACAAGAATTCCTAAGGTCGTCATGCAAGAGATCCCTGAAGGACGCCGACCACCGGGACGTCCACTGAAAAGATGGAGAGAGTTGCACCTCTTCATCACAAGAACGAGACTTGAGCCCTGATTAAACAGATCCAAGATCTACTCAAAGAGGAAGAAGAAGAAGATAACGAAAAAAGTGCACTTTTTTCTCACAAAGGAATACGTATAGAATACTAACAGCTATATGCCATCACTGTATGTCGTCCCAAAATGGGGTAACTAGTAAATATTTAGGGTTATAAAAATACACAACATTCTCTCTGCGCAAAATTTATGATTTATGATGAAAAAACGCATACAATAAAAAGTACGAAATATTTTTTTCTGGCAAATGTATCAAAAAATAATGTGCTGCAGTTAGATTTTCGGATTTTCCTGTGGATTGTTATTTAATAGATTTTCACAATAATTTTAGAAAATACAAGTTATTATGAGAAAACAATGTGGTACCAATGTGATTTTTTGTGATGTTTTATGAGATGGTAAGAAAAATTACATAACTATTCATTTCTCTAGGAGGGTACCTGTCCCCCCCCTGACAATGCCCCCGGATTTCTTTTTTTAATTTAATAAAGGATCTGGGCTTGGTTATACAAACCCAAATACTTTCCTACACACTTTGCACTATGCTAAAAGCCTGTATCGGAAAGTGTGGAATAGATCGCCAACCCCGGGGTTTGAACCAGGCACCTCCCGCTTGAGAGACTGCCGCCTCTGCCGCCTCAACCAATTGCGCCAACCATGTACTCAGTATAGTATTACCATCATATTGGGTCGATACAAAAACAAAACAAAAAATAGAATAAAAATCAAATTATCAAATGGGGTGGTCAAACAGAAATAAAACAAAAACAGTCCCGCCAATTTCCCATAATAAATAAAGTATTTTAAGATTCGTAGGTCCTTACCAAAGAACACAACATTATGACCACACCGTCTTACTTTAAGTAAAGCAAAGAATTCCCCTTGGAATATGAATCAAGGAATTTCCTTACTAAACTATTTCATTAATACCTTCATTACAATATGTAATTTACCCTTAAAATCAAAAAGTCTTTCCATTATTCCTGTGGACAACAATGGCTTAGTATGGTGCAGGAACATGTGCCTAAATACAGTCATTAAGTCGTGACAAATCATATGTTTAACAATTCGAATTCAATAAGTGACGCGATCACAAAGAATATCGCCGAACAAAGAAATAGTGACAAAGGAATCTAGAGCGATGCAGTGCAATTTTTTTTTATATATTTTTTTTCGTTAATAATTTTATACTATATGGAATCGTTTGTACAGTTTATACAGTTCCTAATGCTAACGAAGGGTTGCAATTAAACTTTTCTGTATTATAAGACCTAGCTCAATTTATGTATTTACACTTAAAAAGAAGGCATAAAAATTTCAAAAAATTCTATAAATAGGAGGCCTTAGATTTCGACAACAAATAGAGCAAATACATCTAGGAAATGACCGTAAAACATTTTTCATATCTTGTATAGATTTCTCAAAAAAAATGTGAAAAACACCTCTGATCTTTTTTCCGCAGAGGATGTTGTGTATAAGTACACTGGTCGACATGGTCGAGGCAAGTAGTTCATGAACGACCGTGTTTCCTTACACAACTTCTTTCATCATTCATTCTCTCCACATGTCCAGTACATCTCAACTTGTTCACTTTCATTCTAGTTACAACATCCATCTTACAGTCACTCATCTCTCTGATTACTTCATTTCTTATCCTATCTCTCTCAAAGTTTTCCGCACATTTTATCTTATTTTGTGTAGGCATACATATATTTATTTATCTTCCATCCAAATCTTAACAACTAGCCGCTCTTTCAATAAATAAATAAAATTAACAAATCGATATAAATTAATTATAAGTCTAATTAATAAAAAAACAAAATATTATATCCTCATAAAAAAGCGAGTAATAAGGAAATGGCGTAAAATAAACCTTTAAAAAGTTGCTGGCTACAAAGTAAATTGTGTAAAAGCTATAAAACAAAATGAGGACTAAAATTAGCAGAGGCACTTACCTACTTATATTTATGTTATACGTTGGTACAATAAAAAGAACGCGAAAATATAAAAGAATAATAGTTATTCTCTTTTTGAAATTCAAAACTAACCGGAAGTCGTCAGATCTGCGCCGTTTGATAGTAAAGTGTATGTGTGTGTGTGTATGTGAATGTGTGTGAGTGTGTTGTGCAATTATTATGCACTTATAAATATGGGATAGTTCTTTTGTATGTTCCCTTGTAAAATGTTTTTTTAATTCACTTTCGAACGTCGGGGATTAAAATATTCAAATGCGGTATTGCGAATGCCAATGGGAATATTTCGTTTTCCATTTGATTTTATAAAAAAAAAAAAAACATTGGCGGGTTCGAGGCCCGCGTAATATTATCATGGAGGCCAGGTCTAAGTGACAATTGGCGATGATGACGTCCTTGTCTAAGTGACATCTGATTATCTGAACACAACTTAGAGTGAAACAAACAGTGTGATCTGGATTAGTGATTTATTCATAAAAGATTATATAATCTACCTTTATCTGTTACTATTAAATAGTGTGGTTGATTTAAGTATGTATAGGTTTTCTTTTCTTTTCTGTAAGACATTGCTTTTGCAATAAGTCCGCCCTTTGGCTTACTACTGTGTCTAATAAGATTTATTTGTTATTTAAGTATATTTAGTGTGTGACTAGTAAAGATTTAGTTATTTAGTTTACTTTTTGCACAAGAAACAACGGTTTTTGTAAGACTTTTTAAAATTATTTTGCTAGTTGATTGCGTCATGTGAAGCACATTTAATATGTACATAGTTAACTGTAGATGAATTTCGAAAAATACATGGATGAATCAAATTGATCGTCCATTGATCTTCCTAGATTATGTTAATAAAATATATTGCAATATTTTCTACCAATGACAGGTATTTGAAATGGCAAACCATAGACTAGGGAATCATATTTTCTTAGAGAATAATATAATAAAGAATAATTTGCAATGAGTAGCTGTAGTATGTAGCTGGGTAGGCACTGTATTTATATTAATTTAATATTTTTGTATCTCCCTATGACGTCTGTTTAATGTTTATGTCCAATGTCGTTGAGTTTTGTATGAGTTTCATTATAATAAGCAAGTATGTTATTTTTATTATTGTAGAGATATTTTATTATTTTGCTAGTTTTGCAAAATTAACGTTTCCTTCAAGTAATAAAAGTAAATTGGAATTAAGAATGTAGTATTTTATTCTACAAACTAATTTGTGACAGTGGCGTAACGGCTAAAGGTTTGGGAGCCTAGGGATGTGGATCTCAACCCCATTGTGAATATCTAGTGGTGCTTTTACTATTTCTAGATAAGTTCAAACTGTAGAATGAAGAAATAGAATTCGGTGTTGTTACACTAGGCTCAATTCTCATGTAACTACGAGGGCTGTTTTATTATCAAGTTCATTTTGTGCTTCTAAGTAAACACGAAATACTAAAGAGTAAGATCTGCACGTTTCACGATTGCGCAACTCTCCGACCACAACTTCCGCAATTTTAGGTTCGAGTGGGTCACTCGCAGCCGAGTTACGGGCAATTAAACATGGCCGCCTAAATTGGTTCTCCCGTATCTTGGCTGCGAGTGAAAATGGCAGAAGTTGTGGTCAGAGAGTTGCGCAATCGTGTGATGTGCAGATCTTACTCTTAAGTATTTCGTGTTTAAAATACTTAGAAGCATAAACCGAACATGATAAAAAAACAGCCTTCTATAAATGCATTAACCAAAATAAGACGTTCTTTTTTTAATTAATTAACGTAATTTGATTATTTTAATTCAAAAGAACCTAGTATTACGATTTTTCCCTCCAGAAGTCTAATTTAACTAACAACTTTAGAGATTTAGACTTTTCCATGAAAAGGTTTCTCACCGACATAATCTAGGAGTACAATTAACAAAAACACCCTAAAGTGGGGTAGTTTTGTAAATAACTATACTAATAAGGTTGCATTTGTTATTCGTGTTTGAAACGTTCGCGTTGATCTCATTTTTCTCAACAGAACTGTGGTGGTACTTTGTAAGCTTTCTCACCCAAAACACGCAGATAATTTTTTTATGGAAAATGACCCGTACAGCTATATACATAAGCGCGTTTTTAGTTTGCATTTTATCTGCGTGTTTCGGGTGAGAAAGCTTGAGAAAGTTCCACCCCTTTCTGATCCCCACTGATAATAAAAACCAAATTTGATTTTTTGGGGTATTTGTTTTTGTTTTGAGTGAAAAGAACAAACTTTCCCATACAAGAAAGCGAAGACATTTTTCTAGGCGCATTGCATTACTGTAGTTATCTGGGAGGGCTCTGTAATCTTTTTACTCAGGCTCCCTAGTTAGAAGATACGCCACTGATTTTACAAATTTTAATAATATATCGTTTGCCAAAATTAATTAGCAAAAATAATATTAACTTAATTAAATTAAAAAAAAATGAATAATAATATTTTTTGCTAATTTAATTGAAGTAAATTGAATAAACAGTGTGTTGAGTTGTTAATTGGGGAAAATGATGTATGCGCAATAATTATTTTTTATTTCTTTTAATTAGAACAAAATAATGTGCAAATTATAAATGAAATGATTCATGTTGCTTAATGTTTTTTTTAGATTATAATATTTTAAGTAGGTTATAAGATAATGTGGTAGAAACTAGTAAATGTTGAAGGTTTCCACAGTGTGCGATTGACATTGTTTCTTGGTTTTTCTGGTGAACCGTGTGTAGTTGATCGACGTTTCGATACTCCTACTGGTGCCTTCCTCTTCGGAAAGGGAAGACACCGATAGGAGTGACGAAACCTCGATCAAGTTTGTTTACACACGGCTCATTCGAAAAACCAAGAAACAGTGGTAGAAACTAGGTCTTATTTTAGGTAAAAAAAAAAGAGATTTTGAGATCTTGGATCTCGACAATCTTACTAACTATGCTTTGGATAAAAATAGAATAGATACATCGAACCTTTATCTAGGGAATGAGCGTAAAATTTATTTAATATCTTGTATAGATTTCTCAAAAAGATTTGTGAAAAACACCTTTAATTTTTTTCCGAAGGTCTGCAATTTTTTCCCGAAAGTAGAATGTATTTAGGAAAAAATCGAGTGCTCTTATCTCAAAGACTAACAAAATGGTGAAGGGTGAAATAATAGATAAGTTAATTAAAGAAATGACTTAATTTTATACACACCGTGTAGGCAAATGTAAGTATATACAGGATGTTCACAAAACAAGTTAATTATTATGTTTTGATAGTAATTTATAATGTAGGTAATAAATAATCACTCCCCTTATATTATATTAATATGTTTATTATGTATTATATTTATATACCAAGTCTTCTTTTCATAGCACATTTCGGTATATATATGGGTTCTGTAGGTGTATGTATATAAACATTTATATACCTATACTACTAGCTGTAAACTGCGCGCCTTGGCTACGCCTTACATTTTAACCTCACTCCTTACACTTACACGTGTGCAAAAGTGACATTTCTCATCTTGTCTACACTAAAAACTATGGATTCGACACTAATATCGATTTTGCATGTCACCCGCTACCACATAAACCCCGCCTCCCCTTTGACGACGTCCGTACTTATTCTCAATCAAATATTCTCATTGCAAAAAGTACACGAAATTCATTCATTTGTTTAAAAAAACTCGCGCGCCATCTATTGTAAAAAGGTTACAATAGAAAAGAGGCCATCCCAGAGGTGCGCATTACATTTTATATACCAAAGTTTTATCTCAATAGGATGAATGATATAGGTATTCATACTTAAAGGGCAGACAGACGGATTAATTTTTTAGAACAAGATTTAAATACCAAATTAGCAAGACCCTTCTTTTTGTAGCCCACTTTGGCGTAGAGGTTATATGTATAGTTTTATTATTATTATTATTATGTGTGTAGTCAAGCAGGCAGCACAAAACTGATGTGCTTGAGCTCAAGAGTTTACGATATCACAGCAATCTGTCAAGTCCATTCTTAAAACTATTCACACTCTCAGCAACAACCAGATCCGGAGGCAGCCTGTTCCAAGCATATCCACAACTTTGTTACTTAGGAAGTGTTTATGTGGATTCTGAGCAAACACACTTCTGTTGAGCTTCAGGCTATGGCCACGCAATGTTACTCAAGTTAGGTATGTATGTGTATTATGTAGTTAGGTTTATGTATGCATACTGTAGATAGTAGGTCTATATTTTCTGTAATATATTTGCTGAGCTTCCTTATTGTGTGCCATCATAAGAATCTACTTACAAGAAATAAATTTAATAAACAACCACTTTATTCTGTCTTCCGTATCACCATGTATATATACCTACATCTTACATCCTGTATATACACCATACACTATACAGGAAGGGGTAGGGAATATCGCATATCAACAGGATGATTCGAAATTTAATTAAAAATATTATTTAATTTGTGCTATCTTTCGATATTTACAAAATACAAGAGGCAATTTCACATCTTATATTCTTCTTCTTCATCAGCCTTGGTGCTGGATATAGGCGTCTTCCATTTGTTTCAAATCTTTTCTATCCATTGCCTTTCTGACCCACTGCCTACCCGCTAAGTCCCGAGCCCTAAATGTAAGAAAATGGAAAAATAAATAAAAGTAATTTTCATGTTGTCCGGTCGTGTGTCGTGAAAAAACAATCACAAAATTTAGGGCTCGCGATCCAACTATGACGTCACGGTCATTTCCCGCGGCATTAAGGTTCAAAATCGCATGAACAATCTCATAATAAAATGGTAAAAATATCATTTTTTCTATTTTTGGGGTTAATTTTGCTTCAATCAAAAAACTTTTACGGTTATTTTCTAGATTTTAATGCATATTATCAATACGAAAATATTTTTTTTTCTCCGCGACTTTCTGGAAACCTATTGCTATCTGTCAAAAAGAAGATCAGAGGTTTTTATTTTCACATTAGTTCAAGATAATAGGTATTAAAAAAATAGTAGGTATGTATATACTTATTCTACGTCAGAGTTTCAAGGCAAGCATTGTATAAAACGCACCCTCCTGTATATGATATAAGTGTAATGTGTATGAACACTACAGGGTGCTCCATATTATTATATTAGTTGTATTATGAATAGTCGTATGAGTAAAGCGAAGTTTTCTTTGCTATGCCCATGGGGGGTTCCTATATATACGTAGAGTAGATACATATAGTATGCTCTGAAGCACAATAAGAACAACGTAATATTGCTCATCCTGTATATACCAACCTACATACATGTTTATTCAGTTGCTACTAGCGTGTCTTCTACATGTTCTATTCTATTCTCTCCTTCCGCATCCCTTGCGGGGTAAGCAGAGAGAAAGATTGCCAGATCTCTCTATCCTTACACACACTCCTTGCTTCCGTCACATTCATGCAATTCGTCATACGCGTTCTCCGATCACTTTTACAATAACGCGCCCGTCCTTGAGGATCTAGTTGACATGATTGGTTCGGCCAATCTTGGACGGCAGCGTTACCTCACACCTCTTTTTTCAGTCATATATATCTTTTTGATTATCCTGTCATCATCCACTCTCTCAAGATGTCCAAACCATCTACCTATAAGTAGATTTGTTTTTCGGGTTAATCGTGTAGTGATCAGTACTGAAACTTTCTAAAGGTTTCTCACCCGAAACACGCAGATAAAATGCACACGCCCTTATGTATATCTCCATAAGGGTCATTTTCCATAAATATTTTATCTGCGTGTTTTGGGTGAGAAAGCTTACAAAGTACCCCCCCAGATACTCTGACGTTTCGGCGAACCTAATGCCGCCTTGGTCATCATATAACATTCTGTGATACAAGCTTTTCAAGCTTACTGTGAAGTGTGAAAAGGTGTATTTGGGTTTATTTCGATAAACCCAGATTCATTTTTAAAAAAATATCATGTTATGTCAAATTATTATCAACTTCAATGCCGTGGGAAGTGATCGTGACGTCATAGCTGAGTCGCGAGCTTAAAGTTAAAACATGAAAAATGGGAACAATACCTCTGTATATAAGTCCCTACCTAATATATCTAGATATTCCCACAGAAATGTAATTAGACAAAAAAGTTAATTTCTTATTTAATCATAAAATATAATTAAGTCGTTTAACACTTGCCTTAATGAATTTATGGCTGTAAAGGATGTTCACTTAATGTACATCTCCACCCTCGGGGCAAAGGGGCCATAGATCATAATACCCGGGCCCCCAGACACGCCCAGATATCACCAATTAAGCCCTTCACATTATTACATTTTAAGAGTATGGATACCGATATTTCAAAAATTTCTAAAAACGGGAGACCTTATATCTCGACATCCGTTACTAAATATGCTTTGGAACAAAATAGGGTAGATGCATTAAACCTTTATCTAGGGAATAACCGTAAAAGATTTATTATATCTTGTATAGATATCTCTAAAAAAAAATTTAAAAACACCTCTAATCTTTTTTCCGAAAGACGGAAACTCGTTTCCCGAAAGTCGCGGAGTAAAATTTTATTTTTGTACTGATAATATGCATGAAAATCTAGGGAATAACCGTAAAAGTTTTTTGATAGACGCAAAATTAACCCCGAAAAATGGAAAAAACGCTATTTTTACCATTTTATCATGCGATTGACACGCAATTTTGAACCTTAATGCCGTGGGAAAAGACTGTGACGTCATTCCTGGTGCCATGCCCTTAAAAGGTCGGATTCAATTTGTCAGAGTTTTCGCTCGAGGCATCCTTTTGTTTGCCTTTCTGAGATAATTGTTTTAGCTTCTGTTTTTCTAACTTATGAATAACTTACTAACGAACTTTGAGCCCTTAAGGTTTGTCGTAGGAACACAGGGAAGCCCTAAAACGTGGATTGTTAACAATTTTCTTTTTTGCAAGAGTAGGGATCTAGATTTCAGATCTTTTCCAGCAATTGGGTAAGTCTTCACCCATTCTGAATGTCGCACTAACTTAGAAACATTCGCGTATTGAAAAGGTTGTGTTTGTGTGTACAAAGTGTGTGTGTACACAGCATTTACTGGTTACCTCATTATTGGGATGAAGCATGATGGTATTCACCTACTTAGTAGTGGTTTATTAAAAAGTTTCGCATGCCAAATTGTTTGTAGCGACGAAAGTTTATTGCACCTATACAGGTTTGTATTACATTTCATTAACGTTAATTAGAATTTACACATCTTTGTGGAAATTATTCAGATGATCATAATAATTCAAAACTGAGGCGCTAGAGTGCGCTAATGTAATTAAGTATACCTGCACGTATTTGCTATTTATCTACATTGTACTAAATTAATTAAAACGATTTATAGTGATAATCTATTCTATCCCCCTCACGCCGCGTTCTTTGTAAGGTAGGCAGAGAGAGAACATATCACCAGACTCATATCCTTTCACACTTTTTTTGTTTCCGTTACATGCCATGCAATTCGCCAATCACACTCTACCATTCATTTTGTTCTAAAATCGTCCGTCATTGAGCAACTGGTCGACATGGCCGAGCCAAGTGGTTCTTGGATGGCACGGACGGAGAAATTTATTATGTGACGTCAGCTTTGACTCATAGACTTTACAATAGTCGTTTGGCAAACGAAAGAAAAAATCGGCGTTATCTCAGAACAAATAGAAATGACGTTGGCATCTCTTCGTTTCATACGGATCCCAGAGAAAAACCCATAAGAATAATGCTCAACATGAATAAACCCAAAAAAAAGACAAAAGCCCTTCAGAAATATCGTCAACTGATAAAATCCCAAACTTTCTAATTGGATTCTTGTAGATGAATTATTTATAAAAAGCTGACTATTTTATTGTCTATCCTATTTTAGATCCATTCATTTATTTGTTTATTTTCTATAATCTATGGTAGTTTCTAACACAAGGAAAGAAATCGTATACTAATAGATACAATTAATTTTATTTTCAAAATCCGATTAGATTTGAACTTTTGTCCCTTGAGCACATTTACTAAAGGGCTTTTGACTTTTTTGGGATTTATTCATTTTGATCAATATTCTTATGGGTTTTTGTCCGGTCACGGTTTCATACAGAGCTCTAGACAGCTTCCAATATTACTACTGTGGCTCCTGTTTTCAAGATATTAATTAATTTTCTTCTTCTTCACTGTTTTTGTGGCTGCTGTGTTCAGCCACAGCATATAATGTAATATACTTTATAATATTTAGTGTAAGGAGCGTATAATGTAATTACGTAGTGGAATTATTTCGCTCAAGAAGAAATTAAAACATAAACAATACCCCGTGGTGATTTCTCCTGATGCTGCCTGCTATGTATAAGGGAAAAGGATTAGACAGGGAACAGTTATGCTCGGTAGCACAGTGCTATAGAGTCGTGTTATGTGTTCTACACGAAATAAAATACATAGGTGTATATGACGTTGTATTTTTTTTATTAAGAGTATACATACCGACATTTCAAAATCTTCTAAAAGCGGGAGACCTTCTATCTCGACAACCTTACTAAATATGCTTTGGAACAAAATAGGGTTGGTGCATTGAACCCTTATCTAGGGATTCTAGGGAATAACCGTAAAATATTTTTTATATCTTGTATAGATTTCTCAAAAAAAATAATTGAAAAACACCTCTGATCTTTTTTTCGAAGGACGGAAACTCATTTCCCGAAAGTCGCGGACTATTTTTTTTGTACTGGTAATATGCATTAAATCTAGGAAATAACCGTAAAAGTTTTTTGATTGACGCAAAATTAATCAAAAATTAGCAAAAAACACTATTTTTACCATTTTATCATGCGATTGTCACGCGATTTTTAACCTTAATGCCGTGGGAAAAGATTGTGACGTCATTCTTGGTGCCAAGCCCTTAATGACTTAAAATATAATCACATCCTTAAGCAACCAAATGCTTGTGTGGAGGGCAGGACTCAATCAAACACAACAAATGAATACTCAAAACAGTTGCAGTCTAATTTCTTACTTATTGACGATATGATATTGACTAAACTTGTACAACCTAATTAGGTCGCTGTTTGAGCTATATAAATACTCCATGTCCATTCTATTTCTATGTGTATTCAGTGTCTGTGTTGTACTTATGAAATAAATAAATACACAATACAAATGTTGATACAAAAGTCAATTCCTTTACAACTTGGTAAGGTTAAATGCCATACGATAAATAAACAAATGACGTTGGCATAAAAATAAAAAGTTCTCAAACCTTTTTGAGACTAAGCTCTGCTTAAACACTTTGAGCATCTTCGTTCATTGATGAATGCCTTCGTACATAAATTACTATGGAGTAGGCACATATTTATTGCATCAACATACACATAGTTCTATATCTATAGGAAAATAGGTATTATATAAACTTACGAAACATTGTCTGTCTGAATGCTTTAATTTTTTTGTTCCGGCAAAATAATCAAACTCACTGGTATTTGCAATATTCCAACAACAGTGTAGAAGAATTAAGGATGAACATTGTCGGGCTTACGACCGACCTCGGCTGGCTTAAGTGATCACTTTACACTGCAAGCCTAGATCTTTAAAAAAAGAAATATAAAGCCCTTCGAGTAGTCTTTTGACTATTAAAGACTTCATAATATGGCTCTGATCTTGGGTAGCGTTCTTACGTAGTGAGCACTTTCCACTTTTCCACATATTTTCCAAAATTCTCGATAAATGATCGACCGTGAAAGATGTTAGTGGATACAGCCAGGCATTTTACGATAAAGAAGCTTATTAAACATACTATAATCATAATAAAAGAAAAGCTTGTATGATTGCGTGCAGTAAAGTAATATCGGTTGTGTAGGTAACTACCTTACCGACCAGCCACCATCAGTAGAGAGGTAACTACCCATAACATTCATGGGGGACACCTTACATACACTCGTTTATTTCACGGAGGATGGCGCCATTTTCAAATATGATATTGATAGTATTTTCGAGGTACTTACATTTTTATTTCTTACAGCATTAGGAACACACTTAAATGTTATGTTACAGTGTCTCCCGCATTATTTTTTTTACGAATCTCGAAATAAACCTAAATACATATTTGTACACTTTCTAATAAATATGCTTGAAAAGCTTTTGTTGTGGAGTAAGTCGCCATCGGGGATTGAACCCGCGCCTACTGGATCGAGTCGAGCGCTTTACCAACCTGGCTTCCGACCACCTCATTTGCGTTATTTTGTTTTTACATTGCAATAATGAACACATTATTATTGCAATGTAAAAACAAAATAACGCCGCTTATCTCTCTAAATACATAATACAATTGTTTACGAACATTGTTTATTGTTTACATTAATTTCACTTCGATCGTAAACATAGCACTGTTTCGATTGTAAAAAGAAATTTAAATGATAGGTAGTAACATTTTAAATAATAAATACATATCTTACTTTGCACTATTCAAGTTACCTGTACAAATGAGGTGGTCGGAAGCCAGGTTGGTAAAGCGTTCGACTCGATCCAGTAGGCGCGGGTTCAATCCCCGATGGCGACTTACTCCACAACAAAAGCTTTTCAAGCATATTTATTAGAAAGTGTACAAATATGTATTTAGGTTTATTTCGAGATTCGTAAAAAAAATAATGCGGGAGACACTGTAACATAACATTTAAGTGTGTTCCTAATGCTGTAAGAAATAAAAATGTAAGTACCTCGAAAATACTATCAATATCATATTTGAAAATGGCGCCATCCTCCGTGAAATAAACGAGTGTATGTAAGGCGTCCCCATTCATGGATAATTGGATTCTTACAGATTTATGACTTTTATTTATTTTTTATAATGGTATCCCACAACATATATTATTATGATATTTTTTCATGATGGCAATACATTATGTCACACAGACCACGCCTATTGGAGGACAACTGACCAATGGCCGGCGTGAATGGGAGGGAATGTGTCACGTGACATTACACATTATTTGAAAAAGGTTCTACTCAGTTGTAAATTTAATTTTAGAATGAATTTATGTTTCGAATGTCTTTTGGGTAGACAGGTACTGTTTTAGAAGTTTTTTTTTTCAGATTTTTTTATTATTGAATTTATTATGTGCCAGTGGCGAAGACTTCCTGTAAGAGGGAATTGCCGAGACTAACAAGTTTTTATTGGATAGCTTCCGTCACATTCATGCAATCTATCATTTTTTTAAATAATAAATTAATCTGGGTGTTTCGAAATAAACCCAAATGCACCTTTGTACACTTCACAGTAAGCTCGAAAAGCTTGTGTTGTGAAGTGGAGTAGGTCGGGGATTGAACCCGCGCCCACTGGATTAACAGTCGAGCGCGTTGCCAACCAGGCTACCGACCACCACCTTTATCTAAGGAATGACCGTAAAAGTGTTTTGATTGAAACGAAATTAACCCAAAAATGGAAAAAACGCTATTTTATTACTATATCATGCGATTGTTCAAGCGATTTTGAAACATAATGCCGTGGGAAATGACCGTGACGTCATAGTTTGGTCGCGAGTCTTAACCCAAAAATTACGTATTTTCTTTATGTAAGTAGGTATCTTTGTTTATTTCATTTACCTTAAGTATCTCTGTCCAATAAGACGGAGATACTTAGATAATTTTGTAAGTATTTTTATGAAGAATAGACCTAATGAAGTGGTTGTTAGACAATTATTTCATTATAAGGAATGTCCCCGCAATGACAAATTGTGCCAAGTCCTGATGAGTATCACAATCAAGAGGGAGTTAGTACATTTTGTATTCATTAATGTCATTATCTTATTTATTAGCTACAGTATTATACATACATTGCTTAATAGGGAAGTGAGTAAGTTCTAAATAACACCTATGTTTGGTAAATCACATTAGGAGCAGTGATTTTCACATTATGTCACAGACTTCGAGTATCTTGAAGTGAATTTGTAGATGTCGATGAATTTTGATCAGATCAAAGATAAGACAGATGTAGATCAAATCGTGTTTTAAGTGAGTCGTAAAGACAAGCCAAGACAAGCAAAAGACCGCAATTGAAATTAAAGATTTTTTAATTTACCCGAATAAGTCTGAGATCAGTATTGATCGAATCTTATATGTTCAGCAACAGGTGTATGAACTAAATGTTTTTGGTCATCGATCTCTCCAAATGCCCTTTACATCTAAGCTTATTCACTTTCATCCTAGTCACTCATCTCTCTCTAAGACCCTCATTTCTTATCACAAATATTTGCATTAAAATATTCTATATTCGTAGGTAGGTATACGAGCATAGCATATAGCCTTAGTGAAGTGAAGTACCTGATCAAATAATTCTGCACACAGTTGACTAGATCCGAACAATGTCATTTGTTTCAATACAATGCTATAAAAACGCGTATGACGCCATTTCTCTGACACGGATTCATATTCATTTGATTAATTGTGATGTTTACGATTTTTAAAGTGTCAAAATGTGATTATAATTTGATATTTTAACGTTAAAATACAAATATTAAGCTCACCAACGCTACATTTTAATAATAAAAAAAAACAATTTGCTATCCCCTGACGTGGTTTCTCGGATTGTGATTACAAACTTACATCATTTTTGTAGCATAAGTAACAGTTACAGAAAACATCTCTCCCCTAATTATCCAATACTCGTATACTGAGTTATAGAGGTACAGTGAAGTCCCCTTATCCGCAACCTTATTAAGTTGTTACTTTACTGTATAGTAAATAGATAATATTATTATACCCACTCCACTCAATAGATATTGATGTAATTTGATCAACACTGGTGATAAGATATAGATAGACCTACAATAATTGCTACTATTCTAGGTGTAGGTACTAACTAACCTTAAACCTATTCTATCAATATGTATCTACTAGGTAGGTACTATAGCAACCCCTCCTAGGTTCATCTCATTATTAATCTAATATCTGCCTTCAATAATTGTCAACAAATAACACATTTGTAGTTTTTTTTATTTTGGTATTGATCTGTCTCTTCTTGTACTTTCCTTTCTTTACCTCTTTTCTGTCCTTACTTCCCAAATTGAAAAAAAAAAGCAAATAGCGCCGCAGTCGAAAAATTATTGTAGTCTGAAACTGATTATATAAGTACTTACCATACAAAAGGCCTTATGAAAACGTTTTTGCCTACCTCGTGCGCATTTGATATAATATATGAAAATACTTTAGAAAAAGAAACGAAATTATTCGAATCGAAATTTAAACATTTAATTAAATAAAAAACAAACAATATAATACATTTTATTTTTTATTGCAGTGAAGTGTTTTGTTCCTTGTTATAGTTAAGTGGTCTGGCAGTGAACGGGTTAACTGCATTAGTACTAGATAGATAATAATACAATACAATGATGCACTTGCAGTAATTGGTTGGTTAATATAATATAAGTAGGTAATGTAATGTAATGAAATGGACAATCAAATATAATTGAGACATTTCTATTATCTATGGTATTATGGTTCGCTGAACATACGATAGGGGGCGCCCCGCAGGATGTTGCACAGAGAAGATACAGCTGTGGTATGTATGGTACTAGGTACCTACTGAATTAATTATTGTTAAAAGAATAATATGTACAAAAACAAAATAAATAATCAATACCGGGTTGCAGAATTCTGGCCAATTGGCCAATTGTCCCCTCACACTTTTTAGATATTTTTTCGAGTGTCCTGTAATAGTAAGGTATCCATAAAACTTCCATACCTAATACATTTCACATTTTTCATCTCATCTTTAAGTTACGAGCTTCGCCACCCATTCTGAATGTCATATACGTGTTGGCGTAAAATATAATGTTTTGTGTGTTTTTATGTGCACACAACATTCCCTGATTACCCCATTTCTGGGATGTACCGTGTGGTATATTAGCAGTAGTATAAACATATGAAATATATTGTAAGGAGATTTCTAAATAATAATATTTCAGGCACAATGCTTGTATTTTATATAGAGCAGTATATTTGAGCCTAACCCTTTGATATCCATGATATCTGGATAGCTGAATGTTTCCCAGCTGATGAGTTTATATATGTTAGAGAGAAAGCTAAGTTCGATAGAATTCGAATTTCAAAAATTTGAATAGTGTCGCATCGTGCATCATTGCGTGTAAGAACACTTTACTATCAAACGAATTCAAATTTCGAATATCAGCATGATGGGGCTAATTCTGCAGAGCAGTGCAGCATGATATATCCGTCTCATTCATCCACCATAGACACCTCTATACCATAGAGTAAGCGTCTTATTTTGTTACACAATAATTTTACAATCTGTTAATCGTTTTGTATTATTACGAGGATGTTTTTTATTATTTTTTATCTATGGCGGCTACTACAACACAACAACACAGAGAATCTCCCGCCTTTTATATAAACGAATTAGATTTCATCATAAGCTATAAAATGACAATGCGAGCGATCTCAGAGATCAGAGATACATATCCCCGGCCCGCTGACCAATCAGAAGAGAGCGAACACGGGAATAGATCATTAGTATTTCATAATAGATCATTGATATTATGCTTCTACACTGCTTTCCAAACTGCTTCATCATTTGCCGACACTTTTAAAACTGCTGCATGGGATTATTTCCAATGCGACGATTCTTGCTGAAATAAATTTTTATGTTCCAAATTCATATATGGTCGAGCGCGCTCACACATGTTGTTCTATCCACCATCGGGTAGAACAAACATCGTACGTAATTCTCGAATTCAAAAAGATGCTTGAATTTTTGATCTCATTTTTTTTAATATATTGGTCGGTTCGAACCTTATTATTTTCGGGTGACGATATTTCGTTTAAGTACTATAATTAGTTCCAAATTAAAAATTATAAAAAATGGCATTGTTTCTTATTCAAGACTTGTTAAAAAGGAATTAAATTGTGTCATACTTATTTTAAGCATTTACGGATTTAAATCAGTGCATGGATACATTTTGGCTACATACTTCGCCGTATTCTTGAGAAGGTACCGTTAGACCATCTGATTTCTTGGATTTCTTGATTGGGGTTTCTTTGGTTTTCTCTCATTAGGCTCATCACTATCTTACGATGATGTTTGAGAACGTATGAAAATAATACAAGTTAATGATATAATAGTTTATTATGATGAGGTTTGTAGGCAGTCCTATCATTTCATTTCATTTATTGTATTGTATTATAGTACTATATAGTTCCTACCTTAAGGTACCTACCAACGTTTGAATTCGTTCGGTCTCTTTTGAATTTCGAACTAAGAAATGTTTCTTATTATTACTACTTACTTATTTTAATCTATAGTCGTCACTCTGTGTTCCAATTAATATAGGGTGATTGCAAACTACATAAGTGTCAAATAATTAATAAGAGTAGGTCTATAACAACCTCCAAATAAGCGTTGGCAGATCTTACCTATACCTATATGCAGCGCCACTCATTCACTCATTGAGAGGCAAAAGAAGACTTTAGCCTCTCAGATACATTGTTGGACATAGGCCTCCCCTTTGGTCCTCTGCAACTTCCTGTGTGGTGACACAAATACGGGTTAGTAACCTCGTGAGTACTAAGCATTTTTAGTGACCTAATTAAAAGATAACCTTAGAGTAAGCATTTCATCCACAGTTGCATTGGAAAACTCATCATCAGCAGCCTGGATAGAAATCATTTCATTTGTTTGCTCACGATACTAATAAGGTTATCATTTTTTTTATTTATTTATTGAAATTTTAACATTAATAACAATACATTTTTTAGGTTCTACAGTGATTATCATATAATAACAATAAAATGATGATATATAAAGGCTTGTAAAATTAATATTATTAGCATTATAATAAATACAGTGAACACAGATCCTTCTTATTCCTATGTCACCCTCTATAGGAAAAAAAAAAGAGAATGAATATGTACCAGGTACCTACAGAAGCAGATTATTGCCACATCGGTTTTTGTCATATATCACGGATTTCCAAATTTGCTGTGAAAATAGATTAAATCACGGTGAGGATCCGTTTTATGTAGACTAAAAATCGGAAGATTTATTCATAAGTGGGAGATAAAATATTGTAAATATGTGTGGATAATTTTATAATCACACTGTAGTTATTTTTCCACCATAGATTAATAAAGGGTAAGTTCTTTTTAAGTTATTTTATTTGGATAAAAAAAAACCAAATGATTTAAAGTGAATCGAAGATGTACCTAATGATTGAAGAAGAAGAGATAAGAGAAGGGGAGAGGGGGAAGTAGGTATGGAACAGAATATAACTTTATAAGGACAATGGATGTGAACAGAGGCGACTGAAGAAAGATAATTGCCTTTAAGTATGTATTTCTGGTTCAGTTGGATCAAAACACACGAAACTGTATAAAATTACTTGAATTCCTACTTCAAGAAATTTCGATAGTCTGATGCTGGATTTCACTAACTTATAAGGTGAGGAATAGCGTACTAGCCAAAATTTATTTTAGAGCAAAAATTAATATGGTAAAATTATGGGAAATTATATGGTGTAGAAATCAGCAAACAACATTTTTGAGCTAAAACGCGAAACAACGAAGTTATAGCGCATAATATACAAAAAGTGGCGATTTTTTAAGGTTTTTTCAAGATGGTGAAGGGGGCGGAGGAAGGAAAATTGTGCAAATTTTAATTCATAACTACCTCATTGTCCTACATAACATACCAAAAATTCACGACTACCTGATTTAATGTTGGGTCTCCATACTAACGATTCTTAGATTTACCGGGGTACAAGTATATTTTTCATTATTCAATTCTTCAAAAGTCTCTTAAAAAGTATCCCTTTAATAACAATAACAATAATTTGACTATTTTGGGCGCCTTTTAGCGATAAAATCGCCCCAAGGGCACTTTATTTTTTTTATCACTCGTAGGATCGTCATAAGCAGTAAAAAAAATCTAATCAGTTTTGGCTAACTCCCGTCATTGGGTGACCAGTGACCGATCCGTAGGTACGCACAAAAAGTTGAGTCTTCAACAACCTCCTGAAACCTTCCAGGCTTTTGGCATACCTAACATCGAGTGGAAGGGCATTTCGCAGGCTTGGACCCAGTGCACAGAATGCACGGTCACCATAAATAACACAATAAATAAATAAATTTTATATTCCGTACACCCTCGGCACTTGCAGTATAGAGACAAATCCTATTCACCACTCTGTCACATCGCGGCGAGGACAGAAGAAGTTACACAAAATATAGTAACAACAAAAAGATCGCGGGTAAATAGAATGGACGAAGAGTAATATGAAATGGCTGTCGATGTGGTTGTAGCTGCCGTGTCTTCGTGGCCTTAAGGCCGGAGGCGGTCTTAATACAAGGGGACTTCTCGGAATAAAAGCTAGGCGGCGTTATTGAAGTGTGACTTGGACTCAACACCAAATAAGATGTGTCTGTTGCTTTGACAATACACCACTGGATGGAAAATATGAAAAAAACGTGTTCTTGTAGAAGAGGAATTACGTACTGGAGAAGACACTGGGCGTAATAAATGGCAGATAAAACCGTTTGCCACTATCGGTCGTTTGCCACCCCAGGTACTTCAAAGGTATCGCTAAGATTTGATAGCACGCAGTCAGTATTTTTCAAAGTGGCTCTGAATACTAACATGGGTGTCGTACGCCTCGGAGCTAGAAAGCAAGAAAAACTAAAAAATGGCATGAAAACGCGAAGCGCGTAGCGAATTTTTTTGGGAGACATAGTGAAACAAAGGTTTTGATGTGGTTTGTTTATTTGAAAATGTATGTATATAATATTTTGCACAATAATGAGTATGAAATTTTTTTTTTATAAAAATGTAATAAAAAATAGCACCGCAGGCAAATTTTTATAAGAAACTGACGGATTTTCATACCAATTTTAGAAATTTTATGGTATGGTGAAAAAATGTGTGGTAGTACCTAATGTGATTTGTTGTCATTTAGTATGAGAAAATATATACCTATTCCAATCTATAGGGGGGGCTGCCCCCCCCCCCTGCCGACCCCCATGAATACTAACAGCTAGTTTTATAATAAAAATAATATTTCGAGACATCTGTCGAAAGGTCTCAGAATGTTGACATTCAATTTTTAGATTATAATTTCGTTATGACCACGTTATGACATAAAGACAACATACCCAATAATACAATATTTACAAATCACAGGTTAAATGATGTTTTTGGTGACAATTTGAGTAGGTATTGGCGTTATGTTGGGACCCCTGACTGATTTTATTATATTTTTACGACAGAAAGAACCTTTGTTATTATTTATTTATTTATTTATTCACCCATCTCCGTGTATTTGTTTTGTTTATTCTTTAATAATATGATCGTGATGAAAATATGGGTTAATAAAATATTTTTTTAATATTTCGTGGGCGCTACTAAGCACCCAACAAATTTATATTTTATTGAATACTAGCTTTTTGTGCCCGGGGTTGCCCAGGTAAATAAATGGATCTTCTCGAAATCACCAGTCAGTCAAACACTTAATACCTAAAACTAATGTTTCGGGTCGTTTATATGGCACAGGATCCTTAGCACTGATTATATTTTTATTTTATTTTATTCTCATTAAACAAAACACTGAGTGGCATTAAGGCTGTAGGCCTTTTCGCCACTTATTGCAATTACATTGAAACAGTACATTGCAACAATCACAATACAACATCAACGATCACACAGTGCAATAAACAACAATACAATCAATCACATTCAAAAAAATCATTTACGTATCTCAACAACCCTGTTGTATAATTTGAATTGTGATGGTTAGCTTAAATCGTACAAATTCAAAAATACACTGACAACTATAGGTATATGAAAAATATATAAATCTACCGAAGAAACGATTACAGAACGCTTTTCTAAAAATTTTTATTATTAAATTGTGTTTCATTGTTTGATTTACCAAAAAAAACTGAGGTCACATGTACTGCCCTTAGTATAAAAATAACTTTTCCGAAATAGCACTTTTTTTCAATCTTCTCTAACTTATAAAAAATAATTGTTTCGAAACAGCACTTCTTTCCAGTAATCTCTCATCTAGTCCATTTCTTATATTTTTGTACCCACATCAGCCTTTTTCTTTCCACTGTGGTCGTCAAGAGTTGCTTCTTGAGTGGTTTTGGTACTTTTCGTTCAATTTAAAAAAAAAAACATCAGTAATCACCCAAAAACTGGTGAGAACGCATAAAAATATTGTATGTATCTAATTGATAAACAATTTTTTTTATATAAAAAAATATTAGATTAATATTAGTACTCAATTAGTAGTTTGCCGAAACGTCGGAGATAAAAGTACAACAGGCCCAAATACTGCAGTAGTATGGATCATCGGGAGAATTTTAACAATTTATTATTGAAGTGGGCATTTTGCTAAAGAGTATGCAATGCTATGCATATACTTACCGACATTTCAAAAATTTCTATAAACGGGAGACCTTATATCTCGACAACCGTTACTAAATATGCTTTGGAACAAAATAGGGTAGATGCATTGAATATGCATTAAAATCTAGGGAATAACCGTAAAAAATTTTTGATAGTCGCAAAATTAACCCCAAAAAAATGGAAAAAACGTTATTTTTACCATTTTATCACGCGATTTTGAACCTTAATGCCGTGGGAAATGACTGTGGCGTCATTCCTAGTACCAAGCCCTGAATATGGTGGTACGAACATACTTACAAACATACACTAAAATATTATTATATTGAATTGTTGATGTTGTTGATATGTTTTTTATTGTCATAAAATGAAAGAAAGTTTAGACATGTGGAGGGAATGAATGACGATATAAAGAAAATATTATTGCTAGGTATAATTAGAAACCTACTTGTAGTAGGTAGCCCTAAGCCCTACTAAAAGAATTTTTATAGAAGATTTTAAAATCAAGAGAAATCTGGTTTTCTCTTCATGATTCTGTGACGAAAATTAGAGACCCTACTATGTAAAAGCACTCAGTATTCCTTGCGCAAACATTTATGACGTTCAGAATGAGTGGCAAATCCATTGCTGAAAAGGGTGTGAAATTAATTGTGGTAATTTTATTTAAATAGTTAACAGGACATTCGAAAAAATACTAAGAAAAGTGTGAGAGTATTGTACAAATCGAGGATACCACTACTTTAACAACAATTAATTAGGTTTTCCTGAAAGAGATCGCAACACTCTGATAAACTCACCCTAGTGAACAAATTTCATGGTCTCGTATTGCTTGATTTTTAACATGTTGTTACTGTATTTTGTTCACTTATAAATAAATAAAATAAACAAAAAAATCGATGAGTTTTTGGTGGTCGATAGCCGGGTTGGAAACGCGATCGAGTTTTAATCCAGTCGGCGCGGGTACGATCCCCGATACTGACTTCTGCACTTCACAACAAAAGCTTTTCAAGCTTACAAAGATGTAAGTGTACTTGGGTTTATTTCGGTTTCGTTATCCAGTTTCGTTTATCCAGTTTCGTTTTACAACATAGGTAACAAATATAATTTGGGATTAATCAATTTTTAATCAAATGGATTATGGCTATTGCGACACATACTTATATGAGTATAACTATTGGGTTTAGTTATACCTATCTACAAATTTGAAACTTAGAAAATCTGTATAGGTTCTACCTCTATACCTAACACAATACAAGTCCAAACCATTTTCACCGCGGGATACCTTCACTATACACAAAACTTTAATTTAAACACACGATGTATAGTAATTTATACATATTTTATTTGTAAAGATAATATTTCGTTATTCTCTCTGATATTATGATAATGTTCTGTGGATTGGTATTATAGGTACCTACTTATTAATAATATAAAGAAAAAGAAAAGAAAAAAAACACTTTTAATTTTCTCAAGAGCGATTTATTTCACTGGTGTTTTCAAGATGTCGTGTATAACCAAATTAAACCAATATTTTTAGTAGATGATCCTAAAATCCTAAAGTAGGAGATATAGATATTCTGCCGTCATAAGCTAGAACCACGTGAAATGAAATGAAATATTATTTATTTTCCAACTCATGCCATTTATACAATACAACAATAAATAAATCAAACTATATATAGAATATACAATTTCCAAACAAATGTATCGTATGACCTGGAAAATTACACTGCCTCACTAGACTGGGTCTGTTCTGAGGCAGCGGTCTCCATGTAAGTTATTCACATTACAATTTCCTAATATTCTACATAGAGAGTCAATACAATTTCATTAGAACAATATAAAACAGCAGCAGCAAGGCGACACAGAATACACCAATGCAATCTCACACACACACACACACACACACACACACACACACACACACACACACACACACACACACATGCACAACCATTTAGACAGTTCAATATAATTCAAGAAACAAAAAGAAAAACAATAATAATAGAAATTTAGTTAAAACAGAAAATTTCGCCCCAGGTTCATCTGTACACGTTTAACAGGGTGAAGGATGAGGCTGTCCTTCCTGTTCTCTTCAGCCAGTCGACCACAGTTTTTTCCATCCCTTGAAATGTAGCACTCGATTCGGGGCATTATATTATTGTATAATCTAGGGGCCAAAAAACAATAGTGCCTCTGGGCGAAAGTAGTCAATAGATGGGGTGGTCTGAGTTGTTGTCGGTTTCTGGTATTATGCTCCAATATGAAATGTGGTTGGAATTCTGCGGTGTTCTTGTGTAAGTGTACAACAATTGTTTTCATATACAGTTGCCTTATATCCAACACCTCAGCCAGGGCGTACATTTGCTCGGTTGGAAATCTGAAAGGCTTCCTAAACATTGTCTTGAGTACAGCTCTTTGGGTTCTCTCCAGTGGCATCAAAAGAGTATCAGCCATGCCCCCCCAACCAATGACCCCATACTCCATAACACTCTGAGCAAGTGCAAAATATATGATTCTCAAAACATTTACGTTGAGGACATTTCGCAATGTCCTGAACACAAAGATCAGTTTTCTGCATTTCTTTGTCAATTGTTCTATATGATGTTGCCAGCGCAGGTGCTGGTCAATATGAACGCCCAGGTACTTATATACACTTACCTTTTCAAGAGGTGTACAGGTACAAGGTTCTGCCGGACGCCGACACTCATGCACGGTCAGTTTTATGTCAGAAGGTGGCTGCTGTCTCGTGTCTATGCTAAAGGCCATGCACTTTGTTTTCAATATATTAAGTGTCAGCAAATTATTGTCCATCCATGTTTTAATCATTTCCAATTCACGATTTGCTATCCCTTGAACCTCCTCCCACGTGTATAAGCCAACTTTAGGTATTTTGAGTTTTTTTATCGACATGGGCCTTAGACCCGTATTTTTTAATCATAAAAAGCAACCCCAATTTTCCAACCGCGCTATTACACGCATATGTATGGAATTACATATGTATATGGCCAATACTAAAGCTAGATGTTTTTCGCGTTTATCTCAGTTTCAATTTTTTGGTTCATCCTTGGTTTTTGCTAAGGATGGTAGCATGAGCGTCGCCAGCCTCGAAGCTTGGGGGGGGGAACAAAAATTTAGAAATTCTATATATGTAGCTTGAAAAACCCATAAATATAAGGTCGTGATGTGGATAGGTTTATTTGAAAATGTTCATAATACTTAACACAATAATATGTATTAAACATGTTTTTTTTTTATAAAAAGAAATGAAAAATAGCGCCGCACACAATTTTTTTATGAAACAATTATATTTTGTTAAATTTTCATAGTGATTTTAGAAAATTAATGATATGATGAGAAAACGTGTGACAATAATGTGATCTTTTGTAAGGATTTATCACTGACAGGAAAAAAATTATACCTATTCCAATCTCTGAGGGGGCAGGGAGCCCCTGCTACCCCCTGAAGACGCCCATGGATGGCAGTATACCTAGTAGTTTAATCCCCGTTTTCACCAACTTTTACCCAAGAAGGAGACCCCTAAGAAATTTCCATATACAAAAACAGAGATAATATTCTATTTTTTGACACGCAGGCCTACCAACCACACCCTAATTCCATACAAAATGCAACACGCAACTCACCTAGCCTGGGCAGAGATATTTCGGCACCTAACGTAGGTGAGCTGCGTGTTGCATTTTGTATGGAATTAGGGTGTGGTTGGTAGGCCTGCGTGTCAAAAAATAGAATATTATCTCTGTTTTTGTATGGAAATTTCTTAGGGGTCTCCTTCTTAGGTAAAAGTTGGTGAAAACGGGAGTTAGTGTTTTCATTGGGCCTGTGGACCGCTCCCATATCTCGTGGTTTCGTGATAACGGTAGCAAAAATATTACTCAACAAAACATTATACCCAACTAGATATGTAGTTCAAACATAACATGATTTATCTGTAATCTATATACATATTAATTTATTCATCTAGATTCTAGATACAATTACTTAAAATCTATACAGGTTTACTCAATGACCATAAATTTAAAAATTCTTGTTAGTTCACAATCCACTCACCCGCAGGCGCTGCTGTTGCGTGCTTTACATTATTATTTATATCAGTGATTCCCAAACTATGGTACGCGTACCACCAGTGGTACGCGACAATTATTAAGGTGGTACGCAAGCAGCCATGGCCATAGGACATACACTGTAAATAATTAGATAAAACGTTTTTAAGCCAGATATTTCCTATCTTGTCTCGAACATGCAGCACATAGAATTATAATGGTAGTGGCAGCACCATTTTTCGCACTAAGAATATTGTATTTTTTTTCCTATAATTAATAAATGATAATGTTGTCATAAAAGTTGTTGCAGTTTTTATTATTTTACCATTTTGAAGGTCTTTTTTTAACGGTTACAGTTCAGTGGTACGCTACTGATTTATAATTTCGTGTGTGGTACGCGAAATTAAAAGTTTGGGAACCACTGATTTATATCATTTCTTTTTATTTATTTGGTACAATTTAATTTTCTACAACGAAACGTTATAGACTATTAAAAGTATGCATATTGACATTTCAAAAATTACTAAAAATCGTAGACCTTAGAGCTCGACAACCTTACTAAATACGCTTTGGAAAAAATAGAGTAGATACAATGAACCTTTATCTAGGGAATAACCGTAAATGATTTTTTATATCTTGTATAGATTTCTCAAAAAAAAAAAAAAAAACTGAATAACACCTCTGATCTTTTTTCCGAAAGACAGAAACTCGTTTCCCGAAAGTCGCGGTTTTTTTTTTTGTATTGATAATTCGCATTAAAATCTAGGGAATAACCGTAAAAGTTTTTAGATTGAAGCGAAATTAACCCCGAAAAATGGAATAAACGCCATTTTTACCATTTTATCGTGCGATTGTTCACGCGATTTTGAACCTTAATGCCGAGGTTAAGAACTTTATGCCGGTTAAGAACTTTATGCCTTAATGCCGAGATCAAGAACTTTAAATCTTAATAGTAAAATAATAATAGTTTGTCAATAGTTTTGAGTAAAAGGAATCGGAGAGCGTGTATGACAAACTGTATGAGTGTGACGGAAGCTAAGAGTGTGTGTAAGGATAGGGATGTCTGGCGCTCTGTCCTCTCTGCCTACACCGCAAGGGACGTGGCGTGAGGGTATAGTAGTAGTAGTAGTAGTAAATCTTAATAGCATCTTAGAAGGTTCCCAAAGATTTGTTATGTAGTTTAGCCTAATAATTTATTTATGTAACGTTCAACTATGAGTAATGTATTGACCCTTTATAACGAATCCAACATTAATATTTATTTATTTATTTATTTAAACTACTTAATATTGCATCACCCCATGTGGCCTGGTCTGGTAGTGCACAGTGCATTGGATAAGGGATACCAAACCAAACGGTTACCGGAGAAAAACCCATAAGAATATTGCTCAACATGAATAAATCCTAAAAAAGACAAAAGCTCTTACAGAAATATCCTCAACGGACAAAAAGCCCAAATCTAAATGGATTTTGAAAATAAAATTAATTGTGTCTATTAGTATACAATTTCTTTCAGTGTGTTAAAAACTAGGATAGACTAGAAAATAAACAAATAAATAAGGGGATCTAAAATGGGAGAGACAATAAAATAGTCAACATTTTATAAATACTTTATTTACTGGATTCCAACTAGAAAGTTTGGGGTTTTATCCGTTCAGGACATTTCTGGACGGCTTTTATCTTTTTTGGAATTTATTCATGTTGAGCAATATTCCTACGGGTTATAATCCGGGAACCAAGGGATACTAACATAGCTCATCCCCCGTGAAGGATTATAGACTCGTGAATATCTTAAGACTTATGATTCAAGAACCTTTTAAAAAATGACAAATAGATGTTTGTTTTGAATTTAGATTAATTACCTGATGTGCTCATAACACTAAGGGGCAACATACTCTGAGTAAAAATCGTTCTATCATCGCTTCAACTTTTTACAATTTTTGAATGGGATTGCAAGCGCAAAATACCTGAGAATAATGTAAGGGACCAAATTTGACGATTTTGGCTTATTGTGTAAATATAACGGAATATCAAAATAATATACATTATGAGTTACTGGGTTACACCTATTTTATCAATGAAATTACAGCATTATAAATTACAAACTACGGGAATAATCTCAAGCTTCAGTAAATTCAGGGGTAACTTAGACTTTAGAGTACATGGTTGGCGCAGTTGGTTGAGGCGGCAGTCTCTCGAGCGGGAGGTGCAGGTTCAAACCCCAGCGCTGGCAATGTATTCCACACTTTGCGGCACAGGCTTTTAGCCTAGTGCAAAGCGTGCAGGAAAGTATTTGGGTTTGTGTACGCAAGCCCATTTTGAATTATTTCTTTATAGGGAAATATTATAAAAATCAAATTTCTATTTTTGTTTTCGAATTTTCACGAATAATTCAAAATACCAAAAAATAATCTCAATAGATGGCCATGTACATTGTACAATATATATACGCGTTCCACCTCGACTCGGCTACCGGCCTTGACAGCATAGCGGTAGAATACCGGCTTGTCATGTTGGAGGTCTGGGTTCGATTCCCGGCCACGGCAGATGGATGGACTGGAATTGGTGAATGTTACATAAGTGTAAAGTACATTTAGCCATTAAGCCAGCCGAAGATCAGTCATAAGCCTGATGAAAGGTCCATCCTTTGCTGTGTATCTGTTGAGATATAACTACTTGTCAATACAACATCAATGCAGGTACATATAAATCCATAAACTTTATTTTTTTACCTTCTCATAGAACCGAGGTAGCATAGCTCTAGGCTCCTTCTACCAAACAGTAACTTTGGGTCTAATACATTTCATAACACACCTCTGTAATACGATAATTACTAATACATAATTATTTATATTATAGCCTGAAGCTAATTACACAATTTTGGACAAAATTTAATAATACATTTACTAATTACCTGATGATTTATAATATGCACCTAATGTAGGTTAGAGTGTAAGACGACCACAGCTCCGATGGAGAGATGACGTTGTGAAACATGCCAGAGCAACATGGAAATAAATGATAAAGGAGGCCTACGTCCAGAAGTGTATGGCTACAGGCTGAAGAATAAACTGTCTATAGGCAATCTTATTCTAGGTATTATTGTATGTTAATAATTTCAAACTTATGATCCAAAAGCTAAAATACTTCAGGTTTAGACAGTTTGTTATTTATTTATTTATTCAGTGGCTTTCTATTAACATACCTGTTTTTCAGTTTAGTTCAAAGAAAGCCACTGAAGATGAAGCTATAAGCTTTGAAAGATCTCTAGTGTGTGTGTACTCAAACAAAAAGTGGAAATTAAACACAGTGTTTTTATTTTACAAAATTTGTTAAGCATTTATGTCATTAATATCTCTTATGGTGTACAAAATATAGAGATATGTTAACACTACACATTTAGATTACCTTATAACATTTGTTCACTAGGGCGAGCTTATCGCAATGCTGCGATCTCTGCCAGCTAACCCCACAAAATCAACTCGTAGCACAATGTTTCTCACAGTAGGTAGATAGGGACACTGGATGTGAATAAACGATATTTTTAACTAGAACTTTTTCATTAGTAAGTAAGTGCCTACTTATTTATCTATATGGAAGTGACGAAGGGTGGATTTCTGCATAAGGGAAGCCGGGGCTAACATTTCTTATGGGATTACGTTAGATTAGACACTATTATACTTATCATTTTTTCCAAAAGGTAACTCGATGGTAATCGTGTTCTTTGGTAGCTTCGGGCCTGGTACCTAGGTAGTAATTACCTATAAATAAAACTAATCCTACCTATCTACCTATAAATAGTTGTAATATAAGGTAACTAACTAGAAAAGTAGATAAATACATTACCTACACCTACATATATCTATCAAAACTAAAATTATGATAAATTTTAGTTTCTGTACGATTTGTTCTCACGAATTTAATAAGAAAATAGTAAGTAGGTACCTGCTTAATTAATATTAGGTACTCACTGCTTATATTACCTACTGCCTCTAATCACAGAATAGTGAGGGTAATTTGTGTTGAACTAGAAACAGCACGTTTCATGAATATATTTGGAAAATTTATAATCTGTAGTCCCGTTTCTCTAAACATACGGTGACCTTTATTGGAAGCTATAATCCTTTTATTAAAATTTACAATTTTCTAAAGTTTCGCCTGCGGCGCTATTTACGCGTTTTTCGTACTTATCAAATACTTAAATTTTGGTGCCCCCCCTAGCTCTGAAGCTGGCGACACGCACGTATAATGACGGTATAATAAGGGCTATAACACACGTCCGGAAGTTCAGTTAACTGAATCGACGATTGCAAAAAAGCTCCGACCAAAACCTCTCTCTGAATTCAGTGTTACCCTGATTTTGAATTCAGAAAAACGGTTTTGGTTGGAGCTTTTTTGCAAACTGTCGATTCAGTTAACTGAACTTCCGGACGTGTGTTATAGGCATAATAGCAGCGGTAGTAGGTACTACGTGGATATTTTTGTAACTGCTAATGCTTTTGGCTAATTACTCATTTTCAAACATGGATCAATTACAAATGCTTATTCTATTCAATACAGTCATATGTCAATATTTTCTAGGTCCCAATAGTGAAGATTAAATTGCTAGGTAGGCTCCATACTTTGAATTATAATAATTTGAATATGAAGAAACCCTTATTTTGTTTATTTATTTATTTTAATTTATGTAGATTTTAAATTATTAATATGAAACACAGTAGGGCTTCCGAATTTTTAAAGATTTGTGGCTATTTTTATATTTTAGGGTCTGAAGGATGAGTATATGAACTTTGACCCATATTTTTTTTATAATAAGGGCCTATACGTCCCAAAGTAATATTTTTTCAAGATAAATTTCAGTTTACCGGTAGGTACATATATAGTATGTATGTATGTAGGTACGCTGTGGGAAAAATTAGGGAAGAGGAAGATATTTGAACCATTATGAGGTTAGTTGGCAGAGATCGGTGTAGGTATATCGATAATCGACCTGTAGGCTGTAGGACGACCGCAAAAAAGATGGGTAGATGATATAGTCCCGGTCGCAGGAATAAACTGGTCGAGCAAAGCTCAAGGTAGAAATATTTGGAAAACGTTAGAAGAGGCTTATATCCAGCAGTGGAAAGACGGCTGAACAACAAGAAGAAGAAGATATCGATAATCTCACCCCATTTACATGAAAGCAAAAGTGCTAGTGCACAATGCTGTCTTGGTGCCGACCCTGATGTATACTAACGAGACTAGGACGTGGCTGAAGAAGGACAAAGCAGGGTTGAATGCAGTGGAAATGAGGTGGTTAAGAAGAATGTGTGGGAAAACGCTGAGAGATAAGATAAGGAATAATGTACATGGTGGGCGCAGTTGGTTTATGCGGCAGTCTCTCCAGGTTCAAAACCCCGGCGCTGGCGATGTATTCCACACTTTGATGCGATACAGGCTTTTAGCCTAGTGCAAGATGTTCAGGAAAGTATTTAGGTTCGTGTATGCTAGCCCAGATCCTTTTAATTAAAAAAAGGTTATTAAGGAAATGAGTGACTGCAGCAAGACTGGTGTATCTCTCAGATGATGTCTCCTTCTGAAATATTTTTTCTTTCACACATGTATCACCTACCTTTTGTAATTCTATAATCAGACATTCTCTCAACATGTCTAAACTTACTTACCTATTGTAAGAAATATTGTACCTACTATACCTACATGTAAACATCTTTGTATACTAATGAATTTGTTTAATAGGCATTGTGGTACTTAATTATTAGAATTTTGGAGCCATGCAGTGATAATTAACATAAAACATTCATTTTTAATACAAATTCTATGCAGGAATTTCCATCTGAAAGATATATTATATATTGGGAATCTAATTTATTTATTTAGATGGCTAAATATAGTAAAATACATATATAAATATAGATTTGCTAGGTGTCCACCAACGTTAATGTTCGTTAAAGTAGGTAGACCCCGAAGTTTTCGAATTTGAGGTCATAAAAGGGTGGCAGTTGGCAGGGTTTTTGTGGTGGCGATTAAAACGGGAGGCTTTCGTTCAAGGCTCGACCTCTTACTGTCCCACCCGCAGCCGAGCAAAGGAGTGACAGAAAAAGTCATACAATGTTTTATCTTTGGCTTGTTTGATGCTAATAGGTACATAATACAGGGTATTTTTTAAGGGAAGGTGCCAAAAGTGTCTTTCTTCTTGGCTTTTCGTTGGAACCCGCAGCCGAGCCGAACGACATATACCCATTTTAGCGATTATCAAAATAAACTTGTAGTAACTATACCTAACTATTTTATACGACTTTTTTGACATTTCTTTGTTCGGGTGCAGATGGGACCGCAATAGTGGAAGAGCATATCTACATAATACCTATAATTCTGAGGTGGCCGGTAGCCTGGTTGGTAACGCCCTCGACTGTTAATCGGCTTCGATCCCCGATGCCGATCTACTCCACTTCACGACAACACAAGCTTTTCAAGCTTACTGTAAAGTGTTCAAAGGTGTATTTGGGTTTATTTAGACAGACCCGCACATTCATTTTAAAAAATAGATTTTACACGTTAGTATACTTTCTACCTTGTACCTAAATGATTGCGCTTAAAATATACCATGTTATGGTATATTTTTATGGTATATTTTAAACAAGAAAATGAATATGATTGTAAAGCTATGGAGAAAGGATTAACTGAGTATATTAAAAACACAGTACCTGACATTATCCAATTAGTGATTATTAATATAATGTAATTTGTATTTATCGATTCTGACAGTATATTAGTATATCCTTAATTTGGCAAAAGGGTGAAACTACAATTTTATAACGATGGATTAGTGCACATAGCACAGATATTGCATGTCCTGTCCATACTTTAGTAAGTTTAGAGAAAATCATCTTTATCCTGCCCCTCTGTCCCGGTTCATCCAGGGTCGGGCCTCCTCCTACGTAGGCGTCAGGATTTCCTGTCCTGGATTGTCACTGTTGGGATTCTCTGCGCCGCCAGCTCCTTTTCAAAATTGGACCACCTTGTTGTCGGAGGTCTACCCCTTCCACTAGGTTTCGTGGGTATGCTGAATGCCGTCTTCACGTAATAAACTCTCCTCTCTATACATGACGTGCCCGTACCATCTCAGTCTGCACTCCCTCAGCTTTTCTGTTAAAGGGGCCACCGCAAACGATCCTCTGACGTACTCATTGCGGATTTTATCCAGGCGTGTCACGTTGCCTGCCCATCCTGCTCTTCTTTGGTCCTCTACAACTCCCTGTTATGGGTACACTGCATCCATCTACCACTGGCACATTTTTAATATCATCAGACCACCTAGCCTGGGGTCGACATTAGAGTCTCTTATTTTTTTATTTTTGAACAGTAAATAAAATTATACACCAATGGTGTCCATTATAAAAAATCTGAAATTTGTGATACGCACATTCACTTAGGATTGTGAATAATCATTCTGAATGACACATTATTACATACAGAGAGTACAGCATTCCATATGATTACCGAGGGTCCCGTGTGAGTGTGGTACTGCGTGGTACTGTGTGGTATCCCGGGCAGAAGAATCCCAGGAATTTGTCCTTACAATTAATCATATTATATTAATACACTCATACATACCTTCATTAACATATTTATTTATTGTTTTTATTTATGATAGACACATTAATTATCACTATATTTTATAATATACTTAATATGTGCAAGTAGAATGCCTATTGCCCAATCCCACGAACTTTAACCTAGGAAGGAGAGCCCTAAGAAATTTCCATACAAAAACAGAGATAATATTCTATTTATTGAATAAAGAACATCAGCTTCCAGCTAAACCACACCCTAATTCCATATGCAATGCAACATGCAGCTCACCTACTCTGGGCGAAGATATTTGGGTACCTAACGTAGGTGAGTTGCATGTTGCATTTCGTATGGATTTAGGCTGTGGTTTAGCTGGAAGCTGATGTTCTTTATTCAATAAATAGAATATTATCTCTGTTTTTGTATGTAAATTTCTTAGGGCTCTCCTTCCTAGGTAAAAGTTGGTGGGATTGGGCATATGTCTTTTTTTTCTTGGTAGGTCAGGGGACCGTTTATCCCCTGCGTCACTGCGACCAGAGTAGGTCTATTGTGACACCCTTCAATGTTACATCTCGTCTTCAAGGTCGACGTGTCTCATGTAGCTCACGATCTGTCTTGGTGCGAGTAGTCTTGCCTTCTCGGAGTCCAGTAGGGGCCCTCCAAGAGAGCGACTTTGTGAACGAGTGCATCACAGTTACAGAGGATGTGAATAGGTGTTTCGTTGTCCTCTGAACAGAATCTACAGACTGGGGTGTTTGAAAGTCCAGTTTTGAACATATGCTATGCAGATAGGTAAGACATATAGGTCTTACCTATTCATCCATCCGCATCTATACCCACAGCTTTTGCCACAATGTGTGGCTAAATGTAGCTTCATATTTATTATTCTTATGGTGGATTTCACCAACTTTCTAAGTGAGGTTTCTAAGAGTTTCTAATAACAGATATTTCTTATGCATATATTACCTATTGTGAAAAGTATTGTACACATTTTCAAATAAACCAAACCACATCACGACCTTCTTCACTGTGTCTCATAAAATAATTCGCCTTTTTACGCTTTTTTCATGCTATATCGACTTTTTAAATTTTTGTTGCCCCCCACCCTCTCCCTAGCTCCGAGGCTGGATAGCAGGTGTTGCCACCCATAATAAATAATTGTTATAAATTAATACAGACAATGCGGCCCTTCCAATACACCAGGACATTCCCAGTGAGGACTCACTCCGCCTTGAGTCCCGCCACCCCTCCTGGAAACTAGGGAGGGAGCTTATGGTGAATGAATACAACACAAAAACCGAATGGGGACGTGTTTGGAGGGAAAGCGGCATAGACACCGATGGACTTGTGGGGGACCCTTCGACAATGCCACCTGGTAGCCACTTGCCACGCCGCTTGTGGTGTAACCTGAACAGAATCAGAACAGGACACGGAAGGTGCGGCCTCCTCCTCCATAGATGGGGCAAAAGGGAGCACCCATATTGCCCCTGTGGAGGGGTGGAGTCTGTCACCCACATCACCAGGGAGTGTCCACTCACCAAGTTCAGCGGTACCATCGAGGACATACACAACCTGTCTCCTGAGGCTCTTCAATACCTGGGCTCCCACGATCTTAAACTCTGACTCTGCCTTCTTAACGCCATACGATATATATATATATATATATATATATATATATATATATATATATATATATATTTATATATATAAATTAATAAACAAAAAAATATTTAAAAAAATTGAGGCTTTTTTTCTTTATTGAATAGAGCAATTTGTGAGCAAATCACGTATCATCATTGGGAGTCACATGTGACAAATCTAATGAAATTATACAAAGATATTTAATCAATAATTAGCCCGAGTATAATAAAATAGAAATATTTTAATTATAATTTTTATTGTTAGGCCTAAAATCTCCCATGGCTGAGAATTAAGTGCAATAAAACATCTTGAGTCACCTATTGCAGGAGGTACGTCTAAACTAAATATATTAGTATAATTTGCTTGTGTCTTTGCGTAACGCTGCGCTGCATAGGTATGTACGTACATACTACACTTCTTATAGGTTACTATATAAAATGATTCTAGCGTCAGTATCAGTTATTTTTTTCAAAAGCCAAACGATTTTGAAACTGCGAAACGTCTTTGTAAAAACCTTCTCCGTAATAAGCTTTGGATTAGACTTCAAATAAGAAAAGGGGTCCTCTAAGTTGTAGGAAATCCATGGGTGTCGTGAGGGGAGCGAAAGGGGGTATGTTTTGCCCCTCTATGTATTAGAGAGATGATTACTTATTAACATTTATACCAATAAAATCGTCAAACCTCACAAAAATCTCATTATTATCACATCATACAATATCTTGGGTTGAGTGGTAGAAATTGACATTAGGCAATATACCTAATAAGCCATCATCAATCATTTTTTTATTATTGCGAAAATCCGTTAAATCAAAATTGTTTCGTTTTTTAATGACGTATAATAAATAAATAAATCTTTATTGGTCAAAACAAAATATGCATACCTAATTACAAAAATAAGACAATCGTAGTGTGCCAAAAGGCGGACTTATTGCAAACGCAATATCTTACAGTAAACATACGTATACACATTCTTTAAAAAATATTCGTCAAATTTGACGTGGTGTTGTGTCTATTGGTCTATTAATATAATGTGTATTATTGTCAAAAGCTAATGGCTCGTGCCCTCTTGTAATCCCTTCACAATAATATATTAACATTACAGCTGCATTCTTCTAGGACAGCCTCTTATAGTGTGGACTGTATACTGTATAGTGCGGACTGTATAGAGGTACCTGCCTCATATGATTTATCATTTGTTTACAATAAAGGGGTATAAATTACAACAAATATTTTACAGGAATTTATAACAATTTCTGTGTCTAATCATAACACTACGTTTGTCGAAACGGTGAAACACGGTGGGTTTGTTTTTGTTTGTTCTCTCCTATTATGCTCGTAGATACGAGTGAGACTGGAAAATTTCGCAGTTGTGATAAAACAAATTTACTCGCGAATTTCATGCTTTTTGGGTGAATAATGAGAATTTCGTGTTTATATATAGGAATCATGGGAATTTTAGTCCTTATCGCCATTTATTTGAAAGAAAAATGTTATGAAATACGTATTATTAAAAGACTGCGAATCGTTTATAGAAGAATCTCACGGTTTATTATCTTCATTTTTTACTTTTTTAAGTATATTTTATAAATCATTGATGTATTCTGCATCTTTTGCTTGCTATTAAGCATATCATATTGTTTATGTTAAAAAAATACTTTTAGTTACTTATAGTATACGTATGTATTAAAAACTGTAAAGCGCATGAAAAATAACACCACATTTCGACAAAAATTGTGAAAAACAACACAACTCTTTACAAAAAAAACCCCGCTTTTCCCGAAAAATAGCAGCTTTATTTTTCTGTTACTAACAATAATAAAAACTATGGCAACGGAATAAAAATATTTGTGTAAGAAAATTTGTATCGAGATATTTCAACAAAAAATTCGTTCCAGCTACAAAAATTGTTCATAACCACTTCACAGATTTAGTGAAGAGAATATAATTTAGACAAAATACTTTCAAAAAACATATTTTGTGTGTTATTTATTTTAATATTGTATAAAAATTAAAATATTTTATTTAATATATATTTCATTGTTGGAATTTCTCAAATAAAACACGAATACTTGGATATATTATAATTTTTGGAATAAAGAATGCCATAAGACATAATTAGATAATGAAAATTAGTTGACTGGACACAGCGGGGGTCCCGCAGGGTTCGATCCCCGGACCCCTGCTCGTATTAACTAAATAACATTATCTATTGTTAATATTATTTTGTGGGGAATTAAGAAAAAAATATGATTTATATCGCCAAATGAATTTGTTAAAATTTTTAGTGTATTAATTTATGCAATTTTTACAAAATTTATGCAAATTTAAGTATGTAAAATATCAAATAAAATAGGATGTGGTTGGTAGCTGGGTTGGTAAAACGCGCTCGTCTGGGATCGGCAGTGTGGGTTCGATCCCCTATGCCGATTTACTTCACTTCAAGACACAAGCTTTTCTAACTTAATGTGAAGTGTACACAGATGAATTTGTGTTAGTTTTTGTTAAAAAAAAATATTTGTGATAATAATTATTAATTTTGATCAACTGAAAACGTTTTTATAAAAAGATCTAAGCATAGATTTTTATATTAAGTCCCCTAAATAGCGTACTCAATGCTAGTAATGAAGTAAACTGGTGCCCGCAAACTGTCAAATCGTATGGAGAATTTTGACATTTCGTAGGCAACGTTTTCGAAATTTTGTTCTCATAGTTAAAAACTTTATTAGTTATATCTTATTTAGGAATTAAGCGATAGTTTTAAAGATGTTTTAGTGAGAGTAAGCCTTCAAAATGCATGAAAATGGTGTTTATTTACCAAGTAGTTATATCTCAACAGATACACAGCAAAGGATGGACCTTCCATCAGGCTTGAGATATAACTTCTTGTTATATTCAACTATGACATGTAGAAAATTTCGATGGGCTCACAAAAATATAAAATTGTGATTTTCAAAATAATCTTGTGTTTATTTAGATTTACGTTTATTTTTTATTTGACATTTTTATGAACATGAGCATTGCGAAAAATGAACGAATCACTATACAGGACATTAGAAATCAGTGTATAAAAGAGTGTATTAAACATTGAGAACAACTAATTTACCATATTAATTTTCAAGCCATGTATGTATTGGTACACATGACCCCATATAAATTAAAAAAAAGAACAATAAGCTTTTTTAATTCGAAATTCAAATTACGATATGTAATTGTCTAATTCAAATTAAAGACCATTCAATATCATAGATTATATAGAAGTAGAGGTACCTACCTACCAATTTAATTAATGGTATACAAAAACTTATTACAAATCGTGGTTAGTTTAAATAGCAAGGCACAGAAGTCCAAAATAATTAGAAATTAAAAAATAATTAGGTATTTATTTATTTAATCTTTAAATGAACAGCAAATACATATAAATATAAAAAATGGAGATAGTACAGATTATAAATCGCTGTTCACTAGGGCGAACTTATCGTAGAATTGTGATTTCTTTCAGTTAACCCCAGGAAAACAAACAGGAAAACAGAAATTGAATAAAAACATACGAAGTAGAAAATATATGCATACATACATATTATGTAAGAAAAAAACAAAAACAGAATAAAAAAAAATTAGAAACAGAATGTATACATACATAAAAACATATATAGTTGAATCTACAATTTAGTCTTAAGGTTCAGATGCTGCATTTGACGCCAACAGGCACGAGTATATCCTCATGGGCGTCGTCAGGGGCAGCTGACCCCCCTAGAAATCGGAATAGGCATATAATTTTTCATACTAAGCGATAAAACTCACAAAAAATCACACTATTAACACATACTTTCTCATCATACCATACATTTTCTAAAATTAGTATAAAATCCATTAAAATGAAATTGTTTCATAAAAAAAAATTGTCTGTGGCGCTATATAATCACCTTTCCCTATTTTGGCTTACTATTATTTTACATTACATAGAAAGATTTTACATACATAAACTTCTTCCATGTCCAAAGAAAACTTCGCCTGCGGCGCGATTTGCTCGTGTTTTACACTATATCCAATTTGTCAATTTTTGTTGCTCCCCCCTAGTTCCAAGGCTGGCGAAGCCCATGTATATAATTTAAGATTACTACAAAAAGGACCTGAAACGAAAATGACCATAGCGAGACTCTCCCGGGACAGACTTTGACAATATTTTGCCAGAATGATAAGGCAAGTATGTACTTTTGCTTCCCCCAAGTCTTGTCTATGGAGGCTCTTGATTCCATATGTTTTTGCCCATTGTCATTTAGGAGACTTGCGATGTTATTGTTCTTATCTATAAATAAAAAAATGTAATTCATCCATAGATTATATTGTAGCTTCATACATCTCATATATTATATCCATAGAGTATATCAGTGATATTATCTATGGTATTGTAATAATTTGAATTAAGAACGTGGCCATATTATGCTAACGGTGTCTATAAAGAAAAGATTAAACATATGTATTAAAGTCTGTTCAAGACTAGTAGACATCACTTGCCATTGTGGCTGTCACCCAGGATAGACATGAGCGCCGTCGGCCAATTCCGAGGCGGCGGCGTAATGAACAAATTTTCACGGCGGCGGCGGCGTACGGCGGCGTGGCCTTGAACCATATTTTTTTGTTAGGGAAGTAAGGACATAAAGAAAACCACATTGTTGGTGTCAAATAGAGCTTTATATTTTTTGATAAAGGAACGGAGGACATAAACGATCATAATTGAAAAAAAAACATGACATAACACTTATGCTTATGACTAGGGACTGAAAAAAAGCGGTGTTATTTTTTGGGAAATGTGTTGCTATTTTTTGCAAAATGGGGTGTAGACATGGGCGCCACGCCGGCGCGCCGCCGCTGGTCAGGGTCGGCGTGCCGCCGCCGGCAAAACGCTCACGCCGGCGGCGTGGGAACTGCGTGACCAAAAATATTTATCCTGTGTTTTTTGAGACAAAAATCGAAATAAGTACTTTTCCAGGTAAAAAAAATGAAGCATTCAGCTGTAGCGACGCTAGGATTCAGTAATTATATAAGATGTCGAATAATAACTAATGCATTAATTGTTAACCCACTCCTACGTCTCACATATTTCGTTCATTTGGTTTGGAATAAAAAAAAATCGGGGAATTTTCTGTACCTTATTTATTTGATTCTAAAACAAGAAATAGGATGGGATGGAGGCATTAATAATTTGGTTCTTCGTGGTGGAAATTAAATGAACAAACGTTATTCTATGTTGACTGGGAATCACAAGGAAAACTCAGAATTTATAGATCGATTTTTAGGACACCGGTCGATTTTATCATACCACGCTGAAATTTTTAAACCACGTAAATTTTAGCAGAAGGCTATATTTTTCTTCCAGGAATATCTGACCAAAATATGCGGCCTTTCGTCTTTTCGGTCAACCGTTCTATCTTTTCATTAGTTTTCATTAGTAGTATTTTATCGAAGTACCTAATCGAAATTATTTTCATTCCACTTGACTAGATTCCTTATTCTCCAGATAACAGGTGCACTCACTGACCTGGAGGCTGTCGAGAGTTTCACATACCTCGGATCCGTGCTAAATAACGCAGGAGGATGCGAGGCGGAGATCAGAAGACGGATTGGGATGTCAAAGAACGCTATGACACGCCTTGACAAAATATGGATAGACCGAAGAATATCCAGAGGGCTAAAAATTAAATTGGTGAGGTCGCTTGTGTTCTCTATTTTCCTCTATGGTGTGCAATCTAGGACCTTGCGAGCGAGGGACAAGGCTTGAATTGACGCTTTCGAGATGTGGTGTTGGAGGCGCATGCTGCGGATCCCATGGACTGCAAGAAGGAAAAATGCCTCTATCCTTCAGGAACTTGGAATCACATCTAGATTGTCATCTCCATGCTCAGAAAGAATTCTCCAATTTTTTGGACACATCGCTCGCAGAGGGGGAGATAGTCCCGAGAAGCTAATAATCACGGGAAACACGCCGGGACCCAGAGGACGATCACCTTTGCGATGGACGGACCAAGTTACGCAGACTGTTGCCCCCTCCATCTACAGGGCAGAGCATCTTGCCGAGGACAGAGCTGCGTGGCGGGGATTGGTCAAGCAACGGGTGTTTGGGTTTGGAGATCGCGACCCTCAGCAGTGAGGAAATCGAATGGAGAGAGAGAGAGATTCGCTATATTTAATTTGTTTTAATACAATAGGTACTGTAGAAATAGTTAAGACTCCTCTTCTCTTGACAAAAAACGCTATTCATTTGGTAATTTTTACATTTAAGATCTTCAAAGTGTCAAATGTGATTATATTTTGGTATTAGATATTTTAACGTTAAAATCCAATTATTTCGCTCACCCAAGGCTGCATTTTAATAAAAAATAATAATTTACTATCCCCTAACGTGGTTTCTCAGACTGTGATTACAGACTACTCTCAAATTGAAATTTATCTTTCCACCGGTAAGCATTACGTATTTTGGTTGATGTCATTATTAATTTATGCACCTTTCGACTAAAAACACCACAATTTATCTTTATTTATTTATATTCTTTATTTTTACACCTAAAATAACATCCAAAATAAGTTTTTTTTTTCAATAAAATTAATCTGGGTTTATCGAAATAAACCCACATACATATTTGTGCACTTCAGAGAAAGCTTAAAAGCTTGTGTTATGAAGTGAAGTAGGTCGGGGATTGAACCCGCGCCCACTGGATTAACAGTCGAGCGCGTTACCAACCAGGCTACCGACCACCTCAAAACTTAAATTAGATAATTTTATTAAATTACCCTTCCATTCCAAGCAACAGCACATATAACACATGTGTTTTTACAGCTTGTGCTGAACCGTAGTTCTTGGTTACATAGGAATTTTGCATTTTGTGGAAGGTCGACCTCGTCATCGCAATTCTGGACTTCATTTCAGAGTTTGATTTCCACTCACCGTTTAGCTAACAGCCCAAGTATTGCCAAATGAGAAACCTGTTCGACTGCACTACTGTCCATAGTTAGGCTCATTCTGACGCGTTTGACTTTATGGATTTGTTTTTTTTTGACCTGCCCTTCAGCACCATAAAAAAACAATAATGAATTTTTCCATTATTTTTCAAATATGAGCTTTTATTTCACTTTATTATTGAAATAATCATAGTTTTTCAAAATAAATAAAACTATTTTATCATTATCCTTTTCACATATACGTATTTAATCATTTAAAACAATATTGCAAAAAAATCCAATGCTTCCCCCCACTTTGGATCCACGCCGCCGGCGTGGCGCCGCCGCCGGCAATTTTAGGCATGGGCGCCGCCGCCGGCTTTTTTGCAGCCGGCGCACATGTCTAATGGGGTGTAATTTTTTACAATTTTGCAAAATGTGGTGTTAATTTTCATATATTTATAACATTATTTGGATGATTTTGCAGCATTTTTTTATTATTTTTATTTATTTTTTTACTTATTTTAACAACAAACAGAATGAATACGTAATTAATAAAATATAACAAAAATAATTAATAAAATAGGTATTACTCCAATTATGCATCAAAATAAAACAAAAATATTTGATAAAAACAAAAACGCTTGTTTTAAGTTTTTTTTCAACGTGGTTCTTCTTGCTTTCAAAGCCCCATTCCTTTTGATAATGTTTTCACTTATGATGTTTTCCAAAATAAAGGTGAAATTCGCATCAAATATGCGAAAAATCGAGTTATTGCTGTAAATTCTCTTACGGCGGCGCGCCGCGTTTTTCGCTCGGCGACGGCGCGCCGATTAAACTCGCGACCACCAGGATGACAGCCACCTACTGATGTGCCCACTGATGGAGGAGGGCTGTACACCTGGGGACCTGATTGTGGGCAATGACAAGGCGATGAAAGTCGCGGCTTATTGGAGTGGTAGACTGGTAGACTTTAGACCGGACACGAAAAGTAAGTAAGTAGAACTATAGTATACTTAGTTTTTGAAACCTTACTGCGCAGGTTACACCTTTCAAAGTATAGCAATAAAATTGCCAGACCAATAAAGGCAGTTGTCAGTCTATGCGCAAGAGTTTTTTCTAGAGAAGTTTTATAGGAAGGTTACATATTATTAGTTGTATAGTGTCACCGCCTCCTAGAGTAGGTACTCTAGCCATGCTGTAAGAGTTGGCATCATAGCAATAGGACCATCACTCCTAAGACTTTTATACGTAGTTAAGCAGTTGTTATTTTCTGTCATTATGATATATCCTTAGCAAAGTTGACTTAGCAATGCCGCCTATAACGTAATGCATTCAAATTTCTACAGCATGGTTAGAGAAAGAGTGTCTAGGTGGCAGTGATATAGTGTATATCCCCATGGGGTGGAGATATGCGCATTGCGCAGCGCGATTAGTATACTATTTTTGAACAAACTTTACAAATTCAAAAGTAAGCAGGTAGGTAGGTACCTAAATTAGTAAGTCATGTGCAAAAATAATTGGCATATGTCATAATGTATTGAATGTTGGTAATTAGTTTAGAAATTACAAATATATAATGAAAGGCCACTAATACATACGTACATACGTGTAAGTCTAGGTGTACGTGACGTATCCGACAAAATTCACGGTGGTACGGGCATGTGAGTAGAAGACCCCCGAATACATAGGTAACAGGGCACAGTCACTGGTTGTCCCTGGTAGGAGATCCAGAGGAAGACCCAAGCGGAGGTGGCGTGAGGTTGTGAGTCAAGATATGAGAGACTGTGGTGCATCCTCGGAAGATGCCCAGGATAGAGCCTAGTGGCGGTGGAAAACAAGAATGGCAGACCCCACCATCATGTGGGAATAATAATTGCCCAGGGAGAGAGAGAGAGAGAGACTGAAAGGACACTTATCTAGGAGAAATATGTATAGGATCTTAAAATTGCATACTCACTAGGTAGCATCTACGAAGATACATAATAATACGACTCCCATCGAGTTACCTTTTAATTTGGGATGACAAAAGGTTTGAAATTTCTTATGGAAATTATTCGAACACGTGACTTTTACAGGACTGTCGAAAAATCATAAAAAAAGAGTGGGGAGCCACTTCTACAACCCGGTAAACATACATTTTTGTAGTAAATAGATATTAGTAGTATTAGTAGTACTATCGACTCATATTATGAAGAGTCAAATGTTTACCCATCTACAGCCAAAGTATGTGCCTTAACAATTCTCTGGTGTAAAATTTATGCTCGGATATAGGGAATTCAGACACTTAACAACACCGATCTACTCCACTTTACAACATAATTTTTCAAGCTTACTGTAAAGTGTACAAAGGTGTATTTGGGTTTATTTCGATTAACCTAGACTCATTTAAAAAAGTGTTATGAAAGATTAGGTTTTGAATATCGAACCATTTTCAAATCGTATAGAATAGAACAGTTTTATTTCAAACGAATATACGCGTGTCATTCGCCATTCAGTGTTGCCAGTTGCCATAACAAAGGGGATGAAAGAATATAACATTTCTAAATAACTATACAGGATGTTTGATAGATGGATACAGATATCTTCAGGAGTGATAGTAGAGGTAATTTAGGATCTTTTGAGCCAAACTTAGCTTAGTCAAAAGTCGCACGGTTCTCGAGATATTCGAGATTTTAACTTTTTTTCGAAATACCCCGAATTACTCAAGTTTTAGTCCCATAGCATCGTAAGTAAAGGTACCTACTTAGTTCTATCATTATTTTTTGTTACCTGAATATGTGTTTGGTCTATTTGAATCATAAATTTCAATCTGAAAAACAATCATGTCCAAAAAATACCGCATTAAAGTTTCGAGAAAGAGATATTTCAAAAAAAAGTTACGACTTTGGAGATGATTTTAGATAAGAAAAAAATTGTCCAAAGATTCAGAAATCTGGAAAAAACTTCTCTGGTTTATTCTCTTTCAAATGATATACAAAACATTATAAAAAACATTATTTTCGTAGATCTACGATACAAAAACTTAAATAGATCACTACTATTTTAAGCAAATTTCCATACAAATTCGGAAATAGTGAATTGAAAGGAAATGTGATTTTCACTACGCAACTGTACCCATAGTAAATTTGTATGGAAATTTGCTTAAATTAGATGTGATCTATTTAAGTTATTGTTTCATAGATCTATGAAACTAAGGTTTTTTATAATGTTTTGTATATCATTTGAAAGAGTACTAACCAGAAAAGTTTTTTCCAGATTTCTGAATCTTTGGACAATTTTTTTCTTATCTAAAATCCTCTCCAAAGTCGTAACTCGTTTTTGAAATAGCTCTTTCTCGAAACTTTAATGCGATATTTTTTTAACATGATTGTTTTTCAGATTGAAACTTATGATTCAAATAGACCAAACACATATTCAGGTAACAAAAAATAATGATAGAACTAAGTAGGTACTTTTACTTACGATGCTATCGAGCTAAAACTTGAGTAATTCGGGGTATTTCGAAAAAAAGTTAAAATCTCGAATATCTCGAGAACCGTTCGACTTTTGACTAAGCTAAGTTTGGCTCAAAAGATCCTAAATTACCTCTACTATCACTCCTGAAGATATCTGTATCTATCTATCAAACACCCTGTATTATACAGGGTGTCCCGTAAGTCAACGATATCCCGTGGAGGGGTGATAGACCAACTCATAACGGACCAGAAAAACGAAATATGACCTTAGTAAAAAATCGCTCGTTCTCGAGATATCGGCACTTTTTTGTTTTTCGTGAAATTCGACACCTTCGCTCAGTTTTTCGATCGCCACGGTCACAAAATTCAATATTCTAAGATTATAATTTTTGATTCGTAATCCTGAATAATCCAGCTATTTAATTAAAATCCAAAATAAAACGTACTATGTCACAATTTTGAAAAAAAGGACATCGTTTCCGGCTCTCGAGTTTTTTTCTTTTTGTTGGCAAATTTCGACTCCGTTACACTGTAAAAAAATTGTATCACATTAAGCTGACAAATTATATTAAAAACTACCTTATTTAGTGTAGTTTTTAAAAAAGTACAAAATTGGACATAGATCCCTTTCCGAAAAAAGATATTACTGTTTTACTTCAAAAAGAGCTCATTATAAAAAAAATCTATCGCAGGGTAATACGTTCCTTAGGTCCAATATTTGGAGGAGTGATAGAGGATGAAAAAATATGAAAAAAAAGTATTATGAATGTATGTCCAAAAATCAACCGTTTTGGAGTTATAGACTTTTGAAAATTGAGGTGTATGAAAATTTCTCATTTAGGTTTTTTGACAATAACTTACGAACTACTAACTCGATTTTGACAAAATAAACTAAAAATCATAGTCAATAATGTAGGCTTTCGATAGAGATTCTTATTTTTGCCTTTTCCTTAAAATCTAGTGAAAATTATGTTAAGAAACATGTATTTTTGTGAGATAATATTTTTTTTTACAGAATTTTCACTAGATTCTAAGAAAAAGGCCACAAGTCAGGATATCTATCAAAAGCTTACATTATTGACTATGATTTTTAGTTTATTTTGTCAAAATCGAGTTAGTAGTTCGTAAGTTATTGTCAAAAAACCTAAATGAGAAATTTTCATACACCTCAATTTTCAAACGGCTATAACTCCAAAACGGTTGATTTTTGGACATACATTCATAATACTTTTTTTTCATATTTTTTCATCCTCTATCACTCCTCCAAATATTGGACCTAAGGAACCTATTACCCTGCGTTAGATTTTTTTTATAATGAGCTCTTTTTGAAGTAAAACAGTAATATCTTTTTTCGGAAAGGGATCTATGTCCAATTTTGTACTTTTTTAAAAACTACACTAAATAAGGTAGTTTTTAATATAATTTGTCAGCTTAATGTGATACAATTTTTTTACAGTGTAACGGAGTCGAAATTTGCCAATAAAAAGAAAAAAACTCGAGAGCCGGAAACGATGTCCTTTTTTTTCAAAATTGTGACATAGTACGTTTTATTTTGGATTTTAATTAAATAGCTGGATTATTCAGGATTACGAATCAAAAATTATAATCTTAGAATATTGAATTTTGTGACCGTGGCGATCGAAAAACTGAGCGAAGGTGTCGAATTTCACGAAAAACAAAAAAGTGCCGATATCTCGAGAACGAGCGATTTTTTACTAAGGTCATATTTCGTTTTTCTGGTCCGTTATGAGTTGATCTATCACCCCTCCACGGGATATCGTTGACTTACGGGACACCCTGTATAGATATATGAAGAAAAGTGTGATTTTTGTAAGTGTTCGCATAACTCCCGCATTTTGCGATGGATCACTGAGAAAATTAAGAATAACATTTGCGATAATATAGGCTGTGTTTTAACGGTTCTGGTTTTTGGAGAAAAAGCTTTTCCTAGGAGATGCCATGATGATGAGGGGATCCAAGGATTGTGTAGGGTCGAGTGTGGTATGTGTGGTATGAAAGGGTGTTGGAAAAGAAATTCAGATCTTAAGTCAAATTTTCTCCAGTGTATGTCGGGTTGGTTTGTTAAATTTCCCGTTGCGAAGCACGGGTAACTCAGCTTGTTTTATTGTATAAGTATCCAGAACGAAGAAAAGCAAAAAAATAAAAAAAAAACGCGTAGAGAATGAAAGAACACAATAAATATGAAGAATTAGTTTCCTTTCCCCGATTGTTGCTTGATAAAAAAAAGGGATTTTATTTCTGTGATATTTTTTTCCGCTGGAAACCCCGCGATCATTTATTCGGCGCGAGTTCATTTGTCATTTGTTGTGTTTCAGATGTTTTTTTTTCCTATATCATTCATTCTTTGTATTAAATAAAGAGTATTTTTATTCCGTATGCCGTCTGTATAAGAAAATGGCATTTGGTATAGATAATGCAGGGACGAAATCAGTACTTTATTTTAGAGAATTTAATGTTTTCGATTTTTTGTGTCAGAAACCTGGAATACCTCTCTGAGACATGTCCGTGCCGTCCAAACAGCTGAAATGAAAATGTTGAGATGGATGTGCGGCGTCACCAGGCTAGACAGAATCCGTAATACGTACATACGTGGAAGTCTAGGTGTACGTGACGTATCCGACAAAATTCAGGAAAGCAGATTACGGAGGTACGGGCATGTGAGTAGAAGACCCTCTGGAATACAATGGCAACAGGGTACAGTCCTTAGTTATCCAGAGATCCAGAGGAAGACCCAAGCGGAGGTGGCGTGAGGTTGTGAGTCAAGGGCTGTAGACCTTATGCGGCCGTAATCCCCCTAATCGTTTTATTGCATGTACCTTATGCGGCCGGCTGATTCAAGGGTCTCTAATCCTATAGATTTTACCTGCCGGTTAGAGCAGGTAGTCCAGTCTATAAAAACTGTAGTTTCTTACCTCAGATACAGTAAAAACCTACCAACTTGGCCCGATATGTTCGGCAGAGCATACTTACATACTTATAATATTGTTGAACCTATGTCTCCCATTGTATGTTGCATTTCTATCATATCATCAAGTAAATAATAATAAGGAATGATTCAAATTCTCATGTATAGGTAAGTACAGCTTTATTGATGAACTGTTAATTAATCAAAACAACTAGATTATGACTAGTTTATAACTAAATTATGTGATAATAAAATAATACTCATAAATAACTTCCACCAAGTACCATCGAGATTATAATATATAAAATTAGCATAGGTAATCCATACATTTTCTGTCCAAGTTAGTGGTGTTCTACTGTACTACAAATATTATAACTATTATTATTAGTTTTTCCTAAGCAAACCGGCCGCATGTGGTCTATAGGATTAAGAAAACCTTTTTATATGACCTATGCAATAAAAAGATTAGGGGGATTACGGCCGCATAAGGTCTACAGCCGAGTCAAGATATGAGAGACTGTGGAGCATCCCCGGGGGTCCGTTCTGTATCCGTTAATTTTCACTCGGCGAGTGAACGAGCGATTATCGCGCGAAGCAGAACGCATTTGGGTGATTGTTCCAATTGGAATTGTCAAACAGAGATAGAGATACGAGAATACTAATAAGAGTGAGTTGATAGATATACATCGAGATAGCGATATCGCTATACTCTTCTTTGGTAGAAAGGGATAGACATATCGCGTGTTAATAAGAGTGAGTGAACTGCACGTGCGGACCATTCTATTATCTATGGCGAGCGAATGTCACCCAACTATTTTGTTGGGTGTTATTCGCAACAACCGAGGGTGTCAACTGTGCACATAGAACACGTTGACTCGCACAACCGAGTGAAACGCACTGATGATAGAACGGCGAACAATAGAACCATAAACAATCGAGCGAATCGCCTAGTGAATTTTAACGGATACAGAACGTGACCCGGAAGATGCACAGGATAGAGCCGAGTGGCGGCGGAAGACAAGAATGGCAGACTGCACCATCATGTGGGAATAATAAATGACCAGGGAGAGAGAATTTTTGTGTCATACTGAAACGTGCAAACAGAGTTGCTGAAAATTACTTAAATTACACGAAGCAAAAGTGTTTTTATATGCCAAATTGTAAGAGATATCTACTATACTTTCATTTTAGCTGTTGGTAGGCTCAAATATAAAACCATAAAAAGTTAACATGTTATTCCGAGGTTTATTACCTTATAGATTGTCACACTGGCAAGCTTGGCTTAGCTTGGATTTCACAATAGTATTTGAGACGACTGCGAATTTAAATAATTGATTAAGCCCCATTCACTCCTGCGTTTCAATATGTTCCACCAGCCCAGCCCAGAAGAACAGTTATCTAATGCTCTCATATATATTTTTGATTAGCCAACCTGTGCATTCATTGTGTGGCGCGGTGTGAATTGCCTATTGTTTGATTATAGTGATGCTACGTTGGTCGTAGAAACATCATCGATGAACCTTTTTATACCACGACTATAGTTCGATGTTTTTAAGGGGTTTATAATAATGTAGGAGAATATCAAGGTTTATAGGTAAACTACACATATTGCGTACTCCCTATGATACACCATGACTGGTCAAAATACTGTTAGGTCATTAATATTAATATTAAGGGTAAACCCACCTCCACCCCTGGATGTTTCAGGAGCTTTAGCTCCTATATCATCCAGTATTTTAAGCAAAACATTTTTTCAGAGGAGGGCTCAAGGTTCGCCGAAAGGGCTCCCCTCAACAATCCCCTCCCGAAACTACTCTGAACACCCTTAATGTTCCTTGGAGGAGACTCACTGCAAGGATCTACACACTACTACATCTTTTTTTTTAGAAAGTATCATCTTACAATTACGTATTTCTACGTACTAAATCTTAATCTAGAGGACAACATTTTACAATTCAGATAACACATACACGGAATACGGAAAACAAAACAAAGTTTCTTACCATTTACTTACTGTTAGGTCATATAAAACTATATTCGATGACGTCACGAGTTGCCTTTATCTGTTTCATACATAACTGTCAAAATAAAAAGTTGAGCGGTATTTTGTATGGGAGTATGCAAAGGCTTGGGTAATAACAGTGTAGGCACTTCTTCTGAAAAATTATGTATAAAAGACATAAATTAGGTAGTAATACATATTTACTCGGATGAATATGCTATTTTCTAATAAAGTCTCATATTTTTCGATGATTTGATTGACTTCACTAATAAGGTACAGTTTGATAATTCGGTTATCTCATCTATTTCTATTATATTATAATAATCGATGCTTTGTGTTCATATTAATATTCTTAGAATAGGTAGATTTCATTTATACCTACATGAATACCTAATATTACCTACCATTTCTTTAAAAATGAAATCGCAATAAACCCAAATACATCTTTGTACACTTCACAGAAAGCTTAAAAGCTTGTGTTGTGAAGTGAAGTAAGTCGGGAATTGAACCCGTGCCCACTGGATTAATAGTCGAGCGCGTTACCAACCAGCGTTACCAAAGCATGCCATGAGTACTTTTAAAAGTCAGAGAAAAGTTGATTTTCCTTCGTGGTTGAATCTGTTGCCATTTTACCCTTTGTAAATATTTATTTTTATTTATATGTTCTTAGGAATTTCAGAAATAAAATAGGTACCTACTACACCATCATTAGGTAGGTATATATAATATCCATTAATGGGGCACCTAGCAGTGGCGAAGGGTGGATTTCTGCGGAAGAGAAGCCGGGGTTAACATTTCTTATTGGATTACGTCAAATTAGACACTATTATACCTATCATTTAATCCAAAAGGTAACTCGATGGGAATCATGTTCTTTGGTAGCTTCGCACCTGCTAACTATAGCCATTTCCTTCTTTTTTTGTAGTTTTTGTACACCAGCTTCCCGCTTGGTACCTTGGTGCCAGAAAATGCTCTGGTGTGTGTATAAAAAAAAACACTTGTTTAGCGCTAATTTTGTATGACATTCAGAATAGGCGGCAAACTTTTTTCCTGAAAAGACACAAACTCTCTTAAGAATCTATGAAACTTTTACAAACACCTGACTCTTAAAGCACACTCAAAAAAATATCTGAAAATTAGTGCTGCAAGGGAGATATTAATGTTTAAAGTTTCAGGAATCAGATCTTCTCAAATCATATGTTTTCCTCTTGGAATCCATCTACTCTAAAGTGGTATTTTCCCAGGCGTGTCATACTAGAAAACCTGTCAAAATATATTAGCACACATCGATCATAATTTACGATCCTCAGCACTGGTTCTCTCATTCTCTGATAATGAAAAAACATGGGAACAGAAGCGACTTTGCTAACATTACGTCATAATATAAGTAATTTCTACCTATAGGTATCTTTAATTTCCAAGCAAGTATGTATGTTGTCCTGTCCGAATTGAAATAATGCCCAGGCACGACCTCCTGACCCTTGCGTTAATAATGATCCGCTACCCCGCTGAGCATTGGAGAGGTTGAGGTATGATGGTCAGCAAGGGGACCTCTACCTAATTTATATTTTTATCATATCTTCCCAATACCTAATGTAATGATTTTGTACATGGATGTGCTAAACGATGGATTAAACCTTAGAAAATAAGGATTAAATCATGCAGTATTCCTACAACAGTGTAGAAGAATTAAGGATGAACATTGTCGGGCTGACACCAGATGGGCGCCACGAATATTGAGATGAAGGCCTTGGACAGATAGAAGGAGCGTCGGAAGGCCACCAAAGAGATATGGACCGACGACATTGTCCAAATCGCTGGAGGAACCTGGATGCGGAAGGGTCAAAACAGAGACGAGTGGAAACAGATGGAAGAGGCCTATATCCATCAGTGGAGGGAAGAAAGCTGATGAAGAAGAAGAAAATTTTCTGACCTCGGCTGGCTTAAGTGATCACTTTAACCTCGAGAAACATTCGCCATTTCAGTTAACCCCGGCTGGGATTCGAACCCTGAGTCTGCATCTACATATCTATCAAACACCCTATATTTTGAGATTTCATTTAGAAAAAAATTCTAGTGCCTATTATTTTCAGTAGGTACCTACCTACTGTATATATTTTTTAATAAAAATGAATCTGGGCTTATCGACACAAATCAAAAAAGCTGTGTAAACTTCACAGTAGGTAAGCTTGAAACGTTTGTGTCGTGAAGTGGAGTAAGTCAGCATCAGGGATCGAACCTACTAACACTAGATTAACGGTCGAGCGCGTTACCAACCAGGCTACCGACCACTTCCTTCATATACCCATCGTCCTTATAGGTTGAAAATTTTTTGAGTCAAATCTTTGTAATTTTGACTCTGAGATTTAAACCATAAGAGCCTGTTGATGTATTAGGTGTCCGCTGTGTATCGATTAACCAAAGATATGTATTACCTATATAGTTGTTTCTACCTACCTACATATAAGTAATATTATTGAGTCTCAGTGAGTTATTTTTAACCCCGCCATGATTGTAATTAATTATCTCATTTTGTTTTCCATTTAGGTTATAGAAATAGGTATATCCTACCTGTATTCTACCTCAAAGTAAAGGGTGGACCAAAAGTCTTTGCACTTTTGAAATGGCCATAAAAATAAAAATACAGTTGGTATTTAAAAAATAATTTATTAATAAGAACAATAATAGCTGGGAAATTCATTTACTAAATACCGTATCATCAAGATGTCCTCCATCTTGCTGCTGGCCCTCCTCATATCTGACCCATAATTTTTTTTAACTTTTCTATACAAAGCGTAGGTATGTTTCGAAAATTTCAAAACCAGATTTCCTCTTGAATATTTGCTTTCAGTTGGATTATTATCGCTAGTTTATTTACGAAGACCCTATTTTTGAGATAAGCCCATAAAAAAATCAACTGGGGTTGGGTCCGGGCTGCGGGAAGGCCATGGAATATTTCCTCTCCGCGAGATTATTTTGTTCTGGAACTTCTCTCACACTACTCTATAGAGATATTCCATGACTTCTCAGCAGCCCGGATCTAATCCCACCTGGTTTTTTATGATGTTATTTCAAAACTCAGGTCTACGTGAATAAATCAGTGACAATACATCAACCAAAATCGAATATTCGAGAGGGAATTGTCAATACTTCATGCTTAGGGCCGATTTTTTTAGAAAAAAATCATACCCAGATTTGAGGAACGTCAGCGGCAAGATGGCGGACATCTTGGTGATATTGTGTTTAGAAAAAGAATTTCCCGTTTATTGTTGTAATTTTATTTTTAGGGCCATTTCAAAAGTGCAAGGACTAATGGTCCACCCTGTATATTATACCTATATTTTTTCAGTGAATTCTCCCATGCCATATTGTACTATCTATTGTAAATTTGCTCTCAATTTGACATCACATGTATTGTACTGCTAGTCCAGTCGAGATGTAGATACTTAGATTTCGGAAAAATTCTCAAGTTATTGAAACTTTCGGATGTTGTTTAATGTTTATGGGTCCCAGTGGAGCTATACCCAATTTATCGGAAAAAAATCTTACTTACACTGCGATACTTATTAGCAAAACTTCTTGATAAATTTTATAATGAAAGTTTTTGAAGATTGAAGGATTAACGCTTAAGAATATTGCTCAAGATGAATAAATCCCAAAACAGAAATTTGCTTAAGGGATAAAAGCTCAAACTTTCTAGTTGGATTCCATCAGAAGATGAAATATTTATAAAAAGTTGACTATTTAACCCATTTTAGATCTGCTTATTTATTTGTTTATTTTCTTATCTATGCTAGTCTCCTTCACACGGAAAGAATTTGTATGCTAATATATACAATTAATTTTATTTACAAAGTCCAATTGGATTTTAGCTTTTGTCCCTTGAGAATACTTCTAAAGGGCTTTCGTCTTTTTTGGGATTTATTTACGTTCATACAGGCCGATATCCAGCAGTGGAGGGACCAAGGCTGATGAATAAGAAGACGGAATACCTTATACCCATCATATTATAAGCTTTTAAACCGCAACTGTAACTGTTTAATGCTAATTTTACTAATGTGACTCCTGTTTCTTCGAACTTCGAATAGGTATTTCGCAGATTTAACATGAAGCCCCCTATGCAGTATTTAATTACTTATTTTTACCTATCATTTGAGTCAAATTTCGTTTGCGCCGACTTGGTTTTGGTTAGCATTCTCCTTTCTTAAGGACTTTCCGCTTTTTTGGAATTTATTAAATAAAATCGCTCGAGGGCTCGGAAGTTGGAGCCTGTCCGGAGAATCAGGGTCGAAAAACTGAAAGAGACGAATGTTAGGGATGAATATGAAAGACTGACTAACGAAAGGCTAGAAGTACATGATGATGAGGAACGCTCGACGAGTGAACTATGGAATGTTATGAAGGAGGTGCTAGTAAAGAGTGCAAGAGAAGTATGTGGAGAAACGTTGGTAGGAAGGAAAAAAGGTGATGCGTGGTGGGATGATGAGGTGAAGGATGCTGTAGTGAGGAAAAAGAAAGCGTGGAATGATGTGCTTGGTGCGAAACCAGATGATGGAGGTGAGAAAGAAAGAAAGAAGAATATATATAAAGCGTGTAGGAAAGAAGTGAAAGAAATGGTTTGCCAGAAAAAGAGAAAACTTGAGGAAGAGGAATGTATGAAATTATCGAGGAACGCCGAGGAGAATTTGAAAATATTCTGGAAGGAAGTAAAAAGAAAGAGATCTGGAAGTGAGAAAAACAGTATGAATTGCATCAAAGATAAGAATGGTGATTTAGTGATGAATGGAGAAGAAGTTGTTGAAAGATGGAAAGAATACTTCGAAGAATTGTATGAAAGTGGTACTAGTACAAACCAGACGAATGTAGCAGATAGTATGAATGTAAATATTGCTGAGGACGAGGAAATACGTATGAATGAAGTTGTGCTTGCATTGAAAAAAGCAAAGAATGGTAAAGCTGCGGGACATGACTGTGTGGCCATAGAGTTCATCAAGCAAGGTGGCCCGAAGATTCTCGAGTGGTGCCTGAGGCTCTTCAACTTGTGCTGGGAGAGTGGCTGCACTCCTGAGGATTGGAGGAGGGCAGTCATCTGCCCTTTGTACAAGGGGAAAGGCTCAAGGTTGGAATGCGGCAGTTATCGGGCTATCAGTTTGCTGAGCTCTGTGGGCAAACTGTATGGAAAGGTATTGATTGAAAGAGTAAGAAAAGTGACTGAAAGTAAAGTATGGGATGTGCAGGGTGCTTTCATGAGTGGCAGGGGGTGCACCGATCAGATCTTCTCCCTACGGATGGTCGTGGAGAAGCTTCTGGCTAAACACCAGAGGCTCTTCTGCGCGTTCGTGGATCTGGAGAAGGCATACGATCGTGTGGACCGAGAAAGACTGTGGCGTGTACTGTCGGAATATGGGGTGAGCGACCGACTGATTGGCGCAATCGCGTCTCTATATACGGAGAGCTCTGCTTGTGTCAGGGTGAATGCTGCGTTGTCGCAGTGGTTCACTCTCACAAAAGGGGTTAAACAGGGTTGCGTCATGTCGCCTTGGTTGTTCAACCTGTTCTTCGACTACTGCATGCGTCCTCTGAATGAGCTGAATGTTGGTGTGGACCTAAATGGAGTGAAAGTATGTGCGTTAATGTTTGCAGATGATTTAGTGTTGATGGCTGATGATGAATGTGAGTTACAACGGATAGTATCCTGTGTGTACGAAAGCTGCGATATGAATGGTATGAAAATGAATGTAAATAAAACGAAAGTATTAGTGTTCGAAAGAGAGGAAATAAGGACAAATTGTGTGATAAAGGTTGGTAATGACTGTCTGGAGCAAGTGGATGAGTATGTATATCTGGGAAGTTTGTTTACTAGAGATGGACGCTGTGATGGAGACATTGAAAGAAGGAAGCTGGCCGGTACTAGGACGAATGGTGCGCTCGGTCCGATTGTTAGTAGTAGCAATGTGTCTATGAAAGCAAAAGTGCTAGTGCACAATGCTGTCTTGGTGCCGACCCTAATGTATGCTAGTGAGACGTGGACGTGGATGAAGAAGGATGAATCAGGGTTGAATGCAGTAGAAATGAGGTCATTAAGAAGAATGTGCGGGAAAACGCTGAGAGATAAGATAAGGAATGAGGTTATTAGGGAAATGAGTGACTGCAAGACTGGTGTAGTGACAAGAATGAAAGTAAACAAACTAAGATGGTTTGGGCATGTTGAGAGAATGAATGATGACAGGATGACAAAAAAGATATATCTGAATGAGCGAAGAGGGGTGAGAAAGCGCGGCCGTCCGAGACTGACCTGGTCCGATCATGTCGACCAGATCCTCAAGGATGGACGCGTTTTGAGTAAAAGGAATCGGAGAGCGTGTATGACTAATTGCATGAATGTGACGGAAGCTAGGAGTGTGTGTAAGGATAGGGCTGTCTGGCGCTCTGTCCTCTCTGCCTACCCTGCAAGGGATGTGGCGTGAGGGTATAGATAGATAGATAGATAGATTAAATAAAATAAAAATAAAATAAAATAATCTTTATTGTACTAAAAAAATAATTGTACAATGGGCGGACTTATTGCCAAATGGCAATTTCTGCCAGCCAATTTATTCTTGTTGATATTCTTATAGGTTTAGTTACGGTCACGTAGTTATAGATCTAGCTTTTTATTTATGGAAGCAGTAGATTTACCAATAGGTAGAACATAGGTCTAGGTACCTACTTAATATATTCTTAAGTAATCTGTAAGGTAGTATGTAGTACTATGTTTGTATAAAGCTCTTGTAATAAATCAATAATATTGTTAGAAGTTTTTGTTTAGTTTTGTAACTGCCTTCCAACACGCAATATTAAAACCCGGTTCCTTCTTATGAAACATGCCTATGTGAGGAGGTATACATGTAGGTACTTCAATCGATAGGGGGCTAATCTATAACCTACCTATAAGACTATAGGTAGCTATACCCATACAAAATATAGGTACACTGCTTATAGCGTTGTATAAGATTTCGTGAGCGGACAAAAACCAAAAACCCTCAAGAAGCTCTACTACAATGAAATTGTTTAAAACTGTCGAACGCAGTCATAAAAGTTTGGGGTTAACTGGAAGAAATCGTTTGGGGTTAACTGGAAGAAGTCTGGGGTTAACTGGAAGAAATCGCAGTTCTGCGATAAGTTCGCCCTAGTGAACAACGTTTTATAATCTGTACTATGTCCTTTTTGTATATTTATATGTGTTTGTTGTTTACTTTAAGTTTAAATAATAAAAAAAAAGTTTGACCGAGAAGGGACGACTACCTCTGCTTTATTTGCACTTATTCCAGAGCTATAAGTGCGTCATAAGGCACATACTCACAAAGCCATAAGTAACCTATTAGGTAATTATTAGTATTTTGCTCTACATGCTATAATCTACAAAAGCTTAAATCTAATAATAATTAGAATTCCTGAAAACAAAACCTACAACCTAAATACCCAGCAAACAATTTTAGTCGACGATTCTGGTCCGATAACAGATTGACCCAGTATTTTGGTGTAAAATTTAGTAATATTTTCTGACTTTTATATTTTTTTTTACTTTAACATTAAAACGAATTAGTCGAATAGTGGTTTCCGAGTCGAAATCATAACCTTGTAGTCACCCGTTGAAAAAAAGTGGAATTTGTGGCCATTATTGAAATTTATTTTACTTCATTTGAGAGGCGAAATTTCAACCAATGAGTAAAAAATACCTTGTTTGTCTTATTTCCCAAGTAACCACTCTAGTCACAATCTGGTCGCCGTTACCACACTTTGTGTGCAATGCGACCAGATTGCAACCAAAATGGTTACATCTGTGATTTTTTGGTACAATTTTCTCCATTTTCTCCTATATCGAACCAGGAAGTCATCGTTTCACCTACCTATGTGCCCAACTCTAGATATATTTTTGGAGTAACAAAGGAGCGAAATAACATTTACTCTATAAATTCTTCGGCGACTTCTTAACGATAATAAACCAGTAATTAAATCAGATTGTTATAAATTTGAAATTAGAAGCAATTTAAATGTTGTATTCTCCGTCTCCCATTGGCTGCATGGCGCCCGCCCTTTGACCAATCATGCTGTGTCCCCCGCCGCCCAATCAGCGGGAGGCTATTATCCCCACTGCGTCCCATCCGACCAATCACAGGAGGGCGTCCATACCAAACTTACAGTGGAAGCTTTCAAATATAGAACGTTCTCTTTTTAAAAGCTTCAAAGTATACTACACCAAATGTATGTTGTCTTCAATAAAAAGCGCTGTAGTCGCATTTTCCAAGTGTTTCATGAAGGAATTACTAATCATAAATCACTCCTCAATGGGTGTTTTGTCGCAAACAAAGAAGAGAGCTTTACTACGTGACATGTTATTTTTTTTTTTTACAATTTTCAAAAATACTTCTACCTTTTATTACGTTTGAATGATGGAATTTTTGACAATGTGGAGTAAATAGCGACAGGTTTGTATATGTGATCTTCTCTTGCACGAAATATGAATGAACCTTGGAAATGATTTGACGTGATAATCAAACTGTTCAGAACACATCATGTGTTCTGAAAATTTGTAGATTTCAATAGTATGGAATTTTGACGACATGGCGTGTTAAAACATTTACAAAAAACAAGACAAAAAACTCTAATATATCTAGACTATTCACCCCTATAGACACACATATTTAGCTAATCAATTAGAATAGAGTTCAATGCGTCAGAATTGCTCGAAATCAGATCAGATTAAGCTGTAATTCTCAATTTTTCCGTAGCCCAACATACATTTGTGGCGCTATATCGTATTTTATGTAGTATTGCCAGTGAAGAAAATGATTCATTTTTAATTTGTTTGGAGTGATCAAAGCTACCTATAGGTAGGCATTAGGTAGCTATGGATCGATGCGACGGAATGATCTACACGAGATTTTGCGATCCATGATGCTGTGGATCTGATCCACGGGTGGCATTACAGATCGGTACAGAATACAGTAGCAACAAATGAAATGAATGCTTTTGTTTTTATTTAATATGTAGTTGGTGAAATTTATTATTTCAAGTAACGTAGAAAACACATTGACCTTTTTAGGTAGTTTCTACCTATATAATATGTAGAATTTTCTAAAAGTAGGTGGACTTCTTCAAAGGTTTTTGGTCAATATCAAAAAAAAAAAACGAGCAGCTCCCTTAAAATGGAGTTGGGCAGGATACGTTGCCATCAGACGCTCAGATTCTAGATGGACCAAAAAGATTCTCGTTTGGCAACCTAGAACAAGCAAAAGGAGCGTAGAAAGACCTCAGGCAAGATGGTCTGACGATGTGAGGCGAATCGCAGGAAGCAAGTGGATGCAGCATGCCCAGGATAGGGTTCTGTGGAAAGTCAAAGGGGAGGCCTATGTGCAACATTGGAATTAAAACGGCTGAGAAAGAAGAAGAAGCCAATACCATCATTCAGTACCTACCTATCAGCGACTAAAGGTCCTGATGAGAACACGGTTCCCATCGAGTTGTCTTTTTGGTTTTTGGAGGATAAACAATAGGTCGAACGGACTAATAATGCAATAAAAAATGTTAGTCCCAGCTTCCTAACCTTAGGTAATTTACCTTAGGTACTTTAGTAACATGTCTTTGTTATGTACTATGTAGGTATTAATTTTTGAAATGTTTCCGGTACCTATAGGTTACCATAGTAGGTAGGAACAGTGGCACGCCTGTGCTTTTGAAGTTAGGTAAGTTGATAATTGGTTACAAGTACCCAGTCTTGGGGGCTTCGGTCCTTCCTGTATCGTGATCGGTATACTGAAAAACTTTTTTTAAAATTAAATTTATTAGTCATATAATATATACCTACAAAGTTAATATTAAGTCACGCCAAACCCTGACACAATAAATACATTTTTTTCGCCAAATAAAATTTGCCTGCAGCGCTATTTCAGCGTTGGTGTCTGGTTTATTGTTTTCTACTATATTTTAAAGCAAGTTTTTTTATGTATAAAAGGATCTTCTCTAAAAGAAGGAAAGGATACACAAACCCAAATACTTTCCTGCACACTTTGCACTGGGCTATAAAAGCTTTTGAACTAACCTCAACATAACATAACATTTTCCTAACATAAACCTCATAAATAAATTCCTTTTCCGGAATTTGTATATAAAAATAAGTAATAATCATACAAAAAACAGGTTTCCCTTCGTTACTTATAAGGAATGATAAAATGTGTAAGGTGGATGCGACATAAAGATTGTTGTCTCTCTTCTTCTTGTTAAAATAACAAATCGTCTACCTAATAGAATAATTTATGTAGAATTCCTACGTCAAGATATCGACCTCAAACATATATCTACGTATTACGTAAGTAGAAAAAAGTCTATATTTAACTTGAATAATGTTTTTTGATAAAATAGGCTCAGTAGATATGTTACGGGCATGTTGAGAGAATGAATGATGACAGGATGACGAAAAAGATAAATTGAGGGAGCGTCGGTGACCAGGACATAATCTGGATTTTTACCTGGATTTTGACAAGCTGAATTTTGCTTATGTCACCTTCTTTTTTAAAAAGGGCCAGAGTCTAAAATGAAAATTAATTACCTAGTTACTCTATATGTTTAGTATTGGTCTAGTTTTCAAAGGCTTCAGAAAATTGTGGAGATTTCCTTACGATTTGGACTTCCGAGTCAATTTTTAACCCTAAGACTGTGGCGTTTAGAGAATAGTGCCAATAAAGCACCTTCACAAAATAAACGAAACCAAAACACAGTGCCAATATTGCATTTGGTTAACTGGAACATCGCAGCATTGTGATAATTTCCCCCAGTGAACAGTTTTGTATGATTTGTTTGATTACCTACGAGTAATTTACACTTAAATGAAGGAATAATATGTCATTAACTGATAATAAAGTTTAAATATTATCCTAACACACAAAAAAATTTAAGAGATTTTCTTAGTCAATATTTACCCTAGGGTAAAGATAGGAAAGCCTCAGGCAAGATGTTCTGACGATGTGAGGCGAATCGAAACAAGTGGATGCAGCATGCCCAGGATAGGGATCTGTGGAAAGTCAAAGGGGAGGCTATGTATTTACTTTATGGTTGATTTAAGTATGTATAAGTTTTGTTTTCTTTTCTCGGGTTGACTGTAAGACATTGCTTTTGCAATAAGTCCGCCCTTTGGCATACTTCTGTGTCTAATAAGATTAATTTGTTAATTATATTTTGGTCTGTGGCTAATAAAGATTTATTTATCCTTTTTCTTTATTTATCCAGTCCAGCATCGGATTAAAACGACTGAGAAAGAAGAAGAAGAAGAAAGGGATACCCTTTAACTACGACGCCTACGACACCTACCGAAATTATTCGTAATTAGATTGCTCTGTATGAATGGGAAAAATACCTATATTTAATTGTATTTTGATTATGGTATGCTGACAGCATCATTTGACAAGTAGGTTATAAATGTGCAGATCGCTGTGTGTGTGTCTGTAGACTGTGTGTGTGTGACATTCAGATATTCAGACACTGACAATGCGCTTCGATGACAATGTTCGAATGTTTTGACAAGACAATTTGTTCGATGACGCGAATTGCAGGGGTTTTCAAATCGTGAACATATTTATCCTAGCAAACATTTTAATCGGTAATTTTGGGTTAATAACATATCGACTTATTTTGGTGTAGATATTCGTAATATCCAACCGACATTTTAAACTTTTAAGAAGTTTTGACTACAAAGTAAAAAAAATCGTTCATCACCAAATTGGTAGCAAATTAATCTGCTAGTTAATGTCACGTAATTTACCTCGATTCGACGTCATAGGCGCGTGATTTTTATCCCACTTTGGTGGAATCATCGTCGAATCTACGTCGGAATTTTGGATTTAGGTGATGTGACCTAATTGTAGGCGACATAATTAGGGTGTAGTGTAATTAACTCGAGAAGACGACCTACAATGTTTGCTGGTAACTATCTTAATTCAATATTATGATTTTTATTCATGTGCAGTGACGTGCCCAGGATTTCAGACTAAAAAAACTCAAAGTTTTTTACATTTTAGGGCGAGCTCAACGCTCGTATGTGCTCGTGATAAAAAAATTTTTAGGTATGTTTTCAGCTCACAATATCTGCCAATCAACCCATAAAGATGTCTTTCTGTATGTCTATGTCAATTTTTGTTTATATGGATTGCCAATTTCTGTTAAAATGATCTTGCGCAGAAGTTGCTTTAGTACTACTTAAAATTACTGTTTTATTTTATTTTTTATCAAAATAAATTTTATTTTATACTATTTGTACGAATAAATTTCAAATATAAAAAAATAAATAAATCTTATTAGAATCCCAGGTTTGTACATCTCTGTCCCCCTTCCAAGGTGTGGTCTCGAGGGGGCGTGCCTCCGCGAGGCGGGTAGCCAGCGCCCGGTGAGCGGCTCTTGGCGGGGTGTCTTCAGTCATACGCGACAAGGCGCGTTGAGACGACGTGAGCGAGCAGAGGGTTAAAACTGAAAAAAAAAACACATTTTTTACAGTACCGTAAAATTGCATTTAAAAATAATAAAAAAGTGTGTAATAATTGTGAACGATTAAAATTTTACAAGTGAAAAACTTATATTTTGTTAGTGATTGTTTTTCTTTAGTATGTTTTATTTTCAAGAAAAATGCTGTAGAATTACCATTTAGTGTTTTTTTTTTTACAAAATACCTATTAGGTAAAATATACCTACCTACGACTAAATAGTGACCAATTTTTTTTTGTGTGCATATATTTGCATTAGGGATATTCACACCCACCAACCAGTATTTTCAGTAGGTACCTACTTTTAAATCATAGGTATTTTTGTCTTAATTATATCAATTTCTTTAATTTGCACATGGTGATTTTGTTCTACTGAAGAAACATGATTTTCTCAAGAGAATCGTACAATTTTAGGTAGAAAATTGGTAGGTAGGATCTTCATCATTTTGACATTTAGGTATTAGGTATTTAGACCGAAAGGTAAACTATTTAGTTTTTTTTTTCTCGAAAAGGCAATTCACGCGACAACAAGTGATTTATGAATATTTGTTTTTTTTTTATATTTAATCTTAAAGTAAACAACAAACACATATAAATATACAAATGGACATAGTACAGATTATAAAACGTCGTTTACTAGGGCGAACTTATCGCAGAACTGCGATTTCTTCCAGTTAACCCCTAAAAGTTTATCTTTGGTTTGAATGGAATTTCCAGCTTTTTTTTGATTTTGGGCTTGTATTAAAAGCACCCCATAGGTTGATAAATTAGGCAGCAAGTTGAACTACTTAACCCTTAATTGTTCCACATGGAAACAAAGGAGAGAAAGATCACGAAAGATTAGCAAGAATGATTTTTATCGAATGTTTAGGTATAGGTAATTTTTCACTGTTTTCAGCTATATGTAGTAGGGAAGGGAAAAGTTTCATAATTATCCATAAAATCCAATTGGATTACAGCGAATCATTATTTATCAGTATTATTTATGATAGACTTTGTGAAGTAATTGCAATAAATCACTAAGGTCTCTTTGACTGTCTCCCATATTGAGTTAAGTAGATACTACCTGATAGTCGATAGGTTTGCCAAATTTGAGTCTAATAGTTTTCACCTAAAAAAATAACTTCCTAGTGCCTGTTGGGTAGGTATACCTATACCTGTCTACTTACCTAAATAGGTATTATAACTTGTGAAGTTCTACTTTGAAAGGTTTCAGCTTTAAAAAATCATGCATAGTTCTTAATAATGTAATTGATAATTTCCCCCTGAAAAAATAGAAATTGGGTTAATGTTAATAGGTACATATGTAATTAATTAGGTATTTTCAAGTAACGATCATTTTTCTCAAAATTTCCTTGGTTACACCTATTAGGTAATATTGTTAACTTTCACCTGAAAAAAAAATAGGAAATTGCGAAAATTTACTTTCGAATAACGAATCGCATTTTTCTTGATAATAAAATTATACAAAATTTGCCGTACTAAAATGTTCATAAAAACGGTTTATAAATAATTAACATATTTTATCTATACTTAGTCATAGGTAAAAACTAATTAAAAACATAGGTAAAAACAGGCAATCAAAAAACTAGCAGTGCAACTAATTTAAGAGTTTATTGAACTGTGTTTTTATGTTATTGATATTTTTAATTAAACTATTTGATACAAAGTGTTTTAATTTTAATTATTACAACTTTTTTGTGACTTTCTGTGGTGATTTTCAAGAATACACATTTTGAGAAGAAATAAAATTAAATAGGTTGGTATTACTACGATTATACAACAATTTTTTATCTTCTTTGATTTTGAAGGTTTTACTTTGTGGCGACATTATATTATAATTAAAACAATATGAATTTGTTTACACCACTTTTATTTTGACCAGAGTCAACATGTTTCGGGAACAATGTTCCCTTCTTCAGGACTTATATTCAGGACATATATTCTTGTATAAGTCCTGAAGAAGGGAACATTGTTCCCGAAACATGTTGACTCTGGTCAAAATAAAAGTGGTGTAAACAAATTCATACTGTTTTAATTATAATTTTTTATCGTTATTATAACCATTTGTGATGAGATAGTAAATAGTTTTTGAATTCGGTAACATTATTATTTCACTTATTTTTATAATTGCGCACTTATTTTCATTCTAAAAGTTACTATCCAATTCTATAATTATTGTTGACCTAAAATATACCTAAGTGTGTTCTCGACTTATTTCACTATGAAATAATTAAAGAAAGTCTAATTTTAGTTAATCTGCACTTAATTAGTTACAGAATCAACCCCAATATGACCTAAATAGTAGCGATTTTTCCCTGATTTCTCAATATATGTTTATGTGGTCACCAGGATTCGAATCTTCGACCACTGAGTAAAATATACTATCACCGATAGGTTATTTCTCACCTAATACATACTGCGAGAGTTGAATCAATGTAAATTTTAAGAAAAAAATGAGGAAAGCCGAATGTCAAATAATGGAAAATTGCCGGCGGTAACACATTTTCATCTGCCCTTGACATTGAACTGAGCGCCCCAGCATTGCATATAACTTACATACCTATCTATCCCCTCACGCCGCGTCCCTTGCAGAGTAGGCAGAGAGGACAGAGCACCAGACAGCCCTATCCTTATACACACTCCTAGCCTCCATCACATTCATGCAATTCGTCATACACGCTCTCCAATTCCTTTTAGTCAAAACGCGTCCATTCTTGAGGATCTGGTCGACATGATCCGATCTCTTCGCTCACTCAAACATACGTAGTTAGTTATATACCTAACCTAACCTTAAACCATTACATAAGAGTCAGCTTCGAAGCTGGGGGAGGTGGCAACCAAATTTTTCATATTGATGTGGTAGAAAAAACAATTACCTATAGGTAAATTTTATGACACTGAATGAAAAAAGCCAGGTATAGGTAAATCTGATTTATTCTTTTTGAATAAAATATAAAGAGTCGCTACGCAATAATAGTAGCAATCATAATAAGCGCCGCAGGCACATGAATTACATGAATTAATTTTGATTTGATTGATAACTTTTTAAAATTTTTGAAAATAGTTGATGCATGACGAAAAATTAAATACCTATTCTTTTAAGGTAAGCATAAAATACCTATTCTTTTTTTTTACTTTATTTCTCAAACTTACATAATTAATACAACAACAATTTTGCCACCTAACTAGGCAAAGCCCGTACTAAGGTGGCTCATTTACTTTTGGGTGGTAGCTGCCTCCCTGTCCCCCCGAAAATAACCATTATTTTTTTTCAGATAGCCATGACATATTTCTAAAACACTCTTCTAATTGGCATGCATTTATGCACCTGTTAGGTCGGCACAACCTATAGGTAACTTTTTCAACCAATCGAAACATCCAAATACCGCAATCTTACCTATTTATTATTTTAACCTTTTTTTAACAAAAAAAAATGTAAATAAAAAGCGTTTAAGTAGTTTAAAAAGTAATCATGATCAGATATCTTTCCTAACCGTTACTAAATGTCACTAAATTAAGCCATGCTATCAAACTTAAACCCCTATTAGTTGCAATTAGGTAACATAATTACATCATAATGATATACAGATAGCTATATTACCTTCCTAAATCGAAACCCCAGTAAAAGAGGCTATTAGAACATATGTATAAACCTATATTTGTATATAAGATCTTTTTTTTTTAAGTAGATCAAATACTACCTATTTAGGACCTGTTAGGTAAATGTTTTTAGGGTTTTGTATTTACATAGTAAATTAGGTTTTGTAATGTGATACTTTGAAATAAGCCGTGAAATATAACATGTTTTTTATATTTCTTATTACGATTTTTATATTAACTTTATCTGGCGTTGTCTGCCTTAAATTTTCCTCTTCAAATTTTGGTAACTTCCCAATGCCCCAGCACCTTAAAATTTTGCACCCCTATTTTTGCTTTAGGTGACAGTTTAAAATTCTAGTAGGTACTGTTTTATCATAGACATGTTTCTGGTATTTGTGGAAATTCAAAGGGGAGGCCTATGTCCAGCATTGTAATTAAAACGGCTGAAAAATATGTTTCAATTTTAAATAAATTTAGTAAAGTAATTTTTAGATGAAAAGAAAAACTTAAGCATTCTTAATTTCTTTTCACGATTAGGTAGGGTTTTTGATGAGGGCGCTATTTGTTACTTTTTGGCAACCATAGTGGCAACATTATTGCATGCGGTAACGGGTTTACTGTAAGAATTGCTTTTGCAATAAGTCCGCCTTTTTGCACACTACATTGTCTTGTTTTTCATATTTTCATGCATATTTTCTCTGGCAAATAAAAAAATATTTATTATTAATGTAGAATTTCAATAAGAAATAAATTTCATTGTTGCCAGCATACAAAATTGTAGTTCCCAATTAATCCGAGACCATCTTTTTCTTGACAGACTGTACAGTGTACAATTATCTACTATACAAATAACTACTTGATTTAAAAAATATGTCTGTCATGTACCTACTAATATAAGTAATACTATGTATATAAAAACATTTACTAAATACAAAAGAATCATTGCTGGTTTGTCATGTAGGGAACGTCAAACCCTTTTCTCGTGGCGTCGGGCGGGACACGAACCTGGATATTCGATTTGATTGCTCGGCTATGTTGGTTGAATGATGTTACTTAAATATAAAATGACAAATCAAATACAAGCTAACATTGAAATCCTATGTTGTATTTTTATCAACATAGTCGTTATTTGGTTTTGGTTCTGAGGGTCACGACTTGGTTCCGAATTGTAAATCTTCTTGTCCAGCTCTTCTATTTTCGATTCTTTATGTTAGAGTTTAGGTATCGTTTATCTGTGATTCCACTGAGACAAGACTGAACAAAATAATAAATAGGTAAATAAATCTTTATTAGTCATAGTAGTATGCCAAAGTGCGGACTTATTGCAAAAGCAATGTCTTACAGTCAACCCGAGAAAAGAAAACAAAACCAATACATACTTAAATCAACTACTATAAGGTAAATAAATAAATAAACGACATGTAGCATTATCTCCTCTCATGTAACTATTTTGGTCGCAATCAGGTCGCCGTCACCACGTTCTGTGTGCGGTGTGAGAACGGCGACCAGATTGCGACCAGAATGGTTACATGGGATAGTGTTACCTGATGGAAGACAAAGTGTCACTAAACTGTCGAAAAATCATGTCATTTTAAATCATGTCGAAAGTTCACGCATGCGTCCGGGCAGCAACATTCAAGTTGTAGCATGCGGCGAGGTGACTTGTTTTGTATCACTTCCTGTTTCTTCATTGAAAAGACTATGCATGTAGCATGTGTCAATGTAGCATGCTACGTGTTGCCTAAAAGTTGCCTCAGAGGAATAGGGCCTTTCCGGGACACTCATATAATTGCATATTTACATTATTGCGTACCTACCTACATAATTATTATTTAGGTTTTTTGGGTGATACATAACTATGCGATATGATTTTCCAATCATGTTGTTGACAACTATTTTATTTGCATTATAGACAAAGTACTCTTTCTCAAGACACGAAAGCATTTTAGCACTGCCTCCTAGAGTAGGTACTCTAGCTGTGCTGTAACAGTTGGCAACATAGCATAATGTAATGATCAAACAGGACCACCACGCCTGTCAAATCTCCTAACAGAATATAATGCGTGGTCCGTCATACTCGTTGTTAAGGGACTGCTATTCCATATATTTCCTTGGCGACGGTGACGGCAACCTCGCCTATAACGTTTTATGTATTAATCCTACATCATGGCTAGAGAAAGAGAGAAATGTCAAGATGGCGTTGCCTCACACCTTACATTCATATATACGTGTGCATCACTATTCATCTGGTCCACACCAAGAACTATTAGGGATTCGACACTAATATCGATTTTGCATGTCACCCCCTTACTTCCTTTCTGACGACGCCTGTACTTCTTCTCGTACAAAAATCCGTGAAAAGTGCATGAAATACATTCATTTGTTTGGCTAGAGAAAGAGAGAAATGTCAAGGTGGCGGTGATTTTAGGTTTTTGTGCAAGATACGCCACTGGTATAAATAGATTGATATAGAAAAATACAATTAAATGTATATAATACACATATTAAAAAAAAGGATTTGTAGTATTATATTGTAAGATTATTATCCTATATCCATTAATCTTGACAGATGAATTAACAGAAAGTAAATTGGATATAGTACACTTGAGTTAACTTGAATATAAAGGCTTGAAGTTAACATACAAAGACATATAATCAGCTGTGATTAAGTAGGCATGGTATATTATGCATGTAGTATGCATGTGCATGTCTAGATGCATAGTGCATGTACTTACAATGTTGCATATTTACAATGACGGTGTATGCGATTTGCTTGAGAAATACCTAGATGCATATATTATAGGTACCAATGGCGAAGGGTGGATTTCTGCAGAAGGGAAGCCGGGGCTAACATTTCTTATTAGATTACGTCAAATTAGTCACTATTATACCTATCATTTTATCCAACCGGTAACTCGATGGGAATCGTGTTCTTAGGTAGCTTCGCGCCTGAAGGTACTTAATCGAATAAAAATGGATGTATGTGTGTATGTTTGTTCCAGCATAACTCTGGAACTCCTGGAGCAATTTCGACCAAACTTGGTACACGAATACCTTGCTATCTGAAAACGAATACTGTGTAGTAGAACCTTCTGAGAAAATTTGTTGATGAGGCTAACTTAGCTAGTTGCAAATGTGTAACGTATTCGGTATGTACCAGTGACGTGCCTGCAGTCTTCAACACGTGCAAGTTGAGATATTTTGCTCTTAAATACGAAAGGTAGTCAGTGTGCAAGTAATATTTGAGTATGGCTGCGAACGATGTGAACAAAAAAATAGTGTTTTGATGATATAAAAAACATAATATCATGAAATAAATAAAAACATTATTATATATAAGTTTACATGCAAAGGGCGGATTTATCGCCTGTTGGTGATTTCTTCCAATCATTCTCCAGATTCAAATTATCGGGTTGACTGTAAGACATTGCTTTTGCAATAAGTCCCCCCTTTGGTATACTTCTGTATCTAAAGAGGTTTATTTGTTATTTATATTTGGTCTGTGGCTAATAAATATTTATTTATTTATCATACAGACTTGGTTTGACCAACGAAGCTGGTTGGCTCGTAGAAATTATTTCACACTTTACAGGAATGTTTGCTGTCTATAAATAAAATAAATAAATACAAAATACCTATGTATTTAGATAATAGGTAAGGGCACAAGTCGACAACTCCCACAAAAAAAAAAAAACATCCTATATTACGATTCTTGTCTAAAAGTATCATTGTTAGGTTAGAACAAAAAATTAAAAGATCGTAAATTTGAAAATCGAAAAAACATAATAAACAATCGACAATAGGTGCCATAGACCTGTCAAATTTAAATATGTTCCATTCCATAGACATGATATAGAATGAAGTGTCATGCAATACATAGACTGTATTACTTATGTAGGTAGGTACTATGATATATTTATCTATTTACGAACAAAGTAGTGATTTTCAAAATAAGAAGATTAATTTTTTGCCCATAGACAACAATAACAAAGTAGATACAATGACTCAACCCTTTTTTTTGACATATGAGACTTAAATATTTTTCGCTAGGCTCCTTTTGATCTGTATGGGAAATAAGCTTGTAAAATCGATAGGCTTAGGCACCTACATAAAAAAAAAACAGAGATTTAAGTTTGCACTAGTGAACAATATTGTTTTTTTTAGAGGTATTTTCTTCTTGTCATCAGCCCGTTTCACTCCACTACTGGATATAGGCTTCTTCCACATCATTTTATCCTCCAAGAGTTATTAAAAGGGTACGAATCATGGGCGTCGCCAGCCTCGGAGCTAGGGGGGCAACCAAAATTTAAATAAAACGATATGGCATGAAAACGCGTAAATAGCGCCGCAGACAAAATTGCCCCTTGCCCCCCTCCCGCCCTGACGACGCCCATGGTACTAATGGGTTTTGTTCAGGGGGCCATTCACAGAGAAAATAAAGGTCTGAAAGACTGGATGATATAGTAGTTTTTGCCCTTAATGTAGGTCCTTATGTATGAGGCAACCAGCGACAGGTGTGTGATATTGGGAAGTTATTAAATTTGAAGAGGAGCATTTAGACATAGATACCTAATAACAATAACGACAGACGAAGTTAAATAAAACAGTGGTTTAAAGAGTGGCGGCGAAAAAAATGTTTTATTTTCATAACTCTTTTAAGTAAGGTACCTGGTTATTATACATACATATTTTATTCTTGGTCAATTTTTAGTTCCAAAATTACAGATATAGTTTTTTTATAGAATTAATTAGTAATTTATGGTAAAATATTTGTATATTTATTTATTTATACATTTCTATCTTCACGTTATTTTTCACATTTAAATTTATGATCATACGTATAGAATTTTACATAAACACGACCAACACAAAAATGTTATAATATTTATCTAATACATATTAATTTTATATCAACTAATGTTAGGTTGTAGTGTGTTCACTAAATCGGTGAAGACATAATCTATTTTATTTGTCAAAGATGTTTTATTCATAAATTGTTTGTTGTTCATTGTATCTTGCTTCATACTATGTTATGTACCAATTATTTGAGCCGCGCATTCACTGCGGCAGGTCCTTCAGCCTGGAATGGACTTCCTGCAGACATCAGAGAGGCAAAAACATTAACCGGGTTCAAAGGTCAACTAAAAACATTTTTGTTTAAGAAATCCTTCCCAACAACGTAGGGAGGAACACAGAGCGCCCTTGAGGTGGGAATACCCACAAAACGGCGCGACACAAATTATCCAAATAATTATTATTATTACTGTCTCTGACGAAATGCTAACAGAGCCCTTTACACTCTTTAGCATTGATAATGTGCATAATGCATGCTGTATATTCCATTTAATTATTATTTGTCTAATTATATGTAAAACTGACGAGTCCAAGTGCCCGATATAGGGTCTAAGGACTACAAATAACAATAAACAATTAGTTAGTAACAATGATAGCTGAAGCAAGAAAGTTGTCAAGAAAGAATTCGTTTTCGGTGAGGGCGCTGCATGTCGTCTGATTGACAACCATAATGGAAACACTTTTAGAAATTAAACAGCATTGTCATTTCCACCAGCAAACAAAAATTGTACTTCCAAATTGTAAATCTGAGAACAAACCTCTTTTTTGACAGACGATCGAATTATACCTATTACTTTTTGAACTCAAATAAGTATTTTTAATTTAATTTACTACGAAATAATTGAAAAACTAAAGTTTTTTTAGTTATTAAGAATATAATTGACCCCATTGTTATATAGAATTTCTCTGACGGCCAACTCTTTCTTAACAAACTTATTTTAATTAATTCCAATAACAATTCATTCACAAGTTCAACGAACAGACTCGTCGAATCCAAATTTAAATTAATTTACTGAAAAAAACATTTACAATAATTATTTATTTCTATTCTTTTCAGGCGAACAACAACATCAGAGAATGAGCAAGAAATAAAAAATACTACAAAGGAAAAAATATAAAGAAAAATACAACCAACCAAATAGGTCTTTGACACATGCCCATAAATTATAAATACAATATGTATGTGAAAAAGGCTGACCATAGACGTGAATAAAAATTATATTATATTTTATTAAGAATAGACAACACTCATATATTTGGATTACGTCACTTTTATGAAAAGGATTAAAAAATTATCATACATCCTCAACAAATTTCACACTAAATTTTATTAACCGATGATGACTTTATAGATTCGAAATACAATAAAAAAAAGGAAGTGTTTCTTTATAATACGATAATTTAAAAATATTCTAAAATTGAATTTAAATTACGCGAGTTCTATATTTGAATTAGTGTCAGCTGTCAACGGGAACGTTCTTTTGAGAAGAATTAATGTAGTGCATTTAAAATGCAAACTATGAAAAAAGTGAACTTTATTGTGCTGTACGTTTTGTCATGATGAATGCCTTTATGGAATCAACGCACTTAGCAACTTACGGCCTGAAGATGTCGCCCCCACAGCCTCCAACTGCTGAACATCATCCACATTCGCACCCATATCCTCATGCGCAAACCAACGCCTATCATCCACATCTAAATCCGCACACAGGATACGCGACAAGAGACTTTTTATTAAGGAGAGACGACTTCATCCCTCAGCCAAATGAAGGAGTCATATTTCCTCCACCCCTACACGAACATCAGACCTTAAACCACCATCACCAGTTAGCCAATCCTCATTTCAATCCACACCACCATCAGATGAGGTTAGGGATGGACGCATGGAGAAGCGAACCGCATTATCACCCACACCAAAATCAGTTCGCAATGAGCCATCACATCAGTTCAATCCCTCACCATCCAACGGCTCATGGCGCATTCTTCAGATACATGAGGCAGCCAATGAAACAGGATATGCAGTGCTTATGGGTGGATCCTGAACAGCCAGCTCCGAGGAAACATTGCGGAAAGAACTTCGGATCAATGCATGAGATTGTGACCCATTTAACTGTTGAGCACGTCGGAGGACCTGAATGCACGACCCATGCGTGTTGTTGGCAAGGATGTTCGAGAAACGGTAGACCGTTCAAAGCCAAATATAAGCTGGTGAATCATATTAGGGTTCACACAGGAGAAAAGCCTTTCCCTTGCCCTTTTCCAGGATGCGGGAAAGTCTTCGCCAGGTCGGAGAACCTCAAGATACACAAACGGACCCATACCGGTGAGTAACTCATATCTTTACAAATTTTGTTTCCTTTACTGCTGTGTGTATTTTTTGGGCTCTAAGCCCTGGTTAATTTTGTTTTTGTTGTTTGCCCAACGTTTTGACCCACTTTTTGGTGGGCATCATTGACATACTGCTTTCGGATTGTGAGTTATGCAACATTTACGAATCAAGACCTCCAGGACTATGGCTAAAGTCTTGTAAGGCTCTTTCAAAATATGCAGAAAGTCTCTGTGGTCTTAATCGTTAGATTTATTAAGTACCGCTTTTTTGGAATTATGCAAGTCTATGCGTTAAGATCTTCAGACGGTCTAGACTAGGGCTTCGCTAGGTCTTACGTTGGGACCTAGGACTTTACAGCCATCCAAAGACATTCCTCTTCAAACCACAGGGTTTCTGTCTTCGACAAGGATGTCTTTCTTTCACTTTGGTATTGTCCATCATCTACTTTTCAGCAGTGTCGTTCATTATGCACTGAATTCCCTAAAAACACAAATAAACCCATTAAGTATAGAAATATTTCCGCGTATCTACTGCCACGGTGGTCGAATATAATGTTAAAAAAAAACCATCGTAGAAACAAATCAATTTTTATTTAGAGGTTGTAAATTTTGGTTTTAACGGCCTACCAGATAATATAATTTATTTATTTATTTTTTGAATTCGGGCACAAAATAAAAAAAATCATTTCAAATAAATAATAATAAATGGGCAAAATCACCCATGAAAAGGTTTCCAAGATTTTGTAAATGACTTTAGGATGAATACCTCCAAAAACATAATTGTATTATATTTTATGTGTCTCATGTTCGAGGCCCACGCAAGACCTATTTCATATTATTATTTGTCAAATTCTTCGAAGTGATTTTAAGTTGGTTTTGAACTATGGAAAGAATGGCTCGATTTACAATAGGAATTCTTATTGTGTCGAAGACAGCTGATGTCTGCAAAATATATGACTTTAATTTTTTTCTGAACGATTTTGAAGCTAATTGTGTTTAGCAAACCGTTTTAGAAAATGTGTTTGAAAAACAATGCGTTTTCAATTGTATTGTCAATTTTGAAGTTATCGATTTTGATTCTGTGAAGCCTTTTTAAAATCATCATATATTGGCTTAAGAAACGTAATTTTGATATTTCAAGGCCACGTTACATCGAATAGAGATATAAAGAGTAGAAACATGGATTTCACTTAGACACAGGGCTTTTGAATCTGATTTATATTTTACCACAAAAATTTATGTTCTGATGCCAATAAAATACCTACAATACATTCATTTCATGGTACCAAATTTGCTTTTGGATTGCTGTCCATTCCAGAATACTTTATTGGTTTATAAAAAAACGACGTTCTTCGTTTTCTGCTTTATTAATCCTTTTTGATAAAATTTTGTAAATTCGGTCCAACACCATATTATTATAAGACACCTACATATTTTCGTTAGAAGAATCTATAAGCCAAATCTCAATTAAGTTCGTATATCACGTCTAGTTTCCGAGATATTCGTGATTCGCTCTTACATAAACTTTCAACCCTGTTTTTCACCACTTTGGGGGCTCAATCTTCAAGAAAATCCTTCCTTATTACCCTTTTAAAACCTAAAATCTGTTTTCAGCAAATTTCACTTTTCTACGATTAGCCGTTTGGGCTGTCGTGTGAGTGTGTCTGTCATTCAGTCGGACACTTTGTTTTATAGATTTAGATTTTTATTAAAATATAAACTGTGTTAGGGATGTACCTAGATCAAACATATATGAATCAAATAAGCATTGAATATAATAACAATATAGTAGGTACTATAACACCCTAATAACCCCGAATATCCCAATATTTTATACAAACCAACCACACCGTGAAATCCTACACTCCATAGTATCAATATTTCTATAATATAACTATTTATACCACTCCACACAATACCACAAGTGGCTATTTTTTGTATAAATGTTTGTTGTTCAATGTATAATGGTTGAATCTTTACAAAATGTGCACTTCATACTTTTTTCAAGTATGTATTGTCAGAGTATATAGGTACACTACCTATCAGTGACGAAGAATCGATTTCTGAAGCAGGGAAGCCGGGGCTAATGTTTTATAATAATAATAAAATAATTAAAAAAAAACTTTATTGAAGTAATGACATGCATTAAACAAATGGCGGGTTTATTGCGATGGGCAATATCAGCCTACCAACCACTTGAGTAATAATACAAAAACATAATATGCATAATATGAGTTATTGATTGGAATTGTTTTGAAAAAGAGACAGGTGCTTCAGTTATGTTATTGCGTTATGTCATTTTAGAGTTTAGACCTATTATTTTATCATCCTAAATAAAAATGTAGCTCGATGGGAATCGTATATTTTTAATCTTCTTCCAATGGGGTTTTCCATTTTGACTATCTTTGCAAGTCTGGTGTCATCCATTCGGTCGACATGGTCCCTCCAGAAGCGTCTTCTACTTCTCTACCACATTACTATATCCTCGACATCGCAGATATTTTATCAGCGACCATAAACAATTAATAAATAATAACATTTTGAACCTACAACATAATACAGGGCATTAAGGGCTTGGCACCAGGAATGACGTCACAGTCATTTCTCACAGCATTAAGGTTCAAAATTGCGTGAACAATCGCATGATAAAATGGTAAAAATAGCGTTTTTTCCATTTTTTGGGGTTAATTTTGCGTCTATCAAAAAACTTTTACGGTTATTCCCTAGTTTTTAATGCGTATAATTCAGTACAAAAAAAAAATATTCCGCGACTTTCGGGAAACAAGTTTCCGCCTTTCGGAAAAAAGATCAGAGGTGTTTTTCACATTTTTTTTGAGAAATCTATACAAGACATAAAAAATATTTTACGGTTATTCCCTACACAAAAGTTCAATGCATCTACCCTATTTCGTCCCAAAGCATATTAAGTAACGGTTGTCGAGATAGAAGGTCTCCCGTTTTTAGAAATTTTTGAAATGTCGGTATGCATACTCTTAAGTATTAAAAATGTATTGAATCAATCCACGTTGTGTAAATTAAAGTTTTATTAGTATCCTGTCATATTTTATGTATTGGGGTCTCACCTTATTGTCTAACAATTGCCATATTAAATATTAATAATATTGTGTTTGCTTGTGATATATTTCACGAGCGAATTATTGTTATTTTACGACTGGGTTTTGTGCAAATTGGGCCAAATTGTTATGATTTAGAAAGGTTATTTGTATTAAACATATATTTGCATATTGCAAGACAATATGCTAGTAGAAGGACACCCAGGGTTATTAAATGGCAGTGGCGAAGGGTCCTAAAAAATACGATTCCCATCAAGTTACCTATTCGGTTTAGGATGATAAAATTATAGGTCTGATCTAACATAATTCAATCGAAAATGTTAGTCACGGCATCCCTCCTACAGAAATTTGCTCTTCGCCATTGTTAAATTGAGACCATGGGCAAACAAAAGAGGTGTCGGAAGATTACAGAAGAGATGACGATGACGTTACCTCAGTAGCGGATGGACGGTGAATGAGAAAGGCAAGCAACAAACAGAAGAGAGACCAGGGCTGATGATGAAGAAGGAAGACTGAAATGACTGAGAAAACATTGAGAGATCGGATAAGAAATGAGGATATTGGAGAGATGAGAGACTGTAGTTGCTAAAATAAAAGTGAATAAACTTAGTTGTACAGGGCATGTTAAGAGAATGAATAATGACATGATCACCCAAAGTTAATATGAGTGAAAGAAGAGGGGTGAGACCGTCCGAGACTGACCCAGACCGATCACCACAAGAGTAAAAGAAATCGTAGAGTGTGTATAGGTATGCTGTTTGTCGAAGTACGCGAATGTGACGAGAGCAAAGAGTTTTCGTAAGGATAGGGAAGTTAAGCATTCTGTCCACTCTGCCTACCCCCCAAAGAATATTTTCTTACACCTTTTCTTCCAAGCATGTAGGTAGGTACCGTATAACGGGGTGAATAGGTACAGGTTCCTATAAAGTTCTATAACTGGCACAAAAAAACTGTTAAATAAATAAATAAACTGACTTCTATTATGAAGAATTAGATCGCAGATAGATAAGTATTTACTTTTCTGATTTGTGGTGTTTGAGATAAACATCTTTCTTTAGATATCTATCTAAAACACTTTCGAGTGCTTACTTAGGTTCAATATTACACTAACTACTGAGTTTATTCTCTGGCCAGGATGTGACAAGCCATACTGACAATACAATGCAATAATACCGAGGCAATGGCACATAATAGCGCTAACAAAATCTCACATCTTAATCCATAATATTATACAAAGTTTCACATGACATGACAAACATTGAAATTCATACCGCCATTTGTGGTAGGGATGCTTACAAAAACATCGTTGCATCGACAACGTTACAAAGTTGTGTTTACTTTAGTGATACTACTTACAAAACGATCTCTGAATTGAAACGCATTATGTGGGTAGAACAAGCAAAAGGAGCGTAGGAAGACCTCAGGCAAGATGGTCTGACGATGTGAGGAGAATCGCAGGAGGCAAGTGGATGCCCAGGATAGGGATATGTGGAAAGTCAAAGGGGAGGACTATTTCCAGCATTTGAATTAAAACGGCTGAGAAAGAAGAATATGATGTGGTTTACTATGATGGTTTACTTTCATACATAGTCGGTAATAGGTTCAACTGTGCTTAGAATAGATACGAGTATGTATATAAATTTATTTTACTATGGAATAATGGAAAAAAGTAACGTCTTATTTCAGTCACTTTCTACGATTCATTTCACTCAGAACACGTTCATCCTTGAGAATCTGGTCGAAATGATCAAGCCATTAACTATCAGATTTTCTTCTATTCAAGAGAGAGAGAGACAAGGTATCAGTGTGTACTTTTCCACGTAAACAAAACATGGGCGACAAAATTTAATAATGGACGACAACTACTCAATTTTTTTAGAACAAATGGACAACAAACCGAGTGCATACGAAGTCTTTCGGATTTTTGGGTATTGACTATTTATTATGACTAGTAGTTAGGTAGGTACTTGTTTTATGTTTACATCCCTAGTGACTCCATCGTCAAATCTCGTATCCATGCGACAAATATCTCTATATATATATTCGTATGGTGTCAGGCGCTATAAGATCACATTTAGATCCCGAAGCCACATTCTGGCCTCGGTCGTCAAGTTGTTCAGATCCTCCATCATTCCCCCAAATTTGTGGGTTGGGCATTCACGCACAATGTGGTGTAGAGTCTGCACCGCATCACCGCAATCACAAGCAGGGTCACTAATGTAGCCCCACCTGTGACGCTCGGCTGCACATCTGCTGCAACGGACATTGTGATAGACGAATTTGTGATAGATTAGTGATGCTCATATTTCATAGTTTACGAAAATAATTTCGATGGTAGGTAAATGTTCGTCGTTTACATCCCTAAATAATTAGATATTCATTGAAATTTTGAAAACGTCTTAGGAATGTACTGGAGCGCATCTTGTAATCTTCTATTATTATTTATTTATTTATTTATTCTTCATGTACAAAGGTATTTATGTATTGTTAAGTAGAGGTTTGTTGTGATGTAACCATTTTGTATTAGCCACGGATAAACAAATCCGAAAAACATACACGAAAAAACTATAAACTGTTTTTCTGATCTCTTTTGGTTTTTAAAACTTGTGTAATTTTACCACGCTTTTATTTAACTCATCTGTCGTTGTTGTTGTCATTGTCTGCGTCTACATTTTCCCGTTCAAATTTCAGTAATTTCCTCCCGATGCAATGTCCCAAAATCTTGAAATTATGCCCTCATATTTGCTTTAGGTGACAGTTTGTAATATTGTTTTAACAAAAATAGGCGATTTTTTTTTCAGAAGACGCGATATAAATCTAGTTTATTTTTCGCGAAATAAAAAACATAGACACCTATTTAAAAAATATGTAACACAATAACAAGCATAGGTAATTAGCGCCGCAGGCAATATTTTCTTCGAATCAATTATATTTTAATGGATTTTCATTCTAATTTTTAAACATTTTTGATATAATGGGAAAACTTGTGGTAATAATGTGATTTTTTATGAAGTTTTATCATTTAGTAGGTATGAAAAATTATATACCTGTTCCAATCTCTAGGGGGGGCAGCTGCCTCCCCCTGCCCCCTTTTGACGACGCCCATGTCAGACTGTTTGAAACTTTGATCTCATGCATCTGAACATTTACTCTTATCTGTTAAAATCTAATTCTCCAAGTTTCAGCTTGATCTTAAAGCTATGGTGATAAGCTTGTCGTTGCGTAGATCCTCCAGAAGTCAATTTCAATTAATTAGTCCTGTTATATTTAAGGACCTCCCATTTAAGAAAAAGACTTCTTCTTCTTTCGTATGCGAATACAACGATTGTACAAATGATCTGGGAGTCTGAGTCAGAGCTCCGCGTCAATATTTCTCAGATATTCAATTGCCCTTGACGTCACCTCATGGATTTCCCAAATATTCCCCTCGAACTTCTTGATGGGACAGTGCCCCACAATGTGTTCCACCGTCTCTATCTGCCCGCACTGGCAAAAGACTGAATAGTGAGAACAAATTTAGATATGGTAAGATTGTTAGGTGCCTAGCTGTCTCTTAACAAAAATAATCTCCTAATAAAAAATCACACAAATAATCTCTCAAAGTCTCCGATCTTAAAAACATCGATGAAAGTTCATGTAAGCATCGATAAGTATTTATGAATTACAAATCCGCCTATTTAGATCTATGGTTGGGTACTTACTAACCTAAAAGGAATAACCTACCTGCGAAAATTCACGGAAAGTTGCTGCAAAGTTGTGTATAAATAAATATGCCCCCAAGTACCTGGCAAATGCCTACTTACCTATATGTGAGACGATGAACTTATATTATAGAATTATATTACCTGGTAGTACCTTATGTACCTGGCCTAGCTTAAAAAATATTGAAACTGTTATGTTTGTTGTTTTTTAAGATTTAATCATATGTTCCTAAAGTATTGAATATTGTAATATGGTAACAAAATCAATTGTAATGTGTTCCAAGGCCATACGGCCGTAGATAAATAAATAAATAAATATGATTTTTTTTTTACAAATAAGTACTGCACCACTCCCCCCTTCTTAGCTTCTCGAGGTCACAATTTCTTTTTCTATGTCACGCTTTCTTTTTCTCTCTGATACTCAATATTCAGTTTCAGTAAGTATGAAAATATACGGGGATTGAATAATAATAATAATAATTTGGATAATGTATATCCCGCCGTTTTGTGGGTATTCCCACCTCAAGGGCGCTCTGTGTTCCTCCCTACGTTGTTGGGAAGGATTTCTTAAACAAAAATGTTTTTAGTTGACCTTTGAACTCGGTTAACGTTTTTGCCTCTCTGATGTCTGCAGGAAGTCCATTCCAGGCTGAAGTACCTGCTGCAATGAATGCGCGGCTCAAATAATTAGGTTTCGCGTTTAGGTTTACGACTTCTAGCTTCGAGGTTTTATCCGAGTGGGATCTAAGGGTGGTAATTTAACATACGTATGGTGCCGTTTAGTATGGTGTAGGTATTTAGATTTGAATTCTCCAAATAAGTTTTAAACTTTGTACCTAACCTTATATTTTGTGAACTTTGTGAAATTCTAAATTTAAGAAACATAGTTAACTTCGAGAGTAGGGCCAAATATCTTCCGATAATAGTTGAAGGCGTCTTAAGTTCCATGCATATTTGAACAACTAGCAATAATTGATACGTTTCTACGTTACATTCATACCCGGTCACGATGAAAATTATGCAAGTTGACTATAGTATTGAATATAGGTAGGTGTATAGTTTTTTTTTGTCTATTTTCAAGGAGTTACTGAAACGTGATACTTTTTCATGTTGGCAACACCAAACACCGAATGAATGAATCGAATGTCAAAATATAGCGGGAAAATAAGCCACAAGATGACAGACAAAATGGAGATTATCTCGATAGTGTAAACATAACCTCACTTTTTTGTATCTATTATCTACACTACAGGATACCTGCATCTTCATTGAATACATAAATAACTGTTGAAATCACTCGCAGGACTTCAGAAGAAAATTGTTCACTAAGGCGAGCTTATCATTTCTGTAGGTGGCGCAGTGGCGAAGGGTGGGATTTCTAAGGAAGGAAAGCCGGGGAAAACTTTTGTTATTTCACAATGTCAGATTGGATATTTCTATACTTAAGTACTTATAACTTTATCATCTTCAATCAAAAGGTAACTCGATAGGAGTCGCGTTCTAAGTAAAATATCTGAATTAAGTGGCCACATTTTTCGTGATTGTATTTCTCAATTTCTGCCAGCAAACCGATTTTATTTATTTATTTATTTACAGTTTTAGTGAACGAAATACAAAATCATGTCAACTAGAAGTAGACATTATAACATTTGTTCACTAGGGCGATCTGTGCCAGCTAACAGTGAAATCAATGATAGTAAATATTTTGCTGCTTTGGACGCAAATTTTTTTCTCCAAAAATACAAATCTAGTAAGTAGTGTGGTAACTTTGTGAACTATTTTATTTTCATCAATTTCTTAGATTCTAGAAATTTGCTGTGTCTAACAGTTCTAATACTAGCTTGTGCAATACGTACAAAAAATGAGTTAAGAATAAAGTACTTCTAGGATATTATATCATCAAAGTTACAACACAAAACTATTCTACCACCTTTTCCACCCACGCGTTCCTCTCACAATAAAATCGCTATTGAAAATGTATAAAATAACAATGATTTTATTGAGATATTTTGACGACAAATAAAAAAAAACTTATTGTATCGAGTCTAGAGTAGCTTGGGTCCGACCCACCAACGCTACGGTACTCGGAATTGTGTTTTTTTTTTGTTCATCTCTGATTCTATTGTTACGTGTTGTCTATTCTTCCTTTTTCTATGCATTTTTGTCTATGGTTCCATGTGCAATAAATTACACAAGGAGTGAATGGTTTCTTTCTCTTCTTCACCTTGGAAAATCAATGATATTTTTGGTATTTTTTGATACAAAAGTTTGCATGGATTGTTTGGTATTGCGTTTGAATACTAAAATTGAAAAATACTTAAAATAGGGTTCATCAAAGTAACAAATTAATGTCGAACTTCAACAATATTCTTTGGAACACACGACATATCCAAAAAGAGCATGGCTTTAAATGAAAAAAAAAATCTATTTCGATAGGAAATTTTAAAAGCAGTTAAAACCTTCTCATCCACGAAATCCACGATTATCCATTCTATACCGACGAAACCAATAAGTATTCATTCTATACCCACGAAATCCACGATTATTCATTCTATACCCACGAAATCTACGATTATTCATTCTATAGCCAAAAAATCCACGACAAAGCATCCTAAATCCACGAAATAAATAAAATAAAAAAACTTTGTTGGACTAAATAAGAGAAAAATACAATAGTTAGAGAACAATGATTCCAAAAACGGGATAATTACAAATGATTAGGTACATTTTCATCCAAATCCAAACTTTTTTAACATCGTTTTTATTATATGTTCGAAGGCTTTCACGGCCGGAGTCACAGTTTTGTTTGTTTTCTGGGCTGTATGGCCGTGGTCGAAGGGGTTTCATTTTTGCACCCAAATTTTATTGTTTTTAAAAATCGAGTGACAACCCTGTAATTCAGTATGGTACAATAGGTAATCTATCACTTATCAATGAGTTGTCAAGATTTTCCGCATATTGGGATTTCTCAATATCATCTAACGACTATTAGTCAATATCTTATAGCCTATACTTACTTATATACCTTCTTATACTGTGTACCGATCAGTATACTGAACCAGGTAAAATACTCCATCTTCTTCTTCCGCAGCCACTCAGGTCCATTGTTGGACATAAGCCTCCCCTTTGGTCCTCCACAGCTTCCTGTCAAGGGCACACTGCATCCATCCACCACCGGCACATTTCCTAATATCATCAGACCACCTTGCCTGGGGTCTCCCGATAATACTCCATATTCCATTCTATTCTATCACCTCACTCCGCGTCCCTTGCGGGGTAGGCAGAGAGAACAGAACTCCAGACTTCCCTATCCTTACGCACACGCTTCTGTCTTGACATTTCGTTCTACGATTCGATTTACCCAATACTCTACGATTCATTTTACCCAAAACACGTCCGTCCTTACGCATCAGAGAGCCTGTCAGTTTAAAACCAAAGAAATGTCACGCATGGTCTCACACACAAGTCAAAAACGGGTAACCAAAAGGTATTTATAACCTCAAGTTCAGTACCTACATGTAAACCTAAATTATTAGATTGAGACTGAATCTGTAAAGTAGAATACTGGCCTTGACATAGTCTATATATTTTTTTATTATTATTTAAATTATATTGGTTGCATACACAAACCCAAACACTTTCCTGAACACCTTGCACTAGGCTAAGGTATCGCAAACTGTATCGCAAAGTGTGGAATACATTGCCACCGCCGGGGTTTGAACCTGGCAGTTCCCGCTCGAGAGACTGCCGCCTCAACCAACTGTGCCAACCATGTACTCAAATTGATACGATTGTACGTCTATTTATTTTACCTGGGCAATGCCTGGCATTAAAGGTAATCGTAATAAGACAGCTATATTGTACTGACAACTGATAGAAGCCGGGTATATTGTTACTTTATGTTTATTCTATGTGTAATGTATTGTATTATGTTAGATCTATTCAATATTCTGTTTATTTGGCCTGTATTCAACATCTGATCTCAAGTGGCTGAATTACATTGTGGTCGAGATGTTTGACTTTATATAGGTATCTAAGTTTTTTCTAATATCTCTTTTATATAGGCATTTTATCAATAATAGTGTATTTTACAAAACAGGATCTGGGCTATCTATGAAAAACTAATACTATTCAAATATCTACCTTCTGCCTATCTTACAGTAAGCTTAACGTATTTATGCGTAAGTAGTAATTATCTATAAAAAGAGTCGTAGGATGCCTAAGACGGCTTGTGACATAGTGGTGAGAATCATTGCTTCACAGCCGCAGGTTGTGGGTTCGATTCCCAGCCAAGAAGCCATGTTTTCAGAATATAATAAACGTCTGTAGATATTCTGAGAAAGTGTTAAAAACACATAATGGTGTTGAGGACCGAATGGTGAAAGTTTCTCTAGAGTAAAGTGATCACCTAAACCAACCGAAGGCTGTTCGTATGTCCAGCATGTCTACCATGCCTCAACCACACGCTTGCCAGAGAGCGAGCCGAGCAGGAGTTTATGAGTAAAAATGCGTGAACAGTCGGTCGGAACGTGAACCAAGACGAACGCCCCGTCCACACGCCTTTTTACTCATGAACACCCGTTCGGTCCGACGCTTGCCAAGCGTGTGGCGTCCACATTACACTGTACATTAGTTGAGAGACTGTATAATCGTTGAACAAAATGCTTAGGTACTTTAATCCAGGGCTGGACTGACCATACTAGAATTTCGGAAAATTCGCAGTGGACTATTGCCATCAATACTTTTTTATCGGTCGGCTTGACTGCCTAGTCCAAACCTCATTTGAGTATATAGGTAACAAAAACACGTGATGCCTATTTCTAGTACGATTTCTCTCTCTGTTCTTCAGGCAAAGCACCCGATTTCGAGTGATACTTACACATAGGCTATATAAATTGTGTAATGTCCATATAATCAGGGGATGGACTCCATATTGTAGCATCCACCCTTGCAACCAGGTGTCTGGTTGTTTTGTAAATCCATTTACACCCCTATTTATATAAAAAATATTCAAAATGGCTCCTCTCTCTCTATGTACTAATGTTGTTACTAATCTACTTTTTACACGCTATATTCTACAGTGATTAATAGTAGCCATCAAAAATAAAAATAATGTATAAGTATATGTACTTACTTAATACTTATGGGTACGTAATATAATTTATTTTTACGGTACATAATTTATAATATGTATTTCGAAAATTAATACCTACATTTCATTTTTTATTTATTTATTTAATATCCACAAAATATATAACAAAGTAAAAAATATAAGTAAGAAACAAGTATTGGATTTTATTGCCCCACTAGGCGAAAGCCTGTTCTGGGGCAATACTAACTACAATATAGTTCAAGGCTACATGTATGGAAAAAATAACAAAAATACTGGAGAACAAGCAATATAAATGATTCAAGAATGTTGTAGATTGATTACGGTACAATGGTTGAGGATTAGTTAGTTAGGTCTGTTTATTATAATGCAATATGTTTATTAGGAGGTGTACAGCCGTGAGAGATCATCTAGTTGTCCATGAAAGGACATAGAAACAATGTGTGGTAGAAAAATAAAACAATGTACGGAAAACGTGTGTGTGTGCGCGCGCGCGTGTGTGTGTGTGTGTGTGTGTGTATATATATATATATATATATACACACACACACATATGCGTATAGTTATAATATCTACTATATAGTTATAATACCTATTACCTATATCATATCTATCAAAAAACTTTGTCGGAGAGCCAGATACCTACATATTAGGTCCGATTCTTTTTGAGCTATAAAATAAGTGTGTTTTAAATTTTTATCTATTACTATGAAATAATTGAGGTGGTCGGTAGCCTGGTTGGTAACGCGCTCGACTGTTAGTCCAGTGGGCGCGGGTTCGATCCCTGATGCCGACCTACTCCACTTTACGACACAAGCTTTTTGTGAAATGTACAAAGGTGTATTCAGATTATTAAAGATTCATTCATCATTCAAAGAACGTACAGACTTTTAGTTATCCCAGTTTATCTCAGTTTCAACATTTTGGTTTATACGCGGTTCTTCCTTAGAATACGGCAGTATTGTCCATACATGAAAATCTATCATCACATCGTCTCTTGCGGGGTAGACAAAGAGAATAGATCGCCAGATTTCTAAATCCTCACACGCGCTTCTTAGTTCCGTCACATACAAACCTCAGTTTAACTCACTTTTTAACTTACTATTTTACTTGTCTTATATTATTTGATCTTATTTTGGTTTATTTTATTTTGTTTTTAACCAGTTTTATCTTATTTCGTGCTATTTTATTTCTGTTTAGTAATTGTTGCACATTTGAGGGATTGACCCAAATACAGGTTGTACCTAGTTGGGCAATTCCGGCGTAAAAATGTCTTGTAATCTATTTTGAAAATTAAAAAAAATACAAAACACATTAAATGCTCCCGCCCGAGTCCGAGTTCCGAGCAAACGGTGTTCATGAGTAAAAAGGGGTCCACCGTCGGGTACGTACACGTCAAGACACACATTCAATCCACATGCCTTTTTACTCACAAACACCACTCGGACGCGACCTATGACGACCATGTAGCGGGAGCATAATAATACCTCCATGATTTCTATTACAACTTACAAGTATCATGAATCCACAAGCAAACTCTTTATCTCCTGGCAGATCTTTGGGGTCCATTTATACCCCACCTAATAATGCAAGTGAATAACTCACGCTCATCATTGACAGAGCTCAGCATATGGAGCTTAAGTATCAACACCGCGACTCACAATGGAGACACTAATGCGCGAAATACAAGGGGTGGTTTAGCGATATTATAGTCGAGGGAACGGTTCAGTTATTGCAGTGGGGGACAGAGATTGTTGACCTAACCGTTAAAAAAGATTTAGTTACACAGATTATAATGCAAAATTCTCAAACTTTTTGTAATAAATTTTAGGGTTTATTATTTTGTTTGCAGCGAAGATTGTTTTTTTTTTTATTGTTGTTTATCTAAAAAACCCAGTGATCACTAGAGAGGAATTGAGCCAGAAAACTAAGATCACAATATTTAAATCTATATATAGACCAATACTCACCTTTGGTCACCAGATATGGATGCTTCACGAGAATGTAAGGTCAAGAGTACAGGCAGCTGAGATGAGGTACCTCAGAGGAGTGGCAGGAGTAACCCTGAGAGACCGTATAAGGAACGAGTATGTTCGGGAGGCTCTCGAGGTGGAACCCACACTCCTCTTCATAGAGAGGTCTCAGCTAAGATGGCTCGGGCACGTCATTCGGATGCCAGAGGAGCGGCTTCCGTTAAAAGCTCTGGAAGCCGAGGGTGCAGGCAGAAGACCGGTGGGCCGCCCCAGAAATAGTTGGCAGAAGCAGGTGACAAAGTTGCGCGAGGAGAGACTGTGGTTGGAGTGGCCAGAGGTCCTGGAAGCTGCGAGTGACAGGGGCCTCTGGCGAAGATATGCAGATGCTTTGGGCCCCCGACCCAATCAAGGATAGACGGGGAAGAAGATGTATGTATGTATGTATGTATGTATGTTGTTTATCATCCGTAGGCCCATCCGGACACCTGGAATCGTCATTTGAACATATTATATAAAAAGAATTATGTACAATATATAGTACAATAATAGTAAAAACAATAGCACATTGGTGTAAGATATAAGTAAATGGTATTAGGTAATTTTTAATTAGGTAACACTTTCATTTAACTTCGCTTGGCGTTGTTGTTGTTGTCTGCAAATCTTGCAATAGAATTTCAACTCATTATCAGAATAGCTAGAGCTCCAAAAGTTTCACGAATTAGGTATATTATGCAAACTAGGTGACAATAATAATAGTAATTGGACTATTTTGGGCGTCGTTTAGCGATAAAATCGCCCCAAGAGCACCTGACATTTCGCGATCGCGACAAAACGAATTTATTCTTTTAACATATAATGCGAATTTCAGCATTCTTTTACCAGGAATAACGCGAATTTTCGCATATTTGACGCGAATTTCGACCTTTGTTTTGGAAAACATCGTAATTGAAACATTATCAAAAGGGATGTGGCTTTGAACGTAAGAAGAACCACACTGAAACCATCTTACAAAAAGGCGTTTTTATTTTTTTCTCCATTTTTTTTTTTCTTTCAGGGATTTTTGTACAAAATATTGTTCACGATCACTTTTCTTGTATTAAAACCTGCAAAATTTTCCACGTTTTGCCAAAGTTGTGAAAAATAACACCCCTTTTTGAAAAATACCTATCACCATATTTCCCGAAAAATAACAACATTTTTTTCTAGTCCCTAATCATAAGACAAGAACATTTGGAGAAACACTGCAAGAGATTCCTAAAGCGCATTGTATAGGCAATTCACACCCCATACAAACACTGCAACTAACAATACGCCGTGTTTACAAAATATTTACTCGTGATAAGTCTCTCTGTCTACCCTGCACATAACTAATTCATATCTGATCTGCATCCATCTCACTCCCTCGCAGGCCGCGGGGACCAATCGGATGTAAGGAGGGTGAAGAATTGCAATAAAAAAGGAGGGTTGAGAAGATAAAAAGGATGATAGTATTTAAAATTGTTTTTTGTTGGGGTAGAAATTACACCCAGATGGCTCTACAAGGTTAAGTAAAATTTATTTCATTTTTTTATCGTATTTAAAGGACACTGAAAAATTGAACTTTCAGAACTTTTGAATGTTGTAGGCTTTGATTATCGAAGTACCTAATCAAATTATTTTCACACATTCTGACTAGATTCGCTCTATTTCATTTGTTTCAATACAACGTTTCTCGGACTGTGATTACAGACTACTCTCAAATTGTAATTTATCTTTCCACCGGTAAGCAATAGACGTATTTTGGTTGATATTATTATTAATTTATGCACCTTTCGACTAAAAACACCTAATTTTGGATTTAATTGTCAATTTTTCTAATTTTTACGCTTAAAACAACGTTGTAGGTAATGTAAAGCTTTGCTTATATAAAGCAGTGTTCGTGGGTTCGAATTTCAATGTTCACTGTGTACATCGCTTTTCAATTTATTTTATTTATAGAGATATGTTGGATAAAGAATGAGGTCATTAACATTGAAAAATGACCACATGGCTGCACCGTGTTGACCAGATCCTCAAGGACGGACGTGTTTTGAGTAAAAGTAATCGTAGAATGTGTATAAGGAATGGCATGAATGTGACGGAAGCCCGAAGTGTGTGTAAGGATAGGAAAATCTGGCGATCCGTTCTCTCTGCCTACCCCGCAAGGGAGGTGGCGTGAGGGTATAGTATAAAATTATAGAGATATTAGATGAGTGACTGTAAGACGGGTATTTTGACTATTAGAATGAAAGTGAATAAATTTAGATGGTTTGGGCATGTTGAGAGAATGAAATATGGCAGGATGACTAAAAAGATATACGAGCGAACGAAGAGGTGTGAGGAAACGTGGCCGTCTGAGACTGGCCTGGACCGACAATGTCGACCAGATCCTCAAGGATGGACGCGTTTTGAGTAAAAGAAATCGAAGAGCGTGTATGAGAAATTACATGAGTGTGTAAGGATAGTGTGGTCTTTCATTCTGTCACCTTTGCCTACCCCGCAAAGGACGCGGAGTGATGGAATAGATATAGATTAAAAAATAATATTTTCATGTAAATTCGTCAAAATTTACGGGCCAAAAATGATATCCATAACAAAAGATCTTACATACTAACAAAACCTATTAAAAAATAAATCAATTTCCCAATATGATCTATCAATGTACATAATTTTTATCTTAAATTCCAATCGGCCACTATCGGGATCCACCGATCTCAATTCGTGGAAAACGAGCGAGATGGTGATACGGTGAGGCGAGGTTAGAGCGAGATGGGTGCAATATTTATGTTTTGTCTTTGTTCATCTTACAAGTTCATACTGTGACCTATCACCTGAAGAATCATGGACTATAGTAGGTACTGTGTGTATCTACTGTCTACATACAAATAGCCAACTTACTACTTATAACTAGGTACTTATAACTTATAACTAGGTACCTAAGTATATCAGTGGAAAAGAGACCTAAGAATTCGATTCCCATCGAGTTACCTTTATTACGAGTATTTAGAATGGTAAAACAATAGGTCTAATCCATAGACTTTTATACATGGTGTCCCGTAAATCCACGTCATCCGTGGAGGGGTGATAGACCAACTCATAACCTACCAGAAAATCTAAATATGACCTTAGTAAAAGTTGCTCATTCTCGAGATATCGGCACTTATTGACAAAATGCCTATGACGGAAGTCCTTACAATTTCTAGTCGAATGTAGCGATATAACGCTGGTTAAACAACAGATAAGTCATTTTTAGCGGTCGGATCTTCGGTTATAGAAGGAATTAAACATACCTGAACATATTAAAATAAAATAAAAAACTATAATACCAATATTAAAACTAAATATTTTATTTTCTACACAAGAATTAAAATATGTTTTAAAAACAATAAATAAATCAATGAGATGGCTTCATTTTGACATTAATGCGCATTCTCTGAATAACTCGGACGCGAGATCGAGTCCTGCAATCGGAATTTTTGGTAACACGTACCCATGGTCCTATACACACATACCAAAGCTTTTTGGTATTTTAGCACTAAAACACTTTAGCAGTTTATCCCCCGTTTTCACCAACTTTTACATAAGAAGGAGACCCCTAAGAAATTTCCATACAAAAACAGAGATAACATTCTATTTATTGACACGCAGGCCTACCAACCACACCCTAATTCCATACAAAATGCAACACGCAACTCACCTAGACTGGGCAGAGATATTTGGGCACCTAACGTAGGTGAGTTGCGTGTTGGAGTGGAATTAGGGTGTGGTTGGCAGGCCTGCGTGTCAATAAATAGAATATTATCTCTGTTTTTGTATGGAAATTTCTTAGGGGTCTCCTTCTATGGTAAAAGTTGGTGAAAACGGGGGTAACACAGTTACATTGGACACTAGAAGTACGCCTATAGACATTTCAATTTTTTTTCTAAAAACGGGAGACCTTAGATCTCAACAACCTTTCTAAATATGCTTTGGAAAATAATAGAGTAGACATCGAACCATATCTAGGGAATAACCGTAAAAGATTTTTTGATAGAAGCGAAAATTAGCCCAAAAAATAGAAAAACGCTATTTTTACCATTTTGATATGCGATTGTTAATGCGATTTTGAACCCTAATGCCATGGGAAATAACGGTGACGTCATAGTTTGGTCGCGAGCCTTAAACTACATTTTAATATTAATGCTGTGTGTTATTTTATTACTATGAGTAACATTCAAAACGAAAGTAAACAGCGGTATGAAGAGTGGGGCACTATTTAGTAGATGGGGACTTAAATATACATTCAATACATACCTTACTAATTATACGTACGTAGATCCTTCCTCATAATGTCACTAATGTATGATTAGTGCGGGTAAAATAATTCGATTAGCAAACTCTACAATGTTTTGCAGTTTGAATTATTTTGCCGATGTTATTAATTATAGATGTATTAAAGACACTACCATCTGTTGTAGATCATCTAGACACACTACTTTTGAAAGTCCTTCCTTAAAAAAGTGCTTCTCTATTTTTAAGCTAAAACTTTGAAATTAATTCTATAGGAAACAAGTAGGTATAGGTACCAACGCGAAAAGACGTTTTGTATTTTATGCCCCCGCTACACGCTGATGACCAACCACGAGCAAGTGGTGTTCATGAGTAAAAAGGCGTGTGGAGGAAACGTTTGTCTTGACGTGTACGTAACCGACCGTTGACGCCTTTGTACTCAGGAACATCGCTCGCTTGTGGTTGGTCACCAGCGTGTAGCGGGAGCATTAGAATTCTAAATTTCATAAAAATAAAATGTAAAAAAACACTCTGAACGCCAAAGCTTTGCGAGTTCTGTGTGTTCCCGAGATGAACATGTAAGAGTTAAGGTGCTGTAAAAACTATCGCCGTGTAGGTTTATGTAAATAAATAAATAAATAAAAATACATAAACGCCACATCGTAAAATAGAAACTATCTCTATAATACCATATTATTATTCTATATGGCAATAAACATGTGTATTTAAAACAAATAAAAAAAAAGAACAAAATCATTTCAAATTCCGATTTTATTCTAAATTTTAAATTTAAACGTTTTGGTTTTAACAAGACCGCGCTCTTTTGACGGAATAAATTATCGAAAAAACATAAAAACTTACAAAACATTCATGTCCCAATGTCCCAATGATGTCATTAGAAGATCAGACAAGATAACCGGACAGATAAAAAAACATAAAACAAATGAACCAAGGATAACAGACAAAACAAAACGATAAAACAAAACAACGTAGGATTATTTGAAAAAAAAAGCTGAACATCAAACGAGAACATGATTTTAAACTTTTAAATTTGGAATGTACCTCCGCGGCACGTTCCTAGAACATTTATTATTACAAGATTATAATCTTGAGTTAATGTTTGGAGCTGTTGGTTGCAGTGCGGAATTCTAATCAAAAGGTGTTGAGTTCGAATTTGCTGACGATGTATTCTGCACTTCACGACACAAGCTTTTGGTTTACTTGTAAAGAGTGCAGGAAAGTTTTAAGGTTTGCCCAGATCCTTTAAAAAATACCTACATATACTTACATAGAATATTATATACCTACTGTACGGTGTACTGCATTGGGTACCATATAGGTAGATAGGTATATATTTCAATAATGAGGTAACCAGTGTATGCTGCATAGATATAAAAATACATACAACATTCTCTTTGCATAAACGTTAAGGTAGGTATAATATGACATTCAGAATGGGGAGCGAACCTCATTGTTGAAAAATAAGTGAAAGCTCTTAGGCGTGTAAATTTTACGAATACCTAACTTTTGCAGGACACTCGAAAAAACATCAAAAAGGATACAGGACTTTCCTTGTGGAAGAGGCGAACATTATAGTATTGCTAATTATTGCAAACATCATACAAATAAATTTGGGTTGGTTGGTAGAAATTGTCATTAGGCAATAAGCCCGCCTTTTGAGTTTTGACATATTTGCTTGTTCAATAAGGAGTATTTTATTTATAAAAATAGTAAATACTTAATAATAAGAATTGAACTTTATTGAAATAATGACATGCGTTAAACAAATGGCGGGTTTATTGCCATGGGGAATATCTGCCAACCAACCACTTACAATACTTAATTAAGTATAAAAAAAATGCCTTAGCTATTTAGATACCATATTTCACCTAGTAGATCCGGGTACATTTAGCTAGTTTAGAATAATTATTCAAATGTTAAATTGACATTCTAAAAATCTATGGAATGTTTGTTAAAAAATCTCAAATATCTTTCATGGCGCCTGGGGGGAAATCAAGGATTCTTTGACCCATAATAGGTGCCTACCTCCGGGACCAAAAACCCATGAGAATATTGCTCAACATGAATAAATCCCAAAAAAGACAAAAGCTCTTTAGAAATTTGATCAAGGGACAAAAACTCAAATCTATAATTGGAAAATAAAACTAATTGTATCCATTAGCATACGGTTTCTTTCAGTGTGTTAGAAACGACCATAGATTAGAAAATAAACAAATAAATAAGCTGATCTAAAATGGGATAGACAATAAAATAGTCAACATTTTGTAAATAAATTATCTACTGGATTTCAACTAAAAAGTTTGGGCTCTCCGTTGAGGATACTTCTGAAGGGTTTTTGTCATTTTTGGGATTTATTAATGTTGAGCAATTTTCTTATGGGTTTTTCTTCGGGAACCAATAGGTATGTACCTACCTCACCTCACAGTGTTGCCCGCAATTAAAAAAACACTGACACATAAGTAACTTTTAATTAAGGATATACAATATTTCAAATTTTTTATAGCCGCACTAAATATTTCGTAGTACCTACTTATTGGAATTTCGTTTGGAAAAGAAACAGAAAAATATTTGACATTTCTAATTTGATATGCGGTAAATTACAATCTATTAGGTTTTAATTTTATCTTAGCTGTATTTAAAAAAACACAATTTATTTAGGCAATTTTTTTTTTATTCACGATTTTTCAGTCCGGCAAACTTGAAATTCTGAAAGTAGGTATACGAGTATATTGATATATCAAAAAAAAATTGAGGAGACCTTAGATCTCGTCAACCTTACTAAGTATACTTTGAAAAAAAAAATAGGGTAGATACATTGAACGTTTATCTAGTGAGTGACTGTAAAATATTTTTTATATCTTGTACAAATTTCTCAAAACAAAAAAAAATGTGAAAAACACCTCTGATCGATTTTTCCGAAAGACAGCAACTCGTTTCACGAAAGGAGCAGTATTTTTTATGTGATAACCGTAAAAGCTTTTTTGGTGAAGCGAAGTAGGTACTACATATTTATCTACCTACACGCATCAGCAGCGTGCTTTTCATAGTTCCATATAGACCCAAATAGTCAAAAAATATAAATTTCTCTATGAAAGCACTAATGTTAGATTTCTCCAACTTTTCGTGTGAGGAATAGCGGAGATAGGAGCCACTTATCATTATTTTTCATACAAAATTTATGCTAGGTGGCTCCTATCTCTGCTACTCCTCACCTAAAAATCCAGCATAAGAATTCTACCGAGGTCATATCTTGTACATTTTCAAATACCCAAGTCATCAGTTTTTTGACTGCAAAACCTCAGGCACTCCTCTAACACACATACAAAAAACGTTGTATTGACTCATCTGTTTCAAATTTCTGTTCCAGGGATTCGAGCTTTAGGTATTGAGTTTTATAATATGAGAAAACACGTCGATATTTCAAATCCACAACTTATTGACAGCTTTGAAATTGTATTTGCACCCTTTTTCAAAAAAAAACGTATTGCATTATTTTAAAATACATTTTTCTTACGTTTTGGGGTCATTTTGACCCTAAATATATTAAATGACCTCAGAAATGGATGACAACAGTTTGTCTCGTTTCTCCTCGTGTTGTTTTGTATATTTGTGTCTCTGTTTCACTTGTGGGTCATATTTGACCCCGTGAAATGTACCAATGGACGACCTATGGACCCTTTTTAAAAATATTTCTTTAAGAATGTGAGACACAGAAATCGTAAACATTTTTTGTGAAACTTATTTTATGATTTTTTTTATGCATATGGCAAAGACATAATACCAGACAACTACAAATTTAAAGGTAAATCTAATAGCCAACTGGCAGCGTCAGCAGTAACCCCGTGAATTTAAGTTAATTAAAAATTGGATTAAAAAATCTTAATCGATCATTCTTTGGTAGATATAGTCTTGAACAAGTCAAATTGGAAAATACAATTTTGCTTGCTGGCAATAATGACATATCTATTAAAATTCTATAAGTGTTGCCACTATGGTTCCCAAAAAAGCTCCAACTTTAAGCATTCATCGAAAATCAACACAAACGTCACCCAGAGGACATCAATCGACGCGTGCATACAAACCAGTGTTACTGGTAATAGTTTCTTCTTCTTCTCTCTCAGCCATGTTAACTCCAATGCTGGACATAGGCCTCCCCTTTGACTTTCCACAGATCCCTATCCTGGGCATGCTGCATCCACTTGCTCCCTGCGATTCGCCTCACATCGTCAGACCATCTTGCCTGAGGTCTTCCTACGCTCCTTTTGCTGGTTAATTAATTAGTTAATTTAGTTTTTTCTTACAGCTGTAAAAGCGGGTTTTTCTTCAGCTCCTGATCGGAGCCTGATACAGCCCTTTTCGCTCTTTAAAACTCTATTAATTGTTGTAGGAAACGGAAACCAATGGTTTAGTGCGCCATGTTCAGGATCCAACCTAATTTACATATCATATATTTCAAACTATTTTCTCTCGGCTGCAGGTACTACCTATACATACATACACCTACATATACATACATATAGTACAACGACTATACTTAGACTTACATACAATATGACTACCTAATATGTAGGTACTTGTACATATACAAACATCTATCTATCTCTATCTATACCCTCACGCCTCGTCCCTTGCAGGGTAAGCAGAGAGGACAGAGCTCCAGACAGCCCTATACTTACACACACTCCTAGCCTCCGTCACATCCGTACATGCAGTCATACACGCTCTCCGATTCCTTTTACTCAAAACGCCTCCATCCTTGAGGATCTGGTCGACATGATCGGACCAGGTCAGTCTCGGGCGGACGCGTTTCTTCACCCCTCTTCGCTCACTCAAATATATGTTTTTTGTCTTAATTTATTCACTTTCATTATTCACAATAATTTTTCTTTAATTAATCTTAATTTATTTCACAATCTTAGTTTATTCACTTTCATTCTTGTCACAACACCAGTCTTGCAGTCGCTCATTTCCCTAGACATATAAAATTCAAATCTTTCATGCGTTTTTCGAACCTTAATGCCACAGGAAATGACCGTGACGTCATTGTTGTGGTCCGAGTCTTAAAAGAAATCGTTATCATCGTAAAAATTATTCAATCAGTGATTCTAGAGCTATCTATCTAAAAAAATCGTATATCACATATGAAGGATATTTCCCACGCTTTTTACAAAAGAATTTCATAATTCTAAAATCAAAATTCTCCATTTCATACATCAGATTTCGCAAAAAGATGAATAATGATAAACACATTCCAATTTTAAAAATAACTTGTCGTTTTGTCACTAATCAATGTCGCCAATCGTGAGAAAGTGTTTACAGCAATAAAAATACGAAAATCAATGTGATTTTTATTGCCAGTGTATTAAATTACCAAGGTCTTATAGTATTTATTTTTAATTGGTGCCTACTTATGTATTTTAAATACAATAATTATTGATCTTAAAATATAAATTTGACATGACTCTGTTAACCGACTGTAGAAGCAGTGGCGCACCTGAGGTTTTAATTGCAAACAAGCTGGCGACTAGATATTCTTAAACTTAAGTGGACCATACATAAGAATCGTCCTCAGCAGATCAAAGAAATTAAATCAAAGACATTCTGCCAACTTTAAAAAAAGTTTGAATCTCAGAGTAACATAGTATAGAGATGACACGGTAAAGCCCTGCATGAGTAGACTCGTGCTATCTCCCTTTTACTGCTACTTAAAATACTCTATGAGAAAGAGACAAACATAAGTTTCACTAGTTGGTTTCAGATCATCCCTTGTCGGTGTGGGAGGGTAATGTCATACTTCAGTCTCTACCACTTTTCTCCCAAAAAAGTGTAGGACACTCTGCATACCTATTGTCCAGTCTACCTTGTGTTTGTCTGAGGTGTGAATTCTAAACAAAATGCAGTCTGTTGAGAATAGATTGGTTTCGTTATGACAAGATTCGACAATTAGGGCTACTTCTCTCTCCCTGGGCATTTATTATTCCCACATGATGGTGGGGTCTGCCATTATTGTCTTCCGCAGCCACTCGGCTCTATCCTGTGCATCTTCCGGGGATGCTCCACAGTCTCTCATATCTTGACTCACAACCTCACGCCACATCCGCTTGGGTCTTCCTCTGGATCTCCTACCAGGGATAACTAAGGACTGTGCCCTGTTGCCTATGCATTGACAATCAGGGCTACAAACAATACGATTTTGCAACGTTATACTTGCAGACAACATCCGGCCGAATTGCTTAATAAGAAAAAATGGTCTGTATTATTGATTCCATCCGTCTTGGCCACCGTTCGGACGTTACCTACAAGTGGAGTTTAAGATTGTATTGTTGGTACCCCTGATTGTCGAATCTTGTCATAAGAGCTGTCAAAGGTTCGCGATATTCTCACATTGTATCTTTTACAAGTAACCTACAATGCCGAAAATATTACAAAGCGGCGCTAGAGAAATCATATTAAAGGCAAGATAGTTTTGCGAGTTGGAAAAAGGAAAAAATACTCCGATAATCCCTTTTGATCAGCGTCACAAATTAGAAAAACAATGTTGCCAGTTTATTCTAACGATTCGACGATTGGCAAAAAAAAATAAACGACAGTTCTGCAATATAATTTGAAAGTAGCGAAAAAATTTAACCATATCACATTATCTTATCAAGCAATACTAAACCAAGTTTGCACCAGGGGACTTCTAACGCGAAATGGATTGTAAGAAAAATGGTCTGTAGATAAAACTTTGTGTATTTAACCCATAGACAATAACAATAATAAGTACTTACCTATTAGTTGAAAGGTCACGAAGTGTATATGTATGGTATGTTAGTGTGAGTGTGTGTAGGTAGGTACCTTACCTGTAATATTTGTATGTATAACCTCCTGCCAAAGGGCGACACGAACCAGAGACGAGGCGCGGGAAAAGTTCAAATTAGTCAGGTTATTTCGTATTTAGAACAGGGAATTATATATTCATATATTGTCTCGTATGGAACATAGAACGTGAGATTTGAATTAGGAACAAACCTAATTAAATATTTTTATATACCATAGAGTTCACGGAGTCTACCCACACAGAAATATAACTGTAAATATTGTTTTTAACAATGAATTTTTAGGATTTATGACTATCAGTGCCCTATGGTACCTTAATATTAAGATCGGGGGACCATTGAGCCACAAATTTCTTCAAGTTTCGCATAAAATAAGATTATTTCTAGTGGATTTTTTATGTAACGGTTACCGGCTGTACCTCTAACTAAAAAAATCAATGAAAAACAATATACTTAAGGTACGGTATTCCATGTTTAAATTTTCTTCACGGTTGTCATAGCAACAATCCAAACAATTTTACATTACCACGCTTCGAAATTTGAAAATAATTCGAGCGTTCAGTGTGAGAGTGGAGCATGTCAAAATATGTATTTAATTACAAATTTATATAATCAAAAATAATCGTTTCTAATATCTATATTTATTATTTTTGAAAATCACAATTTATGTTTTGTGAGAACATCGGAATTTTCTACATGTCGTAGTTGAATATAACAAGTAGTTATGTCAACAGATATACGGCAAAGGATGGACTTTCCATCAGGCTTATGAGTAATGACTGATCGTCGGCTAACTGAACCTATCGTTTTTGGTAGAAAATTTTACAGATCAGTTAGATGCACAAAAGATTCTATATTTAAAAATTTAAAATTGTTCTAAAGTACCAACCTATCGAATGTGTTCGATTATGACACACAATAACATTTATCATACAACATGCTCGTTCCACGGTGTGTATTCCTTTTTCAAATACAATATTTTCATCTTGTTCATGTTGGTATACCTGTGTACAGCGATAGGGATGTGCTAGTCTAGCGTAGAAAAAGAGCAATAACATTATTGGGAATACCTTATACTAAATACCTGTTAAAATTAACGGTTACTTTTATATTGATATTATTTTATTAGACGTACGTGTACACACGTACTCGTATTACGGATAAGTTGGCGAACTTTGTATAAGTTTTAACTTTGTATAAGTTTAAGAACTTTGTATTTTCCTTTGTTGTTTTTTGGCCCAGTTTTTTTTTCTTAAATTACGATATAATTAATTAGTAAATTACTCGCTTTACAAGCACCTCTCAATCCATTTTTATTACTTAATTTGCTGCTTTTTTTAAAGTTTCATTACTGTTTTTCCTCAACAGAGACGAGAGGCATCTTCATTCACATAATGTGAACTCCCTTGGGGAGGAAGCTGGATGGGTGTTCCGACGCTTACACTTTATATTATTTATTTTACTTACAATTCATTCAATACATTATTTAGTATTATTACTATTCAAAACTGTTCACACTGCTTGATTTTGAAAAATTCACGGAATATTGTTTTTTTATCAGATACCTACCTAGTTCAACACCTTATCATAGACAATAAGTGATTTATACACTGTAACTCCTAGAGTAGGTACTCTAGCCGTGGTGTAACAGTTGGCAACATAGCATAATGATCAAATAGGACCACAACTCCTGTCAAATCTCCTTATAATACGTGGTCTTACATACTCGTTGTTAAGAAACTGTTATTCCATACATTTCCTTAGCGACGGTGACGGCAACTTCGCCTATAATGTTTTATGTATTTATCCTACATCATGGCTAGAGAAAGAGAGAAATGTCAAGGTGGCGGTGGTACAAGTGAAAAATAGCATTTGTGCTAATATTTGAAACCAGACCTATCGGTCATAACTATAGGTACCTAAATGTTATTATAGTATGTACTTGTGTTGTGTTGAGTAAGTACCGCAGTTCATTTGTTAACTTTGTTTTTTTTTTTTGCTGTTGTCCGCCTTTTTTCATCTGTCAGATTTTTTTTATTGAGTCGACCACGCACGAGTCGTCCGAAGCCATTCCTGCTTCTCGTCGCCGAGAAATTCGGATAAAAATAGTCTTTTAATATGATTTCAGATGTATTTTTTTGTTTTTTACGGACGCCAATAAATGTTACATAAACTGTCAGAAAATGTCTTAGAACTAGTTAGAAATATACGTGCCCATAAACCATACATTTGTGTGCCCAAAATGAATAGATCAGTAACATTGACATTGACGTTTTTAACATTACATACAGAGAGTTCGTCAGAGTCATTGAAAATTTGATTAATTAAGTTTTTAATTTCCTAGATATATTGTAAGTAGCATATATTAGCATAATGTATTTTGTAATACACAGGAACGCAAAGGCGTAACAGCTGTAATGTTTCTGTGTAGTATTTTTTTTTAAGCTTAAATAATAATAATAATAATAATAATAATTTAGTGTCCATAAAGTACACGTTTGAAACAATTCATGTGTCCAAAATGATACATCATTAAAGGTTTGTGTGTCCAGAAAGCATACATTGGTAACATTTATGTGTCCACAATTCATACGTTATATTTAATGTGTCCAAAATGATACATTAGTTACATTTCATGTTTCCAAAAGGATACGTCAGTAACATTTGATGTTTCCAAAATGATACATTAAAATTTTATGTGTCCATAAAGCATATATTAGTAACATTTATGTGTCCAAAATGACACATCAGTAACATTTATGTGCCCAAAATGTTACATCAGTAAAACTAGCGCTTCAGAAGAAGCAAGGATGAGGAATTCTAGCGATTTGTTCTCTCTGCCTAATCCGCAAGGAACGCCGCATGAGATAACAGAATGTCGAATAGAAAAAATACGATTCCTAATACATAAATCCGAGATCTCTACCGATGTAAATATGGATAAAATTTTCACTACATCATCCGACTTGGGTTCGAATGTTATTAATGATATCTTGTAGATAACTTATACGGATTATTATACTTGATTATACAACCATACAACATGGCATGGGCGTCTCAGGGGGGGGGGGGGCAGCTCTCCTCACAAAAAATCACAATACTACCACACATTTTCTCATCAATTCAATTCAATTTCAAAATTCTTTTCATTTATATGGTTCCTTAAAACTATACGTGTTTCGAAATACCTCCCCAATAGAGACAAGTCTCGTGTGTGGGGAGGGATCCTGCATTTATATATACATAGCAAATTCATATAAGTATAGCAAATTAATAAATTAAATCATATCATAATTTTTTTAAATATGTACGTTATTTCAAAAAAAATTGTCTGCGGCGCTGTTTTTTATTGCTTTTTTTATAAAAAGTATTTCATACATTTTCAAATAAACGTATCACATCACGACCTTCTTCACTGTGTTTCGCAAAAAAATCGCTTGCGGCGCTATTTACGCGTTTTCACATTTAAAGATTTTTGTTGCCCCTCCCTAGCTCCGAGGCTGGCGACGCCCATGCAACATGGCATAACACAACACTAAATAATATTTTGTTTAGGAACCTAACCTAACTCATAACAATGGGATAATTTTTCAACATCATTATTTATATCCATACGGACACTATCAATTTAAAAAATATTAAACATCGAACGTGTGAATCGAATTTTCGAACAGAAAACAATATATTTTGAATTTTTCGAAAAAAGGAACGATTTTTTTTAAATTTTAAAAATGTTTTTATTCTTATACGTGCATAGACAATGAATCATTTTATTGTTGTTTTGATAAATTATCGCGCGGTTTCGTATTATGTGGGTAGATTTAATATCAAAGATAACAAATTAAGTTTTCTGAAAAAGGATTGAGGCTTTTTTAGTTTTTTTGAGAATTATTATTAATGATGAAATATTGACGCTTAACGTTTTTAATGGGAATTTTATAGACTCTATCACAGATCTAATCAAATTAATACCGAGTCAAATTCTGTACCTAATTAATAATGTGGGTACTAAATAAAAATAAGACATTCTTTTTTCAATTATTTTAAGAGTTATAAAAAACACTTTTACTTCGAAAATTACAGATTTTTTTTTATAAAAAAATGAAGCTGGGTTTATTTCAAATACACCTTTTTACACTTCACAGTTAGCTTGAAAAGCTTGTGTCGTGAAGTGGGGTAAGTCGGCCTCGGGGATCGATCCCGCGCCCACTGGATTAACAGGCAAGCGCGTTACCAACCAGGCTACCGACCACCTCATCATTGATCCATGATCCTACATTCTAATATAACCTAATAAAGTCTGTCCAAAAAGATATGGATTTCAATGATTTCAATGAGATGAGAGAACTTGTAGCCTTTTGGCAACCATTGTGGCAACACTACTTATGAATTTCATTTTTTTAAAGTCACTTTTCTGTGACAGGTTTGGCGATCGCCTTTAGCCAGTAGAACTTCAATAGAAATGTCATTGTTGCCAGCAAACAAAATAGTACTTCAAATTTAATCAGAGTTCACCTCTTTTAGGTCACCTAGGATGTTATCATGTTTTTTTTTTAATTGTTCGCTTAAAGAATTAAGAAATGAATAGGTAATTAAAATAATGTTGAATGTGTTTTATACCTGCAGCATTTACTGGTTACCTCATTATTGAAATATACCGTGATGCTATAGAAGTAGCAACTAAAACAGTTAAATATAAATACATATTTGAAGTAGCCATAAAAAGTTATGTAAATATTGAAATATAATATCATCACGGTGCGGTGTGCCTCAGGGTCCTAAAATGGGCCCCATATTTATTTAATAATGAGAGCTCCCTGTAAATTAGGGGGGCGTCGTTTATTTATTCAGGACTCCCGACCCGCCCTTTTTCGAGGCTCGAGGGCACCTCAATTATTACCACCATACCCGGGATCCCACTTAAAACAGAACCTAATAGCCCCATTAACACCTAAGACTTTTTTGTTTCAAATTCTACCTGTTAAAAAGGAAAAATTATTGATTTAGTAAAATAGATACCTAGTTTAAAATACATACATCATTTATATTTACCTAGCTCCTTAAATTAGATTTATTTTTGAACACGCCCATAAATAATAATTGAAAACCATACGTCATCTTTTTATCTAAAATCGCATGATTTTAAGGAATCTTTTTTGTGGTCTTATTGAATTACATATTAATAAAAAATGCCCTTCGAAATTAAAGTGTTTTAGAAACCAATAGAGAAATTGAACGGAAAACAATACTGCTGTTTTGTATTTGTGAAAAAATTGTTTCACATTGTTTTTAAAAATAGAAAACCAACATTCGAATTTTGACAAAATGTTTGGAACGTTTTTGTAATTGAGCAGTTTCGATATTTTTGGAATGTTTTCAAATTGAATAAAGATGTCGTGTGTCGCGTATTGTTTCCATGGTTTCAACCATAGACAATGTTGTTGTATTATTTATGACATTATGACCATAGAGAATAGATAGGCAGTAAATTTGACTTTTTTGAAGATTTTTTTAAATTTCTATTGACTGAATGCCAAGGGCGTTTGTGGATATTGTTTGTTTTTACAGTGTGGTCTTATAAATAATTTCTGTTGTATCCTAAAAACAATGAACATTGAATTTCCTTATTCATTCGAAGAAAACAGCGTGAGTTTGATTGAGATTCAAGGTCTGAAAACATCTCTTTTTTTTTCAACGACGATATGACTACTCTTAATAAACATCATCATCATCATGTCAGCCTCCCTGTGTCCTTTGTTGAACATAGGCTTCCCCCATTGATCTCCACAGCTCCCTATCCTGGGCAGACCGCATCTAACCGCCTCCCGCAACTCGCCTTACATCGTCCGACCACCGTGCTTGAGGCCTACCAAAACTTCTTCTGCCTGTTCTAGGTCTCCGCTCCAGAACTTTCTTTGTCCACCTAGAGTTTGTGGTTCTGGCCACAAGACCAGCCCAACTCCATTTCTGTGAACGACATCAACGACCTCGATCTTCTCTCCGATCCATACATTAGTTTTCCTGTCTCTCAGTGAAATACCCAGCATTCTCCTTTCCATGGGTCTTTGTGTCACTGATAATTTGTTTATTGTTTTGAATCATCCCTAGGCCATTTGCAGGCACTTGGACTCGTCAAAGTTACATGTTGACAATAAATATACAGGGAAATTCAATGCCAATAGAGTGTAAAAGGCTCTATTGGCACATCGTCATGGTCATTTGTGTAAAGTTGCTCTATAAATCGAAGTCTCTTCTGATGATACTCAATTATGACCTGGATAAGTGCTTACAATATAAATTCTCAAAGTTATTAGGTTAGGTTATGTTACTATAAGTATATTTTCAATCCATAAGCCAAACTAATAAATATATCTAATTGATCTCATGCGATACGCTTATTAAAGTTTGGAATTGGTCTTGTGTTCTGTGGCGCGCTTATTTCAAACGCGTTCCAAATTTAATTTCAAATAAACTATTGGTTGGTATTGTCTATGGATCTCTACAAGTAATAATATTATTAAACCATAGATTGAGAATGTCGAGATATAGATGGATTAGTATTGTGTGAGCTTTTGTGTGAATTATTGTACAATATGAATATTAATTGCTTTTGATGTGTATATGGTTGGCGCAGTTGGTTGCGGCGGCAGTCTCTCGATCGGGAGGTGCCAGGTTCAAACCCCGGCACTGGCGATATATTCCACACTTTGCAATACAGACTTTTAGCCTAGTACAAAGTTTGCAGGAAAGTATTTGGGTTTGTGTATGCAAGCTAAGATCCTTTTAAAAACGAAATGTGTTATGTATTATTAATTTATTACCTATATTAATATGTACATAGGTAATGATAGTAATATGGAAACATAAATTAATTAAAACATAGATTATTACACTCTGTCAAGGAAAAGATGGTTTCAAATTATTTGGGAACTACACTTTTATTTGCTGTCATCAACAATGACATTTCTATTGAAATTCTACAAAGGGTTGCCACTATGTTTACAAAAAAAACTATTGAAGTATTTAGAGTTTTTATTAAATCGAAATACCTATTTTAACCTTAAATGTATCTATTTCAATAACAAAAAGTCTGGTTTTCCATACAGGACCCTTATTTTCCAAGCCCCAAGCATATTATGTGTGGAAGTAAATTGGGATATTCGAAGTTTTTCGATATTGTTACCTATAGTTTATTTTTTTTTAGTTTATTCGTCGTTTTTGGTTAGGACGGCAGCTAGGTATTAATCATTCTTTTCATTTTTCGAGATTATCACAGTTTATTTTTTGGTTTATACGTCATTCTTGCTTATGACCGCAGTATAGGTTTGAATCCTTAATCCATTCCCTCGAAATTTAAAAAAAGATTAAGGTTCAGCTGCATTGAATCCGGCTTCACAACGTTAACTTTTTTTTTATTTATATGGCTGTAATTTTGATTAGCTACATTATCAGCCAGATATTGTTATGTTATGAGAAGATGACAATACATTTTATATACAGGCACCTACCTGGCCGCCACGGCCCGTCATACTATCACAGACATCACTTGACATTCGAAAGAAATTTGAACTATTGATTAAATTTTCACACTTCAATAATAAAAATAAACTTTTACTGCCGTAATTCGGTACATTATACAAACGGCGGGCTTATTGCCATTAGCAATATCTTCCAACCAACCAAATGCGAGATTACACAGAGACAGGAAGTGTGTAGTGGCGTAACTAGCAGGCGCGAAGCTACCTAATACCTAAGAACACGATTCCCATCGAGTTACCTTTTGGTTAAAATGATAGGTATAATAGTGTCTAATTTGACGTAATCCAATAAGAAATTTTAGTCCCGGCTTCCCTTCTGTAGAAATCCACCCTTCGTCACTGGTAACTAGGGGGGGGGGGGGCGGAGGGGGCGGTCCGCCCCGGGCGGCGCTTTTCAGGGGGCGGCAAAATGGAACTACATATAAAAAAAACATCTTGATAAAACACACATATTTGAAAATAAATTGCATTTTCTAAAATTATTATGAAATCCAGTGGGCGCGGGTTCGATTCCCGATTCCGACCTACTACACTTCACGACACATGCTTTTCAAGCTTACTGGGAAGTGTACAAAGGTGTATTTGGGTTCATTTTGATAAACTCAGATTCATTTATTAAAAAAAAGTTATTTGATCCATATTTGAAATTCAAAATTATTAGTTAGTAGTGTTAGTACCTATAGTACATTTTTGTGAAGATGCCTAAATATGTTTGCCGGGCTCTACATACATACACCATAAACAATGGAAATAATAAGGGGTATAATCGTTCGGCTTATTTTTGACATGGCAATCACATCGAAATATTCATTTGTTATTTTTTGTTGATTCTAATATTCTAATTATAAAATTCAAATTCCTCTGTTTGTCAGTTTTAGGGTTATGTAACTGTATGATTTTTTTGCTATCTGTAGGCATAGCAGTTGTTAGAATACTTAAATGTAAAGTGATCACATTTTAAACCAACTGACGAATAATAAGCCTGATCGATATAGTACATCCTTAGCTATGTATCTATTGAGCCAACTATGTTGGGGTTTAAAAATGTAAGGATGGACGCATTTTGAATAAAAAGAATCGGAGAACGTGTATGACTGTATGCATGAATGTGACGGAGGCTAGGAGTGTGTGTGAGGATAGGGTTTTCTGGCGCTCTGTCCTCTATGCCTATCCTGCAAAGGACGCGGCGTGAGGGTATAGATAGATAGATAGATAAAAAATGTATGAATTTTAAGAAGTCTTACTAAAAATGTTGGACCAGCAATGACGATTTGAAGAGTCGTGGAGCGTCCATTTCATGACACAGGCCTCTCTCTCATCATCCATTCACTACCCTACCTCAACACACACTGATAAAAAATTTACTCAGTTTTAACCCTTGAAACGTGTGACTACTTTTTTTAGGCCTCAGAAGCAGAGGGCCTCTAAAGACGCCAGAGTTAAAAATATTTAAAAAGTACCTAATCATTAGGATGGTAGGTCTATCATCCTTATACTAAACATTTCTTATATCTTATATGACTTTAATTTATTTTGATAAAACCATTTATGAACCTTTTTTTATAGGTTCGGAAACTACCTAGAACTTATTGACCAATAATGTCTTTTTTTATATTCCAACTTAATCATCAAAAAACAATCGTTTGGATATAACCCAATTTAATTAATTAAGCGTGACTAAACGTTTTTTACACGGAGGCCATTTTTTTCCTAACGACCAATCATGTGATAGCAGACGTCAGACATATTACTTCCTCTATTATCTAGTGTCAGTGTATAATTAAGTTTCTACAGGAAATTCACTAGAATTTAGATAGCTGATCAAAACAAGACTGAATTGTTTTTTGTACACTGGCAAGTGCAGTGCGAATAATTTGATTTAATTTAAAATTAGAATCTTGTCTTCTGAACGAATGAAATTTTATTACAAATTGTTTTTTTCTTATTGGACAATCCGGATGTTAGCTGCAAATGACTTGTTGCAAAATTGTACTGTTGGTAGTCCTAATAACTGTCAAATCTTGTTGTCCTAAGAGCTGTCAAAGATCCATAATTTTCTCATATTTACTTCTTACAAGTGAGTTATGATGCCGAAAATATTACAGAACAGTTCTAGAGAATTTATTTGAAAGTTAAAAGAGGCTTGCCAGAAAGAAAAAGGACTATTGCTCCATCAATTCGTTTAAACAAAGTAGGTATAGTACCTTGAACTGCCACCATCACAGATTTTAAAAATAGTGTTGCCAAGTTACTAAACAATCCAAAAATTGGTTAATTTGTAAAACAACCTTCCTAAATCATAATTTGAAAAATGTAACTATCTTATTATCATGCCTAGCAACACTAAACTCAGTAATACCAATTTTCGAAAGGCGATCGTCAAGCTTGTCACTGAAAGGTGACTTATTAAAAAAAAAATAATGCCTTTTTGTTTCTGTGCGTTTTTTTACGGGGAATAGATTATAGTATGCAGGTGTTTATTTTTTTATTTATAGAGTGAATTAACCTCTCCAAATGTACCTTGCCTGGTTGCTGCCGAGTTGAGCATATTAAAAATAATAAAACATCACTTTATACTAAAAAAGTGATGGATGTGAGACTGAGATATCACATAGTGAGGCTGATAACCCCTACAGCCACTGTTGGCTGATCACAGAGCAGTAGCCAATACGGGAGGGGTCCAGCATACCTCGGGTATCATGTTACGACAACTTCTTCAACAGTTTTCATGGAAATATATTGAATAATACGATTAAGATAACAACTGATTGTTGTGTCGCCTTTGTTCAGGCTTAGATTTTATTAGCGTATAAATTATATTGGGATAAGAGACGTCAGGTATATCGATTACATCAAATGTACTTTACATTTTGTTTTTTGATCAATGCTTACAGATGGTTTTCTCTATCTTGGTCACCGTGCAGACATTAGCTGCAAGTGGAGTTCAAGATTGTATTGTTGGTAGCCTTAATTGTCGAATCTTGTCATGAGAGCTGTCAAAGGTTCGCTATATTCTCACATTGTATCTTTTACAAATAACCTACAATGCCGAAAATATTACAGAGCGGCGCTAGAGAAATCGTTTTAAAGGCAAGATAGTTTTGCGAATTGGAAAAAAAAACTCCGATAATCCCTTCAAACCGCCATCACAAGTTAGAAAAACAATGTTGCCAGTTTATTCTTACTGTCCAAAAATTGACAATTTTTTTTAAACATTAGTTCTGAAATATAATATGTATTTGAAAGTAGCGAATAAATGTAACCACATCTTATTATCAGCAAGCAACACTAAACCAAGTTTGCACTAGGGGACTTCTATACAATAACGAAATACACTATACGTGTGATTACGATATTTTTGTTTGGGTTCCTTCTATCTTCAACTATGAAATCATACACTTTTTTATACGTGGAGACAGGATTTGCCAACACAATTCTCAGTATTATGATGTAGTTCAGTCTACATATTATCATTCATGATTGATATATAAACTCATCAGCCTAATACCTACTGGGAAACATTCACCTATCCAGATACATATTATGCATATCGAAGGATTAGACTCTAGATATACTCTTCTCTTCTCTCTCCTCTGCACCATATCCCATTTATTTGGGGTCGGCTGCTCGGATTCTCTCTCTCCATCTGCCCCAATCGAGTCAGTCTTCTGGAGTAAGCTCCAGGTGTTCCATGTCCCCTCTGATGATCTCCTCAAGGGACTTATTTGGCCGTCCTCTCTTTCTTGGTTCTAGGTATACTGCTCTATATAAAATACAATCATTGTGCCTGAATCTGAAATATCACTACTTAGATAAACAATATTAGTTTTTTTTGTTATTTCTTTAATAATCACATACCTATTCATTATAATTGATTTATTTTTATCTTGGTTTAAGTATATAAATTAAATTAATACATAATACAATATGCTAGGTGTGTGTAGTAGACACATATTTATTTGGAAAGTATGTGAGTTATTATTATGTATGTATTTGTTTAATTTTCAAGCAAAACAATATATTTGGCTAAATAGCTCATAAATCACCACAAAATGATTGTTGTCTATGATTTACAGCCTCCCCCATAGACAATAAACCAGAGACAATCACACTATTATAATATTTTTGTACAAATATAATACTATTTGTATTTCTATGACTTAGACATTCCACACCACAGTTTTTTTTACCATTCATATAGGAATACCTTTCATACAAGATTTTTCATTATTATATATTGGGATTTTTCACTATGGGGCTATATTTTTGAGGCGTAAATATTTATCAAATACGATAATTAATTCGAAGTCTCCAAAGTCTCCTAGTTTCAAATAGGGATTTTCTATGCATTATTGTACTAACCAATTGGATTCAGAAGATATTTTGAACAAAAAATATTGCGTATTTTCTCCACCAAGTGGGCCGCGGCAGCCCTAGAAGGTCACATTTTTTAATTTAACATTATACACTATACAGTCACAGCCAGCACTTACAAGTAACAACATAGCACCAAAAGCTAAAAAAATATATTTTATATGTTCACTAGACATGTGCGCCGGCTGCAAAAAAGCCGGCGGCGGCGCCCATGTCTAAAATAGCCGGCGGCGGCGCCACGCCGGCGGCGTGGATCCAAAGTGGGGGAAAGCATTGGATTTTTTTGCAATATTGTTTTAAATGATTAAATACGTATATGTGAAAAAGATAATGATAAAATCGATTTATTTATTTTGAAAAACTATGATTATTTCAATAATAAAGTGAAATAAAAGCTCATATTTGAAAAATAATGGAAAAATTCATTATTGCCTTTTTATGGTGCTGGAGGGCAGGTCAAAAAAAACAAATCCATAAAGTCAAATGCGTCAGAATGAGCCTAACTATGGGCAGTAGTGCAGTCGAACAGGTTTCTCATTTGGCAATATTTGGGCTGTTAGCTAAACGGTGAGTGGAATTCAAACTCTGAAATAAAGTCCAGAATTGCGATGACGAGGTCGACCTTCCACAAAATGCAAAATTCCTATGTAACTAAGAACTACGGTTCAGCATAAGCTGTAAAAACATATGTGTTATATGTGCTGTTGCTTGGAATGGAAGGGTAATTATCTAATTTAAGTTTTGAGGTGGTCTGTAGCCTGGTTGGTAACGCGCTCGACTGTTAATCCAGTGGGCGCGGGTTCAATCCCCGACCTACTCCACTTCACAACACAAGATTTTAAGCTTTCTCTGAAGTGTACAAAGATGTATGTGGGTTTATTTCGATAAACCCAGATTCATTTTATTAAAAAAAAAACTTATTTTGGATGTTATTTTAGGTGTAAAAATAAAGAAAATAAATAAATAAAGATATATTGTGGTGTTTTTAGTCGAAAGGTGCATAAATTAATAATGACATCAACCAAAATACGTAATGATTATCGGTGGAAAGATAAATTACAATTTGAGAGTAGTCTGTAATCACAGTCCGAGAAACCACGTTAAGGGATAGTAAATTATTATTTTTTTATTAAAATGCAGCCTTGGATGAGCGAAATAATTGGATTTTAACGTTAAAATATCTAATATCAAAATATAATCACATTTTGACACTTTGAAGACCGTAAACGTAAAAATTACCAAATGAATATCGTTTTTTGTCAAGAGAAGAGGAGTCTTAACTATTTCTACAGTACTTATTGTATTAAAATAAATTTAATATAGCATCTCTCTCTCTCTCCTGTCGATTTCCTCACTGCTGAGGGTCGCGATCTCCAAACCCAAACACCCGTTGCTTGACCAATCCCCGCCACGCAGCTCTGTCCTCGGCAAGATGCACTGCCCTGTAGATGGAGGGGGCAACAGTCTGCGTAACTTGGTCCGTCCATCGCAAAGGTGATCGTCCTCTGGGTCTCCATCCCGGCGTGTTTCCCGTGATTATTAGCTTCTCGAGACTATCTCCCCCTCTGTGAGCGATGTGTCCAAAAAATTGGAGAATTCTTTCTAAGCATGGAGATGACGATCTAGATGTGATTCCAAGTTCCTGAAGGATAGAGGCATTTGTCCTTCTTGAAGTCCATGGGATCCGCAGCATGCGCCTCTAACACCACATCTCGAAAGCGTCAACTCTAGCTTTGTCCCTCGCTCGCAAGGTCCAAGATTCCACCCCATAGAGGAAAATAGAGAACACAAGCGACCGCACCAATTTAATTTTTAGCCCTCTGGATATTCTTCGGTCTTTCCATATTTTATCAAGGCGTTTCATAGCGTTCTTTGACATCCCAATCCGTCTTCTGATCTCCGCCTCGCATCCTCCTGCGTCATTTAGCACGGATCCGAGGTATGTGAAACTCTCGACAACCTCCAGGTCAGTGAGTGCACCTGTTATCTGGAGAATAGCGAATCTAGTCAAGTGGAATGAAAATAATTTCGATTAGGTACTTCGATAAAATCAAAGGTTAAACTAATGAAAAGATAGAACGGTTGACCGAAAAGACGAAAGGCCGCATATTTTGGTCAGATATTCCTGGAAGAAAAATATAGCCTTCTGCTAAAATTTACGTGGTAAAAAATTTCAGCGTGGTATGATAAAATCGACCGGTGTCCTAAAAATCGATCAACTATAAATTCTGAGTTTTCCTTGTGATTCCCAGTTAACATAGAATAACGTTTGTTCATTTAATTTCCACCATGAAGAACCAAATTATTAATGCCTCCATCCCATCCTATTTCTTGTTTTAGAATCAAATAAATAAGGTACAGAAAATTCCCCGATTTTTTTTTATTCCAAACCAAATGAACGAAATATGTGAGACGTAGGAGTGGGTTAACTAGTTGTTATTCGACATCTTATATAATTACTGAATCTTAGCGTCGCCACAGCTGAATGCTTCATTTTTTTACCTGGAAAAGTACTTATTTCGATTTCTGTCTCAAAAAACACAGGATAAATATTTTTGGTCACGCAGTTCCCACGCCGCCGGCGTGAGCGTTTTGTCGGCGGCGGCGCGCCGACCATGATTAGCGGCGGCGCGCCGGCGCGGCGCTCATGTCTAATGTTCACTAGGGCGAGCAGATAATCAGAATTAACTAAAATTGACGATTTTTTGTAAACGTTCACTACAGGGCGAATCAAGTAATATAAGAAAAAATATTGTACCTTTGTATGCAAATTGAAGATATGATCTGAGGCGACGAACTGTCGGGGGACGAACTTTCGGGGGACGAACTGTCGAGGGACGAACTGTCGGGGGACGAACTACAGGTGCACCGTTTTTTCATGACCATATTTTCCACAATAGTTACACACAATACTTTGTTTTAACTTCATATTATACATAAATCTTCATACAATTGTTTAGTAATTTATTTACTAACTTAAGCAATACTGCATTTTTGTATTCTTTTTGTTAAACTTGTGAAAGTTTCTCTGGTTTGTCTATGGAACGTTTGACCATCGACAATAGAAGATAATAAAATAATATACCATAAACTAAAAACACTTCTTTTATTTATTTACTGTAAGGATCTGTCACTTGAATAATTTATGGTCAGTAAATAATAACGTGTTTAAAAATCTAGTACATAAAAATATAAATTAATAAAAAATACGTGATGTATAGTAAAATTAGAATGATTTATTTTCATAATTCTAAAATGGAATTGTTCAATTTTTTTAGATAATTTTAAGAGATGGTTTAAAATGATCTTTGATTCATTTTGAACAATTTTTTTTCTAGCATCAATGACATTTCTATTGCAATTCTACAAGTGTTGCCAGTGCAGCTATGGTTGCCAAAAGCTACACGTAGCGCGCGCATCAATCACCATATCTTTCATGACGGACTGTACTTACCTACCTTACTTATTTTTGTCTGTACCTAGCAGGCGCGAAGCTGCCTAAGAACACGATTCCCATCGAGTTACCTTTTGGATGAAATGATTAGTGTAATAGTGTCTAATCTGACGTAATCCCATAAGAAATGTTAGCCTCGGCTTCCCTTCTGCAGAAATCCACTCTTTGCCACTGGTACCTATCTCATTAAAAAAAAAAATTAAAAACTCGCCAAAAGCTTGTGTGGTGAAGCGCAGAATACATATACAATAAATCGTCAGCCGTGAGATTCGAACCCAGCACTTTCCGATTAGAAGTCCGTGCTTCAACCAACTGCCCCAAACGTGTATTTTTTATCTCTATAAAATACTAAAGGTAAAACGATACCATAATCAATAAATTTTATCCATACCATCATGCACCCATCTAAAATAAAATAAATAAATAAATAAAAAGGAAAATAATATTCTCTCTCTCTTCCGTTTCGAATTAACAATAAAAATATAATAATAATTTATAAATAAATAATTTTTAATATGAATCAGAAATACTTTTATGAATGTGTATTTGTATCTGTATTCTGTATGTATAATGTCTTGTAAATATATGAGAAAAAATACTTATATTTTATTTTATTCTGGGACAGTATCATATCGTAAGCGGTTGACAACCTTTTTTATTTCAATTCATTCAATATTCATTATTTTGGGGGAAGGCAAGACTTGACTCGCCAGACTTTTCTGTCAGTACCTCACACACAATTCTTTATTCAGTCACATTCATGCAATTCGTCATACACGCTCTACGATTCCTTTTACCTAAAACACCTCCGCCGGGTGTTTTGAGCGTCGCCTGCAACGAAGCTAGGGAACATAACAAAATTATTGATATCGTCACGAAACAAAAATGAGAAATTAGCGCCGCAGGCGAATTTTTTTAACGCATCTTGTTGTCTTTCGGTAGTATAGTAACACGTATAATAAAAGCAAATTGAATAAAAATGAGTAAAAAGCGCCGCATGTGAATGTTAAAAGTCCAGTTTATTGTTTGAAAACAAGCCTCCATTACAATTAGCGCCGCAGGCAAAAAATTTAATGACACTAAAAAAATAAAAAATGTGATTTATTTCTATTACACATAAAGCGATGGATTGGCTGAGGAATTTGGGGAGGGGGTCAAACCCCTAAAACCCCCCTGCCTACGGCCATTGTTGTGACTAAAAATACAATTAAATTAGCTTCGGTTCTACCTATAACCAATACGATTTCAATAGAACTGCAAGGGCCCACCATAGTTTACGAGTATATTTTTTTGACAATGTTTCAGATGTACCTTAACTTACTTATTTTTGTTGTTGCTTGTATTGTACTTGTGATTATTATTATTCATGTTAAAGGCTTGCGCCGTGAATAAATAATTAAATAAATAAATATTTAATTTAATAAGATTCTAGCTTGAGAATATTTAATCTCAAATTATATTTAATTCTAATTAAAGGTTTTCGATGTCTATATTGGTCGCATCATCACGAGTTTCCTATACATAATAAGTAATGTATAGAGATACCTATATAACATATAACATATAACGATATAACATATAAGGTGGACAAATGACCATACAAAAGATCTTCAGCCCAGATGTCACAATAAATTTAATTTTTATTGCTCTACACTAAATGAAAATACAATATTATATATGTTCCTATCTACCTAACAAATATACCTAATATACGTTCATAATTCATATATACCTATACCTAAATGGTACTATACTATACCCTCACGCCACCTCCCTTGAGGGGTAAGCAGAGAGAACGGATCGCCAGACTTTCCCATCCTTACACACACTTCGGGCTCCCGTCGCATTCATGCAATTCCTCATACACATCTACGATTACTTTTACTCAAAACACGTCCGTCCTTGAGGATCGCTGGTCACCATGGTCAAGCCATGTGTTTCTTGGACGGCCGCGTTTCCTTATACCTCTTCTTTCACCCAGGTAAATTTTTCTCCTTATCCTTTAATCGTTTATTCTCTCCACATGTCCCAACCATCTCAACTTGTTCACTTTCATTTTAATTACAACATGCTTTTTACATTACCTAAATGCCTAATTTACCTAAAAGGTACCTACATATTATTATAGAATCTTCTTCGCCTTTGAGGTCGACTCCCCTAGTCTTCATCCTCCAAGTCCTTCTGTCCTTCGCACGAAGCCTCGCTTCCTTAGGTCTCTTATAATTGTGGACATCCAACTAGTCAGGGGTCTACCTGGTCTTCTAGACAAGGAGTTTTTGTGCCCCCCCCCGCATTTTTTTTTTATCCAATAAAGAACGCATCATTTGGAATGAGTACGTCCTGAGAATTTGTACCTACCTAATACAAAATATCAACATCTTCCTTTTCTTCAGCCTGTAGCCATCCACTCCTGGACGTAGGCCTCCTCCACCCTTTTCCATGCCAAATGATCTTTTTGTACAAATCATTCTAAGGCTTAGGGCAGTAGCGTAGCGTGAGTTACGGGAAAAATAAAGAATTTCTAGGCAGCAGGGGAAGTTACTAAAAATTTGATATTGACATGGCATAAAAAAAGAATAGAAAATAGCGCCGCAGGCAAAAAAAAATCGAGTCTTTAATGAATCGATTGTGATTTAATAGTTTTTTTTTATTTTTCCCAAAAAATGCCGCCCCCTACAAAGTGCCGCCTGGGGCTGACCGCCCCCACGCTACGCTACTGGTTCAGGGTTCACTAGATTTTTTTCCAAACAAGCCCAATTCTTAGGTTGCTTCAAGGTATGGTTTGTTAATCACATCAATTATATAAAGTTCCTTATTCTGTCCAATTCCCACAGGACACTGTTTGATGTTGTCCAAAATCAATATATCAAAAGCCTAACCTTAAGATTCCAACAATCAAACCTGTCTATAAAATATGAGGTGAATACAAATGTACATTATGTATACATGACATTATACTTGTCCAATAGTATGAAGAGAGGTATTTATCAGTCTAGTACACAAAGCTATAACTAATTACACCCGACCTCGACGTACGTCTCTCCGGTTTACGTGTTTCATTAAACAGTTTTTTTTTTAGTTATCTGGGCTTGCATACACAAACCCAAATACTTTTCTACACACCTTGCACTAGGGTAAAACCTGTATCGCAAAATGTGGAGTACATCGTCAGCGTCGAGGTTTGAACCTGGCACCTCCCGCTTGAGAGACTGCCGCCTCAACCACCTGCGCCAACCATCTACTGTTGTTCTCTTTTATGTTTGCGGAATCGTTTTAGAAGTACTATTTGGATATAATTGAGTATCTTTTTTTGTCATTCTTTAAATTTTCCATAAAAAATCGGTATTTTGCCCGGCCTTTGCGGCTAAACTGCTAGTCCTATGAAAATATGTATACTTACAGCATATTTGTAGACAATATAGTAAGGATTATTTTTGTCATTGACTACTTTCTTCTATCTCTTACTATATTCAAAGAAAATGTGGTACATCGCGTAGGTGGAAGATTTCGCTCAACTCAAGGCAACTCTGTGGCGACGTATTTTACACGAAATGTACACTTAATTTAAATGATATTTCGATTAAGTAATAGATATTTACGTCATTTTTGTGGAGGTGGACTCTTCGGTTATTTAAAAAATTCTCTCTCCTTTTGTGCTGATAAGTTTAGATGTCATGCGTTTTCACACATATTTTACGTATTTCTAAAATAATGCACTTATTCGCTTTACGCAATTTTGAATAGTTCAGTGACCCGTTGTTACAATAATTGAAGGATCGCTGTACATTGTTGAGTTCTATACCGAATAACATAATCGATTCGATGTTCCTAAATCATTAATATATCATCGGCGCTCCTTAATTTCTGTCCATTGTGAACATTATGGATCTCAGAACCTCTGCTATACATTGTCCCATCTATCTGTGTAATATATCTATGGATTGTCCGATGTCTCACAAACCCTCAATATAGTGTCATCCATACTCAATTATAATAAAAATTTAAAAAATCTAACAAAGGAAAAAAATTGAACTGGCTAGAGAGTATGTAATGCCCAACACATGCACTTTTTACTGATAAATTTTGATGAATTTCACACTGGGATGACATGAAATCTAGCATGGACAGAGAGCACATACATCAATTCCATCATATTCAATGGGCGATTTCACGATAGAAATTTCGCTGTGAAAACTTCACCGCAAGAATCCTCGCCGTAGGCGTAGGTGAATTCCATCACATGATACGCATGGACACTTTCATGCGCAGAGCCATACTAGAACCTTCTAGTATGGCCCTGTTCATGCGGTAAAATTTCCGTGCGGCGAAGATTTCCTTACGGTGAAGTTTCTGCGACGAAGATACCGTGATCCCTTCGTGATCCATATTCATTTACTATACCACAATCACTTCCGTACTCTGCAGCTGGTCTTAAGATGTCTATTTTGAGAATATCTTGGATACGCTCAATGCAGATGTACATATTTGATCTTAAGAATGTGCATACCGACATTTCAAAAATTTCTAAAAACGGGAGACCTTATATCTCAACAGCCGTTACTAAATATGTTTTGGAACAAAATAGGGTAGATTCATTGAACCTATATCTAGGGAATAACCGTAAAAGATTTTTTATATCCTGTATAGATTTCTCAAAAATAAATTTTATAAACACCTCTGATCTTTTTTCCGAAAGACGGAAACTCGTTTCCCGAAAGTCACGGAGTAAAATTTTATTTTTGTACTGATAATATGCATTAAAATCTAGGGAATAACCGTAAAAGTTTTTTGATAGACGCAAAATTAACCCCAAAAAATGGAAAAAAAGCTATTTTTACCATTTCGTCATGCGATTGTCACGCAATTTTGAACCTTAATGCCGTGGGAAAAGACTGTGACGTCGTTCCTGGTGCCATGCCCTTAAATTAAAGCTATACCAGCCAATATACCTACCTACATAGTTGTCGCTGCTTCTATATAACTTCTTCTTCTTAGCTGCTTTGGTTCCACCGCTGGACATTGGACATTTCCTGATTCATAAAAAAATTGACCGATTAGTTTTACATATTTTTAAATTATTACCCATTGTTACATCCACTCATCCACTCGACATGATTCTCGGAAAATAGATACAAACGTAAAGGATTATGTGAGTTATGAAATTCCATTCATATTTTAGTTCCCACGACACTGTAGCTTATAAGAATTATTGTATTTTGTCATATAATAATGACTTGTTCAGAACCATTTTGTGATTTTGAATAGGATCACACATTCTCCGTAAATCTTTGATCTCTTGGGACTTGGGATATTCTGTTTGAAGAGTTATTTACATTAACCAACTCAAAAAGCAGATTTTTTCGAAGATGAACTTGACAGAAACTCAATAACTAATGTATACTATAAATTAAATTCTTCTGACTGGAATGAACTTCCTGTACACATCAGAAAAGCGAGAACAACTGCTGAATTCAAGAGCCAGCTTAAAACTCACCTATTTAAAAAATCGTTTAGAATAGTTTAGAATAAGTAGATGTAAGTACTTAGGCTAGCTTATTGAATTGTAAAAGGCGCCCTTGAGGTGGACTTGCTCCACAAAACGGGGCATTATAAATTGTCCATGTTATTATATTATACATATCCACGTCCGCTCTCTATGTGGAGCATGTGATCCTCACCCAGTATTTCCAGACTTTTCTGTCCTGGGCCAACTCCGTTGCCTGTTCCCATGTCATTCCAGCCTGGCGCAGCTCTGATGTGTACAGTATCTGGATGGTCATTGAAATTAAATTCACACCAGCAAAAAGTAGACTTTAAACTGTTGAGCTAAATATCCGCTTTACTAGCAATTTTTATGATCATACGAAGGTGCAAATAAAATTTTGCTGATGGAAAATGTCAAACTGTGTTGTTTTGTATATTTGTTTCTTTGAGAGTTTAAGAACTAATTCATTTTCTCTTTGTTTCAGGCGAAAAACCTTTCAAATGCGAATACGAAGGCTGCGACAGAAGATTCGCCAACTCCTCAGACAGAAAGAAACACTCACACGTCCACACGTCAGACAAACCGTACAACTGTAGAGTCAACGGCTGCGACAAATCATACACGCATCCGTCAAGTCTGAGGAAGCATATGAAAGTCCATGGACCAGGACACGGAGATGACAGAAGCACCCACGGATATGACAGCGAAGGAGAAGACTCCAATTCATCCGAAAGTATCAGCATAACAAACGGACCAGCAAGTCCGATCACATCGCCACAACCAAACAAAAATCAAAATTACAACAACAATACCAATCAATTGAAAACGGGAAATCCAACCGTAACTAGTTTGACAAATTTAGCGTCAAATAACAACTCAATGTTGCATGACCACGAACATTCGATAACCAGTAAATTAGAGAGTCTAAATGACAAATATTTTAATACAGATAAACTGTTAACAACAAATAATACCCCATTGAATCCAGTAAACAATTTATCCAATGGACATTTGATGGATAACACAAATAACAAATTAGGAATCGGGCATCCGCTGCACACTCAAACAGCACCGTTCCAAAGTGGTCATTTAAATCATTTGAATCACCCAATGAATCCACATCATCACCAAATGGCCTCTACTAATTTGTCCGAATGGTATGTTTGTCAATCAGCTTCGGCTGGTGGTCTCCAAACGCCTCCATCTCAAGATCATTCCCCCGCTCCTCATCCGTTGAATCATCACCATCATCACTTTGCCAATCACCATCATCTGATGCACCATCACCATCACACGGGGGCTGCGACAGCATACTGACTTTAGTGATCTTAGGGACTAATTTAATTTTTGTTTGTAACATAGATAGCTTTAAATTTAGTTGGGAGATTGTTTTGTCAATTTGGCTGGATCTATTAATTAAATTTTGACAAGTAGGTAGTTATATCTCAACAGAAACACAGCAAAGGATGGACCTTCCATCAGGCTTATGACTGATCGTCGGCTGTTAAATTGCTGATGTTAAATTCAACTACGACATGTAGAAAAATTCCGATGGTCTCACAAAGCATAAATTATGATTTTCAAAAATAATCTATCAATAAAATTTTGCTCCAAACACTTGCCTGAATCTTGGTTTTCAAAAGATATATCTCAGATTCCAGAATAGTTTTCAAAAATCCTTAATGGTCATAACTCAGTTTTCATTAATTTTTCAATTAGGTTCCCAAGAATATTTGTTTGGGATATTTTGCCTAAATCTTAATTTATTCAATAGAAATTTTTTTGTTCTATGGAACAATTCAAATACAAATTCGTTCGTATTTGCTAAATTTTGAAATAAGAATAGACTGCTGTCAGTTCTGTCAAATTGCTACGTTACTATTTGAATTATGTTCCAATTGTCATAAACATTCTCCCATTATGTTAAGTTTTGTTTTACCTCATTTGTTGGCTGATTTGAGTTCAAATCTCAAGAAATTTAGCGTTGTATTTTTAATAAATAAAAATCATCAATATTTACTTCAATCATTAAAAAAAACCTTCAATAAGACAATCTGTATCTCAAATTCATCGAAAAACTATTTTCTTTCATCGAAGTCAACGTGCCTCTTAGATTTAGAAAATATATAAAAACAAACTATTAAAATTTTATTAGTTATGCATTGGTGTGTATAAAAGAGTAATTGTGTAAATATTTATAAAAAAATATAATGTTTTGTAAAAAAACTGAGTACGTCTCTGACAAAATTAAATTTGGAATACTTTCTTTAATTTTCAAATTTAAAATGCTCTCTTCGTTCTTTTTGTGATTGAAATAAACTACTTAATTCAATAACTTTGATCAATTGATCAGATGTTTTTTAATTTAATTCAGTACCTATATCGAATGGTAACCACCTTTGATTATTGAAGTACCTAATCAAATTATTTTCATACATTTTCACTAACCAGTATCATTTTTAAAAAATGTTTCTCTAAATTTAAAATCATTCGAATTATTGATTTATATTTTTACAGAGGCGTACTCGGGTAGATTATAAAAAAAGTATTGTTTAGGAAGATGTATTTTTAAAAATTCAATTATATAGAATTGTTATACCAAAGTGTTTAAAAATATTGAAGATGTATTACCTATGTATGTAATAATATTATTTTCTCTAAAAAATGCTCAAATAATACGATATTATTATTTTAATTAATCATGTAAAAAAAATATTTTATTTTGTCGGTATTATTTAAGTAGAAATCATTTTTGATGATTTTATTTATACCTTTAGGCAGTATTGTCTGTTCGAGTCAAATAACTCGAACTCGAGATTAAGATGTGACTCGATTTGAGACTCGCATATTCAGAAATGCTATAGAGACTCGATTTGAGTCTTGACAATCACTAATAATTATATACTTTCTATTTTACAAATTCGATTCTTGGTAGATATGTGACCGGGAATGTATGAAATCCGTTATTGTAAACAATTCCTGTGAAATTACACCACCTAAAATCGGCAGAAAATGTGTGATATTTTTAATAATTTTAGCGTATTTTAAATTATAAATATGTTATGTATTCATATAATATATTATAACATTTTACTAGCAATTACGTACATTTTTAAACAGTAATCTGAAATATATAAAATTCTAATTTGGTTTTCAGCTTGCCTGCAAAAATAAATAGGTTCTTCGTTTTGATTACGTTTTTATTCTAACTTATTCAAAAAATAATTAGTTTTTGAGTTGTTAAAAGATGTATTTCCAAAGAAAAGTACGAATTAAATAATTATTTCACAAATTTCCTAAATTGACCCGGCATTGTATACATTCCTGGGATAATTCCTATATTTCATACATCTTTGATAACAGTTTTACAAACTTGAGACTTGGTGGTTATACTTTTTTTAAAATGAATCTGTATTCGTCGAAATAAAACAAATACACTTTTGTACACTTCACAGTAAGCTTGAAAAGCTTGTGTCGTGAAGTGGAGTCTATTTAAGACTTGGCCTCAAACATTCGAGACTCAACTTGAGACTTGACTCAAAGACAACACTGCCTATAGGTATTTATTTTAATGTCTCCCAGTGATTTTTTAAAATATTTTTATTTTCTATTTACCTAATAATTGTGATTTAAGTTGTTGTAGAAGTGTTGAAAATTATAATATATGAATTGACTAGCATGTTCTAAAATTGTCTTCGATTTAAGCATATTATTTTAGTGTAATTTTTTCGTACTTTTTCTACTACTTTTTACTACTTTTGTCAGTTTACTCAATTTGTAAAATGTTTCTTTCTCTATGTTTTTGGGTGTGCTGTAACCGATTTTCTACGGTACTCAATATAAGATATAAAAAACAGAGTATTCTAAACGTAAACAAATATATTATAAAGTAAATTTCTATTTTTTATTATATTGTTTGTTTTTTGAAGTCAATTCATATATTTCCTATTTTCACATTTCACGACAACATCCCAGTGAACTTTTTTATTTTGCAAAAACTAAAATTAATAATACCAGTGCACTTGTTACAAACATTTAATTTACACTATTTTTTGTCAACTTTTTTGTGATTGAAATATTTTTATCAAATTTTTACTTATTATATTTGTAGCATGAAATCATTTTAGGAGTTCTGGTTGAATTTGATAATTTCCATTTCAAATTTGTTTCCATTTCATTGAAACTAATTTTGTATTAGTGACTATTTTTTTTTTCAACATTTTGATCTCGTCAGTACCTTGTTATTTTCGGGTGACGATATGATTATAATAAGCGAAAATTTGAAATAAAATATTTCCTCTTTATTAAACCAGTGAATTTTTGATGTGATTTTCTGTTTTTATTAAACATAATTATTCTGAAATAAAATAATATGTTTTTTATCTTAAACACAATCTTTTTATTCTAAAACCAGCCCTGCACTTACTTAGTGCATAGATAGACTAAAGGTTCTCTCACACGGGCAATTTTTCGAGCAATAATTGCTCAGAAACTCGTATTGCTCCAACTGGAGCAATTAATTGCGCAATTATTTCGGCAATATTTCATGGTTTTTTCATTCTTTCAATAGTTGCTCGGCACCTCGGAGCAATTACTTGAGCAATTATTTCGACAACAGTTGCTCGAGTAAGCAAACCTTAAGAAATCCACTTGTGAGAAAGCAAATAATTTTACAGAAAATAGAAAACAGACTAATGCCCAATCCCACCAACTTTAACCCAGGAAGGAGAGTCCTAAGAAATTTCCATACAAAAACAGAGATAATATTCTATTTATCGAATAAAGAACATCAGCTTCCAGCTAGAACACAGCCTAATTCCATATGAAATGCAACATACAGCTCACCTACGTTAGGTGCCCAAATATCTCCGCCCAGACTAGGTAAGTTGCATGTTGCATTTCATATGGAATGAGGCTGTGGTTTAGCTGGAAGCTGATGTTCTTTATTCAATAAATATAATATTATCCCTGTTTTTGTATGGAAATTTCTTAGGACTCTCCTTCCTAGGTAAAAGTTGGTGGGATTGGGCATAAATGTACTCTACTAAATTACTAAACAGACAAAAATCATTTGCACAAGGCACACATATTGTGTACATTCTATGAGTACCCTCCATGAGTATTTTAGAATGCATGAAGCCAAGTATCATTGTTAGTAGATATTTCCGATTCACTATATGGGGTCCATATAATTTCGATTCCCAATTCTCCAATCTTTTTGTCAAGGGCCTTTTTGTCTTGGTAGACGAGCCGTGTTGACTGGTAGAATTTATCCCAACATGTCCTGTAAAATGGAGCTGGGCAGGATACGTTGCCAGACGCTCTGATTCTAGATGGACGAAAAAGATTCTCAAGTGCCAACCTAGAATGAGGCCTGAGGCAAGATGGTCTGACGATGTGAGGCGAATCTCAGGAAGCAGGTGGATGCAGCACGCCTGTAGTGTATTAGAAGCCAAGTGTAGTACATACGGAATATAGGCTCTAGAGAGGCATTGCACCACATCAGGTAAGTACCTACTCTGGGCTACAATAAAGTCCACATCAATAGTACTGGAGGCGGTGGCATAGGACTAGTTCCTCCTACTATTATACACCATGTAATGTAGTAGTGAGGCCAGGAGGCTCCAGAGCAGAGGACTTCTCTGCAGACCACCAGACTAGCAACACTTACCAGAGCCCAGGACAGCTTGCTGATACTTGGGAGGTAAGTGAACACTACAACGCCCAAGACAGAAGTCCGTGGATGTCAAAGGGGAGGCCTATGTCCAGCTGTGGAATCAAAACGGCTGAGAAGAAGAAGTTCTATAGAAGCAGTGACAGCTATGTAGGTATACCAACTTGTGTATAAGCACCGCCTCCTAGAGTAGGTACTCTAGCCATGCTGTAACAGTTGGCAACATAGCATAATGTTCATCCACTCCTGTCAAATCTCCTAAAGGTGTGGATATACGGGGTCTCAGGAGACGCGCCTCCAGGCACTGACAAAATGGCGTCAGTCTCTTCAGTGAAATACACGACGGGAGATTTTCGTCTCTAGAGACGGCATCTCTAGTAAAAATGGCCGACAATTGCCTCCTGCCATCAAATTCTAAAATACACGGGACTATCTCGAGACGCGAGACTTTGGTCTGTTGCTGCATTCATTCTATTAGTATTTTTGGCGCCATAATGGCGTTTGGTTTTGTGTACATACTCTAGTGTCATGTATTTACGAGTATTGTGATTAAAAAAATATAATTATATACCGCTTTGAAATTATTTATCGATTCAGTAATGTACATATGTCGGTCGGTACTTTACTTACATGCGTATGTGTATATTTCCTTTTCTGCGTTAGTAAATGAAATAGAATACTTAATTAGACCTTCTTTTAATGTACACCATTCCTATGACATCAGTGACATAAGCCAAAGCAAGTATCGGTATGCACTACATACCCGAAACCGTTTTGAGTAGCGAAATTTTGTTTCCTCCTTATGTTATTTTGTTTTTATTTTTGCTTTTGTATATATATTTTCTTTTTGTGTTTTTTAGTTCATGGTATTGTTATTAGGTGAAATGTAGAATCTTTGCTGGTTTATTTGTTGGTGATGTTTTCTTCTATGTAAAATTTACTAATGTAACTGTCTGATTCTGTGAATAAAATAAAAATAAAAATAAAATAAAATGTTCCTTCGATGAATATTAAAGGGTGAAATGGTAACTACTTGGTTTGCTATAAATGTTGTAGGACATGAAGGGAATAACAAAACACGTAATGTTAATGTATTTTTCACAACTGTATTCATATTTCAAATGCAAATGCAACTCTGTTATTAATCCGCCATTATTTAAAAATAATATTATAATTATAATCAACTAAAAATTTTATTATTAACAATGTACTAATATCGTCACAATCGCAGGAATATTTAAAATTATATATCAATACAAAAACCACGTGTCCACGCGCGCCAATCCAGTTCAGTTGCAAACATCTCCAAGAGACCTCAGATTAAAATTGAACATGTCAAAAGACCGGAGACGCGTCCCCTGAGACGAAAATATGTAAAATACACGACGCGAGACTTGCGTGCGCAGACCGTCTCAGGAGGCGCGCGGTATCGAGAGATATCTCGCGTCTCCGATGTGTTTACACACAAGAGACCTGTCATTTTGGTATCCGGGAGGCCAAAATCTCTCGTGTGTATCTTCGCCTTAACAGAATATAATACGTGGTCCATCATACTCGTTGTTAAGGGACTGTTATTCCATACATTTCCTTAGCGACGGTGATGGCAACGCTGCTTAAAACGAAGTGCTCTCAAATTTCTACAGCATGGCTAGAGAAAGAGTGTCTAGGTGGCAGTGGTATAAGAGATCTTAATCGCTTTAAAATCTTCACACCTGTCTTATAATCGTAGATTTAAAAATGTCTCTCTCAAATATAAACAATACACACTATAACACTTAAACATGACATTTGACACTATTTTATTATTAGAGTAAGCAACACTAGTGGCATGTCAAGACACCTTGACGTTTGACATCTGACATATGACATGTCAGGACCCATTAGCAGAAGTGACAATAAGTAAATAAATTACATCGCTTAGAAATCTTTATTTACTTATTTTTTTAGTAACTATTATTCTATTCTATCCCTTCACATCGCATCTTTTGCGGGATAGGCAGAGAGAATAGAACGATAGACTGTCCTATAATTTAACACACGTCTTACTTCCGTCACTTTCACATGTATTTCTTTCACTCAATACTTACACGTCCGTTCACTTAGGATCTTGTCGATATGACCAATCCAGGTTATCCTAGGACGGCCACGTTTTCTAATACGCCCTCTTGCAGCCACATACACTCTTTTTGTCATCCTGCCGTCACTCATTCTCTCAATATGTCCAAACCATCTTAATTTGTTCACTTTCATTCTTTCCACAACACCAGCCTTAAGGTGCAGCAATTTAAGCAATTTTTCGAGCAATAATTGCGACAACTAGTACAAACCCTATTGATTATTTATTGATTAAAATTATTTCGCAATATATAGCAACAAAGCGAAACAACGATATTGCGTGTGGACGCGAAAGAAAATGTTCTAAAATGACCAATGGACCGATTGGATATTCAGCAGTTCGTGTCGCCGACATCATAATAATTCTCTTTCTCGTTTGCACGCATTATACCGTTGTCTCGCTTTAAATATTGCCGAAATAATTGCAACATATTGCGAAATAATGTTAATAATCGAAATAATAATTATTGCTCGAAAAATTGGTCATGTAAGCCCACCCTTACAATCTTTCATTTTCATATTTAATAATCACCTCATTTTTTATACGATCCACTAAAGTTTTCCCGCATATTCTTCTCAGCGACCTCATTCTACATACATACATAGAGGTCTATTATGAACTTCTGAAAGATGTCCCACCATGAATGTGTCCATATGGAAACAATCTCATATGTATTGTTTTCAGTTCAAACAAACAAGAGACTCTGAAACCAGACACCATAAAAGTCATCAGTCAAAGGTGAGTGTGTTTTCCTTAATAGTCTGAAATAAAACTGGGATCATGATGGTTCTCAAACGGTGATAACAGAGCTTCTCAAAATGTTCTACCAGCAGTATATTCGAGTGCACGTTGGTGCAGTTGTTTGGAACGCGGACTTCTAATAAGGAGATCCTGGGTTCGAATCTCGGCATTCTCTATTCTGAGAGCGAATATACTACTAATAAAGATAATTATTATCTTATATCGTTTTATTTTTATTTGTTCTAAATGAATACATTTTCTTTTAAAAGATCAGGAAGGTTGAAATTTGTGATATTCCCTTAAAAACAGGAAAAATAACGTTATTCATAAAAAAACTTTTTTTTTTCAAACTAACTCGTAAAATGGCAACAAAAACAAAATGGAAGTGGGCGGGTCATGTGGCAAGGCAAAAGGACGGCAGATGGACCTCCAGAGTACTGAGTGTATTGATCCTACGAAAAAAAACCAAGTGTAGGGAGACCACAAAGGAGATGGGTCGATGATATCATCGAGTCGGTGGGACATGGGTGGAGGCAGAGCGCCCAAAACAGAGAATTGTGGAAGAAAAGGGAAGAGGCCTATATCCAGCAGTGGAGGGAAAGGGGCTGAAAAGAAAAAAAAATCGTTAAATCTTAGAATTCGTCAGATATCTCGATAACTTTGCATCATCGAGTCACGCTTTTTAAACTTTGAATAAACGAAAAATAATTACAATTTGATTTGGTGTCTCGAATTATACTTACCATTACAGTAGGTAGCAGGCGCCAAGCTACCTAAACACGATTCCTATCGAGTTACCTTTTGGAAAAAATGATAGGTATAATAGTGTCTAATCTGACGTAATCCCATAAGAAATGTTAGCCCCGGCTTCCCTTCTGCAGAATTCATCACTGGCAGGTAGTCACATCTTCAGAATGTATCACTGAACAGAGGAGTATTTAGAGATAGGTAATATTTTTTTTTAATTTCTAGAATCATAAATTAATTATTGTGTAGTTCACTGCTACAACTGTATAGATATATGTTGTATCTGTGATTAGGCAGATGTTTTCAATTTACTTATATCTGGTCAGTGATCAAGGCAAACCTAAACAATGAACAAACATGTTATGTGGCCGCTACACGTTTGGCAAGCGTCGGACCGAGCGGGTGCTCATGAATAAAAAAAAGGCGTGAAGATGGGGCATTTGTCTCGGTTCGTGTATGTAACTGACCGTTCACGCCTTTTTACTTATGAACACCCCCTCGGTTTGCTGTCTGGCAAGCGTGTGGTTGAGGTATTAGACCCCATCATGCAATGAATCATAAAATTAGTATGAATCTATGTCCTTTTGTAGCTGTACCCAGTGCCCCTTGCTACGCCTAAAACTTTAACCTCAACCCTTACACTCATACCGAGGCAAAAGTGGCACTATTCACCTCATTTAAATACAAAAAAACTATCGATTCGACACTAATATCGATTTTTTTGTATCTACTACCTGCAGCCCCCTCCACTGTCTATCCTACGACGCCCATGCTTATCCTTAAAAACAAAAATCTGTTCTGCTTTCATTTGTTAAAAAAAAGTCGCCCGCGCGCAGGTAAAAAGGTTGTACTAAGTCAGAAACCTTCTCAGGGATGCAACAACTTACCAAAGTTTTATCTCAAGTTATTGTATGGACATCGGAAGTAAGTGAGTAGGTATATAAGTTTTGCTCTAAAAAAATAAGAAAAATTACATCACCTCAGTATGCCACTATTTTTTCAAATAATTCTATTTGAAATTTCAAATTAGGAATGTATTTAATATCCCTGGTCTGTGGTCACGATTGTGATTGGCTATTGGTCACAATGATTGATTGTCGACTACTTCACGGTGTAGGGATCCACCAATGGGAGTAATGCGCGCTAAAACATTATTATACAGGAATACAACTTCATTCTTATTTTAAAAATAAATATACACTGCTTCTTCTACTTGTTATAAAATCATTCAGTGCTTTTGAGGAAAAACTCTATGTACATTCAAGGTATAGAAAACACTTTTTAATTTAGTGTGTCATTTTCCCACCAAGTGGCGTTAGTGGTTGTTTGTTGATGAAAACCTATACCTAGCTTTTTATTTATTTTCATGTCATGGGCCGCTGCTGCCCCCCCTAGAGATTGGAATGGGTATATATTTTTTCAAACTAAATGATAAAACCTCACAAAAAATCAAAATACTACCACACATTTTCTCATCATGTCATAAATTTTATAAAATTAGAATGAAAATCAAACAGTTAAAAAAAAACACCGCTATTTTTTATTGCTTTTTTATAAAAAAAAACATTTTCATACATATTATTGTGCAAAGTTTTATATACATTTTGAATAAACAAACCACATCACGACCTTCTTAACAATGTCTCACAAAAAAAATTCGCCTGTGGCGCTATATACGCGTTTTCAATGCGGCATCAATTTTTTAAATTTTTGTTTCCCCCCGCCCCTAGATCCGAGGCTGGCGACGCCCGTGATTCACGATCCATTTACAAAACAGAATTATTTTCGCCAATGAAAATATATAAGGTGACATAAACCTTACTAGCTGGGTGCTCACTGCTCAGGGTAGGTAAGGTACTTACTATATACTTGCTGGTGTCGTATATCCTCATGACTGAGGGTCGCGACTCTCATTCCCGCAGTTGACGATCCTCCTCCATGAGTCTCTATCCATGGCCAGATGTGCGGCCTCGTGTGGAGTGGTGTTTGTGGCTGCCCTCACTTGGTCGCTCCTTAGTATATACTTATACTTAGGTACTTGCATTTACTATAATATCTATAGCTATATAGTACCGATGTGGTAGCCATATTGAATCTCAGAGCCGGTTTTTATCGAAGGTACATTAGACAAATATGTAGTTGATGATATCCCAAGAAACAATTTGGTGATTTATTCAATTAAAAGATTTACCAAACTATATCGGGTTCCTATTATTCTATAAATAAATTTTATTATGAAAAAATATAATTTTAAATTAATGAGGTACAAAAGATACGTTTATTGATATCAATTATACTTTTATATTTAAAATAATCGCCGGGATGAGAACTCCACACTTCCCATTCATAAATTACGACTATACATTCTATATAAAATATAATATGCGGATAAACAAGCAAGCTTTATGTTGGTATGTGGCGTAGTATGGAGTCTACGAGTGTAATAATCATTTTCATACCAAAATATAATTTAATATTAAATTTAATTTTCATACAGTATATCTGTTCGTTTGCTTAGTGTACCTAATAATACCTATTGTATAAATTAAGTGATTAACAATATTCACAGAGATGAAGTCAGATTCAAAATCTATCATATTTTCTACATCTTTCTGTTATTTGTTGAATTTACTACTTGTATAAATTAACAAACATTCATTTTTTCACATTTTATTAGCCACTCTCTCCACTTTTCATGTGAGATGTTACAATTACGAGTATGTATTTGAAAGAAAAGCAATGGCCTTGGTAGCGTGACAGCCTGTGTGTATGTATGAATGAAAGGTAATGACGTCTGAATGTGTATTTTAATTATTGTTAAATTATTGTAGTTTGTTTGGGCTATCACACACGTTGGGCTATCACAACTGAATCGACCGTTCGCAAAAAAGCTCCGACCATAACCTCTCTGATTTTGAATTCAGCAAGAGGTTTTGGTCAGAAACGGTCGATTCATTTAACTGAACTTCCGGACGTGTGTGGAGAGACTTATTGTTAATTTTAAGCTATAAGTTTTGTATTTATAAAATTATAACATTATGAATCACTATACAAATCTCTTTAATCGTTTGCTTATCATTCAGTATTTTGTCACTATTTTATTTTTTTGTACATACACATACATGTAACCTTGAGCCATTGTGGTTAGTATTGCCCCGGAACAGGCTATCGCCTAGTGGGGCAATAAAATCCAGTATTTTTTGTTTATGTTTTTATTTTGTAAATTGCTTTGGATAATAACTAATGAAAAAAATGAATGAAATGAATAAATAAATTAAATTAGACTAAAAACAACGCAATAATTTTATTAAGTATCCAGTTCATCGCCAGGTATATCAGCTACTTCAGTATGGTCTCTGATGGTCAGCATTTAATTGTGACGCTATATTTACGAATATGGTACCTCCATTAGGTATATGTTTGTGATATTATGTAGTATTTATTACCTACCTATGTACATTTACATATTTTATTTACTTGGCGCCAACTCTAAGTATCGTAAATAATCAAAATTTCATGTGGACATTATCAAACTCAACAAACAGCAATCATTTACTCAAGGCACATAGACCTACCTACATTTGATTTCAAAAAAGGTTGTGGAATTTGGTACACAAACCCATATTATACTTTTCATGCACACTTCACCTTCACAGTAAGTTAAAAGCTTGTGTCGTGAAGCGCAGAATACATCGTCAGAACTGAGATTCGAACCCGACACCTTCCAATTTGAAATTCGCGCTCCAACCAACTGCACCGACTATAGTTCTCAAATGTATTGTGTAAACTTGCAATGAATATAGTAGAAGGTTCGATCCCCGAATCCTCAATCAGAACTTCGCAAGCTGGTTGAAGTCCTTGGGTTCGAATTTCAATCTAGATTTTGAAATCTTACAACGCAAACATTTTCCTCACTAGGTTCACTGTAAGTACCTACCTACAGAAAAATTAGACGAACCGCTTGGCTCGACTATGTCGACCAAATACTCCAGAACAGAATCGAAAACAATGGTAGAGTGCATATGACGAATTGCATGAGTGTGACGGAAGCGAGAAGTGTGTGTAAGAACATGAACGTCTGGCGTTCTTGTCTCTCTGCCTACCCCGCAAGTGACGCAGCGAGAGGAGATAGATTAGAATAAAAAATGCATATGAACACGCACTGGTGAGGTGGTCAGTAGCACTGTTGGTAACGCGCTTGACTCTTAATCCGGAGGGCGCGGGTTCAATCTTTCAATCAAGTACTTTCTCTACTTCACGACACAAGCTTTTCAAGCTTACTGCGTGAAGTGTAGAAATATGTATTTGGGTTAATTACGATAAACCCAGATTCATTTTATAGTAGGTTTGTCTCATAGTGGTTTCTGTTATGGGTTGGCTGGCAGAAATTGCCATTTAGCAATAAGGCCGCCTTTTGTATGTTCCTTATATGCAATAAAGATTGTTTTTTTTTATTTATTTTGTTATTAAAAAAAAACTCTTTGTCCAAATATTTATAAGTACTTACTTACTCTTAACATTCAGAATGGGTGGTAAACTTCATTACTGAAATATATCAAATATTCCTATATATGTAGAATAAATAAATAAATAAATAATCAATCTTCTAAGTATACAGAATTTATTAAACTTTGATAACTCAGGACCACCTTTTAGTCAAAGGATTCCTTGAACTAAAAATATAAAAAATATACCAATATATTTCTCATAGATGTATCCTTTTTTTATATTTTTTACTAATCAAATAAAATATATTTTTGTCCATAATATAAAAATGTCATAAAATTATACGTAATATAATCAATAATAGAATTTTTTACTGTTTTATTAGAAAAAATTGAAAATATTTTGGTTAGCTATGCAGTCTGACATTAAAATCATACATAAAGGTTGGGTTACATCTGTTTAGGACTAAATTATTAATTATATCAGGGGTGGAAAACCAGAGGATTATTAGATAAGTATTGGAATAACTGGGGTTAACTGGAAGAAATCGCAATAAGTATTGGAATAACTGGGGTTAACTGGAAGAAATCGCAATAAGTATTGGAATAACTGGGGTTAATTGGAAGAAATCGCAGTTCTGCGATAAGTTCGCCCTAGTGAACAACGTTTTATAATCTGTACTATGTCCATTTTGTATATTTATATGTGTTTGTTGTTTACATTAAGTTTAAATTTAAAAAAATAAAAATAAAAAAAACAATTTTTATTATTTTATAATGCTCATATTTTGTCTTAATTGTTTTATTTTTATGGACCAGATTATTTAGAGCGTGCGCTGTAGCACCTGCACGGAAGTGAAGAGATTGGCGAATGACAGGATTACACAAAATTTATCCAAAAACATCAAGACACTATTCAAAAATAGAACAATTCGGCAGAAGAAATCAGGGGAATGTGGCATCAAAATTCCATTAAAGTAATTCTTGCCATAATTTCTTCTACAGGTTTGTTATACCAACATCATTATGTACACAAGGCTATAAGATATTAGATTTATAACAAAATATTTATACACAATTACAAAAATCTATAATTATTAATACACGTTCGATAGTAGGTACGTAATTTTTTTTTTATAAAATGAATCTGGGCTTATCGAAATAAACCCAAATACTCGTAGATCTTGTACACTTCACGGAAAGCTTGAATAGCTTGTATTGTGAAGTGGAGTAAGTCGGAGATTGAACCCGCGTCCACTGGATTAACAGTCGAGCGCGTTACCAACCAGGCTACCGACCACCTCGCTAAATATATATACAATTATTAAAATAAATTTGAAAGAAAACAAGGTATTTAGGCTTTTGTACGTCATTTTTTTTTCTTATAGATCCAGCATAAATTGCTGAAGTGGAGACAACAATAATAAAATAGGAGAACCATTGACAAATGGTAGGGGATAGAAGAGGCCTACATCCAGCAGTGGAGAGAGAAGGGCCGGCAGAATAAGAAGAAGACCCTTCAAATAACATTCCTTGTTTTTTTTTTTATTTAAAAGGTTAACAATATCTGATTGGAAGGGTGTCCCGCATGTCATAACCCGAACTGTCAAAATATTAGTATTGTCACACAATATTTGATGTGTGATTGGCCGTGTAGCCTAAACATAATGTGGCATGATGTACAACAGAGGGCGCTAGGCTCTGTGTATCATAGGAGAGATGTTGTATCAGATAAGGACGCCTCATGGATGGGTGACGGAGTTGATATAATATGAGGGAAGATTAGACGCTGATAACATTTGATCAAGGGCGTTCAATTGAAAATATTGACAACAACTATTTTCGTAATCAAAATTTGTTTTATTTATATTTATTTAAATATTAATAACGGTATTAAGAGTACATTTTTTCAGGAGAGATATGCTTTCCGATGAGGGCGCTACATGTAGGTATTGTTTTGGAAACCATAGTGGCAATACTTGTAGAATTTAAATAGAAATGTCATTGTTGCCAGCAAACAAAAATGCACTTCCAAATTAATCCGAAACCAACTCTTTCTTGACATACTGTATATAAATAAATTGGGTACCTACACTAGTCACTATGCTTACCGATAAAGAATAGAAAAGACTGCGAGGACCTTGGCATACAATAGTGCATCCACTCTTTTTTTTTTTATCTAATATTGTTGTATCCAATATTTTTGTATCCTGCAAAAGTCAAGTTGAACGAATTTCGCTACAACTTTTTTTCTTAAAAAGTACAAGTTTTTATTATAAATAGACAGACTGTATTTTGGGCTACGAGATTTCCCGAAGGACAGAAACCATAATATTTTTTTTATTTTGGAAAAAAATCATTTCAATTGATTCACCCCCCACATGCATACCAGGTGCACAGAACTAAATATTTAAACAATGTTATATAATAAAATGTTTAATTACATTACGTGGACCTCACAGCCTCAGTTATCATATTAATATCTTACAGATGAATGGATCAATAATGCTATCAAGATTTATATCAATACACCCTGTTTTATAAGGGTTGTTCACATATACTTCATCTATAATATGTATAAGCTTTTTTCTGTATCTTCTTCTTCTTCCTCAGCCGTCTCTCCACTGCTGGATATAGGCCTCTTCTAACGTTTTCCAATTTTTCCACTTTGAGCTTTGCTCAACCAGTTTCTTCCTGCGACTAGGAATACACGATCCACCCATCTTTTTTGGGGTCGTCATACTGGTCTTTTGTTTTCCCATGGTCGCCGTGTTAGGATTCTGGGTGCCCATTTTTCATTTCCCTGTCTCGCAACGTGGCCTGCCCATTGCCACTATTTTATTTCTTTGTGAGAAACATTGGATTTTCTACATGTCGTAGTAGTTGAAATAACAAGTAGTTATCTCAACAGATATACAGCAAAAGATGGACTTTCCATCAGGTTTGTGACTGCTGGTTTAATGTCATCACTTTACACATAAGTAACATTCACCAATTCTAGTCTATACATTTTGTTAAGTGTAAAGTGATCACATTAAACCAGTCGACGATCAGTCATAAGCCTGATGAGAGGTCCATCCTTTGCTGTATATCTGTTGACTACTACAATGTTTTCCAATTTTTCTCACAAAATGAAAATTGAGATTATTTTTGAAATCACAATCTATGTTTTGTGAGAACATCGGAATTTTCTACATGTCGTAGTTGAATATAACAAGTATAGTTATATCTCAACAGATATACAGCAAAGAATGGAACGTATACTAAAATACCAAAAACTAATCTCAATAGAGGGCTACAAAATACACGTTTCATCTCGACTCATCTACCAGCCTTCGTAGCATAGCGGCAGAGTACCGGCTTGTCAGGTTGGAGGTCTGGATTCGAATCCCGGCCGCGGCAAATATGGATGGACAGGAATCGGTGAATGTTACTTAAGTGTAAAGTGATCACATTAAGCCAGCCGACGATCAGTCATAAGCCTGATGGAAGGTCCATCCTTTGCTGTGTATCCGTTGAGATATAACTACATACTTGAAAACTTTTATATTATAAAAATTAAAAAATGTAAAAAATACTCGTATATATAGGTTCAGAAAATATATATTCAGATAAAAAGAAGATGTATCATTTGAAATAATTTGCATTAGTTAGGTAGTTTGTTGGTTTTTGTACTACGTGTGTGAAGACTGAAGAAGCTTTAGGAATTTCAAGTAGGCGCCAATGGAAATTGTCTGGAATGGGAACGGACGCGACGCCACTGGGAAAAAATAGGACATTCAAAAATGCATACTAAATATTTTCCGTAAGTTGATTCAGAAGAAACATCATGCAAGTCCAAAAATAAAGTTTTATTATTTTATTTTCTTGGATGCGTTATGCTGTTATCTTACACACAGCACTGATTGGTCCATCCATCATTTTTCTATGACATACCTAGTATACTAATATTTTAACTATGAAAAAATAATAATATATAAATTAAAATAAAATCTGGCGATTTGTTCTCTCTGCCTGCCCCGCAAGGTATGTGGCGTGGGGAGATAGAAGAGAATATAATAAGAAAAAAATATTGAGAGTACAGTTTTTTCTAATCACGAGCAGGATTCACATAATGTAGCATTATGTGAACTCCCTTGGTGGAGAAGCAGGGCGGGTGTTACGACGCTTACTAGTCGTCTTTAGCTGTTTGATCACTTTATACCCGGGGCAACGTTCCGCCATTCCACATCCTGCTGTCATCAAATGAGTAATTTTTGGTAGTTGTGTATAGTTGAATGCAAGTAAATTGACGAATTTTCCGACCCTAGCGCCATCTCTTGAGGAGTGGATGCGATAATATTGGTATTCCTACATACTGTATTAACTACTTGAAGATAATTATGACTCCAAATGACAAAACTCTTATATACGCAAAAAAAACGAAAAAGCAGTTTTCCAAGAAATGAGAAATTTTAATATTTTACTGTTTGTGTAAAGTCAAGTGAACAAAACGAAAATTTCTTAAAAAAAATGTCGGCTTTCTAGGGCGAACTAAACGTGAAGTCACGATTTATTATTATTTAATTTATTATTCTCGTTTAAACTTGTTTCTTATACAAATGAATATTTTTGGACTTGTTCTATTTTTCCCTTCAATTGATATAAACCACAGTATATTAAGAACTATCCTATATACATTTTATTATCTCTTCTACTAAGCGAAAGTGTCCTGACTGACTGACTGACTGACATACTCACTCATCAACGCAGAGCCGAATTGGCTAATCCTAGAGAAGTGAAATTTTGAAGGCAGATAGGTTCTAATATAAAAGCTTCCACTAAGAAGCGATTTTTGGAAATTCCGCCCCTAAGAGGGTGAAAAATAGGGTTGAAAGTTTTTCAGAGTATGCCAATATCTCGGAAACCAGACATTGTACGAACTTGAGATTTGGTACATAGATTCTCCTATCGAAAATAGTAATAGGGTGTTTGGCCGTTTTTTCGAAAATTCAATTTAAAGGGATGAAAATGGGAAAATGGCATTTAAATTAAAAATAATTATTTTTTAGTTGTTCGATATTTGGTTAGATTGTTTCATGGTTTCTTTTTGTTTGTTTTTTTTTAACATAATAGCTGTAATACCCGGGCAACGCCGGGCAATTCAGCTTGTAGAGAATACTTCTTGGATGTCTTTAGAAACAAATAAATCCATCTCTTCTAACTGTTTATCATATCATTACATATTTATAAGACGTGGATATAGATGTTTTTTATTCTAGGCCCAAATCTATATAAATATTTAATCTAAATTTCTAAAATAATAATAAGAAATAAAAATATCTTCTTTCTCAGCCGTTTTAATTCCAATGTTGGACGTAGGCCTCCCCTTTGACTTTCAACATATCCCTATCCTGGGCATGCTGCATCCACTTGCTTCCTGCGATTCGCCTCACATCGTCAGACCATCTTGCCTTAGGTCTTCCTACGCTCCTTTTGCTTGTTCCAGGTTACCACTCAACAATCTTTTTGGTCCATCTATAATCTGAGCGTCTGGCAACGTGTCCTGCCCAATATATGAAAAAAAAATACTTATTATTATTTGTGCACAACGTTGGCTCAGTTGTTTGAAGCACCACCTCTGATTTCAAAGACCTGTCGAAGGTTCAAAACTCAGTGTAGACGTTGCATTGCTGAACTTCTCTAGCTCTATCTATCTATAGGTATTCGAATTATTTTATCCACCATCTACACGTAGTATTTTAACGTATGTAGATGGTACGTACGTAGATTTTATATAGAACCATTTAACTTTTATTAGGTATATTTATTTATTTTTATTATTTCATACTAAACAGTGACCCCCTCTCTCTCCATACCGCTGTCTTCTTTTCGAAACGAAGACGTCAGAATTTTTACACTGTGCACTATCCCAAACAAAAGATCGTGCAAAATACATCGTCACCACTGAGATTCGAACCAAGCACCACCTGGTCATAGAATTAATGTTCTGTTAAATGTAATAAAAAAACATCTTATCACTATGTATTATTATTTAGAGGCGGCTATCCCTTCCCATACACAAGTACCTACTTTTTTGGGAAGGTAGTGCGTTAAAAAAAACTTGTTGATTTGATTTATGTGTATGTATGAAATGTAATATGTACTACTTTTTTGAATAAAAAAAATTATTATTATTATTACTTATGAAGTCTAAAATTTATTTATTTATTTGATGATAACATATTTAAAACAAATTATTGTTTACAAATTCGATAACAACTTTTAAGTAAACAATAGATACAGGGTGTTTGATAGATGGATACATATATCTTCAGAGGTGATAGTAGAGGTCGTTTGGGATCTTTTGAGCCAAAGTTAGCTTAGTCCAAATAAGTCTCACTGTTCTCGAGTTATCCGAGATTTTAACATTTTATCGAAAAACCCCGAATTACTCAAGTTTTACCCCGATATACATAATCGCAAGGAATGGTAAGTACCTACCTACTTAGTTCTGTAATTATTTTTAGTTACCTGAGTATGTAATGTCGAGGTTTTTGACCGTCGATACATGGTGGAAGTCCATTTTTAAGGTAAAATGAAAGACTCTATATTTAGTTTAAAATCCACAATAATGACTTTAGTTTTCGCGACTAGTTTTCGAGGATTTGCACCCTCATCATCAGGGGTTTGTGAACAAAGTAAACATGAATAATTGAATATAGAGACAATGAGTATTTTTAAGAATTGAAACAATGTAGTGGGAGAAGCCCGTAATTAAAAAATGTAAGAAGGTAGATAGTTTTGCTAACAAAACAAATAACTACAGTGAGTATGTGCTTAGTCTATTTAAATCATTGAGTTGAGATGGTTGGGACATGTGGAGAGAATGAACGACGAAAGCATAACAAGGAAAATTTACCTGGGTGAAAGAAGTGGTGTAAGGAAACGCGGCCGTCCAAGAATCACATGGCTGGACCATGTTAACCAGATCAACAAGGACGGACGTGTTTTGAGTAAAAGTAATCGTAGAATGTGTATGAGGAATTGCATGAATGTGACGGAAGCCCGAAGTGTGTGTAAGGATAGGAAAGTCTGGCGATCCATTCTCTCTGCCTACCCCGCAAGGGAGGTGGCGTGAGGGTATAGTATAAATCATTAGTTTCAATCTGAAAAAACAATATTGATACAAAATATCGGGTACTCTGTATATACGTATTGCTTAGGTATTTATACCTAATGTTGTTTCAGGAGGTATTTGCTATAAGTACGATAATATTTCATAGTATCAAGTACGATAATTCTAGATACATTTGTGTAAACTTCGCGACGTTCCCACATGACGAGGTGGCCGAGAGGTTAAGGCGTTGGACTGCTAATCCAATGTGCTCTGCACGCGTGGGTTCGAATCCCATCCTCGTCGAGGTCTTAACACTTTCTTTTTCCTTTTTTTTATTTAAGTTGGTACATTAAGATTTTTCTCTTTAGCAGACTAGATTTATTTCAGCCTATAGAAATCACTAAGTCATATTTATATCATCGCCGTGAAATTCAGTGCAGTTAAAGCTCGGGACCCAACTATGACGACACGGTCATTTTCCGCGGCATTGAGGTTCAAAATCGCATGAACAATCGCATGAAAAAATGCTAAAAATAGCGTTTTCTCAATTTTTTGTGGTTAATTACACTTCACTCAAAAAACATTTACTGTCATTCCTTAGATTTTAATGTATATTATCAATACACAAAAAAATCTCCGCGATTTTCGGGGAACAAGTTGCTATCTTTGGGAAAAAAATCAGAGGTATTTTTCACATTTTTTTTGTGAAATCTATACAAGATATAAAAAATCTTTTACGGTTATTTCCTTGATAAAGGTTCAATGTATCTACTCTATTTTATTCCAAAGCATACTATATTTGGTAAGGCTGTCGAGATCTAAGGTCTCCCTTTTTTGGAAATTTTTGAAATGTCAATATGCCTACTCTTAAGTTATATATGTTTGCAATCACCCATCCATCGACGACCGCCTGCGCGATTACTTTGTATAAATACTAACCTGTCACAATGCAAAGCTCCCACCGCACACGGCACACTGTCATACATCCAGTACAACCCCTCCCCCACTATACATCATCTCTATAATCACACACATTCATTGAATCATACGCAGCAGACAGGCCTGGCGCTAGGCACAATATCACAACAAGATAATTTCAAGCATCCGTGATTTTTTATTTTATTTATTTATCGTATGGTCAAAAGAAGTATATCACATCCCTCAAAGGAAAAAGTTTGAAGGTTGGGTATTGGGCAATGATAAATTTCGCAAGCAAGCTTGGTGGTCAGAACTTTTTTTTTTAATTTATTTTAAGTAATACTAATGCTGGATTTCACCATTTTTTTAGGTAAAGAATAGTGGGGATAGGAGCCACCTAGCATAAATTTTGTATGAAAAATAATAATAAGTGGTTCCTATCTTCGCTAGTCCTCACCTAAGAAGTTGGTGAAATCCAGCATAAGATTTTTAACAGAGGGCGCGTAGTGAAGGTAAAGGTAAAAATGAAAAACTAGTAAATAAAACAAATCATTCGTATTAGCAAAAAAAATCATCGAGTGTTACAAAACAATAGAACTGTGCTAAAGGGCGGACTTATTGCAAAAGCAATATCTCAGAGTCAACCCGGAAAAAAATGTAACTCACGTTATAAAAAAAACAGCATACCTAGTAATGTGTATTTTAAACAATAGTTTTTCATTTCATTATTATTTTTTATTTAAAAAAAAAAGGATCTGAGCTTGTGTACACAACCTCAAATACTTTCTTATACACTTCACAGTAAGCAAAAAGCTTGTATTGTGAAGTCCAGTATACATTGACTGGTCAGAGATTCGAGCCCACGTCACTTATTGGGACATATTACTCCAAAATTGTAGTAAGTTTGCACTCGCAGTATTGTTTCTTCCACTAATTCAATTTAGATTTATTACGCAAAATATTTCTTTGTTGAACACCCAGAGCAGTAGTAATAATTTACCATAACCTAACACCGCCCCTGCCTAGAGGAGACTTGTCACAAACTGAACTTCTGCGTAAGATAGGTTTTTCATTATTAAACATATTTTATGTATTATTATTTTGTTATTATTTGGTTTATTGAGGGGGGAGTTTGTTCTATAGATGTGGCCCCTTCCTCTTTATGTTAAATGGTGCATGAGATATGTAGTAGGTACCTACTTTAGCTACTGCACTACATTAAAAAGTCAGATATAGACTTATCATTTTAAGAGCTGGTTCTGACGCATTGAGAAACGCCTGGCAAATTTTCGCGAGAGGTTTTAAGGTAGGTATGTATGTATAGAGTATAGACCTACATTTTTTCAGCGTCAGCCGCTAGATTCAAACCCAGCACCTTCCACTTGCAGGTCCGAGCTTCAACTATGTTCGCCAACAATTTGCTAAATAACATATTTCGACAGTTACAAGAAAAAGTACAATTTTATGTGCTGGCATTACTTTTGAAATTTTGTAAGTGTTGCCACTATGCTTGCCAAAAAGCTGCATGACGTGGTGCCTTAATCAAAAACCATCTCTCTCTAGACGGACTGTAAACTATATATAATTATGATGTTCAAAGTTATGCAACTGGCTACCTACCGATTTAGACTGTAGTTAGTTAGGTATAAGTCACTATGACACTCGTCCACCCTCCGTTAAACTGTGGAGTGCACTTGACACTTGGAGACACGCCCCATAGATTGACAATCACTACAATAAATAATACGCTTGGCCTGCATCATGCACCCCGAACCTATATTTTAACAGCACTAGCGGATCCAGGGGGAGGGGGCTAGGGGGGTGAACCCCTAGCCCCCCCCATTTCGATAAAAAAAAAGATAGGTCATATTTTCGCTGTCGGATCCTAGGCTAATTGGTCAAGATCTCTCTTATCTTATTCAAGGTAATATAGAAGGACCCACCGCAACGTATGCGCACTCAAGATTCAACGCTGATTTTGGGCTCATGTTGTAGACTAGTCGCTCGAGTTTAAGGGCTTGGCACCAAGAATGACGTCACAGTCACTTCCCACGGCATTAAGGTTCAAAATCGCGTAACAATCGCATGATAAAATGGTAAAAATAGCGTTTTTTTCCATTTCTTGGGGTTAATTTTGCGTCTACCAAAAAACTTTTACGGTTATTCCCTAGATTTTAATGCATATTATCAGTACAAAAAAAAATTACTACGTGACTTTCGGGAAACGAGTTTCCGTCTTTCGGAAAAAAGATCAGAGGTGTTTTTGGTATTTTTTTTGAGAAATCTATACAAGTTATAAAAAATCTCTTACGCGTTATTCCCTATTATTATTCCCTAGATAAAGGTTCAATGCATCTACCCTATTTTATTCCAAAGCATATTTAGTAACGGTTGTCTAGATAGAAAGTCTCCCGTTTTTAGATTTTTTTTAAATGTCGGTATGCATACTCTTAAACTCGAGCGACTAATATACTTACGAGTATATTGTATGGAGCATATTTTTTACACACACACAGCATTCGCTGGTTGCCCCATTACTGAGATATACCGTGATGGCTTCGTACGTTGTATTAGTATATAAATAATTATAAATCATGTTGATTTATAGTTCACGACACTTGTTCAAATAAAGTCGTGAACTATAATTAAAAAAATATAATAAAAACACTAATTACATACCTACTGTGATGTACTTTCAATTTTTATATTGCTTAATTTAGACGCATGGCAAGCATGACGAGGTGGCCGAGAGGTTAAGGCGTTGGACTGCTAATCCAATGTGCTCTGCACGCGTGGGTTCGAATCCCATCCTCGTCGATACACCCGATATATGTTTTTGACCTTTTTTTTTTAGTAAATCCTATTTTAGACGAATGAGTTGGATTAAAGATTATGATATTGAAGGAAAATCCTGCGAGCTTAAGGCCCTCCACATCTCCGGGTAGCTCAGGCGCATTAATAGCGACCTCTTTACCCGCACTTCTAGCAAAATATTATTAAGAGCGGTGAGCCCAGGGTTAGCCTTAAGGGAGCCCCCCGGCAAACCCCACCCTGAATTACGTTCCTTCAATATCCTTGTCCAAGGAGGTAACAAAATTATGATATGCAAAAAGCCGCCATTGTGACTAAGTATCTACCACAGACTTTAATTTATTAAACTGGCGACTAGCTTATGTACTTGCTCTATTGTAGGAAGTTACAAACTTTATCGTAAACTAGTCGCCTGATTATTGAATCAAAGTCTGAGGGACCTACTATATAAATACTGTAACATAAATTGTATTACAATAAACTTACACCAAAACCTTCGGTCAAAAACACTTTATATTCCTATTCTATTTTTTTTAAATTTTCTATGATTTAAAATAAGTACATAAAATATGCTGGATATCACCAACTTTTTATGTGAGGAATAGCGGAGATAGGAGCCACCTAGCACAATATTGTATGAAAAATAATGATAAGTGGCTCCTATCTCCGCTATTCCTCACCTAAGAAGTCGGTAAAATCCAGCAATATTGTTTTAAAATAAAATTTCAATAAGACATTTCCTATCTTTTCAACAAAGAGGTTTGCCACCCATTCTAGCTATCAAAGAGCATGTTGCGTGTTTTTTTTTACACACACACACAGTATTTACTGGTTACCCCATTATTGTATTTATTCATGACTCATTCACAAAAAATAATTATACTTTCTCGCTATCGACATTCTTAAAACATGACCTAACCATCAAAATTCCCACAGTCGTCTTAAATTACACAACAAAAAAACAATAAAATTTCATATCATTAATGATTTTTTTTATAAATATGAAACTTTTATGGGCAAAGGACGCTCTACGTCAAAAATGTGGTAAGTTCATTTTTATATGAAATTTATACTCGGGATCCTTCGTTTAGTTTAGGCAGGCAGTATATTAAATTTTTATTTTATTGTACGATAAATAAATAAATAAGAATTAGTGATGGCAATCGTTAATAAAAATTAATAAAAACCATCGAATTTTTATATTTTTTTTTTTATTTAAATGAATCTAGGTTTATCCATCTCCTTTCTTCTTTTTCTTCTTTTCAGCCTTCTCGCGTCCAGTGTTGGACAATAGACATAGGCCTCCCCCTTAGACTTCCACTGTTCCCTATCTTGTGTCCACCGCATCCATCCGCCCCCGGCAACCTTCCTTATATGTCATCCGACCACCTTGCCTGGGGCCTCCCAACGCTTTTTCGGCCTGTTCGGTTCATCCACCTCCTAACATCTTTAAATTAGAAGTCTATCCAACTAACTCACTCAAAAACTGGCAAGGGTTGACTGGCAGAAACTGCCATTTGGCAATAAGCCCGCCCTATGTATGTTTTAGGTAGATTTCCAAAAGGAACTCTACCTATTCGTTTCTCCCGTGATGTCGCAGATTTGAAAAATTTCTACTCAGTATCACTAATTAGGACCAGGAGAACCCGAATCCGACCTTGGTTTAAAAGTTTATATATATAAGCCATATATATGTCCCTTTTCTTGTGCGCACGTTTGCAGCCAAACTATGCGTCGCAGAAACGTGAAACTTGGGTGGTAGATTTTTGGTAAGTGGTAGATGAACTGATAGGAGATTGGGTTAAATCCATTAAGAGGAAGGTTCACTTTTTAAGGCTTTAAATTCAAAAACAATCATTCTGAGGGGATCCAATGATTGTGAGGGTCTGTGTCTGGTATCGTATGAAAGGTTATTAAATAAGGAATACAGATCAAAAGTCAGATTTTGTCTAGCTCAATTCCTCGGACTACACTGATCGATCGAAAGATCTAGTTAAGTAGTTACCGCATAGGTACTTGCGTGTTTGTTGTCTTAGAAATGTGCTTCACGATACGAGAAGAACTCACATCTTTTTTTCAAATTTCTAGTGCTTAGGTACCGGTACCAATTCATATTATGTGTGGAATGAAAATAATTTGATTATTGGATTAGGTACTTCCTTTGATTATTGAAGTACTTAATCAAATATTTTTTCGTCATACGGTACTTCGATAATCAAAGAATAAACTACATCCATACTACTTCATCACTTCGCTGGTTTATTTGCTGATGATATTGTGATTGTTTTTATTGTACAGATGTACTCTTAAAATTAATAAAATTAATAAATCACTTGAAATCTACCTATGCCTGTGGCGTGCCAAAGGAATTTTTTATATATGCAATAAAGAATATTTTATTTTATTTCAAAACTGATACATAGATATAAAATATCTTACGAAGATGTATGTATAGTGTAAATGGGGTTAGCTGGCAGAAATAACAGCCTTGCGATAAGCTCGCCCTATTGAACAAACGTTATAATACAAAAGTGTAAATAAATAAATAAAAAAAAAATGAACGAGTAAATGTAGGTAGTGATGTGAATTTCACATCGATTTTTTCTTATACATCGATGTGCACGAGCGATAAATACCTGCATTTGAAATCGATTATACATATTTCTATAACATACATTCAAATACATATTTAGATACATTTTATATATTTTTATTATTGTATATGTATGTACTACATCGTTTTGTATGTTTTACGACAGTCCTTACATAATTTGCATATAATGGTCAAATTTTATTGATGTAGCTATGTTTGAAAAAAAAAGGTTGAGATTCGAAATTCGAATGTTAACCCTTTAAATCCCCATAGTAGTCATAGTATTTAAAAATTTTATTTAAAATTTTAAGTAAAGATACTTTATCCAACTCACAAGTTCGGGGGAATGTAGGAGGATTTCAACAATTTGACGACCGAGGCCAGAATGTGGCTTCATGATCTGAATGTGATTTTATATCGTACTGTATCACCTATCATTTGAGAGATAAGATAAAAAAAAATGCTTATTAGAGACATGAGTGATTGTAAATTGTAAGGCCAGTGTTTTGGAGAGAATTAAAATAAAGTAAACTCAGATAGTTTGGACATGCTGAGAGAATGAATGATGACAGAATGACCAAAAAGATAATTGAAAGATGAGAGTAGTGAGGAAGCGTGACCGTGCTAGACTGGCCTGGACCGATCATGGTCGACAAGATCCTCAAGGACGGACGCGTTTTGAGTAAGAAAAACCGCAAATCGGAGGGCCTACGGCAAATTCTATGAATATGATGAAAGTTAAGGCGAAGATACACACGAGAGATTTTGGCCTCCCGGATACCAAAATGACAGGTCTCTTGTGTGTAAACACATCGGAGACGCGAGATATCTCTCGATACCGCGCGCCTCCTGAGACGGTCTGCGCACGCAAGTCTCGCGTCGTGTATTTTACATATTTTGGTCTCAGGGGACGCGTCTCCGGTCTTTTGACATGTTCAATTTTAATCTGAGGTCTCTTAGAGATGTTTGCAACTGAATTGGATTGGCGCGCGTGGGCACGTGGTTTTTGTATTGATATATAAGTTTAAACATTCCTGCGATTGTGACGATATTAGTGCATTGTTAATAATAAAATTGTTAGTTGATTATAATTATAATATTATTTTTAAATAATGGCGGATTAATAACAGAGTTGCATTTGCATTTGAAATATGAATACAGTTGTGAAAATACATTAACATTACGTGTTTTGTTATTCCCTTCATGTCCTACAACATTTATAGCAAACTATGTAGTTACCATTTCACCCTTTAATATTCATCGAAGGAACATAAGGAGGAAACAAAATTTCGCTACTCACAACGGTTTCGGGTATGTAGTGCATACCGATGCTTGCTTTGGCTTATGTCACTGATGTCATAGGAATGGTGTACATTAAAAGAAGGTCTAATTAAGTATTATATTTCATTTACTAACGCAGAAAAGGAAATATACGCATGTAAGTAAAGTACCGACCGACATATGTACATTACTGAATCGATAAATAATTTCAAAGCGGTATATAATTATATTTTTTAATCACAATACTCGTAAATACATGACACTAGAGTATGTACACAAAACCAAACGCCATTATGGCGCCAAAAATACTAATAGAATGAATGCAGCAACAGACCAAAGTCTCGCGTCTCGAGATAGTCCCGTGTATTTTAGAATTTGATGACAGGAGGCGATTGTCGGCCATTTTTACTAGAGATGCCGTCTCTAGAGACGAAAATCTCCCGTCGTGTATTTCACTGAAGAGACTGACGCCATTTTTTCAGTGCCTGGAGGCACGTCTCCTGAGACCCCGTATATCCACACCTTTAGGAGGATGTCTCAGGATAGGCGGTTCGTTACTTTTTGACTACCCCGCAAAAGACGCGGCGGAAAGCCCAGCGAAATAAGGTTATTATTCTGGTCAGATTGTTCGAATTACTAATAGAATCCTGGACACTTTTCGACCATCAATGAAACTTATCCTGGATTTCACCAACTTCTTAAGTGATGAATAGCGGAGATAGGAGCCACTTATCATTAGTTTTCATACAAAATTTGTTCTAGGTGGCTCCTATCTCCGCTAATCCTCACCTAAAAAGTTTGTGAAATCCAGCACTGATGGTGTGTTGCATACAACATTCAATAAAAAATTTAAATTGTATTTTATTATTGTTTTTTTACTTCACAAACTGATTAATTGTTTTTACAGTTGTATTTTATTATTGTTTTAATCTTTTCTATTGTATCTGTGCTGAATATAACTATTCGTGTTACTGCTTGTTTTTCCTTGCTATATACTATAATTATAACATTTATGTTATTATCATTTGCATTATTCCTTATTTTATATTTACTTAATGAATTGTGATCGAATATTTTATATTATATATTGCCAAAGGCCGTAGGCCATGAATTATCTTAAATAAATAAATAAAATATATTCTGAATGTGTCTTAGGGTTTGAAAGAGTTAAGAAGGACAACGGAGGGAATGAAGATATTTATGTAGAAATAAATTCATGCAACACGTTTTAGATAAATTTTACTTTGTGATTTATATCGCTAAGGGGACAACACTGGAGTACCTACCTACATACATACGTTAGTAATTCTACGTACATTTTATTTAAATAACATAATCTATAAATATATTTACATGTTTTTATTTATAGGCAACACGTTATCCATGCACACTTACACACCTATCACTGGTGACTGGTTATTATGCGTTGAATATCCGACACGAAATATCAAAATTTTTGTTGAAATATGCTTATTGGGGATTAAGGGCTTGACACCAAGAATGACCTTACAGTCATTTCCCACGGCACTAAGGTTCAAAATGGCATAAACAATCACATGACAGAATGTTCAAAATAGCGTTTTGTTCATTTTTGAGGTTAATTTCGCTTCAATCATAAAACTTTCACGGTTTTTCCCTAGATTTTAATGCATATTATAAATAAAAAAAATCTCTGCTACTTTCGGGAAACGAGTTCCTGTTTTCGGAAAAAAGATCTGAGGTGTTTTTCACAATTTATTTTGAGAAATCTATACAAGATATACAAGATTCAATGTATCTGCTCTATTTTTTTTTTCAAAGCAGGTTGTCTTGATATAAGGTCTCTTGTTTTAGGGAAATTTTTGAAATGTCAATATGCATGCTTTTAAGAATAATAAATATAAGTTTGTACTATATGAACGCTTGACTGCTAATCCGGCGGGCGCGGGTTAAATCCCCGATGCCGATTTATTCCACTTCACGACACAAACTTTTCAAGCTTACTATGAAGTGTACAAAGGTGTATTTGGGTTTATTTCGAGAAACCCAGATTCATTTAAAAATAAGAATGTTCGAAACATGATCACATTTCTCTCAACATTTTGGTTTTGTCAATTAAGAGTGTGCATACTGACGTTTCAAAAATTTCTAAAAACGGGAGACCTTATATCTCTACAACCGTTACGAAATATGCTTTGGAACAAAATAAGGTAGATGCATAGAACCTTTATCTAGAGAATAACCGTAAAGGATTTTTTATATCTTGTATAGATTCTCAAAAAAAAAATTTTGAAAAACACCTCTGCACTTTTTTTTGAAAGACGGAAACTCGTTTCCCGAAAGTCGCGGAGTAATTTTTTTTTGTACTGATAATATGCATTAAAATCTAGGGAATAACTGTAAAAAAATTTTGATAGACGCAAAATTTACACCAAAAAATGATAAAACGCTATTTTTACCATTTTATCATGCGATTGTTCACGCGATTTTGAACCTTATTGCCGTGGGAAATGACTGTGACGTCATTCTTGGTGCCAAGCCCTTAAAACGTTGTGATTCTCGTATGACAATAAATATGGTTTAAAACAATATAATATGTATTGATTTAGTGAATAAATTAAATGGACTGTGCATTGTGCAGCTAAGTACTTATTGATACAGTTCACATGTTGCTTGATTAGCTGTGAATTATCATATGAAGATAATGGGACTAGGTATTTATAATTCATTGTGTGGTATTTGAGCAGGTGTGGTAATTTATCATTGGGAATTTAATGATTGTGACAACGTTTAGATAAATATAAGTACCTACTCGAGTACAGTGCTTCCCAAAGTGGTGGTCGGGGGAGAAATTACGCTTTATTTGAATTTTCTAATTCACAAACAGCAAACCAACCCTGAAAGTGGGTGTTAGGAAAAATTCCTAATTATACATTATCGTACAAAAATTCGCCTGTGGCGCTAATTTTACATTTTTTGTATTCTTTTAAGTTTTATGTTTCCATCCTTGGACGAGGACACTGAAGGAATGTAAGTTAGGTGGGGTTTCTCGGGGGGCTCCCTTTTTTCTAACCCTAGGCCCACCTCTTAAAAATATTTTGCCAAGAAGTGCAGGTAAAGAGGACGTTATATGCGCCTGTGCTACCCGGGGATGCGGAGGGCCTTAAGCCCGTGGGAGTCCTTCAATATACTCTTTTACAAACTTTCACAACTAGGTATTTTGCTTTAAGAAAAAATCTTTTTTGTTAATTATCGCTGTTTTAAATTGGTGTTCAAAGAAAGAACGCAGTTTTTTAAGAAGAAAGGGCAGGCCCATAGCTAGGTCTTTAGGGGCTCTGAAAGGACTGAACGTTCCGAGAGCTTGTGGACTTCAAAGTAGTAAAATTTTGCGCGAACATAGACGGGGAGGGGGAGGGGGCATCAGTGGTTCTTTAGATTAAAAATATGAATTTAGTGGTCTGTGAGCCCAAAAAGTTTGGCGATCGCTGTTCTAATATATCAAAATCCGAAATAAAATTAATCAAGTCTAGAACAATACAATGCTGTCTATACATTTATTGATAAGAGAATTAACAGAGGTTCCAGCGGTTTACAAATGGTAATAGTACATATTTCGAAAGCCTTTGAAATAGATCTGTTCACATTATATCCAGCGATATAGCGCCGCAGGCAATGAAATTTTCTGCCTGAAATGTGATGGCTTTTGATGGATTTTGAAGGAAAATGGTTTAAATTTATTTTTAAAAAAATCTGTATTTTGACCGGTCGTTACGGGTAAACTGCTAGTACCACGAAAAAAATCCACAGAATATTTTTTGTAAATAATTTAGTAAGAATAATTTTTTTTCATTGACCACTCTGCTATCTCTTACCATATTCCTAAAAAATATGAAAAAGCGCATATGGGGAGCTAGGGGAGTGACGTGGGACTTGGCAAGATTTTGCTAGGCAACCCTGTGGAGATGTATGACCCTATGTGTAAAATCATTTAAATCATATTTTCGTTAAAAAAAATATATAGGTCATATTTTTAGCGGTCGGACCTAGACTATCAGAGCTTCCTTCAACTACACCGAACTGATATTTCTGATTATTTACGAAGTCCAAGCACGAAATTGCAGTTAAGATAAGAAAATGATATGTAATGTTCACTTACCTCCCAAGTATCAGCAAGCTGTCCTGGGCTCTGGTAAGTGTTGCTAGTCTGGTGGTCTGCAGAGAAGTGGCTCTGCTCTGGTATGCCTGGAGCGTCCTGGCCTCACTACTACATTATATGGTGCAATAGTAGGAGGAGCCAGTCCTATGCCACCGCCTCCAGTACTATGGATGTAGACTATACTGTAGCCCAGAGTAGGTACTTACATGATGTGGTGCAATGCCTATCTAGAGCCTATATTATATATGTACTACACTTAACTTCTAATACACTACATCTCTTCCTTCTTTTTAATGTTTTTCAACGTTATTGTACATACCGGACTATTAATCATCTTATTATTTAAATCACTTCAGTATACATGATATTTGATTACTATTATTGCTTCCAGAATTTTAATTATATTATATTGAAAATCACTTTCATTCAATATTAGACATTTACAGTTTCATCGTATTATATATCATTCGCAATGTGGAATGCATAGTCTATTTCTTCGTTTCTTTTATTTCACAACAGCATTGTCTTCTAATACACTACATCTCTTCCTTCTTTTTAATTTTGGACTCCTTTTTTTCGTTATTACACTTACAAAACTATTAATCAACTAATTATTCAAATTTTGGTATACATTCTTCTGTAGCACCACATCTCAAAAGCCTTCATTCTCTTGTCTTTTCTGGTGAGACACCATGACTCACAGCCATACATCAATATGCTCCATACATACACCTTCTGTGTGCACTCTTCGGCGCAAAGGCTGAGCGCTGTAATGCCGAAGAGTGTAATATTTTTACTTAAATAAATAAATATATTTTTGTAAGTTGCTAGCGGAGCTTTAGTTCTGAATTGTTTGATTCAAGAATCCTTGACTTTTTATTTAATGCAAGTCTTGCCCGATGTATTCGGCTGTCAACTTCACTTTGTGTTCTCCCATCCCAAGAGATCCTACTTCCGAGGTACACGAACTCTTTTGCATTTTTCAATGTCTCTCCGAACATCACCAGATTAATGTATTGCTCCTCAAGACCAACCTTCATAACTTTAGTCTTGTTTATATTTATCTTCATATTGTACTCGGTATTTAAGGCATTCTCCATGGCTACTAGTGCTTCTCTGAGTTCTTCTTCACTTGCAGCAATCAGTGCAATATCGTCAGCAAATCTAATCATGTCAATCTTCTTCCCGTGCACTGTCACACCCTTTCTTATGAGTAATTTTATCTCTGACTTCATTTTTGCACACTGAATATACCCATTGAAAAGCCTGGAGATAGAGAGTATCCCTTTCTAACTGCTTGCCTTATTTTGGCTTCTTGCCATTTCCACTTGTAACTATAGCGGCTTCATTTTTATACAACACAAATTTAATTCTCCTGTCTCTGTATTTCACTCCTAGCTTTTTTGTAACTTCAGAGGGCTTTCTCCATTCTACCTTATCAAATGCTTTTCTTTATCTTCAAAAGCAATATATGTGTTTTGATTTCTCTTTATTCTCTTTTCTAATATCACACGTAAAGACAGTATGGCCTACCTAGTTCCCATGCCTTTTCTAAATCCAAATCTTGTAAGAGCGTCCTCTATTTTTGGTTCGATTCTCTTTAAAACAATACTAGTCAATATTTTGGAGACATGAGATATTAGGCTTAATGTTCTGTGTTGCTCACATTTCGTCGGCAGAGCAACAATTAAACATTTTTCAAAATCCTCTGTCAAAATTCCCGCACTATAACTCATCTGGATCATCATAACCAAAGCGTCTGTTACCCCCTTTCCTGCGGACTTAAATAGTTCGGCCGGTATTTCATCAATTCCCGGAGACTTTCTGTTTCTCAATGCTCTGTATTCGCTTTGTGCCATGTCACTAGAATCATTTTTTCAGTTTTCTCTATCATATTTAGGATTTCCTCTGACCCTCACTTTTCTTGCCATAGGTCTACTTTTGCAAATGACTTCTTCTGCCGCCGCTTTGATTTTCGTTTTTATTATTCCCCATATTTCATTTACATCTTCTTGAGAATCCATGTCTACAGTCTTGTGTTTTTTTCCGTGTATTTATCTTTGACCTTTTCAAAATTTAAACCCTTAGTGTTCCATTTATTGGTAGTTTTTCTTTTAATCTTTTCCAGTTTTAGTATACTTTTGGCTATTAACATATTGTGGTCACTGTCAATATCTGGGCTGGAATAACTTCCGCAATCTTTTATTTGATTTTTAAATATTTTTATTGCTTTGAATTCTCCCACTTGACGGGTAACTGTTTCCAAACAATTTGCCTCCACTATATGTTTTCATTTAATATCATCTCCTGCATTTTTTTCCAGGGCTATTTGGAAAACACCCGAAGTTTTAATCTCCTGCACGGGCACCCAGCAAATCAAAATATACCTCTTGAAGACCTATACCGGCCATGTGCCACAGCGTTGCCCTTTTCTTCCATTGCTGTTCAATGCAACCTGCTTCCAAGTATATCAATGACAAAATCTTATTTGCGTTTCGCTTTATTGCTGAGAAAAACTGCATTCAAGCACATGCACCAAGTGCCCGCCTTTCACAGGACCTTGTCTGTATTTATACCACAGACTATAACTGCATTTAAGCACGGCACCAAGTGCCCCAGTCTTTCACAAGACTTTGTCTGTATTTATACCACAGACTATAACTGCATTTAAGCACGGCACCAAGTGCCCCAGTCTTTCACAAGACCTTGTCTGTATTTATACCACAGACTATAACTGCATTTAAGCACGGCACCAAGTGCCCCAGTCTTTCACAAGACCTTGTCTGTATTTATACCACAGACTAAAACTGCATTTAAGCACGGCACCAAGTGCCCCAGTCTTTCACAAGACCTTGTCTGTATTTATACCACAGACGGCCTGCATTACCTTATCCAAGGTTGCACGACCCATGCATGTGTATGCTGTGCATTACCTTATCAAAGGTTGCACAACAAATGCATATGTATTGTCCAGCATCCAATGCCTGTGTGTGTTATGCATTACCTTAACAAAGGTTGCACAACAAATGCATATGTATTGTCCAGCATTCCATGCATGTCTATGTCGTGCATTACCTTAACAAAGGTTGCACAACAGATGCATACGTATTTCCACAAAACTCTTCCTCGATGGTAGGCTTTATTGCTGAACTTTAAATGGAATGTTTTAATATACATTTCTTCCTTTCTTTTATTTCACAAGCAAATGTACAGTGCATTATTGATTATCATATACTACATGAAAATATAAATAGCCTATGTCACGGGAAAAAATTAACACATCTTTTGATATATAACACGATATAATCGGATGCTTGGCTTAACGTACATCGGCTTGCATAGAAAAACAAATGACTATCCTCTTTATAATAGTGTATATGTAATATGTATCTTGATTATTTTATGTATAATGCATTTAAGTTAAATTTGCTGTTATTAGTTAAGGAATCATTATTAATTGAAATAAATATTTATTTATTTATTTATTATATTAACTGAAACCCTCGTACATCTTATGGAGGTTGTTGCTATGCGATGTTTTGCAATGTTATCCGATTGTGCAATACCCTTATCATCGGTACTGCGCGATTATTATGTGTAATGTTCTATAACATTGGAATGCGGATTGCGCAACAATTTTATACACATTTCTTTTGCCCTTCAAATTCATGCATTTGACAAGATACGAGTACACTAGATATCTTAAAATATTATTAAAACGTGAGGGTTTCTTCTTCAATCACTTTTTCTTTTCTTTGTATAGGTACCCAAATTATTTTCTTTCTTTCTCCCCTTTTTTTTTTATTATTATTAAATTAGGATAACCCGCCTTAAGTAGGTTTTGATTTGAGTTGAAACGAATTAAGTTATATGCAGACGCAGCAACTAATAATTCATAGCATGCTATTGTGTAATAGTTTGTATTTTATAGTAATTTTAAATACATATTATTAGTAATATCCTTTAACCGATACAAACAAAGAAAACCCATTTAAATTCACTCTTGATTTAAAACATTTTTATTTGTTTGATTGCGTAGTAATTATTATTATTTGCACTGTATGTACGTTATTATAATGATAATTTACACTGGTATCACTTTATATAATTATCACTGTTCTATAAATTTATCCACGTCGCCAATATGTAATGTTCACTTACCTCCCAAGTATCAGCAAGCTGTCCTGGGCTCTGGTAAGTGTTGCTAGTCTGGTGGTCTGCAGAGAAGTGGCTCTGCTCTGGTATGCCTGGAGCGTCCTGGCCTCACTACTACATTATATGGTGCAATAGTAGGAGGAGCCAGTCCTATGCCACCGCCTCCAGTACTATGGATGTAGACTATACTGTAGCCCAGAGTAGGTACTTACATGATGTGGTGCAATGCCTATCTAGAGCCTATATTATATATGTACTACACTTAACTTCTAATACACTACATGATAGTTTCTTGATTATATTTTTGTGTTTTTTGCTAATCTAAATGTTCAAAATTAACATTTAAATATGTGAATTTTATCATAGGAAATGAACTGTGAAACGGTAGCAGTTTTTAAATACGATTACGATAGTTTTTACGAGAATTTACGAGTAAATTTGTTATTTGAAAGCCTCATTTACATTATTTATTTATACTTATAGTGAACAATACTTGCAATCCATAGTAAATACGTACTCATGAGCGTCGTCAGCCTCAGAGCTAGAGGGGGCAACAAACATTTGAAAAATTGATATAGCATAAGAAATGCGTGAATAGCGTCGCAGGCGAAAAAAAATGTGAGACACAGTGAAGGAGTCGTGATATGGTTCGTTAATAATATGTATAAAAAATGTTTTATATAAAAAAGTAATAAAAAGTAGCGCCGCTGGCAATTTTTTTATGAAACTGATGGATTTTCATACTAATTTTAGAAAATGTATGATATGATGAAAGAATGTCTGGTAGTAATGTGATTTTTTGTGAGATTTTATCTTTTAGTATGAAAAAATATATACCTATTCCAATCTCTAGGGGGAAGGAGCAATTGCCCCCCCCCCTCCCTTGGTGACGTCCATGTAACCTACTTAGTAAAAAAAAATGAAAAATATATCTTTCTGTGCGGGGTAGGCAGAGAGAATAGAGCACCAAAGCGACCTGTCCCCACGCACATCCCTTGCTTGCGTTACACTCATGCAATTTTTCATTCACGTCCTCCGATTCCTTTCACTCAAAACGCGTCCGTCCTTGAGGTCGACATGATTGATCCAAGTCAATCTTGGAGGTCTACGATTCGTCACTCTTTTTGTTACCCATATATTTAACTATATTTATAAATGCATATGTGTATGCAGAAAATTATTAATCAACAGTTCCAACCCAATAACCCAGTTTTTCCACTCATTTTTAGGTATATTTGACCGTAAAAATATAATACCCGATTTATATAGAACACTTGAAAAGCAATTAGGAAAAAATTGGATACACTTTTCTATGACGCAGTCTTCATAAATCAATTAGGGTAGTTTCATGTGTGAATTATTTTAAAAATATTATTTTGGTTTACCTCATCTGAGCAGGAACTATAACTGCGGGGTGCGGGTATAAAAAGCATAAATTTATACGTAATATATGTATGCATGGATGTCGTCGGGGGGCAGCTGCCCCCCCTAGAGATTAGAATAGGTATATAGTTATTCAAACTAAATGATAAAGCCTCACAAAAAATCACATTATTACTATACATTTTCCGATCATATCACAAATTTTCTAAAATCTATGAAAGTCTATTAAAATACCTAGAACTGTTTCGCAAAAAAACTTTTGCTGCGGCGCTATTTTTTAGTACATTTTTTTAATGAGAAAATAAACCAAACTACCTACATAACGACTTTCTGCACGCTGTATCACAAAATAATCGACTGCTGCGCTATTTAAGCGTTTTCAATGGATTACCAATTTTTAAATATTGGTTGCTCACCCTTAGCTCCGAAGCTGGCGACACCCATGTATGTATGTATAGAAGTTCTTGCGGAAGACCCGCACCCTCTAGTCAAGTTGAGGCGAGCGGCAATACATATTAACTTCACGCGTTATTGAAACTTTATGAGCGAACCTGTGTAATCATAATCCAGAACGTAATGTGACTGTACACTGTACTGTATACAGACTACAGAGGGAGGAACCTATTAAGACACATTTTTGATCTATTTTTAATCCTGATAAAAATTAGATGAATGAAAGTGAAACCGTTGATGTATGAAAACATTTCATATTATGTACTCTCCACTTTCTCCAAAAATATGAGTAAGTATATAGAGCAATGGAAATGAGAAATATGAAATAAAAATACCCAAATCCTTCCATGAAAGTCCATTTCTCAAACTTATTTATTCCTTTGTTTCTCTTTATCCTGTTTTATTACCTTTATATCTTATTTTTTTATTTACTATTTATCAAGTAAAAAAAATACAGAAGCATGTTAAAAATCAAGCAATACAATACCATGACATTTATTCACTAGAGCGAGCTTATCGTATACATCTTCCAGCTTACCACCTGTTTTCCGTTCATTTGCACATTTATATTTCTATACACAATCCCAACTAATTTTCTGCACATTTCGTAAAAAGATAGAAACTTGTGGAGTAAAATGCAGATATAATAACATCGTTTTAGCATTTAGATAAAATATAAAAAAGATTTAGCACCCGGCATGAAATTGCTAGACTTTGCCAACCATGCTTTGCTCCCACACAAATCACGCTCTTTAAAAATGGTTACTTCACAGAAAACGTGCCATTTGAGAAAACGTAATTATTCTTCTATAAATTTTCTTTTAATAATTTTAGAAAAGTGCGTGAATATTTTTTTTCCTGTACATCCTCGAATAGTCCTCCTTAGACAGTCTTCAAAGATAGGCGCGCAATAAATAATTCAAATGACAAAAGGGATGATCTGTTGTGTTTCTGGTTGCAGGGGGATGGGGATGCTACTATATTATAACACCCACTACTACATTATATGGACGGGGTGGTGGGAAGCATAGAACCCACAAGATAGAGTTCGATTGGCAAGATTTCTCGAGATTTATCGAATACGCGAGCACCGTTTTTTTTATAATTTTCATAATATACGGAGTACGCAGTGAGTCCAAGCGTGTGTTTTTCTCGAAAAAACTAAGTTTTTCAAAATTGTGATACCTACATAAAAAATATTAGGATTACACAAGATTGAAGACTGCGGGCAGCTGCAGGACACTGAGCACCTCCTGGCCTGCCCAATGGCTCCTGGGAAATGCAGATGGGAGAGTCTCGCAGATCCAGTAGCGTAACTAGGGGGGGGCGGGGGGGCGGTCCGCCCCGGGCGGCGTATTTCAGGGGGCGGCAAAATGGCACAACATATAAAAACATCTTGATAAAACACACAAATTAAAAAAAAATCTCTGACTTTTTTAAAATTATTATAAAAATCTATTAAAGTACAATAATTTTCATAAAAAATTTTGCCTGCGGCGCTAATTAATCCTGTTCGCGTCTTAGTTACATATTATTTAAAGGTGCTCAAAAAAATTAGATTTTCGATATCTTATGCCTAAAATTTCGTTACTTCTTGCATGGGCGCTTCCCGTATACAATACCTCTAACCATATGTGTTACATACAATAGAACGATAACCCAGTTCATCATTTCACTCATTTGTCTAAAAAGTTTCGCCTGCGGCGCTTTTTTTTATTTCTTTACTTACATCTTTTTTTGTGATAGGTGCGTACTTATTTTCTATATTTTTATTTAAAGAAAGTAAAAAAACTACAACACGACCATCATTTCCATTTATTTTTATTAAAAAAAAATCGCCTGCGGCGCTATTTATATGCTTTGTTATGCCACGTATATACTAAAGTTTTTGTTGCTCTCGCCTAGCTTCAAAGCTGCAGACACCAATGGGTAGGTACTTCAGGGGTCAGGCGGGGCGGCATTTCCAGAGTCCGCCCCGGGCGGCACTAATGCTAGTTACGCCGCTGCGCAGATCGCTCCCCCTTGGACAATGACGTAGGAGAGGTTTTGGCTTTCTGGGAGCGGATGGGGATACAGTGAGTGCTGACCGACAAGATAAGAAGAAGAAGACAAGATTATGACGTAAAGAATTATTATATTGGAATAGGAATTATATTTTTAAAACGGAATCTATACGGAACGGAACAGAAACCAATCTTGTAACTTATAATTTTTGAAGAATAGTCTGAATATGGTCTGAAAACGTTACAAGAAGTACTTTGCAAATATAGTTAATAAGTGGAAGTGAAATAATGTCTTTATGCTGGATTTCACTAACTTCTTAGGTGAGGAATAGCCGAGATAAGAGCCACCTATCACTATTTTTCACACAAAATTTGTGCTAGGTGGCTCCTATCTCTGCTACAAGTATTCCTCACCTAAAGAGTTGGCGAAATCCAGCATTAGTGTTTTAATTTTTAATACATTTGTTTGTGATATAATATATAATTCTTAAAAAATACTTCTCGAGAACTCGCCGTATCGATAAATAGACAAATGAATATCAAAACTCCCCCTCGCCTCCCACGCGTGGCTGGTTATGACAACAATATAAATATTGTAGGTTCAGTAATATCATTACATTATAATATTGTATGGACTCGTATACGAGTACGTACCCTATTGATATCATCTGCAGTACTTCATTCATTCATTCATTCATTGCATTATTATTGTTGCGGCGAGTTATTATTATTTTTTTATGACGATTAAATTTAGGGTGAAACAACCCTAATGTATGATGTGACAAAATATACGAAAATATGTTTTTTAATAGAGAAAGTTTTACTAAATTAGCTCGCCTTAGTGAACAATCTCAATATAATGGGGTAGCCAGTGAATGATGCGCCAACATTCTGTTTGCGCAAATATGTGTATGCTATTTTTGTACACTTTATTAAAAATATTAATCATAAAAATTAAAAACATACATATTGAGAAACTAAAGTGTGGCGGGTTTATTGCACAAGACAATTTCTTCCAAGCAATCACGATATTCAGGATAAGTGGCGAGCCACATTTCTGAAAGAGATGAAAAATGTGTGAGAGTTCTACGAGCAACTATTGCCCAAAAAATTGTGTCACTTAATTGCTCCGAGTTGCCAAGAAACTATTGAAAGAATATAAAAAGTGTGAAATATTGCCGAAATATGTAATTGCTGCGATTGGGGCAATACGAGTTTTGAAAAAGAAAATTGTACGTGTAAGAGAACCTTTAGAACACTCGAAAAATAGGTATCAAAAAAGAGTGGAAGATATAAAAAAAATAACTTACAATGGTATTTGAGGTGGTCGGTAGCCTGTTTGGTAACGCGCTCGACTGTTAATCCAGAGGGCGTGGGTTCAATCACCGACTCACTTCACTTCCCAACACAAGCTTTTAAAGCTTTCTGTGAAGTGTACAAGATGTATTTGGGTTTATTCATCTTATAATAAATAATAAATAAAAATAAATTACATTGAATTTTACTGAGAAAGACCAGAAAAGCAGACCCCACCACCATGTGGGATTAATAAATTCTAAGAAGAAGAAGAAGATCATTCACATTTATACTTTGTACCTAAAGTGTAAAATATTTCTTTGATGATATTTCCACCGCTTTCACAGCCATCACAACAATAGAATATACAACACTAAATAGTAAGTACGTACCTTCTACTGTTGTGATCATCATCTCATCATACAACATGTCATAAGAATAGGACGGTCACGTGTCTAGCACGTGCTACTAAACATGTATATGTATATTGTGTAGATGTAGCTTCAATGTAACAGTGTTGTGTGGAAAAGTAGAGAAAGGAAATGTTCTTATTCAGGGATAGAGAACTGAAGGATTGGGAGTTGAGTGGGTTTTTGAGTAATAAAGGAAAAAGGTGTATCTAGTAAATATTCAAAATCTCCGAAGTAGATCTTTGAATTTTACAATCTGTCAAGAAATGAAGAAAAAGATGCTTCGCGATGAGGGCGCTACGTGTAACATTGTGGCAACCGTAGTGGCGACACTTGTAGAATTTCAACAGAAATGTCGTTGTTGTGGTTTTCAAGAGGATACATCAAAGTGTAACATCTTAGTAACAAATTATCATAAAGTGTATCATCATAAAAACAAAATATCATAAAGTGTACCATCTTCTAGAAACAACATATCATAAAGTGCATCATCTTGAACAACAACATATCATGAAGTATATCACATTGTAAACGAAATATCATAAAGTGTATCATATTGTAAACAAATTATCATAAAGTGTACCATATTATAGAAACAACATATCATAAAGAGAATCATCTTGGGAACAACATATCATAGTATCATCTTGGAAACAACATCATAAAGTGTATCGTCTTGGAAACAACATATCATAAAGTATATAATCATCTTACATAATGTGTATGTATCATTTTGGACAACATATCATAAAGCATATCATCATAGATAATTATTACGTAGTGAGCAGACAATATAGCCACTGAAAGAAAAAATAAATCTTCATTAAAATTGTATCACACAAGAAATAAAATAAAACAAATATTTTTTACTAGGTTTCCCTACCGCTGGAGTTTACATCTGAGGGTAACCAAAAAATTCACCAGCTTCCACATATCCTGGAGCCCTCTGCTAACTGCTAAGTCGAGGCGTACGCCCCAGGATCAAGTCGGGCGGCGCTTCCTGACCTCCTGCACACAACTTCCACCGTGATACATAGGACAATAAAATATTTATGATTTATCATAATATTTTATTATGTTTCATGATTTACTATAAAGAGGGTGTCATAATTAATTGCATTTTTGCAATATTTTAATATCTAATGCATACTTTCATTTGCTTAGAGATCAAAAAATTAAATTCATAACCTTGACATTCAACGTTTTTGTTTTTATTCGATCTGACTTGCTTTTGGAATTTTCATAATGCATGCTTAATAATGTTCTCGACCAGATTTTCAAGGATGGACGTGTTTTGAGTAAAAGGAATCATAGAGTGTATATGACATTTTTTTATTTTATATGTGACACCCACAAAGACATCAACAATACACGATCATGCAAAAAAACATGTCATGTTGACTCTTCAATTAAGGGCTGCCGCAGCATACACCAACAATATACCAACGAAGAAAGAAGTGTCCGTAAGGGATAAGAAAATCTGGCGTTCTATTTTCTCTGACTAGCCCGCATGGGATGCGGCGTGAGGGGATAGGATAGAATGCCTAATGTTTTATGTTTACCATAACATACTTACAAAATTTCACAAGGTGTTTAAAAAATGATTTGAGCACACAAATCCAAAATACTTTCTTTGCACACTTCACAGTAAGCTAAAAGCTTAGAGTCAGTCAGCACAGAGATTTAATCCAGGCACCTCTTAATTGAAGTCCAACAACTGCCCCTATAATGTAAGGAAAACAGTTGTTGATACAATACATTTTAGTTGATTTTAGTCACTATATGGCGTCGCCGTCGGCCGGCGTCGTCGCTAGTATGTGCAACAAAATACGTATACATAAATGGTTAACGTTAAAAATAAAGTAAGTAAGATCTCCAAATGACATTCAGGATATATTTAGTTTAGAGTCATCGTTTCGGGAGAGCTTTGACGTCTTCGTCAAAGGGAGCCCTTCTAGTGAAGTTTGAGTAGTCCTCCCTTAAAAAAAAAACATAAAAGTATTGATCACAGTACATTAGCTGATTCTTTTGGAACTGTTTGCAAACTGCCTGTTTTCAGTAGAACTGTTGCTTCTAGTTCTTTAAATTCTGAACAACGGATTTGTTGGTCTCTGAATTATTAATAATAAATGTTTATTTAGGTAAAAAAATACAAAATGGCAACATACTATTAAAATACAAAACAGAAACACATAGTAAATTAAATTTGTAATTTCTCCCCAGCCTGAGATCAATCTCATGTGCTGGGGAAGAATTGGATACAAATTTCAAATTTTACCTGGGGTCTATCCAAAAACCATCAAAATTTGCTGTCGACCAACTACACTCCAACCCGATTTATTCTCACTTACAGCATTTAAGATACTGAACAAAAATACAATATATATTGCACTGCATACAAATTTCAAATTTTCCAGGAAAAATGTTTTACAAATCTAACACCGTGCCAAATAAAAGTATATCGTGTAGATTACAGATTATTCTTTGTTTTTCTCTAAGCTGTAAGTTTGTAAACAAAATACTCGTCACGTAAACTTGTTCATATGTGTGTGTAGTATGGCTTGTATATGTATATTGATGGTGATGTGTGTGTGTGTGGTATCGCTTGTATATGTATATTGATGATGATGTGTGTGTGTATATGGCTTGTATATGTATATTGATGATGATGTGTGTGTGTAGTATAGCTTGTATATGAATATGAGTGATGATGTGTGTGTGTTGGTGTACAAGCGTCTCCATGGCAACACAGCGGGGGGCGTGGCCATCGATCCACGTCAAGGAAAACACCCCGAAACTGTGACAATACATCCAGGAGGGGAAATCAAAACAAGGAAAAACTGCAAGGGGAAAATGTTGGGAAGGAAAATGTATGAAATATCGAGTGAATGTTTTAGTTGACACCTGATTGCAATGGCATGCCTATGGGTGTTCCGACGCTTACGAGTAAGTAGGTTGCAAATGTTGCATCAACTTCTCAGCAGATGGCATTAGCATCTGAAACATTGGGTCAATGTGAAATAAGTTCCAGCAGTAGCATATAATATACAGCTTTCAAAAATTACACAATTGACAGCAGGATGTGGTGGAATGTTGCCCTGGAAATAAAGTGATCACTTCAGCCAGCCAAAACCGACTCGTAAGCGTCGTAAAACCCGTCCTGCTTCCTCCCCAAGGGAGTTCACATAACGCTACATTATGTGAATGAAGATGCCTCTCGTCTCTGTTGAGGAAAAACCTGTAAATATGCTACGGATTCATTGTTATATTTTTGGGCAAATTGTTATTTTTTCCTAGCAAATAATGAATAACCAGTTTGTAGCTACGATATTTGTCTTTTATAAAAATGTGTTGAGATTGTTCAGTCTAGCTTGGTTCTTAAGATACTTACTGAAAACTTCGATGGCACAATGTCACCCCATATCATGAGTTGAGATTGTGTCACACATAGATGTCGTTTTCTCACTTGTGTGATGTTTTATTAGCTCCAAATAATAATCATTACGTAGGCAAAGAATCAATCCATTCATTTCAATCATTATTTTTAAAATGTATTGCTATTTTTTTTGTACATCGAAAAAAGCTACAAAAAGTGGCGCAAAGACAGAAAGCTTAGAAATAATTTGTGTCAAGACAACAGTATGTGATAATAAAAGTAATACACAGTAATATTGTTTTTAATGGATGTAGAAGGTGTTATTTAACACTAGTGTAACAATTGAGATCAATTGTTGACAGTTGGTGAAGTGAGAGATATAAAAATCTGTCAATTTTGATACTATTAATTGTGTCAATAAATTGCCTTCATGTGGACTTTGTATGGACTTGTTGTAAATGGAAATAAAACTATAATATTTTACAAAATCCATGATTCGGACACTTGAAAACAATATAAATTGGTGAAAATGGTTGATGAAATTACAATAGCAACAAAATGTATCCTCTCACCACCACTGTCCCTCCTGGAGGACACGAAGGTAAAATAAATAAAATACATTTGAAGCAAATTCTCATACTTAAACCATGGTAAAGTTATTAGACAATATATGTACTGTCTATGACTAAATATGTTTTACCAGTAATTAACTACTAGAGTCCTCCGTGGAGGGCATGGGGCGAAGTCCTAAACGGAAAAACGCATTTTTTTTTGTTCCAAATTCATATAAAAATATATAGATACTACATCCATAGTCAAAAAATTCTATAATCCCTCTATTATATTCTGGTATTGAGAGGGTTAAAAAACTATGATTCCCACGTGTTTTTTTTTTATTTTTTGGAAGCTGTTTTGTTTTGATCATCGTTTGCTTCATCCCATGCGTCTCGCTGGCTTCCTCCAGGGCCCCACCCCACACCCTGGCGGCTACCCATCTCTGATGATAGGTAGCCGACTGCACACCTATACACCTACATATTATAAAGAACAAAATACTTCTCCTACAAAAAACACGAGAAGCAATCCAAATTCAATAATACGAATCTTCAACATTTTTCTGTTTCAGGATTATATGAAAAATGTTGTATAAAGATCACGATAATTTATTTACACTGTCTTATTGAACATAATTCAAACATATTACAAGTATTTTAACATTTGTTCACTAGGGCGAGCTTATCGCAAGATTGTGATCTTTATTATTTCTTTTTTTTTTAAAAAAGATCTAAGCTGCATACACAAACCCAAATACTTTCTTGCACACTTTGCACTAGGCTAAAAGCCTGTATCGCAAAGTGTGGAATACATCGCCATTGCCGGGGTTTGAACCTGGCACCTCCCGCTTGAGAGACTGCCGCCTCAACCAACTGCGCCAACCATCTATCTCCCAAATTTCACTAACTTGCAACAAAGTAGGATTTCGAATTTCTTTTTTTGGGGTTAGCTGGCAGAGCTTGATGTTACGGGAGAAAACATATCTGAATAATTCTGATTTCTGTGAATAAACTTACTAGCAATCTACCCGCACAAATCCCGGATAAACAACATAATTATATACTTACAACATCCAAATTTCCAAATTCTATCAATTTCCATCACAAACACACACAAAAACAGTCATACATACACATTATTATAAATAATATATACGGCAACAATATAAGGTCCTGGGTATACAAATATAACTGTGACTGTGAATCAAAGTTCTAGCAACTGTGAATTTTTCTATAGATATTTTAAAAATTTGATGCGACTGAAAGACGGGTGTTTTGACTAGGATGAAAGTGAATAAACTCAAATGTACAGGGCACGTCGAGAGAGTTAACGAGGATAGTATGACTTTAAAGATACACATAGGTGAAAAAAGAGATGTGAGGTAGCATATGGGCATCACCTAATAACCTCGACATCTCTTATCCTATCTGTCAATAGCCTAAGATCCGACCGCTAAATTTTTTTTAATCAAAATGTGGTAAATGAAAGTTACACACGTGTATAAATAGGGTCATACATCGCCATATAGGCTTGATTATAGAAATCTAACCGCGTCCCCCCCTCCCTCTTCCTAGGTGGAATCGGGCATAAGTCCTCTTCCTAGGTGGAACCGGGATAAGTCCTCTTCCTAGGTGGAACCGGGCATAAGTCCTCTTCCTAGGTGAAACCGGGCATAAGTCTCTCTACGCAGCGGTTTTCGCATTAGATAGCAGAGTTTTATTACGTTAAGTTACAAATAACTGTTCTTTTCACCCCTGTTACATTATGTCCTCCAACACGTAAGTTGGCAATGAAAATACACAGTTTCCCTTTCAATACGAAGGCTGGGGGGATGGAATGAGATGGGGAATGTTTATACATCTATCCTTCTCTTTACAGGACATGCGCACTGGTTACCCGAGGGTTCAGTACAGACAGATACATTCAACAATCCAGAAAGGTGGAAATTGAATATGCAATTTTCTGTTTGCCGACGGTACAAGAGAAAATTGATTGCTCCTTTCTTCTTTACTTATTGCGGCTCTGCACCCGAATTACGGGTGATGCTGCAAAAAAAAAATGATTGCTTTTGATTCAAAATCGCTGCGAAACGCTTCGAAATTTTGAATACATGTCAAATTTTTAGCTACCGTACCATCAGGGTATTCACTGCAGTGGCGTATATAGGATTTCATTTCGGGGGGGGAGGGGGGCGATCTAATATTTGACTTTGGGAGGGTGGAGGCAACAAAAATTTGAAGCAAAGTAAATATAATAGCGCCGCAGGCTAATTTTTTTCGTGAATGTAAGTGAAAAAGGTCGTGTTTTAGGTTGGTATTAATATTGTGTGCAGAAAACACAAAGAAGAAAGCGCCGCAGGCGAAATTTTCTTGAATAATGTAAACTTCAGTAACTTTCATGTTTTAAAATAGCGTTTATTAAAGAATTGTCCGACATTTCGGGGGGGGGGCGGACCCCCTCGCCCCCTCCTATATACATCAGTGGGGTATTGTATACAATATATCCGGGGTGACTGTAAGACATTGCTTTTGCAATAAGTCCGCCCTTTGGCATACTACTGTGTCTAATAAGATTTGTTATTTATGTTTGGTCTGTGGCTAATAAAGATTTATTTATTTATTTCCATACCTACCGATAATGGGTTCATCAGTAAATGTTTTTTGTATAGAAAATACACGCAACATTCTCTGGGGAAAATTAATGCAACATTCAGAATGGGTGGCGAACCTTATTGCTGTGAGTGGGAGCCTATATTCTACAACCCAGGAACTTTACATTCGAGAAATTCTCGTTTGAAAAAAATGTGAATACATATATTTAAAAAATAAATATACTTAATGCGACGAGGATGGGATTCGAACCCACGCGTGCAGAGCACATTGGATTAGCAGTCCAACGCCTTAACCTCTCGGCCACCTCGTCATGTGTTACCTGCTACAAAAATCAATCAATTAATCTAGTAAAAATAAACGAAAAACATGTGTTTTTTAATATACAATTAAAAAAAATATTAGCGATGGAAAAACTATTTACCTACAAGCAAGTTAATAGACATATTGTGCATGTATAATTAGCATACATCGGGAGATTGGATTCTCTAGGTACCTGGGTGCAGGGACGTAGAGTGAACAAAAATATTATTCAGTTTATTTACTTCGCAAATTTTGTTGATACTGCCTACATAATGCACGCTGATACAAGTTACGTGGAATTTGTTGTTCACAAATCACTATTGTTGTATTCCCCTATATTCCCTTGATGGTTGTATAGAATTCAGGTAAAGATGGAAATCCCCGTAATTTAAATTTGAAGAGAAATAATACTTTTGGTCACGAGCCGTCTATGGAATTAGAGGATTAGTAATAATTTATGGCACCCAGGCATCCAGATTCCCTATGTATAATAATTAGTTACACACATTTGTATAGTATACATTTACATATGTACTATACTTTAAGAGTATGCATACCGACATTTCAAAAACGGGAGACCATATATCTCGACAACCATTACTAAATATGCTTTGGAACCAAATATGGTAGATGCTTTGAACATTTATCTAGGGAATAACCGTAAAAGATTTTTTATATCTTGTATAGATTTCTCAAAAAAAATATTCAAAACACCTCTGATCTTTTTTCCGAAAGACGGAAAGAAAAATTTATTTTTTGTACTGATAATATGCATCCAAATCTAGGGAATAACCGTAAAAGTTTTTTGATAGACGCCTAATAAATTAAAAAAAAATGGAAAAACGCTATTTTTACCATTTTATCATGCGATTGTTCACGCGATTTTGAACCTTAATGCCGTGGGAAATGACTGTGACGTCATTCTTGGTACCAAGCCCTTAACAGTAAACATCAATTATTTCTTTTTATTTCAGTCATGCGATATACCTACTACCAGACACTAATATAAACCATCACTGTAATACAAAAAGTGAGGTAAACAGTGAATGCTGTGTGTATTAAAACAGACACAACATTCTCCTTGTTCAAACATCTCGAAATACATATTATGACAATCACAATTGGTTTATTGCTGAAAAGGATATAAAATATCTTAGGAAGTTTTACGAACATCTGACTTTTACAGTACACTCGAAAAAACGTCAAAAAAGAGTGAGGTCCCATTCTACATTCTGTTATCTTACTTACCTGTACCTGTAGCAAATAGAAAACTTATGCAGTGTGATTGGTTCTGTTGTTCAGATATTTGGAGAGATATTGGCAAAAAACCTAAATGAGAAATATTCATACTCCTCAATTTTCAAAAGGCCATATCTCCAAAATAGTAGATTTTTGGATATGCATCAGCTTAACTTTTTTTCATATTTTTTCACCCTCTATCACCTCTCCAAATATCTGAACACCGGAACCAATCACCCTGTATAGTATCTTATACCTATCTATCTATCCCCTCACGCCACGTCCCTTGCGGCGTAGGCAGAGAAGACAGAACGCCAGATTGCCCTATCCTTACACTCACTTCTTGCTTCCATAACATTCGTGCAGTATGCCATACATGCTCTCCGATTTCCTTCACTCAAAACGCGTCCATCCTTGATGATCAGGGTCGATAAGGTCGGTCCAGGTTAGCCCCAGACGGTCACGCTTCCTTACACCTTTTCGTTCAATATGTTTTTTGGTCATACTGTCGTCATTCATTCGCTCAACATCCCCAAACCACCGAAGTTTATTCACATTCATCCTAGTCAAATCTTATTTGCCTTACCTATATAGGAATAAATTCATAATATATCATTTTAATACAACTAGGTATGTAGGTGTATATAGGTAAGGTAGGTATAGTACTGTGCTATGAGGATGACAGTACAATAAGACCCTCTTAATCTGTCATAAACAGACACCCGCCATTGCCAGTTTACAGGGGTACCATTGTACTACTCCCGTGCTGCTATATTATATTGCTTGCCTCCTTGCCACCCCCTTAAGATATACCTATGAATGTATATAGGAGGATATACTTGCGATGTTCTTGGAATCAGTAATGAGATTTACCTATAAGGTAGGGAATTTGTTGTTGTGACTAAATCGCATGGAACGGAATCACATGGTACAAAATCGCAGATGAAATTAAGTCAGTAAGCAAACAGAATAGGCATTTTGTTTTTTTTAGGTGGCGTGAGTATCTTTGACATTTCTACAGCGGTTCTTGGCGGAAACACTCTGGTACCGGGTGAAACGAGGCCGACGCCATATTGTTCATAGAGGCCATGCCCAACTGACATTTCATGATGACACCATGAAAATGTATGGGAAAAAATATTCCGTAGTTCAAGTGTTTGTCACCGAGACAAGGTGTTTGTCACCGATTCAAGGTGACGTCACCAATCATGGTGGTGATGGAATTCGAAGATGTAGGCCTGTACTATACTATCGCTGGCGGGTGAAAAGCCAATCCATATAGAGTAGAATCTTTGACATTTCATCTCACCTTGAATTGTCACTTTGATTTTTTTGATCAGACTTGTTGAAACTATACAGAACAGTTGAGAATTTTCTCAACATACAGAACAGTGACGTATATAGGTTTTCATTTCGGAGGGAGGCGGGGGGCGATATAGTATTTTTTACTTTGGGGAGGGGGAAGGATGAAAACTAAACCTGACCATTAAATCTGGAAAATAATCGGGCGCGACACAAAAAAAACCCAGGCACGACAATTTCTGTCGAGTATGTCAAATATAGCTCTGCTTTTCTAATATGCGCTCAAAAAAAGTTACTTGCATATCTAAAATTAATTTGTGAACTATAATTCTTACACCAAGTAGTCAATAGAAAAAAAACAGGTGGTTTTCAAGGCAAGTGCTGTGAATAAAACACATGTTTTTTTGTTTATTTTTCACTAGATTAATTGATTGATTTTTGGAGCAGATCACACATGACGAGGTGGCCGAGAGGTTAAGGCGTTGGACTGCTAATCCAATGTGCTCTGCACGCGTGGGTTCGAATCCCATCCTCGTCGAACAACTTTTTATTTAAATTTTTGGTTACAAAACTATTAGATTAGACCGCAATTCGATGACAATCTCCTTTTTTATTATAATATATTGAAGAATAAATAAATAAAATTGGGGTCACGTTTTGGGGACCCTGGACAGATAAAATGAGCATCAGAAGACCACCCAATGGATCGACTGAGACATTGTCCAAATCGCTGGTTATTTAGAGAGGTCAAAACATACATATGTAGGAGTTGAAAAAAATACAAGAATTTGTTAACGTAATGCGTAATAGATGGGCGCGTTTTGAGTAAAAGGAATCGGAGAGCATGTATGACAAACTGTATGAGTGTGGCGGAAGCTAAGATCGTGTGTAAGGATAGGGCTGTCTGGCGCTCTGTCCTCTCTGCCTACCCTGCAAGGGACGTGGCGTGAGGGTATAGATAGATAGATAGAATGGGTAATAGATGCCAAAATATTTGTTCACTAGGGCAAGCTTATCGCACTGCTGCTATTTGCCAGCTAACCCCAGTGATAAAAAGATCGCAGTGATTTGGAATTCGTCGGCTATTAAAAAAGATAATTAATGTAGATAAATGACTAAGAAAAATAATTAAAAGATTAAAATCGCAAACAGATAAAGCGACACGTTCGAATTTCAAAAATGGTTCTAAAAGTGACAGGTAAAAGAATTCGAAAAATTGTTGCTATCGTTTAAAAATCGAATATTTTTCGGAATCTATCAAAAGACCTAATATTATAAACGGTGACATTTTCCCTATAAAAGTTAAACGATACAAGAAAAGATAAAATAAAAAGGAACCTTATTTTATTTGTTTTTTTTTTTTTGTTGAAAATGATTTAAGACAATACTTTACTCGTCTATGGTCCGATATTAACTATGCGAGATTTTATCTATGAATCTTTGGTATGCAGTCAAATAGGGATGTCAAATCTTAATGAATTACGTACAGAATAATTATAAATAAAAAATATTAACATCAAAATTTGTAGCAGGCAAATGAGAATCTGGAAGAAAGTGCGACATTGTTATAATCTTATCAGCCTAAGAGCCCACCGCCAAAAAATTTACAAATCTGTGATTTAAATTAAGGTTTACACATTGATTCATACTTCGCCAAAGGGTTGACTATCAAAATCTTACCGCCTCACCCCCTGAAGACCCGAATATGTAGGTCGCGCTACAGGTTTTTCTTGTTTTTAGGAATATGGTAAGAGATAGGAGAAAGTAGTCAATGACAAAAATAAGCCTTACAAAATTTTCTACAAAACATGTTCAACAGATTTTTTCATATGACGTAGGTTACCCGCAATGACCGATCAAAATACCAGATTTATTTAAAGAAAAAAGAGTTTTACTTTTTATTTTTCTTTACAGTCAAATTTTCTATTGTGATGTGCAAAATGCACTATCAACACTTAGGAATACCCCTTTAATTAGTACTCCACACAAGTTTCCCAACGAAATTTTAAGAGGGGTACAATGTTCTTTTTCCAATTAAAATATTATAAGTACTTAGAACCAAAAATATTGTAAACGCAAGTATTTTTCTGAATTCAGTTATATTTATAAAGAAATACAATACATAAATAAATAAATTTACGTTTTGTTGGATTATTTTGTGACAACTGCCAACCCTGTTTGAGAATAAATTAACCATAGATAAAGATCTTTAGCACAGATAGATAACTCCAGAGCATAACTCTGTAATAAGTTTATAGAATCCCATATCATGTCCACATAATATAATATACCTAATAAACATAAATAATATACCATTTTACCTCCACAAATACAACAAACGGACATCACTATACTATTAAGAGTATTGGATACTGTTATTATTAGCTCCTACCTGTTAAAAAAAAACGTTTTTACTGTCGTAGAAAAGTAGCAGAAGTAGGAGCAGTCACTGTTACCTAAAATGGGCGGAAAAGTTGATAGCGTCTGTTATAACTAATAGATAAAAGTTAGCGGTAGTCAGTCGTAGAAGTAAGTAAAGGAAAATCCGTGATACCGACTTACTCCACTTCAGGAGATATAAGGTACAAAGATGTATTTGGGTTTATTTCGATAAACTCCGCTTCATTAAAAAAAATTAATCATTAGTACCTAACCTAATAAGATCAGGCCTATGTCCAACACTGGACCCGAAAAGGCTGAGAAGAATAATAAATCAGCTGTTCACTAAGGCGAACTTATTGTACTGCTCGATTTTTTCTAGTAAATCCCTAAACAAATTAACAAATATACCTACAAGCAATAAAAAAGTACGCAGTGAAATAAATTTCTTCACACCTAATCTGAATTTATGATTTATTGTGATTTTTGTACATTTGAGATTAAATTCCTAATTACTCGATAGTTTGAGCATACAGAATCGCCAGTTATTTAATTTAGTTAGAAGTTATTTAAGATCTGTTATTTTCGAATAGCTTAAGAAAAAGAGCAGTGACTTTTATATCGCTTCATCCCTATTTTTAGCATTAAGTTTGGTGATAGATATAGGACAGGCAAATCACATAAAAAGAACAGGGACAATGGGACATAATAATAGAATACAAAAGAAGTCGCTATTATAATACACCTGAGTCTGAGGATGAGGTTTCGGCTTGATTTTAATATCATCTTCAGACACGCCAGTCAGTAGTGTGGTCTACCGTCTGTTTCATATATTACCTACAAGCTAGATATTATGATGTGTCACCAAATTTTGTGATGCTGCCCTAACCATTTTTTGGAATAAAAACTATACAGGTTTAATAATACGGAGTTTAGAAATCGGATTGATGGTAAAGATTTTCAGTCACCATTTGATCCAGAGAAAATTGATGTTAAAAAGTGAGAAAAAATCATTCGTTTTCATTCACTAAGTCCAATTATCTTTCTTTCACATTGATCTCACTCATTCTTATACTGTGTCAAGGACACCTTAATTTGTTCACTTTTATTCTTTTCACAAAACCAGCCTTACAATCACTAATTTCTCTAATTATCTCATTCTTTGTAAGTTCCAATACAGTTTTCCCGCATATTCTCATTAGCGAACTCATTCGGCAGAGAGTCGGCACCAGTATTGCAAAACAAATTCTCTCCTGTTAAAATTGGCGCATCGAACAAAAAAGAACTAAAATTATGCTACGTTTGAAAAAACTTTGTTTACCATGAGCTCTAATGTGCACATGAGAGGACATCAACTGAAGATATAGACAACATTATACCTACACATCCAACACACCACACAACCAATAGAGCTGGCAGTGTGAGGAATCAGTTGCCAGAGTTATTTCAGTTGGTTGAACTTGCTCCTATCACCAACTCCTTCAAGAATAATTAAGTTTAACACAATTTAACTTTTAATTTTATCATTCATTTTTTTACAAAAGTGTATATTTACATAATATTTTGCCTAATCCTATGGATTTTTGCTAAACTTATACTAAATGCTTATACTGGGACTTAATAACAAATAATGATCATAAAATGAATGTTTCCAAATTCCGCCTTACGCTACATCCTATGAGATTTTCTTCATTTTATTATTGTCATGACGGGTGACGTATGACACATATTCTCAGAATGAAGTGCCGATTTTTTCTAAAAGCCTTTTTATTTGTTGCGGCCTGAGACCTTCTCGTGTTAGGGACAAAACAATATAAAAAAAACATATCTAATTCTGTGAAGTAAGAAACAGAACCCAAAAAACATAACTTTGAGTAGATTTTCACAAAAATGGTTCACACTACAAATTAATAGGTAGGCTTAAAAGTAAGCATATTGACATTTCGAAAATTTCTAAAAACGGGAGACCTTACTAAACAACCTTACTAAATATGCTTTGCAAAAAATAGAGTAGATACATTGAACTTTTATCTAGGGAATGACCGTAAAAGATTTTTTATATCTTGTATAGATTTCTCAATGAAAAAAAGGTGAAAAACGCCTTCGAACTTTTTTTCGAAAGATAGCACCTCTTTTCACGAAAATCGCTAAGTTTTTTTGTATTGATAATAGGTATGTATTAAAATCTTGGGAATAACCTTAAAAGTTTTTTGATTGAAGAGAAATTAACCCCATTAAATGGAAAAAATGATATGATAAGTGGCTCCTATCTCCGCTATTCCTCACCTAAGAAGTCAGTGAAATCCAGCAATCGTATTTTGTATAGGCATTCGGCATGTCTCTCTCTTCTCGATTTCCTCACTGCTGAGGGTCGTGATCTCCAAACACCCGCCACGCAGTGCTGCCCTCGGCAAGATGCACTGCCCTATAGATGGAGGGGGCAACAGTCTGCGTAACTTGGTCCGTCCATGGCACACCTTTGCCATCGTCCTCTGGGTCTCCGTCCCGGCGTGTTTCCTGTGATTGTCCGTTTCTCGAGACTATCTCCCCCTCTACGAGAGATGTGTACAAAAAAATTGAGAATTCTTTCTAAGCGTTGATAGCGTTGCCATCTCTAAAAGTTAAAAAGCCGGAGTCGCTAAAAAAAGTCGGACTTTTGGGTCCCAGGGCCGGACGCTAAATAAAAAAACTTTTTTGACTAAAAAATCGAATAAAACACATTTTATAACAAAGTTTTAATCCGTATCATTTACATATTTTCTTTTGGCAGAACCTGCTTTAAAATGTCAGTTTCTTTAGTAATTTTACCAGTAAAGTTTTTACAAATTCAACATTATTGCAATAGTTTCTGAGCTTAAATTAAAAGCCTAACAAAAGCCGGACGGGCCGGACGCTCTCTAATTTGGTTCCATGACAAAATCTCAAGTGACAAAATCTCACATGTCAAAAGGGTAACCTACTATTGACAGAATCGCAACTCAGCACCGGGAAATCTGATGCCGTTATTTTTTTTTGATTTGTTTTTGTGTGCAAAAAAAAAAAAAACAACCTAACGAACCTAACCCAACAATATTGAAATTGTCGGCAACAGGTTTTCCGGTGTTGAGTTGCGATCAATCAATAGTAGGTTACCCTTTTGACAGTTGAGATTTTGTCACTGTGAGTTTCTGTCTGGTTACCTCTAATTTGGCCGAACAAGAGGTCAAAAAGCCTAACACTGTCGTGCTAAAGCCGGACGGATGGCAATGCTATGCGTAGAGATGACAATCTCGATGTGACTCCAAGTTCTTGTAGGATAGAGGCTTCCAAGTTCTTGTAGATTAGGCAGGTACCTACCAGTGGCGAAGGGTGGATTTCTGCTGAAGGGAAGCCGGGGCTATCATTTCTTATTGGATGACGTCAAATTAGACACTACTATACCTATCATTTTTTCCAAAAGGTAACCTGATGGGAATCGTGTTCTTAGGTAGCTTCGCGCCTGGAACCTACACATTTTTTTATTTAGATAAGTGTGTTGGATGCTGTTGAAGAAGGTACTGTGTAATTAGGTGTGTGGGTCTCAGAAGTCTTCATGTTTGGGTGTTTGTAGGATGCCATGTGGATGAGTTACATACGTATGAGCTATACCAGTATAATAATAATTATTATATTATCATCTATGGTCTGGTGTGGTAGGTTGATTTCATGAGATAACTGACAGATATATCAGATTCGTATGACAGATAAAATGCAACAGAATCCAATCTTGTCTATGGTGAACACAACCGTTGGTACCGGAGCAGAAATGCATATAAACTACTAACACTACTACACAGGTTCACGATCATTTGGCAAAATACTTTGACGTAATCCACTGTATGATATTTCACTGTAATATGAAAACAATCACTAGTGACGTCACCGGTTGCCTCTTTGTCTTGGTTTATATGTCAACTGTCAAAATAAAAAGTGAACGGTATTTTGTACGAACTTCATCGCTATGGTGCGAATTCTTCCAGCTAACCCAACCATAACTGTATTTCCCATAATGTTAAGTACTTACTTACATACCCAGCGATTTATTCACATATATGATTATTTAGAATTTTGACCGACGTTACATGGCGAAAGTCCATTTTTAAATTACCATTTTAAAAAATAAAAGACTAGCATATAGTTTAAAAACCACGTACCTAATGACTTTTATTATACTACGCGATGAATGCTTGAGTTCGAATCCCAACAGCCTGGTTTCCACCTGCCTCGCAGGCAGTGGACCGCACTCAATAGGGTTAGGACGGGTCATGGTTGCTGCGGTGACATGCTCCACAAGTGAGGAATGAGGGATGATCCACAGTGTGACTATGGACACCCGAAGCAAACCATGCAGCACATCTTGCGTGATCGCACCATACGTGCTTACCCCCGTACCATTGACAGTGCTGCCAGCCTGTCCCCTGAGTTCCTCCAGTGGCTGGAGATGCTGGATGTCAGACTTTAACGATGTGACAATACTTCGACGTTGCCAAACGATAAATAAATAAATGTTTGAGTAGGATTCTCATCCTCATAATCAGGCGTTTGACAATAAAGTTAAAATAAACATATTCAAGTATTTAAGTTCTAAACCTCTGGTTGAAATAAAACACACAAAACTGAGTAAGAAGCTATTTCATATCACAATAGATCCAATGTATTTTTTGTGATAAAAAAACATTAATAAAAACTGTAGATGAGGTGGTGGATGGTAGACGTTAGGCAGCGAATTAAACAACAAACAATCTGATTATAATCTTCATATATTTATATTATTTATTATCAAATTATAGTTTATTATTAAATTAACCCTACAGTACAATAATTCATAAGTTTTGGAAATATTTTTCCGAGAATTATGACGGAATTCATGTAAGGGTGTTTAAGTTAATTTTTTCTAATAAATTTTAGGTGTAAAAAATACGTATATTTGAGAGTTACTAGTTTTTTAGAACCACCTGCTTTCTTATTGACATACATACTCGTACGTCGAGTTTTGAATCGAATTTTATTTGAATATAGATTTTTTCTCTTTGTCTACCCCATAGAGGAAGCGACGTGAGGGGATAGGTACTAAATTAAACAGGTAACTCGATAGGAGTTTTATTCTTGGGAATATTCGCCGCTGATAGATAGGTGCCTACTAAAATGTGGAATATAGGTACCCACAAATTTAACCATCTCAAAATTTCCGAATCAAAAAATATTTTATTTTACTACACTTTTGGTGAACAAAATACAGAGATATAAATCCCAACATTTATTTATAGAAGATTTTTTCCCATTTATTTTCTGCCATCCATTTCTATTTTCCAAATACCTTCCAAACGGTTAGTTTTACAAAAAAATCATTCGTTTAGAATTTAATCTACAGTAAATTTGCCACAGAATGAGCTATAAATTCACTAGGGCGAGCTTATCGCAGTGCTGCGATCTATGCCAGCTAACCCCAGAATAATCTTATCTTCTTGCCAGAACTTTTCTAACGCACTGATCTTACTATCATAAAATGTACAGTACAAGAGGGTCTTACAGATCGTTCCGGAACCCTGCTGAGTAGGTGCATTATATTTTCACTGTAATCCATAGGTAGGTACTAATATTATTTTCATTAATCCTTTACTTAATGCACAGTCACCCTAATGCAGTCACCCTACCCTAACCTAAACAACATCTCAATATAAAGTCATTATTCTATCATCAGCCCTGATTATCTGGTGGAATATAAACTTTATTTATTCATTTAATTTATTTATTTATGCACACTGCATTTCATTTCATTTTATACACACCAGTGTTTTATACACAGCGATAATGATTTTTATAGTGGTACATGTTTAACTTGGCTTCTCTTCTTTCTTGTGCAAACTACTCTTCTACAAGTTATCTAGGAATCTAGTGGTCATAACTCTGCCTCTATATTCTACAAGATTGCATGTATGTTTGTATTGCGTTTGTGTGTGTCTGTTATTGTTTTTTTTTTTATTTGTTTGTAATCATAATTTATTAATATTATCCTGTTGACAGTCCATTTATTAAAAAGTAAAAAAAAATAGTATACAGCAACAGATATCGAGCAAATGATGGACTTTCCATCAGGCTTATGACTAATATTCGGCTGGTTTAAATGATCACTTTAAACCTAAGTAGCATTCACCAATTACAGTCCATACATCTGCCGCGTCCGGGAATCGAATCCAGTACTGAAACTTTCTAAAGGTTTCTCACCCGAAACACGCAAATAAAATGCTCACGAAAAACGCCCTTACGTATTTCGCCACAAGGGTCATTTTCGATAAACATTTTATCTGCGTGTTTTGGGTGAGAAAGCATACAAAGTACCCCCCCAGATCGCTGGTAGCTGATATTGTGCGCCGACCTCCACTGAGATTATTTTTGTATTTAGCTACTATACTTTGTTACATTCAGCTATGACATGTAAAAAATCCAATGATTTCATAAAATATAAATTAGATTTTCTAAAATAATCTAGTCTATTGCGTTTTAACAGTAATTTTTATTACCTCCCTATCAGTGGCGAAGGGTGGATTTCTGCAGAAGGGAGACCGGGGCTAACATTTCTTATTGGATAACGTCAAATTAGATACTTTTGTACCTATCATTTTATCCAAAAGGTAACTCGATGGGAATCGTGTTCTAAGGTAGCTTCGCTTCTGCCCCCTTGCCCCTATACAGTTCCTAGCGGTTCGAACTTTCGACAATATTTGCCAAGATACGATTGTCGCACTGTGTACAAACTTTAATTTCGGTAGGGTGTTTCAGAAATCATCGATTAAAGTTAATCTGTTTAATATTATTAAAAAATAAATCATTCCACATACATATTGCAATAATTATTCATTTCTGCTTTATGATGAAGTCGTAAATCTTTACTATTAGATAATGAGAACATGGTTGGCGCAGTTGGTTGAGGCGGCAGTCTCTCAAGCGGGAGGTGCCAGGTTCTAACCCCGGCGCTGGCGATGTATTCCACACTTTGCGATACAGGCTTTTAGCCTAGTGCAAGGTGCGCAGGAAAGTATTTGGGTTTGTTTGAGTTTGATGCATGCATAGATCCTTCAAAAACGCCAAAAAATATATATTTCCCAATTCTGTGTTAAATTTCTTATTTAGTTTATAGTTCGGATAAAGAAAAACCATTAAAGTGTCGAAACGTCGATCAAAATAAAAAAAAGACACACGATTTGCTCGAAAATCTAAGTCTTCACCACGAAAATCTACAACAATTACTCCAGAATATATCGTCTGTACTGAGATTTGAACCCAGCACCTGGTGATTAGAAGTCCGCGCTCTAACCAACTACGCCAACCATTTAATCAACTAATTGTGTATGTATTTTTATTTATATATTTATTTATTTACACTACGATATGATACTCGTAACATAACAAAACAAGAAGAAATGAGTGACTGCAAGACGGGTGTTGTGACCTTGTGACTAAAATGAATGTGAATGAACTAAGATGGTTTGGGCATGTTTAGAGAATGAATGATGACAGGATGACAAAGAAGGTATATTTGGGTGAACGAAGAGGTGCATGTGTGGAATCGCGGCCGCCTGAGACTGACCTGGACCGATCATGTTGACCAGATCCTCAAGGACGAACGCGTACAGAGTAGAATGAATCGGAGAGCGTGTATTACAAATTGCATGAATGTGATGGAGGCTAGGAGTGTGTGTGTAAGGATTGGGCAGTCTGGCGCTCCATTCTCTCTGCTTACCCCGCAAGGGACGTGGCGTGAGGGTAGATATAGATAGATAGCTAGAACAAAACAAGAAATTGGTGCAAAAACATTTGTTCACTAGGGCGAGCTTATCACAGTACAGTCAGTGCTGCGATGTCTGCCAGCTAACCCCCAAGTATGTAGGCACATGGTCCCTCAAGTTTCCTCTTAAAAACACTAGGAGACAACTAAAATACTTTACAACAACAGCTGATTTGTTTTTGTAAATGTCACTTACTGCAAATTTCGCCCCCTGGGTATTTAGAACAACAATAAAACTTGCAAGGGGGGCTATTAGAAAATCAGTAGAAAGAAATTTAATATAAAAAACAACAAATTTCAATCCCTGTAATCTCTTTTCCTTCATTAGATTACAAACTTCATATTATATTTTGTGTAGTGAGTAATGAAATATAAACGGGGTAAGTTTGACGCTTTTTTATTAATATCCCCCCGGGGCGGGGGTAGGGGGTGTGTTTATTGTGTTAAATCGTGTTGTTTTTGGGGTTTAAGGGAGGGATAATAAAGGCAAGGGTGACAGATAGGGATGTGCACACAACACAATGATGATTCAAATATTAAAGTATTTTTAGATACATTTGTGGAACTTTTTTTTAGAAATCTGATGATTACGCACTGGTTTTCACAAAAAAGTATTCCATTCTTTTTTAAGGCAAAGCACCCGTTGTCGATTGATTCACGACAAAAAAGAAAAAAAAAGTAAACCAAAAATTTCACCTACATTTTAATGCAAAAATCACACATTAAGGTCTTTATCGAAAGCCATAAAATGTTACTATGATTTTTGTTTTCTTTCGTCAAAATCGAGGAGTTTTAGTTTGTTTGCTTTAGTAATTTGTGAGATATTTTCAAAAAAACTAGATGAGAAATGTTCATACTACATAGTATGTATTAAATATTCAAAAAACTCCAAAAATATTGATTTTTGGTCATGCAATGCATTCATTAAACTTTTTTTCATATATCTTCGTCCTCCACCCCTCAAGAGATTTCAATGTGGAGGAAACTCCCTGTATACTGGAAAAGAATGAACTGGGACTGATGAATTATACAGGTGTAAAGTGGTCATAGTAAAACAACCAACGATCATACTTGAAGATAATTCATTCATCACCCATATTCTGCTGAGACAACTAATAATATTATCGAATAACTGTCGATGTTTCTATGCGATGGTTCACATCCCTAGTGGTAGGGAGATTACAATAATTTAATATCATCTAAACTGTGTGATCATGTTTGTCTATGGATTGAGCTTTGCTTAATAAAATCTATGGTGGATATATATTACCATACATATGTACATAAACATTATTATTAATGTACTCACACACCTTCTTCCGTAATATATTTCTGAATGCCACTTTTTTTCTGAATGTCGTACACATTGAAGGACTTCCAGGGGCTTAAGGCCCTCCGCATCCCCGGGTAGCACAGGCGCATATAGCGTCCTCTTTACCCGCACTTCTTGGCAAAATATTTTTAAGAGGTGGGCTCGGGTTAGCCAGAAGGGAGCCCCCCGACAAACCCCACCCCTAACTTACATTCCTTCAGTGTCCTTGTCCAAGGATGGAAACATATTTACAATTATTTACAGATACATACATGAGTACAAAAAAGAAAAGAAAACAGTAGAAATAAAGCATACATATTTACTGAATGTCGTAGTTAAATAGTATAGTAGAGTACATGGTCGGCGCAGTTGGTTGAGGCGGCAGTCTCTCAAGCGGGAGGTGCCAGGTTCAAACCCCAGCGCTGGCGATGTATTCCACACTTTGCGATACAGGCTTTTAGCCTAGTGCAAGGTGGCAGGAAAGTATTTGGGTTTGTGTTTGCAAGCCCAATCTCTTTTTTTTTAATAAAAGAAAACAAGTAGTTATCCTCACATATATATACAGCCAAAGATGGACATTCCATGGAGGTCCGTTTAATTTTGTGGCGATTTTTTTGTTTGTAACTCTAAAACTATCAACTTTATGAAAAATATTGTCTTTTAAAAAATAAAATTAAAGTACTTACATAAATTTCCTACAAATTTGGTGTATAAAATTTTTCTTTAAAGTAAATAGCAGCGGATCTGTCAAGCTCCAAAAACTGGCCATGTACATAGAATGAAAGAAATCCAGGCCACTCGTAACTTACCCTACAACATTCCCGCAACTGTTTTTTAGTCCATGAGGCCACATAATCATAATCATAAGCCACACTGTGTGGCCTATATGTGGCCATACTTCTGCGACGTTCGAAATTCAAATATCAACAAAAATAGCAAAGAAATTTTTTAATTAATTCGATATTACGTCTTTGCATTTTTCAAATTTATGAGAATGTTGTTCCCATAAATTATTGTAAAGGAGGAACTTTGGTAAATTAAAAGACAATGACAATGGAGTCAATTCTGTTATTAATTAAGTGCGTATACTAACACAATTAAGATACTTGAATTATTTTTGTTTTACAAATTATCCTTGCAAAGCGTTGGCCATGGTGAACTGAAATTGCGAATGTTTCTCAAGTGTAAAGTGATCACTTAAGCCAGCCGAGGTCGGTCGTGAGCCCGACAATGTTCATCCTTACTTCTTAGGAATACTGTATTGTATGAAATAAAGATATCCTTTTTTTAATTGTTTCGTAGTAAAACCAATTTTATTTTTTGGCTGAGGGTCGGTTTCGCCCAGTTACGTTTTAAATAAGAATAATTCCAAATTGTACTTAAAAACATTTTTACAAATATGGGGGGCTCAGCCTCTAAGCTCCTCCATTGATGTAACAAGTAATTAACAAAAAAAAAAAAACAAATAATACAATTTGCGCAACTATTGTGTATTGATATGTAAGTATAGTAATTTGAATTTGAATATGGAATGCTGTTTGGAATTCTAACCGTCCAGCAATGTCGGCCTATCATCTGATTGGGATTTTTGTTTTCGTGGCTGTCAGAAAAAGGCGGGAACGCCATGTCAGACTTGGAATGACACGATGTTGCCAGGTGCCGTGAATTCTTTAGCTGGAGATTATGTAATTAATTGTAGCTAATTTGTTTTTTTTTACTGCACACGCAATATTAGTTTATATGTGTTTGTTCTTTATTTGAATTTGTTGCACTTTTTAAAAATATTCGCATTTTTATTCCTCTCTATAAAACTTTCTTAAGAAGGTCGAAAAAGAATGCCAGGATTTTAAATTGCATTACGAGTTATTCAAGCAATCCAATCAATACCTTAGTAAAATTGTAATTTGTTAAAAAAAAACACGTTTTTTTTTTAGATCTCATATGTAAAAATATTCGAGTCAATCATTTTAGAGCCCATTCACTAGTAAATTGAATGTACATTAAATTTGATAAGTTCGATTTTTTCTGTAAAACCAACCGTTTGGGAGTTATTTTGAAAATAGAAATGGATGGCATAAAATAAATGGGTTTTTTCGCTACCAATTGGAGCGCGGCAGCCCTAGAAGGTCACATTTTTGAACTTAACATCGTAGGACCTGCACTAATAACATACCAGAAATTCAGAATTACCGGACCTTTTGCAAGGCAAACGTCTAATTTTACTAAGCTTATACAGATATGTATTAATTTAAAAGAAATTGTATAATCGATACAAACACAATAGATGACTTTTCAAAATAATGTTTAGCACAATACCCCTTGTCTACCCCGCGAGGGGAGTGGGGGAGTGATGTGATAAATGAGTTTATTATAAACTCAGGCCGTGATAATGTTACAAAAGAAAAGCGTGGGACCAAAAAATAGCCAAACAAAATAAAAAAAACGCGATTATTAACCTCCATAGAATGCCTAATATTGTGTGGAGGATGACAAAAGACGATCGAAATGGAACAAGTGCAAAACGAAATCGAACATCATTTGTTATTTCTTTTAAATGTTATAAAAATGTTAATAATATAACCACGTATCGTGACCGGACAAAAACCCATAAGAATATTGCTCAACATGAAATAATCCCAAAAAAAAGACGAAAGCCCTTAAGAAATTGACTCAAGGGACAAGAGCTCAAATCTAATTGGATTTTTAGAATACACAATTAACTGTATCTATTAGCATAGATTTCTTTCAATGTGTTAGAAAATAGCACAGATTAGAAAATGAACCAATAAATAGGCGGATCTCAAATGGGATAGACAATAAAATAGTCATAATTTTATAAATAATTCATCTGCTGGAATCCAACTAGGTTTGGGCTTTTATCTGTTGAGGATATTTTTGAAGGGCTTTTGTCTTTTTTGGGATTTATTCATATTCAGCAATATTCTTATGGGTTTTCCTCCGGGAACCACATACCTAAATTATAAAATGTCTAATAAATAATAGTTATAATAAGTATAAAACGTTTCAACCTTTTTTTCTGGACAAAATATCGATTTGATGAAGTGTTTGTGTATTTGTATTATTGTTGTAGTTTATTTTTTCTTATTATTATAATATTATATTCTTATTTTATATCATGTTGCATTCGTCCTTCGTATTACGCGTGTTGATTTTACAATCTCTAGTTTCTTGATGGGCGCTCCAGCTTCGGAGATAGAGGGGGAGGGGCAACCAAAATTCAAACTTTTATATTCCACGAAAACGCAGAAATAGCGCCCCAGACGAATTTTTTATGTGAGACAAAATGCAGATAGTCGTTTTGTTAGTTTGGTTTATTTTATTGTAAAAAGTGCGTTAAAAAATAGCGCCGCAGGCATTTTTTTATATGAAACCATTGTTTTTTTAATGGATTTCCGTACAGAATTTTTTTGATGCGATGCGATAGCGTGTAGTAATAATGTTATTTTTCGTGAGGTTTTAACATTTAGTATGTAAAAGTATATACATATTGCCTATTCCAATCAAAAAGAAAAATGCATACCTGCAAAAACTAAAAAAAAAGGTTTTTTTTTTCTGTTTCTGCTGTACACAAGAATGACATACAAATATTAAAAATTTGAAATGAAAAACGCAAAAACTAGTAAGTGGGTACAAATTTAAAAAAAAGAACTTCGTATTTTGTCGCGATTCTCTATCGGTCCTATTCGACTTTCTCGGTTTACGTATTTTCGCTTGCGAAGACTGGGATATCCATAGACTTTTATATTAAGTACCTAGATGGCATACTCAATGCTAGTAATGAAGTAAGGATAATATAATATAAAAGTCTATGGACATTTCATAACTGACGTTAAGCAGTGGACTTGTGTATTAATATTATATTTTATAGAGACTTGTCATACCGAAATTAATTCTATCTCAGGACAAGAATCCTTTATGATTATGATAAAGCGGGTACCTACTTACCATTTTGTTGTTTGGGAATTATTAAAGAATGGCGCGGAAAAAAACGAACAATGATTCATCTTGTAATATTGTCTATGGTGACCATAAATATTATTATTGTCTGTGGTCACCATTCTTTTTTTGAATAAGTTTTGAACAATTTTTCCTTTTTTATTCGTTTTCACGTGTTTGATTAGTCAAAGGTCATCCACAAGAGCAATAATTATATAAGGCCACATTTTTAAGTGCGCATATGCACTGAGCAAAAATCGTTCTATTTTCGCTTCAACTTTTTCAAATTTTGTATGAGAATGTTAGCGTAAAATAAGAATAACGTAAGCGACAATGTGAATTATACCTTTTTAAAAAGAAGCTGGGAACAAATTAGAAAATCTAAAACGGCCGATTTGTTAAGATTATAATTACCAGTATTTTGGCTTAGGTATTAGTAGTATTTTGGCTAAATTATACTTTTATATCTGAAAAACTGAACGGAAAATCTTCAGATCCCGTAAATTTCAGGGGTACTTTCGAAACATTTTTTTATTCAAGGAATTTCCAAATCTTGCAATTCTAAAACGGCCAATCTGTAGTACGTATTTTCATATATCACTGTCTTCAGTTTCAAGACGATTCTCTCAGTATTGGCTGAGAACAATTCAGGGCGCATATGACAGCATATAGGACCATAATCTAATTTTGCAACAAGTCACTTGCAGATAACTTCAGGATTGACAACTAATAAAGAATGATCTGTAGTTCTATTCATCATTATTAATAAAATATATAATATATTCACCCTACGCTAATAAAACATGGTAGATTAGATAGTCCAGACTAGCCCGTGACCCTCAGAGTAACTTCCATGTGATACACCTTCCATCTCTCCTCTAAACAACTATTAAAAGGAGGATTTTATCCATACACCATACTCCTTTAGTATAGGTGTGTAGGCCTCTAGCTAGGTATGGTACTTACTCATCTAACTCTCTATCTAATCATATTATCTATGGTCGACCATCAATCATCTGCGAGAGGAATATATTCTATGAATTATTTATCTATAATTACCCGTGAATGTCATTTCGTAACACAACGCTTGCTCCAAAAAGTTATTAGGCATTCAGAATACGCATAGCTCAGAAAAGGACGCCGCAGGCGTTTCATTGATATGTTATAAACTTCAGATGACACTTTTGATTATCGAAGTACCTATTAAAATACCTATTTCGTGTTATGCCCCCCCCCCCCCCCGGGGAATAATTACAATACTTAGGTACATAGCGATTTGTCTTGGTCATAATGTTCATTATTTTTTTTTGTATTCTTGTTTAATAAAATAGTAAAATCTGAGGTGTGCGTGTGCGATGGGCGAGTGTGTGAGCGAGATTGAGTATGGGTCTGTGAGACGACCGGAATGAACTTATATGTTTTAATTTAACTGTGGTGCATGCTTGTGGGTGACAGCTGAATTATGAATGGACTAATCTACATGTTATTAGTGTATTACTTATATCTAGGTATAGTTGTTGTCTGTTTTGAGCTTTTGTTTGTAATAAAATAAAATATATATTCACTAAATTAAAACATTACAAATTGCAATAGAGACACATGACATTGTTGTAAAATATAATTTTACAGATGTGACGATAAACACATTTATATTAGTGTTAAAATGAATTCGAGATCTATGACGGGTCATTCACAATTCATTGTCTATGGATGATCCACGTCTTGTCCATGCTACGCTGATCTATAGCAGATTGATAGATTGTTTTTAATAAAATAACAATATCAGCTATTGATAAATTATTGTTGTTATCTTGATCATGTTTCATATTAATTATTTATTTATTTATTTATTCATTTTCATCTTTTTTTTTCAATGGCAATATGATTAGGTATTTTAATAGACTGAACATTTTCTATGGTGTATTCGAGACAGGATGAGAAACAAGGCAGGTGGTTTGGTCACATAGTAAGAATACTTAAATACGATAGAATTTTAATCAATAATTTAAAATAAGTAATTGTAATAAAAAAAACATTAAGAACCACGCTTAAGGTGCTTACACGAGCAATTTTTCAAACAATAATTGCGGAAACCTTTACAAATCGTATTAGCAATTATTTCGGCAATATTTAAAGCGAGACTAGGATATTGCGTGCAAACGCGAAAGAGAATTGTCATGATGTCGACGACACGAATCGCTGAATATCCAATCGGTTTGGTCATTTTAGTCTATTCTCTTTCACGTTTGCTCGCAATATCGTTGTCTCGCTTTAAATATTGCCAGCGAAAGCCGACTCGTAAGCGTCGGGACATCCATCCTGCTTCCTCCCCAGGGAGTTAACATAAAGCTACATTAGTTGAATGAAGATACCTCTCGCTTCTGTTGAGGGAAAATCTGTAATGTTACAGGATACTCGAAAAAATTGAGATAAAAATAGTGGAGGCCAATTCTGCAACCCATTATTTATACTGTTTTATGTGTTGTGCAAGTATTGGTAACGCGCTCGACTGTTAATCCAGTGGGCGCGGGTTCAATCCCCGACTTACTCTACTTCACAACACAAGCTTTTAAAGCTTTCTGTGAAGTGTACAAAGATGTATTTGGGTTTATTTCGATAAACTCAGATTAATTATATATATAGTATATAAAAAAAATAATTGATTTAACTCTCTTTTAATAGTAAACTGAGGCATCATTAGGTACCTTACCATGAATAATCCATCCAACTCTCAACTCCCTTGATTCCTTCCTTATCCTTCATCCCTATTTTATATTTGCATTTTATATATTTATTATTTTTCTATATCTATCACTATTATAATTTGCTTTATTTTTTATTGTTTCTGTATTATCTATTTCTTTTTGGTTTTCCATACTTTCCGAAGGGTGTGTACAAATTTTCTCACTTCTATGCCACAAGTGGTTGGTTAGCAGACATTGCATACGGCAATATACCCGCCATTTGGAATAATGTTTCTTTATATCCAATAAAGGTTTCATTTATTTATTTAATTTTATATTCTATACCTAACTATAGTTAGTTATATCAGACAATATGAGATTTTTATTTAAATTTTTGTCGTTTAATGTGAACTTTATTTGGGTCCGTCTAGTGAAATATAATCGTTTACTATTTAAGTCACCATTGTCCTGTTATGAGTTATCTGGGTCCTCAAATAATAGGACCTGGTCCTGGGACCTGCTTATAGGAAAAAAATATTATGTGGCGTTATTGGTGCCTATTTGTTGAGCCTTAAAACAGTGGTTCTAAAAAAAATACCCGCGACACAAAATTATCAGAACCATGACAGCGTTTTGTACTATAGCACTTTTGCTTTCATAGCCAAGTCTTTGACCTTATTTCTTATTCCACGTCACCATGTGTAAACATTGAATAAAGACTGCTGTGTAGGTATAATTGGTGTCTGCTTATAACTCTTATAAGCAAGAGCGAATAGTTAATAGCATCGTTAAGAATACTTAGGAATCTAATTACTATATTTTTTTATTAGTTCATCACGTACGTTTCAGCAATTGTGAAAATTTGGCGCCGCCGTCGCATGACGAGGTGGCCGAGTGGTTAAGGCGTTGGACTGCTAATCCAATGTGCTCTGCACGCGTGGGTTCGAATCCCATCCTCGTCGTAGATTAAATTTCTCTTTTACGTGAACCAAGAAAGATTTTTTTAATCCTTCTTATAATTTTGATTCGGTATTACTAGAATTCGACATATTAATTCTAGGTTAGTTTTTTTTTTCTTTTATTACATCAATATTCCAATCCAATAGAGAGTTTTGCTGTCAAATATCAAAGTCCGGAAGGTATCATATTTGGGTCATGTGCTCAGGGGATATAAATATGAATTACTCCACCTGATCATTATGGGCAAAATAGAGGGTCGTAGAGGGGTTGGAAGAAGGCAGATTTCTTGTCTCCGCAATATACGAGATTGGACTGGAATAAGAGCTGTTTCGAGCTGCCCAGGACAGGATCACTTTCTCTCGAGTGATAGTCAACGTTGGGGGGACCTGACACGGCACCGGAAGAAGAAGACATCAATCTTCTTTCTCAGCCCTCCTCCCTCCACCGCTGGGTGTAGGCCACTTCTACTAGTCACGTAAAAAGGTGGTGAAAACAAGTTGGTGGACAAGTTATTGGTGCCTGTGTTTTGGGTGAAATAAATAAATAAATTTTGAATCTAACATTTGAGAACCACTGATATGTAAAAGGTCCTAGGGGACATTATGATTTCTAGTTTTTATAATATGTGACATAAATTACATTAGTATGGTCCGGGGTCCCACATAAAGGGCCCCAGCCCAGGCACCTTCAACAGGTGTTTTGATTAAGTATACAAATCTCTCCATTTTTATTCAACTTATTATTTTTCATTTATTTTTTATTATTTGTTGGTTAATCATATTATAAATTATAATTCTATTCAAATACTGAAGATTAGATTTAGTGTCCACCAATGCCCAGAACCAAAGTTGCCGATATCATGAGCCGTGTGTCAAAACTCAAATCATGGCAATGGGCAGGACACATGGACAGGCAGGGTGACACTAGATGGGCGCCACGAATATTGAAGTGGAGGCCTTGGACAGATAGAAGGAGCGTCGGAAGGCCACCAAAGAAATGGACCGACGACATTGTCCAAATCGCTGGAGGAACCTGGATGCGGACGGGTCAGAACAGAAACGAGTGGAAACAGTTGGAAGAGGCCTATATCCAGCAGTGGAGGGAAAAAGGCTAGTGAAGAAGAAGAAGAGGAATGCCCATAAAGTATATAAAGTTAAAAGTAGACATAGCTAAACCACTTCACTCTTAATATGTAGTAGGTACTTACTTAAACTAGCTTAAATGAACAAGCAACAAGCGGGTTCGCTTGTTTTAGTGTAGGTCAGTGGCGTAAAATAAGTTTTCATTTTGGGGGGGATTAAAAACAAAAAATGCAATGAAAAATATATTTTAAAAATGGATGATGAACCTGGAATCTTTCTTGCAAATAATTGTTTTACATTTCTACTAAGTACCCAATTAATTGAAAGTTGAAATAGCATTTCCCACGCTTTTAGGGTTCAAAATCGCATGAACAATCGCATGATAAAATGGTAAAAAAGCGGTTTTTTTTCTTTTTTTTGTGTTAATTTCGCTTCAATCAAAATCTTTTACGGTTATTCCCTAGACTTTAATGCATATTATCAGTACAAATTAAAAAGAATACCGCGACTTTCGGGAAAAGTGTTTCTGTCTTTCGGAAAAAAGATCAGAGGTGTTTTTCATATTTGTTTTTTTTTGAGAAATCTGTACAAGATAAAAAAAAATATTTTGCGGTTATTCCCTAGATAAAGGTTTAATGTATCTACTCTATTATTTTCCAAAGCATATTTACATTTAGTAAGGTTGTTGAGATCTAAGATCTGTCGTCTGTATGCATACTCTTAAGACTGTTTGATGGAAGTATGATGAAAATCTAGTGGTAAATTCTAATTTCAGAGTTTTTGTGAGTAGTGGACCACCGGGGCTTATAAAACCATTGTTATTTTCATTGTTTTCCGAATAACTTTTTCCAACCAAACCAATAACAACAAAACAAAAATATCATTTTTAAAATCTCTTTCGATGACATAGCATATTCATATGAAAGATGATTGATGAACTAAGTTATGAACTGTGGATCTAAGTATAGAAAAAAACATTATTCCTGATAATTATTAAAATCAAATCTATAATCACAATAGGTTTTATAATAAAGGAGATTTCTCGCGTTGTTGGTCGCCTATTGTAGTTTCGACTCTAAGGCCCATTGTCAGATGTAATTTAATTTTTAATCAAAACAAAAATAATAACATCTGTGCACGATGTGTGAACGAAAAATCATTTATTTTCAACCTATATATAACTTCTTAGTATCTTACGTAATAATATGTATGTATGGTAGGTATCTATGTCTTAATTACGTAGTCATTTTATAGATATACAGTGTAAGATGAACTTTTCTCAGTTTTACGACTGGCATCGGCTGGTTTAAGTGTGATCACTTTCTAATCGAGAAACGCTAATCACCCAGTAATAGTTTTAGGTCGAAAGATTACTGATTTTATAGAACGCGGCAGCAAACCATAAAATATCTCATTTTCAAACTAGGAAAACCGGTAAGTTTTCCCCTTACATTTCCATTTAGGAACAGAAAAGCACAATTCTTAATTCTATCATATTTCGGAACAGATGGTAAGATAGTGGATACAATCATTCATTATAATGCAAAAAAACATGTTTTGCACAAAAAATCGAGATGTTTTTTTATCGTTCCACATTTTACAGTTCTTAAAAAACGGTCATTAATAATATTATTAGCCTATTGTTAAAATTATTAAAGATGTTTTCAAGAGAAATGATATATTATTGTTTCTTTCCACTAAGCATGCGTAGACAGAATGGCGACCATAGATAAACAAAGACAATCATAAAATCCATGGATAAAAAAAGGTTTTTTTTTTCTCGCGCCCCACGGGCAGATTGTTGGTCTATGTTTTTTAGCAGGAATTCCCAGAAAATGTCTAAATTTGATACGGGTATTATGTCTATTATTTAATATGGGTGCCTGCTTCGATAAAATTTATTCCTATTTTGAATATTATTTTTGAAAAAGGAATGATAGATGGAACTTTAAGAATTTGAAATATGTTAATACTGTTTTTTTTTTTGTTTTTCGAATGAATTCTTTATTTTGAATTTGAATTTTGTGTGGTCACATCGTTCCTAAATTAAATTTGAAGTTCTTTATAAAATATTAAATGCATTTTTTATTCATCTCATGGGTGATTTTATGATTAATATTTGGAATGACATTTGATTCGATTTTTTTTTTTGAATTCGCAGAATCACAAAGTTTGGAATGTATAGGTATTATAAATTGATAGAGAATGCAAATCGAGTTTTCAACAACATTAGTTTGAATTTATTTTTTTATTTTTCAATTCGGTATTTTGACCGGCCATTGCGGGTAAACTGCTAGTCCTATGAATAAAACGCATGGTCATTTTTGTAGAGAATTTAGTAAGGATTATTTTTGTCATTGACAACTTTCTCCTATCTCTTAACATATTCCTAAAAAATGCGAAAACCCATGTATAATATATATGGGGGACCCATTCGGGGGGCCAGGGGGTGACGCGGCTAGATTTTGATGCAGAACTCTATGGCAATATATGACCCTATTTCATTTATATCGCATTTCGATTGAATAACAGACAGGTCAATTTTTAGCGGCCGGAACATAGGCCAATAATGCCCAACCAATAGAAGTTCTCGAAGACATTAACCCTAAAAACTCCTGAATTTATACTATTTATAAATACTACTATAATATACTATATACCCTCACGCCACCTCTCTTGCAGGGTAGGCAGAGAGGACAGGGCGTCAGACAGCCCTATCCTTACACACACTCCTAGCTTCCGTCACATTCATGCAATTTGTCACACACGCTCTCCGATTCTTTTTACTCAAAACGTGTCCATCATATAGGATCTGGTCGACATGATCGGACCAGGTCAGTCTCGGGCGGCCGCGCTTCCTCACCACTTTTATCACACGAGTGAAACTCTACAGACCGATTTGCATAAAATTAGGAGTGTGAATGTCTTTGAAACATCACAACTCGCAACGCAATGTAGTAGCTGTAATGAAAATTGATTTACACATCACCCTAATAAAACTTATATAGGATTCAATATGTCAACGAACCCTTTGTGGTGTAGCACACTAAGTATAAATAATTTAATACCATCAGTGTGGTCATCAGACGTCCGAAGACTGATGGCGCCACCTATAAACGAATTTGGGATTAAGGGATTTCTGTTGAGGAAGAATTTATCGAAAGAGGAATATTTTGTCTCTCCTTCGTCACTACTAGAATGTAATTGAAGTTCATTTCCTTTCTGTTTTTTCTCTTCCCTTTCCTTCATCCTTACTTCCCAATTTAATACTTGTTTTTTTTCCTTTTTGGTTATGATAATAATATGCATGCAAAGTGAAAAAAGTTTTATGTTGTAGTTTAAATTTCCCGCGATAGCATGTATTCAAAACAAACCAAACTGCGCAATACAACTTGAACCTATCTTCACTCCTATTATTAAGTTTTTTTTCTAGAGGACTTCAATATACGGTCATGATACAAAATATTTCAAAAACTTCTTGTGCATTAGGATAATACCTATTCGGATTTGGTAATCGAAAAATAAAAGAACGTTATATAATTCCATAATAATAATTACTTATTAAATTTATTATTTCGTTTTTAATTCCATAATACGTTTTTTTTCTATTCTTCAATCTCGACGTCTAGTTACAATTATATAAGTATAAAAATGTGACATAACCGTAACTCCTTATTGTTGCGATTGTTGCGAATGTCAAATTGCAGCAAAGATGTCATATGTGAAACAAAATATTAAAAATCGTAAAAATAGGTGAAAATAATGTTTACACGCTTTAGGAAAATGAAATTTTGCATATTTTTATTGATATCCTTTATTTTGCGTAAGTATTTTATATTGCTTCACTATTAAAATAGCTTTTTTTCGTTATGTCGCAACCTGCCTATATTGTTTTCGTCTTGTATTTTAACGTTTAATTATGGTAATTTATATAAATGTGTTACCTGTTTTGTGATTATTTTACAATAACTTCATCAATCAACTCGTCGTCCATGATTGTCGTTCTTTTGTCAAACTTGTTTATACCGTTTTGTTTGTGTTTTAAATTTTCTGTGTGAATAATTTTACATTGCGTATTTCTCGGCCCGCTTTCATTTCTCTATTAGTGTCACAGGTGAGTGATTTCCTTTGATTATGTGATATCGAGTGACAATTATTTGTTATAAAATCAATGGATTTCGTAATAAGAATAAACAGAACTATTGCAGTAGCGTGGCCCCATTCAAAATCAAGCTTATTTTGTTTTAAAAAAAGCGTTAAAAACTGTATTTTTCGCTCGGTTCGGCTGCAAAAAATACAGTTATAGCACCTTTTTAAAACACGATAATCTTTGGACAGGAGTGACATTTAATGTCCAAAACATCGTAAATTTACTAAAATCATTTAAAAAAAAAACACATTCTGACTTTCTGTACCCTCGTCCGGCCCCACCCGCAGTCGAGCCGAGCGAACTTATATCGTTTTTAGCGCTTTTTTGAAAAAAAAAGTTTTTCACAAAAAGTGGGGCCGCGCTACTATAATAGTTCCACAAAATCAATGTTTTCGGAGCACGAAAAAAATCTCAACATTGAAATTGAGGACTTCACAGATGGGAAACCATATTTCTATTTGACTGATTCAATCACCGATTTCTGATTTCTTATCTATAATATCAATTATCAGCGCTGATAATAACATCAGAGATAAGAATGTTTATTGAAGATAATATCATACACACTGATTTACCGATTTGTTTTCGAATTGTCTATTTCAATCGTAATTTACAAAAACAACATTCAACAATGAAGTGAATCGTAGGCAGTATTTTAACAGACATTGTTTGATTTGTTTAAAATAAAACAAACACATAAATATTGCCTGCTGTCAAAAACACAAACACGTGTTTGATATATTTAGTTTTCATTTAAACATCTGTATTTTCAAGTAATAATAAACAAGTCAAGACACCCGCCATAGTAGACAATGAAACAATTGATTAGGTAAAACAACACATCTGCTTGGGTCAAATAGTGTTAAATTTAACAGAGAAGAGTTTAAGGTCCTTTTATACCATCATTTGGCCTCGGTGCCCTGAATTGTTCTCAGCCAATACTGAGGAAATCGTCTTGAAACTGAAAACAGTGATAGATGAAAGTATGTACTACAGATCGGCTGTTCTAGAATTACAGGATTTGGAAATTTCTTGAATAAAAAAATATTCCTAAAGTACCCCTAAAATTTACGGGATCTGAAGATTCTCCGTTCAGTTTTTCAGATATAAAAGTATAATGTAGCCAAAATACTGGTGATTATAATCTTTACAAATCTGCTGTTTTAGATTTTTAAATTTCTTCCCAGGTTTCTTTTAAAAAGGTGTAATTCACTTTGTCGCTTACGTTATTTTTACTGAGCGCTAACATTCGCATACAAATTTTGAAAAAGTTGAAGCAAAAATAGAACGATCTTTGCTCAGTGCATATAAGCACTTAAGACGCCCTTCTTTAATTAGTCAATGAAAATGTAAAATAGTACATCTGTTAAGGGTCAAATAGTGTCATTGAAATAACACAGACAGGATGGATGAGGGCAGAATACCCCACATCGTTACCCATAATATACCTGTGGGACAACGTCAGCCAGGCAGACTGCCAAAAAGGTGGAAGGATAGTTGGTGTTCCACATCCCAAGAGGAAGGCATCCGTTCACAAACAAATCTTTTTTTTTTTAAAATGAATCTGGGTTTATCGAAATAAACCCAAATTTGTACACTTCACAGAAAGCTTAAAAGCTTGTTTTGTGAAGTGGATTAAGTCGGGGATTGAACCCGCGCCCACTGGATTAACAGTCGAGTGCGCTACCAACCAGGCTACCGACCACCTCGGTAGTTCGAATAGTTTTAAGAATGAACTTGATATATTACTGTGATATCACAATGCTGCCTGCAAAATACCAAACATCGACATTCGAAAAGTCACAAATTTGGAAGATGTCGTAAAAAGCAGAAATTTTAAATGGAAACCTGTAAATTTTCTAATCTTTATAAACAAATATAATTTAATTCAATGTGACTAATCTGACACAGTTTTATTTATCTGTCTATACCCTCACGCCTCTTTCCCTGCAGGGTAGTCAGAGAGGACAGTACGCCAGACCACACTATCCTCACATATACTGCTTGCTTCCATCGCATACACTTTCCGATTTCTTGCACTCAAAAAACTACTGTCCTCGAGGGTCTGATCGACACGATTGGTTTAGGTTAGACTAGCTGAGTTACCTGTGCTTTGCAACGGCATATTTGACAAAACAACAAAATGTGACTTAAAATCTGGACTTCTTTTCCAACGCTCTTTCATACGATACTACACTCGACCTCACACAATGCTTGAATCCCATCATCATCATGGCATCTCTTAGGAAAAACTTTTTCTCCAAAAACCGGCGATGTTAGAATACAGAGTATATTATCGCAAATGTTATTCTAAATTCTCGCAGCAGTCCGTCGGTAAATGCAGGAGTTATGCGGACACTTACAAAAAACTGACTTTATTTTATATGCATGGATAATTTATTTGTGATTCACCAAATTCCAATTGGGTTTTAAGTTTTACCTCCGTCTTTTGTCTTTTGAGTTTTATTCGTCTTGAGCGATATTCTTACAGGTTTTTTCGGGTCACGTGCACTGTACACCGTTTGTAGATAAAGTTACGTTGATAATGATTACGCAATATAAAAGTGAAATAATACGGAGTCGCTGATATAAATAAAGAATAATATTCTTACTAAAGTAAAGTAGTTCCAGTCTGACCTTGACGATATCTACGCCAGGGTTATATAATCATCGGGCCACAAATCCTGTTTATTTGTTTTATAGCTTAACTAAAAAATGATCGGTGATCGGTGAAAGAAATCAATCTTGATTTTTTCTGCTAAATATGATCCAAATAGTGATCCTCATACGCGGAGAAATCGTGACATGCGAAAACTTAAGCAAAACCCTGGATCGTACCCTGGACTTCGTAATACACAAATTATTCACATTATTCTCCTGTAATCTTGATTTTTCGTGAAGTGGTGCATATTGCAGTATTGCTGACGAAATATACTTCAATTAATGACAAGCCTGTTGAATAATTTTGTCGCTAGATGATGCAAAATTTTTTGATAGGAACGGCGAACTGTCAATATTTTCACCTGTCTTCTTCTTCGTCTTTAGCCCTGGTCTCTTCCAAATGTTTCCATTTCTTCCTGTTCACCTTTTTCAGCTGTTTAGGAGACCTGTTTATATGTACTAGTATTTACTTACCAGTGGCGAATGATGGATTTCTGCAGAAGGGAAGCCGGGGCTAACATTTCTTATTGGATTACGTCAAATTAGACACTAATATTATACCTATCATTTTATCCAAAAGGTAACTCGATGGGAATCGTGGTCTTAGATAGCTTTGCACCTGATACTTACTTACTTTCATGAGATTTTTTGACCCCAATATTTGGCCAGCTGGATAGCCCTGGCATTCTCCAGTGGGGTAGCCAGGCGTGTATGACAATCGAACTTGGTTAGTCCAACTTAAAATTTGTCTGTTTTAATTTTTTGCCAGGTAATAAAGGTGCCCACAATATGAAAAGTTGATGAATGTCTGTTATAGACCATTATCTTGTTTATTTAATTATGTATGTACCTATGTACATATATAATATTATTTTCATTATTATATATTTGTTATTAGATAAAATATAAATGTAAGTACAATACAATCTCCATTTCATGTAAATGTATGCCTTACTGGACCAAATCTAGATAATTTAAACCTGTCGTTAGTTTCTACCAATCAACCCTAAATATCTAGCAGCCTGCAGTGCCGGCCCGTCCGTATGTGTAAAGTAGGCAATTGCTTAGGGCGCTCGTGCTTGGGAGGCGCCATCTGAGTAGTGAACGGGCAGCCATCGATATGACCACGTAAATTGGTACCCCGACGATTTCATCACTTCGCTTATTTAAAAATAAACCATATAAGCTTTCCCTTTTTTTTAAAAAAAGAATCTGGGTTTGCATACACAAACCCAAATACTTTTCTGGACACCTTGCACTAGGCTAAAAGCCTGTATCACAAAATGTGGAATACATCGCCACCGCCGGGGTTTGAGCCTGGCACCTAGTCACAACACCCGTCTTACAATTTCTCATCTCTCTGATGACTTCATTCCTTCTGCTTCTTGGTGTTTTCCACCTGTTTTCCTCAGTGACCTCATTTCCGTTGCATTTAACACCTCTTTCAGCTGTATTTATACATCTCTTCATAGTTCAGTTAACAGATATTCCACTGTATTTTATTTGTGAAGGTATTCACTGTATATGCCACACAATATGCCACTGTATTTCTGTTATTCTGTGATTGTGTAGCTTTTGTGCATCAATTATATTCCTTAGTATTAAGTACAGTACATTATATTTGATTACAATTGATTGTGTGTAGAATCAATACATCTCGTCTAGCCGAACACTTGTGTTTGGTTTTTTATTATCAGGTGATAATGTCTGTATTATAATAGTAAACCTCTTTGTTGTTTTATATACGCGGAGGCAAGACTTGCCAACAAACTTCTCAGTATTATTAGCCAGAAGAGTCTGCATAGTATCATTCATGATTGACGTATAAACTCATCAGCCTACTATTGGGAAAAATTCACCTATCCAGATATCATGGATATCACAGGATTAGGCTCAACGCTGGGCCTAAAATACAAGCATTGTGCCTGAAATATCAGTATTTAGAAATTGTCTATTATTGTGATAAAATACAGTAACGTTTTATCACCATGCTTATATTTAACTTCATCTGTCCATGTTGTCTGCGCCTACATTTACATCTTCAAATTTTACTACTTAACTTCCCAATGACCCAGCACCTTGAAGTTTTGCACAAATATTTGCTTTAGGTGACAGTTTAAAATTGTTTTACTGTTTTATCATAAGCACGTTTCAATTTGTAAATTTTAATTTATTTAAATTTTATATAGAGAAATATAAGCGTGATTCTTAAAAAGTTTTCTGCGGTTGCTTATTTTATTGATATAATTGAGTATTTGTTTATGTCTTTTCTGTGGAGTATTTACTGTGATTTGTGTTTTTATTTTCAAGTCGCTGGGTTTATGTCTAAAAATGTGTTCCACAATGTGTAAGACAGCTCACAGTTTTTGATGAGCTGAATGGTGAATGTTTCTCGAGTGTAAAGTGATCACATAAACCAGCCAATGACCGCTCGTAAATCCGGTAGATGCTGATCTTACACTGTGCGTCAGTTTATATACCTAGCAGGCGCGAAGCTACCTAAGAACACGATTCCCATCGGGTTACCTTTTGGATAAAATGATAGGTATAATAGTGTCTAATCTGACGTAATCCCATAAGAAATGTTAGCCCCGGCTTCCCTTCTGCAGAAATCCACCCTTCGCCACTGATATCTACATACATATGTAATTGTTAAGTATAACTACTTTGTATGATTAAATAGTTCCCATATAAAACGAAAAAAGATGACGTACCTATGCTTTACATAAAATTACTTTGAGTGTAAATCTTTGCGACCTCCTTGTCTTCCCATGATGAACACTGAAGGGTGAAATAGTTGTTTAATTAGATACAATACAGGTGCATACATTATCCACCAATTATTTTCTTTTATCTTAGGATTTCCAGAAAATAACAATAGGTATTAAAATGATATCGTAATTAAATTACAAAAAGTTGATTAAAATTTAATCTATTTATGATACAGAATAAAATAAGTTTTGAGCTGTCGATGACTCAGGGTTGAAATTAGGTTGTTGAGAAGAATGTGTGGGAAAACACTGACAGAAAGGATAAGGAATGAGGTTATTAGAGAGATGAGTGACTGAATGGGTGTAGTGACTAGAATGAAAGTGAATAAAATAAACATAGATGGATTGGGCATTTATAGAGAATCAATGATGACAATGGGTGAATGAATAAGTGCTTGAAAGCGTGGATGTGTGAGACTGTTCATATCGACCAGATTTTCAAGAACGGATACGTTTTAAGCAACAGAAATCAGAGAGTGTGCGTGACAAATTGCATGAATGTGATGGAAGCAAGGAGTAAGGAGCCTATTCCGCAAGGACCCTAAGGTATATCAAAAAGAGGTGCACATCTTCCCCCTTTTCCGAAGCTTTTCCCTTTTTGGAGCCTCATCAGTTCAAACTCATTCAAACGAAAGATGTTTATTGCGTTGTGTGCGTGCTGTAATTTTTACTTATGTATTTAAAAATACTTACTAAATGTATTTTTTACGCACTTGTGTAAAAATTCCATTTCTTTTAATAAATTGTAAACAGTTTATATAAAAAAAGACATTTCGTCTTATCTCTATAATATTTCGAGATACCTCCCCAGTATATATCCTTCTTCTCATCCTTCTCGCGTCCAGTGTTGGAGATAGGCCGCCCCCTTAGACTTCCACTGCTCCCTATCTTGTACACCAAATTACTAAGTCGTTTCGTGAATCTTGCAAAGAGCTATTTAAACTTATTTTGTTATTATTGAAACCGTAAATTGGATCTTTTGATATCTTGAGACCTTTATTAAATAGGTCGTCGCTATATTAAGCTTGTCTTGAGGAGACGTATTTGTATTTATAAATATTTACACGAAAAGATAAAAATATGAGGAAGTTTTGAGAAAATCTATGTTATATTTATGACCGTCTTTGCTCTGTAATTTGTGGATAACGTAGTCAAGATAATTTTATTTGTTTTAATTCCACGAAATTTATGTCAAGAGGTGATATGCTCTGAGCGAAAATTGTTCTATTATCACTTCAACTCTTACAAATTTTGTATGAGAGTGTAAGCGTAAAATGTCAATAACGTAAGTGAAAAAATCGATTTTGGCTTATTTTGTAAAAAAGGGGATCGAATGCAAAAAATATCCGCTAGAGTCACTGTCTTTTAAACGTTTTATCCACCAAATTACAGCATTATATCTAACAAACTACGGGAATAATCTCAAGTTTCAGAGGTAACTTTGAAGCTATTTTTTTATTTAAAAATTTTTCAAAAATTAAATATCTCCCCACTAGAGTCGCATGGACAATATCTTACATTCATCCATGTTTTAAGTCTTAGAATGATATCTTTAGTATTAGCTGAGTATATTTCAGGCTTTCTAGTTGTGTAGGTGTTTTGGTGGCTCGTCTCTGCGCTTTCTCTAACAGTTTAAGAAAATTATTTGTTAAATAAAAAACACTGTTTTTTACTCCCACTATTTATTTTTGAGTACATACACCAGAGATCTTTCAAAGCTTATTGCTTTATCTTCAGTGGTTTTCTATGAACTAATCTATAAAAGCAATAAGCTTTGAAAGATCTCTGCTTCATGTACTCAAAAATAAATAGTGGAAGTAAAAAACAGTGTTTTTTATTTAACAAATAATTTTACAATGTGCTTCCATAAGGTTAACCTTCAAACAACCAATAAAAAGTTTAAGAAAAATGGGATTCAGATCTGGAATGTCATTCTCGAGAAATGGTCTGACATTGTATTATGTACTTACCTTTTTATTTTTTAATTGTATTAAACTGTCATTTTACATTATAAGTGGTGCATTAGTTTATGTGATAATTTTAATTAAAAAGCTATTTAATGCTGTGTTCGTGAATACATTTTATAGCCCATTTCTTTTAAAACAATAAGTTTTTATTTTAATTATGTGCATTAAAATATTCCAGAGGCTCCCAATCTTTTTCGGCTTGCGGCATTCGTAATACATCAAATGTATTTCAAAATTTTCACTTTCATGAGAAATTGGTAATATTGGAATTTTCTCGAACATTTGACAATCGGAACAAAACAAAAAAATGGAAAGAGCTACGTATTTTGAAAGAAAACAATTAAAGATTCGAAAGTCGCTAAATTCATGGAATTTTGTCGGCATACTAGATTGTTGGCGCAAAAATTTGGAGAATTGGAAATTCCAAAAATTTGCCGAATTGTTCAATTGATAATTCGCGGTGCCCTTATGCCAACAGGGCGGCTCACACTTTGGGAATCACTGAAATAATCCATTATAATAAAATACAAATAATGTCTCTTTACTTAAGTACCTACTTGTTTCATACACAATTATAGTGTTTTAAACAAGTTTCACTTTTCAAATGGAAAAGGATTAATTTTCTTAAGGTGGTCGGTATTCATGTTGGTAACACTCTCGACCGTTAATCCGGTGAGTGTGGGTTCAATTTCTTGCTCCATTTCACGACATAAGTTTTTCATACTTACTGTGAGGTAAACGAAGATGTAAGTATTTGGGTTTAGAATTTAGATAAACCCAGAATAATTTTGTAAAAAGTGCTGTGCATTCCTGTCCTTTCTGTCTGTCCCGCAAGATCTGCGATATTATAGTATTACAGCTTTCTCCACTCCCTTGGGAAGGACGCAGATGGGCTTTACAACGCTTGTGTATTGACATTGGCTGGCCTAAGTGATCACTTTATGCCCAGGGTAACATTCACTTTGATTTTTGCAACCTGTCCACCGCTACTGTAATGTCATGATGCCAACTGGACAATGTTGTTAGAATATTTTTTTAATACACAACTCTCACTTTGTGACAAACGTCAGATTTTTTTTATACGTCGTTTTCTACTCATTGGATGTACAGCAACGTACGGACTTTGCTGTATAGTTTTTTGTGTTTGCTTTGCTGAAGGAAACTCCATCCTATGCTGTGCATCCGTTGAAGTAGGGCCGGATTTACACTTTTCACAGGAATAGGCCCTGACTTTTTCGTCTCCCCCCCCACCGAACTCAATTTTTTTTATCCAATAAAGAATGCATCATTTGGAGTGAGTACTGGGAATTTGGAACATTAATCAAATGAGATTTAACATTTCATAAATAGGAAACTCTATTTTATCTACAAGTGACTTGTTTGTTGTTTCGAGCGAGCGAACGCCACCCTCCGAGGCCTGCCGCCCATGGTCCCCGGTCTACTCAGCCTTTTGACAAATCCGTCCCTGCGTTGAGATAACTACTTGTTAATGTTGATAGAGGTTTACCACCAATTTTTAAGGCATTTTTCTTTTTTGTTTCAGTCCTAGCGTTTTATAAAAGTATCGTCAAAACAGAAGACACCGACGTATATAAGAAAGATGTCAAATTGAAGCACAAAGAACGATTGAGATATCACGAAGACGATTTCGTCGATAGAGTGTTCATAGCAGATCCACCAGCCGCGAAAGCGAAGCGAGCGCCCATACTGGAAGATCTGCAGAAGAAGAAATTAACTAAATTTAGTTTCATCGAAGAGAGTCAGCTGGATCCGGAAGATCTAGGGGACGATATTCGAAACAATATGATAGATCACGACGAGAATAATATCCCCAACGACGCTCGGGAGGAGATTAAAGACATTGACGTTGTGAATAGTAAAGATAGCAATAATATTGATGTGTTTAAAGAGGAAGCCAGCAACTTGGCTCGAGTGAATAAGAAAGTGAAAGAGTTGGAGGAGAAAGTGAAACTATTAGAATTAAGAACTCCTAAACTGTTCCCCGATGTTAAATATTTAGATTATAAGAGTAGGAAAAGAATACTGGTAAGTGCCAATGTCATTAATATTTATTTATTTATTTGTACCAACTAAAATAGTTCTAATTTCACAAATAACAGAAATAAAAAGCAAAGTTACTCTGCGGATATGAGTTAAACTGATGTTTTGGGGAGGATACAACAACAATGAAATAATAAAAATATCCTACAATATATATATATATTTTTTAAAGGATCTGGGCTTGCATACACAAACCCAAATACTTTCCTGCACACTTTGCACTAGCCTGTATCGCAAAGTGTGAAATACATCACCAGCGCCGGGGTTTGAACCTGGCACTGAGAGACTGCCGCCTCAACCAACTGCGCCAACCATGTACTCTGAAATTATCTGAATACTGAAATTATCCCTACAGTCTGTTAAGAAATAAATGGTTTTCGATGAGGGCACTACTTGCAGTATAATTTCAAAAGAAATGTCATTGTTGTCAGCAAAAATTGTAGTTATCAAATAATGCGAAACTATCTCTTTTTCGATAGACTGTATTTCTCGGTTTACCAGACCAATCTCCATAGTACATGGTCGGTGCAGTTGGTTGGAGTGCCTGTTCTCGAAATAGATGGTCCCGGGTTCGAATCCTATCTCAGACAGTATATTCTGCACTTCATGATTTACATGGCTTTTAGCCTAGTGTAAAGTTAGAGAAAATTATTTGGGTTTGTGTGTTCGCAAGCCCTCAATCACGACCTACTTCACTCTGAATCACAAAAAAATTACATTTACTCGTTCTTTCTTGCCAAGTTAGATTTAAATTACCCTCCCTAGCTTCGAAGCTGGCAGTTCCGGTAATAAACCCGCCTTTCGGTACTATTGTTCTCAAACTGTTGTATAGTTTTTTTTCATTTCCTCCAGCAAAGTTTTTAATTATTTATGTTTCAGATTACGGGAGGTGCTGGGTTCGTAGGTTCTCACCTGCTGGATGCCCTGATGATGCAGGGCCATGAGATCATCGTGGTGGATAACTTCTTCACGGGAAGGAAGAGGAATGTGGAGCATTGGTTGGGACATGAGAACTTTGAGTTGATTCATCACGATATTGTTAATCCGTTATTTATTGAGGTTCGTATTGCAGTCTCAAGTCTTTAGGACCAAGAATCGAGTCTTTTAAATGTATAACTACCAAGTCTCAAGTTGAATCAATACCTACATGAGTATAGGTTAGGGTGCTTCTTAAAATTGAAATTTCGAAATGTTAATGGGACACCCCGTTATTCTGTTCTCCTATGTAAAAAATGGAACTACAATTTTTTTCTGAATTTTTAAACATGGTTTAGGGGTCGCTACCCGGTGTTGAAAATTTCATATTATATTAGTATTAAAATCAGTTTGATACACCGGCCTGGCTGGGGTACGCCTAGGGAAATAGAAACTCAACTGAAATAATGTATTATGTTTGTTGCTGTATTCGATGGATATAAATATAGAGAAAAAAAAAATTTCAAAAAATGTTTGAAATTTTTTTTTTCATATACTTAGTAAATTTTCTTTAAGTGGTAGCGACCCCTAATAGTTGTTGAAAAATTCTAAAAAAAAAAAATGTAGCATTTTTTTATAGCACAGAATAAGAAACAGGGGTGTCCCATCGAAAATTCAAAAAAAATTTTTTTTCGACCATATAAGAAGCACCCTAGTATAGGTATATTGTTTATGCCAGGACACTAGAAACGCCGCCATCTGTTTCACGTCTTGATTGGCCCTTAGACTAAAATAGTAGGATAGACTGATCAAAACTAAATGACAGGAGTGCGTGAGACACCAAGCGTTTTTTTTTTAATGCAAACGTGAAATTGCCTGCAAGTGGTAGCAAAACAATTGCTATATCTATGAGGAAAACAATATATTACAATCGTTAGGTTGGCCAATGTGGCAACGCATGCTGGCAACATAATAATGACATTCCTAATAGTGGAGTCGGTATGAAAAGTGGAAGAAAGATTCCAAGTTTGACGCATAATTTGAAGTCATAGTCAATCGAATACCAACATTAAAAAAAACTACTTCCTACCTCTGACATTACTGGCCTCTACCATACGTTCTGCTATGGTGATGAGCAGGTCGGGGTGCCTGATGATATGGCCAATCCAATAAGATAAGATCAATAAGATTTCATTGTCAAAAAGATCCCTCAATCGCGTCTCTTCTTCAGTGTTGTTAAGGTCCTTCAAGCGGTCCACATATTATATAACATGATGTTGTAGGTTTTCGCAGCATGGTATATATATTCTTCCTTTAAGGTTATTCGGGTGTTAGCCGCGTGTCTTTTGATCTTCTCTAGCTTTCGGCAGCGATACTTCTGCCATCTTCATTCATCCAGAATATTATATAACATATTCACATTGTATGTATTTGTGTGTTACAGGTAGATGAGATATACCACTTGGCGAGTCCAGCCTCCCCTCCACACTACATGATGAATCCTGTTAAGACCATCAAGACCAATACACTGGGAACTATCAATATGCTTGGTAATACAAACTATTACTTATGTAGATTCGTTCTTCGGATTAATCGTGTAGTGATCAGATGCTCCGACGTTTCGGCAACACAATCCGTGACCAAGGCAGCAGTAGGTACACCGAAGCGTCGGAGCATCTGATCAATACACGATTAACCCGAAAAACAAATCTACATATGGATCATTGTGAAAAGCTGCAACAACTAATTACTTACTTATATTGTATTGTTTGGGATTAAACACATCGATGAGTAGATCATATAGATGGTGTACTCAACTGGTACTATAAACTGTCAAATCGTATGGAGAATTTTGACATTTTGTAGGCAACGTGTTCGAAATTTTGCTTTCATACTTAAAAACCGTATTAGTTATAATGTTATTTATGAATTAACCGATAGTTTTAAAGATGTTTTAGTGTTTGTTATTGATATCTTGTCAATAGTGTAAATTTTGCCACTCTAAATACCAAAAAGTAACAAGTGTGACATTGCTTCACTTCCTTTTTACTGAAAATACTGGAGTCAGACGTCTAGGGTACTTAATATAAAAGTCTTTGGATATATGATTGCCTCAGTTGGTTGTAACCTAGATTTTATTTTTAGGACTGGCTAAGAGAGTGGGAGCCAAGGTCCTAATAGCCAGCACTTCTGAAGTGTACGGAGATCCTACAGTACATCCACAACCAGAGAGCTACTGGGGGAACGTTAATCCTATTGGTAAGTTGAAAGTTCTAATAATCCCATCCTAGAATTATTTGTGAATCCACGGGATCCCAATATTTGCAGCTCTTTTTGTTTATTCTCATGGACTTATAGAACCGTCAATTTACATTTCAGGCTTATAACTAATAGGCCAAGCAAAATAGATCAAAATACGGAGTGTCGTGCAACTAATTCTTACAGACCTGGAAACGTTTCGATCTCTTCGTGAGCATGTAAAAAGAGGTTTTCGAAGTTTGCACCACTTTGCCATTTGTGATAAGTACGGGGTGTCCCAAAATTTAGAGATATGTTTACTTTTTTCAGTTACTAACGAAGCATTTTTAAGAAAATTATACTCTTTTCATAAATTGAAGTACATGAAAATCTGCATCGATTGAGCAAATAATATTTCTCTCTCTACCTTAAAAATTCATTGAGATACGGGGATTTTGCAATTTTCGTATTTTCCTTGAATTATTATTGAATAACTCTCAAACTTAGCTATTGATGGCAAAATTAAGAAAGAACTCTCGAAAATATATTTCAAATATAAATACCCACCTCACGTTTCAGGTCCGCGTGCTTGCTACGACGAAGGCAAGCGTGTGGCTGAGACGCTGGCGTACGCGTATGCTAAACAAGAGCGCGTTGATGTGAGAGTGGCGAGGATATTCAATACGTATGGACCCAGGATGCACGCGGGAGATGGGAGAGTTGTGTCCAACTTCATTATGCAGGCGTTACAGAATCTCACTATAACGGTAAATTAACATTAACTATGCAATATTCCTACAACAGTGTAGAAGAATTAAGGATGAACATTGTCGGGCTTACGACCGACACCGGCTGGCTTAAGTGATCACTTTACACTCGAGAAACGCTCGCCATTTCAGTTTACCCCGGCTAGGATTCGATCCTCACCGAAAGATAACATCTTGCGGTGAGGAAAAACGCATATCCAAAATTCCCGCAGTTTGACCATTTGCTTATGAACAGTGGTGTTTTGAGTAAAAGGAATCGTAGAGTGTGTATGATGAATAGGATGAATGTGACGGAAGCAAGAAGTGTGTGTAAGGATAGGATAGTTTGGTGATCTGTTTCCTCTGCTTACGTTGCAAGGGACAAGGTATGAGGTCGAATTAGAAGTGTGGAAAATAATTTTATTTCATCACAAACCCGTGAACAAGCAAAATGTCGCCCGAAACATCCAGCAACACGATCAATCCCGATAATACTTCAAAACACTGTAATATTCCAGATTTATGGGAATGGTAAGCAGACTCGCTCCTTCCAGTACGTGTCGGATCTAGTTGATGGTCTCATATTACTCATGGACTCCAACTACACGCAGCCAGTCAACCTGGGGAACCCTGTGGAGCATACCATAGAAGGTAAACCTTTTTAGATTTGAGATATACCTAAATTATACTCAACCGGAATTAAATACATTGCACAGACGGAAATACATTTTACAGTTTTTTCCTCAACAGAGACGAGAGGCATCTTCATTCACATAATGTAGCATTATGTGAACTCCCTTGGGGAGGAAGCAGGATGGGTGTTCCGATGATTTGGCTGGCTTAAGTAATCACTTTATGCCCAGGGCAGCGTTCACCCATTCCACCACATCCTGCCCCCCAAGGGAGTTCACATAACGTTACATTATGTGAACGAAGATGCCTCTCTCTGTTGTCTCTGTTGAGGAAAAAACTGTAAGCCTTTTTAGTTTCTAGTACACCAAAAGAATGTAATGCGAAAAGAGGTGGATTGTGTTACACAGCTGGAGACATGAGTGTGCCATTGTTAGACGACAGTAGCACTCTGGGGGTCCATCTGTCGTCCTTTTGCCTTGCCACATGACCCACCCACTGCCGTTTCAGTGTCTCTACTTTCTCAGCAATGTCTGAGACCCTTGACCGTCGTCTTATATCTTTCCTCTCTCAAGGATACACCTATCATTTGTCTCTCCATTGCTCGTTGAGTATATTAAAAAGTCTTAAATCAGGATTTGAAACTGGCATATTCTGCTTGGTAGGCTTGCTACTCCAACCAACTCTGCCAACCACATACCGTTTGAGTTATATGTAACTAGCTGAGTTACCAGTGCTTCGCAACAGCAAATTTGACAAAACAACCTGGCATATTTTGAAGGCCTGAGCTAGACAAAATGTGACTTAAGATCTGAATGTCTTTTCTAACGCCTTTTAATACGATACCACATATGACCCCACGCAACGCTTGGATCCCCTCATCATTACGACATCTCTTAGGAAAAGCTTTTTCTCCAAATACCGGCGACGTTAGAACACAGAGTATATTATTGCAAATGTTATCCTAAATTTTCGCAGCAATCCGTCGGTAAATGCAGGAGTTATGCGAACACTTACAAGAAACGAAACAAAAAAAAAAAGAACAGCGAAAGCTGCCTACCCAATAACAAATAATAATAATAATGAAACTGACTTTTTTTATATATACTATGGTGCAATGTTATTGTGTTACAGAGTTTGCAATGATAATTAAGGATCTGGTGGAGGGATGCAAGAGTGAGGTGTCCCAAGTGGCTGCCATGGAGGATGATCCTCAGAGGAGGCGGCCCGACATCACCAGGGCTAAAACACATCTCGGCTGGGAACCTAAGGTAACCTAACCTAATGCAACACGTGTATTCAATTATAAGTCTACTATTTGAACAAAGAAATTTGAAGAAACATCTCTCTCTGCCATTTTACATTCACTCAACTCTCTGATCACATCATTTCTTATCCTATCTCTCCACACATTCTTTCTCAGCGATCTCCTCTTGAAAACATTTATACCTAATTCGTCCTTCTTCAGCCATCTCCATGTTTCGCTCGCATACATCACCCGCATTTCTTATCTCTCAATATTTTTCTCAACAATTCCGTAGATTTATTTTTCAAGTACCTTTTTGTTTGTTTTTTTTGTATACACTCTTAAATAATGTCTAACAAGTGGGGAATGCAGTGGCGTTGGAGGTCATCTGTAGTCGGGTAAGCTGATGAGTGATCAATAGGAAATACTAGTGGGTACCTGTGTAATTTTGCGAAATATGGTTTCCCACTATGTACTCTACATTACAGTACCAACACTAATGTACCTACTCTTCATACCTAGATACTATTATTCAATAACAACTGAATTATTTTTAAATTAAGACCTTGGTATCAAGAATGACACAGTCATTTCCCACTGCATTAAGGTTCAAAATCGCGTGAACAATCGTATGATTAAATGGTAAAAATAGCGTTTTTACCATTTTTTGGGCTTAATTTTGCCTCTATCAAAAAACTTTTACGGTTATTTCCTAGATTTTAATGCATATTATCAACACAAAAAAAAATTGCTCCGCGACTTTCGGGAAACGAGTTTCCGTCTTTCGGAAAAAAGATCAGAGGTGTTTTTCAAATTATTTTTTGAGAAATCTATACAAGATATAAGAAATCTTTTATGGTTATTCCCTAGATAAATTTTCAATGCATCTACCCTATTTTGTTCCAACGCATATTTAGTAACAGTTGTCGAGATTTTTTGAGAGAAATTTTTGAAATGTCGGTATGCATACACTTAATAAATTAGTCAATGCATTGTATTGCAATAAATTGTTGTTTTCTACAAACCCACTGCGTTGAGTGGGGAACGAAAGACAAGGACGGGGTAATACACTATCTTTTTCACTCTTCAACATCACGAGCGGCTGTGTGTGTTGGTAATCACTAACAAATTCGCACTTCACACCAATACCATTAAAGACTCTCAACGAATGTACGCACATTTTTATCCCATAGAGAACATGACATATACGCACCTACCTAGATCTAAGCTAAGATATGAATAGCTAATTTTCCTATTTGAACCTGTGCGTTAGAGCGAGAGGCGTAGAACATTTGGAGAAATGGCAATAGTTATTTTATTATTCTTCTAATACTACGACGCTTCGATCTCGCGAACGCGACGTGATGGGTAGAGAAAATTTTATTATTATAATAACATTGTCCACGTCGCGCGCGCGAAGTTTAAATTTCTTTCCTCTATTGAATAATATGTAATTATCTCCGCTATGAAAAGCAATATTGTTAGAACATATTTTTTGTTGTTTGTTGTATTTCTCATGGGCAAGCCGGGCTTATGTACATGTACTACATAATCGCCACTGGGGGAATGAGGGATGATCCACAGTGTGACTGTGGACACCCGAAGCAAACCATGCAGCACATCTGGCGCGATATTCCCATATGTGCTTACCCCGGTACCATTGACAATGCTGCCAGCCTGTCCCCTGAATTCCTCCAATGGCTAGAGGCGCTGGATGTCAGACTTTAACAATGTTACAATACTTCGATGTTGCCAAACGATAAATAAATAAATAATGTTTTCAGGTGGATCTGAAAGACGGACTGCGGAAGACGATAGATTACTTTAGAAACGAACTGAACAGAAGTCGACACTCGGAGAGGAACATCTTTATACCTGAGGTCCTGAGGACTGCGTACAACGTGTGATGTGATGTTATATGATGCTATCTAACATGTGATATTATTATATTGTATTGTATTCAACAACAAACTCTATTAGGGAACCTCTATAAATGTAGGAAGACTTAACGGACGAAGCCTGCGATAGTATAGTACAAGCTACATCCTCGAATTCCATCACCACCATGATTGGTGACGTCGCCTTGTATTGGTGACAAACACCTTGTCTCGGTGACAAACACTTGAACTACGGAATATTTTTTCCCATACATTTTTCATGGTGTAATCATCGTCAAATGTCAGTTGGGCATGGCCTCCATGAACAATATGGCGACGGCCTCGTAACGGATAAAGCCATAGACAAAACTTGACCGCTTCCATTTTCGCTACTAGCCTTTCCGCAAGGTATATGCCATTTTTTCTCAATGTAAAGTACGCTAATTTACCATTTAAATACACAGGTTATATTTCAAAGGTAATTTTGGCACTGATTATACATAAGGAGTCGCAAAAATCACTGAAATATCACCAGGTTTCATGCAATTGTGGACAACCAGTATGACACGCAATCATATGTTTGTAGCTCCCATGGCGTCCACCATAGATTTATCATATATAATAGAAGGGGCTCAATGTTCAATAGTTCTTCCCACGTTTATATACATAGGTTCCTTAAACTCAATGGACTATATAACAAATTAATTAATTCATAGTTATCTTTGTACAATATCTAGAATTTATGTGAGTTTATGTATCTCTAATAAGTTCCTGTTAAGTTATTATGAATCTAATTTTACAGACTATAAGACGTAGTCGACCAGATCCTCAGGGATGGATGCGTTTTGAGTAAAATAGATCGGAGACGGTGTATGACGAATTGTACGAGTGTGACAGAAGCAAGGAGTGTGTGTTATGATAGGGCAGTCGGGTGATCTGTCGTCTGTGCCCACCCTGCAAGGGATGCACCATTCGGTGATAGAAGTAGTTTTCTCAACAGGCCGCTGAATATCTGTCGAGGTAACTACTTGTTATCCAATTGTGACATGCTAAAAATCTAGCATTTCACAAAATATATTGTGGTCATTAAAATATATCCTATTTAGTATATTAATCAGGAGGGTAGGCAGAGAGGACAGAACGCTAAGCAACTCCGTCTCTACATTCACTCCTTCCTTGCGTCACATTGATTCAATTTGTTATACATGCTCCTTGATTTCTTTTAGTCAGTACACGACTGTCCTTGTTAATCTAGTCGACATACTAATTAAGCCAGGTCAGTTCTCTAATACATCTTTTCAGAATGTCAATGTCGCATCACGGAATGACAAATTGTCGAATAAATTAATTGTCACAAATATTTCTTTAAATGAACCTTGTACCTTATCATTAGCAATACTGGATAAACATATTTAGGATTAAAATTAATATATATTCATTTCTCATGGGGACTTGACGTCACATTGTACCTTGTCTCGGTGACAAACACGGTAACCAGACAGAATCTCAAGTGACAAAATCTCAACTGTCAAAAGGGTAACCTACTATTGACAGAATCGCAACCATCGCCGGAAAACCTGTTGCCGCCAATTTCAATATTGTTGGGTTAGGTTCGTTAGGTTGTTTTTTTTTTTTACACAAAAACAATTAAAAAAAAAAAACATGGCATCAGATTTTCCCGTGTTGAGTTGCGATTCTGTCAATAGTAGGTCACCCTTTTGACAGTTGAGATTTTGTCACAGTTGATTTTGACATGGAACCGACAAACACTTGGTCTACGGAATATTTTTTCACATACATTTCTTTCAATCTTTTGTGACGTCATCATCGCCAAATGTCACTTAGACCTGGCCTCCTTGATAATATTACGCAGGCCTCGATGTATGTTTGACAATAGGGTCCTTGCATGTTTTTTTTTTATTTTGGTTTTCGGTACATCAACTATAAATTAAGGTTTTCCGAAAATTTGAGATTTTAATTCTCTGTCTTTGTGGATATATTTATAAAATAAAGTCTCATATTCGATTCTAGCGCAAAAACAGGTTTTTGACTAGCCGCCATATTGTGACGTCACTTTCCCCAATTCCTCCATACATAACCCACAAACAATAAAATTTCTTTCTATGAATTTCATCACGTCGTGACGTCACAATCATGTTAAACAATGGCCGCTCGTTTCAGAGCACCATAGAAAAACTCGTCAAATTAACATTTTCAATTAATTATTATAAATTAACGGTAAATTAAAATTACATAATTTAATTTTATTTGTAATTCTAGTAAGTAGAACTATCGATTAAATATATTTTTTGAACGATAAAAAAAATGCAAGTACCCTATTAATCGTAACTATTGCAGTAGCGTGGCCCCATTCAAAATCAAGCTTATTTTTTAAATAATAATAATGCCACCTGGTGTGCATTATTTGAAGCTGCTCAGAATTAGGTATTGATTGTTACATCTTCTATAAGTGCATTGTACTAAGTATCTCTATTCTATAATATAAGTTTGGCATCACAATTTAATTGTAAATTTATTTAACATGTGTTGTGTTTTGTATGAATTATGTTTTTTTTTTTGTGTTTTTTACTTACTTTATTTAATAAAGATATTTTTATTACATATTTATTGTATTTTACTGAATTCCTTCATTTTCTGTTTTTAACAGTGACTAGGTAAAAGTATATTGGGTTCAATTCTGTAAGCAATTGTACTAACTAAAATAAAACATTCTTTTTTCGGGTACTTCATGGAAAAATAGATTTCAAATTCACTTATTAATCTGAATTTCAAGGCAAGGAACATAAAAAAAACAGGCAACGTTGGAGGTTTTGACGGCATCTGTAAAATTCTTCTTCAGCCCTCCTCCCTTTACTGCCGGATCTAGACCTCTTCCATCCTCTTTCACTCGCCTCTGTTCTCCCCCTTTGCATCCAGGCTCTTCCAGCTTTTTTAGACTATATCACCACCATTTGGGAAGTCTACCGACATTATTATAATTTTTGAATTTATAAATATGGAAAACTTAAGAAGCTGACGTCATCTATTGATTTTTTCTACAATGGAACATAAAGACAGCAAGCATTTCATCATACTGATTATTGTTTTACTAGTCGCGGGAGATTAAGAGCCTTTTTTGTAGTGTGAGACAGCGTTAACTACACTCAGGTCCGTACACGCAGTTATAGTAGTATCAGTGAGCGCACAATGAACAAGAATGCACACAGATGCGTAGGCAGGTATATCTGTACTTTCACGAACACTACAAAAAAGCGTCTTAAACTTGCGAGACTTCTATACATAGCTATAAATCACTTGACAGCATATCTTGCCTATACAAGAACAAAAACTATTAGATAAGTTCTAATTATTTAATTACAAAATTAATTACTCTGGTATATTTCTACGTACGTCTCTTATCTCACATATTAGAAGCATGACAATTGAAAACATAAGATTACGAACCTATCTCACATTACATAATGTATTACATCATAAGCAAATAGTAATTATTTAGTATTCCTACACCAGTCTAGAGTTGAAGATGAACATTGTCAGTTTCAAAACCAACCGACTGGCTTGAGTGATCACATTCACCATGCGTCCTAACACCTGCCATTCTTTCAATGTCTGCATCGCAGCATCCATCTCTTCTAAACAAGCTGCCTAAATATACATACTCATCCACTTGCTCCAGACAGTCATTACCAAAATACCAATCTTAATCACACAATTCATCATTACTTCCTTTCTTTCCAAAATCAATATTTTCGTTTTATTAACATTCATTTTCATACCATTCCTATCACAGTGCTCACACACGCAAGCACTATTCGCAGTAACTCGCATTCATCAACTTCCACCACTAAAATACATCATCAGCCAGTAATCGAACCCAGAACCTCCGTTCCAGATAGCAACAATCTCAACCAATACACCATGAGGAGCGATGGTCATAATATCGAATTCCATCTTCTGAACGAGACTGTATTCTGATTTGTGAAAACCCCAGGCAAAATAATTGTTGATGTAAAGAAATGTGCCTGAGGGATATGAATGCAGTGTTCCCAGATGAGGGAGTTGTGGAGGGCCAAAGGGGAGGCCTATATCCAACAATGTATCTGAGAGGCCGTGGAAGGATAATTTGGTTGAATACCTAGTTTGTAGGTAATACCATGTAGGCACTGTTGATTGAATTTAACAGGTGTTCTGTCTAACCATGAGATGAGTAAGGCATACCATACCTAAAGATAATCACTATTTTATTGTATGAGTGTACGCAGGTGGCACAGGTGCGATACCCTATCAGAGTAAGCAGCATGTACATTACATGCATATATCCACACAGCTCTGGCTTATTGCACCATAAATAGAAACTTTTACCCAGAAAGCACAATAAACTTGGAGCAGGCTGCTTTTACAAACCTGTAAACTTGCAAGTCGAGTGTGCAACAAGTTTTCACCAACTTTGCTGGTTTACTCGCTACATCGAGCTCACTGCTTACTGCAAACTTGGATTTCACAAGTTTGCACATGGCTAAAAAAGAACGACTTTATGTACAAAACAACGTGGTTACATAAAAACCAAGCTCAGTTTTGTAGAGCACAAACGATAGGACTAAATATTACTTAATTTCTTTCTTATCACAATCTTCTATACAAATATTGTCAAATCATAAATCTACATAAGAGTATTATAATATTTACAAGATTGCTTAGTTGAAACTGTATGACATTATCAACATTATACTAACAAACAATACCTAATACAATGGTTGTGTTATGTGTAGTATTATTATATAAATATTTGAGATGGGATTATAGTATGTTGGTATAAAGTAGGTAAAATATGAATATCATTCAGATAAAGATTACAATATATGATGCAATATTTTCAGACCTTTATTTCATTGTGAAATGAAATACTTAATTATACAAGAAAGAAGAAGAGGCAAAATGCAGTTTACGAATTTGAAAAGCATAAAATAGCAGAGGGTAGATGGGCGGAGTAAATGGTTCCCCAAGAAAATAATAGACTGAAGCAGCATTACCTTTCTATCTCAAATACATCAAATACCACTACCCGTCCCTCCTGAACCCAGCATCTCTTCCTTTCCCCATCCCATCCCATATACCATTTTTTGTATATATTTATATATGTATAATATGTTGGGGATGGGAACAGAAGTGTGGGACGGCCACAGCTGAGATGGAGAGACGACCTGGTCCGACATTTCGGTGCAACCTGGATGCAGTCTGCACAGGACACGACAACATGGAGGCAGATGGAGGAGGCCTTCATTCAGGAGTGGACGGGATAGGCTGATGAAGAAGAAGAAGAATATGTTTATGTATTTATAATATAATATGTGTATGTATTTATGTGTTCAATTATAGTTAAAAGTTAAGGTACGCTTTCGGTACCAAGTTTATAATTAGTTTTGTCTCATTGTGGTGTCTGTTATGGGTTGGCTGGTTGGCAATAAGCCCGCCCTTTGTATGTTTCTGTGTACAATAAAGATTATTTTATTTTAATAATATTCCTCAATATGAATAAATCCCAAAAAACAGAAATGCCCTTGAGAAATTTGAAAATAAATTTATTTATTTCAGTGAGTTAGAAACTTATCATAGATCAGAAAACAAACAAATAACCAAGCAGATCTAAAATGAGATAGACCAGTGGTTCCCAAACTTTTAATTTCGCGTACCACACACGAAATTATAAATCAGTGGCGTACCACCTTAAAAAAAACCTTCCAAATGGTAAAGTAATACAAACCGCAACAACTGTTTATGACAACATTAAGTATCATTTATTAATTATAGGAAAAAAATACAATATTCTTAGTGCGAAAAATGGTGCTGCATCGAGACAAGATAGGAAATCTCTGGCTCAGTTGTACTTAATTTTATGCGCAAATTGAAATTTAAAAACGTTTTTTCTAATTATTTACTGTGTGTGTCCTAAGGCCATGCCTGCTTGCGTACCACCTTAATAATTGTCGCGTACCACTGGTGGTACGCGTACCATAGTTTGGGAATCACTGAGATAGACAATAAAATAGTCAACATTTTATAAATAGTTCATCTACTGGAATCCAACTAGAATGTTTGGGCTTTTATCCCATTGATGATATTTTCAGAAATTCTCAAAAACTGGCATTTTTATTAAGGGATTATGGGACGTCGACAATGATATCTTGTTTTCATATTATGGTGAAATATCAATATGACGTCACAATATTTTGACCCAGTGACCTTGGATCTCGGATCCTCAGGAGTACGTAACCAGTCTAGCTGTCTAATTTACGAGCCTTCAAGTATCTGTAGGATATCGGGGTCCATACTGTAACTCATTAAAGGCGAACGTAATAATTAAAATAAGCATTTTTTTTAAATAAATTTAAAACACACTTTTAGCTCAAAAATATAGAATTAGACCTATATTATTACTGTCTTTGCCTTGAAGTGAAATTAAATTGCAGTCCACATACATAAAAGTATGAAGTATCATCGTTTTCCTCATTTTTATTAAATTTCAATAATCTCTTTTCTGCCACAGAACTTCTATCATGTGCTCGTTTTAAGACTCCCGACCCAACTATGACGTCTCGGTCATTTCCCACGGCGTTAAGGTTCAAAATCGCATGATAAAATGTTAAAAATAGCGTTTTTCCATTTTTTGGGGTTAATTTCGCTTCAATCAAAAACTTTAACTGTCGTTCCCTAAATTTTAATGCAATTCATATTATCAATACAAAAAAAAATTCTCCGCGACTTTCGGGAAACGAGTTTCTGTCTTCCGGAAAAAAGATCAGAGGTGTTTTACACTTTTTTTGAGAAGTCTGTACAAGAAATAAATAATCTTTTACGGTTATTCCCTAGATAACGGTTCAATATAACTACTCTATTTTTTCCAAAGCATATTTAGTTACGGTTGTCGAGATCTAAGGTCTACCGTTTTTAGAAATTTTTGAAATGTCAATATGCCTACTCTTAATATAAGTTCATTAAATTTTATCATGGTGTCATATCAACTGAGGAATTTATATTAAATCGCTATGTACAATAAGATAGATAGATATATAACCATTCATAAAATACACGAACACTTTGTTTTCCGACGATTCACCGTGGTCATAATATCAAAAATAAATGACATTAGTAGTTACATTACGTCGCCTTAAATCAAAAATATATGCATAAAGTGAAATCGAATTGTTTGCAAAAAAAATTGACTAGAATTATGTAAACAAAGTATGTCAAAGGCTCTCCACACACGTCCGGAAGTTCAGTTAACTGAATGGACCGTTTGCAAAAAAGCTCCGACTTTCTTTCTTTTCTTTCTTTCTGAATTCAAAATCAGGGTAACATTGAATTTAGAGAGAGGTTTTGGTCGGAGCTTTTTAGCAAACGGTCGATTCAGTTAACTGAATTTCCGGACGTGTGTGGAGAGCCTTAAGGTCTCTGATTCTGAATTCAGAAAAAGGTTTAGATCTGACAATGTAGACTTGTAAGGATCCCTGAAGGGAGTCCATACAATGATGCATTCAGCGACGGATCCAGGGGAGGGGCTAAGGGGCTTAACCCCCCATTCCCACATCTTTGGGTGACTAAATGAAGAAGGTCAAGATGTGGTTTGGTTTCAAATACAGGAATCATAATAAATGGCGGCGCAGGCAATTTTTTTTAAAGAAAAATGGGTGAAGTTTAGGTAATTGTTTTTTAAACGATTGCATTTTAATAGATTTTCGTGATGAAAATTTATGATATGATGGGAAAATGTGTGTTAATAATGTGATTTTTATCATTTAGTATGAAAAAGTATATACCTATTTCAATATCTAGGGGGGCAGCTGTCCCCCCTTGGCGATGCCCATGGATATAATCAAAACGTAAAATGATTGTATAACAGCACATGCCGCCAGTTCACTGTAGTACGATATACCTAACTTACTATAATAATGTAAGTAGGTAATAGTAATTTAAAATGTTCGTTTATGTATTTGTATGTATCACACATTACGCAAAATACATAACACAAGCCGATTTCCATCAGTAGAGTAAGCCTGTAATAAAAAAAGGACAAATAAGGCCTAAAAGGAAAAATCCGTACTTTATGTCGAGTATTTTTTCATTTCACATTTCTACGTAGTCCTGAAAACCACAGAACGGCTTTTATTACGGGAAATTTAACGATTCAGTGTAATGAGCTATCTGTCTATATTATATATCCCTTGCGGGGTAGTCAGTATAGCTAAGTGTGTACTATTTGTGTAAGCCAGATTCCAAAACTTTTTTGTCTCGTAGACCCCCTTACAGTTTTTTTTACGTTCAGGAGGTTCCCCCCCCCCCCCCCTCCGCCACCATTCAGTTTTTTCCCTGGGTGACAATTCTCCATTTTTTTCAGTCTACGAAATTTTTAAGACAGCATATCGTCTATGCGCCTTACCAGAAATCACTGTTATAGGGTGAAAAAGTAAGAAAACGCATGTTAAGTTTTATATTTTTATTAATTAAAACGACACAAATCTACGACGCGAATCTATAGTTAAATTATACGAGTAAAATAAGTAGGATTTCGCCGAAATCGATCACGACCTGCTTAAAATGGGATTCATTCTCGTAGACTCCCTTGGACTTCTCATAGACCCCCAATTTTTTTTTTCGCCGCCATTGACCCCCTCTGGAGCTCGAAATCGACCCCTGAGGGTCAATATAGACCCCTTTGGTAATGACTGTAGGCAGTCAAAAAGTTTACTCTACAGAGCTATGCCGGGTAGAAACATTGAATAAATGATTTGCTCAACATTCAACAAGTCAACATATGACTTATATATAAACCTACAAGTTCAATATTATAGGACATATAAGTTTCAATTCAAATTCAATACACTTCTATCTATTTATTTCAGTTTTGTAGGAGAAGTTCGCGGCGGGCGGTCGTTTTGCGCGAGCAATTTTTTTTACGTACTATTCGAGTTAAAGTACGTACTTAAAATTATTCTAATTGATTACTATTACATAACAAACTAGTTACATTTTATAAATAGTGAGTTATTTGTGTGCCTATATTTAATAAATAGACCTATTTGCTAAAATATTGAAGTGTTTTTATATAAAAACACAACTGTTTTATATAAAACTTATCTAGTGATATCTGAAGTGTGTGTCTGTGTTAGGTTTATATAAAAATAAATAGAAAAACAAATTTTAACAATAATCTTAATCATATTCACAACAATATTTTTTACAAAATCAGGTGGGTACATATCTTTATATACTTAGTTAAGTAATTATTTTGAGGTGGTCGGTAGCCGGGTAGCCTGGTTGGTAACGTGCTCGATTGTTAACCCAGTGGGCGCGGGTTATCCCCGACTTACTCCACTTCACAACACAAGGTTTTGAAGCTTTCTGGGAAGTGTACAAAGATGTATTTGGGCTTATTTCGATAAACCCAGATTCATTTTTTAAATTGGAAAAAAAATCTTATAAGTACTTACACATATTTATATCAATGTATGGGGATAGCTAGCAGGGATCGCGACGTTCCGATAAGCTCGCCCTAGTGAATAAATATTATGATTTATATTTGAATTGTTGACATATCTCTGAATTTGTTCACTAAAAGTGTAAATAAATAGATAAAATAAATAAATTATCCCCTCACGCCGCGTCCCTTGCGTGGTAGGCACTAGGCAGAGAGGACAGAATACCAGACTTTCCTATCCCTACACACGCTCTATGCTTCCATCAGATAAAAATAAATTCCTAAAATAAGTCTTTAAAATTATACGTATACATATTTTACTATGAAATAGTTGAAAAAACTATAAGTAAGTAATAGATACTATTATAAGTAATGTTTACTAGGGCGAGCTCATCTCCACAAAACGATCTCTTCCAGCTAACCCGAATTCTGAATATATCGGTCATTATGGGTGGCAGGACATTTGCGACAAGGGATAGATGCGATACAAGAACTTTGCGCGAGACTTTATGCTTTCTGAGAACTAAGGTACCCATTCTACCTACCCTTACCGGCTTCAGGGCCGGACTGCGCGAATTATATTGATTGGAACTATGCTGTCAAGCCGATCAGCGCAATATTAAACATGAGTGAAATAAAATATACTGAAATAAATAATAGGCTCAATGCTTAGTATACCGGTACTTAAGTATATAAAAAAGGCTAAAACTTTGTCGAATGGTAACCTCATTTCGTGACCACGTTACATAATACAGTAGTTAGGTACCTAATTGAGTTGACCATGGAATTTTTAATTTACTAGGTAGGTAGTAACATGTGTATGTATGAAATCTATAGTTAGGTAATAACAATATGTTCAGGTGTAATATTAGGCATATCTACATAATCATTAAGTATGATTGTTCATTATATTCTCGTTGTGTTGATCCATAAATTAGATAATTTAATATAGATCTCTATAATAATCTATAATCCTGTCATAATAATTAGTAATTGTCTAATAATTTAGTCATTTAGTTCCCACGGCGATTAAAATTCAATTATACACGGGTTAGTGCAGAGATATTGTACGTCAGCTGTCCAGTTTAGTCATTTTTGATATAATCGGTTTTAGGGTTTTCAGAGGTTGGGAAAAATAAGATTTATTTTTTATTCAAAAATGCTGCACGTCCGGGTTAAAGCTAAAATTATTGTAAGTATTGGATAGTTAAATTAGGCTGTATCTCAAAAAATAGTTTATTTGGACAAACAATGTTTTTAGAGCATTAAGATATGATGCAGACACTAGCGGATCCAGGGGAGGGGCTAAAGCCCCCCCCCCCCCCAAAACCATGAGTGACAGTACTTTATATACAACAAATCTAGGGGTTTCAGCCCCTTAGCCCACCCCAAAACGTTGAGTGACAGTACTTTTTACCATGTGACGACATTCAGCCCCCCCCCCCCCCCAAAATTGAATCCTGGATCCGCCACTGGATGCAGACGAACATTTTGTGTATCATAAGTCTATTCTATTATTCTTTACGGCTATCCACTCGTCTGCGAGTGATCTCAGCCATTGAGCCATTTTACAAGTTGGAGTGGTATTATGTTTAAAAAAAAGAACAAATATGACGCCATAACATAACTAAATTTCGCCAAAAAGTGGTCATGGAATATCTGTGGACCAACCCGACCAACTCATTGATATTATCAGCTTTACTCCGAAACAAATCGAGTTTTTAGCATCGGTAATGGTGGAATTTCAATTTGGTTTCACTAATATATTACGGAATCTGAAAATCTTTAATCGTATAGGTATTTCGTTAGATATTACATAAAATGAAAACATTTCCTATTCAGTGAATCAGCGATTCATTTTATGTATAATACAGTCAGACCAAACTATATACGTAACGTGATGGATCTATGCCAAAAGATCAAGAATCACATTCATTGATGATCAAGATCAAGGGTACCTAACATTGTTGTTGACTCGTTGGCATTATAACATACGTATACGTAAAACTTAAAACAAATATTGATAAAAAAAAACATTACTTAATATCTATAGGTACAACAGGCTCACTATGCCTAAAATAATATTAGGTACCAACTTAATCATTTCAATGTCAGATTATTATTTTTTTATTTATATGGTCACCTTTATCACTGAAAACTGTGTAAAACTTATGCTATAAAAAATAATGTCTGTCTGTCCTATATGCATTCCTAAACCATTCATCCGATTGAGATGAAACATTAGTAAGTTATTGTGCGTACGCCTGGGAAGATTTTTTGACTTATTGCAACGTTTTTACTTAGCGGCACAAAAAAGGGATGGCATGCAAAAATCGACATTAATGTCGAATCCGTAGTTTTCGATACACGTGAGACGAACATTACCAGCATTCGCGATGCGTTGGGGTGGGGTATAAGGGGTTGATATGTAAAAATATATATTAATTATAAGCTGATGGATGAGGTGTCGGGTTCAAATCTCGGCGCTGCTGGACGCCATGGAGAAATATTCTGCACTTACGATACAAGCTTTTAAATTACTGAACCTAAAGTGTGTTTGGGTTTGAGTCCATATTTTTCTTTCAACAAGCTAAAATCAGTTACAGTAATGAAATTTAACGTATGGGAAACTCTGTAATAAGAAATAACAATACCTATAGCAATATCAGTATCATCATTCGTCATAATTGTGTTTACTGACTGACACCATTCCAGTTTCAATATCAACCAACATGACTGTAGTAGCCGGGAAATGAGTCTCACAAACCATTAACCACAAACAGAGAGCGAGCAAATTACATAGCTTCGAAATTGACAGTGCGATTTTTTCATGAGGCTCTTTTTCGCTATCGTTCTGTCTAAATTCCAACCTATGTATTCTTGAAATTAGCATACGCACGCAAATATACTTACACGAGTTTCATGAAACATCTATTTCGGTTATAAAAACTCATTAATTAATTAATCTAATTGCCATAGCCAATTCCTATTTTCACAGCCCCCTGTTCCACGTATATGGACGATAGGTAGGTACTAGATTGGTGTTTTTCGCGATTATCTCGGTCAGTGGCGTGACTAGCATTAGTGCCGCCCGGGGCGGGCTCCGTAAACGCCGCCCCACAAGTACCTACACAGCAGTCTGCAGCTTTGAAACTAGGGCTGAGCAAGCAAAATTTAATATAGCTTTGACGTAAAAAAAGTGTATAAAATAGCGCCGCAGGCGAAACTATAGGCCGCGGTGAAGTTTTGTTTATTATTATAAAAATAAGTACCCACCTATGTTTCACAAAGAGTGAACCATGAAATAGAATAGAAAGAATGCCACCAAAAAAGCGCCGCAGGCGACATTTTTTAAACTAGTGGGTGAAATGATGAACCTGGTTATCATTCTATAGTTCTTAGGTACCACATCTGGTTATAAGTGTTATACATGGCAAAGGTCATATTAGCGCCGCAGGCAAATTTTTCTCAGAGTCTCCTTTCTTGGTGTCGGTATTCCGTGATAATTGAAGTGTATTTTCTTTACTATGTGGCGTACTTACAACACAGCAATATAATAATAATTACCTCTCATTGTATTCAATCATGCTTCGTTCATTTTATCGACAGAATGAACATGATTCTAAATAATTGGAAGCAATTGAAATTATGAGTACCAGATGTCCTCAAACTTACACCATATTCTATGTAGGATTATTCAAACTGACATGAGTTTCAGTTTCAAGTTTAGTGAGATCGTTTAGGATAAAGAGAGATTTTAGTGAGACGGTGTTTATAAATTATAATTTGAATGAGTTGAGTTATAAAGTTCCACTCCCAAAAAAATATAACCCAGATGGAACAATGAACTTGCAGCAAACTTACGCAGAGTGCTTTTACAAGTCTGTAAACTTGCATCTTGCATGCCAAGTGTGTAACAACTTTGCTAGTACGCGCTAGAAGCTCTATGTACCGTCATCTGGGGTTATTCTGTCTACCGATGGGTATCTTCGGCCTAACGCTTTGTTTTTTGTTAAACTGCTACGGAAAACAAAACGACAAACTTTTTACCTACATATTGACTCACATTCGCGGCAGTCATTTCAGAATATGTAATATGTTATATCTCAGATAGAAACATTTTATCGATTTCTGTTCAATAAGCACCTAAGTTCGATCTTACCCATCTTGTATCATTTCATTATCATCCAATTTGAACAATTAATTTTGTAGTAGCTGTAGATTAATTATTATCAAATGAATGATTTACTCAGTAAAATGATCACAAGTTTAATATTCATTCGTAATTTCCTCGAATCTGCCACAGCGTACTTAATTTTCTCAGTAAACTCACATTGTGGCATAATTTCTGCGAATGTGTCATCCAACCAATGTGTATATCATGGGCGTCGCCAGCCTTGGAGCTATAGGGGGGCAATAAGAATTTAAAAAAAATGATAAAGCATGAAAAACGCGTAAATAGCGCCGCAGGCGAATTTTTTTGTGAGACATAGTGAAGAAGGTCGTGATATGGTTTGGTATAGTTTATCTGAAGATGTACATTATAACTTGCACAATAATATGTATGACAAATTATTTTTATAAGAAGCAATAAAAAAATAGCACCGCAGGCATTTTTTTGCGAAACAAATTTATTTTAATGGATTTTTATACAAATTTTAGAAACTGTACAACATGATGAGAAAATGTGTGGAAATGATGTGATTTTTGTGAGGTTTTATCATTTAATATGAAAAAATATATGCCTATTCAAATCTCTATTCTCTCTTCAATCAGGTGCCCCCCCCCCTACGACGCCCATGGTGTATATAGTACATTAACTGCTAAATTCATAAAAATCATAACATTGTACATTTACAAACATCAAACATAATATTATTTCAGTCAGACATATTCTTTCATTATGTCATTATGTGTAATATTTTTTACTGGCATATCGCCATAAGCTAACACGCTTTCCGAAAGACACGGCATGCAAATTGAATTATGTTTAGTACCTATTGTATTGTTCTTAGATTACCTTTTTGTTACCTATGTATAGTATCCTGTGTTAAAACATTATGTAAATTGAATAGTTATTTATTAAAACGTATGTATCTAAGTTAGGGCTGTCATACGTCCCGGTACACCAGGACATGTCCCGGTTTTGAGGTGCGTGTCCCGGTGTCCCGGTTCGAGAGTCATTTGTCCCGGTCAGGCATTTCATAATATTAATTGCTCAATAAAACGATTCCCGGAAAGTTATTACGAAAATCCATTATTTTACAATTCTTTCATAAAAAATTGCCTGCGGTGCCAATTACACTTCTTCTTGTTTTACATATTCTGCATTCATATTATAAGTACCTACTTATTTTTATTTCGATAAAACTAAACATGAAGGACACCACTCATTTTTATTGTACAGGTACACGCTCGACGAAAATTTCGCCTGTGGCGCTACTTACATGATCATTTCCCGGTTGGTTTCCCGGTCGGTAGTCCAACAATTATGGCAGCCCTAATCTAAGTATATATATACTTATATTGTTTAACATAGACATATTCATATACATAGTTGGTTTATTGTTACCTATGTGTTGAAGATAACAAAATACGTCATAGTTACAATTACAGTAAAAAATATATTACAATGGAACTTGATAAAATAGAGTCATTAGTAACTCATTACGTCATTACTCAATAATCATTACATTAGTGTTGCAAATTCCGTCAAAAGCCTTTTAGCTCCTCTTAGTCAAGATACCTCCTATACAGTTTCGGTGTTAAATAGGCGTTTTATCTCGTCTCAAAATAGCTGCAGGCTATTTAATAGGTCGTTAGGCCCAAGATGGTTTTACTTAGTGTTTTCATTTTTGGGAGTGTTTAAGGTGTCCGGCTATTTTAATAAACAAAAACAATTTCAAATTTTGCCTAAGTATTTTACCTATACACATTTGTACAAATCAAGGGGGGGGGGGGGGGCTCAACCCCGTAGCTCCTTCCGTGGACCCACCACTGGTTTTATTAGTAAGTAGGCGAGTATTTTTTATAGTCCGAGAGCCCGCTGCTTAATTTATGACGTATCTGTTTTTTGATTGAAATGTGGTATAAACGATAGCTTACCAATAGGGTATTACATCGCACTAGGGTTGCCTATCAAAATCCTGCCGCAACCCCCCCTGCCCCCCCCCGAAAAGGTACCTCTTCGCGGTTTTTCGCATTTTATAGGAATATGGTAAGAGATAGGAGAAAGTAGTCAATGACAAAAATAATCCTTGCTAAATTCTCTACAAAAAACACATGGTCAATTTTTTCGTAAGATTATTAGTTTACCCGTAATGGCCGGTCAAAAAATAGGATATTTTTTGAAAAAATAAAAAAAAAAGTTTGATTTTTTTCCTTTCACATTCTTCCACCTATTATAACTAACATTTTATGGAAAAAAAAATTTGGCCTGCGGCGCTATATCACTGGTTATTTTATGAAAAACTAATTTTTAAGAATTTTCGTCACTGAGTTTTATTGTAATAACTCCGAAATTATTAGATGTATGAACATAAGTTATAGCTCGTTTTGTAGCTAAGACTACGGTAATAAATTCGTTCTCTGACTATTTTCCTGTAGCTCTTATTAATTTTCAACCAATTTAGTTTAAATACATTTTTTTTAGTATTTTAAATGAATTTCGGTTTTGGACCGGCCATTGCGGGTAAATTGCTAGTTCTACGAAAAAATTGCCTTAACATTTTTTGTAGAGAATTTAGCAAGGTTTATTTTCGTCATTGACAACTTTCTTCTATCTCTTACCATATTCCTATAAAATGCGAAAAACCGCGAAGAGGGACCTTTACTTGACCTTTTCGGGGGGGGGGGCAGGGGGGGTTGCGGCAGGATTTTGATAGGCAACCCTAGTGCGATGTAATACCCTATTGGTAAGCTATCATTTATACCACATTTCGATCAAAAAACAGATACGTCATAAATTAAGCAGCGGGCTCTTGGACTATTACGTATTTTACGAGAAGAATTTTAAAAATATGGTTCGTATCGGTATGTTACAATTCTTCGCGCAGAATATACCTAATTTATACAGATTTTTTGATACATAGGCGACCCGCCATCTCCGCTATTCCTAGAAAGTTGGTGAGATCCAATGTTAATACTACACTCAGTGCGGATTCAAGGGAGGGCCCAAGGTGCTGAAACCCCCACCCTATATTTTGTAAAAACATGTTTAAGAAAAATTGGGAAATATTATTATTTAGGTACAATTTTTACAAAAATAGCTAGGTGACACCGACCCTCACCCCTCCAAAAAATTAAACGAGTTCTAGATTCGCCACTGCCTACACTTTCGTTTCGCTTTTCGCCAAACGTTTTTCAAAAAATATGGATCTAATAGTCCGAGAGCCCGCTGCTTAATTTATGACGTATCTGTTTTTTGATCGAAATGTGGTATAAATGATAGCTTACCAATAGGGTATTACATCGCACTAGGGTTGCCTATCAAAATCTTGCCGCAACCCCCCCTGCCCCCCCCCCCCCGAAAAGGTCCCTCTTCGCGGTTTTTCGCATTTTATAGGAATATGGTAAGAGATAGGAGAAAGTAGTCAATGACAAAAATAATCCTTGCTAAATTCTCTACAAAAAACGTTAAGTCAATTTTTTCATAGGACTAGTAGTTTACCCGTAATGGCCAGTCAAAAAACAGGATATTTTTTGAAAAAATAAAAAAAAAAGTTTGATTTTTTTTCTTTCACATTCTTCCACCCATTATTACTAACATTTTATAGAAAAAAAATTTTGGCCTGCGGCGCTATATCACTGGTTATTTTATGAAAAACTAAATTTTAAGAATTTTCGTCACTGAGTTTTATTGTAATAACTCCGAAATTATTAGATGTATGAACATAAGTTATAGCTCGTTTTGTAGCTAAGACTATGGTAATTAATTCGTTCTTTGACTATTTTCCTGTAGCTCTTATCAATTTTCAACCAATTTAGTTTAAATATATTTTTTTTGTATTTTAAATGAATTTCGGTTTTGGGCCGGCCATTGCGGGTAAAATGCTAGTTCTACGAAAAAATTGATTTAACATTTTTTGTAGAGAATTTAGCAAGGATTATTTTTGTCATTGACTACTTTCTCCTATCTCTTACCATATTCATATAAAATGCGAAAAACCGCGAAGAGGGACCTTTTCGGGGGGGGGGGGGCAGGGGGGGTTGCGGCAGGATTTTGATAGGCAACCCTAGTGCGATGTAATACCCTATTGGTAAGCTATCATTTATACCACATTTCGATCAAAAAACATACGTCATAAATTAAGCAGCGGGCTCTTGGACTATAAGGACGTCATCGAACATTTTGCATAGAAAGTGCACAATCTATAAAGAAGTGTGTTCGACGATCGACCCACTGCCACCTAGATAGTCTCTAGCCGTGCTGTAGAAATTTAGGACCACCTCTCGTTGCGGCGTTGCCATTTTCGTTGCTAAGGATATATCATAATGACAGAAAATAACAACTGCTTAACAACGTATAAAAAAGTCGTAATGTCGTGCAATTTGAATCTGCCGTGTTATTTTACAATAATTAAAATAAGTGTATATTGTATATTAAAATAAATATATTTTACAATATATAAAATAAATGTAATTTCTACATTTCCCAATCGAGTTAAGATAAAGGTAAAATCTCTATTAAGGTATTTATTCGTATACTATATGTTATGATGTGTAGCTGAAGTCTTAACTGGTTTGACTGAATTATTCGTATACTATATGTTATGATGTGTAGCTGAAGTCTTAACTGGTTTGACTGAATTATTAACTATTATAATTATAAAAAATATATATATAAATAGGGATATAACTGAAGAAAGGCAGGGTTTTTAACCATCTTATCTTTTTCTCTACCTTACCAAAACCTACCAAATGACATTTTGTTCGAGTTGATTGAACATTGTGGATCAGTGAATTCAACCTCCGGTCCGCGGCCGGATATTTTCATTTTATTTACTGTGGTGTTCTTCTCTCGGGTTTGTGCGACTTTCCAGAGCACGGTTATTATGTACATTGCGAAATTAAAGTTTTTTTCAATAAATATCAGAATATTCAAGGTCAATCGAAATCACCTATACCTACTTATCATATCCACTCCACAATTAATAAGCAATATGTATATATTTTTCCAGATGTCAGATGGTGGTGGCAATCAAATCATGACGATAAAATGTAACTTTCAATCCCAATGACAATTGATATTGTGAAGCCAGTGTCACATGGTTTTACAGCTTACACAACTGAAAGACAAGGAATATATCCTGAAGTACATTCCTTCACCAATAGCAAATTAATAGGCTGGTTAAAAAGTATATCCCTTCTTCTTGCGTATATGAAATACCTACATAGCATAATTTTTGCATTTATCTATTTTAGTAATTCCTTTTGTTAAACATTCTTCTTTACTTATTACGGCTTTGCACCCGATTTACGGGTGATGCTGCACACTTTGTTAAACATTATGAGTTCAATAAATAAATATGATTCTTTTACTTGGAAAAACCTTTGTTTTTAATTATACCTTTGTTGGAGTTCAATTTGATGAGAATTTCTTTATATTCTGTGACTATATTTGCACCGGCGCAGATCATATATGTACCTACCTATTACCTACTATGTTGCGTTACGAGGTTTGACAGAACTGCTTACACTTGCAGTTCACTTGCGACTTCATTACTTATTATCACAGGACCACGCATTACATATATTCTATTATGAAATTTGACAGGAGTGGTGGTCCGATTTGATCATTTTGCTATGTTGCCAACGGTTACAGCATGGCTAGAGTACCTACTCTAGGAGGCGTTGATCGACCGCAATGTGGTAGAAATTATTAGCCTTTTAGCGATTGATTGGTAGGTAGGTATTGTAATTAACAACTAAGTATTATTTGTTTACTTTTCTACTGCATTCCTAAATCAAAATAAGTAGATATATAAATAAGTTCCTATGTAATCCATTTCTATAATGAGTTGCATCATAGTTGCATCACCGTTGCATCATTTCTCTTGCTCTGTAATGTCTAATTATAGACTATACAGGGTGTTTGATAGATAGATACAGATATCTTCAGGAGTGATAGTAGAGGTTATTTAGAATATTTTGAGCCAAACTTAGCTTAGTCCAAGGGTGGCCAACCTTTTCAGCAGCCGGGCCAGATTCTAAAAATGAGATTGCCTACCGGGCCGCACAATCAACCGGGGGGTAACAGAAATTAAATTATTGTTATAGCCTAGAAAGGTGAAATAGCGCCGCAGCCAATTTTTTTTTTTCGAAACTGAGTGGAGAAGGCTTACAACAATATATGTATGAAAAATGTTTTCAAAATAGCGCCGCAAGCCAAATTTTTAAGGGGAAAATGGTTGAAGTGATGAATCTGATCGTCTTTCTACAACAGGCAATAGGTAGGTACATACGGTTACTCCTGAAGATATCTGTGTATCTATCTATCAAACATCCTGTATAGTTAGGTAGGTACCTAAGTTGTTGATTACTGTTATCAGCTGCTGGTGGTATGACAAAAACATGTGTTCCATTTTAATAAACTTGTTTGTGTTAATCTGCCCAGATATAAATACATAATTAAATATAGGTATACGTCTGTAATCACTTTTTAACTATTCGAATATTTAATAATAACTCATTATTTACTCAATTGGATTGATAAGAAATTGTCTAAAATAAAAGACTTACAAATTATTGCAAAAACGGGAAAATGAAAAGAGCAGATTATACTATAAAAATGAAATAAAGTATTTGCGCTCAGGGAGTTCCCACTGAATGCAAATCATTGCTATCTACTTGATAGTCAATTACTTAACTAGAAATTATAATGACAATGAATCCATACCTACGTCTTACTTATTATATAATATACAGTTAGCACGTGTGCCATTAGCATATCAAGGTTATAGACCGCATACTATCAATTAACTAGTAGTATAATAAATGATATAAACAGAAACAGTAAATTATCTTACGATTATTACGTATTTTATCAATTGATACGATAGAAAATGAAGTTAACGATAGATGGCGTAGCTATTTAGATTAATAGTATTAACTTGATAGGTATATAATTCCAGTTAGAGCTTACTCATTATCCTTTTTAAAATTATTTTTATACCGAGGGGCGATTGTGATCGATGATATTGACACAACATCGATGTCCTTTTCATCCCTAGAAAAAAGTCATAGATAATTTTGTCTTGTCATTGCATTGATGACATTTTTGTTTATTATTGCGAATTGATTTGATTGCACAATACGCGCGTATATTTAGAGGTTAGTTTACTATTTCACTTTATTAATTAATCAATATCACAATAATATCGTATCTGTTTATGTTTGTTGAATAATTATGTGAACAAAACATCAATTTATTTTAATAAATAACATATCTGTGACTCATTAGCCGTGTTATTATCATCATTGTCAATGTCATTAATAAGTTGATTGTTTTTCCTGTCGGCAACAACAATTTCTCGGAGTATTTATGATAAATTAAATATCTAATTGGTAATTTGATTGATAGTTTAATGCTTTTTTAATTATCGAAATCCTTTTGAAATGGTTTATCACCTATTTTAATCAGTGTGAGTGGTATTTGTAGATATGTAGGTCAGATAGTAAAATAAAAAAGTACTTGGATAGCTCAACATGTTTTCTTTCCTAGAAAAGGATGATTAATTCTGCTTATTGGTGATGTTATCGCTAATCAGTAAATCGCAGATCATCAAATTAGAATGAAAATTAGTTTATTAAATAGAAAAACAAATCGTCTTTTGACTTTACAAAAAAGTTAAAAAAAAACCGGATGATCCCTCACGGGATATGCAAGAAGAACAAAACACCAAATTATCAATTCCTTTTTCCATCACATTCATTCCATTCGTCATACATACAGCGCATCGAATCATCACACCCATGAATAAACATTGAAAGAAGTGGCAAGCCAACCACATGAATGTTCGTCTGAATTTTCTTTTAATTCATGTCATTTGGATAAGTTCTGCAAAGGTGTTGTAGTATTAAAACACATATCGCTTATATTGTAGCCCAAATCGGTGCAAAAGACGAAAGAAATACATGAGAAGGCCATCAGTACTAATTACTATGAACTTCATGATATGAAAGTGATCAAAGCGTGCAACCTCTAAATATTTTCCAATCTTCTTGAAATTTGGTCTTTATACAACTTTTGTAACATAGAGACTCAGGGCCGGGGCTGTAAACAAAGTCATCTGAAATTCAGAATTTTTGGAAAATGAATCACCTTAATGATTATTACGTAATAAATATTTTCCTTTATTCTAGGGTGATTACATCACAGTGGCGTGGTAATGGACGGAGACAAGAAGAAGGAGGGGAAGGTCCCCAACCCCAGGGAGACGTGTAATCCTCTCTCCTCACTTACATTCTCGTAAGTATTTTACTTAAATTAATTAATTAAATTGTATTCAAATTGTTAATAACACATAAGTAAATAGCGACAAAATATGAAACAAGTTTAATGTAAAATCATATTTTTAGTCCTGGGACCTGGGATATAAATGATAATAATAGCGAGACTCTCCCAGAATTTGATAATTTACCAGAATGATAAAACACGTATGTCCTTTCATTTCCCCGTAGTCTCGTCTCTTGGACCAAGTTCTATACAATTGAGCCCATTGCCCTTTGACATTGGTATAACTCATCTCACAAAGCATTGCTCACTAGGATGAAGTTACCGTAAAGATGTGATTTCTTCCAATTAACCCCATGTAATGAGTACATGGTTGGCACAGTTGGTTGAGGAGCCAGTCTCTCAAGCGGGAGGTGCCAGGTTCAAACCCCGGCGCTCGCGATTGTATTGTGCCTAGTGCAAGGTGTGCAGGAAAGTATTTGGGCTTGTGTATGCAAGCCCAGATCCCTTTTTTTTTTAAATGTCCAACAGAGAATTTAACTAGTTGATTTCTAAGCAATATTTGTCATTTTTGATAAAAAAACTTTTGACGGGTGCACCATGCCAGGCACGCTACATTAAAAATGTGTACGTCGAAATCTCTCTGTTTGGTGGTGGAAACAAATTCGAGAGTTAGTGTAGGGTCTCCGACACATGGTTCCAACATGGTTGTAAATAAATAAGTCCTGTGGTATCTCAATATTACAGTGAATATTTGCTTTGCAGATGGCTATCAAGGCTCTTCTGGACTGGTTACCACAGGGACCTGGAGATGTCAGACTTGTACGAGCCACTCAAGGAACATAAATCTAGTAAGTCTTTGCCGTAATTTATCAGTTCATTATTTTCTTTTCCATTTGTGAACGGCCTATTGTACAAAAGACTTGAGTCAAATACTCCTTCCTTTCTTGATTTATTCCTCTTAGCTTAATTTTATGGATTTGTTCAATGATTCCTCGAACTGTGGATCTAGACATGTTGGGAGAAATAGTGCATCATTGGCTGTCATCACTTTATCAATTCAATCACGATAATATCACCTAACTGAATATCTTGACATCGTAGTAATCCGTTATCCCGATTTGAAACCAATCTGATGTATTTGTATTGTCTGTTTCAGGTCGTTTAGGAAATAAATTTGAAGTGTTGTGGGATGAGGAGAAGAAAAGAAGCAAGCCTAGTCTCCTGCGAGTGATTGTGAGATGTTATGGGTGGGAGTGTGCCATGTATGGGCTGGTACTGTTCTTCTTAGAATGCTTCATCAGGTAAATATTTCTTACTATCCATTGCGACTAAATCTTACTGCTGCCGCCAGGTCCAGTAACACCGCGTAGTAAAGCACTCTACTCCTAGAAGTATTGCTATCTCGTCTGCTAGCATAACCGAAAGCGAAATAGCTAACGAAACGTTGGTGCGTGTTGAGTGCTTATACATGGTGTCCCGTAAATCAACGTCATCCCGTGAAGGGGTGATAGACCAGCTCATAAGCTACCAGAAAATCGAAATATGACCTTACTAAAAATCGCTCATTCTCGAGATATCGGCAATTTTTTGTTTTTCGTGAAATTCGACACCTTCGATCAGTTTTTCGATGGCCACGGTCACAAAATTCAATATTATGGGATTAAAATTTTTGATCTGTAATCCTGAATAATTCAGCTATTTGATTATTGTCCAAAATAAAACCTATTAATTCACAATTTTGAAAAAAAGAACATCGTTTCTGCCTCTCGAGTTTTTTGTTTTTTATTAGCAAATTTCGACTCCTTTACACTGTAAAAATTTTGTATGACATTAAGCTGACAAATTATATTAAAAACTTCCTCATTTAGTGTAGTTTTTAAAAAGGTACAAAACTGGATATAGTTCCCTTTACAAAAAAAGATATTCCTGTTTTACTTCAAAAGGTCCTCATTATAAAAAAAATCAAATGCAGGGTTATAGCTTCCTTATGTCCAATATTTGGACAAGTGATAGAGGATGAAAAAATATGAAAAAAAGTTTAATAAATGAATGTCGAAAAATTAACCGTTTTGGAGTTATGGTCTTTTGAAAATAGAGGAGTATGAAAATTTCTCATTTAGGTTTTTTGCCAATAACTCTTAAACAACCAACTCGATTTTGACAAAATAAATTAAAAATCATTGGAAATAATTTAGGCTTACGATAAAGTTCCCAATTTGAGGCCTATTCTTCAAATTTTTGTGATTATTCTGTTAGGAAACATGTATTTTTGTGAAATAATGATATTATTTTACAGAAATTTCACGAGATTCTAAAGAAAGGCCACAAATTAAGATCTTTATCGAAAGCCTATTTTATTTACTATAATTTGTCGTTGGTTTTGTCAAAATCGAGTCAGTAGTTTAAGAGTTATTGGCAAAAAACCTAAATGAGAAATTTTCATACTCCTCTATTTTCAAAAGACCATAACTCCAAAACGGTTGAATTTTCGACATTCATTTATTGAACTTTTTTTCATATTTTTTCATCCTCTATCACTTGTCCAAATATTGGACATAAGGAAGCTATAACCCTGCATTTGGTTTTTTTTATAATGAGCTGTTTTTGAAGTAAAATAGGAATATCTTTTTTTGTAAAGGGAACTATATCCAGTTTTGTACCTTTTTAAAAACTACACTAAATGAGTAAGTTTTTAATATAATTTGTCAGCTTAATGTCATACAAAATTTTTACAGTGTAAAGGAGTCGAAATTTGCTAATAAAAAACAAAAAACTCGAGAGGCGGAAACGATGTTCTTTTTTTCAAAATTGTGAACTAATATGTTTTATTTTGGACAATAATCAAATAGCTGAATTATTCAGGATTATAAATCAAAAATTTTAATCCCATAATATTGAATTTTGTGACCGTGGCCATCGAAAAACTGATCGAAGGTGTCGAATTTCACGAAAAACAAAAAAGTGCCGATATCTCGAGAATGAGCGATTTTTAGTAAGGTCATATTTCGATTTTCTGGTAGCTTATGAGCTGGTCTATCTCCCCTTCACGGGATGACGTTGATTTACGGGACACCCTGTATGCACTGAGCAAAAATTGTTCTATTTACACTTCAACTTTTTCAAATTTTGTATGAGAATGTTAGCGCTCAATAAGAATAACGTAAGCAACAATGTGAATTTTACCCTTTGAAGAAATGTCTAGGAACAAATTAAAAAATCTAAAACGGCCAATTTGTTAAGATTATAATTACCAGTATTTTGGCTAAATTATACTTTTATATCTGAAAAACTGAACGGAAAATCCTTAGATCCCGTAAATTTTAGAGGTACTTTCGGAATATTTTTTTATTCAAGTAATTTTTAAATATTGTAATTCTAAAACAGTCAATCTGTGGTCAATACTTTCATCTATCACTGTCTTCAGTTTCAAGACGATTCTCTCAGTATTGGCTGAGAACAATTCAGGGCGTCGAAGCCAAATGACAGCATTTAGGACCTTAATATTATTGGTTTACCATCGGTTGGATCGTTGGTCTTGTCATAAAACATAAGAAAGTAGTTAAAAAAGAGACACTAGAAAGTGAGTGTCAATGTTTGTTTTTGTATTATGTCACTGTGAAATTCTGCACATGTCATGTTTGATGCTGAACTCTAGGTTAGGATGACTTGCGAAATATTTATCAACAGGCATGACTGTTTGTTTAATTAATTTATGGTAACAAATCTCGGTCATTTTATCAATAATTATTGATGCCAGATCCAGATAAATGTGTGACATTGATGTATATTTCAATATTGATCCATTAATCGATCAATATTGACGTTTGGCGAGGTCAGGGTAATAGTGAATTATTACTTCCACTCCCCTGTCCCCAGATTTCACAGGTTGCTAACATTTTTTGCCTCACCGTACCTAATTTTTATGAGGACAACATAGTGTCAATCTGAGACTGGATTTTAGGTTTGATGTAACCACTATTGCATACATGTTGTTCCGTAATTAAAGTCATTTTTCTCTTTAACCATAAGAGGTATCAAATTTTTTAATAGCTTATATCGTAGTCAGGATTCTGTTCTATTGTTACTCAAAATATGTAGTCTGAGAGTTCTCCCGTGTAAAACTGATTCCCGGACATATGAGACTTAGTATATACATATGCAACCTTACTAAAATATTACGGTGATGATTGGAGTGTATAAGAATATAATGCTGGATTTCACCAACTTCTTAGGTGAGGAATAGCGGAGATAAGTGGCTCCTATCTCCGCTATTCCTCACAAACGTTGGTGAAATCCAGCATAAGTGCGTTATTACACGTGCGTGAAATGATCAGTGTGTCTTTATCAATAATATAAGTTTGGTATAATAAATAACATATTATCCAAAATAATATTTTGCTAAACGATTAATAGGTATCATGTGTTACAACATACATACAGTGTGGTAAACATTTATTAATATTTATTACTAGCTGAGTACGCGTGCTTCGCAACGGCAGATAAGACAAACCAACCCGGCATACTCTATAGGCTTGAGCTGGGCAAAATGTGACAAATCTGAATTTATTTTAGACCCCACACAACCATTTGAACCCCTCATCATAGGTAGGACTAACTTGGCCATTAACTCACCGGTCAGCAAGGCTGTTCAACTGTTCAATGCTCTGGCGGGCGACATTGACGTTTTTAACATTACATACAGAGAGTTCGTCAGAGTCATTGAAAATTTGATTAATTAAGTTTTTAGTTTCCTAGATATATTGTAAGTAGCATATACTAGCATAATGTATTTTGTAATACACAGGAATGCGAAGGCGTAACTGCTGTAATGTTTCTGTGTAGTATTTTTTTAAGCTTAAATAATAAATTAATTAATCATCGTGGCATCTCCTAGGAAAAGCGTTTTCTCCAAAAACTGGCAATGTTAAAACACAGCCCATATTATCGCAAATGTTATTCTAAATTTTCGCAGCAATCCATCGTAAAATGCGGGAGTTATGCGAACCCTTACAAATATCAGACTTTACTTTATATATATAGATTAGTGTGGAATTAATAATACTTGATGTTTTATCTATTAATTACTGTGTTATCAAGAGTTATTGTTTACAAACTCATTACCACACTGCAAATATTGTAATCTGGCTGTGTAATGTGTATGCAACACCATTTTATAGCATAGCTTATAAAGTAGAGATGTAACGAATATTCCGTTACTATTCGGTATTCGGCCATTAGCCCCTTTTTGTAGTATTAGGTATTCGGTCAAATAGTAGCCAGTATTCGGCCGAATACCTAAAAACAGAAAAAAGGAATAATAAAAACACACAGTAAATTAAGGCTGTGTAACATGTCTGGGTAAAAATAGGTTAGCATAGATTTCACACTAGCAGTGGATATGTTAAAAAACCACAATATGCGGTCTTAATAGAGATTGCGACAAGATCCTGAAAATGTCTAAAAAACCGCGAAATTAATGCTGAATCATTTAGTTAAACAATTGTTATCAGCTGCACATACAACTTAAATAAATGAAATGTGTTAAAATGACAATGTTATTAAAAGATGTAATGGGTGAATGGTTGGCACAGTCGGTTGTAGCGCAGACTTCCAATCTGGAGGTGTCTGGTTTAAATCTCAGTGTTGACAATGTATTCTGCCACAAGCTTTTTGCTTACTTATAAAGTCACTCCGAGACAGGTGTTAGAAACATGAAATTTGTAAATGTTTCACTTATTGATTTGTCGCTGGCAAAATTATAATATCTATGACATAGGTATATTGTGAACATAGCGTGAGATTACGGGGTAACACGAAGTCAATTCATATTATTGTCTAAAAATATTATATACAGTCCACTCAGTAATTCGAAGGATTGCTTTGCTTTGCCTCGGGAGCTTATGTTAGAAACATAAAAACTTATGTTCGCTATATTTAGGAACATTTTCTTAAATATGGCAACATTATATGACAATGAATTTTTATTGTATTAAAGTTTGTGAAACTTAGGCTGGCCACACACGTCCCGAAGTTCAGTTCCGGAATCGACCGTTTTGCAAAAAAGTTCCGATCAAAACCTCTCTCTGAATTCAGCGTCACCCCGATTTTAAATTCAGAAAGAGGTTTTGGTCAGAACCTTTTTGCAAAACGGTCGATTCCGGAACTGAACTTCGGGACGTTTGTGGCCAGCCTTAATATTTTAGTGTGCCAATAAACTTCAGCCTTGCCGGTCCACTCATTATGGGAATTTTTTATTATTGACCTTTTCAACACAGGCATTGCCTAGTGGAGTGACCTATTGTAATCTGTATATATGTACCTATGTTTTTTTTCTGTGTAATAAAAATTTATTTATTTATTTATTTACTGTTAAGTATGAGGGAAGTACTATTTGGGTCTGTGCACACAAGCCCAGAATCATTTTTTATTACTACTACTACTACTACTACTACGCCCTTTATGTCTCCATTCGGGAGCACAGGGAGGCTACCAGGCGTCTCCATTCAGAGCGATTTTGTGCGAGTGATATTACCTCTCTCCACGTCATTCCTAACGCTCTGATCTCGTTGTCATAGGAACGGTGCACTGTGAAAGAGGGTCTTCCGGCGCGTCGGGACCCCTGTGGGTGGAAAAACAGCGCTCTCTTTGGCCAGCTGTCGTTGGGCATTCGCAAAACATGGCCCAGCCACGACCAACGTCTTTCGGAAAGACGTTGGTCATTTTTTATTAAAGTTCATAAAAGTTGGTTAAAAAACGGAAGATTTTGCTCTCCCAATAAGTCCACCCTTTGCCACATCATATTTGTAATTTTTTCGAGCCGATAAAGATTTATTTATTTATGTTTTTTGTAGAGTATATCAACCTCTGTGTCTTGGTATTTTAGTGAGATACTTTGACCAAATGAACAACGGTAATACCCTGAACAACCCTACAACTCAAATCTCCAATCTCTCGTACATCGACAGTACAAACGACAGTATTAATACATGGATGGATGCATCGCAGTTTGGCGAGACGTCGTACGACAACAGTGACGGAAATGCGACGTAACAATTTGTGAATATATTAATTACGACTTCACTTCTGGCTGTCGTCATCGTAGTTCCAATATTAGTTCAGTCATTGTCATGTGTTGCTGACATTATTTTCACATCATTATTCTGTCATTGTTTGTAATTTTACGCATGACATTTGTAATAGATTGCGATGCGTAAACGGTTTTGGTTTTGATTTTTTATATTATCATTGTGTTTTGTTTGACCGTAGTTTAAAAACATATTTCATAATTTGTTTTCAATTGCTCGAATCTTGACGTCCAGATTCTCAAAGATGGATACATTTTGAGTAAAAAAAATCAGAGAATGTGACGGAAGCTAGGAGTGTGTGGTATGTGTTTTTGAGGTGGTCGGTAGCCTGGTTGGTAATGCGCTCGATTGTAAATCCAGTGGGTGTGGGTTCAATCCCCTACTTACTCCACTTCACAACACAAGCTTTTAAGCTTTCTGTGAAGTGTACAAATATGTATTTGGGTTTATTTCGATAAACTCAGATTCATTTAAAAAAAGAAAAAGATGTGTAAGGATAGGGTGGTCTGGCATTCTTTCCTCTCTGCCTGCCCTGCAGCATAGATAAACTGTTTTAAACAAGATGCAAATGTTGGAATGTTATCACAATCCTGCCTGTCACACCACAGTGAGTCATTATGATGCAATTTTATAAAATGTTGTAGTCTCCTATAGTGTCCGACCGAAACTGGTTTTTATGACCGAAACCGAAACCGAATTTCGGCAACGGTCTCAGTTTCGGCCGAAACCGAAACCGAAACTTTCTTACAAGAACATGTTTTGAGGGAAAAATAAAGAAAACGTTATTATAATCAGTCAGACTTTACTTTTTTACTTTTAAATCACATAACTATGCAGTCTTCGATATTTTCACTTATTGATAATCAACATAACAACCCCTTTTTTAAGAAAATATTATTGATTGCGCCTTAAAAATACTTAAAATAGGTGAGGTGTTTATTTGAGTAGGTAGATTCATGCTTTGAATATTATTCTTTTTTTTTTTTAATATAAAACATAAAATTACTTATTTAAGTTGTTACCTAACATCACAATACGTATATGTACTTTAATATTTGAATTATTAACAAAACAAAATAAATCACTTGTATCTTAAGAACAAATTAACAATAATAAATAAACTTAATTCGTCATTTTGTTTGACACTTCTTCAGTAAGAAAAAACAAAAACCAAACGACTTAATTATAAACGAATGCAAAGGGCGAGACTAGGTACTAATGCTTAAGTAGGTATCTGAAATGGTTATTTATTTATTAGTATTTATAATTAACTAAATATTCTGTAACATCTTAATAGCCTATTGTGTACCGGTGAGCAGATATTTATCTTGTAAAAACCCCCTATTTCGTGAAAACCCCTCTTAAACTTGATTCTACTATAATCTATGTATTAGTTTGTTGTTATATTGAATTATTTTTTATGTTTGCTACCTATTCTTATGAATGTATATGGTATAGCCTATATCACGTAATAAAACTTACCAAATTCAAAATAAATCACACGACACAAACAAAACGTCACAAACACAAACAAAACAAAACGACCTGCAAACGCTTGCCAGTCGCGACATGAATACACTTCATCGCGTCACAACGCGCCGAACATGACCGATCACAGCGCGAAAACTCCCGAATGCAGTTTCGGTTTCGGTCGTAGTTTCGGCAGGTTTGCCACCGAAACCGAAACTAAACCGAAACCCGTTTTTTTGCCGAAACTCGACCGAAACCGAAACCGAACATTCGGTCGGACACTAGTCTCCTATTATTTTAATATTACATATTATATATTACTACTGATATTGCTATGCATGTATATTGCATTACAATGTTGATAAAATATCACTAGCTTCATATATCACTAGGTACTATTGTTACACATTAACGTCAAATAAGACATCACAGTCATTTCCCACGGCATTAAGGTTTAAAATCGTATGATAAAATGGTAAAAATAGCGTGTTTTTTCCATTTTTTTTGGGTTAATTTCGCTTCAATCAAAAAACTTTTACGGTTATTCCCTAGATTTTAATGCATATTATCAACACAAAAAAAATCCACGGGACTTTCGGGAAACGAGTTTCTGTCTTTCGGAAAAAAGATCTGACGTGTTTTTCACATTTTTTTTTTTGAAAAATCTATACAAGATGTAAAAAATCTTTTACGGTTATTCCCTAGATAGAGGTTCAGTGTATTTACTCTATTTTTTCCAAAGTATATTTAGCAACGGTTGTTGAGATCTAAGGTCTTCCGTTTTTAGAAATTTTTAAAATTCAGTATGCATACTCTTAATGGTCGATCTCTGAGTAAAAATCGTACTAAATTGATTTTGACTTATTGTATAAAAAGAGGACCGACTATCAAAAAAGTATCCGCTAGGGTCTCTGAATTTTACCTTACACCTTTTATCAACCAAATTACAGTGTTATATCTAACAAACTACGGGAATAATCTCAAGTCTTAGTAAATTAGAGAGGTAACTTTGTAATTATTTTTTATCGAGAAAATTTATAAAATCTAACTGCTAGAGTCACTAAAACATATCTTACATTTATCCATGTTTTAAGTCTTAGGATGATATCTTTAGTATTAGCTGAGTCATCCTACCTTTCGTGCCACAATATTTCGCATGTTTAGTTGCTACGGCCCATAAATAATGCAACGTGTTTTCAGTGAACCACTTCATTTTACGTATTTTTAATCAACTTTTCGCACGAATTGTCATCCACGAGCATGTCTTATTATCTCACATGTTGATAAAGTGTTTACAATAATTAGTTTCTGTCAATTACTTTTTTATTAATTGCTCTCAAGATAAGAGAATATATATTTTTTATTTATTAAGCAAAGATTGTGTCAGATTGAATCTTGTAATGGTACTAGTATATAAACACCTGCTAAAAAGGCAATAATATTGGAGTAATGGAAACTGCATTCCAATGTGGTTTCGTTTATGGATCCATCCGAAAATTTAGGTCAATAGTGCCCTTAAACTCAAAGTGACGAAAAAAGATACCTACGAATTGGTTGGCTTTAGTAGTCGCCCAATACCCAGGGCAACGTTTAATTATTCTGCAATATCCCGCTGCAAATTGCCTAAACTGGCTGCGCACGCTTGCCGCAAACTCCAAGCCTCAATAAACTCACAAACTTGACTTTGCGAGCGCTTGCTGAAAACTTCCTTCGATTTGTGAGAAAACCGACATTTGATTGATCAGGTGCAAGTTCCAGCGAGCTTTCACAAATCGAGCCAAAAATCCAATCCATACGTTTTGAATTTGTGAAGGCTCGTCAAGGTTTGGCAAGCGTGTGTACCCGGGATTATAAGTTGTATGCTACAGTTCAAGAATATTTAATGATACAAATTGTATTTATTTATTCGCACTTTATGGGAACAAATGGCAGAAACATGTTAACATTACAAGTAATAGATACTATAACATTTATTCACTAGGGCGAACTTATCGCAGTGCTGTAATCCATGCCAGCCAACGCCAAGATATTAAATTAACATATTGTATAACTATCATCAGAACAAGTTCGCCCAAGTGATCGGAACGTTGGGGGGACCCGAAAGGTGACATGAAGAAGAAGTAAAAGTACCAATGTTTTATGACAATTTTTATGCTTAATATTACAGAGTAATCCAGCCAATATTCCTGGGTCGTCTGATAATGTTCTTCACCCCAGGGCAGACTAGGATCTCCCTGTCGGAGGCGTACATGTACGCGGGTTTAGTGGTGTTCTGTTCCGCCCTCAACGTCTTCATGGTGCATCCCTACATGATGGGGATCCTGCACATGGGGATGAAGTTTAGGGTGGCGTGCTGTTCCCTCATTTACAGAAAGGTAAATTAAGATCGCATTGTGTCATTTGAAATTAACAAGCTTTTACCAAATACTTAATACAACCATGGAAATAGAGCCATCTGTCATATGGGACATTGCTCTTTTTCCTGTACCTTTATATTTTGGACACAGAATCCCCAACGCTTTGCGTTACAAAACGGAACAAAAAATTAGAACTTTTAGTTATCTCAACAGATATACAGCAATAGATGGACTTTCCATCAGGCTTATGACTCATCGTCGGGTGGCTTAATGTGATCACTATACATCGGGAAAACGTATACCATTTTACTGCTGAGGTGCAATAAAACCTTACTAATCCTATAATTCCATAGACGGCTCGTGAGCAAAAGAATTATTTTTCTTCGTATTTAAATTATGGGGGTTTCCATTATTACCTGAATTCTGAACAACCATCAATATCTATAGGGAAATAAAACAATAAGTGAAGTATATACAATAAATTCCACATAACTTGCATTAGCGTGCATTATGCAGGTAGTATTAACAACATTTGCGAAGTAAATAAACTGTATAATATTTTAGTTCACTTTACGTCCCTGCACATCTCCTAGTCCCAGGTACTTAAGGCATCGAATCTCCCTATGTATAGTGATCACTTTACACTTAAATAACATTCACCAATTCCAGTCCATCCATCCGTTTTGAGATTTTGACTTTTTACGGAAGTTTTTTGTTTTTTTTTTTTTTTTTTTATTTTTTTTTTTTATTAGTCATAAAATATATACAAATTACAACAATTAAGTCACGCCAAACCTGACAAGTTTGTCGGCGTGTGCTCTTAAACAATAATCTTATAATATATATGTAACAATACTATCCTAATTCTACTATATACATTATCTTATATACATGTATAATACATACTATCATACACAACACAATAACAAGACACTTATGTATAATACAATCCTATATTACTGCACCTTACTTATAACTTTATAAAATTATAAGTATAACCACCAATAAATACAAAAGGTATCAACTATATACAAAACTACACTTCAACAACCAATCCTTGATAAGTCCCTTTCTCTTCAACTTTCCTGTGCATTTTTGAATAGATGACGGCATCATATTAAACAGCTTGGGGACATTATATTCTAGAGTGCGCTTACCATATTTATTATTGAATTTTGGAATGCAATAACCGGAATTTACTTTAAATCTTGTGTGATGACTATGACGCGGGATTTTCTTATAAACATTTTTCAGAAAGTGATCAAGGATTATCTTCTGCCAGAACAAGCCCTTGGCGGGGAGTATCTTAAGCTTCCTGAAAGCAGCCGACACGTCATTTCTACTTGGCGAAGAACGCTTACCACGTTTATCCTTTTCAGTGAATAACCGAAGGATGCTCTTTTGAGTTAAATCATGGTTTATTTGGTTCCAGTCTTTGAAGTTATCCAAGACAGCCCTGGGTGAGACCACGGTGGGTCAGATGGTGAACCTCCTCAGTAATGATGTAAACCGCTTTGATGTGGCCATCATCTTCCTGCACTACTTGTGGATTGGCCCCCTGGAGACACTCATCACTCTGTATCTCATGTGGAGGGAGATTGGAGAGTCTGCCGTGGCGGGAGTCATCTTCATGATGTTGTTTATTCCCTTACAAGGTAATATACATAATGGGACATATGTGTAAGAAAAGTAAAGTCTCGTGATCAGTTCTATCTGCCTACCGCACGAGGCTTTCAATAGGCTTAGGACGGATCATGGTTGCTGCGGTAACATGCTCCACAAGTGGGGAATGAGGGATGATCCACAGTGTGACTGTGGACACCCGAAGCAAACCATGCAGCATGATTGCCCCATACATACTTACCTTGATACCATTGACAGTGCTGCCAGCCTGTCCCCTGAATCCTCTAGTGGCTGGAGGCGCTGGATGTCAGACTTTAACGATGTGACAATACTTCGACGTTGCCAAACGATAAATACATAAAACCCCGCGAGGGATGCGGCACAAGGGGTAGAATAGAACCACCATTTTCACTGAACTTATCTATCTATCCCCTCACGCCATTTTTCTTGCTGGGTAGGTATAGAGAACAACATCAGTATTACCTTTTCTCTATTACTTATTATCATTTCACATATTGACAACTCCCATTTTTCCATGACCCCGCCCATTTCGTGTATTAACAACTCCCATTTTTCATGACCCCACCCATTGAATATATTGACAACTCCCATTTTTCCATGACCCCACCCATTTCATACATTAACAACTCCCATTTTTCATGACCCCACCCATTTCATACATTAACAACTCCCATTTTTCATGACCCCACCCATTTCATATATTGACAACTCCCATTTTTTCATGACACCGCTCATTCAATGTTTTTTAATATTCTTTCCAGCGTGGTTGGGAAAACGTACGTCAGTCCTTCGTCTCCGCACGGCCCTGCGTACAGACGAGCGTGTGCGCCTAATGAATGAGATTATCAGTGGTATTCAAGTTATTAAGATGTACACCTGGGAGGAGCCCTTTGCTAGACTTGTCCACATGGCCAGAAAGTAAGTCAACTATCAAATTGTAATTGTGTTTTTTTTAATTAGCTATAGATTATTGGAAAATCACAATTTGTATTTTGTGAGAAACATCGGGTTTTCTACATGTCGCAGTTGAAATAACAAGTAGTTATCTCAACGGATATACAGCAAGGGATGGACTTTCCATCAGGCTTATGACTGATCGTCAGCTGGTTTAATGTGATCACTTTACACTTACGTAACATTCACCAATTCCAGTCCATCCATCTGCCGCAGCCGGGAATCGAACCCAGTACTCTGTCCGCTGTGTCATGAAGGCTGATGAATGAAGCGATAAGGAAACGCTATATATTTTTACTTCTATATATTTGTACTTCCGGCACCCTCTGGGAATGTGGTTTGGTTTGGGAGATGGATGGACTGGAATTGGTGAATGTTAATTAAGTGTAAAGTGCCATAATTTATTTATTATTCTTTAAGTGACCAAGAAATACATATAGACCTAAAAAAATGGACATAGTACAGATTATAAATCTTTGTTCACTACTGCGAACTTATCGCAGAACTGCGATTTCTTGCAGTTAACCCCAAATTGACATTCAAAATATTGTAACTGCTAATAAATGATTGTTTCAGACGTGAAATACAGGAGATCCGTTCCACATCTTACATCCGTGGTCTCCTCATTTCCTTCATCATGTTCGTCACGAGAGTCTCCCTGTTTATCAGCATTCTCACTTATGTATTACTCGAAAACAAAATCACAGCTGAAAAAGTTTTCGTAGTAACATCGTACTACAATTTACTGAGGCAAACTATGACGGTTTTCTTCCCACAAGGTAATTAAAAAAAAAATACTTTAGGTACTCTAGTAATAATAAAATTTCTATCTCCATAATTTCAATTGCCAAATTTTCTATAGATAGAGTTTGCCATATTTATGTAGTTCTAGATCTACAGTCAATCAAGAAAGATATAGTCTCAGATTAAATCGGAATTAGATTTTTGTCTGCTGGCAACTATGATATTTCTATTGAAATTCTGTGTAAGTGTTGCCACTATGGTTGCCAAAGAGATAATCTCTTTCTTGATAGATTGTAATTAGTTGAAAGGTTAAATAATATAAAATAGAAAAAATATCCATATATCAATTCAATTTCAATTTTCAAATTCTTTTTATTTCCTTCAATATTTTACATATATATATACAAATTAAATACTTAAAACTATACACATTTCGAGATACCTCCCCAATAGAGACAAGTCTCGTGTGTGGGGAGGGATCCTGCACTTATAATTATATTCATATAGCAAATATCATTGTAGCAAAACATCACATATAACAAGCATCCCACATAGTAAATTCATACATAGCAACAAAGTTACATCCCGCGAAACAAATGAGCAAAATCTCAGGAGACTACTGGGCCAAGTGCCTCCATCATGTGTCTCTTAATTTCTTTTTTGAAGGCCACTCTGTCTCTAATATCCCTCATTCCTCCTGGTAGCTCATTAAAATACTTTATACCCATATATGTGTAATGTCTCTGGGCGACATCCTTCCTGCAGAGTGGTATCGGTATACAGTTTATGATCCTCAAGATTCTGCTGGATCCAGAAGCCTCTGGGGTTCCAGTCGCTCTGTATTCTTTATGCGTGTGCAGTAGAGCAACTCTCCGGTAGAGTTGTTCAACCGGAAATACTCTTACCTCTTTGAAAAGTTGATATATATATGGATTTTATTCCAAAGTTATTTAAAAATAGATAGATAAATTTTGGAAGACACTAATTTGTTATGGTTGCCAAATAGCTACATGTGGCGCTCTCATCTAAAGCCATGTCTTTCTGGATAGACTGTATGAATATTTATTATACCTTAAGCACCCTGGAATAGAAGCTGAAATTATCAAATGAAACCATGAACGAAACAGTAGATCAATTGCAACACAAGGTCTATTACGCCAGTATTGTCGCCTGTTTTGCAGGTTTTTTACCCTAGTGGGTTAATATTATGATTGTACTTTTAGGAATTGCGCAAATTGCTGAAGCCGGCATATCCATCGGTCGTCTTCAAAAATTCATGCTCTACGAAGAAACATCAAAGCCCCTCCCTGAATCATACGCCAATCAAAACGGAAACTCTCCGTCAAAGAAACAACAAAAGTTAAACAAAGAAAAAGCTTTACAAGAATTTAATGATATAAAGTCAGATGGCAAAGCTCCACTGGCTCGTCTGGATTCGTCCCTGGATTCTGATTCCTTTCTGAATGGCAAGTTAAAGAAGTTGGATGATGCGGAGAAAGCCGAGGCTCTGGATGATGTGACTAGAGTGAAGAACTTGGGAGATAAGCCTTCAATAATACTCAACAATGTTACAGCGAGATGGATAGAAGGACAATCAGATGATACCTTGAGTAACATCACTATGAAAGTCAGACCTGGAAGGTAGGCCTTACAACAATAAATTAAATGTACTGTTATTGTCACTATATGAAGTAGGTAGGGTCATGGAAATATGGGAGTTGTTAATATATAAAATGGGTGGGGTCATGAAAAAGGGGAGTTGTCAATATATGCAATGGGTGGGGTCGTGGAAATATGGGAGTTGTTAGTATATGGAATGGGTGGGGTCATGAAAAAGGGAAGTTGCAAATATATGTGAATTTCTTTCAGTTTAGTGGCTGTGATTGGTCCAGTAGGTGCTGGCAAGACCTCCCTATTGCATGTCTTACTGAAGGAGATGCCTGTAGCCAGTGGAAGTCTGGAAATCAATGGAACAATATCTTATGCATCACAAGAACCATGGCTGTTTGTTGGTGAGTACACTGTGTTTTATGTTTGTTGGTTAGGAACTTATTCTGAAATTAATTTAATTGATAATTTTGCAGGATCTATCAGACAGAACATTTTATTTGGCGCTCCAATGGACAGAATCCGTTACAACATGGTGGTACGCAAGTGTGCCCTGGAGAGAGACTTTGCCCTCCTGCCGCGAGGAGATAAAACAGTAGTGGGGGAGCGTGGCATCAGTCTGAGTGGAGGTATAGTATAATATAGTAGGGAGTATGAGCAGAGTGTCTGCAGTATGTATGTAATGTATGCAGTGTGGTGAGGTATGGCATTATGTTACAGGACAGAGGGCTCGTATTAACTTGGCTCGTGCTGTGTACAGACAGGCTGACATCTTCCTGTTAGATGATCCTCTATCAGCAGTGGACACTCATGTTGGCAGACAACTCTTTGATAATTGTATAGTGAATTATCTTGGTACAGCCACCAGAATACTTATCACACATCAGCTGCAGTATTTGAATGAAGTCGATCATGTGAGTATTAACACCATGGAAAATTTTGTTTCTATTATTTCTAGACCTGCCACACAGTCAATATTGGGAGGAGTCATTGAAAAATGGTAGTTAACTGTCAATACATGCCATAGATGGGGTTACGAAAAAATAGGCGCTGTCAATATATGCAATCGGCGGGGTAATGAAAAAATGGGAGTTGTCAATATATGTAGTTGGCGGGGCAATGACAAAATGGTAGTTGTCAATATATGCAATGGGTGGGGTAATGAAAAATGGTAATTGTCAATGTATGAATTGGGCGGGGTCATGGAAAAATAGGAATTATTGTATGATATCTATCGTTAAATCTTGTATCCATCTTTGTGACGAAAAACTCTGCACAGGAATTAGTTAATTATGTAATATTACCTATTTATTTAATACAATTGTCTTTTTCTTCTCTAGATTATAATCTTAAAGAATGGATGTATCGCCGCCGAGGGTACGTTCGATGCCCTGCAGGCGTCAGGTCTGGACTTTGCTGAACTCCTGAAGACCGATACGGAAGAAGAGGAACATCCCGATCTGACGGACAGTGAAGAGAAAGTCGGCCGAGACTTCCGCAGACATTCCAGTGTTAATTCCGTAAGATATTTGATATTTTGTGAACAATCGTCTTTCTATCTTATCTATCTCATCAAGTCATATTCTTTGAGGGATAGGCAGAGAGGTAAGAGTGCCACACACTTCTATCCTTTAACGTACGCTTCTACGATTTCTCTTACTCAACACGCATCCACCGAACATTAAAAAAATATACATACAAAAATAGTCAGTAGCTGGGTTGGTAATGCGCTCGACTGTTAATCCGGTGGTTGCAGGTTCGATCTCGGTGCCGACTTACTCCACTTCACGACACAAGCTTTTCAAACTTACAGTGAAGTGTGCAAAGCTATATTTGGGTTTTCAATAAACTCGCAATCATTCATTTAATTTTTTTAATGAATATAAAAAAAAGTTGATTTTTTTCCAGTCGTCATCTCTAGAGGACAACCTCCCTCCAGACACTTCCCAAGAAGAGGAACAGAGGAGCTCAGGCTCAGTAGGGGGGAAGGTGTATGGAGCATATCTCAAGGCTGCTGGACCACATGCCCTGGTGGCTGGAATGTTTGGGATGGCTATATTAGCTCAGATATTATGCTCAGGATCCGACTATTGGACGTCATACTGGTAATTTTTTTTAAAATAGTATGGCATTTTTATATACAGGAATGCTCTGATTTTAAAAAATGTGTGATATTGGAACCATTTATACTAAAAGAGTGAATTTTTCAAAGTGCGGTAACTGGTTAATGCAAGATTTGTCTGACGCATGACATGCTATCTAACTGCACATATGAGAATAACATTCAGACAGGTTTACCACGAACAAAGAAATCAATTTCTCGACCAAATTCCAAAAACAATTCAAAATTGCAAAAAAATGTACAATTGACATTGTACCTGATGGTAGTAGATGGTTAGACTGGACTTGTCGACTGAGCAGTTAGTCTGTGAAAGTCTTGTCGACTGAGCAGTTAGTCTGTGAAAGTTAGTCTGTGTGTATGTCGTGCATCAAACAATATTTGCGTTAACCAGTTACCGGAAAGAAACACTCTTTCAACATGAATGTTTCCAATTGTATAGTTCATTTCTTAAACGACAACCCACGTACTTATGTATTTGATTTTAAATTATTTCTAGGGTTAACAAAGAGGAATTGGTCGCTACAAATAAGTCTGGCATAGCTCCTTCAGAACACGTATCATTAGATGACCCCCTTGTGATCCTGGGTGGAGGCTCCTATATGACCCGGGCACACTTCATTTATATTTATACTGGTGAGTTCCAATATTACAGCATGGTTATTTGTAATGGAAAATGTATCTCTATCTCTCCCAACACAATTCTCCCACCAATGTTACCTAATAAACCCTTTTCCTAAAATATCTTTTCCCTTCCTATATCCCTATTATTTTATTGTATTATATTTATGTACATATGTATGGTTTATTTTATTTTATTTATGCATGCTATTGTTATTCTTATGCTTGTTTATTTTTTTACGTTTCATTGTTTCTTTTTACTGTAAGCGTTGTACAATCATATCTCATTTTGTAATCTCCAAATTGGTTGGTTGGCAGTTATTGCCACTGGCAATAAACCCACCATTTGCAATATACTTATTATTGCAATAAAGCTTTTTATTATAACTATATTATTATTATATATATTATAACTAATATAATATTCAATAGATGGAAACCTTTTTTTTGTTTTTCAATAAATGACTACGTTAGGACACCGTTTACGTCAAGGATGGCCAACCTTTTCAGAAGCCGAGCCAGATTCTAAAAATGAGATTGCGTACAGGGCCGCACAAACAATTTTTAAATTTTACAAAACAAAAAAATTATTATATAGACTTGTTTCGGAAGGGGGGGGTAGGGGGGAGGCAACAGAAATTAAATTATTGATATAAAAAAGTGAAATGGCGCCGCAGGCGATTTTTTTCGTGAAACTGAGTGGAGAAGGCTCCCAACAATATGTATGAAAATCATTTTCTATTTGAAAAGATCACCCAAAATAGCGAAATATTTTAGGGAAAAATGGGTGAAGTGATGAATCTGATTGTTGATATTGAGTAAGGCTGTTCCTTCACGCAAACAGTCATCAGTTATTCGTGTTCTCATTCGAAATTTGATATTATATTTTTATTTGATCACTGCTCCGTGGGTTGGCCACCCTAGGTTTACGTTTTTGCGGATGTTTTCGTAAATTTTCACTAAAATTAAATCATGTTTTACAGCGATTATTATAATGTTGGTGACCATGACACTCCTACGTTCGTACATGTTCTACTGGCTGGCAACCCAGGCCTCCACCAATCTCCACAACACAATGTTCCAGTCAATCACTAGAGCCACCATGAGGTTCTTCCATACTAATCCCTCGGGCAGGATTCTCAACAGATTCTCCAAAGACATGGGCTCCATAGACGAAATGCTTCCCTCCGCAGCCATAGACGTCTTGCAGGTTTGTTGTGGAAATGTTGAAATTCTAACCTAAACATTTCACTGTATTTTTAAATAACATTTATCCTGAAAACTTCGGTCATGTTTGCTGATTCCAACGAGCTAAAAATTCAATTGTTAAAATTCGGTTATAAATCTAACTAGGCGAACTTTCTCCATACATTTTCGATTTTTACAATATAAAATAATTGTGATGACGGTTTAAAGGGATTATCGGAGTATTTTTTTTTTCCAACTCGCAAAGCTATCTTGCCTTTAAAATGATTTCTCTAGCGCCGCTCTGTAATATTTTCGGCATTGTAGGTTACTTGTAAAAGATACAATGCGAGAATATTGCGGACTTTCGACAGCTCTTATGACAAGTTTCGACAATCAGGGCTACCAACAATACAATTTTGCAACTTCCGCCGGTTGCCAAGATATAAAAAAATTTAATTGTTTTATATTTGTTTGCAGATTGGTCTGACACTGATTGGTATAGTGGTCGTGGTAATTATTGTCAACTTCTGGCTTCTGATTCCAACATTTGGTATTGGAATAGTCTTCTATCTCCTGAGGATCTACTATCTCTCCACGTCCAGGAGTGTCAAGAGACTCGAGGGAGTAAGTAAGTTGAATCGTTCACTTATATACTATCACTGTCCTCTCTGCCTACTCCATTGTAACTTACTTGTAATTACGGTTTTCCCTCGACAGAAGTGATAGCTATCTACATTCATAGCATTATGTCTACTGCCTTGAGGAGGAAGCAGGATAAGTGTTCCGATGCTTACGAGTTGACTTTGGCTGGCTTAAGTGATCACTTTATGCTTTATGTGAACTCCCTTGGGGAGGAAGCAAATCTTAAGTGGCTGGCTTAAGTGATCACGTTATTCCCAGGGCAACGTTCCAGATGGCGGTAGTATCAAAAAATTGATAATTGTGATACAACTTTCAAAATATTACATATTTGACAGCAGGATGTAGTGGAATGGGTGAACGCCGCCCTGGGCATAAAGTGATCACTTGAGCCAGCCAAAGCAGACTCGTAAGCGTCGGGACACCCATCCTGCTACCCCCTCAAGGAAGCTCACATAACGCTATAAATGTAGATACCTCTCACTTGTGTTGAGGAAAATCTGTAATGTATTTCCATCTGTCCAATACAGAAAAATCTAAATAATTTATGTATATTTTTTTTATTTTTTAAAAGAAGGATTGGGGCTTGCATACACAAACCCAAATACTTTTCTCCACACCTTGCACTAGGCTAAAAGCCTGTATCGCAAAGTGTGGAATACATCGCCAGCGCCGGGGTTTGAACCTGGCACCTCCCACTTGAGAGACTGCTGCCTCAACCAACTGCGCCAACCATGTACTCGTATCTCCAATCACTTACTTTTATTGTTTTAATTTCAGCTCGCAGTCCAGTATTCTCTCACTTGAACGCTTCCCTGCAAGGTCTGACTACAATAAGAGCGTTTGGAGCTCAGCGTATTCTCGAGAGTGAGTTTGATGCTCATCAGGATCTCCACAGTTCCGCTTGGTATCTATTCATAGCATCCTCGAGAGCGTTCGGCTTCTGGTTGGATCTTGTCTGTATTCTCTACTTGGCATTCGTTACGATGAGCTTCCTAGTTATTGGAGGTGGTAAGTGTATTTTTGTATATCTATGTAGTATATAAAGTAAAGTCTGATTTTTGTAAGTGTTCGCACAACTCCCGCATTTTGTGATGGATTGCTGCGAAAATTAGAATTATGTTTGCGATAATATAGGCTGTGTCCTAACGTTGCCGGTTTTTGGACAAAAAGCTTTTCCTAGAAGATGCCATGACGATGAGGAGATCCAAGGGTTGTGTGGGGTCAAGTGTGGTATCGTATGAAAGGGTGTTGGAAAAGCAATTCAGATCTCAAGTCACATATTGTCCAGCTCAAGCTTATAAAGTATGCCGGGTTGCTTTGTTAAATTTGTCGTTGCGAAGCACAAGTAACTCAGCTAGTATCTCAAATATTAAATGTGCTAAAATGATTTACGAAAAACAGAGATTATTTTATTTATTATTTATGGTTTAATGGTTGATTTGTTTCAGACAATATGGGTGGCAACGTAGGTCTGGCCATTACGCAAGCCATGGGACTAACTGGGATGTTCCAATGGGGCATGAGGCAAAGCACAGAGTTGGAGAATCAAATGACTAGCGTAGAAAGGTGAAATATTCGTTAATAGTGAAATTGAGAGAAACTAAATCATTCATAATAAAAATTTATTTATGATCTTTATATTTTCAGAGTGACGGAATATTTCGACATTGAAAAAGAGCCCCCGCTTGAAAGTGCTCCAAATAATAAACCAAAGGAGTCTTGGCCTGAACACGGAGAACTAATTGTCAAAGACGTGTGGCTGAGTTATTCTCCCGAGGGCGATCCCGCTCTCCGAGGACTGACGTTCTCTCTCATGGCCGGGGAAAAGTTGGGAATTGTGGGGAGAACTGGCGCCGGAAAGAGTTCGATCATCTCCGCATTGTTCAGGTATATTTAAAACCAAATTTCTTCACAAGTCTGTGGTAGAAGACAGTAGCGATAACTTTGAACTGAACTCAATAAAAAGTAGTAATAAGATGTCGTAGTTTGAAGCCAAACAAACACAGTTACAAGCAGAATCCCTGTGCACATTTCTTATCCAATAGAGTTGTGTATGTATGGAGGATGGTATGGAGCTTGTTGTTGCACAAAGTGTGAATGTATTTAAACAATGGACTTGACAGACTGAATGAGTGAATACTTTTGTGAGATCAGACATATCACCATAGCTGCCTGGCTGATAACATTTCTTATCCAATAGAGTTGTGTATGTATGGAGGATGGTACAGAGCTTGTTGTTGCACAAAGTGTGAATGTATTTAAACAATGGACTTGACAGACTGAATGAGTGAATACTTTTGTGAGATCAGACATATCACCATAGCTGCCTGGCTGATAACCCCTAATAATACAGTTTATTTGATGGATCTGTAACATTCAGAAAGCCGAGATTCTTTGTCTGTGATCTTAAATTGGATGTTTATTGATTTCCAGGTTGGCGTATATCAAGGGTAAGATTATAATTGACGGGATAGACACAGCTACATTGGGGCTCCACGACCTCAGAGGTCAGCTGGCTATTATACCACAGGAACCTGTGCTGTTCTCCGGGACCATGCGCAAGAATCTTGACCCATTCTCTCAATACAATGATGATGTGTTGTGGAAGGCTTTAGAGGAGGTAGATATGACTTCATATATTTTTAGACTGAGTCGATTTGAATGCAGTCCGGTGTAAAAGTAAGTTCGAAAAGTAGAATGTTTTCGGGTTTTCACCCATCTCCAGTATTAGCTATATGTAGATGAAGATGGGTGAAAACTCATAAACCGACTTATAGCTATTGTTAAAAATGGGTGAAAACTGACATATAGCTTATAATGGAGATAGGTGAAAACCCGAAATCTGACGGATAGCTATTATTGAAGATGGGTGAAAACCCTTAAACTGACATATAGCTATTACTGACGATGAGTGAAAACCTGAAACTAACATATAACCATTACTGAAGATGGGTGACAGCTTGAAAACTGACATATAGCTATTACTAAAGATGGGTGAAAAAGTAAACTGACATGTAGCTATTACCGAAGATAGGTGAAACCCCAACAACCGACATAACTATTACTGAAGAAAGGTGAAAACCCAAAAATGTTCTAATATACTTCTATTTTATGTAGTGATTAAAGTTTATCATTTTCCTCAGGGTAACTCCTTTCAAAAGGTCGAAAGATCTTTTGGTTAGAGAGAAATTTTTCTACTAACTGTTGTAATGTTTTCAGGTGGAGATGAAAGATGTAGTATTGGAAATGGAGTCAGGACTCAACAGTAAAGTGGCTGAGGGGGGAACTAACCTCAGTGTGGGACAGAGACAACTAGTGTGTCTGGCTAGGGCTGTTGTCGGGAAGAATAAAATACTCATCATGGATGAAGCCACTGCCAATGTTGACCCACAGTATGACATATTTTATTATACTTTTAGGGTTTAATAAAACTTGCTCTAAACAGGCAACAAACAGGAAGGCGTGGGTTCAATCCCAGATGCCAGCTTACTTCACTTCATGACACAAGCTTCTCAGATTCATTTTTTATTTAAAAAAATGATAATGTAAATACTGCAGCAAGAGCCCATGTTTTTTAAGGCTGCGGTTTCAGTCGCAGTTCCATTCGAAAATTTCAGCATCATCTAATGACAAAATTATTGAGCAAAAGGGTTCTTATAATCTTGTAGGCTTTCGCAGCGTGATGAATCCATATCTTCGTTGTTGGTTCTTCGGGTTTCCTTGCTGCGTGTAGAATGGTTGAATGACCAAGGTGATGAAGATTTCATCCTGAAGATGGCAGTAGTAGCGCTGCCGAAAGCTCGGTCATTCAACCATTCTACATGCACTAAGGAAACCCAAAGAACCAACAACGAAGATATGGAAAAAGGTTCTTTTTCGGCAAAATTTTGAAAGATGGAGGTTCTCTTAGCATCTTATGTATAAAATTGGATTATTTACAGAGAAGTATTCAAGAGAAAAGAAATTATAAATTGACATTTTGGTTTTTTAGAACTGATGCTCTCATTCAGACCACAATTCGCAAGAAGTTTGCCGACTGCACAGTACTGACCATAGCCCATCGCCTCCACACAGTGATGGACTCTGATAAGGTCCTGGTGATGGATGCAGGGCGCGCTGTGGAGTTTGATCATCCCTATACTCTGCTGCAGAATGAGGAGGGGGTGTTGAGGGGGATGGTGAACCAGACGGGAAGGGGGATGAGTGAGGCTCTCATGAGGATAGCACAACAGGTAAACTGGGCACAGATTTTTCATTTTTTCTTGTACGAGTAAACATTGGCGTAGGGCAAATTCCCGACTAAGTTATGGATTTGTAAAAGTTATTTCAAATAACTGAAAGAAATCACAGTTGTGCGATAAGTTCGCCCTGGTGAACAATGCTTTATAATCTGTACTATTGGAAGACAAGGTCAAGGTCAATGGCCATACGCGACTAAATTTTCGCTCCGCGTACTAATCCGAAAAATAAATATCTAACAATGGCTCTTGAGCAGGTCAAGAGGATGGAAGAGGTGTTTAAGGCCGAAATGTCCGAATTCAGGACAAAGCTTGAAGATGTGCGGCCGAAAACGTCGGAAATCGATAAGCTGTCAGAAGAGTTCACTCGGTTCGTAAAAAAAACTAACGATTGCATCTCAAAGTTGAAGGAGAGTTTAAATAAACTGGAGGAGAGGGTTGAGGACCTGGAGTCATCATCCAGGAGTAGTGCAATCCTAATTCACGGACTACGAGAGGAGGCCGGCGAGAATCTACAGGACCGAGTGGCAGACTTACTCACTAATAAGGTCGGTGTCCAAGTAAATTCAAATACCCTTTATAATGTTTATCGTCTGGGAAGGCCAACTGAGCAGAAGACTAGACCTATAGTGGCTCATTTTGATTCGGTTGGCTGCCGTAGGGAAGTTATGTCGAAGAGGCGAAATCTCAAGGGTTCAACTACCTTAATCACTGAATTTCTAACCAAGTCACGACTTATCATCTTTAAAGAAGCTAGAAGGGTAGCGGGATTGAATGCATGGGTGTCACTGGGAAAGATCCTCATAAAAAAAGATAATAAAATCATTACCTTAACCACAATCAAACATCTAGAAGATTTCAAACTGTCAATACAAGCGGCCCCCCAAGATGACACAACGAAGATGAAGATGAGAACACGCACAACTAAACGCTGAACGTCATAATATAACTATTTATGAATTTCTGTAAACACTATATTAATATTATTTTGTATTTCAACAACTGTTATTCATTTAATATCAGTTTAAATATTTCCACTCACACCGTTTGTTTACAAGTCAATCTGACAGTTCTAAAATTCAGCTTACCCACTATTCACCGCCCGCTACTGTATTGTTATCATTCAAATCATAATTATTTTTTTTCCGTCCATAGATACATGTCGCCTTTTCTTTTCTCGTAGCGTCATAGAGAATAATGATTTATCTATCATTATAAATCAATGAAACCGCTGCTTATTGAGAGTGTGGAACTTACATGATTGATTTACGTTAGGTGTACCTTATAACACCTGCTATGTATCTTATATCCTATTTCTTGTTTTCTTTTCTTTACTGTGTGGCGTTTAATTCTTACCTGATTCTCTTATTGTAATTATAAGTTTACCACATACCTATTACACCACTTTACACGCTTACCACATCTAACTTTTCTTCTTCATGTATAATGCATCCTTTTGATATGCCTATTTAATATGCTCTTCAAATTATTATTATTTTTTTGGATGATTTTGCGTGGTATACCTACTCGCCTAATTTTCTACGGTCGCTGGAGCTAATAGGTACTTACCTATTATCTTTCTTATACTTGCATATTGTAATTTTTCGTACTTCATAGTCATTTTTATTTTTTACTTATTTAATTTATTTTTTTTCTGTGTTGTTTATCCATTTATTTATATATTATTTTATTTTATTTGTATTTATATACATTTTTTATATTAAGTATATATGTCATCCTCAGATGAGGATTCATTCCACTCCCTAATCGAATCTCCTCCCCCTTCCCCTACTCCAAATCCCCTTGATGTTTCTTTTTACTCTAACTATTCTTCTGATGAGTCTGATAATATCAATTCTTCAAGGAACTGTCCATCATTAAATGATAATCTCAAATCCGTCTTTCCGATGAAATCTAAAGATTTTCATGTCTGTCACATAAACTCACAAAGTATCCCTGCCCACTTTGATGACTTACTCTTAAATTTCTCAGATGTCAACATTCATGCATTGCTGGTTAGCGAATCCTGGTTTAAGCCTTCACTACCGTCCTCTCAGTTCGTTCTACCAGGATACGAACTGATTCGCAATGACAGAACTGGTAGGGTAGGCGGTGGCGTATGTGTATACCTACGTAACGATATTTCTTTCCAAGTCATTGAACAATCACCATCTAATTGCGTAGGCGAACCCGAGTACATATTCTTAAAAATCCGTATTCATGAAACATCCATGTTGCTCGGGGTCACATACTGCCCGCCAGGTATCAATTACTTCACCAAACTTGAACATATTCTGGAAAATCTTATTCCATCTTTCAACGACGTCATTATTATGGGAGATCTTAATACCTCCCTACTAGTTCATGACTTTCGTAGCACCAACCTGAAAAATCTTACTTATGCTCTAAACCTAAATTTTCTTCCTCTTCAACCTACTCACCACACCGAGACTTCTTCCTCTTTATTAGATCTAATAATGACATCTGACACCAACAAAATCAGAACCCATGGACAGTTTCCTGCTCCAGCCTTCTCTAAGCATGACTTGATCTATGCCACATATATCGCCAAATGTCCCAAACCCAAACCTTCTATAATTTCTCTTCGTAGTTTCCGCAGGATAAATAGGGAAACCTTGCTATCTGATGCGGAAGCTGCAAACTGGGATTGCATATATGACGCTGGCTCTGTCGATGAAAAGGTTAATTTGCTGAATGGTGTACTTCAGAATCTCTGTAATAAACATGCTCCACTTCGGCAAGTACGCATTAAGCGCCCTCCTGCTCCATGGCTCACTGATGAGTTAAAACACCTGATGAGGAGAAGAGACAGAGCCAAACTCAGGTATGTAAAGTCCCCTTCACCACCCAACTGGGAGTCTTATCGCACTCTCCGGAATCGCTGCAACCAGCTGTGTAGAAATTCTAAACGCGTCCACTTCAAACAATTACTCATAAATCGCTCTTCTGCTGACATTTGGAGGGGCCTGAATGCCATGGGAATGGGTCGCCAAGTTGTCCCTGATGCATCTAAATTTATTGATTCAAACAGTCTAAATAGGTTCTTTGCTGCCCCACCCTGTGATATTGATGTAACCACTAAAAATGCTACACTATCCAGTATTCAGTCCTTACCCCCTGTAAACACACCAGTATTCAATTTCGCACATGCCTCGACTGAAACCGTGAGAAGGTATGTTAATTCTATTAAATCTAAATCCGTTGGAGTGGACGACATCAGTATCACTTTCATTACACTTATTCTGGACCATATACTCCCCGTACTTACTCATATTGTGAATTGCTCTATGGACTCAGGCTCTTTTCCCTCTTCTTGGAAGAAAGCATATGTTATCCCACTGCCGAAGAAGCCGGTACCTGAAGCCGAAAAGGACTTTCGTCCCATATCTATTCTTCCCATTTTCTCCAAGGTCATTGAAAAAATTATTCACTTTCAGCTAACCAGCTACCTTACCAAACATAATCTATTAACTCAGTATCAGTCTGGTTTTCGAACTGGCCACAGTACTACCACTGCCCTAGTAAAAGTCACTGACGACATTCGGGGTGCGATGGAGGAAAAAAAACTCACACTTCTCTTACTTCTTGACTTCAGTAGCGCCTTTAACTCTGTCGACTTTGACATATTGCTCGCAAGACTCCAACACTTCAATCTTTCAGACGTCTCACTCTCCTGGTTTAGGTCCTATCTAAGTGGCAGACAACAATGTATCAAAACTCAAAATAACAAATTGTCTAATTGGCTGTCACTTAGTACAGGAGTCCCACAAGGTGGAATACTTTCTCCACTTCTCTTCTCAATCTTCATCAACTCTGTAGTTGAACATCTTACCGTTAGACGCCACCTCTATGCTGATGATCTCCAAATTTACTCTCACTTCGAGCCGAATCATACCATATCCGCAATCGATCTTATGAATGGCGAATTAAGTCGCATCTCTCAATGGGCACAGCAAAATGGATTGTTACTCAATCCTTCCAAGTCCCAAGCCATTCTTATAGGTAGCTCTCGTCTTCTATGCAAATTAAATATCAACTCTTTACCCCCTCTTCTTCTTGATAATGTTGTCATTAAATTATCTGAGAAGGTAAAAAATCTCGGTATTATGTTCGATCAATGTCTCTCTTGGCGACCTCAAATGTCCGAAATAAATCGTAAACTATTCTACTCTCTACATTCACTAAAGAGACACCAGAACTTTCTCCCGAAACCGACAAAGATCCTCCTTTCTCAAACCCTTCTCTTACCTCTACTGGATTATGCGGACGTTGCATATATGGATATTACATCCGAACAAACCATGAAACTGGAACGTCTGCAAAATGTATGTATTAGATTCATCTTCGGTTTGAGAAAATATGACCATATCACAGACTTTAGAAATGAACTAAAGTGGCTAACGATGACTCAGCGTCGTCATCTCCATATTCTCTCTCTTCTTTTCAATGTTCTGAATAATCCTGCTTCACCTGATTACCTTAAGTCCAACTTCACACCCCTGGCATCTCATGGCTTATCTCTACGTTCAAGTGGACGCCGTTTGTTAACCATACCCTCACATCACACATCTTTCTTCACTTCTTCTTTCACTACACACGCGGCTAGACTATGGAATAACCTTCCACTTCCTATCAGACTAGCTCCAACTATTCTCTCTTTCAAAAGTAAACTGAGGCATCATTACCTTTCCCTAAATAATCCATCTAACTGACAATCCCGTGGTTCCTTCCTTGTCCTTCATCCCATCCACTTATCTATTAATGTATGTTTTTTCATGTATGTATAATATTCTTTATATTATTATTATTTTCATATTTATTTATATTTTTCTTATTTTTCATACACTTGTATGTAATGCGTATATCAAATTAATGTCACAAGTGGTTGGTTGGCAGATATTGCCTACGGCAATAAACCCGCCATTTGGAAGATGTGTTTTCTTTTCAATAAAGATTTATTTATTTATTTATTTATTTATGTCCATTTTTTTTATACGTATATACCTACTTTGTTCACTAAATAAATAAAAATGAATCGTAGGGTGTGTATGACGAATAGCATGAATGTGACGGAAGCAAGAAGTGTGCGTAATGGCAGGAAACTCTGGCGGTCTTATCTCTGCTTACCCTGCAAGGGTTGCAGGTGAGGTGATACGATATAATAGAATAGCAATTTCTTTCAACCAACGAATGTGTTTTGATCATCATCGCTGAGAAAGACATGAATTTGATTATTATTTTTATGTTTCAGTGTTACGAGCGGAAAGAAAATAAGAAAACCCAGTGAAGTGTCTTAATGTTAGGGACTCTTCTAACTGCTAAGGTGATGGCTACACTGGCGTGTGCCAACGGAACCACACATTGAGTTTTGGACTGAGCAATGGCACTCGAAAGAGGCATGCGTAACCAATCCAATCTCGACAAGTGAAGACTGTATACAATATAAGTTTTAATTTTTAATAGGAAAATTATTGCATCACATTAGATTACTGCCATCCAGTGGTAGAATGCTGTAACCCAAATAATCAAATTAATGTTTTAGATCTTTGTTGTCTTTCTAGCGCTAGAAAACAATGTTTTCAATTCGTTTTGTAATAGAACAGGGCACGAGACAAAGGGTACAAGTCTAAATTAGCAATGCACCACTAGTGCCACCTAGTGGTAGTTCATGGTACTAGAATATCACCATGTATGTTTGAATGGAAGAAATGATTCCATATGTTAGTCACTTAAATTACTCCTTGTTTCATATAACTTGGCCACTGGCTACATAGTAATTCTATACAAAAAGTGTGACAAGACGGATGTAACGAAATGTAGTTAGGTTGGTTTTTTATGCGCTAAAAAGTCACTTACACCCAGTTACGAATGCGCATAAATAGCCTAGAGTCAAATTCATCCCTTTTGGCTTGCGGTGGCAAAACGGTGAACTACATCGAACTACGAAAAAAAAAAGAAAACTACGAAAAACGGTTGATCACTGCGCTGGGACCACGCACCAAATACATTTCGTTTCATCCGTCTTGTCACACTTTTTGTATAGAATTACTATGTAGCCAGTGGCCAAGTTATATGAAACAAGGAGTAGGATGAATTCTACTCTAACAAACTGTAGTAACTTTGACATCCGGAATGATTTCTGTCATTCAAACATATGTGGTGTCATTCTAATACCTTGAATCACCATTACTTGGCGCTAGTGATACGTTGCTAATAGAGACTTGCACCCAACAAATTTTGGCTTTTGTAACTCATGTTGCCAAGTGTTTTGCCATTGGACGGTAGATTAGGACAATCAACAACATTATAGTAAAACTATAAACAAAAGTCTAAACATTTATTTATTTTAAACTCGAATATATTTGTTATATTGCTTACTGCATGTTTTAAGCAAAGAATTGGTCCGGTATGTTTTTGTGTAATGTTTTTACGAATGCTATCTCCTTTTGTACTAAAAGTTACTTAATTTTCTCATTACGTATTATAATTATGTACTGTGTTATTAGTTAAATTGAATTCAATCTGATTGGATGCCATCATTTATTTAAGGCCCTGCTCTCATCTGCGAGTGAACTTAGGTTGAATGCCATTAAGTTAGCCATATTTTTAGTTTCTTTATTTAAGTAGGCAATTTTGTAATGTGTGTGGAACAGAAAAATCCAATTTTAATCGCACATTTGTTGAGTTTCTTTAAATAATTTCGTCCCCATTGCGATATCGTAATATTGATTGGTTACATAATATGTCAGATTAGTACTTTGTTGTTAACATTTTGTTTGTGTAATGTAACTTAAATAAATTTCATCCAGTCAATAGGGCTATTGTTGAATACTTGAGTACATGGTTGGCGCAGTTGGTTGAGGCGGCAGTCTCTCAAGCGGGAGGTGCGAGATCGAATGCCGGCGCTGGCGATGTATTCCACACTTTGCGATACAGGCTTTTAGCCTAGTGCAAGGTGTGCAGGAAAGTATTTAGGTTTGTGTGTGCAAGCCCAGATCCTTTTTATATAAAAAAAAACTTTTCTACCATTCGACAATATACCAATATTATAAAGACGGTAGACGCTTGTTTTTTATTCCCAATGAGGGAGCTAGCTAGGGAGATGTCGAATTAAGTACATCATATGATACCTCTTTAGAAACCTTTGAAATCACTGAATGACATAGGCTACTTAAATTTTCATCGATGTGATCTTACCAAGTGTGTCTTGGATGGCCACACTTACTCACACCTCTTCTTTCACCCATTTATCTCAAATTGTATTCGAAATATATTAAATAATTAGTTATCTATATTTTATAATTTATTTCACGTTAGTACAATTTATTTTTTTATTATGTTTTATAAAGTACGTACTTATGTATGTAGTTTATGTGATTTTGTATACTTATTGTTATTTGTTGTACTGTATTTTTATATGCGAGTGCTCTTAACTAAATATCTGTGACCAAAACAATATATTTTAAATATTTTACACATACCTAAATGTAAAAATAATATGTAGTAATTAGTATTCTATGTAGTAACTATTTTATTTTTTCATCGGATTGTCTGTACATCATAAGTCGGATAACAAGTAAAGTAAAGAAATCGATAAAAAGAATTGTACGGAAAATCCAGTTGCAACCCAACCTCAGTTTATGCCGGGAGTACTTACAATATATAAAAAGGTTCCATCTCGCCTCAGTCACTTACCTTAATCGGACAAGGGGTAGAATATTTACTTATTTATTTACACTTTTGGGGAACAAAATACAGAGATATGTTAACATTTCCTATAAAAAATTGTAAAATTAGTTCACTGAGGCGAGCTTGTCACAATACTCCGATCTCTGCCAGCTAACCCCAGAATATTGGTGTGCTAAAGGTTCTCTTACATTAGCAATTTTTCGAACTCAGCAACTCATATCGCCCCACCTGGAGCAATTATTTCGGGAATAGTTGCTCATGTTACCTTTAGGTTAGAGATCTGGGTTCATTTCCGTGCCATAGAATTACTAATCAGAATAGAATACAAAACTGCGTAAGACGCCTTATTTCTCCTTAAGTATTTTTATATTTTTTGTGATATTTATCTTTTATAAGTACTTAAAAATTAATATATTTTTTATTTTACTTAAAATAAAGTGCCTGTAACTCGATTTTACTAAAATATTACCATTTAGTGGTATTTATGGTCGAAATTGAAGCTCTTTTTGATATATTTTGTATAATGAGATATTATTATGTATCTTCAACAAATTTCAGGATACCCGAATTCAATGATAATAAATAAGTGTGAAGAATTTTTTTTCATACCTCACAATGTCCCCCCATATTATATTTCAATTTAGAGTATAATGCGTACTTACTTTTTTTTTAAAATAGGCAGTTGACCCTAACTGGATGGTTTGTGCCAGAATGTACTTAAGTACTTAAATAAATAGAAATTTATTGAAAAAAAATCAAATGGCGGGTTTATTGCCATTATTTTATGGTACGTACTTAAAAATTTTATGAGCTTTAAAACCTTTACGAGTACGAGCAATCACTGCCAATTTTTTTCTAATCAATTCAGAAGTTAGACAGAGTTTTGTGATTCGACACCTTGTTCTGTTTTTGAACTCTCCTTTCGACTGATAATTTTGTGTTGCCAGAATCAAATAAATTATGTAAAATATATTAAACTTTGGCAACACTTGTAGAATTTCATTTTTTTAGTTACATTTCAGTGGGAGACTTGGCGATCGCCTTTAGCCAAAGAATTTCAATAGAAATGCCACCACGTAAAATTGTAGTTCTAAATTAATCAGAGACCATCTCTTTCTTGACAGATTGCACATTATATAATGTAGGTACGATTAAAATACTTAATTATTGAAAGAATACAGTATTTCCGTTAAATAAAATATTATTTTTTAGCTAAGTGTTGTTGTTAATGTTTGTAATTCTCTTTTTTATATACAGGAGCTTAAGTATGTGGAAAATATATTCTTAAAAATTCTACTCTTTTTTTTATTTGTATCCTGTTGATGATGAGCATTCTGTAATATCCCATTAGAATAAAAAGGTTGTATCTGACAAGAACAAAATGTTGATAAACAAGCAACATGAAATACTTTGCCCAACACTAAGGCCTCTTAAATGAATGAAAATTTAATGTACAGACAATTCTCTGATAGGCTGGCCACAAACGTCCCGAAGTTCAGTTCCGGAATCGAACGTTTTGCAAAAAGGTTCCGACCAAAACCTCTTTCTGAATTTAAAATCGGGGTGACGCTGAATTCAGAGAGAGGTTTTGATTGGAACTTTTTTGCAAAATGGTCGATTCCGGAACTGAACTTCGGGACGTGTGTGGCCAGCCTTAGAAGTCCCCTGGTGCAAAGTTGGTTTAGTGTTGCTTGATGTGATAACAAGATATGGTCACATTTTTTTGCTACTTTCAAATTATATTTCAGAATTTTTTGATTGTCAGAATAAACTGGCACCATTGTTTTTCTAACTTGTGATAGCGATTTAAAGGGATTATCGGAGTATTTTTTTCTTTTTCCAACTCTCAAATCTGTCTTTTCTTTAAAATGATTTATCTAGCGCTACTCTGTAATATTTTCGGCATTATGGGTTACTTGTAAAAGATACAATGTGAGAATATTGCGAACCTTTGACAGCTCTTATGACAAGATTCGACAATCAGGGCTACCAACAATACAATCTTAAACTCCACTTGCAGGTAACGTCCGCTTGGTGGCCAAGACGGATGAAATTAATAATAGTGAGCATACCTCTCAAAATATATTTTTCACCTAGCAACACTACCATGGATCAAAATGGAGGCATTATTTTGAAAATGGAACCAAATTAAATTTAGGAACTGAAGAAATAATATTGTTGTTATTTTATGTCAATGTCAAATTATAACTTGGATTGTTTTTTACTTTCTTGCTGTAATTTCGTGTAGACAAAACTGTTTATTAAATACAGTTTTCGAAATATAGAAAGTACACTTTAAAAATGTATAGATTTAAAAAAGAAATACGTATATTGCTGCAGTGTTTTATATGATGTTATATAAGTGAGGACATCTTATTTCAACTCAAATTCTACAATAAAAAATGAGTGAAAATAAGTAGATTTATTGCCAATAATGAATCTAGGCTTCAAGTAAACATTGCTTTAGCAGGCAATATGTCTTTTATGTGAAATTACAAACAAATATTGTGTATATTTTCAGTGTAAGTTTGATAGTGGTATTAAAATGGATGGTGATAAAGAAAGCGAAGGAAAAAACCCTCACCCGAGGGAGAAATGCAATCCCCTTGTTGCTATCACTTTTGTGCAAGTATTTTAATTATTTTTTTGTATATTATGTTAAGATGGTTTGGACATTTTGAAAGGATGAGTGATGATAGGACAAAAAGTGAATGAGCTGAAAGAGAGAGTGTTATATTTGAGGAGGTTCGTAGATGGGTTGATAAGGAGCTCGATTGCCAATCGGGTGGACATGAGTTTAATTGATGTCGACTTACTCCACTTCACAACACAAGCTTTTATAGCTCACGGTGAAGTGTACGAATGTGTCAATAAAAAATATGTGACATTCAGAATTGGTGACGAACGTCATAGCCGAAAAAGATTAGATGTGTCTTATGGGAGATTTGCGAATACCTGACCTGATTCGCAGGACACTAAAAAAATGTATAAAAATAGTGGAGGCCACGAGGAAAACCGTTGAAGTTTCTTAACCAAGACTTGTTAATGGCTTATGTTACAGATGGCTGGCAAAGCTCTTCTGGACCGGGTACCACAGGGACCTGGAGGTATCAGACTTGTACAAGCCACTCAAGGAACATAAATCTAGTAAGTCTCCAATTAATTTAGTAAAATGGTGGCATATCCAGGAAAAAAATATACAAGTCGTTTTCTCAAATGATGATTATGTTTTTGGGTAAACTTTGGGTTTCTCAATCTGTAAAAAAAACATATTTTTCTGAGATCTTCTCAATTATCTCAGATCACATCAAATTTACGAAGTCGCAAAGATGAGATTTGGATTCAGTGCCCTAAAAAAATATAAGGAACGTTTGAGAAAAAGACTTCTGTATAACATAAATTTTGGGTAATTAATTATTTAGCATGCAAAATTAGGTCAGTGAACTAATGACCCAGTAATCCATATAGTTTTGTAGGAACCTATGGTGTTTGACTTGTGTAAACCTAGTTCTGTTTATAAATAACATTTTCAATACTTACTTACTTCCAAATACCGTACAACTGGGGTAGAGTTTTGGCATTGTATCCTCACTGACTTCGCCTTCGTACTTCGTCCTCTGTAGTTTGTCCCCTCGTTCAATCCTTCAATTAATTCAAATAGGAGACCCTCTTGACGCACTATGTGGCCCATCCATCTGGCACGTCCTTTTGCTTATGCACTGAGCAGGTGTCTTCCTCCTTTGGCTTTGTTGAGAACTACTTTGTTCGTTATGTGATCCCTCCAAGAAATTCCCCAGGACCACATCTCAAAAGCTTCCAGTCTCTTTTTATCTCTTTCAGATAGGCACCACATCTCACTAGGATACTCTACACATAGGTCTTACCCAGGAGTTAATATGTCATTGTATTTGGTATAATATGTTTCAGGTCTTTTAGGAAATAAGTTTGAAGTGTTGTGGGAAGATGAGAAGAAGAGAAAGAAGCCTAGTCTCCTGCGAGTGATTGTGAGATGTTACGGGCTGGAGTGTGCTAAGTATGGGCTGGTACTCTTTGTCTTGGAATGCTTCATCAGGTAATTCTTATCTTTCATTCCTGGTGGACCAGCGCCTCAGAGTAACATAGTATAGAGGTGACGCGGTTGAGCCCTGCATGAGTAGACTCGTGCTATCTCCCTTTAAGTGCTACTAAAAATATACTATGAGAAAGAGATAAAGATAAATTTCACTAGCTAATTAAGATTGTCCTCTGTCCCAGTAAATCTGAGGGAGAGCGGGGGAGTGAGAGGGGAATGTCATTATTATGTTGCTGCCACAAGGTTGCCAACCTAACGAGTAGAATGTATGGAATTCCTAGCAATTGCTACGGAATTTGCGGCAACTTCAGTCTCTACCACTTTTTGTGTAAGACACTTTCCATACCTGTTGTCCAGTCTACCTTATGTTGGTCTGAGACCAGCGCCTGGATTTCAGGTTTGATGTTTTGCAATGAAAATCATTTTTCTCTTTAACCGTAAAAGGTATTTGATATTTTAGTAGCCTGTATTCTAGCCAGGATTCTGCTCTATCGTGACTCAAAATATGTAGTCTGAGAGTTCTCCCGTGTAAAACTGATTCCCGGACATAGGAGATTTAGTACTGAAATATTATAGTGATTTTTCTTCCTCTTTGCAGAGCGGTTCAGCCGTTATTCCTGGGTCGACTGATAATGTTCTTCACGTCCAGGAAGTCTGCAGTTACGGAGACCGAGGCGTATATTTACGCATGTGCAGTGCTGCTGTGTTCTACACTCAATGTATTCATGATGCACCCGTACATGTTGGCTATATTCCACATGGGGATGAAGTTTAGGGTGGCTTGCTGTTCTCTCCTCTACAGAAAGGTAAATGCTAAGCGATTCTAAGCACACTTACCAAGCATTATTCTTGGAAATCATATGCTTTTCGAAGATAGGAAAAAATTGCACCCCAAAACATATAACATCGGTGATATGGTAATATTTGATGGAGGTGTTTTGGGTAAAAGGAATCGTAAAGTGTATATGAGGAATTGCATGAATGTGACGGAAGCAGGAAGTGTGTGTAAGGATAGGAAAGTCTGACCATGTGTTTTCTCTGCCTATTCCGCAAGGGATGCGGCGTGAGGGGATAGAATAGAATGGAATAGAGAAAATCTGTTTTGATCTTTTGCTGCTAAATATGATCCAAATGTCGATCCCCGATGCCGACTTACTCCATTTCACGACACAAGCTTTTCAAGCTTACTGTGAAGTGTACAAAGGTGTATTTGGGTTTATTTCGATAAACCCAGATTCATTTAAAAAAAATGTCTGCTTACCTCGACTAAGAAATCATGACACACCAAAACTTAATCAAAACGCTGAGTTTCATACAATCACATGCATTTTTAATACACAGTTATATAAAAATATTTGCATTCGCTTTCCTGGCCTGTAAATTTAACTTTTTGTTTAGTATCAACCGCTAATTGAATTGTAATTTCTACTTTGTATGTCCAGTCTCTGAAGTTATCCAAGACAGCCCTGGGTGAGACCACGGTGGGTCAGATGGTTAACCTCCTCAGCAATGATGTGAACCGCTTTGATGTGGCCATCATCTTCCTGCACTACTTGTGGATTGGCCCCCTGATGACTCTCATCACTCTGTTCTTCATGTGGAGGGAGGTGGGGGCGGCTGCGGCCATCGGAGTCACCTTCATGCTGTCGTTCATTCCTTTACAGGGTAAACAAAACAAAACTTTGACTACTAGTTATATCAACAGATTTGCAGCAAAGGATGGACTTTCCCATCAGATCGTCGGCTGTTTTAATGTGATCACTTTACACTTCACCAATTCCAGTCCATCCATCTGCCGCGGCCGAGATTCGAACCTAAATCTCCAGCTAACTACTTGTTATTTCAACTATGACATGCAGAAAATCTGATGTTTTTCACAAAGTGAGAGTTTGTCGTATTAAAAAAAATATTGTAAAATCTCGACTATTTGTTAAGAGCTGTCAAGCTTCAAAAACTGGCTGAATTTTCATACTACTGCATTGCGTGTTTTCCGGGCTATATTATTTTAAATTGTGAGAATCTAAAATGTATGGGGAAAGTTTACCAAGATAGATTTATGACCAAATGTAAACATATCTTTCAAATTTATGAGACATATTTTACCTCAATGGAATCAGCAAATATGATGAAAGTTTTCACGATAAATGTTATTTAATAAATAAAATATAGTGAATTGTTTAGTCTGGATAAGCTGTCATGTTGTAGCAAGGCGCGCAAGGTACAGTTAGTGTAATATAAGACTAATTTGTTTACATTTTCTCCAGCTTGGATGGGCCAGCGCTCTTCAGTCCTCCGTCTCCGCACGGCCCTGCGTACAGACGAGCGTGTGCGCCTAATGAATGAGATTATCAGTGGTATTCAAGTTATTAAGATGTACACCTGGGAGGAGCCCTTTGCTAGACTTGTCCACATGGCCAGGAAGTAAGTCAACATAGTATCAAGTTGCTAAAATATTGTACTCTGTCTCTATGTCTATTATACCCTGTGTCTATTATACCTTGTGTCTATCACACCTTGTGTCTATTATACCTTGTCTCTATTACATCCTGTGTATATTATACCTTGTGTCTATTATACCTTGTGTGTATTACACCCTGTGTCTATTATACCTTGTCTCTATTACATCCTGTGTATATTATACCTTGTCTCTATTACATCCTGTGTATATTATACCTTGTGTCTATTATACCTTGTGTGTATTACACCCTGTGTCTATTATACCTTGTCTCTATTACATCCTGTGTATATTATACCTTGTGTCTATTATACCTTATCTCTATTACATCCTGTGTATATTATACCTTGTGTGTATTACACCCTGTGTCTATTATTCCTTGTCTCTATTACATCCTGTGTATATTATACCTTGTGTCTATTTTACCTTGTCTCTATTACATCCTGTGTATATTATACCTTGTTTGTATTATACCTTGTGTGTATTACACTCTGTGTGTATCACACCCTGTGTCTATTACTCCTTGTGTTTATTATACCTTGTGTGTATTACATCCTTAGATTATTGAAGTACCTAATCAAATTATTTTCGTCATACTGATTACATCCTGTGTCTATTATACCTTGTGTGTATTACACCCTGTGTCTATTACATCCTGTGTCTATTATATGACTACTTATTGTTGTGTATTGTTTCAGGCGTGAAATACAGGAGATCCGTCGCACGTCCTATATCCGAGGTCTTCTTTACTCATTCATGATGTTTGTTACCCGAGTCTCTCTGTTTCTGAGTATTCTCACTTATGTGTTGCAAGGAAATGAGATTGTAGCTGAGAAGGTGTTTATATTGGCTTCCTATTACAATATACTTAGAGAAACTATGACAGTTTTCTTCCCACAAGGTAATTTATGTATTTATTTATTTACACATTTAGATACTTCTTAAGATTTGACCAAAAAATTTGGTTTGAGCGAGAAATTTCGTCTGTGATAAATATTGACTTTTATAGAAATTAAATGTAAAGATTACATAATTTATGAATTGTGGTCAAAATTTCAGGGATTGCTCAAGTTGCTGAAGCCAAAGTATCAATTCGAAGGCTTCAGAATTTCATGCTATACGAAGAAACTATAAAGCCCCTTCACGAATCATTTGCCAATCAGAGTGGTGTCTCTCCGTCAAGAAAGCAAAGTGCTGCATCAGATACAAAATCAACCAGGAGTCGGAATAGAAGTTCTAGTCCACAGTCATCTCTAGAGTCTGACTTCTTTCTGGATCCAAAGTTTGATAAACTGGACGATGCGGAGAAAGCCGAGGCTCTGGACGACGTGTCTAGAGTAAAGAACTTGGGAGATAAGCCTTCAATAATACTCAACAATGTTACAGCGAGATGGATAGAAGGACAATCAGATGATACGTTGAGTAACATCACTATGAAAGTTAGACCTGGAAGGTAGGCCTTACAATAATAATCAGTTTTTTTTCCAAATGTGTACCAATTTTTGAACATCTCTAGTCTTTTGATTACATGTCTATTATGCCCTGTGGCTTTTATATGTCTACATATTAAATTCCTGTGTATATCACACCTTGTGTCTATTATACCCTGTGTATATCACACCTTGTGTCTATTATACCCTGTGTATATCACACCTTGTGTCTATTATACCCTGTGTATATTACACCTTGTGTCTATTATACCCTGTGTATAGGTGGTTTGCTGGAAGAGATTGCCTCTTGGCAGTAAGCACGCCCATTGTGCGTATTTTTATATATGACAATAAAGAGTTTATTATTATTATATTACATCTTGCTCTTGTCTGAACAATTCACAATATTTTTATCTTATATTTATCCTGAAACCTTCCCTCATATTTGCTGATTCCAACAGAGCAAAGTGTGTCTCATAAATTGTAACTGTTCTCCATACATTGTCAAAATTTGCAGATGGAGTTGTGTGGAGGTGGTTGTTTACGTTTCTTACATTTTTTTTTTAGTTTGGTGGCTGTGATTGGTCCAGTGGGTGCTGGCAAGACCTCCCTATTGCATGTCTTACTAAAGGAGATGCCAGTAGCCAGTGGAAGTCTGGAAATCAATGGAACAATATCTTATGCATCACAAGAACCTTGGCTGTTTGTTGGTTAGTAACTTAATGAAGTTAACTGAATTCTCATTGTAGAAACTTATTCTGAAATTAATTTTGATTGATCATTTACAGGATCCGTGAGGCAAAACATTTTATTCGGCGCTCCGATGGACAGACTTCGCTACCAAATTGTTGTCCGCAAGTGTGCCCTGGAGAGAGACTTTGCCCTCCTGCCGCGAGGGGATAAGACAGTAGTGGGGGAGCGTGGCATCAGTCTGAGTGGAGGTATAGTATAATATAGTAGGGAGTATGAGCAGAGTGTCTGCAGTATGTATGTAATGTATGCAGTGTGGTGAGGTATGGCATTATGTTACAGGACAGAGGGCTCGTATTAACTTGGCTCGTGCTGTGTACAGACAGGCTGACATCTTCCTGTTAGATGATCCTCTATCAGCAGTGGACACTCATGTTGGCAGACAACTCTTTGATAATTGTATAGTGAATTATCTTGGTACAGCCACTAGGATCCTCATCACACATCAGCTGCAGTATTTGAATGAAGTGGATCATGTGAGTGTTTTGAAAAATCTTGTCTCAATTACAACACATTTGTCAGAAATATTCTGTACTTATTTTGTTGTAAATTCTCTCATATTTTGCAGATTATCATTATGAAAAATGGTCGTATTACCGCCGAGGGAACATTCGACGCCTTGCAGGCGTCTGGTTTAGATTTTGACGAAATCCTGAAAGCTGATTCGGATGATGAAGATCAGCCTGAACCGATTGAACCGACAGAGGATAGGGTTACCAAGGACAGAGTGACCAGGGATCTAACTAGACATTCTAGTGTACATTCTTTTAGCGTATGTATTTTAATACTTAAACATTTCAAACTTAAAGGCCAATATGCTTTGACAAAAAATCTTTCTATTATCGCTTAAAATTTTGTATGAGAGTGTAAGCGCAAAATAAGAGCAACATAACCAACAAAATAGACTTTGGCTTATTGTGTAAAAAGTGGACACAATAATGAGTACATAATTGGCGCAGTTAGTTGAGCTGGCAGTTTCAAGCGGGAGGTGACAGGTTCAAACCCCGGCGGTGGCGATGTATTCCACACTTTGGAATTCAGGATTTTAGCCTAGTGCAAGGTGTGCAGGAAAGTATTTGCATACCCAAACTGAGTACTTTTAAAAAAAATGGCTGCTAGAGCCGCTGTGTCATACCTTAAACATTATGTCAACCAAATTACAGCATTATATCTAACAAACTACGGGAATTATTTAAAGTTTCAGTAATTTTCAGAGGTAACTTTCAAATTAATTTTTATTGTGAAATTTTGTGAAAATCAAATTTCTACATTTCGTTTCATCCGTCTTGTCACACTTTTTGTATAGAATTACTATGCAGCCAGTGGCCAAGTTATATGAAACAAGGAGTAACTGCTAGAGTCCCTATAACATATTCTCATTTATCTATGGTTTAAGTCTTAGCGAACCCAGCGATAGTATAGTACAAGCCTACATCCTCGAATTCCATCACCACCATGATTGGTGACATCACCTTGTATCGGTGACAAACACCTTGTCTCGGTGACAAACACTTATATTAATGGAATATTTTTTCCCAACATTTTCATGGTGTAATCATCGTCAAATGTCAGTTGGGCATGGCCTCTATGAACAATATTGCGTCGGCCTCGGTCTTGAAATCTGAAATGAAATCTTCGGTATTAGCCGAGTCACTTTACTTTTACTTACGTATTACGATCATGCTATGGAATGTATTTTCAATTAATTGCAGTCACTAGTGGTAGACGAAAATCTTCCACCGGACACGTCTCAGGAGGAACAGAGGAGCAGGGGCACAATCGGACGTAGGGTGTATGGAGCGTACCTCAGAGCCGCTGGACCCTTTCGTTTAGTTGCCACTTTGTTTTTTGTGTCTATAACCGCTCAGGTTATATCGTCTGGCTCCGACTATTGGATAATGTATTGGTAATTGAAATTTTCAATACTTCATGTTCCCTATACTTATTATAAACTTTCCATCAGGCTTATGACTGATCGTTGACTGGTTTAATGTGATCAATTCACGCTTAAGTAACATTCACCATTTCCAGTCGAACCCAGACCTCCAACATGACAAGCCGGTATTCTACCACTGTGCTATGATGGTTGGTAGTTGAGTCGAGATGAAACGTGTATATATTGTACACGGACCTCTATTGAGATTATTTTTAGTATTTAGCGTACACTCCAACCATTTTTACGTATCCCTGATTCTTCGAATAGCAGGGTAGATGGTGGTAGACATAGTATGGGTTCGATTCCTGGCCGCGGCAGATGGATGGACTGGAATTGGTAAATATTACTTAAGTGTAAAGTGATCACATTAAACCAGCAGACGATCAGTCATAAGCCTAATGGAAAGCCCATCCTTTGCTGTATATCTGATGAGATGACTACTTGTTATATTCAACTACGACATGTAGAAAATTCCGATGTTCTCACAAAAAACGTAAAACGGATTTTCAAACTAATCTATTGTAAACTTATTATTATTATCACTACAAGGGTGTTCTCTTCCTTGCAGGGTAAACAAAGAGGAATTGGTTTCTAAAAATTCAGGCACAGGACCATCACCCGGTGCTTCACGTGCGTCGTTAGACGATACTGTCATGGTCTTGGATGGGGGCTCCTACTTGACCAGGGCACACTTTGTTTACATTTATACAGGTGAGTTCCAATATTACATTTGAGGTGGTTGGTAGCCTGGTTGGTAACGTGCTCGACTGTTAATCCAGTGGGCGCGGGTTCGATCCCCGATGCAGACTTACTCCACTTCACAACACAAGCTTTTCAAGCTTTCTGTGAAGTGTACAAAGGTGTATTTGGGTTTATTTCGATAGACCAAGATTCACTTACATGAAATTCGACAACACAGCCGTCGCTCCTCGTGGTGCAGTGGATATGATCCCTACTATGCGAGACGAAGGTCTGGGTTCGAATCACAGCCGGGGTGAACTGAAATGGCGAATGCTTCTCGAGTGTAAAGTGATCACTTAAGCCAGCCGAGGTCGGTCGTAAGCCCGACAATGTTCATCCTTAATTATTCTACACTGTTGTGGGAATACTGCATTATGTATAGACCCAGATTCATTAATAAAAATTGCCATATGAAAATATATTCTGATAAATAATTATATTGTATGTATTGCAGCGATTATTATAATGTTGGTGACCATGACACTGTCACGCTCCTTCATGTTCTACTGGCTGGCAACCCAGGCCTCCACCAATCTCCACAACACAATGTTCCAATCCATCACTAGAGCCACCATGAGGTTCTTCCATACTAATCCCTCGGGCAGGATTCTCAACAGATTCTCCAAAGACATGGGCTCCATAGATGAAGTGCTTCCTTCTGTGTCTTTGGATGTCTTACAGGTAGTTTTATAATTCAGTGCTGTAATTTTATAGTATAGTGCTGTAGTTTTATAATTCAGTGCTGTAGTTTTATAGTATAGTGCTGTAGTTTCATTGCTACAGTTTTATATGTCAGTGCTCTAGTTCTGTAATTGAGTGTTGCAATTTTAAAATTCAGTGATACAGTTTTATAATTAAGGGCTGTAGTTTCATGATTCACTGTTGTATATTTCAATTTTGTAGTTTTATAATACAGTGCAGTAATTTTATAATTCGGTGTTTTAGTTTTATTATTCAGTGCTCTAGTTTTATAATTCACTGTTGTAATTTTATAATTCAGTGGTGTAGTTTTATAATCCAGTGTTTTAGTTTTATAATTAGTTTCATATAGTATAGTGCTGTAGTTTTGTAATGCAGTGCTGTGGTTTTATAATTCACTATTGTAGTTTTATAATTCAGTGCTGTAGATTTATAATTCACTATTGTAGTTTTATAATTCAGTGCTACAGTTTTATAATTAAGTGCTATAGTTTTATAATTCAGTGCTACAGTTTTATATTTCAGTGCTCTAGTTTTGTAAGTCAGTATTGCAATTTCAAAATTCAGTGCTGTAGTTTCATGATTTTGTGTTGTATAATTCAATGTTGTAGTTTTATAATTCAGTTTTGTATAGTACTGTAGTTTTGTAATTCAGGGCTGTGGTTTTATGATTCAGTGCTGCAGTTTTATAATAAAGTGTTTTAACATATATTTCTAATTGCTGACTTTCTCTGTCTCATGCTGTGTGTTGTATTTTCAGATTAGTCTAACACTGCTTGGTGTACTGGTGGTAATAATGATAATAAACTATTGGCTACTAATCCCTACAGTCCTCCTTTTAACTGTCTTCTATTTCCTGAGGAAGGTTTATGTCTCCACGTCTAGGAGCATCAAGAGGCTCGAGGGAGTGAGTAAGTTAATCCTTGAGTTATTAACTAGTATGCATATTGACATTTCAAAAATTTCTAAAAACGGGAGATCTTAGATCTGGACAACCGTTACTAAATATGCTTTGGAAAATAATACAGTAGATACATTGAACCTTTATCTAGGGTATAACTATAAAAGATTTTTTATATCTTGTATAGATTTCTCGAAAAGAATGGGTATATTCCTCTGATCTTTTTTCCGAAAGACGGAAACTGGTTTCCCGAGAGTCGCGGATTTTTTTTTTGTTTTGTATTAAAATCTAGGGAATAACCGTAAAAGTTTTTGATTGAAGCGAAATTAACCCTAAAAATGGAACAAACGCTTTTTTTACCATTTTATCATTCAGTAGTTCATGCAATTTTGAACCTTAATGCCGTGGGGAATTACCGTGACGTCATAGTTGGGTCGGGAGTCTTAACAGTCCTCTCTGCCTACTCCATTATAGCTTACTCATAATTGTTTTAATTTCAGCTCGCAGTCCTGTATTCTCTCATTTGAGCGCCTCCCTGCAAGGTCTGACTACAATAAGAGTCTTTGGGGCCCAGCGTATCTTGGAGAAAGAGTTTGATGCTCATCAGGACCTGCACAGTTCCGCTTGGTATCTATTCATAGCATCCTCGAGAGCGTTTGGTTACTGCTTGGATCTTGTCTGCATTATGTACTTGTCATTTGTCACGTTGAGTTTCCTGTTCATAGGACGCGGTAAGTATTTAAAATACAATAAAATGTGAATATTTCGAATGACTGAAGGTCCTATATGCTGTCCGGCTTCGGCACCCTGAATTGTTCTCAGCCAACACTGAGAAAATCCTCTTGAAATTGAAGACAGTGATAGATGAAAGTATGGACTACAGATTGACTGTTTTGAAATAACAATATTTGGAAATTATTTAAATAAAAAAATATTACGAAAGTACCCCTGAAGTTTACAGGATCTGAGGATTCTCCGTTCAGTTTTTCAGATATAAAAGTATAATTTAGCCAACATACTGGTAATTATAATCTTAACAAATTCACTGTTTTAGATTTTCAATTTCTTCCCAGGTTTCTTTTAAAAAGGTATAATTCACATTGTCGTTTACGTTATTCTTATTTCGCGCTAACGTTTTTATATATTTATAATTTGTAAAAGTTGAAGCAAAAATAGAACGATTTTTGTTAGGCCTTCAAATAATTTGGTTTGTTGCAGACAATATGGGAGGCAACGTAGGTCTGGCCATTACGCAAGCCATGGGACTAATGGGAATGTTTCAATGGGGAATGAGGCAAAGTACGGAAGTGGAAAATCAAATGACTAGCGTTGAAAGGTAAACTCAATTTGATTAAGAAATCTTTTGCCATTTAGTTGTTTGTTACTACCAGTAAATTATTTACTGCTAGCTTATGGATTGTAGGTTTGATGCAACCACTATTGCATACATGTTGTTTTGTAGTTAAAGTCATTTTTCTCTTTAACCATAAAAGGTTTTTGATTTTTTAAAAGCCTATTTCCTAGCCAGGATTCTGTTCTGTCGTTACTCAAAAATTGTAGTCTGAGAGTTTTCCTGTTTAAAACTGATTGATTATATATTTAGTTTTAAAATCCACATTAATTACTTTAAATTACGGGACTAGTGTTTGAGGATTTGAACCCTCATCATCAGGCATTTGACAACAAAGTTAACAGGAATGTGGATTTTCAAACTAAATGTATAGTGTTTTCATTTTTAGATTAAAAATGGACTTTGACCATGCAAATAAAGAAATAAATAAATCTTTATCGGCCAGAGAAAATATGCATAGTTACAAAAACAAGACAATGGTAGTGTGCCAAAAGGCGGACTCTTTGCAAAAGCACCGATGGTCAAAAACCTTAGGGTTATATGTAATTGAGTACCTATGCAACCTTAATAAAATATTATGTTGATTTTATCTTTCAGAGTGATAGAATACTGCGACATTGAAAGAGAACCTGCACTAGAAAGTACTCCAGAGAATAAACCGAGGGAGTCTTGGCCGGAACGCGGGGAGCTGATTGTGGAGGACGTGTGGCTGAGTTATTCTCCATCAGATGATGAGCCCGCTCTCCGAGGTCTGACGTTCTCTCTCATGCCTCAAGAGAGGTTGGGAATTGTAGGGAGAACCGGCGCCGGAAAGAGTTCAATCATCTCTGCATTATTCAGGTAACCGAAATTGATTTAGATTGTAATATTAGTTATGATTAAATGTTGTCTAGGAGTTTATTTACTGATGGCCCTCACACAGATGACATTATATTATACTTGCATTAATATAACATGTTTGATTCATCCATCACCTAACAATCATACATAATACACACAGATACACAGGCCATACATAATACATGTTATATTCACACACAACAAGACACACACACTACACAATCAACTAATAACACTATGTATCAGTGGCGAAGGGTGTATTTCTGCAGAAGGGAGGCTGGGGGCTAACATATCTTATGGGATTACGTCAGATTAGACACTATTATACCTGTCATTTTTTCCAAAAGGTAACTCGATGGGAATCGTGTTCTTAGAGAGCTTCGCGCCTGGTATGTATACTAATAACACTATATACAGGAGGCAGATGAGGGCATTGTATGATGGATAGGGAGGATGCGGAGGGGATAAGGATTGGACTGGGGTGTAGATTTCGCCCTTGACACACGCCTTTCCTATAGACCTATGGAAATAGATGAGTTGATAAGATTTTGATGTTTTTTGTTACAGGTTGGCATATATCAAGGGTGTAATAAAAATTGATGGAATAGACACAGCTAGATTGGGACTTCACGATCTCAGAGCTCAGTTGGCTATTATACCACAGGAACCTGTGCTGTTCTCCGGAACCATGAGGATGAATCTGGACCCATTCTCTCAATACAACGATGATGTGTTGTGGAAAGCTTTGGAAGATGTATGACTTTATATTATCGCTTAAAATTATTATTCATGTGTAGTTTCGATGATAAGATATAGATTTTCCCAAATCCAAATATAACCGATCCACTTTTAGAAGACGCACGGAAACAAAATTGATATTACTGAGTTTGGTGTTGCTGGATGAGTTAATAATACGATATGGATAACCATAAAATATTTGGGCTACTTTCGAATTATACTTTAGGAATGCTGTTTAAAAAAATGACAATTTTTAGATTGTTAGAGTAAACTGGCAACGTTAAATTTTTCAAACCTGAAATGGTGGCAGTTTGAGATAATACTTTTTTCAAATGAATTATTGGAGCATTATGTTCTTTTTCCCTCTGGCAAATTTCTCTTAACTTTAAAATAATTTCTCTAGCACTGCTTGGCACTGCTCTGTAATATTTTCGGCATTATAACTCACTTGTAAAAAGTACAATATGAGAAAATTAGGGACCTTTGACAGCACTTAGTAGAAAATTTGACAGTCAGACACAATTTTGCAATGTCATTTGCACATAATGTCTGGGTTGACAACTAAGAAAAAATGATCTATAGCTGCTGTGTGTTATTTCAGGTGGAGATGAAAGACGTAGTACTGGAAATGGAATCAGGACTCAACAGTAAAGTGGCTGAGGGAGGAACCAACCTCAGTGTGGGACAGAGACAACTAGTGTGTCTGGCTAGAGCAGTAATTAGGAAGAATAAGATACTCATTATGGATGAGGCCACCGCCAATGTGGACCCACAGTACGGCATTTTTTATAGAGAAATTTTCGGGCAAAACTATCGGGCAAACACAGGAAAAGATAGCACTGCAAAAAATAACACAGGAAAAAATAGCACTGTTCTTTCTGTGTGATATTTTTACCTGTGCTATTTTTATCCTGTATTATCATTTTCCTGCGTCGAAAGGCCACCAAAGAGATGGACCAAAGACATTGTCCAAATCTCTGGGGGAACCTGGATGCGGAAGGGTCAGAACAGAAACGAGTGGAAACAGTTGGAAGAGGCCTATATCCAGCAGTGGAGGGAAGAAGGCTAATGAAGAAGATTTCCTGTGTTATTCTTTCCTGGCCCCAAATTAATGTAGCATTTAATATATTCCTTTTTTTTAGAACCGATGGATTTATTCAGATGACAATTCGTGATAAGTTTGCAGACTGCACAGTACTGACCATAGCTCACCGCCTCCACACCATCATGGACTCTGATAAGGTCCTGGTGATGGATGCAGGGCGCGCTGTAGAGTTTGATCATCCTTATATTTTACTGAGGAGGAGGGACGGAGTGTTGAGAGGAATGGCTATGGAGACTGGAAAGGGGATGTTTCAAATGCTCATTAAAATAGCTCACAAGGTAAAAAAACTCCTACAAAACTCTAATACTTTCCTATACAGATAGCTTTGTAGATTTTCAGGGTCTTTGTTAATCTCTTCTCCATTCTTCTCGGGTGTACCGTGTGTAGGTTGTCAATGTTGTCTGCCTACTTGCTGAGGCCATCTTAAGGACTAGATTACTACATTAGCCGAAAGCTCAACAACATCGACAATCTACACACGGTACACCCGAGAAGATATTCCTATACACTTTATACTACGTCAACTTTTGTTAGATTTCTACCTTTCGTGTGAAAATAAGTAGGTGGTTGGAACACAGACATCTACTTTATTTATTTACACTTTTGGTGAGATATATTAAATTTACACAGATAATATATTAACATTACAAATATAAATTATAACATTTGTTCACGAGGGCGAGCTTATCACCATGCTTTGATCTCTGCCAGCTAACCAGGAGATGTATTCTGCACTTCACAACACAAGCTTTTAGTTTGCTTTGAAGTGCGCAGGAAAGTATTTGGGTTTGCCTACACAGGCCCAGATTCTTTTTCCGAAAAAAAAAATGTTTCTACCTGACGTAATTTGTGAGTGCGTTGGAACTCAGCACACAAAACCGTGAACCCAAACTCCATTATTTAGATCTCTCTCTTGTTGATTTCCTCACTGCTGAGGGTCGCGATCTCCAAACAGCCGTTGCTTGACTAATCCCCGCCACGCAGCTCTGTCCTCGGCAAGATGCACTGCCCTATAAATGGAGGGGGCAACAGTCTGTGGTCTGTCCATCGCATTAGTTAGATAATGCATTATAATTGTTTCCTTTTCAGTATTACAAACGAAAAGAAAGACAAAAAAGAGCAGAGGAACTGATGAGTTTACAAAATGATGCACGAATGTCTAGAAATTAAGATATCTGGAGATGGCGGACAATTATCATTTTTGGGAATGGAGAGTCATGGAGATAGCGCTTATTGTAATTAGATGGAAACAAATCTGTCAACTATACTAGTTTTAGTTTAATATATTGTAAATAAAATGTGATATTATAAAGAAAATTATGCTTAATAAGAAATTGTATTCTTTTTGACATCGGTTAGAGCACAGATATTGCGTGTTCAGTTAGTAAATGTTGAAAAAATCCATTTATAAGTTTCGAGGGGTTGGAATAAAACTTTTTAGGCACGAATAAGTTTAATACAACCATATGTATTGGAATAATCACAAAAATTAACTTATTTGGACAATGTTTTTACAGAGATATGAGCAGATGAACATTTTGTATAATTAAATTTCACCGAAAAGTGGACTTGACTATGTATATCTGTTTACTAATCTATCAAATTTTATTTGTGGGAAGTGAAATCGGGGGTGGAATTATAATAAAATAACCAAAATACTAAGTGAATTTATTTATTCCATATTTTCTACAAAATTCGAATCGTCCGTTTGAGTATTATTTATCACATCTGTCATCCATGCATCTTGTTTCGCCTCTTCCCCACACAATGGAAGATATTTTAGCCGACTATCACAAAATATACAAAGCGGATTTTGATCTTTAAGATCTATATGAGCGACGGAGTTACACAAAGTGCAAACTAAAAACTTATTACTGTCAATGTCTCTGTACGTTATGCAACAAAATTCTCTGGGATGATTTGAGGAACAAATAGGATAAACCAATTCTTCCTCGCACCATTCGCAGTGTTTGACAATCTGTGGCAAATTGTCTATCCTTAATAAAACATCTAAACTTTCACAATTTGAATTCGCAATTAATTTACGTTGTAAACTTATCGTTTCCGATTCAGTCTCTGATAGTTGTAACGTTTTATTGTATTTCTCCGCAAGTTTTAATAAATTATTTTGTGCATGACGCGCCATTATTTGTTTGCTGATATCTTCCGTTAATAACTCAGCTTTAACATTACTGTGCCAAATTGTATTCAGCCAAAAACATAACTTAATATCGTACAACGTTTTACAGTTGCTAATATCCAAATGCGAATCTAATTGTGGGTCGTTATACAAATCTTTCATTTTAAGAACTCGTATCAGTTCCAAAATATCCCACTGATTTGTTAGTAACATTGTATCGTTTTGTAAAAGATGTTTTGCTGGTTGTAAATCGTCCGAGTACGTCACGTAAAACTTTGACCATCTTTTACCGTGAAATCTGCTGACTCTTTTGCACGGATGCAACAATACTAAACATAGAGTGTTGTTTCTCGATATACACAAACCGTGCTGCGTAAATTTATGATAATTAATTTCAGTTTTCACGGTAGAATAAACTAATCGAGGCACGTTGTTATCGTCGGCGATTAACTGAATATAAAATATAGGCCCAGTTAATGTCGCCAAATAAAACTCTCTATCTCCCACTTTCTGTAAACTTGTTACACTCAAATTACCAAAGTTCTTGTGTTGTAAATTGCTTACACAACAATCACCATCCATTGAGAATGATATTAAAAAAGTCCCCTTCACAATCAGTCCGACATATAATTTTTCGTCTAATTTTATCGAGGTTATTTTTGCTACGGCAATATTATCTTCTTCTTCCCAAACATTAGACATTTTAACCACTTCTAAATTAGTTTCAGTTCGTTTTACTTGTAGGCAATTCACAACACCTTTAGTCGTTCCAAATATTAGATAAATATCTGATTGTGAATGCGTAATCCAATATAATTCACACACATCGTCATAACCGCAAGAATATTGCAATTCCAATTGTGTGTTGAGTATAATTTTATCATCGACTTCTTCAGGAATCAATCTCCAAATATAAATAATACCAGACTTTTGCGCTGTAGCAAAATATGAGTGTGACTGATTATTGTCCGGGTATGTCACATCACTCCATGCTATAGCGGAGCAAGCTAACTGCTTACAGTTGCACATAATATTATCCAATGATTCTGTGATGTCTGCAGTCAATGGAAGTAATGATTCATTTTGTTTCAAATGTAAATATATGAGATATGAAACATCTAGCAATGCAGACCATGCCGTGGTATGAATCCATATTGTCACACTTCCTAAGCACGTCAAAGCAGCTAAAAGACAGTTCCTGGATGGTAGAACTCCCATAGGCGACCATGAAGCCTTCTTGAATGTGACGGGCGATGGACGATTGAAACTAAACTGCGGCGTCACCAGTGGATTAGACAATGCTTTGTAGAGATCCAGTTTAGAAAACATTAATATAAACTTTTCGTCGTATCCAGAATGTTCACTTGGACTCGACATGACGGGAAATATGAAAGATCTATCGAACTCCGGGAATGTCCGCTTACTTTTGGGGTTAGGTTTGAAGTGGTGTATGTCGATGCCATTTGCGTTGATTATAAATATTTTGTCATCTTCAGACCAGTCGCAGCAGAAATATTCCCGCAATGCGAACATCAGCGTACTATTCGATAATTCATTTAACTTCATATTCCGCCAAAAGTTATTAGCAAAGCAAGGTATCGAAATGAACAGTTATTGACAGTTTGTTGCAAATTCTCTGACATTGACGTTCATTTGACCAGTGTTGCCGTTTTGAAATTAGCAAAACTACTAGATTTTTTGTCAAAAAATACTAGAATATACTAGATGGGGGTCGACAAAATACTAGAAAAATACCAGATAATTTTTTTGTCGAAAAAATGGCACTGTTCTGCAAAAACACGTCGAAGGGGGGGGGGGGGTCCCTAGGAAAGGAAAAGTGGCCCTTGGGGAAAACTGTTGAAAAATTTAATGACGGGGGGGGGGTCCCCTAGGAAAAGTGACTCTTGCTAAAATGTGATGACCTTTTTTTTTCGTCACCAACACAAGTTCTGTCACAAAAAACTTCTGACGACGGGGGGGGGGGAGTTTAGGATGTTTTATTAAAGTTTTTATCCGTGCTATTTTCTTTTGACCTTGACGACTAAAATTTTGGGGGGGGGAGGTTAAATGAATAAACTAACAATATATTCACATTTTTTCATTCATTCTTTGGTCATTTCTGTACAAAATTTGAAAGCGTAACAAAAAAATATTGCAAAGTACCAAAAATACTAGAATTAGGTCTAAATATACTAGATTTTGATCAAAAATACTAGAACATACCAGATTTTCGGAATATACCATGGATGTATAATACTTCTAGTAAACTGGATTCATCTCTTGGTCGACTATTGCGGTTCTAGGGAAATGGCCAGTTAGGCAAAAGAAGCAAAATGGAGGATTTTTCATACTAAACGGGCTATGGGAAACTGCGGTTTTCACATGGATTTTTGGTTTTCACTGTTTATATTTTAACTGGAAATGAATTATAGACATCATATTGACATAATTATAGGACCAAGGGATGTAAATAGTCCGTTAATCAGGATTTATAAGCAATTTTTTTAACAAAGGAAACGGCACACGATTGAAGTGAATTAAATTACTTTTATTTTATTCTCATAAATTACAATATAAATTAAACATTGTGCAAAAATTCATAAATACATACACATTAGCTTTAAATGACAAAAAAATTGAAAAAATAAATTCCTACATAATAAATGATATTATATTTAAAACATCTTCACATCCGTGATATTCAATATCATAATTAGTGATAGGCAACTACTGAAAACACATTTTTTCACAATTTTTTTCTTATATTATGCAAAAAGTTTAATTCTTAAAGGGAAATCTGAAAAAAGAATAAGAAAAATAAATAAAAGTAATTTAATTTACTTCCATCGTGTGCCGTTTCCTGTGTTATAAAATTGCTCATAAATTCTGATTAATGGACTTTTTACATCGCTTGGTCCTATAATTATGTCAATATGATGTCTATAATTCATTTTCAGTTAAAATATAAACAGTGAAAACCAAAAATCCATGTGAAAACCGCAGTTTCCTATAGCCCGTTTAGTATGGAAAATCCTCCATTTTGCTTCTTTTGCCTAACTGGCCATTTTCCCCAGAGTCGTACAGAATGTATAGACAAACACCTATGTTCTTCATCCAGTTTACTAGTATTATAAATCCATGGAATATACTAAAGAAAATACTAGATTCTTCAAAATTCCTCAAAAAATACTAGTTTAGTATTAAAAATACTAGAAACGGCAACACTGCATTTGACGTTTATTGCCATAGATAAATTTGAAAAAAATCTTCGATAAGTAGAAAAAAATTGTTCAGTCAAGCTTTAAAGATTCATTACTAGATGGCGTTGCCCATACTTAACACGTTAAACGCAATGGGGGTCACCGGTGACCTCACGGAAAACAAATACAAGCTTATTGGCGCCAAAACGGTCATGATTTTGGGTACGTTTCACGTAAAATACATCGAATACCGAAAAAAGCTTTTTGTACATTTTCATAATAATAATTATTTAGAGTCTTCCGGTCTCTCCCATATGTCATTGTCATGTTGAGTATTGAAGTCAACGGTAATCCTATTTCTGCTTTTGAACTTTTAATGATTCCGATAGATGTCGCTATACCTTAGTTTTAGAGAGTTACCGATAGATGTCGTTATACATGAGCTTTCATGTTTTTCTCATAGATGTCGTTATACCTTAGCTTTTGAGTGTTTTCAAAAGATGTCGCTATGCCTACTCTAGCTTTTAAGTGTTTTCGATAGATGTCGCTAAACCTTATCGTTTGTGTGTTTCCGATAGATGTCGCTATACCTTAGCTTTTGAGCGTTTTCGATATATGTCGCTATATTTGAACATTTCAATGTTTCCGATAGATGTCGTTATACGCAAGCTTTCAGGTTTTTCTCATAGATGTCGTTATACCTTAGCCTTTGAGTGTTTTCAAAAGATGTCGCTATGTCTACTCTAGCTTTTAAGTGTTTTCGATAGATGTCGCTAAACCTTATCTTTTGGGTGTTTCCGATAGATGTCGCTATACCTTAGCTTTTGAGCGTTTTCGATAGCTGTCGCTATATTTGAACTCTTCAATGTTTCCGATAGATGTCGTTATACATATATTTTTTACATAGACATGGTTATAAGTATTTCCGATAGATGTCGCTATACCTTAGCTTTTGAGTGTTTTTGATAGATGTCGCGATAAGTGAACTTTTTAATGTTTCCGATAGATTTTGCTATACTCGCGTTTTTAAATGTTTCGGATAGATGTCGTTATAAATAAGCTTTCCGATTTCTCTCATAGATGTCGCAACATCTTAGCTTTTGAGCATTTCCAATAGATGTCGCTATATTTGAACTTTTTAGCGTTTCGAATAGATGTCGCTATACTTAAGGTTTCACGTCTTTCCTATAGATGTCGTTTTACCTTAATTTTTATATGTCATTATGCTTCAGGTTTTCTCATAGATGACGCTATACTTGAGTTTTTTCGTGCCTTTTAAGGTCTTCCCTTCAATCACTTACCGTTAGTTAACATTATTTATGATTTTGTTAAGAGGAAACCACCAAAAATAAAACAAAGAATGTATATTAAATAAAATTTATTATACAGTGACTGAAATTAACAGAGTGAGAATATAATCATTTGTAGATATATTTATAATCTAACAATAATATTTACAAATAAGTTCCTACCTACATCTTACAACTAACAAACGATTATACAGAATAATAAAGCACACTTACTTAAATAATATGAGAATTTGTCAGACAACAGAATCACTTCAATCTGGAGACAACATTAGAAATAATATAAAACAATACTTAAACTACATATTCAGATTTATAAGTCGCATGGACAGAAAATATGACAGTAGAATCTGTCGAGAAATAGAATATGGTCTTGAATTAATTGAGAACTACAATTTTGGGTGCTGACAACAATGACATTTCTACTGAATTTGCCATGCCACTAATGTTACCAAAAAGTTGCAAGCAGCGCTTTCATTGAAAACCATCTCTTTCTGTACAATATTGAATAATATGCATTTTAAATCAGTCAGTTTAAGTTGACCCATCCTGTTTGGTGACAATAGTTTGAAAACGCGAAGCTAATGTAATTCAAATTACAAGAGAGCGTAACAATAAATGATCTCATAACAACTGACAATTAAAATAAAAAAATAATACATTATAATGTAATAACTTAATCAAATATAAATTTTGATTGTTTCTATACACAGCCAAACACATACATTAAACTTAAATAAAAAATTAATCTAAATATATTGTGGGGTATGTATTTAATTAATATTTATACACAGGTATACATCTCTCAAATAGATAATGCCCAGTAAATATTTTAGATAAATTATAGTGGATAATTAAAATGATTTCTATAAACATTAAAAAAATCACTGTTAATAATGAGAACCAGTATTTACAAAATACAAATAGTGAGTTGGCAGTGATTGGTTAGGGAATTGTGAATAAAAAATTACTAGGTATCATGAAATTAAGTAGTTATGTAAACTAGTTTCTCACAATGATTGATGGATAAATTCTCTGTCTAATACATACAATGAGTGACACTACTTCAATTTTTATGTACAGTTTTGGACAATAATTGTTACCACCGTGTATACACAAGTCCTGTATATCCAGTCTATTTAAATATAATATAATAAAAAGATACAAAACACAATATTGTAATAAGCTCAAATATGACATCAGATTCTTACATCTTAGTGGGGAGTGTCGATACAACATAACTAGATTATAATTAAATTAAATACTAGTATATACAAAGAAACAAACAAAAAATATCAAAGTTTTAAATAATAAATTACAAGAAATATTAAGGCACATAGCTACCAGTCATATTAAACAGAAAAATGATAAATTCAGATATACCCACACAAACTTATTTACAATTTACTCTTTTGAAAAACAGATAGATTTTCTTGAAATTTTCTCTTTGGATCCATTGCATCCGTAGCGGCCCAGGCAGACAAACAGATCACCAGATTTACACACACTTCTTGCCTAAGTCACAACATTCATGTAATTCGTCATACACTCTCTACGATTCCTTTTACTCAAAACATATCCCCTCACGACATTCATAACTTTCCTAATACAGATGATGATAATATTTTACAAACACATTAACAGTCTTGGAATAACAACGTACAATTTTAGTTTTAAAACCGCATGTTCCCGCACAAAATAATTAAATTACCTTAATAATGAGGAATGTAAGAATTAATACATTTTTTTATAGAAATATCTCAAGTAAATTACTTCATTTTCTTCAAATTGTTTCAAAGCATAAAATTTTCTTTATTGATACTTTATTTTAACTTGTAGAGTTTAACATCAATAAAAAAACATTTAACGATTTACTTGAATATAGTATAGGTCAAATCTCGGTATAGCAAAATCACAGGACCAAAGGAAACTGGAAATTCATTATATCAAATGTATGAAAGGTGATATGTATTTTTTTAAATTACCTTACAGCATCTAAACAGTATGCCTTTAAGACATCTTATAGAATGATTTGTGATCCATATATTGCAGTACAATATGTACCTATGTGGAAATATTTTGTCAAGTTGTAACTTCATTCAAATTTCAATGCAAAATACTATTTCATTATTCTGAGATCAGAGTTTGTTGATCAGAGAATGTGTTGTTAAGAATGTATGTAGTATATTTTGTCTGTTTACAGTAATTCTAACATATTATATAAAAGCTGTGATTATTACATTTTTAACTGAACAATAAATTACGAAATAAAGATCAATATAATCTCACAAACGTGTGAATAAAAAACAACAAAATATTTAGTGACAATAACATTACACGATATTATGACAAATTAATGTGATTAGAATACATAAAAATGAAAACAAAGCTTTATGCTATAATGTCTTGTGAAGTGAGAATGTCTAAACATGGAATAGACAATAAATAATAATGCAACTTACTTCAGACATGAGACAATGAATGTTAAAAAGAACAGCTGACATATTATACAATTGATTAATTATTTCCTAATCTCTAAACAAACTCATCTTCATAATATTTCACCATCTTCTCCTCACTGTTTTGTCTCTCTAGCCTGTCCTCCAGACTCCTCGTCTCCATTATGATGGAGAGCCTCTGCGACTGCGAGTCTTGCTTCGTCCTCTTGCTGAATCTCGAGGAATAAGGAGGTGGCAACGAAAGTTGAAGACCGATCCAGAAATTTTTGTCATCGAGTTTTCTCCAGGGAATCAGTCTTGTTTTCTTCAGCATCGTGTGAAGGTTTTCCCCGTTGGAGTCTTTGGGTGTGGAGCGGACTTTGTCGTAGCCCTGTAGAAGAACGACTCGAGGGTTGACTGTGATTCTGTGTAGGTTGATGAGTGCCAATGTTAGGAGAGCTGGAGTCATCTCATTGGGAGAGAGGACGGCCACTACGGAGCGACTCATGGCTGATAGGCGACCAACAACACTACACCCTGAAAAAGAATAATCAAGTTACAATAATTATTTTACAAATCAATAGTTTTACTTACTAAGATTAAAATTACACCTCTAAGACAGGTTAAGATACACAGGTGTTTAAGAAGAGACAAGTGATTGAAAAAATAATTTAATGATTGATTTTGGTATGTGAAAGGAAAGACAGTTTCAATTCTATGGTAGGTGAGTCTATCTTGTTAACTAATGCTCAGTATATTGGTCTCTATACTTACATGATGATGGATCGTTGGGCAGTTGACAGTTGATACATTTGTAGGAGTATGTGTTCTGCAGGGTTGGGATTAGCATCTCCAAAGTCAGGGCCGCATCAACTGCTGTGTACAGCACAAGGACGTCATACTCTTTGTCATCTGAAAGTAAAAACAAACACATTGGTCCTGGCACATCTAATGTATGGATAATATTGTATTCTATTCTATCCTCTCATGCTGCATCCCTTGCGAGGTAGACAAATAAAACAGATCGCCAGACTTTCCTATCCTTAAACACACTTCTTGCTTCCATCACATTCATGCAATTCGTCATACACACTCTATGATACCTTTTACTCAGAACACGTTCATCCTTGAGAATTTGGCCTACTTGGTCAAGCCCTGTGGTTCTTGAACGGGTGCGCTTCCATACACCTCTTCTTTCTCCCAGGTATATTTTCTTCGTTATCCTTTCATCATTCATCCTTTCATCATTCATCCTCTCTACATGTCTCAACCGGCTCAACTTGTTCTTTTTCACTGAGTTAAACATCCATTCACTCAACTTTCTGATCACTTTATTTCTTGACCCATCTCTCAACCTTTTTCACAGCGATCTCCTCGCGACAGCATTTATACTTATTTCATAACTGATTGACATTATTTGAAATGAATGTTTCATCTCACCTGCACTGGCCGAGGCAGTGGCGTGTCTCCATCTGAGTGCGAGGTTGAGTCCAAACTTTGCATACATCACTCCGGCTGTTAGCATACTGAGGATAACTCCAATGGCCACCAGACACAGGATACGCCATGGGACGCTGTTGTCCTGCACACCTGGATCTGTAACTGAATGATAAATATATTATGAGAAATGAGAAAACTACAACACAGACAACATTCCTTACACTGGTCTACATTATACACAACCACTTTGTATCGAGCTGGGGATTGTTTCATTTTTTTTTTATAAAAATGAATCTGGGTTTATTGAAATAAGCCCAAATACACCTTTGTACACTTCACAATAAGCTCGTGTCGTGAAGAGGAGTAGGTCGGCAGCAGAGATTGAACCTGCTTCCGCTGGATTAATAGCCAAGGGCGTTACCAACTACCGGCTACCGACCACCTCCTTGATTATTGTTAGGGCATTGGAGGTGCAAAGGTGGTTGGGTGTAATTATGAGATATTTTTATTATTTCATCGTTGTTGTGATCCCCTAATTTATAGTTAGTTTTTTATTGTATTATTTCGTGAAATTGTAACTGCTAAAAAAATGAATGAAAATGAATAGCGAACAAGTTATCTAATAACCAGGGGATAACACAAATTATAGTTTATGCATATAGACTGTTGTAATACGTTTGTAAATGTATTTTTTCTATTAAAATAAAATAGGACTGATTGTATGACTGAGTTTACCTTTATGATGCAACCAGATGGACATTTCAATGAAGGAATCTGCATTACTGACTGTACACATATACTCCCCGTAGTCCTCTGATTTCATTTCAGGAATTATCAAGTAGGCTCCGATTATTTGTTCTTCTTCCCTGTAGAAACAAAAAACATTCACGTTAAACATTTAAAACGTAAATAACCGAATTCTCTGCCTCTAATTCAAACTTGAGGAAAAGATAGCCTAAGTTTCGACCGCTAAAAATACGACGGATACGTTTTTTAGTCCAAATGTAATTTAAATTAATGTTTACACATAGGGTCATACATTGCCACAGGGTTGCCTGGCAAAATTTCTCTCCTCTGGCCCCCCAAATTTCCCCCTACTCGGTTTTTCGCATTTTTTAGGAATGTGGTAATAGATAGGAGAAAGAGGTCAATGACAAAAATAATCCTCAGTGAATTATCTACAAAAAAAAACTTTTTTTTTTCATAGGATTAACAATTTACCCACAATCACACGTCAAAATACAGGATTTTGTATGCTTTATAGGTCGTAAGTATCATAAAAAAACGCCCTATTCAAAAAATCACGTAGGTATTTATACATGTCGAAAAAGAGGTAAGAGAATAAGGTTGTTAACTCAATGAAGCATTGGAGAGTAAATCCCTAATTTCTTACCTAATAACCTTCTCTTGGTGCAATCTAACGGGCTTTTTGGGTTTCCCCTGGGGACGCACTCTCTTCCAGGTGACGTCGCTACTTGCGTCCGGTAAGTTGATTCGCCCCACAAAGGCTTCGCAGTACAGACGAGCTGACGTTCCGAGCTCTATCCACTGGTCTTCAGGGGTGAAAGTGGCTCGCGGAGCTGGTGGCGGTTTCTCTGGAATTTTAAACAAATAAATCAAGTTTTGATTCTAGATAACATATCTTAAACATAATATGTCACAATTATAACTATTTTATTGACTGGCTATATTTGGCTGAAGAAAGACGAACGCAGTGGAAATGAGGTCGTTGAGATGAATATGTGGGAAAACACTGAGAGATATGATAAGAAATGAACTGATCGGGGTGAACTAAAACGGATGTTGCGACTAGAATGAATGTGAACAAATTGAGAAGGTTGGGACACGCAGAGAGGATGAATGATAAAAGAATAACAAAGAAAATTTGTCTGGAAAAAAAAGGGGTGTAAGGAAGCGCGGCCGTCCAAACGTGGCTTGATCATGTCGACCTGATCGACAGACGTGTTTTGAGTAAAAGGAATCATAGAGTATTTTATGACGAATTACATGAATGTGAAATGTGTGAGAAAGTCTGGCGAACTGTTCTCTCTGCCTACCTACACCGCAAGGGATGCGGCGTGAAGGGATATCATAATCAATTTTTCATTGTCAACAATGGATCTTAATTAATTATATGGGATGTAACTATTTGATCGACTCACCGACTACTACCAGCATGATGGTGTGGACGTGCATGTGTGTGTCATTCCTCATGAGGCAGGTGTAGTTACCCCTGTCCGTCTCAGCAGCGTGCCCCGCGTAGATGGTCTGGTTGGCTGCCTCGGGGTACAGGATAAAGGTGGACACCTCTCTAGGCCATGGATAGGCTCGCTCATCTTTATACCTGAGGAAGAAAATAAAAAGAAATGGTTAGTAACACAATCGCAAGTGGCTGCAGAAGAAAAAACTACAAAACGAAAACGTAAAAGAGGATTTCTTCGCTTGTTCGGAGTTACATCTGCAAACTAAAAAATCATCCATGACGAAGAAGACACCTGAAACAGTGTGGAAACGTCGATCAAAGTAGCTCTACACATAGTTCGCCTGGAAATCAAGCGAACATGTCAAGTGTTCACCGTGAAAACCTCTAACAATTAATAATAACACCATCGCAAATGCGACGCAACCCAGGGCCCAGGAGGACAGCCATCTACTATATACCCACTGATGGGAGAAGGCTGCACCTCTGTGGAAGTGATTTTGAGAAATGACATATTAGAGTAGCAGAGGGTTTGATCTAGCAAGACATGAAATCGCAACATCTACATACATAATATAATGTGGTTCGCTGGAGGGGTGAAGTGTTTTCCAATTCCAACATTACATGCATGGGTCCCTTGCAATTTAGCCATTCCATTGTGGAGGTGGATTATTATTACGGAGAGATGCATTTACCACCAGCACCTATATAATAATGTGTACACCATTATCTCCTCTCCTTAATGAGCTATGCAGTTTGTTACCATGCGCCAATCTCTTCATTAAAACACCCACCACTTAACATCATTATTATTGTACTTGCTTAATATTATACCGGATAGAAAGAACTGTTGTTTCATCACGTAATTCTCAGGAATATAATAGCCGTTAATAATACTCCGGTATACTTATATATTTCATATAATAACAGAGAGCTTTTCCTGTTGGGAGTAAAGCTATGTAGATCCCACCATGATCACAGCCTATTCTCTCCTATCCACTCTACATACTAATAGTTAATACTATACATGCACGGTACAGGCAACAGTTACGAGTTAGTTAATATTATGTTACGGGTTCCGCAGTATTCTCTTCTCCTTCCAGGAATAATACCTAATACATAATAATCTTATGTCGGCTGAATTAGCACGGCCAATTTAGCCGCATCTGATGAGAAAATTATTACTTTCCATCCATCGCCTACCTCAAATATCGTAAGAGAGCAGATACCAATGGGAACAGGAGTAATAGCAGTCACATTTGTCATTACTTTGCGTGTACTGTGAAAACTAACGAAAAAACAGTGAATTGTCCACTCCTGTGAATGAAAATTGGTCACCCAATGACTGTCAGTCAGCCTATTTGGATATGCGGGATGCTTTTAGGTAGAGTTTCTTGTCAGGACACCTCTCCACTACATATGTTCGTCGTTCGATAGTACATAATTGAACCTCTAAATATCCATCTGTGAAAAAATTCATCAATTTTCCCGTACCTCCTTATCATTCATTATGTTATGAAATTATCACTGCTCTTTTTCACTGCGTCTAACATCCTATGATATTATATGCATTCTTTCCTCCACCTGGAGGTCTTCGCTCTCGTCTTCCCGGCTCACACCACCACACCTCCTCGACTGCATCAGACATACAACTACGCAATGCCCTTTGCTGTGTCCATTCGTGCGGCACTAACGAGCAATAGTTTGCTTGCTCTGCTCCGCTAAATATCACAGTAGGTATATTTCACTATTATAACACTGGTACTACCTACCTAATGTAGATACTACAGTACACGCACAATGTAACAGAAGGTATATTATACAAAAATCACCATAAATTCTAGCCTATGTCTAAGATTCAGTTTTATACGGGAGAATTCTCAGACTACATATTTTGATTAACGATAGAGCAGAATCCTGGCTAGGACATAGGCTATTCTAAAATCAAGTACTTCTTATGGTGAAAGAGAAAAATAACTTATACAAAACAACATGTATGCAACAGTGGTTGCATTAAACCTAGAGACCAGGCGCAAACAATAAAATTTATTTTAAGTTTTTTTCCTCAACAGGGACGAGAGGCATCTTCATTCACAAAACGTAGCGTTATGTGAACTCCCTTGGGGAGGAAGCAGGATGGGTGTTCCGACGCTTACGAGTCGGCATTGGCTGGCTTAATTATACCCATTACAATATAGTCCTTCGAAGCTTGTACAATTAAGCTGTGTAAATCAAATGACATGAATTATATATTAGGTATGCAGTGAGTATATTAATGTGTAGGTACTAGGTAGAGTAGAGTTAATAATATTGTGAAGTGAAGCATTCTCATTTCACAGAAGTGCTAATGCTAATTACTAATTACTACAGACAGGCTGCTTTTCAATACTTCATTATACTCACAATTAATTTCTTTCTAGGAACATGTAGACAATCAGTCATTCCATCATCATTATAAATATATACTTAATTACTATTCATATATCTCCCTACCTACTAACAGTTACATCTATATAAAGGGGAGATATGTATGCTCCGAGTAAAAATGTAATCTCAAAGTAAAAATAACGTAAGTGACAAAAAGCAGGTGCAGGATTTGCAGGTGGAACCTGGATGCAGAAGGCGCAGGATAGACAGGGGAGGAGGCCTATGTTCAAGAGTGGACAGTTTAGGGCTGGGAAGAAGAAGAAGAAGTGACAAAATCGATTTAGAGTTATTGTATAAAATGGGATGGAATATCAAAAAATATCCGCTCGAATAACTGCGTCTTATCTTAAAGATTTTATCGACCAAATTACAGCGTTATATCTAACAAACTACGGGAATAATGTCAAGTTTCAGTAAATTTCAGAGAAATTGTCAAAAATCAAATGTCACTAAACCATATATTATCATTTATCCATGTTTTGAGTCTTAGGATATCTTTGGCTGAGTAATCTTACTTTTCCCGACCCACCAATTTTACAGGGAAATATATACGACATGATTTAACGCAATTAACAAGACAGATAATATGATGCATTGTCTGTCAGCCCTGCGTAGATATGTATTAAGATGCGAAGGCAGTTGTTAGGGAGACAGGTGTATATTATGCTGATTATTATATCTTGAGAGTTAACTCGCATATCGACACTCGTGTATTCAGAGTATATTATAACATAACATGTGCGTATAAATAAAAAATATATCCATAAAATAATATCCATAAAATAATATATATATATTTATATACTAGTGTGCTATTGTTTAATTGTAATTCTTATTTACATAACATGTTCAAATGACGATTCCAGGTGTCCGGATGGGCCTGCGGATGATAAGCAACAATAAACAATAAACAATTATACACAGTTGAAGGGTACCTAATTATGATGTATACATTGTAGGTACAACTTACTCTAGTATATAAATATAAGGGGAGTCGGACTTTCAACGCACATGTCAAATTAGTAACAGCATGTACCTCTACCTGTTGTACTATGGTATAGTAGCCATCAGGTAAAACTATTTTTCGGCATTTTTTTGACGTAAAATCTTTGGGATCACGCAGAACCTGATTTAAGGTATTTTGAGTCATTTTTATCGAAATGGATATGATGTCAACGATATATAGATACATCTACGCATATTTCTATCATAACAACCCCTATTTTCCAACCCCTTTCCCCCATTAAGTACACGTAAGTATATGTACACAGAATTATATGGGCGATGTTCTTCACGATTATCTCAGTATCAACTTTTTCACATTATATACATATACGCCGTTCTTTCTTAGGATTTAATTAGGTTGACTTAAAAAAAATGGCATTAACACTTAAATCCTTTAGTAGACTGGTAGATATTTAATGCATTTTTCTAGGTATTTGAATGCAATTTTCAGAAAAAACATAGGCATAAGATAATTACAGATAGGCAATATTTTCAATACATCAATGTAGGTATGCAGTAAACGATTCTCATTATTAATAACGGAAATTAGCCATGTAGATATAATGTAGGTAGGTAGGTGGGTAGGTAGGTACCTATCATATTCTCGATAAAACTATAACTTGTGTTATATTATTAACATTTTTTTACAACACGCAGACCTCATGACTTTCTCAGAAATAAACGCTGTATAATAAACTATTATAGAGGAGGTGGGACTACCTAGTCTGCCACTCTGCCAGTATATATATGCAGGGAATATGTAGGGATGCGAAATTATAGACATTATTCGAGTCGATATTTTAATCATTTCAGGAAAACATCGCGTTTCTAAAACTATGTTTTTACGAAGCATACAACAGTCCTATTGTAGGTATTGTAAGGAAATTTCCAAGTAGTGATATTTCAGGCACAATGTTTGTATTTTATGTTTAGCTGTATATTTGAGCCTAATCATTTGATATCCATGATTTATTTATCGTATGGCCAACATCACGCCTATATCATATAACATTCGTGTAAAAACATGTTAAAAGCGCAGGGCTAGCTGCTTGTCAGAGACTTAAATCTAAATTTATTATGTATTGTATTGCTTCGTCGCTAAGGGTTAGGAAGTCCATGATATCTGGTTAGGTGAATGTTTCCCAGTATTAGGCTGATGAGTTTATATGTCAATCGTGAATGATAAGAAAAACAGCAAGTATATTAGGCATTATTCCATTCTTATGGGGAACTGTTAGCATGTACCAATAATGCAAGAATGGCAGAGTAGTTACTTAGTGCGATTAGGTATGTGAGTGTTGACAATATCACAACAGTGTTTCCGAGAAACATCATGTAATTGTTACAAGTAACAAGTATTAGTAGCAGTACCAGAGTACTTACTACCAACTAAACTACACTAATGTAACGAGTCTCAGTACTATAGAGTAGCAACCAGCAATCATTATTATTATATGTTCTATTGATAATTATCCGTGTTAAATTGTCGTCGACTTGTTAATTACTCGGCACTGATTGAATTATTGGTAAATATGATTACTTGCTACTCTATCTAACAGATTCTCACGATACGATTTCTTATTAGTACTCGATATCTAATAAATACCAAAGTTACTAGCGTTAATACAACAGTTGGATTGAATCTAGAATACCTAATATGAACTAATATAGCACAACATCCTATAATACATGTTTTTTGTCACAACCTAGTTTACCATCAAGGTTTTTCAAGAACAGATTAAAACTAACGCGAAATTGTGAAATTTCTGCGTAAAGACAAATACTCAATGGTACATTTTAATATCGTACTGTGATAAGTATGTCAGTTAGTACTGTGTTCATTAAATTATTCTCGAAACGTCCTCAAACTCATAAGCAAATTCTACACCATAATAATATTTAGTAAGGTTGTATAATGTATAGGTAAAGGTACTAAATCGTCTTTGTCCATTCGTCAGAAATCAGTCTTACGCGGTAGAACTCTCAGACTACATATTTTGATTAACGATAGAGCAGAATCTTGGCTAAGACATATGTTACTAAAAAATCAAAAACCTCATACGGTCAAAGAGAAAAATGCCTTTAATTACAAAACAACATATATGCAACAGTGGTCGCTTCAAAGACTAGTACTAAATAATTCGAACGGAGTAAATCTCTGGAGTATAAAAGAGAAATTTAATCTCTACTACGTATCACTCGTAGTTTTTTTGGTTCGTCTTATTTTAACGTTGCATACTGTCCCTTCCAGTGACACGAAAATGCTGTAACATAAGTGGATACTCCAACGTAAAATGGAAAATCCTCGGTATCTTTGACTGTCCCTACATTCGTCAACCCTCTCTCGCTTGCATGCAGGTATGGTACAATGCGATTCTTGTAATCCGGTACGGTGCATGCAGCATGGGAGACAGTAGTGCATTAGTGCTACTTACATTGTAACTGTGCCGACGTATCTCATACGGCATTGTGTACAGTGTACACTTTATAGTGTATAGTGTACACTACTGTGAGTGGTACCTACACCATGTTAACGAGATTATTAGATGCGTTAGATGAGTGTACACTGCACAGGTACCTATATAAATATATTAACTACCTATTACTAATAGCTACACGTTTCTCTATGTAATTTAATATAGGTACCTATTGTACACACTGCAGTCTCGATGCAGAAAAAAACGAAGCCTTTGTAAGCTTTTAAAATCCTCCAACATTATATAAGGATGTTCAAGCCCGAGCGCTTTTAGTCATTTTGGCTGTGTTACAGAGATTAGAGAGAAAATACGTACTAATAACTACCTATATTAGTTGTATCATATAGTGGATTCCGGGTGCAATGACATAAAATTCCTATTCATAAATAAAACCTATTCAAGAGTAGCGTTAGCTTTTCAAAACCTGAAAATTTATTATATTTATAAAAAAAATATTAAATAATAATAAATTAAGTCTCTTTACAATATATTCATGCTCCCAGCTTGCTCAAAAATGATAATACAAAGTGTTAGACAGAAATAGTAGATACATTGGAAGAAAAAACACTGTTTTGTTTTCACTCAGAAAACTATCTCGATAATGTTAGCTATAACTTATCAATAGAACTCTATAGCGTCTCAGCACATTATAAATGAAAACTGAAACTGTGTAAGTTTTCTTTTGCAACATTTCATTTCCCTTTGCGAATTCACAAACTCTAGAATTTTAATGTGACATCGTATGCCTCAAAGTTAAGAGGTAGAATTAGGATAAGCAGACATTGATATTCGCGGAAATTTAACATAAGCTCTAATTAACGCTTAATTAGAGTTTACTGGTTGCTTAAACAGAATTGAAATTTTGCCCGTTATTATTCACTAAAACAATGATTCCCCCAGTTAACAAATTCATGTATAAAAAATGAATAGATCTTGTAGATATTATCTGTTCATCCGTAAACAGTACTCTTGTACAGTTTATTTAATGTTATGATTAGCGATCAATCGATCCGATTCTTAGATCAATGTTATGTACAATACGTAATACGTATAGATTACTTATTCTGTATAGATCTCATCATAAAAATGCAATTTACCGTTGTCCGTTTGTCCATAAACACACACAAGTATTTTATATTAACTATTTCTTCCATCATAGATAGATAGTCGATATTAAAGAAATGTTTCAGAAAAATATCATACGTACATGCAATTACAGACAACGAGCGGTTAGCGCCAAAGGAAACTGGAAAATTACAGTACTTACCTGCTTTTCTACAATATTACATTACAAATCAATTGAAGTCTCTCAAAAAAGATATGTATTGTTTTTTATTAGGACGCCACATTCAGCGTTTTGGAAACATTACCGGCAACACTAAACTTGTAGAATTTCAGTAGAAATGTCATCGTTGCCAGAGAACGGAAACCTAGTTACAATTTCATCCAAAACCATCTCTTTTTCGACAGGCTGAAATAAACGCAAGTTTCCATGAAGAAAAAAATGTAAATTCAGATTTTTTCATTTGATGAATATTTCAAACATTCAATATCGCCAAACGTAAGACATTTATTTATCCTGAATATCTAAAATATATATTTCTCGAGAACTTGTAATATGACTTATACCTTGAGTTTTAAATCGCTAAAAAGATATTTTTTTTAGTAATGAAGAAATATTAATTAATGACTAGGAACCGTAAGTATGACTGCTTGCGGATGATCCGTACGCAATTAAATAAGTTTCTCATACATACATACTTGAATATAATATAGAAAGGTATGTACGCATGTATGTATGATTATTTCTAATAAATATAAAATTATTATTAACTTATAACAGTACACATTGCTAACTTCTTTTACACACGTCGCATTCTCAAACTTTTATATAAAAAAAATCATTCATATCATAGCTTCTACAACTGTGAACCATATTATTAGTCTTACATTGTTTAAACTTGTTTCTCACTTTACTCTGTCTTTTAACATTATCACCGATGCGTGCATGGAAAAGATTTCAGAATATCATGTCAAAAAAATCATACAAATCTGACCAATACAATGGCAGAAACTTTGTGTGGCTCTCCTATCGAGTTCAGATAGTCTGACACGTTACGACTTCGTTTCTGGAAAGGTTAAGCAAAAGGAAGATAATAAGTCCAGGTATATTTATTTTATTACAAAGCACTTGTACAGACTATATAGAAAGATAGTCCAAACATTTCGTTCATAATTACATCACCTATAAGCGCACAACTATTCCATACGCATAGAAATTAAAAACCAAAAACATCACAAATATGGAGTACTCTAATGTATTATTAAACTCGCATAGTATAAAATACAGATCTCGATTCTGTTTTCAGAGATAATAAGACAAAACCTTACGGAATAGGTGGATGACTTTTTCTGTTTGTTTTATTATGGTATGCTGTCTGTTCCACAGTCTGATGAAGTCCAGGAACATCCACAGCATTATGCTATGCAGGTGTGTGCTATGCCGGTATACAACCATATCGAACACAGGTCTACTTTTTGTGACCATACCATCGGTAATAATAGTGGTTCTACTAGCATCATCAATACAAACAGGTTGTAAAGTAACTACAGTTGTCAGTACCATCATATCATGTACTGTGAATCTATCACGGATCACAGACAGACTCATCCTAGGAGGATGTGTGCTACAAGCGAAGGAACAAAATCACTGATAATTTCGCTAAGGGGATCAGAAGATGTAAATATGGATGGTTTTCATCCCACTGACTCTGAAAGGTAAAGACCTTCAAAGACCATTCATGTAACTGCAAGATCAATATTTCGTTGTTGTAATTCATGACCACAGTATCTTAATAAGATTGCATAGGTTTTAGGTAAATCGCGTTATACGTTTAGAAGTAAGTTTTACTCAAGAGAACTCTCAGACTACAAATTTTGAGTAACGATAGAGCAGAGTCCTAGCTAGGACGTAGGCTATTAAAAAACCAAATACCTCTTACGGTTAAAGAGAAAAGTGACTTGATTTACAAAACATGTATGCAACAGTGGTTGCGTCAAACCTTAAATCCAGGCGCAGGTCCGCCGGACACATAAGGTAGTACTTAAATTAATGTTTTCCCTATATTGAATATTCACACCCCATTAATTTATTACGTTTACAAAAGTTACATTTCAATAAACATTATATAGTTAAAGGTAACTGTAGCTAGGACGTAGCTACGTTACTGCAACCCTCTCCTCTATTTCGCTATAAAACTATACAGTGACTAGAGATATAATTTCATCTCCTGAGAACAAATACTAGATTTTTTTCGACTTGCAGAGAATTGCAGGTACCTAGTGCATTGCATATGAGTGATATTAACCTGTGTCTGTATGAAGTTATTGTGCTCAACTAACCGCTACTCTGGCGACTACCAGTAGGTATACACTCATAGTAGGATAAGACTTGGTATATTTATTTTATCATGCATACTTTTTGTAGGTTTATAAAAATGCACACCGACTCAAAAACACCTGGTAAGACAAGGGATAAGACTGAAAAACGAAGAAATTAAAAATAAACGACGTTTGACTTTCTTGAGCTTTCGTAATACGCAATTGTTAGGTAGGTTTGTTTTTTATACTCACAGCATTTATTGGTTACCCCATTATTGGGATATACCACTATGATGGCTACGCTACGCCAAAATGGCAATGGCAGGTCATGCGTTGCTAGACAGGGAGTGGACAGATGGGCACCCAGAATCCTGAGATGGAGACCGTGGGACAGGCCGGAATAGGCCGGCCGCAGAAAAGATGGGCCGATGATATTGTCCCCGTCGCTGGCAGTGGGTGGATCCGGGAAGCCCAAAGAAGAGAGAAGTGGAAAAAAATGGAAGAGGCCTACACCCAGCAGTGTAGAGATGGCTAAGAAAGAAGAAGATCGCTATAAGTACCTATAGTTCTAGCTGAATAAAATATTTTTTTACCTACACCTATATTTCTGCTCTCTATAATCTAGTTAAGTATACATAAGACTATAGGTAGGTACCAGCTGTAATTAGAATAGGTATATGTATCTATGAGATTATTATACAAGAATGTATGTAAGTTATGTATTATTAAATTGGTCATTACTCTCATTAAATATTTGAATGAATCATCAATCGATACAATTCTTTGATATAATGAATAACAAGCACCTAATATAATTTTTAGTGTCCGACCGAAACTGGATTTTTAGCCGAAACCGAAACCGTAACCGAATATTCGGCTCCCCTTCTAGTTTCGGCCGAAACCGAAACCGAAACCGAAACTTTGGAAATTCAGTTGTTATTTTGAAAAAAAATCATTATAGGTACCCTGCTCTGATATCTAGTGTTTCCCTAAGATATTTATTAGGAAACCACTTCATTTTCGGAACTAATTTTTTTTTTTTGTGAAGCATGGTGATGAAGGCCGTTATGTGGTTTGGTTTATTTGAAAATGTACATAATAATTTGCACAATATTATGTACGAAAAATGTTTCCTATAAAAAGCAATAGAAAAATAACGCCGCAGGCAATTTTTTTGTGAAACAATTATGTTTTGATGGATTTTTTAATACTAATTTTACAAAATTTATAACATGGCGAGAAAATGTGCGATAATTATGTTATGCTCTTAAACGTAGATGAACTATTCACATATTGATAAATGTCGCTACCTATATTTTGAATTGAAATACCCATCTATGTTATGGGGGGGCGAAAAAACTCTCGCGGAGGGCAATCCAAATTTTAACATAGACGTAGTTTTAAAAAAATCAGTAATAGCGCCGCAGGCGAATTTTTTTTGTAAAATGGGTTAAGTGATGAACCTGGGATCTTCCTATAGCAGATGGCACATCATCGTTTGACATTTCGGGGGGGGGGGGGTCTTCGGCGCGCCCCTTTATTCGGCACTTGAAACTTATAAGTCACTTGGTTACGTTGTATCAGGGAAACGGCCGCCTACGTAGCGCCGCAGGCAAACATTTTGTCACAAGACATAAATGATGTGTATAAAAATGGGTAGTGATATAAATCTAGTTCACTTTTGTAAAATAAAAAAGAAGTCTTGTGTACAGAATACAAACACAAAGTGTGAATCTGTTCCGAAGATTCCCGAATAATGCCCGACATAATACGAATACTAGTTTCGGTTTGGCCGAAGATTCGGCCACTTTTTGGCCGAAACCGAAACTGGGGCCGAAACCGGCTATTTTGGCCGAAACTGGCCGTAACCGAAACCGAAACCGAATATTCGGTCGGTCTCTAATAATTTTATATCTACCAGTTAACCTTGCCGCAGCCGCATCAGCCGCCGTTGTCTTGTCTCAGTCTGCTAGTCATCGTGATGAATTCTATCCCGTAATATTATTTGATAATAATGAATATCGAATTGAGTGGGTAATTGGAAGACTCGAGAGAAAATGAGGAATTGAATAGTAAGTATGTATTGTATGGGTATGTCGAAAGGTGTGAATGTAATTTGAATTAGGTATGTTCGGTAGTAGTACTATGGTGGAACAGTATTGAGAAAGACCTAAGGGAGAAGCAGCAGACCAGTGAGATGACACAAGACAGAGGAACTTGGAGACTGCGTACAAGAAGGGCCGACCCCAGGTGAACTGGGAAGAGGCAAGGAAGAAAGAAAGAAAGTTCGGTAATACTATATTGTATCTTGTGAACCGATTGATAGCATTTTTATTAGAGTTTGGATGGCCCGGTCAATTCTTCTCCAAAAGACAAACGCAAACCAGTATTTTGTTTAGAATTAACTGCACGACTTTCACTAGTATTCTCTCATTAAGTTTTTTTTTTTCAGAGAATGCAAATGAGTTTTTTCGTCCAATTATTTAACAAATCACGAGTGGAGTTTTTTTGATACATTATTATTAGATACAGCTAATTAATAACGGAGAGATACGTTTCACATTTAATTACACAAGCTCATTATTAAAAACAACAGTAGATATTTCATGTGATGTGATAATAACAGTAAAAACGCTATTGTAGTCAAGATGGCGCTCTTTGGCGATAAGCATGAGGAAAATTAGCTATTTTTCCTTATAGCATAAAACATTAAGTATAAAAATACAGGAAACTACGCAACAATGAATAGCAGAAGATATTTTTGGATAGTTGGTTTGTTCACATAAAACTTCAATAGGTATTATAATATAATAGATCGGTATGGTTATTGGTTATTGACGGTAGGTATTCATTAATTAATTATAGTATACGTGTGACTATAAGTAAACTGTTTTAGTGGATTTTTTATATTGCAATATTATTCACTCATTCATACTACCATCTTATCCACAATAACTACACAACATAGTAAGCCAAGTTAAGATATTTGGAGTTTTTTTTATCGAAATGGGTATATCAACCTTAGATCAGATAAACAGTCAACCACATTTTCGCATATTATGTATGGAGTTATATAGGCGATACTATACGCTTTTCTTCTAGTTTCAATTTTTTGGCTAATGAGTGGTTCTTGCTTATGATAGCAGAGCAACAAGTGTAGGGAAGTGTATGGCCACAACATAACCTTGTTCTGTATATGGCATTATCTACACAGAGATTGGACGACAGTGTTTTTTTAATATTGGTCTTTCCAAACATGGAAGTATCATGTAAAATTCCCAACAAACGTTTGACAACTAATAATTTTACCTTACAACCTCACAAACACCATAATAAAATGCGAAAAACGATTAAAATCCCCCACGAATTATCGACGAGTTCACGGTTAAGCGTCATTATATCATATTAAATAATTATTTAGTGAAAACGTTTCCTCATTTTTAGAGTCGAGGATAATAGTGGCGAATAAGTGAGGAATACTAGGAATCCAAGCTAGAACCCTCCCCGAGGGAGGGACCCTACATAGTATAAAGCAATATTAGAGTCACAGCCCACGTGTTCCTTGGAACCCTTTCAAATTAACCACATTTTATTGCTCATAATCATATTAATTTCTATACCAAATAATAATTATTAATTGAAAAAAACATCTAGTAAGGAATTTTACCGTTTCCGCTCTAAGAGAAGAAACATACCACGAGATTTGTGCTACCATTATTTACACAAATAAATTACATAGGTAGAATAGAAAACGTTTTGAAAAATTTATATATTATCAGTAAACATTTTGTCGAACTCTCTTCTTGAGAGTTATTTTTTTGTATAAATTTATGACTTATGTATGTGTTGATTATTGTAAGTAATGGATTGAAAATTAATAAATAACAAGCATAATTAATTAGATACCTAAGTATATTATATGATACAAGCCTCGAAATGAGTTTTAAGGACTCTGATAGGAACAAGATCAGGGTAGCAAAAATACTATCAATCTACGAGTACAATCCTATTGAGTAATGGTTTGATAAAGCCAATGAAATTTTGTGAGAAAAGACTAAATTACGGTAGACCACATCATCAAGGAGCAACCTCGGACAATAAAATTATATTATCCACACTAGAATTATGTACCTATACAGTATTAGGTCTCCTATCTTTAATAATTATAAGGTGATCCTAGAAAATAATTATCTCTATATCGGAGGAGGATAATAAACAATATTAATATTTTATTAAGGATAACTGATGATCAATTTCCTGTACAACATTCCACTAACATTTTTACCTCTCAAAAGTTATACAGGAGTAGACCTAAACACACTACAATACCAAAAATATTACTACACCCATGATACTACACAGAGAAGCAAATGCGCATGTCTAAAATACCAGAATCTGTGAGCTTCATTTCTGGAATTCAATCTACACTGGACTCGAATTCTATAAGGCATTCAATGAGGGTTCGAATCTCGTGTTCACATTTGTTTAATTAGGCAATCCACTTGTAGAATTTCAATAGCAAATCATTGTTGCCAGCAGACAAAATTGTGGTTCTAAATTAATCCAAGACCATTTCTTTCTCGACAGACTAAAATACAACATTAAATTATCCATGGTGTAAACTCTATACAATAAATAAAATCAATATACCTATGACCGACAGAGTACAAAATACAAATTGTAGTTAATAATCTGTATCGCCACGGTCCTCTATAGTGTGTGAAGCTTTTATCTATTCGTCCTATCATCCGATCCCACATTGAATTATATGAGATGGTTCATGTATTACTAGAGTAATTAGGTACCCTGTATATCCGTGTGATTGATTCCTGGTAGTGCATCATACTCTCAATCAATCTAATACACTACACACTCATCTGTGAGTCCTGCCTGATGCTAATAAAGCTGCATCACATCGACATTTAGAGCGGTACAAATTGTAACAGTGCATGCGATCGTGATGGTGTGATACGACATGTTGGACGATAAGTTTCACGACGAATAATACTTAACCAGTAAATCAGACAATGCTGCTTTCTGAAACCAACCAATCTACGTGAATCGTCGAACGCTTGCATATCCGAGGGTTACGAAAAACATTGACATAAAATTAGGTGTAAGTGGAATCATATTATTATCATGGAAATCTACAACGGCTTGTTCAATAATAGAACGAGATGCTGATCGCAGCCCTTCGCATTCTGATTGGCACCGATTATAATTATTATATTATCGTTTATATATCCTTTTTTAAAAGAAACAATAGAGCAATAACGCAAGAGTAGTCTGTTTTCAGGATCTTGATCGACAAAGTATACCTACCGACCGAAGAATTCTGAAAATTTCTAGCACCAGATACAAGCACATATATTAAATCAAATCATGGTGAACTGAGCGTTTTGAGACGCCATCTCCTTTTTGTCCAACAAGCGACACCGTGAATGTTGCCATATCATCGAGGCTGTTAAGTGCATTGTTCCAATACAATGCACACTTGACGAGATGACTTGCTGGATGATATAACCATACCTATCTACTCTCTGTGTGACGTGACGTAATCACAATACTACCTATTAGAACCTACTTACCTACTATAATAATGTGATGTGGAGCAAGAGATGGATCCCACTATTATCCTGGCGGAGATCACAGTAACAGTTATCCGGCATGAGAGAACCGATAATAATATATTGAAAATGGATCCATGTACATACCCTAAAGGTAGGTACATGGATCACACAAAGGACGTAGGTATGGATGGAAAATGCATCTAAGATATAATGTGTGTTATGTATTGAGCGATGAGACTTTGGAACATATAGTGGAGAACTGTCCTGACAAGAAGTTTGTAAGTTATTTTGAGGAAAACCACAAGGTGACGCCAGGGGCATCAGATACGACTTTGACGAACATTTTTGAAGAATATAGACATGGAGCTATACGACTCCTACAGAAAAAGGAGACTCGACAGACTCGATCATGTCGACCAGAAATCAAAGGGCGGACGCGTTTTGAGTAAAAAAAATCGGAGGGCGTGTGTGACAAATTACACCAATGTGACGGATGCAGGAGTGAGTGTAAGGATATATAGGGCGGTTTTCCGTTCGTGTTTTCTCTGCCTATCCCGCAAAGTGAAGCAGATAATATGTAGATAGAAAAATGATTTACACTTATCCTGTCGACATGATACTCAATACCTGACTGCCATTGCAACCAATAGTTAAATAAGTAATTAATCGAGTTATAGAATTTGCGTTTGTGGTTATAATGTACAAACACTCAGTGCAAATACATAATATGCATTTCTATACAATGTTAGGTATACGAATAGTATATTATGAAAAGTCATCATAGAGAACGAATCTATATCTATCTATATATATAAAGTAAAGTCTTTTTTTTTGTAAGTGTTCGCATAACTCCCGCATTTTACAATGGATTGCTGCGAAAATTTAGAATAACATTTGCGATAATATAGGCTGTGTTTTAACGTCGCCGGTTTTTGGAGAAAAAGCTTTTCCTAACAGATGCCATGATGATGAGGGGACCCAAGCGTTGCGTGGGGTTGAGTGTGATGGTATCGTATGAAAGGGCGTTGGAAAAGAGACTCAAGATATTCAGTCACATTTTGTCCAGCTCAAGCCGGGTAGGCCGGGTTGTTTTGTCAAATTTGCCATTGCGAAGCACGGGTAACTCAGCTAGTAATATATAAAACCAATCACAATCACACAACACTCTAACCTAACAATACAAAACAACATCAGCCATCATGTTGTATGATGATTCCTCCGGGGGATCGTGTTTGCAAAATAAAATAAAAATTATTATTATAATCCCAGACTATAGCATATACCTAGTGCCTACTCGCACTAATAATTCCCGGAAAGAGGGAATATTTTACCGGTTGGCAACATTAAATCATTCGTGGAACAGATATTGCATACATATTATAATACCTACTTATATGAACTAGGAGAATATATACATATCTGAATATTGCATTTTTATATAAACTCATATAAAACAATGACGTTCTTTTATTTTGTCTGTGGGAAACGTTGGGAAGGAATGACTCTGATTGGTCATTTAAATACCTACCTAGATAGACGCATAAAATTCAAATTCAGAGGAACAAGTAAGTATTTAAAAAACGAACCAAATACCATCTCACCATTGTAGAATTTAAAAAATCTGAAAGACAAAATGACATTTTATCTATTTCGTTGCCGTTAAAGTGAGGCAAAAAATAGCTGCAATAACTAACTAACAACTTATTTCCATGCAATATCTGAAACAGGAGGCCCTGAATCAGTCATTCCCAATCATTCATAGCCGAAAATGAACATAATAATCTTGTTATGCCTATACCTTCGAAACTGATTTTAAAAACAAACAAATACTATAGGTACGTACTATAGAAATTACAGAAACAAATTACTTCGCGTAACCATATTTTTTAAATATGTATTAAAGGACCTGGATTAGTGTAAACAAACTCAAACATTTTCTTCAAAGCTTTACTATAAACTAAAAGCGCAGAATACTCCGAGATTCGAACCCGATGCCTCCAGATTGGAAGTCCGCCAACCCCTGTGGACCAATGTGGAACAGCCTGAATAATATTCAAAGATAAATATGGAACAGCCTGAACAATATTCAAAGATAAATTGCAAATCAAGTTTATTTCAATGACCTTCAAAAGTAAAATATATTCCTGGGCCGTCCACTTCACCCAGACACATGTTATGTACAATACGATACACATACATCTTTGGAAATAATGATGTTGTAAGTTGTTATACGAGGGCTGGCTGAGAACTTCGCGGCCTTGAGAAAAAATTGTACTGGCCACTTTCAATTTATTGTTGATATGGATAATTTGAACCTTTACAAGGCTACTGGCAAAATTTGGCATCAATAGGACTAAGCTGGCACTCTTGGCACCACTTTTTATTCAACGTGTTTGAGTTTTTTGCGAAAATAAGAAATTTTCAACCATGATCCACGATAAAATGTTTTATTATCACAGGTTGTATATCAAAACAAACTTTTTAAAAGATGTCAGATACATAATTGGAGTCTGCTATATCATATGCGGTAGTCAAATAATGGTTAGCAGATTTTAAATGTGGTCAGCAAGGTATTGAAGAAAACCCTCGCAGTGGAAGGCATTAACTGCAGTTGTTTCGAAAAACGTCGATAAAATCATGGATGTGGTTCAGAAAGATCGCCAAATTAGTGCCTGGCAGATAGCAGAGATCCTAATGGTCTTATGTTAACGAATAGATTTCATATAACTTCAGAACAGGACTTGTATAAGCTTTCTGTTCGCAGCGTGCCAACGCCTTTGACTCAATTTTAGGGCCGAACAAACATGTGTTCGTTTTCGATTTTCATTTGAATTTTTGGCCAGGTTTGAAGCTGATCCTGAAGATTTTTTTTTTCGTCATGTCACCATGGATGAAACCTGCATCTAACAGAGCCCAAAAATAATCAAAATAGTGGCGGCATGGTGATTTTCCGTCTTCAAAGGAATCGATGTCTCCTTTGTCAACTGGAAAAGTTATGGCATTAGGTTTTTGGCAATTTAGGGCTAGCATCACAATAGACTACTTGACTAAGGGCAAAAAAAGAAGTGGGAAGCACTTGCTAATCTAAAAATCCAATTGCGATAAATTACCAACGCGGAAAGACCCGGAAAATTGTCCAAAGTCGTGATCTTTCACCGCGACTTTGAGGCAGTTCACAGAAAAACAATTTTCATAGCCAAATTGCATGCCAATGGCTTCCAGTTGGTGAAACATCAGCCTTATTTACCTAAAATGGAATCGTCAGACCTTCCCCTCATCCCTAAGCCAAAAAAAATCTCAGCATGTAACAAATTGACTCAGTTAACGGCGTTAAAGTAAACGCGGAGCAATTTTTGAAGACCTTTACAATTTCTTCTATAAAACTAAGATCCTAGCTTTGAAACGTGGCTAGCAAAAGTGTATTCAACTTCCAATAGATCGTATAAAAAAATAATAAGAAAATCCAACCATACTCCAGTACATTTTTTTCTCAAGGCCGCGAAGTTCTCAGCCTACCCTCGTATATACCTACATAATAATATGATATGATGTGGGTAACAGGCGGGAAAGGGTTGCCCTGGCAACACTAATAATTCAGCACAGTCCATCAGAGCCGCATGCGAATCAAAACCTGTTTTGGGTCATCCGTCTCGCAGCGAATAACTCTCCCGTGATCCAAATTATACTAACCTCAAATACGCAGGCAGGTAGGTGCCTTTGGTTCATGAAAATGGAACAGAACGCAGCATGCAAAAATGCATCAGTATGGATTCCGATTAAAAAAAAACAAAATCTTAATAAGCAACATCCCCGAGCCTTTATTCCACTGTAAGATTAGTCAAGTCGCTAAATAATTCTCAATCAAATTTCAGGAACGATAGATGGTGCATTATTTGTATTTTACTTTCTTTGAATTTCGTTTAATTAAGTAGTTATATTGCCTTCAGGACCCTGTTGAAAAACGCATGATATTATGTCAATATTTATGCCTGTTTACCAGGCTTTGAAATACTAGTAAACGAACTAGGTAATTGCTACACATGGTGATAATATAGATATTCTCTATAATCTTACATTGTAGTCAGATATCAAGATTTTGATATAAAAATTACTTTCGATTCTTAACATATTACGTAACTCGAGTACATTTTATGATTAATATCTTTAAACTGTGGGCTCATCGCTCATGTCAATTACCTGCAATCAACCGAGCGTTTTATCGCAACATATAATCAATTGTGTGACACACATTTCCTAAAATCCACTCGCAGTTACCTTCCCACTTCCCAGATATGCATATAGATGTATAATCTACAAACGATATGATAATAATCAGGGTTTAATGTTTTAGGATAGTCTGTACCTACAACGACAAGCAAATCACGCGATTTTGTCGTAAAACACATCGGCCGTTACGAATGTTTAGGGAGGACAACCAAACGGTGATATTTACATCGATATAATATAGGTACAATTAAATGTTTATTCAATAATGCCACACAGTTCACCTAATCACTATTGCTGGTAACCACGACATTTCCATTGAAATACTACATGTGTTTCCATTTTCCACTATTAGTGCAGTAACGAGAGCAAATTTAATGGCATTTTCAGGAAATAAATACAGTAGTCTACTTCCCTTTCATACTTTACGTATTTGGGGACGCTGAATTCGAATTTCAACTTTGCCACCTCGTAAATGTGATGCGTTCTGAGATATTCGAGAAAAACTCAGAAGAAAACGTTCTTTTTAGAGACTTTCGCTCATAACTCGAAAAGTATACATTTTAGAGAAAAGAATCTCGAGACAAGAATAAACTAGAGTAAATTTTCTACAAAGAGCGATGATATTCATTTTTCTGAAATAAACCGCTTACGCGCTACTATGCGCTAAAAAAGGGCATAAATTCCACTCTTTTTTAAAAAATATTTTCTCTTTTAATTTATTGACTATAACTCAAAATATATAGTTTTTTGGAAAAAATTGTTGTACATAAATAAAGTACACTATATTTTCTACAATTAGTGCTAAGAAGGTTTCTGAGACAGACTAACCTCTATTACGTTAGAGCGCATTGAAGTTCACTATAGTACATTAGAAGCAAATTCTTCATTATTTAAAATGGATATATAACATTAAAAAAAATAAAAAAATCTACTAAACTTTCTTGATGCTATAAACACAAGGCTGAAATTTTTATATTTAAATGTTTGCTACCCCTCAATAGCGATGGGTCAGTAGAAATTTGAGAATTCCTTAGAAACAAAAGCTCATTCTCCAGTTTTTTGTCCATAATGTGAAAATTAAAAACAATAGGGACAATTATACTAAGACAAAAATAAAGTACATTTTATTATCTATGAACTACCTAAATAATTTTTTTTAGTCAAATAGACGATTCAGCAGCCAGAGTCCGTTAAAAATTTTCCATATCTCGAAAATATTCTAAAATTTCTACTTATTTTGGTTTACCGCCTGCAAATAAGAATCTAAACATTTTTAAGAAACAAAATGTGAAAATTCATCAAATTTCCTACAAATTATGTCTCTTGCGTTTTCGCCCTCGCGAACTGGTTCGATGTTCAGAAGCATCGAAATTTGGTATAGCGTGTCATATTAATTAAGCGTTGATAATACGAACTACGACTATGGTATGTGTACTATGTACATAATAATGAAGAATTTGCTTCTAATGTACTATAGTGAACTTCAATGCGCTCTAACGTAATAGAGGTTAGTCTGTCTCAGAAACCTTCTTAGCACTAATTGTAGAAAATATAGTGTACTTTATTTATGTACAACAATTTTTTCCAAAAAACTCTATATATTTTGAGTTATAGTCAATAAATTAAAAGAGAAAATATTTTTTTAAAAAGAGTGGAATTTATGCACTTTTTTAGCGCATAGTAGCGCGTAAGCGGTTTATTTCAGAAAAATGAATATCATCGCTCTTTGTAGAAAATTTACTCTAGTTTATTCTTGTCTCGAGATTCTTTTCTCTAAAATGTATACTTTTCGAGTTATGAGCGAAAGTCTCTAAAAAGAACGTTTTCTTCTGAGTTTTTCTCGAATATCTCAGAACGCATCACATTTACGAGGTGGCAAAGTTGAAATTCGAATTCAGCGTCCCCAAATACGTAAAGTATGAAAGGGAAGTAGACTACTGTATTTATTTCTCCGCGAAAACACCATATGACTAGACTATATGGTTGTCAAAAAGATACATAAATTGTTTATGATATTGTTATGTGTTATTTACGACACTTATCGTTGTGCATGTATCCATATTATATTATGTAAAATTGATGAGTCCAAGTGCCTACATAGGGCCTAAGGACGATACAATACAATAAACATCACTCTCATTGAAAATCGACACTTTCTCGACAGACTCTACTTGGTTCTACCGATTCTTTATCATTTAACGATCTTTACTGCAATATTTGTAACACAGATGGTCTACAAATCGTCATGAGAACAGTTTTCCCATTGTATATAAGCTCTGAAAGAGGGTGTTTCAAGCTATCGGAAATCTCAGCAAAATGCCATTTTGAGAGGAAATTGTATTTTAAACCTTTTTCAATTACAATAACAGGCAAAGCAGACTTGCAGACCTGCAAAGACTGCCCTTAAACGTAGTTTGTCGTTAAATTTAACTATAGGTATAGTTGTCAAGTGAATACTCGTTTAAAATCGTAAATCGCACACAAATAAATCGAGGCAAAATTCTACGGAATATTTAAAATCATCGACAACAAGTTAGTCCTCCCTATTCGCGACGGCGATGACTAAAGCTCAAAAGCTCGACTACTAGGAAATATCGTTATCGTTACTTCATACATATTATTAAGTACTAATATTACTATTTAGTACGCCACAACAATTTATAGGGTTTTCCTTTGGCACTCGAGTGAATTCTCGGTATATGAATCAATTCATCATATTGACCTCGCTGTATTCAGTCGGTGTTGGGTCATAACTTCGTGGTCTGATTTCTAGGACGTCCACGAGAAAAATGCATCGCACAAGTTTATGAAAGTATGTTTTGATAGAAATTTAACAATATTTACCCAGCTTCATAATATAATTAACTTAAGAAGATGATGGTGTATCCACAGCTGGACGATTTTACTGTTCTTACCTGTAACAATATAAATGTCAAGAGATTAGAATATTGCGTAAAGTAAAAAGACAGTAGAAAAAAAAAATTTTTCTTCAAACAGATGTATAATTTAACACTCCAAAACATTTCAATATAAAAACTTTGTAAGATAAAACAGTGAGTAGGATCGTGCAATACCTACCTATTTTCGTACAGGGCATACATTGATACATTTTCTCATCTATTTATTTATCATATGGTCAAAAGAAGTATATCACATCCCTCAAAGGAAAAAGTTTGAAAGTTGGGCTTTGGGCAATGATAAATTTCGCAAGCTAGCTTGGTCGTCAGTAACTAAACTGATTCTCATCTATTCAGTACTTATAATATCTTTACTGTATCATGAACCATGGATCTAAGAGGATTCATAGAATCATATTCATAGTTAACAATCTGAAAGCATCAGATCATTCCAAGAATGACATCCACAATAGGATATTAATCGTAGAATAACTTAAGCACATACAATACGCTGCCTCTAATAGTACGAAAATTAATTCGTGATCATTTTGACTCAAATTCCAAATACTTAACACAGTTTGAGAATTTAATGTGAAAAATGTTGAAAATGCATAATATTTGCTATGTCGTGTTGCATTTGTATATGTAACAATAGTGCATAGATAAGTAAGTAAGACATGAAACAAATGGCTAATAGCCACACAGGGAGAGACACCCACTATTACTATGATGTAGGTTACACGGTTATACGATGCATCCACGTATGCGGTCTACTTCCGTGGAAATTCGTGTGAACCTGTACGGAGAAATGATCCACAATCAAAGGGAAATACGAGCGCAATAAACTGCTTTATATCTGACTTATATAACTTCATTTAATACTTTGATGTACGTAGGTACATTGACATTAATGATAAGTAAAAGGATTATACATTCGGAAAATCAAAGGTTCTATATTTTCCCGTAAGTAAGCGGCTGATACTTAACTGGAAAATGTAACACACAATATAATCTATAGTGTATCTTTGAACAAAGGGGATGTTTTCTCAGTATTCCAGTTTAATCAGTATATTGCTAGTTTGCTACACTGAACTTCGAAGAAAATTCTAATTATAAACCTGGGTGGAAAATGGCATTATAATGGTATTAATAATTTTAAATCGTGGGATTTTCAATGATTAATTGATTCACGAAAAGACGTGTAACGTAACTAAGAACAAGTTATTCGAATAAGTAATTATAAAAATGAAAACACAAGTTTCATTGCCTTCCACAGACTTTGAATTTATTAAATAGGCGACTAGTTTTCGGGCACTTCCGCGGTGTACAAACTTTGCATCGGTCTGACGAAAGACACGGAAATTTCCGTTATCTTAAAACTACTCGCCCTTTTAATAATTCAAAGTGTCCGTAAGATATAAAATACTCTATGTATGTATATCGTATGGCATTGAAGAGACCAGAGTCAGAGATTAAGATCGTGAGAGCTCAGGTATTGAAGTGCCTCAGGAGACAAGTTGGGAATGTCTTACATTGTGCCGCTGAACCTAGTGAGCCGACAGTCTTCGTTAAAAAATAAAAACTAAATACTGCGTTTTTATATCAAAAATATTCCATCGAATTAATAATAATAATAAATTTTTTTATTCAAAAAAGTAGTACAATTTCCACCAAGAACCTTCTGTCAAAACACTCTGCATTCGCAAGCTATTCGAGTAGAATGTAACCCAATTGTTTCTGTTGATGTAATTCATACAAGTTTTACCTACATACAATACAATACTATTTTATTTCTATTTCCATACCATTATAATATTATTGGATTCGCTAAAACGCCTCGCATTGAGTAAACAGAATTTCCTAGAATCACACCACAGTATCGTATACAACTATAATACTATTTGTATATCCATTACCATTTATTTATTGATGAATTTAGCACGCGGAAGTGTGAGTTGAGTAAGTACGTAGATACATATTGTATACGTATCGTATAGTAACCGTTAATAAGCGTGCTAGACCGACATCCACAAAAAGTTGAAGCAATATACAATTCAGGTAGACAATGTCGGTGACCTCATTCGCGGGGTTTCCCCTAAAAGTGCACGCCTAATTATGGACCTATTTTTATTTGACACTGCGATCAAATCACTTTAGAGAATACAATTTAATAATGATAGAAAATTCTACGAATTTAGACTTTGAAACATACGAGTTTGTACCATCGGCATTCAATATTAGATGATGCTGCATTGATTGATTGCATGACTGCACTGATGCATTCACTCGTGGATTATGAGTATTTATAATTTATGACAATACAGTACAGTAGATATTTCATAGTTTTATCGCCTGTTAGAGATCTATCTATCCTCTTACGCGCCTCTCTTGGGGAAGCAGATAGGATGGAACGCACGAACACCTAATTTCTTTTACTCAAAACGCGTCCCTCTCTGATGAGGATCTGATAGACGTGATCGATCCTAAGTCAGTCTCAGACGGCCGCGCTCCTCACTTACTCACGTATATCTCTTTGGTAATCCTGTCCTTATTCAATCTCTCCACAACATTATTTAAAGTAGTAGAGATTAGAATATTATGTGCACTGTTCAGGTATTTTCCCAGTGACAGACTCTACCCGGTATTCCCGTATTTAATTGACGATTAATGATTACTGTATCGTTATAATATATGAACATGATAACGCAGGCATCCAATACACACAAGACACAGTATGGCGACAATGAAACGTCACGTGTCCCTGAAATATATTCAAATTAGCGTCTAGCTGTCTACTTCGATGGTGCACTGAAAATAGTACACGTGTAAGAAAATACTAATAAAACTGTAAAGCGTAGGTATAGGTACGTAAGTCAGTGGATGTCGCCAAATCTCTACTATAAACAATGAACATACATACTTTGTAAAAAAATAAGGTAGAAAAATTGAACAAATTTTATATTTTGTACAGATCTCTGAAAAATTATCAGCAAAGAACAAAAGTCATAGACGTTGCTCGCAACGTATCGCAACTCTTAAATGGGGGTGGACAGGTCACATGGTCATAGATTTAGAGATCCAGAAGTCGAAGAGGGTCTTAACCTAGGAAGACTACCACTAAGATGGAGAGATGACCTTGTTAATCATGTGGGTATATCAACTGGAAAGAAAGAGCCCGGGAGAAAGCGTCGTGGAAGAAAATGGAGGACGCTTTCGTCCAGGTCCTGGAGTGGGCTGGCTACAAAAAGAATAAGATATCTATATGTAAGTTATATATGGCGATGTTTCATAATACGAAAGTTTTCCACATGACATTATAACAATGTCGGAATGTATGTATGTAGTGTAGGTATATATACTACGATATGTACTGGTACCCCACATTAGTATAATTTATGAAGCTCTATTCAAATGTAGATTACGTTATACAAAATTATTCATTGTAGACAGATAACCATATTGTGATTCTGAGAAATGTCAAACGAAAAATTACATTAAAACATAATAATGAATATCTGATATTATAATGAGATAAAATCTTATGTTGTATTAGGGTTAGTTAATATCCAGGCCGAGGTGAACATAGTTCATTGTAGAAATCTACACCGTGACATGAGAAAGTGATGGCGCCACAACATACGAGTATGCAAAGTTCACGATTTTTTAAATACAGACAAGGCCCACCTAACCCAAATAACACAGGCGCCTTATTTTAATAATCACTACTAACATATTCACAAAAACGTATCATAGATAGTACAAAGGCGCAGTTTGTTGAGGCTTCGGTCTGCCAAACTCGAATCCTGGTTTGGACGATGTATTCTGATGTTCACGATACAAGCATTTAGCTTACTGCGAAATGTGCAGGAAAGTATTTGGGTTTAATGGCTAAGTTCACACTAGCGCTGTTGTTTCTGCTATAATTTTTCATGAATACAATGTTTCTGCGAGATATTTTTACGTCAACTTTGTAATAAAGACAGAACGATGCACAATATTAGGTATACCTAAATTCTTTGCGTTCTTTGATGTTTCCATACAATGTATATGTAATGTATGATGGTATATTTTATTGTCCTCCCTGCTGCCAGCAAGACTATCAGCTCACAGATCTCCTACATTCAACGTTTCATCTGATTGAGATTCCTCTTGAGACGTGAAGGTATTCAACGCAAGAAGGCCGCACAATAATTGTGAAATAATACCTACATGTAACAACAGACAAGTAATCTTACACAAGATTACAAAATCTAATTTTGAGTCAATGTAACAAGAGGCGGACCTACAACTTTGTGATCTACCTAATGCTCAGAAAAATATAGTTTTACAAATTACTTTGAGTGAGACTTTGGCTGCGATGAAAATTCTCCCAAAATTTCAACATTAGCAACGAAAATTGTAACGAGAAAACTTTCTGCTAATAGATAACGAGCCTCACGAAAATAACATTAAAATTAAACAACAGTATTTATACAACAGATAAGAGATCCGCGCAGAGGATTTCGTTTGAAATGAAAGATAAATATTTGCCATTTGTTATCAAATTATTAAGACAGCACGTCGCCGAGAGAAGAACCTTGTTGAACAATTTTAAATTTTCACACATGGCTATTCAATTTGAAAGAATTTACCTAATTATATTATGCAGGTAATGAGCAATACAGCAAATCTGTATGTAACTAAACAAATTCGTACAAAGTATGCGCCAAATGTATCACACGCTTTTGAAAAGGCGTTCATACTTTCATATGATGAATAATTCTCATCGATACGGTTACAATAGTTGAAGGAATAGGATGATTAGGTAAGCACAAGAGATTTAATCAAATTAAAATGTTTCATGTTTTTACCGTTTTCTTTTCATTATACGTAGCATCGGATTTTGCTGTATTACCGAGGTGAGTTTGTTGCAAATTTTCAAATATTTTCATTTCTAATACTAGAAAAACCAATCAAACTTTCTCTGCAATAAAACATTGCGACCTCCATTGACTAAACAAAGTCCAACTTTTTTTCACAAGTCGTGATGTTTACACAATATGTAGGTGGATGTAGATTGGTATAAGAACGTTTAGTCCAAGCCTAGATTAATATAACTTAACACAAATTATGATGTAAAAATTATGAGAGAAAGCCAAATGATACACTTGAGATAAGATCGAAAGATTAGAACTAGAGACCTTCAACCAACACATCAGTCATTCGGGGAGAAGATTAATCAACTAATTATGTGATTTGGCACACTACATAAAAAGTATTATACCTAATTTATAACCATTATTAAGATAAATATTAATACTTATCCGTCCGTTCCCGATTCTGGGAACTCATTAAAATTTTAATAAAATCTAGGTTACTTGCATAAATTCAACGGAAAATATTATATACACACGCAATATAATTTGCTATACTTAATAAAAATACAGTAAATTATTATTCTCAGAAGTATCCCACTAATTTATCACACCATGAAGTAATTCATACATTCGTTCTTGTCGAATCCCACAATTTTCAGGGTATACGAAAAAGAAGCCAACGCCATACGAAACAATCCTGTCGAACCCTTTCAAAGTGCTTGTATCACTCAAATCATAGACGAAATGCTGGGATGAATAGTATTGAAGTCTGTGAGCAGAGCCTTGTACACTCTGTTGGCATTAATATGATTGTATCTGAGACAATGACGCTGGAACACCACACGTAAGTAAGTACTGAAATTACTTGAAAAATATGTAAATTGACGTGTCCAAGTGCCTGAAATCAGTCGGTACCTACTACCTAGGGACGATGAAAACCAATAAACAAATGGGAAATGAAGTACGCCATTGACAAACTAACCCATATAATCACATTTGAAAAACACACGATACGCCGAAACGTCCTCGAGTGCATTTCTCAGAATATCCAATGCATAATATTCCAGGGTTCCAACCTCCCGCTCCCATTTCAGCTTCGTTGCTTCTAATATGTATGTCACTGCATGCAAAGCAGGGCGACAGAAGCGAACACACAAACGTGAATTTAATCAAGATTTTCCCAGAACCGAAGCCACGACCAGAGAATTGAGTTGGAAATTGAATAAAGTTTTATATGAAGGGATGGGAATGGGAAGGGAAGTGCATCACAAGAGATTGAAGAGATATTATTACACCTCCTGAGAAGAACATTAAACTTATGAAGAATTTATCTCGAACAATTATTAACTACATACATACTTTTAAAGTACCAACTTTCAAGACCACATTTTCCCTGCAAAAGAAAAGACTAAAGTTTTCCACTGTACAAAGAGTTCAACGAGCAATTTTTATTATAAATTATGGATTAGATCTTTTCATCTTATCTCTCCTCAGCGAGTCTCTTGAGCTCAATAGAAATTGGTAGGTAGAAACTTTATAATCTGGCTAATGATAAAATATTACAAATTATAATTATTATTAGTGATATAACACTATTACAGACACCTATGCGTCTCATGCTGTGAACAACAAGCAACGTAAACCCAATATTACATATCGATACGTTTTGTGGAATCAGATAATATATGAAATATGAATATATCCGCACCAAAATCATCACAAAAAAACGAATTGCCTTGCTGATCCGAGAGTTTGCAATGATGTTGGTACAACCTGGGGGAGGATAAAATATTATACAATGTTGACGAGACCTGTTGTACGTTTGAGGAACAAATTCACATAGAATTTCCAGCTAGCCTATTAGGTATATGAAATATTACTAATGTATCTACACTACGTAGGTTTTCAGTAATCATTAACAAGTATTGTGAATTAGGAATTACAAATTAAAATAATTAACAATGCATACTTGCAGAATAACACTGTAATGATGTTAAAATATTGCACGCAGATACTCTACGCCTACCCTATACGTGTTTTTAATGATGATATTACGGGTTAGCGCAGGTCCAACCATGCGTGAGATGAAACGGGAACGGACCTAGTAGCGCAGACTATGGAGCGACTACCTAGAATATATTAAAAAAGCTTGCAAAGGACTGCCATTAAAAATCTAGAAACGAAAATTAAATAATTTGGTGGATAATGAATTCTTCGTAAATGTTCGAGCGGCTAAACGAAACGCAAACGAAATTAATTTAGAAATTTCCGTGGAGACTCAGTAAAAATTATAGTATATTCATATTTAACCGAATTATGATGGAACAAAAATATAGGGTATGTACAAATCGAGAAGAAGTGTTGGTTTTCTTCTTCATTCTTGGAATGATCTCATCAACTTTAAACTGAAATGGTCCCAATCATTATAGTTTACAAGTAGTATTTATAGAATTATCCAATGGAGTCTCTGATCAAAGAGCAGGAGGGTTGGAAGACCTCATTAAAGATGGTCTGACGACATTATCTATCTAGCTGGCAGGACCTGAATGCAAAGTGGGAATGACATAAACGAGCGGAAGGGGATGGAAGTGGTGTACATCCAACAGAGGAAGGAAATTGGCTAGAAGAGGATGATTTATAGAATGTATGTATTTCTCCAGACGCGAAGACAGGTAAACCTAAGAATACGATTCCCAACGAGGATGATAAGACAATAGGTACATAATAATTTCTAATCTGACACAGTGCTACAGAAATCGACTTTTCCTCGCTGAGATGAATTCGTTTTGGTAGAAATTAATGAACATGAAGTATTATGTACTTACCAATTACAATAGATACCGCTACCAAAATCGTACTTGCATACTTTGCCTTTTTAGGAGTGGTAAGAGTGAGACAAAAATATATGGGGCGAAATTTGGTACGGCATCAGCCCATACAATACATGTCGTGTGTGTAGTATTGCATTATTATTAAAGTATATAGTATGTAGTGTAGATGCATGGGTAGATCTACATAATATTATTTCCCAGTAAATGATTGACGACAGGTTCCGAGTAATGCGCGCCAGTGCGCATAGCTCATAATAACTATTATAATGCGTAGTACTTACCAACTTACTAGTACTTACTAACTTATTAGTATACCCCTTCAATGCAATATCAACAGGCCTTATTGTACTATAATTTATCAAAAGCTAAACTAGGTACCAGGCGCGAAGCTACCTATAAGAACACGATTCCCATCGAGTTACCTTCTGGAAAAAATGATAGATATGATAGTGTCTAATCTAACGGAATCCCATAAGAAACGTTAGCCCCGGCTTCCCTACTGCAGAAATCCACCCGTCGCCACTGCTAGGTACAATACGTTTTGCTATGGCTGAGATATAAAAGAATTCATTTAACAGAAATAGAATAATGCTGGATTTCACCAACTTCTTAGTTCGGTGCTTATCGTTATTTTTCTTACAAAATTTGTACTAGGTGGCTGCTATCTCCGCTATTCCTCACCTGAAAATTTGGTGAAATCCAGCATAACACATTCTGTGGCAAAAACGTTCCAGCGTAATCTCGCCTTCCCTACGTTTGTGACGCGTTGATTGATTGAAATGAGAATTTACGTGGTGTAAATGTCGCTTGGTAGTTGTTTGTATATAAGATACAAGTAATCCGAGGGAAAGACGTATCCAAATGGAATCACTGAACAACGTGAGGGTTACAAAAGAAAAACTTGCGAGATGAGGTGGGTGAGTCAGGTGCGTGGTTCGGAAAATTACGGTACCTATGCGGGTGTCAATAGAAAATGAACATTTATTCAGTGGAATGGAAGCTAAATGTTTGTTGAGATTATCTACCAATATAAATGATAATAATAATATTCACTATTTGAGAGAGACCTGGACCTTACTTAATATCTACAACAGAACAGTACAAAATGGTATATGTTCCCTACTTTTCACTGCATGAGAATTATAGCGACTCATGTCCAATTACGTGTAAGTGGGGAGGTATTATATGCGAGTACTTACACTTACACCTGTAAGAACAGACGGGGAATACTCAGTATACCCATTATTGTAATGTCTACTACCTATCACACTATATTGAGAACCTACACAATACATAGTAAGTTGTTACTGCGAATGTTTACCACTTGACATACCGATGTTCACATACTTGTTAATTAATTATATACTATACACAATATAATGTGATTGTTACCGAGAAAAATGCCACATACTTTTTTTTTAAACACATGTACTGTAAAATAAAAACAATAGTATACAATTGCAACGGCAGTGATGTATTTAATATAATGATCGGATAACACAATGCGTAAATGGATAATGGTAATGGGGATATTGATGCATCGATCATAGGTATGAAAAGTATTTATATATAATGCAAGCTAATTCGCTTTTTATTAACAATAATCTATTGTAAATTGTAATAATAAACTATAAGTACTTCATGCAATTCTAAGTAGCATGGTATGTCACACAAAGCTTCATCAGGCAGCTTAATTCTGAAGTTTGGAGTTAGAGAGCTTACAGAGCTTAGCGGATACTTTTAACTTACCACAGTCTCCTAGTGTGTTGCAAACGAAATTATGTATGTACATACTATTATAACATTGCACTAATTTCTCTTAATTCCGTTTACTTTCATATAGTTACATTAGTTACTAACAAATGGTATAGCTCGGTCGATACACAATAAGGCTTCTTTAAACTACATGCAAAGTTCTACAATAATTATTAATACCGAATGGAAACTAACATGTTTGCAAACAAAGGTCTGATAAGCAGAAGGTATGCAACTTATAAACCAAGAGTGGCTTATTGCAAGCTGAGCTATGAGTAACAAAGGACTGTATGTGTATATGTCAAATCTGAATATAATCAATTTAAATAATTGTCCTATGTCTGTCTGTCTGTGCGCAGCGCGCGACGAAAATAAATAGTACCGTGATTATTATGCAAACTAATGGATCGAATCTATGAAATTTTCAAAATGTTTTTTTATTTATTTATTTATTTAAACTTAAAGTAAACAACAAACACATATAAATATACAAAATGGACATAGTACAGATTATAAAACGTTGTTTACTAGGGCGAACTTATCGCAGAACTGCGATTTCTTCCAGTTAACCCCAACTAGCGCGTTACATCGGACGGAAAGTGTTGGTTGAACAATAAGTTTAAGTAATGTGATTTCAAACTTTTTGAAATTTCGAATTATTGGTACTTGGTGAATACAGTAACTTATAGGTAGGTACATACCTACTTGATACAGAATGCATCGAGTTTTTCGAATCATACCTACATACTATATATAGTAGGTACGTATAGCCAAATGGAATGAAAACAGTTTTGAATAGGTACTATCAGTTGGTTCGTATGATTTTGAAACAATCAAGTACTACATACATACCTACCTACCTATTATATTAATTATTGATAGAGTCATTCAAATCATAATTACTGTAGGTATAATAGGTACGTATGTAAAATTAGTATGGAAAGTAGGTAAGACCCTATATTTTTTCACACCAAATAGCGACCAATTCTCCACACCTCTTACCGAAAAGACGGTAATGTTACCTTCGATTATTTTTAGTGTTTATTTTTTTAACGTGCCCAAACCAGAAGACTATCAGACCGATCTCCAATACTGTGCGAAGTGCACAGCACATGGAGTGGAGATGTATCAAATACATCCTATATAGTGAATGTGAAGGGACATAACGATTCACGACAACGAATTAGGGGATTCAAAGTAATCCATATACCTACTATATTCCAGTTCGCCAACTGTAAGAATATGTTGGCTACGAAAAGTTTCGCATGGTGCTATATTCGGCATGTTCCAATAATGCAAGACACACAGGGTTACCCATGCTCAGGAACCCCCTTGCTCTTTACGATACATTGTTCCTATTACAATGATATCAGAACATTGTCAGGGCAGCATTATCAACAGCAATAGCAGGGGCATGGGAAAAGACTGAGCCTTGTGATTTCCCTGATGTGTTCCTTCGATTAACTTTAAAGACCGTGGTAGAGTGGCAGTATGAGTATGGGAATGACACAGGTAAAAAGGAGTCTTGTGGCTTTCACGGGTGGGTACCAACTAAGAAAGTCGACGATGTGAATCTGGTTCTACGACTTTCTTGACGATATTGGAAAGACGGGGAAAAGACGGAGCCTTGTGATTTTCCTGTGTTCTCTCGAAGAATTTTGAAGGGTGGAGTAGTAATAGTGGTTACACAAAAACATATTAAACCAACTTCCGTGAATTCACGGGTAGGTACCCACTAGTTATACATATTAAACAAGCGAAATCTGTTATCGTAGAACATTTTCCGACATTCAATTAAATCATTTCCAACTTCAGTACCACTTGTATTGAAACAGTTCATCGATAAATGTATTGATTTAATCCTCAAGTCACACTTACTTACTTTCCGTGTCCGGAACACCATCAAATTTGTAACCCCCAATATTCAGCCACCCGGATAGCCTTGGTGTTCACCAGTAGCGCAACCTCGGGCGTGCATGTCGCACCTATTTGGGGACATGAAAACAGGTGACTGTATGGTCTTGTTTAGCACCACACTCACAGGTGTCTTCCTCTCTGTAACCCCATTTTTTGAGGTTGCTGTAACAACGGGAGACACCTCAAGTCACAAGGAACAAATTTTAAAGAAATAAAATGGTTAAAAAAACTCACATCACAGTCAATATTGCACGGATGCCGAATATTTTCTTTTAATAAATTATCAGTGTTTGCAAACTGAAAACTATATTCAAGCAAGTAGACTGATTATTTTTCTGCACGAAAATATCTCATAGAATGTGAATAGTATGTAATTATTTCGTTCTATAGATTGTTGTCATGTGTTCAGAGAATCCAATACAATAATATCATGTCATGTCATAACAATAGTTCAATCTGAGAATAATACATTTATGTAAATTACAGTTCATACTACGTGCTGTGGTACAATTATACATCAGCTACTAATAAACATTTAACACTTCTGTGAAATTCATCAATCATAATAACAAATGACAATGATATTCAATACACGACACTTTACCTAGGCATTGTTGTGAAATACCACATTGCGGTCTGTCTATAACGTAACCGCAAACATCAATATACGAGGAAAAGCTTTGTTATTGTTGTTAGAATCTACGACATACAATAAGATGTATGAGGGGTTCGTTTTAAAGACATCGCGTTATCGAGATAAATTGTTAATTTGATTTAAGATCATGTTTGCCTCCATAGATAATTCGTCATGTTCACATATAAACACTGAAAAATATATTTGTACAAAAAGATTTTTTAATATTCATTATATTATATTATTTTACACGTCAACTACGTAAACTGAAGACGTTTTTGGTAAGAGTTGTTGATTCATAGAATGGTAATTTGGGTTGCCTGGCAGAAATTTAAACTAGGATACAAGATCTCATCAACTAAATCGTCATGAGTCGAATCTGCATTCAAACGGTCTCATTTGGTTATTTTCATTAGTAATTTGCTGTTTTGTCAATTTCTATACAAGTAAGTTATCATAATTAGTTATTATAAGTTACCATAATTAACAAGGTTCGACAAGACAACAAAGTTAACTGGAAGAAATCGCAGTTCTGCGATAAGTTCGCCCTAGTGAACAACGTTTTATAATCTGTACTATGTCCATTTTGTATATTTATATGTGTTTGTTGTTTACTTTAAGTTTAAATAAATAAATAAAATATATAGAAAGAATATTGAAAGACACGAAAAAATGTCATTAAAGTTTAAAGTCACCTTGTACTAGACATGAGCGCCGCGCCGGCGCGCCGCCGCTAATCATGGTCGGCGCGCCGCCGCCGGCAAAACGCTCACGCCGGCGGCGTGGGAACTGCGTGACCAAAAATATTTATCCTGTGTTTTTTGAGACAGAAATCGAAATAAGTACTTTTCCAGGTAAAAAAATGAAGCATTCAGCTGTGGCGACGCTAGGATTCAGTAATTATATAAGATGTCGAATAATAACTAATGCATTGTTAACCCACTCCTACGTCTCACATATTTCGTTCATTTGGTTTGGAATAAAAAAAAATCGGGGAATTTTCTGTACCTTATTTATTTGATTCTAAAACAAGAAATAGGATGGGATGGAGGCATTAATAATTTGGTTCTTCATGGTGGAAATTAAATGAACAAACGTTATTCTATGTTAACTGGGAATCACAAGGAAAACTCAAAATTTATAGTTGATCGATTTTTAGGACACCGGTCGATTTTATCATACCACGCTGAAATTTTTAAACCACGTAAATTTTAGCAGAAGGCTATATTTTTCTTCCAGGAACATCTGACCAAAATATTCGGCCTTTCGTCTTTTCGGTCAACCGTTCTATCTTTTCATTAGTTTAACCTTTGATTTTATCGAAGTACCTAATCGAAATTATTTTCATTCCACTTGACTAGATTCGCTATTCTCCAGATAACAGGTGCACTCACTGACCTGGAGGTTGTCGAGAGTTTCACATACCTCGGATCCGTGCTAAATAACGCACGAGGATGCGAGGCGGAGATCAGAAGACGGATTGGGATGTCAAAGAACGCTATGACACGCCTTGATAAAATATGGAAAGACCGAAGAATATCCAGAGGACTAAAAATTAAATTGGTGCTGTCGCTTGTGTTCTCTATTTTCCTCTATGGGGTGAAATCTTGGACCTTGCGGGCGAGGGACAAAGCTAGAGTTGACGCTTTCGAGATGTGGTGTTAGAGGCGCATGCTGCGGATCCCATGGACTTCAAGAAGGACAAATGCCTCTATCCTTCAGGAACTTGGAATCACATCTAGATTGTCATCTCCATGCTTAGAAAGAATTCTCCAATTTTTTGGACACATCGCTCGCAGAGGGGGAGATAGTCTCGAGAAGCTAATAATCACGGGAAACACGCCGGGATGGAGACCCAGAGGACGATCACCTTTGCGATGGACGGACCAAGTTACGCAGTCTGTTGCCCCCTCCAGTGCATCTTGCCGAGGACAGAGCTGCGTGGCGGGGATTGGTCAAGCAACGGGTGTTTGGGTTTGGAGATCGCGACCCTCAGCAGTGAGGAAATCGACAGGAGAGAGAGAGATGCTATATTTAATTTATTTTAATACAATAAGTACTTTAGAAATAGTTAAGACTCCTCTTCTCTTGACAAAAAACGATATTCATTTGGTAATTTTTACGTTTACGATCTTCAAAGTGTCAAAATGTGATTATATTTTGATATTAGATATTTTAACGTTAAAATCCAATTATTTCGCTCACCCAAGGCCGCATTTTAATAAAAAATAATAATTTACTATCCCCTAACGTGGTTTCTCAGACTGTGATTACAGACTACTCTCAAATTGTAATTTATCTTTCCACCGGTAATCATTACGTATTTTGGTTGATGTCATTATTAATTTATGCACCTTTCGACTAAAAACACCACAATATATCTTTATTTATTTATTTTCCTTATTTTTACACCTAAAATAACATCCAAAATAAGTTTTTTTTTTAATAAAATGAATCTGGGTTTATCGAAATAAACCCACATACATCTTTGTACACTTCAGAGAAAGCTTAAAATCTTGTATTGTGAAGTGGAGTAGGTCGGGGATTGAACCCGCGCCCACTGGATTAACAGTCGAGCGCGTTACTAACCAGGCTACAGACCACCTCAAAACTTAAATTAGATAATTTTATTAAATTACCCTTCCATTCCAAGCAACAGCACATATAACACATATGTTTTTACAGCTTATGCTGAACCGTAGTTCTTGGTTACATAGGAATTTTGCATTTTGTGGAAGGTCGACCTCGTCATCGCAATTCTGGACTTTATTTCAGAGTTTGAATTCCACTCACCGTTTAGCTAACAGCCCAAATATTGCCAAATGAGAAACCTGTTCGACTGCACTACTGCCCATAGTTAGGCTCATTCTGACGCGTTTGACTTTATGGATTTGTTTTTTTTGACCTGCCCTCCAGCACCATAAAAAGGCAATAATGAATTTTTCCATTATTTTTCAAATATGAGCTTTTATTTCACTTTATTATTGAAATAATCATAGTTTTTCAAAATAAATAAATCGATTTTATCATTATCCTTTTCACATATACGTATTTAATCATTTAAAACAATATTGCAAAAAAATCCAATGCTTCCCCCCACTTTGGATCCACGCCGCCGGCGTGGCGCCGCCGCCGGCTATTTTAGACATGGGCGCCGCCGCCGGCTTTTTTGCAGCCGGCGCACATGTCTACCTTGTACTGATTACTGAACTATATTAAAAGTGGTAAAACCCAGATACAAAAAACTTTGGTTTCTCACTAATAGGTATTACTCAGATTCAACAAAATTATAATGCTGCAATTGATTCAAGTTCATACGAAGTTGAAACGAAAACACAACCAACATGGATAGTGGACAGGCGTCGCAATGCAACGATTGGGAATGTCAGGGGAGAGCCAACTCCAAGTATCTATCTAGATACTATTCACTTCACACCTCCAGACATAAGAGTGTATGGCCGCACATACAGAACACCTCAGCTGAGACGTGATCATAATTCGCACGTCGTTTGGAATAACAATCAATTAATATACACAACCTACGGAGGTATGAAGACATGCAAGTGTTGCCAATCTGAAACTTAATTTTACAGTGCGAAAGTCCTCGAATGCATATTCACAGTACATATTCTTCTTCTTCAGCTCTGATCTCTCCTCTGCTGGATATAGGCCTCTTCCAAGCGTTTCTATTGCTAGCCTTTCTCACCCACTGTCCACCCGCTACTGAGGTTAGGTCGTCTACCCATCTTTCCTGTGACCTTTCGACGTCTCTTTTGTTTGCCCATGGTCTCCATTTTATATTATGACCTTCGGGAGTAAAACAGAGTATGACGAAATCGGATGTAGAACCCTAGTTGTAGACGTCACACCGAGGCTTATAAAATGGGAACCTGTAGGTACAATGCACAAATTATGTATTTTGATTAAAATAGTTCGGATATTTGGTGTTCCTAAATAATTAATTTGCATCATTATCTAGTTTTGAACACATAATATTCAATAATGAACAGATGCCTATATTTTTAGGTTCAGGTCAATAGACAACACTGTCCTCTGTGCAATATATTTTACTAAGAATAAAGATCAATATATACAAAATAAATAAATAAATACAAAACCATTAAACGAAAATATTATCCAGATGGCGAATCACTTCGACACGATCTGAACGAAGCTATAACTTAACTTATTAAAAACATTTGCACGAAATTCTCAAAAGACATAAATAAACTCATTAAAATATCATGAATCGAATCTATGGAACGTGAGCATAATTCACCAATCAAAAACATTACAGTTACCAAGAATCGGTAATAAAGTTCGTGAAAACCAAACAATATAATATAGTAGGTAATACCACTTGAAGATGCTTTACGGTGATAAGGTCCGGTAGTGATTCCAGAAAAGCCGTCTGTAAATAAATTCAAATTAAAGTATGAAAGGGAGACGTGATCGGAAAGAATATATTATAGTAAAGAGAATGGTAGGTACCTAATGGTGAGGATATGAAATGATAATCATATGACAAATTAGGAATTGTTATAATAATCGGAGGCGGAACCACGTCGGAAGACAGGACGCTAATACGTCTTGGTTTCCTGTAGTGTATAAAGGTAGGTGCCACGGGACGCGAGCGAAGGGGTCACATAAGTCGCGGTGTGAATAAATAATTAATTCAGTACTTTTGTTTAACCAATCTTAAAAAACAGATTTCAGCCCTAAACTAAAAGTGCCCACTTAATTATTCATGACTTACGAAATTATGAAGCTACTAGAAAATCCTCACAGGCAAAGCATCCTTGTCCTTAGAATAATATAATATTAATCACATAGTACTTACATCTGGTTTATTTAGACTCTAAGATAATGCTTTTGCAACAAGTCTGCCCTTTCGCACTTTCCTATTTTGTAATTAGTTAACGATTTCTGGCTAATACAGATTTATTTATTTATCTATACCTACCTTGAATGACAGACCGAGATAATTCTTCAAAACAAGAATTTGAAGGACCATCTAATCTGATTAATCCAGGTGAAGCAATAAGTTTTCTTTTAAACTAAACCTGCATTAATATTCATTATGGACCATGATACCTAGAAGTGATTTTAATATCTAAGTCACACAGGCAAATATAACCCGAGTATTCAGTATACACGTAATCACGCAATGACCTATAAAATCAGATCACCGCACAATTTGTAATACAAAACAATTATACTGAGAATAATATTGTTATGATCTCATCGCCTGTCAATTCTAGAGCATAAATTTACAAGTGAAAGGTTTCGACAGTATGGCAACAATAATAATATCTGCCTATACCCTCGTGTTTGTAATCATTACTTTGTATTCACAGTGACAAGATAAGTGTGGTCAGATCATCAGGTACACATAGCTGTAACGTACTGTTCATTATGTCGATTATGGATCAAATCCATGGACTAGAGCCAATAGATATTGAGGAAAGTTGTAGACTGAAATGGTAAAAGGCAAGAAGAGTACGTAGACCTCGATTATGGCCAGAATATCAATAAGAATTGTATCTATTGATGCGATCTAATAAGAAAAGTGTATGTAAATAGTTCATCGCATATCAGAACACTCCTTAAACGTAAATAATCTAAACTTTCTGAATCTTTTGAAAACTCAAAGCACGACTTTGCACAATGTGGCAAATGATGTAAACTATGATATACCTAAACACACTCTACTTTGCATGGAAGAAAACGGAAATAAGAATCAAATTAAAGAAACAAACAGCATATTGGAAGCGAGTGTAAAACAAGCGATTACGATTCATAAAACATCAATTAATGATATAGATACTAAAAATTAAACAAATAAAAGTTGGCCGCATTAAAAGGAACCGCCTTGTTCGAGTGGTGATCATAGCACTTAATAACACAATCATTATCGAAAAACCCACGTTTATTTTTGGGTCATTTTAACAATTTTTTTAACACCAAACGTTGTACAAGAACGTAAACATAAAAATGTGTTAAATATATTGGTAAATAATAATAAAAAAAATCGTGTTAGAAAAGAAACCCTTCAGGTAGGCCACGTTATGAGGTGAAAAATTATATCAATCGAGCGCCGCTCTTGAAGGTACCATAAAAACTGGTCTATAATCTAGTTGTTTTATTTATTTATTTATCTACTGCAAGCACACCAACTAGATCCTGATGTTGAATGAACGTTCACGGTGACAGGGGATGTCAAAATAGATTGATTGAGAAGATAAAATGACAGTCTTCTGTATTATATTTTGATTGGTAGAATAAATTTAGATTCCTTGTCTTAAATAATGATAATAATATTAAATATGGTTATGGCTGATTGCACTTTGATGATAAGAGTTGAAAAAAAAAACAATGGCTTTTGGCTATATTGCTATAGTCTAAATATCCAGCAATTCTAATTGCAAAAATTAGACAAATAAAATACGCAATTAGACATTGATTGTTTGGCGAAGAAAGTTTCTAACATAATTAACAAGCACCGATTGTAATGGTAATGACTATTGAGCATCAGTCAGTAATCCCACCACACGAAAATTGACACAAATAATAGTCCCCTGATCAAAACAAGATCTCTGGAATATTTTGATGACAGTGAACTAAAGCAATTAGTATCGGCGTGGTAATGGAAAAGGGACAAGAGAAGGACAACAACGAAAAAAACTTAATAAAAAGAACGTCAAATAATAACCTATTGAGGAATGTAAGAGGTATAAAGAGACATGAGTCGCGGATGGCGGTAAAACGTCAACGACGAAATGCAGTCACAAAAGTAAATATCTTCCCTCACTGGTTAAACGATTTATAAAAACATTCGAGGATATAATTTTAAATTTCTACGCAAATTAGAACTCGTGAGTCAAAAGTTACAGCGAATTAAGGTATGACGCTACAAGTATATTATAAGAACCGGGACCATTGTATCAAAAAACAATTGCGGTTTTATGAGATTAATCAACAATGCCAATTTTCGATGAACTGACAGGCGTGTTGGCGGTTTAGCCATCGTTGTTTGTCAATTACTATTATAATAAGAAAACCGTAACTCATCGCCTTAGCGAGAAACTGCAAAATGTGGTTTTAAGTAGAAGACTATAGTAAGTAGAATATAATATATACCTACCTATTAAACAATCGAATCAAATCGTCGAATACAGGAAATTGAATACTAGTACACTACATTGAAATATTCAATTAACTCTCGCGTTTAATCGCCAGCGAGTATTAAGCTACTGAGATACCTCTACTTTATAAAAGACAAAAACTAACATGAGATGATTAAATAGGACGATATTCAAGTTACCGTGACAAATTGCCGTATAGGCTAAGTCCTTATGAGGCGTTTAAAAAGGAATTTTATACCTCCTTTCGGACAATAGATAATAGTCCTCGAGGATCTATTAAAATTAGGTAATCGAAAAATACCAAAGCGTAGACCATCATACATCATAATCTACTATCGTTCGTTTGACAGGTTAGGGTGATTTGTTTGCGTTCGATAAAATAATAAAAAAAGGGTGTATGGGGGAACGAGTTTTTTCACACGACGTAATTATTGCCGTCGACAGCTTGTACACAAATTTAACGGATGATTTAATCAAGAAATTTAAAAAAATATGAGTTTGTGGCAGGTGCGCATGAAAATATAAAAAATACAACAAAGATTTCAATTATTTAAGGTGTCCCAAATATTGCGTTTTTGAGCTGTGGGACAATAATTGGACAACGCAATTTGCTCCGCACAAGAGAATGGAAAATAAACATTATATGCCTTGATTGTTTAATCAGGGAATAAGTTACTTACTGTGCATTTAAGACCTGTAGAAGAATCATCGAAATGGGTGGGCAACATTCATCGGCGAATATTATGGAATGTCTTCTTTTACGGTTTATGGTAAATATTAATAAAATTCATTCACGTAGGAGCGAGAGCTACTTTAGATGAAATTTGATACCAAGAACATGACGTAAAAAAATAATACCAACAACCAGTCAACTACATTCAGTACATTCATTCACTTTAACGACGAGGCAAGAGATTTTTATCTAAACTTTGTGTGGATTTGAAAAAGAGAGACATCACCAGAAGAAATACAAGGAGGTTGTATAATAAAATAAACAATAATACGTAATATACCTGCGTAATATTATTCTCACACACCTTAGTGGATAAATAAATAAATAGTAATAAAAACAAACACAACAAAGGATAGTGAATTTGTTGAAGGCATGAAAAAATCAACAAACCAAAAAAAACTGTTTTACAAACTAACTTAGGTTTTTTTATTACAGCACATTTTGCGCCACGCACAACAAACAATATACGATTTAGGTACAGAGTTTTCTGATGTTCTATTTGATCGTAGGTAATTTTTTTCTTTAATAAGGTTTACTACTTACTCGCGTTTATGATACAATCTTATAAGTACGTGTCAGCATAAATCGCGTTAACGAGTACGTGATTTACAAGAGGTTTGTGAAATCCTCTAGTCAACATTCTCATACGAATCACACTGCCACTCTAAAATAAAATTAATGGCGGATAAGCTGGGAATTTTTGTAATATCATATTTGCAAAAAAAGATACTCAAATTCTCAAAGCTGCTTCAACCACAAATAGAACTGAAATATGCTATTGAAAAGCTCTTCACCAGCAGAAAGCTTTGATCGGTGGATAAGTACGGAGCAGTAAACTCAACAAGAGCACTTCATTTTAATGAACTGCACTAGGGAGGCAAGGAAGGAAAGATGTATAGCACTGTATGACTGTAGACGATGTATAGCAGAACCTTTTCAGAGAAGAACATCAATTCACTTTGGTATCCTGAAAACGTTGTCATACAATATTGAGATGAGGATTATAGAAACTATACCTAATATGGCGAAGAATTCTGGAGGAGGCCAAAGCTCACAGTGGGCTGTAGCGCCAGTGATGATGATGATGATACCTAATATAGACTCTAAACTCCTTCAAGACGACACAACATAGTAGTTCTAAGATACTTGGTTGTATGTTTTAAGATAACCTGAAGCATAACAGAGATGAGTAACGAGAAGGCGCGAAGCTACCTAAGAACTCTATAAAATGATAGGTACTCGTACAATAATGTCTAATCTGACGTAATCCAATAAGAAATGTTAGCCCCGGCTTCCCTTCTGCAAAAATCCAGTCTTCGCCACGGGTAACGAGTAAAATGATGATGACGTTATAGACGATTTTGAGAGTCGTAGATGGATCATCCGCCCCTAGGGTATTTTTAAGACATTTACTGGTTACTCCATTGTTGGTTTATGCCTAGATGGTAGATTAATACCTAGTAATAGTATAGTAGTTATACATATCTCCATCACAGAATGACTATATGATTGACAGGCAATTTAGAGAGGCTGGTCTAACAGAGAATAGAAATAGGCATATAACGTGGTAAGTACGAGTATGGATGCACAGATCATTCGAGTGATCTATGTGTGAAAGTACCATATTAGTAGATAGAGATACATACAAATTACTTACACAACCAAACTAAGGATGGATACATTGTATTACTGTAGCGATGCTATCATATAATACCTGGAAACGGGAACGAGATTGAACATAACGAATAATGTCGACAATAATGAATAATGATTAATCACTATCCTGACAAACCCCTTTAACCTGTGATTTAACATTACCTCTCTAGTACCTCTAACACTGTAGGTACTCCATACTTACACACGGTTTAATATCTCCGCTATATTATGAAACAGCTCTGCGGGAGAGTACATAATATATAAACTGGAAGATAATATAGCTAAAATAATGAACAATAAAATTAATGGAGAAAGAAATAATGTGTCGAAAGACTATGCTTAATTATTGTAGGTAAGACTGATGTGGTTACATCACCTCACCAAGTAACACTCATATCTAAATCTAATACAGATATCTACCTTGAGAAAGATAGAGTCCTTTAGACTAGGAAACTTTTGTATTAAGTACATGATAGTTCCAGATCCCGTGATAAGAAATTGGACGATTCTTAAAATACCTTCAGAATAAAGCGCTTTGCGTTTTTTCACACGGACTCTCTGGGAAAACCTTGTTCTAAGAGTCTGGATTACACAGAAGCTGTTTCTCTTGAAACATCTCCGGATGAAGGTTTTTCTACTCTTAAGGAATGTTGATTTTATATGGAAATGGAATCTTCAAAAGATATCTTCGAATAAATGAGATGTGAAACCAGTGGGAGACATTCACAATTTGTTTCCTAAAGCACTTCAATACCCGAGTTCTCACGATCTTAATCTCTGACTTTGACCTATCCAATGCCATACGATATTTGCATATCAATATAAATGATTTCATGTAGCTATACACAGAACAATAAATAACTCCGAAATTACGGAAAATTTTGAAATATAATACTTTTTAAATATCTGATTTGACAACACATAAAAAAATAACAAAACGGCGGATATTACCGGAGTAGTGATTGGGCCATTGATCCAATATCGTCACGACTATATTGTGATGGTGGCGATTAAAATCGAATTAATCAACCATTGAAACGAATCTTTACACAGAGGATTGAAATGTCAATCCCTGATACGCTTTTTCAATAGTTTCAAATGTAATTCAATAAAAATGCATAGCCCCTATAAAGAAACCTGGCGACGATTAATAAAATTTCATTAACTAGAACTGATGGAATGTTGCAAAAAAAAAAAACACGACGGTCGACGATGTCGATTCTCGAAAGTCTGCAAAATCAATTATACACTATTAAATTTAATCTAGTGATGCCCACGTGACATCGAATACCGAGAATATTGCAAATAGAGGTAGGAAATATAGTTGAAATGTTGTTACGCCAGATTTTCTTCACATTTATAATTCATTCAGGAATATCTATTAAGCACTCGTACTGTAGCGAATGTTAAGCTCTACAAAAATATAAATTACAATTTTAAACATGCAGATTACAGAAAAAAAGGGACATTCCGTCCAATTATAACATGTAGAGAAGTCGTAACAGCAACGCAAATTAAATATGTATTTATATAATTTACACCGTGTTTATGATTTTTGTAGAAATTAACAACACTATTAAGTAAGAAGTACTTGGACATAAATATTATTTCTTAGAATCAAATAATGTGCGAATAACGCCAAGAGAATTGATTTGTCCAATGACAATTCAGTGTAAGTATTTCAATAGACAATAATGTTTCTTCAATTTATTGATGTGTGATGTGATATACCTACGTAGTTTGGGATCTACTACAGTTACCAAGTGAGGACGTGATGCCAGGACGAGAAATGTAGGTCAGATGGAGAAGATAGCAAACCTGAAGGAGGCAACGGACACTTCTGTGTTTCCATGTAAACTTTACTGGTTACGTGTTAACACTGGGAAAGCAAAATGTAAAATGCAAAGATTTCGGCTTCCTTGGTACATCGGAAAAGTACATAGATCCTATACTGCGTTGTGTATTGCAGTCAGTCTCCTTCAAGGGATATTAAAGGTGTTTCAGAAGTAGTATCATCGGCAGGAGCTCTTCCAGCAAACCTCTAGCCCTCGCGTGGTAAAAATAAAATCCTTTTTTGCGTGAAAGACTGGATGACACAGAAGCTGCAGCTGCTGAAATATGCGGGGGTGAATGAGAGTTTACCCTTAATGAGTTTTATATTTAATAAATAAAAACAAATTCACACACCAAAACGCCTGTCTATTAAATAAACCAAACTTAATACCACTTAACAAAATGATACGTAATTTTAAAATGCTTAAAAAATGAATACAAAAACAATGCGCATAATATAAAATCTAATGGACAGTTTAGATATAAAAACTATTATTGTTATCATTATGCAAATTGCAGCATATTACCTTTTTTTCTTACAGACATTCTACCCGTAGAGAACGAGTGATCTCTGAACATATTACTTACGTGATAAAAAATTATGAAAAAAAAGTATAACAAAAAATCAGAACATAGTGATGTGTTTATGTAAGTACGTATATACAAATATTAAACGTTTACAAACACTAGATGGATAATATAGTTGTTTTTCGTGGAATGGACGATGTGAAAGTAACAACTGCTTTCACGCGACAGCTGACTGTAAAGAGAACAGAATAACTCGTACTTTAAGTAGGCATAATATCAAATTCACAAGAATCCTATCTAATATTACTAAAGGTTTACAATAATAGGTACATTATCATGGCTAACTATATGGATTACTCTGAATCGCCAGAGGGTTGGAGGACTTTAGCTATGTGAAAATAGGGAGCGATGGGACTTCTTACAGGACGAATCCAGCCACCGCCACCTTGATATTTCTATCTTTTTCTAGCCATGATGTAGGATTAATACATAAAACGTTATAGGCGAGGTTTCCGTCACCGTCGCTAAGGAAATGTATGGAATAACAGTCCCTTAACAACGAGTACGACGGACCGCGTATCTGTTAGGAGATTTGACATGAGTGGTGGTCCTATTCGATCATTATGCTATGTTACCAACTGTTACAGCATGGCTAGTGTACCTTCTCTAGGAGGCGGTGATACAGTACATCACACCTGGTGTGCACCTTAATTTATAATACTTACTTACATACCAGTTTTTTCAATCCTTGATTTGATTAGAACTACATATATAAATATTAAGCAGGCCAGGTACGTACCACATTCTAGCAGTAAAGTCTCATAGATTCAAATCATCGGAACTCACCTGAAACAAAAACAAAACAGAAAGTTAATACAAGAAAATTCATCAGTAATGGAAAATCAATATGTAATTGTCGACCCATATTGTTTTCATAGAATATACCAGCCTATCATTAACCTAGTTGTAAACATTGTACATACATTGATGAAATATTAACAGTATTGACACTGTCATACAGTAGATTTAATAATTATTATGTATCGTCATGTAACTTTGTCCTTGCAGTTCAGAACTATTATAAACTTTGTCAAACAGAATAGATTGATAGTGTAAGAGTATGAATGGCTCCATGTCGTACAGGTACCTATTAATTAATTCCTCATCGATGCAGCCACATTACTATGTAATTCGTATTACGGTTTATATCAAATAGCTTACGGATTGTTTTCGTTATGAAGGAAAGAAAATTTAAGCTTAAAGCTATTGAGTGCAGATCGAAGCTTTAGTTCCTCTATCTAACGATATATAATTGAAAATACTTTCGTAGATTAATACCCTGACCAAGAAGCTTTACATTCATACAGGATTTAAGAAAAATACCAAAAAGTAAGCAGGTCCCACTCACCAATAATATAGTTCAGAAATTGGACGAATACTTGTGCGTAATCAAAAAACGTAGCAACAGTTTTTTACAAATTTAGTAACAAACACCTACACAGGTAAAATGAGAGATTCTATGAACATTATAGCCTATATAGAAAGCCTTGAAGTTTCCAGCCAGACATACATAAGCTTTTCTTGTACATAGCATTACGTACAAGAGTACACGAATGTCCCAACATAATATTACCAACTATTTAATAAGATTACACGAATTCAATTTTATTGTATTACCGAGAAAAGACTTCAATAAAACAGCAACTCTCAAAGAAATCCTTCATAACATCAGCTACCCCTACCTATATGAAGTTCAAGTACCTGCATAGTGCATAGCCTAGGTGCACTGTACATTATTAGCAACGTACCTATAGACTACATACAACACACACTTAAATATCAACCTAATTGTAGCAGTGGGCTATTTGGGTCAGACAAGCAAATGCATTGGTGTTCTGAGTTCTGACATATTATGTGTGCAGCTGCTAGAGAGTATGTATAGAGAACTCTATGGACAAGCATGACTTTCATAGATGGAAAGCAATCCACTGAATTATAGGTAGTATATACGGAAAAAACATATCCACATACCCCATAATTTTCCTTTATAGTGAAGTGCATAATACTACCTCGCGCAGTTGGGATATGAACAAGGAAACTCCCGCTTGGGATAGCCGCGCCAACCATGTGCTACGCGTCTTTTCAAATCTAACTTTAATCATATGAAAGTTTTCAAAAGAGTTTACTAGAGATTTAATTACAAACGTTGGTATGTTTATGTTTACAATGACAACATATGTAATGTAATCACTATCGTGCGATAATTTTTTTCCCGCGCCCTCTAGTCTGAACAGGAGGTTATCAAGAGGCCAGAAAATGTCTATTGTGTTGTGTACACAAAACTCATTTCTAAGTATGTAATATGTATGCACACAAGGAAATAAAACTAAATACAAAGTAAACACAGTGATAGCACCATAATGTAGGTAACATAATAACATAAGCATTACCTGCTACACCACACCATGCAAAGTTAAATGCACTAGCAAGTGGCAATAGATAACATATCGATCGATATCTGGAATAAGATCTGTACTGTAAATTATTTCGGGAAGGAAGCAATATTTGATATGATCGATACAGTGGTTGGTAAACAATTACAATCATACTATTGCAATCAAGCAATTGCGCGACGATTTTAATCAGGTGGAAACTATTAAGCGTGTATTTGTACGATGTTGCAATTGAATTAGACACTATGTAAATCAGTTTGATAGTTGCGTAGATTTTCACGGTCATCATTTATATCTTCTTCAAATTTTTCGGGTATACCGTGGGTTGGTTTTTTGCTGTCTAGCTTTCGGCTCAAGACTAAAGTACTCATCACTCAGTAAACTAAATTAGTTTGTTTGTAGGTCACTATTAAATTTGGTTGGTCCTCGCACAACCCTGAAATATATAAAAGAAGAATCTGTGTTTTCATGGACAATCATCCTTAATTTTTTTTTTTTTTTAATAAAAGGATCTGGGCTTGCATACACAAACCCAAATACTTTCCTGCACACCTTGCACTAGGCTAAAAGCCTGTATCGCAAAGTGTGGAATACATCGCCAGCGCCGGGGTTTGAACCTGGCACCTCCCACTCGAGAGACTGCCGCCTCAACCAACTGCGCCAACCATGTACTCTTATTTTACAATTTTTTCGGAAGACGAGAATATAAAACAGTAAGAGTGTTAAAACGTCGATAAAATAACATACGAAATCAAAAGCAGTCATGCCAAGTTTTCGCTGTAACAATCTACAACAATTACAGATTAAGTAAATTGTTAGTATGTAATGTAACGAACTTTGTTTCAGATGGGTACTATCGCAACACGAATACAGTAGAGGTATATTACGTTACATAGGTTTGTAAACTGCAAATCGTTTAAATTCCAACAAGGTGTCCCTTAATGAGCGCAAACACAGGAATACACGACATAATTGATAAGGCAGGCGGGCGGGCGGGCGGCATTCTACTTAAAAGAGGCAACTTCTGCAAATAATACATATTAGGTATACTTACCGAACTAATACGGACGCCACGTCATCGACCCGGGAAATAATGCATTGTAATAGATGCAACGTAATAGCTAGATCTATATGTATAACGATACAAAAATATCAGGAAAGGGGTGAGGACTTATATTAAGTACGATGTATGCTCTGGTGAATGTCTGTTTCACACAAAGCAAAGATTTCGCGGAATATTCAACACGATTGATCAATAATATAATTGAATAATCAATAGCTCTAGCCTCACAGTTTATGTAAAAAATGTGCATTCTTCAAACGGTACACAATTGTATGATATTATTTCTTACAAAGTAGCTTATTGACTGAAAAAATAATTAACATTTCGGTTTCTACAGTGTCAAAATTTTAAAGCTAAAAGTATAATAAAAAACGGAAAGCGAGACCATCAAACAACCACATGGCTTGACCATGACGACCAGACGCTTAGTATTTTGAGGTAAAATAAATCGTATAGTGTGTATGACAAATTGCATAAATGCAAGATATGATAAACGCAAGAAGCGTTTGTAAGGATAGGACGACAGAATTTCGAAAGCTCTCATACGATTATAATTCAGCACTCAATTAAAAAGAAAATAAGAAACTCGGTGGAGGAAAGTGCATGAATACAAACCCAAATGCATTAGCTCTGCTACTAATTAGATTTACCAATCGAATCATCATTGTTGGCTGAAATAATAATAAGGACAATTTAGTCTTTCTCTTGTCCCATTCAGCATTCAGGGGTCCAGCAAGAGATGTGTATTACGACAATTCAACATTATGATCAAAAGTCCTATACACGTTATTATAATGCAATGCAAAAGTGGTTGTTGTAAAACACGCGCATATAAAGCGGCGCGGACAGACGAAGAAAGAAATAACATTATACATAATGTGGTGAGTATATAAAACAAAGGAAACAATAAAAAACGGACAGAACAAGAATTAACAAGAACAGACAAGAACGCGAGCGGGAAACCAAAGCAGGAGCGATCCGAGTTTAATTCAGAGGTAATCTTATTGCCAATCGATATTGAGGCTACTAATTGAAAACGCAAAGTACCATTCACGATTATAGGAATCTACTATCACAATAGCAACAACATTTTTTTTATTTTTGTCAATAAATATTTTACTTTTCATAAAATACACATAGGTAATCAATGTCATCAATAAAGTAACAAAAAATACGTAAAATGACAAATAATGACCCTCGGTATTTAGAAAATGTCAAATATCTCGAAATGTTAACCTCGTTGATACTTACAGTAAACAATTTTGTTAAATAATCTTTAATGCATTTCAATTAGGAACTTTTAAAAGTGATTTTAAAGCCATTTTAAAGCTGGTGATTAAAACAAACAACGAAAAGAACAAAAGTGTATATAAACTAATCAAATTAAAAATCAATAACCCAGGAGTGGCCCCTGATCAAGGCTGCAAAAAATACTGAATGAAGATTGTGAACAACGGAGCGCAACACACACACACACTGGTACCGGGAATCGCCGCCGCAAACAGGACCCGACATCGGAGAAGACATCGAAGAGGAATAATAACAACAAGAAATAAAAAAAAAGTAAAATAAGTAATAAATAATGCAAGAGAGAGAACAAAAAAAAACGAAAACGGATATACAGAAATCACCCGCAGGTAAACTGAGAAAGGTTGAGTAGTATCGAATGTGAAAAAACTTTTATAGGTACAGACTGCACAAGTGCACATGTACATATGTAATTATTTCGTATCATGTTACCAATACAATACTCGAGTACTTTAGTACTGTATAATTTCTTTCTGTTCGAGATCCAATTAGTATCTTACATAACCAAACTCTAAATTATCCATAATAACAATGTCTCGATGGCAACAAACGTAAAATAAATAACGATATGCAAACAGCTGGTGGTGTGGATGAAATATACCGTGTAATGAGATAATGAGACATATTGAAAGAAGTTATTCGAGAATTCAACATCCAGCATGGAAAACATTTTAAAAATATTCTCAAGAAATAACCGTAAAGACAAAAAGTTTTTTGGGACTCTCGTACAAGCTTGGAAGTCTATACAAACAACTCGTAACTCTTGACAGAAGTGAAGATGATCAGCTCTACAAAATGATTGATGGCCTACATGTTATAAAACTAGGTCTATTTCACCAAAACAATAAGTATTACGAAAAATAGTTCAAAGTTCATTCCGTCAATTTTTGCGGATCCATTATTTTCGAAACACAACGAAATAAAAAAGAAACAAGCATGTCGGGTCGGACGCATAATAAACTTGTACGGATGAAGCAAAAAAAAAGTTAGCCAACAAAATGCGAATACCAAATTGGAGAGGAAAATTTAAAACGCGAACACAAAACCTAAAATCAATTACATATTGTTGATTCAACAAAAGATCCACATTATAAGGAATATAAATGTTTTTGTAAACTTTAGCAATTCACCCGCATTAAGCGAATAAAAGAAGAAGTCGAGGCATACAATACGAAGTGGATATTATCAAAGAGACTGTGAAATTCAATACACATCTCTTATAGACTAAAGACTTTGACTGATATTAATTCATTTTGCAGTTCGGCACACAATACTAATTCACATATGAATGAATGGAAATATGAATTACATATAATATAAAGAATAAAATCATAGTGAATTAGATACCAATTCATTCCAGCAGCAAATTATATTCTTCTTATTGAGAATGTATGTATGTGAATAACTATGCAATCCAGACTATAGCAAAATCCAATATCACTTCTTTTGTAATATTTCCACTGCGTTTATTTCCCGCAGTAGACAACTTTAGTACCTTCTCTCCATTTTCTTTCAATCAATAAAGTTTTCATAGCTTATTTATTACAACTCGTTATTCAACATAACACAATCTTTCGTATTCTACCACCCAGAATTTTATTGCGTCGTGTGAAAAAAAACACAGTTAGTAAAAGCCAACAGCAAAAAAAAAAACGTATTCTGTAAGGGTGTCAACATGATGTCTACTATGTATTTTGATATCGCGATACGATTATAGTATAAATACATATTGAAGGACATAATAGGGACATTTTGTAACCGTACATTATATTTAAAGTCGTAAGTTTTAAAACAATATAAAAAATAAATATTACATTAAATATGTCAAAATGCAATAAACAATGTTATATCGTTATAGCCCTCATGACAATGTGGGTGGGATAAAAATCACTGGAAGAGTGCTTCAACAAAATATTGATAGAAAGGAAAAAGCTCGATAGGCAAAAAGGAATATAAAGTCATTACTTAGCTACGAGTAACAAAACGCAATCATGATTACGACATGTTTTTAATTAGATAAACATACCAATCTTACTTACGTAATAATGTTTGTATAAGTTCGATTTTTATTAACATTTTTTAACACTTTACAAGTATAGCGCAACTAAATAATATTTCAAAACAGGTAGTCTATAACACATTAGCAGGTGAGTACAACAACTTGAATTGTTTCATTAACATAACATAATAATATTTGCACTTGGATACGTAATTAGGTATGCGAAATAATATTTGTTTCGGAGAATTCTCTCTGTTTGGGTATATGGTACTTTAAACATACGTGTAATTAATATTAATAAATATATGTATAAGCAATAGATATACAACATAGGTATATCTATTGCTTAATACCTACATATTGACATTTTCGCGATTACGTATGCAAATGTCACGTATTATTAATTACATGATTCTCAAAGTCATAGTATATTGTATATCGTAGGGCACTGGAGAAAACAGAATCATCAGATATGAAGATCTTGATAAGAACCACAGAGGCAGTTAGAGTTGTCCCGCTTGCCCCAACTGCGGAGGAGAAAGCCGCACCTTGCAATACATTGTCTAGTTCTGACGCGGTGCAGGTTGCACCGAAGGTGGCGTGGTAAATGTCACCAGGTGGCATTGTCTTCATGTAATTTATGAGTCCACAAGTGTTGACGTTCTTGACGTTGACGTCCAGGACACTCTTTGATATCAAACTTCAGAACAGAGACATTCTAGTTATCGTACTCCAAATTCCATGTAGGGCGCACTATACTATACATATAACTTAGTAGAAATGCATTGTCAGAAATTTCTGTCCACTAAACTTTTACTTCTTACCTACAACAGAAATAGGTATCAAAGTAGGTTTGTGAATCTATGGAAATTAATCCGAATCTAGAATGGAAGCTCATGAAACTACTATTCTACTAGGAAAAGCTTAGAACAATATTACAGGATTTCGCCCGCTACTTCCCCACGATGTGGTATTCTGTGGTGGAGATTTGGAGAGATAACGATCGAGAACAAATTCTCGGAACAAAATATTTATAGATGAATAACAATAGTAATAAAATAAAGTGTCCGTGGAACAATAGAGAATAGAGGACGGGATAAGAATTATAAGAAGTTGTCAAAATGAAGAACCGACATCTCAACTACCAAGGAGACACAATGGAATCGTTAACAATCATTCTCAGGTGGCAAAGAATGAGCATTCATTTTTATTTTAGATTATTTCGTCTATGATCCTTGCCGCTACTTGTCACAACTCGACTCAATAACAGGTACAAACAGGACGAACGATGGGTGCTTACGATTTAAACAAAAATATTACACGTAGAGCACATCATAATATTGTATTATTTGGTTGAGTTTTAAGCCAAAGATTGCGGGTGATTGGAAAAAATTGGTACTTTGTCCATAGACAAATTATAGGTTTCCGTATAGTTCCTCTAAGACTGTGTCATTCATATTTTACTTCAATGTAATCCTCTGAGATTATATATGGACCATTATAATTCTATGTTAATCCTAAAACGCTCTCCAAGTATTTAAAGCTAACCTCGTGTATTGGAGAGGAGTTCCAGTAAATAATTTACAACGTTTACAACATAATACTCGTATATCCAAATCACATGGCACAGATCAAGGAATATAAATCTAGTAACCATCATATTACGTGTTGCATATTCCTCTGTAAGAAGAGTGGAAGTCATATCGAGAAAGGATTTTTAGAAGTACCGTTTAAGATAATCTTTTATATCAGTGTTTGATAAAACAATAAAATACAATTCACAACAAGGTACCAAGAACTATAAACACGAATGAAATAGACAGAAAATAAAATAAACTCATGGAATTTGCAATTTGCATCGACCAACCAAATCTTATATTACCTCAAACTCAATCAATTTAACACAGCAGCTGCCACAATGCGGAAAAGCTATTCAAAACGATTTCTATGTCCAATTATTCGGAAGCAGTAAAACTAGACAACTTCATAAAATAAGGTGGACCCTTGGTGGACCCAACACCAAGTTGAATAACACAAAGTTGTGTAAAGGTGTGGATATACGGGGTCTCAGGAGACGCGCCTCCAGGCACTGACAAAATGGCGTCAGTCTCTTCAGTGAAATACACGACGGGAGATTTTCGTCTCTAGAGACGGCATCTCTAGTAAAAATGGCGACAATCGCCTCCTGTCATCAAATTCTAAAATACACGGGACTATCTCGAGACGCGAGACTTTGGTCTGTTGCTGCATTCATTCTATTAGTATTTTTGGCGCCATAATGGCGTTTGGTTTTATGTACATACTCTAGTGTCATGTATTTACGAGTATTGTGATTAAAAAATATAATTATATACCGCTTTGAAATTATTTATCGATTCAGTAATGTACATATATGTCGGTCGGTACTTTACTTACATGCGTATGTGTATATTTCCTTTTCTGCGTTAGTAAATGAAATAGAATACTTAATTAGACCTTCTTTTAATGTACACCATTCCTATGACATCAGTGACATAAGCCAAAGCAAGTATCGGTATGCACTACATACCCGAAACCGTTGTGAGTAGCGAAATTTTGTTTCCTCCTTATGTTTCTTCGATGAATATTAAAGGGTGAATTAATGGTAACTACATAGTTTGCTATACTTAAATGTTGTAGGACATGAAGAGAATAACAAAACACGTAATGTTAATGTATTTTTCACAACTGTATTCATATTTCACATGCAAATGCAACTCTGTTATTAATCCGCCATTATTTAAAAATAATATTATAATTATAATCAACTAACAATTTTATTATTAACAATGTACTAATATCGTCACAATCGCAGGAATGTTAAAAATTATATATTAATACAAAAACCACGTGCCCACGCGCGCCAATCCAATTCAGTTGCAAACATCTCCAAGAGACTTCAGATTAAAATTGAACATGTCAAAAGACCGGAGACGCGTCCCCTGAGACGAAAATATGTAAAATACACGACGCGAGACATGCGTGCGCAGACCGTCTCAGGAGGCGCGCGGTATCGAGAGATATCTCGCGTCTCCGATGTGTTTACACACAAGAGACCTGTCATTTTGGTATCCGGGAGGCCAAAATCTCTCGTGTGTATCTTCGCCTTAAGAATAGAGAAATACGTTCCATCGTAAAATACTTTACTACCGGGGACTTGTAAAAATTTATTGCCTCAATGCAACTAGGATCACACCTGAAGTGATGAAAGTGAGGTTGACAAAAAATTACAATAGATTACAAACGCATACCGACTTGAAAGCGTCAATAAAATACTGTGTAAAATTTCTTTTATACATTTTTTATGGCTGCTACTACTTTTAAAGAGCATTTAACTTCCTACTTTAAAAAAACTGTGGCCAAATTAAGTTGGGAGCAAAAAAAACTGAAAACGTTTTAACAAAAGAGCGACAGATTCTTCGGACGAAACATAAAAATTCTCTACGTCATAATTCCATATAAACAAGTGGGCAATAATTAATTAAAGTTTACACATATTCAATTATATTTGCGCTCCTAGCTGGATCGATCGATCGAGTAGACAGTATGACGTAAACGTGCTTCGACGAAGCTCTGTGAAAAGCTCAGAGAGGAGTGGAGGCGTCTCATTCTCAGAATCAGAATAACTGTTGTTCTATAAAATATCACTGGAGTACCTAGAGATCAGAGGTGATGAAAGCACTAGTATATCGTAGGCAGTAAATAGACAATGCCCTCGCATTCCAGGTTTAGGAAATGTCATTATTTCTATAATTAAATGTACATTTATGCACCTGAAAACCTTCTCTAAAGGAGGTCACACTCAGAGAAATAACCAGTTGAATTAACCGAAAAAACAGTGAAAACAACTGTTTTAGTAGGTTAAATAGGAACCTACCGATCAAACAGTCGAAATAGCTGAGGTCAGTCAGTAAAATACGGGAGCGTTGATTTAACTGAGTGAGTTAAAAACAAGATGGCCGCCGTTGTCCAGCTGATTTCTAGAGACGTGGATTCTACTTAATAAAACATGGCCGCCCCAGTCCAGCTGATTTCTGGTAAGGTGAATTTAACTGTGACACAGTCAATCCTACTCGGTGATATAGTTAATCCTACTTGAATGATCGGTAGATTCCACAGTTTCAAAGTTTGTTCTACTTACCTACTAGGTTCTTTCTACAAACTGTCTTACTTAAAATACCTGTAGGTAGAAAAATAAAAAAGGGTTTTTAATTAGACAAATTACTTATGTATAAAGTATTTATTTGCACCGCAATTTTTTAAATGAATGTATGACATAGTAAACATGTACAATATTTATACACATAGTTATATACAGTGAAATAAATAATACAAAGTTAATGTTACATCATTTTTTTAATTGATTAAAATAGCTTTTTGCATAACCATTGTATTTTACAAGTACTTAAAAGTAAAGATAAAATAATATCCAAAAACTTAGAGGTACTTAAAAACCACTATTTACAAAAATATTGTTTTAATTAGAACTTAAAATGTCTGCAGACCGCCTTGAAGCAGGTATCAACTTGATGAATAGGTATATCAAAGAATGGTCGGGCAAGCAGCGCTCAGGTTTGCACCGTCTTCGTCATCTGCAATAAATAAAAAGATATACTTATTATTAAACAATAAATATACTGATTTTACAACCTTTATGTACTGCTTTTATTTATTGTTTTACAGGGTAGAAACATTTGTTAAGGTACCTTAAAAGATATTATGTCAAGTGTGGTAGTTGTCTTGTTCTTCTCAGCCTTCTCGCGTCCTGTGTTGGACATAAGCCTCCCCCTTAGACTTCTACTGCTGTGTACTCTTGTGCCGACCGCATCCATCCGCCCCCGGCAATCTTCCTTATGTCATCCAACCACTTGCCTGGGGCCTACCAACGCTTCTTCGGCCTGTTCTTGGTCGCCATTCGAGAACTTTCTTAGTCCATCTAGCATCTGATGTTCGTGCTATGTGGCCAGCCGCACTCCACTATTGTCTAATAATAACTATGTATGTAGTTAACTAATTACTACTCTATTTATAATAAACTGCACATTGTTTCACAATTTGGTTTTAAAGATCGATAAAATAAGAATATACTAGATTAATCTTTTTAAAATACGTAGACACTTCATTATATTACTTTGAGGAGAGATCTCAGAACACTTATACTCTGACGAGAAAATACCGCGAACTAATTTCGCATGATTTGACTGTCACGCCCCTACCGACATTTTAACAAAGCATGATTATTTCTACTGATTAAAATCAGTAGAATTTACTTTTTAATTGAAATTAACTTGTTTAAAGGGTAAATTCAACTTACAAAGTCAGTAGAATTTACTTTTTAATTGAAATTAACTTGTTTTAGAGTAGATTCAACTTACTAAACAGTAGAATTTACTTTTTAATTGAAATTAACTTATTTAAGGGTAAATTCAACATACTCAACAGTAGAATTTACTTTTTAATTGAAATTAACTTGTTTAAACGGTAAATTCAACTGATTCTATTTTGACCTTTTGTAATCAGTCAATTCAACTACTCTCATTTGTAAATCCAACTGTAATGCTGAGTTAATTCAACTGTTTCATGCGTAGAATTAACTTTTTCATCAGTAAAATTTACTGATTTGTCATTAACTTAGCATTTTTCTTAATCAGTTAAATATTTTTTGGCTCAGTGCATATCAATGGAGGTCCACGTAGAGGACGCGTACAAATGAAAGCGGATAAAATGACAAGAGTTAAAGAAATATCTAGAGTGGAAAGGGCAAGAAGATTAAGATGACATCAAAACTCTCTAGCGTTCTAAGAAGACGTGCAAAAGTAAAGGAGAGAGTAGATAATAGGTTATATGTTAATCTTTATGCTAAAGGATTTTACTTCCTAGATAATGTACAAATAAGAAGTAAGTACTAGATAGGAATGGTATAATACGTATAATACCTAAGTAGATGTGAAGTGTGTACATTATGGAGATTACTGAGATGTGAAAAGTTCCAGGAAAACTAAATTACACTTCACGTTTTCTCGTTATGTATGAGAGACTGCAAAAGCAGGAGGAGTGGAGCGATAAACATACATATTATATACATCTTCTTCCTAGATGTTTGCAAGTTCTATATACACTCTTATACGAAGGATGGTGATACTAGTAGCTTCACTATGATAGCTATATAAATATTTACTTGTGTGATTTAGTATGTAGGTAGTTCTACTTTTATTAAAAACGAAACGAGAAACGGAAATAACATTTCCAGAAAGCGATTTTTCGAGGAATCTCCCTTCGCATTTCCTTTAGAGACCGTTATTTTTTAATAAATACGATCGTTTGTTCGATCGTACCCTATATCAATAGCGAGTAGAAGTAGAAATTGTTCTGTACGGAACAATGTTCGTATCACGATCTAATTTTAGACTAGACTTCTTTAATCCAGCAAATCTTTCAGGTTTAACTAATTCGTCTTAACCCCAGTTTCAAAAACCTACTGCAATATATACGTTATTTTTTCTTTAATCCGTTGCTTAGTCTGTTCTATGTGTGCAATGAGCATAACACTATTATATGCACAGGTACACGTATTAATTTCACGAGTATTGTGCTGTACAATGTATTATGCATAGTTCTATTGACTCCATACATAATAATATAAGAGGGCTTTCATGGTGCAAGTGGGTGAACGTATAATCGCAATGAGAAGAAGGCTTATTATAATATACTAGTTAGTAGGTATGTAAGTATGAATGTAAATGATGCATTATGTGTTTATAATAATGTTAAATGCACAACTATAGTTGCACAGCACACAGCACATCAGCTAATAATAGCCTTCATCCGGTCACGATTCATTCATCTCGTATAGGGAACGTTAGCTGAGAAAGTTACATCCTTCTAAATTTATCGAAAAAGTTTAATAACCAACTAAATATCCTCTAATTAAAAACCAGAGTCCTATATTGAGAGAATTTTTCAGTGAGACCAAAATATAAACATAAGATTTAGATTCCATATTTCTCTGGTTTATTCTAGAGAGGAGCTTTTGTGCATGACGGGTCTGCGCCTGAATTTAAGGTTTGATGCAACCACTATTGATGCATACAATGTGTTATCATTTTTCTCTTTGACTGCAATAGCTATTCGATTTTTAAATAGTCTAATGCCCAATCCCACCAGCTTCCACCTAGGAAGTAGAGCCCTAAGTAATTTCCATACAAAAACAGAGATAATATAACATGAATAGAAGAGCACACCACCTAGAAGAGCATAATGTCATATGAAATTCTACATGCGACTCTCCTACGTTAGGTGCCCAAATATCTCCGCCCAGAATCTCCCTAACTAGGTGAGCTGCATGTTGCATTGCTTCTTAGGTGGAAGTTGGTGGGATCGAGCATATGTCTTCTCTATTGTTACCCAAAATATGTAGTCTGAAAGTTCTCCCGTATGAAACTGATGCCTGGACAAAGGCGATTCCTCTACTTTATAAGAATAGAGTGACATTTTATTATTACGTGTATGCATAGGGGCAAAACGAAGTGAATTGACAAACGGAGAAACATGTTTGGAGAACGATTCCTCAAGTCTCATTCATGATAGCATCGAGATGACGAAGCATGCAAGCACTGCCATGATGGTTCGGGTTGTCTTCACTCTCAACATCACAAATATACCGGTTTCATGGTGGAATTACAATATAAATCCAATGCAATGTAGGCCTCGGGATTATATGTATAGTAGAGTGATTTACTTACAAGAAGGATTTGCATTACGTGTAGTTAGTATTGTCACATCCACTCTACTTACTATGTCATTGTACACTGTAGGTGGGTATAATATTTTGTCTCAAGTCTGTCGTCGTGAATGTAATTTAATGCTGCAGACGTCTTAATGTCGCCAGCAATCCAATATTTTATCCAACTCCATGAAAATTCATTGATGAAACGCGAGAATACCTAATAGAATTGCTTTCCCCCGAGACACCGTATCCGTTGAGGGGGCTGAAAAGTTCCGATAGTACAACAATAGTTCCAACAATATTGTATTGGAAGATTTATTGAACAATGAAATATACTCGTAGTATATATCTCATCTCATATCTCATATTGCATGAGGATGTTGCTAATTGGTCGTAGGTATTATTGATTTTTGCCATGTAACCTGGATGTCTGGATTTCAAACATAGTATCGATTGTGTGGGCTTAGCTGACAGAGATCGAAGCAGTGCGATAAGCCCGCCCTAGTGAACAAATATTATAGCATCTGTTATACTTGTTATGTTGACACATTTCTGTATTTTGTTCACATAAAGTAAAAAACAAAGTCTCAAAGTGTAGAGGAAAGTACTTATTTGGGTTTGTATTTCAAAACATCATGCAAATATGAATATTTTACACATCCATACAGGCTTTTTACTTCGATTACTCTTGAATTTGTGAAGATATTCAAACAATATGTTGGCTCCTGGGCAGTGCTCATGACGCTGAAGAATTGTGGCTTTCTGGGAGCGAGTGCCGACCGACGCGAGAAGAAGAAGACGTCATTTTCCTCACACTTAACCCTAGATAATTTTGGTTCACATTGTACACCTATACCTGGATCACGCAATAAGAATTCGCAAATAAAACGCACGACCCGACACAATTCTACGAAATCGTGCAATTCGGTCAAAACACCGGCGTGCAATGTTGCAACCCTCCAACGATTGGTTTGGAGAATGTGATATCATACATCACTCGACGGGAGGTGGACCGGGCACCTCAGTTCCCGTCATAAAGAATAAGGTACACAATAATATTATGCGATAGCAATAAATCAAAACCACAATATAATAATATCAATGCACAACAATCTCAAAAGCTATCAATATTTCATAAAAGATATCGCGATCTGTTTTATTTATAGGTCATTGTTTTCTTCCCCTTTATATTGATGCGATATTTGTCCAGTGGTATATGAATTCACAAGTATACCCCCATGTCAGACCAAAATGTGTGTAAAAGAGACTAGGTATACATAATTATGTTTGTCAAAAATGTAGGTAAATGTTAGTTCCTTATACCGTCCAATAGTAGGTAAATTATTCACGTATCCCACTTCAGAAAATACGTCATCTTGCATATTTTCCACACCTCTTGATCTCAACTCAAGTCTTCTGTATTGCAGACAGAATCAATATCAACACTACAAGATGAAATTCCAGGTACCTACGAGGTGCCCAGACTTCGAATCTCATTGTGACACTGGATCTTACATCATGGACTACACAAGCATCAATGTCTACTGCAGAATATGGAAACTTAGAAAACATTTGTAGGCACATAGCAACACAATATACCTTTTTTGGAAAAAAATGCAAAATAAAAACACAATTAATCCATGTAAAAATATTATCTGATTTGATTTGATTCTAATAAAATAAGAATGATATGGAAAAAAAACGCAACAAAATAAAAATGATATTGGAATGTGTTGATTTATCATAAGAGCCCTGTGCTGTCAAATTGTAAATAGGTTGGAAGGTTAACAATAAATAAATAATCCTAAAGAGGCTGTCATTTTTTGTGATAAAATCCCTTCGCTATATTGTTATTATTATGATTTGTTATACCATAGCGCCACCAATCAAAAACGGTATCCATTTATAAGAAGACGGACGTCAGACGCGAAGATATAAAGTATATTTTCACGTGGTCCGACATTCCTTTAGACATTGTACACAAGTGTTCCCAAGTAGGTAGTTAGACAAAAAAACATTGCCATTAAAAAAACCTCGTATTATTTAAGGTATGTCATTCGCGAGAAATAGGAAAAAAGTAACCACCATCATGTCCTTAGCACAAATCTAGGTGTCCTACTAACCCCCAACCATCAAATTACCTGCTGTAAAGAACAAATGTATTTATCTGCGACATAGAATAATCGAAATTGATGACAAATGTTGACAAAATTGTGGTCGAAATCTTTTATACTCAGATGAGCTTTAAACTCGGTTCAAATCTTCCGTGATTTATGTCCTCTACTCCCTCATTGTAAAACTGCATTGTCTATGTATAATTTACTATGCGATACTTTAATTTATAATTAGAAATGACGATTACAGATGGATCCAGCTGATAAACCACAAGAATAACAATAGTTATGTGTCTAAATTCCTTCAACATATGAAATAGACAGAATATAGGTAAGACATCTGATGGTAGGTTCACTCTAGACATCCTGTTGTAGAATTAAATTGCACAAGACAGCAATACCGCAATATTTTGTAATCAGTCGAATAGACTACTGTATTTAGAAGTACATATTGTAATTGGCAATAAAAATTTATAAGCGCCATTCAGCTGCGTGCGGCCGGACACAATCAAAAAGGATTAGTCGATAAGTATTAGTGTCTAGTATTAGATTTCCCCAGTGGTTAATAAATATTCAATTATATTATACACAAGTGTATAATATAATAGCTCCATTGATTGGACTAGTACATTACATTAGAGGTAGTACTAAATTCACAACACAAGGCCAACTGATTAATTGCATAGATAAAACCAGACAAGATGGAATATATTCAAGTTGATTCATTGATTGATTGAATTTTCACAATCCTTCACGACATATTTCTATTGGAAAAATAGTTAACATACAGTTAAAAACATGTTGTACTTAATTACAAATCTTCGTTGGTGATTAGAAAAGGATGGAAATTCACAGTCTTCCTTAAAAAGATTGGACTAATTTTGTGTGGCGGAAAGAAATAATTCTTTACTTATTCCATCACAACTCTTCATTATAAGAAACGTTATGTGAGTTCTGCCTCTGCGTAAACAATATAGTTACAATCAAGATACAGCCGAATTTTCTTTTACATTTTTTTTTGTCATGTTTACTGATTGGTATTAGCAGGCCACAAAGAGTAGCAACTATGCTAATTCTTATGTGGGGAAATCCGTCAGTATTGAATATCAAAATAACATTTGATTAGCTAAACAAAGAGTATGATTCACGTAATATAGTTGAGAACACATTACCAAATGACTAATTATAGTATAGACTACCTAGCTAAGTATTGCTTAACATTCAATCAACGAACTATCACGGATGTTGATGAGGAGAAATAAAACAATACTGAATCAATAACTTCGCCTATTGGACGGCAGAGCTGTGACAGCTGAAGGACACGCTGCGGAGGAAGCGGAAAACCCGCCGATGGAAGAAAATTTAAACTGCAGTACTTTGAGAGAAGAATATTTAAACTGCAGTACTTTGAGGGAAGAATATGTAAATTGCAGTACTTTGAGGATTGTATATATGCAGACATACATGAATGGCTAATAATTTCTATACAAGAACGGTCGCTCGTTTCCGTGTAGCTTTGAAGAGCCACAATTTCGTTCTGCTTTTGGTCTTGTCAATCTTATTATAGTCATTATTAATTTTATCGTCCAACACTCGGAAGTTGTGCATGTTATAATTGATTTCGTTATCACACGTTGCGATCTGATTATATCGAGCAGATAATCAAAATATAATATACCTACATTATTATTTAATTAAAATTTTAAACATGGTTTCCAGTGGCTGCAAAAAACTTTCTAACCAGATTGAAAAAAAAACTCTTACTTGATAGATTTTATCCGATTGCTGACAAAATCTTAAAATATAAATATATGCCATCAATCTCTTCATCTCTAACCACGCTATGTTTCATAATAATGTCATACGTGACTCATGAGGAAAATATAAAAGGCCCAAGGAGACAAAAAACGACAGCTTTGTTTAAAAATAGAAAAGTGATGATTAACTGTTACAGATAATTAAAAAAAGCCATTGGCAAATTCGTGGCTTGTTGCAAGAGACGCTGTGCAAAAAATATGAACCGGAAATTCTCCGAAGGCAGTCGACAATGACAATGACGAACGAACGAATTGCAGACATTCGAAAAGAATGTCATATTTTGTCATCCGCTTCTCAACAATAATACCTACGAGCGGTTAGATTCCCAATTTATCATCAGAAGCGAAATTGGAAACTGTGCCAGCCAACTGCAAATTTATTAATTTAATAAACCTACTTCTGAATAAATAACACGCATTTTAATAAACGGAAACTCCTATATAACGTGTAGATGCTTATCTACTTTGAATACTCGTATTGCATGACAATACTTTATTCGTGGAAATTATTGAGAAACGCCCGCACTTTTTTAGGCACTTCTGAGGGAGCATTTAGTATAAGTATAAATGCTTCTGAGTAATACGCAAAGGGTGTGGGAGCAGTTTACCTAATCGATCTACGGTTATTAGATATTCAACTATGCATATAGACATAGCATATAGATATAGAAATAAAGTGGTTATTTGTAAGCAAAATTGTCTACATAGAATATACCAGTAAACCCTTAACTGGGGTGGTCCGAAGATTTTCCGTTTCAACAACGAAAATACAAAAAGACCTGATTGAATGAACATTTACTCCACTAAACGTACAAAACTAAATAGTAAAACTGATACATCTTGGAAGAAATCTGACAGATTTTGCTAAGTTTAGACAAATTCAATCAATCCAAGAGTCTGTAAAGTTTGATACTTTTTATCCAATTCAGAATTCACATTCTAGTGTCAGTTGTTGAGACAGGACGAAAGAACGTTTCAAATAATAAGATTAGTGAAGGAATGTGATGTGATGAAAAATATGTTAATTAACGATAAAGTTAGCCATACTATTATATTAATTGGCATTCGTTACAACGAAATCTCGTGTCTAATAAACAAATTAAAACATTAACGCTCACAATACTTTCACTTGGTGATTTCCATTCCATATAGTAACAGTAACGTATCTAGAGCTAAAATATTACGTGTTACGATTATTATAGGAAAACACTTGTCCATGATCGAGACACGTAAAAATATAATAACCGTGTTAAACTGTAGACAATTAAATAATATAGATCATTTGCCTATATGACTCGACTAACAGTTGTAGCCGTGTAGATCACTCGTAGTTCTATAGTGGAAAGTGCGCACGCCCACAGCAATGAATCATAGGAAATAGTCTTCTTTGTTACTAAAATAATATAAATCGCACTGTTAATTAGGCAGATGTTATAGATCACTGTGTCGTTAATTTTAAAAATGACGTATTGTTCATCATATGACTTACAATAATCATACATGTATTATTTATTCGTCCTACGATATCTCACGTGTGAAGATAAACTGATGATAATGGGTCTTATTCGACCAGATTGTGTACTCAGAATTGGAGACACAGTAGAAAAGCTTTTAGATTGTTTGAAGAAGTGAGCAATATACTAAAAGTATGAAATAAAAATCGTTAACTGCATCTTGACATCCTTAACTATAATGAACTCTGGGGTAAAAGAAAAGTATCCGATGTACTGATATTAATGCAAATCATTGACTATGCAATAAAAAGCATCAGATTATGGGAAAGCCTGATACACCTACACCATGAAACACGGATAAATGCGCGATTAAAATTGCAAAGATTTACAAGAAATCAACAGATAAGACAATAGAGATAATAACATGTATCCACTTTATTGTACAATTAATTATCACATCTAGACATTTTACACAGCAACATGACATGTGGATATAAATTACGTATAGGTACAGGTAGGATATCTATATTCTATGTAAATAGTAATAACAATAACATCACCCGTGATGGAGGCATACGACATGATACCTAATGATATTATGAGAGACTCGCCAGACCTAGACCAACGGACTACACTATATGATGACTCACATTCTGGAATCTAAACTAGACTTATGGACACAGCAACATAATACATATTAATACAACATCATACAATATTTAATATACAATCTCTATACAACATGTATTTACATATATGCTAATAGAAACGGTCACACGCTGAAAACAGCTGTGTTTTCAGAGGAAATTTACTATTTAGGTAGGACGTATAATTCGTAATACCTATTACAGATTTGATTACCTGTAGAAGTTCACGTATTCATTTTACATTAGAAAGAAAGCATACATCAATAGAAGTACACTATACATAATATGAATAAGATGCAGAAACAAACAATAAAAAAAACACGTGAATATTTACTTATGCATAGAGATGTTCGGTAATTACTAGAGAATAGGTCAAACAGTATATGCAGACAAAACAATGACACAAATAATTTGCATACTGGAAAACACTGTACAGAATTATGTATAATCTAATGAGTTTCATACATTATATAGGTACGTATAATGTACGTACGTATAATGTACTTACATACAATGAGATTCTGTACGGATTTTCCATTCGACTCGGATTACCCAGGATTCAACTGATGGACAAAACAAAGTTAATACGCATAATATACATATACGTCTATACCTGATACAACATGATATTATGTGGGTTGTTTGCAGTTTACAATGAAATATGTTGGATAAAAAAGTGAACAAGACGTGCAGCTACAGAACAAAACTTTGATTTGTATAATTGTATGTAGCAACAGAAAGTACACTGTTCGTTGGTAGGAAATGTTTTCAACTAATGATTCATCACAGGCACAGGGTTGGAAAACAGTTTTCATTTTCCTGTATCGTCTTACACAGTGGCGATTACATGACGTTTATTAAAAACGAAAGTGATAAAGCATTATGCTTGCATTATGCAATCCCTCTATGCTTGAAAGTTCAAACCATCACATCATTCCCCAATGTCATGTCACCTTATGCATTACCTTACTAAGCAACTAGTTGCACCATATAGGTAGACAATCAGAATGGATCAGTCGGTTCGTGTACAATGTACATAGTCTTCTACTCTACTGAACCACATCAAAATGAAAACCCGAAACCTCATAGAGCCTCTGAACTAGAATCTGACTAGCTTACCTATTACTTAATTAAATTATTTAATATAAGGCAGCATAGTATTACCTCATCGGACATTGATTTATTATTGACGATTTGTACCGGTTCAATAGCATACACCTATATAATGTAATATCTAAATACGCAGGTGAGGATAACATGCCTAATAATAATATAGATACTTATATATTAACTTGCAAAGGATTGCCTCTCACATGACTCATACACTATAATACAGAGTACACGCCTTCAGATTCTATAAACAGGTAAACACATCTTGTACATAATTTATCTTCACTCTTTCGCAATAATTTTCAAAGTTCACTGCTGGTAAAGGGAAAGGATAGATGATACGTGCATAAGGTTAGTTGCCAGACGAACTAGACACATTCTGATTTAAATGCCTACTCCATACTTTCGCTTTGGGACCTCAAACAACACCTACATGTGAGATTCGTATGGAGAACATACATGGCAGGTAAAGAAATTTAATAAATTATAAATATGATTAATACCTGATATTAATGAATTCTCTGGCACATATACCGACATACATAACGCCACTCTAAACGCCTTGCAATGGCTTGATGATTTGGATGTTGTTCTCTAGTGTCTCCTAGGTGTAACAGCAAAAAATCTTTGACTCTCTAATCTTCTGACGCCAAACGATAATAAGAATAATTCCTGATACAATACTGACTTTGATCGAGATGACAATTAACTACTTACGTACTAGGCTAGACTTTCGAATCATTAAAGAAAAGAACTCGAAGAAGCCTAATCTCAATTACCTAATTATAATTATTAATACAATATTTAATGTTCTATTATTTACCTAATTACTTACTTACTTAATAGCTATTCAAAGATAAATACTACCTAACTAGTTTTTTGTTCATTTTCATCACACTAGGTACTCATTACGTACATACCTAATAATACCTATATTAATTAGATATCACTTATGAGCTAAGTACTCGAATCTTTCAAAAGTTTTCGTCGTAAAACTTTTACAATATGGAGTGTGTGGATCGCCTTGCAAACTGCAAGCACATATCTCAATATCAAACCAATATTTTGTTAGTTCTTACGATATGATTAGTGAATAGATATTAAGTATATGGGATAAGCGAAATAAAATATTTTGTATTATAATGAGAGTCAATACACTCCGCTACTGAATTACTTGGATTCACCTTGATATGCAATACCTAATCAATACTATTTTCAATTTTCAATTTCAAAATTATTTTAATTTTCCTTCAATATTTTACACATACAAATATGGTTACTTAAAACTATACATGTTTCGAGATACCTCCCAATAGAGACAAGTCTCGTGTGTGGGGAGGGAGCATCTCAATATTTCAACAAATTTTACCCCACGTACACTAAATTTGTCTCCCGTGACGACGAAATATCTTCAAATATCGCCGTGACAAATAAGAAATTAGGTATGTATGTCATGTTACCTACCTACGTACAGGTTTTATATTATTCTCATTTTTCAAACTACAAGGAAATTGCATAATTTTTCCCTGTGTGTGGTTCAACTGAAACATTTGTAGGATACTATAGTATGTACCTAGCAGGCGCGAAGCTACCTACGAGGGGAGTTCAAAGTATTCTCGGTATGGATATGAAAGAAAAGACAGAAAAATCTGAAATAATTTTATTTTTTAATATAGACCCTTGCAATCTCGATACACTTCTTACAACACGAAATCATCTTCTCAATACCCTCCAAAAAAATAACTTTCTTCCTTCTCTGAAAAATGAGCGTTAATTATTGCCGTCTTGAGTTCTTCATCGTCGGAAAATCGCTTTTCACGAATCTTTTTTTTCAGCTTCCGAAACAAAAAATAGTCACGAGGTCTTGGCTGTAAGGTGGATTATTGATCTCTCGGTAACCATACTCCTGAATCTTTACAACATTCAATTCGCACTTGTTTCTGCGGTGGTGCGAGCATTTGTGGCACCCATCTTGCACTGAGTTTTGGGAGCTTTAAAAAGTCATGAAGTATTGAGTGTGTGGTACCAAAATATAGCTTGGTCATCTCTGCTAACGAATTGATTTTTATTTGAGCATCTTTGAGTACAAGTTTCTTGGCTTTTTCACGTTTTCTTCCGTAGTGGCAGAAAAAGGAACAGGGTCACCTTCAATGCTTTCTCTGCCCTTTTTAAATTCACTTGACCACTTTTGAATGGTAGACAAACGAAGGAGCAGAATCCTTGTAAACGGCCACCATCTCTTCCTGGAAGTTTTCTTTGAGTTTTTCCTTGTTTCGTCAAGAATTTAATAACAGCGCGGTGTTCGATTTTGGTAAGCATTTTCGCGTCAAGACATTAAGTTGCACTCAAAACACTATTGTGACAAAACTAATGATGGTAAACCGATGAAATTTTCTAATTTTCACCTTAGAAAGTGCCATAACAGAATCATAGAAAAAAAATACTATCATTACTAACAAAAAAGTTGCCATACCGAGAATACTTTGAACTCCCCTCGTAAGAACAGGATTCTCATCGAGTTACCTTTTGGAAAAAATTATAGGTAAAATAGTGCCTAATCTGACAAAATCCCTAGGAAATGTGAGTCCCGGCTTCCCTTCTGCAGAAATCTACCCTTCGTCACTGGTATGTACGTATATTCCCATTTCAGTTTATCATAAAGACACGATGGTTCTATGAAATTGCGTCAACGGAAAGATGCGATAGAAGAACTTTGGGCAGGACTGAGAACTAAGGTACACATTGACAATCGCCTTGAAAAATCCTTGTGTTATTAATGTTATTATGTAACTAGATTAAACCTGCGTAAAGCGAGGTTGTCTTTTTGTGTATAATAAAAAGTGTACACACATCATAAAGTAGATTGTATATTGAAGTTGGTACAGCAGCGTGTTATTATTTTAATCTTATTGAGAGCACTCTCACTTTTCAAAATTCGGAGAATTACTGAGAGGCAATCAGCCTCCACCATTTAACTCGACGATAAGCTGCGACAAAAGTGAACGGAATCTGATAAGACTCGACATGATTTCTAATAAAGCTCAAATTAGAAGGCAATAATACCTATAGATCTATATACGCTATCGTTGCAAATAAAACACACACATCTAAAAAATGTAGGTGTGGTACGCAATATTTTCTCGTCAAGTTTTCTATAGGCCAACAGTTTGCTTCATGATTCGTGTCATAAAACTTTTTTTTCCTTTAAATAAAAGGCTGAAATAATGAATAATTTATTTGTCTCGCGACCCTGTAGATTGCAGATAGAGGGGGACCTATTATTATCAAAATTTCCGAGAATCGGCAAAGATTGAATTAACCGATAATATTACTGTTGAACGCGATGATCACACAGTCATAAGTTGCTAGGTGCGATCTCCATAGTCTGTCATACCTAAATTATGTCATACCCATTATAGAACCTACGTACGTAATACAATAAGTTCAAAACATAGTTCATACCTAAGTATTTACTTCGACACGCTTAAAAAATTACCAAAAATAAGTATTGTACTTCACCTAATAGGTGCAACTACGTCAAATACATGGAATTTGTGACAAAAATCACACATCACACAATGATGTGTGATTATCAGTTTGTGTTATGACATTGTCCAAATTGCCGGGGGAACCTGGATGCGGAAGGGTCAGAACAGAGACGAGTGGAAACAGTTGGAGGAGGAACAGCAGTGGGGGGAAGAAGGCTAATGAAGAAGAAGTTATAATTGGATCGTGCACTTTTAAATGTTAATATTGTTTGTTTTTGGTTTTACCTAAGTGTTTACGATGCGTGTCGAGAAGGCTCATGTTGTTTGTTAGCGCATTGTTAATTATACGACAAATAAATAAATAAAATACTTGTAATAAAGTTGTGCTATTCAACAATCAAGTATTTGGCAATAAAAATAAATCGAGATTTAGAATTTATCCAAGAGGTTTCCTTATACTGTGACGTCATTATGCAGTATATTTTGCATTTTGTTTGGCTTTTTTTTTTCATAATAACTGATGGTGATCTTGACGCAGATAAAAATAATACGGTGAGCAAACATCGTTGGTCTGAAGATAATTCCTACACATTGGACTTAAAGTATTAAAACAAGGCCTTGCTAATAAATTCCCAGAAAATATACGCAACAGTATAATACCTAGAAATAGAATACAGCTTTCTATTTCATGCATGTAATTAATGGTTTTTAGTATTCGCGCTATGAAGAGAATAGGTATCCAGGATCTACTTAATAATTATGGATTAATGAATAGCGTCCACCTAATGAATGAGAATTACAGTGAGTAACGGTTCCAATTCTAAAAATTAATTAAAACGTCTCCCCCAGCTGAAAACTCTGAATTCTGAAAACTCAACTGCGACAGCGAATGGGGTATTTTGTTGTGTATACTATAGAAATTACAAACTATGTAGGTATAACATTATTCAAGGGTTGTTTCCTCTTATATCAACGTTTCGCGAATCGATCGAAGTCGACTAAAACAGAGAATAAAGTGCCAATCGATCAATCACGTTAAGCTTGACTCCGTGTCTCTAATTTTCAGACTATGTATGTATGTATGTACGTAATTTGAATCTTGTTGTACTGATAATAATCACACCATAATATACAAAAATGCATATTGCATCAGAATTCAATCGCTTATGTCCGGGAATCACTTTTACACGTGAGAACTTACAAACTAGGTACATGTTTTGAGTATCGATAGAGGAGAATCCTGGCTATGGTATTAAAAAATTCAAAAACCTTTTACAAGCATTTACAGTTAATGAGAAAAATGAATCCAGGCCCACCGAGCACAAAAGCTAGTAATTAAATGTGCACTGAAGGCATTGAGTGAACCACCATATTATTATTTTTGATTTACAAATTTTATTCTTGTAAAGCATTGGATTTTTTCTACATTCAGTAGTATATACAATGTAGTTTCCCACAACAGTGTAGAAGAACAGAAGAAGAAGGTCTGGGTTCGAATCCCAGCCGGGGTGAACTAAAATGGCGAATGTTTCTCGAGTGTAAAGTGATCGCTTAAGCCAGCCGAGATCGATCCCTACAATGTTCACCCTTAATTTCTTCTACACTATTGTGGGAAACTACATCACCATATTATTATACTGGACTCCAGTAACTGGAGTGTGGATATTAAGTACCCAATTAGGCTGTCGGATTAGTGATGGGCAATGCGGTGAACTCTGTTTTACTGCAATCGATAATTAAATGAATCTGCAGTACAAATTAAACCTCATTGCAGGAGCTACACCTACCGGACGTAAGCTGCATTACCTAGATTCTGCAATCACTATAACTCCCAATTTATTACCTACCCAACCCCCATCAGTGATCATGATTTTAATACGTAATACGTAATTAATTATTTTATTAACCTATGCATCACCTCGTTTAGAATTAGTAATTGTGAAATATCTATCTAGGTACTTTTGTGAAGTATGTATTTGATTAATGATTAGTATCTGTGAAACAAATAGTGATGGTTGAATGATAACGAGGTAGGAGAATTAATATATCATGCATGATGCAGATGGAGTTGCCAGTGTGCTAAATTACCAGGAAAATTGACAATAGGAAGTGCCTACCTATAATAATAATCCTTTTAATGAATAACGGTCCATACTACTAAAAATAATAACAGGCAGCTACCTGTTCATTCATTAGCTAATTAAATATTATTACAGTATTATCTCTATCATAAATCACTCGACAACGGGTGCATTGCCTAAACAATAATAGAATAACATCTCTCGTTGAAATCTGTTTACAATTAATTCTTTTACTAATAGGGATTCGTTCCGCGAATGTTATTTTATTTGCAAACAAAACATACCTGAAAAACTTGAAAATAAAAAGTGATAATATTATTACTATATAATTATTATTAGTTACTCTACCAAGTAGCTAGCTACCTGTCTAAACAAAATGAAATCCTATTCTGAAACAATGACAGGAAATCGGATAATGCTTTGTTAACAAAAGGTTGAGAATGATATGGTTTTCGATCAGGGCGTTACCTGTAGCTTTTTTAAGCGATCGTAGTGGCAACACTTGTAGAATTTCAATAGAAATGTCATTGTTGCCACCACACAAAATTGTAGTTTGTACCTAGATAAAATTAATCCGGATCATCTCTTTCTTGACAGACTGTGACAATCATCATAAAAACATCGAATTTTTTTATTAATATTTTCAAAGAAAATATTTATTTACACTTTTGGTGAGCAAAATACAGAGATATGTTAACTTTACAAATATACATAAATTAAAACATTTGTTCACTAGGGCGAGCTAGCGAGTTCTCAGGATTGTAACTATTTCAACAAAATCTTTAAAATGCAAACATCTATGCGCATAATCTATGGATGGAACACTTCTTTCATTTTAAAATTCGAATAGCTGTTTTCTAATTTAAAATTATGTATGGATATTCCATTTCCATGATTCTACGAACGTCGAGTAGGTAAAGCATTATTGCATGGCATGTGTGTAAGTACTATACTATATAAGTAGGTGCTAGTCTATCCACCACCAGTGCCTACCTAGGTGACCATAAATACCCAGAAATAACACCTGCATACAATAACTTGGGTCTGGCTGGACATACACATAAAATAACAAGAAGTAACACAAACAATACAATCAATAAACCTATTGAAATTGAAAGCCTATACTTGCTGTTGTATTCTATCTATAGACTACCTACAATAATGTACTGCTTGGAAAATAATTCGCTGAATCGAGTAGAGACTTACCTAACCAACCAAGTTACCTTTTTATAAATTAAGAGTGCAGGACTGAGTATACCTCCTCCTCTACGTGTGGTATAGTGGTATTGTACGTTATATAATATGGCAACACTACGGGAGAAAAAAAGAAAATTACATTACCTATTTGAAAATGGAACGAGAAAATTATTTTCCCTCAAAACATGTATGTACCTAGCAGTGGCGAAGGGTGGATTTCTGCAGAAGGGAAGCCGGGGCTAACATTTCTTATGGGATTACGTCAGATTATACACTATTGTACTTATATTTTTTTCCAAAAGGTAACTCGATGGGAATCGTGTTCATAGGTAGCTTCACGCCTGGTACCTAGTACCTACTTACGTGCATATATGTATGTATGTAGAATGTAGATACATGCTAGACATGAGCGCCGCGCCGGCGCGCCGCCGCTAATCATGGTCGGCGCGCCGCCGCCGGCAAAACGCTCACGCCGCACAGTAGATTCTTTCGAGGATTTAGAAATCAGAAAATCATAACAGTCGAACTATCAATAAATTTATATATTTTTTGATGTACGATGATTAAATAGACATTATTTTATAGATATTACGTAATTACACTCAACATGCATGCTTCCGGTACATGCTATGCACATATAACCGTAGGCTTATGTAATGGAAAAAATACGGTGAATGGCAGCTTTCATAAAACCTGGTTCCGGAACTGGAAAATGATCCAATTTTCGATTTATTAATCAATATTATCATCCTTTATTTGTTTAACACTTGTTTATGAACATAACATCACTTTTAGGTAAGGCCTAGAGTCAAAAATCTCTCGCAATAATCACGGATATCCACCATACAAAAAATGCAATAACATTGTGCAGCAAATCTTGAAACATAACCATTTAGCATTGTCATTGCACATTTTTTTTATACCCGATTCATTTTCCACATAATACTACCAATTATATAATGCCCATATGATGTAAACACGTACGAGTATGTCTATCCTTATAAAATAATACTTAAGTGTGCCAAAATTATTATTATTATAATAAAAAACTACCCAGAATACTCCCTAAAACTATTTATTTTACTAATAAAAAAGTTAATAAGCTATACCCAATACTTTTTATTTATTAATTAACAAAAATATATAATGAATACCCAAATGCATGCAAAGTACAAAATTACTCTACAAATAATTTCGAAGTGCGATTTGATTTATACAATTTCCTCCGTAAATGTGTACAAAATGAATATATTGTTCTCTTATTTAATGTGTTATACAGTCCTCAATCAGATAAACCTAATTTATTATGAATGTATGCTCTTAAAAATTGAGAATGATAGAACAACGATTGAAGATCGCCGCATTGACTAAGAAACGTAACCATTTCTAGGCGATTTATAGCGCGACTTCGCTCAGCACAAATTACAAAAACCCTTGTTTAGGCACGTATCGGCAGCCAATTTTTTTACCACTATTAGTAGAGATATTGGGGCTTTAAAATATTAAAAAACTAAAATGTAGCTCGGTGTAGCAAAATAGTTACAAGCCTTTAAAAAAATATTTATATATTCTCAATTGACAAATTATATGAGTTTTTTTTATAATTAATTAAGTACATAATATGAAAATATTTCCAAGATATTTTTTTTTCAAATGTACATTATGTTTATTGAAATTCGAAATGACATAAAAAAGTAAAACTGTTTAATACAAATTTACTGAGAAAAATGCTCTCTAACGCACAGCAATAAACGAATTGAATTGTTCTCAAATTTGATCTAGCGCGTGAACTTGTATTTCGCGATGTTGTCAAAGTAACCTAAAGGATGCACCAGTGTTTTCTTTGGTAGTTTTGGATTCCACATTTATCTAGCTATTTGGAAATACATTTATTTTTCCAAAAATAAAGTGTGAATTTTGTATTTTCCGCGTGCTAATTTGTATGGGAGGGTCTATTGTGCGCCGGCGGCGTGGGAACTGCGTGACCAAAAATATTTATCCTGTGTTTTTTGAGACAGAAATCGAAATAAGTACTTTTCCAGGTAAAAAAATGAAGCATTCAGCTGTGGCGACGCTAGGATTCAGTAATTATTAAGATGTCGAATAATAACTAATGCATTGTTAACCCACACCTACGTCTCACATATTTCGTTCATTTGGTTTGGAATAAAAAAAAATCGGGGAATTTTCTGTACCTTATTTATTTGATTCTAAAACAAGAAATAGGATGGGATGGAGGCATTAATAATTTGGTTCTTCATGGTGGAAATTAAATGAACAAACGTTATTCTATGTTAACTGGGAATCACAAGGAAAACTCAAAATTTATAGTTGATCGATTTTTAGGACACCGGTCGATTTTATCATACCACGCTGAAATTTTTAAACCACGTAAATTTTAGCAGAAGGCTATATTTTTCTTCCAGGAACATCTGACCAAAATATTCGGCCTTTCGTCTTTTCGGTCAACCGTTCTATCTTTTCATTAGTTTAACCTTTGATTTTATCGAAGTACCTAATCGAAATTATTTTCATTCCACTTGACTAGATTCGCTATTCTCCAGATAACAGGTGCACTCACTGACCTGGAGGTTGTCGAGAGTTTCACATACCTCGGATCCGTGCTAAATAACGCACGAGGATGCGAGGCGGAGATCAGAAGACGGATTGGGATGTCAAAGAACGCTATGACACGCCTTGATAAAATATGGAAAGACCGAAGAATATCCAGAGGGCTAAAAATTAAATTGGTGCGGTCGCTTGTGTTCTCTATTTTCCTCTATGGGGTGAAATCTTGGACCTTGCGGGCGAGGGACAAAGCTAGAGTTGACGCTTTCGAGATGTGGTGTTAGAGGCGCATGTTGCGGATCCCATGGACTTCAAGAAGGACAAATGCCTCTATCCTTCAGGAACTTGGAATCACATCTAGATTGTCATCTCCATGCTTAGAAAGAATTCTCCAATTTTTTGGACACATCGCTCGCAGAGGGGGAGATAGTCTCGAGAAGCTAATAATCACGGGAAACACGCCGGGATGGAGACCCAGAGGACGATCACCTTTGCGATGGACGGACCAAGTTACGCAGTCTGTTGCCCCCTCCAGTGCATCTTGCCGAGGACAGAGCTGCGTGGCGGGGATTGGTCAAGCAACGGGTGTTTGGGTTTGGAGATCGCGACCCTCAGCAGTGAGGAAATCGACAGGAGAGAGAGAGATGCTATATTTAATTTATTTTAATACAATAAGTACTGTAGAAATAGTTAAGACTCCTCTTCTCTTGACAAAAAACGATATTCATTCGGTAATTTTTACGTTTACGACCTTCAAAGTGTCAAAATGTGATTATATTTTGATATTAGATATTTTAACGTTAAAATCCAATTATTTCGCTCACCCAAGGCCGCATTTTAATAAAAAATAATAATTTACTATCCCCTAACGTGGTTTCTCGGACTGTGATTACAGACTACTCTCAAATTGTAATTTATCTTTCCACCGGTAATCATTACGTATTTTGGTTGATGTCATTATTAATTTATGCACCTTTCGACTAAAAACACCACAATATATCTTTATTTATTTATTTTCCTTATTTTTACACCTAAAATAACATCCAAAATAAGTTTTTTTTTTTAATAAAATGAATCTGGGTTTATCGAAATAAACCCACATACATCTTTGTACACTTCAGAGAAAGCTTAAAATCTTGTATTGTGAAGTGGAGTAGGTCGGGGATTGAACCCGCGCCCACTGGATTAACAGTCGAGCGCGTTACTAACCAGGCTACAGACCACCTCAAAACTTAAATTAGATAATTTTATTAAATTACCCTTCCATTCCAAGCAACAGCACATATAACACATATGTTTTTACAGCTTATGCTGAACCGTAGTTCTTGGTTACATAGGAATTTTGCATTTTGTGGAAGGTCGACCTCGTCATCGCAATTCTGGACTTTATTTCAGAGTTTGAATTCCACTCACCGTTTAGCCCAAATATTGCCAAATGAGAAACCTGTTCGACTGCACTACTGCCCATAGTTAGGCTCATTCTGACGTGTTTGACTTTATGGATTTGTTTTTTTTGACCTGCCCTCCAGCACCATAAAAAGGCAATAATGAATTTTTCCATTATTTTTCAAATATGAGCTTTTATTTCACTTTATTATTGAAATAATCATAGTTTTTCAAAATAAATAAATCGATTTTATCATTATCCTTTTCACATATACGTATTTAATCATTTAAAACAATATTGCAAAAAAATCCAATGCTTCCCCCCACTTTGGATCCACGCCGCCGGCGTGGCGCCGCCGCCGGCTATTTTAGACATGGGCGCCGCCGCCGGCTTTTTTGCAGCCGGCGCACATTTCTAATACATGCATAATTTCACGGAGGTGTAGGCGGGTATTTCAGTACGCAGCACAGTACGGACGGACATATGGAATGGATAGGTATTCAACGAACAGTAGAAACTTGCGGTGAAAAATTAAATACTTATACAAACAAACGTTCATATCGCTGTGACTCTGTGACAACATTTTGAATAAATTACACGTTATCCAAACCCCTCGGAGCTTCATTCATTTTCCCTGTATCCTGTCTACAAATTACAACATCATTTTCTGCAACGACAACCCTTTTGACGTCATCCCAGAATCCAGATTGACAAAATTTCCAATTTACGTTTGGTCAAAGTGTACAGCGATTTTTCCGCACAGATATAAAAGCCACACCTATCTATATACATTGTACACATAGATATACTACTATTACCACACAGCTTGATTCTGTATATTGTATTTTCCTTACGAGATATATAATATTTGAAACGCATTATTTTTTATCGTCAACTTCGAAGAAAAGGAAGGCGCTGTTTTCAGTTCTCCACTCCTCATTATGCATAATACGTAACTGTACCGTCAATAGAGTCATTGTTGCCATTAACAAATAGGTACATATCTATTTAACCACTTGCAACACTGTTAAAACATAACATACCATACATACCTAACATCAGTCGACAATTCGCGGAAGATCAACCCGCTTCGCTAACACGCCAGTATATGCCACATATTGTCGGAAAGGTAGGCAATAAATAATACAACATGTTCTACGTTTTCAGGCGAATTAAAATACATAGGTACATATTTTTCAGAACGAGGAAAATTGTCTCTAAAATATGTTATTCAATACTTGCCTATCAGAGCGCATAAAAAATATTAGGTATAGAGTCCAGCATATGTACGCCAGTAAGATAATTATATTTTTTTATTGAGATGATAACAATGTTGACTGTACTTTTGATTATATATAATAACATTAATAACGTATTTTTTGTTTAATTTTGTATTAGCAAAAGTGAAATAGGTGACAGACATAAGACACTGTCACCCGCTTGCACATACATTGGGACGTAGAATAGAGTTCACATTCTCAGTAAACCTCTAGAAAATTGGCTCATTTATTTATCGTATGGTCATTTCTAGTATATCACATCAATTATAACATTAATTTACAATAATAGCTCATGTTTGATTGTCAGAAATTAAAAATTAAAAGTATTATTTCTTAAATATTCAGTCGCCGATTCATTGAGTGTCAAGAAATTTTCCGGGTTTCCTCCGTACGCTGTGAGACTGCTCTCCGACACAACATGGCTCAAATTAGCACGACACAATTAGGTACTTACTTCAATGGCGTTACCTACTTTACCCACTAAACTACGTGTATTTCGTGCATAATAATTGTGTTACGTTACACAATAATTACAAGAATTCGTACTAGACATGAGCGCCACGCCGGCGCGCCGCCGCTGATCACGGTCGGCGCGCCGCCGCCGGCAAAACGCTCACGCCAGCGGCGTGGGATCCGTGTAACTAAAAGTATTTATCCTTTGTTTCTAAAACAAAAATCGAAATAAGTACTTTACCAGGTAAAACAAATTAAGTATTCAGCTGTGGAGACTCTAGTATTCAGTAATTATATAAGATATCGAATAATAACTAATGCAGTTCCGTTCTATACCCATTCCGTCGTCTGAAGTCTGAATTACGTTCATTAGGTTTTGCATAAAAAAAAATCGGGGAATTTTCTGTGTCTTATTTATTCGATACTAAAACAAGAAATAGGATGGGATGGGGGTATTAATAGTTTGGTTCTTCGTGGTGGAAATTAAATGAAAAACAAACGTTTTTTTATGTACATAAGTAACTTTATGTTTTTCTGATCGATTTTTAGAACACTAGTCGATTTTACCACGCTGAAATTTTTAAACCACGTGAATTTTGGCAGAATATCTGACCAAAATATGCGGGCTTTCGTCTTTTCGGTCAACCGTTCTCTCTTGTCAATAGTTTAACCTTTGATTATCAAAGTACCGAATCAAAATTATTTTTATTCCACTTGACTAGATTCGCTATACTTCATTTGTTTCAATACAACACTGTGAAAAGGATAATGACTCCTTTTCTCTTGACAAAAAACGATATTCATTTGGTAATTTTTGACGTTTACGATGTTCAAAATGTCAAAATGTGAATATAATTAGATATTTTAACGTTAAAATCCAATTATTTCGCTCACCCAAGGCTGCATTTTAATATTAAAAAAAATACTATCCCCTAACGTGGTTTCTCAGACTGTGATTACAGACTACTCTCAAATTGTAATTTATCTTTCCACCGGTAAGCATTACGTATTTTGGTTGATATCATTATGAATTTATGCACCTTTCGACGAAAAACGCCATAATTTATGTTTATTCATTAATTATCCTAATTTTTACACCTAAAATAACATCACAAATAAGGTAGTTTTATTAAATTACATTATTTTATTAAATTACCCTTCCACTACAAACAACAGCACATATAACACAAATGTTTTTACAGCTTATTCTCAACCGTAGTTCTTGGTTACATTGGAGTTTTGGATTTCGTGGAAGGTCGACCTCGTCATCGCAATTCAAGACTTTATTTCAGAGTTTCAATTTCACTCACCGCACCGTTTAGCTAACAGCCCAAATATTGCCAAATGATAAACCTGTTCGACTGCACCACTGCCCATAGTGAGGCTCATTCTGACGCGTTTGACTTTATGGCTTAGTTTATTTTGACCTGCTCTCCAGTACCATGAAAAAGCAATAATGAAATTTTCTCAAATGTTTCGTTCATTTGGTTTTCAAATATTTCGTTCATTTGGTTTTGCATAAAAAAATCGGGGAATTTTCTGTGTCTTACTTATTCGATTCGAAAACAAGAAATAGGATGGGATGGGGGCATTTATAATTTGGTTCTTCGTGGTGGAAATTAAATGAAAAACAAACGTTTCTTTATGTAAGTAACATTATGTTTTTTTTTATCGATTTTTAGGACACTGGTCGATTTTACCACGCTGAAATTTTTAAACCACGTGAATTTAGATAGAATATCTGACCAAAATATGCGGGCTTTCGTCTTTTCGGTCAAAAGTTCTCTCTTTTCATTAGTTTAACCTTTGATTATCGAAGTACCTAATCAAAATTATTTTTATTCCACTTGACTAGATTCGCTATACTTCATTTGTTTCAATACAACACTGTGAAAAGGATAATGACTCCTTTTCTCTTGACAAAAAACGATATTCATTTGGTTATTTTTGACGTTTACGATCTTCAAAGTGTCAAAATGTGAATATAATTAGATATTTTGACGTTAAAATCCAATTATTTCGCTCACCAAAGGCTGCATTTTAATAATAAAAAAGATACTATCCCCTAACGTGGTTTCTCAGACTGTGATTACAGACTACTCTCAAATTGTAATTTATCTTTCCACCGGTAAGCATTACGTATTTTGGTTGATATCATTATGAATTTATGCACCTTTCGACGAAAAACGCCATAATTTATGTTTATTCATTAATTATCCTTATTTTTACTCCTAAAATACCATCGCAAATAAGATAGTTTAATTAAATTACATAATTTTATTAAATTACCCTTCAACTACAAACAACAGTACATACAACACATATGTTTTCACAGCTTATGCTCAAGGAGTTTTGGATTTTGTGGAAGGTCGACCTCGTCATCTCAATTCTATACTTTATTTCAGAGTTTCAATTTTACTCACCGTTTAGCTAACAGCCCAAATATTGCCAAATGAGAAACCTGTTCGACTGCACCACTGCCCATAGTGAGGCTCATTCTGATGCGTTTGACTTTATGGCTTAGTTTATTTTAACATGCCCTCCAGTACCATGAAAAAGCAATAATGAAATTTTCCATTATTTTTCAAATATGAGCTTTTATTTTACTTTGTCATTGAAATAATTATAGTTTTCAAAATAAATAAATCTATTTTATCATTATCCTTTTCACATATACGTATTTAATCATTTAAAACAATAGTGCAAAAAAAATCTAATGGTCCCCCCACTTTGTATCCACGCCGCCGGCGTGGCGCCGCCGCCGGCAATTTTAGACATGGGCGCCGCCGCCGGCTTTTTTGCAGCCGGCGCACACGTCTAGTTGGGATTAGACATGAGCGCCGCGCCGGCGCGCCGCCGTTGATCATGGTCGGCGCGCCGCCGCCGGTTAAAACGCTCACGCCGGCGGCGTGGGATCCGTGTGACCAAAAGTATTTATCTTGTGTTTCTTGATACAGAAATCGAAATAAGTACTTTTCCAGGTAATAAAATTGAAGCATTCAGCTGTGGGGATGCTAGGGTTCAGTAATTATATAAAATGTCGAATAATAACTACTGCATTGTCTTATTTATTCAATTCTAAAACAAGAAATAGGATGGGATTCATTTATAGTTTTGACGGCCACAAGGCATTAATAGTTTGGTTCTTCATAGTGGAAATTAAATTAAAAACAAACGTTATTTTATGTAACTGGGAATTATAAGGAAAAATCAGAATTTATGGTTTTTTGATCGATTTTATCATACCACGCTGAAATTTTTAAACCAAGTAAATTTTGGCAGAGTATCTGACCACAATTTTCGGCCTTTCATCTTTTCGGTCGACCGTTCTCTCTTTTCATTAGTTTAGCCCTTGATTATCGAAGTACCTAATCAAAACTATTTTCATTCCACTTGACTAGATTCGCTATATTTCATTTGTTTCAATACAACACTGTGGAAATAGTAATGACTTCTTTTCTCTTGACAAAAAACGATATTCATTTGGTAATTTTTGAGGTTAACGATCTTCAAAGTGTCAAAATGTGATTATAATTAGATATTTTAAGGTTAAAAACCAATTATTTCGCTAACCTAAGGCGGCACTATAATAAAAAAAAAATACTATCCCTAACGTGGTTTCTCAGACTGTGATTACAGACTACTCTCAAATTTTTTATGTTTTGATTTACTTTTTTATTGTTATAATGCTCGTATATTTTGTACTTATGGCCTTAAAAGCCGTATGTGATTGAAAATAAATAAATAAATTGTATTTTATCTTTCTACCGGTAAGCATTACGTATTTTGGTTGATATCATTATTAATTTATCCACCTTTCGACTAAAAACACAACAATTTATGTTTATTTGATAATTATTCTTATTTTTACGCCTAAAATAACATCGCAAATATGATAGTTTTATTAGGTAAATTACATAATTTTATTAAATTACCCTTCACTCCAAACAACAGGACATATAACACATATGTTTTTACAGCTTTTGCTCAACTGTAGTTCTCAGCTACATAGGAGTTTTGCATTTTGTTGAAGGTCGACCTCGTCATCGCAATTTATTTCAGAGTTTGAATTCCACCCAACATTTAGCTAACAGCCCAGATATTGCCAAATGAGAAACCTGTTCGACTACATCACTGCCCATACTGAGGCTCTTTCTGACGCGTTTGACTTTATGGATTAGTTTATTTTGACCTGCCCTCCAGCGCCATGAAAAAGCAATAATGTAATTTTCCATTATTTTTCAAATATGAGCTTTTATTTCACTTTATTATTGAAATAATCATAGTTTTTCAAAATAAATAAATCGATTTTAACATTATCCTTTTCACATATACGTATTTAATCATTTAAAACAATATTGCAAAAAAATCCAATGCTTCCCCCCACTTTGGATCCACGCCGCCGGCGTGGCGCCGCCGCCGGCAATTTTAGACATGGGCGCCGCCGCCGGCTTTTTTGCAGCCGGCGCACATGTCTAATTCGTACATATACATAATGTATGTACCTACATGTTCATGTTTATTCTACAGATACATAGACAATCCGGTAATTTCCAGTTGGTTTATTTACAGAGTGAAAATACATACCTATTATATTTGAAACGAAATTCTCCTGAAATTTAGAGGAAAACATGATAAAGATAACCTGAATTTTTCATCAGTCACTAACTAGACTACCTAACTACAATATTAAGATTACTTTGATAACCCACGAACTCACTTTGTTTTGGGCCACGCGAGTCCGCATACTGCAAATCTAACGATTTACAACTTACTAAATAATATAGGTACCTATCTACTAAATAATGACAAGATGGGTGTCATTTCGCGGAAACGGTGGCCCCCATATGCAATGCATTCTCCAACTATTGTTCAATAAACTATCCCTCTATAAATAAAAATCATAGATAGGTAAATAAGATAACCTATTCTTACTGTAGCACCACCTGATAATAATAGGGGTGGGCAAAATTTATTTATTTAAACATGAACATATATACCTATATGCAATACATATTAGAAGTTTACAAAAATGTTATTTATTTATTTTACACTCTTCGGCATTACAGCGTTCAGCCTTTGCGCCGAAGAGTGTACACAGAACAAGTTTCGATTAAAACAATAATAGACACGATAAAAACCACACAACATACTAATAAGAGTAGCTAATTTACCCTGTAATCTACCTAACCGAGCATGAACCCTTACTAAGTTCATACCAAAGCCGTTTAAAGCATCCTGTTTACATACAGAGCTACAATGGTTATTTACCCTAAAGTCCGAATCTGAGGATTGCCCACAAATTTTCGCGAGGTAACATTGAAAATAATGTAAGTCACAAAAAACTAAATTGATTGTTGTCTAAATGTGTTGCGAGAATATTTCACATCCTTGATTTCAAAAAAAAAAAAGCCACACAAATTTTGACAGTTTATAAAATAGCGGAAAATCAAATACAATGGAAACAACAAAAACTACCGTTCATGATAATAGAAATACCTATACGAGTTGTCCATTTCATAATAACAATAACGAGGAGAATTGAAGTGTGAGTGTGATTGTATGAATGTGAATATTGTGAATAGAATAGAAGTAATATTGTGAAGTAGAGAGAGTAGATAAATAAATAACAATACTAGCAATAATTGTAAAGGTGTTGCATTTTGATCTTTTCGCTTCACACAACCTTACAATAAACTGCACCAACTCTATAATAGAATAGCAATAGCAAAAACTTGGACGTCATTTAGGAATGCATTGTTCATCTCTACGGGAACACTCGCTTCTCTCTACTGCAAACTTTATACAACAATATAACATAATGAAATTACTTTAATAATAACATTTCATTGTAAACACGACAATGTGAAATAAATAGAAATAGGAAATATTATGTATATTTACAAAATGAAGTTATACGTTCGAGAGAAAATCAAATATATATTTACTTCAAATTCAAATATATCTTTAATACATGCTCATTGCTCGTACATAATATTATAAAGAAGGTTTAAACTTTAAACATTATTGGCAGCGAAAGGTTCGATTAGATATTTTAATGTGATATTGGAAGCGTTAAAAACTGCTGGGTGACATAGGCAAAAATGATTTTCGGTACTTCAATTGTCAACGGAATAAAAAGGCTTTTATTTGCGTATAATACAACACTATAAATACGTTTAAATTATTGATTGAGTGTAATTTCAGAATATGACATAATTATTAGACAGCAGACAGCTAACGTAAAACAACAGATAAATTTGTATTCTAGAAATGAACGATAACGCAATCAATACTGTAAATAAAGCGACACACGACAACTTAAAATACAAAAGTTTGTACTTTTTAATTGATGGATTATTTTCTTATAAAGAAAAACATAACCAACGTACACACTACACAGTGTGGTGTAACGAGAATAGACATGTGCGCCGGCTGCAAAAAAGCCGGCGGCGGCGCCCATGTCTAAAATTGCCGGCGGCGGCGCCACGCCGGCGGCGTGGATACAAAGTGGGGGGAGCATTCGATTTTTTTGCATTATTGTTTTAAATGATTAAATACGCATATGTGAAAAGGATAATGATAAAATCGATTTATTTATTTTGAAAAACTATGATTATTTCAATGACAAAGTAAAATAAAAGCCCATATTTGAAAAATAATGGAGAATTTCATTATTGCTTTTTCATGGTACTGGAGGGCAGATAAAAATAAACTAAGCCATAAAGTCAAACGCGTCAGAATGAGCCTCACTATGGGCAGTGGTGCAGTCGAACAGGTTTCTTATTTGGCAATATTTGGGCTGTTAGCTAAACGATGAGTGAAATTGAAACTCTGAAATAAAGTCTAGAATTGCGATGACGAGGTCGACCTTCCACAAAATCCAAAACTCCTTGAGCATAAGCTGTAAAAACATATGTGTTGTATGTACTATTGTTTGTAGTTGAAGGGTAATTTAATGAAATTATGTAATTTAATTAAACTATCTTATTTGCGATGTTATTTTAGGAGTAAAAATAAGGATAATTAATGAATAAACATAAATTATAGCGTTTTTCGTCGAAAGGTGCACAAATTCATAATAATATCAACCGAAATACGTAATGCTTACCGGTGGAAAGATAAATTACAATTTGAGAGTAGTCTGTAATCACAGTCTGAGAAACCACGTTAGGTGATATATTTTTTTTATTATTGTAATGCAGCTTTGGGTGAGCGAAATAATTGGATTTTAACGTTAAAATATTTAATTATATTCACGTTTTGCCACTTTGAAGGTCGTAAACGTCAAAAATTACCAAATAAATATCGTTTTGTCAAGAGAAAAGGAGTCATTATCATTTCCACAGTGTTGTATTGAAACAAATGAAGTACTTATAGCGAATCTAGTTAAGTGGAATAAAAATAATTTTGATTAGGTACTTCGATAATCAAAGGTTAAACTAATGGAAAGAGAGAACGGTTGACCGAAAAGACGAAAGGCCGCATATTTTGGCCAGATATTCTGCCAAAATTCACGTGGTTTAAAAATTTCAGCGTGGTAAAATCGACCGGTGTCCTAAAAATCGATCAAAAAAACATAAAGTTACTTACATAAAAAAACCGTTGGTTTTTCATTTAATTTCCACCACGAAGAACCAAATTATTAATGCCCCATCCCATCCTATTTCTTGTTTTAGTATTGAATAAATAAGACAGAAAATTCCCCTATTTTTTTATGCAAAACCAAATGAACGAAATTGAGACGACGGAATGAGTTAACACTGCATTAGTTATTATTCGATGTCTTATATAATTACTGAATACTAGCGTCGCCACAGCTGAATACTTATTTTTTTTTATCTGGTAAAGTACTTATTTCAATTTTTGTCTACAGAAACGCAGGATAAATACTTTTAGTTACACGGATCCCACGCCGCCGGCGTAAGCGTTTTGCCGGCGGCGGCGCGCCGACCGTGATCAGTGGCGGCGCGCCGGCGTGGCGCTCATGTCTAAACGAGAATTTGATTTGGTTGGAATTACAATACAAACTCGAATAAATTCATTTTATGAACATAAAATACTCACAGGTAACGAAAGCTGCAATATTTTTATTGGTGTACGTAATAACAAAACATCGAAACGTCCACGTGTCTAAATCGTGATAAAAATGACCTCCTCAAAAGGTCCATCTCTGAACATCTGCTTCTATGTCCCATAACATAATCACATATAATCTTTTTCATCCGTGATAAATAAAGGTTGGATTTAGAAGTACGATTTACATAGTACATATAAATAGATCAAAATAACATGAATTGAACGATCATCGAAAGCGAGCAGATCGTATATTGTCCAAACAAGGGCGGCTCAGTCACAAGTAACTCTGCGCGCACCTAACTGTGCGCATCGAAATACAAAAGATTTTCTGAAAAGTCAAAATAATGCAATTCAAGTTCTATTTTGTTGAATAATAATGACATCTAATTCTATTGTCGCGTGCATTAGATGCACCTGCTTCCTCCACAATTACATTGTTTCATCTTCTGTAAACTATATTATTATCTACGTTCCTCATTGTTCCAACGATATTATAACAATACAAGAATAGTAATTTTCTTTTATTTGACATCGCCCCGGGAGCTACACGGAGATAGAATCTTTATTGTTACATCTACAATTACTATTATTGTTACAACGACACATTGTTTAACATTAAAATGACATCAGGACATCGCTTGAGTCCAGTGTCCAGTGATTTGGGTGATAATTCATAAATAAACGGTCATCATTGTAGGTACGAGGAGATGGGCATTCAAGTGTGAGAGAAATACGAGTAGAGGTAGATTATAAAACAATGCAGGTAATTGTTACTTTTGTCCTTAATAACAATAATAACATAACGTTAATTTTTTACAGCGTGCTCTGAAATTAGGACCCAGATTGATTTCGACAGATAAAATTATGATGATGGAACTTTTTGACATGATATTTAGTTGAGAAACTTTGAGGAAATCCACAAGGCGTCGTGAAGGGCAATGGACTATTTGAACAACACTAACCTAGAGCTGTGGCTCCTAGATAAATTGTACTGCACAATGGTCGTATGCATATACGAAAGAAGAACTAGCTTAGAAACACGACCAACCATACTCGATCTTCTTCAAAGTTTACAACATTGTATCATTTTACTGTACGAAACTCAAGAGAAGAGTTCAAGCTAAAACTTATACTGCTACATGTATCAGAATTCGCCTTTCATACGCCATGCCTTTCTTTCGCCATTCGATACAATGTTGTATAAATGTATGATTTTGTACTTATTGGTGTTGCGATAAACCATCGTGAATATCTGTGAGATCAATAATGCTATAGATAGGTTGTATTTTAACTTACCATTCAATGCTCCTGTATCCTTTGGCGCAGCAGTGCAGACTCTTGTACTTATCCACGACGGCATATTCGATGGATGTCACTTCCTTCGTCAACTGGAGATAGGAAGAGTTCGTCACGAATGTGTTCGTCGAACAATAATCCTCGACGCATGCCACGCCACTCAACATCGACAACAACAACAAACTCAACACCATTGATAATTTAGAAAAATCACTAACACTCGACATTCTTCTACTTTTATTGTGACAACGATCAATATTATTATTTTTACATTGTCTATGATTTGTCGCGCCTTTATTCAAATCGCTCGGAACGTGAACATTGTCAATATTATTAACAGACGCCATATTGAAATTGGTCATTTTGTATAGACTTATTTTTAGACGACAATAATTAAAACTTTATTAGTTCAAACTAACATAATCACTGGGTGATTTTGGCACAGTATTCAGTGATTATTGTACTTTGTAGTAGATGAAATACGATTCGCGGAAACCAATTTTACCCATATAATAGTAACGTTCTCTGTTTTTATCAAAGCGAACGATTCTCGGAAACGTCAATCATATACACGAGGGACTGAAGACTCTGCTGCTTGCATCCAGGAAAACTGTAAAAATAAATAATCAAACTCTTAGTCGTATACATGAAGAAGCAAGTAGGTTAATAAATAAATCTTTATTGCCCAAATAGGTAATAGGTACTTCAAAAGCGTGAAAAAACAAAACCCACCTACGTAAAAAACCAAACCTGCACTTTACGACATGAGCTTTTAGCTTACTGTGACGTGTGCAGGAAAGTATTTGGGTTTGTGTATAAAAAAGCTTAGAAAAAAAACGTTCCGTTATCAAACCAACGTGAAAACTAAGACGAACGTATTACAAATTTCTCCAGCTTTCATTGAACGCATTCTCTGCTGAGATTCTCTGTGGAGTAATTCGTAACGTTTTGATTTAAAACGATTACTAATTACATTTGTAAACCGCTGAATGTGATGGGTAAAATACGTACTCACACAATCACAAAACCATGAATGAAAATGATATTTATTTAAATAAGTGTACATTTGCGAGTGTGTGGGTAGTTTAGTGTACATAGAGATTTCAATATGATTATTAAATTGGCGACTAATAATAACACCGCACTTAACTACAGATAAGATATAATCGATTGACGGAATGTGAAATTAGGTACAACATGGTTTAATTCAATAATACCCAACTATTAGTCACTTTGCAAAGATAATGAAAAAATCCATCTAGAATTATCTGCACAGTTTAATTCGATCAACATACACAATTAGGTAGGTAAATATGCGATTTTCGTAAGAACGTAAGACCAGTGAGTCGCCCCAGAAATAGCTGACAGAAGCAGGTGGAAAAGGTATGAAGAGAGACTTTGGTTGGAGTGGCCAGAGGTCTCTGGCAGAGATACGCTCATGCTTTGAGCCCTCGACCCTGTCAAGGATCCAGAAGATGTATGATGTCTTGCTACCACTGGATGTATGCAATGCAAAGTAAATATATCCTTGTTGTAGAGTGAGCACCTACTTCAATGAACAATATTTTCGAGGGGTCCAGTCGCCAGCATCAGGCGATTACAGAATTATTTGCTTACTGAGAGAACCTTGTGGGTTATTAATTTTTTTTTCATATGAATAAGAACCTGAATAAATCCAACCTAATTTGCAAAAACATAAAAAACACAAAAGCAATGACATGGAAGACACTGCAATTCCCCTAGATATCTCGCGCTTGGAAGATTCAGGCGGTTCACGCAGCTTAGCCAGCCATGAAACATTTTTCATTATTATACAAATTACAAAACAGCGTACTTTTTTAGAGATTTATGAATACCTACCTATTACATTTTTAGTGAGCAAAATACTTTTAAATATTTACATCACAAGTCATTATATAGGTAGATACTATATCAGTGTTCTCTAGGGCGAGCTTATCGCGGTGCTGCGTGCTGCGACCTCTTCCAGGTAACACCAAAAATGAGATAAAATTATTGTACAAATATCAATCTGTTGATACGCAATTTCAAGGATACATTGCGAAATTGTGAATCATTTTTGTCGGAACTCCGTCTTATCTCCAAGTCAGCACGACTGATAATCTTTATAGTAATAATATTACATTAGGTAATATGACAATGTTATTATGAAACCGATTAATTGTTATTTAAATTATAACATTGATATAGTATTTATAAGCGCCATTGATAAATTTTACTGATGGCTATGTATGCATTGCTAATTCAATTCAAGCTATCAAACATGCAGGTAGGTAAGGTATATAGATTATGAGAAAATTAAGGTCCTATCTTTTGAAAGGACCTTGCATTATGATTATTTCATGATATTGTGCTGAGCCAAATTTGAATTTACCCTACGTCTGGCAAATTTGTTAACTGACTGGAATGCGGATCTTACAAACGGGAGATACTGAGTTTGAATCTCAGTGTTGACAATGAATTCTTTTCTTCACGACACAAGCATATTATAAATAACACTGTTCATCTTTTTGTGATTTGGTCCGTAGGTAACTTCTAAGTTCTAAGCCCCTATAACAATGTTGTAATTTTTATTCAACACTCCATATACGTAATATGAATCGAATAATACTAAGGTGACCATATTTTTAAAAATAAAAAGGAGGACGAAAAAAGCGTAAATAGCGCCGCAGGCGAATTTTTTTTGGGAGAGTGAAACAGGTCGCTATGTTTGATTTATTTTCTTGAAAATGTTTTCCATAAAAGATGAATCAAAATAATAGCGCCGCAGGTGAAATATTTGTCATAGGACATACCAAATTACATACACACAAAAAGCAAAGGTAAGTAGCGCCGCAGGCAAATTTTTTTAGGAAACAATTGCATTTTAATGTATTTTTATACTATAGTACTAGTTAATACATGGTATGATGAAAAAACGTGTGGTTTAACAGATAAGTTTTAAAATATTAAAAAGTAAAAAAGGAGGACACTTTTGGAGGGAGGACAGAACCTAGAAAAGGAGGACTGTCTTTCCAAAAGGAGGACGGTTGGTCACCTTAATAATACAGGATACTGGATATTGTATAGATAGAATAATACCAAAGGCAATCATGGGTTACAATTAAAGTAATAACATAAGTACAAAAAACGAGAACAAATAATACATCCATACAAACCTCGTTGTAAAGTGGAAATCCCAATGAAATTAACTCAAATCCAACGAGAAAATGACATCATACATCCGTAATCTCAAATCTCAGATAAAATACACAATAATTAAGTCATTATTAACCAATTTAATTAATGTTTCATTTGGTTTCATTCACTGCACGATAAAAAAATGAATGTAAGAAAAAACAACTGTCAAAAACAATAAAATGTCATATTAAAAATGGAACAAGTTTTTCAAAAAAAGTTGCAATAGACACAAAAGAGTTTTTTTATAACCAATCACAAAAATGTTTTTTAACGATTACAATTTAATATTTTTTTGTATCACTTGTTAGGTAGGTATATGTCAAAAACGAAATAGTAATAGATGTTTTCAAAGCAATATTTATCGTAAAACGAGACGACGAAAAAGCCGGCACGCGAAACAAAGCGACGCAACCACCGCTCACAAACCGACCTGCAGACTAAAAAAAAATTATTGCACCTTTGCAAAATCAAATCATACCGGTGCTTCGTTCGACAGTTTCCGTCACCGCTAGTCGTGTATATTCGTACATTTCCGATAATGATCGTTCGTATTCGGGTTCTTGTCATCTCTTTTGCTCATATAGGTTTGTCACATTACTACAAAGTGCATAAATTCGATTCGACTTATTTGACCTATTTTAATTATTTCGCGGTAAGTTGAAACTTGAATGCGCTCATTAAACTTATTATGATGCACATGCTTGTAACTTTCTTCATTTATAATAATATAATAATACAGCCACAGACGTAGATAGCGTGCGAAGTGAAAACATTGAAATAAACGCTATAATTTAATACAAAGAATTCTTGGATTCTCGCTAACCGGTAAAAGCCGTGAGTGTATGTGTATAAAACACACAACATTTTCTTTGAGCAAACATTCATATATAGGGTTGCCAGACGTCCCGGTTTACCGGGACTGTCACCGGTTTTACGCCTCATGTCCCGGTGTCCCGAACAAACCTTTCGGGACGCCTAAATGTCCCGGTTTTCGGAAATGTTGGTATATTCTTACAATTTTGGTAATTTTGTGGTATTTTGACAGTTTATGTATAAAGTAAGGAACTACGTAATACGCATTAGCGGTTCGTAGAGCGAGTCGGGAGAGCGCGAGAGAGGACATCTGTCCAGGGGCGCCAAATAGGCCGGTAAATTCTCGTCTCCTTTTATCATTTTTTTGGGGAAAAACGCTAAAAATTTTCGCTGCGCGGCCTTTTTCACCACTCCTTCCACAACGCTTTCATAGGAATGGACCCTGACATTTTCGCCCCCTCCATATATGACGACCGGGGGTGTCCCGGTTGCATGAAAGCAGACCGCATATGGGAAAATGACGTCACCGCCGATGCTGCGCTGTGATTGGTCGATCGAACGCGCGCGCAATTTGAAAGATTTGCGCATCGGTTACTGAATTTTTTTTGAATCGAATGCGCGCGCGTTTGACTAATTCTCGAGATTCTCTTCTCATTGTTTCATCCGATCGTTAGCGGGAAAGTTCATGAGCGTGTCGGTTACGAAAAAATCCTTTATAATGTCTTTCAAATTACCAAGTTTTTGCGAATATAAAGATGAAAATCCAGAATTAGTGGATGGTAGTTATAGTTTAAATTCCAAGCTGTTCTCTTCTGAAATATGTGCAGAATGGATCCAAGAATTTGGAAAATTAACATCCACTAGATGGATTTTACGAAGCTCCAAAGCCGCCAACAAACGAATCGTTTTCTGGTAAGTGTTTTATAAAAGTTTGTACTCCTTATAGTACTTTAATTATTAATACATGGTATATTCTATTTCATATTCTAAAATGTTGATTTTAGGATGAATTAGCTTACGGTCTTAGTCCATGTAATGAACTTATCCAAGTGACATGAATGTTCACACCAATGAACACTGCCAATGAACTAATATTATAATGAGTGGCAAGCCAACCACTTGAATGTGTGTCCAAATTCTAAGCGAATTCATCCTGAAATCAACATTTTATTTTTTTTCCATACAAACATAAAACACTCTAAATTGTGTACTGAGTTAAATAAATAAATATGACGAATTTCATTAATGTGACGTAAGCAAAGAGTGTATGCAAGAATATGACAGTGTGGCGTTCTGTCCTCTCTACTGTGAAAGAATAGTAGTAGTAGCTGAATATAAGTATGCATTTAAACAAATAATATCTACTCCATAGAATTATACCGTATTCAACCTTCATGGAAAAAATAATTTCAGGAATTATAAAGTTGTCTTATTTCCAGGATCCTTTTCCGGCACAAATCACAATACATAATAAACACAGCCACCCAATTAATAATGCACAAGTTTTATCTTGGTTACCTGGTAGTGCAGAAACTAGAGCTACATATGAAGAATATTTCAGTAATGGAATGGGTATTACAGAAGCAATTAACTTCCATATGAACAAAATAGAAATGCAATATGACGAGGTGGAATTGGCTGATACCTCAATCAATCCTAAATATCGGACTGTGCGTCATTGGTACGATGTCTGGCGTCAACAGCAGTTGGGTCCACGCACTGGGATGGGTGTCTTTGAGGTAATAACAAATTTACATATTTTATACAATTATTATTTATTTTTTCAGCAGACATTTTATAGCCATATACAATAACGTACTTTCAATAATATAGTTGTACAATCTGTTCTTCGACAACTGCATGTGTCCATTGAAAGATATTGGTGTTGGTGTGGATTTGAATGAATGCGAGTTACAGGATATTATATCCTGTGTGTACGATAGCTGCGAAAGAGCTGGGTTGAGGATTATACTTGTGTTATTCCATTTTACTTTTTCATTTTTGCACTTTAAATAAGCCAGACTACTCAGTAAAATCAAATACTTTATAACAATAGTAATACGGTGTTGTTATTATTATATGCATATATATTTTTTAATTTACATTGTTAGCATTTGAGTACAAGTATTGGTTTATTATTATTTATTATATAAAGTATGATATTATTATAAGTAGTATTGTATAGACTTTGTAGCACAATAAGTATATTGCTTTGTATATCTTTGAAAAGGCTTTAAAGCCGTTTATTGAATAAATAAATAAATAAATACATGCACCTTCTCTCGATTCTTATAATTGCGATACTAGCGCCAAACGCGACACAAATGCGGCGCGAGAATAAAGCTTTTGAAAGAGATCAGCCATTCAATACAAATCATTAGGTACTTTAAAAATATTTATAAATTGAATGAATTATGTTCATATTTTAAAGAATTGGAAGTATAAAACACGAGAAATATAAACCCTCTATTCATCATTAGAAGGATATATAACACTCATAAATGCCGATTAAATGCTGTGGGAGGATTTAAAAACTGTTTAATTTTACTGCCTATTTATTCACGTAATGTATGAGAAAGTTCATACTAAGGCGACGACAACTTTTGGACTACATAATGGGCATATAATAAATAGTATTTGGTCTTTGTTATATGCTATTTACATACACGAGAGATGTATTAATTTTTTGTTAGTACAAACAAATTCAGTAGAAATGATAATAACTCCATAATTCAATCAAATCGTATAATTTTCTCAAGCTGTCCATACAATATCGATAGGGGAGGGGGGGATATTTACTTTAGTTACGGTTCGCTAGATGGCTCTCTAGTAATAGTATGATCGCTACTTTGTATGGAAAATGTCAGAAGCTGCACGTATTACTATTGTTATAAAGTATTTGGTAAAATGATGCAAAATGCTCTAAAACATAAATACGTTTTACTCACTTCCTATGTGAACCACGGCGATAAAACTTCTTCACAGCAATTGTAGGTATAAAACATACTAGTAAATATCAAAACTATCCCTGGCTGCGGATGGGCCAAATCCATACAAATTTGACCATTCTCCTTTCCTTAATTCATTTTTTTTTTACTTACAAGCACAATACTAAATAAATTCATTTGCCAGGGATATTGTGTTTGTGGACTCGACGGCCTCCTGCGATGCTGAACATCATTCGATCACATTTATGTTCACTTGTACTCAGGCTGGAGCTGTTCCTTTGGCTGTTATAATAACCAAAGGACAGACCATGCAGGAGTACGAGTTTGCCTTCAGGGCCATTAGGCAACTGATGGGCAACACAGGGTTTGGGGGAAGTGCTTTCCCCCAAATCTTTATGACGGATGATAGTGACGCAGAAAGGGGGGCTCTTAGGGGGGCATTTCCCGAGTCCACTCTGTTGCTGTGCGTTTTTCATGTTGGGCAAGCTGTGTGGAGGTGGTTAGTGGCAAAGGAACACAACATACATATGTTGGACAGACAACACCTATACCATCTGTTCAAAAATATGATAGTCGCCAGCTCTGATGCAGATGTGCAGAATTCACATTTTATCCTCATAACAGATAGTACCAGCGTGAAGTATGAAAACTGGTTGGATTATGTAGGGACATACTGGCGTGATAGGCAAAGTTGGTGCCTGGCATATAGAGACACCACGACACATGGGAACCAGACTAATAACTATGCAGAAATTAATGTCCGCATATATAAAGATAATGTCCTGTCTAGGTGCAGAGCGTATAATGTTGTCGCACTAGTCGACTTCACTTCTTGCGTGTTAGAAGAGTACTACACCAGAAGATTACGAAATTATGCCAACGGGAGAACCGATAAAGATAGGTTAATCTTCCAAAAAACAGAAAAAAAAGTGCCTATTTAAAAAGACAGGACATAACAAAAACGGACAGCAACAATTTCTTGGTTCCAAGCGAAAAAGAAACTACAGTAACATATGAAGTGGATGTGAGGATAGGTAGTTGCACATGTGAACATGGTAGGTTAGGTAATTTGTGCAAACATTTAGTTGGTGTATGGGTTCATTATCTTGGTCTGAATAGTCAAGGTGCTCATTTGGAGGATCGTTATGCTATCGCCAAACTTGCATTAGGCGACAAGGCTAACACAAAAGACTTTTACGCACCCTTGCAAGTTTCACACACCCCTGATGTTTCACAAAGTGCCCAACCCTCATGTTCCACTGAAGAACCACGTTTATTTGCCACAGATACACCTCCATGTGACATTGACCCATCATGTTCTATGGAAGCAAGTCAAGAGAATTTGAGCCAAGTAATCGAAGTGCTCATCTCCAAAATTGAAAAGTTTGGGTGCAATCCTTTAATGTACAAGCGGTGGCTTCAACGTCTTCAAAAGGTCAACAGCAGGAATGCGTTAGAGACATGCATGGCAACATTTGGATCCAGTATACAAGTGAAGCAGCATAGAAGATCTGCCATTCACGTGCAACCCACTGCCATCAGCAGAAGAAGAGCTGGAGTTACACGGGGATCCAAACGGCTGCCAGGTGGTCGTCCAGCTGTCGGTGAACCTAAAAGAAAAAAGAAAAGGCCACATAACTTATCTCTTAACATTGCACACAATGTGCCTAATGCCACAATGCATTGAAACACTGAAGGCAAGCAATGAAGGTGTTGAAAGCTTTGTTGTTAAATCATGTTACTCTATATGTGAAATGGTGGAGTGAACCATTTACATTCACTTCAGCATTCAACAGACTATTATAAATTGTATATACCTAATTTCATTTCATTGTACTTTAAATGTCCTATTTTATTCCTGATGAAATGACAATTAATTACAAAGTAGAATTCATTCAAATCAGAATGCATTTTTTTTATTTTGGCGCTCTAATTTTTTCATCCAATCAATATCAACATTATAATATTATTAATATTTCACGAGAAAAATGTTCCTTCAACAAGTAGAATTTGTAAATTATTATAATACTAGCTGTATTTCCCGTGCTTCGCAACGGCTAAAATTGTGTACGGGTGGTGAAGTTACATCGTCTTAGAATTAAATACCTAATGGAATAAATTTTTGGCATATAGGAAGGAATATATTTGTTTTACCTAGTAAAATTATTTTTTATGTATATAGGATTCTGCTAAATTCAAATTTCACAAAAAGATAGTAAAAAAAGAAGAAAAAAGCGTTGGGTATGGAGTGGGATCGAACTCGTACCCTCGCATCGCATAACACTCAATTTAAGTTAAGTACGCTAGCCCCTACACCACGCGAGTCAAAACAGATGACGACAGAAAGCGCCGCGGAGCAAATGTCAAAACTATTTTTTAATTATTATAGACACATTTTTAGTCATACAGAAGTATTTGTAGAGCAAAAACATTGTATAAAAATAATCCTTAGATGTATATCCTAGTTCTAGATTATGTAACGACGCAAACAAATTTAAAAAATTCCTTTGGCACGCCACAGGCATAGGTAGATTTCAAGTGATTTATTAATTTTATTAATTTTAAGAGTACATCTGTACAATAAAAACAATCACAATATCATCAGCAAATAAACCAGCGAAGTGATGAAGTAGTATGGATGTAGTTTATTCTTTGATTATCGAAGTACCGTATGACGAAAAAATATTTGATTAAGTACTTCAATAATCAAAGGAAGTACCTAATCCAATAATCAAATTATTTTCATTCCACACATAATATGGATTGGTACCGGTACCTAAGCACTAAAAATTTGAAAAAACGATGTGAGTTCTTCTCGTATCGTGAAGCACATTTCTAAAACAACAAACACGCAAGTACCTATGCGGTAACTACTTAACTAGATCTTTCGATCGATCAGTGTAGTCCGAGGAATTGAGCTAGACAAAATCTGACTTTTGATCTGTATTCCTTATTTAATAACCTTTCATACGATACCAGACACAGACCCTCACAATCATTGGATCCCCTAAGAATGATTGTTTTTGAATTTAAAGCCTTAAAAAGTGAACCTTCCTCTTAATGGATTTCACCCAATCTCCTATCAGTTCATCTACCACTTACCAAAAATCTACCACCCAAGTTTCACGTTTCTGCGACGCATAGTTTGGCTGCAAACGTGCGCACAAGAAAAGGGACATATATATATATGGCTTATATATATAAACTTTTAAACCAAGGTCGGATTCGGGTTCTCCTGGTTCTAATTAGTGATACTGAGTAGAAATTTTTCAATTCTGCGACATCACGGGAAAAACGAATAGGTAGAGTTCCTTTTGGAAATCTACCTAAAACCATATTAACGGGACTACTTTAAATGGCTTCTTTCATTTTCATACTAACTTGATAGAATTCAGTATCTTGGGAAAATTGATAATTTTACCAAACCACGATACAAATCATATATTTTAATAGCCTATGTTGAAGCCGAGATTCCATTTATAAGTTTATTTAATAGATGGATGTCTAAAATCGTCTGGTATTAATGTTTACTCCGGACGCGAATCGTCATTTTTTTCAGGTTCTTTCCCGAGTCATTTATGATTCATAGATGGCGGTAGTGATGTTTTATAAAATCAGAAATGAAATAAAAAATCATTATAAATCAATAATTCCCTTTGTTGCACATATTTTTATCCAAAATATCAAAGTCAGTGGCGTATACGAATATCTACTTTTTGTATTGTACGTATATAATTAAAACAAAATTAAATTAGGTGCAATGCGAAATGTTTTTTGTAAACAGTATATATACAATTTTCAAAATAACGTTCCGATGTGATTGTGACGGCGTTTTGTCAAATACTCAACGCTGCCGAAAATCCACAATTATTAAGGAGATACTAGAGGGTACCTACCCGTGAAAATCACGGAGGCTTGCTTAAATATGTTTTTGTGTAACCACCTATTACTTCACCTATTACCACCCTTCAAAGTTCCTCGAGTAAACACAGGAAGATCACAAGGCTCCGTCTTTTCCCCATCTCTCCAATATCGTCATGAAAGTCGTAAGACCAGATTCATATTGTCGACTTTTTTAGTTGGCGCCCACCCCTGAAAGCCACAAAACTCCTCTTACATGTCTATCTACATACATAGGTACTTTACACACATATAGAAGGTGGGTACTTTAAATAGTTCGATTTGCAATCTTTACGTGTATATGTACATACCATATAGTATGTATGAGAATTCTATTTTCATTTTCTGTTACGTTGTATAAAATGGTACTTACTCGATTATTTCCACGAAACAAATATTTCAAAACTAGTTTAAAAAAGTGAGACTTCACGAAGATTTCTAGCCACCAACAAAGGCGTCGCTGCTTTAAATTTACATACATATTCATCGAACTTGCAAAATTTTCCAATGGGCAAGCGTTACATACCTACATGACTTGGATAATACGAGTATTATGTAATATATAAATAATACAGCACTGGATTAAACTTGCGCAAGACCCATAGCAAAATTATGCATGCCCTGATAATGTATCAAATATTTTATATTTATAATAATTATGGTTAAAAGTTCTTTTTAATAATTGAAAGAAATTATACAAAAATTCATCTCCAAAAAGGAGACGATATGTTGCATAATTAATTTTTATGTATGACGAAATGTCAATCAGAGCCCTTTACACTCTGATTGATCTGATAATGATTATTGTTCTTGTTATTGTTTGATAATATGCTATAATTATAAAAATTGACGAGTCCAGGTGCCCGAATGGGCCTACAGATGATAGAAAACAATAAAACAATGAGACAGACATTATATACTTTCACTTTCTTATATTCCTAATAAAAAAATACTTAGAAAGCATGGTTTTATTTCTGAAACGTAGAGAAAACAAAAGAAAATGGAAAAAACAATATTAGGATTATTTTCCATTAATTATATACTCACATAGACTCCTCATGTGGTCTCGGGCATGAATTGAATTTCAAATTCCAGATAGAACTGAAGGCCTCCTCCTTTTCCGATGCTGCTTCTAGGGAAATGTACGAGAAGCACAGCACAGCTTTCTCGCCTATTCCACTGAGTAGCCTCAGCATTGTTATATAATATACTTTCTATTTATCAATTTCTTTAACCCATAAGAGATATTTATAACATCTCCCTTGTTGCTGAATCTTACTTATTTATGATGTACATTATTATAATCATTACTTTCAAAGTTCTCTTCATGTATAAAGATAATAATTTGTGATGCACTTTCCTTTATGTTGCTGGAAGTTTTAATTTTTTTATTTCCAATATATAATTTCATTAATTCAGCTTTGGAGTTACAGTCACGTACCTAAAAACATACATACATGTACTAATAAACATCACAACCACACAACATTTAAACCTACAATACCAATGAAATCAAGGTGACTACTGGTGATTTCTCTAATAATAATTATTATATTCCAGATAAATTAATGCACCTAATTAATAATGTCCTCCTACTTCATCAAACCGATGCATCTCTGAATATGTAGCTCCACTGAATAATGTCCCTTACAAGGCAGGCAGAAGGAACAGAACACCACACTCTATGTGTTATTCATTGTCTCCACGTGTCAAACTTTCACGACTGTTACGAAAACCACTCAAAACACACCTTTGATGATGAGGCCGCGGGGTTTACGTAAATTAACCAGAATAACAATACATTAAGTAAATTGCAGAACTAATGAAACCAGTCATGAACTGTGTTTGTGATCATTTGCGACGAGATGACAGATCCGACATCGAGCTGTCAAAGGCAGCTGTGCATACGATGGCATTGGCATTTGGCTAACGATCGACCAATCACAGCGCAGCATCGGCTAAGCAACCTACTAGGCATCGGCGGTGACGTCATTTACCCACATGCGGTCTGCTTTCATGCGTCCCGGTTTGACTTGCGAGAAATCTGGCAACCCTATTCATATAATATAATATGACATTCAGAAAGGGTGGCGAACTTATTACTAAGAAATATGAGAGGCGTATTACCGAGGCTCTTCCCTGCGAAATGTCAGACAATAATATTTAAAGATCCCAGGTTCATCACTATACCCATCTTTCAAAAAAGTTTCGTCTGCGGTGCTTGTTTTTTATTAGGTATATTTTTTTAACATAGGTAATACTTATAAAGCCCACATTTCGCCTGGGGCGCTATTAATGTTTTTTTACTGCGTCTATGTTAAGATTTTCATTGCCTCCTCCAAAAGTTTATTCGGCTTAAGAACTTTCAAGAAATCTGAAAGTGTGAGCAAGAAGTGTGTACGGAAATGAATTTTTAAATATTGTTGTCTATAGTAAAATAAGCGCGCGAGCTATCTCTCCAATCTCTATGGTTAATTTCAAGAACGCCACCCAGCAGACATGGTACATCATCTTTGAATTTTTCATCGAACATACCGGTTAGATTGTTTTTATTTTAAAACTCTTCAAATAGTTTTTCTTCTGGTCTGGTTGCGGGGTGCCTTTGACTACTTACAAAGAAACCTTTTAAGCACTTTTGAAAAAACTAACCTAACCGGTCAACATTGATTTTGTCCGTGCGTCTATCATGTCCCGTGTCTGTTGCGTGGTTCTTTGTTTATTTTGAATAGCTGTCAAACATATGTTTATCGTTAACGTTTTCGATTTTTGTTGGCTTTGTTTATTTATAAAAAAGTGTTATTTATTGATTTTACTCATTATTTTTAAAATGGACACGAAAAGGCAACAAAAAATACATCACATGTTTAATAAACCACGTCCGAAACAAAATGGTATGTTGTGTTTTCCATGCTTGGGTTTATCATTTTAAATGTCAATTTTTACAATTTTAAATGTGGTGAAAAGGTAGAATATCAAATTAAAATGGCTTTTCTTTGTATAAGTTGTAGATACCGAAGCTGAGGAAAGGATGAGCGAGTTGCTGGAGGATAATAAGAAATTAAAGAAGTTGCTTATGGAAAGAGAATCATATGCATTCCAATTAGAGAGAAGCTTGTTGCCCCAACCTAGACTCTTTCATGCTAAACACCAGGGGGCAATCAATAATGAAATATCTTCGCTTGGAGGAGAGGTACAGTAACTCTTAACATTACAGTAATTCTTTACAAGAGTGCGCCCATGAGGCTAGTTCCACAAAATGGCAAAATAAGTCTGTTGTGTATAGGGTTGCCAGACGTCCTGGTTTACCAAGACTGTCACCGGTTTTACTCCTCTAAAAATTCGGAGAGAATTCTGTGAAAACCAAAAACTGTATTTTTTTCCACCCCCCCCTACTATTTTTACATTTTTACTTAGCCAAGGCCGGGGGCGGCGGAAATGACAGGGCCTACTCCTATGAACCGCCAATGCTTAACTTTGTTTTCTACGTAGTCCGTACTTTACGTAAAATGCCAAAAGTACCACGAAATGATAAAAATTGTAAGAATATATCAACATTTATCACCGAGACACGAGACGTAAAACCGGGACGTCTGGCAAGCCTAGATATACTGCTCTGTACAAGCATTGTGCCTCAAATATTACCAAGTAGATTTCTTTTTACATTATTGCATGCATTTATTAATGATTTATATTAAACTCTCCAGGCGGTGATGCGCAGTAAGATTGCGAAGCAGCGTGAGAGGCTGGAGACATATCTGAGATTGTTTGGAATCCAAGTGAAGGCGTACACCAGTGAGAGGTGTGTGCTGCTGTATGATATCAGAATCAAGGGAGAGCTGGTGGCTCAGTATGCCATACAGTTCACTAAACCACCAGGTAAATGTTGCAACACCTATATGTTGTAAGTATTCAGATACATATATGGCACGTAAAAATACCAATGTTTTTTACCAGTTTGCCAAAACTATTTCGTTGCCTACCTATTTCTCTTGCATCTGGATACAAGTTAAGGTTCCATAATTATTTTATTAGGCACATTGACTATTAAACGTATCTTATGAAATATTATAAGTAGTGATGGGCCGACTATGGATTTGGGCGACTAGACGACTAGTCAGCTTTCCCGACTAGTTGCCGATTATAGTCGGTACATCTAAAGTAAAAATGAAATTTGATAACATAGTTCTTCTATTTCCCATAGTAGAGCGAATTTATTTCTCAAAAATATAAAACGTATCGTAAATACTTGCGATTTATTTCTTTTATTTCCTGTATTCCGTTTATAATAGTCGGCTTTCCCAACTAGTCTGTACATCTCTAATTATAAAAGTAGGTAGCAAGATATATTTATAATGTAGAGCTCAGGTATTGAAGTGCCTCAGGAGACAAGTTGTGAATGTCTTCCATTGTGCTGCTGAACCTAGTGAACTTTCATTCTTCAACATTGTTGTTAATAGCTCCACCCCACCACAGTTCGCGTTTATGTTCACGAGTAATGAACATAGAGATATGGGCTATTTCTATGGTAATGGACCTACTACATATAATCACCTTATATTTTGTTAATGTTTCACAGGAGGGCAGGACTGGTCAGTGTTCAGATACCACCTGCCACTTGGATTGAGTCTGGACATCCTGTCTGAGCACCAGGTGATGTCCCTGGAGTATGTGCGGCAGCTGCAAGTAGCGCTGGTGGCTCACCACGATAGGCGAGCGCAGATCAATCAATTGAAGGTACCTGTACCTAGATACTCTTAATACAAATCTCATTAGTATACATAGGGAATTTGGATCCCGAGGTGCAACAAATCATCGCTAATTCCCTAATTCCATAGACGGCTCGTGACCAAAAGTATTGTTTCTCTTCGAATTTAAATTACGGGGGTTTCCATCTTTACCTGAATTCTATACAACCATCAATATCTATAGGGAAATACAACAATAGTGAAGTGTAAACAACAAATTCCACCTAACTTGTATCAGCGTGCATTATGCAGGTAGTATTAACAACATTTGCAAAGTAAATAAACTGTATAATATTTATGTTCATTCTACGTCCCTGCACATTTCCTACTCCCAGGTATCTAGAGCACCCCCCGATGTATATTTATTAGTATCTGAACATACAAATAATTACATGAGGAAAAGTGAGAATACTCAGCTAATACTGAAGGTATCATCCTAAGACTTAACACATAGATAAATGAGAATATGTTCTAGTGACTATTTAGAAATTTGATTTGAGTAAGTTTTCTCGATAAAAAATAATTCCTATAGTTACCTCTGAAATTTAATGAAACTTGAGATTATTCCCGTAGTTTGTTAGATATAGTAATGCTGTAATTAGGTTGTTAAAATGTTTAAGGTAAGACGCAGTGACTATCGGGTATATCTTTGATACTCGGTATGTTTTTTATATAAGACAAAATTGATTTCATCGTTTACCGTATTCTTATTTTGCACTCTCATACTAAATTTGTAAAAGTTGAAGCGATACTAGAATGATAGCCAGAGCATATTGTCCTTTGATATAATTTATCCAACCATGCGATTTTGTAATATTTTGTTTTATTTTCTAGGAAGAGATTCCGTCGCACGTGTTTGTGAATCACAACATGCTCGGAACATCCATTGAACTGATATTCCCCATGGTTGAGAAGAACGGCACTGGAGTCCCAGTAAACTGTTTGGAACTCCAATACGACCCGTTCCAGAATAGGCCCAAGCAGTTTAAGATCATACAAAAGAGTAAGGCCATTTTATTTCATTCATTTTCATACTTCGTATCACTACTATCAGGGTTGGCTTCCGATAATTATTACGAAGTACGGATATTATCAAAAGTTGATACATATCCGGATATATATCCAAAATTAATTTATATCCGATTTATATCAATAGAAAACCGACTTTTTGAAATATGGTTGCTTCTTTTACGAATTTTAATGTACAGAATGGTGTTACATGAGTATACAACAGACGACAATCATTTGCACAAGGCATACATCCAAAAAAAGATGAGAAATCAGTCACCCCACAAAAAAAAGTTTGTGGGGTGACTGGTTTTGAACCTGCGACCCCTAAATTCTTCGGAATACTAACTTCGCTACTTGATTTCATACACTGTTCTAGAGCTTACACAATGTGTGCCGTGTGTAAATGATTGTCTACTCATATAACAATGCATGAAAATCCAGGATTTGAGCAAAAAAACTTAAGACAAATTAAAATATTTGCAACTATGTATATCAATTAATAATAAAAATCACTTGTTATATATCAAGGTATAAAAATCAGAGTTATATCATGACAAGCACCATCAGTGAACATTTTTAAAAACAGATTGGATGACTTTCTCAGAACGAGGGATGGCACAGATATTGATTTGGGCTCATCAGCCTAGGCTGCTTGCCCAAAATTAATAATAATTTAACATCTCTGTATCAATATAGAGTGGTTGGGACATGTAGGGAGGATGAATGATAAAAGGATAAATATCGGTGAACTCTGACATCTTTATATTGTAATGTTTTAGTGGTCTTAAAATACAGTGAAGAACACGAAGCAGCCCTGACTAATCAGTTTGAGATTATGAAATATCTCAGTCTTCCTGAAGCCTTTGCCAATGCTGTGTCCAAAGATAGCGAGAATAACTTCTACTGTCCTTCCGAAGATGAGCAGGAGAATCTGGGGGCGGAATTTGAACAGCAGGTAACATAACATCTGTAACGATACAGTTATGCAGTCATTTCAAATACAGATAGCTTTGTAGATTTTCACGGTCCTTGTTAATATCTTCTCCATTCTTTTCGGGTGTACCGTGTGTAGATTGTCGATGTTGTCGAGCTTTCAGCCTACTTGCTGAGGCCATCTTCATGTACTAGATTAGTCTTTTCTAGAAAGCTTGTCAACATCGACAATCTACACATGGTACACTCGAGAAGAATGGAGAAGAGATTTCAAATACAGTTTATTTAATCTTTATTTATAACTATTTATTTATTTAATCTTCTGTGTTTTCCAGGATTATGCTGGGCTCGTCCAACAGAGGAATAAGGCGGCAGAGAGGAGACAATACAACACAGAAAGTGAACAAGACGTTGCTACAACAAAAAAATCTCATAAGAAACAATCCAAACAGACGAATAATGTCCATCATATAGAACCACAGAGTCACGAAGAATCGGACATTCAATCAGATGACGAGTCTATTAGTTTCACAACATTACGAAAACAGATGAAGGTAACGAAGCAGCAGTTACAAGAGGGCCCCAGCACTTTCAAGAAACCGACGCTACCGAAGACAGGTAGCAAAAGAGCTCCCCCGCGTAACGAAATAGAACAATATGAAGACGATACTGATTCGTACACTACGGAAATTTTGAGAGAACCGAATAAAAAAAGGCGCGACTCAATCAATAGTGGAACATCCGGTTATCAAGTTACAGACAATGATCTGACAACTGGTTCCTATGTTTTCATACCGGAAAGTAAAAAGAAAACAGTTAAGACGTCCACGGCAAAGAAGGGTAAAGCTAATATTAGTGTCGGTAAAGAAAATGGTAAGAAGAAAGGAAAATCTAAGAAATAAAATAATTGTAATTTAGTTGTGGAGTGACTTAGAGTACAAAATATTGTAGCAACACTTATGTATGTACATTAATATTGAACAAATCAGGTACATAGTTGGAACACAGACTTGTAATCAGGTGGCGCTGGGTTCGAATCTCAGTGCTGACAATGTATTCTACACTTTGCAACAAAAGCTTTTAGCTTCCTGTGAAGTGTGCAGAAAATATTTTTAGTGCATCCAAGCCCTGAACCTTTTATATATAAAAAAATGCATAGCTTGCATGGTGATGCCATGCACCATCTCAATTTTAAACAGGATTTGTGATTTCATCTGATATTTCAGAATCATATTGATATATAATTTAATTAACAATTCGTTTAATTTTCATCAGGGTTTTATATTGTATTTTTTTTATTCTCTGGATTCACTGTCGATAAAATTTTTCCTCTACACAAGACAGACTGAATTCAGTTCCCATCGAGCAGTGGCGTATACAGGATTTTATTTGGGGGGGGGGCGATATAATATTTGACTTTGTGGAGGGGGGAATGAAAACTAAACCTGGCTATTAAAGCTGAATAATGGCAGAACTGAAGCAGGCAAAATTTTCGTGTAAGTGAGAGAAAAAGGTTGTGTTTTGGTAAAGATAAATATTGTAGTTGTGGTGTACAAAAACTATAAAAAAAGACAAATGGCGCTGCAGGCAATTTTTTTGGCGAAGTGTAAACTTGGGTGTTTTTCTAAATGTTTTTTATATAATTGTTTCGCATACTATATGCGCCACTGCCATTGAGTGATACTATTACTGAAAGGAGAAATCAGCCAACAATAAATTGTCGCCATAAGTTTGTTTGAAATGTTAGGAATATATCATGATACCTATGTGCGAATTAAGGGCAGTATTGTATGGTGATTAATGAATATTATACGCATTTTTTATTTATATGTACCTAAAATATTTTTTGTTGTAAATATTTTTTTAATAAATTTTGTATTGTCTTAATTATTTTTGTTGTCATTTCATTGGTAAAATCAGACTTGCTCTCTCCTCAAATATACAGTCACAAAACTCAGTAAAGAACCTCTCGTAAGAGAGTATGTGTGGACTATTGGAGAACATATTGCAGATGCCTGGAACAGTTTACCAGAGGAAGTCGTATCTGGCAGTAGACTCTTACAATTCAGGAATAAATTGGACAAACATTGCACTGAGAATCTCTTTTCCATACTTCTCGGGTGTACCGTGTGTAGGTTGTCGAGCTTTCGGCCTACTTGCTGAGGCCATCTTCAGGACTAATGTAGTCGAAAGTAAGTATGCCGAATGTTTGACAATCTACACACGGTACACCCGAGAAGAATGGAGAAGAAATCAACACGGAGCGTGAAAATCTACAAAGCATTACACTGAGGAGAACACCATTTCACAGAACAATTCATTTCTATTAGTTTTATTTCTTGGGGTTAAGAGAGATTGCTAAAAAGTTAGATTTTAAAAGTATTTTAATTAGTATTTAGGCTAGCTAACCTTAGAAATTGATTTACCCATATTTGTCGCTATTCTTCACGAAAAACAAGAATTTCAATATTCGCGGTATTATTAGGGATTACATACTAAAAAATAAAACTCGCGCGTAAAATATCTTAACGTATTTTCATACCTGGCAATGATTACCACCACGAGTGACGTTTTGACAGCGCTTCATGTTTTTGAATTTTTACGTTTTTCTGCAATTTCTCACTTCCTTTTTCGTCAATAAAATTAAATAAATGTAACTAAAAACCAAATAGAATTGTATTAAAACCTTTAATCATGGTAAGTTTGACTGTTTTGCTTAGCGAACTGCCGAATTGCGCATTTTCTGATATCTACGCACTTTTCAAATTTACGAAAGTGAAAAATTAAAGTTACTAATGGATCTCAAAAATTTTGTTATGTTTGGTGATTTTAATATATATTTCCAATCCCTTATGGTTTACCATCGAATATTGTTAAGATATTTTAGGTTATTAATGCGCTATAGTATCAAAATACCCCTTATAAAAGTGCTTTCTTTTTTAGCCAAGTAACAGAGACATAAGATCGTTTTTCTCTGGAGCTAGTGTCAGTAAGCCAACAAATGGAGGCGAAGCAACTAGGAGAGGTAAAGAAGAGAACAAAAAAGCATCTAAACGTCGGGCGAATATTATTGATGATGATGAAGATGTTATACCAGAAACACCACCGAATAAGGTTAGGTTTAATTTTTTAATTTGCAAATAATACACCACATTATAGAATTACGGATTAATCCTATGTTGTTACCATTGAGAGAATGTGTGTTACATTGAAAATATGACATGCCTAGAGAGAGAGAGTGTCACTATTTAGTATGAAATAATATAGAGACTTAACTACACTTTAATTCTACATACATTAAAATACTGACGTATTGATGGTGGATAAAACAGTTTGATTTGCTTTTATCAATTTTATCAAGAAATACATGGTTTAGTTTGTCAAGAAATAGATGTTTTAGTTTATCAAGGCAGATGGTTTAGTTTGTCGAGAAATAGGTGGTTTAGTTTGTCAAGAAATATATGGTTTAGGATTAATTTGGAATTACAGTTTTGCTTGCTGGCAACAATGACAATTGAAATTCTACAAGGGTTGCCAGTACAGTTGCCAGTAAAGCTACGTGCAGCTCACCCTCATCGAAAGCCATCTCTTATTTCATTATAACATATCCATATGTTTATCGTTTTAGGATAAAAATAAAAGAACGCGGGTCGTTTATTCATCAGACGAAGAAGCAGATAGTTTCAAGTCAAAAAGCAAACAAGTTGAAAATGTCAAATCAAAAAACACGAAAGTTAACGAAACTAAAAGACAATCTAAGAAATCACCGAGTAAAAAGAGTCCCGAATTGAAGAGTGTTAATATTATGGATATCTTCGGGAAAGCTCCCGTGAAACGAGTCGTGAATACGAGTGAGAATAACAATCAGGGGACTGCTAAAAGGAGTAAAACAGAATTGGGGATTCACGATGATGCAGACTTTGATAAAACACTCATTGATTTAGATAGTAGCGACAGTGGTACAAAAACTAAACCAGACGTAATTCTTAAAGTTAACGGTAAAGAACTAGACACGAAAGACAACAAAGAACACAAAAGCGCTAAATCTGAATCGAGAACGTCACAAAACACTTCAAAAGATAGTACAAAAGATTCTTTTAGTAGTAATGAAACAAAATCGACTCGATCAAACTCCAAATCACCTCGTAAGAGTAGTAGGTCTTCTTCAGATCATCATAAAGAATCTCACAATCAGATATCGTCACGGACTCGATCAAGTTCGAGAACTCCGCAAAAACACGAGAGCCCTAGCAGTTCAAAGAGCCCGGTTAAACAGATACCACAGCTTAATTTAGACGATTCAAAACAGACTAAAAATGAGAAAAGTAATGACAGGCATAGTAAAACAAGTAAAGACGGTAAAAGTAGCGAGAGTGATAAGGATGTTGAAAGAAAAAAATTATCACGGTCTCCTTCAAAAACATTACAGAGTAGTAAAAATAATTCAAAGCCACCATCTGCTCTTGATAAGAAGTTAGCGATATCTGAGAAATTAAACACAAAGAAAGATTTTTCTATGTTTATTAACGATGCGTCTTCAAATAGTTCAGACACAATTATTTTAGATGATTCAATCATTTCTTCTCCACCAAAAGATAAACAACAAAATTTGAACACAACCGTAACTCCCAAGTCGGAAACTAAGTCGAAAAAGAGGAAAACTTTAGATACTTCCAGTAAGTTGTAATTTTAAATTGTCTGATAGCATTGTTCAGCTTGTTGTTGCATTCTTTTCTCTGAGAATATTTGATGACTTTTCGTCTGTATTTTCTAGCTTCTGAGTTGACTGACGAAGAGCGAATGGAACGCAGGAGACATTCGGCGCTTCTTTATAAGAATTACATGAATAGGTCTGGTCCCAGGAACCCTGGCTCCAAAACGGTTCCAGAGGTAAAATATACTATCTAAGTTCCTCTAAAAATATAGTGTATCCTCAATTTCTACATTTTATAGCATTCTTCCTTTCCTATTCTCCAGGGTGCTCCGGATTGCCTGGCTGGATATGCGTTTGTCGTCACTGGAGTTCATGAATCTTTTGAGAAGGAAGAAATTGAAGAGATTGTTAAGAGATTTGGTGGAGACATTAAGAAAGGAATGACGAAAAAGGTAAGAAATCTGGTAACCCCTCCGTGTTTCATTTCTGTCACATCCACTTTAAATATAACAATTCCTACTTTATGTCTCACCATTCCCACTTCATATCTAACGGCTCTCACTTTATATTTATCCATTCCCACATTGTATCTATCCATTCCCACATTATATCTAACCATTCTCACTTTATATCTAACCAGTCCCACTTTTCAATAACCAGTCCCATTTTATATATAACCACTCTCTCTTTTTATTTAACCTTTACCACTTTATATCTAACCAGTAAATGTTGAAGGTTTTCACGGTGTGTGATTGACATCGTTGCTTGGTTTCCGGGTGAACATGCGGTTACATCTAACTATTCCCATTTTATATGTCGGGTCTGTCTTTTTCATTTTTGAAATAATTTCAATTTATAGGTAACACATTTAATTTACGGAGAGGACGCCGGTCCCAAGAAAATGAGCCAAGCAGAAGAAATGGGGACCATACTGTTGACCGAAGATGACTTTCTCAAACTCATTAAAGATAATAGTGAAAACAAACCAACTAAACCGATCGCTCCGGTTAAAAAGGAACCGACTTCCGAAAAGAAAAAGAAACCCTCACCTAAAGTGGCTCCCAAGAAAGAGGTTAAGATGGAGAAGGAGAAGAAAAGGGAGGAGGAAGTTGTAGAAAAAATGGAAGATGAACCCCCAATTGCTACAGGTTTGTTTCTGAGTTACAAATGTCATGAATATACATCGGCAGATCCGATTTTCTAGGTACCTGGGACTAGGAGAAGTGCAGGGACATAGAGTGAACGAAAATATTATACAGTTTATTTACTTGGCAAATGTTGTCAATACTACCTGCATAATGCACGCAGATATAAGTTACGTGGAATTTGTTGTTTACACTTCACTATTGTTGTATTCCCCTATAGATATTGATGGTTGTATAGAATTCAGGTAAAGATGAAAACCCCCGTAATTTAAATTCAAAGAGAAATAATACTTTTGGTCACGAGCCGTCTATGGAATTATGTTATTAGTGATGATTTATTGCACCTCTGCAATAAAATGGCATCCAAATATCTGATGTACAGTCATGAATCATTCAAATTGCCCTCAGATAGTCTGCTAATATTTTTTTTGTTTGTAGTTTCGGAGCCAGTTAAGACAGATTCAGGTGCCAGTGTTTCCAGTGTGACTAGTCTCAGTGCAAGCAGTGGTGATAAGGACGTCCCTTGGGTGGAGAAATATAAACCACAGAGTCTAAAGAATATTATTGGACAGCAAGGAGACAACAGTTGTGTTAAAAAGTTAGTTTTTCTTTACATATTTACAATACAATGAATCTATATGCCAAATCTCACATTTCTGAATACCCTTCCTTCGTGGAACGGTTTGTATTAAAACCGATTAGCCTTTTGAGCTGTGTGTTGATGTGTTAGTATGTCTTCATCAATCGGTTAGGCACTTTGGTTTATAGATGAAGATGTATGATGTATGATGATGAGAATTTAACATGTAATAATTGTGGACAATTAGCCCTTGGCTCTGTCACATCTGTAAGTTACAAGCAGAAACAACAAAATTCTAGAGGACAATATTTTTTGTACATCTACTTTCACCAAAGCTTGTACATTTTTTTTTGGCAGATTATTGAAATGGCTCTCAGAGTGGTACGCCAGTCGTCACAAGAATCTGCCCAAGCCCAACCCGTGGGCTGGAGACAAGAACGGTGGTGGATATTACAAAGCAGCCTTGCTCAGTGGACCTCCTGGAGTTGGTATGTATACAAACAAGTTTAATTCATTGCAAGATATGTGGATTGAGCCAGGATCTCAAGGTTCTCACTCTATGATCGAACTGTTGTATGTTCCACATATATTATTATTTGCTATTGGGTAGGCAGCTTTCGCTGTTTTGACCCAAGTCCCAGTTATGTTGTGTTTATATTATCTAGTCTATTCTTGAAGGTGTTGGTGGTGGGAGCAAGTACCATTGACTCTGGCAACTGATACCAAGCACTGACAGCTCTATTGGTCAAGAAGTGTTTCCGTGGGTTGGATGTGAATCTTGTTGTTGTCAGTTTCAGCTGGTGTCCTCTCAGGTGCACATTAGAGTTCATGGTAAACATAGCCAGTAGAGTCTCACAGGAATAATGGTTATGCAACACCCAACACATAGCAAATGTTTTGTCGTTAATTTTGTCCCATTGTATGTGTATTTGGGTTTCAGGTAAGACTACAACCGTAGGTTTGGTCTGTAAGGAATTAGGTTTTGATACTGTAGAGTTCAATGCTTCGGACACAAGAAGTAAGACTTTATTGAAGGAGCATCTCACCGATCTGGTGTCTACTAATTCCTTAGCTGGCTACTGTCATGGTAAGTGGACAACATCGGCCACTACCGATTAAATATCTGAAACAAGTTAAATAGATTTTGTAATGTCATAATTGTACTTTGCAGGAAAATCTGGAAAGGGTGCCGTCACTAAAAAGCATGTGGTTATTATGGATGAAGTGGATGGAATGGCGGGGAACGAGGACAGAGGTGAGTACTGTCTTTTAAAGTTGTCTTTCATTAGTTCATTCGGATTCAATCCCCAATGCCGAACTACTCCACTTCACGACACAAGATTTTCAAGCTTACTGTGAAGTGTATAAATATTTATTTTGATAAACCCAGATTCATTATAAGTTAATTAGTTTTGTCTCATTGTGGTTTGTGTTATGGGTTTGCTGGTAGAAATTGCCATTTGGCAATAAGCCCGCCCTTTGTATGTTTCTAGTAAAATAAATATTATTGTATTATATTACATTTTTTATTTATTATTTTTAAAAAAGTCACTATTTGTGTACGATTTTTTTGCATAGGTGGAATGCAGGAGCTGTTATCACTGATAAGATCAACATCCGTCCCAATAATCTGCATGTGTAATGATAAGACTAGTCCCAAGATGAGATCTCTCTCTTCAAATTGTTACGATTTGTCGTTCCCGAGACCCAATGTCAAGCAGATTCAGGTACTTCTTTATTTTATTCCTACATAGATATTCACATTAGAGAACCTATATAAATGTAGGAATACTTAACTGATAAAGCCATAGACAAAACTTGACCGCCGCCATTTTCAAACCTAGCATTTCCGCTAGGTATATGCCATGTTTTCTCGATGTAAAGTACGCTAATTTACCATTTAATTACATAGGTTATATTCTAAAGGTAATTTCCACACTAATTATACATAATGAGTCGCAAAAATTATTGAAATATCACCAGGTTTCATGCAATTGTGGACAACCAATATGACACGCAATCATATGTTTGCAGTGAAAATGGCGTCCACCATCGATTTGTCATAGATAATAGAAGGGGTTCAATGTTCACTAGTTCTTCCCACCTTTATATAGGTTCCTTAATACACATTATTGCATCATAGTACTTCTGATTATGTTTAATTTTTAATATTTTTTTCAGGGTGCAATGATGTCTGTGTGCGCTAAAGAAGGTGTTAATATACCTCCACCAGCCCTGGCGCAGATGATAGTAGCGGCAAATCAAGACATCAGACAGATCCTCAACCTTCTGTCCGTGTGGTCAGCAGCGGACAAGGTCCTGTCAGAAGCAGGAGTTGACAAGGACTCTAAGCAGGCACAGAAAGATATGAAATTGGTAAGAGCACACTCTCTCATACAAAATATTATTACTAGATGTTATCAGCCAGGCAGCTATGGTGATATGTCTGATCTCACAACAGTATTCACTCATTCAGTCTGTCAAGTCCATTGTTTAAGTACATTCACATTTTGTGCAACAACAAGCTCCATACCATCCTCCATACATACACTACTCTGTTGGATAAGAAATGTGCACAGGGATTCTGCTTGAAACTGTGTTTGTTCAGCTTCAAACTGTCACCTCTTAAATTAGTATTTTGGTTGAGGCAGAACATCAGCTTCAGTTCTTTCTGAATCTCTGCATGGTTTTGATGAACATCTTTGATTTCAGGGCCCATGGGAAGTGGTTCGTAAAGTGTTTTCACTCGAGGAACATAAGAAGATGTCCATTCACGACAAAAGCGACCTTTTCTTCAACGATTACAGTCTGGGACCGTTATTCGTTCAACAAAACTATCTCAAAGTTGCACCTAAGTGTGACAGGTAATTATTTTGAATTATATGCGTATTTTTAGAGAAAGATTGGACAACTTAATATCAACTACCTTTTTATCTTTAGGAAGGAAGTTTTGGAGAGATTTGCAGAGGCAGCTGATTGTCTAAGCTTAGGAGATACAGTGGAATCTAAAATTAGAGGCAATATGGCTTGGAGTTTACTGCCATTGCAGGTACAGTTTTTTTTTTAAATAAAGGATCTGAAATCTCTAAATTTGCTGGTTAGGTTAGGACCTTGTTAATCTCAGATGATGAATTGTGGCTTTAACATAGTCTACGTGCAGTGAAATTCAGTAATAAATTTGAATTGATTTTCATATTTTCCCTTCTAGGCCATGTATAGTTCAGTAATACCTGGTACAGTCCTGGCTGGTCATATGACTGGACAGATTGATTTCCCGTCCTGGCTGGGACAGAACTCCAGGACTAACAAGATGAGTAGACTGGCACAGGAGCTCCATTCTCACACAGGACTTAGGTAAGATAGATTTATAATTATTATACTAGTGATTGATTGTTGAGAAGAATGTGTAGAACAATGCTGAGAGATAGGATAAGGATTGAGGTTATTAGAGAGATGTGTGACTGTAAGACGGGTTTAGTGACTAGAATGAAAATTAACAAGCTTAGATGTACAAATGGGGTTAGTGATTGGCAGAGATCGCAGCTTTGTGATAAACTCGCCCTAGTGAACAAATTTTATGATTTATATTATTATAGTCAACATATCTCTTTATTTATTCACCAAAAATGTAAATAAATAAAATCTTGTGGAGAGAATGAACGAGGACAGGAAGACCAAAGAGATATATGTGATGGAAAGAAGAGATGTGAGGAAGTGTGGCCTTCCGAGGATGACTTGAACCGATCTTGTTGGACAGACGCGTTGTAAGTAAAAGAAATTGGACGGAGTGTATAACACATTGTATGAATGTGACGAGTAGTGTGTTTTGTCCTCTCTACCTACCTCTAAAGGATGTGGCATGAAGGAATAATAATAATAAGGAATGGATAGATAGAAACATTTGAATTTCAATGTGCATTGTAATGTTCTTTCTAGCACCTCTGGTTCCAAGCTTTCCATCCGTCTCGACTACGCCAAGCATCTGCGAGATGCTGTCATCAATCCTCTGATCAAGGAAGGATCTGAAGGAGTCCGGGAGTCCATTCAGGTCTTGGAAGATTACCACCTTCTTCGAGAAGATTTGGATTCGCTTTTGGAGTTGACGCATTGGCCTGGACAAAGAGATCCATATTCTATGGTCGAAACTAAGGTATGAAAGAAATATTGTTTGGTTTTCAATTATCCGCAGGCTTAGGACATGGTTGACACGGTTTTTGGCGCACAGATTTCTAATCAGGAGGTGCCTGATTAAAATTTCGGCGCAGATGATGTATTCTGCACTTTACGACACAAGCTTTTAGCTTACTGCAGGAGAGTATTTGGGTTCGTGTATGCAAAACCCAGATTCTTAACTTCTACATCAAATAAATAGCACTCCAGACTTCTTAAAACTCTTTACTTCCTAATAAAAACCCATAAGAGTTATTCAAATAGCTTCCAATACTCAACTGATTGGAAATTTCCTCCGCTGTCTTTTTCTTTGCCACATTTGCACACAAATTCTTAGCTTCTCCAGTGTTTGAAAAAATAAAAGGTTCTACAATTTTTTCCAGGTTAAGACAGCTCTGACGAGGACTTACAACAAGGAAGCGGCTCCATTGCCTTACTCCCAAATCAGCATGAAGAAGAGCAAGTCCACAGTGAGTTCTACAGACTCGGAGATGTTCTCCTCAGAGTCCACAGTACCAGACCTGATGGAGGAGGAGAATATTGAGGAAGACAGCGATGTAGAACATGATGCCATGATCAAGGTAAAATAATTGTTGAAATATATTTCATGTACAATTAGACCGAATCTGCAAAAAGGAGAACTGAAAGTAATAGTACCTAAAATTGCTGTGGGAAAGTTAGATTTCTCAATTAAAATCCTAAAGGTATCATTCTAAGACTTGGAACATGGATAAATGAGAATATATTTCAGTAATCCTAGCAGTTAGAAATTTGATTTAGGTAAATTTTCTCGATAAAAAATAATTACAAACTTACGAGGGGAGTTCAAAGTATTCTCGGTATGGCAACTTTTTTGTTAGCAATGGGGGTATTTTTTTCTATGGTTCTGTTATGGCACTTTCTGAGGTGAAAATTTGAAAATTTCATCGGTTTACCAACATTAGTTTTGTCACAATCGTATTCTGAGTGCAACAAAATGTCTTGACGCGAAAATGCTTACCAAAATCGAACACCGCGCCGTTATTAAATTCTTGACGAAACGAGGAAAAACTCAAAAAAAACTTCCACGAAGAGATGGTAGCCGTTTATATGGATTCTGCTCCTTCGTTGTCTACCATTCAATGTTGGTCAAGTGAATTTGAAAGGGGCAGAGAAAGCATTGAAGACGACCCTGTTCCTGTTTCTGCCACTAAGGAAGAAAACGTGAAAAAGTCCAGAAACTTGTACTCGAAGATGCTCAAATAAAAATCAATTCATTAGCAGAGATGACCAAGCTATATTTTGGTACCATACACTCAATACTTCATGACTTTTTAAACCTCTCAAAACTCAGTGCAAGATGGGTGCCACGAATGCTCGAACCACCGCAGAAGCAAGTGCGAATTGAATGTTGTAAAAATCAGGAGTGTGGTTACCGAGAGATCAATAATCCACCTTACAGCCCAGACCTGGCACCTAGTGACTATTTTTTGTTTCGGAAGCTGAAAAAAAAGATTCGTGGAAAGCGATTTTCCGACGATGAAGAACTCAAGACGGCCATTAACGCTCATTTTTTCAGAGAAGGAAGAATGTTATTTTTTGGACGGTATTGAGAAGATGATTTCGTGTTGTAAGAAGTATATCGAGATTGCAAGGAACTATATTAAAAAATAGAATTATTTTAGATTTTTCTGCCTTTTCTTTCATATCCATACCGAGAATACTTTGAACTCCCCTCATACCTCTGAAATTTATTGAAACTTATGACTATTCTCGTAGTTTGTTAGATATAATGCTGTAATTTGGTTGGTAAAATGTTTTAGGTAAGACACAGTGACTCTAGCGGATATATTTTAAATATTCGGTCCTCTTTTTATACAATAAACCAAAATCAGTTTTTTCCCTTACGTTTTTCATTTTTTTCACTTACACCCTCATAAAATTGATAGGTTGAAGCGATAATAGAATGATTTTTACTCAGAGCATACTGTCCCCTTATAATGTTCACATTTGTTATTAGTATTGTTAATATTTTTTGTGTAACAGTAATTTTTTAATTATTTCCAGACAAAAGTGAGCAAAGCATCCAGCAGAGATGTAAGGAAAGCAAGTACATCTACAGGGACAAGTACAAAAAGTGATAGCAAGAGTAAAAGCAAAGGGAAGGGGAAGAAATAGGATTAGACAATAATATAGTTATTGTTCACAAGCATTTAACTAGTGCAGAAAAATTGTTGTATTTTGTGCCAGGATAAATTTTAATATTGGCAACAAAACAGAAATTACAAGGGATTTCCAAAACAAATCGATTAAATGGATTGTTTCAGAGCGTGCTGCCTTGTATCAATCGTAAAATTTTGTAATAAATATTGTACAATTGAGAATGTTGAGCGTTTTGACCGAAGGTTATTGGTGGAAGTTCATTGTATTTGTAATCAAAATAATAATATTAAAATGAAACACCAGCGTTTAGTACCTATCTCCCACAGACTTTGAATTTATTAATAGGCGAGTAGTTTATGGACACTTGCCATTTGAACTTGTCGCCTGTTTTATCAATTCATAGTCTGCGGAAGACGCTAAACGCTGTGTTTCGTTTTGGTAATATTGTATAATTGTATTGGTCACAACATGCCAAAAAGGGTATGTGGTTAGCGTGGTCGTTTGGAGCAAGGACTTCGAATCAGTAGGCACCCGGTTTGAATCTCAGGGCTGACACTGCACGTCATAAGCTTTTAGCTTACTGTGAAGTGTGCAGGAGAGTATTTGGGTTCGTGTAACACAAGCCCAGATCCTTTTTTTTTTCAAATAAACGGTTCTAGATGACTAACTCAGTTGTGTGGAGCACATCTTTGCCTAATCGAGGAGTTCGACGAATCGAAGTGTTGACAAAACAATCTGCTTATGGGAGAAAGCATTTAGCTTTGTGTATGCAAACCCAGATTCTTTCTTATTATTAAATTTCTTCATTTGTACTAAAAAATGGACACAACCGATGTTACATACCAATGCATTTATTATATGTAACTTATTTGTCATAAAGTCAGTTACATGTTACTAATTGTTTGTGATGTCGGATTTACAACATATTGCATTTAAATGGTGATACTATTTTTGATATTTTATAATGTTATGTTTATTTTCTTACGTTGTACAAAATCAATTGTTTTTTTAATGTTCTTATTATTATTCTCGATGCTCTGTGAAAATCGACAATTAAAAACAACAAACTTCGTACCATCCTCCATACATACACAACTCTATTGGATAAGAAATGTGCATAAGGATTCTGCTTGAAACTCTGTTTGTTTAGCTTGAAAACGTGACCTCTTCAATTTGTATTTTGGTTGAGGCAGAACATCAGCTTCGGATCAGGGCAGTCATAGTGTTGATTTAATATTTTATAAGTTTCTATGAGGTCCCCTCTCTTTCTCCGATCTACGAGTAATGATGCCATTTTCCATTTCGCAATATTAATTGTTTATTTGTGTATGTTGCTTATAATTGTACAAAGTTTGTTTACTGTAGCGAGACATACGTTTGATTCCAGATTTTCACAGTGTTTCGTCGTTTATCTGAATGTTCCTCTGTTTTTGTTAATAGTTATTATGTGTTTATGAAATAATGTAATTTGACAGTGTAAATGTCCCAGTATTATGTGTAGTGTTACAAATTAAAACTACTATTGAATAAATACCTCATTTTTAAAAAAATGCGTATTAATTTACCAATGTCATTAAATCCATCATCCATTTTGAGGTGGTCGGTAGCCTGGTTGGTATTTAACAGCCGGATTAACAGTTGAGCGCGGGTTCAATCCCCGACTTACTCCACTTCGCAACACAAGCTTTTCAAGCTTTCTGTGAAGTGTACTACTAAGCTTGACAAAGATGTATTTGGGTTTATTGTGATAAACCCAGATTCGTTTAAAAATAAATATAAAAATATTAAAACATCGAAAGACGTGACATATTCATGACTAAATGAAGCAGTAGTACATCATATAACAAAATGTTTTGTAATATTGAAATTTTGGATCAATGTTACATGGTGGAAGTCCATTTTTAAGGGTAAAAATGTCTAACAGAAAAAGTGCTCGTTCAGAAAGTGATAAGTTTAAAACCACATGTAAAGCAATACATGTCCAAAAGTAGCCCTCGGCTACAATTGTGGATATTTCAAGAAAGGAACGGAGCCAGACTCAAGTCTCGGACAGCGCTTTGAAGCCTTAACGATGATGTCTATTGTACTTGTAAAGTTTTTTAGAGTTGAGTGAAAATACATAAAATGTATGCGTTCCAATAAGAGGATATTCGTAGAACAATATCTGTATTCGAGACCAGACAAAGGTTGCATTTGATCATAGTTTTATGCATTAAATTCACAAATTACTACTGTGTGTCACTTTATTCTATTAAATATGTGATGCATATCAAAAAAAAAACTTGCGACATTGTATCAAATCTGTAACTGTCAAGGTTATGCTATGCTTTTAACTGATAAGAACTAGAGAATAAAAAACATTTTAATATCAAGCAAAAAAATGTATTTACATTTCTAATTAAATATTTATATACCACGATTAATTAATATTAAAGGAGAAAACGATAGCGCATTTACTTCTTCGCTGCATTCTTGGCATTCTCCCTCTCAATAAGTCTCCTGACTCTATCAGCTCTTGGATCATCTGGTCTCATGATGGTGTAGTGGGTCTTGAATTCTCTGTTGCTTCCGTCGTACTTAAGGTACTTGTAAACACCAGCCATTCCAAAACAAGTGCCAACCACAGCCAGGGCGCTGGTAGCTAAAATTTCTGGGATTTCATTCCATCCCTGTTTCAGCAATGCAATAGGTCCTGTCCCGTATTGCCTGGCCACTTCTTCTGCGGCTTTCCTCGCTGCTGCCATACCAGCCATGGTTGTAAATGATTTCTGTACGAGTTTATCTCTTATCCACTTTTAATTTCAAGTAAAAACCGAAATTACACTTCACACTCCGAAGCAGCACAAATTATTGACAGATAGCTGTCAGAACATTATGCAACGCCGGTGTTGCCCAATATGAAAAAATATTTCTGATTGTCGATTTAATTATTATTTAGATACTATTAAACTAAAATAATGTTTTCCTAGTGAAGTAAAATACATTCAATAATTTAAGTAATATCTAACATTCTCGAGACATAAATTAGACCATCTTTTATGTTGTGTACCTAGTCCCAAAAATGATATTTTAATGGTTACCCTACCTACCCTGTTCGTAAAATTCTGTGAAATTTTGTGCTGGTGGTGACATTTGGAGCTTTTACAAACACTAAAAAATGTTGCAATGTTATATTTTTTTAGGTAAATCTGAGCAAACCAGTAGTTTATTTTTTTAAATTCAAAATTAGCCGAGACAAGAAGAGGAAAAACACAATATAATAATATACATCTTGAGAATATTTATTCTCATTCTGTACTGTACTGCCCTAATAGAAAAATTATTTAAAAAAAATGTTTGACCAAATCTTTTTTTATCGGATTTGCACAAAAAAGTCAGCAATATAATTGTCAGATATGACAATACTCAGTACATTTGTTCGGGGCGCGTCAGCCATGTTACGTCTGTTTGTGTCCATTCCTATTGTTTTTTTGTTATAAATAATGACTTTTATACGTTATAATGATATTAAGGATTAGCTGTTAGGCTTTAGTGATGTGTTATTAATGTAATAGTTTAATAAATTTAGTGTTTGTGTTGAGACTTGAATGAATTGTTATCGCTTTGTCTTAGTGGGTGACAATATACAACATTTAAGATGGCGCATCAACTAGCCCCGTCTGTGAATTGTTCACTTGATGACATCGATTTAAATGCATTAAAGGTAAAGTAATATTGTGTTTGATAACTTTGGCGACGTCTATTATTTATTCCCAAGTCGGCAGATCCTCTGCCTGCTTTATATCTACAGAGTTTTGTGGTAAAGTAGTTGGTGGTGCAATGTTCTTGGGAGGGTGTGATTCATGGTGTGGAATTCTGAAATATTATTAAGATTAAATTATTATGCGTATACTTGGGAATGTGACGGCTTAATAGGATGCAGTTGTCCTTATAACATTGTATGAATGCGAGAGTGATGTCAGATGTATGGGATTCTTGGAAGGAAATAGATTGTGAAAATGTGTTTGATTGAAAACATTGTTCACAGGAAAGATTGATAAAATAACTCTGTATGATGTAAATATAATCACATGGAATAATTAAACACTTAGTTTGATGAAAGGCAAAATGGTTTCAATTATAATCTTACCTATTAACTTTCTCAACTTTAGTTGAATCATAGGAAATTTCAACTTCACTGGTCTAGTTCTCTGCACCACCTTCATTATGCAGCCAAAAAGACATTGGCCAATAATATCCCATCATCAAATTTCAATACTCACTTAATTGATGAGAAATGTGAAAAAAACATCATAAAAGAAAATTTAGAAATACCTATTTGTCTAATGTATTTATGAGACAAGCTTTAACAATTTTCAGGCGTTTTCTTAAAAAAAATCAGGAGGGTTAGTTGATTATGAACCATTTATTTATTTTCTTTGCACAGGTCTTGAGTTGTCAACAAAAATCTTGAAAATACTGTATTTTTTAAATTGTGCACAACATAGAGATTGCAGATTGAATTATTTTGCCCACCAGGCATGCATGAAAAATTCATAGTTTTAATAATGATAATAAATAATAATCAGACCGCTTATTGGCGCCGTTTAGCAATAAAATCGCCCCAAAGGCACCTTACATTTTTCTCAGTATAAATCACCATACAGGATCGTCACAAACAAAATAATAATAATAAATCTAATCAGTTTTGCCTAACTCTCGTCATTAAGTACTAATTGCATAGAATTACTACGGAACGTAGTTGCAGTTGGACGGGTCGCAATATTTTTACGTTTATCCTTACCACTGTCTTCTTACAGAAACGACGGCATTAGGAGTTCCCTTAGTTTTGAATGTTGTTTATTTATTTTCAATAGTTTTATGTAAAAAACAAATGTCTAAAGGATGCAGATGTGATGATATGATTAAGTACCTAATATGAGTTACCTTTGTAATTGTTTCAGGACCCTGCTGGTATATTTGAGTTGATTGAGGTTGTTGGCAATGGCACATATGGACAAGTCTACAAGGTAAATATCACTTTTTTTTAAATGAATACAGCTTTGAACACTTCACAGTAAGCTTGAAAAACTTGTGTCGTGAAGTGGAGTAAGTCAGCATCGGGGATAGATCCCGCGCCCGCTGGATTAACAGTCGAGCGCTTTACCAACCAGGCTACCGACCACATTCTATAACTCTATACTTTGTACAGGTTTCTGAGGTTCCTTAAAATCCGATATTCACAATAACCTTGTTCATAAATAAGCATTTTTATTAAGTTCACTTTCGAGACATTTAATTTGAAGGGTTGACTCGGTTTTTGTGTTCAATGTATGTAATTGTGTATGTTCTGTTAATTCTCTGTAAGTGCCCTTAAAAATAAATAAAGGAGAGACAGGATAAGGAATGTGGTTATCGGAGAGATGAGTGACTGTAAGACGGGTGTAGTGACTTGAATAAAAGCTAACAAGCTTAGGTGGTTTGGACATATGGAGGGAATGAGTGAGGATAGGATAACCAAAAAGATATACAAGAGCAAAAGACGAGGTGTGAGGAAGCGCAGTTGTCTGGCTTCAGCGGAAAGTATGTATCAGTAAATAGGTTAACAAAGTGCCTTTTTGGTGGTTTTATGTTGGATTTCACCAACTTTTTAGGTGAGGAATAGTGGAGATAGGAGCCACTGTCATTATTGTTCATACAAAATTTGTGCTATGTGGCTCCTATCTCCGCTATTCCTCACCTAAAAAGTTGGTGAAATCCTAGAATAGACTCACAAAACGGCGCCATACAAATCATCTTATTATTAGATAAGTAAAGGAGTTTTACATTCACTCAAAAAACACAGTGAATAATTTTTAAGTGCTTTCTTAGCTCCCCCGCGCACTAGGCAGCCTGGTTGCCAGTAAAATATATGACGTTGCATGGCTGCCTAGTGCGCGGGCTCCCATACAACGTCATATGTTTTAACTGGCTGCCTAGTGCGCGGGGAGTCTTATTCTTACACATCCCAGATTCCAATGTCGGCAACTAAAGAAATAGAACCTGGGTTTCATACTTGTGTGGTACCTAATACTGTGTGAGATTCAAGAACAAATATATACCTTATAGGTACTAACCATGTACATACATTATACATGATATAATGTATACATATGTATATGTATAATATTGCCTAGTACAAGGTACCTAGTTGGTTGTGTAAATGCAACACTTGGTAATGTTATGGTGTGGTATGTTGGTTAATAAACAATGAACCAAGTTCATTATGTTTTTGTCTTCATTGTTGTTATTGTTGTTGTGTTGTGCGATTGTATCATGTCATGTTGTTGTAATGTAATGTATTCATTTGTCATGTGCGTAATTAGCAATTAACAACCTATAACACAATAGTTAAGGGGGGTAGTAGGTACTATAACAGAGCCTCGATAATCCGAACCCGAGCTAATCCAAACGCCTCTATAATCCGAACGACCCCGCAACCGCCGTTTGTCACAGTCTCTGTCTCAAATTAAGGGATAAAATCTATGTCGCTAAACACTACTCGTCAAAGCAATATAGTGGGATTCCTTAAAAAAGTGTGATTAATAGCCTTGTATCTAATATACATACTTAAATAAATACATTATTATGTAAAATATTTAAGTTTTATTTTGAAAAATGCCTTTCGAAATATCTACATACTATAATCCGAACGCTTCGTACATCCGAACAGGGTATAAATTTTCAGTGTTCGGATTATAGAGGCTCTGCTGTATATGAATATGCAAAAAATTGCATCGAGAAAAGCAAGATTACTCAGATGTAGCTAGTACTAAAGATGTCATCCTAAGACGGATAAATGAGAATATGTTTTAGTGACCATAGTATATGTTTGGGAAAAAGAAGAGGTGTAGGAAACTACGGCGGTCCAAAAACATTGTGGCTTGACCATGTTAACCAGATTCTCAAGGACGGATGTGTTTTGAGTAAAGTGAATCGTAGAGTGTGTATGACGAATTGCATGATTGTGACAGAAGCAAGGATAAGAAAGTCTGGCAATCTGTTCTCTCTATCTACCCAGAAAAAGATGCGGCGTGAGGGCATAGAATAGTTAGAAACTTGATTTTAGTTCATTTTCCCGATCAAAAACGATTCCAAAGTTACATTTTAATCAAACATCTTTCCAACACAGTATTAATGATGCAGTAGTAATAAATAATATCTAAAACATGTCACAAAACAGCGCTATTATAATTTGACTGCAATATCATCTATCTAGTAGTTAGGTTCTTACATCAGAGGACATTCACGTATTAAGGAAAAGGGTTTATTGAACTTAATATGCCAAATAATTTGTTGGCAAACTTCCAACACAAAATGATATTTTGTTGTTGAGAATAGTAGGTAATTTATTAGCGGAACATCTGATCAATCTTATAATAGATAATAATAATAATATGATATCTTCATTTGTATTAATGGTGACACTGCCGGCGTAGGCAGAGAGGACATCAACATAGCGTAGGTAGACAAAATGTTGTGAAGTTTTAATCTTTCTTTAGTGATCGTCTGTAGGTCATATCTCTATTTTGATAATGGGGGTATTTAACTGTATATTCAGTTATGTGTGTATAAGTATTGTATGGCATCGGAGAGACCAGAGTCAGAGATTTAGTTCATTGATTATAATATTTGTGTATTGTGTTTAGGGTCGTCACACGAAGACGGGTCAGCTGGCGGCCATCAAGGTGATGGACGTGACAGAGGACGAGGAGGAGGAGATCAAGCTGGAGATCAATGTGCTGAAGAAGTACTCCAACCACAGGAACATTGCCACATACTATGGAGCCTTCATTAAGAAGAGTCCTCCGGGGAAGGATGATCAGCTGTGGCTCGTCATGGAGTACTGTGGAGCTGGTAAGTCTTACAAATAATAGAGATGTAATATTGATTTCAGATAATATGATTTGGTACTAGCTGAGTTACCCGCGCTTCACAATGGCTAATTTGGATGGTGAAGTAGATCGACAGTATGACTTGCGATCTGAATTTCTTTTCCAATGCCCTTTCATACGATACCACACACGACCCCACACAACCCTTGGATCCTCTCATCAGCAAAATTTCTCAGAAGGTTCTGGATTTCCAGAAGTTTCTACTACACAGTATTCGTTTCCAGATAGCAAGGTATACCAAGTTTAGTCGAAATTGCTCCAGGAGTTCCAGAGTTATGGTGGAACAAACATATCCACATACATCCATTTTTATTATATGTAAGATTGTGTAGGCAGCTCTTGCTCATTTTGCAAACACTCGGGCCTAGCTGGTAGAGATCGCAGCGCTGATATAAGCTCACCCTAGTGAACAAATATTATATCAACTGTGTTTTATTCAACTGTGTTTGTGGGAGTTTTACAAACTGCTGACTCTTACAGGACACGCAAATAATTCACAAAAGAGTGTGGGGAAACACTCTTCTACAACTCAGGGATCCCACAGGAAATAAAATTTATGGATTCTAATAAAGAAAAGTATGAGTTTATTGATTGTCCTTTGATATTGATTGGTTGGAGACAATGACTCCGTCTGATAAGTGCAATACACTGGCTGCATTGTAAGAGTGATTAGGAGTTCATGTACGGAGTATCTTACATGTCACGGTATGTCTAGGAAAGGTTATCAGTGATATAATGTCACTACAGTGGAATTCTGATTATTTTACTCAAAACACTCCCATCCCTGAGCATCTGGTCGAAACGTTCAATCCGAGTGGTATTTCTCTACATAACCCGACATCTTTTTTGTCTCTGGAGAAAGCTGATCTTGTGTGGTACAGAATCGTAATGTCATCTAGTTTACACAATTGGTGAATGTTTTAGAACACTAGCTAATCTGGAATTGAGTTGAAATTCGGTTGCAAGACTTGGAAACACTCATCATTTTTTCCTTTAACTCCTGGGGGAGCATAAGGCAGCAAAAACTTCTCTCCGCTGGTCTCTATTCTGGACCATGGTCCTGAAATTAGTCCAATGTAGATAAGCCTCCTTCAATTCTGCAAGCATGGAGCGTCGCCAAGTAGTGTTGGGTGATCTCATCGACACATTCCTAAGGAGTTTCAGTACTATGCTTGTTCTGAGATATTATTTCCCTCGTTTCGTCTCAGACTGCAAGGGAAGTTAACTAAAAGCGTGTAAAAAGTAATCATACAATAAATTTATAGTTTGATTTATTATTTATCGTATGGCATTTCCTTACATCACATCTTAAAATAAGGACATAAAACAGTAATAATAGCACAGGTAGATCTGATTGTCAAAGGTTTAGTTCAATGTTTAAAATATATTCAGTCGCTGTGTCCGTTAGTGTAAAGAAGTCCCTGAAATTGGTGTATGGTCTGTTTCTCCGCTCCGAAGTCACATCCAGGGGAATCCAGCCAGCAATACTTGTGGAAGAAATCGGCACATTTGCCATGCCCTGATGGGATCCTGTTTAATGCGGACCAGAGTTTGCGTGTGTTTGCGATAAGAGTGTCATGATAAGAATGTTATAAATAATATGTCACGATAGGTTATTCATAATGAATCATTGTCCAGGAATGTCACTTTCTACATTATCCTTATCATCCAACTCACTCTTATTCATCTCAAATATTTATACACTTTTTCCTCATTTATTTATATTTATCTGAAGTATAATTATTGCTGTGTATTTCTAGATAATAATTTGAGGAATTGTGTAAATTTAGCATAAAGAATTTTAAAAGGTGGCTAAATTGAGAATGTGTAAAGTATAATACTAATATAAAGTATAAATGGGTGAAAGAAGAGGTGTCGAAGAACCACTGGGCACGACTATGCTGACCAGATGCTTTAAGATGGGTGTGTTATCGTGTAGTGTGTGAATTTGCGTGAATGTGGCAGAAGCAAGAAGTGTGTGTGTGAGGATAGAGAGATCTGGCGTTCTGTTCTGTCTGCCTACCCCGCAACGGATGTGATGTATGATAGAGTGTATAGTAAAACTTTACATGATTAATTGTCATCTGGTAATTGTTTGCTAGGTAATTGTGAATGCTAGGTAATTGTGAAATTGTATTTAATTATGTGTCATGATTTTGCAGTACACATTAGAAGTTATAAAATGATAAACTATTACAATGTGAAGTTAACATGAATTGTTCTGATAACATAAGAGAGTGGGAGGTGGCGTCATCTAACAGGATTTCTCAGGAGCAATTAACATACAGGAGAAATGAATATTAATCAAATTAGATTCCTACTGTAGGTATTGTATAGTGAATAGGGTTGCCAGATGTCCGGTTTTTCTTACATCTTTCCGGTCGAAATAATCTTGGAAAACCGGACAATGGGCTGTCCGGTTTTTTCAATCGGACCATAAGTTCAACACGATCAAGACTTATCAATCAAGTACCTATTTTTCATAAAGTCCCTCAAGGGAATATAACCCTCGATTATGTCCATCATTCTCTCATCTTTGATACGTAATAGGTAGGTACCTACATTCCTTGTGAAAACCTGAGTATTTAAATTGGTCGCATTTTTTCATAAAATAAAATTTTTCTACTTAGTAAACACTGTTTTGAACTACTTACGTAAGTATATCTTTTATATTTAGTTATGGTAAAATATCGCTCTTCAAAACTCATTATTAGCAAAAGTTTCGACAGCGGCGCAAAGAGAAAAATTGTAGGGGGGGGGGGGCAAAACATTTAAATTGTCCAGTTTTTTTTCTCTAAGCGTCTCCACACACGTCCTGAAGTTCAGTTAACGGAATCGACCGTTTGCAAAAAAGTTCCGACCAAAACCTCTCTCTGAATTCAGCGTCACCCCGATTTTGATTTGAGAAAGAGTTTTTGGTCGGAACTTTTTTGCAAACGGTCGATTCCGTTAACTGAACTTCAGGACGTGTGTGGAGACGCTAACATATCTGGCAACCATAATAGTGAAGTATGTTAGATTGTCTGACTGGCCGCCACCTACTCCTAATAAATCCTTAATTATTATTGTCATTGTTCTCTATCTGTCTGTCTGTATACTACCTACATGTGTATAGATATAATACCTACTAGAGACTACACACAAAGGTAGATACTTAAATATCAATCAGTTATGATTCACTGCTCTTTTATTATTGTCTCAGGAGTCCTCAAACATTGGAATTTTAATCTCATATTTTTAACTGTAAGCTACAATGTTGCTAGTATCTAGATTAGATCTGGAGCAAAAGAAAACACAGATTCGCAAGCTATCCATCAGTTTTTATATCTCTTGGTGTTGTTACTCGTTTTCTGCCACAATTTCCTAACCGTCGAGGAGTCAAAATCGCATTTTTTGACAGATTTTTGCTAATTCTGTTCACTGCAGCCACTGATACATTAGTTATTGCTGATATACATCTTTGTGAGAGCGTAGTATTTTCTAATAACGCTCCAGTTTCACTTTTCTTTGAGAAGAAACACCTTTTTCTTTTCCCATACTGAAATAAAACACAAGATTGCAAATTTCCAGTTCAAAAAAAAAAAAACATACGTTTAAGAAGTGTAAAACCCTGATAAATATTATATTAAAAAGGAAACAATCACATACGTGAAATACACACACATACTATCTGCAAAATTAAAATATGAATTTCATCAAAATATTTCTAAGTTTTGCAATATCATTTATAAACTTTGAAAACATGCTAGTGTTTCTAATAATATGAGCACCCACTGTAAAGTAATTTTTTCTATAATCGTAAGAGGTATTTGATTTTTTAGTAGCCTATATCCTAGCTAGAATGCTGCTCTATCATTACTCAAAATATGTAGTCTGGGAGTTCTCCCGTATAAACTGATTCCTGGACATAGGCGTTTAACCGTACTTAAATATTATGGCAATATTCATGAAAGGTTACGACACATCGTTGCAAAATTCATCACACTAAATGTTAATATAAAAATTGATAAGTGAGTAGGATAACATATTGATCTGTATTATAGTTCTGAGAACTCCCAATGTAGAGATAAAAGCAGTGGTGATGCATGTGATGTAGTATTGTTATCTATGTGTGTCGTATGGATGACAAGTGCTGGTGTGTTATCTGAAGGACAGACACTTCCTAAATGTATAATTACTATAATAGAGTCAATGATTCCTTGTATTGTTATCAGACAATAGTGGAGGAATGGTTCATATATTGTAATGAAGATAAAAAGTGGAGAGGCCCCATGGTTTGACTGATAACACCTACCTATACTTGCCAATAGAGTAATTCCCATAACTATTATTTTAATTCTTAGGTGTTATCAGCCAGGCAGCTATGGTGATATGTCTGATCTCACAACAGTATTCACTCATGCAGTCTGTCAAGTCCATTGTTTAAATACATTCACACTCTGTGCAACAACAAGCTCCATACCATCCTCCATACATACACAACTATATTGGATAAGAAATGTTATCAGCCAGGCAGCTACGGTGATGTCTGATCTCAGAACAGTATTCAGTAGCAAATCTCATTGCTGATTTTTTTTTGTACAATTCTCACAATAGAAAACAACTTAAAAATAAAGACAAATCGAAGACATATGTGTATACAAATGGTTTATTGGGATATTGCTATATTTAGTTCGATAACGATTCAGCGCGTGAGTACTTTCAATGTTAGCAGTTTCCACAAACTAACTCATAATTTATTTATTCTTTGAGTTAATATTATTGCCTCCAATAGGGGTTGAATTAGTCAGTAATGATGATGGTGACACTCCATCTACACGAAACACTCTAAAAAAATATATAAGAATGGACACATTCTTCCAAGTCAGTGTTGCTGTGACTCATGTTGAAAACATTTTAGAGTGTTTTTTAATTAGTGTTGTTTTTTTTTCCAGGTTCGGTGACAGACCTCGTGAAGTCCACCAAGGGCCAGAGTCTGAAGGAGGAGTGGATTGCTTACATCTGCAGGGAGATCCTGAGGGGTCTCAGCTACCTGCACTCCAATAAGGTTATCCACAGAGATATCAAGGGGCAGAATGTTCTCCTCACAGACAACGCCGAAGTCAAACTTGGTCAGTACCCTTAATATTCTTGGTATTTACATTCAGTACACTTGTCAATGTATCGCTATCTAAGAAAATGCAGTAGAGAGAGTGGCAGGTGGGATATGTAAGAATCGGTATTAGTGTCGAATCCATGGTTTTTGGTATAGATGGGATGAGTAGTGACATTCCTGGCATCCACAGGGGTATAGGGATAGGGTAGAAACAAGGTGGAATGGAAAAAATCAATTTTAGTGTCCTATTCATAATTTTCGGTATAGATGAGATGGATATTATCACTTTGCACTCTTGTGAGTGTGTGGGTAAGTGGGTTGAAAAATTGGTTAAGTTTTTGAGTGCAAGGCTGTGGAATTTTCTGACTTATTTATGTATTTTTTCATATTTCAGGGACTTTTTCACAAATTTTTGTATTGTAGCAGGGTACAGCTAGTACACAAATATAATTCTCATTTTGCAGTTGACTTTGGTGTGTCGGCCCAGTTGGACAGAACAATCGGTCGCCGCAACACCTTTATCGGCACGCCCTACTGGATGGCTCCCGAAGTTATCGCTTGCGATGAGAATCCCGACGCCACATACGACAATAGGAGTGATCTATGGTCGCTGGGCATCACAGCATTGGAGATGGCAGAGAGTCAGCCACCGCTGTGTGACTTGCATCCTATGAGGGCGCTCTTCCTTATACCAAGGTTTGTTTATTTCCGTATGAATGTAGCTCCCCAGTCAAGACAACTTTCTGTCGTAAAGATCAGTCTGCCACTTAAATCGAAAGCTGAACATTCGCAAGATTAAAGAATTTGAATAATTTATTTATTTATTTATCGTATGGCCAACATCACGCCTATATCATATAACATTCGTTATGTCAAAGTGTAAAAATAAAAGCCAAAAGCGCAGAGTGAACTGCTTGTCAGAGACTTAAATCTAGATTTCTTATGTATTGTATTGCTTCGTCGCTAAGGGTTAGGAAGTCTGATGCATTGCCACTGTACGCTCTGAGTGCACACCCGGTAACTATGTGTTGAATGGTCTGCCTGTCGGCTCCGCAATCACATTCAGGGGACTCTCGCCATCCACACTTGTGGGAAAAATCTGCGCACCTGCCATGACCAGTTCGGATTCTGTTTAGAGCCGACCAGATCCTTCTCGGTTGGTTGAATCCAGGCGGCGTCTCTGTAATGCAGGGCAGGGAGTTGGATGGTTTTAATAATTTTTTTTTTTATAATTTAATTATTAGATTAATAATTTGAATTTGTCGAATAGCAGTATGATTTAAGTTTGTATTTTTTATTATTCAGGAATCCACCTCCTCGTTTAAAATCAAAGAAATGGGCCAAGAAGTTCCACGGCTTCATCGAGACTGTCCTGGTGAAGGACTACCACCAGCGGCCCTACACAGAGCAGCTACTGAAGCACCCCTTCATCAGAGATCAGCCCACAGAGAGGCAGGTGAGGATACAGCTCAAGGATCACATTGACAGGTGCAAGAAGAGGAAGCAGGAGAACTCTGTCAGGGAGGACTACAGGTAACTAAATTATTTCTCTACACTCTTCCCCAATTGGGAATATCATTATGTAACTCATTGTCTCCGTACTCAGTTGGGTCTATGCTTTATTGTTGATAATCATCCATATTATCGCAGCACTTCCCACAGTGTGGGTTAACTTGTGACTGATATCCATAATGATAATAACGGGATGCTTTTTAGAGGGCAGTTTTGTGGGTATCATCTTTATACCAACCTTGTTAGAAAGGTTTTTTGTAAAGGTGTGTTTTCAGTAAGCTTTTGAGCCAGTTAATGTCTGTGCCTATTTGATGACTACTGAAGGACCTTCTACAGTAAACGCACGGATCAAATATCTATATTTTGCATTTTGATTAAGTTTAGAGGTAATATGTGAGTGGAATCTAAGGGTGGCACGTCTGTGAGTTACGCTTTGTCGGAGACAGAGCTCTGCTGGAATATAATCCTCGCATGATCGAAGGATACACGATACATGAGTGTGATTACTTGCTCAACTACCTTGTCACACTCTAGAATTGGCTGGTGTTCGTACTCTCGTATTTCCACTACATATAGCTTATACAGAACATAGGTATACAATATTAATAATTTTATTAAGAGCGGAGGCAATGTAATCACTTGGTTTGGTTTTCAGATACTCGGGATCAGAGGGTGAGGAGGAAGAGACGGCCACCGCCGGAGAACCTTCGTCCATCATCCATCCAGGAGGAGCGGGTGGTGGTGACACGTTGCGTAGGAACTTCCAGCAGATCCAGGAGGGTCGGCTGGCAGCCGAGCAACAGATGCAGATGAATCAGCCTCCTGTGCCGCCACCAAAGGGAAGGAAACACGAGGAACCCGGTAAAGGTCATTTTAAACACTTTTTATTGTTTATTTTTTTTATAATTTATTTCAATTTTTTACTTACCTGTTTTATAATGTCTGCAAAACGTGGCTTGGTGATTTCCTGGTGTTCCAATAGTGTTAGCCGCAGTTTCCACGAGAAACATGTTGGGCTCAGTGAGTTACATCAGTGGTCCCCAACACCTGGTCCATGGATCATTGAAAATTATCAAACGATGACCGGTCCGCGGCGATAGAAAAGGTTGGGCTCACTAAGCTACATAATGATTATAATATGTGGTATCTTTTACAGAACCTGCCCCGCCTGCAAGACCAGCGGTGCCCCAGAGACTCATTGTGGTTCCAGATCCTCAACCTGCACAGCCCAACAGATACAGGTATTGAACATTTACATCTTAACAGTAAACCTTTTCATCTTCGCTCGTTCTCCGACGGTTAAATTATTATGAACATTTTTTCAGGCCCCTTCCACCCACTCCCCGATCGTCTGGTTCCTCCAACAGCTCGGGTAATGGCCCGTCTAGCAACGGCGGAGGTGGCAGTCCTCTGGGGTCTAATGGTGCCCCACCGCAACCTCAGAGAAACTCTCAACACATCTTCAAACCAATGGTATGCGATGTTACGTTATTGTTTATTGTTCACTTTATTGTAACAAAGCTATGCTCTGTAAACATATGTTATTATTAACTGAAGCAGCCTATTGAATGTTTTTATTCTCGAGAATTTCTTGCCAAACAAATTTGTTTATGATGACTATAATTTCATGTGGTAATGAGTTCCACTCCGACCAAAGTCATGAGCACATGAATACCTCAGTATGTGGGATGTTAGTTTCCCTTTTACCACTAGAGGCGCACTGACAAGTAGAGTCTATTGCCAGATTTAATGTCAAAATAGAATTCATAACTTCAAACGACACCACGTATCCACAATTGTTTTTCGAGCGTTTAGCCATACATGTCACACGGCTCACCGTGGATAGGTGATTTTACAATAGAGTTGCCAGTAATAGTATCATGTATCCAACTGCCATGTTATGCAACAATCAAGTACCCGACTGCCATAGTCTATGTGTCAATTTTGGACAATAGACCCTTACACGTGTGCTGCCATCTGGTGGACATTCTATGGATAATATTTATAAGTGTTTGATATATGGAATATAATTTAGGAACCAAAGTCATGGACACCTGACTATTGAGACATTTTTGGTTATGAGTTTTATTTCTGTAGTACATTATTATGTGTCCCGCTGTAATTCTATGCAGTCATTATTATCATTTTGATGCCCGTATGTTATCTTTGCTTCCCTTATTAGCTGTAACATTTCATTTCACTCAATTATATTCAATATTTTATTTGCGTTACATTATAGCTCCTTACTACTGTTTGTTTTGGTTTTTGTTTCTTTTTTCATGTTGTGCGCCACCCATTGCCGCTTTTACACGCTCATTCGACATAACAAACAATATGTCATAATATTACACACGCGTCACACACTATATTCAGATGCCGGCCAAGCGACCGGAGGTAAGTCCCAACTGAAAAATTGATTATTTTGCATTGTAATTTCTTTTTATTTTAGACAACAAACTGAATATTTGAATATAGTTCACAATCCATTCGTAAGTTCATAATCGATTCCCATCGAGTTACCCTTTGGATAAAATATTTGAAATAATTATAACGAATCTGACATCTCTTTCTCTAGTTTCAATCGTTTGCAGCAAAGCCCCATGTCTCCTCCTCCAGTCATCCCTGTCTTGTGCGGTTCTTTTTAACTCTTTATATGAGTCGAAACCCATATCCTGGCACAGGTGGTCCAGGTATTCTTTCCTTGGGCGTCCTCTGTATAGTTTGTCCCCTCGTTCATTCCTTCAATTAATTCAGCCTAAGTGTTTGATTGTTATTCAACGAATATTCAGTTTGATGTCTGTCTCACAATTTCTTCACTAGTACACATTTTTATCTCCTGCACTATGTACTGTAGCTTTTATTATTTTTTTTATCTTAAAAGTAGATTATGTCATACAAAATTACTTTGTTTTTTTTTAAATAGCAAAATTTTGCCTGCACAGTAATTAATTTTTTGCGTAAAAATATTATTATAATTTCAGAAATTACTGCACAGTATTTACAAAATATATATTTCTTGTATTTATTGATTGTTATTATCGTTGCTCAGGATTTGGACATGCTAGCGGCTCAGCTGAACGAATTGGGTGTCGTGTCAGGACCTGAGGCTCCTCCTAGAAGCAACAGCAGTAGTGGGGGCCCCAGACCCATCGTACCCAGCTCCAGACCTGTTGTCCAGGCACCTCCTTCACAATCTGGTTCGTCTTCTGCAGCTCAACCCAATGGACACTCGCAAGGTAAAGGTTTCTAACATAGTTATTAGTACTAGATATTGTGGTGATATGTCTGATCTCACAACAGTATTTACTCATTCAGTCTGTCAAGTCCATTGTTTAAATACATTCACACTTTGTGCAACAACAAGCTCCATACCTGAGTCCATACATACACTACTCTATTGGATAAGAAATTTAGCGCACAGGGATTCTGCTTGAAACTGTGTTTGTTTAGCTTCAAATTGTGACCTCTCTGGACAATGGGGCAAAATTGGTTCAAGAGCCTGCACTGACGATACTAGGGGGGAAATTAATGTACACCTAGTTGTTTTGTCATTTTGACAAAATATTATCAAATTCTGTCCCGGGGGAGTCTCGCTATGGTCATTTTTTGACAATGCAATATTTGTCAGATAGTAATTTGAATGTATTTCTTTGCATTCAGCACCGCCACCTGTGGAACGCAACATTTTGGATCCAGATGATTCGGACACAGACTCGGAACCCGAGGAGAACAATGGCAGAGCAAGGAATGACGGGACCCTATTGGCTAGTGATCCTCCGAAACCTCTGTAAGTTACGCACAATTTAAAAACAACAAACAGTCTGTTAAGAAAGGCATGGTTTTTGATGAGGGCGCCTGTAGCTTTTTGGAAACCATATTGGCAACACTCGTAATAGAAATGTCATTGTTGCCAGCGAACGAAATTGTAGTTCTCAGTTAATCCGAGACCATTTCCTTCTTGCCAGACTGTACTATACTATATTTTCATGCCGCATCCCTTATGGGGTAGGCAAAATAACCAACAAAGAACTTATTTATTTTTACATCAACTAACAAAATATTTCATGTTTCCCATCCTTCCTCCATTTATTTTTAAAACAATTACGTTAATTGATTTGTTTTATTTTTGATTTTATTTACTACGTTGACGTTACTCATACAAAATTTATTTACTTCATTCAATATTTGTTTTCTTTTGTTTTGTTTTTTTGTTTGGTTCCCTTCAGTCCCGAGTTCTGTTACAGGCCCGGTTTGGGATCTCTTGTCGAGGATACCGCCGCTTCGGGCTCAGCGTCCGTCGGCTCCAATTCCGCCTCTACGACTACGCCTAGCGTCGGCACTGGTGGCGCTCCGAACAGACCTCTTCCCCCCACTCCTGATGACGATGACAACCATACTGGAGGTCACGGAGACCGGACCCTGATGATGAAGAGGGTATGTACTATATTATTTATTTATCTATCTAGTCGTCTATACTCTCTTCCTAGTCGTTGTCTATTTATTACCTAATTATTTATCTTTTCTCTCACCACCGTTCTTGGTCAGGGTTCCATCTTATATTCGCTGGTATGTCTGTAAAATTGTTCACGTTAATAAATCATCGTTTTTTCATTGTTATCGAATATTTGAAAAGTTCTTTCTATTCTGTATTATTGCTGGAAATTTACGAAAAATTTGGCTGAAACGTTAATGTAACATTCGGAGCGAGCTTGGTATCGTTAGCAACGAGGATAGATCTTTGACAACAAGCGGTTACGCACCTTGTATTGACTACTGTAATGCTCGCTTCGTATCACCTTGCATTACACGCAAATTATGCAGATGAAATTGGGTGATTGAATACCCAAGATATATTGACGCGGAGCTCTGACTCCCAGATCATTTGTGCAGTGGTTGTTTCGCATAGAAAGAGCATTGTCAACCTCTGGCTTTAAATGTTTAACATTGAAACGAAATCATTCCAAATTATTACCTGAAATTGTTGTTGGTTATGATGAATAGACCATCATCGTTTTAATTAATCCCAGGGTTGGTTTATCGTTCACTGTGCATTAGTCGAAAATAACCGTATAATGTGGTGTGTTACTCGTCTATAATTTGTAGAAAATTCGGTATTTCTCGGTTGGTTACAAAAAAAGGAGTGATAAGATTTAATCTCTTCAATTATTTCCGATACATAAATGTGAAGAGTCCTCGAAAATTTGGCTCCATCGCTTATTAGTTTGTGATTCGTACGTGAGTTTATATCCAACTCTTATCTGGTCTTGTAGAGTCGAGACTGATACGACGAATTAGCGTTAAATCGTCTTCGAAAAGTAATACTCTTGTTAACTGTGTTGACGCTTATACGGATTAAAAACAAAATTTATCATAGCGTAAAAATCATTTTACAATTTATAATAAATAGACATTGCTTCAATTAATTTAGTTTTGCTTTATCGTAAGTAATTAATTAATTAAGATACAAAATAGCAGTAGTTATTATTATACTTGTACAACTATAAGCTCGACCTTCTCCCCATACATATTTGTAGGTATATTGATGGTGTAGTGGTGTGTAGGTCCTTAGGATATTATATTAGATGTTGCACTAACTGGGTGACTGTATCACGTGATAGTGCCCCCCTCCCCTAATTAATAATATTTAGTAAGGTTCACTTTACATAAGGTGGCGGTTTAGTTATGTAAATAATAGTAATAGAAATATTATGTTTTATAAGTTTTGTTTTATCTTTGCAATGTGTCAAGCTTTATTGTGTTTGCACTCAAGAGTTTTACAAATATTTTGAGGGTCAGAAACGAAGAAACAAATTGGGGTTGCATTCATTGACATTATGTTTTGTACTGTGTATTGCATCGACATCACATTATTGGTACCTAGGAATACATTGTTGGGGCAGTTGGTTGGAGTGCGGACTTTCAAGCAGGAGTTGCCAGGTTTGACTCTGATCCTGACGATGTATTCTGCACTGCACAACACAAGCTTTTAGCTTACTGTGAAGTGTTCGGGAAAGTTTTTGGCTTTGTGTAAGCAAGACTGAATCCTTCAACTAAATAACATAAATTCAATTGTTTGGTGTCATTTCAAGACACGATAAAACTAAGTTTGGATGTATTGAAAGAATGAGTGATGATAGGATGACAAAAAGAGTGTTTGTAGCTGAAAGAGGGGGTGTTAAAAAAGGGCAACCTGGATTGATCATGTCGTCCAGATTCTCATGGACAGGCGTGTACTGAGTAAACGGAATAGACGCGCGTGTGTGACAAATTGCAGAATGTGATGGAAGCAAGGAGGGTGGCATTATGTATAGTCGCATTTCAATACATAGTACGAAGTACAATGTCATCAACAGTAATCCGTTTGTTCCACTGAGCTCAAACTTATCGCAATCAGTCCGATGATTGCAATTTCAACTCAAGATGAAAACGTTTGCACATTATTTTCGTGTACAATTTTGCAGACATAAAACAGTTACACGGCAGAATATCGTCTGATTCCTGCTTCCTCGATATATAAGTAATTGAAAGTAAAAAACAGTAATGCTGTGTACAACTATTTACCATTTATTTAACAATTAAATGTTGTCAGCTAGTCTAGTCAGCGCACGCATACATCACTTGTCGTACTATATTTTATTATGTGTACAGTTGCTATCTTTTACCACATGATGTTAGCAGTTTTTATTCATTTTGGCTTTTATGTATTTTTTATAAAATGCGACAGATAGAATATTCAAACACACTATTTTATGTCGTAAACCAACCACAAAGTAACTACACAGAGGGGTCCCAACTTTTTACCACATATCCCTGAGTACATGGTTGGTGCAGTCGGTTGAGGCTGCAGTCTCTCGAGCAGGAGGTGCTAGGTTTAAACCCCGGCTCTGGCGATGTATTCCACACTTTGCGATACAGGCTTTTGGCTTAGTGCAAAGTGTGCAGGAAAGTATTTGAGTTTGTGTATGCAAGCCCAAAAAACTTTCTTCTTAAAACTTTTGCATTTATTTTTGCCTTTCAAAATGTAGTTATTTTGTGGTTTGTCAACAAAATAACTCCCCCATATTTACAAGCTGTAATTGTTGTAAATGACTTATAAAATGCCAGCCCCATAACTGTAATAATATACATAGCTTCTTATGCTAATACTGTAGCCAATATTATCCGACGTAACCACAGAAAAACAGACAGAAATCAGAAACTCATATTTTAAAGTCCAATTGCATGTGTGTTAGTAATGGTATAGTTGCGAAGCATAAAGTTAGAAGTCTTTAAATTATTATAGAGAATGCACATTGAATTATTTTTCCTACCACGCATACATTGAAATTTTTACGATATCTACAGAGAATAGTACGGAGCATTGTTATAGTTGAATCTTCTTCGTTCTCAATCCTGCAGATTGGTTTGTAGCAAAGATCTGTATCTCGTCCTCCACTTCGTCCGTCATAGTTGAATAGGTTCTTATTTACTAAATAGTAACCCTTCTCTTCATACTGAAACAACAGCGTCAGGACTTAGTCCTAGGGCCCCCTTAGTTTCGAACGTTGTGCATGTTCTGTCAATTCATAATCTTATGTTGAGATTCTTGTACCATAAAATAACATTTAGGTATAATTCATCACCTCTAGTGTTTAATCATACTCAGTCAGTGTTGCCAAGTTCACTAGTTTACTTATTTACTTACATTTTATTTTACCATCCCTAGTTTTAGATTTACTATTTTTACAGGAATTATGTAGTAATGATAAGGTTTAGTCAAATTCGGCGAAAATAATTATTCAATTGACAACAATAAAACTTTAATGTATCTAAATTCTGTAAGTTCGATAGATGTGGTATTTTGGTGACGGAACATTCTACGTAGAGATCGTTTCAAGTACTCATACTGTTACTAATTCAACATGTAATTAGATTCGCTTACATTTACATTATAATTATATGTAATCGTCCAATAACTAAAGGAAAACAGTAATATTTAATGTGTAAAAATGATATCAGTAAAATGGAAGCAAAATGCATAAAAACTCTTTTAGTGTCTTATTATTTGCATTGTTAGTTAATATGTTTCACATCCCCTTATTGCATTAAGCCCCTCTCTCCTTGTACATCAGTCAGTTATTCATCTTTAACTGTATCCGAACCATGACCATGATCCACCCAAGTTAGCAATCAAATGTATGTGATGAGGTCTGACACATACCCACTGCATGGTGTTTGTTTCATTTTTATTTTTTTAAGTTTTTTTTATTTTTTTCCTTTCACCTTAAAAATATACCCAACCACATTCGCACAAGCAGCAGAAACAAGAAAACGCGGGAGAGACTAAAAGGACTTCCGAATTGGACGAGGCCGTACTATTGAAAGACTGGGACTTTGCCAAGTTCTTCCCCAACAAATTTGTAGAAGACGCTAAGAGCAAACGAAACAGCGAGCAGACTGATAGGAAAGATAATAAGAACAATCTGAATCTGATTCAGCGACAGTCTAGAATAGATATAGAAGATATGAAGAATAAGTATAAAGATAATATTACGCAGTCTAAGGGCAAGACACCCGTCAAGCCGGAAACTAAATCCAGCGCAGAAAAAATATCAGCCATGTTCAATTTGCATAGGAGACAGGAATCTGATTCAAAGATCAGTCCTTTCTTTAGAGGATTCAGACGTGAGAATTCAGACTTATTCCCATTGTCCAGTACGAGACATTCGGCAATTTATATTCCAAAGAGCGACGCCATCCCCATACAGGCCAACCCCCTGAGATCCAGTGGAATATTCAACAACAACAGACGACCCGCTAAAGGGGAACCAATATTGACAGAATTCATCAAGATGAACGACAGTATGAAGATGACCAGGCAGGGGGAGATTAAGAAGAACGTTAAGAAACCAATTACAAGAGTTGAGGAGGAAGTTAACGCTTTAAGGAACATAGGAGTACTGGAAACCAAAGAGAACGATCAACAATCGGCTGGCAATAGAGAAGATTCTCCTACAGCGAGCATCGCCAGTAGTATCGCCTTCAATCCCCGCAGCGATGTAGAAAGTGGGGGCGTCAATCTGAGAACACCTTCAGACTTCATCGCCGAATATCAGAGGAAACCCAGACGGGAGAAGACTGAATCGGACATTGTGTATCGCAGCTCCGTGTTAACTAGAGACTCTATGCAGGTAAAACGTTACAAATGCACACACACAAATAATCTAATTTACACTCGATATTTTGTTCTGCGGTGCGAGTTCATATTTGCTAACATCTTTAATCAATTGCTCCCTGTATATATAAACAATATTTAACATGGGTTTTTGTTTTCACTTTGTTAGTGTTTTGTTTCCAAAGTGTACATTTATTTTTATAAATCTATTGTGTACATATTATAATGTATATACATTAAGTTATCTTATTTTATTGTATGCCTTTTCTTTTTATTAACAGTTGTTGAATTTGGAGGGGTGCTTTTTATTTTTTTTACTACTAATCATTTTGCCTTTTTTTGCTTCCATTTGTGAATATTATTTTTATACATTATTTGAGGTGTTGGTTTTAGTTTATTTTTTATTTTTAAGAGTATTTTTCATAGGAGCAATTGTATCGAAAGTTGAAAAAGAAAGGACAAAATGGAAAATGATCAAAAATGGCGGTGACGATTTTGTGATTAAAATCATTTGCATGAAAAGCAGGACCCAAAATAACAAAGTTTAAAAATGCATGACATTTATGCATGAATTGACCTAAAACGGAATGTCCATCTTAAGTTGTATATCGTTCTGCTTGTTGTTTTGGATTGTGCAGTGTCTTCTCTACGTACACATCCTGACGATGTTTCTCTGCGAATGCTTGTGTTCCTTATTACTTATTATTCCTTGTTCTATCGCATTTCATTTTTTTTTATCTTTTGTTTTTTTTTTGTTTCGATCGGACACGCTTTTGTTTTACTACTTTTCTTTTGTTATTGTAATGTTTTGTTTTGTGTTAACACATTTACTAACTTCAATAAATGTGTAATAAATTCAGAGCTGGGCGGTACTCGAGTACAAGTACTCATACATTGTACTTTGAGTACTTTTTGTGTACTCAGTACTCAGTCACGAGTACATTTATTTATATGTACTTGTACTTGTATTCGGCGCATTTTAGACCAAAAAAAATACTCGAATACTTTTCCAAGTACTCGAGTACATTTCAAGTACTCGAGTACATTTCAAGTACTCGAGTACATTTCAAGTACTCGAGTACATTTCAAGTACTCGAGTACATTTCAAGTACTCGAGTACATTTCAAGAACTCGAGTACATTACATACTCATATCAGCTTTAATGTTTTTAATCATTTGACTTACTCTTTTGTACTTTGTTATTTTATGTTTTATCCTACATGTGACCTTGAAATATTGTACTGTGGTTAGTATTGCTCCAGAACAGACTGTCGCCTAGTATGGCAATAAAATCCATTGCTTACTTTTGTTTTTGTTGTAGTTATTACTGTTTTTTTTATAATAAATAAATGGGGTGTAAAGGTAGAATGCCTCCATGCTGGTACACCCCGGGCAACGCATTCCTTAATGCGGCTAAAGTTCTACCACGATAGCAAGCGACCAAAGTACAAGTGAAAAGTGAAAATTGCAATGAATAAGTCTAATCTGAAGCGAACCGTTACAAGATCTTGCTCAAACAGCCCTTGTCAGGGCTACTCGACGAAGGACATTGGCAACAATGTCCGGATCCTACAACTAAACATCGAGGGTATTAGCAAGGCTAAGACTGAATATCTCCAAAGACTGACAACTGAGAACAACACTGACGTAATATTGCTGCAGGAAATGCATACTGCAAATGAGGAACAACTCCTGTCCAGGGGAAGGCTGCAGGGATACACCCTGGCCGCTGCACTGCACCATCGTCAATATGGCTGCGCTACTTACATCCGCGAAAACATCCGAAACTGGGCAGTGGTGCACACCTCAGACGTAGATGACATATCAATCATAGCTGTTAGGATCAATGAACTCACTGTGGTAAACGTCTACAAACCTCCAAGCCGCTCTTGGCCAGAGAATATGTTCCCGAACATTGTGTCCCATCCTACTGTGCTCATGGGAGATTTTAACTGTCACCACACGGACTGGGGGTACCAGAGCGAAAACCTGGAGGGGGAGAAGCTTGTGGAGTGGATGGATGTGACCAATCTGCAGCTCATATTTGATGCTAAGGAGAGGGGCACCTTCCGCTCTGCCAGGTGGAACCGCGACTATAATCCAGATCTGTGCCTTGTCACCAGGGACGGCTCGGGTAGATCCCAACCTATTTCTCGTACCGTGGCCGGGGACTTTCCCCATAGTCAACACAGGCCTGTGATGGCTACGATTGGACACACACTCACAGTCATACACTCCATACCAAAACCCCGATGGAACTTCCAGAAGGCGGACTGGGCAACTTATAAGACCATCTTAGACAACGAAATTGAGACCCTAGATCCACTCCCTACCAACTATAAAAAAATTGTGGATCTTATACTCGCCACAGCGAAGAAAACAATCCCCAGAGGCTTTCGAAAAGCGTATGTGCCGGGCTGGAATGAAGAGTGCGAGAGACTCTATAATGAATTTCTGAACACTTAAAATCAAAACGTAGCGGACCAACTGCTAGAGTCTCTCGACACAGCCCGAAAAGATCGCTGGTCTACGCTGATGGAGAGCTTAGACTTCAAGCACTCAAGTCGAAAGGCTTGGGCTCTCCTTCGGAAGCTGGGTCAGAGCCCCTCCCAAAATCGCCCAGCCCGTGCATCTGCGAACCTTATAGCAAAATTTGTACAATGGTCGTGTGCAAACGAAAGAAGAAGAAGAATCAAAAAATGTAATGAAATTTGGTGTTTCATTGGTCAGTGATGTACTCGGTACTCTGTACTTGTATAAGTACTCGAGTACTTATTACTGAGTACTTGTACTTGTACTCGAGTACATTTTGTGTACAGTACTTGTACTCACTACTCGAGTACTTTTTGCCTGTACTCGGAACAGCTCTGAATAAATTATATCAAATAAAATTTTATAGTGATTTGTGAAAGTTGTTAAATGCAAACAATGTGTAGTAGGTATTTTATTTGATATGGTGTATGTTTGATGAACTTGTATGTATGGTTGATGAACTTTATATGTACATGTTATTTGATGAACTTGTGTAGTATGTTATTTGATGAACTTGTGTAGCATGTTATTTGATGAACTTGTATGTGTGTTTGATGAACTTGTATGTATGTTATTCGATGAACTTGTATGTATGTTATTCGATGAACTTGTATGTATGTTTGATGAACTTGTATGTATGTTCAATGAACTTGTATGTATGTTCGATGAATTTTATATGTACAAAATGTTATTTGATGAACTTGCATAGTATGTTATTTGCTGAACTTGAGCAGTATCCTATTTGATAACCTTTTTTAAAAAATAAATTTTGTAGGAATGTTGAATTCTTCATTTTGCTAAAGAAAACTATAGGATAAAATGAGAGAATCAAAATTGTTAATGATTGTTACTATTTTAAAATGTAACTTATTACTTTTGTAAGTTACAAAGTCGAGTTGACGATTATTCTGATCAGTAAATTGATATGTAGTTTTGTATTGCAGTTGGTCTAGTATTGTCACATGTAAAACTGATTGAATGTTTTGTCCTTTAGGGTGGTCGCTCTGGAGAGGGCTCTCGCACCAGCTCCGTGCTTCCAGACCTCCTCAGTCAAGCTGGGCGCCCCGCCACTCCACCCCCAAGACACGGAGACAAGTCGCAACCGGAAGAGGTACGTTTCCCATTTGTTTTATTATTTCTCCTTAACAATCTAAGACTCATTCATGTTTTTTTTATTCATTTTGTTTAATAAACATTTTTCTAGGAATCATTTTACATATTTGTGTTGTGTAACAATTGGGGAATGTATGTTTAACATAAATTGTCTAGTAATCAATTGTTTTGTGATTAATTATGTATAATTTATTGAACACGTGATCAGGGATTTGGGACATTCACAACAAGTTAATAAAAATACATCTAATAATTCTTACAGTACAAATGACAAGTGACTGTAAACTCAAGTGGGTTGTTTGTTTCTTTTTTCTGCCACTGGGGGCGCCACTGACAAGTAGGGTCTATTGTCAAATTTAATGTCAAAATAGAATTCATAAGCTCAAACAACAACACATATCCACTGATGTTTTTTAAGGATAATAGCATTATAAGTCGCATGGATATGTGATTTTACAATAGAGCTACTAACCCAACCGCTAGACCCATACACGCGTGCTGCCACAGTCATTGCCCGAGGACTAATGTGCTTATGTCAGCATTTTCTGTCGAGTATAATATGTGCCGACACCGTAATATAAAAAATATTTATAGGTATTTGATCAGTTTGACTTTACAGTTAGATAAGAATTAACTCGAATTAGGTGTTTTAAAATTTTGGACTCTAATTCAACATTTGAGTTTAGTGATTTATCATTTAAATATGTTTTTACTTTATGTAGGTATTATTTTATTGTTTACAAGTGCAAAGTTCTTTACATCCACGCTTTTATTTAACTTCATCTTTCATTGTTGTTGTCCACACTTACTTCTTAAAAATTTTAATAACATCCCAATATCCTAAAAATTTTGCACACACATTTGCTTTAGGTTACAGATTTAAATTGTACCGTTTTATTCTGAACGCATTTCAATTGGTAAATTCTAAGGAAATTTCATCATAAGCGTGTTTTTTTACGAGTATTTATTACTATATATTTTATTTTATCATATTCAATATAGCACCAGTCGGCTTAACAGCTTATTGCATTTTCGCCGGCTGATGTTTGAATATAAAACAGTAAAACAAAACAACACAGAAAGATTACAAAACACATTTTATGTTTGACATGTGTTGTGGCGTTTATGAATTTGTCTTATTATATTGTGTATGTTTATGTATTTATAATATAATGTATATTACTTTTCCCCCCCACACATTGTAAACCTCCCCGAGTGGCCCCCGCAATGTCTGGATTGCCCCCCGCTGTGCCGAACCCTCCCCCGATTATCTCACACCATTATGTGTAAGTGTAAGTACGCTCATGCTCATGTATGACAGTAATCATCATATGTAATCTCATCATTGTATTTATATTACTCTATGGCTGTCTAGTTGTTGTATGTTCATCTATTTCTCATAGACTTTTATATTAAGTACCTAGATGGCGTACTCGAGGCCGTCGCCATATTGTTCATGGAGGCCAGGCCCAACTGACATTTGACGATGATTTCATCATCAAAATTGTATGGGAAAAATATTCCGTAGTTCAAGTGTTTGTCACTGAGACAAGGTGTTTGTCACCGATACAAGGTGACGTCACCACTCATGGCGGTGATGGAATTCGAGGATGTAGGCTTGTACTCTACTATCGCAGGCTTCGGCATACTCAATGCTAGTAGTGAAGTAAACTGGTGCCCACAAACTGTCGATTCGTATGGAGAATTGTGACATTAATTAATGGGCAACTTTTTCGAAATTTCGTTCTCACAGTTAAAAACTGTATTAGTTATAACGTTATTTAGGAATAAAGCGATAGTTTTAAAGATTTTTTAGTTTTTATTAGTGATACCTTGTTAATTGTGTGAGTTTTGCGACTCTAAAATACCTAAAAGTACCAAGCGTGAAATTGCGTCACTTCGTTTCTATTGAAAATACACAGAGTCAGACGTCTAGTGTAGGTAATTAATGTAAAAGTCTATGCTATTTCTAGATTAAGCGCCTATTTTTATTTTCTTTTTTATTTTTTCGTCATTTGTGGAGTTTGGTGTCATCTTTTTTATAGTATTACAAAAACTACAAATTATCAGATTGTTAATTATCCTGTGTTGACAGAGATTGTACACACCATGTATAGTGTGTCAAGAAAGATATGGTTTCTGATTAATTTGGAGCTCTGCTTTTGTTTATAATTGTTGTTACTGTGGTTGCCAAGAAGCCACATGCGACACTCTTACGGAAAACCATCTCTTTCTGGACAGACTGTATTTGACATTTGATTAAGATTGTCTCACAATATTAGATAAATCTATTGAGTTACTCTTCATCATACTTTGATTATTTCCCTCATTCATTTTGTCTCATGAACCACTTTTTTTATTAAAGTTAATTTCATTCATTGTAGAACACACCTTAGATTTTTAGTTGTTGATTCATTTTATTTTAAATCATTTATTATTTCAGTTTATTTAGCATGAATCACATTAACTTCACTGTGTTTTGTGCATGGATCATATTTAGAACGCAATCTAAATTCATATCACAAATCATTACTAGATTATCCAAAATACACCTCAGTTTTCGTTGTTTAAATTGTATAATTGTATGAAGAAATTCTTTTTTTTTAATTCAGGCTGTCTTTAAACTGAACGATTTGTTGTAGTACAAAAGTTTTAGGTATTGACCAAGGAAGGTATATTTAGAGAGGTATGTTCACTACATTCTAGTAAAAATACATTTATTTAGGAGGCCTTATTTATGGGTAAAGTAGTTCATCATACTTCGGTTAGGTCTCTTATTAATGAATCAAAAAGAGATCCAAATCAAGGTTACTAAAACTGGAGTTAATTACTATAATGTAATATTAATTTTAATCAAATATGTACATGTTATGGTTAATGAAAAAAAAAATGAATTCAACTACAAAACAACATGTATGCGATAGTGGTTGCATCAGACCTAAAATTCAGGGTGCAGGCCCGCCGGCGCAAAAGGTAGTATTGTAATATTTTTACATGGGTTTGTCAATTGCCCATTTCTAGAATCAGAACAAATGGTGTTATTTCAAGAATCTATGGCAACCTATTAATTTGACTCATCATTATGGAGCACATTGGGAGGCCTTTTGTGATCTTTATCGATTTGTGAACTGAGTGGTCATACCTCTCTAAATATACCTACCTTGCAACAGGTTTACTAGAGTGAGCTATTGAAATCTCTCTTGGCTCATCTTTAAATAGAACAATATTAGGTTGTTTAAATTAATTTTGTTTCCCAATGTGTGGTTCAATATAAATGTATAAATATTTAAGCAATAATGTTTATTATTAATGTTGGTTAAGGATTGGGGGGCCAGTATTAACCCTTAATTACTGAATAACGGCTGTCTAGTTGGTAACACTGCCAAGGTGAAGGGATTCTCTATAAAGGAATATCAAATTAACTCATCTTTCATTTATTCAAATGTAATTAATTTATCTCCTAAGTTCATCTTTCATTTGCTCCTCATTTCAGTTGGATTAATTTATTGTTATTAATCTTAATTTAAGGCTTTTATTAATATAACTAGTACTCTCTTTTTTGTTTTTACTCCATTTCTATAATGGAATATTTGTAATCCTACGCTGTAAGTAAATCATTGAAATCTTTTTCGTTTATTTGTTTTAAATCGCTGAGAGTGTATGATAGTTGAATGAGTGTGATGGAGGCAAGGAGGGTGTGCAATCTGGCATTCTCTCCTCTCTGCCTACTACACCAGGGACAAATGAGGGGGAATTGATGGACAAATAGAAATCCGGGTGGCTACCACGTAGCTTGTACTACAGTGCTGTAGATATCAGTTTATAAGGTACATTATCAGTACACTTTGCATTCACATTTCTGAAGTGTGTTTTAAGTAAGTGAAATACGTGGTACCATTCCTTGCGTTGGATGACTATACGTTGGTAATGATCTCTTCTCCATTCTTCCCGGGTGTACTGTGTGTAGATTGTCGAGCTTTCTGCCTAATTGCTGAGGCCATCTTCACTACTACATTAGTCCTGAAGATGGCCTCAGCAAGTAGGCCGAAAACTCGACAACATCGACAATCTACACACGAGAAGAATGGAGAAGAGATCAACAAGGACCGTGAAAATCAAAGTTGGTAATGATGTTTGGAAATTTGAATTACAACGAAGCAGCTATGGATTGCAAATATTCCTTACATTATGGAACGACAAATATATTACTGTAAAGAATTATAATATTTAATGTATATGTTACTAGGATGTATAGCTGTAGAATATATGAATTTATTTTTGAGGTTATCTTGTGTGAAACACTACTGTTGTTAAAAGAACTTTCAAACACCTCTGTTTGTTAATGTTTATTTTTACTTATTATTTCTATAATTATTGTCTTGTGATTATTTTCTAGTCGTGTACGTGTTAGTGATTAGCAAAATGATTATGCACGATAATATTTTGTTCTGTGATTGTGTTAGTGTACATTCTTTGTTAGATTGCATTATAGTATTACAAAGAAAATATAATGCAAAGAAATTAATATATGGATTGTTTTGACCAGATACTTAAGTATGTGGATGCCTGTTAAGTGGGAGAAATTGTAGATCGTGTATGACGGATGTTATGAACGTTGTGGAAGCGTAATGTTATAATCGAGTGGTGCTCTGTCCCCTCTGCCTACCCCGCAAGGTGCACGGCGTGGCGTGATTGATTGTAATGAATTCAAGTGTTAGTTGCAAGTACGAATAAGGATTTTCAAGACGAAAAATTGTATTGTGTTTGGTATTAATTATGCAATATGTCTAATCTATTTTGTTTCGTATGTTTTCAGTATATTCGGGCTCAGGTTCGTCACAGCAGTCCTCGCGCCACTCCCCCCTCCTCGGTGGGCTCCACGCCTTCCAAATCCTTCATGAACACCACTTGCTCTCCCAACCAATCCTCTCCCAACAACACCACATCGTCCTCTCATATTAATCAACAATTTATCCCGTTGCAACAGAAACAGAGGAGTTTCTTGACGTTTGGCTTTGGCGCCGGTGGCTCTGGTGGTCCTTCCAGGAGGGAAAGTCACGTGAATGTTAATGTAACACCCACTAGTCACGATATTGGATCTGATACACCGGAGATTAGGAAGTACAAGAAGAGATTCAATTCAGAAATTCTTTGCGCTGCATTATGGGGTATGTTATCATAGATGCTATTTTTTTTAGTTATTTGACAACACTGTTGCCAGATCAGACATATCAGCATAGCTGCCTGTCTGGCAACACCTAAAAATAATACTGTTTAATTAATTCCTGCTATTCCAAATAACAGACGAAACATTGACATTAAAATCGAAAAAAATTCTGATGTACGTTTCTTGACACAAAACTTAGGACAAAAACATCAAGACAGAGTTAAGAAATACAACAATTTGGCAGAAGAAATTAGTGAAATGTGGCATCAAAATTCTGGTCATAATTTCTTCTACAGTACACAAGATTATAAAAATATTAGATATACAGAAAAAAATATTATTAAAACATGTTTGATTGTACATTAATTTTTATTTACACCATCATAAAAATAAATTTGAAAGAAAGCAAGGCACTTGGCTTTTGCCTGTCCTTGTTTTCTTATAGATCCAGCATTTGCGGAAGGGAGTGGGATAATAATATGTTTCATATTTCCAGGTGTGAATCTTCTGATCGGCACGGAGAATGGTCTCATGCTGTTGGACCGGTCGGGCCAGGGCAAGGTGTATCAGCTGATCAGCAGGAGACGCTTCCAGCAGATGGAGGTGCTGGAGGGACAGAACATCCTAGTGACTGTGTCGGGGAAGAAGAATAGAGTGCGGGTGTACTACCTCAGTTGGCTCAAGAGTAAAATACTCAGGACAGACGGGCTCAGTGATGTAAGCATCGCAATTCTATAAAAAACATTTAACTCTGTGATAGTCACGCCAAAAATGGTGACTATGGTCTTTTCCCGTAGAAAGTGAAAAAAAGTGGTAAACAAACGGATAATTACTGAATTTTCTTAGCTATCTGATTCTATTCTACTAGCTCAAAGGCATGCATTTGTAAGGATTTATCAAAAATTGAAGCACAGTTAAAGTTTGATATTTTGTTATTTTTTCTGAAAAAATATCAAAATGATGCCAAGAAAATGTTTATATATTTTTTTTATTACTAAGTTTTTTAATTATTTATATAAATGAAGAGTACACGAATGGATGAAAAGAAAAAACGTGAACCGATAAAATGGAGCAGATTTAAAAAAAGTATGAGGAATCGATCACAGCGTGACTAACGACAGTTCAAGATTTACTGTATAACTGATGCTCAGGTCTGTAAGTTTTGTGTTTTTGTTTTCAGCAACAAGTGGAGAGGCGTAACGGCTGGATAAACGTAGGAGATCTGCAGGGAGCCGTACACTTTAAGATAGTCAAATACGAAAGGATTAAGTTCCTGGTGATAGCGCTCAAGGACAGTATTGAAATATACGCCTGGGCGCCCAAACCATACCACAAGTTCATGGCGTTTAAGACATTCGGAGAACTAAACCATAGGTAAGCATCGTACAGTTTTTTAATTCTATCTCAACCTGTGTGTCTTTCGATGTGATGGAGAATATATAGAGTAATATCAGAATACAATTTATGGTGAAGTAAACAGTATGGAGAATTAGCAATTTACTTAAAAGATTACATAATTTGCTTTTATCTACTGAATATTGTATTAACTTACTTTTTGCGCTAGACATAAAGTTTTTGTATAATTTTGATAAATGCTTTTGTTAATGTGAAGCACGTTTATTATGTCGCTAACTGTAAGTGTATCATGAGAAATAAACAAATTATTACAGAAACACATATTTATCGTATTTTAATAATCACTGCTAATATAATTCACAAAAAAAGATTATAATTTGTGGTGAATTTCCACCATATTGCTTTCATTGTCAGGCTTTGACATCCACTTGACTTTGATGTGATTTAATAATATTGGATTATGTTTTCTCAGACCACTCCTGGTAGACCTGACCATTGAAGAAAGCACGCGACTGAAGGTGATATACGGCTCAGCAGACGGGTTCCACGCTGTGGATCTGGACTCTGCCACGGTTTATGATATTTATCTTCCAAAACATGTAAGTATCCCAACGTAGCTCTCACTCTCCAATCTTAACTGGTTCAACTGTTGGGAAAGAATAAAATTCAAACTCCCCCTAGGTCTCTTCACAATATGGTTCCCAAATTCATATCTGAAGTCTGCCACAGCCGAAATACGCTCAGGTCGTGAACGGATGATGCCAATAAGTTTGTAGAACTGAACATTAACAACAAACCTAAATATCTGGGAAGAGCTTTCAGCTCTGCAGGACTTTCTGCCCGAAATATGCTTCCTCTAAATATCAGAAAAGCAAGAATAATTGTAGAATTTAAGAGTAAACGAAAAACTCATTTGTTTAGAAAAATCATTGAGTTCAGATGTAAGCACTTAATTGTAATAAAAATCATCCATTCCATATTATTATTGTCGTGCAATTTTAATTAAAGCATTCGTCAGTTTGCCGTTCTACTAATGTCTGATCCGACTAATTTGTTTGAACGATTTTTATTTTTCAGACTGCCAGTGCCATCTCTCCACATTGTATAGTGCCCCTGCCCAACTCCAGTGGTATGCAGTTACTCCTGTGTTACGACAATGAAGGTGTATACGTCAACACGTATGGTAGAGTTAGCAAAAATATTGTCCTACAGGTTGGTATCAATAATTCACTTATATCTGGTATTGTTGTTTATACAATTCTAATGTTTGTTTAGAAGGAGATGGTTCTCGACACGGGCATCCCATGTAGTTTTTTGACAACACTTGTAGAATTTCAATAGTAATCTCATTACAGTTTTTCCCTCAACAGAAGGGAGAGGTATGTATCTACATTCACATAATTTGGCATTATGTGAACTCCCTTGAGGAGAAAAAAATTGTAATATTTCAGCTGCACAATTTAAATTTAGGTGCTATATCTGAAACATTGAAATGTCATTGTTGCCAGCACAAAAAACTGTATTACTAATTATCTATAAATATATAAACTAATTATCTTCATTCAGATTTGATTGGCGTTATTTTCTTTTTATCTTTGATTGTTTTTGTTCTTGTATACCAAAATTCAAAATTATTTTCTTTTCGACATATTTGCTAATGGTTACTTCAGTGCAACAATTTGTTTCAGTGGGGCGAAATGCCGACGTCCGTGGCGTACATTGGTACGGGCCAAATAATGGGTTGGGGCAACAAAGCCATCGAGATACGCTCGGTAGAGTCGGGACATTTAGACGGTGTCTTTATGCACAAGAAAGCGCAACGACTCAAATTCCTCTGCGAGCGCAACGACAAAGTGTTCTTCTCGTCAGCCAAAGGTGGATCTTCGTGCCAGATATATTTTATGACGCTCAACAAACCGGGAATGGCGAATTGGTAACGAGTGAGTGAAATAAATAATGAACATTGTTAATAAATTTTTACTTGCGTAGTGTAATATTGTCTGGAACGGTGTGATTACATACAAATAATAGACGGTGGTGTCTATTGATCGCTTGCCGTTTGCTGTCATCCATCGCCGATATTACGATCTCTATATAAACTGTTGACTCTTATATTATAATTATAAATTAATTATTAAAAAGTATTGTAATTATTCTGCATGTGACATTATTGACGTGCTACAATCTATATCTCTGTGTGCTATGATTATAAAATTGTTTTTTTCTTTTTGACCGATCATATTTTACATTGATCGATGTTAATTTACCGATCGATCGGGGCGTAGTGCATATTTTCTGATTAGCATTGTGATAGTATGACAGAATGTTGTCTAAATATTTAATTGATCATCTAACACATTTTTTTGTTGATCAGTTGTCTATAATATTTTCTCATTTCTCAACCATATCCTCATAATTTTTTTTTGTATATTTTCTGATCGTGGATTGACTGATTTGTTTAATATTGTCGGTCGAATTTGGGTGAAATTGAAGTTTTTAACAAAGTGAAGTGAGATTGTTTAGTTGTGTTATTGTGTTGAAGAAGAAGATATTAAATGTCAGCATAGAAAATAATTTATACCTACCTATGTATGTATATGTTATATTTTAATGTGTTTTTTTTATTTTCCGATCGTATTCGATCGATCTATAAAAATAGACCGTTCATATGGTATAGTTACAGATTGTATTTCAGTAATGTTTTGATAGTCATGTGGGAAATCAAACTCAACATAGTCTGTTATTAACAAGTTGTTGATCGTAATTTTGAAGCGTGTTACAATTTGTCGTGTCCGATCGCTTGCTTGAAATTATTATTAAAGGAAAGTGTTGTCGTATGTGTACTGCTTTATTGCTCAATGTCTAGATTATGGCAAACTATACGTAACGTCTTATAAGGAATAATCTACTAATCTTATTGGGTGACTGGCATTCAACATGTTAATTTTCTGATCGGACGCATAGTGCATATTTTCTGATCGTGGACATAGACTCAACACAATTGAGCTGTTAAGAGGATGTCTTTGGTGTTGTGCTCTTTTAACCCCTAGAAAAAACAACTTGCAAGAGAGAGATACATAGTTGTGTCCCTGGTCGTTTGTGATTATCATTTTGTCCCAACACTTGCATAAAAAGCGAAAGTTACATGTGTGTCAGAAAGCGGGACACTTTTTATTGAACGTGTCTAATCTATCTTATTTGGGTCCACGTTTAGTACATTGTAATATGGTGTGGCGATTGTTCTAAATTGGGACATATGCCTCGTAAAAGTCTTTTGCTTAAACGTGTTTCAGGCTAGTTGTGCGTTAGGGCGTTTTTCAGTTACGCGACCAGAATTAGTGTAGTAATTTATAAGCTTATTACCGCGTTGTATAAAATTGTAAATTATTGTAAAAAACACTAATAATTATTGTAAAATAGTCATAACTGCGTACGAAAAAAAGGGGCAGTTGTAAATTTTAGTGAAATATTGTCAATGGAAAGACAGTTCGATCGAACTTGGATTCTACTCCTTACGCTTCATGACCCAAAGGTTTAATATGGAATTCAGTATGCAATGTTAATATGTCTTTCCGTTGCCTGTTAGTTTCGCAATAATGTGGTTTTTCATTGCACGATACGAATAATATTTAACTATTTTTTTCTATGTGAAATCAATAGAAAATTTTAGTTTTACGAAGTGCTACCAAAACGAACTTTCACACAGACATTTTTGTTTACGCATTCGCACGCATTCATTTCAATTCCTACTCTTTGTTTTATTACCTACCTCTGAAAATTCAATACCTACTACTTGGAGTTTTTTTTTTTTATAATTATTTTAAGTAAAATAAATAGAAAACTATATAAGTGATGGATCCTAGTGCATTTATAACATGTAAAACTAGTTGTAAGAACAATTTTTATACTTCCTATTTTACGTACTGCACAATACTATATATAAATAAACTATGTTATACTAAATAATAATCATTATATGCTATAATAAATACGTAGAATAATGTGGAGAGATGGTATTTGTGAAACGTTTTGAAAGTTCTAATTGTACTGCCAATTTTTAAAAGGTGAATGTCTTTTGTAAAAAGGTTTGTAGAGTCGTTACGGCTATTCAATTTTAAATTAGAATTGTTATTGATTTTTTGTCTTCTGACTGTGTTAACAAATATGTATACCAATCGCTTGTGTCGACATTTTGTAAAATATCTTTCCTGTTTTAAATTGTTTTTTTTTTGGTAGGTGTTTTCGAAGGTACGGAATGAAAAGTTACGATGTAAAAGCTTAGGACTAAATATAACTTAATATGTAAGTAGGGAACATTTTTATAAAATGCAATCGAAACTTCAACAACACAATTAACAACGGACTCATTGTACATATATTATTATTAAATATTTAATGTATTATAGAATTATGTATAATTTTTAATACTTATGGATTGTATATTAATTGATGTTTTGTTTATTCTCTCCGTGAAATGGGCAGCGTGTGATGTATTTGTACAAGGCAGAGAAATTTGTAAAAAAATAGGATTTTGTTGACGTCATTTCGTTTTATCCAAACGTGTTCTAAGAATTAGCGTAATATTCTAAATCTCGTGGTGCCTACAATTTTGCTACGCTTAAGATAGTTAATACAACTGTTTATTAAACTCAGCCATTAAATCATTCATGTAGCCATAATGACTTCTCTCGCTTTGCCCCTTTCCAGTTCAGCTTTACATTGCCAGTCGAAGATATTTTCATTATTACTCGGGTCAGTTTTAAGCCCGCTTTTCTATAATCCATTTTACGATTTTGTTTCGACCCAACATTTTCAGTCATTCAGCGATGCAACAATTTTTAGTTCGCGTTATAGTTTTTCTGTCTCTGTACTTACTTTGCCCATTGTCAGCCAGTCTTTGTAATCTAGTCCGTCACTGGATGCAGAAATATATCGTACAATCGTGTATTGTATAATTTGTATTTGATTTGGTCTTAAGTTCAGAAATAATTTGGTCTGGTGATATGTCAACACTAGACAATTCGTTTTATCAAAAGTTAGTTTATAAACTCTTTGACTGTGGCGTTCTTGAACTGTCCAAGTGAAATTCATGTATCGGCGAATTGCTGCCGCAGTGTAGACGTGTGTTTGGGAAATGACTTTAGTCAGCTGCCACAGTGATTGAGTCGAATGTCTCTTTTACGACAATACGTAATATTTATGCTCAAATCAAGCATTGTTTCTCGTTTTCGTCGGCGAATATATCTGTTGATGAATTCAAATATACAAGTGAAGTTACTTATGAATTTAATAAAAACTTTGTACTAATTCCAGCTCATAGTGTCATCTGCCCAAATAGTATTTTGGCATTTATTATAAAATGACACAAAATGCCAAATTTAATAATATTTATGAATAAATTTTAAATAAAATGTACTTTTATTTTGAAAGACTTGTAACATAATTTAAAAAAATTATTAGTTTTTTTCAAATTTGAATTGTGTCACTGCCGCCTCGACATCTTTCTCTAGCCGTGCTGTAGTATTGGAAATATCGCATAGGACCACCACTCTTGTCAAATCTCCTAACAGAATATAATACGTGGTCTGTCATACTGGTTGTTAAGGAACTGTTATTCCATACATTTCCTTAGCGACGGTGATGGCAACCTCGCCTATAATGTTTTATGTATTAATCCTACATCATGGCTAGAGAAAGAGAGAAATTTCAAGGTGGTGGTGATTGTGTGTATCTTATGACATTAACATTTTGTTGATTGTATTAGTAATAATTATCAATACAATTTTAGTGAATAGGGTACTGAACCACTTAGGAACCACTTTTCTTCATATGGATGTTTATTACTAACACCATCAACAAAATTTTAAAGTCAAAAGAAACATCTTACCTATTGGTTGGTTTTCCTGAGGAGAAATCCACTGTTCTCAAACATAGTTTTTTGTAGGGAAATTAAATATTTGGACAATATTAATTACTACTACTGCATTATGTTTAGTTTTATTTACTTAGTTAGGAAATAAATGAATTTATTAAATTTGTATTATAAATGTATGATTTTATTCTTATCTTGTAATGTTTTGTATTCATTTATGAAGACTGTCTTAATAAAATAACCCTTGCTTTTTTATGTGGAAAACAATTGGGTCACACTTCCACGTAAATATTTGATATCTTCTCATCGAGAGATTTGCTTCAGAAGTTAGACGTCGCATGTTTTCTTCTTATATTTTTCTTCTTTTGTAACTGGTACGAGCTCACAGGTCTTCCGCTGTACGCAACACTCTTACTGGGGTCAAACTTGTAATCATTAGTGGTACTATCAAAATAATATTATTCATACAAAATATTTTCATTTTGTATCTTTTTTTATTATTATTATATCATATTGTATATTGTTTTCTTCATATTATATTATTATTATTATTCTTATAACCACCATAGTGAATAAGACTTTTGCTACAAGCTAGAATAAGTGTGAATCTATTGTATTATATTAAACATTATTATTATTATAGTTATACAAAATGTATCTTTTTATTTACACGTTTTTTTTAATGTTTTTTTCCAATGTGTATTTCAACTTATTGCCGCAGGGTAATTTTTGTGGTGGTGCTTTTTTTTTGCATATTATTATTCTGAATCTAGTCAATTTTGAAAATTATTATTTTTCATCCTTCCCTGTGTACAAAAAGTATTTGAATTGGAAAAACTAATTTTCTCTTTGTATTGTTTTTTAAAATTTATATTTCAACTGTATTTTCTGTATCTTTTTTTATATTTTATATATTTTTATGTTTTATTTGTGAATAAGATTACCCACATATCGCAATAAGTTGATATACATTCCCAATTCTGGATTTCATTGCTTTTCTTTTTATATTATATGATTAAATAAATAAAATTGTCCGTAAAATGTATACATAAATAATCATTGAGATTGTGTAAAAAAATAAATAAAAAATGATGATGATGGTATTGGTAAATATTGTAAAAATGGTACAACTCGTTTGCATAAATTTGTAAAAAAAAATGTGCATTCGACATTATTATTATTATTATTATTATTACTAAATCATATACATATTATATATAATAATAAAAAATGGAAAATAAATATTAGGGAATAATATAAAATATTAAAAGTAATTCATTTTTTATAATAGCATGTTAGAAAAAATAAAAAAGTAAAAAACATTTTGCTATCAAATGATAAATTAATACACAAATAAATGCAGTCGATTATTCTACTCGTGAAACTGTTGTATAAAAACAGTTGTATAATAAAAGTTAAACGTAAATTAGCGATATGTACTATCATTTTATACAGCCTTTTTCATACAGTATTTGAATAAAAATGTAGAGGTTTTTTAATTTTTTTACCCGTGTCAACAAAATGTTAAAAGGCCGCATTTAATGAATTAATTACTAAATGGGAACTCCCGAACTTGTTTTACTTCCAATTTATTTATAATTATAATTTGTAACTTTACAATAATAATAAATTTACAATTGTAACATTTATGGGGACAATACATTCATCTTTATCAATTGTTACACGTAAATTTTAACTTTACACGTTTTAAATGTAACAATTCCAAATGCAATGGACATGTTGTATCCGAAAATGTTACAACAGTTCAGTTGTAATTGAAAATTTGTAATTACGATTGCGATATTTACGATTATAATTGTAAATATATCTAGTTGTAAATAAGTGGAAGAATAAAAAGATTTCGGTGTTTTCATTTTTAACAATTAGTTATTGAAATGGCGTTCCACAATTTGTGATAAAATATTTCAAATAGCAATTTTTTTTCAAAAATGAATCAGGGTTTATTGAAATAAACCCAAATACACCGTTCTACACTTCACAGTAAGTTTGAAAAGCTTGTGTCGTGAAGTGGAGTAGGTTGGCATCGGGGATCGAACCCGCGCCGCGCCCACTGGATTAACAGTCAAGCACGTTACCAACCAGGCTACCGACCACCTTGTTTACTTTATTTGTGTAAATTTATCAATAGCCTTTCTTGATTAGAAGAATCTATCCATCCCATTATATTTTTCTTTTTTTTATTATTTTAATTGGAAATGTATACTTTTTTACACGTTTCTATGTACTACATAATATGTCAACATTTTTTCTTACGTAGAATTTTCAAAATGCATATGTATCGAGGAGTGTATTGCCATATGTAATTTTATATGCATTAATTTTAATTTAAAATTTATTGAGACCAATTCAAAAACATTCCAGTGATTTTATTTCTTTATTATTTTAGAGTTTTTTCATTATTTATTCATTACATGGTTTTACTCAATATTTATTAAACATAATTATTTATCATAGTTAGAAAAAAAGATTGTATAACTTCAGTACAACAGTTAAAATAAAATTAACATTTCCTCGATATATATGCACATCACTAAAATATGTATAGAAAATAATAAATAATAAGAAAAAAAAAAACAAATAAATTTGTACTACCGTAAAACAACCTTATATACCTAAAAAAGCAATATTTGATAAATAAAAAACATATAAAATAAAATGAATATTTTTATTGCATTTATTATATCATTTTTATATTATTCTAGGTTTCGTATTATTTTTTACTTTCTACCATAATTTTATATTATTATTTTTTATTTATTTTTGTATCTTTATTTTTAGGTGCTAAAATTATATATGTATTGAAGAGGGGAGACAAGAGATCTATTATTTGTATAGACAGAATGAGAGATTTTTTTTATTTAAATAATTATACCAAAATGTCACAAAAAATTACTACATTATTTTATGATTGTTTTTGTGTCTGAAAACAATCATAATACCTAATAGTTTTTTTTTGTTTTTTTATTCTTATTTTTTTTTTGTAATAATTTATGTATTTTTATTTTCACCCTATGTGACTATTATGAAAATATAAATACCATTTTATCGAGTATTTTCTATCTTTTTTATTTTTTATTCATACTGCTCCCATGGTACGCACATACTGTCTCTAGGTTATTTACAGTTGGTTCCAAACTTTTGTAGCTAAAAGCTCTTCACTTCTACAGCTTATCCCTTGATGTAGTTAATCACTCACATTGTACACAGTTGGAAGAGGCCTGTAGCCAGCAGTGGAGGGAAGAAGGCTAATGAAGAAGAAGGAGAAGAAGTACACTCATAGGCTCCCCACACACGTCTGGAAGTTCAGTTAACTGAATCGACCGTTTGCAAAAAAGCTCCAACCAAAACCCCTCTAAATTCAGTGTTACATAACATGTAAAAAAAAAACTAGGATTTTGTGTTTAGAAATCTGGGAAAACTTATTTGTGAGCTGTTGAACTGTCGTAGAATCAGTTGGAGAATCATCAGAGTTGGAGAAAGTACGTCATTGGAGAAGTTTCATTCAATAGATTTCTTCACCATATTCTTGAGAGGAACAATGAAGGTATGAAAAATGAGGATAAGACAAAAAATATATAGAAATACAATTTTATTATTTGTATAAAATGATACAAAACGTGAAAAAAATACCAAGAAAAAATACAAGTTTTCATTAAATAATAATTAGGCATTTTATTACAAATAAATGTGATTAAAAAAAAAAACAAAATTAAAATAATAAAGATACAAAAATAACCATAGAGATAGGATTTTTAATTCTAAAAATAAGATTTTGATTACATTAATAATACATTCTGTAAATATAAAATAGAAAAATTTGAAAATGTCACATTATATTCAAGTATTTTAATATTTGAGATCTATAATTAAAATTTATAATTAATTGATTAAAATTAGTATAGGACATTAAAATAGGTAATAGATAAAAAATAAATAATTAGTTTAAAGAAAAAAATACTAGTCGCAATGTGTCAAAAAAAGAGTTGAAACCAGTCGTAGCTTTTTATAGCACTTTTAGAATTTTAGTAAAGTATGCTTTTTTTGAGAATTCATTTTCAGAACAAAATTATTAGAGACAGTTTTTATATAATTTACATAGTTTTTATTTTTAAGTAGAAGATATTGTTTCAGCTCTAACGATATTGTCTACAAGACCAACTCTTTATTTACTGACTGTTGTCATAAAATGTCTCAAATGAAGAAAAATCTACACTCATTTTAATTAGCAGAAAATATAATTTTATATCAAGTATTAAAATGGACTAATCTTCACTGAAATTCACAAAAGATTGTATCACCGTAGTGGAAATCTAACTTTTCTACGATATAACACACACATAAAACGTCAGAAATTTAAAATAAGAATGTTTACTGCATTTAAAAAATTTCAAATTCAACCAATAGTATTAATGCTCATTAATGTTATGAATTATGATTGGACGGATATCAAGACAACTATTCTATTTTTAAAAGTAAGTAGCCAATCAGTTACCTACAATGAACTGAACTCATTTATGTCAGGCACTTGATAGCTTAATAATGTTTACAATACAAGGAAATATTCGAGGCAAATTTATAATATTTCACAGCATTATTTAATAGCGTATTGTGTTTATGTGAAATATTCTATTTAGATATTCGTATCTAAAACAAATACGACCAATAAATATGATTACTCGCGATTGAATGCTTTGCGTTGAAAGATAGAGAAAGAAAAAATAAAAATAGTTTGTCAGATGTAGAATAGATATTGTTCACCTAAAGGGGTCCATAATTCACTACAAATTATTCACAAATGGGTATCCAATAACATAATTATTATAAAATACATCATAAAACTACCATAGACAAAATAATATTGTAGTGGAGACACGTTGATTGTTATTTAGTATCTATGGAAAGTAGGTAGGTAAGTTTAAATAATTTTCCTCGGGGCAATATATAAAACAGTTATGTTCCTACCAAATGTAATAGATTTTATTTATACAATATAATAATAATTGTTTACGAGCAGGCAACACTGAAATGTTAATCATCCTTGAACTTGTTGCCATTTAAAAAAAATATTAATGATAATGTTTCTATCGAGAAAAAATATTTTGATATGCTAAAATGTTTTGCTTGTTTTGTTTCCAATATCACAATATATCACTGTTATGATGCTTAATTACATACTGTACCGCCATAAAATGTTTAACATAACAAATTAGTTGAGGCGCCATGTGCTGTGAATTGTCATGGTGTCATGAATTTTTCTCAGCCAATACTGAGAGCATCATCTTAAAACTGAAGACAGTGATAGATGAAACTATGCACTACAGATCGGCTGTTCTAGGGTTCATTTTGGATCCGTTAAATTTCACTCAGTGATTCGCTTGATTATTTACGGTTCTGTTGTTCTCCGTTCTTGGTTCTACCGTCGGTGCGAGTTAACCGGTTGTGTGATTCAACCTGTTCTATGTGCATAGTTGACACGGTTGGTTGTTGCGAATAACACCCAACTATTTGGTTGGGTGACATTCGCTTGCCATAGATAATAGAGTGGTCCCCACGTACTGTTCACTCACTCTTACTAATACGCAATATGTCTATCCCTTTCTACCAAAGAAGAGTATTGTGATATGGCTATCTCGATGTATATCTATCCCTTCACTCTTATTAGTATTATCATATCTCTATCTCTGTTTGACAATTCCAATTGGAACAATCACCCAAATGCATTCTGTCTTTGTGCGATAATTGCCCATTGACTCGCTGAGTGAAAATTAACGACAAAGAACGCAGCCTAGGTATAATAAACATACATAAAATAATAATTAATAAGTATTTGTCTATTATAAAAAAACCCAATGATGAAATAAATTTCTTTTGGTTAATCCTTGTTCATATATTCACATTCCAAGGAAAATTATTGTTGAAACGTCTTATGTTTAATTATATGTTATTTTGCCATTAATTTTGACAAATAGTCTTACATTTTTACGTAAAGGATTATTATGTTAATCAAAATGGCAAAAGTCAAGGAATTTATTTTGCAGCTAATGTATGTAAAACTTTAAGTTATGATCAATTTTTTGCATTTTATAAATACAACGTGGAATCCTTGGATCATAAACTCGTGTATGTTTGATCAACATAGATTATGGACAATTTTAACTCGGTCTTCGAACAGTGCCTCGGTTTATGAAATATAGTCTGTTTTTTTCAGAAGTCTCACGGGTGCAAACTTCGTTTAGTGTTACATTCTGTGGTAATAATATATGGTTGTATTTTTTCGCTACTATCAAATTATATTTCAAAACTGTTGTTTAAAAAATTTGACAATTTTTGAATTGTTCTAATAAACTGGCAACATTGTTTCTCAGACTTGTGGTGGCAGTTTACAGGGATTATCGGAGTATTTTTTTCTTTTTCCAACTTGCAAAACTTATTTTGCCTTTAAAATGATTTTCTAGCGCTGCTCTGTAATATTTCCGGCATTGTAGGTTTTTAGACTTAATAATGCATAATGATAAAGAAAATTTTACAATTGTACAAAAAAAAAATCAACGAGTATTTTACAAAAAACATTTTCTAATATTATTATTGTTAGAAACATTTGATTATAATTTTATAAATACAAAACAATAATGGTTAGTTATTTCTTTTTAATTTAAAATTATAATAAATACTGTACATTTTGTTCAAATTTACAAATAAATTAAATAAAACAAAACAAACAATAATTATTTATTTATTTATTATATTAAATTCGATGCAATAATATGTTGTGGCAGGTACCAATGTGTTTAAATAAAATCTCATAGGTAACGATGTACATGAAACAAACATGCGTTTTTAGGTATTAAATTGTAGAGAACACAATTGGGTATAAAATAAAATTTATTTTATTAATACCAATAAAATTTAATATACTATAGAACCACATTTGGTATTTTTTTTAAATAGAACATTAATTCATTTCTGTTAGTCTTCTTTATATTATTTATAATGGGATTTTTTTAAATAATATTTTAATCTTTACGAAAAACACACAAAAAAACAGTATTTTTCACTTTTGTGTTTTTATTTTTTTTTGCGTGTTTTTCTAAAAGTACCTGTTTTACCTAATTTTCCTAGTAGTTGTGGTTGGGCCTTCTCAAGGGACCAATTTTTAATAATTGAAATATAGGGTGGGCTAATAGGGACTGATTTATTTAAATGCATTATATAATTTTCGTATTTATGTCTTTTTTTGAAAATTATAAACAATTTTTAAAAAAGTATGATGCACAAGATTTTGACCTTCTGTAAAGTGTGCAGGAAAGTATTCAAGTTTGTGTAAAAAAGATTATTTTTTAATCTAAATAGTAAAATGTATAAAAAATTATTTCCGTCAATAATTATCATCTTAGGCACTTTTGGCAGTGATAGATTTAATCTCAATTTATAATACTTCAAAATTAAAAAAAAATCAGAGAAAACAATTTTAATAATGAGTATTAAAATGGATAATATAGGAATGACTAAAATATATAAAAAAATAAAAAATAAATGTCAATTCGTTAAAATTAAGTATTCCTAAAATTACTAATATCAGAGAGTATTGGAATATTGTAACCAGTAAATAACAAATAATTAATTATTAATAACCTATATATTTAATAAAAAAATAATTAAATTATGTAATGGGTATGTTTATAATAGTTTGTTTGTATAACAAAATTAAATATTTATTATTACTTATTATTTCTTCACCATTTATTTGTACATAATATAAGTTGACATATGTAAAGCTAAATGTAATCACGGATTGATAGTAGTTTATACTGATTTTTTTTACAATTCTATATATTTTATTTTAATTTATTTATATTCGGGTTTGCAAAAAAAATGCGTATAAAGAATTCTATCAAAATTTGAAACAATAAATTATTTATTTATTTTGGAACAACCGATATTTATACAATGATTTTAATTATTTTTTTAGAAATGATGAATTGAATTGTAAAAAATCAGTATATGGGTCCGAAATTACTAATTGGGAACTCGTAATTGACGGTAACTAATATTTATTTTCACTATTAATTATTAGGTATAATTAAATAAAAAATTCTATCTATCTATCTATCTATACCCTCACGCCACATCCCTTGCAGGGTAGGCAGAGAGGACAGAGCGCCAGACAGCCCTATCCTTACACACACTCCTAGCTTCCGTCACATTCATGCAATTAGTCATACACGCTCTCCGATTCCTTTTACTCAAAACGCGTCCATCCTTGAGGATCTGGCCGACATGATCGGACCAGGTCAGTCTCGGACGGCCGCGCTTTCTCACCCCTCTTCGCTCATTCAGATATATCTTTTTTTGTCATCCTGTCATCATTCATTCTCTCAACATGCCCAAACCATCTTAGTTTGTTTACTTTCATTCTTGTCACTACACCAGTCTTGCAGTCACTCATTTCCCTATAAAAAAAATAAAAAAAATAAAAAAAAGTACTAAAATAATAATAAAATAAAACATACAAAACTCGTACAAAAAATACTAGTTACAGAATTATGTATTACGTCAAACGAATTAAAAAAATATATTTATGTACTACAATAAAATAAATAAAAATAGTTAATAATAAATCTCTACAAAACGATAAATGGAACATTTTATTATTTTAAATTGTTTATTTTATATCTTCTTAAAAAAACAAATTTAAATTTTACAGAAATTGAGTATTAAAATATCTAGATACAATTTTCTTACTAGGAATAATGTTTATACAAAAATAAATACCTAATAAAAATTAAATAATTATGAGATTATATTTAAAATATTTTCTATAAAATATCCTACACTATTTTTTTACACGTTTTTAAATAAAGGTATTTAAAACCAAACATTTTTAACCCTTCAGTGGCAGTGGTTCACAGTATAAATTCACAAGCTCAGTGCCCTTAAAAAAAATAAAAAAAAAACATACAAAAATAGTAAAAAAACTTAAAAATAACCTATAAATATTACAAGCATATAGAACTGTATCAATGGCAAGAATGATAGTTATAATTTCGAATACGAAAGGCATTATTTTTATTAAAGAAAATAATAAAATTATAAAAAAACATTTAAAAATATTTACAGGTTTGAAAATATATCTACACTCTCAGATTTCTATTCATACATTTTCAACAACTGGTATTATTATACATTTATTCATTTAAAAAATCATTTTAAAATATATTTTTCTTTATTACTTATAGTTTTTTTTCTAATCGGTGATATTTTCAGTACACCACCAGAATTAATGGGTGATTAATACTGTGATGGTAAAAAAAAACATAAATAATAGAAAAATACATATTAAAAATTTATCAAAATATCAAAAATAGATGACATATTATTTTATAATACATTTTTTAAAACTCGATAGCAAAAATCACAGCGCGCTGTTTATTTATTAGAATACGCTTTTTTTTTCATTCACATATTATAGTTTAAAAAACGAAAAACAATACTATGTGTGATAAACAATAAACTATATATTGTAATATCTAAATAAATATAATACAAAAAGATAAAAAAACTTAGGAACAAACTTTTCTTACATTTAATATTGTGACAACCAATCTGATGTAATCTTAGTTTTAAAAGTTATTTTGGAGACTTTCAGAATTGAGGCATTTTTGTGGAATGGGGAAATTATTGATTCGCTGGAAGAATTCTCATGAGTCTGACTGCTTTTTTTTGCAAAAATTTTTAGGGAAAAAAATGAAAAACTAAATATGTAGATTAAAATCCACAAAAAATGACTAGCTGTCGCGACTAGTATTCGAGGATTTGCACTCTCATCATCACCACTTTATTCACAATTGACTGATGATGAGGGTGCAAATCCTCGAATACTAGTCGCGAAAGCAAAAGGCGTATATACATAGAATTGAATTGAAGGACAAATTCTCCTTGAAGCAGAATTGTGAAATTATGAATAGCAAAAAATACCTATACCACGTAATATCGCTAAATACTATTTTGCACAAAACTCGGCGGGTTGTTTTCTGAAAAGCTTCCAGAAATGCACACCAGGCGGCAGCACTCACGTTAGGGTTATGAGAGAGTATATTTTTGTTTTCTGTCACCAACGCATATTTAGATGTTATTTTTATATAAGCCTCTTATTTGTAAGAATGAATTATAGCCTCCTTGGATAAGTACACTGAAGGAACGTAATTTGGGGGTGGGGTTTGCCCTTAAGGCTAACCCTGGGCCCACTTCTTAATAAGATTTGCCTGGAAGTGTGGGTAAAGAGGTCGCTATTAATGCGCCTGAGCTACCCGGGAATGTGGAGGGCCTTAAGCCCGCGGGATTTTCCTTCAATGTCACCAACACTGAAGTTTTCCGAAGGCCTAAACGTGAATAGACTATAGAGAAGCTTTCGCCAGGGTCGGTATATTATGTGTTCTGTGACCGGGGTAGCTGAGAAAAATAATAGTGCCTAAAACCTACAAGTGGTATAGAATACTGGTGATTAGGTTAGAGTTTCTGGACTAGAATTGTAGTCATGTATTGTAGAATGTTATATGTGTATTGTGTAAAATAATAATCACATTAAACTAGCCAACGATTCTTCCTATTGGAGTTCATCAAATCATTTTCTTTATAATGCCGTCGTTGACTCGGAACACAATCGTATAAAAGAAAAAAAATAGAGATATAAAATATAAGTAGACTATTTTTAGGTAATCAAGTCCAACCTTCAAATCATAATCTATAACGAGAATAATTATCAGAAATAAAACTGTAATTTGTGTTCTTATTGCTAGAAGTCGTGATTCAAGATGATCTCAATTTAAACTTTTTGAAGTTCATTGGCATAGTTATTCATTTTAAGAGTGTGCATACCGACATTTCAAAAAATTCTAAAAACGGGAGACCTTCTATCTAGACAACCGTTACTAAATATGCTTTGGAACAAAATAGGGTAGATGCATTGAACCTTTATCTAGGGAATAACCGTAAAAGATTTTTTATATCTTGTACAGATTTCTCAAATTTTTTTTTAATAACACCTCTGATCTTTTTTCCGAAAGACGAAAACTCGTTTCCCGAAAGTCGCGGAGTAAAATTTTATTTTTGTACTGATAATATGCATTAAAATCTAGGGAATTACCGTAAAAGTTTCTTGATAGATGCAAAATTAGCCCCAAAAAATTGAAAAAACGCTATTTTTACCATTTTATCATGCTATTGTCACGCAATTTTGAACCTTAATGCCGTGGGAAAAGACTGTGACGTCATTCCTGGTGCCATGCCCTTAAATTGGTTACGATGAAATTTTAAGCAACAATAAATTCAATATGGGATCTGCAATATCGCAATATTATCTTGCTAGGTTTAGATCGACTGTTAAAATATGATATTATTTGTTGATTTATGGCTTTGCCGTAAAATTTATTTTATCTCCAGCGAGTGCGCTGAAAAGCATAATAAGTTGTGTCAAATATAATTATCTTTTAATGTTCTGAAAGCCATTATGGACTTAGTAAACATATTTTATAACATTTTGTGATACTCAAAATGTCGCGCACTTTTTGTAGTTTTGAAATTTTGCCATTTAAATGTGATCTTTATTTAATGTTAAGCATGGGCGTCACCAGGAGGGGGGGCAGCTGACCCCCTAGATATATATAATTTTCCATACTAAAAATATATATATATATATTTTTCCATACTAAATGGTAAAAACTCACAAAAAATCACATTACTACCACGCATTTTCTCATCATATCATAAATTTTCTAAAATTAGTATTAAAATCCATCAGTTTCACAAAAAAATTGCCTGCAGCGCTATTTTTTATCACTTCTTTTACAAAAAAACATTTTTCATACATATTATTGTGCAAAGTATTATTTGCATTTTCAAATAAACAAACCACATCACGACCTTCTCTTCACTATATCTCACAAAAAAATTCTCGTTTAAAAGGCGCTATTTACGCGTTTTTGTGCTGTATATATATTTTTAAATTCTGTTTCCCCTCCCACCCCCCTAGCTCCGAGGCTGGCGACGCCCATGATGATAAGTTTGCAATTTCGCCTAACTTTACCATAATTTTATCACCCATAATGAGGTGTGACAATACATGTCCAGTTCGTAATGGAAATGACTATTTTCTTATAGACATATTCAGGTACAAAATATGTCCTAATCCCCCCATAACTTTGTTAAAGGTGTAATGTACCGTAATATTATACATAATCCAAGAAGTGACGAATGTATCACATTGTAACCAATAAATGATTTACTGTATAGGTGATCTTTCACATATACAATTTAGACATTTATTCTAAATTTTAGTTTTGGATAATGTAGGTTTATGTGTGAAACTTTCAAAAACGGAGGTCCGGCACCTCCTAAGTCCGCACTCTAACCAACTGCACCAACCAAGTATTCTTTTGTTTTATAACTACTTTTTTTTAAGGATCTGGGCTTGCATACACAAACCCAAATACTTTCCTGAGCACTTTGCACTAGGCTAAAAGCCTGTATCGCGAAGTGTGGAATACATCGCCAGCACCGGGGTTTGAACCTGGCACCTCCCGCTTGAGAGAGTGCCGCCTCAACCAACTGCGCCAACCATGTACTCAATCTATCTATCTACTAATATACCCTCACGCCACGCCCCTTGCGGGGTAGACAGAAAAGAGAGCATCACACTGCCCTAATTTCCTCACACGCTCCTAGCGTTTGTCTTGGTTCGTGTAGGTAACCGACCGTTGACGCCTTTTTACTCACGAACATGAGCGCATTCACTCAGAAATTTTCAGTAGTCTAGCAAGCTTTTTGTATTATAAGTATTTGAAAATCATAGGTAATTTGTATAGAGCGTCTATTTTCACGACATATTCGGCTCACTGTCTGGCAAGCGTGTGTTTGAGGCATGTTTGACCTTTTTGATTTCATTTTTCAACTTTTTTCAGTAGGCGTTGTCTTGTTGGTGTATCTAGGAATGAAAAAAAAAACACTATTTATGATTTGTATGATTAGAAAGCTCGCATCAATAGGTAGTGGAGATATACAGATGCTGCAAAATACATCTTAGTAGGTTATATTATATTCTATAAATAATAAAAAAGCTTTTGATTATAAGTACATTATACGTGCAGATTAAATCTATCAATCGTAAGGGGATACACCCATTAATACCAGGGCCGATACGAGTTAAAAATTACCCAGTTATATTTTTCTAAATACCACACTTTATTTTCTTGAGAACATCAAAAATTAAGTTATTACAAATTAAGAATACATGGTTGGCGCAGTTGGTTGAGGCGGCGGTCTCTAGAGCGGGAGGTGCCAGGTCCAAACCCTGGCGCTGATGATGTATTTCACACTTTGCGATACCAGGCTTTTAGTCTACTGGAAAGTATGCACGAAAGTATTTGGGTTTGTGTATGCAAGCCCAGATTACCTAGATTTTAAACTACTTACATTATAATAGTCTTTCATTTCTACCTTATAAAAATGAGTTTCAACCAAGTATCGTCAGTTGAAAATCTTAATACGTATTATGAAACAACTGAAAAAAGAACGTCTTATTTTAGTTAGTACGCACTTACTCGTAATTAGTTACATAATTATTGGACCTGCTATTTATTTTCACTGATACGATTTTCTAATACCTTGGCCTAGTGTATATTATACTTTACCCTGGCGACGCTCCTGTATAACACGAAGCAGCAATGCTTTTAAAATAAAGTCTATATTTAAAGTAACTAATTTCGCCTTCGAAACGAATTACTTTGAAGACATTACTGGAGCAAGAACAACTCGAAGCTCTACTCGTAGGAATAACTCGTACTTACACACAACAAAACGTAATACGTACTCGTAGGTACTAGAGCTTTTGTAAACAGATCGTGCAACTTTGTTTTTTTTTTTAAATATGGTTTCTAAAGCTACTATTTTCTGACAGATGCAACAGTAGATTCTGTTAATCAGGTTGGACCAAGCAAATTGTGTTTTTATCGGCAAAGTAAGTTGTGGGGTAATCTGGATTTCTTTCATTCAATATGTGCTAAATCTAAATTCGAGGTTCGGCAACAATTATTCGTGACGGAACATGGCGAAAAATCTCATTTATTGGCGAATTGTTATTTATAAACTCGAAAACTATCAACTTTTTGTGAATAATCTTTCTATGCAAAATAAAAGTACCTACATTAAATTTCCTACAAATTGACATACAATTTTTTTCTCTAAATTAAATGGCGCGGAGTTTTCAAGCTAAAAAGTTGGCCTAATTTTTGTATTATTTTAAATTGTGAGAATCGAAATTGTATTGAGAAAGTTCACTGAGTTAGATTTAAAACCAATTTTACTAATCAATCTTCATATTTATGAGACATACTTTACCTCGTTGGAATAAGTATACATGACGGAAGTTTTCAGGATAAATTTTATTGAAAAATACCTATAGTGAAAATGTTTAGGCTAGAAATGTTTAACCATTTCCATGAGACTTTGTAGGTACTATTTGCTTTTTAATCTTTTTGAAATTGATTAAAATAATGACTGGTTGACTTCAATAAAGTAACCGATGATTGTTCTAAGAGTTAACCTAATTTATATAACAATTTGTTGATAGCGGGTATATCTTTAATCCACAAGATTTGCGAAATAGATAATAAGGTTACGGTCAGAGATAACGTGGACATTAATTGCCAGTTTTCAAACATCAAACAATCCTTTAAAATAATAATGTTGTTGTTGAATTACTGGCAACATTATAAAGAAAGAAGTCTTTCATTAACTCTGAAGATATATTACGGAGAGAAAGGAGTATTAAATGAAAACTTAATGCCTTTAATTCACGTAATTGTTAGAAGATTAAGTTCAATATTATATCGAAAGCTTTAATATCAAAAAGTAATCAAAATGGTGAAAGAAAATTAAGTAAAATGTTAGCTTTTGTAGTAAATCTTGTAATTGTTTTTCACTTTCTAAAGTATTAATTTAGGATGTAGAAGTTAGGACTATTTGTTCAACGTATCTCAGTAATTTTAGACGACAGAAAATTAGAAAAGAGCTAGCCGGCAGAGATCGTATCAGCATTGCGATAAGCTCGCCCTAGTGAACAAATGTATTCATGAATATCTACTACTAACAAATTTATGAATATTTACTTGTAATGTCAACATAATTCTGTAGGTATTTTGTTCACCAAAATTGTGAATGTCGAAGGAACAAATGCTGCAGTTTTTAAATATATTCTTGGGATTCTTGAGATGTAATTTTTCCAGCTGAACTTAAATTGTAAAGATAAATTTCCAGAAGAATAAAACGCAGAGAGAACAAAAAATCTAAAATGGCTGTGCGCGGGTATATGGTCACATAAATTCTTGAAGTGGAGGCCTTGGAACAGGAAAAGAGGAGTAGGAAGAATACAGCAAAGGGGGACAGATGACATTGTCCAGCTTACGGGTCGTAGATGGAAGCATATATCGGAAAAGTTTAGAAGAAGCCTATGTCCAGCAGGGGATTGAAAGAGGCTAGTAGTTAGAGAAATTTCTTGGTATGTCACAATATTAATTCTATGCACATATTTAATTTAAATACACATTTTAAATTATAGATTCAGTAGTCATTTGGGCAGGATGTAAGATGAATATTGTAAGGAGAACTTTTGTCTTGGAATCAGTTAGTAAATTTATATGGAAAACTTTAAGAGTATTTCTGTAATATTTTAATTAAAATTCTGTAATATTTTTGATGAAAATTGTGTAATACTTTGAATCTATTATTGACTCCAAACACAACATACCGCAACAGCATTTTACTAAAAAAGACGATAACTACTTTAACTGTTGTGTTGAACAATGTTGTTAGAATGGTAAAAAACAGAAAAGTTTCGACATTTTGCCGACTATTTGAGTATTTGAGTATCCATTATATAGCCATATCATTATGCGAAAATATGCGAAAATGATCAAAATACTTGGCTCAACAAAAGTTTGGCATATTCAGATAAACGATCCCTCAATAAAAACAAGCATAAAATAATCCATAGCAAGCTCATATTTTAAGTGTCACTCAGAAAAATATTAAGGATATTGGCCACATTGCTGACGTAAAAAGCCCTGGCACACCATTGGTCAATAACGTATTAAATGCAAACATCTTAAATGCTTTTTTTTTAAATTTGGAAAATACTTTTACCAATGCGCACGAGTTTGGTCTCAGGGTTGACAAATCTGGCTCAAGTCACTAAGCAGAAATGACTTAAAAACTGCCCAATAAGGAATACTTTAAAAGGATAAAATGCATCGAATTTGAGCCAAATATTTGATCATATTTGAAGTACCTTTAATTGACGATAGACATCCACAAAAATGCTTTAGATTTTCTACACTTTATGCACGACAAAAACATTAATATCACTTATTACCCTTCAATACATTGTTTTCTAATAAGCTATCTTTGTTTTCCTGCCTTTACGACTCCCGCGGCGGCTGCGTTCTTCTGCGCTATATGTGTCTGGTAATGCTTGGCAAGATGTGCCTTTTGCCTGAAACTTTTCCCGCAAAGCGAACAGGCAAAGGGTTTTTCCCCGGTATGGGTTCTAATGTGGACATTGACGGAATACTTATCTTTAAAACCTTTAGAACAGATTGAACAATAGTGCAAAGATCTCTCCTTTCTGATTCCATTGGATGTTGACGTTGCTGTTTGCTGTTGGATATTATTGTTATTATTTGTAGTGGACTGTACTTGGCTTTTACTGTTGGTACGTTTGTATTTTTTCGTGACTGTTGTTTTTGTACTGGAAACAACAGCCGGAGATGTGGTCACGAGTTGCAAATGTTGAGGCTCTTGTCCTGGAAGCATCGCTACTAATCCACCCCCGGGAATTTGTTGTATACTATAAACTGGTCTACTATTCACGTCATCTGTACAATACTGCTGTACAGACTCAGCTACTTCATTGGCAATTCTATTAAGTTTCTCATAATCTTCCGTATAAGTCGTGTCTAGTTGTGACAATAATAAATCGTCCACAGTTTGAGTCTGTGGTCTATTTTCTTGATCAGGTATAATTACAGTGGGATCTTCGAAGAGAACAATATTGACTCCGTTCTCAGCATCCAGAGTCATCACAAGCCTTTCGTTATTTGGAGTTGGAGTCGGTGGTGTAGGAGCTGGTGGTGAGGATCTCGGATTGTATCTCGTGCCTCTGCCTTGTAATGCACTTCGCAACAAAGATTCACCGTTGCTTGTATTTTGATCAGCCAACTTCCAATCATTATTATTGTCTAGTATTTCTTTATGATCTGCAAAGCCACTGTCTTCGAATCCAAACGGTTCACCTTTTATGAGAGGATCGTGTGAATTAAAGTTATCATTAAAGCCATTCATTTGACTCGGCATAATGTTTAAAATTGAATCTAAATCTAGGGATGGGTGTTGTAGATGATCTGAAGGATCCGCTCCAGCACTCGGACTTGGTAATTGTTCTTGTTTTATTTTCCCCCATGGAGATGCTGTTCCTTCTCCTTCTAAGACAGTGAGTGTATATATTTGTCCATCGGTATTGTCTCCATCTGATTTACTAGCCTCCCCTCCCGGAGAACTATTTATATCATCATTCTCCTCCTGCCAATAAAATTTGTTTAAATCTTCTAAAATGGCATTATCAAATCTGTCCCGATCTCTATCTACATTCCAAATTGAGTCAAAACTTTGTAAAGTTGGTCCAGATTGTTGTTGGATGAGCGAAGATGTCGAGGATATTGCATTCCTCGGCTCACCCGAGAGCAACGGATTGGCGCTGCTCGGTGAATCCAGGAATACATTGACAGACCTCATTTGCTGTTTGAACTGAGCGTCTGTCAACTCTGGCGAGGTGACGAGATCGAAGAAGTCCGTTTTTGACACGTCAGTGTGTCGAAAAGATTCTGCCATATCCATAATCACAGTTTTTTTGAAATGCATCTGAGGCAACTTTCCAAACCACCAATAACTTATTACTCAATTCTGTTTTGGAAAACGAAAGCACATTCGCACTACACCACTTATTTATATATAAACAACAACTTGACAATCGCAGATGAAATTTTAAGACTTTTTAATTAAACAGAACACTAAACGAGTTATTATCTTCTACATATCATTCAGTCGTTTGACTTGTACAAAAATTTTAATTACGGAAACCAACTTAAAACCTCTTCTTGAAGCAGATATAATTATTGTTGCTCAGTTAACAATGGACTTAATTCATTTGACTTAAAAACTTTCACGCTAAAGATCTTCTTACAAAGAAAGCCGAATGATAATAATGATTGTCTATTGCTTGCTTCACTGATGGTCCACTCTGATTTATTTCTACAATTTGATTTATTTATTTATTTACTATTAATAGTTCTTCTTTTCGTTCTGGTGTGATATGATCTCTTGGTCTGTTCGGCTTGGATCAATAAAACCTGCGAACAAAAGAAAAGAAATTATGTTAACAAAATATAGAGTCAATAGAATTACCTAACTCTTAACAACTATACCTAATACTTAAATCTACTTATGTATGATCAAGTGAGATATTCGCAAACTAGAAACAATCTAAGGCCTGATGAGAATACAAAAACTAACAGAAGGAGACATGGGTTTGTTTCTTTAGCCTCTCATGTATATAACTCCCTGCCACAAAGCCAGTTGTAAAACAAAAAATGAAATAAAAATCACGTAATAAATTAGAGAAACTCTTAGCAGTCACGTAGTTTTTGCTGTGTTTTCTCCATGTCAAGCTTATCTATGTCATCCAAGCTAAAAAGATATAAAATATCAACCTTAAAAGCATTAATTTAGTAATTTAACGACGGGATTTGAAGTGGGTAGCCCTTTTGAAGAACTTTGAGCCCTCCTTTTAATTTTAACTATCATTTTCTAAATGTTTGAAATACGAGTAGGTGCTTCATAATATTCCTGAAAATATATAACCTTGAGTCTTCCTTGTGACTATAATTTGCCACAGACATTTGGAAATAGATTGGTAACTCATAAAATAAGATTATAAGAGTACATGGTTGGCGCAGTTGCCTGAGGCGGCAGTCTCTCGTGCGGGAGATGTCAGGTTCAAACCCCGGCGCTGGCGATGTATTCCACACTTTGCGATACAGACTTTTATCCTAGTGCAAAATGTGCAGGAAAGCATCTGGGTTTGTGTATGCAAACCCAGATCCTTTTTTTTTAAAAAATCCTGAAAATGAAGAACATTAGGCGAGGTAGCCATTCATAAAATAAAATCTAGGGCAAATGTTATATTGTACTTATCACGAATTGCGATGTTTCTCCAGTTAACCTAAATTATTTCATCATCAGACAAAAGTACTGATAAAATAAATCATCATTCACCTGTCTAACTTGATTATTATTTTCATGATAAACATAATATCTTTTAAGGTCATATCATCTCGAGTAGTTTAATTAAAATGTTTTTTTTTTTCTACAAATCATCTACATATTGGTGCCCTTGATAGCTGTAATGATAATTAATAAAATATATTAAGAGTATGCATATTGACATTTCAAAAATTTCTAAAAACGGGGACCTTAGATTTCGACAACCTTACTAAATATGCTTTGGAAAAAATAGAGTAGAAACATTGAACCTTTATCTAGGGAATAACCGTCTAATATATCTTGTATAGATTTCTAAAAAAAAATGTGAAAAACGCCTCTGATCTTTTTTCCGAAAGACAGAAACTCGTTTCCCGAAAGTCTCGGAGAATTTTTTTTTGTGTTGATAATATGCATTAAATTTTAGGGAATAACCGTAAAAGTTTTTTAATTGAAGCGAAATTAACCCCAAAAATAGGAAAAAACGCTATTTTTACCATTTTATCATGCGATTGTACATGCAATTTGGAACCTTAATGCAGTGAGATTTTACTGTGACGTCATAGTTGGGTCGGCAGCTTTAACCAAATTACATATCGGCCTTCCATGATGGATTTTTGCGCTGTGTTTAGCACACGTCATTATTAATAATTAAAATATTTATGTGTAGTTGAGTTAATAGAAAAAATAACATCTTATTTTTTACATACAATTTATTAAACTACGCATATTATGTCTAAGGAAAAGCTCGCAATGTAGTATTTTCGCGAATTATCTAGACATATTTTTTTATTCGGCAATCCACTCATAAAGAATGAGTGATCTCTGCTCATTATCTAGATATTAGGTTGTATATAATATTTCAATTCCTTCTTTCTAATTATGTAACAAAAAATAATCTCCAATATCTTAATCAACAATAATGACACCCCTTTCCCATCCAATCACATATCTTTCCTAATATTTATATTCTATTCTATCCCGACACGCCGCATCGCTTGCGGGATAGGCAGAGAGAACAGATCGTCAGACTTTCCTATCCTTACACAAAGTCCTTGCTTGCGTCACATTCATGCAATTCGTCATACATACTCTACGATTTCTTTTATTCAAAATTTTAGATAAACACGCGCTAATTGCGTGTGGTTTGAAATGCAACTACAACCTACATATTACGTTATTTTTTTCATATCTCTTCAATTAACGATGCATCTTAAAACATTCTTAAACGCATATTAAATAGTAACAGTATCCAAGCCCATTCACTTAGAAATTTACAATCAGTGGTCTAGCAAGCTTTTTGTATTGTAAGTGTTTGGAAATCATTCCATTGTCAAGTAGTCATCACAACGGATGTACATCAAAGGATGGACTTTCCACCAGGCTAGACATGTGCGCCGGCTGCAAAAAAGCCGGCGGCGGCGCCCATGTCTAAAATCGCCGGCGGCGGCGCCACGCCGGCGGCGTGGATAAAAGTGGGGGGTGGGAGCATTGGATTTTCTTGCACTATTGTTTTAAATTATTAAATACGTATATGTGAAAAGCATAATGATAAAATCGATTTATTTATTTTGAAAACTATGATTATTTCAATGACAAAGTAAAATAAAAGCTCATATTTGAAAAATAATGGAAAATTTCATTATTGCTTTTTCATGGTACTGGAGGGCATGTTAAAATAAACTAAGCCATAAAGTCAAACGCATCAGAATGAGCCTCACTATGGGCAGTGCAGTCGAACAGGTTTATCATTTGGCAATATTTGGGCTGTTAGCTAAACGATGAGTAAAATTGAAACTCTGAAATAAAGTATAGAATTGCAATGACGAGGTCGACCTTCCACAAAATCCAAAACTCCTTGAGCATAAGCTGTAAAAACATATGTGTTGTATGTACTGTTGTTTGTAGTTGAAGGGTAATTTAATAAAATTATGTAATTTAATTAAACTATCTTATTTGCGATGTTATTTTAGGAGTAAAAATAAGGATAATTAATGAATAAACATAAATTATGGCGTTTTTCGTCGAAAGGTGCATAAATTCATAATAATATCAACCAAAATACGTAATGCTTACCGGTGGAAAGATAAATTACAATTTGAGAGTAGTCTGTAATCACAGTCTGAGAAACCACGTTAGGGGATAGTATTTTTTTTATTATTAAAATGCAGCCTTTGGTGAGCGAAATAATTGGATTTTAACGTTAAAATATCTAATTATATTCACATTTTGACACTTTGAAGATCGTAAACGTCAAAAATTACCAAATGAATATCGCTTTTTGTCAAGAGAAAAGGAGTCATTATCCTTTTCACAGTGTTGTATTGAAACAAATGAAGTATAGCGAATCTAGTCAAGTGGAATAAAAATAATTTTGATTAGGTACTTCGATAATCAAAGGTTAAACTAATGAAAAGAGAGAACGGTTGACCGAAAAGACGAAAGGCCGCATATTTTGGTCAGATATTCTGCCAAAATTCACGTGGTTTAAACATTTCAGCGTGGTAAAATCGACCGGTGTCCTAAAAATCGATAAAAAAAAACATAAAGTTACTTACATAAAAAAAAACGTTTGTTTTTCATTTAATTTCCACCACGAAGAACCAAATTATTAATGCCCCCATCCCATCCTATTTCTTGTTTTCGAATCGAATAAGTAAGACACAGAAAATTCCCCGATTTTTTTATGCAAAACCAAATGAACGAAATATTTGAAAACCAAATGAACGAAACATTTGAGAAAATTTCATTATTGCTTTTTCATAGTACTGGAGAGCAGGTCAAAATAAACTAAGCCATAAAGTCAAACGCGTCAGAATGAGCCTCACTATGGGCAGTGGTGCAGTCGAACAGGTTTACCATTTGGAAATATTTGGGCTGTTAGCTAAACGGTGAGTGAAATTGAAACTCTGAAATAAAGTCTTGAATTGCGATGACGAGGTCGACCTTCCACAAAATCCAAAACTCCTTGAGCATAAGCTGTAAAAATATATGTGTTGTATGTACTGTTGTTTGTAGTTGAAGGGTAATTTAATAAAATTATGTAATTTAATTAAACTATCTTATTTCCGATGTTATTTTAGGAGTAAAAATAAGGATAATTAATGAATAAACACAAATTGTGGTGTTTTTCATTAAAAAGTGCATAAATTAGTAATGATATCAAAATACGTAATGCTTACCGGTGGAAAGATAAATTACAATTTGAGAGTAGTCTGTAATCACAGTCTGAGAAACCACGTTAGGGGACAGTATTTTTTTTATTATTAAAATGCAGCCTTGGGTGAGCGAAATAATTGAATTTTAACGTAAAAATATCTAATTATATTCACATTTTGACATTTTGAACATCGTAAACGTCAAAAATTACCAAATGAATATCGTTTTTTGTCAAGAGAAAAGGAGTCATTATCCTTTTCACAGTGTTGTATTGAAACAAATGAAGTATAGCTAATCTAGTCAAGTGGAATAAAAATAATTTTGATTTGGTACTTCGATAATCAAAGGTTAAACTATTGAAAAGAGAGAACGGTTGACCGAAAAGACGAAAGCCCGCATATTTTGGTCAGATATTCTGCCAAAATTCACGTGGTTTAAACATTTCAGCGTGGTAAAATCGACTGGTGTTCTAAAAATCGATTAGAAAAACATAAAGTTACTTACATAAAAAAACGTTTGTTTTTCATTTAATTTCCACCCTGAAGAACCAAACTATTAATTCCCCCATCCCATCCTATTTCTTGTTTTAGTATCGAATAAATAAGACACAGAAAATTCCCCGATTTTTTTTTATGCAAAACCTAATGAACGTAATTCAGACGACGGAATGGGTCTGGAACGGAACTGCATTAGTTATTATTCGATATCTTATATAATTACTGAATACTAGCGTCGCCACAGCTGAATACTTAATTTTTTTTACCTGGTAAAGTACTTATTTCGATTTCTGTCTCAAGAAACAAAGGATAAATACTTTTAGTTACACGGTTCCCACGCCGCCGGCGTGAGCGTTTTGCCGGCGGCGGCGCGCCGACCGTGATCAGCGGCGGCGCGCCGGCGCGGCGCTCATGTCTACACCAGGCTAATGACTGATCGTCGGCAAGTTTTAAACCAGCCAGTTATAAGCCAGTTGGAAAATCCATCCTTTGCTGTACATCTGTTGAGATAACTACTTGTTATTTCAACTACGACATGTAGAAAAATCCGATGTTTGTCACAAAGTGAGAGTTGTGATAGTAAAAAAAAATATACCTAGGTATTGTGTAGAACGTTTATTTTCACGACATATTCGTAACATTTTAAGAGTGCTAAATATTTAATACCAAAAATTACCTACAATTATTGAACGATATTAATATAATATTCAAGTCAAAATAATACGCCAAGTTGTAATATGCATTATTTATAGTAAATAGGATATCTGGTAATATGTTTTGTTTGTAGAGTCTATATTGGCGTATATTGCGAATCTATTAGTAGGTATAAGTAAGTATAAGAACACTCCTAGAACCAGCGACCTCTACCGTCGACATAGCTAAACAATCAGACCACTAAATATAATCACATCAAGATGTCTGTACTGAATCGTATCAATTTTTTATCAAACGAAACTTTGCACACTTTACAGAAAGCTTGAAAAGCTTGTCTCGTGAAGTGGAGTAGGTCGGCATCGGGGATCGAACCCGCGCCCACCGGATTGACAGTCGAGTGCGTTACCAACCAGGCTACCGACCACCTCGCCCAATTAAATAAATAAATATAAATAAAATACACTGAAGCATCTCTATCTCTCCCAAAATAATTCTCCCACCAACAAACCCTTTTCCTAATATCCTTTCCCTTCCTATATATATTCATCAGCACTTTTTCTTTCATAGCCACATTGCTACTACTAACAATTGGTCTGAGTACAAAATTCGTCCTAGACTGACCAATTTTCTTCTTTCAATGTCTCCATGACAGCGTCCATCTCTAGTAAACAAACTCCCCACATATACATATTCATACGCTTACATTTCCACTGCATTGAACCCTGATTGGTCCTTCTTCAGCCATGTCCTTGTCTCACTAGCATACATACAGGTTGGCACTGTAATAAGACAGCGTTGCTTTGGTAGCCACATTGCTACTACTTACAAATTGGTCTGAGTGCAAAATTCGTCCTAGACTGACCAACTTTCTTCTTTCAATGTCTCCATCACAGCATTCATTTCTAGATTTTATTTGCACCAAATGTACAAATAGAAATTTTCTCGGTAGCAAAACGTTGATTGACGGAATCTGGGTAACATAGGTAGATAAATCCCGCCTACACTGTACGCGAATGTCCATCAAAAGATATATAATTGATTTCACCATGGGTAAAACGTCATTTCGGACGTGTTACTTATTATAGTGTGGCCAGTACTACTAATAGTATTAATATTTTTGCCAGATTGAATTGTTCCAATTCTGAGATTCGTGATCTCACTTTAGTATTTAAGTTGTTCATGATTCTGCTATATCGTGACAAGATACTAAATGGATGAAGTAGGTCTATTACTACAATCAACCTACCTTCTTAACGTTATATCGCAGTCTGGTGCAGCTCTTTAGAATACCTATAAATATTACTTAGTTCTATTAATAGTACCATATAATTCTGTAGTAAATAACATGTAGGTGTCTAAATTGCTGTAACTAATATAAACCAAAATTGTTGACATGGAATTGACAACACTAAAATGTTTTCGACCAAAGATTATTGGTGGAAATTCATTGCAATATCTAGTATCTTACAAATCACCTAGTTAGGGTGGACTGCCTAAAAAAATCTGGTATTAAAATGTAACACATAATATTTGGGATCTCCCACAGACTTCGATCTATGGAATGAGGCGACTAGTTTTCTTTTACCACCCCACGCCCTATTACCACACTCATGCCCAATCCCACCAACTTCCACCTAGGCGGGGGACACCTAAGTAATTTCCATACAAAAACAGAGATAATATTACAGAGATAATATTACATTGATAATAGAGCACACCACCTAGAAGAGCATAGATTCATATGAAATTCTACATGCGACTCACCTACGTTAGGTGCCCAAATATCTCCGCCCAGAATCTCCCCAACTAGGAGAGTCGCATATAGAATTTCATATGACATTATGCTCTTCTAGGTGGTGTGCTCTATTATCAATGTAATATTATCTCTGTGCATTGTATGGAAATTACTTAGGGGTCCCCTGCCTAGGTGGAAGTTGGTGGGATCGGGCGTCAGTCTCTTAGCATCCCTCCCCTCTCTCATTAATATTTCACTACCCTTCCCCAACTCACCTCACTTTGTACGATTCACAGTAAATTCGAATAATAATTATTCGACTAAGAGCTAATTCGACTAACGATCAATTCTACTGTAATAACTATCAAAAATACCTAATGAAGGACACGGAAGTGTCTTTAAACTAGTCGCCTATCAAAGTCTGTGGAAATTTTCTAAGATTTGAATTTCTCTACGCAGCACTATTTTTAGGCATACACATTAATATGTACAGTTATTTTTATTCCATTAATGGTATTTCAAGGCAAAGCAAGGTAGAGGCTATAATATCTGATTACAATACGAAATGGTATACACAGTCTTCTACTAGCTGTTAGCAGTGAAGTAGTAGGTAGTAGGAGCGACCCTAGGTTATGTTATGAAAGGTTAGGTCATCATCATACATCAAAGTAGATACTGAGATAATTCTATATTGAAAATTATAATATTACATTTATTGGAGCACGAATAATGATTGCTAATAATCTTATGAGTAGAGACCGGTGCATTTGCATGTTTTAGCAATTTTCAGGATTTTGCATATTTCGACCAAAATCTACTGATCGTGCATATTTGGGTATATTTTCTTATATTTCAACTGTATTTGTAAATTTGAACTTTTTAAAAAACAAAAATCTTTGACAGAAACTCGTTTCCCGAAAGTCGCGGATTTTTTTTTTGTATTGATAAATGCATTAAAATCTAGGGTAAAAGTTTTTTGATTGAGGAGAAGTTACCCCCAAAAAATGGATATTACGCGATTGTTCGTGCGATTTTGAATCTTAATGCGGTGGGAAATTACCGTGACGTCATTCTTGGTAACAATAACAACAAAAAAATTTGTTGTTTTTAATTATATATTTTGTATATTTTCAAAGGCCGTATGGCCGTTTATGTCATAATAAATAAATAAATAAATAAAATAAATAAATACCAAGCCCTTAAAAGCATTAGAAGAACCCAAATATCTGTAAACATATTAAAAAAATATTTAGCGAAATGATTAAAACTTTCTAAAGCATATAAAGACAGTTTAAATCTAATTAAAAGAAATCAGTGTTTTATTCAACGATCGATCGGTCGATCGACGGATATTTCATTTAGATAAAAATTTCTCTAAAATAATAGTTAATATCATTAAATAAGTACATTATACGTGCACGAAGAGGGCGAAAACAAAACGGCAACATAAAAACAAAAAAAAAAAACAATTGACAGTAGAACGAAACAAAACACTGCGCCTGCAATAAAAGAAACAATAGTAGAATCTTGTCTGATTCTGAAATGAAAATCGCTGAGTACAAAAGGTGGTAGAGTTAAAAAGTAAATCAGATAAGTAAGTAAATAATAATTTATTGTTAAATCAGGATGACAGGTGCCTACCTACTTTACTTTTATTATTATAGTGTTGGCGTATCAAGATGGCGGACGGTGGCCGCCTTCTATTGTTTAAAGTTTGAATTTCGAACGAGAGAAAATAAATGGAACAGAAATTTATATCTGCAGTTCTGATGTTGCCGTGAATTCACGACCGACGGGTCAATGTCAAAATTATATTATTTATAATATTTTTTATTTTACATTTTTATTTATCGTTACTACGCATTCTTCGTAAAATTAGAAAATGAGAGCAATATATTAGAGTAAAACAGTATTTTAGATAAATTTAATAATTTTTTATAAATAGTAATTTAAATATTTGATTGTAAATCCATATTTTCTACTTTTCAGTCCTAGATAGAAAATTATTCGGGCAAAACAATTGGAAATTGGCGAAGTTGACGAGCGACCTACTCTACTTTTTTCAAAATTCACATTAGGTAGCTAGAAAACTATAGCTTTTACCCTCAAGTCCGGGCTTAGTGGAACATATTGCTTTTGTAATATTTGCGTCCGTTTAATGATTTATTAATATAAATGTATAAATATGTATTTGGGTTCACTTCGATAACTCCAGATTAATTTCATTAAATATTTCACTCTTTCCAGATTCAGTCGATACGATTGGTTTGCAGCAAAGCCCCATGTCTCCTTCTCCACTCATCTCTGTCCTGTGCAGTTCTTTTTAACTCTTTATATGAGTCGAAGCCCATATCCTGGCACAGGTCGTCCAGGTATTCTTTCCTTGGTCGTCCTCTGTAATTTGTCCCCTCGTTCATTCCTTCAATTAATTCAAATAGGAGACCCTCTTGATGCACTGCGTGGCCGATCCATCTGGCACGTCTTTCTGCTACAGCATTTAGGAGGTGTCGTCCTCCTTTGATTAAATATTGAAAACGACATGGCACATCAAAGTTTTCACTTATACGCAAAAAAGTTAAACTTATAATAATCGTAATAGTATGAATTTCAATATAGCTAATTGAGATAACCTGAGAATCCCACGAGTTAATCAAATTAATGGCGATTTGATGGTCATATCGTGATGTATGAATGGATTTTATTTCTAAGTGGACTGATGGGAATTATAATCTAGGTAGATACATAGTAGCATGGGCGTCGTCAGGGGGGACAGGGGGGGCAGATGCCCCCCCTATAGATTGGAATACGTATACATTTTTTTATACTAAATGATAAAACCTCACAAAAATCACATTCTTTCCACACATCTTCTCATCATGTCATAAATTTTCTAAAATTAGGATAAAAAATCCATCAAAATACAACTATTTCGTAAAAAAATTGCCTGCGGCGCTATTTTTTTATTGTTTTTTTTTTTATAAAAGACATTTTTTATGCATAATATAGTGCTAATTATTGTGTACTTTTTCAAATAACCCAAACCATATCACGTTCTTCTTCATTCTTCACTGTCTCACAAAAAAATTTCGCTTGCGACGCTATTTGTGCGTTTTTCATCATATATAAATTTTTCTAATTTTTGCTGCCCCCTTCTAGCTCCTGGCTGAGCTGAGGCTGGCGACGCCCATGGTAGATAGATAGACACACATCTTGTCTCGTGTTGTTATATTATGACAGACAAAATAAGAGTAATTATGAACAATACTATAAAGTCCACTGTGGTAAAGTCCAACAATGGAATATCGTGCAAAGTCTGCCCTACTTTTTATACTTTAATATTCTTTAATATTGAACCTGTTTTCTTTCTACTATTTTTATTATCATTTCCTACTTCATATAATACGATACCTATTCAGTACACACACAATATCAGTGGTGGAGTGGCCAGGTTGCCCGATAATACCCACCCACAATTATCGCTGTTTCCTTTTTTTGCCTGCGGCACTAATTCTACCTATTGTTGTTAAACATATTCCTTATATTTCAATTTAAGGTCTTATATGCACAGAGCAAAAATCGTTCTATTTTCGCATCAACTTTTTCAAAATGAGAATATTAGCGCGAAATAAGAATAACGTAAGCGACAATGTGAACTATACCTTTTTAAAAGAAACCTGGGAAGAAAATAATAAATCTAAAACAGTCAATTTGTTAAAATTATAATTACCAGTATTTTAGCTAAATTGTACTTTTATATCTGAAAAACTGAATGGAAAATCTTCAGATCCCGTAAATTTTAGGGGTACTTTAGGAATATTTTTTTATTCAAGGTATTTCTAAATATTATAATTCTAAAACAGTCAATCTGTAGTCCAAACTTTCATCTAACACTGGCTCCAGTTTCAAGACGATTCTCTCAGTATAGGCTGAGAACAATTCAGGGCGCCGAAGCCAGATGACAGCACATAGGACCTTAAAGACAATAAACCAGATCTGTATCACGAACTTCTTTCCTCATTTTCACGCGGCCCTATATTTTTTAATGTTCAATTGTAATTGCTCTCCCTGCACTGGGTATACAAAAATGAAAATCTCAAGAGCTAGGTACTGGGGGCTTTACTACATGGCAACTTGAATTTTTAGAGTCAGTCCGTCACTGCACACTGTATGCTGTATGAATACGTATGTGCATTCTTAATTTTCTATTAAAATTTAAAATAAGAATAGAATATGTTCTTAAATTGAAATTTAACAAGTTATTTGAATTTGACATGCAAACAGTCCAATAAACAACGTGTAATTGCGATATGAAATTGGGCGGTTCTTTGTGAAAAAATCACGGAATAGTCACGGAATTGAATGATAGAACCTTGTTATTTAGTCAGTGACAAGATGCATGCAAAGAAATTTGACATTGACTTGACGTAGAAGTTCTCTCAAACTTGACATTACGTATTTATTAAAGAATGAATGGATACGAGAGGTCACCGAAGTGGTAAAACGAGCAGCTGCCTTAAAATGGAGTAGGGCAGGACACGATGCCTGACCTTCAGATTCTAGATGGACCAAAAAGATTCTCGAGTGACAACCTAGAACAAGCAAAAGGAGCGTAGGAAGACCTCAGGCAAGATGGTCTGACGATGTGAGGCGAATCGTAGGAAGCAAGTAGACGCAGCATGCCCAGGATAGGGATCTGTGGAAAGTCAAAGGGGAGGCCTATGTCCAGCATTGGAATTAAAACGGCTGGAAAGAAGAAGATTTTATTAGGTTTGTCAAACGTAAAACTTGTAACGTCGATATGAGTAAATGATTGGTGATATAAAACTTTAAAAGAATAGGGAAATAAGCACTCAGATGGTTTGAGTATGTAGAGAGGATGAGTGAATATGAAACCAGTAAGTGAACACTACGAGGAGGTGTCAGGAAACGAGGCCGTTACATGTCGACCAGATTTTCAAGGATAAACGGTTGCGTACTGAATAAAAGGAATTGCCGAGTGTGTATGATGAATTGCTTGAACGTGGCGGAAGCAAGGAGTGTTGAGAGAGGCAAGATGATCTGACATTTTGTTATACACATAGTGATTTGAAAATAGACACAGGCACGAGATTAGCTAGAAGATGTCACATGTCTTTTTTGAGCGAACGATTTAGTGGCGAACTTTATTGCTCACAAAGATTTGAAATGTCGTCCGGAGATTTTACGAACACCTCTACTCGTAGGCGAGTGAATAATCTGAATCAAAATATAATAGAACCTGTCGTATTTCTATTCACTTAAATCGTATATGTCTAATTAATGAACAAAAGTGTTTTTTTATCAATCCTTTTTGCCTACTTCTACATATGTAAGATATTTAATGAGATAGTTATACGAGACTGGACTGGAATAAGGAGTGCTGAAGAGCTGTTTCGAGCTGCCCAGGACAGGAGCACTTTCTCTCGAGTGATAGTCAACGTTGGGGGGACCTAACACTACACCGGAAGAAGAAGAAGAAGTTAGATGAAGCCATAAATACGCAAAACATATTTTATTACATATTGACCCCTGTATGGAACCTTAACAATATAATCATTACTACCAATTATTTTTATAGCAATAGTGAAAAATCTAAGTAACGATGTATAGTATGTACTTAGTTATATTTCTAAGTAGCCATTGCAACAAACTTTCCAACAAATACATTGCTTAGCTTAGCCACTTCAGATGGACATTCACATTGACCATCAAACTGATGAAGGGGGCGGACCAACATAAATAACTACGTGTGCTAAAATTTCTTTGCAATAAAACATTGTTGGTGAGTGGCCCGTAAAATAATAGTAAAATATTTGAATGTCTTACTGTGCGATCATGGTATACAATAAATAAATATAATCTTTTGGATATAAGACATTATACCAAATGGCGGGGTAATTGTCGTAGGCAATGTCTGCCAACCAACCACTTGTGACAATAAAACGAGATAACTAATTGTACACATACTATAGCGTGATGTGAACTTCCTTGGGAAGGAAGCAGCATGGGTGTTCCGACGCTTACGAGTCGGCTTTGGCTGGCTTTAGTGATCACTTTATGCCTAGGGCAACGGTCAACCATTTCGCCACATCCTGCCTGCACACGATTGACAGCAGGATGTGGTGGAATGGGTGAACGCTGCCCTGGGCATAAGTGATCACTTAAACCAGTCAAAACCGACTCGTAAGTGTCGTAACACCCATACTGCTTCCTCCCCAAGGGAATTCACACAACGATACATTACGTGAATGAAGATACCTCTCGTCTCTGTTGAGAAAAAAACTGTAAAAAAAAGTTCGATAATACAAAACGAAAGCTACATTACGTTTGGACAGAATTACATTTTATATAGAGTGAAATGACTTTGATTACTATTATTGTTGAATGGCTCATATACTGAATACTACAACTGTAAAACAATGGACTGTATGCTGTATACAATAAGCTATCAACATTCTGCAGAAGTAGTATTTATATCATAATAATAATGGCAAAGAGAAGCGTTCAGGTGCTGTATGGATCATCGGTTTAAAAGGTGTGTGAAAGCAGATATTAATCTATGATCTATGGATCATTGTGTTCTGTAAGCTGTGCTTTATCATTAGGTACTAGCTGTGACCCGTCAAACTTGACGCGGTTTTCAGGATCTTTTTTTTGCTGTAACTGTTTATAAGTTTGCAATGTATAAATTTTGTTCAACATGTAAATCTGACGATTCCAAGTGCCTTAAATAAGGCCTACGGATGATTTAAAACCAATAAACCAACGCAGAGAGAACATATCGCCAGACTTCCATATCTTTAGACAAAGGTACAATTATTTTGTACGTACATTTTTATGGTAAGAGGAACTTTTGTTATCGTATTATTTTCTATTCTACATAATAACATTTTACTACAATATTTATTAAATTACTTTGTAACTTAACGGGGTTAACTGTAAGAAATTGGGCTTAACTGGTCGAAAACGCAGTTCTGCGATATGTTCGCCCTAGTGAACAACGATTTATAATTTGTACTATGTCCATTTTTTATATTTATATGTATTTGTTGTTCACTTGAAGTTTAAATAAATAAATAAATAAATTATAAAATAAATGCACAAATTTAACATGATCTCACATCATTGCCATTGATCAGACATTTGCCAAACCCGCCATTTGAAAATATATCTTTTTAAATAAAGATTTGTTTATTCATTTATCTCAGTGTTTACCTGGTAGACTTAATAATCAATTGAAGCCGCGAACTATAAAAATGTCGACATCTATCGATAACTATTCAAAACAATTTGTAGGCCCGCAATGTCAATGAAAAAATGTGGTATTAGCCGAATAATTTACGATAATAACTGAAGGCGCGGCGATTGCAAAATGTTTTAAATAATACCATACATATTCTAACAACTTGCAGACGGTCCTTCGTTACATTCATACACGGTTACGTCAAGAATTATGTATGTTGATAATACGGGTACAATATCCGAATGCTTTGGTTGTGGTTTTGCTCATGCGTTCGGGACATGCGCTCTCGCAAGCCCGAGGCTCATCTTTAAACTTGAAACCTCTTGCATATTTACATCAAAGACACACCTACAGAAAGCAACAAATTTCAATACATACGTCAGATTTTTTTGATGTACTATTCCACTATTTTGGCCCGCCAGGCAAACCGAGAAGTGTCAGGAAAAGTCATAGAATATACATACAGATCGTTTCCTCGATCTTTGCAGCCGGCGGACGCTAGCTGTAAGTGGGGTTCAAGATTGTATTGTTGGTAGTCCTGATCGTCGAACCTTGTCATAAGAGCTGACAAAGGTCCGGAATATTATCACATTATATCTTTTATAAGTAACCTACAATGCCGAAAACATTACAGGGGGGCGCTAGAGAAATCATATTAAAGGCAAGATAGTTTTGCGAGTTGGAAAAAGAAAAAAATACTCCCTTTAAACCGCCATCACAAGTTTGAAAAACAAAGTTGCCAGTTTATTCTAACAATCCAAAAATTGTCTAGTTTTTTTAAACAACAGTTCTGAAATATAATTTGAAAGTAGCGAGAAAATGCAACCATGGCTTATTATCACATCAAGAGTTTGCTCCGTGAGACTTCTGAAAAAAAAAATGGACTGTAATATATCTGATCCAGTAAAAGCCAGTAAGAGTATTTTATTTACCAGTCTGCAGACGCCTAGTCACAATAGTCAATTACTCATTACCTTCTCGAGAATTACTGAATCAGATACTGTAGCTCCATAGTCGATTAATACCGTATATTTTCTAATTCAACTTAATGAGAATTCATTAAACCATAATTATATAATGTTAAAATGGCAACATTACGGGCCTATTTTTTAGAAATTTGATATTTTATGAAATTTTATGAAGAAGTTCTCAACAAAATCAAAGGAGGAAGACACCTGCTCAGTGCAATAGCAGAAAGATAAGCCAGATGGATCGGCCACATCAACAATTTAAGTTGTAGTTATCTCAACAGATTGACGCGATTGATGACTTTTGAGATGTGGTCCTACGAATTTTAGAAATTTCTTGGAGGGATCACATAACGAACGAAAAAGTTCTTAACAAAATCGAAGGAGGAAGACATCTGCTCAGTGCAATAGCAGAAAGACGTGGCAGATGGATCGACCACATAGTGCGTCAAGAGGGTCTCCTATTTGTATTAATTGAAGGAATGAACGAGGGGACAAACTATAGAGGACGTCCAAGGAAAGAATACCCGGAGGACCTGTGCCAGGTGCAATAAATCCAAGGTATCGTCTATTACCTACGATTTATATTGCATTGAACAAGCATGATAGGTTGATCAAGCGTCTCTGTTTTACCTGAAAGAGATGTGACATGGACAAATGGATAGACAGATGATTCAGTTACCTTTTCATTTCTATGCCACATAATTAATCAAAAACTTGTGAAATGGACATGGGTTCATTAATTTAGCAGCTTTTTTAACTTTTTTCGCTGGATGTACCGAGCACTCATTAATTTGGGAATGTCCAATGCTACGAATAACTGGTTATGACAGTGATACATAGTCATTAAATCTTCACACACATTACCCATCAGTTTTTTTCTCTTATTTAGGAGTGTTATTAATAAAAATGAAACTAATTAATATAAACATTGGTTAGTACGTGACTTGTGGTAAATGTAGGGCGACGTTATATCTTCTCTATTTTTCATGTTTTCTCTAATCGTATTTTAGATGTATCTCTATGTGGCACCTATTTAGTATACGTCATTTTAATGCTGGATAAAATGTATATAAATCAAAATGGACATCTTCGTCTTCTTGTGAAAAAAACTAAATATTTAGTTTAAAATCCACAAAGAATTACTTTAGCTTTCGCAACTAGTATTCGAGGATTTGCACTCTCATCATCAGGCGTTTGTGAACCCACCACCAACCCCACAAAGTACCAAGGGTCAAAAACATTTACGCTGGATTTCTTTCATTTATCATTATTTTTCATATAAAAATTGTGTTAGGTGGCTCCTATTTCCGCTATTACTCACCTCTCCAGCACGAGACTCCTATAACGGAGATTGGCGACCATCACTTGAAACTTCATATGCTCCTGAGCTGCTCTGCCGAATGTCACTGCATTGGGTATTACTAGAGACTGGAAAATTTTGCGATCGCGATAAAATGATTTTATCCATAAATTTCGTGCTTTCTACGCAAATTTCATATTTTTTACAGGTATTACGCGTTTTTTAGCATTTTTTACAAGCATAACACGAATTTTCGCATATTTGACGCGAATTTCGACCTTTATTTTGAAAAACAGCGTAATTTGAACAATATCAAAAGGCATATTGTGCTATGAGAGTAAGAAAAACCACACCAAAAAAACTCGAAAGCTGCATTTTTTGTTTTTTTAAGAAGGAGAATTTCTGTATCACAGACCAATAGGTCTAGCAAACGAAAAAATAAGTTAATTTATTAAAATACCTCCCAAGAATTGAATTCAGATTTCACTTTAATTAACAATTTACGTAGACAATCAATTCATAGTAAATATGTTTTAAATTAGACACATTAATGGCTTTACATCAGACAAGTTGTTTTACCGTAGATTTTTATTACTAGTAAGTACGTAAGTTAACACGTTTCATATGAAATTGGATTCTAAATCAATAGATGGATAGCATTATTCAATTTAAGGGCATGGCACCAAGAATGACATCACAGTCTTTTCCCACGGCATTAAGGTTCAAAATCGCGTGACAATCGCATGATAAAATGGTAAAAATAGCGTTTTTTCCATTTTTTGGGGTTAATTTTGCGTCTATCAAAAAACTTTTACGGTTATTCCCTAGATTTGAATGCATGTTTCCAGTACAATAAAAAAATTTTTACTCGCGACATTCGGGAAACGAGTTTCCGTCTTTCGGAAAAAAGATCAGAGGTGTTTTTAATTTATTTTTTTGAGAAATCTATAGAAGATATAAAAAATCTTTTACGGTTATTCCCTAGATAAAGGTTCAATGCATCTACCCTATTTTGTTCCAAAGCATATTTAGTAACGGTTGTCGAGATATAAGGTCTCCCGTTTTTATAAATTTTTGAAATGTCGGTATGCACACTCTTCAATAAATTAATAGATGGATAGCATTATTCAATTTAATTCTACGATTTTAATAGATATCTACGCATGTTTTATTGGCGTATAAACTATTCCGCAGTCATGCAGTTAGTTCCCTATAGATTATAGAATCATGTAAAATTGTTTCAATTCGGTTAATTTCTGATTTTGTTATGTGCAAATAAAGATGAAAAGTTAACAATTTTGAATACATCATCATCATCAGTGGCTCTACAGCCCGTTATGAGCCTTGGCCTCCTCCAGCATTCGCCTCCGTTGAATACATGGCTTTTTGAAAATTTGAGAGAATGAAAATTTCTCATTTAGGTGACATTCGTTAAAGATGTTGTGTCTATTTTATAAGCAATTACACATACCAGTCACTGGTTACCTCATTATCGAGATATACCGTGAATCGATTTATTTTGCCAGAAGAGAATGCCGAATTTTTCTAAGATAACCAATGTTTTAATTCGATTTATTTTATTTTATTATAAGTATAAGCGCAAAACAGACAACAAATACTGAAAGTAAAACAATACTTTAGCTGTCACCCACAAGCATGCGCCACAGTTAAGTTAAAATATATACCTACCTACGTTCATTCTGGTCGCATCACACAACCACATCCAATCTCACTCACACACTGATTAATCGCAGATGCACAATTGCACACCTCAGTTAATAAAATTTTATTATGAATTATTATTTAAATACAAAAAAAAAAAACATAGTTTGTCTAGCATTTTTTTTATACACAGGTGTACAATAATTGTAGATTTTATCGCGATATTGCGAATTTATAAAAAAAACATTATCCAAATTTTAATTAAAACATAAATTATTGACCTTATCTTATCGAATAAATACTATTTCCTTATAAATGTTTACTATTGCATAAAAATATTTATTTATTAATAAAGAACGCCTTTTGACCTTATTGATTCATCTGAATAAATTTCTAAAAGTAGTTATGTATGTAAAAAAATATTAAAATGCATAAGTTCTATGTTTTCCAATATTCATCAATAAACCTCTCCATGTATTTTTGGTTAATAAAAATTTAGTGTTATGTTATGAGGTTTACCAAATTAAAAATATATCTTACGTGTATATACTCGTATTACATAGTTATTAAATCTCATTAAAATGTACGCGAAATCTAATAAATAATACAATTTTTATTATGTACTAGCTATAGCCTGTCAAATAATGACGGACTTCTTCAAAAAATATGTTAAATGTATCCTCAAAGAAGGTGATAGGAACCTAGTATTTCTATTTCAGATATGAAGAATATTAAAGTATCGATGAAACCTTTATTTGTGACACAGATTGCAGGAGGTCACGATGTATATAGTTTGATTAATTATTTTCTAAAATAGTACATACATAAATTTTAATGGATTTAGTAATTTCGGAAATTTTTTGATATGATGGGAATATTTGTGGTAATAATATGATTTTTCGGAAATTAGTTGTATAAAAAGTACTGTCACTCATGGCTTTGGGGGGGGCTTCAGCCCCCTAGCCACCCCCCTAGATCCGCTAGTGGATGGACTGCAATTGGTGAATGTTGTTTAAAAGTGTAAAGTGATCACATTAAACCAGCCGACAATCAGTCATATGCCTGATGGAAAGTTCATCCTTTGCTGTATATCTGTTGAGATAACTACTTGTTATGTGGCAAGTGCTTACCTATGTATATACTTAAAATGATTAATTGATACACTGGGATATGAACCTGAATATTTAATTTCAATTGGAGTTTTTAAATGCCACCCGGACGACTTTTTTATAATAAAAATATATATTTAAAAAGTTTTGCATAAAATCGTTAGGTTATGAACCCGTCATCCACAGAGAAAAGTCCATCAATCAGATCAATAAACTAATCGTCTGTTCTATTCAGTGTAACTAGCACACCTGTAGAATAATTTATGAAGCATTCATTGATTTGATGGTTGGCACATACTTTTATTTCCTCAATGTGTGATTTAGATAGATTGATCATATTGTTCTCCATTTAATCGTGATTACAGTTTTTTTTATCATAGCTATAAATAGATCTGAATTATACTTACTACTACCTACTTTCTTACTATACTTACATACTTTCTTACACTGGCTAGATCTTCCTGGTCTTAGACAGGCCAAAGAGCTTCTTGGGGGGGCTACGACCCTAGAAGAGTCAAAGCCTGTATAAGCCTAAATAAAACAAGTCTCAAGACACTCACGGACTTCCTAACGGGTCATTCTCGGCTCAGGGAGCATCTCCGTAAACTGGGACTTGAAGAGGACGGCACATGCAGATTCTGTGAGGAGGAGGAGGAAACTCCCCAGCATCTTCTGGCAAATTGTGATGCCGTAAGATACATGAGGTTGAGAACTTTAGACAAGCACCAGATAGAGGTGGAATCATTTCCCACCCTAGACCCCCTTTAAGTTCTGCACTTCGTAAGATGTCTAGGAATTAAATGCTGCTACAGAAGCTTATTATTTTAAGAAGTTTACTGAGAATAATGAAAATCACAATTTATGTTTTGTGAGACCATCGGAATTTTTCTATATGTCGTAGTTGAATTTAACAAGTAGTTATATCTCAACAGATGGCAACTTGCTTGATGAATATTTTTTGTATTTAACGTATGTTCCAACCATTTTAATGCTTCCCTGAAGTCTTTCGACAATATCAGGGTAAATGGCGGTAGACAGATTATGTAAATTTTTTACACTACCTCAGTCAGTCTAGACGATCAGTCATAAGCCTGATGGAAGGTCCATCCTTTGCTGTATATCTGTTGAGATATAACTACTTTTTTACTGAGAATGTTTCTGTTAACGAGCTTTCTCAATCTAGCCAGAACTTCTCCATGTATCCATCTATAGGACGTATCTATAATTTATGGTTAGTAGTTTTTTTTTAAGCTGATACATGGTATTATTAATAATCCGACAATACTGCAAGAAATCTCATTCTACGTACCAAATTCGTACAACAGATCCCGTGCTCACATGCCTTTTTATCCTCCACAAGGCAGAACAAACATAGTACAGTATTCTCCTATTGCAAGAGCAGTCCGCTACCTCAATGAACTTACAGCGCATGTCGACATGTTTGAGGTGACATACTCAGTATTCATCACATATCTCGACTTATACCTCAAATGACTTTTTGTTTTATTGATTGTTTTTGTTGCTATGTGAAAAAAAATTTTTTTTTTAAGATGTTGCGCAGTGTGGTTGCCCGCTGATGTTGCTGTGTGCATTGTTTGTCTGTTTAAGTATTTGTCAACTAGTACGGTTAATAGTGGTGGGTACCAACGCGGGTGCAATGTCTTTATGTCATGATTTGTCCTTTTCTTATTCATTTGTTATGTTGTTTTTTTTTTCGTGTATGTTATTTTGTAACTTGTTCTGCGTACACTCTTCGGTGCAAAGGCTGAACGCTGTAATGCCGAAGAGTGTAATATTTTTAGTGAAATAAAATAAAAATAGTATAATGTTATGCACACTCAAGTAGGTACTTAGCATCCATCTTCACACTAACATCAATATTCTAGTTTTATTATAATGTATATTGTATAGCATAGTATATGTTACAGTAATCGATCATTTAGCCATGAATTTCACTTATCACTCTTTTTATTACATTAGTTTAAAAAAAAACCACCTAACTATCAATGCCTTCTTCATAAGCCCTGTAGCTTCCATCTCTGGATATAGGCCTCCCTCATTCGTCTCCATCTCTCTCTGGATTTTGCCTCGGATGTCCATTTGAGGCCAGCTGTTAACTTCAGGTCATCTGTCCAACGCATCTGTGGCCGGCCTCTAGGGCGTTTACCGAGCCACGGACGCCAGAACAGGAGCTTGTTGCTCCATTTGCCATCCGTTGCTCTCGCCACATGACCTGCATAGTCCCACTTCAGCCCTGCGATGCGTTGTATAACATCCGCAACTCTGGTCTTATTCCTTATCCACTCGTTTGTATTCCTGTCTCTGAGAGTAATGCCAAGCATCACTCTCTCCATGGCTCTTTGTGTAACTGCTAGTTTATGTACAATCTTCTGTGTCAGTACCCACGTTTGAGATCCATAAGTCAGGACAGGAAGAACGCACTGTTCGAACACTTTTGTTCGTAAGTTCTGAGGAATTTTACGGTTTTTCAATATGTGACCCAGTTTTCCGAATGCCACCCATGCTAGTCTGACTCTTCTATCTATTTCAGCAGTCTGATTTTCTTTTCCGAGCTTCATTACTTGACCTAGGTAAATGTATTCATCAACATTTTCTAGTTGTTTCCCTTGAATTGTAATTTCTGGGTCTTGTGTACACATTACTTTGGTTTTTCCTAGGTTCATCCGGAGTCCTATTTTTGCAGATTCTTGTTCTAGCTCTTTTAGCATTTGTTTCAGATCTTCTTCATTGTTGCCTATCAGAACTATATCATCTGCATACCTTAGGTGACTGATATTCTCACCATTGATATTCACAATCAATGCCTTATGGTATAAAAATAAAATGAAATTGCCTAGTACTTATCTACAAAAGCTCTACTACAGTGTGTCAAGAAAGAGATGGTTTTCTACGAGGACGCAGCATATACATTTCATTTTGGCAACCATGTAGAATTTCAATAGAAATGTCATTGTTGCCAGAACATACAATTGCAGTTCCATATTGATCCAAACAATTTTCATACTTCTTATTATGAGACATGAGAACATGGTTTGTGCAGTCGGTTGGAGCGCGGGTTACAATTCACCACACAAGCTTTCGGCTTACTGTAATGTGTGCATGAAAGAATTTGGGTTTATGTATTATATGACCACAAAAATGTCTAAAGAGTCGTGTGGGCATATAAACACATTCGCACAACCATCAGTGATTACCCCACACTGTGGAAAATGCCGTGATATAATACAGGACACGACAAAAACTCATAATAATATTGCTCAACATTAATAAATCCCGAACTCTTATGGGTTTTTCTCAGGGAACCGATATAATAAGGATATTGATAAAACATATGCAGATAGTTTTATAACGGGAAGAATAGTATGAGCCATCATCGATTAAAGCTACCCTTTTTTTCAAAGTGTCCCATTTGTTCATTGTTGTAATAAATTTGATTGTAATTTAATTAAACACCTTGCTATAAACAACCTTGATTTTACCTCACACAATTTGCTATAATTCCACGTTGTATCTAACCTACATACTGTTTTCTGGTCTATACATTGAACGCTACAGAGTAATTGTAACATCTCTCCTCGTTTATCGTTTATTCGCTTAACGTTTATTTTTTGCGATTTAAATTAAAATAAGTGTTTGTGAAGTCTGACTTTCTCTTTTTCCTGAGAGATGTGGCGTAGGTGATTAGAAACTAGATGTTCTGATACAAAAAACGCAATTCCGGGAAAAATACGATTAGGTAAAGCATATTATACCCATTAAACAAAAAGTAAGGAATTTCAAGCCGAATTCTTCTGTTGTTCTTAATAACAAAGTGAAATTCAAAAAACTGAAAAAAATACTAGTGAGTAATATTTATGATTAACAGCTAGGGTGGCCAACCCGCGGCCCGCGGGCCGCATGCGGCCCGCCGGGCATCTAAATGCGGCCCGCGGAGCAGTGAAAAAATAAAAATATAATATCAAATCCCTAGTGAATGAGCATCTTATAATATAACTCTATGTATTGCCTGTTGTAGAAAGACAATCAGATTCATCACTTCACCCATTTCTATCTTGAAAATTTCGCCTGCGGCGCTATTTTGGGCAATATTTTTAATAAAAAAAACGTTTTCCATGCATATTGTTGAGCTCATTTACTGAGTTTTGCAAAAAAAATCGCCTGCGGCGCTATTTCACTTTTTTAGGCTATAACAATATTTTGATTTCTGTAGCCCCCCCCCCACCATACCAACCAATATATTTATTTATTTTGTTTTGTAAAATTATAAAATTGGTTGTGCGGCCCAGTAGGCAATCTCATTTTTAGAATCTGGCCCGCCTGCTGAAAAGGTTGGCCACCCTTGATTAACAGCTTGTGTATTGTAGTATGTATGTCTCCAATAAAAAACGGAGATAGCTATATTACCTGCAGTTTTCTTCGGAAAAAAGGGATATGTAGGCAGACATACTAGGTGTTAATAAGAGTGAGTGAACAGCACTATTTGGTGTGAGCATGTCAAACGTGTACATAGGATGCGTTTTTTGAAATAATCGGTGTAGAACCATGGACCATAAAGCGAATCGCTAAGCAAAAATGCCAGGTGCCAAGACTCCCGATGGACGAAAAAGATAATGGAATGGGGACCAAGAACAAGCCAAAGAAGCGTCTGTAGACCCTAGGCAAAGTGGTCAGACGATATCAGAAAATGTGCCGGTGGTGGATGGATGCAGTGTGCCCAAGACTGGGAGCTGTGGAGGAGCAAAGGGGAAGCCTATGTCCAACAATGGACCTAAGTGGCTGCAGAAGAAGAAGAAGCAAAAAATAATCCACGAAGAACGAAACCCAGAAGACTCTCATGGCGTTCAATAGATCTTTTTTTATTATTTATTGCAAATTATTATAACAAAGTATAAATTATTGGTGTGGTGCCTAATCCAAATGGATTTTTGGCTATAATTATCTATTCCGTAGAATGCACATTAACACGCCAACACACGCTTCAGCGGCATTTTACCCCCCTATAAGTATTTCCATTTGCAACGCGTGTTGAGTAGTGTTAACATAGTGTGGACTGTATCATCTTGGAAGTAGCATTTAGTTTCTCACGACTTTGTGTATTTACAGTATGTGTGTATGTATTAGCAACTAGCAACTAGCAACCAGACAGAGACAGACATATAGCAGTGCACCCATACATTATATAGGACAGAGCGTGACAGATAGAGCAGATTTCGCTTTTAATGCCGATAGAATTATATTATTATTATTCGTTCAATTCGATTTGTCGGGAAACCATCATTTGTCAAACTTGTATACACGTATTTTTACACTTACATATAAGTGGTACTATGATGTGGAAAAATTTACATAGTATCATTCAAGATTGACCTGCATGTTGAGGACATCGTAAGATGAAGAAGGAAAAAAAGGCGGTTCTGGAGGGATCATGTTGAAAGGATGGACCCTACAAGAATTCCTAAGGTCGTCATGCATGATATCCATGAAGGATGCCGACCACCGGGATGTCCACCGAAAAGATGGAGAGAAAGTTGGACCTCTTCATCACAGGAACGAGACTTGAGCCCTGGCTAAACAGTTCCAAGATCTATTCGATGAGGAAGAAGAAGAAGAATGATATCATAAACTCATCAGCCTAATACTGAGAAACATTCACCTATTCAGTTATCATGGATATCTATTTATTTATTTATTTATTTATGGTACAAATACAGTCACAACAGTACAATTAAACAGGAATATGTATTGACAAACCTGACCAATTACATTTGTACACAAATAACAACACACAAACACAGTAACACAAACTTAGACCTATACATACATAGCAAAAACAACTTAACTAATAGATATTCTGATTGTACAGTATATGAAAGGATAGGATGGGAATGGAACGAGGAGGAGGAGAGGGATTGGATTGGGGAGGAAACATCCAGTGAGGTACAATTCTACTCAAGTTTATATTAGATCAAATTATCGTTATGAAATGGAATACAATGCAAAAATATATTTATATATATTTATATACACATATATAAATACGCACACACACATACACACTAGGTGCAACATCTTCTCAATGAACTCTTGTATGTTGAAGGAGACGTATTAAATAAATCTGCGTGATTAATATTTCCCGAGAGTTTATATATCAAAGATATACTTCTCTATATACACATACAAAGCATTGTGTCTAAAATAACACTATTTACAAATCTTCTCACAATATTGTTGATAGAATAATTACCGATTTTTGCATTTATATGGACAGAGTGTACTGGAAAACTTTCAGACTACATATTTTCAGTATTGATGGTAAAGAATCTTGGCTTTTTCACTTTGCGATACAGGCTTTTAGGCTAGTGCATGGTGTGCAGGAAAGTATTTGGGTTTATGTAGCCTAGATACGTAAAAAATAAATACAAAAGGACATTGAGGTTGCATAAAAACTAGGCGCCGCCGGTCACGTTAGTATTCGCTTTCCAGTAAACTTGACTTTTTCATCGACGATATGTATTTTATATTTTTCAATGTTAATTTTTCAATGTTCAACATTAAAAAAAAGCTGTTCTCATTGTTTACTGCTAATTATTATAATGAGACCGCCTGACCATATAAATCTATATCTATTATTATTGTCTCATATTCTTGTGTAGTATTGTTTTTGCTTGTCCTCGTCTGCTGATATTAATTTTATCCATTGACCATTAATCACTGTGTTTTATTGTTTTATTTTACTTTTATTTTATTTTTTGAAATTTATTGTTTTCTCTGAAAATTAGACTGACTTAAAACTAAATTTATTATTGAATCCCTTTTTGTATTAGTTGACCCTTATTTACATTTTATTCTTTCTTCTTTTAATTCTGACTTTTTTCTGTACAATCTATTATAAAAAATTGACTTATTGTTGTTTGACTGATGAAATCGATTTTGTGTTGTATTACATTCATATAATATGTTACTTTGATTTATACCCATGTAAAGTTTTTTTTTTTTTTTTTTCTCTTTTTTGTTGTTGTTGATTGTATTGAGTTTGATCATATTTGCTTATATTAATTTGTATTTGTCAGCTCTGCTATGTTCCTAATTGTCTTATTTTATCTAAAGGCCTACGGCCGTTTAAACTGTTAATAAATAAATAAATGTATTGTCACCCTACATCGCACATTGCAAAATCCCGCCATACTTCCGAATACAAGGACGAAGTACAGTACAGACAGAATAGCGGTTTTTTATAAAACATACAACAGACACGATGCAACTTATGTGAAACACAATGAGATAGTAAGAGACAGAGAATAGCTTGTTACCGAATAAACAGACAAGGAAGAGAACATTTTAATTATGTTTCGTTTGCTTGGGTATTATCAAATATTTTTATTTTGTACTGTTTAATGTTTGATGCAAGAATTTGGGAGTATTTTACACGATTACATGAAAAGAAATGTGAAGGAAGCAAAAAGTTTATTCAGATATATAGTGTAAATTCTATGATTTGAGATATACCTACATTTTAGATATTGAACTGGATTTATCTGCATTGCACAGACGGAAATACATTTTACAGTTTTTTCCAAAACAGAGACGAGAGGCATCTTCATTCACATATAATGTAGCGTTATGTCAACACTCTTGGGGAGAAAGCAGGATGGGTGTTCCGACGCTTACGAGTCGGATTTGGCTGGCTTAAGTGATCACTTTATACCCAGGGAAACGTTTGTATAAAGTGATCACTTAAGCCAGCCAATGCCGACTTGTAAGCGTCGGAACACCCATCCTGATTCCTACCCAAGGGTGTTCACATAACTCTACATTATGTGAATGAAGATGCCTCTCGTCTCTGTTGTGGAAGAAACCTTTACTTTATTCTTATTTTGCGCTTACACTCTCATAAAAATTTTGAGCAGGGTTGGTATAACGCTCGACTGTTAATTGGGAGGCCGCGGGTTCGGTTCCCGATGCCGACTTACTCCACTTCACGACACAAGATATAATCTATCATTTTTACTGCTTATGACGATCCTACATGGTGGTTTATACTTAGAAAAATGTGAGGTGCCTTTGGGGCGATTTTATCGCTAAACGGCGCCAATAACTGGTCCGATTAATATTATTTTTATGAAGTGTACAAATATCTATTTGGGTTATTTCGATAAAATCAGATCAGTATATTTTTTATAAAAAAAAATAAGCGATTATATAACGATTTTTTGTCAGAGAAAATCCCCACTTGACGTTATAATGCAAGACAAGGACAGATTTATTGAAGTACGTGTGTAATGGACAAGGAAGTATGACAGCTTATTACAATTATTATTACCAATTCCTATTCAGTACATATTATCTGCTGTAACCTTTATCTATACGGTCTGTGTAATGAGAAATTATTTTTCTATTAAAATCACTAAATACTCGTACATACATGAGTAGGGGTGTGAGAAAATTACGCGGGAAAAATAACACGGGAATAAATAACACGGGAATAAATATCACGAGAAAGATATCACAAGAAGAAATAACACATTTTTAATTATTATTCAAAATTTATTAAATATACAATTTGTTTGTCATATTAATATTGATAAAATTTATAATTTTTATAACGGTAACCTAGATTAGATAGATCATTAAATTTGTCTGGCCTGGTCCGATCATGTCGACCAGATCTTCAAGGATGGACGCGTCTTGAGTAAAAGGAATCGGGGAGCGTGTATGACAAATTGCAAGAATGTGACGAAAGCTAGGAGTGTGTGTAAGGATAGGGCTCTCTGGCGCTCTGTCCTCTCTGCCTACACTGCAAGGGACGTGGCGTAAGATAGGTAGATTAAATTTAGCATAAAATATCAATATCTTCATGAAAATGTAGTAGATTACGTACCTCCATCTTATAGTTTGAATATTTGGAATAAAAATGTGTTATTTTTTCTTGTGATATTTCTCTCGTGATATTTTTTCCCGTGCAATCCTTTCTTGAAACCACGAATAGGCAGGTACCACCAAATTACATATGTTAAGGTTTTATTTTTTGTATCTATGTAATTAATATCACACGTATGTATTTAATGTAGAGGCCTGATGGAGGCCATCTACTAATATTCAATACCGGTGCTAATATATACTTAAGATTATTGAAAATATATTAATTAAGCCATAAAAACCGTAATTATATATAATTTTAATCAAAATATTATCACATGTTTGTAGATCTATTAAGAGATCACGCTAAAACGTCGATAAATTGTGATGATCGATCGTGATGAATGGTCATGATCAATTTGTAAATCATTGTAGGTACCTTCCTATTATAGCGATATCCCACGGTACGCGGATCCAGATTCGTCCATGATTTTGGATTAGTACTTGATTTTGGATTTGTACGTACTGCCATACAAATCGCTACGAAAGCGTCTGTAGATTTACGGACTCACCCCTTCCCACAGCGTGTGAATCTACGTACGAATCTGGATTCGCGTACCGTGGGATATCGCTATTAGAAATCAGTAATTATGTAAGTATTTATTTTTTTTATATGAAATGAATCTGAGAAAATCTAAATACACGCAAATACTTTTTCGTTATATTTGCTGATCGCAAAAAGGTCAAATATGTCTAAAAATTGTAAGAATAGTTGATAAAATAAAGAGTAAACCTAACTAGGGTAACTTTTGCACATACATTTTCGAACGGCATATGGTTACCACAGGGGGCGTCCCCGACGGCAGTACCTGGATCAGGTGTACGAGGACATGAACTGCGCCACATATGTCGAGCTGAAGAGAGCTGCGGGAGACAGAGAAGAATGGAGATCAAGATGTAGGAATTTGCTGCAAACCAATCCGTAGGGTTGAAACTAGAGAAGAAGATGGTTACCAAAAAGCTACATACGTGGCGCCTTAGTCGAGAACCGTTCCTTTTTTGACAGTATAGCATCATTTGGATTCAAATAACATCACCATGGCAACCACCCACTACCGTGACGTCACACTTATCCCGGTGATAAACACTTGGTTTCTGGAATATTTTCCCCATACATCTTCTTACCACAAAATGTGACGTCATCAGCTTCTTAAATGTCACATAGTGGACTGTATGTTAACATTTACGACGGCGTCGTATCATTGTATTAAGTTCGTACTTACTTAGTAAGCATAATTTCAAATATCGAACACAGAAGAGTTACTTACAAAATAGAACATAAATTATCTCGTTCGATTATTAAATTCAAAATACATACGTCATTATTATAGAATTATGATACCTTCAACTCAAATAACGACTATTAGAGTGTCAATCAATCAAGCGATAATCATCTCTATGATATACTTGTATAAGGGATATTGTTGCGTGGTGAAATGTACATTTAATGGGCTATAAATGATTGAAAATCGCTTATTGGATGGCTGTTTGTATTTTCAACATTCCTCGTAAAATGGATGCCAGTTTTATCATCGAGGCATCGAAATATAATGCGTCCATTGAGAGTATTTTTCATTGAAATTTTGCTTGAGTAATTGAAAAATGAATGCTGCAGATGTATATGAGGTGTACAAAACTGTACATATGGTTACCTAAAAGAAACAAGGTTCTAACTGACGGGACCAAAATTTTCAGTCCATATCCTTTATAAACAGATGGAACCTTTATAATCTCGTCATTTAAGGTCACAAAACTGTTCCACTTAGGGTTTTTTTGTTAATTATTATGTCGATTAGAAACATTTTCACTGCAATTTGTCATAAACACTCTCCGATTTATTTTACTCAAAACGCGTCTATCTTTGAGGATCCGGTCGACATGATCGGCCAATTTCAGCCTCGGGCAGCCGCGTTTTCTCACACCTCTTCGTTCACCCAAATATACTTTTTTGTCATCTTGTCGTCATTAATTTTCTCAACATGTTCAAACCATCTAAGTTCACTTTTATTCTGGTTTCAACACCCGTCTTGCAGTCAGTCATTTCTATAACAGCCTCATTCACCGCCTCCTAGAGTAGGTACCTACTCTAGCCGTGCTGTAACAGTTGGCAACATAGCTTAATAATTGAATAGGACCACCACTCCTGGTCAAACCTCGTAACAGAATATAATAAGTGGTCCGTCATACTCGTTGTAAAGGGACTGTTATTCCATACATTTACTTAGCGACGGTGACGGCAACCTCGCCTATAACGTTTACCTACATCATGGCTAGAGAAAAAGAGAAATGCAAAGGTGGCGGTGCCTCATTCCTTATCTTATCTCTAAAATATTGGTTTTAGAGACATATTATTAATAAATCGATGATGCACAATCGAAAACTGTTTCCCATCCCTAAATGCCGTACCTTTATGATGTCTAATCGCCTGGTTGTATATTGTGCAAGAAGATAATTGTATATTGGTGTAGTGATGTGCAACTTGTGATTTGATGAGTAATCGATTGGAGTAGGTGGGTCACCTCACCATCAATGTTATGTTTCACAAAATACACGGCATTACATTACATCAATGATCTACATATATCATACCTGTAGATCTGTATAAATTTCACATTAAAAATTATACCCGCATAAAATAAAATGAATCGTTACTGTGCATTTTGTATATTTTGGCAGCCGGCGGAGGTTAGCTGCAAGTGGAGTTCAAGATTGTATTGTTGGTAGCCCTGGTTGTCAAACCTTTTCATTCTCACATTGTATATTTTACAATTAACCTACGATGCTGAAAATATTACAGAGCGGCGCTAAATAAATCTTTTTTGAAGGCAAGATAGTTTTGCGATTCGGAATTTAAAAAAATACTCTGATAATCCCTTTCACACGAACACACGACGAACACACGACACACGAACAAAAATTACATACAAATGAGATGAAGATGCTCAGGTGGGCTGGGGGTGTAACAAGGATGGATAAAGTGAGGAATGAACATGTCAGGGGTAGTTTCAAGGTGGCCCCAATAACTGAAAAACTAAAGGAGACCAGATTGCGCTGGTACGGCCAGGTAATGAGGCATGAAAACCATGCAGTACACACAGCACTAAAGCTGCCGGAGGGAAGGCGAGGCAGAGGTCGACCTAGCGCTACGTGGTGGAATAATTTGAGGAAGGAGATGGAGGATACCCGTCTGCAGGATGTGACGACTCAGGATAGAGGAGCCTGGAGAAGGATAACAAGGAGAGCCGACCCCAAATAAATATGGGAATAGGAAGAAGAGAAAGAAGAAGACTCTGATAATCCCTTTAAACCGCCATCGCAAGTTTGAAAAACATTGTTGCCAGTTTATTTTAACGATCCAATAATTGTCTAGTTTTTTTATACAACAGTTCTGAAATATAATTTGAAAGCAGCGAATAATGTAAGCATGTCTTATTATCACATCAAGCAACACTAAACCAAGCTTGCTCGCGTGAGATTTCTGAAAGAAAACGGAGAGTAGATATCAACTGGACATGTATATATTGTTTATCGTCCTTAGCCTCTAATTTCGGGCGCTTGAACTCGTCAAATTTACATAGTTATCGTCTATTAACAATCAAGAGGAGCAATCAAAAAAAGATAAGCACATCAATGCTAACAGAGTATAGAATGTTTGCTAGCATTTCTTCGGGAACACACAATTTAATTCAAACAATAATCCATCCACCTATAATAACAATTTTGAAAAGTGGAGGTAAGTACTATTCTACGGTCACTAATTTATTTTAGAATCATACAACACTAATTTGTTGTGGCGTCCAGAGTCCTAAATCAAAGAGCCCGTCCTAGTGAACAAATGTCATGGTTTCTTATTGCTTGATTATTGAAATCCTTCTGTGTTTTCTCCACTTTTTAAAAGTATGAATAAATTAATATTTTCGAATTTCCAAACAACCGTGCGTTGTTGTCTCTTCACATACTAATTGAGCTTCATAATCGCCATAGCAGTTTTGTAAACGCGAAACCCTAAATTTTGATTATACTAGGGATGGCATTTTGTAACTCTACTCGCTCGCTACGCGACGTGTATACGCCGTACAAACAATGGTTGGGGTCGTGTACACGTCGCATAGCGAGCGTGTATGAGTTACAAAATGCCAATGTAGCCTACTTACGGAAGTGTCGCCAAAATAGTATTTTTAAGAGCAAATTTCTCAATACATTTACGAAAAATGCTTTGCAAAAAACATAAAAGACCTATTTCTTAAATTTGATCATAAAAAATAATAATAAATAAATAAATCTTTATTGGCCAAAACAAAAATGCATATTAATTACAAAAAATAAGACAGTCGTAGTGTGCCAAAAGGCGGACTTATTGCTAACGCAATATCTTACAGTCATACGATTGTGCATACGATTATGAACGTTAATGACGTGGGAATTATTTTCGGGATGATACTCGTTTATTTATTTATTTCTATATCTATTATATTTCTGATTTAATCATATTGTGGTTGGCTGGCAGAAATTGCCATTTGGCAATAAGCCCGCCCTTTGTATGTTTCTGTACAATAAAGATTATTTTATTTTATTTTTATAATATTAAATTTCCAGCAAGTACTCGTATTTTCAATAGTAATGAAAAATTTTTTTCTTTGATTTTGAAGGTTTTACTTTGTGGCGACATTATATTATAATTAAAACAATATGAATTTGTCTACACCACTTTTATTTTGACCAGAGTCGTTGTCTCTGGTTGTCTCGTTGTCTCTGTCGTCGTTGTCGTTTGTCGTTGTCTCAGAGTCGTTGTCTCTGGTCAGAGTTGACTCTGGTCAAAATAAAAGTGGTGTAAACAAATTCATATTGTTATACATAATGAAAATACCTAGGTGTATATATACTATATAACTTATATAACTATATGTATTTACTACAGTATATTATGTACTGAGGTAATTATACCGGCTGCATATTTGATATAAAATTGAGAGTTGCGTGTCTATGTACCACCTATATTCCACCAGATATATAATAATTATATATTATATATACGTATATATACACTTAGCTTTATAATGTATCGCAAATACCATATCGTGATCTATGGGAAATCGTTTGATAAAGGCTGTTTTTAATAATGTACCTAACATTACTTAGATATATACCTACATATTATCAGATGTATGCCATGCGTACGAAATATTTTCCGTATGCCATGCACCAAATTTATATGTAATATTGCGCATTAAAGAAATTTAGCCTATTCGGGGTAGAGAGAATTAAAGTTATATATACTAGTAAGAGTCGTAAGTAAGATAGGGAGCAGTGGAAGTTTAAGGGGGAGGCCTATGTCCAACACTGGGCGCGAGAAGGCTGAGAAGAAGAAGAAGACACTCGTAATGTGATAGTAAAATAACTTTTCAAGAACTACGCCATTTCTCGATAGGTACACTCATTCCTTTTACTCAAAACGTGTCCATCCTCGAGGATCTGGTCGACACGATTGGACCAGGTCAGTCTCGGGCAGCCGCACTTCCTCACCTCTCTTCGCTCATTCAAATATATCTTTTTTGTCATCCTGTCATCTTTCATTCTCTCAACATGCCCAAACCATCTTAGTTGATGAATTTCGTTGCTGAAAGTTATTTTGCCCCTGTATTTTAATTTATCAATTCCGTCTTTACCTCAATATCTAATATTGATTGTTACAAGTAAACAAAATACGAGTAAGCTTTTGATATGAACGCTGCGAAAGCTACCTATATTAGCTGATACACTATACTATACTATACCTTCACTCCACCTCCCATTCGGGATAGGCAGAGAGAACGGATCGCCAGAGTTTCCTATCCTTACACACACTTCGGGCTTCCGTTACATTCGTGCAATTCGTCATACACATTCCACAATTACTTTTACTCAAAACACGGCCGCCCTTGAGGATCTGGTCAACATGGTCCAGCAATGTGGTTCTTGGACGGCCGCGTTTCCTTACACCTCTTCTTTCACCCAGGTAAATTTTCCTTGTTATCCTTTCATCGTTCATTCTCTCCACATGTCCCAACCATCTCAACTTGTTCACTTTCATTTTAGTGACTATTTAGTTGCTATTAGCTTTAGTCGCTATTTGCTGATGTATGTATTTGTAAGTATTTCACATAGTAAGTATAATGTAGGTTAAGCTATAACTATATGTAGGTATTTATTATAACTTGTATTATATTAAATTTTATATCTCAGGACTGCATATTAGTTTAAAGCGTGCAAAGACCTGATAATACTTACGCAAAGCTATGTTGAATCTTCGTTGTCTGAGTTTTCCAAACCTTATCATACAATTCTGTGGCTGTCTTTAATATTTTATTAAATAAGGGACTGTGGAGTCTGAAGAAGGAAACAATGATGAGAATTGTAACGAATGTGACTGAAAATATAGTAACAAATTTAAATTAGATGAACTTTATGTTAGCTTAAAGTTATTTGGAGTTTAACAATTTAAACTTTTAAGAATGAAACTGAAAACATTCTTCACATTTATTGGTTCTAAGAAGGTTGTGTGTGTTTCACTATGTTTCATATACGAGTATATAAAATTGAGAAAATGAGACATAAAAATAACTAAGCCAACAATTCCCTACACATTTGCGAACGGTTTGATTTCGAAAAATGGTCCCCACTCCGTTGAGCATAACATAAATATTAATACACGATTTTTCTTGGAAATTATATTTCCTATAAGACGAGTTATGAGAGCTTTCAGGCTAAAATCAGCCATACCTATAGCGATGTTAAATGGCATAAAACTCAAAATTGAAATAAAAACAGCAAGTTTTCTACGTTTATCATACAACTTGAGAAACGTTGGTTTATATTAGTATGGTTTCATTCTCACGCTTCTAAAATAGTTTTACATACACACTTTAAACTTTAACAACAACAAACTAAGGTACTATAAGGTATAGAGTTATTATGGTGTGCTTGTAAATAGTACGGTGTAAATTTATTAATAATACTCGCATATAAAGTATCAAATAATTCAATACAATCAAGGAGATTGTTACTTTGTGATAAAATCTTGCATTGTGTATTACAAGTATATAGATATATTTAATATTATATTTAAGTGATATTTAAGTGCGTTCTTGGGTTAGCTGGACGAAATCGCCGAATTGCGATAAGTTCTTCCGAGTGAGATGTATTTGGGATTATTTATATGAATCCAGATTCACTTATTTATAAAAAAATATCATTATTATAACCTCGATGTTTTCGGCCGTTGGTACTTGGTGGAAGTCCATTTTAAGGAAAAAATTAAACTTAATATTTAGATTAAAATCCATAAATAAATTACTTTAGTTTTCGCGACTAGCATTTGAGAATGTGCACCCTCATCATCAGGCGATTGTAAATAAACGCATGCTATTAAGGTATAGCTTCAGTAGAAAATAGCTATTTTTTCAAAACTTCAGGTCCCAGTAGATGTCTAAAACATGGCTGTATGATTTTTTAAAATTATTTTTCATCAGCTAGTCCATACCCAGTTTTCCGTTCTTTTACCTAACCGGATTCCAAAAAAATGAAAAATCGGGACACCCTAATCTACGAACCTTTTTTTATCCACAAAAAGTTTAAATTAAAAGCTAATATTATTACGAAGTTTTCAAATTAAGTTTGCAATTATTCGACAAACTATACATATATTTTGTGCTGAGCATTATTATCCAGCGAGATCAGGTCCAGAAGATTAGCCTGGAACGGACATGTCGTCAGATCGGGAGAAGAAATAGCCACAAAACATCTCCTGGAAAATAAACCCGTGGGCAGGAGACCTCTGCGTAGACCAAGACAGATATTGATGGACAATATTACCCGAGATCTGAGCGAATTAAATGTTGGCGATGACTGGGAGTCCGTTGCTGCAGACAGGAAGGCTTGAAGATCCATTGTTCTGGAGGCCAAAACTCTATCGGAGCTGTACTGGCCATCGGAAGTAAGTAAATATTATTATTGGCCATCATTTTGCAACAAAGTCATTGAAAATCAGGTTGTTTATAGCTTTGTGCTTTCTTTGCAATTTAATCAAAGATCCAATAATAAAATATCAAAGCAAACTAGTAGCTATTAAGTAAATCTTCTTATGCTTATATTTTTATGAGTGATGCAGCTTTCTCATTTATTATTAGCAACTAGCTCTAATACCCGACGTAGTATGTAATATACATTTGATGGAAATCGTGATATAGCGATAAACAAACCCATTCTATCTAATTGTGCATTTTGTTTCATTTAATTGTTTATATTGACCAGTTTTTTTTATTCTGGTAAATAGAAAATAATTACGATAGGCAAAATATATATACATTTATAAAAACACAGCATTTTTTATAATGTACTTTATGTTTATAATTTATACTATTTTACAAGATTTATTTTATTTATTTATTTGTTTGTGTGCAAATCTTGCAATCGGTTTTTCAACTACTTCCTGACTATTTAGAGACCCGAAACTTAGCAAACGTCGTAAACTCGGTGACAATACGATTTTGTGCAAAAATGGATCAGCTTTCTCCGGAGGCAAAAAATAAATAAAGGGTTTCAAGGGGATCCAAGGGTCGTGTGGGGTCATGTGTGGTATCGTATGAAGGGGCGTTGGAAAAGAAATCTAGATCGTAATTAGATTTTGTCCAGCTCTAGCCTCGGTAGACAACGCATACCGCCGTGTTTGACGAAAGTAGAACTCATATTATTTTACAAATTTTAGTTCTGTCTATTCTTGATTATTCTTGATTCTTGATAAGTTTCTGGCACCAACATGTGTCAATAATGAACAACGCCAGACTCCCATACCTCGCTTTGCATGAGGTGCCTGATGGTCAACGCCCGCCAAGAAGACCACCGAAGCGATGGAGAGGCAGCTGGAGTTACACATCACAGGAGAACAATCATGTCAATACAAACTCGCTGAGTCTAGACACAGTTTAAGAAGAAGAAGGTTATAATATTACTAAGTATGTCTAATAACAAGCAATTAAAATACCAATAGGAACTTATAATATGAAGATGAGCATTGAACAAGTTGCATTGCAACTTTCATCTTATTAATGCAGTGTGATGTTTTATTTTCATAATCTCATAATCTCATGATTAAACCATTAAATTCTGGAAATTACTTCACTATTAATAGTCTTAAGAGTATGCATACGGAAATTTCAAAAACGGGAGACCTTATATCTCGACAACCGTTACTAAATATGCTTTGGAACACAATAGGGTAGATGCATTGAACATTTATCTAGAGAATAACCGTAAAAGATTTTTTATATCTTGTATAGATTTCTCAAAAAAAAATTGAAAAACACCTCTGATTTTTTTTCCGAAGAACGGAAACTCGTTTCCCGAAAGTCGAGGAGATTTTTTTTGTGCTGATAATATGCGTTAAAATCTAGGGAATAACCGTCAAAGTTTTGTGATTGGAGCGAAATTAACCCCAAAAAACGAAAAAAGTGGACACCCGAAGCAAAGCATGCAGCACATCTTGCGTGATTGCCCCATACTTGCTTGCTGTCCCCTGAGTTCCTCCAGTGGCTGCATGGAGGCGCTGGATGTCAGACTTTAACGATGTGACAATACTTCGACGTTGCCAAACGATAAATAAATTGAATGAAGAGGTACAAAGCCAATTAAATTACACGCACAAAATTAAACTTTTTTAAAAATGGATATAGTCACTATTTTTCACCTTAATTCAATTAATTTTTATCGCAAATATAATCGTAAACGTAAAATTAAATTGAAATAATTGTAGTTATATAGAGGTCAAAGAATTACGCACATTAAAATTTCTATTTTACTCACAAAGTTATTGTAAGTCAGATGATTATAATTTATTTTTATCTACGCTATTTTAAAAACTAATCGCTAATACGTGAATTAAATTAAGCCATAACTTTTGTAGAAACATAAAACTAGATAAAAATACATCTATATAATTTCATGTAAGTATAAATATTGTTTAAACTTCAAAATCTTACGAGTACCTTAGATTTTTTTTTTCAAGTTTTTTTTTTATAAAGTAATGAACAGTTTGTCTGAAAATGTCGATCATCTTTCAGATTATTTAAGAATTCTTTCATAAAAATCAGCTGCCTATATTTCGATTTTTTTTAAATGTTACGTAACCTTGCGAGCTTCTAAGTTGAAATTCTCTAATTTCAAGTGAATTGAAGGTACCTATCTATCTATCTCCTCATACCGTGTCCCTTGCAGGGCAGGCAGAGAGGACAGAGCGCCAGATAGCCCTATTACATACACACACTCCTAGTCTTCGTCACATTAATGCAATTTGTCATATACGCTCTACGATTCCTTTTACTCAAAACGCGTCCATACTTAAGGATCTGGTCAACATGATCAGACCAGGTCAGTGTCACTGTAACAAAATATGTCACGGATATAATACCATCGAAGATCTGCAGACCATGTAGGTCTACAATGCTCTTAGCCTGAAATTGAACCCAATTGTCAGCTCCGATTCCAAATATTTTGCGGAATCTTACTAGGTATACATATTACGTTTGACGTCATCGTATTTCTCTAATAATTCTCCAACTCCATTGATGGAGCAATAAATCTCCACGATTTGACCAAGTGATAACACTATATTGTTAACCAAAGACACTATCTAGATTCGCCATTAACATTCTTCACATAGATACTCGTAGGTACATGAATCAAATAAGAACATAAGATTTTATAGTTAATTGGCAATCGTAAGTAATTCCGATGTCTAGAAAGAGACTCATCTTCAATGTAATGACTTGCAACTCTTAATTAAGAGGACTAATACGCTTCATTGATGCGAGTTGGTTAATCGAAGCATTGAGCCACTGCCACCTAGATACTCTTTCTCTAGCCATGCTGCAGAAATTTGAGACCACTTCGTTTTAAGAGGCGTTGCCATCACCGTCGCTAAGGAAATGTATGGAATAACAGTCCCTTAACAACGAGTATGATCACTGCCACCTAGAGTCTTTCTCTAACCATGCTGTAGAAATTTGAGACCACTTTGTTTTGCAGCGTTGCCATCACTGTCGCTAAGGAAATGTATGGAATAACAGTCCCTTAACAACTAGTATGATGGACCACGTATTATATTCTGTTACGAAATTAGACAGCAGTAGTGGTCCTGTTTGATCATTATGCTATGTTGCCAACTGTTACAGCATGGCTAGAGTACCTACTCTAGGAGGCGGTGATTGAGCCAATCAGGCGAAAGAACTTTTCTGCATTTGAAATATTTTTAGATCTTAGTTGATTTTACTTATTTTATTGATCTTATCGAGTACAAACAATAAACGAAACTTTTTGTAATGGCGACATGTTGTTTTATAATATCTGAAAGACTATAAATCAGGTAAGTTCTCTCCATATTTCTGGATTTTAAGATAATCACAAGGTTTTTGACCGTCGGCACATACATTAATTGGCGTTTTATTTCTTTACAAAAATCCCTCCCAAATAAAATAACTATTTCGCCACACTTTTATTTGACCATTTTTATCATTTTTGTTTCTTCAGATTGAAACTATTGAGTTAGACTAAACACGTACTAAAGTAACAAAAAGGAATGGTTGAACTAAGTAGGTTCCCTTTATTACGATGATATTGGGGATAAACTTGAGTAATTGGGGTAGCGAAAATTGCGAATATCTCAAAAACCGTGAAAAGTTTGATTCAAAAGATTCTAAATGCCCTTTACTTGTAATTCTTATGATGAAAATTCCTAATACATAATACGAGTATATCTTTGTAAGTAAAATAAGGATGAAAAGAAATTTTATCAATATTATATTTAAAATATGTCAAACACGTGTATAAAAAAAGTAATTACAAAGTTAACGAAACAAGAAATGATGAGCATTGCAAATTTCCTGAACTCTGAAAAGATGGAGGAGCTTGTGATACAGACAGGCCTACGTATTGGGAGTCTTTACATCAGGTCACGTAAGAATCGGACAATTATTATTAATAGGTACCTAATAGATAGTAGGTATCATTATAAAAGTGAAAATTTATTATTAAATTACTTACATACATTGTACAAGCTTAGTAAAGCAATTATATTGAAAGATATGGACATGGGCGTCATCAGGGGGGGGGGGGCAGGGGGACAGATGCCCCCCCCTAGAAATTGGAATAGGTTTAGATTTTTTCATACTCAATGATAAAACCACACAAAAAATCACATTATTACCACAGGTTTTCTCATCATAACATAAATTTTCATGAATATCCACCAAAATACAATTATTTCATTAAAAAAAATTGCCTGCGGCGCTACTTTTTATCACTTTTTTTATAAAATACCTTTTTCATGCATATCATTGTGCAAAGTATTATGTACATTTTCAAGTAAACCAATGCACATCACGACTTTCTTCACTATGCCTCACAAAAAAATTTCGCGCTATTTACGCTTTTTTCATGCTATGTCGAATTTTCTAATAATCCCCCCCCTAGCTTCGAGGCTGGCGACGCCCATGGATATGCAATTTATATGGACATATGTAATTTTATTACTAATTGATATTATAAGATACATGCACAAATCTGGTAAGATGTCCGTCATTAGGCTATCATAGGGCCTTATATAGCACTGGCACATCACTATGCAATCAAATAATGCTAATTTATACTTATACTCATCTTACTCATAGTAAAATAGTGCTATAAGAGAACTATAAAGCAATATAATGAACCTAGGATGAATGACTCAGTCCTCAAAGAACTCAAAATAACGGAACGACTATCTGCGGTGTGCAGTCGTCGAGTACTGGGCTTCTTTGGTCACATCACCAGAAGAGAATCCGGAAACCTGGAAAAAAATATAATCATGGGAAGTGTTCCAGGCAAAAGAAGTAGAGATAGATCTGCTGCAAGGTGGTGCGACCAGATTAAGGAAATGACTGGGAGAGACTTGTGCTCCACGGTGCAGACTGCGAGAACAGAGAGGACTGGAGGCGCCTTGTTTTGTCCGTGGGTAGCTCCACAAATCACGACCCTCAGCAATGATAAAACGATGAAAGAAGAAGAAATGAACCTATGTAGGTAAGGTACATTCATATGTGCACTAGGTTAGGATGCTTTAATTCTAATTGTCCCTTGCGGGGTAGACAGATCGTCACATCCATCCAATCTGTCATAGACGTTCTCCGATTTCCTTTACTCACAACGCGTCCGAGGCATTTATAATCTTTAGAAAAAGAGGAAATAATATCGAATACATTATGGAGGAGGGATGATTAAGGTAAATAAGTAAATAAATCTTTACAAAACAAGACAATAGTAGGGTGCTAAAAGGCGGACTCGCATAGGAGCGGGAGAAGTGGAGGAGGAGAGGGGAGGCCTATGTCCTGCAGTGGGCAACCGCGGACTTACTGTAAAATCAATATCTTACAGCCAACCTGTGGAGGCGTAAGTAGAATCTCGATAAAATGTATGGATAGCGAAAAAAGATAACTATTTATTTTAATCATTTTTTGTCATTTATTTGTGATCCTAAAATAAATAAAATAAATAAATCTTTATTGGCCAGTAAGTATATATAACAAAAAACAAGACAATGCAGTGTGCCAAAAGGCGGACTTATTGCAAAAGCAATATCTTACAGTCAACCTAGCTACATGCTACATGATTATTATCCTTCCCTCTATACAAAACTATTTAAATGCTTTTATGTAAAAAGGGCAGTATCAAAATATAGGTATTTGATGTTATATTGTCTGTATAACCTTATCATTTGTTATATTGTTTTACAATAGTCCAATAAAAATTAATGACAATTAATTGCAAACTCAATACGATGGGTCTTGATGAAGTCATGCGAAACATATTCAATTTAATAATAATCAATAAAATATGCAAGAACCTGGCAGGTGCGAAGTTAACAGAAAATCTGGTTCCCATCGAGTTATCGTTGGATTTATGTTGATGAAATAATTGAATATCGTCGGTGCTGACAATTACCTATGATTTAACCAAAATGCTGGATTGCATACAATCCAATACAAAAAATCGTTCTTTTTTTTTCTCTAGTGCAAACTTGATTTCTTATCAAATGGCACCTATTGCCATATCACTGACGATACCTCTGGGACCTGAGCCAAACACGAAATATGCTGGAAAAGTTGGCGTTTTGCACGTTGTTTTCATGGTGATTACGTTATCACTATATGGAAACAACGTGTATCGTGTAACGTTTGCGTAAAACGTTAAAATTTTCAGCATTTTTCGTGCTTTGCCCCCTGGTTTTTAACATTGTGAAATAAAAATGTTAGGTCTAAATTTTGTACTACGCCTCCGTAAGACAAAGCATTCAAGGAAAATCCTGCGGGCTTAAGGCCCTCTACATCCCCGGGTAGCTCAGGCGCATTAATAGCGACCTCTTTACCCACACTTCTAGGAAAATCTTATTAAAAGGTGGGCCCAGGGTTAGCCTTAAGGGAATCCCCCGGCAAACCCCACCCCTGAATTACATTTCTTCAATATCCTTGTCCAAGGAGGTTACAAAATTTACACCTATTACTACAATATTTCAAACTATAACAAAGCAATAATAAACCAATAACTTGTGAAAATTATAGTATCACTTCTGATAATATTAGACTTTAGCCTCTGCTCCGGGCTACTTACAAGATAAGACAAGCCTTTGCCACTGGCACATAGTCCTTAATATATCTGCAAAAAAGGGTAAGGTTGTTGGATGAAAGAAAATGCTAAAGACATAAATCTTCGAGAATTGAATTTTATTATTGTGTTTAAGTCTTTTCTCAATATGATTAGAATCATAAATGAAAAATTTTACAACGAAGAAAAGTAGGTTATAATAATCATTTCGATGACGTACGCATACTGACATTTCAAAAATTTCTAAAAACGGGAGACGTTAGATCTCGACCACCGTTAATAAATATGCTTTGGAACAAAATAGAGTAGATATATTGAACCTTTATCTAGAGAATAGCTGTATAAGATGTTTGTACATTGTACATTACCAATGCAGGCCTATCTTTATGTGAATGGGTGTGGATACATATGTACATCATGGTCGTTAGCTTCGACTGTAGGGATAAATAAAACAATAGCGCCGCAGGCGAATTTTCTTTTAGAAAATGTAAATCAGACAAATCATACAGAACTGTTCACTAGGGCGAATTTGTCGCAATGCTGCAATTCCTTCCAGTAGTGCAGGCGCTGAGAGTAGTTGAGCGTGCATAATATGGGGACCGAATTTCATCTTTGGATTAAAGATTAAGGACCCAGATATTGCCGGTTCATTATTTCGTCTTTTTACACCCCCCTCAAAAGTAGTCGATGGGATGTATGCTATGAAGTCATTTTAATTATTATTTCAGTCTAAATTTAAAATTTATTATAATGATAAAGTGGTTGCTCAGTGAAATAAAAAATAAAAATATCCCTAAATTATAAAGTTAACATTTTGCTCTTTTTGCCCTCATTTTTCCCAACCCAAGGGGGGAGGGGGCAGTTCTCCCAATGGATTGGCTCTTGGATCTGGGCTGGATTATGACACATATAAATAAATAAATAAATTGACCAAAACAAAAATGCATATCAATTACAAAAAATAAGACAATCGTTGTGTGCCAAAAGGCGGACTTATTGCTAACGCAATATCTTACAGCCAACCCGATCAACCCAATATTGAGTAAGTACTATTATTTTCTTGTTAAATGATTATAATGATACATTTAATGTCTTTATTTATCGACTGCTTTGTAATGGATTTTCAATCAAGGTATTTTATAGTCCAATCAATAAATAACAATTTTACTATTTTAAGTAATGTTTATAGAAAGTACCTTTATTAAACTTGTATTCAAAGTTCAAACTGTAAAATTTTCGCAGTCTTGTATTATGAGATCATTACTCTTAAGAGTATGCAATTATGCATACCGACATTTCAAAAATTTCTAAAAACGGGAGACCTTCTATCTCGACAACCGTTACTAAATATGGTTTGGAACAAAGTAGGGTAGACGCATTGAACATTTTATCTAGGGAATAACAGTAAAAGATTTTTTATATCTTGTATAGTAGATTTCTCATTTTTTTTTTATTAAAAACACCTCTGATCTTTTTCCCGAAAGACGGAAACTCGTTTCCCGAAAGTCGCGGGCGTTTATTATTTTTTTTACTTATAATATGCATTAAAATCTAGGGAATAACCGTAAAAGTTTTTTGATAGACGCAAAATTAACCCCAAGAAATGGAAAAAAAAACGCTATTTTTACCATTTTATCATGCGATTGTTGACGCGATTTTGAACCTTAATGTCGTGGGAAATTACCTTGACGCCATAGGGTCGCAAACCCTAATGGTGTTGGTAATAAATAAAATTCAAATGAATTAATAGGGGTTCCTAAGAAGTTTTGTTCCTATCCATATACGGTTTTATTTAGTAGTATTGGTAATCTCTAACACTTTCAATGAAATTTCAGAGTCGTAAGAAATTGCCTATATAATAAATTACATACCTACTTGTAATGAGTTCAAATTCTCGTAAAACAGCAATAAGATTTCCAACGTTTGATTGCGGGATTATAGCCCCGAAATAAATAGCTTAATTATCATAATAGTGATGGGGTTAGAGGTCCGATTTCCCCCATATCCGCTTAAAATCACATAATCCAAGCTCCTCATGTCAAACTCATAAATTTATATTACTACTATCACATGCGAATTAGGTTGAGCACACACTGAGCTGCGTGCCGCTGTTTTTGCAGCGCAGTAAAAGTTTAAACAGGTGTAATAATGCGATACATGTTAGCGGGAAGTAGGATCGTTTCTCGATTTACGTTCGATTTTTTTTTATATTTGTAGAAGAATCATTCATTAGGTTCGATATTTTTTAAACACGTATTTCTTCAGCGTGTAAAATATATTCAGGGGTAACAGAAAAAAACATAAAAAAGTTCAATGAATGCATGACCAAAAATCAACCGTTTTAAAAACATGCCCTTTTAAATTTTAAAGAGTATGAAAATTCATTGTTTAGGTTTTTTGACAATATCTCACAAATTTGATTTTTAAAAAACAGAACTAAAATCGTAGTAAATATTTGAGGCTTTCGATTCCGGTAAAGCATTATGTTAGAACTTTTGAAAAAAAATTTTTTGAATTGTCGAATTACTTAAATAGGTATTCATTCATTTATTCGGATTCATACAAGACAATCATCAATTTTTTTCAGTCAACGCTTTTTCCAACTCTTTTCGGACGCCCAATGCATCTCAGTATTCTTAGTGTGCGCCCGGCCTTACCATAGACAATATGTAACTTCAGAATGTGAAATTTATAGATAATTTTCAAGATAGTTGTGTTTATTATAATAAACTAGTTTACTTACATGGAGCTAGTTGTCTATGGATCATGTCGGGGTCATAGACAATGCATAGATAATCGTATTCACATCGTACACGCCAATATTTATTGCTAATTATTATGACTGAAGAGATTTTACTCTATGCTTTCCGGTAACCATAGCAATTATTTTAATAGACAATTCAAATTTGAAATCTTGGAACGAATTCGATTTTATCATTTCGTATTTTAGTTAGCGCCAAGAAAGGGAAATCTGCGGTGGCAAAACTGTGTAACTACATACTTATTATATATATTATTTATGAACTATTTTGGTTTCACTCCATTTTACTGCTAACAGTCAAGACTCTAGCTAGAGTCTAGACTCTAGGTAGAGATTCGACTCATATCTTTGCATGTGCAGCAGGACTCGCCCTGTTAGCAAAAATATGCATATATAGATTTTCTGCAAAAAGTCTAGCGTTTCAGCATGGTACATGGACATTCATCTGTTGTTTATTGTTCTCTGATGGAGGCCGACGCCATATTTTTCATACTGGCCATGCCCAACTGATATTTGACGATGATGACCACATAAAAATGTACGGGAAAAATATTCCGTAATTAAATTGTTTGTCACCGAGACAAGGTGTTTGTCGATACAAGGTGACATCACCAATCATGGTGGTGATGGAATTCGAGGATGTAGGCTTGAACACTATCGCTGGCTTCGCTCTAATCATCCTCAGGCTATCCTTAGGTAAAAAAAGCTACCCAGGGCTAGTCAGGGATCAGATTTGACGACAAAAAGTGGTTTTTTAAACTTAACATCCAGTTTGGATGAGAGAATTTCTAGACCAATGGCCACCATAAATTCACAAAGATAGTTAGAAACATATTTTTATTCTCTACCACTTAACTTAACTAATTAATGTTTGAGTGTAACCTAACCTCACCTCACTTAAAACACAGAATATTATTGTCTATAGTTTAGTTAAGACTTTAGAGTGGTTTCTTACGAACAAATAATTAATGCGTGGTACTATCTTAGGTCTACTAATTATGATTTACATGCCTGAAACAGGTTGTCGAGTTAATTACGATAATTTATGTTTTTACTAATTAATTGAGTTTGTTAGAGTGTGCCGTTGGAGCCGATAAGAAAGGAATTATTGCTTATGTGTTGTACTCTAGTAGAGTTGGTCATATTGCTAAAGTATGGAAGGAGAAATATTTACGAGCTTGGTAAGTATCATCTGACATTCTTAAAATGTGAATAACACTTGGTGAAGATTCCATTTTGTTATAAATGGAATTAGGCTGGAAATGTAGTCGGAACAACAAAGATGACCGGTGGACCAAAAGAACATTGGAGTGGCGACCGAGAACCTGAAGCAGAAACCCAGGGAGACAGTATTGAAATCCGTCTTTTAAGTCAAGTCCTCAGGGTCCTTTATTTTTGCTGCCTGTAGCTCGGTCGAATTATTTAAATTGTTTTGTACTTAGTCTTAAGTTATTATCTAATGTAGCTCATTATTTGTTATCATCCTTGTAGTAGGGACATTGAAGGTTTCATTCCGGACGGTGTTGCTGGGGGGTGCAATTCCTGCTAACCCTGGGGCCGTCTGAGTAACTTTGGGCTGAAAGAGCGAATAATGAGGCGTTTAACTGGCGCCTGCGTTATTCGGGTGTACGGAAGGATCTTCAAAATTGTTGTATTTACTTATATTATAACGTATAGGTATATTAACCTACGTGCTTGTAAAACACAGGACTAATGTGTAAAGAAATGAAGAAAAAGCCAAATATTCATAGGTTTGGTCGATGAGTCTTGGGGTAATTTATCATTCTACTTAGTTTGGATACAACTACATTCATAATATGACACTCTGAAAGTATATAATTTATGAATAGAAATATATATTAGATATAGTAGATATGTATTCGTCTGCAGGCGCAAAATCTAGTATGCAATAAATCAATATCTATATTTTTTAGATCATCGTCGAATAACACATGATCTAGGAGTACGTACAAGAAGATCATTGAGATTACACACACACAGAGATCGATAAATCATTTTGATTTATTTATAAGCACCGCAATAATCTTGCTTTACTGAGTTAAATTTTATAATCTTGTTTTGGAAGAGTACCGCACTTAGTGTATTAAAATACCGCATGAAATGTATTAAGAGTATGCATACCGACATTTCAAAAAAATCTAAAAACGGGAGACCTCATATCTCGACAGCCGTTACTAAATATGCTTTGGAATAAAATAGGGTAGATGCATTGAACATTTATCTAGGGAATAACCGTAATTTTTTTTTTAATATCTTGTATAGATTTCTCTAAAAAAAATTGTAAAACACCTCTGATCTTTTTTCCGAAAGACGGAAACTCGTTTCCCAAAAGTCTCGGAGTAATTTTTTTTGTATTGATAATGTGCATTAAAATCTAGGGAATAACCGTAAAAGTTTTTTGATAGACCCAAAATTAACCTCAAAAAAGGAAAAAACGCTTTTTTTTACCATTTTATCATGCGATTGTTCACGCGATTTTGAACCTTTATGCCGTGGGAAATGACTGTGACGTCATTCTTGGTGCCAAGCCCTTAAAATACGTTATTGCGGATAATTTCTAAGAAACATGTTTTCTTCGAAGATGTCTTATATGTCATAACACATATTATAGCAAGTAAGTACATGTCAGCTATGGGTATTTAATTAATTTATCGCTGTTTTGTGATAAGCTATTAAATTATTTGTAATTAAAAATTTACTTAATCGCAATACATAACTACTAACTCTCTCCTGGCTTTATTTTTTATTTTTTTATTTATTTAAACTTAAAGTAAACAACAAACACATATAAATATACAAAATACACATAGTACTGATTATAAAACGTTGTTCACTAGGGCGAACTTATCGCAGAACTGCGATTTCTTCCAGTTAACCCCAGTTAAATCATGGGAGCATATGTTAATAATCGTGTAGCTAGGTTGACTGCAAGATATTGCTTTAGCAATAAGTCCGCCTTTTAGCGCACTACTGTTTTATTGTTTTGTAATTAATGAAAATGGAGTTAGCTGGCAGAGATCGCAGCACTGTTGTTGCAGTTTGCCCTAGTGTACAAATATAGATGTCACCATTTATGTACAATTTGTACCATTTTTATAGATATGACCTCACGGTCATTTCCCGTGGCATTAAGTTTTAAAACCGCATGAAAAATTTGATGAAAAAATGTTAAAAATAGCGATTTTTTACTTTTTGGGGTTCATATCACATTTTTTTTTACAGTTATTCGAGAGATTCTATGCATATTAATGGATATTATCAATACAAAAAATATTTTTTTCTTTGCTACTATCAGGAAAAAAAATACTATCTTTCGAAAAAAAATCAGAGGTGTACGAGTATTTCGCATTTTTTTGTAAAACTGGCACAAGATATAAAATATATTTTACGGTTATTCCCTAGATAAAGCCTTAATGTATCTACTCTATTTTTTCCAAAGCATATTATTTAGTAAGGTTTTCGTGTTCCAAGTTCTTATTTTTTTTTAAAAAACCCTACTCTCTCGCTCTATCTCTTTTTAGGCAAAGCACCCGGGTTCGAGTGATACATGACTACCCCTACTCTCAATGAATAGTTATTCCTAAATAGTCCGATACCGTATTAATATACAGTTCTATTTGTAGTAGTATTGATAATTACTAACACCAGTGGCTTATATAGGGGGGGGCCGAGGGGGCCCGGGCCCCCCCCGAAATGTTGAACAATTCTTTAAATACCGTTATTTTAAAACATGAAAGTTACTCAAGTTCATCACTTCACCCATTGTTAAAAAAAAATTTCACCTGCGGCGCTATTTTTCTTTGATTTTTCTACACACAATATTAATACCAACCTAAAAGACGACCTTTTTCACTTACAATCACGAAAAAATTTAGCCTGCGGCGCCATTACAGTTTTGATACTGTACGTCTATCTTCAAATTTTTGTTGCCATCACCCCCCAAAAGTCAAATATTAGATCGGGCCCCCCCCGAAATGAAATCCTATATACGCCACTGACTAACACCATCAACGAAATTTTATACTCACAAGACAGGCATATTTGTTTTAATCTCTTTTCTATAGTAAATCACAAAAATATAATGAAACAAATAAATAAACAAAATAGCGTAATAAAAATATTTCCAAATCTATTTGTGGAAACTGTTATCAACGTTTTATTACCAAAACACCGTATGCTGTCAATGCTAATTATATCATTATGATTATTATCGATAATATTATAATTTTATTCGATACTATAATATACATTATTATAATTTGAATATGACCTTGGTCACTTGGGCAGGAATAGATCTAGATATCATACTATATTAAAATATTATAAATATGTAGTAAGAAAGATCTGTATGTACGTATGTTTTTACTATAATTTTCCTAGATTTCTGCTAAGCCGAATTTTAGATGAATTACTAAAACGAGCAATCATGAATCTCATCATCCATATTTTCATGTTTTTTTAGCTCTTGTTCGTTTGTTAATTTTTTATGGATGAACTGGAAGAAGTCGCAGCATTCCGATAAGTTCAACCTAGTGAATAGTTTTGTATTATTTATTTATTCTATTTTCTTAACAGAATCATAGAGTCACAACGACAAATTTTAAAATGAGTAACATATTGCTTACAAAAAGACCAGCAAAAAGATTCCACATTTTTCCTAATAACCCCAATAAATAACCCTAATAACCTCCTAATAACCCCAATAAATAACCCTAATAGCCCCAATAAATAAGCAATTTATTCTTTCTCTGAAGTGTGCGCAAATGAATTTTGATTTGTGAAGTCCTAAAGACTATATAAAAAGACATGTTTTTCGAGTAACAAATTTCTACAAACAAATGACAGAAGCTGTTTTGAACCCTTTTGATTTCATTATACATTTTAAATCACTACTTTCATATTTTTTATTTTTTCATTTATTTATTAGAAAAATTACAAAAATAACTTATCAACATTTGCCAAACTGCAAAACAGTTTGTTGGCACTACTCTCTTACATTTAATTTTATAAACCTAATATATAGAACTTATTATTAACTAAATAACAATTACATAGTTTCAAATTATTATTCGACCACAATCATAATTCCGCAATCCATCTTTTTAGTTCTTTTTTCAGTATATTTTTTTTCTTACGCCTTTTATATCAATAGATGTTTTATTTTAGTCCATTTTTTTGAGCTATGCTGGGAATAATAACTGCTATAAAATAATAATTATCATGATGTAAAACAAGACAAGACACGGTGAATGAGTCAACAACACCATAATAAAATGTAAAATTATTGATAATAATGTTGCTTACAATGTAATTATGTTTTAGAGTAAGTACCCATACTTTGTGCTTTGCAATTATTTTAATTTGCTTTTGCACTAGGGCCACTACGGACCACTTAAACCATTTTTTGTATTTTGATTTAAAGTAGTTCAATATTTCAAAGGTAAATTTGTAATGGTCATGAGGCGTCAGTTTGGAAGAGTACCTCCACTCTTTTTTCATAACATAATAATATTAGTGATTTATTGCGATTTTAGCTACCTAAACCTATGCCTGCAAATAGTTATTAGTTTTATGAGTTATAAGTCTGTACTGCAATGTCACCTTACCATATTATTATCTCCTTTAATTTTATTTTTATATTTGAATGATATTGCGTGTTGTACAATATGTACCATTGTACCTAGTTATATGACCACGACGAAGTGCCAATAGAGCCTTTTACACTCTATTTGGCATTGGATTTCCCTGTAAATTTATTGTTTTTATCCCTTTTTTATATATATTATTCACTGTGTTAACATGTAACTTTGACGAGTCCAAGTGAAAGATATAAAAATGGACATAGTACAAATTATAAATCGTTGTTCACTAGGGCGAACATAGCACTAGAATTTCTGTTTCTAGTGTGAATAATTTTAATGTATATAATATTTCAATACTCATTTCTTTATTTTTCATTATTTAACCCTGTATAGAGGTAATTTCATTATATTTAGTAGTAGTAGTGTATTGAATGTATAATTGTTATATTTTCCTGAAATAAATAAAAATATTATTTTTATTCTCGTGGAGTAGGTAGACACAATGAATTACATGTACATATGTATATCATAATTCTTCCTTCTTGTTTTATAGCTAATATGAACATAAATAAGGCGGAAGACAATATTTATTTTTAGAATTATTATATACATATTTTAGAGTTTTTAAACAGCTACCAGGTACCTATCTAATTGTTATTGATCAATTACAATTACTATCATGATTGCCTCAGTATTCAATACTGGGCAGCAAGATTTTCCTTATGCAAAAGTGGGGAGGTGTTATGTGCATTCTACAGCTACTTAGTACTAACATTACTTACTAATGGATTTTTTCCTAAATACACCACAAGTACTTACAAATTTACTTAACATAATTGTTATTTTACACTTTAAATATACTAAGTAGACTAATAAATATCGCTGTTAATAATGATGCTGACACAACTCAAAAATGATTGTTAAAAAAATTTGATAATCTAACAGCTATTAAAGACTAAGTTTTTATATATTAACTGGCAGTAAAAAAATAGGGTACAAACTCAGTAACTATTGACGAGCTACGAATTTTTGTAACATATTTTTTTTTGTAATTTTGATTTGAGAAGTAATTTTAATATCAGTTTTTGGATGCTGCCTGTCTGGATATGCTATCATTAATTTGCATCTAAATAGTTTGAATAAGTAACTAGCAAAACAATAATTCACATAAGGTACTTTTTTTATCTACTTTACTTCTTTTTTTGTGCTAAGGTATGTTGTATAAACTCTCCCAGAGTGTATGAAATAATATAAGTTGATACCTACATATAGCTGCTTCACCTCAAGAATTTTTGGGGTTGCAGGTTTAAATCCCAGCCATCCCGCTAACCTTTTTTATGGACCTTTTCCGATTCGATGGCAGTATACAAACATTATTAGATCTCCTTGATAACGGCATAATATTTTGCGGAATATATTACTAAAATTGATAATATTTTTTGAGTTGTACCACTAAAGTAAGGATTTAAAATTTGAATAAAAAAGCAATGTTATATTCCGTGGTACATTAGTATTCAACTCAATCTCTTGGTGACCGCCATATTATACTCAATGGGTCTAGTTTTTATAACAAATTTGAGATAATTACATTAAATAGTAGTTACATTTAATATGTGGGTATCAAAATAATGTGATATTTTCCTTCATAGTAACGCACGTTTAAGGCCCTATATGCTGTCAGGGGACTTCGGCGCCCTGAATCTTACTCAGCCAATACTGAGGGAATCGTCTTGAAACTGAAAACAGTGATAGATGAAAGTATGGACTACAGATCGGCTGTTCTAGAATTACACGATTTGGAAATTCCTTGAATAAAGAAATATTTCTAAAGTACCCTTAAAATTAACGGGATCTGAAGATTTTCCGTTCAGTTTTTCAGATTGTAAAATTATAATTTAGCCAAAATACTGGTGATTAAAAACTTAACAAATCTGCTGTTTTAGATTTTTAAATTTTTTCCCAGGTTTCTTTTCAAAAGGTATAATTATCTTTGTCGCTTACGTTATTCTTTCTGAGCACTAACGTTCTCATACAAAATTTGAAAAAGTTGAAGAAAAAATAGAACGATTTTTGCTCAGTTCATATAAGCCCTTAAAGGGGACATAATATGCACTGAGCAAAAATCGTTCCATTATTGCTTCAACTTATTTCAAATTTGTATGAGAATGTTGGCGCTCAATAAGAATAACGTAAGCGACAATGTGAATTATACCTTTTTAAAATAAACCTGGGAAGAAATTAAAAAATCTAAAACAGACGATTTGTTAAGATTATAATTACCAGTATTTTGGCTAAATTATACTTTTATATCTGAAAAACTGAACGGAAATTCTTCAGATCCTGTAAATTTTAGGGGTGCTTTCGGAATATTTTTTGATTCAATGAATTTCCAAATATTGTAATTCTGAAACAGCCAATGTGTGGTCCATACTTTCATCTATCACTGTCTTCAATTTCAAGACGATTCATTCAGTATTGGCTGAGAAAAATTCAGGGCGCCGAAGCCCAATGACAGCATATAGGGCCTTAAGTTGAATATCTTGTAAAAAGGCCTTGATATTTCAACGGGTAGTAAGTATTAATTACCAATCTGCCTAATGTTGAATGGAAATTAGCGTTTTATTCGTGATCAAAAATGGCCGACTTTTTTACGATCGAAACTGATGAATCTGTCTGTCCTAGTCCAGTCATATTAACTAGCGAATTTCTCATCTTTCCCGTCCCTCTTGGGAACATAATGAAGCCACAAGTTCCTAGTTCTTGAGATAGCGTGGTTGTATAATATAGAACATGTTCCATTAATGTAGACTTAGACGTATCCTAATAATGACCAATAAATATGTATATTGTATAGGTACAAGTATAGTAATTTGTACGGACAATGTTTTACTGCTTATGACGATCCTATATGGTGATTTATATTGAGAAAAATGTAAGGTGCCTTTGGGGCGATTTTATCGCTAAACAGCGCCCAAAATTGACCGATTATTATTATGACAATGTCAATAATCATTTACACAAGGCACCTTAGAGTGTACGAAATCAGGTCGAATAAGCTTCTACGTGTCCTACCCATACATAAATAATTGTTGAAGGTTTTTGGTTTGTTTTAGGGCGAATCGTGTATTATTTTGACTTTTGATCGACGTTTCGACACTCCTGAAGAAGAAGACATCAGTAGAAGTGTCGAAACATCGAAAACCAAACAACTTCATCTTAGCCAATACCCATACACTTTAATAGAGTTAAAAGTAGGTATATTGACATTTCACAAATTTCAAAAAACGGGAGACCTTAGATTTCGACAATCTTACTAAATATGCTTTGGAAAAAAATAGAGTACTTAGATAATTTAAACCTTTATCTAGTGAATCACCATAAAATATTTTTTATATTTTGTATACATTTCTAAAATAATTGTGAAAAATACCTCTGATCTTTTTTCTGAAAGATGGCAACTCGTTAATATGCATTAAAATCTAGGGAGAGATTGTAAAAGTTTTTTGATTGAAGCGAAGTTAACTCGAAAAAAATTAAAAAACGCTATTTTTACCATTTTATCGTGCGATTTTAAACCACAATGCCGCGGGAAATGACCGAGACGTCTTAGTTGGGCTGTATCTAAACCAGGGTCTATGGACGATAAACAACAATAAACTATAAATCAGACTATTATACATAGTTGAGCTATACCATGTATATCATCTCATCAAATATCCGAGTTGTATGGCCGCACCCATGTTAATATGAATAGATAATAAAAATAATGAAAAGACGTATGTAACATATTCACTTTTTATTTATTTATTTGACTTTCTTCCAACGAAACGTTGTTTCTATTCATTTTTTAGTTTATTTTCGTACACCAATTTTGCCATTCACTTTTCACAAACAAGATCTGGACGTGTTCATCATCATTATTTCAAACACAATGCACGCCTTTTATTCGAACTTAATCTGTACGGTATAGAATAAAGTGCGAGACAACGGAGTTTGGAGAATAAGATACAACGAAGAAGTCTACAACCTGTATGATGAGCCCAACATTATAAAATGTATCAAAATAGGAAGGCTGAGGTGGGCTGGGCACGTGGAGAGAATGAATGAGGAAAGAGTGCCAAAGAAAATCCTCCATACAAGGCCACAAGGTAGGCGTAGTGTTGGAAGACCCAAACTCCGTTGGATGGATGGAGTACAGAAGGATGTGGATGCAGTTGGCATTAGGGACTGGAGGAGTGCATGCCAGGATAGAGGGAGATGGAGGCGAATGCTGGAGGAGGCCAAGGCTCATAACGGGCTGTAGAGCCACTGATGATGATGATAGAATAAACATCAACATAAAATTGAGTACTCGTAGATTTTCTAAAAAATTCTCGGAAATTTCTATTGTTGTAATTGAATCATGAGTGCCTATCCATATAAGACTGGTTTAAGGAACCCGGATTTTCTATGCGATATGATAGTGCCTATACCTTACTGTCGATGTTAACTATGTATTAAAACACGTTCTTTTAGCTTACTGTAAAACCCTTGAAAATGGATCTATTGACAAGTGCTCCTATGACTTCGTCTTACTAACGGATACAGGGACTGAATATATTTTAAACAATGACCTAATAAACCATTGACAATGAGATCTACCTGTGCTATTTTTACTGTTTTATGTCCTTTTTCTGAGATTTTAAGATGTGATGTAACAAAAAGCCATACGATAAATAAATGTATGATCAAGATCCAAGTGGCCAACTTTTCATATACCTAATAAGTAATAAGTATTTTTTTTTTACCGGACGTATGATTTTATTAATTACATTCACGACGTTAGCTTTTGACAAATTATCTTCTCAAAATAATGTCATTTCAAATGCTCTACAGTGGTTGGATGATTTGTATATAGCTCTCTAGTGTGTCTTCTAACGATTTTTTTGCTCTTTTTATATTCTGAAGATTGCTGGCTGCTGCCGAACGATTAAGTATAATAATAATTAAAAACATTAAAAAAAATCAATTATTACAAAAAAATGCTTGTATTTTAGGCCCCGCGTTGAGCCTAATCCTGTGATATTCATGATATCTGGATAGGTGAATTTTTCCCAGTATTAGGCTGATGAGTTTATATGTGAATCAGGAATGATAATATGTAGACTCTTCTGGCTGATAATACTGAGAAGTGTGTTGGCAAAGTCATCCCTCCGCGTAAAAAAAAAAACAAAAATATATGCCAAAATATGAATCTGATATAAAAGCAACATTCACTGTAGTAATATTTCATTCTATACGCGATATAAAAAACTTGAAATAAATCATAAAAAGTAAGGTTACGTTACAATACTCGTAGTTTGCATGTAATAACGTTATTATTTATAGGTTAGGTTTACATTGATTGATTAGAAAAACATGACAGCTGACACCTGCCCAAAACATTATGATTTAATAAAATCGTTAAAGTTAACAAGGCAGTTAAGACAGCGCAGTATATTGCTACTTTTTTGACTTTGCATTCATGTCAGGTCCCCCAACGTTGATTTGATAACCAGTTGCCTTTGCTATGGAGAGCTCGAAACAATTTTCCACATTTCTTATTTAGCAGCCGTCATAGACATTGCCAAGAAATCCAGAAAAGCTGTTTACTTCCAACGATGTTGAGACTTTTGATTTTCCCCTCGAAGACAAGCTTAAAATTTATATCCTCATTTGCAAATCATCAAATTTTACAGAGCTTTCTAGTGCTGTAAATATTTCTGTTGACATTTCGTTTTATACACTATGCAGGCATTTCTGTTCACTTATGAACCCAGGTCTCCCCCTATTTCTCTATAATATATCTCTATTCACTTTTATATATCATCAGACCATCGCGTGGCAGCCTCCCTCTATACTTCTTTTCTTTTATATTCACGTGGTCCTCTTAGTCCGTCTTTGATCCTGGAGTCTATAAGCAATATGTCCAGCTAAAGATCACTCTTTCAACGAAGTCTCTTATTCCTAACCTTTTACATATCGCAGTACCTTTTTTTATTCGTTCTGACATTTTTAAATTTGTTTTATTTAGTACTTTAAGGGCTTGGCACCAGGAATGATGTCACAGTCTTTTCCTACGGCATTAAGGTTCAAAATCGCGTGACAATCGCATGACGAAATGGTAAGAAATAGCGTTTTTTCCATTTTTTGGGGTTAATATTGCGTCTATCAAAAAACTTTTACGGTTATTCCCTAAATTTTAACGCATATTATCAGTACAAAAAAAAATTTTACTCCGCGACTTTCGGGAAACGAGTTTCCGTCTTTCGGAAAAAGAAGCAGAGGTGTTTTTAAAAAATTATTTTGAGTAATCTATAAAAGATATAAAAAATCTTTTACGGTTATTCCCTAGATAAAGGTTCAATGCATCTACCCTATTTTGTTCCAAAGCATATTTAGTAACGGTTGTCGAGATATAAGGTCTCCCGTTTTGAGAAATTTTTGAAATGTCTGTATGCACACTCTTAATATTGTTGATCTTGTCTGTACTCAGACCAACTCTAATCTCGTAATTTTTCGTAGGATTCGGAGGCGGAAATCGTCTGTCGTCATCATCATACGACGGCTTATCTAATTCGCGATCTACAATGATTTCTTAGATCTAATATCTATAAATAGCATTTCATTTATCTTGCAGTAGTAACGTACGATCTAGTAGAGACATATGATTAGTATTTTTACAAGTATTTTTGATATCAAGTTTGGCTTTTATCTTGTTGCGATTATATCAATTAAATAATAATATTTTCTCTATTTATTAGTATGATTGTAATTCTCCATTATGCTACTGTTAATAATGTAAATCAGTGGTTCTATAACTTTTCACTAACATATTTAAAATTAAGCCTAAACTCTTCAATAACAAAGCAATATATGTTTTTCTACAATAATTTTTAATCATTTGAAGCCTCGCGACCCAACTATGACGCCACGGTCATTTTCCACGACATTTTAAGGTTCAAAATCGCAGGAACCATCGAATTATTAAATTGTGAAAATAGCGTTTTTTCCATTATTTGGGGTTAATTTCGCTTCAATCAAAAGAACTTTTACGGTTATTTCCTAGATTTTAATGTATATTATCAATACAAAAAAAAATCATAGACTTTCGGGAAACGAGTCAATAAAAAGATCAGAGGTGTTTTTCACATTTTTTTTTTGAGATATCTGTAATATATATAAAAAATCTTTTACGGTTATTCCCTAGATAAAGGTTCAATGTATCTACTCTATTTTTTCCAAAGCATATTTAGTAACGGATGTCGAGATCTGAAGTCTCCCGTTTTTAGAAAGTTTTGAAATGTCAATATGCCTAATTTCCTACTCTAAAGTAGTACAGGTTGTTCACAAAAAAAAAATCTAGTAGATATTTCTGAAATATTTTTCAACGAATTTATTTCAACTATAGTGTAATACTTAGATATGTATTTACTTTTAGCACAAAGTTACTCTCAAAGTTCGCGGACAGTTTCCATTACTTACTCTTAAAAATAAACTGCCACTAAGTATCGTCGGTCGACAACCTCAACGCAAATATTATACAGAATATAGTTGTACATATATTATCTTATTAAACATCTCACTGCGCAGATTTCTTTTGATGTTGTTACTGTTTTTTTGCTCTCGTCCATCAACCATTGAGCCGCAGAGTTCATCCACTCCACATCTCCCTGCCCACTCATCTGTAGTGCATCAATAATAATATCATTCAGAATCTAGTATTCGTAATATATACGATCACTTGATCACTTTCTCCTGCCTAAAATACGATCGCGTGTTGTGATGAACTGAGCCGTCAATATGTCTAATACCAAAACTCGTCAGACTCACAAATTATACATAAGAGAATTCAATCACAATGAACGGCAAGAATTAGACATTTTTTGTGAGGCCCTCCCTCAAAAAAAAATTTTTTTAAGGCTCTCACCCTCCCTTCAACAGTAAGAAATGCAACAATACATGGGTATTTAATATACAAGAAATTCGACAACACAGTCGCCGCTTCTCGTGGTGTAGTAGATATGATCCCTACTATGCGACACGAAGGTCTGGGTTCGAATGCCAGCCGGGGTGAACTGAAAGGCGAATGTTTCTCGAGTGTAAAGCGATCACTTAAGCCAGCCGAGGTCGGTCGTAAGCCCGACAATGTTCATCCTTAATTCTTCTACACTGTTGTGGGAATACTACATTATACTTAGGTAGTTACAGCATTTCATTGAAAAAAAAAAAGATTTTTGAAATTGCATTGAATTAGTAAGTCTAGGTCAATTTTATTTTTTGTATACATTTAGGAGATTGTACATTTTGGTAAAATACCTGTCATCACCTACTGTTTTCTTGACCACATTTAATTATCTATACACGGTATCCATTTTAATTATTATTTTAGATGTTAGACGTTGGTGAAAATATCATCGCGAAATAAGAAATGGCTAATGACTCTAATCAGTGTTGCATTGTTTCTTCAATCTAAATGATTTAGTATCTAATTAATTACTTTAACATTTATTAATTAAATGATTTGTTGTCATTGCGGCTTTTTCAGAAGTCATTTAATTATTTTATTATTATATATGTTGTGGTGAAATTCTTAACTGATGCGAATATATTTCCTCACATAAATTCATAATTTAATATCATTTCTGACTTCTTTAATTAGACTTCTTTAATTAGTATCTATCTTATATAATTTACACCCTCACGCTGCGTCCCTTGCAAGGTAGGCAGAGATGACAGAGCGCCAGACTGCCCTATCCTTACACACACTCCTAGCCTCCGTCACATTCATCCAATTTGTCATACACGCTCTCCAATTCCTTTTACTCAAAACTCGTCCATCCTTGAGGATCTGGTCGACATGAACGGATCAGATCAGTCTCGGGCGGCCACGTTTCTTCACCCCTCTTCGCTCACTCAAATATATATTTTTTGTCATCCTGTCAACATCAACCTCAACATGCCCAAATGTCATGCAACATGCAACATGCCCATGTCAAATCAACCTCAACATGCCCAAACCATCTTAGTTTATTCACTTTCATTCTAGTCAAAACACCAGTCTTGCAGTCACTCATTTCCCTAACAACCTCTTTCCTCATCTTATCTCTCAGCGTTTTCCCACACATTCTTCTTAACGACCTCATTTACACTGCATTCAACCCTGATTCGTCCTTCTTCATCCATGGCACGTCCAAGTCTCACTAGCATACATTAGGGTCGGCTATATAATTTCTGACTTCTTTAATTATTTATTTACCAGGTACCGACATCATAGGCGTCAATTCTGGCAAAATAGTCTACATTTTTCAACCGGGTCCTGAAGGCAAAATAACTGCTTAATTCATTACAAATGTAGCACCCTCTATCACTTTTGAAATTATTTTTAAAAATGGGTTTGAAACTTATATGCTGTTACGAAATAATCCCACATAAATATTTTAGTTCGTTTGTTTATATCACCACTTCCCATTTAATATCATTTCTCTCATGGGTTTCCATGGATACAATTTTTTTCCATAGAATTACTATTAATCCAGCGTACAACATATTTGAAACAGAGAGTACTTTGTGTCCAATTTCCACAATTTCCAGTTAATTCATTCCGGGGTAATCTTTTATATGAAATGGTTTTGTGCATTCATTTATTGAGTGCATTTAGTAAACATTCTCAAAATACACTTAGGATATAAAAAGTTTAATAATTTGTAGTCTTGAATGAGATATTTCTTTAGACAAAACATCAAAATTCAAGGTTTTTCAAGAAAATCTCCACCATTAGTTGTGTTAATCCAAATGTCACTTTTTAAAATGATAAGTTGTTTTTAAACTAATGAGAGGTGGTATTATCATTATTTGCAATGTAAAAGGTAAAATAGGCTTTTATTTACGTTTTGTAAATGAAATTTTGCCATTTACCAAATTAAAATTTACGACAAGAGCAAAATATTCATATTGTCTTTTTGTCATACCAATATTTCATATATTTTCTCTGTTGCACAGATGTCATATTCTCTAGATGGGTGCAGTATTTTTTCTTCATCTGACATAGATTACATTGCTTCCGAATATTTGTTAATCGATGTTCTACAATTATTAAAATCTTATGCAAAGTTGCTACACCACAAAAAATTGCCATACCACAAAAAATAAATATATTGTAAGTAGGTAGGTACCTGCTTGGAAGTGAAATAATCCTACATTTAAGTAAATATTTTAGTTCGTCCCAATGTTTCTAATATTTTCACCATATCCTTTATAGACTCTAAGGCTGGCCACAAACGTCCCGAAGTTCAGTTCCGGAATCGACCGTTTTGCAAAAAGGTTCCGACCAAAACCTCTTTCTGAATTTAAAATCGGGGTGACGCTGAATTCAGAGAGAGGTTTTGATCGGAACTTTTTTGCAAAACGGTCGATTCCGGAACTGAACTTCGGGACGTGTGTGGCCAGCCAAAACCGTTCATCCGATTGAGATGAAACTTTGGGAAATTTTTGTGCTTGCCCCAAGGAGTGTTCTTATGGGGGTAGGGGATACAAGGAGGGGGGCACAAAGGGGAGGGGCAAGAAAAAAAACTTTTTTTTTCAAATATATATAACTTTTAATGTCGAGAAGATGAATGGTAACCCTCCCGACATCCGGAGAAATAAGGAGGGGGGGGATTGGGGGTCTGGGGGGGTCGGAATGAAAAAAGTGATATTAGTGTCGAATCCATGGTTTTCTGCCTCAATAAGATGAATAGTAACCCTCCCGACATCCGCAGGAATAAGGGGGGGCTAGGGGGGGGGGGGGGGCTGAATGAAAAAAGTGATATTAGTGTCGAATCCATAGTTTTTCACCTCAATAAGATGAATAGTCACCCTCCCGACATCCGCAGGAATAAGGGGAGGGAGTTAGGGGGGCTAGGGGGGGTCGGAATGAAAAAAGTGATATTGATGTCGAATCCATAGTTTTCCACCTCAATAAGATGAATAGTCACCCTCCCGACATCCGCAGGAATAAGGGGAGGGAGTTAGGGGGAATAGGGGGGGGGGGGGGGGGGGGGCGGAATGAAAAAGTGATATTGGTGTCGAATCCATAGTTTTCCACCTCAATAAGATGAATAGTCACCCTCCCGACATCCGCAGGAATAAGGGGAGGGAGTTAGGGGGGCTAGGGGGGGTAGAAATGAAAAAAGTGATATTGATGTCGAATCCATAGTTTTCCACCTCAATAAGATGAATAGTCACCCTCCCGACATCCGCAGGAATAAGGGGAGGGAGTTAGGGGGGCTAGGGGGGGTCGGAGTGAAAAAAGTGATATTGGTGTCGAATCCATGGTTTTCCACCTCAATAAGATGAATAGTCACCCTCCCGACATCCGCAGGAATAAGGGGAGGGAGTTAGGGGGGCTAGGGGGGGTCGGAATGAAAAAAGTGATATTGATGTCGAATCCATAGTTTTCCACCTCAATAAGATGAATAGTCACCCTCCCGACATCCGCAAGAATAAGGGGAGGGAGTTAGGGGGAATAGGGGGGGGGGGGGGGCGGAATGAAAAAGTGATATTGGTGTCGAATCCATAGTTTTCCACCTCAATAAGATGAATAGTCACCCTCCCGACATCCGCAGGAACAAGGGGAGGGAGTTAGGGGGGCTAGGGGGGGGGGGGGTCGGAATGAAAAAGTAATATTGGTGTCGAATCCATAGTTTTCCACCTCAATAAGATGAATAGTCACCCTCCCGACATCCGCAGGAATAAGGGAAGGGAGTTAGGGGGCTGGGGGGGGGGTCAAATTGAAAAAAAATAATATGCAGACCCCCCAAAACTGTTGTGAGTTTTAGTGGCTCTGCAGTACTTTAACTAAACATGATGGTACCACTGATTTTGGGTTCCACTGCCGACCTACTTCACCATCCATACACAAATTTTGCCGTTGCGAAGCACGGGTAATACAGCTAGTTAATAATAATAGCCGTGTGCCCGTTGCCGAGCATGTTTTTAGATCCGAAGAATCGCTGTCACGTTATTACTGATCCTGTCGATGATGCCATTGCAGGTGACTATGGAGGCCGATTTTAGACATGCACACTTTGGACAAGGCTCATTAAATTGTTATGAATTAAAGAATGGCCAACATCTACTGATTTTTTTCAACATACCAACAAAAACCGAATGTGCACGAATATTTCCGAAAAATCCCGGAGGATAGGATGACGTACGCATATCCAGCTAATAATGTAATAGATTATAAATAAATGACGATTAAATTCATATATAGGTAAGGTATGAACAACTTAAAATAAATCTGTAAAAGTGTGTAGGTGTAGGTACTTACTTATTTTGATGTAGCTAGGTTTCGTGTTAGTATATTCAGGAAGCGTTGATGTTTTTTTCATATATTGAACTGAATGGTTTATCTGAAATGAAAAAATACCACAATAGTTAAATAAGTTCATGTACTTCAATTCAGTTTTCGTTACAGACTATTTATTAAAAGGTTCTTCTTCCTCCTTTCTTTAAACCGGTTGATCTGTTCTGGCAGAAAGCTCCTCTACACCTGGGACGTCGAGTACCAACTATCCCGCCATCTTTTAGGTGGTCTTCCAGGAAGACGATGACCAGGTGGTATTTCGTTGGCTGCAATGTAAGGGATTCTGGAGTCGGCCATTCTGTTTACATTAAAAGGTTGATGTTATGAATTCTATTTCGCCATTAAATTTGACAACAGACCATAATTATCAGTGCGCCTCTAGCGGGAAAAAAGGAAAACAAACAACCCGTTGCTTTTAAAGTATAGTTATTAGTACTTAGTACACGACTCTCAATCAGACTTCAAGTATAAGATCGTGACGTCAGCAATATTGATCTCATATTGATCTGCAGATAATAAAATGGATTAATCGATTTAATAACAACAACGGAAATAAATGTATTTATGATTTTAGTTTGTTTTATTTAGTCAATTATATACATCAGGAAATTATTTTGTATATTCACTGCTATTGGTAGATACAGTATATATACATATAGGTATATATGTGTTTGTCTGGCAAAACTGGATCGATTGTAAACTTTTTTTGAAACACTGATATTTTGAATTGTACATATAATTGAATTATATTCAAACAAAAAAAAATTTACTTAAAACTTGCTATTCTGACATGATTCATAAATAAATCTCTATTGGCAAAAGAAAAAATGTGCATAGTTACAAAAACAAGACAATGCTCTGACATATTAACGTGAATTCTGTATAAGTACAAAAAGTGAAAACACATGGGCAAAATATTTATACATACTTACTCGTAGCACTTGCTTGGTTTACCCCTTAACACAAGTTTTACTTTATAAGGGGGGGGGGGGGGGGAACGTTATAATATTTCGTTTAAGATCTATATACTCAAATGTAAATTTAATCTGTCTACTTATTGTAATTACACATGTTTTAAATAAATAAAAAAAAATGAATTAATAAATAAAAATAAACATTAAAAACTAACTAGGTATGTTTAGAAATTAATAAAATAAAAAGTATTCAATTCTATTCTTGACGCCAGACGCTCGGCGACCCTCGCCGTGAATGAGTAAAAAGGCGTGTGGATGAAAATGTTTGTCTTGACGTGTACGTAACCGACCATTGATGCCTTTTTACTCATGAACACCAAAAGGTCGTCATGACTCGCGAGCGTGTAGCGGGCCCATTACACTTGCTTTGGTTAAATGAATAAACTAAATCAACAACATGTTTAGAAATCAATAAAATAAAAAGTATTCAATTCTATTAAAATCGAATAATGTAGGTGGGTAATGGTTACTTCCGACATCTTAAATTACTTACAAAATCATCTGCTCATTATCATTTTAATAATATCTCCAATAATAAATAAATAAATTAACGAATAAAAAGAGAAATGGAAATAAACTACGAGATGATTATGATTATGAACCGGAGCATAAATCAAATAAATAATTGTAATTTTGCATATTATAATAAATATTCAGAATATCAATACATATAGTAATTATTGGAAGAATTACCGATTGAGATTCTAAACTGGTTTGATGTGCGAATATATTTTTTAACCCGCTACAAACTATATGATTTTGTTACCTCAATAACTCAATTTTAATTAAATTTCAAAATTCTTTTTATTTTTCTCAATTCTTTTCACATACAAATATGGTTCCTTAAAAGTATACATGTTTCGAGATACCTCCCCAATAGAGACAAGTCTCGTGTGTGGAGAGGGAAAATAACGTAAGTCGATTTCATTTCTTCGAAATATTGACTCCTATATCGACCAAAAAAAGAGCAGTTGCTCCATACCACCGAGATGAGAATTCTGCGCTGGTCTCTCAGGGTAACTTGATTAGATAGAATCCGTAATGAAGATATTAGAGGAACAATGAAAGTTGCTCCGATTGACCTAAAAGCGCGAGAGGCCCGACTTCAGTGGTATGGACACGTTCAGAGAAGTGACGAGGATTCCGCTCAGAGGAGGTCAACGAACTGGTCAGTGGAAAGACCAAGGGAGAAAGGACGTCCGAACAAGTCCCTTGATGAGGAGACCATCAGAGGGGATATGGAACACCTGGAGCTTACTCCAGAAGACTGCCTCAGTCGGGGCAAATGGAAAGAGAGGATCCGAGCCGCCGACCCCAGATAAATGGGATATGGTGTGGAGAAGAGAATTTGAATTGTATATACCAACTTTAGTCAGCACCGAGATTCGAACTAGGCACCTCCCGCTTGGAAGATCTGCCCTAAAATAAAATCCGCCAACCATGTTACTTATAATATATATTTTCTTTTTAGATGGTAGAAAAGAAAATGTAAAATGTAAAATTACACCATGAAGGGGTTATTATGTGAACACAAATAATAACAAACGTTAAAAATTTTAACGGTTGTTTATTTTAACATCAAACTCATTCTAGTTTCATTTTAAATATGACAGTGATATTTTATCAATCATTGATATATTTCACATGTTACCTCATGCTAGGAAAATTATTTATTATAATTATAATTCGATGGGAACTAAATATTATAAGTATTTTAAAATGTAAATTTGTTAAATATTGAAATGTTTTTGAAGATAATTATGTCATACACTTGTTAAACAAAATCAATTTATTTACTATCACTATGGTATGATTTCGATATCAGGCATTTTCCATAGAAAGTGTAATGTTTTATGAAGCTAGAAAAACGATAAAATACCTAATTTTTATTTTTATTATTTTATTGTTTGTGACGATCCTATGTGGTGATTTAATCTATAATTTTAACTGTTTGTGACGATCCTATAAGGTGATATAGAAAAATGAAAGGTGCCCTTGGCGGAATTTTATTGATTTGATTTTCAGGATCTCCGGATTGTGGAACATCCCACCCTCTTTTTTGTATTTTGTCCTGTAAAAGTGAGTTGCTCGTAAAATTTCGTCGTTCGAAAAGACATCTAATTTCTTTTCGCCATCTATTCTAAATGTCATAAAAATGCTCGTGCATTGAGAATGTTGTGTGTATCCCTTCACGCCGCATCCCTTGCGGGGTAAGTAGACAAAACAGATCGCCAAACTTTGCTTCCGTTACAATCATGCAATTCGTCATAGGTATAATTTCTATAATTCTTTTTACTTAAAACTCGTCCGTCCTTTAGAATCTGGTCGACAAGGTCGAGTCACGTGATTCCTCTTCTTTCCCACAGGTACATTTTCTATGTTATCATCATTCATCCTCTCTACATGTCCCAACCATCTCAACTTCTTCTTCATCAGCCTATCCCGTCCACTCCTGGACGAAGGCCTCCTCACTCTGCTTCCATGTTGTCCTGTCCTGTGCAGACTGCATCCAGGTTGCACCGACATGTCGGACCAGGTCGTCTCTCCATCTCAGCTGTGGCCGTCCCACACTTCTGTTCCCATCTCGAGGTCTCCAATTTAGGAGGATTTTAGTCCTCAACTTTTTCACCGTTAATTTGTTATTTACCGCATCAATATTTGAATACGAGCTGTAAATTAATAAGTAATACATTATTTATTTATTTATTTATTCATCAAATATTAACATTTGAAGGGCGTCAAACATCACACACGTTCATTGTACAATACGGTAATGTTTGGTCACATATTGTATTACAAGAGGTGGGCACCGTTAATCAAAAAGTTAACTTCGTTAATCGATAATCCGTTAACTAAAAAGTAAACTTCGTTAATCGTTAAAGCGTTACATTTTGAAAAATGTAAAGGAAGTTAACGTTAATCAGTTAAAGCGTTTATGTAAAAAATCTCGGTTAAATGGCATGAAATAGAACTACATTAGCACAACTACGAGTATACCACACATAACCCCATACAACAACCCTTGGATTATCTAATGCCAGCGCCGCCAGTGGATGATGTTTATGCAAACAATCAAACATTAAAGGACTTAATTAACGGAAGTAAAATGTAACGGAAGTTAAATAATCCGTTAACAATTTTCTGAGATGAGAAAAGCGTTAAATCGTTAACCAAAATGTTAACTTCGTTAATTAACGATTAACGGATTAACGCTTTTCTGCCCAGCTCTGTTAACATTGTATGCGATTACAATTACCGTACGATTGATTGTGTGTACAGATCGTTCAACAATATTTACAACTCGCCGCTTGTCACATCAAATCATTGTAAATATTATAATGCGGTCTTTAAGTTTTGTAAATAACGTATTGTGTGTAAATTAGTTTCAACAGGGATGTGCCAATTTAAATTTATATATTCGTCTTGTTTAGGGTGCAACAAAGCAATCATACTAGTAAGTCGTGCAAACTTAGTATAGTATTTTTAATTTTATTTTTAATTTAAAAAATGCACATCGTTATGCATTTACTAGCCACTCTCGTATCCATCAGCTCTCTCTCTGTCTCTAAATATATTTGAGTTATATCTTTTATTAAATTATTTTAGTTATTAAAACTGGATTTTTCTGCATTGCGTTTTTTACACACATTACAATTTTTTCCCAACAGAAGCGAGGTATTTACATTCACATAATATAGCTTTAGGTATGTGAATTTCCTTGGGGAGGAAGCTGTATGGCTATTCCGACACGTGCGAGTCGGCTTTAACTGGCTCAAGTAATCACTTTATGCCCAGGGCAACGTTCACCCATTCCGCAACATCCGGCTGTCAAATCTGTAATTCTTGGAAGTCGTGTACCTATATGCTACAGTTCGAAATCGTTTCACAATTAACCAATTTCTCGATCTTTGTAATATTGGCTTGAATGTGTTTCTATCAGACATACCCCCGTTTTCACCAACTTTTACCTAAGAAGGAGACCCCTAAGAAATTTCCATACAAAAACAGAGATAATATTCTATTTATTGACACGCAGGCCTACCAACCACACCCTAATTCCATGCAAAATGCAACACGCAACTCACCTAGCCTGGGCAGAGATATTTGGGCACCTAACGTAGGTGAGTTGCGTGTTGCATTTTGTATGGAATTAGGGTGTGGTTGGTAGGCCTGCGTGTCAAATAATAGAATATTATTTCTGTTTTTGTATGGAAATTTCTTAGGGGTCTCCTTCTTAGGTAAAAGTTGGTGAAAACGGGGGATAATCTAATAAAACTATCTTTCTTCCTTGCCTCTTCCCAGTTCACCTGGGGTCGGCCCATCTGGTACGCAGTCTCCAAGTCTTTATGTCTTGTGTCATCTCACTGGTCAGCTGCTTCTCCTTTAGGTCTTTCTCAATACTGTTTCACCAGTTGGCAGTTGTGGAGGACCTCGTTTCGTAAATAAAACAAATATTTTTAAAATATCCTCAACCATGCACATCCTTGTTAATAAAAATGGTAATTCTGGAATTAAAAGGCGGCTTTAGGTACACTGTGTCGTAAATTTGTTGACACAACGTTTAAAGATACTACTTACTTATTCTTAACACTATACCACCTTTAGGTTTAACATAATAAAGACTTCTGTTGATAACTTTGTTTACTTATCATCAACATTGTGTCTCAATGTTTACTCATTCATTGTACACAATGCTTCATTCATTCATTCGTGTGAATGAACGGTGAAATGACTTTGGCGATACATAGTTTTCTCAGCCAATACTGAGAACGTCGCGTCGTCTTGATACTGAAGACGAAAACATGGTAGTATTGACTACAACTTGACAGATCCAGAATCACAATATTTGAAAATTCCTTAAATAAAAAGTAACTTTGAAAGTACCCCTGAAATTTGCGGGATACATGGGTTATCGGCTCAATTTGCAAGATGCAAAAGTGTAATTTAGCGAAAATTTGGGCTTGGTTTTTTTATTAAAAGGGTATTAATTCATATTACCGCTTACTTCATATTTTGCTAGATGTGCGGGTAAAGAGGTCGCTATTAATGCGCCTGAGCTACCCAGGGATGTGGAGGGCCGTAAGCCCACGAGATTTTCCTACTTCATATTTCGCGCTAAAATTTTCATAGAAAGTTTCAAAGTACTGAAGCCATAATAAAACGATTTTTGCTAAGTGCTTAAAGGCACGTAAACCAACCAATGGCTGGTCGTCAGTCCAGCATGCCCATCTTACACTGTACATCAGTTGGGAGACTACATAATTGTTCAATTAACTAAGCATGTAGAAAAACCTAGCCGTTGCAAAATACATTTGTTCATACTCCGATATTATTAATTGATGTTAATACATTCTCGACAGATTAAAATATTGTGCATTTGTGCATGCGGAGGAGGAAAGAAATCTTCAGATAGGAATCAGTATAATAAAATGAAACTTCTTCAATGATGATGGTACAAGCCATACCCACATTATATATTTTATACTAGCTGAGTTACCCGTGCTTCGCAACGGTACATTTAACTAACCAACCCGGCATACTTTATAGGCTTGAGATTACAAGATGTGATTTATGATCTGAATTTCTTTTCCAACGCCCTTTCATACGATACCACACTCGACTCCACACAATCCTTGGATCCCCTCATCGTCATGGCATCTCCTAGGAAAAGCTTTTTCTCCAAAAACCAGCGACGTTAGGGTACAGCCTAATGTTTTTCACAGCAATCCATTGTAAAATGCTCGAGTTTTACGAACACTTACAAATTTACCGACTTTGTTTTATAGATATAGATTACGCTAATTTCTTGCGTTAATAAAATTTTGTATGGTTTTTGATTTGGATTTTCCGCATTGTAAGTGCCCGCAGACCGTGACTGTATACCTGCCTCTACATGTATTTAATCATAGCTAGCAAAATATTTAATAATGTTATATTACGTACCCGAAACTAGGTATCTTGTTATTAGTAAAAAAATATCGTTTTCTAGTTATTACAATTGTTAGAAATGTGTTAACTTGAAATGTTCAAAATAACAGTCACAATTGAGCTGTGATTTTATAAGAATGTCTATTATTTTTGTTGTATACTTTGCAGCATAATAAAGAGAGAAGTTTAGTAACCAAAAATCTACCTTCGGAAAGATTGAAATGATGAAAAAGTTCGGATATTTGTGAGAAGCGGGTTCCGTAATCTAGCCCCATGTATCTGTATAAAATCTAGAATAATGTGATGGGATCTGAAGCAGATTATTTCAGCTTGAGCGAAGTCCATGAGCATATTAAAAATGAAACCTTTTGTTCAAGTAGACAATTGTTTGAGGATCAAAGAGAGTTTTGGACTTACTGTGTATAATGCTGTACACATCAAAGCTGCGCCAGGCCGGAATGACATGGGAACAGGCAACGGAGTTGACCCAGGACAGAAAAGCCTGGAAAAACTGGGTGCAGACCACATGCTCCACATAGGGAGCGGACGTGGATATGTATGTATGTGTGTATGTATGTGTATAATGGTATACTTACTGTGAAAATTGGCGGGAGATCTAAACGTGATTTTATATGCACCTGAGATACTATTTATGTGAAAATTAGCTGTTACTGTTATTTCAAGACACGCTTGATGGTTGTTAGTTAGACGGTTTAGAAATTCGGCAATGAAATCTCACAAATAACCGCATGGTCATTAAAGGAGATAATATTATACTTATGTACATATAATATGTATGAAAATACATATAATATTACATCTTGATTGAGCAGAGTCTCAATTTGTAGACTAATAAGAGAATGTCGCTATATATTATTATTTTATGAATATCACTTTTTTTCTTATATTCGGGCATCACGCTCGAATCGCCGGACGGACGTGACTGGAAGAAATTATTTAGACATAAAAATTTCCTGTTAACCTAATGAAGTGTTTTTGTATTGACGAATTCAGGTCATTGAAAATTACAATGTATTTTTTGTGAGAACCACGATTTTTTTACATGTTGTAATTGAATAACAAGTAGTTATCTCAATAGATAAACAGTTAAAGATGGACTTTCCAAAAGAATTACGGCAGATTCTGACTTAAAGTTGACGGTCAGTCATATGTCTGATGGAAAGTCCATCTGTCGCAGTATATCTTCTTAAGATCGAATTTAGATCAGTTGAAAATTCACTACTACTAATATTATTACTCGATTTCGAACTCTGACAAACAGTTTTCATTGTGCAATATACATGTAGTGTCAGGCTGATTATTATGTACCTGTTGTTATTATGTTGATATTGTTGATGTCATGTACTTGTATGACTAATGACTATACGATAAATAAATAAATTTCCAGGATTTTTCAAAGGATGTCCTAGCTAGACGAAGAGCCAAAAATGTTGGAAGTCCTTCCAAAAGGTGATCTGATGATATTGTCCATCAAGCCAGCAAAACCTGGATGCGAAGGAGGAAAAACGGAGAAAAGTGATATGGAATGGAAGAGATCTACATCTAGCAGTGAAGAACACAGGGCTGACAGAAAATGATGAAGAAGAATATTAAGGTTGACGAAATCTTAGTTCCGAAAAACTATACCTTAACATTACTGCGTTTTATAGCGGAATTCAATTCTTAGTATGTTTTATGTTATTAATTTGTCATAATGAGGACTATAATATTTTATTTGGTTTTTTGTTGTGCATTTGTGGAACGAAGATGTCTTAATTTTGATTAATTGGCAACCCCGATACAGGTCACCATCTAGTGGGGTTGGCAATTATATACCATACTGTGTAAAGATGTATTGATGCATGTATTATTTCTTCTTCTTACTTAAATATAGCACGCACCCGTCTACGGGTGATTTTGGCATTGTCAAGTGTTTTGGTTATTTATTATTAACTGAGAATAACCGTGACCGGGCAAAAACCCATAAGAATATTGCTCAACATGAATTAATCCCAAAAAAGATAAAAGCCCTTTATATGCTCAAGGGACAAAAACTCAAATTTAGTTGGATTTTGAAAACACAATTAATTGTATATCTGTTAGATTACGATTTCTTTCGATGCGTTAGAAACTACCATATATTAGAAAATAAACAAATAAATAAGCGGATCTAAAATGGGATAGACGATTAAATAGTCAACATTTTATAATTAATTCATCTACTGGAATTCAACTAGAAAGTTTGAGCTTTTACCCGTTGAGGATATTTCTGAAGGGCCTTTGTCTTTTTTGAGATTGATTCGTGTTGAGTAATATTCTTATGGGCTTTTCTCCGGGAACCGAGAATAACAAATCATAGAGATGAATTAAATAAATAAATACTGAGGCTTCTTGGATAAAATCGTGAGTATTTTGCATTATGAGTTGGTTGTTCTACTTTTTAACCTCAAGATGACTTGTCTTGTACTAATCAGAGGTGGGCACCGTTAATCAAAAAGTTAACTTCGTTAATCGATAATCCGTTAACTAAAAAGTTAACTTCGTTAATCGTTAAAGCGTTACATTTTGAAAAATGTAACGGAAGTTAACGTTAATCCGTTAAATCGTTAATGTAAAAAATCGCGGTTAAATGGCATGAAATAGAACTACATAAGTACAACTACTATCACATTTACACTATCGCGATGTATCCCAACAAAGTGAAATTCCTTTTCCAACTCCCAACTCACATACGATACCACACATAACCCCATACAATCCTTGGATTATCTAATTCCAGCGTCTCCAGTGGATGATGTCTATGCAAACAATCCAATATTAACGGACTTAATTAACGGAAGTAAAATGTAACGGAAGTTAAATAATCCGTTCACAATTTTTGGAGGTGAGAAAAGCGTTAAATCGTTAACCAAAATGTTAACTTCGTTAATTAACGATTAACGGATTAACGCTTTTCTGCCCAGCTCTGGTACTAATGTATGTGATACGTCTTAACCACAATGGAAATCCCACCTAAAATTTGGCAATTCTTCAACGGCCGTTGACCGTTATGTTTTTACCTATATATTATTATTTATTTAACAAATAAGTGTCGAATATCTTGGTAGTACATAGTATCTCTATGCGAGTTTAATTCTGGATGGATTTCACCAACATCTTAGGTGAGGAATAGCGGAGATAGGAGCCACCTAAAATACTTAAAATTAACTTACATCTCGAGCCATGGAAAGGAGAATGCTGGGTATTTCACTGAGAGACAGGAATATCATAAATTTTCATGAAAATCCATCAAAATACAATTACTTTATATTTAAAAAGAAATTGCCTGCGGCGTTTATTACTTACTTTTCTATAAAAGATACATCTCATACAAATTATTGTGTAAAGTATTATACAGATTTTCAAATAAACCAAATCACATCACGACCTTTTTCACTATGCCTCACAAAAAATATCGCCTGCGGCGCTATTCACACTTTTTTCATTCTATATCAAGGCTGACGACGCCCATGCATTTTTATGTTAAGAGTATGCATACCGATATTTCAAAAAATTCTAAAAACGGGAGACCTTCTATCTCGACAACCGTTACTAAATATGCTTTGAAACATAATAGGGTAGATGCGTTGAACCTTTATCTAGGGAATAACCGTAAAAGATTTTTTATAACTTGTATAGATTTCTCAAAAAAAGTTTTGAAAAACACCCCTGATCTATTTTCCGAAAGACGGAAACTCGTTTCCCGAAATTCTTTTTTTTTCTTATACTGATAATATGCATTAAAATCTAGGGAATAACCGTAAAAGTTTTTTGATAAACGCAAAATTAACCCCAAAAAATGGAAAAAAACGCTATTTTTACCATTTTATCATGCGATTGTCACGCAATTTTGAACCTTAATACCGTGGGAAAAGACTGTGACGTCATTCCTGGTGCCATGCCCTTAAATGCTGTTTTTTTAATGGGTAGAGTACCTACTGCCGTATTTAAAGATGCATTCATACCAGCCCCCTCATACCAGCTCATGTATGCTGTTTGGGGGCATGAATAACAATTATTTAGTATCGAATTATACATGTATGTGTTACTTATAATTTAAGGGCATGGCACCAGGAATGACGTCACAGTCATTTCCCACGGCATCAAGGTTCAAAATTGCGTGAACAATCGCATGAAAAAATAGTAAAAATAGCGTTTTTTCCATTTTTTGGAGTTAATTTTGCGTCTATCAAAAAACTTTTACGGTTATTCCCTAGATTTTAATGCATATTATCAGTACAAGAAAAAAAATTAGCTCCGCGACTTTCGGGAAACGAGTTTCCGTCTTTCGGCAAAAAGGTCAGAGGTGTTTTTAAATATTTTTTTTGCGAAATCTATACAAGATATAAAAAAATCTAGATAAAGGTTCAATGCATCTATCCTATTTTGTTCCAAAGCATATTTAGTAACGGTTGTCGAGATAGAAGATCTCCCGTTTTTAGAAATTTTTGAAATGTCGGTATGCACACTCTTAATGTATGATAATATTATTTGTTAAATAAATTGAAAATTCATTCCAGGTATTAACTTAAAGTTCAGATAAAATTGTTTAGTTGTGTTTTGTGTTTAGACGTAGAGTCGTAGAGGTACCTAAGTCTAATGTGATGACATTGAATGATTGAAGCAAAAAATGTTTGACCAATTAATTTCTTCCTAAGAATCGCACTAGAGTCGCCTTGAGCTGAGATTATTTTCGCAGAAAGTGGCTACAGATATATAATGATGGTGATTATTTACGTTAAGGTGTACCAACTTACAGGTAAGTATGAGATTTCATCATTACATATTCTATTTAAAACTTAATTACTTTTATATTAGTGCATTATGAAAACATAATTTCCGTGAAGTATTCTCCAATTTTCTGTACGTGACATTTCAGTTCAGTACTGGGAATTCTATAGGTGCTAATAATTGTAACCTTTTGTCTAACATTCACTTCGCGGTAAATGACTTTTTGTACTATGGTCTTCATTATTAACATTTCGGGGCACAGTAGACGAAAAATTTTTTTAATGCATTTTATATTTTGGTGCTCGAATTTTTTTGTTTCAATTTTTTTTCCGTCGACGGGGGTAGAAAAAATCCCATAAAAACGCCGTGAAAACCATACTGAAACGATTTTTTTTTGAGCGAGCGGATACCGCCCTCCCAAGGGTGCCGCCCATAGTCCCCGGCCTACTCGGCCTATTGGCAAATTTGACCCTGGATCATACGACAAAACAAGTAAGATGACTCAGCTAATACTAAAGATATCCTCAAACTTAAAACATGGATAAATACCTAAGAATATGTTTTAGCAGTTAGAAATTCGATTTTTGTAAATTTTTGTTAAAATCAAAAGTTACTTCTGAAATTTACTGAAACTTGAGATTATTCCAATAGTTTGCTACATAGGAATTATGCTGTAATTTGGTTGATATAATGTTTGAGGCAAGGACAAGGTGACTCTAGTTGATGTTTCTTGATATTTTTTTATAAATTAAAAACTAGCGTATTAGATAGATACTAGAAACAATATACAATAGTTGAAGCAATTATAACTGGCGAACGCAGTTATAAAAATGTGACCGAGAAGGGACGACTACCTGCTTCATGGCTCTGTGAAAAGTGCGAATAAAGCAGGTAGTCGTCCCGTCTCGGTCATATTTTTATTACTGCGTTTGACATATTTTAACGGATCCAGAACGAACCCCTCAACCGCAATTGAAAATGATGGAAAACTTCAGGATCAATATTACGAAAAAAAGAATTGATTATGAAAATGAATGAATCTCACCGTTTTATTGTGGTAGTTAAAAATGCAACATTGGTTACTTAGTCACAATTTTTATATCCAGATTTTTAGTAGGTAGAAGGAAAATCCCGCGGGCCTAAGGCCCTCCACATCCCCGGGTAGCACAGGCGCATATAGCGACCTCTTTACCCGCACTTCTAGCAAAATATTATTAAGAGGTGGGCCCAGGGTTAGTCTTAAGGGAGCCCCCCGGCAAACCCCACCCCTAAATTATGTTCCCTCAATATCCTTGCCCAAGGAGGTTACAAAATACATTTTACAAAATAGAAGTCCGTCATTGTTTTCGGGTTATATCTGGTTTACATAGTATAGAGTCCATGCATGTGGCCTAATCTTCTATCCGAAATTCTCGCTGAATTAACCTTGATGCGTATAAATAATAAATTGATTCCATCAATCATATTTCATCCATTCATTCATTCACTCATTCGCATGTGAAATCAACTCAGTACCTAATATTAAATTCTTTATTATTATCTATTAATACTCTCATATGGGTACCTGATAAATACTAGTATTTTTACCTGCAAAAAATCATATTGTACCTAAATGGAATAAGCGTGGAAAAAATATCATACCAATAATAAATCTCCATACTAAAATCCAACTATTCTAAAAAAAGACCAAATATCCTATTAAAAAAAAACGATAGTGCAATTTTATAAACTGTCGCCTAAATAGTGCGGTAAACAGAGATATTTTGCCAACATTTTTTTAAAGTAATATAATACTTTCCTGCACACCTTGCACTAGGCTAAAAGCCTGAATCGCGATATGTGGAATACATCGTCAACGCCAGAGTTTGAACCTGGCACCTTCCGTTTGAAAGACTTCCGCCTCAACCAACCGTGCCAACCATGTACTCAGATTGTATCAGGTAATCGTGATTTTTTGGGTCTATATGGCAGTTAAGAATATAAATTTGCTCGTTTTTCCTCCGTTATCTCGAAAGAACTACATAAATCAACACCTTATTTTATGCAACATAACTTCAATCGATTTAACAGTAAGTCATTAAAGATTTCCTAAAAATAATATATAAAAAATTGTGCTGTAAAATAAATAGCAGTGGAGCTGTCGATAATATAGGCCATAGGGTATATACTGATTACAATGAAAGTCAATACACCCTTAGATGACTTGGGCATGTTCATAGAATGAATGATGACAGGATGTCCAAAAATATGAGTGAAAGAAGAGGTGTTACACAACGACTTAGTTGTTTGGTGGTATTTTTGCGAGCACTGATTGGTTTTAGTTATTATTATTATTATTTTGTCGGCCTTTGTTATTGGTGTATGCTGCGGGCGCCCTTAATTGGACAGTCTACATGAGATGTTTTTTTTGTATGATAATGTATTCATGTTTTTTTGACGTTTCTGTGGGTGTCACATATAAACAAAATAAAAAAATATGGAAGAGTTTTGCGATTCGGCACTAAGAAGTATAAACTCGGACATACACACAAATAACATAGCATGCACTTAATATGTAGAGATAATATTTTCTATAGATAACCTTTAAAACAACATTTATCATAATTATATGTTTTTTATGATGTATTTTCTCGTTTTTTCAACACTGTAATTCTTTCTTCTAACGATGTACGTTGCATGATGGGCATATCTGCATAATACTGTATCAACGTAAGTAATATGTTCTTGGAATTAATCAAATAATTATTATGAAATTAAAAAAAAAAACTCGCTAAATATAAATGAATTACTCGTAAGTAATGAGGTTTTCGAGGTTTTCAAGTGATATTTTATTATTGGCAAAACACCCGTTCTCCAGAGAACACAGTACGGCGAGAAGCTCGCCTTAGTGACACAGCACAGCATTCTGTTTGCTCCAACCATCAAAATCCGTGGCAAACATTGTTGCTGAGAATCATGAGAAATGTCTAATGCAGGGGCTCCCAATCTTTTTCAACCCGCGGCGCACTTACAGGCTTAGTATTTTGTCACGGCGCCCTACTTTAGTAAGCTATTTGAAATAGATATAGTGACTAAATATATTATAGTCGAAAGAAATAGGTACCTATGTTCTTTAAAGATGCGAGTGCTCAAAATAGGAATTGTTGCTTTATAGGTACCCGCGAATATTTGTAGTTTCGGGTAATGATACAAGATCGGTGGTTTCGGATAATGATAGAGGATCGACTCACGGCACCCCTCTTTACTTTTTACGTCGCACACTTTGGGAACCCCTGGTCTAATGGGAGTTTCACGAACATCTGACTTTTATAGGACACTCGAAAAATATTTTAAAAGAGTGGGGAGTCAATTCTACAACCCGGGGATCATTATTGCGAATGTTATTTACTAGAATCAAAAAAATATTTTAAAAGAGTGGGGAGTCAATTCTACAACCCGGGGATCATTATTGCGAATGTTATTTACTAGAATCAAAAAAATATTTTAAAAGAGTGGGGAGTCAATTCTACAACCCGGGGATCATTATTGCGAATGTTATTTACTAGAATCAAAAAAATATTTTAAAAGAGTGGGGAGTCAATTCTACAACCCGGGGATCATTATTGCGAATGTTATTTACTAGAATCAAAAAAATATTTTAAAAGAGTGGGGAGTCAATTCTACAACCCGGGGATCATTATTGCGAATGTTATTTACTAGAATCAAAAAAATATTTTAAAAGAGTGGGGAGTCAATTCTACAACCCGGGGATCATTATTGCGAATGTTATTTACTAGAATCAAAAAAATATTTTAAAAGAGTGGGGAGTCAATTCTACAACCCGGGGATCATTATTGCGAATGTTATTTACTAGAATCAAAAAAATATTTTAAAAGAGTGGGGAGTCAATTCTACAACCCGGGGATCATTATTGCGAATGTTATTTACTAGAATCAAAAAAATATTTTAAAAGAGTGGGGAGTCAATTCTACAACCCGGGGATCATTATTGCGAATGTTATTTACTAGAATCAAAAAAATATTTTAAAAGAGTGGGGAGTCAATTCTACAACCCGGGGATCATTATTGCGAATGTTATTTACTAGAATCAAAAAAATATTTTAAAAGAGTGGGGAGTCAATTCTACAACCCGGGGATCATTATTGCGAATGTTATTTACTAGAATCAAAAAAATATTTTAAAAGAGTGGGGAGTCAATTCTACAACCCGGGGATCATTATTGCGAATGTTATTTACTAGAATCAAAAAAATATTTTAAAAGAGTGGGGAGTCAATTCTACAACCCGGGGATCATTATTGCGAATGTTATTTACTAGAATCAAAAAAATATTTTAAAAGAGTGGGGAGTCAATTCTACAACCCGGGGATCATTATTGCGAATGTTATTTACTAGAATCAAAAAAATATTTTAAAAGAGTGGGGAGTCAATTCTACAACCCGGGGATCATTATTGCGAATGTTATTTACTAGAATCAAAAAAATATTTTAAAAGAGTGGGGAGTCAATTCTACAACCCGGGGATCATTATTGCGAATGTTATTTACTAGAATCAAAAAAATATTTTAAAAGAGTGGGGAGTCAATTCTACAACCCGGGGATCATTATTGCGAATGTTATTTACTAGAATCAAAAAAATATTTTAAAAGAGTGGGGAGTCAATTCTACAACCCGGGGATCATTATTGCGAATGTTATTTACTAGAATCAAAAAAATATTTTAAAAGAGTGGGGAGTCAATTCTACAACCCGGGGATCATTATTGCGAATGTTATTTACTAGAATCAAAAAATGACAAATATTTTTAGAGGTTTTTCCAACACGTATATACTAGCATAAATTTTATTTAGTTTAGTAGGTAGGTATTTACAAAAAAACAATAATCTTGTCCATAAATAAGTACAGGAACTCGCAATCTTGTATGCCCAGTAATGGACAGTTGTAGTAAAAACGAGTTCCTCTATAAAAAAAAACTATATACGTGTACCTAGTTATTTTGCTTACGAATTTCCTGTAGTGTATCGAAACATGATTCAAAAATAGACTTATATACCTACTAATTCTCTACCATGATGTTAAAAAATAAACAAAACTATAGCATTACTAAAATAACTAACATAAAAAAACTAACACCGGGAAGCAACTATTAGAACTAGACCGTTATAAGTAGCTAAAGGTGTAATACCGTATACCAATAAATTGTAATTACAGTGTACTCGTAATGTTGTTATTTTTGTCGTTAATAAAAATATTGTAGTTATGGGTTTTTTTTACATATATGCAATATGCATTGCTTGACTGTGTGGCAGAGAGGCAGACTGTGGACCACATTGTGACTGAGTGCGGCCTCCGAGCGTACGAAGGGAGCTTCGATGACTTCCTATACCTGAATAAGCCAGCGACTGAATATATAAAGAACGTTCAATTTAATTTCCAACCTTCAAACTTTTTCCTTTGAGGGATGTGATATATTTCTTTTGACCATTCGATAAATAAATAAATTGCTTGAAAACATTTGTTGCAATGGGAAAATGATTTCAGAAGGTGACATCTCAATAGAAGAATGTGTGGAAAAACGTTGAGAGATAGGATCATTGAAATTGAGTGATCGGAGAGATGAGTCAATATAAATCGGGTTTTGTGACTAGAATGAATGTGGACAAATTGAGATGATTGGGACATGTAGAGATAATGAATGATGAAAGGATAACAAAGCAAATATACCTAGGTGAAAGAAGATGCGTAAGGAAGCGCGGCCGTCTAAGAATCATGCGGTTTGACCATGTAGACCATATTCTTAAGGACGGACGTGTTTTAAGTAAAAGTAATCGTAGAGTATGTATGGCATGAATGCGACGGAAGCAAGAAAAGTGTGTAAGGTGAGGAAAGTGTGGCGATGTGTTCTCTTTGCCTACCCCGCACGAGATGCGGAATAAGGGGATAGAATATAATGGATATACAGCGAAGGATGGACTTTCCTTCGGACTTATGATTGATCGTCGGTTGACTTAATTAGATCGCTTTACACATACGTAACATTTCACTTATTCTAGTTCATATGAGACGTTTTCACAAAAACAAATTGTGATATCGCAAAACAATGAGAAGTTTTTTTCCTTTTCAGAACGTTTTAGGTTAAGGGCTTGGTACCAAGAATGACGTCACGGTCATTTCCTACGGCATTAAGGTTCAAAATCGCGTGAACAATCGCATGATAAAATGGTAAAAAGAGCGATTTAAGAGTTAATTTTGCGTCTATCAAAAAACTTTTACGGTTATTCCCTAAATTTTAATGCATATTATTATAATTTTTGGTTTCGAGTGCGGTCTAACTGAAATCCACGGGGTCACTACTGACGCTGCCAATTGGCTAAGAGATTTACCACTAAATTTGTAATTGCCAGGTCTTTTGCCATATGCATTAAAAAAAGTACAAAAAAAAATACTCTGCGACTTTAGGGAAACGAGTTTCCGTCTTTCGGAAAAAAGATCAGAGGTGTTTTTCACATTTTTTATTCCCTATTATTCCCTAGATAAATGTTCAATGCATCTACCCTATTTTGTTCCGAAGCATATTTAGTAACGGTTAGCGAGATATAAGGTCTCCCGTTTTTAGAAATTTTTGAAATATAGTATGCATACTCTTTATAGCGGTTTTTGGGTTAAGTGTACAAGTCAACGTGCATGAAACTCAAAATTTTGGAAAAAAAAAATGACAATATTCCAAACTAGTGCCTAACGGTAGGTACTTATTTTATAAGTAGTTTGGCATGTAACGTATATAATAACATGTAATTACGAATTTTAATACAAAAGCTTAATCTACATAACGCCACCAGAGAAGAACAAGGTTCGAACCAAAGAGATTACATATTAAGTACTAGAGATCTGATTCTATGTATTTTCAATAGAACGGAAGTGTAGCAATTTCACGCACGGCACTTTTTGGTATTTTAGAGTTGCAAAGCTCACACTATTAACAAGATATCAATAATAAAAACTAAAACATTTTTAAAACTATCGTTTTAGTCCTAAATAACGTTAAAACTAATACTGATTTTAACTATGAGAGCAAAAGTTCGAAACCGTTGCCCACAAACTGTCAAAATTTTCCATACGATTTGACAGTTTGTGGGCACCAGTTTTGTTACACTTCTAGCATTGAGTACTCTGTCTAGGTAGTCCTTAATATATTATGTCGCTGCTTCGAACTGACAAGACCGAAATGTTGAGAAAAATGAGATCATAGATACAAACTCTCGTATCTTTTAGACACAGATGGAACCTTATCAGTCTTGTTATTTACAAAACTATAGAATTTTAGGGAGTTTTTGTTTTTGTTATAGAATTTAAGGGATAATATTGATTAGAAACTTTTTGTCACTCAAAAATACAATATTTGGAAATTTATTAGTTAGAACTTTGTTATTATCAGATGACTATAAAAACACAAAATGCTCATGTATTATGCCGTTAAGGTTCGAAACATTTTCAATTTCATAACAAAAAGTCTAAACTAAAAAAATCATAGTTTTTCAGATGACGACAAAAACTCTAAATCTAAAAGCTCATAGATTATGTCGGTTAGAAACATTTTCATCCAAAAATATTCGTCTAAACAATTGTTAGTTGGAACCTTTCTACTCCCAGTTAAGGCAGAAATGTAAATTGCAAGTATTATAATGATTTTGTTATTGTATTTAATATATAGATTACGTAATATGGACTTAGAATTATATTTTCAAGGTCCCTCGATAATAAGGTATGGGTTGGTTGGTTGCTTAGCTGTTCTTGCAAAAAAATGTGGTACAGAAAAATGCGATTATTTAGAGATAAATAATAATCGTAACGTGGATAACTGACACCCGGATAATGGTCACGCCTGATTATATAATGACAGATACCGGTTCACGATCCTCAGGCCAGAGACAATATCTAGGTACAGTTTTTTTTAATAAGTTGTTTTTTGTATTATAAATCTAATGTTTTTATGATTTAAAACACTGTTTTACTTTCATTTCGCCATTTCAGTTCATCTCAACATCAAAATGTAAAGTGATCACATAAGCCAGCCGAAGTAAGTCCGACGTTGTTTATTTTCAACTCTACACTGGGCTGTTATAATACAAGATATAAAAAAGTTATGGTTATTCTCTAGATAAAGTTTTAATGTATCTACTTTATTTTTTTTCGAAACCATGTTTGTTAATGTTGTCGAGATCTAAGGTCTACCTTTATAGGTAATTTTATGAAATGTCAATATTTCTACATACTTTTTTTTTTAATAAATAAATCCAAATATACCTTTGTATACTTCTCAGTAAGCTTGAAAAACTTCTGTCGTGAAGTGGAGTAGGTCGGCATCGGGAATCGAACGCGCGCCCACTGGATCAACGGTCGAGCACGTTACGAACCAAGCTACCGACCACCTCAATGAATGATTTGTTATAAAAAATCGAGTAAGTATAATAATAGTACCTACTATTAATTTAGGATTAGCTAGTCGTATAAATTCCGTGATGTGTCATGCACCGATAGAAATATGTATCTTAAGAGTATGCATACCGACATTTCAAAAATTTCTAAAAACGGGAGACCTTCTATCTCGACAACCGTTACTAAATATGCTTTGGAACAATATAGGGTAGATGCATTGAACCTTTGTCTAGGGAATAACCGTAAAAGATTTTTTATATCTTGTATAGATTTCTCAAAAAAAATATTTAAAAACACCTCTGTTCTTTTTTCCGAAAGACGGAAACTTGTTTCCCGAAAGACGCGGAGTAAAAATTTTTTTTTGTACTGATAATATGCATCAAAATCTAGGGAATAACCGTAAAAGTTTTTTGATAGACGCAAAATTAAGCCCAAAAAATGGAAAAAACGCTATTTTTACCATTTTATCATGCGATTGTCACGCGATTTTGAACCTTAATGCCGTGGGAAATGTCTGTGACGTCATTCCTGGTGCCAAGCCCTTAAGCAAAATACATTAATTCTAAGTAAGATTGTATTAAAATCGGATTACATGTGTAATATTGCGTATTATACATGGCCGTAGGCAGGGGAGTTTTGGGGGTTCGACCCCCCCCCGAAATTTCTCAGCCAACCCACCGTAAGAGGGAGAAATTAGGATAAATTAATCACATTATTACCGCATCATTTTTTCATCATGTCATGAATTTTCAATAATTTTAAATCCATTAAATCACAGTTGTTTCATTCAAAATTTTCGCCTGCGGCGCTAATCTATTTGAATCAGGGTTATTTTCACGAAAAATAAACAGGACATTTAACGATTCTGCTTTATCTACTCGTACCTTCTTTTGAAAAAAATTACATTGTGACCCCGAAATCAACCAGGTCCACCAATTTATCCATTTTGGAAAAAAATCGCCTGCGGCGCTATTTACGCCCATGGTTGTTACTTATTGTTTCTGGTTCTGAGCTCGAACCCCCCCCGTAATTAATTCCAGGCTACGGCCTTGGTATTATACATATCATTATCTACTATATGAATCTCAACACACATGTATGTAGGTATGTACATATGTAAATATGTTTACTATTAGCTAGAATTTGAATATTGGACACGCTCTAGAAAACACAAATTAAAATTCTAGATATTTTTCTTAGTACATACATTATTACTTTGTAGAGATGTCTGTATCTTGGATTGGAATAAACTATAGTTACTACCTATTACGAGTATTAATACTACCACAAAAATATATTTGACAGCATCTTAAACTGTCAAAGTACTACTACTGAAATGTTGCTTCTGATTTTCAGGCGAATCATATGTTGTTTTATTTTTGTTCGAAGTTTCGACATTCTTGGTAGCTGAAAATTTTGAACAGTTTCCCTCCATTATTAAATTTATAATACTAAGTTTCAAACCATTTTTTTAAAGATTATTTCGGAAGCGATAGATGGTGCTTTATTATTTTATTGCATTTAACCTTTTAATTAATTAATGCTGGATTTCACCAACTTCTTAGGTGTAGAATAGCAGAGACAGGAGCCACTTATCATTATTTTTCATACAATATTTGTGCCAGGTGACTCCTATCTCCGCTATTCCTCACATAAAAAGTTGGTGAAATCCAGCGTAAGTCTTTCAATTACGTCAAAAATCCCAAACGGGATTAGGCATTATTTTGTCCAATGTATTATGTTTTATTATATCGGTATAAACTAATTTAATAAAAATGTGGTTCTTTTGTTTTCAGGACCCTGTTTGAAAAACACGCACCCTTTTTTGCCAATATTGACGCTTATTTACTAGACTCTTGTAACCATGTCAGGATAGGAAGGGGAAAGGAGTAGAAAAGTTGAAAAAAGGAAACGTTAGACGTTAACTTCACCTTGCAATTGAATGCAAATCACCAAATACGGATGAAATGGTTAATTGTCACAAAATGGGAACTACTTAATCTATTTTATTTTGTAATCAAAATTCGTGGGGTGCATGTCAAATTCAACGTAATTACAAATCCAAGTAAATTATTTTTCGAGGTCATAGATAGAAAGAAATTAGTCAGATATCTATGCGACAAAACACGACACACAAAAGGAGAAAAACCCCTAAGAATATTGATCAACATGAATAAACCCCAAAAAAGACAAAAAGCCCTCCAGAAATATCTTCAACGGATAAAAGCCCAAACTTTCTAGTTGGATTACAGTGAATGAATTATTCATAAAATGTTGACTATTTTATTGTCTATCCCATTTTAAATCCGCTTATTTATTTACTTATTTTCTAATCTATGGTAGTTTCTAACACACTGAAAGAAGTCGTACGCTAATAGATGCAATTAATTTTATTTTCATAATCCAATTAGATTTGAGCTTTTGTCCCTTGAGGAAATTTTCTTAAGGGTTTTCTTCTTTTTTTGGGATTAATTGAGCAATATTCTTATGGGTTCGATCCCGATGCCGACTAACTCAACTTCACGACACAAGCTTTTCAAGCTTACTGTGAAAAGTTTATGGATGAATTTGGGTTTATTTCAATAAATCCAGATCGATTCAAAAAAATTGTCCGGTCACGTGATCTAATCTGGACGAATAAAGAAGTGATTAAAAAGACTTCTTTTACCGCAGTATAGTGGAACTGATTTCTTACATACTATTATAATTACCTGGGTTTTGCTTATTAATTCATTTCACGGGACACTTAAAAAACTAGTATAAAAAATACGGAATTAAATTAAGTATGTACTTACCTACTATTATATTCTAATGGATATACGTAGTTTTACGATATAATATGCAGGTATACTTAACACATACAAAATTAATGAATTATATCTGTGTAGAATATACCTTGACGTAGAGATGTGAATCTTGTCATCAAATCATCGAATTCAGGGATTTTATTTCATTTTATTTTACGTATACTGGATACTGACAGAGGACAGAGAGTTAACAACGCATACATAATAACAAACATTAAATGAGAAACGCGTCAACCCTCCAATTAGAAGTGTCCACAACTTACATAAATTATCATTCACCATTAGTTTTTTACCCACATCTATCATTTAATTAATTTAAATTCCTACTGTGTGTTATCAGACAAACAAAAATGACCACCAAATAATATTAATAAATCCAACATTATTTAGCTAAAGTAAATAAATCCAACACTATAAATGTAAGGTGATAATTGTAGGCAGAAAATTCTCTCTCGAATGACGTATAATTTTACTATTTCATTTTATTTTTGGCACCCATTTTTGAATTTGGAAAAAAAACGGACACGAATTATTCTTTTTATTATGATCCACGCCATCTACGGCATTCCAGCCGATGCCGAGTGATACAGTCGACTTGTTGTAACACCTATACCGAACAATAATTTTGTAACATCGATGTTTGAGTGAGTCATCGAGACATAATTTAAATCTCTATGTTAATGTTAATATTTGGTACTAGTATGTTTGTGTATACCTAGGTAGTGTATAAATAGAAAAAACATTTTGCGACCTTGAGATATTAGCAAATTATAAAATAACATACCTACATTTGTCTAGTTTTATATAAGTATTCGTATGTACGAACTGTAATTAATCTTTTTTATAGAAAAAAAATTAAACTGTTTCTATAGCCTGCTATATATAATGGATACCAATACCTTTTAGCGTTTCTGGTAGGAAGGAACACAGAGGAAACAAGGTTTTGCTGTAATTGTAAGTGCTTGTACATGTCAGCACTTACAATTTGATGGTGAAACCGTTAAAATCGTTTACACCTATTTATAGTTACTACGAAACCTATTTATGGAAAAAATGAAAAACAAAATATTTAGATTAAAATCCACAAAAAATTACTCTGGCTTTCGCGACTAGTATTCGAGGATTCGCACACTCATCATCAGGCAATTGTGAATAAAGTACTTACTAGTCGCGGAATCTAAAGACATTTTTTGTGGATTTTAATCTAAATATTTAGTTTTTCATTTTTTCCTTAAAAACGGACTTCTACCAAGTACCGAACGTCAAAAACATCGGAATTAAACCTATTTATATGTATTACAAAGTTATTTTTGGGGGTTAGCTTGTATAAGAAATGAGACAATTGAAGAAATGAGCGATTTTAAGAATGGGTGTTGTGGCGAGAATGAAAGTGAACAAATTAATATGATTTGGACATATTGAAAGAATGAGTGATTACAGGATTACAAACACACAACGAGGTTGACTGCAAGACATTGCTTTTGTAGTAAGTCCACCTTTTGGCACACTACCATTGTCTTGTTTTTGTAACTATGCATATTTTTCTTTGGCCAATAAAGATTTATTTATTTATTACATATAGGAAGTGAAAAATGGTATATGCGTAGCAAATTCTATTTTTTATATTTCTAAGTTATTTTGAGCTTTAGGCGATATTTTAGTTTATGTTAATATTTTACAGTATTTTTGTCATTTTATTTGTCATATAATTTCATAATTTAGTTTATTATTATTTATATATATAGCTGCCTAAGTATGGATATTATATTTTTTACGACTCATTCTGTAAAACTTGTTCCATTTGTTATACCTATAATATTATTAAGATATTTAAATAGTGCCTTTATATTGAAAAACATTATCAATATTTTAGTGCCATTTTATTAGTTTTTTTAATAATAAGAAAAAATGTTGTATTAAATCTACAGGTTGATTAAAATAATTCTATGCTTTTGACCAGGGACACTGATACCAATTTTGACTCAGCAATATTATAGTCGTGACCGTGAAATTCGAATTCAAATTCAAAATAAGTACGTTCTAATATTTTGATTCCTCTTGATAAACAAACACCTTGTAGAATTAATGATTTATCCTTTTAAGATTAATAATTATTCTTTAAACAGCTACGAATTTCTCTATGAACTTAGTTTCCCATTTATTCAGAAATAATAAATAAATGAACAAATTCTAAATTAAGCTCTGTTTTTCCCTGGACTTTCAAATATTATGGAAATTTAAAAAAACAGTTTAATTTTATACGATTGAGACTCAAATCTAAATCACTAATTTTATTTATTTATTTAGTTAAATATATTTAAAAACGTTTCTAGCATAAATTTATTCAAATTAAAAAGGCAACAGTTAATATTTATTTGTTTCATATTTCTGTATAAAATACCTTAATTGTATTTTTTATGTTAATTAGTATCAATCCTCACAAAATTTTTGTTATTCACTCACATACGAGTATTTGATTACATACATTTGACGTTTCGCATACGATACGCATACGATTTGACGTGTTCAATCAACACAAACTAAGCCATTATAGTGTTTTTCTTCTTCTGTAAATGACTCATCCTGTAGATATGTGTTATTAATTTAAGTGTATTTTTTGTATACATTATTTACTTACAAAATTAACAGTAAGTACCTACCTGGTTCAGCAAAAACATATATCCGTCCATATGGTGTATACATGATACAGGTACATAACGGTTCTGACCCCCGAATGGCGAATTTGAGGCAAACTAGGCCTCAAGGTCGACACGTGGTTTAATCAGGCAATAAAACTAATCAGCATAATATATTTAGAGTGTATATGTGTCAGTATATATGTGTACCGACCCTCATGTATGCTAGTGTGACTTGGACATCGATTTTCGAAGGACGAATCAGGGTTGAATGCGGTGGAACTTGTTGTTTATTGTTCATTATCGTCCCTAGGCCCTAATTTCGGGCACTTGGACTCGTTAAATTTACATAGTTATAACAATCAAAAATAATTTTGAACAATTAACAGTGGCAATGTGCCAGAGAAGTAGAATCAATGCAAACAGAGTGTAAAGGGCTCAGTTTGCATTTCGTCATGAAGATAATAACACCAATAACATCCTAACATAGTGATCCATGCTAAACTGGACATTTCGTCAATTGTATATAATAAATTGTATATAATAAAAAATGAGATCGTTAAGAAGAGTGTGTGTGAAATCACTGAGAGATAAGATAAGGAATGAGGTTATTAGGGCAAGGAGTAATTGCAAGACGGGGTGACAACTAGAATGAAAGTGAATAAACTAAGATGGTTTAGACATGTTGAACGAATGAATGACGACAGGATGACAAAGAAGATATATTTGAGTGAGCGAAGAGGTGTAAGGAAACACGGCCGTCAGAGACTGACCTGGACCGATCATATCCGATCAATATATTTTTCTATCCCCTCACGCCGCGTCTCTTGCGAGGTAGGCAGAAAGAACAAAACGAGAGGCCGTCCTATCCTTACACACACTCTTAGCTTCCGTCAAATTCATACAATTTGTCATACAGGGCCTCTTATACATATTTTTTATCTATTTATTTACTTGGGCAATGCAGGGCAATAAAGTTAGTAATAGGTAAGGTAGTGATAAAAGTTGTACCTAATTATGGAAATTTATACCAAAATGGCCTAGTCGACAATCAGTTTATGACACAAAATAAGGTGCGCCTACGCCTTTTGCCATTTTTTTCTTCCATACAATATTATGGTAAATTAAAACCTGACCACAAAAATATTTTTTATAGAAGTCCAAGGTATAGGTAGGAAATTAAATCAATACTTAATTCTCTTTGTAACAATGTATGAACGTAACGGTTCGTCATCAAGATAATTATATCCGAACGCGATAAGTTCGTCCTAGCTCACAATTTCCTGCATATAAGTTTAGTATTCAATTTTTAAGTTTACAAGCACTCGAAACAAAAATTTTACACCAATTTTATTGCCTACTGACTCGACTAAGGGAATGAAAAGATGGTTACTTAAGTAACTTCCGCCACTAACTTAAGTGTAAAGTAATTACATTAAACCAGCCGACGCGACGATCAGTCACAAGTCTAATAACGAGACTAATAAGGTGTAAAATATAGGTATCAGATTTGAAATTTTGATCTCATTTTTGTCAACATTTTGATGGTCTTGTCAGTTAGAACCACTGGGTGTGCTGTAAAATATTGCTTATGTAATAATCCCACCTTTTGGAACCATTGTTCTCAAACTGTTGTATATTTTTTTAAATATTTAATCCAATGAAGATTTACCTATTTAATAACCCTGTTATATTCTCGGGTGAAATTATATTTTTATAATGAATTGATGAATGTAGCAAAATTATGTATTCCAAACTTTGCGATACAGACTTTTAGCCTTTAGTGCAAGATGTGCAGGAAAGTATTTGGGTTTGTGTATTCATACACTTAAATATGTATGTCTTTTTTTACTTCAAATGAATGTCACAAGTGGTTGGTTTGCAGACATTGCCGTCGGCAATGCAGCCGCTATTTGAAAATGTAATTTTTTCAATAATGTTTTATTTATTTTCTTTTCCTTTTACAATAAAAATAAAAAATAAACCGTAAATTTTGACGTGTGACAACCGGTATTATCTATTTTTGGATAACGCCATTAATAACACATTTATTTGTCAATAATGTTACTTTGTACAAGGGCACTCTCTTTTGTCGGTTCAAAGGTTATATTTACAAAGACGTAGCTATATAAAAACCTACCGTTATAACTGCATGACAATGGACTTAAACTAAATGGTAAAGTAGTGTATTTCCTGTGGAAAATCTGGACCCCATCAGAGATTTTTTTTTTTATAAAAAAGGATCTGGGCTTGCATACACAAACCCAAATACTTTTCCTGCACACTTTGCACTAGGCTAAAGGCCTCTAATACATCGCCAGCGCCGAGGTTCGAACCTGGCACCTCCCGCTCGAGAGACTGCCGCCTCAACCAACTGCGCCAACCATGTACACTATTTGTGTACTATATTCTATGATAGAAAATGTTGTTGCAAACCTAAATATACTCACTGTAAGTAGCCTGGTTGGTAATGCCCTATACTGTCAAGCTTGGGGATTCGGGATCGATTCCTGATGCGGAATTACTCCACTTCATGACACAAGCTTTTAAAGCTTACTGCGAAGTCTAGAAAGGTGTATTAACGGTTTTGTGAGCATGCTCACAAAAGGGCCGTCTTTAACCGGTTGGGGTCCCCCTCAGGCCCCATCAGTGTTATACTTATTTGTTTTATAGTAGTCGTAATATTTATAGTCTTAAAAGGTCTTTTTTATTTTATTTATATTCTTATTAGATTTTCGTAAAATAATATGTTTATCGGTAATATCGGTTATCAATTGTTTAGCAGGATCTAGGGGGGCCCTTGAATCGGAGGGCAACTTACTCTTAAAACAATCTGCCAACTTACCAGATATGTTTCCACCGGATTCTCCGGAATGTGTGCCTCACATGCCAACTCTTGTCCATTCTTTGTTTAGGTTCTCTTCATCACTCTTCTATGGTTTGTTCTGAAAACAAAGAAAAATCTCTCAGCCTCCAATGACTATTTGATTTACATATGTTGTCATTGACGTAATGTAGTTAAATGGACAATTTACATCTAGACCTACATATGCTGTCATTGACGTAATGTAGTTCTGGACAATTTACATCTAGACCTACATATGTTGTCATTGACGTAATGTAGTTCTGGACAATTTACATCCAGACCTGTATCGAACTAATCCACACCTTTTTTATAATTTTGTTTTGTCGCCATTACTGTTTCAATTATTTTTTTGCTGTAACTGTTTATAAGTATGCAATGTATACATTTTTTTTCAATATGTATACCTGACGATTCCAAATGCCTTAAATAAGGCCTACGGATGATTTAAAACCAATAAGGCAATAAACCAATACATACATGTGGGTACGGTACATATAACTAGGCAGTAAACTAGAGATCACCTAGTTGAGCAAAAACAGATCCTTTATTAGGCTTAATTAGATGTTCAAAACTTCTAAGATTATTAAGGTGTAAAATGCTTCATTAAAATTAAACCCAATATACAATTACCTTATAAAGTATAGACTTCTTGTAATTACTACACTACTGATATAATTAACAGGTACACTTTACCACTTGTAAGTAAGCAGTCAATGTGTGTAACAGCAGAGGTGGACTCCGTTAATCATAAAGTTAACTTCGTTAATCGATAATCCGTTAACTAAAAAGTTAACTTTGTTAATCGTTAAAGCGTTACATTTCGAAAAATGTAACGGAAGTTAACGTTAATCCGTTAAAGCTTTAATGTAAAAAAATCGCGGTTTAATGGCATGTAATAGAACTACATGAGTAGGAATGCCGTCACACTATCGCAATGTATCCCAACAAAGTGGGTACACAAATAGATACAATGTGCTTATAACAAAAAAAAAAAAACATTTAGAATGGTGGTGAGGCTCATTTTTGAATGGGAAGTAAAATGTCTTATAGAAATTTTACACACACCTACGATACCACACATAACCCCATACAACCCTTGGATTCTCTAATGCCAGCGCCGCCAGCGCCGCCAGCGGATGATGTCTATGCAAACAATCGAATACTAACGGACTTAATTAACGAAAGTAAAATGTAACGGAAGTTAAATAATCCGTTAATGATTTTTGGAGGTGAGAAAAGCGTTAAATCGTTAACAAAAATGTTAACTTCGTTAATTAACGATTAACGGATTAACGCTTTTCTGCCCAGCTCTGTGTAACAGTATAAGTAGTACTCCTAGTATAGTGAGGATTTGGATTTTGATATGATAAATACGGAGTACCTGACTGAATACATCCATCAGAGTACAAGTACACGTAGGTATGGTGGATGTCTTACAAGATAATATTCTAATATATTTCTAGTATACAGTAATTTATACAATTAGCGTAAAGATACAACACCGTGTACTACGTGTACCAGACAAAGTGCTGTAATGACCTGTGCCACTACATTCCAAACTTTTACGTTTTTTTCATCAAAGAAATTCAGTTAGCGAGAATCTGCAGTTTTATGGCAACTATCCGTAATACAAATCTTCTACTTCTGAATAGTTCTACTTCTACTATAGGCTGAACACATCAGAGTTGCGCCAGGCTGGAATGACATGGGAACAGGCAACGGAGTTGGCCCGGGACAGAAAAGCCTGGAACAACTGGGTGACGACCACATGCTCCACATAGGGAGCGGACGTGGATATCATGACATCTCACTGGGCTACTGGGCCTGCATGTTTAGAATCTGCTGCCTTTTGTGATGTGGATTTCCACTCGTCTTTTGGAGGGTCTTCCAAGCATCCTTCTCCCCTTTAGTTTTCCACGTGGGGCAAGGTGTGCCAGTTTTTGGGAGTCCATTCTTTCCACACGATCTTTCCGTACCGTCTCATTTGACTTTAGAATTTCACGACAGATAATTTTTAGCGAAGGATGACATCTCCATCATGTCGCGGTCGGTGATCACTTCACACTTAAGTAACATTCACCAATTCCAGTTCATCCATATGCAAAGTCCATCCTTCGCTGTACTGATGCTTTCACAAAAAAAATGAGATTTAAAAAAAATCGTTTGTATTAAAATACACGTACGACAATTTGAAGAAACGCTGATCTTCGTCTACATTGTCAGCGCAGACTTAGCAAAATGATTAGCCATTTACGTAAGACGATTGACTTGGTACCTTCCTACTTCGAGTACAATATTGTAATAATAATATGCAGCAGTATGCAGAACCGCTGACTGCAAGTATCTGCCGAGGAGGTACCCGGTACCGGTACCATACTAACGCAGTCATGTTGCAATACTTCTCGTGTGAAATATGTGTGTTTATATTGGGTATAATAACACAGTCGCACAGTGTATTTTATTAGCGGAGTAATACTTAGTCGGTTATACTCTGATGTGTGAATGTGTTCTGTGAGAATTTAGTACTCAGGGAAAATATTTGCAACCAAATTGAAATGAGTCGGTACCTACCAATCTATTTAAATATTCTTCTCTGAGGCTCGGTTGCTCGACGAATAGTATCATAAATAAATAAATAAATAAAATAATCTTTATTGTACAGAAAACATACAACGGGCGGACTTATTGCCAAATGGCAATTTCTGGCAGCCAACCCATAACAGAAACAAACATGAGATATTCGTAACTAATTATAGATTTCGTACCAACAGGGATTTAGTACCATCATCGGCTAGCAATATTGCAATTTCGTTTGCGCGCGTAACAAAAAGGGAAAGGGTAAACGAGATAGAAAAAATAACTAGCCGACGATATTATTCGTCGAGCAACCGAGCCTACTACGAGTATATGTATGAATTAAAATATAAAAAAATATGATATTATAAAATGCATTTACATTAATAATAATTAATGCTTACTAGGGCAAGCTTATTGCTATACAGCGACCTCTTCCAGCTAACCCAAAATTCTGGTGTCCCTAAGCATTGATAATAAACGATATCAATTTTTTACCTTTAAAATTATATTTTAAAAAATAGTATCCCGCCTTGTGTCCCTCCACATCCCCGGGTAGCTCGGGCGCATTAATAACGACCTCTTTATATATACCCGCACTTCTAAGCAAATCCTATTAAGAGGTAGGTCCAGGGTTAGCCTTAAGGGAGCCCCACGGCAAATTTCATGATCAGATTTCGTGTTCTCTCCAAATGTCCAAACCGTGCAAATAGTGTACAACTCTAAAAGACTTGTAATTAATAAATAAACTCTTGCGGTTTCCGATTTTTTTCCTTTTTGATAATTTTTAAGAAAAACTGAAAACAACATTTGAAAACCACTGAGTTTGAGATTTACGATTATTTTACCACTTATTCATGTATCGCAAAAATGTCAATGAAATTTAAAAACATTCCAGTCAGCGAAGTAGAAAATGTGTCAATTATAAATAAAAAAATACGCTTTTTCTCCAAATTGCGTCAAATTGATCTTATCGCTACTCGAGGTCCCATTGTGTATTGAAAAACTACTAGTTACCTATACAGATAGATACTGTACTGAACCGACTTCCCATTTATGGGGTAGGCCATTACTTTAAAAAGAAAACAGTTTTTTTCTTAATCTGGAAGTTTCATCTATGCGTGGTAATGAGATACAGTAAGTCCACGGGCTAACGTATGTTTAAAATACGTCCGTTTTTTTCTGTGAAAAATTCGTGATTTAATGCTTTTATTTAACTTAACATGTTTCTTTCATTATAGTTATTTTACGCGGAGGCAAGACTTGACACACTTCTCAGTAGTATCAGCCAGAAGACTACAGATATTATCATTGATGATTCACATACAAACTCATCAGCTTAATACTGGGAAAAATTCACATATCTAGAAATCACGGATATCACAGGATTAGGCTCAATGCGGAGCCTAAATGAGTGGGACCCGATAATTACAATTAGACCAGTTTTGGAGTCTTTTAGTGATATTGCCTCAAGGCTACCTTACATTGACTCTGCCAAAGAAATAAATCACCATACAGGTTCGTCATAAAAACAAAAACTAGATGTAGCTACGTAGAATGCGATCATTGGTTAATTAATGTATATTTCCGTATTTCCGTCCATATATTTCCATTGGTTAATTAATGTATGTGTGTATATTTCCGTAATAATGTTGTTTTAAGCTTTGAAAATATAATAAATTACTTAACAATGGGTGTTTTGCAGTAAAATAAAGGAGGGCAAAAATAATAAATTATGATGAAAATGCGTCTTGCGTCGTTTAAAATATTTTCTCATCTCAATAGAAAGGGAAGCTAACTTTAAATTAAGTTATTTAATTGTCGCAAACAGGAGTTATACTGTATGACAAAGTTCACTTGTGGTTGATTATTGATTTATTCACTTAATTAATTAAAGTACAAATATGAATTACTTAATTGGCATCAATTAAACCTATATTATTATGGTTAAGTTGGCATTACTCTTTATTTGTTATCTTTCGGAGGATGTCATAGGTGGTACTACAGGTTTTATTATGGTAAGTAGGTAAATAGATATGGTAATTATTAACTGTTTTAAGAGAGAGTATGATAAGAGAAGTGCTAGTAAAAAACATTGAATGACTACTTCCTTAATACGCACTTACTTGAATCACATTATTCTTATTTGATAAGATTCTGGCGACCACGTGGAGAGAATGGACAATAACAGACTTCCACACGTGGTGGCTAATAACATACTAGAAAGCAACTGCCAACCAGGAAGACCAGCAAAGAGGTGGCGAGATAGTTGGAGTTCGCTGTCCCAGGAGGCCCCTGTACAAGAAACAGATCGCCGGATCTAATCCAAGAGAAAGAAGAAGAAGAATAAGAATAAGTTACAAATTAATTATGAGAAGGTAGGAAAATTTGAATTTGTACCTACTTATCTACCTAACTCTATTTATATGAAAATTCTCAAAGAGATCAGGCCAGTCGATTCGATAGCATCGGAAGGCCCATCCCGTGTTTTTCCCAAGAGGTTTGCTGCATTGTGCGAATGAATATTTGTGTATGTCTTTCGAATTTGTTAAGAAAAAAGTTTTTGAGTTCATAAATTATTTTTGAAGAACGGAATCAGAAATGCTATCGGAGCAAGATTAATGTACTTACTGAGATTTTTTCTCTCTGCTTATCTTCCAAATAAGTAGGACATAGATTCTTGTTTATTTGTAAAAAAAAACAACAATATCTGTAAGAAGAACATCCAGAATGTTGTTCATAAAAACGTATTAAATTTGTAAGATCGTCCTAGATTCATATAGATCGATTATGTCGACCAGATTCTCAATAACAGCTGGGTATTGAAGAAAAAGAACTATAGGACACGTACCTATAAAAAAAAATATCAATAGAAAGAGGGTTCGAGCATTTACAAGGAAAAAAGCGAATCTTGTAATATAGAACAGGGCAATCTGATTTGTGTTTTCTTCTGTGCTTGTCTTGTTGTTGTAAATATGCATATTTTCTTTGGCCAATAAAGATTTATTTATTTATTCTTCAAAATTTACGCGGGAGCGAAGCCGCGGGTGGTTACAGCTAGTTTGCCACATAAAGCACTTTGTTCCTATCACGCGACGTAATTTAATATTTAGCATAAAAATACGCAAAAATTGGGTGAACAAAGTGTTGTAAATGTGTACACCCTTGCGTTAAACTATCGTAAAATAGCCATAAAACAGGCTATATTTTGTATAAAAATTAAATGTGATCAGTGGCGGACTGATGGCTCTAAAAATTCTGGTTAATAAGGTACCCCCCTAGAATACATCTATCTCTTGACACTTTAGCGCCCCAGCCAAAAAAAGTGTTATAAAATTGTAGTTATATGGATTTTTGCACCATTTTTTTGTTATTTATTGCCCCCTCCTGCCAAAGGCCATGTTTGTGTGTATCAATATAGTGTAACAGCGCCGCAGGTAATTTTTTTTTAGCGCAAACAATTTTTAAAGCATATTTACCATAATTTGTAAATAATTTTAAACCACAACTGCCCTTGTGGTGGGGTAGAGTTCACTAACCACATCGTCAAAGAATGTCAGTTCACTAGGTTCAGCGGCACAATGGAAGGGATCTATTACTTGTCTCCTGAGGCACTTCAATACCTGAGCTCTCACGAACTTAATCTCTGACTCTGGTCTCCAACGCCACACGATACAATAATTTTTGCTACTTTCGAGTATTGACAAAAATATTTTATTTTATTTACCATGCAATATCAAAGAACTTGCTTAGGGGCGTTCATTTGCCATCGGGCAAGCTGGCAACCTATCCACTCCGCCACTGATTGTGATTTTACGACTATTCAGATATTTTTTATGTAGCACCAATAAGGTAGTAGGTAGTAACGAAATTGAGGAGATTTTGTAAAGTTTTTATTTTTACACATTGTTTTATTGTTTTTTATACTAACCGCATTATCTTTAGGGTATCAGGTATCGTTTATTCGGAATTATTTTATCCAAGGTCTCCCAGCCGCAAGAATTTCACCCATTTTATAAAACAGGGCCGCAGTAGCATATTATTTATGGTACGAATTCTTTATTGTATCGCTTACCCACGATTTTGATATAAACCATGTCAATAAGTATTTTCAGCCGCCGAAATACGTACGCAAAGCTTAATTCTCGTACAATATAATTGGGTGGACGGGGGTTCGATCGACTCCATTTAACGGCACAAGCTTTCATAGCATGCTGAGAAGTGTACCTATTTTTTTTGGATTTACATATTTCGAAATCGATGTGAAATTGTACCGAGCATTTTTTAAAATGACGCACAGAACCATTTTTATTATTGAAATTTAAGCAACATTCTAATTTATAAAAAGGCGCATGTACGACCCAACAAGCACAACACAAGCTTTTATAATCTCGATGTTTTCGACCGTCGTTACATGGTGGAAGTCTATTAAAAAAAAATAAAAAAAAATATTAGATTAAAATACACAAAATTTGACTTTTGAGTTCGAAGTCGCGAGAGTCTAAATATTAAGTTTTTTCCATTTTTCCTTTACAAACTTTTATAAATAAGTTCAGATTATGATATAGGTACTATTTCCACGCACATACTATTATGGTTTGTACCAAAATTTTACAACAGTGAGATCTTTTATTATGATACGTTTTGATTGTTGAACATGGACTAGATCTCTCGTAGACGACTAGGGCGAGCCTTAAAAGGAAGTATATAATAGAGTAGGTATACGTGTAAGAGGATTCTCTACCCCAATCGCAAAAAAGACCTTAATTCACCTCTGTACAATCTTAATAGCATTATTACAGTTTACATCAAGGTTTTCACTGTAATCAGATCACTCTGCGAATATTCAGAGAGTGAATCATTTTATCCTTAATAACTTATATTTAATTAACCAAATCTTGTACTTAACTATGTAAATATGATAAACTAGCTGAGTCACCCTAGTAAATCTTTGGACCTCTCTACGAAAATGGAATTTGGAGGATAAGGTATAACCATGAGCTGGAAAGTCTGTACAACGAACCCAACATAGTAAAGTATATAAAATCATATCGCCTAAGATGGTTGGGACATGTCCAGCGAATGGAGGACAACCGAATACCAAGGAAGATTCTCAGCACGCGACCAGATGGGAGACGAAATGTGAGATGGATGGATGGTGTGGACAGGGACCTCAGGGCAATTGGGGTGACAAACTGGAAGGTGCGGGCGATGGACCGAATGGAATGGCGAAGAATTCTGGTGGAGGCCAAGGCTCACAGTGGGCTGTAGCGCCAGTGATGATGATGATGAGCTGAGTACCTGCGCTTCGCAACGGCAAATTTGATGAAACAACCCGGCATACTTTATAGGCTTGAGCTGGACGAAATGTGACTTAAGATTCGAACTTTCTAACGCCCTTTCATTTATTTATTTATTTGAACTTGAAATTACACCGAGCAACATTACAGCTTTAGCCTTTGCGTCGCTCGGTGTAAAGAATTACAATACATTATGACATTTTATATCACAAACAAATTCAACAATACACTTATACTACACTTACAAAAAAAAACGTCACCATACTATATCAGATGCTGTTCGACTTGTCTGGTGAACTCATTAAAAGTTACCCCAAACATGTCGACCCACTGTGCCAGTTCATTCATATGATACTATACACGACCCCAAGCGGCGCTTGGATACCCTCATCATCATTGCATCTCTTAGGAAAAACGTTTTCTCCAAAAACCGGCGACGTTAGAACACAGAGTATAAATTTTCGCAGTAATCCGTCAGTAAATGAAGGAGTTATGCAAACACTTACAAAACACCGACTTTATTTTTTATATATATAGATAAAATAAATAAGTAAAAAACGTGATAATAATTTAAGTACAATAATTTTAATGTTTCTTTTTTATAATAGAAGGAAGTCTTAAATAAAATACCGTTTATAATACAGGAAATCACTTTGTGACTAATTATCTTATACGCACCCACAGTTGCTATGTGGCGTAAAATGTTTCTTTTTATAGTTTTGAGTGATTTTAAATATAACATAATTTTCTAAAAACAAGTAAGTACAATATACATTTTCTTAAGAGAAATCTTTTTGAACACTTTTTAAAGAGAATTTTCGTTTATTTTGAGAAACAGTAACGCAGAATCGAAATAAATTGAATACCTCTTACGGTTAAAGAGAAAAACTACTTTAATTATAAAATAACATGTATCCAATAGCGCTAACTCGAAAACTACTAAAATCGCTGAACATACCTACGTGGGAGTTAAGTCGATAGGTATTAATTAAGGTCCTCTATCACCTTCCCCGTTAAGGGTTGCCCCCTCCCACTTGCCCTGGATGATGAAGAAACGCTAGTTCCTATGTCATCCAAAAATTGTGCAAAAACGGTTTTAGAGAGGGCTCAGGGTTCGCCAGAAGGGCCCCGACAAACCCCTCCCTGATTTAATACAACCCTCAACGTTCACAAAATGTCCTTATATACTCGTACTAGTACAGTTTCACCTATATCACCCTGCTTCGGTTGATCCACCGGTTGTGTTACACTAATATAATAATTATTATAATTATAAATTATTAATGCTGATGATTTTTCTACTCTGCAGCATCACCTCTTCTACCAGTCAACCTGATCTGTTGTGTCGGTCATGGTGTCATACGATACGTACGTGCTGTGTTAATCTATATATATAAAACAAAGTCTGATTTTTGTAAGTGTTCGCATAACCCCCGCATTTTACCATGAATTGCTGCGAAAATTTAGAATAACATGGTTTCCCTAATACCAGCTTATGCTGTCTAGGGACCTTTTTTTATGTTTTATGTTGTTTCTGATGCTATTGCTGTGTTATTATTTATGTATGTATTATTTTTCTTTTCAATAAACTCAATTTCAATTTCAACATTTGCGATAGTATACGCTATGTTCTAACGTCACCGTTTTTTGGAGAAAAAGCTTTTCCTAGGAGATGCCATGATGATGAGCGGATCTAAGGGTTATGTGGGGTCGATTGAGTTATCGTATGAAAGGGTGTTGGAAAATAAATTCAGATCTTAAGTCACATTTTGTCCAGCTCAAGCCTATAAAGTATTCCAGGTTGGTTTGTTAAGTTTGCCGTTGCAAAGCACGGGTAACTCAGCTAGTGTTTTCATATAATACTGTTGTTAAGTATTAAATAAGTAATGGTGAAAGCTTGGATATATGAACCTATACAGTGTGTTACGATGTACTGGACTAAACTATGTAGACACTGTAATAAAACATCAACATCATTCACCTATACAGGGAGTAACAATTATTTGGAAAATTACTAACTCGAAGCTAATTTTTTTTCAGATAATCAATTTTTTTTTATTTCGAAGGTCGTTAAAACAAATGGTTTACAATATAAAAAAATATCTACAGATATGTTATAGCATAGGTACAATTCTCTAACTTTTTTAAACTAAAATAAGCTATCAGTGGAGATGAAGCTATAAGCTTTGAAAGATCTTTGGGTGTGTACTCCAATAAAATAGTGGAAGTAAAACACAGTGTTTTTATTATACAAAAATTTGTTAAAATATGCGAGTTTTAAATTAAGTTTACTATGAAATAATTGAAAAAAGAACGTAACGGGTAGTTAATTCAACAAATATATGTAAGTCTTGTTACGGAAAAAAAAACGCCAAGCTATCCAGGGATGTGGAGGGCCTTAAGCCCGCGGGATTTTCCTTCAATGGTCCGTCTAGAATCTGAACGTCTGGCAACGTGTCCTATAAAATAAATAAATTTATATACTTACATTGATATAAATGAACTATTTCCACTTTCAAGAGTAGACGGAAGCAGCATTACCTTTCTATTTCAAATCCCACAACCCGACCCTACTGAACCTAGCATCCCGCCCTTACCCTATCCCATCTTGGATGAAATACTCGTAGTATCCCATCCCATATACAATTTATATATGTATAATATTTTTATGTATGTTTCAATTATTGTTAGGTTAAGGTACCCTTTTGGTTCTAAATTTATAATTAGTTATGACTCATTTTGGTTTCTGTCATGGGTTGGCTGGCAGAAATTATGTTTCTGTACAATAAATTTTACTTTATTTTATTTATTTATGAATGAAGGCCCCTGTATAGAGGAATGCTTGTACAAGGTTTCATATAATTTAATACTACACCTGTGGCTACCTCTCCTCATACTCACAATATATTTATTGTTGCATACATTACCCATACAATAATATTATTACTGACTTAATAAAACTCACCTGCACTTCTTTACGTCTCACCCTGCTGTGTGCCGTAGGTGATTTCACAGCTTTATTGTGTCACTAGCTGTAACCTGGCAAAATGACGCAGTTTGACGGGGTAAGCAGGTTTATTTTCTGTCTCTTATCTGTTCAATGTTTTAAATGTACTGTCTTTATTATAGAGCCTTCGCTGGTTTGTTTGTTGTTGATGTTTGTATGTGTGGTATATATGTAATCTGTGATAAAAAAAGTAGCAGAGAGAACGGAACTTTAGACTTCTCTATTTTTAGTAGTACAACTATTGTACGTACATTCCTACGGTAAATTTATTTAGAATAGAATTTAATAGTAGTAGTATTCCTGGCAGGAGATCTAGAGGAAGACTCAAGCGGAGGTGGCGTGAGGTTGTCAGCCAAGATGTGGGAGACTGTGGAACATCCCCGGAAGATGCACAGGATAGAGCCGAGTGGCGGCGGAAGACAAGAATGTGGGAATAATAATTGCCCAGGGAGAGAGAGAGTATTTATATTCTACTTAATAATATTTGAACTACAATATAGGTATACCACTCTATAAAGAAAATGTAAAAATTAAACATGAAGGAGTTCAATGTGTAACTGATAAACTTAATAATTACGCGATTAATAAGACGCGAATTCTAAAAATGTCAACATCTATTCGTAACTACTCAAGATATTTTTAGATGTCAATAAAAAATTTGGTATTAACCGACTATTTTCCCACGACTGAATGCGCTGTGCTCGTGAAACATTATTAATTCCGTACATAATCGAACAACTTGCAAAAGTTGCCACAACCCTGCGTTACATTCATACATGGTTTCTACGAGAATTATGAATGTTGTGAGGCAATCCACCAACGACTTACGAGCAATAAATTTATAACAGACTGAATGATGTATCTTTGGGCGAAATTGTATTTCAGAGAATGTATCTATCTTTTGTGAATATTTCATCACCTTAGTTCCTATTTGTCTGAAAATGTATTAAATTTGTTTTATCTAAGTTGTCAAAGTTTAAAGCTATAAATTGTTTATGGGAGAATGTAGGAATGACGATTTATATTTTGTTATAGTAGGCTGAGTTACCCGTGCTTCGCAACGGCAAATTTGACAAAACAATCCGGAATACTTTATAGGCTTGAGCTGGACAAAATGTGACTTAAGATCTGAACTTCTTATCCAACGCCCTTTCATGCGATACCATACATGACCCCGTACAATCCTTGGATTCCCTTAACATCACGGCATCTCCTAGGATAAGCTTTTTTTTTTCCAAAAACCGGCGACGTTAAGACACATCCTATGTTATCGCAATTGTTATTCTAAATTTTCGCAGCATTCCGTCGTAAAATTCGGGAGTTATATATATACATATATAGGGTGAGACGAAGGAATGTTTCTAATTTCGATCTTTACAGACTTGAAGCTATATCTTCTTCTTCTTCTTCCTCAGCCTTCCTCCCTCCACTGCTGGAGGTAGGCCTCTTCCATTTCCTTCCACTCATCTCTGTTTCTCCCCCTCCGCATCCAGGTTCTTCCGGCTTGTTGGACTAGGTCATCAGACCACCTTTTGGGAGGTCTTCCGACGCTTCTCCTTTTGTTCCAGGGCCTCCACTGTAGGATTCTGGGTGCCCACCTAGTATCCTCTTGAAGCTATATCGCTTTTCTCAATCTCCCAAAGAAATTTCACTGGATAATTCATAGTAGGTAATAGGTATATACAGACCTACTAAAAGCTTGTGTTTTGAAGGAGAGAATACGAGTACATAGTCAGTATTTACAACCATGATTCGAACCCGACACTTTTCGCCTTTCAAAATTCTTCTGAACCAACCACCACGCCAAGCATTTACTCAAACCGCGTCATTCTTATTTGATAAAATGATTATATAAAATACATTTTAAATAATCATTTTCAAAGACAATACAAATAAACATCAACGCATTATCAATGTGACACGAAACCTATTCTCATAAGAATGAAGAAGTTCGAGATTTTTATAACTAGGTATTCAACTAATAATCGGATATATGATTTTTAGGTATTTTTCACAGCGTGTATTTTTCCTTTAAATTATTCTAGCTTTCGGTGCCGTACAGACACCATCTTCAGGTTGAAGACCAATTTAAAGGGAGATTGAATACAGAGATATAGATAGCATATAGAATGGGACTGGGGTACGAATGAGAGAGGGGTAGGGGGTTAAGATATAGAGGGTGGTAATAGGGGTTACAAACCAGTAAAGTGAAGCCCACTTTTCAAAAAGTGGAAGCTGCTAATAAGTACTGTCTTTTTATTCTAATAATACTGTTTGTATTTATTTCCTTTTCTTTTTGGTTTTTAATACTTCCTAAGTATGTGCACAAATATTCTCATTTATATCTCACAAGTGGATGGTTGGTAGACATTGCCTACGGCAAAAAACCCGCCATCCGATAAATGTTTTATTCAAGTATTTAATTTAATGAACTTCCACCAAGAACCTTCTCTCAAAACACCCAACATTCTTTAACTAACGAGCTTATCTTGTTTTGCTCATTGGTATATTTGTGAAGAAAAAACATGTTAGCAACACACTTATTTAAATGGGAGGTCTCTGTCTCCCAGCGGGCGCATAAGAGGAGGGCATTAAGTCAAATTGACGAGCTTTAGAAATCTCATTATTACAATCGAAGATGTTTTCATTGTGTTGAACTGCGGGCGGTGTGAAATTAAATCAAATTGAATTAACAGTGGATGCCGCTTATTGAAATCACCTTTTAATTTGTTAAATGAAATTAAATTATTATATTATAATACAAGATTTTGTGCCTGGCGGGTCTGTACCTGGATTTAATGTTTGATGTAACCACGATTGCATATAAGTTATTGCGTAAATATAATCATTTTTCTCTTTAACCGTAAAAGGACTTTGATTTTTTTTATAGAAATTCTTTCCCCCCCTTTCCTTGTGAAATTGTCCAATTTCTTTTCCGTGTTTCCATCAATTGCTTGTGTTTATAATTAATTACTATTATCATTTCCTTGGCTTGTAAAAGGACTTGCTCCACGTAGATTTAATGATTTTTTGTATAAATATTATATCACCAACTCCATTTGCCATTGTACATTTAAATAAATAATAAATAAATTTTACGTTATAAGCTCTGAAAGCCAAGGGTGCATGCAGAAGATCGGTGGGCCACCCCAGAAATAGCTGGCAATAGCAGGTGACAAAGATTTGCGAGGAGAGATCGTGGTTGGAGTGTCTAGAGGTCCTGGAAGCTGCAAGTGACAGGGGCCTTTGGCGAAGATACATAAATGATTTGAGCCCCCGACCCAACAAGGATAGAAAGGGAAGAAGATGTATGTATGTAATTTTACGTAAATATGCTGATTACCAATAGGTATCTCAAATAAAGCCTACGGATGATTAAAAAACAATAAATAATTAAAAAGACTTTGTGTTAAATCGATGATTGGATATTAAACATTAAAAAAAGTATTATAAAACAATTTTCGTCTAACAAATTGTTTAACAATAAAAAGCTACATACAAAGAATTGAATAGAATGTAGGACAAGTAATATTTAATAGGTCGTACATGCCGATGTACTAATTGGTCGACTTACGATTGAGTAAGTATACAATCTCTACATACTGTAAATACTAATATAATAATTCTATACAGGTGTTATAAAGTAAGTTTATATGTACTGCAAAGCAGGTGAAATTTGTTTGATATAATAGGATCACAGTGTGAACTTAACAACTCTGATAGGGCTGCCACAAGTTTTGATTGTTATTTATTTATGAGATTTATTTATTTATTTTGTTTAGGCATACATACATAGAACAGATCATCATCATCCAAGTCGGTCCCTCATTCCTGAGGATCGTGACTTTCATGTAGTATTTGATTCAGCAGTCTGGCCCACCCCGGTCTGTCCTCCGCCCGCCGCAGTACCTCCGAAAACGTCGTACCACTGGCCTCTGGCACCTGGTCGGACCATTTCAGCGGTGTCCGTCCACGACCTCTCCTGCCTTCCACTCGGCCAGTCAATATGGATTTCTCCAAGTTTATAGAACAGATACATACATAGATTTCAGACGAACTAACACAAACATAGAAGTAATCCATTCCACACTTACACGTACAACACATATAGATAATTGAAAAAACTTATAGGTATATTTCACCTTAAATTAAACATACATAATAAAATAAGGAGGGAAGGAAAGGTTTTAAGGAGTGAGTGGGAGGTTTACCTGGACGGTAAGCATTGTAGTACCTGCTTCTTGATCCGCTGAGATGTAATAGTGAGCACATCTATGTGGTTAGAGAAGATACTGTTGTATGTGTCCCTCATCCTAATGATTGCATGGTACAGTAGCTAGGCAGTTGCTCGGCGTAAGCCTTTGGAATAAAATAAGAAACGACGAGAGAAGACACCGGAGAAAAGTGGTTGATATAATGGACTTTGTTGCAGGAAGAAAGGAAGATACTAAATGGGCACCCATAATTCTACAATGGAAGCCCTGAACGAAAAACGGAAATGTTGGAAGACCTGTGAAAACATGGTCCGATGACATTGTCCAACAATCCGGCCGAACCTGGATCCAAAAGGGGAAGAACAGAGAAGAGGGACTACCAAGTCATCCAAGAATTGACTGGATAATTGCGTATAAACCAATACTAAAACTATTACTTTTGCAATAAATCTATTTTTCTTTTTTTTTTGTATTTGTAGCAATATTTTAAATTTATTTAAGTAAATAACATAAATGACAGTGATAATAAAATAATTCGATTCTGGCAATCTTAAAATATCGAAGTCACCCACAAACTTTCATCAACCTACACACAAATATTCAACACATCAGTAGGTGGGTCTTTAGTCTCTAGATTAAATCTAGATTGACGGACAAACAAACAAGTGTATAGATTAATGCCTACAAACCTATTATTAATTTAATACCGAGAAACGGCCATTCAATGTTAAACATTGTATTAGTAAATGGATAGATAGTAAACAGATTGCAATTTAATAAGAAAATTTTGTGATATTGATGTTGTGATTTATGAGTGTATGTTGTCATGGGGTCAATTTTGTAAATAACTAGCGTAGGTGCTACAGTCCATTTTTTTTCTGAAGTCTCACGGAGCAAATAGTGTTACTTGATGTGATAATAAAATATGGTTACATTTTTTCGCTACTTTCAAATTACATATATTTCAGAACTGTTTAAAAAAAACTAGCCAATTTTTAAAATAAGCTGACAACTTTCTTTTTCAAACTAATGATGGCGATTTAAAGGGTTTATCGGAGTATTTATTCTTTTTCCAACTCGCAAAACTATCTTGCCTTTAAAATTATTTATCTAGCGCCGTTTTGTAATATGTATTTTCGGTATCGTAGGTTACATGTAAAAGATACAATGTACATGATACAATCAGGACTACCAACAATACAATCTTGCAACCCCACTTGCAGCTAACGTCCGCCGGCTGCCAAGATATAGAAAACGCATTGTAACTTAAATTTTAGTTCACAAAGTTATAGAGCTGGACCTGTGGGTTTAAACAAAATTGTATTGTTATTCATTTTTTATTTTATGACACATAAAAACAACTTGTTTTTGTAATTAGGTATGTTATCCAAAATGTCTGTGAATTTTCCAGTGATTTGTAAAATTCATCCTCGCCACAATACCGCTGACTTGTCTATAGACATACTTGATACCTATTAAAATAAATATGAGTAAATCACATACGAGTTGTGACTGAAGCAGGGAGCGATACAAGACATGTTTGTCGTAAGTCATGTTACATTATACAAAGCATACATTGTAAGTCATCCAGTATGTAATATGATGTACATTGTATGTACGCATGTTTCTTACTGTTTATTTACATTAGAATACTAATATTTTACTTAGATGGAAATTACACCTATGATTTCTTGTCTAATAAATTACTACTTACTAGTATCTATGTCATTATTGCCCGGTGAACTTTTCATTTATTATTTTTTTTTTGAGATATTAAAATAATAAATAAATAAATATTTATTGACCGAAACAAAAATGCATATTAATTACAAAAATAAGACAATCGTAGTGTGCCAAAAGGCGGACTTATTGCTAACGCAATATCTTATAGTCAACCCGAATGTGGTGCTACAGACGCCTGCTCAAGATTCACTGGACAGATCACACCACAAACAGCGAGTAATTCAATGAATCACAAAGTCTCAGGAATCAGGGCATCAAAAGAATCAAAGAATCGAGAACATTCCCAAAGAATCATTTCATTCTTTGATTCTTCTGAAGTTATCATTCAATTGAACGAATCGTTCGTGAATATCTCAACTCTATAGCGAGGTGTTGAGTAAAGCCGGAAAGGCAGTCTGGGTTCGATTCCCGTTCGCGGCAGATGGATGGTCTAGAATTAGTGAATGTTACTTAAGTGTGTAAAGTGATCACATTAAACCAGTCGTCGATCAGTCATAAGCTTGATGGAAGGTCCATCCTTTGTTGTATATCTGTTGAAATATTTTGTTTTATTAGATGGGGTGTATTATGTACTGCGACCTTTAAGATCTATTGTACTCCCTCTACTTTGCCCATCTGGTGACTACCCAGTTAGAGCAGCCCCTCTAGTCCTAGACGTCTTATGAAGTTCAGCACTCGGAGGGGATCTAGGGTGGGAAATGATTCCACCTCTATCTGGCGCTTGCCCAAAGTTCTCAACCTCATGTATCTAACGGCTTCACAGTCTGCCAGAATCTGTTGAGATAACAACTTGTAATATTTTAATATCACAAGTGGTTGGTTGGCAGACATTACCTACGGCAGTAAACACGCCACGTGGAATAATATATGCAATAAACATTTAATTTATTTATCTAACATGAAACATGATTTCTCTAAGCATAAAACTTAAAGATACTAAAGCTTTTTACTTGGTGTGATAATAAATTTTCATAGTTCAAAGTGTAAAAGAATGTACATACATACATAGGAAGATGCTAATTCTCAGTTTACTATACTCGTATATGGTAGCACGCGACTGTTCAACAATTTAATATTTACATACCTATATTTATTTACATTGTAAACAAAATGTTATTGTAGATGTTGGTTATATAGTTGACATTATACAGTGGCGTGCCTATTCTATCTATCTATCTATAACCTCACGCCACGACCCTTGCAGGGTAGGCAGAGAGGACAGAGCGCCAGACAGCCCTATCTCTGCACACACATTACTAGCCTCCGTCACATTCACGCAATTTGTCATACACGCTCTCCGATTCCTTTTACTCAAAACGCGTCCATCCTTGAGGATCTAGTTGACATGATCGGACCAGGTCAGTCTTGGGCGGCCGCGCCAGCTCACCCCTCTTCGCTAACTCAAATATATTTCTTTTGTCATCCTGTCATCTTTCATTCTCTCAACATGCCCTTTACATCTTAGTTTATTCACTTTCATTCTTGTCACAACACCAGTCTTGCAGTCACTCATTTCCCTAATAACCTCATTCCTTATTTTATCTCTCAGCGTTTTCCCACACATTCTTCTTGACTCATTCTCGTGCCTATTCACAGGTTCAAATGCACAGAATTGTAATCCTGCCAGTTAGTTGCCAGGGGCTCCAATGGCAGGAACCCTAATATAAAAAATGAGGTACAAATTTTGTCAGCGAGTACAACCAAATAAGTGTATTAGAAACTTTGTGGTAAAATATGGGATTTTATGCTTAGGTAAATACTCATGCAACTTTCAGTAACACTAACATAGTCCCCACATAATGCAAGCTCGAGACTGACCTGGTCCGATCATGTCGACCAGATCCTCAAGGGTGGACGCGTTTTGAGTAAAAGGAATCGGAGAGATTGCATTATGACAAATTGCATGAATGTGACGAAGACTAGGAGTGTATGTAAGGATACGACTTTCTGGTGCTCTGTCCCCTCTGCCTACCCTGCAAGGGACATGGCTTGAGGGTATATCTACTTACTTTCCGTGTCCGAAACACTATCAAATTTTGTATTTCCAATGTTCGGCCACCCGGACATCCCCGCCATTTGCCAGTAGTGCGTCCTCAGGCGTGCATGTCACTCCCGTTTGGAGACATGAAAACAGGGTATAGATAGATAGAGAGAGAAAGATTTTGATTTATTTTGGTAAAATGGGTAAAACGATGGCAGATAGTTAATATCAATGTTTTAAAATAACGTTTTTTAAATCATTATTTTTCGTTTCGGGGGTTGGGGGGGACCCCTCAGCCCCCCTTATATACCCCCGTGATGGTTAGAAACCTTATAAAGCCTAAGGGAAATTATTTTCACATGATTGCGGTCCCAGTGAGACCAGTTAACCTCTGTTGAGGAACAACAGGTACTTAACTCCAAACTGGTCCTCGCACTGTCCGACCACGAGGTGGAACCGCAAACTGGATTTGGAAACTGGGTGAAATTTGCAAATTTCCATAACAAATATTATTTAAATGTTATAACTTGATAATTATTTTGTTTTGATTTCATTACGTTGATACACTGCGGTGGCTTTGGCAGGCTAGAATTAAATCTATTTAATTTCATTGACCCATAATTAATTCTATCATTTGTAGAAGTTTTGAGATGAATTTTGTAGCAACTTGAATTCTCCACAAAAATAGTTGTTTCAGGATGAAATAAACCTCTTTCATTATTATTTACTTATTCTTTAAGTGAACAAAGTATATACATATAAAAAATTGGACATAGTGCAGATTATGGGGCATTGTTCACTAGGGCGAACTTATCGCAGAACTACGATTTCTTCGAGTTCACATATTTATGTACCTAATTATTGTTTGAGTGTGGTATGGAAATATATGAATTTTGTAGCAAATTAAATTCTCTACAATATTAGTTATGGAAGTTTGTGAACCATGTTTGTGAACCATGACCTACTCATCTGAGTGCTGGGCCCTAAAGAACAACCACGTCCAGACTCTACACACCAACGAGATGAAAATGCTCAGGTGGGCGGGTGGTGTTACGAGGCTGGACAAGGTGAGAAATGTCCATGTCCGTGGCAGTTTCAAAGTAGCTCCAATCGGAGAAAAAGTGACCGAAAATAGACTGCGTTGGTACGGACACATCATGAGACTGCCACAGGATAATATGATAAGAAGGACAATGGACATTGAGGTAGGGCCCAGAAGACCGGGCAGACCCCAGACCACATGGATGTCCACAATCGCCAGGGATCTAAAGGGGGCAGGGCTTCGGGCGGAAGATGCAGGGGACCGAAAGACTTGGAGGATGAGGACTAGGAGAGCCGACCCCAAGTAAATGGGACAAAGGCTAGGGCAAAGAAGAAGATTAGTTATGGAAGTTTTAGGCTAAAATGAAAGATAACGAAGTTGTCGTAAATGGCAAGCATCTCAAAATTGGAATAAAAAAATACTATAATATCGTCAGTTTTTGGAGCCGGACGGCTCCGTTGCAATTTATTTTAGAGAACAAAGATTTTTTTAAACAAATTTGTGGCAAATAAAATTATGAATTTTAAGGGAACGAACACATTTAAAAAAAGTTGTAATTTAATTTGTAGAAGTTAAGTAAGTTAGTAGTAGAAACACAGTGTCAAACATTGTTATTTGTTCAAATGCCGGTTGGACCGGTTTATCCAGTAATGAGTGTTAGCTGTTAGTGCTAGCGGTGGGATTATACCAAAACAAAATCTATATAGCAATATAATCAATTAACCAACCAAATATAATTACTACTATTTGTGTAATTATATTAACAATATGTGTAATTTATTTACGAAAATAAAAAGCAATTTTTTGAAACTTGAATGACCATAATTTAGAAACGTAGGTATTTTAAAATTACGTAATTTTAATTATAACGTGTGATCCAGACTTCTCAATTTCAGTGCTAAGAGCTTCGTGTATATGCAGACAATATGCATTTTTCAATGCATTATATTACATATGAAATACTATATTTAAATTTGTCGATTTCCCTTCATGAAAATCGGCATTTAACTCTTCTCTATCGTTTTCTACAAATGTATTAATTTAGGTAGGAATAACTATTAAAATTTGTAGAAAAAAAGTATAAATAGCACAAGCCATTCAATGGTATTGGGTATGGCATTGTGGATATCTGCATATGGTCGAGGAAATGCTCTCAGAGGATGGTCTCCGACAATGTGCTTGATGGATTGCACTGGCTCTCCGCAGTCACAGGCAGGAGAATCCCGGATGAAAGCCTAGATGGTGCTTTGTAGGATGCATGTCTCCTTCATGTAGCAAATAGCATAACTCTCTTATCATTTGACGTTACTGCCCAACGGTGGCAGAAGCAATACGAAATAATAATAATAAATAGCACACAGCGATTAAATTCTCTAAGCAAACAAAAAGTATGTTAATAAAATCCTAGAAAGCTTTCTTTACTGGTACATATATCGTTCGTATGGGACGAAAGCGTCTAGGATGATTTCAGACTTGAGACGAAACAATTCAAACATTATATTAAACTTATCTTTAAAATATCAAAACACTTTTTTTTCACTAGTATTTAAATCGAAAGTATACCATGCAAAAATTTTCTACATATAAAAGAGGATGATAGATTATTGAAATTAAAAACAAGAAATAATTATTAATGAGGATCTACGATTATTATAATAATAGTATGAACTTGTATTAACCTCTCTGGCTATTTAAACATTAAATTATTATAAAGTTTAATCAAAATATAAATTAATGAGTTATGAGATTCGCTATTGGTTTTAATTAAAAAATATCTGGCTAGACATGATAGGAATATAATGATGTACTTAAATTATTTATTTTAAATGATTGACGACATTTAAAGGTTTTTTTTTTTGCATAGATGAATAAAACAAATTTATTTTTTGAAAAAGATTTTGCACATTTTTTCAAGAAACTCTTTTTGTTGTCGAACGTAGCATCTGATTCTTAACATTCTTTCCTTTTCCTCTCCCATTCCTTCCTTCCTATTTATTGTTTCACTATCACATGTATTTTTTTCTTGGCGTTTATTTACTTTTTATTTACCTTTTTCAAATTTTTCTTTTACAATTGTTTCAACGTATATATTATAGGTATATGTTACTAGTGCATAACGCCGATCTGGTGCCTACACTAATGTATGCAAGTGAGGCATGGACATGGCTGAAGAAGGAACAATCATCAGGTATAAATGCTGTCGAGATGAGATCGCTGAGAAGAATGTGTGTAGAAATAGGATAAGAAATGATGTGATTAGAGAGTTGAGTGAAGGTAAAACGAATATTGTGACTAAAATGAAAGTGAACAAGTTGAGACGGTTGGGACATGTAGAGAGGATGAATGATGAAAGGATAACAAAGAAAATATACTTGGGAGAAAAAAGAGGTGCACCTAATGAAGAGCGACCGTTCAAGAATCACATGGCTTGACCATGCAGACTAGATGCTCTAGGACGGACGTGTTCTGAGTAAAAGGAATCGTAGAGTGTGTATGACAAATTGTATGAATGTGACGGAAGCACGAAGTGTGTGTAAGGATGCGAAAGTCTGGCGACCGTTGCTGAGTGGATCGTTGTATAGAAATAAGTCCGTCCTATATCTTGTCAAACTGTATTGTGTGTAACGTTCACGTAAAGAATAAATAAATATATAAAAATATTCTGCTCTATGCTATATGGATACTCATGATACTCATGTGTGGTTTATTTGGCCTAATATTTATTTATAGATAACACGTACCCATCACTATAATTTCACAATATTTTGATCTCAGCGTTGATGGGTAAAGAAGAACTAGTTAATTATAAGATTTAACTACTTATGTTTTATTAATGGACTGCTCTTAATTAGCATGTTTTTACGATGTTACCTACCGCTGGTAAAATACGAAATTTGTTCCCATTTTTATTTACTAAGTATTCAACTATGTGCTACATACTTTTAGATAAATTATTTGATATCCGGTATTACATACTCAGGTTTTTCATGAGTTTTATTTTTAGTTGGTTTTGGTAAAAGCATGCTGAGAAAATAAACGATGACAGGATGACTAAAGGGATATATTTGGGTGAAAGAAAAGGGGTGAGAAAGCGTAGCCGTCCGAGACTGACCTGGATCAAGCATGTCCACCAGATCATTAAGGACAGATGCTTTTTGAGCGAGAGGAATCGTAGAGTGTGTATGAGGAATTGCATGAATGTGATGGAAACGCAAATTGTGTTAAGGATAGGAAAGTCTGGCGATCTCTTCTCATTGGCTACCCCGCAACGGATGCGGCGTGAGGGGATAGAATAGAATAGAAAATGGACTTGAAGCATCAGCTTCAAAATTATGTTGTCATTGACGTAATGTAGTTCTGGACAGTTTACATCCAGACCTGCATTGAACTAATCCACACCTTTTTTATAATTTTGTTTTGTCACCATGTAATTATTGTCTCCATTATTTTTTTGCTATAACTGTTCATAGGTAAGTTAAGTTTGCAATGTAAAATTTTTGTTCAATATGTAAAATCTGACGATTCCAAGTGCCTTAAATAAGGCTTACGGATGATTTAAAACCAATATGAGTTGATAAAAAAGACTATAATTGTTAGTTCACGTGAAAATCCATCAGAATAAATTTCCAATAATTAAATAATTAAATTGCCCAACATTTAAGAAATGTCACTTTGAAGTAAATGAACGACACCAGATACTAGATACATTAATTTCCATATAAACATCATTAATACGAACCGAATATAGTAACATCGATGATCTATAACGATCTATTAAGTGATAATGTAAATATTGAGTAAGGCACATCACTGATGATACACTGGCTTGAAATCATTACAGATCCACGGAGCCATCCATAAGTTGGTGTGATCTATTTAAAACCCGTTTGAATGTTGCAGGTATTTAGGTATGATATTCGGTACATTACTTACTTACTGAGTACTCGCCATAATATGAAGATTCATTACAAATATCTGAGTTATGCAAGAAACATTGTAGACCTATAGATTAAACAGGGCTAGCTGCAGGCAGTAAGTATTCTGCCATCCTAATGTATAGACGATAAGACAAATAAAGTGAAGAATGGAAAGGAAAATCTGATAAATCAATAAACACAGGTCCTCTCTGTTAGAAATTTTCAAAAGTAAAAAGAATGAATGGGTAATTGTTGTGTAACAATATCAATTTTTCAGTGATGACATGGTGTGTTTTTGTTTAAAAGTGTAAATTGAAGAAGTGTTAGAGATTGAGTGATGATTTGGGGTGAAAAAAGAGTGTTGTGACGGTATAGTTGTGGTGATAGTTTTTGAGAATGGCCTAATTAGCCGAATCATGTAAAACCATAACACAAATATGTAAGTAGATCTCAGACACGTTCTATAGTGTAACATTAAATTAATAATGGAGTTCTACAAAATAAATATCCAATCAATTAATAATATAAATCTCTTGAATGTTTCAGTTTACGTTTTGGTGTATACCTGCGTGGTTTTTATTTAGAGGAGGGGACATTTAAAAAGCGATATTCGTGCCGAATTCTAAGTTTTCTGTGTGGAAAAGATAAATTGTTATCCTCCTGACAGGCGCAAGAGTATTTAGGGGGAAGGGTGCAAAAAGCGATATTAGTGTCGAATCCATAGTTTTCGGTGTCGAAAAGATGAACAAAATACATCTTAGGCCAGCTCTGTCTGCGATGTGTTTCGCTCATTAAAATAAAATTAATGATATTTATATCTACCAGCAAATACCACGTTAAGATATTTCATTAGAATCATCTAACATTATTTACTAGACCTCTTCTACTGGCGCTGTCACCTGTAACTCGATACTAATAAATATTCGGCGATATTAATAAGTTCAAAGTGTCTTATGGAATTTTACCGCGGCCCGTTCAACAGGTTCAACAATGATCTAATCAAATGTAAATTTATCAATCTTCTTCTTCTTCTTCATCAGCCTTCTTCCCTCCACTGCTGATGGCAGATGGATCCCCAGAGTACTGAGCTGGAGACCCTACGAAAGTAAAAGAAGTGTAGGGAGACCACAAATATCGAGTCGGTGGGACATGGGTGGAGACAAAGCACCCAAAACAGAGAATTGTGGAAGACTCAGGAAGATGCTTATATCCAGCAGTGGAGGGAAAGAGGCTGGTAAGAAGAAGGAGATGATAGACCACATCACAAACAGCGAGGTTTTAAGTAACGCCGGAGAGAAAAGACAAATCTTGAATAAGATTGCCAACAGGAGCGCCATAACATCAGACACCCCGGCCTGCTCAACACCATACGGGGTTTGAACCTGGCACTTCCCGCTTGAGAAACTGCCGCCTCAACCAACTGCGCCAACCATGCACACACGTATATTTTGTAAAACCATTCCCTGGATATTAGCAAATAGCAAAGCATATAAGAATTATTTCATACTATGACATCAAGCAACACCAAACTTTGGAATAGCAATTTTGTATCAATATACCACTAATTAGATGAAATGTACGGTAGTGTATACTTTTATATTAAGCAGGTACTTAATTATAAAAGTATTCAAAGTGATGCAGAGTGATTATCTTGAAACAACTTTAGTAAACCACTAATTCATTCTCTAAATATAGAGATTTTAATGAGTATCATACAACTTGTCTTCTTTTGCCATATATCCATAATTCAACATCACCTACTTACTCACACCAACCCACAAATACTGTCTACAATCGCTACTAGTTTGGCGATATTCGGTTTTTTCGTTAAACCTTGTTTTATGATTGCAGCATTGTAGCAACCCCTCGCTAAAAATGACCTATTAGTGTGATGTTAATGAATTTCAAAGGAGGTGCGTGAGTACATGTTTGGCGCAGTTGGTTGAGGCGGCAGTCTCTCAAGCTGGAGGTGCTAGGTTTAAACTCCAGCGGTGGCGATTTATTCCATACCTTGCGATACAGGCTTTCAGCCTAGTGCAAGGTGTGCAGAAAAGTATTTGGGTTTGTGTATGCAGCCCAAATCCTTTTTTTTTTAAATACAAGACACCTTCTCAATACAACAACAGAAAGATGTGCCAAATGAATCAGCCACATAGAGCGTCAAGAAGGTCTCCTATTTGAATTATTTGAAGGAATGAACGAGGCGACAAACTACAGAGGACGACCAAGGAAAGAATACCCGGACGACCTGTGCCAGGCCAGGATATGGGCTTATATACTCGTAAATACATTTTTATTTTACCCACAATGGCCGGTCGGTCAAAACACTTTTGTTTTTTTATGAAAAACAAAAAAAAATCTAATTTCGTTGAAAATTCGTTTCCTTCGAAAACGAAGATTGACGAAACGTCGGGTTCGACTACATCAACTTTTAGGTAACGGCCATAAAGCCCGGACAAAGCCAGATACCTACACTTAAAAATATTACATTGATTTCGTACAAGTATTATACTAATTTGTCTGGTATACGAGTGTATAGGGCATTTGGAAAGAGTGTCAGGTTGATGATTGATGTCAGAAATTTGTCAGTTTTTATGGTTGGTAGTTGGTACACATAGTGAGAATGAAATATGGTAGACATAATATGATTCCAATAAAAAATAATGTTGCTGAATAATCTAACGATCGTATATGCCGACAGCATATCTTTATAAATTACATCAGTTTTTTAAGGCCGGTTATATGCTCGATTGACGAGTTCTAGCCAATCGAAATATTTAGAAAAATGTGGTAAATTTTCGCTGGATCTTACCCCATCCTACGCGACACTTGATCTATTTAAGGCTCGCGACCCAACTATGACGTCACGGTCATTTTCCACGGCATTAAGGTTTAAAATCGCATGATCAATCGATGATAAAATGGTGAAAATAGCGTTGTTTTCAGGGGTACTGTACACTTCACTGCATAAGATTTTAGCTTACTGTGCAGGAAAGCATTTGCGTTTGTCTACACAAATCCAGATCCTTTTTTATAATTAACATGTATAATGCTGTTGTATTCTCATAAAATAAAATTATATATAAAAAAAACTATCTATTTGATTCAGAATGACAGAACCTCGCCTAAACATTGTATATATACACATTTAAAAACACATAACTAACACCCGTATTAAAAACAAAATCTTCAAAAATAAAACAAATAAATATATACCTAAATTACATTTTATTTTAGACTGCATTAAGATTAGGTATTAGAAATTTGTGTTTACTCATTTATTTTTAGATAGAAAAATGCAGATGATATCATGATAACCTCATGATTTCATATCCAATACACTAACGATATTTTTCTACATCCTCGACTATAAAATATGTAACTTATTGATATAAATACTTATTTTAATTGATTTCTAAGCTTGCACAATATATAAAATAAATACTACACATTATTAATGACATCCTTAGGTTACGTTGTTTAGAAAACGAATCGTTTAAGTCCGAAAGTATTTTTCTTTTATTTTTAACAAATTTACTGTATGCATTGCTATTGAATGGATCCACAAGATGGACCCCAAAAATTTTAAGATGGAGACCTTGGAAAAATAAGAGAGGCATCGGAAGACCCCAAAAGAGATGGTCCGACGATATAGCCTCCGTGGGGGTAAAAATTGGCTGCAAGCAGCAACCAATAGAAAAAATGGAAGGGTATGGAAGAGTCATATATCCAGCAGTGGGGGACAGAGGGCTGAAAAAGAAGAAGAAGATGCTATTGAAAATTATTTTATTTGAGAAATCTAATAATTAGAACAGTGAACACAATGTGAAGTGGTGAGTATCTAGTCGTTGTTTGAAATTGCAAATGAAAATAGCGGAAAATCTTAAACAGACAAAAGTTTAACAATGTTCAATTTAACAATTAAGAGAAGTTTCAACGGAAAATAAGATTTGGGATCAATGCTGATCGGAGTGTAAAAGATTCCGACAAGCATTTTGTAAATGAATTCAGATACACCAATATATCACAATACTAATTAAGTTGTATGTTAAAAATCAGACTTAACTGATTTCAAAATTGTATTGGTACGTATATAAAATAAAAATATCTGCCAAAAAAAGTTATATACATATTTTTTTATACAACCATAAGTGAATTCCTGTCTTGTCCGGATACACCCACACATATTAAAATAGAAAAATCAATGTGAGATAAAAAAAATATTGCATTACATTTTTTCATTATACAATTTAACAAAAGATTTATGGTAATAATTACGAGGCGGGATTCTTGATTTCAACCATTTAGTGGGAATAACTCAGTAGTTAATTATGCAAGTAAATCCCACCCCTATTTATAAACTTTATTCGACTGTGTGGTCCCTTGAACTTGGTGGTTGGAAAATAGGTCAATACGACGTATTTTTTTACATAATCCTTACCCTTTACAGTCGAAATTTCTCAAAAGTTTAAAATATTGGTTTAGATTACGAATTCTAGGTATTTATTAAAATAACCAAAATTGCGATGTCGAATTATTAAATTATTAACTATATTGACTCATACCGTCTACTGGACACTAAAAAATGTAAAAAAGAGTGGAACCCATTCTACGACACAACAAATTTTATTTCTTGCGAGCTAACAATCGACAATTACCCGCCTAAAAGTGAGATTTTTTTACTAATTTTCATATATTTATAATAGGTAGATTGATATTTTGTATTTTATAGAAAAATGCATTTTATTCGCAATACGGGGAAATTCCCCAATTGATATTTTGCACTTACAGCTATCATTAGTAAAAAGTGAATTTTCTAATTGCTGCAACTTGCAAGAACACATCGTATGAGGTTGTCTAATTGTGCATAAAATTTTAAATAACAAACACATGGGCGTCGTTAGGGGGGTAGGGGGGGGGCAGCTGTCCCCCCTAGAGATTGGAATAGGTATATATCTTTTCATACTAAATGATAAAACCTCACAAAAATCACATTATTACCATACGTTTTCTCATCATATCATAAATTTTCATGAAAATCCATCAAAATACAATAATTTCATATAAAAAAATTTGCGCTATTGGCGCTATTTTTTATAACTTTTTTTATAAAAGACATTTTTCATACATATTATTGTGCAAAAAAAAACTATGGACATTTTCAAATATACCAAACTACATGTGACCTTCTTCAGTGAGTCTCAAAAAAAAATTCGCCTGCGCTATTTTAGCTTTTTTCTTGATATATCGATTTCAAAATTTTTGTTGCCCCCCCTAGTTACGAGGCTGGTGACGCCCATGACAAATCATATACAATCTCGAGTTGCTGAAATTATATACACGTGTAAGATTTGTATAATTTAATAGCAATTTTGACTAATGGAATGCAACTAATAGTTTTCTTCTGCATGATTTATAATGCTGTATTTTCATATATTAATTATCAGAATAGATTACTATAATGAATTGGAATACTATACCACTAATTAACTTTCATTCATAGAATATCAAATTACTTTTTTATTGATTATTTATTATTAACGTATGTACGAGTACAATATGCATATTGTAATATTAACTATAGATAGTAGGAGTCTATCCATTCATTAAAGCATTATCAATTTATAGCAGACACTATCAAATATTATGGGAAAATTTTGACCTGTCTAAAATATCTCAGACTTCTTAAAAAATAATGAACCCTAACAAAGTGCCTCAATGAACAATGATCCCTTGATCGGCTATTTTCTACCGTTACGCCGTATTGTTAGCGGGGTATACAGAGAGAACAGAGCGCCGCACACTTCTATCATTATAGTATACATCTGTCGCTCACACGTTCTGATGCGATTTCTTCCATTCAATACGCGTACGCCCTTGAAATATACCAGGCAACTATTTAATAACACCCGTTCTTTCAGGCATAAATATTTTTCTCATTACATCTTCTGACATTCTCTCTATATATCCAAACCATCTCAACTTGTTCACTTTCACCCTAGTCACAACACTCGTCGTACATCCACTCATTGAATATGAGAAATTTAGAAATGATAAATAGAAATGAGAAATATAGAAATAGAAATGAGAAATGAGAAAATCTAATATGAGAAATCTGATCTATAGAGAAATTTTTCAAGGGTATTTCTTTATCAAGACAATTTAAAAAAAAAACGTATTTTTCCGCGAAAGCAAATACTTAAACATACCTTTTCCCCATTAATCAAAGTTTTTAATTTTAAGATAACAGTTTTTACCAATAGTGGTTGAAAAAAAAATCAGATTTCTTGATATCTTAAAATAAGGCGGAGAGAAACTTCTCCGTATGATATAAGGAATCTTAAATAAAGATTCCGATGAAATAAATGTGAATTATTTTTATATGAATTTATTTGTTGCATCGCAGACATCCACATACTCGTATATTACCGCAATTACAGTGATATCGTTAATATTGTATTTTTATTTTCATTGTGGGTAATAAGGTCATGATCCCGGACATACAATGTAACATACTGTAATATGTAATAGCTTTTCGTATCTTAAAAAGTTCATATTTATAATAGTACCTACAAGTTGATGTCAATACAGTTCCACCCCGTAAAACGAAAAAAAGGTATTTATTTATTTATTTAGTCACATGGGCACAAACAGTTATAACAGTAAGTGTCAACAATTAAACAAAAACAGAAAGCAAACCAGTGAAGGCCCGTCGGTTTTACCAGAAAAAATATTTCTAAGAGAAAACCTTAAAAAAATCTGAATTCAATAAACTAGTTATAAGTAAAGATAGATGTAAAGACAAAAAGAACAAATCAGGTAAAATGATATTTAAATTATACAGCAGTATGATATACAGAATGAATTATACAGCGAAAGTTACGATTTTATAACAACTAAATAACTATTCCTGGCTTTGACCTCCCGAAGCGTCAATGGGTAACCTTAAATCGAAACCGCACAGAACATGGACGATGTGCTCAAATCCTCCACAGATGGAACATGCGGGTTTCTCCTGCCTGTGACTGCGGAGAGCCAGTGTAATCCATCAAGCACATTGTGGAAGACTGTCCTCTGAGAGCATTCCCTGGAACATATGCAGATATCCACAATGCCACACCCAATGTCTTTGAATGGCTTTGAAGCCTGGATGTTGCTCTGTGGGGTAGATATCTCCTGTATCCTGTATGCAGTACACCCGGTTTTTTTTGTTTAATCTTAAAAACTCTTCCTTACTCCTTTTCTACAGCGCAGAATTGTAGGTAAAAACTCCCCTTTAAGATGTAGGTAGGTATACATATATTTGTTGACCAGTTTGCGTTGTCATATCATATGAACATGTGGAAAATCTAGCTTTCATACCTTCATGATGTGGTATTATGAAGAGACATGATAAAAAAACATACTTTAAAATGCAATCCGTAAATAGAAATCGCACAAAACGATGATATATTGTGTTGAACGTCAATGTGACAAACATATAGTTGAAATAAACTTTTCATATGAGCTTTATATTGTATGAGCTGACATATTAAATGTATAAGATTGTAAAGTAAAAGCTTCATATAATGCAGTGTTATGTGTTAATAGGATGTCACTTTACATTTAGTAATATTAATATGATGTCAATTTGGGAGCTTTAATTTATCAGTATAGTTTATCATAAAAGGAAAAGTGAAGAAAATATATACCTACATTATATTTGAATTGATAATATATGTTTATAAAAGAAGTTATGCACAAATGACACTGTTTCTTGGTTTTTCGGGTGAACCGTGTGAAGATAAACTTGATCGACATTTCGAGACTCCAACTGGCGTCCGCAGAGGAAGACACCAGTAGAAGTGTCGAAACGTCGATCAAGTTTATCTTCACACGGTTCACCCGAAAAACCAAGAAACAATGTCAATCGCACACCGTGAAAACCTTCAACATTTACTTATGCACAAATTTTTATATTGTGTTCTATCCACGTACGCCACGCCACGCACTGCGAAGTAGGTAGAGAGAACATCATTATAGGCAGGCCAGACTGCGTTTTAGCTCTACAAACATTTTTTAAATTTTAAATTCAGTTTCTTAAATTTGCAATAGGCCATTTATCTCCAAAACGGTTAATTTATGACCATCTATTGATTAACTTATATTTTTTCATATTTTATAATCCTCGAACACTCCTAAAGAAATTCAGAAGAGGTTCCCTGTACAGTAAATAGAAAGGCCTGTAGGTAACTTTTCGGTGTGTTTTAAATTTATTTTTATTAAGCAATGATTCAAAAAAGGACGTCTATATTTTATTTACCACGTCCTTAATAAGTTAAAGAATTTGACTTAATACTACACAATAATGTTTCTTTATTGTAGGCATAATAAAATACATTGTTTTCTCTCGCTTAATTATTTTGCAGAAAAAAACATATTACATATACCTATACTTATATCTACAAGCTAGTTTTTATATCCAGCTTTTTCGAAAACAATACAACCAATTTGCGATATAAAAAAACAATCACGAATGTTAATAAACTTCATATTAATATGTGTATGAATATCTATAATAATATATAGTATTCATTATTACTAACGACCTTCTTATAAAAAATCATTTTCGCTGTAATTGATCCTATATGATATGAAAAAAATATAGTTTTTATAAAAAAAACATAATAATATAATTCGCTAGGAAGCAAATGTTTGTTTGCAACGGTAAATGCATCCACATTTTTCGCTTTCGATTGTTTTTTTTTATTACTTCGTATGGCTTCTGCCACCGCTGAGCGGTAAGGTCAGAAGATAAGAGAATCTGCTACATACAAAAGACATGTACCCTACAGAGCAACATCCAGGCTTCCAAGCCACTCAAGGACATCGGGCGTATTCATATTGACATGGATTGATATCATCAACACACAAAACCGTTTAGTTAATACAACATAGGCAAACGTTGCAAAAAAAATACCTACCATTAATCAGTAGGTATAATTTGTCATTTCAATTATCTGCACGTTGATATGTTGAATGATTGTATTGCTGGACATTGCATTATCGACATATGAAAAATAACGCCGAATGCCGAATTTATAATAGAGCAGGGTTAAAGAAACAATATTAAAGACTCTACTAGAATTTTCAATGGTTCAGAAATAAAGAAATTCTGCGATAATTACGATAAACCACGCAGGTATTGGAAAAATAACAGCTTTTATTTGCAATTCTAAAAATAAGGAAAGTTTATTTATGATTTTTTATTTATTTTGGTGGCTTGGGGCTTTCGAATCCACTACTATTTACAAAATCAATAGACAAAAAGCAGAAGAGCACCCAGAAAATGCAAGTTACTGACTTTATTCTACATGTAAATTTAGGAATATAATAAAAGAGTCCATTAATTCTGACGGGTTTTTCGTTATTGAATCAAATATTGCGCTATTGTCTAAGAAAAAACTTTAATTGTCTTGTCTCGTCATGTGGTATAGTAGTAGTATAAGTATTGTGTCTGTCTGTATGTATTGTATATCCAGACACTATAGTGTTATGTTACTCAGGTGATATTGTCTCATAGTAATTTGATATTAACACGTCAATTATAACGATATTTTATTATGTCTATTAATACTAATTTCGTATATATATTTGTTGACGAAAAATATATTACTATTTATACAGTTTTCTTATTTCTCTTCAATACCACTCTTCAATGGCTCAAGGATCTCAGTAACTTATTTTTGAATATGAAATTTGCCCAGATTACACTGATGACTGGACTATCCAGCTAATACTAAAGATATCATCCTAAGACTTAAAACACGAATAAATAGGTATATGTTTTAGTGACTTCAGTAGACAGAAAGTTTTTTTTTGTAAATTTTCGTGATAAAAATTAACTCTAATTGAAATTTACGGAAATTTGAAATTATTCCCGTAGATTGTTAGATATATACTGTGATTTGGTTGGTAAAATTTTGAAGGTAAAACGCGGTGACTGCGAGGAAATATTTTTTGATATTCAGTCCTTTTTTATACAACATGCCAAAATGCATTTTGTCGCTTACACTCTCATACAAAATTAGTAAAATTTCAAGCAATAATACCTATAACGATTTTATCCTTTATATCGTATCTATGTACGAAAGTGCTTTAGACCTACTGTCAATTCTGTCTATAAAAGTGCAACAAAGTAACAATTAATAGTGTCAATGACTAAACTACATCATGAAATGAAGAATACACGTCAAAAATATAAGTAAGTAAACGTCTGATCTTGACATAGACATCAGTGTTGCACATTTTTCGTTATTATAAATTATAACTATGTCAATTACATTATAATACAATATTATATTTATATTATATACAGTATAGATATGTATCAAGTAGGTATTGCAAAGGCATTTAAGGCGGAAGTTGTCGGACTGAGTCTAAAGATACCTAACTGACTTTATACAAAACCCGTGACCGCTAGCAAGGACGCCGTCGCTCAAGCGTTGAGAATTAAATGCGTAAATGCTTATTGTAAAACAAACCACCACCAAATAAGAAAACATTTACAATGCAAGGTAATTATTAGAACAATTTACATTTAATCAATTTTTTGTTTTTCACGTTGAATTTCTGAGGGAAAAAAGAGTAAAAAGAGCTGGAATTGGGAAATTGTAAAAGTTGTTTCATCCCGAAACGCTAGAATTTTGATTTTATCGAAGTGCCTTATCATTTTTTTTTCATTTTTTTGACTAGATTCGCTGTATTTCATTTGTTTCAGTACGACATTATGAAAACGATTATGAAGCCAATTGTGCCAATGTGACAACAAACCATACTCATTTGATGAATATTGACGTTTGCGATTTTTAAAGTGTCAAAATGTGATTATAATTAGATATTTTAACGTTAAAATACAATTATTTCGCTCAGTGGAGGCTGCATTTTAATAAAAAAAAAAAACATTTTACTATCTCCTAACGTGGTTTCTCGGATTGTGATTAAATAGACTACGCTGATATTGTATTTTATCTTTCTACCGGAAAGCAACTATTGCATACAATTCCAAATACTTTACACTTTGGCTGGCCACAAACGTCCCGAAGTTCAGTTCCGGAATCGACCGTTTTGCAAAAAGGTTCCGACCTAAACCTCTTTCTGAATTTAAAATCGGGGTGACGCTGAATTCAGAGAGAGGTTTTGATCGGAACTTTTTTGCAAAACGGTCGATTCCGGAACTGAACTTCGGGACGTGTGTGGCCAGCCTTTGAGTTAAATAAATAAATAATTATTTATTATTACTACTTACTTTCCGTGTCCGGAACACTATCAAATTTTGTATCTCCAATGTTCGGCCACCCGGACACCCCCGGCATTCGGCAGTAGTGCGTCCTCGGGCGTGCATGTCACTCCTGTTTGGGGACATGAAAACAGGTGACTGTGATCCTGTACAGCACCACACTCACAGGTGTCTTCCTCTTTGTAACCCCATTTATTATTATTATATTTTTTTATAAGAAATCAACCGATTTAGTGTTACTGGAGTAATTTGGAAACACGTAGAACTTATTGAGAGAGTGAATGCATTCAATTTTCATCTAGCAAATGAATACGTTCGGGAAATGCATTGAAACTCGTCCAACTTACTGACGACCACAATAAATGACGTTCATTGTAGAATATTTTTATTGTATTATATAAAATGTTTCGTAGAAGGAACAATCCTTAACGCGGAACGTAATGCTTAAAATGAATTAAAAAACAAAGACACCAGGATATTGAGAAATTACTAATGTTTACCTGCCAATAAAATACTAAATAATAAAATAACAAAGACCTGGCAACACTACGGTGACTAACAGATAATTCAGGAAAACCAACTGATACTATTTTACAGGTATGTATATATGATGTGACGTAAATAGTATACCTGTAATTCTGGTGGAAAAATTGAAATCACTCATTGTTAAAAAAGAAATGAATCTGGGTTTATCGAAATAAACCCAAATATTCGTACATCTCTGTTCACTTCACAGCGAGCTTGAAAAGCTTGTTTTGTGGAGTGGAGTAAGTCGCGGCATGGCGACTAAACCCGTTCATTCTTCAGTCTAATATTCACTTATTTATTTGTTATTTTTAAAAACACTTTTAACATTAGGAATATAAATATTTTTTATTTTATTTATTTTAAAGCATACGGATACAATCATATAAAACAATGTCAATGTCATGTTCACGTCGTGTTCGTGTGTGAATCTGGTCAAATCGAGTAGACTATGAAAAAAAATATGAAATAATAATTAATTCATTAGGGCGAGCTTACTTGTTTGGTTCAATAATTCTTCGGGGATAAGCATCCCGCGTCTTCAAGGTTCATGTCTTATTTTCTCAACATTTTTGTCTTGTCAGTTAAAACCTCCTTATTCTCCGATTACAACTAAATAAGACGAAAATTATAGAATTAAATTTAAACATTATTTATTTGATTAACAATGTCAGATAAAGTTAAGAGCGCAGAGATGGGAATTATTTTGTATTGCTATAGACATAAAAGTCATGTTATGTCAATATTACAATCTCCATACAATAACATAATCTGTAATCAGTAATCTATAAAATGCGTAGTGGCATGTCTGTAGGATAAGGTTAACATATCTGGCAGATTGAAGCATTATTGGTATTTTAGCAATCGTAATCAAAACGCTATAAGCTTCTATCTTTTATGTGTGCATAAAATAATAAAATATTAGATGAATAAATAAAACTTTATTGGAGCAAATGAGAAAGCAATTGCTCTACTAAGTATTTTTTTTTAATAATAATAATAAAATTTTATTTACCGTAAATATCTATGTAAAATATAATTAAAATATAATCAATATGACATTTTGCACAGGATGTTCTAATCCCCAGACAGCAACTATCGTGCTGGTATAAGGGGACACACAAATATTAAGAAGCATATACCAAACAACGACTCAAAACCTTCGCGAACCAAATAATGCACTGTGCTTTTTGTGCATTGAAGGAAAATCCCGCGGGCTTCAGGCCCTCCACATCCCCGGGTAGCTCATGCGCATTAATAACGACCTCTTTACCAGCTCTTTTAGGCAAATCATATCAAGAGGTGGGCTCAGGGTTTTTGTGGGGTAAATATTGTATCACTAGCCTTATTAACGATTGTGCAGCTATTCTGCGCATACGCTATTCTGTCGTCCATCAAACGAAACTTGCGCGTACGGATGATATTAATTTTAATTTTTAATTTTAATTTTATTTATTAATAAAGTTACAAATACAAAATTTACAACTTAAAATTAACAATTACAGAATACAATATACATATTTTTTTAATAACTATAAAAATACACTTTCAGACGTCGTTACCTTTCATTCATTCATTCACAAAGGTTGTCTCGCGACCAAAGCCATTGATCTTTTTTCAAATAAGTAATTGTAACATCTCACCCGAAAAGTCGAGAGAGTGGCGGCCCCCCTGACGTCCAATGGCAGATTATTGAACAGCCTAAACCCCTAATAGAATAGACTGTTCTCAGTGGCCGATAGTCTTGCCACCTGGAGGCGGAACCCCTCCCGACCCCTCGTGCGGTATCCATGAACTTCATAGTTGTATTTTACATTTTTGCTAAGGTAGCGTGGCACCATATCATTCTTAATTTTGTAAATAAATACCATAGTATTGAAATAAATTTGCTGCTTTATATCTAGAAACTTTAACCTTATATAAATATTCCAAGAAACAATAAACAATTGACGTAAATGTTTCAAAGACAGGAACGTTTCTTTACACCTGCATACTATAAACTTATTGTTTTTTCTTGAAACTTAATGGCCTGGCACCAAGAATGACGTCACAGTCATTTCCCACAGCATTAAGGTTCAAAATCGCGTGAACAATCGCATGATAAAATGGTAAAAATAGCGTTTTTTTTTCCATTTTTTGGGGTTAATTTTGCGTCTATCAAAAAACTTTTACGGTTATTCCCTAGATTTTAATGCATATTATCAGTACAAAAAAAAATTACTCCGCGACTTTCGGGAAACGAGTTTCCGTCTTTCGAAAAAAAGATCAGAGGTGTTTTTCACATTTTTTTTTTGAGAAATCTATACAAGACATAAAAAATCTTTTACGGTTGTTCCCTAGATAAATGTTCAATGCATCTACCCTATTTTGTTCCAAAGCATATTTAGTAACGGTTGTCGAGATATAAGGTCTCCCGTTTTTTGAAATGTCGGTATGCGCACTTTTAACTTTGGTTTATTTTTTTTAAGTTAATACACAACAAGGCATAATCTAATAAATAAATAATGTATATACAATGTATAGCGAAAGTAGAACAACATTAATAATAACTCGAGTATGAAAACATGACGCTTGGGGCAGGATATAAATTCGTCCAACTATTTGTTTATTTTATTGCCTCAACAATAAATACTATATATAAACTAGTGGGTACCTACCCGTGAAAATTCACGGAGGCTTGATGGCTTAATATGTTTTTGTGTAACCACTATTACTACTGGATAGCGAGCTGAGGTCTATTACCGATCCGAAATCCTTCAAAATAAAGATGAAAAAGGTGATCTGTGAAAGGTATAGAGAGAGAGATTTGAATTGAATGAGAGATGATAGCATGAATCCGATTTATTAAAAAATTGTTGTTTCTTTTTTCTGTTATAATTTGTAAAAAATATGTGACGTTGCTTTGTTGTTGATGTTGTATATTAGAATTGATGAAAACCCCGGAACTCCCCTGCAATACACGAGGTCTCCTCACATTGGAGAGTAGTATGGAAAATTGTAAGTTTTTTATGTATGTATTAGAAATGTAAGATATTAGTTACTAATAAATTTATTTGAATTTGAATTTACTCCAACCTTCAAAGTTCCTCGAGTAAACACAGAAAGACTACAAGGCTCCGTCTTTTCCCCGTGTTTTCAATATCGTCGTGAAAGTCGTAAAACCAAATTCATATTGTCGACTTTTTTGGTTGGTACCCACCTCTGAAAGCCACAAAACTCCTCTCACATGTCTACCTACATACATAGGTACTCTACACACATATAGATGGTGGGTACTTTAAATAGTTCGATTTGCAATCTTTACGTGTATTGTACATATAGGTACGTACCATATAGTATGTATGAGAATTTCATTTTCTGTCACGTTGTATAAAATGGTACTTACTTGATTATTACCACGAAATAAATATTTCAAAACTATTTTTATTCATAATTTCATTAGTAGGGACCTACACTTCTAAAATTCGAATTCGCGAAGGCGTCGCTGCTTTATATTTACATACATATTCATAGAACTTGCTAAATTTTCCAATGGGCCAACGTTACATACCTACATGACTTGGATAATACCAGTATTATGTAACGGAATAATGCATTTGAATTATTTATTGCTTGTTTTATATTCTGCTAAAACAAATTCGCCATCGGATTTGTTAAATTGGATTAGCGGTAAAATCCAATTTCAATGGTTCTTGTTAAATTATTATAAGCCCGCTGTGAAAATAATTTGTCTGATGGATTAATATCGATTTTTATTGTAATTTGGACGATCAGTTTGTTGACTAATCGGTCATGCAAATTGGATCGAAAATGGTCGGAACTTTTATTTCTACTTTCTACTTGCATAAACTTTATCCAAACATCCAATCGCTTGTAATTAACTACACCTATAATAAGCTTAGTAATTTATCAACTTTGTATGGTATTTCAATGTTCCTTGCACGAGCATATAGGAAGGTCAATAGGCATTGGCATTTAGAGCGATTTCTACCATGTCATTCTTACCCACGTCCTGATAAAATTGTCATACCAGCGTGATTTATAAACGATGAAAATGTAGGGTTTGTGGCCTTTAAGCCTCTTTACCTGCTCTAAAAGAGGAAACGAAACAAGAAGATAAAAAGGAAATAAAAAAAAACATTTGTATAGGTATAGTTTAGTCGGGGCAGAGATCGCTGCACTGCTACAAGCTCGCCTTAGTGAACAAATTTGGTGCCTTATATCCGCAATATTAACGTATCTCTGTACCCTGTTCATCAAAAAAGTTAAAAAAATAAAGGTGTAACGAGATATTACAAGTTATCTAGGAGTTTCCCCCAGCAATATTCTTTAAGTAGTCTATTGCCCTTGGCGTCACCTTGTAGATTTCTTCAAGAACCTCTACAATCTTATTGTTAGAACACTTCTCCACTACATGCATAAAGACACTAATTAGCCTACTAATATTTCCATAAACAAAAAAACACAAAAAAGCCCATAAATTTCATACCCGAGCACAAAATCCTATTGATACGGTATTCCTTAAGAGTGTGCATACCGACATTTCAAAAATTTCTAAAAACGGGAGACCTTCTATCTCGACAATCGCTACTTAATATGCGTTGGAAAAAAATAGGGTAGATGCATTACACCTTTATCTAGGGAATAACCGTAAAATATTTTTTATATCTTGTATAGATTTCTCAAAAAATATTTTAAAAAACACCTCTGCTCTTTTTTCCGAAAGACGGAAACTCGTTTCCCGAAAGTCGCGGAGTAAAATTTTATTTTTGTACTGATAATATACATTAAAATCTAGGGAATAACCGTAAATTTTTTTTGATAGACGCAAAATTAACCCCAAAAAATGGAAAAAACGCTATTTTTAGCATTTTATCATGCGATTGTCACGCAATTTTGAACCTTAATGCCGTGGGAAAAGACTGTGACGTCATTCCTGGTGCCATGCCCTTAACGCACGATTTTTAAAACGCTCTTTACACGAAGACTTGCCATATCGAAGGATCGTCCTTATATTAAAACTTGTGCACCATTATTAATACCTTCGCATGCAAATATGCAGCAATAGCACGTAAATATGCAAGTATATGCAACGTATATGAATTCTACAACAACTGATGTTATCAGAGTCTTCTGAATGCAGAATTCTAGACATAAACAAGTGTATAAACCAATATATAGTTCTGTGTTAGTCTATTTAGACTCACGATTTAGCGTTATATTGAAATTAATCCTGAGAATAAAATGTATTACAGCTGTATCTATACTAAACAAATTCTTATGCCCATATGTTCTGCGAATTGTAATTCTTACGACAACTTCAAATGCGCCGAGAAATTTGAATACTAATTATGCGAGTTTTCTACCAAACGCGGTGTGCGGTAATTCTACGTAGTCGAATTGGTTATTATTTGAATTTACTTTTCTTTTGGACACATTAATTCCTTTCTACGACATTTCCTACGCTTCCTATGACTTCCTACTTTCTTCTACAAAACAATTCCACAAGACATTCCACATCTTTTTCAGCAATGAGCTCTCCAACAATTCTGAATAGTGAATATCACGATGATACTGTACCGAGTACACTCATAGTCCTGCTGAAGAAAACTCGCCTTTTGAAACTAGGTGACAACGGTCAAATAATGTAATTTATTTACGATTTCAGTAAACAATCTCATACAATAATTCAGAACAAAACAGATAATGTGAACATATTGAGCTTATCGCGATATCTTCCAAAACATACATAAGTTTGAGAAAATGTTCTTGGGCATATACATACATCACTGATGTCAAACAACAAATTACACTACTGATCAAATAATCTTTTAGGCTTTCGCAGCGCGATGAATCCATTTCCATGTTGTTAGTTCTTCGGGTTTCACTGCGGGTCGAGTGGTTGAATAACCTTCAGCGGTTGCAGTGATGGCAGTTAAGTAGTATCGCTGCCGAAAGCTCGGTTATCCAACCAGTCGACTCGCAGTGAAACCCGAAGAACTAACAACATGGAAATAGAAAGTACTTATCATTACATGGCGCAAGTATTAGCTTCCGCAAATATAATCAATAAGTATACGAGTATCATCAATATGTTTTGTCTATGCAAAATCTAGCATCATATAATATGCAAATGATAACAAACTGATGCAATGTAGGGCATAAAATAAAGTGAATATATACAAGATATATACAACATATATACAAATAATATACAAAAGAATGCGTAGAAGATCTGACTAATGTTCTATTATATTGGCAATAAATATTAATTGTAAATTGGACAATCACAATGCTTAATATTAAGGTTAGCTACATTAAGAGTAGGCATATTGACATTTCAAGAATTTCTAAAAACGGGAGACTTTAGATCTCGATGACCGTTGCTAAATATGCTTTGAAAAAAAATAGTATACAAGTATATAGATGCATTGAACTTTTATCTAGGGAATAACCGTAAAAGGTTTTTTATATATTGTATAGATTTCTCAAAAAAAAATGTGAAAATACCTCTGACCTTTTGTGTCGCTGGAAATTGAAAAAACGCTATTTTTACCATTTTATCATGCGATTGTTCATACGATTTTGAACCTTAATGTCGTGAGAAATGACTGTGACGTCATTCTTGGTGCCAAGGGTGCCAAGCCCTTAACACCTTTGGCACCAACCACCCTTGGCACCAAGAATGACGTCATTCTTGGTGCCAAGGGTGCCAAGCCCTTAACACCTTTGGCACCAACCACCCTTGCACCAAGAATGACGTCACAGTCACAGAAGTTAAACACATTATTACCACATCGTTTTTTAATCATGTTATTTTTTTATGATGATGCCCATGGTTGATACTTATTGTCTCTTTTCCAGTGCTCAAACCCCCCCCCCCCGAAAAGAATTCCTGGCTACGGCCCTGTGCACTTTTGCTTTCATAGACATACTGCTAACAAAGAGATTCTTATAGTCTGCCGTACATTCAATACTCAAAAGTGAATCCTTATTTTAATTACGTAAGATTATTTATAACAGCAGTTTATATTAATTGTTTACAAGCTAAATCTTTATGAAGAACATCCTGTTACACATTTAATACTATATTTATATTTTATCTTCAATTGGATCTATGTAGGTACCAGTAGCGAAGGGTGGATTTCGGTAGAAGGGAAATCGGGACAAATATTTTTATTGCATTATGTCAGATTTAGAGACGTTGTAACTTTTATTCCTTTTTGTAGACTGTTGGAAAGAGACAATATTATTGCGTATCATCATAAAGGTGAGATAGGTGGATATGTTTTTGTCATTGATGGAAGGTCACTGCTAAGAATACGCTCGTGGACGGTTTCCCATACGACATAAATATCAAAGTTGTATTGCTAGGGGGTAGGTACCGTGTATTTCGCTCGCTAATTTTTATTTTTATTTTTTATAAATGAATCTGGGTTTATCGAAATAAACCCAAATACACCTTTGTACACTTCACAGTAAGCTTGAAAAGCTTGTGTCGTGATGTGGAGTAAGTCGGCATCGGGGGTCAAACCCGCGCCCACTGGATTAACAGTCGAGCGCGTCACCAACCAGGCTACCGACCACCGGCTATTTGAAATACTATTGTTTCTTTTTTCTGTTACAATTTGTAAAAAAAATGTGTAATTGTTTTGTTGTTGATGTTGTATGTTAGAATTGATGAAAACCCCGGAACTCCCCTCCAATACACGAGGTCTCCTCACATTGGAGGGTAGTATGGAAAATTGTAAATATTGTAATAAGTTTTATATGTATGTACTAATAAATTTATTTGAATTGAATTTATCATCCTAAATTAAAAGATAACTCGATGGGAATCGTGTTCTTAGGTAGCTTCGCGTCTGGTAGGTACGATCATGTAATACCTGCACAGTGCATAGGCTATCATAAAATAAACAGTCACCTGTGTTATTGCGCGAAATTAATTCGCCATTGATTTATTTATTTCAATATGCTTTACTTTATATAACAATAAACAACAATATAGGTAGAATATAAGGCTATTTGTATGTTTTGGTCACAGAATAACGAATTGATAGATGGTTCATGATGGTTATTTAATTGAGCAAATACGATAGGTGTACAAAATTAAAATGGGCCGATGATTAGGATGCTGGCTAGAAACATCTTTTCAGTAAATATTTCAGCAAATAAAACACCACATTTCATTAAAATGTGTTTATATAAGATTAATCAGAAAAGTACATGAAGAATTTTGTGATAGTTTCCATAACACTTTTATTATTGAGAATAAAATAGAAGTATATCTCTATTCTCTATAAACAGTCTAATTCTCATAAATTTTATAAGATAACAGCATTGTACTAAATTAAAAATAATCAAAATATATACGCAACATCGCGAATTTTCTTACAATGTTAAGCAACCAGAAACAGGAATCCAGATGTACCTTTTGTGTGACAGATCCATATCCCATACAGAATGACGTGTAGCTAAAGGTATATCAAAAAAATGGCTCATCGCAACTTGAGTATAGAATGGGTAGCAAAACTCATATTTTACTCTTGCATTAAGGGCTTGGCACCAGGAATGACGTCACAGTCTTTTCCCACGGCATTAAGGTTCAAAATCGCGTGACAATCGCATGATAAAATGGTAAAAATAGCGTTTTTTCCATTTTTTGGGGTTAATTTTGCGTCTATCAAAAATTTTTTACGGTTATTCCCTAGATTTTAATGCATATTATCAGTACAAGAAAAAAATTTTACTCCGCGACTTTCGGGAAACGAGTTTCCGTCTTTCGCAAAAAAAGGTCATAAGTGTTTTTAAATTTTTTTTTTGAGAAATCTATACAAGATTAAAAAAATCTTTTACGGTTATTCCCTAGATAAAGGTTCAATGCATCTACCCTTTTTTGTTTCAAAGCAAATTTAGTAACGGTTGTCGAGATAGAAGGTCTCCCGTTTTTAGAAATTTTTGAAATGTCGGTATGCATACTCTCAACGATTATCCACTCAAAAACAACAATATGAATGAAGCGAAAAAATATTACAGCACATAGCAAATTGCTTGCCTATACCTTTTGTCACCTCCATAAATGCGTTATTCTGTGTATGGGGCATTATTTAACGAACACAATCTTCTCGGACAAGGAATGCAAATATATCCATGTTTTCTCGATATGCGAGATACGAGCTACGAGTACGTCTGCATTACAATATTATGGGTCGTGTAACTACACTTTACAAGATATATTACCTACCCAAACTATTGAAAACATTACAAGACAAATATTATTACATGTAGTAGTACCTGCCCGCGAAAATTCACGGAGAATTGGTCCAGAGTAGGCATATTGACAATTCAAAAATTTCTGAAAACGGTAGACCTTAGATCTCGACAATCTTATTGAATATGCTTTGGAAAAAAAGAGTAGATACATTGAAACATTATCTAGGGAATAGCCGTAAGATATTTTTTATACCTTGTATAGATTTCTAAGATAAAAATGTGAAAAATACCTTCTGATCTATTTTTCGGATAAACAGCAACTCGTTTCCAGAATGTCACGGAGAAATTTTTTTTGTACTTATAATTTGCATTAAAATCTAGGGAGTAACCATAAAAGTTTTTTGATTGAAGTGAAATTAACCTCAAAAAATGAGGATACACCGGTAGGTCACAAGTTATTTAAAAGGCCCCAGGGTTAGCCGGAGGGACACCCCCGAACACCATCCCGAATGATTCCTGCAATATCCCTGCTGCAAGGAAGAAAAATAAATAAAAAGCTACCTTACATACTAACTTTGGACTAACATACAGAAACAAATCATCAAATACGAGCAAGTTAAATGAGCTAGAGGCAGCAAAAGTGAGAGACCCTGAGGACCTTTAGGACTGTCTGTCTTTAGTAGGTACTCGTACAGTTTAAAGTTTTTTAAATTCTAAATTTGTAAGAATATAGCCTTGTGTGGTCGAATACTTTTCGGTGAGAGTTGATGGCGCAAATATTTTTTATAATTGCAAAAATTGTCACGGTCCTGCATTACATTCATACACGGTTATGACAAGAATTATATAAGTTAATATTATTGTGTTTTATTAACGGCACCAATCTCTTACGCGATTTACGCAGTATATATTTTAATAGCAGCACTAAAAATGGAGGCATTTTGTCTCCATAACAATCTGATAAAATAATTTACATAGTTCTTGGAATTCACGTTCTAATATTAGTAAAACGATGACCAACTTCAATAAACTCTAAAGTATATCGTTTTAATGCAAATTTATAACCACAACTATTTTGCAATTTGAACAGAGACGAAAGATTTATTAGATTGGCCCTTTATAGACCACCTAAAACAAAGTGGTACATATAAATACTACCTGATGTAAATAATAATTTAAAATAAATAAATAAATAAAATAATCTTTATTGTACAGAAAACATACAACGGGCGGGGTTATTGCCAAATGGCAATTTCTGACAGCCAACCCATAACAGAAACAAAGATATAACTAAATATAGATTTAGTACCAACAGGGTACCTTAACTGAATACATAAATACATACATAGATAAACATATTATACATATAAATACATATGAATGGTAAATGGGATGGGAGGGATGATGGGTTCAGGAGGGACGGGTTGTGGGATTTGAAATAGAATGGTAATGCTACTTCAGTCTACTCTTGAAAACGGAAATAGTTGGTGCGAGTCTGATGGATAATGGAAGGTCATTCCACAATCGCGCAGCCTGTACAGTGAAAGAATTAGTGAAAAAAGATGTTACACCGTTTTCTTGTGATAATTAATTTTATGTTATAAAGATTTTATATTGATGCAGAGCATGCAGAAATATTTCAACGTTTTATTTATTATTATTTATGTATGCTGTAGGTCTGCCATAGTGCCGTCCTTAGAAAAACCGAGTATAAACCAAAATTACAGTTTTTTCCCCAACAGAGACGAGAGGCATCTTCATTCACATAATGTAGCGTTATGTGAACTCCCTTGGGTAGGAAGCAGGATGGGTGTTCGGACGCTTGCTGTCACAGCAAGATTTGGAATGGGTGAACGTTGCCCTAGCCAGCCAAAGCCGACTCCTAAGCGTCGGAACATCCATCCTGCTTCCTCCCCAAGGCAGTTCACATAACACTACATTATGTGAATGAAGATGTCTCTCGTCTCTGTTGAGGAAAAAACTGTAATGTATTTCCGTCTGAGCAATGCAGATAAATCCGGTTCAATACCTAAAATAATTTAGGTAGGTAATTTAAATTAGTTTTTGGTTAAAACACATCTAGTATCGCCCGTATAATTATTCGTATAACATTTCGACAAGAAAACTCAAAATGTCTAAATTCGGGTTATACGCGGTTCTTACTTACGACGGCAGCTTCGTTTATAGTTTCTATTCTATTTTTTTTTACGGCAATGCACTCGTTGTCGAGTGATTTATTAATTTAATACATATATGTTGATCTTTATTAAGTTAAATCCTGTCTATAATTTATTAGTAGAGAAAAAGTTATTGATCTTTATAATATCGATCTCACGTTATGATCAAAACGCATGCGCATGATTAAAGACACGAATCAGATAAAGCTACAGAATGATTCTTGTAAATTAAAATAACAAAAACTTTTTTTACTTTATATATAAAATATAAATCGTTGATGTATTTTTATTAACCTGATTTACTAGACTGTGATAAGTTTAACCTTGAACCGTCATGTCTGGGTTACAATATGCGTCATGTTGTTGTTGTACAGTGTACAGCCTTGGTAGTTCATTTTGCCTTTTTTCAACAAAGTATAATGTGAAGCAGTCAAAATTAACATTGAAAATACTACCTTGTTTAACAGTTTGTAATCGGTTTATTGTTTATTATGTTCAAACATACGTAGACCCGAGAAAGGCACTTGTACTCGTCAATTTTTACATATCTTAAGAGTGTGCATACTGACATTTCAAAAATTTCTAAAAACGGGAGACCTTCTATCTCAACAACCTTACTAAATATGCTTTGGAAAAAAATATGGTAGATGCGTTGAACCTTTATCTAGGGAATAACCGTAAAAGATTTTTTATATCTTGTATAGATTTCTCAAAATATATTTTTAAAAACACCTCTGATCTTTTTTCCGAAAGACGGAAACTCGTTTCCCGAAAGTCGCGGGGTAAAATTTTATTTTTGTACTGATAATATGCATTAAAATCTAGGGAATAACCGTAAAAGTTTTTTGATAGACCCAAAGTTAACCCCATAAAATGGAAAAAACGCAATTTTTAGCATTTTATCATGCGATTGTCACGCAATTTTGAACCTTAATGCCGTGGGAAAAGACTGTGACGTCATTCCTGGTGCCATGCCCTTAAACAATCAAATCATTAATACAAATCACTACACATATGTAGTTAAACATGACAGAGCAAACACTTGAGCAGATTAAAAAGTTCATCAAATCTATCGACGCCGATTGGGGTGTAAAGAGTTCCAATTGGCGTATCGTCATTGAAGGAATCACGCGGGCTTAAGGCCCTCCACAACCCCGGGTAGCTCAAGCGCATTAATAGCGACCTCTTTACCCGCACTTCTAGGCAAATGTATATTAAGAGGTGGGTCCAGGGTTAGCCTTAAGGGAGCCCCCCCAGGCAAACCCACCCCTGAATTATATTCCTTCAATGTCCTTATCCAAGGAGGTTACAATTCACACTTACAGTTAAGAGACTTCAATACTAATTCATCCACATATGTACAAGTCTTAAATACTAGGTTATCGTATCGTCAGAGGCATACATGGGATAACAGGATCAAATGCTGAACTGAGCCTTTATAAGGATCAGGTCAGCATTCACGCGAAACAGTAATCGGCGCTAACATTGACCACACATTCTGACAGCAAGAGGAGGCGTGTACATAGTTTACGGTGTTAATATGGTGCCGGGTCTCTCAAATGAGAGATTTAGGATCAAACATTAGTACTGACCAACGACCGTGGAATTATAGTGTGAAAATTGTCTCAGACTCTGCCTGTATTTTGATGCTCTGATGCTCGCAAATGCTGGAGTCACGGAAGTTAGCCGCGAATATCGCAGCTGTGCTAGGAATATAATACTTTGTTGGCCAGATACGATGACAATATAATAATCTCATTTTCCTCCTACCGTCCTTCCTACCGATCTTCTAACCACAAATTTCCTAGGACATACCATAATCATAGACAACCAGTGAAACTTTTGTTTGTCTCTTTCTCGTACCGTTTTTTTTTTTAGGAGCATTTAAAGGAAGATAGCACGAGATTACTCTTTATACCTTTAAGGTGTTCACTCTACTCTGCCTATCTTATTGGTGTTGACAATGTATTTTGTACCTATCGTTCCATCGACAAAGGCGACGTCTGTCTTCAAAATACGATAATTGTTAAGAAGCTGACTCATGAAGGTAATTATACGTCTACAAATACTTAATCAGGCAACTAATTTATATTACCAGCTACGGTAATGAGTATAGCAGGGAGATATTTGACATTGAAATTAATGCATATATTCATTATTGCAACAATGAGTTAATGACTTCATTACATACTTGGAAGTTTACGCAAAATGTAATTACCTACCTACTTATAAGAAATCATTATAATACGTTATTATTATGTTGGTGCCAATGAAAAATCACTACCGAATTGACGAGAATTCGTAATAGGTCGCCCAATATATTAATTCTTTTTCTTACTACTTAATTCTCCTTCTTTTCCTATTATCCCATCCCTTCCACTATCCCCGTACCTTTTTATATGTATTTATTATATGTATTTTTATATGTTTACTGTATTTATTTATTTATTTATAGTTTTTGCATATATATTTATTTGATATGTTGTAAATATTATTATAACTATTTAATTTTAGACGTTTCAGGTACATTTTTGTACGCACATTATGTTTTTTTGTTATTTTGTCAAGTGGTTGGTTGGCAGATATTGCCCATGGCAATAAACCCGCCATTTGTTTAATGCATGTCATTACTTCAATAAAGTTTTTATTTATTTATTTATTTATGCACAAGAAATATGACTAATTTACGAAACATAATATAGAAAATGATTTATTGAAGATTTCGTCGATTGAAAGCGACTTTCCAGATAACTACCAAAATCTAAATGCATTTTTTCTCTTCTATCTTTCTCAGTAGACAATTAAGTCTATATTACCTACACCAAGAACATGGAGAAAATAGAGAAAGTTGAACCTCTTCATCACATCAGGAACTAGGCTTGAGTCCTGGCTAAGATCTATTCAAAGAGGAAGAAGAAGAAGTTAAAGTTTATGATATGACAGCTTAAAAAGCTAAGTAGCCATATCATAGACATGCGTATTTCACACTCGATTCTACAATATTTATTTATTTATTTATCCATATACGGCGAAAAGCCATTTACAAAAAACAGACAATATTACAATAACAACACCACCAAAAACATTCGGTTTCAAACAAATAGTATCTAAGAAATCCACCAATACAATTTTCAATATAAAAATGCAAACTTAAATATGTACCACAAACAAAAAACACATCTTACAAATGAAATAATATTTCCTCATAGCATGACAGTAAAAAAATAATATAATAAAATATTAAAAGCGCTCAAATATATAAAATGATATAATAATATACTAAGTAAATATTTATACGCAACAATTAATATCAGCAGTTGAACTGAATACCTACAAATAATAGCTAAAAATTTGACAATATCGCAAAAATACATAAATCCGTAACTTGCAATAAATAATAATAATGACAGATAAGTAAGATAAGAGTCACAGTTATAAAAACAAGAAATATTTACAAAAATTAAAGACAGTAAATTCCGCCGTCAATAATAAAAATAAGTACCTAATACAAACTAAGTAAGTAAGTACCCATAGACAAATTTAAACAAAAAACATGTCGCACATTATAGTGCATTCAAATATAATAAATATAAAATAAGTAGGTACGTATAATAAAAAATGCAACAAAATATTGAACAGTGAGCGGGGCATCAGGGCCGCAACAACGAAACACAATGCAATTAGATCACTATTAAATTATCAATTATTACACACAAGAAAGAAAGTTTACACAGGTAACGCAACACCACAAATACACAATATACAGACATCCACAACATATAAGTAATTCAAATTCAAAGTAATATTATAAAAACTATATTAAACAGTAAGAAATATTAAATTGTAGTGATATATTTATGTATATTTTCATCCTCGATGGCGCCCGGTTTCAGGTTTTTTTCTTCTCGGAAATGATGTCGACAACTTCACAATTTTGGGCACAGAATTTATGAATTTCACCTCCAGGTCTTCCTCGCCATCTTCCCTTCTTCTGTCAACCTCTTCCCACATTTCCTTCAGCTGCTTCCTCTGCATATATGTTAGGTCCTGCTTAAGTTTGATATTTTTTGGCAATTTTGAACGGTTTGAGACAAATTTATTGGCATGATTTTCATCGCTGAATACAATCTTGATAGGTCTATCTGTTTTATGATTAGTCCTTGCTCCAAGTCTATATGTTGTCACAACACGTAATTCTCCCGTATCATCAATATCACTGACCAATTTCTTGATTTTCTGTAGATCTGCATCTGTATTTGATTTTGGATCGCTGTCATCAGACTCTGGAACATTGACCACAATGACATTTTTCCTACGTGCGTTTCTATCTGTCATTTCATCCAGAGTCTCATTTATGTTGGTGAAAATATCGTTTGAAGGACTATCGGTGATATTTTTTTCGAAAAAACTTTTATATATTTTTAGTTGTGTTTCGTTTGACGTTGAAAATATCGAAACTTTGTTAACGGTGACGGACATCTCAAAAGTAAGCTGCAGCAATAAGTGTTTTTGGGCTTGGCTGAATTTGATTTTCGGATCCACTAATATGTCTTGAAATTTACGAAGAGCAACCGATAATTCCATCATTAGGTCCGTGGCACTCTCGACAGCCAGCATAACTGATTTTTGAATAATATATATTATTGTAAATAATGCGCTAATCCGAAGACGGCCCTGTATTATTTAGTATCGGAAGGCAGAATAACAAATCAACCAATCAGATGGTCACAAGTTTAATAAGCTATTGTCTGTGTGTGTATGAAACGTTGTATCGCGTTGAGTAAAGTATGCAGATGTTGTCTATGTGTTTGTTAAATCTTCATACAAATTTATTATTACCGCGAGATATCAGATGATAATAATTATAAATTTACAATTTGGGAAATAAATAGTTCACATCGGAATAAACAAATTATGTAAATACACTCAGCACTTTTTCGTGATCACGATAGTATATATCACAGCATCTTACGATTGAGGAAAACGAATAAAATTATTTTTGTTTGTGGACACTAAAACAATACGTGTTCAATGGTATTTAACAATAATAAGGAAAAGAAAATATTGACCACATATTTTTTTTATTTAACTACAGTACTGGAAAAATTATTATGGATTTTTCATACTTTCTATCAAAATGTGTGGCATACTCTCTATCCAAAATTGGCATAGAGTTTTAATTTTTTCAGAGTAAAACCACACGTTTATTAGTGTCTCGATAAGCTGTGTCTTTGTTGTGATTGGAGTGTCATGAATTTCATTTTTCAATTTCGTTAATTTCGTTTTTTTTTTAAATTTCGATTTTGTTTTTTCATTTGTAAAAAATGTGATACCCAATGAATCTCCAATAAAAATAATAACAATAAATGTATATTCTTGTTAAAATTCGTAAATATTTTGAAAATCTCGTAAAAATTCCACTGTTTTAAAAAATCCATAATAATTTTTCCAGTACTGTATCTATGACCAGAGACACTTTGACAGATGATTGACAAAACATTCACAAAATAAAAACCAAACATAATAATCTGGTCAACCCTCCGATTGAGATTGTCTACACTGGCAGAGGTTTCTAAAAATAAATTGATCTGACTGAAATCCAGGTTTCCAACGAAAGTAACAATTTAAAAAATTGTTTCTTTTTTAACTAATATGAGTAAAACATTCAAATTTAAATATTCATAAATACATGAAATTCATATCTTAACATTTCACATCGATATGAAATGTGTTATTAATATGAGATGCCTATTATTTCCACAAATAAACGTGGGAATAACAACGGAACAACTAATATAGAAGAAATTTATTCTCATTGTTTGTTGTATTAATTCGTATACTAAGTAGGGCTGCCACCTCTCCGGCCTGTTGCGTCGCGACTCAAGTCCAGGAATAGCTTTATTAAGGCTACTTCTCCTGTTGAGACCTCACAGCAACGGAGAGAGGAATTATGGAAACTGGACTTTGGAGCGACGTCGCAGATTGAATTACAAGAGGGTATACGACTGGGCGAACAACTCCCATACCGCGTGTGGACTACCCTCAACAGACTGAGAGTAGGTGTCACGCGATGTAAAAAGAACCTTGAGAAGTGGGGCTACCTCTCCGCAGATGAAGACATCACTTGTGATTGTGGCGAAACCCAGGATGAGAGCCACCTCCTGATGTGTCCACTGATGGAGGAGGGCTGTACACCTGGGGACCTGATTATGGCCAACGACAAAGCGATGAAAGTCGCGGCTTATTGGAGTGGTAGACTTTAGACCGGACACGTAAAGTAAGTACCTCTCCGGGTTTGACCCGGAGTCTACGGGAGGGTTAAATGGAATTCTCCGAGCTCCGGGTTAGCATCGTATATCTCCGGGTCAGACTGGGAAGTGAGACAGTGTCTTAATATCACCGGGCAGTTCCCTCTTGATATTATGAAAATCTGTTAAATCTCATTAAAAATTAAAGTGTTTTATCAAAAAGTTCGCCTGCGGTGCTACCTTTTTAATGTATTTAGTATGTTCTTTTTATACAAAATAAATCTGTTTTCACCGCGACCTTCTTTGCTCAATCTCACAAAAATTTTCGTCCACATTTATTATACATACTTCCACGTAATATTGAATAAATAATACTTTTTTTTTCGAAATCTCCGGGCCTTTACTCTTTGAAAGGTGGCAGCCCTAATACTTAGTAAGTATGATTGATATTCATTTAAATATATTTGCATTAGATACAATTAAATATTGAACTAAGATTTGTATTGGAGAGAACTGGGGTAAAGAAAGTGGATTATTTGCAAACGATCTCTTAAATTGGAGGAATTAAATTTTTTGTCCATTGTTCTGTCATTTTGGCGAATTTTTATCAATTATTTTTAACTGGTCTAATATTTTTTAATTAGTAATCTCAACAGATATACAGCGAAGGATGGACTTTCCGTGGGGCTTATGACTGATCGTCGGCTGGCTTAATCTGATAACTTTACACATAAATAATTTTCAGCAATTCTAGTCCATCCATCCGTTAGTGACAAAATTAAATATGTGTCGCTATCTATTTCAAAAATTATAATCTTCTTTAAATAAAAAATACATGATTTTTAAGTGTCCTGTAAAAGACGGGAAATCTATAATACAAGACGCAAAATATTAGTTCATTATTATTATTATAATTATTATTTAAGCTTACAAAAATATTACACGGAAACATTACAGCAGTTAAGCCTTTGCGTTCCTGTGTATTACAAAATACATTATGCTAGTATATGCTACTTACACTATATCTACGAAATTAAAAACTTAATTTATCAAATTTTCAATGACTCTGACGAACTCTCTGTATGTAATGTTAAAAACGTCAATGTCGCCCGCCAGAGCATTGAACAGTCGAACAGCAGTCGAACAACAATGCAGTGCACCACCCATTTGGAATACTTCTATTTTTAGGATGCGATTTTTTACATCGATTCTGGGTTTGTATATATAAACTTAAATACTTTCCTGCACAATTCACGGTAAACTAGAAAATCTTGAATCATTAAGTTCAGAATACATCATCAGTACCCGGAAGCGAACCCGGCACTTTGAGTTTAGAAGACCCGCACACCGATTGACTGTGCCAACTATGTACTCTATTAATTGAGCTCCTCTGAGAGCGAAGGTATCTTATCGAATCTTTTGAAAACAATCTTTAACACACCCGCATACCTGTCACTGGTTGCACCAAATTGATTGCGGGAAAAGTCGTGATGGTGTGGACGAATGGATGAATGTGTATATTTGATTCTAATTATTAAATGGTGTTGAACCTCGTTAGCCTTATAGTTTTTTTTGTTAATTCATGTACAAATACTCGCTAGAAGTTCATATTTAATTATCTTAGCCTACTGACCTTAATGCACTGGTGTGTAGTGTATCTGTAATCTGTATAGAGTCAGTAGGTATTCCATCAATCCGCCGGACTTTTGGTCAATTGCAAATCATCTTTTTGTTTGACCCATACAACTACGTCTAGGAATGTGGATCATACTGCTGTATTAAATAGAGTCAGGGTTGTAGTCCGATTGTATTATATATCTTCTTCTGCAGCCACTTATAGGACCATTTTTGGATAGAGGCATCCCCTTTGGTCCTCCACACTTCCCTGTTTATTGTTTATTATTGTTTATCGTCCTTATACCCTATATCGGGCACTTGGATTCGTTGGTTTTACACAATCAAATTTATAACAATTAAAGCAAAAGTAATAATAATAATGCACTACAATATCAATGCCAAAGAGTGTAAAGGGCTCTGTTAGCATTTCGTCAGTGACATAGTATGAGCAAGACAAAATATAGTGAAAGCACAATAAACAATTTATGATATAGTCAGTTCAATGCTGATATGAAGTGAATGTAAATGGTTCATTCCAGGATTTCGTCGACAGAGTAAAATGATTTATCAACGAGGTACGTTTTCACTGCTGTATTGGGCACACTACATCCATCCACCAGCGTCTCAACCATATCTTTTATTATATCAGGGGCGAAGATACCTAAGAATACGATTCCCATCGAGTTATCTTTTGAATAAAATAATTGGTGTGATAATATCCAATCTCACATAATGCAACAAAAAAGTGAGCCCAGGTTTCCCTTCTACAGAAATCCATTCTTCGCCACTGATAGGTAAATAAAATAAATAAAATCTTTATTGTATTTAAAACATTATACCATGTGGCGGGTTTATTGCCGTAGGCAATGTCTGCCAATGAGTGCCAACCAACCACTTGTGACAAAAAAATGAGATAAATAATTGAACCAAAAACTTAGGAAAGTATGGAAACCAAAAGAAGATACATAAAAGGTACGAGGGGAGTTCAAAGTATTCGCGGTATGGCAACTTTTTTGTTAGTAATGATAGTATTTTTTTTCTATGATTCTGTTACTTCTGTTAGTTCTGGCACTTTCTAAGGTGAAAATTAGAAAATTTCATCGGTTTACCATCATTAGTTTTGTCACAATCGTGTTTTGAGTGCAACTAAATGTCTTGACGCGAAAATGCTTACCAAAATCGAACACCGCGCTGTTATTAAATTCTTGACGAAACAAGGAAAAACTCAAAGAAAACTTCCAGGAAGAGATGGTGGCCGTTTACAAGGATTCTGCTCCTTCGTTTGTCTACCATTCAAAAGTGGTCAAGTGAATTTAAAAGGGCCAGAGAAAGCATTGAAGATGACCCTGTTCCTGTTTCTGTCACTACGGAAGAAAACGTGAAAAAGCCAAGAAACTTGTACTCGAAGATGCTCAAATAAAAATCAATTCGGTAGCAGAGATGACCAAGCTATATTTTGGTACCACACACTCAATACTTCATGGCTTTTTAAAGCTCCCAAAACTCAGTGCAAGATGGGTGCCACGAATGCTCGCACCACCGCAGAAACAAGTGCGAATTGAATGTTGTAATGTTGTAAAGATTCAGGAGTATGGTTACCGAGAGATCAATAATCCACCTTACAGCCAAGACCTGACACCTCGTGACTATTTTTTGTTTCGGAAGCTGAAAAAAAAGATTCGTGGAAAGCGATTTTCCGACGATGAAGAACTCAAGACGGCAAATAACGCTCATTTTTCAGAGAAGGAAGAAAGTTATTTTTTTGGAGGGTATTGAGAAGATGATTTCGTGTTGTAAGAAGTGTATCGAGATTGCAAGGGTCTATATTAAAAAATAAAATTATTTCAGATTTTTCTGCCTTTTCTTTCATATCCATACCGAGAATACTTTGAACTCCCCTCTAGTCCGAGAGCCCGCTGCTTAATTTATGACGTATCTGTTTTTTGATCGAAATGTGGTACAAATGATAGCTTACCAATAGGGTTTTACATCGCACTAGGGTTGCCTATCAAAATCTTGCCGCAACCCCCCCTGCCTCCCCCGAAAAGGTCCCTCTTCGCGGTTTTTCGCATTTTGTAGGAATATGGTAAGAGGTAGAGGAAAGTAGTCAACTATAAAAATAATCCTTGCTAAATTGCTAGTTCTACGAAAAAATTGACATAACATTTTTTGTAGAGAATTTAGCAAGGATTATTTTTGTCATTGACTACTTTCTCCTATCTCTTACCATATTCCTATAAAATGCGAAAAACCGCGAAGAGGGACCTTTTCGGGGGGGGGGCAAGGGGGGTTGCGGCAAGATTTTGATAGGCAACCCTAATGCGATGTAATACCCTATTGGTAAGCTATCATTTATACCACATTTCGATCAAAAAACAGATACGTCATAAATTAAGCAGCGGGCTCTTGGACTACTCGTACGTATGTGATTTTGACCGTATGTGCGATTTCATCTATTTGTGATTCATCTATGTGATGTTGTTCTGAGTGGTTTCAACGTGTACCCTAACATTGTAGGTACATGATCCACTCCAAATATACTTCCAATTTACAGTGGTCAGAAAGAATGGTAAAATATACTTAGTATATATTATTTATTAAATACTTTACATACACCATCATTGTTTCGCTCTATTTCATTTGACTTATGTTTGTTTTCAATAGAGCATCATTACTTTTTACAGTAGCAGAAAGTAATAATAAAACTCTACAATATACCGTATATACAGGATGTCTCAAGTAAAATATATCAAACGCTATAACATTCAACAAACAACTGTATTTAAAAAATTGTCCCCAAGTTACTTTAGAACTTTTTTTTACAGTAGTTATAGGTATAAAGAGATAGAGTTATACTAAGTACTTATATAAAAAAAATGATATATTCTTTTTGAGCTTTGTGGAAAGCCATTAATTATTTCATTATTTTATGATAAATTTACAATCAATAACCTTGATTCATATTCACTGCTTTTTTTGTGTACCTAGATTCAAAAAGTTTCACAACTTTACTGTTCATTTAACTGCTTTCATAATGAAATTTTAAACTAGGTATGAGGTGATAAAATTCGAAAAGGTTTTGAATTTGAAAAAAAAACAGTAGAAGTGAAACAAGTTTTCATAAAGTATTACTAAAAAATATCGTCATTGTATCGAAAACAAACGATTTTCACTAATATCGTCTATTGATATTCTGGTCGGTCAAAGGTATTATTAGAAATTCGCAATTTTTTGGGACAGCCTGTATTCTGGTATAATAAGCTCCAAATTAGGTAATTTCAAATAATTATCATATTTGAATTTGCATAATAATGAATGATTGAAATACTATTACTTAATGTTTTAAAAATATACCAAATGGATATATCCACATTATAAGTATACCAAATATGTAAATTAGTATATTTTTATACCAATGTGGTTAATTGCCTTAAAACGATAAAATTTTAATGTTGTTTGATTTCTTTTAGTAAAGTTTTACTGCCTATTATTGTATTAAGGTTGTGAAAATATACTAGTATTTATACTAAGTATATTTAATAACGGACCTGTTAAAATTTAACAACGTTAATATATGCAAGTCTTAATGAATGTGAAATTGTAGCAGAAATAACATTATTTATTTATTTTTGTATAATAATGAACATCTCATTTTTACATCAATATGAGATGATCCATTCTGAGCGTCATGTAAATGTCTCCGTAAAAGGAATGTTCCGGAAGTAAATGGATGCAGCGTCTATCTATCTATCTATACCCTCACACCGCGTTCCTTGCAGGGTAGGCAGAGAGGACAGAGCGCCAAACTGCCCTTACGCACACTCCTAGCCTCCGCCATTTTCACACAATTTTTCAAACACGCTCTCCGATTTTTATTTCTCATAACGCTTCCGTCTTTGAGGATCTGGATGCAGTGTGCTCAGGACAAAAAGCTGTGGAGGGCCAAAGAGGGGGCCTATATCCAACCATGGATCTGAGAGGTTGAGAAGATGAAGTGTACTAAAGACAGTGTTTTACAATGATCGACTTTGTAATTGTCTTACATGGTGTGTAATTCTTGTGATTTTTTTATGTTGGATTTCACAAACTTTTTTTATTTTGATTTATCGACTCATCTTCTTCTTCACGAGCCCTGCAGATTCCATTTCTGGATCTATAGCCTCCCTCATTCGTCTCCATCTCTCTCTGGATTTTGCCTCGGATGATGTCCATTTGAGACCAGCTGTCAACTTCAGGTCGTCTGTCCAACGCATCTGTGGGCGGCCTCTAGGGTGTTTAGCGAGCCACGGACGCCAGAACAGGAGTTTGTTGTTCCATTTGCCATCCGTTGCTCTCGCCACATGACCTGCATAGTCTCACTTCAGCCCTGCGATGCGTTGTACAGCATCCGCAACATCTCGACTCATACGGAACATAAAAAAGTACGAAAACAGCGATGGTCTAATAATTCACAAAACTTCAACACGAATTACCAGAGTGACACCTTAAAATTGAGAAACCTTATGCTTAGATTACCGTATTTTTTCATATATTTTTTTTATTAGCGAAAATATCGACATTGCGTATCGGAGTAGTTTCTATATTTAGAAATGTGTAGAAGATCTATAATTATCACCTGAGGAATGATTTATTTGTTATTGATCAGCAAACTAGCCCTACGGCTATTGGTCTACCTACGGGTTAATGATCTACAACAAGAAACAAGATAGCAAGAAGCTACTAAGTGTTGCAATTACTTAAAAAAATCTCTTAAATATAATTTAATACAGCGGCAATAATAACATGTAGGTACTACGTTATCAAGATGAAATTTCTGTGTTCGAAATTTATTCAAAAATATTCAAATATGGAAGGTGAGAACGTTAAACGAATTGTAGAGAGACCAATACAATAGTTTCATTTTGTAATATTAATCTTACTTGGACGATATTGTGAATAGATATTATGGGAATAGGCACTGCTTAACAGTGGAAATGCTTCGGACACACAAATAGGTGATTCTTAATATTGTTTCGAAAATCACAAAATAATTACAAATTAGCCCCTTTTTTGATACATGGCATTCTATATTCTCTATTTATATGCTGAACTAAGTGGGGAATTTGTGGAGATCTAACTAGCTGCTCTAGACGAAATGCAATATGCTGCTAATCTAGCTGCATATTAGTGCATATTGCATTTCATATGGAATTAGGCTGTGGTTTAGCTGGAAGCTGATGTTCTTTATTCAATAAATACAATATTATCTCTGTTTTTGTATGGAAATTTCTTAGGGCTCTCCTTCCTAGGTAAAAGTTGGTGGGATTGGGCATAAAAGTCATTTACGTACTCTTAATAATGCAATTAGGGGATACTAAACACAACAGAGATAAGAAAACACATTATATATTAAAGAAGATTGGTCTGCCGTTTTTTCTTAATACTTTAATGAAGAACTTCGTTGAATTGATTTGATGCGAAATTTATTGAACAAATAACGAAAGTATTCATACTTATAAATAATAATTCACTTACCAAATCGATAGAAGAAGTAATATTGTATGAATCTGCGACTCACCTGAAAATATAAAAGAAAACAATTTTTGTTAATACACAAGTTCCCTTTGTATTCATCGTTTGGTGCATTATTTTTTCACAATACTATTTATTAAGATGTGTGAATTTTCACAGGTACAACTAGTTAGTACGTATACATCTTTATGTAAATGCTTACAGCGAAAGTACTTAACTTATTATTACAATTATTATAATAATTGAGTGTAATTAATTAATAATTCCTAAAAATAATTTCATCTTTCTCTCTTATAAAATGTATTGTTTTTAACCATTTTGTTGTGTCTATCGAGAATGTTGTTTGATCACTGGCGTACGAGAGGATAACCGTATAACCGTTTTGGGTATAATATTATATGCGTTTGCTGTAGGTACATGACTCATATCTAATGTAATTATAAACTTTACAGACCACAATTAATTGGAGTACTATATATACCTATTGTTTAATGCTCCCGATCCAACTCTGATGTTACGGTGTTTTCCGAAACGAGTTTCTGTCTTTCGGAAAAAAAATCAGAAGTGTTTTTCACATTTTTTTTGGGAAATCTATACAAGAAATATATTTTTTTTATGGCTATTCCCTAGATAAAGGTAGAATGTATCGCCTCTATTTTTTTCCAAAGCATATTTAGTAACGGTTATGTCGAGATATAAGATCTCCCGTTTTTAGGAATTTTATGAAATGTCGGTATGCATACTTTTAATGTCAATATAATAATATAAACTTCCTTACAAATTAGCAACAAATTATATTCATATAAATTTGCCGTAGGATCATAAGCGTTGAGAGACAATGTATAAAGAAGATAAAAGAGCTGTAATAAATATATTAAACTTAAAGTTACGAGCTTTTCATAAGCTCTCGCAAATAACCGCATGTCTGAAATGGCTTTAGAATAAAGGTGCGAACTATTTGTTGAAGTTTAATCGTTCATAATGACTTTTGAGAATATAATAAACCTTAAACCTTATTCTGATAAATGCATTTAGTATTTTCACATTTCATTATTTAATTTTCACATATCATTGCTGTTAATGACACAAAGAGCCATGGAAAGGAGAATGTTGGGTATTTCACTGATATGAGAGTGTAGGGAGTATGAAGATCCCCTACCTATGTATACCTCTTAAGGTACATTAGATCCTAAGACATTTGTATTGTATATATCCTTCTGATTATCATATTATAATTCAGTCCACAATAAACCTTGGTCCCAACAACACGCATTTTACTTATAACAACCTTCTGATACCTAAAGTATTGCCTTACACTAAAAGAGACAGGAAAACTAATGTTTGGATCAGAGAGAGGACCAAGGTCGCCGATGTTGTTCACAGAGTTTCCAGTCAGAAATGGAGTTGGGCTGGTCATGTGGCCAGAACCACAGACTCTAGGTGGACAAAGAAAGTCCTGGAGTGGCGACCTAGAACAGGCAGAAGAAGTGTTGGTAGACCTCAAGCACGGTGGTCGGACGGTGTAAGGCGAGTTGCGGGAGGCGGTTGGATGCGGTCTGCCCAGGATAGGGAGCTGTGGAAATCAATGGGGGAGGCCTATGTTCGACAATGGACGCAGGAGGGCTGACACGATGATGATGATGATTGATGATAATTAGAGACCGGATTGTATAGTCATTTGCATTTCGACCAAAATGTACTAATCATGCATATTTGGGTAGGTATATTTTCATAAATTTTAACTGATATTTGTAAAATTTAAACGTTACGAAAACATAAATAATTGTGTTTAGTTAAAAATGTAGTAGGTAAATAAAGTAATTTAATAAAAAAATAATTGCCTAATCATATTAAAAAAAAACAAGTTTTTCGACTTCACATCGTAGAACTATTTTTCGCGGTCTTCCAAACGATGCCAAACATGAGCTAAATAAAATCTTTTTATAACGTTTATTTGTTGTATTTATTAAAATTTATGTTGCATAGTTTGGTGATTTTGTTGCATGTTTCGAGCATTTATGATGCATATTTGCATGCATATTTCAACCATTTTAAGTTGCATACAATCCGGTCTCTACTGATCAGAAATTATTGTTCATTTTAAAGGTGAACACACTTCCTAGGCATTGGTGCCTGCGGTCAAGGAGAGTCGTAAAAATAAATGTTAACAAACCAAATGTGTCAAAAAGACGATCTTCTGAGACCTTTTACAGTTGTAAAATTAATTGACTACAAAACTATCTACATCGTGAAATTTTGTGGGTCAGTAAATTGAAAATGAAAATAGCTATAATGAAAATTTCCTTTGAAAGACTATTACTAAGCTACCTTTATAACATTTCAATAGTGGGGTAACTTCTAAATGCTATGTGTGTAAAAACACAGACATATACTTTTTTCTGTCACAATTTGCTGTGAAGCATTGGATTTACAAGGATGCACATTCTATTTTCTTTTCGCAAACATTTACATGACATTCATAATGGTTAGCAAATCTTATCGCTGAAAATTTATTTCTTATAGATTATTTTTTGGGGTTGATTTCGCTTCATTAAAAAAAACTTTTACAGTCATTCCCTAGATTTTAATGCATATTATCTATTCAAAAAAAAAAAATCTCTGCGACTTTCGGCACACAAATTGCTGCCTTTCGTAAAAAAAACCGGAAGTTTTTTTTTTAATGATTTATCAACATTTAAAAATTACAAAAATATCTTATCAATATTTGGCAAACTGCAAAACAGTTTGTTGGCAGTATTCTTTTAGTCTATTTTTTTAAATCTAATACATATTATAGAACTTATTACTAAATAACAATACCACAATTTCTATTTCTTTTCCGACCAAAACCATAACTCCACAACCCATATTTTTTCAGTTTATATTTTTTTTCTTATTCCTTTTAATTCTTTTGGTGCTTTGTTGACAATTTCGGCAAGATATGGGCCAGAGTCCGTTCTCCATAATAATTATTCATGCGAGGAAGCCCCAAGATACCCCGCCTATTACCTCTTGTGCCCCATTGTTTTTCCCATTTTTTTTTGAGAAATCTATACAAGATATATAAAAAAAAACTTTTACGGTCATTTCCTAGATAAATGTTCAATGTTTAGGTATCCAAATCATATAAAGTAAGTTTGTCGAGCTCTAAGGCCTACTCTCAAAGTGTAAATAAATAAACTATCATTTCTTCCATAGAAAAAACCTATTTCTGCGTAAAATTTCTAGTACCTACGTGGGTTTTGAACCACCATCTATATTGTACACTGCATTGTAAGACTTGGAATTCAACTCACGACATTATACATAGTACCGGCATGACAGTTCACTTTGAAGTATTACAGATTTTATCAATTATTGTCTCATTCACATAATACGAATAACAACGACCATTTGATATTTACATGACATATTGTCGACTTGAAATAAACGATAATATCTCTATTCCAATATCGATATTTTATCGATACTTTGATCATCCGTAGAGCAAACATAAAGTATCTATAGTATGGTCAGCTATAAATTTCGAACGCAGAAATAAAAATGTGAGCGAAAAGGGACGACTACCTTCTTTATTCGCACTTATGGCTCTGGCGTAAGTGCGAATAAAGCAGGTAGTCGTCCCTTCTCGTTCACATTATGGCTGTGTCATAAGTGCGAATGAAGCAGGTAGTCGTCCCTTCTAGCTCACATTTTTATTACTGCGTTCTGTCGTTATAGTTGACCATACTTATATCAACAAACTGGCTGTAATATAAATGGGTTGTTTTTTGAGCAGCTTCAATCATAGGGAACCGGTGAAATTATCGTATATAACTATTTTCTAGTAGTTCTTACATTTTTTTAGTATTCCAAATGAATTTCGGTATTTTGTTGTAAACTATACTTGTTCTGCGTAAAAAATGTACACAATATTTTTTGTAGAGAATTTAGTAAGAATTATTTCTGTCATTGACCATTTTTTTCTATCTCTTACTATATTTCTAAAAAGTGCATAAATATAAGCGTAGGAAGACCTTTTCGGGAGGCAGTAGGGGTAACATGGCAACATTTTGCTAGGAAATCCTAGTGCGGTGTATTACCCTATGTGTAAACTTTAATTTAAATCACATTTCGATTAAAAACAGATAGATGTGCAGATTTCGAGCGGTGCCGGCCGGATCTCAGGCTATACTTTCATGGAATTTTGAGCAATAAAAATAAAATAGTAATAAATACCGTTATTGCCTTATAATATGTTGAGGGCATCAGAAAGATATCCATAACTTACAACGTATATGCAATGGGTATTGTTGATAAATAATGAGAGAAAAGAAAGAAGGACTCTGAGGATGGGAGCAAAGATGAAAGAAATTAATCATTACGTGGGTATAATATGTTATAATGTAATGTAGGTATATGGGACACGGGGAATTCAATGAAGGGACATACATATGTACAATACAGAAAATCATGGTAATTTATTATTTCATGTACAAGATTGTGGGCCCGTTGTGAAACATGGGTAAGAAGATATTTACAAATTTGGAAATTATAGCACCTTCTTTTGAAAGCCCTGTATTTTGGTCTCTTTGGAATCGAAAAATAGTTTGGCTAGTGAAAAATAATGGAAATCTAATGTTCTTTCTAGTATACGTGGACCACAAAAACGCATGGTTCAGAAGATATGCATAATCGAAAAAACTTAAAAACGAACTGAAATTTTTCCGTTTTTCGCCCCTCTCCAAGTTTGCACAAGAAAATTTCGCAGTTTTTCGGCCCTCTCCAAGTTATCACAAAAAAATTTTGTTTGATAAATTAAGTCTAGCTCTACTGGGCACTCATCAACAATTTCCCAAAGTTAACATAACTTGTGAATCTTGGAAATTTTTGTAATATCTATGTACAGTTTTAGGTTCATTTAAGAGTATGCATACCGACATTTCAAAAATTTCTAAAAACGGGAGACCTTATATCTCGAGAAACGTTACTAAATATGCTTTGAAACAAGATAGGGTAGATGCATTGAACATTTATTTAGGGGATAGCCGTAAAAGATTTTTGATTAACGCCAAATTAATCCCAAAAAATGGAAAAAAAAACGCTATTTTTACCATTTTATCATGCGATTTTTCACGCAATTTTGAACCTTGATGCCGTGGGAAATGACTATGATGTCATTCTTGGTACCAAGCCCTGAAAATGTAATTATAGAAAATAAAAATAAAAACATCGGGTTTCTGGTCTTTCCCATAGTAATCTCTGGTTACATCATTTATATATCATATGCTTATAATACTAACGTATAAAAAAATAAATATTTTTTATACTTCATATCAACGTTACAGTCGGACCTCGATTAATATCGTATACACAGTGTCGACTGTCCCAAAGAATGCGGTATCCGTGTCTACATATCTGAAGATGTCCAATGATTTACAACGACACTTAATCGGAAGATAAACTGTCTTAACTCGCGAGAATAAATACTGCATTTTGTATTGTTTTATTTCTGTCCCTTTATCACCAAAACAAATTGCCTCTCGTTTCTACGTTTATGTGAGAAATTGTGCCATATTTTTAATATATTGCGGCAGGATGCTCAACCAACAACGGCATATGAGACAAATATCTCATGAAAAGCTTTGGACCTTCATAAAAAGGATCTACGCCTTTAGATATATTAGCCCAAATATCTACTTTTCTGCACCCTTCACAAAATATTTATGTGGTAAGTGAAATAATTGAAAATGAAATGGAATATTATTTATTTATTTGATATTTGTTAACTTATACTTGAGACCACAGAAAAGACGGACAGATGACATTGTCCAGCTTACGGGTCGTAGATGGCAGCAGATAGCCCAAGATAGAAGACAGCAGAATAGTTTAGAAGAGGCCTATTTCCAGCAGTGGAACGCAAGTGGCTAGCAGTAAGTAAGTAAGTAGGTATACTTACTTGCATCAGCTACTTTGGTTATATTATATAATGTTGCGTAAACATCGGTTGTTTTGATACTGTAATGATTATAAAAATAAATCTTTAAATCGCAATCGGAAAATTTAGACATATCACGAATATTAATGGGAATTTACTTCCTTTACGTTTTATTTCATTAGCATTTCTCTATTATGCAAAAAAACATATTACATATTATGATAAATACCTTCTATTAATTATTTCTTGTGTATTAATGTATGTATACAAGGGATTAAAATACCCACTTGAATTAATGTGAATTCTACAAGCCTCTTTTGATTTACGCACATAACGGTTGTTTGTACTCGTTTAGCGTTTTAAAATATGGCAGTTTTCACGTGAAATACGCCGTCTTTACTGGCTTTCACTATAGATTTTGCCTTACCAAAAACATATATAGTTCCTATGCCCAAATACACTTTTCTTTCCTGGCCCCTCGAATATACAATCGAGTGATACGTGATATCCAAGACTCTATCACGAGAGATGGAAAAAATCTCAACAAACTTATAAAGGAATGGCTCATGCGTACTGGCAGAACACAATCGGCGACAATTTTGTTACATGTGCATAGATGACGCACCGTTTAACTTTTGGTTCAAGATCTATCTTTCAATTTTTTTTATTTTACTTTTACTTTATTCAACTTTCTATTTTTCTTTTCTGAACCGCTCCCTCCTTCTTCCTTCTCGCCTTCCTCTTCTTCCTTCTCTCCTTCCTCTTTTTCCTTCTTTCTCCTACATGATTTTTATGCACATGATACTGCTCTTAATTTTAATTTTAATATGTGGATGGAAGAGATAAAAATACATATTTGCGCGAACAAATGTTGCCATTGCCATAAAACAGGTCATAACCGATAGCAATGAAGTGTAATCGTATTTGCTGGATATAATAATATTCACCTATGTGTCTACTGCCCCAGAACAGACTCTGGTCTAGTGGGGCAGTACAATTTCCCATGTATCTTGTTGTCTTATGTATGTTTATTTTGTATTTTTTTTTGTATTTATATATTATGAGTGTGTATATGTATACGTATATATGGGAAATAAATCTTCATTCATTCATTCATTCATTCATTCATTCATTCATTCATTCCTACAAGGTAAGTTAATTACAAGATCATAACATAATTACGTATCATCTTTATGTGCAATAAATTTTCAAAATATACATACAAAAATGCAGTAAAAAAACTAAAAATATGCAGTTTAGTGTTTTATCAAAATTTGCTTAGAGTGTATACGTATTTTGTACATCGGAACTACGATAATCCTACATTTTAATAAATATAAATATAAGAATTTCCTGTCGATGATAAAAAATAATACAACAATTGATATGAGATAATAGGGCCAATAGCGACCTTGACAAGTTTGCAGTTGGAACATGGATATAGAAGGCGCAGGATAGACAGAAGTGGAGAGACTCGGAGGAGACCTACATTAGGGAGTGGATGGTTTTAGGCAGAGGAGAAGAATAGTGCCAAAGATTCATAATGAAAATTAAAATTTGTGAATGGAAAATGTAAAAAATAAATATAAAACACTTACCTATATACAGATATGCACATTGTATACATAGCTAAGAAGAAAGGGTGAATGAGAAAGGGGAAAGGAATAAGGGACTGTTCAAGTTTGTTTGTGTTTGTTATTACGAATTAAAACGTAAATCACATCACCATTAAACGTGGTATGCTTGTACACATCTCTCTATAGATATTATATTATTAATCCTGCTAAGTTCTGATAGCCTTGACATTAAGAAAGTTTCATACATTATAACATTGTTGTTATTAATATTAAAATTACATACCGCAAGCGATTATATTACCTGGTACCTGCTTTATAATATGAAATGAAATATTTTATACAAATACTATTTTATTACAATTTATCTACGTAGTATTACACTGATTCAATACACACATTATAATGTTGTGTGGTTTGATTGAATGCCACCGTACCGTTGAACAGCACATGTTGTTTTACTGATAGGTGTTTAGATTGTGTAAATTTCTTTGCACAAAATTCTGTATTTTAGACAAACCCGAAAACATTTCATGTGTCGTTAAAGTTCAAAATTGCATGCAAAATCGCATGATGAGATTTTAGAAATAGGGTTTTTTTGCGTCTTTTGGGAACAGTGAAACTTTATAAAAAAGATATAGTAATGCAGTACCTAGATTTTTAATATGTAGTACCACGAAGAGCAAGAATTTTCTTTGAGAAATTCGTAAAGGGAGTTATTTTTATTGAACATGTTTGTGGGGGTATTTTTTTTTTTTTTCAAAACCATTTTTTTTGTCCGGATATTTGTTCTGAAAAATACCCTTTTTAGAGATATTTATTCTGAAAAATACCCTTTTCGAGATATTTTTTTTTCCGAAAAAATACCCTTTTTTTAGATATTTGTTCTGAGAAAAAACCCTTTAAGAAATATTTTTTCTGAAAAATACCCTTTTCGAGATATTTCTTCTGAAAAATACCCGTTTTGAGATATTTTTGACGACAGCTACTGCCTAATAAGATGCATATATTAATTTATTTCACTATTACAGTACAAAATGTATTGCTTTGTTTCTAAAGGAAGGTAATCATCTACTACTTACACTAGCCAGATGTTACTGAGCTGGTGGTATATCTACACCTACATATTACAGTTGGCACAATACACTATTGACTAGAGGACAAGATACATCAGTCAATGTGTCATCGCTTGAATAGGGAAATTATTGCGTAGGTCAGTACTAGGCGAGAACTGCGAGAACCATAGACCATGACACTGAAAACAATATGGCGGATGTCCACCGGAGATCGTAATGAAAATAACACTACATAGTCTACATAATATGTGTGCGATGGGTGAGTGTGTGAGTGAGGCGACCGGAATAAACGCATGTATTTTAATTTAACTGTGGCGCATGCTTGTGGGTGACAGCTGAATTATGAATGGACTAATCGTTTTATCTTTATGTTCTTACTTTTTTTTAACGAAAGAGGATGTGAGTTTGCATACACAAACCAAATACTTTCTTGCACACCTTGCACTAGGCTAACAGCCTGCATCGCGAAGTGTGGGATTCATCGTCAGCGCCGGGGTTTGAACCTGGCACCTCCCGCATGGGGCTCTCGAGGGACTGCCGCCTCAACCAACTGCGCCAACCATGTACAACTATTTTTAAACTAATACTCGTATAATATTTAGTAGATAAAAGTAAATTATATAGTCTTTTATTAATAAATCGCTAAACCTGTATACTATTTACTTCACCGTAAATTGTGTTCAAATGTCATAGAGTCCCGGCCTCTTTCAGTAACTATATTCACGTCGGTCTTGCACTAGGTACAGTAATATAGAATCTGTCTTTGTAGAATATTGATGTAAGCAAATCAACATAATGAAGCAGAGAATTTACGCACTGGCAGTTAATATTGTATGCAGACTGCAGAGAAAAGATAGATAGATTACTAACACATCAGGAGTCGACAACTCTACGTGTATTCCAAATCCCATAGACAGCCTTCTGTCGAAACAGCTATTTTATATTACTTTATTTCTTTCCTCAACAGGCTGAGAATTGGTGTTACACGATGTAAAAAGAACCTCAAAAAGTGGGGGCACCTCTCCGCACACGAAGACATCACTTGTAATTGTGGCTGTCACCCAGGATGACAGCCACCTACTGATGTGAAAGTAAGTAAGTACGTAAGTCTAGGAAGGTCAAGGGACAGAACTGAGGACATCCCTTGAGCCACTGCGACCAGAGTAGATATATTGTGACATCCTTCTACGTTACATCTCACCCTCAAGGTGTGTCATGTAGCTCATGATCTGTCTTGGTGCGAGTAGTCTTGCATTCTTGGAGTCCAGTAGAGGCCCTCCAAGGAAGTGACTTTTTTGTGAGCGAGTGCATCACAATTACAGATGATGTGGATAGGGTTTTCGTTCGTTTTCTCTGAATAAATTCTATAGATTGAGGTATCCGTAGTCTACAGTGTAACAAGTTACAACAAGTAAAACTAAAACAGCATTCAAATGTGTATTTCTACTGTCAAAGGCTTGCGTGAATCCGCTTGAACTTGTCAGGTTTATAATATTCATATATTTTACCGGCCAGACGCGATTTCAGCTCAAACTAGTTTGTCCTAGGCCAGACCGGTTTATCCTACGCGTGTCAGGGTATGCTAGTTTGGCCTGAAATTGGATTTGGCCGGTAACATTTACACCATGGTAATAATTCAGTGAAATTAATTCAGTAGTTATCTCAACAACACTCCAACGGTCAAATGGTGTTGCACACCTGGAATGCCAATATACCTACTGGACTGGAGGATAATATTTCTTGTATGATGAAACAAAGAAAGTCATTATACAGAAACGGAACCTGATGACATCCACTCCGATAACTTATAACTCAACACAAATACCTACTTTACTTAAATAAATAATAGGTATTCAATATATTGTGTTAAATTTTATTACTCTTTTACATGAGATTACGAAGTAAAACACACCGATATTTAACTATAAAAATCTATCTAATGACAATATCAGTCTATGGTTCTAGAATGTAATCTGATTTTAAGACGTCTAGCCACACACGTACGAAAAGTTAGAAACTAAGAGTCAGTTAACTGAATGTCTGCACGTGTGTGATGGACCTTACACTGAGGAAAATTTCGATGGGAAATTTGATGGATGAACGGAAATTAGACGAAAAATGCACAAGATTTCCCAGGTGGTTGGATCCAATATACTCATCAATATAAATTGTAGTCATCTTGATAGACCTTGTGGTCCTCTATCATCCAACTTCAGTTGGGCACAACCACTGGGAGACCTGTATCAAGAATTGAAGGCACCTGATTCTTGGTCAGGCTGAAGCACCTTCCATTGTCAAGCTGCCTTGACATTTCCTTACCACAAACTCTTCCTTCCTTTCCCCACTATCTTTTCCTCATTACAAATTTGTTGAAATCCATTTATGGTATAATGTCTATATGGTTTGAGATAAGCTGTTGTAGAGACCTCGCATTGTGTCCTTAGATGTGTGATTACATGCCCTGGGGTGTTTTATACCATGATCAATCTAAAGAATTTTGACACTATAATTTTACCCGGAGTAGCCCGGCTAAATATATTTTTTGTATCTATATTTTTTTATTAAATAATGGATCTGGGCTTATGAGCACAACCTCAAATATTAACTGCACATTTCAGAGTATGCTTAAAGTTTGTGTGGTGAAGTGCAGAATACATTGTCAGCACCGAGGTTCGAACCCAGCATCTCTAGATTGAAAGTTCGAACCTTAAACGTATCACCCTGATACTCGGATGTAAAGGCCACGGCTAGCTGAGTTACCCGTGCTTCTCAACGGCAAATTTGTCAAACCAACCTGGCATACTTCATAAGCTTAAGCTGTAAAAAATGTAACTTAAGATCTGAATTTATTCTCCGACGCCCTTTCATACGATACCACACAACCCTTGGATCCCCTCATCATCATGGCATCTCCTAGGAAAAGCTTTTTCTCCAAAAACCGGCGACGTTATAGCCTATATTATCGCAAATGTTATTCTAAATTTTCGCAGAAATTCATCGGTAAATGCAGAAGTTATGCGAACACTTACAAAAAAACAGTTTTTTTTAAGTATATACTCGTATAGTATATACAAATTATACTGTAATTTTCGTGTGTTCCGTTTCAAACTTTTAATAAACACATATAACATATTTTCTGTGTTTGTGTTTAGCGAGGAAACCTCCATTATACATATATAAATTTTGCTTTAAACGATTACATACTTATATGAACATAGTTCATGGCCGAAAGATCATACCGAAGTAGGCGAAATAAAAACATAAAATCCATGATGACCAAGTAGTAATGCAAAAAAAAAAAAAAACACAAATACTTAGCACGCCTTGCTACGAAACTAGATATGAATAAAGTAGTCGTCAACCATGGAAAACACCATGAATCCGTTTTGGGAGTTCAGTTAAAATTGACTAATTAGTTGCTCCAATATTATATTATACAGCTCAATAGTGTGGGCCAAATATATGTGCTCGCTTTTTGGAAATGTATGAAATCAATAGTCAGTACTGGCTAAAGGCGAGCATCAAGGCTCTCAATGCAGGCCACTTAAAAAAAAAAACGGGTGCTTTGAATTTTGACGGATCGACCTAACATTCAGGTTTAACTAACATTCCGGACGTGTGTGGAGAGTAGTCAAATTGCATACATTTTCGAGCTTCCGGAATCCGGATCCCGAATGTTAGCTCCTGAACTTCCTGAGGTATGTGAGAAGCCTTATTAAGGCATATCAATATAAAAAAAATCATAAAACGGGAAACTTTATATGCCTCATCCACATGCTGTCCGTCCTTCCACGAGTCCCGCGCGAATGAGTAAAAAGGCGTTAACCGTCGGTTACGTATACAGTTCAAGACAATCACCTCGTCCGTACGTCCTTTTACTCATTCTCACAAAACTCGTGGAAGGTCGCCGAGCGTGAAGCGGCCCCAATAGATCTCGACAACCTTACTAAATATGCTTTGGAAAAAAATATGGTAGATACATCGAACTTTTATCTAATAAATGACTAAAATATTTTTTATATCTTGTATAGATTTCTCAAAAAAAAATGTGAATAACACCTCTGATCTTTTTCCGAAAGATAGAAACTCGTTTCCCGAAAGTCGGGGAGAAACATTTTTTGTATTGATCTAATGCATTAAAATCTAGGGAATAACCGTAAAAGTTTCTTGATTGAAGAGTAATTAACCCCAAAAAATGGAAAAAAGTACTTTTACTATTTTATCATGCAATTTTGAATCTCAACGCCGCGGAACGTGACGTCATAGTTGGATCGCGAGCTTTAATGCACACGTTTTTTTGCACCATGTTCACGACCACTCATTCACTCATTCACACATATGCAACGTCACCTACGTAATTACATATCTTCATACTTAACATAATATTCGCTGACCCACTAAGCAACTGGCCATAATAATCATCACCAACAAAAAATAAAAACATTTGTTTTAAGTGAAACTTTAAAATATGTAATTGCGATCAGAATAATTGCCGTTGAATTATTTTCAATGATTCTTCATTTCTCATCATCATTGAGCTGTGTTTCCCAAACTAAATAATCATTAGATTCGTTGATGTTTGAGAATGCATCTGATTTTTACCTCTATCAATTATCAAGCTTTTATTAAATTCGTCTGTCCCGAGTTTTCAGATTTTAATAACTTCCCGAAAGAAGAACGAATTGCATGAATGTGAGGGAATCTTCTGTCTCTGTCTACCCCGCAAAGGACGCGGCGTGAGGGTACGGTATACTATATGGTATGTCTATTCTATTCTTCATTTGAAGGCAAAGCACCCGTTGTCGAGTGATTCATGGTATATAGTATGTCCAAGCAACAAATTTGAACACATATTTGTTTTAGGAGACAGTTTAAAATTGTTGTGCTGTTTTATCATGTTGTGCTGTTTTAACACGTTCCAATTGGTTAATCTATCGACCAATCTATATCCTCATGCCACGTCCTTTGCAAGGTAGCCAGAGAGTACAGAGCGCCAGACTGCCCTATCCTTACACACACCCCTAGGCTCCGTCACATTCGTGCATTTTATCATACACGCTCTCCGATTCCTTTTACTCAAAAACCGTCCATCCTTGAGGATCTGCTGGTCTTCTGTAAATTCTAATTAACTTAACTTTTATATGGAGAAACATAAGAGTGGGTTCTTAATTTTTTTAAGATTATTTTTTATTATCTATCTATCCCCGCCAGAAAATACTTAGATTCTAGAGAAAATAGAACGATTTTTTTCGGGTTTCACGGTCATATGATTTCATACAAAAAATTGTCCTCGGCGTTGTTTAGTCCAAAATTATTTACAGATCCAGGCCCGGATTGACAGTTTATATTGAATGTGTTGCCAGATTCAACAGAAAAATAATTCAGTCCAATAAAGCGGAAGTTAAGTGAACTAAAATATGTAGTGGAGGACCTATTGGAAAAACAATGTCAACCCGAATAATATATTTAAAATATCATTACGTTGTCTTTCGATAAAGTTCATAACTCGTGTTCGAGAGAGGAGCATCATACATAAAAAAATATTTGATTAGCTAGGAGCCCAACTGTGATGTCACGGTCATTTCCCACGACAATCGCATGAACAAGCGCACGATAAAATATTAAAAAATAGCATTTTTAGGGTTAATTTCGCTTCATAAAAAAAAAAATACTGTCATTTACTTACTACATTTTAAAGCATATTATGATCAATACGGAAAACATTTTTTTCTTTGCGACTTTCGCGAAATAAATTGCTGTCCTTCCAAAAAAAAAATCAGAAGTGTTCTGCACATTTCAAGTCATTTCATTTCCCTTTGGCACGATTTTTATTTAACTGTTCAATTCTTCTCTTATGTAGTCCAATCAATTTTTTTAATGCTAGGGGTCACAGGGGTTCTAAATGCGCACCTGTTTACATTTAAAAAAAATCAATATTTATTTTCTACTGCGAAAAAATTTCTAAGAATCGCTAAAATTTGAGTTGCATTATTACCATAATTTTTCAGAAATACCACCACATTGAGTTGATAGGCTGAGAGGGTTCTTTAAGAACATATGTTCAATTCATGTTCAATTTTACTAAAACGGCGTGATTGAGTGCACTTGACTTTATGTGTTTATTATGTTCAATATTCATATTCAATTTCCTTTACAGACACATTTCTGCGTATAATGTACTCAACGGTTTTCTATGAAATCAATTATAGACTAAACAAAAACAAGGTATTCAAAAAATTTGAGACACACCTGTTCTTAAAATATTTCTAATATTAAGCTTAAACATACTATTAGGCCATATCTATTTTGGGGTAGACAGGGAAATACTTCTGTAATTCACCGAATCTTGAGATAACCTATTACCGTAGTTTTTTGTGCCAATTATACACGGTTCACTTTTACGGAATGATTTCCCAATCAAAAGTTAAATCATCCATCAACGGTGAACCGTCTAAACACACGAGTGATGCGATCACCATTACGGACTGGTGTACATGTATTTAGGAATGGGGGATATTAACTGAAAGTGACATAAAAATGAAGTTATTTTTCCCCTATCTTTTCTTTTACCCTTTTTTACCTATTTTTTCACTTTCTGGAACATATATTATTTTTTTCTGAATAGGCATATATCTGAAATAAAATCAAACTTTAGTTGGAACTAATTGGTTGGTCAAAAAGTTGTAGAGGTTAACAGGTAAAATTTAGGGATTTCACGAAAAAAAAATCAATAATTCTTTAAAAAAAGGGGAGCAACCTATATACCTAGTACCCGTAAAATATTCCAAATGGTCCCCTCTATATACCCTATATGATAAGCCAAAATCCATCTTTTCACTTACATTGTTCTTATTTCACGCTTGAAAATGTGAAAAATTAAAAGGATTTTTACTCAGATCACAACGCCCTGCAAATATGGCTACTTAGTACTTACTAAATCTACGAAAGTCTAATTAGATAAAATAGATAGCTAAATATAATGACCATAATGTGTGCAAAAATCACATAAAGTTAGGTACAATTTAGATATAAATTGTACTGCACGGTGCAAACAATTACCTGCTTGTATATAAAATACTCATTATTATGAAAAGACATTTGTGTCTGCCAAAATCTCATCACTGTCATTATTATTAGGAATAGCATTAGTAAGTCGTATTAATATCAAATTCTTAGAATATTAAGTTTCTCTTTCGCTGATGCGTTTTTCATATCATTATATGTAGTTATAAATAAAACGTTTGCTATGTGTATGTCTATATATTGTACTTATGTATAAACTAATTCAACTGAGATTTGGGTCATATCTGCAAAATCTGACTACCCAAATTCCAAATAATATGGGACCCCATTGTCAAGTAGGACCCTTACCTGTCTGATTTATACCTACATAAATAAATAAATCTTTACATAGACTAAATATAAATAACAAATAAATCTTATTAGACACTGTAGTATGCATGCCAAAAGGCGGACTTATTGCAAGAGCAATGGCCAACTCGATAGAGAACCTTAGACATAGAAATTGGAAGAGAAATGAATAAGTAGGTACCCATATTTAGATTTTCCTACAAATTCACAAAATCACAATTTACCATATCGTTTTTTCAAAATACATCTTTTTTTTTCAATATCGTGTAAATTCCATTAATTCATAATACTAGTTTCAAAGTTTTTTGACTGCGGCGCTAATTGGGCTAAATATTACGGATAGTCATTGTTGTTTTTTCAAAATCGATAGCTAGATCAGTGAAATATCTACTTATATTAAAAGAAGTGTTAAAAATCGCTGGGTGACATAGGCTTTTAAGATTTTCTATTTACCTACAAGTTTTTATGCCAATTTAATATGAAAATCTAGTTATTTACTCCTCCCCCCCCTCTTTTAGATTTAAATCTGGCCATGCCCAAAGCCCATGGATTGATATTGTCTGTAACATCTGCAATAAATAGTAATGACTATAAGGCGTGAAAATTTCAAAGGTTACAATAACACTTACAACATACGAGTATTATTTCGATATGGAATAACTCGTATCAAATCTACCGCGAAAATATTGCCGGCGGCGAAACGTCTACGCCCATACGTCCTTTTTTATACTCGCATAATATCACTGTGGCTAGGTATACACTCAAATATCGGTCAGCAATATTACGAAGCTGAATAAATAGATTCGGGTTTTTCTATTATGATTTCAATATAATATACCTACCTAATATTCTAACTGTACATGAAACAATGTAAGTAAGTACCTACTTAATGCAAGTACGCTAAGTATACTATTCTACACCCTCACGCCACCTCCATTGCGGGGTAGGCAGAGAGAACGGATCGCCAGACTTTCCTATCCTAGGGCTTCCGTCACATTCATGCAATTCCTCATACACATTCTACGATTACTTTTACTCAAAACACGTCCGTCCTTGAGTATCTGGTCAACATGATCCAGCCATGTGGTTCTTGGACGGCCGCGTTTCCTTACACCTCTTCTTTCACCCAGGTAAATTTTCTTCGTTCATTCTCTCCACATGTCCCAACCATCTGAATTTGTTCACTTTCATTTCAGTCACAACATCCTTTTTACATTCACTCAACTCTCTAATCATTTCGTTCCTTATTCTAAGTAGGTATCTAATTATATTTATTAAGTATATGTATAAAAAAATCTCCTCAGAACTACTGAGATGAAGACTCTCCGACCCATTGCGGGAGTAACAATCCGAGACAGAGTGAGGAATTCTGAAATACGAAGGACTTGCGACGTCGAGGACATTATCCGATGGGGAAGATCTAGAATACGCTACTGGAGAGATCACGTGGAGAGAGCTTGTCCTGAGAGAGTGGTGAGATACCAGACTCCCAGGAAGACCACATAAAAGGTGGCGAGATAGTTGGACATCTGTGTCCCAGGAGCAGGCTTCAAGTAATGACAGGGCGCATTCCTAGATGAACCAGAAGAAGAAGTATTTATATAAGTATTGGGTTGGCTGGCAGAAATTTCCATTTGGCAATAAGCCCGTCCTTTGTATGTTTCTACCTATATAAAATAAAGATTATTATTTTTTAATTTTACTTTATATACATATGAGATACAAATACAGTTGTTTGGGAGTATACGAGTATAAATGAAATAAACAAACCAAATATTTATGCAGCAAAATGGCGAATTTATTGCCGAGTACTATATCTACCAACCAATCATAATTCTACTCGCAGCAATATAACTATTTTAGTCTAGATAGGTACTTAAATTAAAGTATTTGTCATATTCGTCATTTTTGACGGGTGCCTTAGGCTTTTTACAACTAACTAGTTTCAAAACATAAAGTAAAATAAGTTCAAAATGACGTTAAAAAAGTCAAGCACTCAATATCAAATTCTTCCTAAAACACCTAATGTCAAAGATTATTTTTAATAAAACATTTGAATCCACTCGTAAAATTCTAATTCGAAATACTTAACAAATTATCTTATTTTTCTTGATATCAGTTCGTGACTCTTCTTTCGTTGCTTCCTTCATTTTCCCCTCCTTTCTTCCTCTTCTTCTTCCTCTTCCCATGCTTCCTCCTTCCCTACCATAAATGTTTTATAGATATAAGATATATATTTTTAACTATGTAATGTAATCTATTTGTTTTGCATGTGTGCTAATTGTGAACGGATGTTATTGGTCTTGTGTATTGATATTTTGTACTAATGTACTTACCTGTCAATAATTGTTTTTGTGACTGTATCTGTTCCATGTGTAATAAATAAATAAATACTCATTGGAAAAAAATGAATTAAAAAAACTGGTAACAAATTATAACAGAAGTATGGCAACATTAAACGCGTTTATCATTTTTATGACTAAAATTGAAGCACTTTTTGTCAAATGTCTTGTAGCAATAATGTTCTACGACTTATTGTTAAATTTATTTTATTTCATTTCATATATGCAACCATTTACACATGTTTTGCATGTTGGAATTTGAATATTAAACTATTTTTATGAATAAATAAAATTTAATTACCATCTTTACTATTTATACAGAGTGTTTTCGTAGTAAACGGAGTGAATAATATTAAATTTAAATTTATGTTTAAAGTTAAGAAATTTTCCCCGGAGTTTTTAAAAACGTCAGGAGTATCTGACAAGAGTATAAAAAGGAGAAGAATACATACTTACATAAGTTAATTATGAAACGGAATACAGACTGACTTGAAAAAAATGCATAAAGAAATATGTTTGCCATTTAATGTTTGTTGCATGATCTCGCCATGGTGAGTACTTCTCAATGAAATTGTATTCGAGGTAACGAATTAAAAAAAATATTATAGGATTGTTCACTAAATACCAAACCTGATACTTAGGTACCAACCTTGAGGATAGAATATCGGTGTGTTAGGTTGGAGGACTAGGTCCGATTCCCGACCGCGGTGGATGGATGGACTGAAATTGGTGAATGTTACTTTAGTGTAAAGTGATGAAATTAAACCAGCCGGCGATCAATCATAAGCCTGATGGAAAGTCCATCCTTTGCTGCATATTTATTGAGATATAACTACCACTTATTTCAACTACGACATGCAGAAAATCCACAAAAAAAAAAAATTGTAATACATATACTACTTTTTTTATAATTTGTTATGTATCGAATCATTATATAATAAAGCTCAACGTAAAATTAATAAATAAAATAATTAAAATTGACTGAAATACTAAATAAGAAATATGTCACGAATGGATTCAAACACCCTGCATACGCATGACACCAAAAAGCTTTAAAAAATCCATAAAAAAAAAGTTATAGCGTTAATGAAAATAGGCAAATAAATCATTCACATGTGTCGATATATCGATTTCTATTCCAATGACATTCAGTTCAGTGCTACCAAATTAATAATGTTACAACCACAGTGCGTGACTTGTATTATTAGTTATTTATTATCTATCTATTATTATATATTTTATCTATTTATTCGACTACAATAGGAATGAGATTGATAGGAAATCAACATTCAATAGAAGACATTTCAAGAAATCAAGAAAAACCTGATTTTTATTTTTTTTATTGTTTTCTATTGTGATTTATTAATAGCAATTCGCAAATTTAACTCAGGTATTATAATAGATGGGTACATAAAAAATGTCAACTTGGTCAAATTGGTGTGGTGCAAATTTTCTTAATGAGTGGTGTGCCGGGTATGACATACCCGGCAATAAAAAAAATCTGTTTTTTTTTTTTTATTTTATAGTAGGTATATATAGTAGGTACATTTAAATTCTTAGATGTGTCCTTTATTTAATGTATACATTTGTTAATGACAATTTATTTTTTATGCTAAATAAGACCAAATTTTTAATGGCATCAAAATAGCATAAAAAGATGCACTTTACAAACATCGATTTTTGTAATAAAAAAATACTGAAAAATGTATCTAAAAAATATAATTGAACAAAAATAAATGAAAAAAAATATAACATATTTTTTTCGGGGTGAGCCCGGTTTGTGAATTTATGTATGGCGACGATCCCAACTAATCAATTATTATTTTTTGATCATTAGGAGTAACTTTGGCAGAAATTGGCAGAAAAAAGGCACGGTGAGACATATAGAGGTGGCTTGCCAACGTCGGTGTGCAATATCACGAAGTGTGGGGAGCCACCTTAATAGAGATTTGAAAAACGTGACCCCCTGGGTATGTCACACCCAGCGACAGCACTTCTGAACTATGTATATACCTAAATGTATGTATTGTATATGTCGTCTGTAAACTCTATGTCTTTATCTGTATGTTGTCTGTAAACTCTACGTCTACAAACGTCGAATATTATTATTATTATTAACTTAACTAAAAAAACTCCACTCTCCGGCATGACAGCCTTTTAGCCTTTGCGCCGGAGAATGTGCAGACATGTACAAAAAAAAAAACAATACTTAAATACATCAAACAACCAATAAACAAGGGATGAAAGGGATCGATGTCCAAAATAAGGACTTTGAAAAAGAAATATAACAATTTTCAGGTGATCTAGTTAAATGTCATATTACCAACTGTACACTTTGCAAGAAAACAAGAATTGTGTTATATTTATTTATTATCGGAAACAATATTATATTCTCTTATACTTAATTATATATAAAGTTACGTGGACTGTTATACTTATTCTCGTACTAGTGGGTACCTACCCGTGAAAATTCACGGAGGCTTGGCTAAATATGTTTTTGTGTAACCACTATTACTACTCCACCCTTCAAAGTTCCTCGAGTAAACACAGGAAGATACAAGGCTCCGGCAGAGATGGGGCTCTGCAACATCGTCATAAAAGTCGTAAAACCAGATTCATATTCTCGACTTTTTTAGTTGGCACCCACCCCTGAAAGCCACAAAACTCCTCTTAGATGTCTACCTACATACATAGGTACTTTACACACATACAGAAGGTGGGTACTTTAAATAGTTTGATTTGCAATCTTTAGGTGAATTTTATAGATACGTACCATATAGTATGTATGAGAATTCGATTTTCATTTTCTGTCACGTTGTATAAAATGGTACTTATTTGATTATTTCCACGAAATAAATATTTCAAAACTATTTTCATTCAAAATTTCATTAGTAGGGACCTACACTTCTAAATTTAAAATTTTCATTCATAAAAAGTGAGACTTCGACGAAAATTTTTAGCCACCCACGAAGGCGTCGCTACTTTTAATTTACATACAAATTCATAAAACTTTCAAAATTTGTCAACGGCCCAGCGTTACATAAATAAATAAATCTTTATTGGCCCGAGAAAATATACATAATTACAAAAACAAGACAATTATAGTGTGCCAAAAGGCGGACTTATTGCAAAACCAATATCTTACAGTCAACCCGAGAAAAGAAAGAAAAACTTAAATACAATAATAATATAAATAATATAAACACACATAAATATAAATTATAAAAATAAAAACATTTAATAATAAAAAATAAATACGCATGCACACAGGAGAGGGAAGAGGAAAAGGCAGGATGGGGAACAAGGGACTGCTCGTTACATACATACAGGACTTGGATTCTACCAGTATTATGTAATGGATACTGGTTCGAGCTGTTACAGACAATGTCGTGAGCAAAACCGGACACTAGTTTGATAATAACTTGAATGATTTATTCAATCCATACTTGCGAAATATTCCATACACCTCTACCTACATACAGAGTACAGAGTACAGAGACATAAATAATATAATTCACAATGAGGTCATTGAGGTAGGACTTTGTCTACCTGCATTATACAAGTATTATAAGATATGGATTGGTATTTTCTAAATATTGAAGTGAACTCAATCTATATAATATCGACTTTGTCAAATTATATTGTAGGCTTTCGCCGGTATGACGAATCTATCGATTGAACTTTTTTTTGTAATATTAAAAAAATGAACTCTACAGCTTATTCTCTGGACGCAATCCTCGCGGATGCAGAAAATCAAACCGGAGCCAAACGAAAAGTAAAGTAAAGTAAGTAATGAACCGGGCTTATCGAAATAAACCCAAATACATCTTTGTACGCTTCACAGAAAGCATGAAAAGCTTGTGTTGTAAAGTGGAGTAAGTCGGCATCGGGGATTGACTCCGCGCTCGCCAGATTAACAGTCGAGCGCGTTACCAACCAGGTATCGATTGACTGATAGAGAATTCGGTACCGTTGCTGATATCATCTTCATCTATCTTGAACATTCTTCATCCTGAGGATGGTACGAGCAAAAGATCGGTCAATCAGTCGAAAAAACAGACGCAGTTAGAAAATCCGACAAAACGTTTAACCGATGGATTGACTGATGATTTTGTTCAGTCTTTTACTTAGAGAGTAGATTGTACCATTGGTAGGTTATAAAATATCAAATACACATTTCGATTGAAAAGTGTAGCAACCTATGCATTGGTTAAATAAGTATAATTAAGCAAGAGTGGTTGCATAAAACCCTACCATCTTAGCGTATTCCTAGGTCTGCCCGGCACAGAAGCCAGTAATGGGTTAACTGGAAAAAATCGCAGCAGTGGTATAAGTTCATTTTTTATTTAAACTCATTTCCCTAGATCTTAGAAATTTCACCAATTGTGCTAAATAGATGACATTACGATTCTGTACCACATTGGATCAGCCATCTCCAGAGACAAAAAAGATGTTAAGCGTTTGAAGTGATGCAATGATTTTGTGGAGTCATGTGTGGTATCTTATGAAAGAGCGTTGGAAATTAAATCCATATTGTCCAGTTCAAGCCTTGGAAGAAACCGTGCGATCAAGAGGATTCAGTCACCGCATACAGCCGTGTTTGGTACCTTTGAAAAGTGCTTCCCGAATAGAACTAATATATTTTTACAAATTTTGATACTGTCCATTTTTGATGGGAGGCGTCATCGGAATGAAGGAATCTCCAAGCGCCTCGGAAGGGCTTGCTTGGATCAAAGATGCCATAAAATCTTATTTAAAAAATAATTTTAACGTTTACTTATTTTTTTAATTATCAGCAACGAGTATTTTGTCCAGGCGATAAGTTATATTGGACAGAGAGTAAACTAGATATATTAACATGCAATTATTCATAAAAAGCTGTTATATTTTATAATATCATTATAGCTATTTGTTACTATAATAATAAAGCTGCGAAACAGTAATAACACTAGTTACTTAGTAAACTATATGATTATACGTCCAAGGCTTTATATTTATTAATAGTATATCAGCAATCGCAGGAAATTAGGAAATGCGTTGTCAACAAAATAGCAGGTATTAAAAATACCTGTTCTATTACTATGCACTACATAATTTTGCCGCAGTAATATTGTAGGCTGATATTTATTAATTTATACTATGTACGCATAGTGATAAAGTTGTTATAATTTAGAATGTATATATGTGGGTACTAGGTATAACGTTAGATGCAGATTTATTGGCAAAGAAATTGTGTTTCTATATACAGTTTATGATTGTAAAAGTACTATAGTGAAATTATGGCTCTGGCATAAGTGCGAATAAAGCAGGTAGTCGTCCCTTCTCGGTCACACGTTTTATGACTGTGTTTGACAGTTTGAAATAATTTCACTATAGAGTCTGCTAATCGGGAGTTAATATTAGCAGAATAACCTACGTTTTTCAATGACTTTTGGGTACTTCATTATCCTCACTAACTCTATCGTCAAATCTCGTATCCATATGGTGATCCATGCGACAAACAGCTTTGCTAATTATGTAATAGATTTACGCTGTTTTAACAATTTTGCAAAATACTCAAGGCTTGGGCAAAAGTGCGGTTATCATTTTTGGTCCTAATTTTATTTCGTTTTCGTATAATTTTTAAGGTATTTCCAAACAAAAGAAACTTGTAGCATGCTAACATTTAGAGGTTGAATCTGATGAAATCTTCTCGTTTATTTTGTTTGCAAACACCTTAAAAAATATACAAAAATGAAATAAAATTAGGACCAAAAATGATAACCGCACTTTTGCCGAAGCCTTGAGTATTTTGCAAAAGTGTTAAAAGGGCATAAATCTAATAATTAGCAGAGCTATTTGTCGCATGGATCACCATGGATACGAGATTTGACGATAGAGTTACTAGAGATAATGAAGTACCCAACAAGTGCAAGCATGCTAACATTTAGAGGTTGAATCTGATGAAATCTTTTCGAACATAAAACACAACAACATGTATATTAATGTCCCGCGATATCGCGTCTCTGACAGGTAACCCACATTTATTCGTGCGATTACAATAATGGTGAAATTAATACTCAGTCATTGTTTTTATCAGAGGATGTCCTACAGGTACACAGAAAAAGTGATGGGCATTGATTGTAAGACCATGTCAAAAATCATGATGATTTTGGTCGTGAATATTATTAACAATGACAATGAGATATCTGGTAGGAGATCCAGAGGAAGACCCAAGAGGAGGTGGCGTGAAGTTGTGAGTCAAGATATGAGAGACTGTGGAGCATCCCCGGAAGATGCTCAGAATAAAGTCGAGTGGCGGAGGAAAACAAGAATGGCAGACCCCACCATCATGTGGGAATAATAATTGAATTGCCCAGGGAGAGAGAGAGAGAGTGACATATGTGTCGGAAAACTGATTGAACCAACCTAGTTGTAATCTTATTTTTCAATTCATGAAATGAATATTAGAAATTGTAATCAAAGACCAAAAAATATAGTATATACTTAAAATACCCAATTATATGCAAGGATATATGGAACAGTTATTGAAATGGGGAGTTGAAATCACTGGATGATACGGCCTTCCGCGGAGGGGTGCAGAAGTACCTCGTTGACAAAGAATTTTATTCCGTTGACGATATGTTGAAAAATTGATTTGATGTATGACGAAATGTCAGTCAGAGCCCTTTACACTCTGATTGGCATTGATCTGATAATGATATTGTTTATGATACTTTGTTTAATGATATGCTGTGAAATGATATTGTAAAAATTGACGAGTCCAGGTGCCCGAATGGGCCTACGGACGATAGAGAACAATAAAACAAAACAATAAATCTTGCAAAAATCACATACTAATTACATCTTTTTTCGTCATATAAGACGAATTTTAAAAATTGACAAAGAAAACCATCAATTCGCCATTGTTCACAAAAATGCATAAGCCTATTTAGGTATCACATACTCTTTTTTTTAGCCTTTCCGATGTCAAAATTTCAGTTGCTCCCCCTTCAAAAACAGAAATACAAAAAGTAATGGAAAATTCGTAGTAGCTTGGATTTGGTCTTCGAAGTGAGAGTCAAAGTGAAGTAAGAAGAATACTGAGACCAATTTTGCTTATCACTAAATGTATAAACTAAATTATCAATATTAATTATTATTTCACTGGCTCCTGTCTGAATGTTCCAACATCTTAAATTACTAATTACTCGAAAGATGACCCTTCCCGTTAACAAAATAAAATAAATATAAAAAAATTAAACTTAAGGGCTTGGCACCAAGAATGACGTCACAGGCATTAAGATTCAAAATCGCTGAACAATCGCGTGATAAAATGGAAAAAATAGCGTTTTTTCCATTTTTTGGGGTTAATTTTGCGTCTATCAAAAAACTTTTATGGTTATTCCCTAGATTTTAATGCATATTATCAGTACAAAAAAAATTTTTACTCCGCGACTTTCAGGAAACAAGTTTCCGTTATTCGGAAAAAAGATAAGAGGTGTTTTTTCACTTTTTTTTTTTGAGAAATCTATACAAGATATAAAAAATCTTTTACGGTTATTCCCTAGATAAACGTTCAATGCATCTACCCTATTTTGTTCCAAAGCATATTTAGTAACGGTTGTCGAGATAAAAGGTCTCCCGTTTTTAGAAATTTTTGAAATGTCGGTATACGTACTTTAATGTAAAAAAATGATACGAAAGTTTTTTTATAATAATTGATGATGGTCTGACAATAAAGCGAGTTTTCGCTTGCAATATTTCTGCGAAGAGCCCACATACGGAGTACACAGAATGTTGATTATCTCAAACAATAATATGCTTTGACTTCATGAGTTGTAGGGCACATCATTGATAGTCAACATTTTCTGTAGTTTTTTAAAGGATTTGTTCACCTATACTCAAACTCAAATACTTTATTACACACTTGACAGTAAGCCATAAGCTTGCGTAGTGCAGAATATACATTTTCACTATCCTCAGCACTAAGATTCGATCTCGGCACTTTTTGCATGCCTTTTGTAAGCGAAAACTGTAGAATTTCTAAAAAAAAATAGCTTGATTTGGAAACCAGAAAATATTGTGTGTGCATAAAAAAAACACGCAACATTATCTTTGAGCCAACATATTTATGATTTTCAGTGGCGAACCCCATTGATGAAGAATATATTTTATTTTTTCTTTATTTATTTTTAAAACGAATCTGGGTTTATCGAAATAAACCCAAAAACATATTTGTACACTTCACAGTAAGCTTGAAAAGCTTTTGTCGTGGAGTGGAGTAAGTCGGCATCGGGATTGTATAAATTGTCTTATGGAAATTTTACCTGGTTATTACAGTACACTCGAAAGGAATACTAAAAATGAGTGGGGTGCTATTCTGTTATAACCTGTCAGACTAGATTTCTGAAACTTTCAGCAATAATATTTCAATTGCGCACCACATTGTATCACCATTCTAGAGGGACAAAAAATGGATCCAAAGGTTTGTTTAGCAAGTTAGTTCACATTCCACTGGTTAACGATCCCTTCTCTGCATTACTAAGCATTATTTTTTACTGTTGTGCGAAAGGGGAAAGTTTGACACATTAAAAATCTTTCGTTGCTTTTTTTCTTCATATCGCAACACCGAGACTCAGCCGTCAAGAAGGAGTTCGTGGGGTACCAACGTAAATGAAGATAATAAAAAAGTGATATAAAAATACTTTGGTACTGCAGAATCCGCACGTAGTCTTTTTTTTAACGTATATGTTGCAGGTAAAGCGGAAATATGAGAACAGCTCGAAAAACATGGCAGATTTTCTGAGTGTCGTTATCGAGGAAGGGAATGGGGGAGGTATAATTGAACGTTTGAAAATAGAAGTTAAATTCATAATTCCATTAAATGTGTTCTAAAATTGAAGGTACCTACATACTCGTAGTGCAGTTGTTTTATCAAAAAAATCTGCTCTTTTGTTAAAGCCTTGTATCTCGGTGCGGAAGGTCGAAAAATAAGTTAGACAAGTGAAAATTAAAGGAAATTCAATACTCTACAACTTTTTTTACAAGATATAAGCGTTAATTAGCACAAAGAAATTTTGTACGACCTCTACTAATTGGGGACCCATAAATAAATACCAAAGTTTCAAAAACTTGGGACTCTTTCTAGAACTGCGTGCATTTTGACTGAATTAATTGTAAACGTTACCGCCGTAAATGTTGGAATAAATAAATAAAAAACCAATACATTAGTTAAGTATATCTCATTTTTGTTTCTGTTATGGGTTGGCTGGCAGAAATTGCCATTTTGCAATAAGCCCGCCCGTTGTATGTTTTCTGTACAATAAAGATTATTTTATTTTATTTATTTACATTCTAGGTACTACTGATTAGCTAAATAAGACATTTCGCACATATGAACGGGAATTTCGTAGAGTTTATTACGTTTTATCCTGACTTCCCAGTTTGCCTGCAACCCAGTCATTGTATAAACTTTTAAGACCCATTACACAGCGACTTTACAATTGATCGAATAGCCTCAATTCAATATACAATTACTTCATACACTCATACCTACATTATTGTATTATTAGTATTACTGTTTAGTATTTACACGAGAGGAGAATCTACTCGAGATAATTAAATGTACACAGATAAAAAAACGAACGCAGATTCGTAAAATATTTTAATGACATACCGGGTCTTAAAGAGTTAAAATCGTAAGGGGTTACAAACCGTTTGGTCTTGAGTGCGTGCGTGGATGATTTGAGAGATGAATGGTCATACCTGCAAAAAAAAAGAAAAAATATAAATTAATAATATTGAAAGGAAAAGGAATTCATGTTAGGCCTTTTGGTGTTTTCAGGGCAATTAAATATGACGCCTCGTATCAGTATATATAATATTGTTATCCACTTATGAAGTCAAATAATGATACTTATAATTATAAATCTCATATAAAAGTATTGAATAAGTCATCTAACAATACTGTCTTTTAAAACATGCAGGGCAAATAACACAGTAACTAAGAACGCGCTGAGAGTCTCAGAGACAGAGCAAGGAATACCAGCATAAGCGAGAGATGTGCTAGGTCGAGCATATCGTCAGATGGGGAAGGCAACGAATGAGACACTGGAATGTGTATCTGAAGAGAATCGACATTGTGCTACACGGCAAACCCCAAGGTGGGCACCCCAGGCAGACTACTAAAGAGGTGAATAAACAACTGGGGGTCGATCTCTCAAGAGACTAACCATTCCCAAACAACAGGTCACTTGGCCTAATATAAGAATAAGTAATTAGAAAATAATTTGTCTCATGGGGAGAGGTTTGTTTGTTTTGATTCCACACAATCGCCGGGTTGTGACGCCACGGCATTGAAACCAGTCTTTTAAGTCAAGTCCTCAGGGTCCTTTACTTTTGCTGCCCCTAGCTCGGTCGAATAGTTTTGTAATTAGTCTTTAAGTTATTATCTAATGAAGCTAATTATTTGTTATCCTCCTTGTAGCAGTGTAATTTGAAGGTGTCATTCCGGACGGTGTTGCTGGGGGGTGCCCCTCCGGCTAACCCTGGGGCCGTCCGGACTTTGGACTGAAAGAGCGAATAAAAAGGCGCCTAACTGACGCCTGTGTTATTCGGGTGTGCGGAGGGACCTTCAATATAAGAATAAAAAGAAGAATCAAAGATGAAAAGAAAAGGAAGAGGAATAAAATATAACACATTATTAGCAAACCCACAACTGGAAACTATAAAATGATACTTATGAAGACAGGCAATGATACTTGTAGGTTTTTTAGTGCTGCACTGCGACCAATCGGCAGGTCATACAGGTTACGTGTTGAAGGTTCACCGCAATGACTTTGCAGTGCAATATGACCACATAAAATAACCGCTAATCGCTACTATTGACCACCGTTGACCATAGGATGTTATGGGAAATGAAATTGCGGGTATGATTGTAATATGCGTGACGGCCGACTTGTCATTAGCATTACATGCAATGCAGTATTGCCAGGCAGAAATTTTACGTCATATTTATGATATTACTTATTACTTTTTTTATGTCACTTTTCAGTGACATGCTTGGCGATCACCTTTAGCCATTCTTTATTACTCTGAGGGAAAAATTGCCAGATATATCAAGAATTTTGAAGTATCACGTATATATTTTTTAAAATATATCCACAATTTTAAAAAATATATACGTGATATTTTTTTAAAAGACGGTAACTTGTTTCCCGAAAATTACGTAGAATTATTTTTTCTTAGTAATTATATATCTACATTAAAATCTAGTGAATGACCATATTTTTTTAAATAAATATGTAGAAATCATCCGCCAAAAAATAGAATAAAAAAAACATTTTTTAAACATTTGATCATGCGATTGTGCATGAGATTTTGAACATTAACGTCGCGGTAAATGTTTTCGGAATACTCATCCCTTTAACCGTGTTTTATTATCGTCTGAAAATCGCATCAGTATTATGCCCCCGCCACACGCTCGTGACCAACCACAAGCAAATGGTGTTCATGAATAAAAAGGCGTGTGGATGGAACGTTTGTCTGACGTGTACGTAACCGACCGTTGACACATTTTTACTCATGATACACCATTTGCTCGTGGTTCGTCACGAGCGTGTGGCGGGGGCATTACATGAGCTGCATAAAATCCCGATGCACTATATTGCTTCGACTACATAAAATCCTAAGGCATATTTAAGTATATACTATATTTATTCATTACAATTTGTATCGAATTCATTAAAATGAAATATCATGTGTTGATATTGAGTTAAAATGATCAACGAATTATATATAATACTATATTACTTCTCAATCATCTTGTATCTTCATCATATAGAATTGCACCAACATATAATATAAAATATATATAATGTAATTTATGTGACTATTGACTTTAAAATCATCCCATAATCGATTATACTTTAATCGATTATCGATTTTATTGCCGCTTTCCTTTTGCACTTCGTTTTAAACGATTTTATTTGTAACATTAAAGTTATTATCCGGGCTGTATGTCCGTGGTTATGAGAGTTTTTGAGTCACTCATGTCACTCAACGCGCGACCGCCAGGAAGAACACTAATGCCCAATCTCAGCAACTTTTACCCAGGAAGGAGAGTCCTATAAGAAAATTCCATACAATGCACAGAGATAATATTGTATTTATTGAATAAAGAACATCAGCTTCCAGCTAGAACACAGCCTAATTCCATATGAAATGCAACATGAAGCTCACCTACGTTAGGTGCCCAAATATCTCCGCCCAGACTAGGTGGGTTGCATGTTGCATTTCATATGAAATTAGGCTCTGGTGATGCTGGAAGCTGATGTTCTTTATTCAATAAATAGAATGTTATCCCTGTTTTTGTATGGAAATTTCTTAGGGCTCTCCTTCCTAGGTAAAAGTTGGTAGGATTGGGTATAAGTCCACTCCCCCACCGCAGTAATACCAGCTCCTGAAGAAGCTCCCCATAGTGGTGGTCGAAACGTCGAGAGACCACAAAAACTCTCATAGACCACGGCCATACAGCCCGGATAATAATTTTAATGTTATTTACGCCGGCCGCGAAAGCCTAACTTCTGATTTTATTTATGCTACGATCAGTATGTTATCAAGAAAGGGAGTTTAAGCCAGCCGAGGTCGGTCGTAAGCCCGACAATGTTCATCCTTAATTCTTCTACACTGTTGTAGGAATACTACATTGTATATACTACGGAATGTAGAAAAAATCCAACGCTTTACAAGAATAAAATTTGTAAATCAAAATAATTCAAGTAAAATATCTCAGTTTTAAGGCAGCTTCGTAGAAAAGGCGTCGTGCAAACTGAGGTAATAAAGTCATATATCTCGGGGTTATCCTCAGGAAATGTTTGATATAAGAGGGCTGGATCAAGAAGGCCGTTTGCAATAATGAACCATGGCAATACTGGCTCTGAAACATCCGTAATTAAATTGAAACAACAATAAATGAACAGTTAATCAATATTCTACTCCGTGTAGTCCGTGGATTGAAGAATGGGCTTCCACTCTTTTAAATACTGTTTCAAGTGTCCTACGTAAGAACCGAGTAAAACTATTTTTTTTCATTCTAACATATTGACACTTATATATTTTTTTAAAACGGGCGATCTTAGATCTTGATACCCGTTACTAAATATGCTTTGGAATAAATAAAGTAGATACATTGAATCTTGATGTAGAGAATGACCGTAAAAAATTTTTAATTCAAGCTAAATTAACCCCACAAAATGAAAAAAACACTATTTTTACTATTTTATCATCCGATTGTTCATGCGATTTTGACTCTTAATGCCGCGGGAAATGACCGTGACGTCATAGTTGGGTCGCGAGCTTCAATTATTTTAACACTTGCCAGCACCAAGATTCGATGTCGCCACCTCCTGATGAGAGGTCAGCGCTTGAATCAGTGTTTCCCAGCCTTTTTCGTGCCATGCCCCACCAAAGCCTTTCTAACAGTCGTATGCCCCACCGCAATACGTATGCCATGTAGTAAAACCGGGGGGCCCCTGTACACAACTACATTCCGCGATTTATATACAATTACAGCTATGATTAGCGCCGCAGGCAAATTTTTCTAACGAAACAATCCCAAGTTAATGAATTTTCACAATAATTTGTGATTAATGTGAGATTCCTTCCGCCGATGGCCATGACTGCGTATATGATCTTTCTAACACACGATCCTCCACTATAAACAGCGCCGCAGGCGAATTTTTTTATTGTAATCTTTTAAAGATTACTTACAAGTTATCGGTAATTTAATAAATAAATATAATATATCTAATACGTGGAATAGTTGGTAATTTCTGAAATGTCCCATCTGAGGCGTGGTGTCTCACCGCTGAGGCATGGTGCCCCACCTCTGAGGCGCTGGCTTGAATCAACTGCGCCAACCACCTATTCTCATTTTATTTATTTATAAAAAAAAAACGGTTATAGGGGTCGGTCGTCTATCAAGCTGGCGAGCACGGCGGGTACCATCCCAATGCCGTCTTACTCCACATCACAGCACAAGCTTTTCATCCGTGTGTTATCTTCAACAACATTGAAACATTAAGTAGGTGGTAGTTTAATCTTTCAAAACATAAAAACATTTTAATGTAAATATAATTTAAATTCACAAATATATCTACATAAAATTTAATTATTTTTAATTGGATGCTACTGCTCATTACACATAAGGTATTTAAACACCTGAGGCAAACAATTTAACTTCATCAGAGTTGCGTTGCAAGTCCTGCGCAAAGTTTGACAACTTCATTATTAACTTTTTCTTTAGTTGATGTCTCGATAACCTTCTGTATGTAGATGTATGCAATAATTGTAATATCTTTTGATGTTGCAGGCATATTTTTATAATATGATATACACGTCGGTAGGATTACTTTGCGTTCTTCCTGTCCTGACTTATGGATCTCAAACGTGGGTACCATGTGGGTACTGACACAAAAGATTGTACATATACATAAGCTAGCAGTTACACAAAGAGCCATGGAGAGAGTGATGCTTGGCATTACTCTCAGAGACAGGAAAACAAACGAGTGGATAAGGAATAAGACCAGAGTAGCGAATGTTGTACAACGCATTGCAGGGCTGAAGTGGGACTATGCAGGTCATGTGGCGAGAGCAAAGGATGGCAAATAAAGCAACAAGCCCGTGGCTCGGAAACGCCCTAGAGGCCGCCCACAGAGGCGTTGGACAGAATCCGAGGCAAAATACAGAGAGAAATGGAGACGAATGAGGGAGGCCTATATCCAGAAATGGAAGCTACAGGACTCGTGAAGAAGAAAGAAGAAGTAAGTTTTATCCTCTTGAATGATATTTGATTTTTTATAGCTTATGTCACGTAAGATTCTACTCATACTGAATAAGGTCTTTCTTTTTTTTCTTCTTTTTATTTTATGTGTTTTGTTATAAATACTTTTTTTTCAATAGTTAATCCATATATATGTATGCTGTAGAGACTCCTAATTGGAGGGTTGACCAGATAATTTATTTTCTGTGAATGTTTTGTCAACCATCTGCCAGTGTCTCTTATAATAAATAAATAAACAAAAAAGTATCACTGGTAACCCCATTATTGGTAAGTTAACGTAAAGTATAGTCATAAACAAACTAATCGACCTTTTGTGACTTTGAAACACCTTTATAAATAGAAAATAAAGTAGGTGGGTCATAAAATTCTTCCCGTACTGTCGCAGGTTTTAATTTCACCGGCCAAAAACAAACAAATCAATAAAAATGCTATAAAAACCTAATAATTAACATTGCTGACCAAATAGGAAATACCTATACAGTCGTTTGCCAATAAGAAATAAAAAAATAGTAGATGCCTAGTACTTATATTAAAACTAGTTACCCGTGCTTCGCAACGGCAAATTGGCGAACTTTTTAGGCTTGAGCTGGAGAAAATGTGACTTAAGATCTGAACTTCTTTTTCGACGCCCTTTCATATGATACCGTACATGACCCCACGCAACGCTTGGATCCCCTCATCATCATGGCATCTCTTAGGAAAAACTTTTTCTCCAAAAACCTGTGACGTTAAAACACAGAGTTTATTATCGCAAATATTATTCTAAATTTTCGCAGCAATCCGTCCGTAGATGCAGGAGTTATGCGAACATTTACCAAAAACCGACTTTATTTTATATATATTGATTGGTAAAATTTAAATAATTTACATATGTGTTGACAGATTGCAAACAAAGCCTATTATTTACTTAATTAATTAAATTAAATTTTATTGGAAAATTATTGACAATAAAAATTTTATACCCGTACGTACGATACATTGTAAATTACGCACAATCTACAAGGTTGGAGCAGTTGTTTGGAGCGCTGTTCTCCCAAGCGGGAGTGTCGGGTTCGAATCCTGCTGGTGACATCTATTCCATTACAGTGGCTCCCGGAGGAAACCCCATCGGAATGTTGCCCATAGTGTATGAACCACAAAAAAGACAATCTAATAAACAAATAAAAGCCCAAACTTTCTATTTGGAATCCAGTAGACAAACTATATGTAATTTTTGCTTATTTATTTGTTTATTTTCTAATTTATACGAGTTTCTAACATAATGCAATGACTCGTATACTTATAGATACTTATATCCTTTCAAACCGCAATTGTAACTGTTTATTGCTCCTTTTACTAATACATTCATGTGACTCCTGTAAACTTCAAATAGGTATTACATACATTTAGCCATTGGTTTCAATGATGCTTTTATTACTCATTTTTACCTATCATTTGAGATACATTACGTTTGCGCCGGGCCTGGTTTTTTTAGCATTTTTCTTTAACCACAGACGACAGACTATATCGGGTGTCATCTAGAATTTGAGCGAACTGTAACGAAAATTTCGCATTTTTTTTATACCCTCGCTAAGAGTCTCTCCAGGAGAAAGTGTTTAGATGGATGTCAACACGATGCCACTTGTCTATCCCGCAAGATATGTGACATTTGATACGTTTAATCGCTTGATTGTCACTTTCACTAGAGGACAAAGCAAAATGTCGTATTAAAAATCAATTCAAAAAACCAATTTATTTTTTCATTGTCCATCCGTAGTAATGTTAATTGTATTTGAAAATCATCGAGAATTAGTATCCCTACGGATATTTTTTAACGATGATAGATACATATCATTATTCTACTTTTTCGTTTTGGAAACTAAATAAAATAAATAAATCTTTATTAGCCACTGACCAAACATAAATATAACAAATAAATCTATTGAGACACAGTAGTATGCCAAAGGGCGGACTTATTGCAAAAGCAATGTCTTACAGTCAACCCGAGAAACTCAAGATTCTTTTGCAATAAGTGTGTGTAAAATCCTACTTTAATTTGTAATTTTTTGACAGTCCTTGATAATTCATCTTAGTCATATCAGGGATTGAATAAGAAAAACAAATTAGGCGTAGAATCCCAGTTGTTAAACATCATGGATCGTACAGCTAGACTAAAATGGTGATGAGCAGGGCACATAGCAAGACATGACCGTGCAAGGTCCAGACTTAGGTAGAAATGGAGACCATGGACCAACAAATTAAGTGTCGGAAGCCATGGTTAAACGACGTAACTTCGGTAACGGATGGACAGAAGATGAGAGAGACCAGCAGCAGAGAACTGTGGAAACGTTTAGAAGATGCCTACATCCAGCAGTGGAGAGAGCATGGCTAAAGAATACACTTTTGGTGAATAAAATACAAAATTATGTTAACATTACAAATAGATATTATAACATTTGTTCACTAGGACGAACTTATCGCAGTGCTGCTATATCGTATGGCGTTGGAGAGACCAGAGTCAGATATTAAGTTCGAGAAAACTCAGGTATTGAAGTGCCTCAGGAGACGAGTTGTGAATGTCTTCCATTATGCCGCTGAACCTAGTGAACTGACATTATTCGACGATGTGGTTAACCACAAGTAAATGGGGTGAGTATGATGATCGATGTTTTTATGCAGCAATTTGAATCCCTAATAAGATTGTGGTATGCGAATTATAATACGTATTAAACTGTTATTATTAAGACATACTAAACTGATCGAATAACATACGATACAATGATATCTTATAAGGTGACAACTTTTTCCATTAACTTTTTTTATAAAAAACATAATATTATTATACGACAGAGGACTCGTATTCTAAAGTAAAGAGGTCACATGTTTGTTTATAAAAAGAGATCAATGTCACGGGCAATATGTTAAAACAGTATTTAAGTCTTACGTCTAGATACACTTATGATTTATCAAACTGATCCCAATACTGTTAGAAGCGCACAATACATAGAGATGCGTCAAAAAAACTTCATAGTACATAGTGCATGAGTTTGAACACAAAGGACACTCCAACACATGTGCCTGCGCTGCACCGCAGTTACACGTGTTGGATTCGTCCTGTAGGAAGCCCCATCGCTCCTTCTTTTCATGACTTCCTCAACCCCAGACCTCAAATGATTCAGAGTGACTCATGTCACTTTCTGCAGAATGTTTTTAGGCCCAAGAACCGAGATAAAATCTTAGTTAGATTGATTTAGGTATTCATCCAGGAGAATGTATAGGAAATCTTAAAATATGGAATTAGGAAAAAGACCACGAGGGAAATAAGCTAGGTAATGAAGGAGATTAGGGAAGCCAAAATTTATGTGGCAAGAATAAAAGTGAATAAATAATAAGGATTTGCATTTGTATGGTATATACTTTACTGTTCACTTTACACTAAGCCTGTATCGTGAAGTACAGAATACACAGCAAAAATCGCATCTAGCTAAAACTGTCGGGTATTTTATGAAATGTCTACATTTCATCCGCTGCCTGCAACATAGAATATGAAAAAACGGGCTGACATTTTATTAAAATAATTCAATTTTTTATTAATTTTATTTTGATTGACATATGACGCTCGATCTGTCTCTCTTATGAATAAATAAATAAATTATTGTTATGGCTTATTTACTTGTGGGTATATGGAGGGGGTATCGGAGAAATTGATATGCAAATCAGTCTGTGACGTGTCCGATAAAAAAATGTAGAGTTTTAATTACCCACCGTGACTACAATTCGGGTTGACTGTAAGACGTTGCTTTTGCAATAAGTCTTCCTTTAGGCATATCACTGTATCTAGTAAAGATTTATTGTTATTTATTTATTTACTACAATACTCCACTCTCCGGCATGACAGCTTTTAAGCGTATAAGAAATGTGCATAACACAGTAAACACATACATAGATTAAGCAAAACATATCATTACAGTCCAAATAATGTAAACAAAAAAAGTTCTGGAAAATAACAACATTAACCGCATTGTCAAATACAGGATACTCTCCCCCCTTAGCACAAGTTTTGCTTTATAAGGGGGTGGGGGGGGGTAAAAACGTTTATAATTATAAGATCTATATAATTCATTGTAATACATTGTAATACAGGCAAAAGCTCGAAGAAAGGAAAAACAACAGAGATTAAAGTAGCAACATACAACATAAGAACCATGAGACAGGAGGAAGATAGAATCAAACTCGAGACAGAACTGGACAACATAAATTGGGATATACTGGGAATCTGCGAAACAAGACTTAAAGGAGAAGAAGCCAATACCCTACCTTCAGGACATCTATTATACCGAAACAATACACAATCATCAATTGGAGGCATTGCTATACTAGTGCATAGAAATCTGAAAGACAAAGTCATAAAAAAGAAAAGCATATCTCAAAGAGTCATTTACATAGTACTAGAAATAAACAAAAGATTCAAGATACAGATCATACAAGCATATGCCCCAACGAGAACAGCTGAGGATGACGAAATTGAAAGGTTCTATGAAGACATCACGAAAGCAAAGAAAATGGAAAAAACACAATTGGTTATTCTAAGTGGAGACTTAAATGCAAAGATAGGAGAAAGAGAACTTGGAGATCCAGAGAATATTGGAAAATTCGGTCTCGGAAAGAGAAATGAAAGGGGAGAAACACTGCTGGAATATTTACAGTCCGAAAAATTATACTGTGCAAATACATTTTTTGAAAAGAAGAAACAAAGGAAATGGACTTGGAAAAGTCCTGACGGAAAAACGAAAAACGAAATAGACTTCATAATTACTAATAAATTAAAATATTGCAAAGACATATCGGTACTAAACAAATTTGACACAGGAAGCGATCACAGATTAGTGAGAGCCTCCTTTAAAATAAACACCAAAGCAGTAAGACGCAATATGGCGCATAGAAAAACTAAAACCCCCACACATGAAATAATTTCTCAACATCGCCTTAAATTTCAAAAAGAAATAAAACAAAAACTAGAACCCAGAACAAACCTCTATAACATGCAGATAGAGGAACTTAATGATAAAATCATAACGAGTGTCCAAACAGCAGTGAAAACAATATCCTTCAGACAAAACGACAAACATCAAAAACTATCCCCAGATACATTAAAAATGATAGAAGAAAAAAGACTTATGAACAGAGATTCAGACGAGTATAAAACTCTAACCAAAACAATAAAAAAAGAAGTCAGAAAGGATATTCGGAAATACAATACATCTCTTATTATGAACACAATAGAGGCAAATAAAAATATGAAAGTTCTTAAATCAAACAATATTGGTAAATCACATATAATTAAAATCAAAGATAAAAAGGGACAAGTTCAAAACGAAAAACTTACGATAGTAAAAACAGTTCAAGAATTCTACACAGATCTATATAAACCTATGACACCAAATCAAGAAAACAATAGTGTTACAACAATAATAAACGTCGGTTCGGAAGAGATGCCAGAGGTGGAGTACCATGAGTTACAAAACGCCCTCAAATATATGAAAAACAACAAGAGTCCTGGAGAAGATCAAGTGACGAGCGACATGTTAAAACTAGGAGGAGAGGAACTCATGGAGGCAGCACTGGTACTTCTAAATAAATGCCTAGAACAAGAAATTATACCAGAGAAATGGCAAAATGCAGAGGTTATATTATTGCATAAGAAAGGAGACCCCGAAAATTTAGAAAACTACAGGCCAATCAGTCTATTATCACACTTATATAAAATACTGACAAAAATCCTTACAAACAGACTAACACCTAAACTAGACTTCTATCAACCTATAGAACAAGCAGGATTTAGAAAAAGTTTTGGAACAACCGATCACTTACAAGCATTACGCCTAATCATTGAAAAGGGTGCTGAATACAACATTGAGATCCACTTGGCTTTTATTGACTATAAAAAAGCCTTCGATTCAATAGACCAATGGGAAATAATAAAGGCACTAAACGATGGCAGAGTGGACTCAAGGTACTCCAAATTAATAAAATTTATATATGATCATGCTACACTAGATGTGAGAATAGACGAAGATACAAAAACAAACAAAATAAGAGTGGGCAGAGGGGTCAGACAGGGCGACACTATCTCGCCCAAACTATTCACACTTGTTTTGGAAAATGTGTTCAAAACATTAAACTGGGAACACAAAGGATTAAAGATCGACGGAATGTACTTGAACAACTTACGCTTTGCTGACGACATAGTACTTTTCAGTGGCGATTTAGAAGAACTTCACTGTATGATAAAAGAGCTCCATGACGCTTCCCTAAAGATCGGTCTGGAGATGAACATTAACAAGACCAAAATCATGAGTCCATCCAACAGAAACATCATTATGGACGGTAAAACTATAGAAGCTGTAGAAGACTACATTTACCTCGGACACAAGATCAAACTGGGAAAAGAAAACCAAATAGCAGAAATCCCCAGGAGAATAGGACTGGGATGGGGAGCCTTTGGGAAATTGAATCATGTGCTTAAAAACAAAGACATACCCATGAACCTAAAAAGAAAAGTCTATGAATCGTGTATCCTACCTGTGATGACATACGGCCTGGAGACTACCACGCTCACTGCCAATACAGTACATAAATTGAAATGTGCACAAAGGTCCATGGAACGACAAAATAAGAAATGAAGAAATCAGACGCCGGACAAAAGTCGTAGATATCATGGACCGTGTTGCTCGACAAAAATGGCAGTGGGCGGGCCATGTTGCCAGACAAGGAACAGAGCGATGGGCACCCAGAATTCTTAGATGGAGGCCATGGAATAAGAAAAGAGGAGTAGGTCGGCCACAGAAAAGATGGGCCGACGACATTATCCCAGTCGCGGGTAGAGGATGGATAAGGAAGGCTCAAGATAGAGAGAAGTGGAAGAAACTGGAAGAGGCCTACATCCAGCAGTGGAGAGATGGCTGAAGAAAGAAGAAGAAGAAGACATATAATTTGTCAATTTATTTTATGTACCTATGTCTGCCAAATAAAAAAAATGTTTCAAATAAGTGTAGAAATGAATCAGGAACCTGAGCCAAAACAAGAAAATGCTGGAAACGTTGGCGTTTTAAACTAACGTTACACGTGTTTCCATATAGTGATAACATAATGTACTCACCGTGGAAACTACGCGCTAAACGTTAACGTTTCCAGCATTTTTCGTGCTTAGCTCAGGCCCCTTCAAAATACAGCTAATGTTTCCGAAAAAATATGTAGAAAATATAATATGAAATAATTAATTTGATCTTAATTAATAACTGTGCAATATTACAATAATTAAACTATTAAGCAAATTATGCAAATTATTCTCATACTTGCGGATAAAAAATACGGATAATATAAAGACATAAAAACACGGGAAATAATGCTGTAAAAAGAACAAAGTGCCATGAGAATCTGTGTGTAAAAAGAGTCGTAAAACATCGTTATAAGAACGTGTGAAAATGAAACAAATAATTGAATTGTCAATGAAATATTATGTAGGTATGTGTCTATGAAATTTGTGTATAGGTATCAGTGGATGTACGCGGTGAAACAGGAAAGGTGGAAAACCCAAAGCGGGGTGATAGGGCACCTCAATACCTATCTTTTTAACCCCCATGTATATATAAGTTTTCATTTCTTCTTCTTCTTGATGTGCCCTGTAACGTCCCCCCCCCCCCCCCCGACGTTGACAATCACTCTGGCGAAGGCTTCTCTGTCTTGTGCGACCCGGAACAGCTCCTCCACACGTCTCATTCCGGTCCAGTCTTTTATATTGCGCAGCCAAGACGTTTGCCTTCTACCTGGACCACTTGGTCCCTCGATCTTCCCCGTGAGTATTAGTTGGAGTATACTGTATTTATCTCCACGCAGAATATAACCCAGATATGAGATCTCATGGACCTTAACATCTTTCAGCAGTTGTCTACTGCAGTTGGCTCTCTTCAAGTTTTCATTTACATATCGCAATTATGAGCATTTGTGTTTCATTCATTTCTTCTTCTTCTTCCTCAGCCTTCCTCCCTCCACTGCTGGACGTAGGCCTCTTCCATTTCCTTCCACTCATCTCTGTTTCTCCCCCTCCGCATCCAGGTTCTTCCGGCTTGCTGGACTAGGTCATCAGACCATTTATTTATTCATTCATTTATCCTGCACAAATTTCATTGAATCTTAATCATCCTACATAAAATATGAAATGCCACCCGTAACAGTTTGTCCTATTAAATAAAGTTCCATTATATAGGTGAGATACATAAGATATATTATTTAATACAACTTACTAGGTGCAAGATGCAAGCAGTCTGCAGTACTAAGAGTTCCGTATATAACCTCACGAGTTATGAAGATTATTATCTTTCACTGAAACAGGTGGATACGTGAGATACAGTCTTATAAACACCAATGTGATTTATTTTTTAGCATCTGTGCTTAAAAATACTTACGGGGAGTACGATCCATGACGCGTCAATTCAAACTCGCATAAACAAACGCATGATAAAATTATATGAATGCAAAAAATATTTTATTCTTTGCGACTTTCGGGAAAAAAGTTGCTGTCTTTCGAAAAAAGAATTAGAAGTGTTTTTCACATTATTTTGTAGAAATCTATACAAGATATAAAATATATTTTACTAGATAAAGGTTCAATGTAGGTATCTACCATATTTTCAAAGCATATTTAGTAAGGTTGTAGAGATCAAAGGTCTCAAAAATGTCTCTTATAATTAATATAAAAAATTTATATATTTGTATTTAGCTGCATGATGCAACGATTGCAAGTAGTTGGTGCGCGTCGAAGCATCCCGGAACCATTTTTCTCAATAATCGCAGAATTGCCATAAGTTCGCCTTAGTGAACAACTTTACATATTATAGGTATTATTTGATTTATAATATGCCGTTATAATTGTAGCATTTTGAATTGCTCACTTGAAATGTAAATAAATATATTATTTTTTTAGTAAACAACATTTGCACTTATGGCAGTGATGCACAAGTTGGTGGTTAATGCATACATACGTATGCGCATGTCGTTCACAATTATTATTATGAGAAGCGTAAAGATATGAATCACATGCGCATTAAGAATGATTTACATGTGAAGGACCCGCTATGCGCATTCAGTGTTGCACATGCGTGCGACCTTCCCCACATTATTAAAACGTGCGGTGTGTGATATTATTCATTATTCACTCTCGTATGAATTCATAAATCTCAGACAATGATCCATAGATTAAAGATAAATTTACCGAAACAATCTTTTCATATACAATACAGTGGTACATAAATAATATTGAGACATGCGCAGAGGCGAAATTAAGGTTTCGTGTCTTTAATTACAAACGCGTTTAAGGGGAGAGTATCTCGAAAACATTTCCCGTGGCATTAACGTTCAAAATCGAATGCGCAATCTCATGATCTTAATTTTTTTTTCTAGTTTTAGGGTCAATTTGGCAAGGGAGTTATTTCTTTGAAATATACAGGGAGTCCCAAAAAGTACAGACAAACGGAAGTCTAGCGATAGTGCACCCATGGGGGTACCCGAATACGCCCATGTATGTTAGAATTATCGCAGTTATCGAGTTATGATTTTTCCCAATTATATGTCAAACCTTGACCTACAAGACATTATTGGTCACAGAGACACGAATTATTGAGATAAATACTTGATTTTTTTTCTTCAAAATAGGTGAATAGTACCTATATCGTGCAGACAAAAAACAATTAATAATTACTATTATTGGACTATTTTTGGTGCCGTTTAATGTAGAATCTGGAAATTTATTACAATTCTATTTTTTTTTTAATTTTCTAGGGTTATTTTTAAAAATAAATACTTACTTAATAAAAATCACTTAATATTTTTTCATAAACACGGCGACCATGAAAAACTTGAGATGTTTTCTTTATACATTTTCTCAATGATATTCCATCCAAAGAAATTACATATTAAGTACTAGAGGTCTGATTCTATGTACTTTCAATAGAACGGAAGTGACGCAATTTCACGCTCGGCACTTTTTGGTATTTTAGAGTCGCAAAGCTCACACTATTAACAAGATATCAATAATAAAAACTAAAACATCTTCAAAAGTATCGTTTTAGTCCTAAATAACGTTAAAACTAATACAGTTTTTAACTATGAGAGCAAAATTTCGAAACCGTTACCCACAAACTGTCAAAATTTTCTATACGATTTGACAGTTTGTGGGCATCAGTTTTGTTACACTTCCAGCATTGACTACTCCGTCTAGGTAGTACTTAATATATTATGTCGCTGATTCCATCATAATAAGACCATAGAAAGACATCACCATAGAAAGAAATGCATGCAAAATCATATACTTAGGTAATATTTATTAATTCATTTATAGTTTGTGTTATGTTTGGTAATAATTAATATTAATAGTGTTTCACTTTTCAATAATTATTACCAATGAGCAATACATACATCGCCAATAACAAATTATCTATTATTATTATTATTATTGGATGGTCCGTTTCACTTAATTGCCAATGGCGCTCTGTATAGAATAAAATTAGGCGTAACGATAGTAATATATGTAAAATATATTGTAATATTACCTATAGAAAACATTAGCAAGAAAATGCTACACTTAAATACCAATAATGGGTAACGAAAGATTTTGCTGTCGAATATTCTATCGCCCCATTCCGGCCGTACCTTCGACTTGACCTTATTTTCAATATCTTTTAGTGAATCTGGGTTTAGCGGAGTAAAGCCAAATACTTTTTTTTTAATTTATTGCAAATTATTATAACAAAGTATGAATCATTGGTGTGGTGCCTAATCCTTATCTTAGTACACTTCACAGTGAGCTTAAAAAACTTGCGTAGTGAGGTGGAGTAAGGCGCATTGTGCATTATAGTATATTTTTTTCATAATTTGTCAACCCGCAGAATAAAATAAGTAAAAAAAAAATCTGAATGAGTGAAGAGGGGTGAGAAAGCGCGGCCGTCCGAGACTGACCTGGTCCGATCATGTCGACCAGATCCTCAAGGATGGACGCGTTTTGAGTAAAAGGAATCGGAGAGCGTGTATGACTAATTGCATGAATGTGACGGAAGCTAGGAGTGTGTGTAAGGATAGGGCTGTCTGGCGCTCTGTCCTCTCTGCCTACCCTGCAAGGGATGTGGCGTGAGGGTGTAGATAATAAAATTAGCTCAAAATGATTCGGTGCATTTTTTCAAAGTCTGCAACGTCTCAAACATTACTATTTTAGTTTGTACGCACTACAATATTAGCAAGAAAGTATCGGAAGCAGGGAGTAAGTATAAAGACAGAGCAGCCTGGTCCTCTCTCCGATCCTCTCTGCGTACCCCGCAAAGGAAATGGTGTGAGAGGATATACAGACTCAATAAATTAGAATACAAAATTACGAGTAGATTTTAGCTTTTTATGCATAGTGAAATCGCTGAGATTCGAATCGCACCCATCGCCATCGGAGAACTGAATGCGATTCCAAAGTGGCTACCAATAATTCTTTTGTACAGTTGATCTTATTTTGTATAAATTGTTCTCTTTGATGTGATATACGCCAGGAGACTGATGTAAAATAAAATCTGGCGAACAATGTATAGAGAACGTTCAATATAATTTCTGACGACCAAGATTGCTTGGGAAATTTATCATCGCCCAATGTCCAACTTTCAAACTTTTTCAATTGAGGGATGTGATATACTCGTACTTCTTTTGAGCATACGATAAATCAATAAATATTTAAATGATCTTGTACAGGGCCGATTTATGTATTATTTATTGTAACAACAAATACACCTTGCATGGTAATTAATTAAATCGAATTATTGATCAACCTATTGATTACAGCAAGAGTAATTCGTTAATTGCTAAGAATTTGATTTAAAAGGTGTTACGGATTATATATTTATATTTCAGACTTGCAATAAATCAATGGTTACGTATTTTTATAAACAATATACTTGCACTTATATAAATCACAAGAGCAAAACGAGAAAGTGTGGACGGGCATCAATAATTTTATTAACTACTCTTCATAGAGAGGTCTCAGCTGAGATGGCTCGGACACGTCATTCGGATGCCAGAGGGGCGGCTTCCGTTAAAAGCTCTGGAAGCCGAGGATGCAAGCAGAAGACCAGTGGGCCGCCCCAGAAATAGCTGGCAAAGGTCCTGGAAGCTGCGAGTGACAGGGGCCTCTGGCGAAGATATACAGACCCCCGACCCAATCAAGGATAGACGGGGAAGAAGATGTATGTATGTATGTACAGAGGTCTCAGCTGAGATGGCTCGGACTCGTCATTCGGATGCCAGAGGAGCGGCTGGAAACCGCAAGTGACAGGGGCCTCTGGCGAAGATACACAGATGCTTTGAGCCCCCGACCCAACCAAGGATAGAAGGGGAAGAAGATGTATGTAAGATTTACTACAGACGGTAGGTACATGGTGGAAGTCAATTTTTAAAGGTAAGGTTAGTATATAGTCCAGATACGACTCCTTTTTTAAGGTTTGGTTTCTAAGATATGGTATTGTTACACAGACTCTCACTTCAAGGATCTACACACTACTAATGAATTGGTATTAGGTTATTAGGGTTTGAATCTGAGGGTCAACAATTATTTGAATAAATTATCTGCACTTTACGAAAGAAGTAATCCGAATCTAGAAGCCAGCAATCGTCTTTAAAAACTTGGATTTTCCCAATTAGTACACGGTTGGCGCTGTTGGTTGAGGCGGCAGTCTCTCAAACGGGAGGTGCCAGGTTCAAACCCTGGCGCTGGCGATGTATTCCACACTTTGCGATACAGACTTATAGCTTAGTGCAAAATGTGTGCAGGAAAGTATTTGGGTCTGTGTGTCCAAGCCCAGATCCTTTTATTTTATTAAAAAAAATAAAACATTTCTCGTTAGATTTGAATAACTTCCAAGGCATTCTATATAGGTCATCTCAATTCCTCCGGTACAGGCTCTGATTAAAATAATTTTTGATCACAATTATTTACCTAAGATACTTACTGTTAATTCACTGTTATCACAAAAGTCACTAACCCCTCTTTGGTACACATTATCGTCCGTAACGGGATAGAGAATGCTTCCGCTCCACCGACCACAAAAATATCAACGAAAAATTCAACAACATTAATAAATTATTAATTTTAAAAAAATAACAATACGCGAACATTATCCATTAATTGTAAAATCAGTTATGAGGTTTTGGTTCAATTAAACTGTTTCCTTGTTGTAAAACGAATTCGTGCAAGAATAATACTTACAAAAATGCATCATTTATTATACATTGCATTATCATGTTGACCTCCATTTTGTAACGACTACACAAAATGGCGGGATGAAACGGATTAGGTCTCTATTGACAGTGTTGTGATTTTTATCATCGTATGGATAATAAAAGTATATCATTCTGGGTATAGGAAATATACCTGTCTATCTATCTATCCATCTATAACATCACGCCGCGTCCCTTACAGAGTAGGCAGAGAGGACGGAACGCCAGACAACCCTATCCTTACACACACATCCTAGCCTCCGTCACATTTATGGAATTTGTCATACATGCTCTCCGATTCGTTTTACGCAAAACGCGTCCATCCTTGAGGATCTGGTCGACATGATCGGACCAGGTCAGTCTCGGGCGGCCGCGCTTCCTCACCCCTCTTCGCTCACTCAAATATGGTAACACTGAATTCACAGAGATTTTGGTCGGAGCCTTTTTGCAAACGGTCGATTCAGTTAACTGAACTTCCGGACTTGTGTGGAGAGCCCATTAGCTGATTTTGAATTCAGTAAGAGGTTTTTGTCGGAGCTTTTTTGGAATCGGTCGATTCAGCTAACTGAACTTCCGAACGTGTGGGGAGAGCCTTAGAAAGGGAAAAGCAATGCAAATTAGTCACAGGTATGCATTGGTAGGTATTGTTATATTGAATCCACGGGAAAGGCTGAAGGAGCGGTGAAGGAGTCGGAATCTGAATGTTGACCATTTCCAGCCATTTTACCCTGGTACATTTCAAGCACTAATTTTTACAATTGCTTGTGGTTCTTTACGTGAATTAGTTGAGAATGGTGTCAGAATCGGCCACGCTTGTGCCCAGGGCACAGTACCTCAACAGTGAATAAGAATAAATAAAAAAACAACAAGTAGATATCCGCAAAATAAAAAATACAAAACATTTTTATAATGCCAATTAGTTCGTTGCGAATAATATAGCTATAGATATTATTATGACAATGTAAAAAATACGCATTGAACCACAAAAAATAACAGTATTTATTTATTGCATGTGTGGTATTGTATTATGAACTTACACGAAAGAATGGTGATATTGTATGAACCACGTATATGTGTCAAGAATTGGTCGAAGACAATAATTTACCAATCTTTTGCCCAATCCCACCAACTTTTACCAAGGAAGGAGAGCCCTAAGAAATTTCCATACAAAAACAGAGATAATATTGTATTTACTGAATAAAGAACATCAGCTTTCAGCTAAACCACAGCCTAATTTCGAAAATTGTCTACTGGTCTACAAACCATAGACGCAAATACAAGCATAATATAACTATGACAACTAGACCCTCTAGTAGGAAACTAACGTGAGAAACATACGAAATGTTAATAACACACGCTTATAATATAGAAAATTACTTGCAAAGATATCTCGGTGGCTCGTGTAAGTTCACTTTATACATAGTACCAAGGGCGTAATATAGAGGGGGCCCGGGCCTCCTGGGTAAAAGTAAAACTAACGAAATGTAAAACAATGGTACCTATACAAAACGTTATTTTAAAACGTTTAGAAAGACACCCAGGTTCATCATTTCGCCAATTTTACAAAAAAAAAATGCCTGCGGTGTCATTATTTCTTTTTTTGTAGTTTTTGTACACGACAATTATAATACTTACCTTTACAAGTTTAAGTTTAACAATTTTAACACCAAACCACGACCTTTTTCACTCACCTTCACGTAAAATTTCGCCTATTAGTGGCGCTATTATTCAGATGGAATGGTCAGGTTTATAGTTTTCATCCTCTCCCTTCCCCAAAGTCAAATACTATATCAGTCCCCCCCGAAATGAAAACCTCTATACGATACGCCACTGCATAGCACGCACTGCTAGTGTGCCAATTTAAACGAAGATTGGTTGGTAGATTATCTCTAAAGGGAAACTTTACATTGGCATTAAGCCGAGTTCACAAAATAATATACATTCGCCTATACTCTATCAATATTTTATTGGTATACCTTACGTATACTTATGTCTTATATATGGGTACTTGGTATTGCACATAGCACCACCAATTTTATAGCGAGACACTCTACAAATTAATAAGCTCGCCCCAGTGATCGATGGTGCAAATTAGGATAATAACATGGAGAAATTGAAGTGTTTTCTCTTGCTCTTGTTTATTTTCATATATATTTACATGTACACTTATGTATTCTCAATAATGAACATTATTTTATTTTTTTTATAATGTATTGCTTTTGACGCCCAGAAATTGGCTGGTATAATTAGGTAATCCTTGAGTCTACTCTGGATTGTTTGTTGATGATGTTAAAATTCTTTATACTTTATGTAATAACTGTATGTACTCGAAACATCTATAAAACAAATAAAATAAAAAACAGTACACTTCACAGTTTCACAGATTTCGTTTTGAAGTGCAGAACACATCGTTACTGCTGGGATTCGAACCCGACACCTCCCGCTTGAGAGACCGAGGCTCCAACCAACTGCGCCAACAATGTACTCACAGTTCTTTGAATGTTCGGAGTCTCCAGTTTAGATATTATCCGTTTTCTATTTCAAAATTGTCTAACCCACTACACAAGCGCAGTACGTTCAAATCATTCCATCATAAACAATTTTCAATGACACTCTTTTACTTCTGATGGTCGTAATGCTTGATTCATTATGAGTTGTTTGTATTGTACTGTGTGCAATGAAGGGAGACAGACTTCGGAGAATCTGAAAAATATGATTATCTAAGTTATGACTGTATTGATGTGTGGTAGTGAATCATGAGTGAGAGTGTTTTGCTTTATTATTAAGTACGCTAAACACGCATCGTGCATAGTGCAATGTGCAACGTGCATGCCACAATATGCAGCAGTGAAAATAGAAATAACGCATCTATTTTACTCGTAAAGTACACAATAAAAACAAATTAATAGATCTATCTTTTAGTACAGGAAAAGCGAAATGCCGTTCTATAGGAGCTATGTAAAAGGTCAGGTAGTCCTGAACTTTTGGTATGTTAATATGTAGTGCCGATCCTACAATGTTAAGTTCAAAAATGTGACATTATAGAAGACTGTCCTCTGAGAGCATTTTATGGGCCATATGCAGATAATAAGCAGATATCCACAACAGTGGCGTAACTAGCATAAGTGCCGCCCGGGGCGGACTCTGAAAATGCCGCCCCACCCGACCCCTAAAGTACGTATACAAGTACATACCTACCGAAAAATGGGTGAAATGGTGAACCTGGTTATCTTTCTATAGTAGGTAACACATATGGTTACAGGCATTGTATAGGGGAAGCGACCATGCAAGAATTGACGAAATTTTAGGCATAAGATATTGTAAATCTAACTTATTTGAGCACCTATAAATAATATGTACCTAAGACGCGAAGAGGATTAATTTGCGCCGTAGGCAATTTTTTTTATGAAAATTATTGTAATTTAATAGATTTTTAAAATAATTTTAGAAAATTCAGAGATTTTTTTTTAATTTGTGTGTTTTATCAAGATGTTTTTTTATATGTTGTGCCATTTTGCCGCCCCCTGAAATGCGCCGCCCGGGGCGGACCGCCCCCCCCTAGTTACGCCACTGATCCACAATGCCCACTTGAATGGCTTGGAAGCCTGGGTGTTGCTCTGTAGGGTACATGTCTCCTGTATGTAGCAGATAGCATAATTCTCTTATCTTCTAACGTTGCCGCCCAACGGTGGCAGCAGCCATCATCATCATCATCATCATCATCAGCCCGCGTTTTCCCACTGCAGAACATAGGCCTCCCCTCTCCTTCTACATGACTTCTCCCGCTCCTGTGCGATTCCCATCCACTGGGGTCCGGCAAACCTCTTGACATCATCCATCCATCTGATGGTAGGTGGTCGCCCTTGTGGTCTTTTGTCGCCCCTTGGTCTCCACTCCAGCAGTCTCCTCGTCCATCTGTTGTCCTGCATCCTTGCAATGTGCCTCGCCCATCTCCACTTCCGCTATCATCACAACCACATCAGTCACTTTAGTCTGGCTGCGTATCCAGTCACTCCTCTTCCTGTCTTGCAGTTTAATGCCCAACATTATTATCTCCATTTTCCTTGAGCTATTCGCAGTTTGTTGGCAAACAGCAGAAGCCATACGAAATAATAGTAAATTATTCTACAAAGAGGTAAGCAAGTCGATACAATGCTGTAGTATTTATATTAGATACTATAAATAAAGTATTCTTGGTACAGTTTGCGTGTGAACTAACATTTTCTAAATTCTTTTTACCTATTCGCTGTTGATCTTCACATCATTTCAAACAGACTGTTTTGTTTTCATTTTCAATACAATACCCGTGATTATTATAAAGTATAATATAATATGCAATATCTATGGCATTATGTGAATTACCTATTCTTGGAGAAATGAGCGAAGTATTGTTTTTTCCCTATGAAAATCATGAATACAAAATAGAGGTCGAGACAGCATTTTTATATACTGTCTTTACCTGACCTTTTCTCTTGATTTTGTAGGGATACGTTTTAGGTCACGTGCGCTAAGAACCCGAGATTTGAGGGTGCTAATTGTCAAGGGTAATTAAGAGTCTAATGCTGGATTTCACCATTTTTTTAGGTTAGGAATAGCAAAGATAGCCGCACTTTTCCCTATCTCCACTATTCCTCACCGAAAAGTTGGTGTAATCCAGCATAATTGCGCTAGAGACGTGAGAGGCTTGGCGGAAGCTCAAGCGTTTTGAACACGAGAAGTAAGCCCCTAGATCTATATTGTAACGGTTTGTAAAAATAGTTTTACCAAAAAACAATAAATTCTTACAAAATTTCGGTTCCAATCGTTTTATTTTTGGATAAAACTATTTGTTGACAAATTCTTTTACAACAAACATTACTAAAAATAGTTTTTAATCATAAATAACAATAAAAGTCACACTAAATATTTATTTACTTTCCGACAGGTTCGTCTCACACCATGCGTTAAAATCGCTTTCGTTTCGGTGATGGCGTCGACGAGGCGCGAAGAATGCGTTTTTAGAAAAACAGGTGATATTAAAGGAAAGAAAAAGACTTAAAAACACTACACAAGTCTCAAAATACCAGATTTTTCTGAGAATAATATGACATTATGTTTTTCTCGTTTAGAGAATAAAAACATTATATTTTAGACACGTAATTAATTAAAAAAGAAAACCTGGTATTTATATAAGAATCTGAAACTCAGCTGTAAAACAAGAAAGAAAAAAATAGCAAAATAAATAGTCCACGTCTATAGTCATTATAAATAAATTTTGTTATTTTTTTTTCTTGACAGATTGCCCCGACTCTGTTTTATTTGTCTTAACCAGCAATCTCAGATACCTAGGCTTAAAGCTTTTTTTATAAAAGTTAAGAGCAAACACTTAGTACATATTACGTTAACCAAAATCAAATCGAATTTAAGCTACATTTGACGTCGCATTTTTTGCTCCAACTTTGATTTATTTGTCTTAACCAGCAAACTCGGTTACAATTATTTATTTATATATGTTTATTTTTGAGACACATTACAATACATAATACCGAAGTTGTTAATCAACTTAGATATAGAACCTGTAAAAATTTGGAGCAAAGCATAATTTACATTACTAAGTCAAATTTATTCAGGTGAAATGTGTGTTTGACATTAGACCCTAACGTGAGTGCTGGCACCTGGTGAGCATTCCTGGAAGCAGCTCAGAAATCAACTCATTGAAATTTATTCTAAGTTTAACATAGTAATGTGTTTAACATGTAAGTGTGGAATGGATTACTTCTATGTTTGTGTTAGTTTGTCTGAAATCTATGTATGTATGCCTAAACTAAATAAATAAAAAGTTATGTAGTACTTAATTGGATTAAAAATGGTACAGGGATCTGAAATGTTACTGTCTATGATACAAATTTGTAGAATGTGTTGTTTTCTTCATACATTTTCCCAACGATCTTGCATCAAACGAATCTTCGATAAATGTATTTTTAGATTTGGTAGAATAATAGGTTATAGATATTGTTTAAGGTCAATCAAGGACAAACAACCAGTTGTTTTATTATATACTATATTACATAACACAAACCTGAATCCCGAAGGCCTAAATGCCAACAACTTCTTTTAAATAATAGCACTCCTCGCAAACATCCGAAATGTCGACAACACAATTCATCAATTTAGACTAGATTTGGAATTCGTATACCAAAAATACGTTATTATTTAAGAGTACGAGTATATTATTTATTTCGTTTACTATCCTTAAGAGTGTGCAAACCGACATTACAAAAATTCCTAAAAACGGGAGACCTTCTATCTCTACAACCGTTACTAAAAATGCTTTGGAACAAAATAGGGTAGATGCATTGAACCTTTATCTAGGGAATAACCGTAAAAGATTTTTTATATCTTGTATAGATTTCTCAAAAAATATTTTTAAAAACACCTCTGATCTTTTTTCCGAAAGACGGAAACTCGTTTCCCGAAAGTCGCGGAGTAAAATTTTATTTTTGGACGATAATATGCATTAAAATCTAGGGAATAACCGTAAAAGTTTTTTGATAGACGCAAAATTAACCCCAAAAAATGGAAAAAACGCTATTTTTACCATTTTATCTTGCGATTGTCACGCAATTTTGAACCTTAATGCCGTGGGAAAAGACTGTGACGTCATTCCTGGTGCCATGCCCTTAAGTTCCTTTGAACACTTGGAATCTTTGGCTAAAATTTCAGATTTATACTAATAAGAAATGGTTGGCGCAGTTGGTTGAGGCGGCAGTCTCTCAAAGGGGAGATGCCAGGTTCAAACCCCGGCGCTGGCGACGTATTCCACACTTTGCGTTACAATATTTTAGCCTAGTGCAAGGTATGCAGGAAAGTATTTGGGTTTGTGTATACGAGTATGCAAGCTCAGATCCTTTTATTAAAAAAATGCAGAGTAAAATAAAGTGCAGGACAAGCCAATATTTGGTAAAATTCATGATCAATGCTGATTAGAGTGTAAATTACTCCAATCAGCATTTCGTCAGTTAGTCAAATAAAAATAATATTTTCGATAAAAAAACATTTTTTGAGCTTTCGTGATAAGCGTGAAATCAATTACTAATCTAATAATAATAATAATAATTGGACAACTTTGGGCGCCGTTTAGCGATAAAATCCCCCTAAGGGCACCTAATATTTCTCTTTTCACCATATAGGATCGTCACAAACAGTAAAAATGATAATTAAATCACCACATAGGATCGTCACAAAATAAAATAATAAAAATGAATTAATCTAATCAGTTTCGGCTAACTTGACCTATCATTGGCTAACCAGTGACTGACCCGTAGGTACGCACAAAAAGGTGAGTCTTCAGCAACCTCCTGAACTCCTCCAGGCTTTTAGCACACCTAACATCGAGTGGAAGGGCATTCCACAGGCTTGGGCCCGCTGCACAGAATGCACGGTCACCATAACCCGTAGAAACAGCCCTCCGCGGCTCTTCTAGTTCATGTGCTAGACTCATAGCCGACCTCAGTGTCCGATGCCTCCAGCCCATATTCTTTTTCACACACATTGTCTAACCACACACCACACAATCTAAATGTAAAAGTTTCAGATCTTCAGATTTCATGTTAGTTTTACAAGTACGAGTACCTAAGTCGTACATTAAAACAATCATGTGAGTGATATTATCTCAATCACCAAGCTACATCCCTTTTGGCGTAGGCAGGGAATCGAATCAAAAACGCCTAATTTGTGATACATTTTTTTTTATAAAAAATGAATCTGGGTTTATCGAAATTAACCCAAATACATATCTGTACACTTCACAGTAAGCTTGAAAAGCTTGTGTCTTGAAGTGGAGTAAGTCGGCATCGGGGATCGAACCCGTCCCCCTGGATTAACAGTCGAGCGCTTTACCAACCAGGCTACCAACCACCTCAAACTTACCGATGACAACTTTCGACCGGCGTCTGATTTTCTATGAGACGTTGAATCACTGGTTTATTTGCAGGTGATATTGTGATTGTTTATATTGTATGTAATAACTGTATGCACTCTATAAGATTAATAAAATAAAAAAATAAAATATTATTAATGAAATTATTTTTCGTAAATTAACAATTTCATTTCTTAGTTCTCGAATGTCTGCAATGGCTATTTTCATCCACAATTTCGACTGCTTAACATCTTACATGCATTACTAATAAATTATGAAAACCAATTAATAATTACGATAAATAAAGATTATTAATTATCGCAACATAATCAATAAAAAAACGATGCGTTGGCCTTGAATTTGAAATATAGGATGACATTTTGTAGGTAGTGTGTTTGTGAAGAATGATAATGTCAAGATGCCAATTTTTTGCCAAGTTATTTTTAAAAAAAACTCGTTTTGCCTAACGCTAGCCGCTGGCCAAAGAAACACTTATTATTATTCATACTGTATCATTAATTTAAGACTCCCGACCTAACTATGACGTCACGGTAATTTCCCACTGTATAAATGTTCAAAATTGCATGAACAATCGCATGATGAAATGGTAAAAATAGCGTTTTTCCTATTTTTTGGGGTTAATTTTGCTTCAATCATAATTGTTTTTTAATTTTTACCCTAGATTTATGTAATGCATAATTGCATATTATCAATACAGAAACAAAATCTCTGCTAATTTAGGGAAACGAATTGCTATCTTTCGGATAAAAGATCATAGGTATTTTTCACAACTTTTTTTTGAGAAATCTATACAAGATATAAAAAATCTTTTACAGTTATTCCCAAGACAAAGATTCAATGTATCTACTTTATTTATTCCAAAGCATATTTAGTAACGGTTGTCGAGATCTAAGGTCTCCCGTTTTTAGATTTTTTTAAATGTCAATATATACTATACTATACCCTCACGCCACCTCCCTTGCGGGGTAGGCAGAGAGAACGGATCGCCAGACTTTCCTATCCTGACACACACTTCGGGCTTCCGTCACATTCATGCAATTCCTCACACACATTCTACGATTACCTTCACATAAAACACGTCCGTCCTTGAGTATCTGGTCAACATGGTCCAGCCATGTGGTTCTTGGACGGCTGCGTTTCCTAACACCTCTTATTTCACCCAGGTAAATTTTCTTCGTTATTCTTTCATCGTTCATTCTCTCCACATGTCCGAACCATCTCAACTTGTTCACTTTCATTTGAGTCACAACATCGTTTTTACATTCACTCAACATTCCTCAAATTACCTTAACTCTCTAATCATTTCGTTCCTTAGTCTATCTCTTAATGTTTTTCCACACATTCTTCTCAACGATCTCATCTCGATGTCAATATGCCTACTCTTAATTCAGCTATTGATATTCAGTAATGGCATTTGCTAATAAATCAAATGAAAAAGTATTGTGGGTATGAATATACAATAGCTCTACTATGTATATTTCATTTAATAATAATTCTTGCCAATCTTCTATTTAACCACTGACATGACAGGCATTTGACCAATAGACCAGTTTATGGAGCTATTTTGGGCCACATAATGAGCAGACGCTCAGATTCTAGATGGACCAAAAAGATTCTCGAGTGGCAACCTAGAACAAGCAAAAGGAGCGTAGGAAAACCTCAGGCAAGATGGTCAGATTCTAGATGGACCAAAAAGATTCTCGAGTGGCAACCTAGAACAAGCAAAAGGAAGGTATGAAAACCTCAGGCAAGATGGTCTGACGATGTGAGGCGAATCTCAAGAAGTAAGTAGATGCAGCATGCCCAGAATAGGGAACTGTGGAAAGTCAAAGGGGAGGTTTATGTTCAGAATTGGAATTAAAACGGCTGAGAAAGAAGAAGAATGAGCATGAAATTCACGCATTGCATATAGCATATAGCGTACATAAAAAGTGACACTTGTGTAATAAAAAGATTATAAATAATCTTGTAGGCTTTCGCAGCGCGATGAATCCATATCATTGTTTGTTGGTTCTTCAGGTTTCCTTATTGCGTGTAGAGTGGTTAAATGACCGAGCTTTCGGCAGCGATACTACTGCCATCTTAAACCCGAAGAACCAACAACAAAGATATGGATTAGGAGATTAGTTCTGTGGTTGGAGTGGCCAGAGGTCCTGGAAGCTGCGAGTGACAGGGGCCTGTGGTGAAGATATACAGATGCTTTGGGCCCCCGACCCAACCAAGGATAGACGGAGAAGAATATGTATGTATGTATATATGTATATTTTATTTTATTTATTTATTTATTTATTCACACATCAACGGCGTGAGCCTTTTACACAATTTATGATACAATACACAAGTTAACAATATTTTAAATTAATTAAAATTAACAATATAACCAAGTTATGAAAGAATAAAAAAATAAAAAAAAAGAAAACAAACATTACATATTTGTACATTACATATCAACACACACATGCAGAAAAAAGTTAAAAAAAAAAGAATAAGCACAAAAACAAAATGCTAGGTATAATGTTCTCTCAGCCCCATAAAAAAAAGCATTCATTCCCTGCTTCAGTGCAGGAACCTGCACATCACACACATATGTTCGTTATCGAGTTAACCATGATATTTCATGCAAGCTAGTTTTATTAATCATATTAATTAATTACAAGAACATGCCAAAAGTATCTATCGTATTTGATAAACATTAATTAATCATTTCTAAATCTATAAGATTAATCAGTAATGTTTTTATCTTGACGTTTCCGTTTTCTTCAACAGATTCTTTTTACAACAGTTAAACTTTTTTTCTCTTTACGTGATAAATTATTAAGAGTATGCATACCGACATTTCAAAAATTTCTAAAAACGGGAGAACTTATATCTCGACAACCGTTACTAAATATGCTTTGGAACAAAATAGGGTAGATGCATTGAACCTTTATCTAGGGAATAACCGTAAACTATTTTAATATCTTTTATAGTTTTCACAAAAAAAATATTTAAAAAATACCTCTGATCTTTTTTTTCGAAAGACGAAAACTCGTTTCCCGAAAGTCGCGGAGTATTTTTTTTTTGTACTGATCATATGCATTAAAATCTAGGGAATAACCGTAAAAGTTTTTCGATAGACGCAAAATTAACCCCAAAAAATGAAAAAAACGTGATTTTCACCATTTTATTTATTTATTTATTTATTCAATCAACGGCTTAAAAGCCTTTTAAAGATATATAAAACAATATACTTATTGTGCTACAAATATAATTATTGTGCTACTTATTATCATGCGATTTTCACGCGATTTTGAACTTTAATGCCGTGGGAAATGACCGTGCCGTCATAGTTGGTCCAAGCCCTTAATCTGGGCTTACGTTCGTATTATCAAACTGATATTTACAAATTACGTTCATTCATACCTTATATGCACATACACAATTATATTATTAATACCTTATATATGTACATACATTTACAATTTGTTTTATAAGCGGATGGTAATCCGTTAAAAGAAAATAATCAACCAAAAAACATATTTAATACTAGCTGTATTACCCGTGCTTCGCAACGGCAAAATTTGTGTATGTATGGTGAAGTAGGTCGGCAGTGGAACCCAAAATCATTGGTACCATCATGTTTAGTCAAAGTACTGCGGAGCCACTAAAAATCACAACAATTTTGGTGGGTCTGCATAAAATAAACTTTTTTCTTTGATTTTGACCCCCCCCCCAGCCCCCTAACTCCCTCTCCTTATTCCTGCGGATGTCGGGAGGGTAACTATTCATCTTATTGAGGTGGAAAACTATGGATTCGACACCAATATCACTTTTTCATTCCGACCCCCCCCCTAGTCCTCCCTAACTCCCTCCCCTTATTCCTGCGGATGTCGGGAGGGTGACTATTCATCTTATTGAGGTGGAAAACTATGGATTCGACACCAATATCACTTTTTCATTCCGACCCCCCCCTAGCCCCCCTTATTCCTGCGGATGTCGGGAGGGTTACTATTCATCTTATTGAGGTGGAAAACTATGGATTCGACACTAATATCACTTTTTCATCCCGACCCCCCCCCCCCCCCCAGCCCCCCATTACTCCCTCCCCTTATTCCTGCGGATGTCGGGAGGGTTACTATTCATCTTATTGGGGTGGAAAACTATAGATTCGACACTAATATCACTTTTTTTATTCCGACCCCCCTAGCCCCCCTAACCACCCCCCTCTTTATTCCTGCGGATGCCGGGAGGGTTACTATTCATCTTTTCGACACAAAAAGCTATATGGATTGGACAATAATTGATTTTTTCTATGCCCCCCTCTTCGTGCCCCCCTCTCAGACCCCGCACCCCCGTAAGAACCATCCTTGGGGCAAGCACAACAATTTCCCAAAGTTTCATCTCAATCGGATGAGCGGTTTAGAAGTCTATTAAGGATAAGGTGAAAATGTTACAAACATAGGTACGAACTAAAATATTTATGTGGGATTATTTATTCATGATTATCCCACGAGAATTTGGGTTCCATTTCGGCATAGAAACCCAAGCCGGCAAGAACTGGATATATTTTGTATAGAGGTTTTCAATTTTATTTAATAGACTCACATCAAGGAAGCTGGATCGTTTCGATTTTCATGATGCAAATGCTGTTTTGCTGCCTTCAATATGTGCTTTAGAATAAAACTAATTAACCTATATATTTTTTAAGGATGTATGCTGATGGCAAAGCAACGAGCTTGTTTTAAAAAGGAATTGGAGTAGATTTATGGTGGATTTCACCAACTAGGAATAGCGGAGATAGAAGCCACCTAGTATAAATTTTGTATGAAAAATTATGATAAGTGGCTCCTATCTCCGCTATTCCTCACCTAAGAAGTTGGCGAAATCCAGCATTAGTGTTTTTTGCTCCATTTTTAAATTAATGTATTTTTAGTTTTTATTTAGAATAAGAACTGAATTTCCCGTCAAAATCACACATACAAATGCCGTTGTCACGTTCTAAATAATTTATTTCACACGAAATATAATTGATTTTTTATATCTATAAATCTATAATTAATAATTATGTGTACCTAGTTGTATACATGCTTGATATGAAATTTATTGCAGGTACAATAAATAGTCAATAATTCGGACGTGACAAGTCAATAATAAAGTAAAGCTCAATACACAAGAGAAAACAGGAAACCGGAAATGTAGCTCACTTGTTAAACTCTAATAAAATATTAATACTTCACTTATATTATTATATCGTCACTCGAGAATAACAAGGTTGTAACTGTCAAGTATAAACGTTGAGATAAATGAGATCAATGTTTCAAACACTAGGACAAAGATTAAATTTGGATAATATGTATGAGAGTGATTTTCTTTTTATGGGTTAGGTATGTGATTTTATATTCTAAATTGTCTCCGTAATATTTATTTTATTTTATTGTTTTTCAAGTGTTTTTTTCGAGTATATTATGATTTTTTTTTTACTCTTACAAGTGCATTTTTCATATGAGCTTTTTCGTATGCGGTTTTTTTCTGAATCGTCCCTAGGCCATTTGCAGGCACTCGGACTCGTCAAAGTTACATGTTAACAATAATATATATAAAAAGAAATAAAACAATATATTTACAGGGAAACTCAATGCCAAATAGAGTGTAAAAGGCTCTATTGGCACTTCGTCATGGTCGTATGAGATATTTTTTCATGTGTGGTTTTTTCCGGTCCGACTCAACAGAGACCCCCTCTCTGCATGGCGCTTTTTTCGTACTTTTCTTTAGTTTTGAATATTATTCAATACAGCATTCATATTCGTATCTATTTCTATGTTATATGTATACCAAAAAGATGGACCGACGACATTGTCCAAATCGCTGGAAAAACTTGGATGCGGAAGGGTCAGAACAGAGACGAGTGGAAACAGTTGGAAGAGGCCTATATCCAGCAGTGGAGGGAAGAAGGCTGATGATGAAGAAGAAGAAGATGTATACTAATTATGCATAATGCACATTTTCATCCACTGTCGACCCATGTTTTGTGTGTAGGTAAAGTAAAGAATGCAGATTACTTTATTACCTACAGACAGAGTAGCTACTTACTTCATTCCACGCTTTTTCATTTGTTTTTCCAACATTCCTGCACTTCATTGTGTAAGTTTTATTGTGCCATAAGAAAATACTGTTGTTCTATTTTATTAAACAAAATAATACAAAACATTATCGTCCATTAGGAAGACTAGCACACAATTTACTCAGTGACGTTCATGAAAATTAATTCCAAGTTTATGTTTTTTTTTTTACTGGAACACATTCAAATTAGTTCTCTGACCTTTTGTTCTTCGATCTATGCATTCTAACCAACTGTCTGCCGCGCCCCTTACGGAGTAAGCAGAAAGGGTAGACCGCCAGATGGCCCTATCTTTATTACGCACACTACTGCTTCCGTCACCTTCAAGCAATATGTCATACATGCCGATGTCCGCGCTTTCTTATACCTCTTCTTTCATTTTGATCATCTGTCACTATTCATCAGAAATATCCTAAAACAAGCAAAAGGAGCATAGAAAGACCTCAGGCAAGATGGTCTGACGATGTGAAGCGAATCGCATGAAGCAAGTGGATGCAGCATGTCCAGGATGCAGCATGCCCTGAAAAAGATAACAAATATCTTATGGGAGTTTTACGAACGGCTCGCAAGAAATAGCCTCATACATACAGTTGGGGGCAATTTTACTATCCGGGAATCCCCACGGATACATCTTGTTAACATTAATAAAAAAAAGTAGTTTTATTGATCCCCAGACATATTCACATACACACAAACTGTTAAAATACAATTATCAGATGATTATACGATGTGCTGATGATTATAAATATACGTACGTACGTTCCACAATGTACCGCAAAGATTCGGAGGTGAACAAACTTGTAAGTTTAGGTTCGATGCCGATGGCTTAGTTACGGAATGATTTTTACTATAAATACCGTTTCTTTCAAAAGATGTACCTGTCGGTTGAGCTGGCCGCTTCGGCTGCTGTTGTTAGCCGACCACTCGTCTTAATCATTCGATTTTAAATTAGGGATGTGACGATACCGATATAATTGAGAGACCGATATTACCGATTATTTATCCACCGAAAATGTTTATCAATTTTACGAGTACATGGTTGGCGCAGTTGGTTGAGGCGGAAGTCTCTTAAGCGAAAAGTGCCAGATTCAAACCCTGGCGGTGGCGATGTATTCCACACTTTGCGATACAGGCTTTTAGCCTAGTGCACGGTGTGCAGAAAAGTATTTGGGATTGTGTATGCAAGCCCAGATCCTTAAAAAAAATATAATAATTTTTGATCATAAGTAGCCTTCATGACACAGTGGATAAGATACCGATGTGTTGGAATGGAAGTCTGGGCTGGATTCCCGGCCGCGGCAGATGGATGGACTGGAATTCGTGAATGTTACTTAAGTTCAAAGCGATTAAACCAGCTGATGATCAGTTAGAAGCCTGTGGAAAAGCTATCCTTTGCTGTACATCTGTTTTGCTAATTCTAATTGCTTCGCATTCTAATTATTTTGATTTGCCATTTTTATTAATTTATTTTTTCTCCAAGGTTACGTTTCTGTTAAAAAAATATATACAAATAAAAGAAAATAAAATACCTACTGTATTATATGAGATCAAATTTTATGCATGATAAAGACGCATTTAAACGCCCTAAAATAATTTCCTTCCAGTAGTCAAGTAAAATGTGTAGGTATGGGTACATATTATTTATTTAATTTTTTATCTACTAAGCTAACTACCTACTAATTTACGGTAATAATCGGTATCGTATTGGAAAAGATTATGTATCGCCACATCCCTATAGTCTTGATCATTTGATTTTAAATGACGTTGTTGTCCATTCTTCTCTTGATGTTTTTTATTGACCCTCCGACATCTGATTGAATCAAATTCCTCTTAACGACTACCAAGATGAGCATCGTTGTATGATTTTTTTATAGAGAATCTTTTTATTGATAGACGTGAATCTTGTGTAGTTTCGTTAATGATATCGTTAATGTCAAATGTTGAAATATCGGTGATGTCTAAATCTAAATTACATACATTAAAATTATAATCCTAATACTATGTTCATAGATATCTTCTTCTTCACTTTCGTTAGACTTAGGAGTCTGTTCTAGCAGGAGGAGTCTTCTCTTGGGATGGTGAGCTCCAGCTTTCCCTCCATCTCTTTGGGGACCTTCCCGGCTGGCGTTGTCCATCTGGGATACCATGCAGCGCCACGTGTGTATCCTTGAGGCTTCATACTTTGGACAAGTTAGTACCAATACCGCCGCCTCTGTCGCCCCCATCTGACCACGTCATCAACCGCACAGATCTCTCGGATTGTGGTGTTACGTACACGATCTCGCAGAGTCCTACCAGTGATAGTCCGAAGCTTTCTCATCTCACCTGTTCTAAGCATGCTTTAGATACGATAAGATGAAATGGGTGGAAAGGGCTGGAATGATGGTCAGGTTGATATTTTGACATTCGGTAAGCAGCATTCGGTATTTTGACCCAAATCTGGTTAAATTGTGTTAATATGAATTTGGAAGGCTACCATAGAGATGGACCGACGACTTTGTCCAAATCGCTGAGGGAACCTGGATGCGGGAAGGTCAGAGCAGAGACAGCCCGGATAAAAATTGTTTATTGTTGTTTATCGTCCTTAGACCCTATATCGGGCACTTGGACTCGTCAGTTTTACTTAATTAGATATATAACAATTGAAGCAATAGTAATTATATGCACAATATCAATGCTAAAGAGTGTAAAGGGCTCTGTTAGCATTTCGTCGGCATTTTAACATTATTAACGCCGGTCGTAAGGCCTATAAGTTCTGCTTAAGAGTGTTCTGAGTGGCAAATACCGAATTCCGTACGTTTTCATGAGAAACTATAAAAATTATGTACAAAATATGATATTTTACAATAACACTTTGACCCACGAGGCATAAAAACACAATGCAAGGTAGTAGACGCATTCCTACAGCAAAGTTAGTAAAGCACTATGAAATATAACACAGCATTCAGAAGATAGCATCTAATAAGTGCAAATAATACTACCATTATACCTAATTATGCTACAAGTAGATCTACTATAGAACTAAATTATATTTTTAAGATCCCATTGTTTCATCTCTAACGATCTGTGGTTTCTTTGATACATACACTGCACTTTGTTTACTCGTATATGAATGTATATATTTGTTATAAATACTGATAGAGGTTCGCTCATAGTGATAGACAATACTGTCGTTCTCTCAAAATGTTAAAATCGAGATAATTGCGGAAAACATCTTGTATCTTCCATAATTTCGTGCATATTATACCTACCTGAAGAAAAGGTGTGGAAAATAGGGGTTTCGTATGAAAATATGGCATTTTATGATTGAAATATGTATAGGTATCTAAGGTAGACATACCCATTTTCATTCAGGCTGCGCGATTGTGGAATGACCTTCCATTATCCACCAGAGTCGCACCAACTATTTCCGCTTTCAAGAGTAGACTGAAGCAGCATTACCTTTCTATTTCAAATCCCACTACCAGTCCCTCCTAAACCCAGCATCCCTCCCTTACCCTATCCCATCCCATATACCATTTATGTATATATTTATATATGTATAATATGTTTATCTGTGTATGTATTTAGTATTCAATTATTGTTAAGTTAAGGTACCCTTTTGGTACTTATTATAATTATAGGTATATCTCAATTTAATCTCTGTTATGGGTTGGCTGGCAGAAATTGCCATTTGGCAATAAGTCCGCCCATTGTACAATTATTTTTTTAGTACAATAAAGATTATTTTATTTTATTTATTTTATTTTATTTTATTTATTAAAAAATAAATAAACAGAATACCTAATGTTTGCATGACTGTTTCTAAGCCGAAGAGTGTCCAATACACAGTATATACTAAAAATAACAAAAACATATCTTGCTGTATACAGTGTATATTATTATGTACCGGGGTTCGATTGTCAAAACCGAATGATATATTATAGCTACCAAAATTGTAACCTAGTATTTATATTATGCTGTGTTTTGCTCCTTCCCAGAACATGAGCTCTGCTCATTTTTGGGGGAGTAATTGTGCCTAAATTATGTGTTCGATACCTAATTTGTACTTGTTAAATTGTAAGTATAAGATATAAAGAATAAATAATTTAAAAAAGATTATACAGAACATTCGGTAGTGGACCGGAATCAGGACTGATGTGGAGGAGCTGTTTCGCACTGCCCAGAACAGAGAGGCGTTCTCCCAAGTGGTCGTCAACGTCGGGGGGACCCGGAACACATAGAGAAGAATAAGATTCAGAAATTGCATTTAAGAAAACTTAATAGCATTACTAAAAAACCTATTGAAAACAAGTAGACATTCCGTCTATACTTTCAGAGTGTTGATGTAGCCTAACTAACAATGGACCATAGATATATGAATAATTATTACTGCTTACTACTGTTACTGTACATAGAAATATAGAGAACTCATATGTTAGTATAATGATGATGAAAAACAGCAACAATGCCTTACACTAAGCTGCTATTGAACGGTCAATCTCATGTCAGTGATATTCTCATACTAATATTACAAATTCTACATACCGTATCCGTATATGTTTTAATCTATGGATGATTTGTAGATTGGTCATAAACAAATCATAAACAGGTCGTACGACATGAAATTCCCGTGTTTTTACAAGATTTTTGTTGCACCCCCTATATAGCTTCGAAGCTAGCGAAGCCCATGGTTATTGGATGCTATTCCAAGAGCCCGCTGCTTAATTTATGACGTATCTGTTTTTTGATCGAAATGTTGTATAAATGATAGCTTACCAATAGGGTATTACATCGCACTAGGGTTGCCTATCAAAATCTTGCCGCAACCCCCCCAGCCTCCCCCTGAAAAGGTCCCTCTTCGCGGTTTTTCGCATTTTATAGGAATATGGCAAGAGATAGAAGAAAGTAGTCAATCACAAAAATAATTCTTGCTAAATTCTCTACAAAAAATGTAAAGTCATTTTTTTCGTAGGACTAGGAGTTTACCCGCAATGGCCGGGCCAAAAACGATGACTTATTTATGAAACAATTCCATGAAAGCAATTAAGTGATCTTTCAAGTCACAAAACGTACGCAAATATATTTTTACTTATAAAAATTTCGATACAATTTACATAGTGTAACACAGTTTCACAATAACGGTAATATACACACAGGTAATATACAATTGTGGTGACATACACACATAAATATACACAGAAACACACACGTACTCCATAATATCCACTTACATAATTCTTTTCGTAACCGTGTATCAATGTAACGCACAACCGTGGCAAGTTGATAAAAGTAGTTATAATGCAGTAATTCTGACAGATCATACAAAAAGAGGTATTTGATCTAATAATATGCTTTTAGGTTTTCATCTTATAACAGTTGTAACGAAATTAATTGCTCCTAAAATAGAATAAATCCCGGCTATATCTAGTGAAAAGTTTTTGAAGTTGTTCGAATATAGGTATACGGAATTTGAAACATATGATCGCCACGTCTTCAACTGTGGCGAAAAATATTGGGTCACACTTCAATTTCACTATATTTTTGAACTGTATTAAATTTAATTAAGCAGTACCCACTGAAAATAATAATAAAGTTATAGTTAACTATATTACAATTGGATAGAGAATCCCTTGGATTATTGAAGTACCTAATCAAATTATTTTCCATAGAGTTGACGAAAATCCAAATCGATGGTAACCATTCATACGACGTAGATTCTTCTTCTCTAGTATGCGAATACAACCATTGTGCAAATGATCTGGTAGTCTGAATCAAAGCTTCGCGTCAATATTTCTCAAATATTCAATTAGATGTTATGTACGTAAAATTAGTATGGGATGTAGTTCCGTCCCCATATATTTTTATATTGAAACTGAATAGTGAGTATCAGAGAAAAAACGAGCCTTTTACATACTTCTGGTGTTTCATCTAGGAACTTTGAAAGGCGGAGTGGCATCCTCCGTGAATTTTGACGGGTATAGTGCGACTGGTGTAGCGTAATTTGGGTATTTTATATTCAATTAGAAAATCAAGCAAATAGCGATTATTCTGCGCATGAGTCATGGCGTTGGAATGCCCACCAGTTCACTCATATGTGAAAGAAAAAAAATCGATTAGGTAAATGCGGTGAAGTGGGTTGTAAGTCGTAATACAAATTGTAGACCCAATAGCTTAGAGAGTGGTCGCTCTTGACTCTTGAGTCTTGCGTGATGTCACCGATTCGAATCTCAGGGTTGATCTCGACCTTTTTACGCTTTTATGTGTGGGTTTTAATATATTTTGGGGTGGTGATGTTTTCTGTATTTTGATTATGTATTTGAGAATATTGAGATTGACACTATGTACCAATAAAAAAATGTTAAAGGCTTTAGCCGTAGATGTATATATAAATAAATAAATAAATGAAAGCCCAAGTTAAAAAGGAATGGAATAAAACATGAATCAATGAAGTTGGTCGACTTAATTTTGAAGTAATTTTAGAGTAGATAGGAATGCCTTTAAGATAAATCTCGCCCTAGTGATCATGCTTTGAACGAGTTTTTAAAAATTCATTGTCTTATTTTAAGTCTATAATCAGTTTTGTCTCATTGTGGTTTCTGTAATGGGTTGGCTGATTGATAACTGACTGCTTTGTATGTATGTACAATAAAGATTATTTTATTTTATTTTAATTGATCTTATCGATGATAATATAGATATACAGAAAAAATAGCTCTAAGTTTGTCAGGTGACCTCACTGTGTTCTCAAAAAAACGTTAAAGGTAGCACCTGGTTGGTTCGTTAAAATTAAGTCGAGCTGAATTCTTAAAAGTACGCATTATGTCACCATTCATTTAGGGAAACTGGGCCTAAAAATTATGAATTAATAAATACAAATAAATGTCCACCTTACCTGATTTCTTAATTTCCTCGGCGTTAAAAATTCACACACTTGCATAAATATTCCACTTTTATACACTTTTATTTCATAAATTATTTATTTATTCACAATAATTACAATCAACGCTAATTATAATTACAATTTAAATGATTATGAGTTTAATAAAAAATGATTTAAATACTATCACAGTCAGATTACAGTAATTAAAATTAAAAACGAATTGAATCTCTCTTCTTTTAAATATCACAAATCATTCAGATTAACGAGATTGCGATTTCAAATGTCACTCTGGTTTCATTAAAAGCTTCTCGATGGCCGATTTAATCTGAAATAAAAGAAAAGTTCAATTATTAATTAAATGTTTAGATAACAGACGACATTAATTTACACAAGGCACACATTGTGTTTTTTTTTTTAAATACACCTTTGTACACTTCACAGAAAGCTTGAAAAGCTTACTGTGATGTGGAGTAGGTCGGCATCGGGGATCGAACCCGCGCCCACTGGATTAACAGTCGAGCGCGTTACCAACCAGCCTACCGACCACCTCGATTGTGGTAAATTCTGTAACTAGATATATTTTGTCGTTCTGCTTTGGTGTTTGCTCGTTGACGCAGCCAATACAGGGAGCATCATCTTGAAAATGAAGACAGTGATAGATGAAAGTTTGGACTATAAGTTGACTGTCCTAGAATAGTTTTGAATTCATTTGTAAACCTAGTATTTAAGCCTTGTACATATGTGGATGAATTAGTATTTAAGTCTCTTATCTGTAAGTGTGAAATGTAACCTCCTTGGATAAGGGCACTGAAGGAACGTAATTTAGGGGTGGGGTTTGCCGGGGGGGCTCCGTTAAGGCTAACCCTGGGCCCACCTCTTGATAAGATTTGCCTAGAATGCGGGTAAAGAGGTCGCTATTAATGCCCCTGAGCTACCCGGGGATGTGGAAGGCCTTAAGCCTGCGGGATTTTCCTTCAATGTCCCAGAATTACAATATTTGGAAAACCCTTGAACAAAAAATTATTACGAAAGTATCCGAAAGTCCTAAACTATCAAATATTGTTCGCTATTAATTAATTATAGACTGATACGCAAAGCAAAAAACTAATCTGAGAAGCTTTGTGATTCACCTGTGTTTCGAAAAGGAAAGAAATTTTTATACGATAGGTATGTATTTTATAGGATAAACCACTTCGTCGAACAATAAAACAAGTCGTTCAGACATGAATCTAAAAAACTGTAAAATGATAAGAAGAAAATCACGATAGTAAAAAAAAGTTAAGTCAAAGACCTGTGATGTGAAATTATAAATTTCATGGTCCAAACAGTAATTCGATATTCAAAATTGTGGCTGATATCATAAAATAAATAAATATTGATTAATAAACAATTTGAAGAAATAAATGGATCTATTTGAATGCATAAATAAATATGTTAACTAAATGGATTACGATCTGAAGATCACTACCGTTTGCCGTAAAACCGTTAAAATATATCGTTAAATATTTAACTGGCTTTTATTATGTCAACATAATCTTTAAACTTAGATTATAAATAATATTGACACATTATGATGTTGTATAGTGTCAATAAGAGCCATCAATCGATTTTGCGTAAATTGAGTAAGGAATGTGGGAATGTTGAGTTATAGAATTACACATTTTGGAAGTGAATGTCGCCATAAGGCTATTTTAATCATTTGTTTGTTTATTTATATTTTAAGTAAACAAAGTAAACATGAAAACATATAAAAGAATGGACATAGTACAGATTATAAATTATTGTTCACTAGGGCGAACGTATCTTTCTTTTTAATTCTTCCAGTCAACCCCTTTTTTAAGAACAAATATCCTAACATCAACCTTACTGAATGTGTTTAGTAGGGTAGATATATTGAACCTTCATCTAACAGTTACTCTGACTGATCTATCATAGTCTGTTGTTTAGGTCCTTGTAAAAAAACGAAAAATACTTTTTTTAAGTAATCGAGTCATTCCGTTCATGAAAGTTCAAATTATCCGTCAAAACGCGGTAAAGTGTTGTAACAATTTGAAAGTGACTTAACACACAGTTGACCACAAATTCCTGTTTTGAAAATGCCTAGAAATAGTCACACAAATAATGCCAAGAAAATAACTGTAAGTACAGTTTCATTAAAATGGGGATGTGTCTACAGCCAAGGCCGCTGTGAGGTCGTCATGTTTCGAAAAAAAATGCGAATGTAAAAAAAACACATTCGGGTGGCCTTTAACAAGCTCAATCATTACCGCCAAGTAACACATGACGGTATATTGTAAGTCATGTTTTATACATCACAAATTAATCGACATTTCGCCAAGAAACGCCCCCCTAGACATTGAGAAAATAAAAAAACCTGTAGCATAACCATTATGATAATGATACAAACCAGTCTGGACAAAAATAATATTGTCTATGCTAGAATGAAAACAATTTTTTACTGAACTAGCCTTACATTTGTTGTTTCCATTTAATTATCTTATTACACTACCCTATATTCTAATTTTTGAATATTTTAATTTTGTATATGATTTTTAAATGTTGTGTGTTGCTTTTGACTACCCAGGATTTGTTAAGTAATATTTTAGTCTTCACTGGTTTATTTGCTGATGATATTGTGATTGTTTATATTAAATGTAATAACTGTATGCACTCTTTAAAATTAATAAAATAAAAATACCCTCACGCCGCGTCCCTTGCGGGGTAGATAGAGGAGACAGAATACTAAATTGCCCTATCCTTACACGCACTCTTTGTTTCCGACACGTTCATGCAATTTGTCATGCAGGCCCTCCGATTTTTTTGCTCAAAACGAGTTCGTCCTGAAGGCACTGATCCACATTATCGGTCCAGGTCACACCTCTCCTTTCACTCGTATGTATCTTTTTATTAATATTCTGCGTCTAACCTTAAACTTTTTTTGGACTTTTTGGACTGGAAACTAGAGAATTATAATAAATATAAAAATACAGCGTTATATCTAACAAACTATAAGAAAGATCACATGTTTTAGTAAATTTCAGAGATACTCGTAATTCAGGAATAATGTTTTACCGGGAAAATTTAGAAAGATCAAAATTCTAACTGCTAGAGTCACTAAAACATATTCTCATTTATCCATGTTTTATGTCTTACGATTATATCTTTAGTATTATAAGCTGAGTAATCTTGCTTTTTTCGACACAATTTTTCGCATGTTCATGTTTTATCATATTGTTATATTTTCATGTTATATTTATATTGTCTCTAAAAATTTTCAGTCTCTACAAGTTCGATACAATATTTTTCAATCCACATAATTAAATATTGAACTAACTAAATCAATAATCAATGTTTCTGGGGGCGTACGTATTTCATTATCTAAAAATCTATTAGAACAGGTCTTTATTTTAAAACTCTCAACACGAAAATAGGTATTTTATCACGCATTTCTAGTTTATAATGTGGACAAGCTATAACAATTTGGAAGTCTTTTGGACAATTTAGGATCTTGTTAATTCGGTTGCCAAACCTGTGTGTGTGGTGCCAAGCTGCTTAGGAATGTAAATAAAAATAATTAAATTAACATTTAACATTATTGTAGACATAGAATAACATTATTAATAAAAAATATTAAATAAAGTAACTATTCTAAATAAATAAATCAGCAAATAAATACCTAATATCATAATTATCAATTAATTTTAATGTTTTGTTTTAAATTTCCATTTCCGTCAAGTCAATTTCCACAGCAATTTTTCACAAAATATATTTATTTTGCTGAACTTTTTCGCAAGGACTTTCTTGAAATCATAATACTGGTATAACCTAATGAACACTTTTGGTATAATAAACTAATTAACATACATATTTAACATCGCGGATCGCACCCCCTTGGACGATGACGCGGGAGAGGTTGTGGCTTTCTGGGAGCGGAGAGGAATCTGATCGAGTGCTGACCGACACGATAAGAAGAAGATTTAATATAATAATAATACTTTATTGAATAATAATGATTACAAATTAATTGGCATTATTAGTGTCCGACCGAAACTGGTTTTTATGACCGAAACCGAAACCGAAACCGAATTTCGGCAACGGTCTCAGTTTCGGCCGAAACCGAAACCGAAACCGAAACTTTCTTACAAGAACATGTTTTGAGGGAAAAATAAAGAAAACGTTATTATAATCAGTCAGACTTTACTTTTTTACTTTTAAATCACATAACTATGCAGTCTTCGATATTTTCACTTATTGATAATCAACATAACAACCCCTTTTTTAAGAAAATATTATTGATTGCGCCTTAAAAATACTTAAAATAGGTGAGGTGTTTATTTGAGTAGGTAGATTCATCCTTTGAATATTATTCTTTTTTTTTTTTAATATTAAACATAAAATTACTTATTTAAGTTGTTACCTAACATCACAATACGTATATGTACTTTAATATTTGAATTATTAACAAAACAAAATAAATCACTTGTATCTTAAGAACAAATTAACAATAATTAATAAACTTAATTCGTCATTTTGTATGACACTTCTTCAGTAAGAAAAAACAAAAACCAAACGACTTAATTGAATTGAATTGAATTATTTTTTATGTTTGCTACCTATTCTTATGAATGTATATGGTATAGCCTATATCACGTAATAAAACTTACCAAATTCAAAATAAATCACACGACACAAACAAAACGTCACAAACACAAACAAAACAAAACGACCTGCAAACGCTTGCCAGTCGCGACATGAATACACTTCATCGCGTCACAACGCGCCGAACATGACCGATCACAGCGCGAAAACTCCCGAATGCAGTTTCGGTTTCGGTCGTAGTTTCGGCAGGTTTGCCACCGAAACCGAAACTAAACCGAAACCCGTTTTTTTGCCGAAACTCGACCGAAACCGAAACCGAAACCGAACATTCGGTCGGACACTAGGCATTATACTTGATTTCACCTAACTAGGCTGAGCCCGTACTAAGGTAAATCAGATATGATCGTTGAATTTTCTATGTATTAGACATTTGACTTCTTGTATAATGATAATAAGCTAAAAATAGTATGAAAAACAAAAGCAAAAACAAAAATAAAAAGTTTGCGATATTATAAATAGGTATATAATTAATATTTTTGGAAAGTTACTGTGTTTTTTGTATAAATTACTTAATTGAATAAGTATGTAGGTATTTGCATTTCTCAACACAAAAACTTTAGGATTACTTTGTGTGTTGGATATTTTAAATTAAAATAAAGAGGTGGTTCGTTGCTGGGTTACCTATAACGCGCTCAACTGTTAAGCCGTTGGGCGCGGGTTCGATCCCCGATGCCGACATACTCCACTTCATGACACAAGATTTTCAAGCTTACGGGTAAGGACCAAATTCTTTGCAAAATTCTCTAATCGTGAGTGACCCCTATGAAAAAATAATACAACTAATAACTTTTTCATTATTTTTTTGCGCCCAACTCTCAACTTATATATTATATTAGTTAAAATAACATATATTTTTATTATATTAATTCATACTTTGGAGAAAATCATGTTTTAAATGTAAGAGTCGGAACTCGCTCCATACAAATTGATTGTGTCGCACCCTAGCCTCTCAGGAAACAAATGACGATAAAATTATATATTTCCTTTACCGGCATTCTAAAAAATGTTTAAAAGGATACTAAAATAGTTATTATTCAATAATATAGGGTTATTTACCATACTAATTACTTTTATGTAAACAAAAAATGATTATAAACACTTGTCCCCAAATTATGTCTCCTGTGAAACGTCCCCTGTATCACGCTCCACAGCAAATATCCGCCAACGTATGGCAAGAATAATTTATATTATCACACTAGCAACATTATCGCTTCATGACAGAAGCAGTAACGACATCACCCGTCATGTCATTTCGCTGTTGTGAGTGATTTAAGAGTGCACGTCAAAAAGTACACTTTATTTAGAAGACCTATTAAGGTGATTTTAAAGGGTAAGTAGTAAATTTTTATACAAATATCTAATTAAATCATCATCTACGAATATTTTTAGCCATTAATAAATGTAACTAGTTATTATTTATTGCGTACTTTATGAGTAAACAATGTTTATAAGTTAGTTTTTTTGCTATTTTCTGTCCACTGTATCACGTGTGTAACGTTTTTGTGAAACGTTTCACAGGGGACAATTGTAAAGGTGAGTTTTCAAATCCATTCTAATTTGTTCAAGTATTTTAAGTTATTTACCTTATATATAAAACAAAGTCGTGTATGTTACACCACATGGGCGTCGTCAGGGGAGCCAGGAGAGGGGGCAGGGGGATAGGGGCAGCTGCCCCCCCATTGAGTTTAGAATAGGTATATTTTTTCTCGCATATGTATGTATATATTTTCTACACATTTTTATTCAATTTCTTTTTTTTTCCCTGGGGTTAACTGGAAGAAATAGCAGCTCTGCGATAAGTTCGCCCTAGTGAACAATGATTTATAATCTGTACTATGTCCATTTTTTATGTTTGTATGTATTTCTTGTTCACTAAAAGATTATTTTTTTTTTTCATACTAAATTTTGAAACCGTACAAAAAAATCACTATATTACCACATATTTTCTCATGTCACGAGTTTTTTAAAATGAGTATGAAAATCCACCACTTTCTAAAAAAATTGCCTGGGCCTCTATTTTTTATTGGTTTTTTTAAACAGTTATAAACAGTTTTTTCAAACTATGAGACCTTGTGTAAAACAACCTTTACAATGTCCCTTGTAATACAAATTTGTCCAATGTGTCACGTGTTTGACATGTCCACTGTGATGTCCCCTGTGAAACGCTGAGTAAAATTTGGTTCTTACCCTTACAGATTTGAAGTGTACAACGATATTCCGATAAACTCAGATTCATTAAAAAAATACAATTACGTAAACAAATTCATTCACAGGTCGAACTTTCCATATGAAACAAATTATGAATTTCACCAGGATTGCCCAACTAAGTACGAATTATTTTTGAGTCATTCCCACGCTCAACCACAAACAAAAGCAACTAGGATTATTCACAAACACAGAGACACAAACATAAACACAAAAATATAAACAAATTACGGGCGTCATCACAAATCATAAATTCATGAACAATTTATGATGTTATTCAAATAGTTGGCCTTCTTTTCAATTCAGAGGCCAACGAATGCGAAGAAATCTGTTCTAATAAATAATTAGTAATAAAATGCAAATAAAATTATATTATAGTGAAATGTTATTATTATGTATAAGAATTTATGACATACAAGAAACGCCGAGAAATTATACGAATACCCATATCATATTTGATAAGAATTGATTTGATAAGTTAAGGGGACACAGACTATTGTATAATATTTAGAAAAACGTGCGAAATATCTCTCGTGGTATTCGACAAATTTCGCTGCACTAAATTTCTTCGTTGTACACTTTGAAGACATGGTTGGGGCAGTTTGTTAGAAAACGATAACCCAAACGGGAGATTCCATTTTAGAATCCCACTAATGACGATGTATTTTGGCTTTTTTGCGTAAATTGAGTTAAGTGGAAATGTTCATATTCTAAAACTACAGGTTCTAATATGGCAATAAAAACAGCAAAACCCATATATTTTTATTTTTTCACTTCAGCAATTTGAATGTAGTTATATAAGAGTTATGTATAGCAATTTAGATAAAACGTTTTTCAATCACTCCAATTAGTCTGAGATTAGATTGCTGTTTTTCATACTACGACTCAAAATATACTAAATAAGAAGGAGCATATGACTTTTTCTGAGACCCCTTAACGCATGCAAAAAAGTCTATTAGCATTTTAAAGATATGCAAATATACGGGCGTTTTATAACCTCAACTCTTATAGCAAGCGGCAATGTGGTGCATTTTTAAAACGAAAAGAACTGCTAATAAAAAGATTATAGTTATTGTTTTTAATTAGACAGAAAAAAGACACGTTATAGAGATGGAAAGTTTAATGAAAAAATGTTACTCGACTAGTTATGTTAAGCTGAAATAACGGAATCCACTACTGTGTTTATTTGACTACTGGGCTGGTCTCATTCCAAAGTTGCAGCTTTTTTTTTCGAAATATTGATTTAATTTAAGCAAAATTCGACAGCTAAAATAAACAGACGTTTTATTAATATGCATCATACAGGTTTCACGTTTGTCCGCGCGTCTATGAAATTATTGTTTTATTGTTTTTTTTTTTTGAAAAGCAAATACACATACGCTGCATTCGAGTACCTGGTTAGGTTGGTTTAGAACCTGGCTAAAGGTCGTTGAAAAGTAATATAGATTTTTGTAGTTAAGATTATAGAGCTTCTAATTTGGATCATTGGCGTTTTTAGTGACTTTCAGTGACTCCTTTGACGTTTTCCTAACATTACTTTTCCTACGGTAGTTTATTGGTCTGTATCGTACGTATAATAGGTCCCAGTTGGACAGCTGCAATTGTCAATTATATTACACATTTGTTTCATTAACTTTATTTATTGCAAATATAGCAATCCATTCTTTAGTATCTTCATTATTTTCGCCATAAAACTAAAAACGCATTTCATAAATTATTACCCGCACACCCTAGTTGTTTATCTGTGCAGTACTTAATTTAAATATGTCATTACATTTGTCATTAATTATATCTATAGCAGTGGCGTGACTAGGGGGAGCGGTCCGCCCCGGGCGGCGCAGTTCAGGGGCGACAAAATGGAACGACATATATAAAAAACATTTTGATAAAACACGCAATTTTTTTTTTATATATATATAATTAGGTTTATCGAAATAAACCCAAATACATATTTGTACACTTCACAGTAAGCTTAAAAGCTTGTGTTGTGAAGTGGAGTAAGTCGGGGATTTAACCCGCGCCCACTGGATTAAATTAAAAATGATATCTGTATTTTCTTAAATTATTATGAAAAACTGTTAAATTACAATAATTTTCATACAAAAAATTTGCCTGCGGCGCTAATAAAACCTGTTTGCGTGATAGGTAGGTATTCTTTATAGGTGCTTAAGTATTTTTTTATTTCACGATAAATTCAGGTTCATCATTTCACCCATTTGTCTAAAAAAATTCGCTCTTTATTTTGTATCTTTTTTAAACGTGTACCTTGTTAAACGTACTTATTTTATATATTTTTATTTAAAGAAAGTAAACAAAACTACAATAAGACCTTCATTTTAATTTAGTATTGCAAAAAAAATTCGCCTGCGGCGCTATTTACATATATGATTTGTTGTGCCACGTCTATATTAACATTTTAGTTGTTCTTGCTTGGCTTTAAAGCTGCAGACAACCCTGAGTTTTTTTGTGTATAAATACTTGTACATTATCTTCATAATAACACCCAGAAACCATTATATTTTTTATTTTTACTTTATAATCGAATTACTTTCGCTGTAAGGACAGTTTTTTTTTGTTGTTGTTGTTTGATTTATTATTACATATCTTTGCTTCCACATTGTCGAAGACTGTCCTCTGAGAGCATTCCCTGGAACATATGCAGATATCCACAATGCCACACCCAATGCCCTTGAATATCTTGGAAGCCTGGATGTTGCTCTGTAGGGTGCATGTCTCCTGTATGTAGCGGATAGCATAATTCTCTTTATCTTCTGACGTTGCCGCCCATCGGTGGCAGAAGCCATACGAAATAATAATAATTTGCTTTCGCGACAGCATCACCCGTAAATCGGGTGCAGAGCCGAAATAAGTAAAGAAGAAGATGACACCCCTGGATACACATGTACATGTATAGGTAATTTAGGAGTCGGGGAGGGGGGGGGGGGGGGCATTTAAAGAGTCCGCCCCGGGCGCCACTAATGCTAGTTAGGCCACTGATCTATTGCCTCGTTAAACGCAAACATTTCATCACATTATTATAGTCATCAAGTTGTACACGAAAAAGGATGAAAATAGTTTGATGTCAATAAAATGATTATAAGTCATTAATACTTAATTAGCTACTATAAACTAGAGACACACCTAAGTTTGCCCTCGAAGGTTTACTTGAATAGTACCGTATATCATCATCTGATTTGTACGGTAAACTAGATAAATCTTTAGTATGGAGACCCAATATTAGATCAGGTAGTCGTGAATTTTTGGTAGGTTTATTTATCGTATGGTCAAAAGAAGTATATCACATCCCTCAATAGAAAAAAGTTTGAAGGTTGGGCATAGGGCATTGGGAAAATTTCGCAAGCAAGCTTGGTCGTCAGAGATTAAATTGAACGTTCTATATATATTAAGTCGCTGGTTCATTCAGGTATAGGAAGTCATCGAAGCTCCCTTCGTATGTTGTGTTAATATAGGTGGATAGGCTACTGAAGAACCTTTCTTGATATCATGTTAATACTGAAAACTTTCGCCATATTTCAACAAATGGCTTATAAATAATTGATAAATTTGAGTATAAACCTATCTAAGCCATCTATTCTCCTTTTTCTTTAAATTTTTTAGCTCTGCAAGATTCTGTATTTGAATTTGAGCTCCATTTGTTATTGTCTTTGATTGCAATCCTTCAAAATGGAATATCAATGAGAATTTCAGAAAATGAGAATTTTCGACACCTCCTTCCGTTCGCATCAATCGAGGGAACAAAGCTGCCAAAGTTAGCCGATGCCGAGCTACTCCACTTCAGAAAACATGCTTTTCTAACATGCTGTGAAATGTGGAGTTACTTCGATAAACTCAGATTAATTTTATAAAGAGCTGCGCGCGAGATACAAATTTTTATTTATTTATTCTTTGAATAGCAGCTTTATTCCCAGAATTGATGCAAATAGAAGGAATTGTCGAAAATCCACACTTTCGACACCTGAGATTCCATTTTGAAGGTTTCTGCTCAAATAAAGTAATGAATGTAGCACAAAAGCTATTGACGTAGAACAGAAATATTTAAGAGATGTACCTACCGACTAGTCGCGAAAGCCAAAGTTGCCGAATATTTAAGTCGGCGCGCCTAGCTGGCAAAAGATTCCGACTATAGTAGGCACATAATAGCTACAGGAATACATGAAATTTAATAAATAAATCGCCGGTATTTACACTATTCTACGACTATTTTAGTCGGCATCTATAGCCGGAAGTAGCCGGAAGTCTCCGGAAATAGTAATAGTAAATATGAGTGCCGAGTAGTCGCCTAGTCGGCTATTCGACTAAATCCATAGTCGCCCCATCACTAAAATATTTCTTTCGAATGACGTTATTACAAACTGTACTTTTTGTTGCATTTTTTAGACTCATTTTTCAAAAAAAGGACACGACTTATTAGGGAAATGAGTGACTGCAAGACTGGTGTTGTGACTAGAATGAAAGTAAATAAACTAGGATGTACAAGGCATGTTGATAGTATTAAAGATGACATGATGACAAAAAAGATATATTTGAGAGAGCGATGAGGGTTGAGGAAGCGCGGCCGCCCGAGACTGACCTAGTCCGATCATGTTAAAGATGGACGCGTTTTGAGTAAAAGGAATCGGAGAGCATGTATGACAAATTGCATGAATGTGACGGAGGCTAGGAGTGTGTGCTAGGATAGGGCTGTCTGGCGCACTGTCTTATCTGCCTACTTTGCAAGGGACGTGGCGTGAGGGTATAGATAGATAGACTTATTTTAATACTAAATTCTTTGTTCACTTGAAGAAAAAATAAAATAAAAATATATCATGATGGTATGTAACTGTTTTAGGCCCAAAATTTCAATTCTGTTTAAGCGGCCCGTAAACTCTAATTTTGCGTTATCTAGAGCTTATGTTAAATTTACGAGAATATCAATGTCCGTTTATCCTAAATCTAGCCCGTAAATCTAAACGTACCCCGGGGGTTGGTTTAAACCTCAAATCTGCCGCTTAGCTCAAGTTACATTATTCCCCACCAGGCGGCGCCACGTGTTCAGAAAGAGCTGGAGCTATTTAGTTAGAAGAAGGCAACAAGATTACTATTGATAAAAACATAACATGGCGTCGTAAGTGATATCGGTCGTGTGTGTATTCCGCGTTTATTTTTGTGAATGTTTTGTGTCACCGTATTGTGCTTTGAATATTTGACCACTAAAATAATGTTTACTTGTTTTGAACACTGTTTTTTGTGCTAGATAGTTTATAATTATAATTATTATCAAATTACGTTGACGTAATTGTCGTGATAGTTTTCTGTATTATTTTACTGTAATGCGTCTTTCGTATCACTTTATTGTGAGTATTATAACATAATATATTCATTTTCAATAATCAAAGCACGGTTCGAGTGAACAAAACAGCAAAATAACACGAATATAACACGATAAAAATATCATGTGTCGGCAATGTTTATATTGTATGAAAATGACAGAAGTGATACTTAAATCCACGATCAAATTGCATACAAAAATAACAAGTATGGCTACCAACTTGACCATATCTAACACTTATCTAAGCTTTAGTCTATAATGAATTGAAATTCTCATGTTCGAGCAAAGCGGCATTTTACACCAAGCTGCGATTTGTAAAACTCCAGGATTTGTCGTTATATGAAATTTCGAGCCTTAATTACTAAGTTATTTTGGTAACAACAAAACTGGTATAAAAATACATCAAGTATTTATTTATTATAATAGCTGGCAACACTGAAATAATAATTCTCAACTGATAAAATAAGTACTCGAGTAAGTAAACTTTATTTGGGTTAATGGTATCATTCTTTATTATGTCTTATATACAACATATATACGACTTATATACGTTAATATAATCTTGATATACATCTTATTTATATGCGTTTTAAATAAATATATACAGACATCTTGGCGTATTTTGTTTAATGTACATCGTGTCCTGTGTTATTTTATTGATTTGTGAATTTATGCATTGCAGTAATTGCAAGTTTGTTTTGTTTTAAAAATGCTTTAAAAACAAAACAAACTTTCGTCAAAAATAACATTTCAGTAGCTACCCATTATTGTCTCTTGTTTACCAAGTTTTGTTGACTGAATGAAATATGGAACTATGTTGGTGTTTGCTAATTATACGAATACATGTTTTTGTATTTTAACAGTTGGCAGAGCCCGGGTCTCCTAAGCGGGAGGTGCCGCGCTCGAATCCTGTCGCTGACACACTGCTCAAATACAAGTATGCTTGAACTGACTCATCTTAATTATTGGTATTATATTAGTATTTATTGATGTTGACAAAATGCAGTTTTGTACCATTTACATCCAGACCTGCATTGAATAATAATATGTCTTTGTTTTATACTGATTTCTCTCTCAAATTCTATTGTCATTGACGTAATGTAGTTCTGGACAATTTACATCCAGACCTACATTGAATCAAACCACACATGTTTTGTAATTTTGTTTTGTAACCATGTGTTTATGGATTTCATTCTTGTTTGCTGTAATTGATGTATAGCATTTTATTTTGTGATGTTTACTTTAAAATGTAAACCTGACGATTCCAAGTCCTTTAAATGGGGCCTACGGATGATTCGAGAACAATAAACTGTAGAACCATTCTAGAACTGTTCTAAAAGCAATTTAGGAGCTGAATGGAATAGGCTTTATAATATTTCCTCAAACATCCTGTAGTGTGGACACTACACAGCGACAGCATGGCACGCCAGCCCAGTGCAGCGTGGCCGGCTAAAGTCGGAAAATGCGGATTCTTGTCCGACCGGTATTACCATTTATGTGGATTCAGATCGAAAACTAGCTCGCCGCTAACTTTTATACATAAATATAATACTTATATGACAATATTATACCCACCTTACTATAATAATTATATTAATAATAATCTTGCCTCAAAACACTCCGCTGTTTGTTTTATTTATTTGTAGATCTATCCATTATTCGATACAATTTTCTTCTGCATAATAGTATCTCGAATCAGGAGAGGACGTGTTCGATTCCGATGCTGACTTACACCACTTCACGACACAAACTTTTCTACCTTACTGTGAAGACAAAGATGATTTTGACAGATTCATTGTTTTTAATTTTCATTGATTTATTTGATACTTAGGTATATAAAATTAAAAAAAAAACAAGAATAGCTTATATCAATATTTGCCAAACTGCAATACAGTTTGTTGGCAGTATACTCCCTTACTCTATTTTATAAATTTAATACATATATAGAACTTATTTATTAAATAACAAAACCATAGTTTCAATTTCTTATTCGACCACATTCATAATTCCGCAACCCATAATTTTAATATATTTTTCAGTTTATTACTTTTTCTTATGCCTTTTAATTCTTTTCAAGCTTTGTTAATTAATTTCGGTAAGATATGGGCCGATACATATACCTATCGATATAAACATTACAGACGATTATGTACACCATCGTGTCGACCATAATATCTGAGGGGCTAACTCGCATCACGTGAAAAAAAAGTACAAGTGGGTACATTATTGTAACAATGGGTTGATACTTGATATTTAATAATATCTATCTATTCTATTTGATGATTACCAAGTAACATGCACTTATTACTCGTGATAAAGATGATTACTTGGATAAGTAATGTATATACTTATATTATGTACCTAGGTGTATGTAAGTAGGTATCAGACAACTAAATCAAAACTAATGTAAGTCAAAATGAACTTGTACTCAAAATACCTAAATTTCTATCAGCTTCAAAATTGGTAATTACATATTTATACATGCCACATTGAAACAAGATTTCTAAATCTAATTCGCCAGTCTCTCAAACGGGAGGTGCCAGGTTCAAACCCCGGCGATGGCGATGTATTCCACACTTTGCGATACGGGATTCTAGCAGCATAAGGTGTGTAGAAAAGTATTTCGGTTTGTGTAAGCAAGCCCAGATCCTTTTAAAAAAATAGTCAGATTTCGGGCACAATGCTTGTATTTTATATAGAGCACTATATCTGAGTCTAATCCTTTGATATCCATGGTGTCTGGATTGATAGGTGAATGTTTTCCAGTATTAGACTAATGAGTTTATATGTCAGTCATGAATGATAATATGTACATTTTTCTGGCTGATTATATTAAGAAGTGTATTGGCACTAAAACCATTTAACGACTTGGACAAAAAATACACATATGATATGTTACAGTTTAGGTACTAAACTATCTCATTCTCCAGACCCTTTAGCTCTATTTCGCTTCCATCAATAAAGCCTAAGGAATCATATCGCGTGATTGCGGGATTTCTGAAGAGGTTGACTTGAAACTTTAACAGATTTGAACTTTTGAATTTCATCTTATTCTTAGTTTTCGTTGATGTATACTGGTATGTATCTGTAAATAATTGTAAATATGTTTCCATCCTTGGACAAGGACACTGAAGGAATGTAAGTTAGGGGTGGGGTTTGTCGGGGGGCTCCCTTCTGGCTAACCCTGAGCCCACCTCTTAAAAAGATTTTAGCAAGAAATGCGGGTAAAGAGGACGCTATATGCGCCTGTGCTACCCGGGGATGCCTGTGCTACCTTAAGCCCGTGGGAGTCCTTCAATGTAGATGTATACTGGGACAAATCCCTCAGTTAGGGTGGACTGACGAATTAAAAAAAACTACATATATTAAATTTTTGTAACTTTTAGACATATAATATTCTCTTGCTAGACATGCTTGTATGCTAGCGTTGCTAGCATGTATGAGAGCTATAGATGGTACCTACTCATAGTTTTATAGTTAATAACATTATGAGCACGCATGCTCCGCAAACACTTTCTATTGTGCGCCCATAAGAGCATAATAATTACTATATTTTATTATTACTAACTTATATATCTAGATATCTGTACTATATAATATATAAAGTATAATAATTCGCGAGCAATGAGAAATTATTCCAACTATTTATTTGTTTTGTGCAATATTGAATTAAGTGATATGGATTGAATGAAGTCATCTTTTCTCATCATAAGATTCATTAAGTCTTAAGTGACTTACATTATTCTTATTTTGTTCGTCCAATAAATAATAATATAATAATTGGACTATTTTGGACGCCGTTTAGCGATAAAATCACCCCAAAGGCACCTTACATTTTTCTTCATCACCACATAGGATCGTCACAAAAAAAATAATAAAAATGAATCTAATCAGTTTTGGCTAATTCCCGCCATTGGCTAACCAGTGACCGACCCGTAAGTATGCACAAAGAGGTGAGTCTTCAGCAATCTCCTGAACTCCTCCACGCTTTTGTGCAGAGATATTTGGGCACCTAACGTAAGAGAGTCGCATGTAGAATTTCATATGAATTTATTGCTCTACTTGTGTTACTAGTTGTGATACTTTATTAAATAAATAATATTATCACTGTTTTTGTATGGAAATTATTTAGGGGTCCCCTTCCTAGGTGGAAGTTGGTGGGATTGGGCACAAGATCAAGATTAAAAAGCCACACATTCCAAAGCAGTGAGCAAAAAATTACGATCAATTTAAAAACATTTAGACTTAAGTGTCATTAATTTTTAGATATAACTATGTAGTTCAATTGTTAACGGGTAATTTTAGTTCTCACTTTAAAGTCATTAAGTGTTTTGATCTAATATTAACTACCTATACCCACTATTAACTAATAAATCCGCAATTCGCGAAATAACTACCAATTAACTTACATTTTGTCTTAATGCATCGCTGTCTTCTTTTATATATTTTTAAATATCTTTAAAATACATTAGTGTGTAGTTTTCTTTATTTCTATTAAGCCATTTTTACGAGTAGATCTAGAAGAAAACTGTATTAGAGAAAAAAAGATGCACATGAAAGCGAGATTCAATTGAAGCAATTACGACACAAATTTAGTTAAGATTTAACCCTCTCACTATTAAATAGAAGGGTTATAGAATTTTTTTGACTGTGGATTTAATATCTATATATTTATATACATATGAATTTAAAAAAAAGTTTTTCCGTTTAGGACTTCGCCCCTTGCCCTCCGCGGAGAACACTGGTAGTTATTTACTGGTAAAACGAATTTAGTCATAGACAATAAACATTACATAATAAGTTTGCCATGGATTAAGTATGAAAATTTGCTTCAAATGGATTTTGTTTATTTTATCTTCGTGTCCTCCAGCAGGAACAGTCGTAGTGAGAGAGTTAAGGTGGTTGGTAGCCTGGTTAGTAACGCGCCCGACTGTTAATCCGGTGAGAGCGCGGGTTCAATCCCCGATGCTGACTTCACGACACAAGCTTTTCTAGCTTACTGTGTATTGTACAAACATGTATTTGGATTGCAATATAAACACTCCTCGTTTCCGTACAATTATGCTTGTTTTTATTTCAGTGTTGTCACAATTTTACCAATAATGAATTATTTAGGTATTGGACCGCACAATAGACAGCCATAATTTATATGTATACATGGAAGACATATAGATATAACAATAATATAATTTCTATGTATGTAATACGGTAGGCACCTACTACTACCAATTCTCTATGACCTTGTTATTATATTTTTATTGTTATCATGTAGCTATAAAAATTCTTACACTATACAGGGTATACTCATTAATTTAAATTTTCGTTTCACAAGGTGAATATTCAGAATGGGTAGCCAATCTCATTGCTCAAAAAGATGTGAAATGTCTTATGGAAATTTTACGAACACTTATGTAAATCTTACCGGAGACTTGAAAAAATCCCAAAAATGGGTTGGGTCTTATTCTACACTCCAGGTTCCCCACAGAAGTTGTAAAAGTTATGAATGACTGAATAACTCCTCTACTTTCAATGTTCCCTCTGAAAACACAGGGATTTTATACGGCTTCACCATTTCAGGGCAGCTTTTGTGAGGTGCGCGTCTGGTTAAATAAATTGTCCGATTGAGATTTTCTTTCAACCCCCTTAGATTGTCATTTTTCATCATTTCTATTCCTTCCCTCCTCCCTGTCTTGAAACGTACATCGGTTTAATTTATTTTCTAAGTATTTTTGTATTATTATGTAATTGGGATTAGCTGGCAGAGATCGCAGCACTGCGACAAGCTCGTCCTACTGAGCTAAAATTTTCGTATTTTACTTATTATGAAGTGTAAATAAATAAATAAATTTGTCTAAAAAAAACATAGAAAGATAGTAAATCCCACAAAAATACTCTGTATAAATTTCGCTAATTTGTAGTGTTCCCAGACGTAAAAAAATAACATAATATCAGTGTTGCCGTAAAGTAAAATTGTAATTATTCTCTGTAAAAAAGAAATTTCTCGTCGCGGCATTAAATTCATTATTATTATTATTATAAGGTAGGTACGTACCATATTATTGTTCTCGTGATTATTCAAGTTGTATAATTAGATATGTCTGTTGTTACGAGAAAAAAAACAAGTAGCTGGCTGGCTACAACGCTATTATACTCGCATGTAGAAAATTTATCATAGTTTTAGTAAATGATTGTATAATGTGGCAACATTATTCGAATCAGCTGTTTGGTCTATTATGAATTATGGAATGGCATTCAAATTCAAATTCGGAATTGGAACATATTCGTATAATTAAGAACAGTCGATTGAAGAGAAGTGTGCATATTTTTAATACACAATAGTTGGACGTTTGTTTTGACGAGACGGACTAGAAATCGACTGAAATTTACAATGCAAAGTTTTTTCCATATTTTTTACGTTGCTTCTATAAAATTGACTAGAATTAAGTGCTGTCATAACATGATTTTGACTAGGTACTTCTATATTTAAAGGTTGCCATCTTAACAGGCGAAATATTTATCTATAGCAGCATGTAAAATCCCCCATGAAGTGATAGAGGATGAAAAAGTATGAAAAATAGTTTGATGATGAACGCATGACCAAAAATAAACCGCTATGAGTTATGGGCTTTTGAAAATTGAAGAGTACAAAAGTTTATCTATTAGTTTTTTTGACAATATTTTACAAACTGCTAATTGGATCTTAACTATCGATAAATAATGCCTTAATTTTTATACTTTACCTTTCATTTCATTTCATTTATTTATCGTCCAAAGCTTTACAAAGTAAAAAATAACAAACAAAAAAGTACTGGATTTTATTGCACCACTAGGCGATAGTCTGTTCCGGGGAAATACTAACCACAACATAATAGCTCAATATACTTGGTATTTTATTAGGAAAAAAAATGTTCTCCAAAAATGACCAAATATCTAAACAGTTATCCCTGTAATGTGTCCATTTTAACATTTTACAATGAAGTCCTAATGAGTTCTCAACAGTTGAGTTAAAAAACATAATATTTTCAGACGATGCGTGGTCATTGTTTCGCTCATCACTTTTTCCTATAATAATTTTATAATAGAGAAATGACTATTGTGATTCTAATACGACTGTTTATAATGTGTGACTCAACATCAATGTATGCAATAAAACTGTCGCATTTAGTTGATTAATGTTGGTGAAACTGCCCCATATTATATATTTTGATATAAACTAAAACTTATAATATACATATTTGAATAACTCATTATTTATATATATAAAGTAAAGTCTGATTTTTGTAAGTGTTCGCATATGTAACTCCCGCATTTTTTATAAATAAATGAATCTGGGTTTGAAATAAGCCCAAATACATCTTTGTACACTTCACAGAAAGCTTGCAAAGCTTGTGCTGTGAAGTGGAGTATGTCGGGGATTGAACTCGCGCCCACTGGATTAACAGTCGAACGCGTTACCAACCAGGCTACCGACCACCTCCTTACAATGGAATGCTGTGAAAATTTAGAATAACATTTGCGATAATATAGAGGCTATAACGTCGCCGGTTTTTGGATAAACAGTTTTTCCTAGGAGATACCATGATGATGAGAGGATCCAAGATTTGTGTGGGGTCATGCTTGCGGTATCACATGAAAGGGTGTTGAAAAAGCAATTCAGATCTTAAGTCACATTTTGTCTTGATCAAACCATTGGGAGACGCCGCCGGGCCGTTGCGAAGCACGGTTAACTCAGCTAGTATACAATATACGAGTATAATGCATTCATGTTTTGGTTATAATTTTCATTACCATTAGTCTTTTTTTACCATTAACATTTCTATGTTATGTTTTTAGTCTATTTTTAGACAACCACACCATAAAACGATTTTTTGGAATTCCAAGCCAACGTGCTGCCTTCCTCACAATGGGAGGTAACCAGCGATAAATGCGTACAGTACTAAGAATCAGGGCCGTCTCTTCCATTAGCCACGGTGGGCACTTGCCCAGGGCCCTACGATCCAAGGGGCCCCCAAACTAGTATATTGCATTATTTTCCAAAGTACACGATCCACGGCGGGCCCTAGTTCCTGCCTAGATCACGAATTGATAAAAAAATTGCAACGTACAAACAACAACCAATTTTTTCTGAATTTTTCGGTATTGAATGGACTATGTAATTTCAACTTGATATTTGGGTACTTACTTGATTATATCCCTAGTAACTCTATCGTCAAATCTCGTATCCTGGGGATTGGACTACGTAAGTGCAACTAATTATGTATTTAAATTTAAGATAGTAACTGTCATTCCCAATCTTGTAAAATTACATAAAAAAAACAGACAGATTCGCGTGATGGCGGACATATGTCCGAAAAGTTGACACTGTAATTATTTTACTAATCAATCAGACAACCCGGATGTCATGCCATATTTTTTTCTAATTCTACGCGTATAATTTTTATACTGTTTCCTACTTATTATAAAGAAAATAATCATACTTTAATTGAAAATTAGGTAGACAGGTAACACGATAATTGGGAAATTGTTTTGATAACCAAATTAGAAAAGTCTTGTTATGATTATCCCACACACATAGTTATGGGTGTCTCAAAATTCACGCAAGAATTAATTTTGATAGAAAACAACAGGTTTTAAATTAGAAATTCATAATTTCTTATTGATTCATAAATGATGGGTTATGTATGGAAAAGCATGTCAGGTAAAAAATACATATCTGACGATATTTTCCGTGACCATTTTGAATAGATGCGGCTGAATTTCGTTGATCCAGCATTAAATTTCGTCATTTATGGCGTGAGTTTATTCGTGATGTATTCTGAACTTCACGACACAAGCTTTTAGGTTACTGAGAAGCGTGCATGAAAGTATTTGGGTTTTTGAACACAAATTCAGATACTTTTTAGAAAATGAAAATAAATCAGTCGCTTACTTACTTACTTTACTTTTCGTGTGGCGCGGTGATTGAAATATCTTCACTTATCCGGGCTGAGTCAGAAAGTGCTCATAGAACTACAGTCTTGGATCCAGTGCTGTCAACCAGTGCAATGCCTCTGGCGTCGCCTCATGGATGTCTTGGATGCTTCCACTGATCTTCTTAATGTGGCACTCTTGCACTACGTGTCTCACAGTCTGCTCAGCTCCACACTCACAGTAAGGGCTGTCCCTCTTTCCCCACCTCCAGAGTGAGTAATTGCAGCACCCGTGTTCCGTTTTCACTCTGTTCTGCTGTACCCAAAGTTTACGTGGAAGATCGATACCTGGTACTCGGGTATTGGGGTTTGCCACTAGCTGTTTATTTGTTAGTTGCTGGTTACCTATCATATGTTTGGATAATAATATATGGATGAAAATATTATAGTATTAGCGGAATGCTCGCCCTAGTGAGCATTACTTATTACTGTCAATGTATATTATCTTGTTAATATTTTATATTTTATGTAAAGTTCACTTAAGAACAAATAAATAAACATAATAACATAAATCTAATCACTTCATATTTCATGCACCTCTGAGGCCCATACACAATGAAATTCTTAAACGTACACGTACATGTATCTAATATGTTCACGTCTACAATATACATGTATATTAATGTATACTTTATGTTGTGTAGGTATACATTATATTGTGTATAGAAATGTGTACATAATTACAAGGTATATACTAATAACCTAACACAAAGAATTCTTTGAGACCAACGATCATAGGGAAGTAGACATTCACATAGTTTAATGTACAATAATAGATCGAAATACGATGATTCGATGTTTCATATTTTCAAATATAAATTTACCTAATAATGTATAAGTAGGTAGATACCAGTGACGAAGGGTAGATTTCTGCAGAAGTGAAGCTGAAGGCTAACATTTCTTATGGAATTACGTCAGATTAGACACTATTATACCTATCATTTTTCTCAAAAGGTAACTCGATGGGAATCGTGTTCTTAGGTAGCTTCGCGCCTGGATCCACTGAAGATGAGGTATTCCAGCTCGAAAATCTTCAGTAAAGATAGGTGAATAAACTCAACATGAAAGTAAAAACAGTGTTTTTATTTATGTGTTTTTTTATACTTATGAGTGGGGAATATTTAAAAAAATTAAATCAATCAAAATTTACCAACTGAAACGTGATCATTAAAAAAGGGCTACCATAAAATAAGTATATACGAGTATGTGTCCAAATTTCAAGGTGCTGAGACATTGGGACGCTGTTAAAATTTGAAATGAGAAATGTAGACGCAGTTCATATTAACAACGACAGAGGTGGTCAGTAGCCTGGTTGGCAACGCGTTCGACTGTTAATTCAGTGGGCGCGGGTTCAATCCCTGACTTGCTCCACTTCATAACACAAGTTTTTTAGCTTTCTGTGAAGTGTACAAAGATGTGTTTGGGCTTATTTCGATAAAACCAGTTTCATTTAAAAAAAAAAAAAAAAAACACTAGAATATGTAAAATGAAAAAAATCGATCTAGATTATAGTATACTTGCCTACCCTATAAGTGCATAAGCAGTAATTTTTAATCAATTATTATTTCTGTATGGCTGAGTGTCGTGACTGAGCTTGTAACGGATTTTCTACATAACAACTACTATATACCTAGCTATACATTATATACTCAAATAGTATAATGCTTAAGGTACTACAAGCCTATATTCCACTAATAAAACTATAAATTACCTATACAATACATATCTGCGTAGGCATGGGTCTGTAATATTGTACATATGTAGTATATAATCTATAGGTTATGGTTATAATATCTACATATAGTTATCGGCGTTATATTTTAGAGCATATATGCATGTTTATTTCTAAATAATTCAATAACTTTTTTTTGTGGTTATTTTGTTTTTTTTTTGTGTAGTGTGTTTTTTCGTACTTTGTTCATTTATTTATTTATCGTTTGGCAACGTCGAGTATTGTCACATCGTTAAAGTCTGACATCCAGCGCCTCCAGCCACTGGAGGAACTCAGGGGACAGGCTGGCAGCACTGTCAATGGTACTGGGGTATGCACGTATGGGGCAATCATGGAAGATGAGCTGCATGGTTTGCTTCGGGTGTCCACAGTCACACTGTAGATCATCCCTCATTCCCCACTTGTGAAATGTGTACAGTACGAGTATTCATAAAAAAATCAAGTAATTCCAACAATATCTTTTTAAAAACACACGAATAAAACACTGTTTTTCCCATCTTCAAATTTCATTTTCGTATAAGCCTCTCAAAATAGATTCCATCATCATTAGTAAATATCTCTTAAAAGCTGTGTGATTTTTTTGGTAAAGCTAAAAGGCCGAAACAAGCCGTGCCTTATTTTGTAAAAAATCATAAAGTAGGATAGAGTATATTTGAACATTACAAAAGAATAGCGTTAGAACAGAAAAAAATAATAATAAATAACTACGGCGAGCTTATCGCTGTTTAGTGATCTTTTCTAGCCAACCCAATATGCTAAACAATTTTAAATTCATATTAGAACTAAATCTAGTTCATTTAAATAAATTTATAAATTCACACAATTGTTTTCATAGTTTATATTTATTGGAGCTGTATTATTGTATGCAAAAATTTATATCATAAATAATATTTTTCTCAGACTAGCCAAAGATTAGTATTATGATTATTCAGACAGACGGATCTCCACACCATTATTCTTTGTATTAAAAACCTAATAAATCTCTTTAATATCATTATTTATAAGTGGGTATTCTAAAAAGAAAATAATCGGTAGAAATTTGTTTTATATCAATTTTTTGTCCGTCATATTTATAAAGGCTGAAATTTAGACGTCTTTAAATTAATAATGTTACAGTAAAAGGATGAAATAAAGTCATTATGTAGAATGACAGAACTTTTGGCAGGGTATAGGCAGGTATTGTAAGAATTAATTAGGTACAATAAAAGGCTAAAGTATGTTCACTTTTCAACGAAAGAATTAGTTAATCTGGATGTAATAGTTGACGAAAGCACGCAAAAAAATTGTATCCATCGTCTTCTGTGAATTAGGCACAGAGTAGAGATGAAAATAAAATAATGTGTTAGTAAAAATTATGACAGACTTTTCCAAAATTTGTAACATAAATAATGCTACACGATCTAAATCTAATCTAATCGAGTTTCTCTCATAAAGCACTTTCATGACACACCATCAAGCACGGCGATATGGAGTGACTGGATTCTCTTCTATCGCTCGGTGACTCCCGATGCCTCAAGCTGGGCAAAATTTGAGTTATGACTTTGAATTTCTTTTCAACGCCCTTGCATACGATATCACAGATCTTCCCACACAACTCTTGGATAACCTCAAACGCTTTATATATTTTTTGTCCCCAATCTGGTATAGAATCGTGATTTTTTTTAGTTTACAGAGTTGGTAAAAATTCCAGAGCTCTAGCTAATCTAGAAATGAGTTAAAATAAAATTAGATTACAGGATTTTGAGACAACAACGACTCCGAGTGAAATTAAATAAAAACATGTGGGACATAATAATATTAATCTGAATATTTTTAAAATTATTGCAAGTCGGTTCTACGTGGACACTGTAATGAAAGACAGATTTTTGTCATTGTCAGCGACACTTTGTAATGATCGTTTTAGGTATAGCAATTTACGGTATGTAGGTCGTGTTGAAGATGCGTTGGTATCTAAAATAAAATTGAAAAAGTCAGTTTTTTTTAATTCGTACTATGATTTCTATGTATCATCATGCGATGGCACGTTGACCTGACAGAGTGCGCGTATCAGTTTTTATTTTTTGAATTATTATCAATTTATCTATCAATCAACAATGTCTGTCTCTCGTCTCCGCCTTTGACTGACAGCTTCATGTAAATGAGGACAACGTGAAGACAAATTTAACCATTCAATTTTTAATAAAAAATAATAACTGATGAATAGATCATTGTATGGAAATATCTTGATATGTTTTTCTTTGAAAATCTCTCCATGGATTTTTGTGCCTAAATCAATTGATAACAAGTAAATTCAGAGAAAATGACACGCTTTTAAAATATTTGTAATACCATAAATAATGCTACATCGTGAAGCACTTTCATGTGACACCAAACAAGGGGGTATACTGTGAGTGGATCCTCTTGACCGCTCGATGTCTCCCGATGGCTTGAGCTTTTTTTTAAAATTTATTTATTCACAAATAAAATATACCAATACAATATCACCGGGATTTCCCAACTAGGTGTAACCTGTATTTGGGTCAATCCCACTAAAAATACAAAGTAAAACAAAAAAATATCAAAAAGAAAAAAAAACGAGATATACAAAACAAAAAAGAAAGAAAACAATGAAAAGAAAAACACAGTCACACAAAACAAAACATCCTGGCAGCGCAGACATGATCTGTCACTCACATACAAATATTAAAGCACATCAATACACACACACAACCGTATCCACTCACTTCTAGATAAAATCTTACATTCAATCTGAATTTCTTTTCCACGCCCTTTCATATCACACATGACTCCACACAACCCTTGGATACTCTCAAACACCTTACATTTCTTTTTCTCTGGAGAAGGCTGGTTCAATGTGGCACAGAATCGTAATGTCATGAATTTTTTTCTGAGAAATAGTGTTTTTATAGTGTAGAAAAATTTTTATTATAAAAATAGAAATGTATAAAATAGCGTCGCAGGCAATTTTTTTATAAAACAATTGTATTTTGATGGATTTTCAAACTCATTTTTAGAAAATTTATGATATGATGAGAAAACGCGTGGTAATAATGTGACGTTTTGTGAAGTTTTATTATTTCGTATGAAAAAATATATACCTATTCCAATCTCTAGGGGGGGCGGCTGCCCCCCCCCCCTGACGACACCCATGAATCTGAATGGACTGAGCATTGGCTTTCGATTTACCTTATGCAATGACCGCTCATATATATATATATAAAGAAATGCATAACCAAAGTGAACCACTCATCACTTCACTCTATCTATAGACTATAAAGTGGTTTTCTACTTGATTTTTTCATAATTATTTTGCGATGGCGTCACCCATACATGAATTATGATCAGGTGCATATTATGTTTGGTATTGTTTGTCGACCTTGTTAAAACAAGCTAACCGAGAGGTTACATACTTGTCCCCTTTTTTTTTAAAGTTTTTCAAGATGTGCCGCATAATATTATATTTCTAATGAAAATAATCGATGATTATCTACTATCGGTTTAAAAGATCAAAATTATAGACTCGATCTGATATTAATATATGGTTACATTTTTTCGCTACTTTCAAATTATATTTCAGAATCGTTGTTTAAAAAAAATTGCCAATTATTGGATTGTTAGAATAAACTGGCAATATTATTTTTCTAACTTGTGATGCTGGTTCGAATGAATTATCGGAGTATTTTTTTCTTTTTCCAACTCGCAAAACTATCTTGCCTTTAAAATGATTTCTCTAGCGCCGCTGTGTAATATTTTCGGCATTGTAGGTTACATTTAAATGATACAATGTGAGAATATTGCGAATTTTTTACAGCTCTTATGACAAGATTCGACAATCAGGGCTACCAACAAGACAATCTTGAACTCCACTTGCAGCTAACGTCCGCACGGTGGCCAAGACAGAGGGAACCATCTTGTAGCAGTATAGGTGCCATAAGCAACCTGAAAAAATGTGTTTTGCGAGAAATAGGCGATGTTTCTGGTCTCCCCATATTTGGATTGAGTTGATCTGTATTAGTCGTTGTTTTAAAACAAGTTGCATTTATAATTATTAAGCACAATGATTGACATATAAAATAATTATTATTTGATTCATTATGTGCGTACAAACGTAATAATTATCTACCATTGGTATTATATTACATATTAATTTTAATATACTTAACATTAAAAGTATGCATACCGACATTTCAAAAATTTCTAAAAACGGGAGACCTTATATCTCGACAACCGTTACTAAATATGCTTTGGAACTAAATAGGGTAGATGCATTGAACCTTTATCTAGGGAATAACCGTAAAATATTTTTTATATCTTGTATAGATTTCTCATTTTTTTTTTAAAACAACTCTGATCTTTTTTTCGAAAGACGGAAACTCGTTTCCTGAAAGTCGCAGACAATTTTTTTTTGTACTGATAATATGCATTAAAATCTAGGGAATAACCGTAAAAGTTTTTTGATAGACGCAAAATTAACCCCAAAAAATTGAAAAAAACGCTATTTTTACCATTTTATCGTGCGATTGTTCACGCGATTTTGAACCTTAATGCCGTGGGAAATTATTGTGACGTCATTCTTGGTGCCAAGTCCTTAACATTAAGAATTATAATTTCTTGTTTAGAGGTATGGCTTAGCCGTTGCATAGCCTTGGTGTTGTTAAACCCGGAGGCTGTATCGGAGTTCACATCCCGGTCAAGGTTGTTGAGTTCGGAACAATGTAATCTGAGCGAATTTTATTATTATTAAAATAATAATTTATCTATCTATCTATCATTGTATAAATATTATCTCAACCCATGGTGTGTCATTGACAGAATACTGCGAATTTACTGTTGGTAACGTTTTTTTAAATGGCAGTGGGCGGGACACGTGGCGAGACAGGACGGTGTCAGATGGACACCTAAAATCCTGAAGTGGAGGCCCTGGGAGAACAAAAGAGGGGTAGGAAGACCACAGAAAAGGTGGACAGATGACATTGTCCAGCTTACGGGTCGTAGATGGCAGCAGATATCCCAAGATAGAAGACAGTGGAAGAGTTTAGAAGAGGCCTATGTCCAGTAGTGGAACGCAAGTAGCTAGCAGTAAGTAAGTAAGTAACGTTTTTTTATAATAAAGTTTAGCCATACTGCGTTACAACAGTTTTTCGGTAACCATACGGTATTTTTTTTATACAAAGGATCTGGGCTTGCATACACAAACCCAAATACTTTCATGCACATTTTGCACTAGCCTGTATCGCAAAGTGTGGAATATGTACATCGCCAGCGCTGGAGTTTGAACCTGGCACCTCCCGCTTGAGAGACTGCCGCCTCAACCAACTGCGCCAACCATGCACAATATTTCATCAGATTCGATCAAGTTTTCACAGTCAGTCTATTTTTGATTTGATTAAGTTCGAATCACATCGTCAATGTTCGGTCTTGAAGTAAAATAAAAATAAAATTCGGTCAATCTAGGAATTTATTAAAAATATTTGAATCTTTTTACAAGGACGTGGGCTTGTATACACGAACTCAAATAATTTATTGCACACATCACAATAAACTTGTGTCGTGTTCTTGCGGGGTAGACAACAGAACCTCACACTGCTCTATCCTTACGCACTCACTTCTTGATTCCGTCACGTTCATGCAATTTGTCATAGATGCACCTCTATTCCTTTTATTTAGTAGGAACACGCCTGTCCCTGAGGATCTGGGCAATATGATAATTTTACTTGAATTATTTTTGGTTTACAAATTATTCTTGTAAAGCGTTTGATTTTTCTACATTCTGTAGTATATACATTACAATGCAGTATTCCTACAACAGTGTAGAAGAATTAAGGATGAACATTGTCGGGCTTACGACCGACCTCGGCTGGCTTTAGTGATCACTTTACACTCGAAGAATGGTACTTAATGTATACGGAATTCGACAATACAGTCATCGATCCTCGTATAGTGTATAGTAGATAAGATCTCTACTATGCGAGACGAAAGTCTGGGTTCGAATCTCAGCCGGGGTGAACCGAAATGCCGAATGTTTCTCGAGTGTAAAGTGATCACTTGACCCAGCCGACGTCGGTCGTAAGCCCGACAATGTTCATCCTTAATACTTTTTTATAGGAATACTGCATGATAATTTTAGATTTAATCTAGTCAGATTGAAAAGCTTGAAGTGTTAAGTGGAGTACATTTACGAGTACAGTATAAGCAAAACACCCGGAAAAAATAACATAATGTCTTTATCATTTTTATTCAGTATCCGTTTTTATAATAACAGTTTAATTACTGCAATAAAACCAGTAAAATATGTAAAGTTTTAAGTTGTGTGTCATTTAAGTGTTTGCTGGAGGATAGAGAACAGGAATTAATATTAAATAATTTATTCCTGCATAACTACACTTGTTACCAATTAAAATTACAATAAAATAAAATACAGTAATGCAGTAATAAATAAAATTATAGAGAAAAATGGAGAATTATTATATTTATTACTATTACGTTTAAATATTTTAATGTTATGTTAATTTACCACCTTTATATATCCTTCTTGTAGCACCATTGGTGTCAGAACAAAATATAGGTATTCAGTACCTATTTAAGTGGTGTCAATGAGAAATTTTGCTACAAATACAAAAAATATATAATTATGCGGTACCTATACTATACGAGATATATTGGAGGAAAACTGTGAAAATTTGTATTTTTCATTACCCCATCGACCTAAACGACATACCAAAAATTCACGACCACCTGATTTAATGTTGGCAGAATTCGTCTGTCGCTCGGACTATTAAGTGGTGTCTGTCAGAAATTTTGTTATAAATACAGAACAAAATATAGGTTAGTGGTGTCAGTAAGAAATTTCGTTACAAATACAAGACAAGTGATATCTATAAGAAATGTTGCTACAAATATTAACAAATTATTAGTAGTCAGTGGTGTCAGTAAGATTTTTTTTACAAATACAAAACAAAATATAGGTGTCAGTAACAAATTTTGCTACAAATACAAGACAAAATATAGGTATAGTGGTGTCAGTAAGAAATTTTGCTACAAAACAAAACATAGGTTAGTGGTGTCAGTAAGAAATTTGGCTACAAATACAAGACAAATTACACAGCTAAACAATTTTGACTTCAATTTCTGTTGACTTTGAATTTTGAGACGTTTTAGACTAAAACGGGTGTGCTGATTCCAAAAATGAAATTAGTTTTTTTCTATCACGTCAGGTTTTCTCGCTACAGCCTATGTGATTTTCACCCTCCCATACAATGGCCTGTTTTTTTTCTTGGCCACCAATGCGGATATGCCACAGTATAGTATCGTCGATTTAATGTAGTGGTAGAGGAGAGCTCCTGAGAAGCATTAGAGGCAGTTAAATTGGCCGGCAAGACCCAGCAGCTCGTTAAAGATGAACATTTCATGGAAAAAATGACATAACTCCAAAGGAATTTTTGGTAGGCATAAAAAACCTTGCCAAGGTAATAGACGAGCACAGAATTGGAGCGAAACTATCCAGCAACTCTTGGAGAGCTTCAAAAAGCTTGACTGCAACATGATTTGTATTACAATTGCATTTTTATATAGCTATTTTGCCAACTTCCCAAAAAATCTTGGTACAGTCAGTGATAAGCAGTGCGAGCGATTTCACCAAGATTTGAAGGTCATGGAGCCAAGGTACTGAGATAGATGAGATGTACATATAATGATCGACTATTATTGGAACATCAAGCGTGGATACACGAAGATTAAATACTCTAGAAAAAGCTATATATAAATAAGTAAAAAAATAGAAGTTTTTTGGCGAAAATCTCAAATATTACGAAAATTTGAGACAATACTGCCATAAGGTGGGTTTATTACGAAGGCATTATCTTAGAACCAACTCATAAATATAATTTTTATCTTAATAAGTGTGTTTACCATTAGATAAAATCCTTTATTAATTGTCTAAACACAGTTTAACTTACGGTAAATATATATAGGCCTAGATCACTCGTAGACGAGTGGTTGGCCTGAAAACAGAATAGAAGACAATGACTGTATATTGTAGCCTATAAATAAATCATTATATTCTTTGTGAACAATATATTTGGTAAGTTTTCCCTTTATCTCCCTTTATATGATACACATTTTGTATGAGACTTCATACAAAGTGACGGTACCCTGTATCTCAGAAAGTTGACGTGATAGAAAAAAACTAATATCATATTTGGATTCAGGGACCCCAAATTAGTCAAAAACAAGTCCCAGATCTAAGTCAACGAAATGGCTGTTTAGCAGTGTTATAGGTGTGATGTCTGTATTTTTTTCTACAAATACAAGACAAAATTTCTCCTCAGCTCTATTTTGTATGTACTTATTATTGTGTATCTGTTGCCCTATTATTATATTTAACATCTAAAAAGTTGTCCATCTCTGATTCAGGTACTATACATCACAATATAATTATCCTATAGTTACTAGATAGTTAGATAAAATCTACCTGCTCTATCTAACTTCGCCACAAGTTAGCCTTTTGATGCAGTTAATGATAATTACATTAAACCCAATAAAATGTTATTAGTTATTTATTTACTTATCTTATCATGAAGCAAGCAGTAGCGGTGTAAAGGTAATTATTCTGTTTTATTATAATAACTTCCTGATTTCAGATTGACAAACTATAACCATATAACTCACGAGACTGAAATCTTATCCGACCCATAAGGCATAGACTAACTAAAATGTCCAAAAAAGTCTGTTTTACGTCCTACCGGAAAACTTGAAACTTCTAGAACAGGAAGCGTTCCGAGGAGAGGTGAAGAAGTATATTGTTAATAAGGAAATTTATACTATTGACGCGATGCTATCTGGGATCAGACCCTTATGGTATCGATTAGTTCTCCCAATTTATATTATTTTGCTAATTTATATAAAAAAAAAAACACTGTTAACTGTGCACAAGCCTCCCCTTGCTGCCAGAATGTGTGGTCGATTTTAGCTCCGATTACTGTTAGACGTGAATACTGACCTGATCCTTATACACTCAGTTCGGCATTTGATCATGTTATTCCCATGTATGCCTCTGACGAAACGCCAACGGGGTTTGCCGGGGGCTCCCTTAAGGCTAACCCTGGGCCCACCTCTTAATAATATTTTTCTAGAAGTGCAGGTAAAGAGGTCGCTATTAATGCGCCTGAGCTACCCGGGGATGTGGAGGGCTTTGAGCCCGCGGGATTTTCCTTCAATTCAATGACGAAACGCCAATTGGAACGCCTACCCGGTAAGGGACGCGGCGTGAGGATATAGATAGATAGACTCTATTACAGTATTGTCGCCTATGTAGCAGGCTTTTCAACACCAATGTCTTAATAACAATACACAATATCAATATTTTTCCGACAGCACTGATAAAAACATCAACGAACAACAGCGCGAAACCTCGCCCAAAACCACACCGATAAAAAAACATTATGAATGATTAATATGCAGGTATAAGAAATGATATGTATCTAATATCATAGTGTACTAAGGCCATAATATATAACATTATATTATATTTACATACATAATATTATGATAAATTATATATTTGTAATATCGATAGGTTAGTGCAGAGATATTGAAAGTCTACTTTTTGGCGAAATTGAGTTATGATACAGAAAATGTTCGTCTGCATATTAATTATTTATTTATTCTTTGAGTGAACATTACATACCATAGAATCTACCCACATAATACACATTTATAATAATAAGTATTGCTCACTAGGGCGAGCTTATCGCTAAACAGCATTCTGTATCAGCTGACCCATTAATTTCTATTTGCTGAGAACACATTGTTTCTACAAAAGTTTATTTTTTTGAGATACAGTCTTTATCAAATACAGAGTATGTTCTTTGCACCAAACTTGTTGGGGTCACGAAATTTTATGCCGAATACGATTAACATTAGCTAGAAAAAATCAGTTTCTACATAGATGAACCAAAAAGATTCTCGAGTGGCAACCTAGAACAAGCAAAAGGAGCGTAGGAAGACCTCAGGATAGATGGTCTGACGATGTGAGGCGAATCACAGGAAGCAAGTTGATGCAGCATGCCCAGGATAGGGATCTGTGGACAGTCAAAGGGGAGGCCTATGTCCAGCATTGGAATTAAAACGGCTGAGAAAGAAAAAGAAGAAGAAAAAACATCTTCTTTTTCCCCTTCTATCCTTGGTTATGTTGGGGACACAAGGCATCTAAAACGATATGTGTAAATATATTTTATATCCGGACATAGGGTTGATTGGCAGAAATCGCCAATAGGCGATAAATCCGCCCTTTACCTGTTTATTTATATGTTTAATAAAGTTTTTATTTATTTATGCAAAATTTTAGCCTAAAAATATACCCCTAAATTTCCCTACCTCCCAAAACTTAAAAATAGAATTTCTCAAAACTGACTAAACTTGACATTTACACTAACTCTTCGATATATTGTACTGTTATTGCTTTATATATGTTTTAATTTATTCTAAACCTACATTAGGTAGGTGGCTATGTACTCTAGACATGGAGTTAGATGCAGTACATAATAATTATTATTGTTTGATACTTATGTATAATTGGAAACATGCATATAAGTCATTGAATATTAAATATGTAATGTCAAATCTAGATTATGTATGTATTTATTTATAGAATTAGTTTCGTGATTTTGTTTATATGTTTATTTGTTTTAAAAGTATGATGTTATATGTCAACACACCTTGTATTACTGCAGTTGTTTTCGCAAGAAGTTTAAATAGTAATAAATTTTATTATAAAAAATCCTTAAATTTAAACCTAGCAGGCGTAAAAGATGAACTTTGCCCTGGGCATAAGCGATTACTTAAGTCAGCAAAAGTCAAATCACACGGAACATTATCTTTGCTCGAGAATTTATACGACATTGAAAATGGGTGGGGATTTGGGGAACCTGAATGCTGAAATAGATGTAAAATGTCTTATTGATGTTTTACGAACACCGGACTCTTACAGGACATTTGAAAAATTACAAAAAAATAGTGCCTTTTATTAAAATAATTAATTTTAAAAATTTTAATGTTTAAACAGGGTTAAATATCTTTGTTCACTTCTTCTTTCACTACACACGTGACTAGATTACGGAATAACCTTCCATTTCATATCAGACTAGCTCCAAATATTCTCTCTTTCAGAAGTAAACTGATCGCATTTCATTTCACCTTTCCTTTTAAATAATTCATCAAACTGACAACCATGTTCCCATTCCTTGTCCTTCATCCTATCTATGTATGTATATTATTATTGGTTGGCCTACGGCAATATGACCCGCCATTTCCGATTTTATTTATTTTATTTTGTTTTTTTTTTTTATTTTACTTTGTTTATTTGATAAAAATAAAAATAAATAAATTATAATAAAATTACGATCAATAGATTGTAGACTACTGAATTAACATGAAGCTAATAATGATTTGATTGCATTAGTGATTTCCACATATACAATATACATGTGTCACTGCCTATAAATTTTGATTGATTACGAATTAATTAAATCAAATGATATGTCGAAATACATTAGAGTTGTACTAAACCGCATTTTATACTTACATATGGAACCTAATAATATATATAATTAATTTAATTTATATGATACATATGTAGCTACGTAACTACTGTCTAGATATTAATAGATATGAATATAATGCGTACTTAAGAGTATGCATACCAATACCAACATTTCAAAAATTTGTAAAAACAGGAGACCTTCTATCTCGACAACCGTTACTAAATATGCTTTGGAACAAAATAAGGTACATAGATGCATTGAACCTTTATCTAGGGAATAACCGTAAAATATGTTTTATATCTTGTATAGATTTCTCAAAAAAAAATAATTAAAAACAACCCTGATTTTTTTCCGAAAGACGGAAACTCGTTTCCCGAAAGTCGCAGAGTATTTTTTTTTATGTACTGATAATATGCATTAAAATCTAGAGAATAACCGTAAAAGTTTTTTGATAGACGCAAAATTAACCCCAAAAAATGGAAAAAACGCTATTTTTACCATTTTATCATGCGATTGTCACGCGATTGCTTAATGCCGTGAGAAAAGTCTGTGACGTCATTCTTGGTGCTAAGTCCCTTAAGCCCAGACACATTTCACATCTACGAAATAATTCCTCAATCAAAAGTGAAATCATCCAATGACGGAGAACCGCCTAAACACAGAAGTGATGCAATCACCACACGAATTGTAGTAAGATCATGTATTTAAGGATGGGGGAATCCCTCTGATTATAATACTGGTGATCCATGCAAAACTATAGCGTGTAATATCACCATAACTAACGCGGATACGAGTGTTAATAACTGTATAAACCAAATAGGTGTAATTTTTGCTTTAACTGAAACCGTAACAAAAATAATGATTTTGAGGGTGACTGGCAGAGATCGCAGCTTTGCGATAACTTGCCCTAGTAAACAAATGTTTTAGTACGTGCAATGATAGAATGATGCCGTTCTGAAATATTTGCTTACCCCACAAGGGATGCGGCGTACGGGAGGGATAAAATATAATAATGTTTATTTTGATAACAAGACATAGTCCCTAAAAAATCATTGTTGCATTATCTTCGATATCTTGAACACTTTTAACGATAGTCATAATATTGATTTTGTTTCAGATTGTTAGTCTGATGATGAACCGTGTATGGTCCGAAAACTAGTCGTGTCTGTATTAAAAACAAAGCAGTTTGACATACAAGTACCGTATCGTACATTAAAGATAATGCATTAAATAATGTTTATTTAATATGCATATGCATTTATACAACCTTTGCATAAAATACTAATAGGTGTATATTTATATTCAAATTATCTAATTATATAATTTATGTCATTCCACATATGAGGTGCAACATACAGCCTTTTATTGATACATAATATGTAAGTAGTATACCTGTATAAAGGTAGTTTACAAGTAAAATGACACAAGTAAAATCGTGGGAAGAGATTTACACAATGACTTATTTTCAATTGCGCATTTTTTTATAGAAAGGATCTGGGCAGTGTGCAGGAAATATTATATCGTGAAGTGCAGAATACATCGTCAGCGCCGGAATTCGAACCCGACCGTCGAAGACATGGAAGGACAGGCTGCCACCATAAACACTAAACAGGTAATATTATGACCTAAAATAAAAGATGGGCATGCTGGACTTACACACCAGAGATCGGTTGGTTTAGGTGATCACTTTACTCTGTAGAAACGTTCATCATTCAGCCCTGAGACTACATAATTGTTAAATAATAACTAGGTACGTTTAGATTGCGCTCGACTGTTCATACAGTGGACGCGGGTTCGATCTCCGATGCCGACTTACTTCACTTCACGACACAAACTTTTCAAGTTTACTTTGAAGTGTGCAAAGTTGTACTTGGGTTAATTTCAATAAGCCCAGATTCATTTTTTGTATATAAAAAAAGTATATTTCTACTAATCATTCGCGACTAAGTCTAGATAATACTTCTTACCATATGTAATGTGCATTTATTGTTGGGTAATTACACGGGTTATTATTATATATCATTTGAATCTATTATTACAAACAATAAGGAAATAGACTAAGATATAACAGGATCTTTACAAGTACATGGCGCGCGGTATTATAATACTTAGCTGAGCATAATCCATACAATAATATTATGCTATAATTACTCTCAATGTCTTTATTTAATCAATTCAACCGTATAAGAATACAAGGACCTATTTTTATCGTTAACGGTTCCATAAAATCGGGGAGGGTTTTATTGGAGGTGGCCTCCCTGACGAACCTTGAGCCTTCCCTAGTGTATATAGTTATGATAAATATTGGATGACATGTGACCTGACCTGATGAACTGACCTTTCTCTACCATCCATGGATAGCAGGGTTTCCATATCTGCTACTCTGAGAATTGGCTTTTTGTCCGATCGGTGTGAGCTCCCACCTTTACCCCGGTATCCAGTAAATTCGACAAATACTAATTCGACAGATACTAATTCGACTATGTTAATTCGACTAATAACCAATTCGACTAATTTCGTACATTTTACATAGAATACAAGCATTTTTCAATTAACCACTAGGTCGTTATACCGATAATGAGGTAACTAGTGAATGTTGTGTACGTATAAAAACACACAACATTCTCCTTGTGCAATCATGTATGTGACATTCAGAACGGTTAGTGAACCTCTATATCTCCGATCGTAATATGACATAAAGTGAAAAATAATAATATGCTAGATACTAAATTTATATAAAATTTTAGCGAGTTTTCCCAAAAATCAATGTCGTACATTGTTCTATATAAGTTTAATTGATCGTTTGTCGAATTAGCTATTAGTCGAATTAGTATCGCTCGAATTTACTGTTAATCCTCTACCCCATATGTCATGATGGGACAGACGTATATAAAGGATTCTAATATGGATCAAGTGTAAATTTCCCCGAGTACGTTTAGTAATGAACTTGTTTAATGGTCTCCATCCCTAACAAGTGCATGTAATTCACATGTTGTTAACCTTATGATGCCCATTATAATTCTTGTAAACATGTAAGTCACGCGCTACAAGCATTATTGGACTAAACATAAAATCTATATATATAAAGTAAAGTCAGATTTTTGTAAATGTTCGCATAACTCCTGCATTTTACAACAGATTGCTGCGAAAATTTATAGTTGCATTTGCGATAATATAGGCTGTGTTCTAACGCCGCCGGTTTTTGGAGAAAAAGCTTTTCCTAGGAGATGCCATGATGAATAGGGGATCCAAGGCTTGTGTGGATTCGTGTGCAGTATCGTATAAAAAGGGCGTTGGAAAATAAATTCAGATCTTAAGTGTCACATTTTGACCAGCTCAAGCCTATTTAAAGTATGTCGGGTTGGTTTGTCAAATTTGCTGTTGCGAAGCACGGGTAACTCAGCTAGTATTAATATATAAAGTCAAATGGTGTGATCAGTGCATTATTCTAACTCACACTAACAATAAATTTATTATAATCATATGCGTCTCTATAGAATTATTAATCCAGTTTAAATCATTATTTCTGTTTTAATATATTCAATACACAGGACATGAAATAATATATTATAATACAGTATACACTAGAGTTACGTCAATATAACCATAAAATTGTATTTTTTTTTTAACTGAAAATATTCAAAGAAATGGCGAGATATTGGATTTCAAAGTCGCAGGAAACACCAGTTTTTGGGCCTTTTCATAAATTTGCAGATGTATTCGAGATAAATTTACATTTTTGTCATTGACCACATTCTCTTAGCATAATATTCCTAAAATTTAAAAAACCACGTAGCCGCGAAACCATAGTTAAATTATAGAAATAGGTACATAAACTCTTTATTTGAATGTATGTTTGTATTCCGTTTGTGTCTGTCTGTTGGGTTTTTTGAATTCGTTTGTTTGTAATCATATTTATTATTCTTAACCTGTTGACAGTCTATCTATTGAAATGTAAAAAAAAGGGGGGACCTATTCTGAAAGCCTGGAGGCTTGACGCACTATATGCAACCCTAGCACGATGTATGACCCTATGTGTAAGCTATTTATAAAACATTTCGATCAAAAAACAGATAGCTCATATATTTAGCGGCCGAGTCTCGGGCGAGAAAAGAGGCCGTGTAGAAGCCGTATTGCCATAAATCAAAATTAACATTTACCCTAACGTAAACTGAGGTGTACTTGTATCTTAATCCTAATATATCGATATCTGATAATAATAATATGGAATATAATACCTCCTACTATAACAGGACTTCTGATGACGTAATATTGTCTGGGGGCTTTATGTACATAAGTATAGGAAATTATTAGTATTTTAATAACTTGGAAATCCCAAATTTCGTGAATAGTTATCGCCGTTATCGGAGCGTAAACGCCACAAACAATTAATGGAACGAAAGAGCGTCAAATCCAAGATCCGTTTCCATCCACTTTGTGGCATGGAAAATCAAACGGTATATAAAGGATAACAAAGAAAGTATATCTGCTCAGAGGACAATGAAACACCTATTCACATCCTCTGTAACTATGACGCATTCGCTCACAAAATAAGACGCACTCTTGGAGGGCCCCTACTGGACTCCGAGAAGGCAAGACTACTCGCACCAAGACAGATCGTGAGCTACATGACACACGTCGGCCTTGAAGACGAGATGTAACATTGAAAGGTGTCACAATAGACCTACTCTGGTCGCAGTGACGCAAGGGATAAACGGTCCCCTGACGTAACAAGAAAAAAAAAATACCTGGCAGAAAGAAGAGGTGGATCGAAACGAACCATCTCGCTTGACCATGTAGACCAGATTCTCAAGGACGGACGTGTTCTAAGTAAAAGGAATCGTAGAATGTGTGAATGACGAATTGCATGAAAAATGGGTCTAATCTGACATCTTCATCATCTTGATGTACTCTGTCAGGCCTCCCCGACGTTGGCAATCACTCTAGTGAAGGCTTCTCTGTCTTGTTCGACCCGGAACAGCTCCTCCACCCGTCTCATTCCGGTCCAGTCCCTTATATTGCGCAGCCAAGACGTTTGCCTTCTACCTGGACCACGCTGTCCCTCGATCTTCCCCATGAGTATTAGTTGAAGTATACTGTATTTATCTCCACGCAGCATGTGACCCAGATATGAGATCTTACGGACCTTAACATCTTTCAGCAGTTGACTAACATAATGCAATAAAAAATGTTAGTCCCAGCTTTCTTTAGAGAAATTCACTGTACCTGAAATAAGTCTTAAGAATCCAGTCGACATAGTAGAGCCACTTAATTATTGTATACCTGATGACCACAATTTCCGTATGCCCTCATTTCTCTGAGTACAACACTTCAAGTATATCGCAAGTTTGGTGAATCTTCTTCGCAATTTTTTTGTTGTGTTTCATCGTGTATTCTCTCCACGTGTTCAAATCAAAATTAATTTGTTTAACTTTCATTCTCGTCACGATATTCACCTTGTAATTAGGTACCGGGTACTTACTTACACACAACAGTCTTCTTATGCATCACTTGGGCACCTACTTAACCACAAATGGCTGAAAAAACTACCAATTCTGAGAATTTTTTGCAAGTAGAAACTACTTATTATTAACAATGTCACAGCGGTCTTCAAAGATTTAGTTATTTGGTCATTTACGTTTGAGAACCACAGAGTTTGATAGTAGGGGTAAAGTGATTTAAAAAAACACTGTTTTTTAAAATTGATCATGCGATTGTTCGAAGGATTTTGAACCTTAGCGCAGCGGGAAATGAAACATCGGATCCCTCCGCTTTATACACATATTATTATGTGCATTTTTTAAGAACTGATAGGCTTGATGTGGACACAAGCCCAAATATCTTGCAGTACACTTCCAGTAAGCTGAAAACTGTGTCGTAAAGTGCAGTAAACATCGTCAGCGACAAGATTCGAACCCGAAACCTCCTGGTAGTCCGCGCCCAAACCAACTGTACCAACCATAAACATTAATTTCAAATATGTTGGTATCTGAACCGATGTACAGCATAATATGGGCGTAAAAAAGCTAGAAGTGTTAATTTATTGCAGTCGCTATAGTTTCCACTCTCCCCAGAACTTATTATGTAGTTCGCTACTTATTCTATTTTAGACAGGATTATAGTTTTCTACTTCAATTATTGTATCACTTTAATTTATTTTTTTTATTTGCCTATCTTTATTATCCCAGGTGTAGGCATACAAAAAGTTTGCAGACCACTGGTTTAGAAAAATGCACTCAAACATACACTTGTGCATCCACAAGTTTGAATGCACTTATTTTTGCATCTTCATCTCTGCAATTACTTCCGACGAATTCTCTTAACATTCAGAAAGGTCATAAAAACTTTGTTGTTTTGATGGATTCAAATTTCCTGGTACCCTTGAACAAATAACGGAATCCTTAAATAATAATTTATAAAAGATCCTTCATAATTCAAAGGAGAATGCTAAAAAAACCCCATAGGCCCGGCGCAAACGAAATGTAACTCAAATGATAGGTAAAAATGATTAATTAAATACTGCATAGGTGGCATCATCAAAATCAATGGCTTAATGTGTGAAATACCTATTCGAAGTTCACAGGGGCATGAATGTATTAGTAAAAGGAGCATTAAACAGTTACAATTGCGGTTTAAAAGGGTACAATATTTATTTTATTTATTTATTTATTCACGGCGCAAGCCTTTAACATGAATAATAATAATAACAAGTAAAATATAAGCAACAACAAAAATAAGTAAGTTAAGGTACATCTGAAACATTGACATGATGAGTATAAAGTAGCCTCGTATGATATTTTTGACAGAGGTTTCTCCGTCCTTGGGAATCTGGTCAACATTGTCGAGGCAAGTGACTGATTTGTTCACACAAATCATTATCGTTGGTAAAATTTCTCTAAGTAATATACTAGCTGAATACCTAAACAATGCGCGCACAATTCACAGTGTAATTACCTGTAGCTAATTATTGTAATGATTATATATTTGTCTGTGTTTTCGCAATATCTAATGCTTATGAGGTCGCATACTCATGTATAGTGCATTTATAGATACTACATAATATACTTTAACTATTATGCGTATGTATATTCTTATTAAATATAACATCGTTATAAACTATACAAGAATCTTATTAAAGTATATAATCATTCATATTTCTAAACAGACGCCAGGGCAGGCCTGCAATGACCATCCAGAGACTGTACACATCAGAGTCGCGCCAGGCTGGAATGACACGAGAACAGGCAACGGAGTTGGCCCAGGACAGAAAAGCCTGGAAAAACTGGGTGACGAACACATGCTCCACGTAGGGAGCGGAAGTGGATATGTATGTATATTTATAAAACTACGTAAGCATACGTAGGGTTTTTTAGGAGACATTTCCCCAACCTAAGATGGACACGTTAACCAAGAAGACCTTAAAATGATGGAAAGATAATTGGAGTTCTGTTTCCCAGGAGGATAATACCGCAATAGCATACTCTAGACTCTAGAGAAGGTTGAATACGAACCATCTCCCTATTTCAAAAATGCCTTTTAAAGATGTTTTATTTAAAAATGAAGAAAGAAGTATTGAATTTTAATATTTCAAAGTTTTATTATACATTAGCTATATTGCCCGGGTAATTATTTTTGACAGAACCAAAAGCATAACATCGACGACCATACTCACTTATATTTTTGTAAATATTCGGTCTACCAATCAAATGTAATCCTGCACTATTTATCTCATTTCATTGCAATTTACAATTATCTATATCTATATACGAGTATCTACATATAATAACATACCCACTCATCAACGCAGAGCCCAAACGGCTAATCCTAGGGAAGTGAAGATTTGAAGACAGATAGGTTTTAATACAAAACCTTCCACTATGAAGGGATTTTTGGAGATTCTGCCCCTGGGCGGGGAGGGGGTGAAAAATAGGGTTATCAAATATCTCGGAAACCAGAAGTGGTGCCTAAACATGAAATTTGGTTTATAGATACACTTTGGTTTATAGAATTATAGATTAGCCTAATACTGGAAAACATTCTCATATCCAGATATCATCAAAGTACTGTTCAGATATACTGCTCTATATAAAATACTAAGCTAAGTGCCTCAAATATCACTCTTCATAAATCTTCTTACAATATTGCTTGTACTAATACTCGTTAACACCGATATTAGTATTGAATTTGGACATTCCCAAATATACGAGTTTTAGCATTACATAGACTATATAAAAGATATTATCATTACCTTTATATTAAGGTGTTTCTTATTACCATCAAAATACTAAATCAAATAAAACGAAAGATATAATGTAAGGTACCGCTATATTATGAAGCAAATAATAATCAGCAGCTTATGGTTGAGTGAGGAGTAGACGGTTTTATAACTGTACTCTCAATCTATACTTAAGTATCTGATTATTATTAGGTATTATTTTGTATCACAAATCATTGTTACATTATTATGGATTACTTCCAAAATTATATCAGATGTTATTTGAGTCATCGCCGTCAGAATAAATCGTTTTTTTTTTTGTTGGAATTCCTCAACAAATTTTAGTGTTGCTATGTCTACGTTTAATCTGACATTTCCGGAAATGTATTTTGATTTCATTATATATACCAGTATCTATTTAAAGTATATATTCTGCTGTCATAAGCAAAAATCACACATGAATAAAAAAGTGGAAACTGCGATAATTCAGTTAAGGTACCCTCTTGGTACTGAATCTATAATTAGGTATATCTCATTTTTTGTTTCTATCTTGGGTTGGCTGGCAGAAATTGCCATTTGGCAATAAGCCCGCCCGTTGTATGTTTTTCTGTACAATAAAGTGTATTTTATTTTTATTCTTTTATTTTTTTTATAAATACTATAATGCTGCTGTAGTAAATGCGTCTTCAACTGCCTTGGGTCGTAGCAGACCGCGCAAAGACAAAACCTCTGCACCCTGGTGGAGCCCGCTTTTGACGCGCCTTAGAAGGGAATTTAGGGCAGCTTATCGGAAGTATGGGGATGTTAGAGGGGGCGCATTCCTTTTGATTCAGAGACTGCCCGAATCAGAAGAACAAATCTTTGCAGATCTCGATGTGCCTATCACCAAGCAATCAGACAGGCAAAATCGGAATCTTGGAAGGAATGGATATCCGAGGTGGGAAACGCTGATCCATGGTCCACTACTAAAACTGTCCTACGAGAGACGCGCACTGCGGACTCATACCTTTCCAGTATTGTGAAAGATGGAGTGGAAACACTGGGTATTGACTCAACCTTGAGGGCATTGCTCGATGGCTTAATTCCATTGGACTCAGCTGAGAGGGATACACTGCATCATAGGCAACTGAGAATATTGGCAAGACACCCCCCAATAGCATCAGCTTCAACTCGTCAGAGGGCTCCGGTCACATACAATGAACTGCAGGAAATAATCAGTGGTCTGGGGGCTCGTAAGGCGCCGGGCTTAGATAGAATAACGGGTATGATTGTGAAGAAAGTTTGGGAGATATGTCCGTATAGGGTGCTCACTTTGATGCAGAAATGCCTTGAGTGTGGAACCTTCCCGAGTGTCTGGAAGAGTGGCCTGCTTAGAGTTATACCAAAGGGGAACGACAAGCCTCTATCTGACATTAAAGCTTACAGACCGATAACTTTGCTATCGACTTTTGGAAAGATCCTTGAAATTTTAATTAGGAACAGATTGAGTGACGCTTTAACTCCGGGAAGTCCTCAACAATATGGTTTTTGTCGTGGTGTATCTACTGAGCATGCTATTCTAGAATGTATGAAGTGGAAGAATGAGAGAAAGGAGAAGTATGTGTTGGGCGTTTTTCTTGATATTTCGGGTGCCTTCGATAATGCCTGGTGGCCTTTGATTCTTGCCAAGCTAAAGATGCGTCAGTGTCCCAGAGACCTCTTCAACATAGTTTCTGACTACTTTAGAAACCGGCAAATCACAATTGCATACGGTGGGCGTGTGATAACTAGGGAGGTTACAATGGGCTGTCCACAGGGCTCCGTTCTCGCACCCCTGCTATGGAATATCCTCTTTGATGACCTTCTTACAATGACACTGCCGGATTCAGCCACGATAATAGCGTATGCGGATGATGCACTTCTGTTGGTCGCTGGAAACTCCAGAAGGGCGGTTGAGTCATTGTTTGCTGACGTTATTGACAAAATACTACAATGGGGATTGACGAATCGTTTGAATTTCTCTCCAGCGAAGACAGCGGCTATGATTATGAAGGGAAACCTGAGTCGAAACCGAAATCCAGTTCTGAGGATGGGAAACCAGTCTATCAAGGTAGTTGATGAATTTCGGTACCTGGGTGTGGTGCTCGATCGCGGTTTTTCTTTTATTCCTCACGTGAAGGCGGTATCTGAGAAGGCAAGAGCGTTGTTCATGATGCTGAGAGGAGTTAGCAAGGGAACATGGGGTTTTCAGCCCAAAACATTGTTAACCATATATCGCGCGACCTACGTTGCTCAGGTGACGTATGCGGCGCGAGTATGGTCCCACAGACTGGCTATTGAATCCGTTGCTCTGGCCTTAATTAGAGGACAAAGAACCCCCCTTTTGAGCGTGACAGGAGCATACAGGACTGCCGCAAGTGAAGGTCTTCCGGTGATTGCTGGTGTGTTGCCGGCGGATTTAGAAGTGCAACAGCATGTAGCAAAGCGTACACTTGGAATTGAGGGAACCGTAGTCTATTATGGAGTTGAGCTGAGAATCGAGCCTGGAAATGGAGGTTTGGAGCGTGCTGTCGGGGGGATCTATGAAAGAACGATGGATGTATGGCAAGAGCGTTGGGACTCGGGTAGGAGCGGTAGACTTGTCTATTGTTTCTTTCCCGATCTCAGAGTTCGAATGAGGAGAAAGTTCATCGTGCTGGATCACTTTTCATCCCAGCTGGTCACGGGGCACGGGGATCTGAAAGGAAAACTTTTTGAACTAAATCTAGTGTCAGAGCCGTGGTGTCCTTGTGGCGGGGGTGCTCAGTACGCTGAACATATCCTGTGGGAGTGCGAAATAATGAATGACGCGAGAGAGGATATGATTGATGGTTTGACTGAAGACACTCCCCGACCTATATGGTTTGGGGAGCTGATGCTAAATCCTACCAACTTTGCACGCTTCAAATCTTTTGTTGATGTATGGAGGTCGAGGTGGGAGGAGCTCCGTCAGCCTGGCCCCATTCCGGAGGATATGGTCTGACTTATAACTTGAATTTGTCTGCTCTGGGCCGAGACTTAACGCTTTGTGTTTACTTTGTGATGTCCATACTCCTACTTTGGGAGGCGGCATTCTATGTTGAACCTGAGTAACAACCTGCCTTATACTTGTACTGTAATTTGATATTATATTTTTCTTTTTTCACTGTGTATATTTTATATATTTTTTCTTTATTTTGGGCGCCTTTAATTGCTTGCATGTCCTGGTTTTTCATCTTCATATTTTACGTTTCTGCTTTATTTTGATTCCAGGTACTTTTCTCCACAGCGGACGTTGGGGGTCGCTGGTACTGTAGGGTACCACGGGGAGCCGTTACCCTGTCCGTTACGCGGGTTGGGTGCGGTTTTCTTTGTTTCCCTGCTTCTGCGCCGGTTGGCCCTTTTCCTAAAGTCAGGGTCAATCCTAGGCATTGCATGTCAATTATGCTGTTTTTTATGTTTAGGCTGTAAGAATTCTAGTACGTAGTAAATACGTAACTGTAAGATAGTATATAGGAAATTGTATTAGTATATAAGGACTTTTTGTGAACGTTGAGGGTTGTTTTAAATCAGGGAGGGGTTTGTCGGGGGGAGCCCTTCTGGCGAACCTTGAGCCCTCCCTAGAACTGTTTTTGCACAAATATTGGATGACATAGGAACTAGCGTTCCTTCATCATCCAGGGTAAGTGGGAGGGAGCAACCCTTAACGGGTTTTTTTTTATAATTTGGAAAAACATCTAATGCTGGATTTTACCAACTTTTTAGGTGAGAAATAGTGGAGATTGGAGCTACCTAACACAAATTTTGTATGAAAAATAATGATAAGTGGCTCCTATCTTCACTATAATTCCTCACCTAAGAAGTTGATGAAATCCAGCATTCTAGTATCCCCAATATATAATTCCATACAAATGCGTGGAATAGAGGGGTTAAAAAATAGGGATTTCGTATGGAAACGCAGGCTTTCTATCATTGAAATGGATGTGTCTATGGTTAAAATACGCATTTCGATAAAAAAAATAATGGACTGCGTTTTTCAGCAGGGTCCTGAAGACAAAATAACTCCATAACCACATATTTTTAAATAACGAAAAATGTATGATTTTTTTTTATTTACTGAAACAATCATTTTGTATAAAATTGCCGCCATGTCAAAGCACCGAATCTACGAATGTTTTTGTTATTTCAGTTACAGTTCTATTTAGATATACGTATGTAAAAAATCCTATCTTTAAAATAACAAGAATAACCTATAATATGTACATTTTAAGTGTCCCATATTTAAAACACAGTGACCTATATTATAATAGACACGTTATGTCTCAAACTAACGTCAAAAAACATGGAGCCAGTCATGGAGAGAAATTAAATACTTTAGGTACTCGAAGGTAAGCATGACACCTGAATTGTGTTAATGTCAAAATATCTTAGATTTTATAACTACGAATATTTTAACTAAAATAAGTACGCATGTTTATAATTTATTTAACTACGAAATAATTGAAAAATCGTCTTATTTTTAGTTAGTACCTACGCATTTATATAGTTACAAAGTTGGCCCCAATGTAATAAAATAGTTTTAGTTTTTTACTTTATATTCTTTTCCCTCACGCCGCGTTCCCTGTAGGCTTGGCAGAGAGAACTGATTTCCAAACTTTCCTATCTTTAAAAATACTACATGCTTCCGTTACATTCATGCAATTCGACATACACACTCTACGAATCCTTTTGATTTAAACACCTGCGTTCTTGAGAAACTGGTCGATATGGTCGAACCATTAGTATTAATTTATTGTTTAAAAGGATATGGGATTGTGTGCATATGCGCAAATACTTTCTAGCACACTTCACAGTAAGCTAAAATCTTGTGTCATTGTGAAGTGCAAATATGTCGACAGGAGATTCGAACCCGGCACCTCTAGATTGAAAGTCTGAGCTTCAACCAACTGCACCAACCATGTACTTAAAATTGACTGTCAACTTGTCTCCTGAGAAACTGCAATACCTGAGTTCTCACGAACTTAATCTCTAACTCTGGTCTCTCCAATACGATATACGATACGATTTGAATAAACCCAAAAAATTTGGACATAACAGTTCATAAAATGGAAATAAAATATAAAAATTTAAAAAACTTACCTTATTGAAATGCAAATGTATCCACAAAAAAAATTATAAAAAATCCTTTGAAATCCATCACACACACAAACACTATACTTTTAATTAAGGCTAAAATTCACCAATTAGGTTAGTACGAGTATATTCAATTCAATGAATACAATGTTGCCAGTATCATGCACTAAATAATTAATTAAAGGTCAAATCATAAAAAGAGCAGCCACACTGATACAATTCAAGTTTAAAATTAGAACACACGGATTTCTGAGAGAGAACGCCATACTTGAAATTTAAAAAAAAAGAACAAAATAATAAATGATATCCACTTTCACAGAAATAACATACAGTGCACAAATCCAATAAAAAAATTATTCGAGTTTTCGTTTCAGCATACTGTGCAATTTTCTCTCTAATTTAAACTAAGCACTTGTTCGTAGATTAGTTTAATAATTCATTGTTTTATATGAAATTCTTATAGGCAATAAATCCACAGTGCACTTTTCTTGTACGTAAGTATGAAAAAAAAAAGAAAATGAGTATATTTTAAAGAAAATCACAGCAGATAATGATGGAAATGTCACTGAACTAATAAATTTCACGGTATGTTGATGGTACACGAATAATTAGGTGGAGAGATATACGATTTAAAATTTAGAACACAAATTTCAAATGTGACGATAGAACGAAATAATTGATTGTTTTTTCTTTATTCGTTCGTTTAAGAAGAGAAATTTAATTTTAGAACGAATTCAAATATGGAACACTTTATTTTGTTTTTCTCAAAATCGCACTGATTGGTTGTTTTCAGTGTTTGGTTAACGTGGTACCGTGAATTGATTGAGTTTTTGATGTATTATTATTATTTTCGCCGCCATGTGTCATGTTGTTTCACGACGTAGACTTCTCGTACGGCGGTTTACGAGCACGTTGGACGGCCGCGGCGAACAACGGTAAACTGCCGAAGACATTTAAATATAACCTATACAACGAACAACAACCTATTCTAAGACGTTTCATGTATACGAGTATTATAATACATCTATTCTCTTTGGTACTCGATGTGGGTACGCTCAGTATACGTAGTTTTCATTTTTATTCTCATCGGCGGCACTACACACTAAGGCATTTAGTAGTAGATTCGTTAGTTAGTACTACCACAATAAGACATAAACAGTACACGTATAGACAGAGCATAATGTTACACATTTTACTGCATGAATCTGTAGTGTGCACCTACCTTAATAAGAAAAATATTCTGCAAGTTTAAATAGGGTACCCATAATCCTAGCATGGCAGAACTAAAGGATGAATCGTATCTGGAAGCACCTTTTGACGCAGCCCGAATGGGTGAAGATACTTCAGCCATCGCGCCACACGAAAAGTAAAGTAAGTATCCTAGCATGGCGATCATGGTAGAACAAAAGACCTGTAGGAAGACCCCAAAAAAGATGAGTAGATGATGTAGTCCCAGTAGTAGAAAGAAATTGTTTGAGCAAAGCTCAAAATGAAAGATAATGGAAAATGTTAGAAGGGGCCTACATCCAGCAGTGGAGGGATGGCTGATGAAGAAGAAGAAGAGAAGTTTAAATAACATATATAGGTATACAGCAAATGATGGAATTTTTATCAGGCTTATGACTGATCGTCGACTGATGGTTAAATGTGATCACTTAACACCTAAGTTTCACAATTTAAATCATGGAAAATCATTGTTTTCCATATCTCGTACTTCTCCTGGAGTATATTGATAGTTGAATAGACATCAACGAGTAGACGCGGAACCTCAAATTGACTAACATCTAAAAAAATTCTTTATCTTGACACATTAGCCGATTAGGACAAAAATTTACTCATTTTTTAAAGAACAACAAACTTCTAGTTTTTTGTAAAATATTATAAATTTTTGAAAAAGATTCCGTCTCTGTGTAAAAGATTTGATCTCATTTTTAATTTGGAAGCTGAACCGAGCGAAAATACTCTGTTAAGCGTTTTTTAAAAGTACAAAAAAACTATCAGGCCTACCGTCATTAACGCAATGCCAAAAATGCTCGCAGTGTATTAAATATACGTTGGAACGATTTTGGATTTATTGCTATTCTAAATCTAGTCTAAGGTATTCGCACAAAACCTGCACATATACCTAATATCCCCAACCTTAGTCACGACTTACTATGTTTCTAAGCTCTAGACAACATTATATACTAAAGATTAGTAGTTCTAAACAAAATATATGCCAAAATATATTACTATGCACTATACATAGACATGTAATCTCTATATATAAAATAAAGTCGCTTTTTTGTAAGTGTTCGCATAACTACCGAAATTACCGATGATTTGCTGTGAAAATTTAGGAGATTTGCGATAATATTTTTTTTTTGTAAATGAATCAAATACATCTTTGTACACTTCACAGAAAGCTGAAAAGCTTGTGTTGTGAAGTGGAGTAAGTCGGGGATTGAACCCGCGCCCACCGGATTAACAGTGGAGCGCGTTACTAACCAGGCTACCGACCACCTCAAATATACTCTGTGTTCTAACATCGCCGGTTTTTGGAGAAAAATCTATTCCTAGTAGATGCTGTCATGATGAGTGTATCCAAGGGTTGTGTGCGGTCGTGTGTGGTATCGCATGAAAGGGCGTTAGAAAAGAAATTCAGATCCTAAGTCACATTTTGTCCAGCTTAAGCCTATAACGAATGCCGGGTTAGTTTGTCAAATTTGCCGTTGCGAAGCACGGGTAACTCAGCTAGTTTACTATATATTAAGCTAAGTACATATATAGCTACGAGTAAACTATTAAGATTTAGCTATTTACGTATACGTTTGAATGTATAAATAAACTCATGCACATTTGTGCAAATGTGTTGGTGTAGTGTTATTGTGTACGAAATGGTTTCATCAACGTCACTTAACGTAAGTGACATCCTAAGTAAAGTTACGAATAACATTAAACTTAAAATATGTTTTATCGAATCACGGAATGAACATTTTGTATTAAATGACATTCCTTGGAACTTTCAAAAGGACACTTCCACAGTAACCCAAAATTGAATTTCATTTTTAATAGGATGGCGGATCAGTGGAATGGTTTGCCTTGCTTAAGAATGTAATTCGGACACCATTATCGAATATTTTCAAAAACAGACTTACAATATTATTTAGTGGTGTAATCGTAAATTTTCCAATACAGGAAAGGTATTTTTTTATATATTGCGATATTCGCACAATTCAGTTTAGTTGTTTTTCTATGATTTCCTGCAATTTCCCAGAACTAGGGAACCTGTATAAAGGTAGGAAGTCTTAAAGGATATAGCCATAGACTAAACAAGAGCGCCGCCATTTAATAACTTAGCACTTCCGCTAGGTATACGCCATTCTTTCGCGATGGAAAGTACACTAATTTACCATTTAATTACATAGGTTATATTCCAAAGGTAATTTCCACACTGATTATACATAATGAGTCGCAAAAATCACTGAAATATCACCAGGATTAATGAAATTGTGGACAACCAATATGACACGCGATCATATGTTTAGAGACTTAATGGCGACTACCATAGATTTGTCATAGATATAGAAGGGGCTCAATGTTCAATAGTTCTTCCCACCTTTATATAGGTTCCTTACCCAGAACCTCAAATATAATAATAGAATAAACCCGGACACAAGCATGCACTACGCAGCTTCGCCGGGCGCGATACAACAATAATTTTGTTTTATATGTATTTTTTGTTATATTGTATTGTAAAACATGTATTATATTCGGAAAATAAACATATATAAAAAAAAATATTGGTACTAAATTAAATTGTAAACAAGGCAGTGTAAAAACGCCGTTCCCGTTCGCTGCTGACGTAATGGCTGATTTAAATGATCACTTTATGTTAATAGACTATTGTAAAGTTGATGAGTCCAAGTGCCCAAAATTAGGGCCTAAGGACGATAATGAACAATATAGGATATGCACAGAGAAACGTTCATATATTCCGTTATATCCTGTATTCAAATTTCATTTTTTTTAGAAGTTGTAGTATTTTCTCATAATTTCAAATAACACAAACACCGATTTGGGCCTATCAGTTCAAGTTGCTTGCACATAAAGGTGATTATACCTATACAGCAAAAATGCCTTCTCACCGGAATGGCATAGTGCTCGGCAACATTGCTGCACGTTTCGACACTCCTACTGGTGTCTAGTATCCGAAGAGGAAGAGATCTACACACGGTTTACCCGAAAAACCAAGCTACAATGTCAATCGCACGCCGTGAAAACCTTCAACAGTTACCTACTGCATTATAAAAAGTTGACTATTTTTTTTAATAGCTTGTCATTTCTTAAAGTTAAGTGAACGTTAAGATACGTCGATACAATTGTGTCGTCGTGTATAGGTTAGTAGTGTTTATTTTGAAGTATGGAGAAGTATGGAAATCATGAAAGCGGGGGGGGATTGGGCAAAAGAGGGGATTAAATGTCGGCTGGTGATACCTCTATAGTACGAGCAAAAGACTCGCAAGGCGAGGAGGGGCAAGCGGATGAGGAGATTTAATATATCATAGTAGTGTAGGGGGCATGAAGAACTATAAGAACTATGCGACGGCATTCGGAGATATTCCTAGTACAATGTGTATTAAATATAATTGCAAGTATGTAGATACATATAAATATTATAAATCTAATATAGTACAGTAGCCAGAGGAAATTTGATGGCATATCTAGGAAAAAAATGTAGAAGTATTTTTTCCCATCGTCCCGTGTGCTTTTGGGGGCGCTGAATCCGAATTTCAACATTTCCACCTCGTAATGTGATGCGTTCTAGATATCTCAGAAAGAAAGAGATATAAATGATTTTTTTTTTCAACTTTGTTAAGTCAAAAAGTATTCATATTCAGGAATTTTGGAACTCTTTACACTCCAATCGGCGTCGATAGATTTGATTTCTTTCTCTTTAATCTGTTCAGATGTTTTGTATTAATAGTTTGTTTATGATATGTAAAAATTGACGAGTACAAGTGCCCGACTCGGGCCTACATATGATTGAATACAATAAACAATAAACCGACTCCCCGCAGTCACACGCAGAAGAGAAAAAATTAAAATGAATGAAACATGATTATTGATTAGGTACGTATGTTATGTTCACTAGGGCGAGCTTATTGCTTTATCTCATAAGTCTCAATTTCTTCCATATTCTGAAGATGGCAGCAAAATTGGTGTGGAAAGATCTAAATCTGTGTATGGAATTCAATGAACGACCTTTCTCGTTCTAAAAATACATCTAATCAAGAAACTAATGACGGATATTTTACAAACGAAACAGCGTTAAACGAAATTCCATTAAACAAATATAATTGTATATAGATATAATTGTAGTAATGTACTTACAATTAATTTTTATTTATTTTATTTATTAATCTTTACGATTACAATCAATGTTCTAATACGATTGGCCCGAATAAGGCAGATGGGGAAGTGAACAGATCCATTTAGATTTCTATCTATCTTTATCATTTATCAATAGAAGTTTCGACATGAAATTATCTTTCTCCGTTTGCTATTTGTTTGTTTTATTTTTGCTGTTTATTTGTTTTTTGCTGTTTTTCTAAATATATCTATTCACTATGCCACCAAATCTTGAGAATAGAATGCTTCAGAGTTTAGATTAGATTTAGAAGCTTTTGTTGCGATGTGAAGGCATATTATTTTTGACTACTTTTTTTTAACAACATTACATACCTTGTACGAGTATTTTAAGGCCGTTTTCACGGAGGTCCGTCTCTCTATATATTGTCCGCTTTTTTAGACATCAAAATATGTTTTTTTGTTTTGTTTTTGTTCAATAATGTCATCTTAAAATAAAACAAATGTAATATTAGGAAGTATTACGTTTTTCTAACCGAAATCGTCAAAAACACGTTTTTTTTAGAAATTCTTTCAATAAAAACATATTTCAAGTTACTTGTGAAAAATCTTGCGAAACTTGAGAAAATAATGTTTAAAACATGATACAAAAGTAGGTCCCCTCCTCTTTTTAGATATTTTTCGAGTGTCTTTTTATAAGTCAGGTGTTTGTAAAACTCCGATAAGACACTTTTTCAACAATGAGGTTCGCCACGCATTCTGGATGTCACCTTGGCACAAAAATGATGGTGTGTAAATTTTTGTACACACACAGCATTCACTGGTTGCCCTATTGTTGGAATATACAATGATGGTATATATGAAGTAGTAGTTGATGAGCATCAGAAAAATAAAATATCACTGTAACAATATTCATGTACGAAATTCTAAGAAATTGAATGATTGGTAAAAAGAAAATAATTAGATACACAAATAAAATTAAAGAATATTTTTGTTAGAGTTTATATTCAAACCAAACCACTTAACAGGTGGAGTAGACTGAATAGTCTCGTCTAATAAATAATAAATAGTACTCGTATGCGAGTAGACGTAATGCAACACGAGTCGTCGTGAGCGAAGCAAATTTCTAAAAATAAAATAAAAAATAATACGAATGAATAAAAAAAGTAACTTATAAAAATTCATCATAGCCCTCACCCGTGAAGTTGGGTGTTGTCGTACGGTAAATATGCATTTTTATGATGTTTTATGAATGCAGAGAGACCCAGGATGACAGCGACCTATAAATATGTCCCCTGATGGGAGAGAGCTGCACCCCTGGGGACCTGATTCTAAGGCACCCCTGGGGACCTGATACAAGGCGATTTATGTCGCCGCATATTGGAGTGGTAGGGTATGACCTACCCGGACACGCAAAGTAAGTAACCAACACTTATATTGGGAGTACCTAGTAGCCTGCATTTTTCAAAACTCTAAATAAAGGAAACCATAGGATTATAACGAAAAAATTTTGAAGTAGAATCCTAGACAAGATTTTTATTAATAAAAATACGGAAAACTTACGAAATCTACAGGAAAATTTTCATCAGATACCTACAATCAAATTTCTACAACCTTTTCTACTATTGCCTTTAATTTTTTTATTATATAGGCACCTTTATTTTTTTGTCTTCATTTTAGAGAACATGATAATTCCTTATTTAATCGTGAATGTGTATGATTTAAATTATCTCGTAGGAGGAAAAAGGTCTCAAACGCCAATTTCTTTAAATATTTACAATTTTACAAATAATTTTTGTATATACCATCATCTGTTAACTTTGTAATAGATAATTTTGTAATTGAAGTATTACGACACAATGATTTTTGATAGCAAACGTGTATTGTAAAAAAAATATCTAAGTAAATATACATTAGAAACAATTTGTGTACTTTTACGAATGCAAATAATTAAAAAAAAGTTAGGTACGTCTGATTGATTTTAGTTTGCGTTTGTAGTAAAATATTACATGGATTTCCTATACTCGAATGAGCCAGCGACTGAATATATAAAGAACGTTCAATTTAATTTCTGACGACCAAGCTTGCTTGCGAAATTTATCATTGCCCAATGTTCAACCTTTAAACTTTTTCCTTTGAGGGGTGTGATATATGTACTTCTTTTGACCATACGATAAATAATACATGGATATTTTTTTTATATACAAAAAAGTATGTGGGTTTGTGTATGCAAGCCCACATACACAAACCCACATACTTTCCTGCACACATTGCACTAGGCCAGCGTTTCCTAACCTTTTTCAGCCACGGACCCCTAGGAAATCAAGCAGACTTTTCACGGACCCCCTTAATAAAAAAACAGAAATAAATTTCGGACCATTTATTTTAATATTACAAATACAAAAATACAACATCAACATCAAGATTCACGTTGATTAATGTGAAGGTTGGTGTTGTTTTTTTGCAACTAAATTAGTAATATTCGGATTGATGTTAGTACTAAGTTGTAATCTCAAATCGGATTCCACTTGTAATCTGTTTCTGTATTTGTCTTTAGTATATACAAGAGCAGAGAATGCCTTTTCACAGAGATATGTGGTTGAGAAAAGCAGCAAATGTTTCAGTGCTTCTTCTGATATTTCCTTATAATCTTTCTTTACATTCACCCAAAAACTTGATAAAGAGGATTCTTTGAAATTACGTTTCAAAGCTGAATCACAAGATAGTTCTGTTAGTTGGTTTTCTTGTGTCGTTGTCAAGCTAGTAATATCAGTGACATCTGTGTTGAAAGGGTCTAATATCCAATGTTTATTTTTGTCGGGTACTGGAAAATAATCCCGAAACGAAGACCTTAAAGCGCGGAGGTGTTTGATCATTTCGTCTTGTACTTGAGTTGGTAACATCGCTCCACCAGAGGATTCTAAAAACGCTGACAGTGTAGGAAAGTGATTATATATTTTTTTTATTGTACGATTTGTCCAAAGGTCAAGCTTTTTTACCATCGTTTCAATTTTGTCTTCAGCTTGGAAGATGTTATTATCCCTCCCTTGTAGACCTAAGTTCAACTCGTTCAGAGCACTAAAAATATCAGCTAAATATGCTGCCATTGTGAGCCATTCAAAGTCATTGAAGTGATCAGCATGTTTATTGACGCTGCCTGCAGAATTCTTCAAAAAGAACATTCTTATCTCATCTCTCAATTCAAAAACACGCGACACTACTTTGCCACGAGACAACCAACGCACTTCAGCATGCAATAACAACTGCTTGTGAATGCTTCCCATTTCTTCACAAATGATACTGAAAATACGGGAATTTAGAGGCCTAGCTTTAATAAAATTCACCACCTGCACTATGTCGTCTAACACTGTTTTCAATTTTTCTGGCATATTTTTAGCAGCTAACGCCTCCCTATGAATGCAGCAATGATGCCAGATAATAGATGGATTCATCTTCTTTACGAGCGCCTGAAGTCCTATTCGTGTACCGGTCATAGCCCGAGCTCCGTCGGTGCTAACTGCCACACATTTATCCCACGTTATTTCATGAGTGGACATAAAGTTGTTCAACACTTCAAATATCGCTTCACCTGTAGTGTGCAAAGGCAGAGGCATACAGAATAAAAAATCCTCACTTATGCTGTCGTTGTGTTCGTAACGAACATATGCAAGCAAGTTCGCGTTATTGCTAATATCTGTGCTCTCATCTAATTGCATAGCATAAAATGTGCTCAGTTTAATGTTCAAAATCAGCTGCTCTTTAACATTTCCTGACATTTCATCAATTCTCTTCTTCACTGTGTTATTGGATAACGAAATAACGTCCGATTCTTTTGAAGCTTTGTCTCCCAACATAGCCGAAACCATAATTTTAGCGCACGGTAATATCAATTCTTCAGCAATAGTGTGGGGCTTACCACTTTTTGCAACTAACAAAGACACTTGGTAGGACGCTGATACAGCACATTCGTTATTGGTCCCAGTAGCCGTCTTAATCATTGTTTTTTTGCTTTGTTCTAATTCCGAAGCTTTAGTTTTAAAAAAAGTTTTAGATTTCTCACGAAGCTCTTGGTGTTTTGTCTCTAAATGACGTCGGAGTTTGGCCGGTTTCATCGACTCATTCGACAAAACTTCGTAACATATCACGCACTGAGGTCTTTCTTCACCGTTTAAATTGGTACTTGTGAAACCGAAACTTAAGTATTCGTCACAAAACTTACGACGTTTGATCTTCGAAGTCGACGGTCTTTCATTTGCTTCGTCTGAAGCGAAGTCATTTGGTTTTAACCAGCGTTTCATTGTAACAATCACTCGAAAAACGTAATTTCGTTGCACTTATCTTCAACGTCCAACGCAACACAAAACAAAACACGCACTAACAAGTCGCGGGCGAGCGCCGGATGCAAGTGTAGGGCGCGGGGCGAGGGCGGTGCCTAGGGAGAAGAAAAGAGTCACGTCCCGCACTGCCCGCACGCACTTCTTTCACTCACTTCGGTAAGTCAAGTACTCCGCCCGCTGTCGGCGCTGTCGCACGTTCGTCGTGATGAGTAAGCGTAGCGATTACGAGACTTTTGGTGCCATATATTTTATTAATAATGGTCCAGAGATGAGACCGCGGACCCCCACACATACATTCGCGGACCCCCAGGGGTCCGCGGACCACAGGTTAGGAAACGCTGCACTAGGCTAAAAGCCTGTGTCGCAAAGTGTGGAATACATCGCCAGCGCCGGGGTTTGAACCTGGCACCTCCCGCTTAAGAGATTGCCGCCACCAACCATGTACTTATAATAATAATAATAAAAAAAGAAAATGCTACATAGCCTCTTATTCCTCACATCTCTCAATTCAGATTGGGTGTTGTTGGATATGTATTTTTATTTGGTTGTATTATAATTGTATCTTATAAGATACATTGTTCTCAAATTTCTATCATTGTTTGATGTTCCTATACTCCAACAATTTATGTATTTGCTAATAACAAGTACACTCTCTTACCATTACAAGTATTATACATAATCTATGAGGGAACTACAGTATTTCAAATACGTAATTTATTTTTATACGTGAAGGTAAGACTTGCCAACACACTTCTCAGTATTATCAGCCAGAAGAGTCTACATATTATCACTCATGATTGACATATAAACTCATCAGCCTAATACTGGGAAAAATTCACCTATCCAGATATCACGGATATCACAGGATTAAATCAACGCGGGGCTTAAAATACAAGCATTGTGCCTGAAATATCAGTATTTCGAAATCGTCTTACAATATTGCAAATATTAATAACTACCGATTTTAGTATTTTTATGTATAAATTTTCCGGTATTTTTTTTTTTAATATTTATAGTGATTTTGATATTATACCTGTAGCTGATAATACTAATGGGATTATATATACCGACCTAGAATGCCAAATATTTTTTTATTTCACCTGCTAATTCTGTATATTTACGAATTTTTTCTGCGACGGTTGTTTGAATATTAAATGTATTTGGTACAGCGATGTCAATTAAATAAGTAATTTTAGTTTGTTTGTTATGTAAAACTACATCGGGTCTATTATGATGTATTGTTCTATCTGTTATAATTGTTTTATCATAATAGAGCCTATAATTTTGATATTCTAAAACCGATTCCGGGTTGTATTTATAATATGGCATTATATTTCTCGAATTTATTAATTTATATTTTATAGCTAAATTTTGGTGGATTATTTTTGCCACATGATTATGTCTATATGTATATTCAGTTTGCGCGATTGTTGAACAACCCGAAATTATATGTTGTATCGTTTCCGATTTAGCGAGACATTTTCCACATGAATCATCTATTATATTTGTATCTTTTATTATATATTTTTGATAATTTTTTGTTTTAATTACCTGATCCTGAATCGCTAGCATAAACCCCTCAGTCTCCCCAAACAAATCCCCAATAATCAACCATCTGTTTGACGCAAATTTGTCAACATGAGACTGGTTAAGATCATTGAGGTGTCTGGAGTGAATCTCTTTCCTACCCCAAGCTACTAAAAGCTCATTTAAATAAAAGAATAGAGAATTGCAATAGCTCGAATAGATCATTGTATCCAATATTTTCTATCACTACATATATATTTACAATCATACGATGACTACGATGAGTATGTTCATATTAGTATTAGATATGTTTATAAGTCTTATCCTTTGATATCCATGATATCTGTATAGGTCAATGTTTCCCAGTTCCCATGAAAAGTTGTGTCTTACTTTCCCTTACTTTTGAGAATTAAAGGTCATATTAAACTCGCAGCAGGATATTTCATTCACCAAGTTGTTCTGTTCTAAGCAAGGTACACCAAACTCAGTATAGTTCTTCCAGGTCTGTCCATCAGATTAGAAAACTCCAACATGTACGTTGGTAGTAATAAAAATAGCAAGTATTTGTAAGTAAACTATTGTCTCGTCTTCCCTCCTTCATTGTTTTGACACAGACCGAGTTTCTTTTGAAGTTTGATGCATATCTCGCTTCTCCACTTTATATCAACTGAATTACAGAGATTCTCAAACTGTTGCTCGAAGTTGCCGCATACTCTCTCATCTAATTGCCATTATTCTTAATAAAAGTCTCCTAAAATTATTAAAATTTCATGTCACTCAGTGGAAAATCCGTAGGTACATACCAGAGACGAAGGCTGGATTTATGTAGAAAGAAAACTGGGACTAACATTTTTTATTTCACAATATCAGTTTAGACCTATTATTTATCATTCTAAATCAAAAAGGTAACTCGATAGGAATAGTATAGTACTTAGATAGCTTTGCACCTGGTACCTACGTACATCGTACATACTATATTTTTTTATCCATTTATTTATATAAACGTCAAATACTAACAACAAGTAAACACGGAAGTGTCCGTAAGCTGGTCGCTTATTTAATATTCAAAGTCTGTCTTCTTCTCTAGTTTCAATCCTGCGGATTGGTTTGCAGCAAATTCCTACATCTTGATCTCCACTCTTCTCTGTCTCCCGCAGCTCGACATATTATATGGCGTAATTCATGTATGTGTGAGATACTAAATGCTATGTCTCATTTTAATAATATCAATATGAACATCCTCTAAGAGCCTTCTCTAAAAACACTCAGCATTCTACAAATAAAAGAGTAATAAATATATTCATGGTATTCCTTGATTCTGTTAAAAAAACGTTAACAAATTCTGGTGGTGTATTCAAATGGTGTATTGTTTTAAAAATGTTTTAGAAACAGCGAGTAATAAATGATAGAAATGTACCAACTGCAAAAATAAACAATAATAAAATAATAACGCCGTTGACTTGTGATACATTTGGTACAAATTTGTTTTTGATTTTATCTGCAGATAAAAAATACATTTCTAACTAACAAGTGTACCTACACAAGTAGTCAGAAGAAATAACTGAGTATAGTTCAGTTTAAACGTACAAATTAAAGACAGGATACATAAATAAATAAAAACAATCTAATTACAAACAATTAAAAGAGATAGTAAAATCGAATTAACCTGTCACGTCCCTTGCAGGGTAGACAGAGAGGACAGAGCGCCAGACAGCCGTATCCTTACACACTCTAGCCTCCAATCGACTTAAGTATCTATATACCCTCACGCCACGTCTCTTACAGGGTAGGCAGAGAGGACAGAGCGCCAGACAGCCCTATCCTTACACACACTCCTAACCTCCGTCACATTCATGCTATCTGTCATACACGTTTTCCGTTTCCTTTTACTCAAAACGCGCCCATCCTTGAGGATCTGGTCAACATGATCGGAAGCGATTAAAATAGATTGTAGTGTACCTTATATTTCTGACGACGTTATAAAAGTACTATCTATGTTTAGCTAGAACTATCCTCTTACGCCGCGAACCTTGCAGGGTAGACAGAGAGAACAGAGCGCCAGACTATCCTTACACACACCTCTAGCTTCCGTCACATTCGAGCAATTTGTCATGCACGCTCTCCGTTTCCTTTTACTCAAAACGCGTTCATCCTTGAGGATTCCCGTCCGTGACTAACCCGGGCTGCTTCTGTTGAATGCTCACCTACTCAAGAACGGATGCATTTTGATTTTTGAGCAGAAGGAATCGAAGAGCGTGCATAACAAATTGCATGAGTGTGACGGAAGCAAGAAGTGTGTATGGAAATGGACCTAACCTAACCTCCTAGCCTAACCTTCTAAAAAAACTATCTTCATACAAGATCTGGTCGACTGATATGAAACCATTTTTTCTGTGTTTTTTCAATTAACAAATAACGAGAAAAATTAACAATTCAACTATCATGCCACTTTGATACAAAAGACATCAACGCATATAAAGACGAAACCTTAGTGGGCAATATAATTTTATCAAAACTGTTATCTATCGTGAAACTGCATTAAACCATGTTATCAGTTATCAGTTTAATTTAAACCTGATTTAATTACAATTGTTGCATGCCTTGACACAATGCTTTTGTTGTGCCATTTTTTCGTGATTTATACTAACTAACCCTTACCTATAGCAACCTTTAAAAAAAACGACTGGACTTTTGAATACGCAACCCGAAATACTTTCGTGCACACTTCACAGTAAGCTAAAATCTTGTGTATTGAAGTGCAGAATACGTCGTCAGCACTGGGATTTGATCCAAGCATCTTTTGATCGGAAGTCAGCGGTCCAAGCAACTGATTAATGTATGTATGATTTATGTTACGTATATGTTGAGATAAATAAATAAAAATAAAACAAAAAATATATGTCGATAGAATTATAATTATTTTCGAAATCTATGTTTAAAACACACTTATTTTTAAAAAGCTATAGAATTGTACCTAGTAATTATTTTTTATTAAATACCACGATATAACTTTTATAACACTTTAAGGCGTCTTAACATATCTTGATAAAAGAAAATAATAATTATGTCTATATTGAATACAACAAAAAAAAGTACTTAAGGCTCCCGACCCAACTATGACGTCACGGTCTTTTCCCACGGAATTAAGGTTCAAAATTGCGTGAACAATTGCATGATAAAATGGTAAAAATAGGGTTTTATTCATTTTTTGGGGTTAATTTCGCTTCAATAAAAAAACTTTTAAGGTTATTCCCTAGATTTTAATGCATATTATCAGTACAAAAAAAAATCTCAGCGACTTTCAGGAAACAAGTCTTTCGGAAAAAAGATCATATATGTATAATATTTTACGGTTATTCCCTAGATAAAGGTTCAATGTATCTACTCTATTTTGCTCCAAAGCATATTTAGTAACGATTGTCGAGATCTAAGGTTTCCCGTTTTCAGAAATTTTTGAACTTGTGAAATGTCAGTATGCGTACTCTTATGTGTTGCTATATTCACTCGCTCACATCAAAAAACATATATTACGATCAAAGTAATCTGATAACTATAATAATAAAAACTTAGACACATCACTACATTATAATTTTCTTACATTGCAACACTTGAATTGTTTTCGAATTTCATAAATGGAACAACAATGTGATGTTTTGTTCTTAATAATCTTGTCTATGGTACTCGCATATGACCATCGAGAATTCATATAGAGGCCTGGTCCAAGTGACATTTCAACACTTGTGGTGAAGTAAGTAGTATTTTATTTTAAGTAGTAGTTTATTTTTATTTTATTAGATGGGGTGTATTATGCACTGCGACCTATTAGATCTATTGTACTCCCCCTACTTTGCCCATCTGGTAACTACCCATTTAGACCAGCCCTCTAGTCCTAGACGTCTTACGAAGTTCAGCACTCGGAGAGGGTCTAGGGTGGGAAATGATTCCACCTCTATCTGGTGCTTGCCCAAAGTTCTCAACCTCATGTATCTTACGGCATCACAGTCTGCCAGAAGATGGTGGGGAGTTTCTTCCTCCTCCTCACAGAAAGTAAGTAGTATACAGGAATAGCGATTTAATCTATTAAACTTTAATCTATTAAATATGTATTATACTAGTTTACTTTTTGCACTGGAAATAACGTTTTTTTTATAATAATTTATGATTTTGCTGGTTTGTTGCGTAAATTTGAAGCCGTTTAATATGTCGCTTACTGTAATTGTAACACGAAAATACGTAAATTAATATAAGTTTACCAACTTTACAGAAACACATATGTATCGTTTTTGAATAATCACAACTTAATATTATATTATTCACAAAAACAGATTACATAGGGTTATTTCTAATTACGATTTAGTCAGGGCTTGATATTCACGTAGGCTTCGGTACTAACCCATAGAGGTAGACATTTTTTTTTATTGTTTATTATATAGCTTATCAATCCGCGCCTATTCGGCCTAGTGTCATAGTTTATTACAATATTGCTAGTTTTAACACCCGCAAAATAACGGGTTAAAATGAGAAATAAAATGTTGCATGTTCATGACAGAATAACTCCAAATTTTCAATGTGTTTCGTCAATAATTCTGCTAAACTCATGACTGCAGGATTTCCTGTTAAATCTGCAGGAAAGCAAACAGGACAAAAATACGTTTGAATTAACAGCAGTTCCTGACAAATTGAATTCATACTTATTTTACTATACATTCTTTTTAATATTCCTTTACTTCTCTTTACCTCCTATACTGTCATTTTCTATTCTATTCTATTATGGATTGGCTTTTCACCCGGTACCATGAGTTTTTCCGCCAAGAACCGCTGTAGAGTTAACAATTCATGCCCTTCATGGGCGTAGACGAAAAGTCTAAAATGATAAAACTGTCATTTTCTCATTTTTTCCTGTCAATCTGCGGGTCTAGATTGAAATTTTCCTATTGCTATACTATTACCTCTATGTCATCTCCAACTAATTTGGAAATCTTGGCCTACTAATGCTTGCGTACATTATTCGTGATTCTATAAGTGGGTTATTAAACTGATTCTCGGAAGTATTATCTAGGTAAATCTGCCCGAAATATTATACAAGATTAAAGTTCCTTAGGTAGCTATAGTTATCTATCTATCTATCTGTTTGAATATAAATAAATTTACCTTACCATGCCTGAGGAATTTAAACTTACGATGGTTTATTACATCTAATATTATTATTATGCCCAATGATTTTACCCAAGCATTTCAAATCAATCGTAGACGCATTGAGCTTTTATGATTCACGGTTGACTGAAGTTAAGTGGGTGAACTTCGATTTAAAGCTTGTGCTAAACATGACCTAGTGCATGTTAATGAGATTGGGTAAGGTTTTTGTCACACACGATCCCTTGAACGAAGCTGGTCTTTATGTGTATTTTTCTCCATTTTTGTAACATCAGGAGTGGTAAAATGTATTTACATATTAGTACACGTGAGTTTTTTTTCAACCTCACATCAGTATCACCCGAAATTGATACTTTTTTGTATCCATTACTCGCATCACGGTGAGTCAAACCATGATGCCCTTTTTTAACTGTGTTATAAAACGAAGGACCCCAGTTTGTATTTTCTCAACTAATATTATATACATTATTATTATTATACATCACTGCCTGCCCTGCATATCAATGAAACCGCCCGGTTTCGACTAACCACGCAAACTCTGGTCCGCATTGAACAGGATCCGATCAGGGTATGGCAGATGTGCCGATTTCTTCCACAAGTGTGGCTGGCTGGACTCCCCTGGCTGTGACTGCGGGGCGGAGAAACAGACCATACACCACATTGTATCCGAATGTAGCCTTAGAGCGTATGCGGGGAGTATCAGGGACTTCTTCATACTGACGGATACAGCGACCGAATACATTTTAAACATTGACATAAACCTTTGACAATCAGATCCACCTGTGCTATTGTTACTATTCTATGTCCTTATTTTAAGATGTGATGTTAAATGCCATACTGTAAATAAATAAATAAATAAACTAATATTAGACTTATCGTCTTCAAATTCAAAACTGTGATAATTTGGAATATGTTTTAGTATCTGACATCGTCAAAACGCTGTTTTTTTTTCAATTCTCTAGATAAAAAATAAATCCAAAGATTTTCCCTAAATATGAAAGACAAAACAGTAATGATAGATTTACGCTGTGTATGCAGGTACATACATACCTATATGTCTTGCGAGTCTAAAATTTCGTTGATGGTATTAGTAATTACTAATACTACAAATAAAACCGTATATGAATATGGTACGGAACTACTTAGAGGAACTCCAATTCATTCATTTGTATTTTATTTATTACTAACACCATCAACGAAATATTAAAGTCAAAGCAATGTGGTATATTACGCACCAACTAGGTATTTCCACTTTCAAGAGTAGACTGAAGCAGCATTACCTTTCTATCTCAAATCCCACTACCCGTCCCTCCTGAACCCAGCATCTCTTCCTTTCCCCATCCCATCCCATATCCCATTTATGTATTCTATATTATATATGTACATATAATAGGTTTATCTATGTATGTATTTATGTATCAATTATTGTTAACTTAAGGTACCCTTTCGGTACTAAGTTTGTAATTAGTTTTGTCTCATTACGGTTTCTGTTATGGGCTGGCTGGCAGAAATTACCATTTGGCAATAAGCCCGCCCTTTGTATGTTTCTATATACGGTAAAAAATATTTTATTTTATTTATATTCAGAGTTTTTCTGTATTACCTGATGCTAAAAATACATATATAATTATAAGGTACATACCGCATTTATGTATTAAGGTATATAATATTAAATATCTATATATACCAGCATATTATGTATATTGTATATATACAAAATAAAGTACTGATATATAGGCAAGTCATGTCCGGTTTTGCTCTAACGTTGGTCAATGCAATACACAGTGATACAATTGGTACGTCAGGGGCGATGCTAGGGATTAATAAATATCTGCACTGTTTAATAGTGTCCTCTATAGAAGGGTTGCAAAAATTCTAAATTAAAATCGAAGAATGTGACGTAAGCAATGTAAGCTTTAAGCAAGGAGTTTACAAGGGGATAGGGCATTCCTGGGGAGGACGCGAAACAGACGTTACGATGCTTTCGAATCGAATTCAGTTTATTTATGTCTTTATGTGTAACTATATAGAGTCAAAAAGTAACTAAACAGGTGTCAATAGGCGTAAATATCCTGCTTATTTCAACAGGGTCCTGAAGGCAAAATAACTGCTTAATTAAAATTAAAAGATTGAACAAAATAAAACACAAATAAAGCACATCCATCGCTTCAGAAATTAATTTATTTGAAAATAATGGGTTTGAAGCTTCTAAATACCTGCAATACTTACCTATATTATAAATAGAAGGGAAGCCGGGGCTAACATTTCTTATTGGATTACGTCAGATTAGACATTATTGTACCAAAAGGTAACTCGATGGGAATCGTGTTCTTAGGTAGCTTCGCACTTGGTACCGACATGAAGTCTTACGAATAATTCGTAAAGCCGAATAATACTAGATATAGTACACTTTGCCCAAGAGTTTCTCGGCAGTTTCATTAATTGGCGCGCGACACTCCTAAAGATGGATAATTTAGCCTAAGCCTGGCTCTGTTTAGTCGTGATTAGATTCTTGGACCAGTTTCACTCATGTTATAAAGACAAGTATAAGTATTATATTATAGTATGTATAAGATATAAACCTATACCAACCTAAGTTATACCTATGTACCTTCATAATATTAGGTACAGCTTATACCTAGTTACAATATTTATATCTTATCCATCAATATAATTATTTCAGAGTGTATGTATGTAAGTATACATATCCCGGAGGAACTGAAAGAGGGTAGACTCCGATGTTACGGACATGTGAACAGACGAAATGACGATCACGTGATCAGACTAGCCCTAGACATCCCCACACAAGCGAGAGGTCGAGGTCGTCCACAAGCCACCTGGTGGAACAGTATTGAGAGAGACCTAAGGGAGAAGCAGCTGACCAGTGAGATGACACAAGACATAAAGACTTGGAGACTGCGTACCAGATGGGCCGACCCCATCAGGTGAACTGGGAAGAGGCAAGGAAGAAAGAAAGAAAAGTATGTAAGTATACATATAGAGATTAAATAAATAAAGAAATCTTTATTGGCCAACGGATAACAGATACAGCGACTGAATATATTTAACAATGACCTAAACCTTTGACAATTAGACTTACCTGTGCTATTTTATTACTGTTTTATGTCCTTATTTTAAGATGTGATGTAACTAAATGCCATACGCTAAATAAATAAATAAATATTGGCCAAAGAAAAATATGTATAGTTACAAAAACAAGACAAAGGTAGTGTGCCAAAAGGCGGACTTATTGCAAAAGCAATATCTTACAGTCAGCCTGATTATGGACTTACAGTGAATTTGACTAAAATACGTTCGCATTAGGCCGGTAGTTTAGCAGAGTAGGTGGTAGTAGGATTTAATTTACACTCAGTTATTATCGTAGGTTTATACAAATTCAAGTGACTTAGTAGTACATAGTTTAATAAACTCAGTTTGTTCGAAATATCAAAAAACAGTCACAAAGTTAATGTCGAAAACATTAGTGAAATCGTTAAGTTAGTTTACGTCGGAAAGTTAAGTTAGTAGCTACATACTATAATATATGAGCAAGTAAGTACTAATATAATCTTATAAATTCAACAAAGGTATTCGCCTGTAGCTGTGGCTGTTCCTATAGTCTTATTGCAGGCCTACTAAAACTAAAACTAAACTAAAATAAAGCCCCCAGTGTTTTGAGGAAAATTGAATTCGTAAATATTCTATTAGGTAGATATGTAGGTATATTAAGATTTAAGTAGGTTTGAGTACCTATAACTAACATAGGTATGGTGGAATTTTCTATAAAGTATAAAGTACTCGCACTTACTTCATTCATCTTATAAAATTATCGCATGTGTAACAAACATGTAGATTTTTTTAGAACGATTGACACGTGTACAATTGTACATATATCATTGCCGTAGGCAGGGGGGCTTGGGGGTTCAACCCCCCCCCCGAAATTCCTCAACCAACCCATCGTTTTATACATAGATCAAATGAATCACACTATTACCACATCGTTTTTTCATCATGTTATGTATTTTCAATATTTTTTTGAAAATCCATTAAATCACAGTTGTTTCACTTAAAATTTTTGACTGCGGCGCTAATCTGATTGCGGTGAGGGTCTGTCCATAAAAAATAAACTGGACTTTTAAACGATTCTGTTTTATCTACCTTTTTATGTTTTATGACAAAATTATATACAGAAATATATTCAGATGTCTGAATACTGAAATACCTACGTTCAGTTTAGTTTCTGACGACCAAGCTTGCTTGCGAAATTTATCATTGCCCAATGCCCAACCTTCAAACTTTTTCCTTTGAGGGATGTGATATACTTCTTTTGACCATACGATAAATAAATGAATAATAATACTGAAATCGACCAGGTTCATCAATTCACCCATTTTTGAAAAAAAAACGCCTGCGAAATTTCTATGGGAAATAAAATATATATCAAAACAAACAGACTTCTATTATAATGTATGTGTAGTATAGTTGAATACTACCTACAAAGTTCTATGCACTCGACGTAAGCATTCCATACATGGAAAAGGTTCGAGTGACCTATTAAAACCAGCTGAGACGCTGGCAGTGAGTCGATCAGTAAGTACGAGTAGGTATAATAGTACCTCTACCTACCCACTAACTCACAGACACGCTGAACGTTGTTGCTTGTTGCTGTTGCTCCGCTGGAGTGCGTTCTTTACAGTTGTTTTCCGTCCATAGTTTCACTAGACGATTATCACATGAACCGTGTTAAAGGGTTAGACTGGTTAGAGCGTTATTTTCTTTAAGTGTACTGTTTTATGAGTGGAATAGTGTATTACCCTAGCTAGGCCTTCAATCAGATGACAATTTATGAGTGTTATCATTCATTATTTTATTTTAAAACATCATCATGCAGGTACGAAAATTACTGATATATAATTAGAATAAATAAAAAATATTGCAAAGCATTAAAATCCGCCATTTGATATCAAAATACAAGTGAGTACCAGGTACCTTCCACTATATTGTCTATGAAGAAAGATTTTCACACTAAAAATAGGGTTACACTTACAGTTAGCGACATAATAAACGTACTTCACATTAACGCAAAAACCTAGCAATTTTTTTTATCAAAATCATAAAAAAAACGTTATTTCTAGTGCAAAATGTAAACTAGTGTAATATTTATGTAATCTTTTATACCTAAATCGCTAATCCTACATACTATATGTGTTCAAATGTCACAGAGTCAGAGCCTCCTCCGATAATTGTATTCACTTTGATTTCTCATTAATTTAAACCATGAACATCACAAAAATTAAAACAACAAAGTGAATTGATATACTTACCCAATTTTTGTGAATAAATCACTAATCCCCCATATTGTTTACTTTACCATAAATTGTGTTCAAATGTCGCAAAATCTGAGCCTTCTCCAGTTACTATACTCACCTTGGTTTCGGGCGTAAAACAACCGTAAAGAACGCACTCCTCCACTGCATACTCTTGGCATTCAATAACCTGGCATCATTGATATAAATACTTACTATAGGTCCCGTTTCCATTCCGGAACCTGTATTCTCAATAATATTGTAATGATGAAGACTATTATAAGTGCCTATAATAAAAAGAACGACTCGCGAGACCAACCTTTATATAGTACTACGTACCTATATAAATACTTCACCTGTTGTGTGGAGTTCTGTATTTTATTTATAGTGATGTCTAAGTAACATGTACCTTTGTCTTGTATCTATTGTATTGTTTTATAGGTTAAAGATTCAATTGATATGCCTTTTATTAAAAGAAAAAAATGGTAGTATGAAAGTGTGTATGGTAGACGAAATAATGTGATTTATTTCATTTATTTAATATCCACAAAATATATAACAAAGTAAAAAATATAAGTAAGAAACAAGTATTGGATTTTATTGCCCCACTAGGCCAAAGCCTGTTCTGGGGCAATACTAACTACAATATAGTTCAAGGCTACATGTATGGAAAAAATAACAAAAATACTGGAGAACAAGCAATATAAATGATTCAAGAATGTTGTAGACTGGTTACGGTACAATTTATTTTGTATTTACTGATCTTTTTTTTATTGATGCTCTGAATGGCTCTGACTAAAAATCGTCCTACTCTTCAAATTTTGTATGAGAGTGTAATCGAAAAATAAAAATAATGGGAGTATGCGACAAAGTCAAAAGTAAAAAAAGGGGGGGCACAGAATACCCCCCAGATTCTCCCCCTCCCTACTAGCCACATAATAATAATTAAAATACATATTTTTAGTAATACTATGAATCTTAAAAAAAACCACCTGCGGCTCTATTTCGGATTTTCTATTATGATTTCTGATACATTTGTGTGAGGGCTTCGTTAGATTGGGGCTCCCAAAGTCTATAATATTGCGTAGGGCTCCCGAATCTCTTAATTTATAAGTGGATACCTAGAAAAAATTGTTAAAATGTTGTTAAATTGGTTACCATCCCCACCCGCGGGGATCCCCGGGCTGTAAAATAATTGTCCACTCACTTTTTTTGATATTTTTTCGAGAGGCCTGTAAAAGTCATGTTTTCGTTAAAAATCTATAAGACATTTCACATCTTTTTCATTCAGCAATGAAGTCCACCACCCATTCGTATTAAGTATCATATTCTTGACGCAAAAAACGTTGTGTTTTTTTTATACAAAGACGGCATTCGCTGGTTACCCCATTATTGGGATATACCTTGATTGTATAGTAGTAGTGGAAGAATTGGTTATTTATTAGATGAAGGAAACCAAAAAGTTATTAGTACCCAGAAGGAAACTCTTATTGAAAATTCATTCGATATTTCTACACAAAAATTTCGATGAAAAATGTGTACATTAGCAACATCTATAGTAGAAATACGTAGTTTTTTCATACAAACTTCGAGGCGAAACACCTACTACATTAAAGTATAAATTAATATCATTTGCAATCGATAGAGTGCGCTAATGAACAATTAATTTAATGTGGTTACAACAACGCCATCTGTTTGAGAAAGTTCAAAACGTTTTTTCACAGCGTCTTGCAAATAATACCTACCCTTCTCGAAGGAAATACCTACCATTATTCATTATTACGTAATTCGTTTAATGTGTGGTGTACGTGCAGATATTATGTATTAAAATGTTATACAACCATCATAAAATAAAAGGAATAAAAACATCGTCAATTAATATACGGCTTAAACACGTTTTTAACATTTATCCTAGAATTACACCGCAAACATTGGAAATAAAAAACGATGCAATCACCGCAGAAAATAGTATCTATTGAAAATTTCTAGATGTGCAAATAATTATAACTGTTTCGAACAATGATACACTTAATTGAAATTGTATAAAATGCAGCTATCAAAAGAGATGCCAAAATCTAATTACTAAAGAATTGGGACAGTGAAATCTCAGATTCAATGTTAATTTTCCCACTGTAAATGGGGCCCTACACGGTCAGTACAAGTTGTCAAACCGATTGGATTCCGATGCGCTTGACAGTTTTCAGACAATTCAAGAGGCGCCATTCTAATAAAGAGGAAAGAATGTTAAATTATCTCTCGTTTTAATGAAGGGGAAATGAATAAATGAAATAAAACACCAAAATTCTCATGTATTAAAAATAATATAATTATTAGATATAGGTAGCACAAAGGTAACATAGTAAGTCTTAGGTTTTTCAGTAACATTATAATACCTATCTATTATAGTAATAATTAATTTATTGTTACAATTAAGTAAAAAATGGATTATTTTACGTCTTTTTAAGCTCGACAATAGAAAAGAAAATTCTCTATCTATATAGGTACGAAAAAACATCACTACATAATACATATTAATATTACTTTGCAGATCTTACGCACATTTAAAATGTATCATTAAATTATAGAAATATTTCTATCATGTAAACTAAAAAAAACCATGGATTGACTAAAATAATATAGATTCAATATTCTACAACAACAAGTTGTACTAACAAATTAATTGGGTACCTATTGGAACAGCACCACTAAGAACAAGAAAAATGACTAAAATTATAATGGTCCAGAATAAAGCAATTGTTTACTTTACAATAAGGAACTACAAGATTAAAATAAACATATTTTAATTAACATACAATAAAATAATACAGAATGGTATTTTTACACTTTAAGTGTAGGTATTCAGCAATGTACGTAGGTAGGTACTCAACTCAAGTTTTCGCCCAGAACCAAATCAAATCATTATAGCACCGACTCCTAGAGTAGGTGCTCAAGCCGTGCTGTAACAGTTGGCAACATAGCATAATGATCAAATAGGACCACCACTCCTGTCAAACCTCCTAACAGAATATAATACGTGGTCTGTCATACTCGTTGTTAAGGGAATGTTATTCCATACATTTCCTTAGCGACGGTGACGGCAACCTCGCCTATAACGTAGTATGTATTAATCCTACATCATGGCTAGAGAAAGAGAGAAATGTCAAGGTGGCGGTGGCACTGAACGTACTCATCTCAAGTTTTCGCCCAGAATCACTATAGAAATAAAATTCTAAATTACAATCGAATATGTATTTGAAAATTCAAATACAGAGTTGCCAGATGGTTCGAAGATCATGCATTTTTACATCCAAGATAACTAGCGCGACGTGTTGGACAACTTCAGCGACAGTGAGCGACTCTCACAAAACAACGCAACCTATGCTATGCTACATTGTCGAGTAGGTAAAATAGTATAGTATAAGATACGCAGGTGTTTGCATTATACATTTATACATCGTCGCATCGTAATCATACTAAACTAAATGATTCAAGATTGTTAAAAACTTGACACTTGGTATAAATTGAGTCACAAAGGTTTATCGATCAAACAAAACTACGAGTTGATTCGAAGCAAACAAGTTAACGCCGAATTGTAGGGTTGGGTTGGTTCACCGCCACCTTCTCTCTTTCTCTAGCCATGATGTAGGATTACGTTATAAGCGAGGTTGCCGTCACCGTCGCTAGGGAAATGTATGGAATAACAGTTCCTTAACAACGAGTATGACAGACCACGCATTATATTCTGTTAGGAGATTTGACAGGAGTGGTCATTATGCTATATTGCCAACTGTTACAGCACGGCTAGAATACCTACTCTAGGAGGCACTGGAGCTTTGAGCATTTTTTTAAACAATATTATCACAGTGGAAAATGAAAAAAAAAACACGTCTTCATTTCTTAAAAAATGACCACTAAGAATAAAGAACGCAACACAAATAGGTAATCACAACGTAGGAAATAAAACAACTCTTGCTAACTTCACACTCATTCATCATTTTTAAAGACCAGCATTTTCCTGTAGCACAAAAGAGCGTCTTGAACTTGCTGCTTGACTTTTAAAAACCTCTCCTGATCGTGTTCCATTCTTTGCAGACGCCTCATGGCCGACGAAATCTCGTAAAACACTGTCGTCAACTCTTTGCTGTTAAAGCCGCGGCCAGACGATGTCGTTTTTTGGTCATCAGCAACTTTGGTCACATTCACGATTTGATTGACGCCATTCAAAACTACGATAATCTTTTCTTTCTTTTCGGGTCGATCTATCAATCGTATGACGCCTTCTCTTTTCAGTTTAAGCTTCAATTCATCACCCAATTTGGTAATCTCGTCGAGAATATCGTCGATTTTCTCAGATTTTTCATGACCAGCAATCTGAACCAATTTATCGACATCCAAAGTGCACATTGCGCTCAAAAAGTTCATGTTCATCTCACTCCAAACTTTGTCGACATTGTAAATAGTTTGCATCGCGTCGTAATTTTTCCAGAAATCCAAAAACTTGAAATTTTCATCGTTTTCCGATTCTTCTATAGCTTGCACGAAGAGGCATTGCAAATAATACGCTCTGAAATGCAAGGTCACGAACCTGTCAAAGGATCTACGATCTTTTACGTTTTCAGTCGGCAAAGTTAGGATTTTTATGTGCGGATTACCGACATTTAATTCTTCAACGCTGTTATACCACTTGGATTTGTTTAGAACTAAGATAATTTTGTAAGGTAAGTTGTTTTCTTTGCAATATGTTTCAACTTCAGGTGTGAAACAATTTGTAAACCAATCTTCAAACAATTGTTTCGTAATGTCTCCACTTTCATTGATGCGATAATAGATCGGAAGATTTTCTTCGCCCAACTCGTCAAATTCTTCTCTTCTAGTTGGAAAAATCAATAAAGGTTTGTGTTTATACGTGCCGGCTATATTTCCACACAACAACATCGATGTTAACTCGCTATCATTATCGGAGGTAAACAATTTTTGTTGATTGTCATCACTACTGTGACAAGTCCCGTCGGGTAATCTTTTCCAAAAGAAATCCGTCTCAATTAATTTAAATATCCTGGAATGATCGTACTCCTTGTCTTTCAATGTTTTCTTCCAGAACATTTCCACATAATCAACAGGTTTTCCATTGGCACTCTTCAGGTTCGTGGAATCTTCCGCGGTTGGACATTTGGTTCGCGCCTTGAATCTCCTGAACCATCCGGGACTCGCCGCAAAGTTTTTATTTTCGTCACCAAATTTGGAATAAATCTCGTCATAAATACTGTAAGCTTTATTTGTAATGCTAGATTGTGTCTGCGGATTACCCATTTTGGCTTCTTGTTCAATCCACTTCATTAGTTGTTTTTCCATTTCGCAGATGGCAACCGATCTTCTTTTTGTAATCATCGCGGAGTCCAACGAAACGCTTCCTTTGAGGTGTTCTTTGATTCTATCTTTGTCCTTGAGTATCGAACTTATAGTCGAGATGCTAAAATTAAGATCACGCGCTATAAATGATGGACCATAACCACCTTCGTATAAATTAATAATTTGTTTCTTTAACGCTAAACTAATCGCTTTACGTTTTCGAGGAACACCACTATTATCTTCATTGTCGACACTGGGACGTTTTTCAGCCATCGCGATGAGAAATTTTCACAAAATATTACGTAAATTATGAATGCGTAACTCGAACACTGTAACGAGGTTGTCAAAGCCATGCGTACCTAATATAACACAATACCAATACCTACAAACAAAACATAACAAAACACATGAACTATTATTATCGTTTTCTTCTACTACTCCTGCCATCTATTGGCATTGAATTCAATTACTTCCATATATAAAATGCCGGCTAATTCGTCGGTAAAACAGGTATTAACTTAATAAGGAGATTATAAGTTATTTGCACCAACTTAAGTTAACCCTTACTTACTTTATCACGCTTAAGTATACATGCAATGGGCTTATTTATTGCCTGTTGGCGGTTTCTGACAATCAACCCAAAGAGCTAAAACCCATTAGTGCCGCTTTAAAAAATATAGACCAGCATACAAACAAATTCTCTTCTTGGAACACAAATTAATTTTTATACTCGTACTTAATCAAAAGGATCAATATCAGATAATATCTAAAAGTTAAATTAAAACTGTTTCTCTTCGCTTATTTTAGTTGTTTTTTTGCGTTTTGTGCGTTAAAAAATCAATCAGTGAATAGGTACCTACTTGAGACTAAATTATGGTTAAACATGTAAGAACGTACGTACTTCATATAAGTTTGTGTTTGTGGCTCATTTAATAATAAGTCATTGTTCCGCGTCATAATTTTGTCGTACCTAGTACCTATCAAGTAAATAGCACAGTTAACAAAACTATGTAGGTACCTATAAGTTTATTAGCGTCACTTAAAATAAAGTTAAGTACCCTTCGTGCAAATAGGTTCAATAATTGGTTGTCACTTCCATATGATTCAAAAATTCACGTCACTTGAATTTCATTTACTTTGTTGCAGTGTGTGGTGACTATTGTGCATTAATTTGTATCAATAATTGCGGTAAATTTAATTTATATTATTATTATCTACACTGTTTATTCATTTCCTAAATATTTGTGATAGATTAGAAAGGAAAATGCCAGCGTTTAGCTTGAAAACAGCGTCACTGTAAATCGTCTAAATTGGCTAATCATTGCTTTTGTATACGTTGCACATTTTATTCAATAAAAAAATAAGTTATTTTTAGAGAGTTATACACATTTTGTGCTCGATATATTATGTATTCATTACAATCATCGCATATTTTAGTGTTTTTCTACCATAAATAACGTTTTTTATTGTGGGTTCATTGACAATATAACCAATAACCGGCTTTTTGTGCTTGATAAGAAAGTTGAGATAAAAATTGTATCATTCTCACTTTATTGTTGTTAATTTGTTGAAAATATGTCGCTGACTGAGTAATAAGTGTTTTTATTTCTTTAAAAATAATTATGTTATTCTCTTTGTGTCATTTTTTTCAATTTTCGACCACAAATCAAGGTTGAAAAACGCCCCCTTTAGTGCCTGTATATTTTGTAAAAGTTTCATTCATCCATACCACTATGGTCTTTCCCACAACGTGAAGTAACCAATGACAATAGTGCAAATGTGCATTACTCCTCAGGATCTATCTATCCCTTGCAGGGTAGGCAGAAAGGACAGAACTCCAGACTGTCCTGTCCTTCAACAAACCCTTGCTTCCGTCACATTCGTGCAATTTTTCATACACACTCTCCAATTTCTTGTACTCAAAAATGTGTCTATCTTTGAGAATCTGGACGACATGATTGGTCCCAGTTTTTTCAAGATGCATTTAACACAATATGTATATGATGCCCACAGTAACACCTTAATCGTAATGTATGGTGAACATCCCTGCTGAATGTAATGAGGGGTTGTCTCGTATTTTTGGTTTCCTGACTTACGCCACACCCAAAAACAGCATCAGTAAAAAAAGAGTGGAGCTATTATACTGCGCGCTAGTGGTCCCTCGGTTTATCCAATTTCATTCTTTCTAAAAAGATATTGATATGAATGTGGCAGAAGCAAGAACTGTGTGTAAGGATATGAAAGTTTGACATTCTGATCTATCTGCCTACCCTGCAATGTGAGGGGACAGATAAGAATAAAGTATTTTCCAATCAGCATTTCCGTAATTCCTTGTAATTGGAATTTTATTAAAACTGGAATCTGATTGACACGGTCGAGTCGGAGCATTCTTTGATAGTCACGTTTATTTCACACAATCTTTCCACGCACATTTTTTAAACGCTCTACGTGTGCCAGAAATTTATTGCAGTTAATTACTTAATAAATAAATAAATCTTTATTGGCCAGAGAAAATATACATAGTTACAAAAACAAGACAATTATAGTGTGCCAAAAGGCGGACTTATTTCAAACGCAATATCTTACAGTCAACCCGTCAACTTAGTAGGTACTAAACATTTTGCTGAAGCTGGTATTTTCTGTCATTGGCAATCTTTCCTTCATCAGGTCAGTTGATTAGTGCTTGGATCTTCCGAGTTCTAAGATTCCAAGCTCAGTTCTACACCCAAAAAATATAAAAAATAGTGTAGTAGTAATATTGTAAATACAGTGAAACTCGGATTTTAAGTTTTTCTAGGGACCAGCGAAAAAAAACGTAAAATAGGGGAAAACTTAAAATGTGGGAAATGATATTTTAGTATGTCCTATAAAACCGTAGTTACTTGTCACTGTTAATTTCATTGTCATGTAGTAGGAGTGATTTCTTGACAGTAATTATGTTTACAAGAAACAAAAGTGAATTATATCATTAAAAAACTAAATTGAAAGAACTGAATTTTCAGAAAATACCCCATACAATAAAAGTCCGTTAATTCAAATTCCAGGAAAAAAACGGGAAAAAAATTGAATTACTCGACACAAACGTTTGAATTTCGCGCCAACTTTACCGAACCGACACCGAAAAAATACTGTTATTCAAAATTTTCGTAATAAAATAAACTGAATAAATATTATAAGGAAAACTTGCGATTTTTCGGAAGCAACCCACGTGGATGTCTAACATTTGTCACAAATTTGACCCTCCAGATGAGAATGTAATTTAACGCGCACAAGACGTAAATCACGCGCATTTCACATTATCTGTGAGTATAAATAGTAGCATTTCGTACATAACACACTTTATATCGAGTAAACATTGAAACAGCTATTTATTACTTTTAGATTTCAAAAAGTCACTTTAGATAGTTTTTATTTCGACGCGTATTTATCATTAGGTACCTACATGTCCAATGACCTAGTTAAAATTTTTGCAAATATCAAATGGTGTGTCGGGTCCTTCCCGAGTTTCTTCTGAACATCCATTAAGGCTGACAATACACATCGCAATTGTGGAAATATAAATTGGAATAACCACCAAAGTCAAAGTAAATTAAATAGGAATTGTTTTTTTTTTCAAATTCAACAATTGGTACACTAAAATTTCGCGAAAAGTAAATCACAAAGCACTGTTAAGAATAATACCCACGTGTAGGCATAGGTATATTAAATACCTAAATAAAATGAGTAATGTGTATGTTGTGCTACAATTAACTGGAAAAAAAATACGGAAACTTTAAAGTTATACTAAACACTTCTGGTGATTAAAATTAACACTATACTATGCGCCGCAAATGTTTAGATTCGCAGGAAACAAAGCGACCGGATGCACGCGGTGTATGTATACATAGTACACATACATAGGTACTACAAGTTCAAGACGTAGGGATGTACTGGGGGTGATAGGGGGAGATAAGATAACATCGTCCGGAGACATGTTGGCATTAAGTAAAAAGGTAGCAATGCCACTTGAAGCACTTTCTTTACGTAATATTTTTTGTCGTACTTTTTGACAAACAATTAAATTTTACATGATTTTGTATAGATATTTCAGACAACTTTACGGCTGAAAAAAAACGTATAATCCGGGAATTGTTTTTGGCGGCTGACGTAAAATTCGGGAAATTTTTGTTTTGGAATGTATGGGAGTGAAACGGGACTGGCCAAAAAAACTTAAAATAGGGGAAAACGTAAAATGCGGGAACTTAAAATCCGAGTTTCACTGTAGTAGCGTTTTAAAGATATTTTTAATTAATAATTGAAAACACAAGCAATTATGTGGTTCGACGTTAAATTCGCTTCAATCTAAAAACTTTTACAGTTATTCCCTAGATTTTAATGCATATTATCAATACAATAAAAAAAATCCCTCCAACTTTCAGGAAACGAGTTTCTGTCTTTGGGAAAAAAGATCAGAGGTGTTTTTCACAATTTTTTTTGAGAAATCTATACAAGATACAAAAAATCTTTTACAGTTATTCCCTAAATAAAGGTTTAATGTATCTACCCTATTTTGTTTTAAGCATATTTAGTAAGATTGTCGAGATCTAAAGTCTCCCGTTTTTATAAATTTTTGAAATGTCAGTATGTGTACTCTTAAACTACCAAGTACGTCAATTAGATAATTATCGGATACAAATAATTACATTAAAAAAATCTATCAACTCAAATTTTATCTTGTCCCAAAACAATATTATTTCTGATAAGCATAAAGCTACTAACCTAACCACATTAGAAATAGTAGTTGAATTGATAAAAGTAATAATACGTATGTTGTTTATAATTTTTATCAATTATTTCAAATGAATTATTGTTTGTTGATAAGAGGCAAAGCAACAATAGAAAATTAAAATAAAGCCGTGTGCACATCAAAATGCAAAAACTGCTTTTAAAAGCCAATTTTAAAAACGGGCATAGCTGGTTAGCAATGCCCTACTCGTACATGTATTCTATTCTCGTCAGATCACATCATCTCTTCCGGGGCAGGCAGAGAGAACAGAATGCCAGACTTCCCTATCCGTACACACTTTTTGCTTCCACTGCATTCATATAATTCGTCATACATTTCATTTTACTCAAACGCATTGTTTCTTTAGCATCCGGTCGACATGGTCGAGCCAAGTGTTTCTCAAACGACTGCGTTTGCTTTCACTTCTTCTTTCACCCGTGTGTATTTTTTTATATCATTTCACTTTGAATTATAAAAACGATTTTTTAATTTCTTTTTAAAGAAAAGTACATCAAATATGAACCTCAATTTTCGATTTTACGTTACTTATTGTCGCATAAGTTCTTACACTGCGTATCTCATTGTTAATGACTTCACTTTACCCTGAAATACGCACTGTTTCTCCAAAACAAACTGTGGTATTAGATGCGCTGTGTCAGATGATGTTGAATATATCTCTGTGAATAGTGAATTTCAAACTATTTAGTCAATCTAAAAGATTTGTCCAATGGTGTGCATATCTCAAAACTACAAAAAAATGAGTATGTGGTGTTAGAACTTATGCTATGTTATCCCTCTTTTATTTTGCAGCATGGACTACATTATGCAGCTCAGTGTGTACTGAACTTAATCATCGAATAGATTATTAACTTTAATATATATTTACAGGTCATTATCAAAGTTCAATCAGTGATTTGGTGATTGTCCTCGAGTCAAGAGCTCCAGAAACTAAATCTAAACATCATGGCTCTCCCTCAGACCCTTATCAAGTTGTTTGAATACATCGACCAGCACAAGACAGAGTATATCAAAAATTTGAAAGACGTGGTGGCCATTAAGTCCATTTCAACGTCTCCAGCTCACAGAGCAGAATGCCAGCGTATGATGGAATACACCGCAGACTGGCTCAAGAGATTGGGAGCCACGGTGCAGCTGAGAGACATCGGAATGCAGAAAGTTGACGGAAAAGAGATTCCCCTACCCAATGTTCTCGTTGCTCAGCTCGGAAATGTAAGTTGAAGATTATTGTTTTTTTATGTAATTACTAAATCCCCCCAGTGCGAATCGCACTGTGTATTTATTCACGATATAATGTTCACCAATAAGATACCTTGTATACCCTCACGCCACGTTCCTTGCAGGGTAGGCAGAGAGGACAGAGCGACACACACTCCTAGCCTCCGTCACATTCATGCAAGTTGTCGTACTCATTTCTTTTACTCAAAACGTGTACATCCTTGAGGATCTGGTCGACATGATTGGACCAGGTCAGTCTCGGGTGGCCGCGCTTCCTCACCCCTCTTCGCTCACTCGAATACTCTCAAGTGATAATATAGTAGGCAGGTACCAGGCGCGAAGGTACCTTAGAATATTATTACCATTGAGTTTTTGATTTAGGATTATAAAGTAATAACATGTCGATAACCAAACATTGTTGACATGAATTATTGACAAAGAGATGGAGGAAAAGCTGGAGCTCAGCATCCCAAGAGGAGACTCCTCCTGCTAGAACAGACTCCCAAGTCTGACGAAAGTGAAGAAGATGTTTTTTTTTTTTTAAATGAATCTTGGTTTAACGAAATAAACCCAAATACACCTTTGTACACTCCACAGTAAGCTTGAAAAACTTGTGTCGTGAAGTGGAGTAAGTCGGCATCAAGGATCGAACCCGAGCCCACTGGATTAACAGTCGAGCGCGTTACCAACCAGGCTACCGACCACCTCATAATTTTATATGTATACTACTGTTTTATATGTAGGTATTTTATAAGTTGAATGTATTTATAAATGAAATAGAATTGTAGCGAACATTATATACATACATCTCCCAGTGAAATGAATGACCTTTGATTGCAGATAAATCATGAGACACATTGCATTGTGTAAATGACACGTTAGATGATGAATAATTGTCTATAATATCATATCTAGTCACATGAAAGGAAACTAATTCTAAAATAACATAGCAATGTTCATAAGTAAACTGTAACGTAATCTCTGTCAGGAGAAATATTATGACTCAATATTAATATTGTGAATTCAACGTAGCAACTGTATGAACATTGATCACAATTTATGTTTTGTGAGAACATAGGAATTTTCTACAGGGCGTAGTTGATTATCACAAGTAGTTATCTCAACAGATTTATTTATTTATCGTATGGTCAAAAGAAGTATATCACATCCCTCAAAGGAAAAAGTTTGAAGGTTGGGCATTGGGCAATGATAAATTTCGCATGCAAGCTTGGTCGTCAGAAATTAAATTGAACGTTCTTTATATATTCAGTCGCTGGCTCATTCAGATATAGGAAGTCATCGAAGCTCCCTTAATACAGCAAAGGATTGACTTTCCATTTGGCTTATGTACGGTACGTACTTATGTATGGAGCGTACGCTAAATACCAAAAAATAATCTCAATAGAGGGCCGGCGCACAATATATATATATATATATATATATATAAGTTTCTTCTCGACTCATCTACCAACTGTCATATAACACAGCAATAGAATACTGACTTGTCAGGACTGGGTTCGATTCCCGGCCACGGCAGATGGATGAACTGGAATTGGTGAATGTTACTCAAGTGTAAAGTGATCGCAATTAAACCAGCCGACAGTCAGTCATAAGCCTGATGGAAATTTCATCTTTTGCTGTATATTTGTCGAGATAACTACTTGACATCTATTCAATTTTTTTCTTTCTTTCGTTATTTTTAATTATAAGTCTTTCGGTATTTTGAATTATAACTTGGCAGTTGGGTACTTGGTACCCTGTACCCTGGTAACGCAAAATATTGATCTCATTTCTGAGTAGTCCATATTGCGAAATGAAATAATGAGTGTCTTATTTTAATTGTTATTGTTCCAGGACCCCAAAAAGAAGACAGTGTGCCTGTACGGACATCTGGACGTCCAGCCTGCCAACAAATCAGACGGTTGGGTCACGGAGCCCTTTGACTTGGTGGAGAAGGATGGTAAATTGTTCGGCAGAGGATCCACAGACGACAAGGGACCAGTCCTTTGCTGGATTCACGCTGTCGAAGCTTACCAAGCCCTTGGTATTGATGTAAGTACACCTATACCCTTTAACATTCTTTCCAGATACATTTGTATGTCACATGGCATTGGAGAAACTAGAGATAAGATCATGAGAATTTAGGAGACAAGTTGTGAATGTCTTCCATTGTGCCGTTGAATCTCGTGAACTGACATTCGTCGACAATGTTGTCAAAAGAAAAATTACTTTTTATTTCAAGTAGTTATCCCAACAGATATACAGCAAAGGATGGACCTTCCATCAGGCTTGTGATCGATCGTCGGCTGCCTTAATGTGATTATTTTACATTTAAATAACATTCACCAGTTCCAGTCTATCCTTGTTACGATAAAAATTTGTTCCAAAGTTACCTCTGAAATTTACCAGATTATTGTCGTAGTTTCTTAGATATAATACTGTAATTTGGTTGATGAAATGTTTAAGGTAAGACGCAGTGACTCTAGCAGATATTTTTTCGATATCCGCCCCCATTTTAGAACAGTGAGTCAGAATAGATTTTGTCGCTTACGTTATTCTTATTGTGGGCTTACATTCTCATACAAAGTTGTAGCAATATTAAAACAGAGGGTAATGCTACGTGATTCATATAACGCACTCTTGATGTCTGTTGATATGTCTTAATGATTTCGAAACAGGATTATCGTTTCATTAGATCGTTGTTTATCTAAATTCAATTGCTCGCGGCTGATTGTCAACAGATCTGTTTGATAATATCAACAACTCACTGTATTCATCGTAACATAACATAGCTAACTTATTTAGTTGCTATGATAACACAGTATTGTAGCGTATGTTGATAATGGAATAATGTTTTCATTATCATTATCAAATAATAATTAATCATTGTACAAACACTGTTGCGTGGTTTGATAACAAATCTTTATTATTTCAACTGATGTGTTATTATATTTAGAATGCAGATAGCTGCTTTAGACACACCTATCTTTTATTTAACTTCACTTGGTGTTGTCTCTGCATCTTGTAATTGAATTTCAACTCATTTCCAGACTAGCTAGAACTCTAAACCTAGATTTCACCAAATTTTTAAATGAAGAATAGCGGAGATAGGAGTCACCTAGCACAAATTTTAACCATAATTATAACAAAAATTAGCCATAATTATAACAAAAAAACTGTATTTAAAATATTTTTTGGAACTGTCTGAGATTTGAAACCTATTTTCCAGAATTTACTGAGCAGCTGTGTCACACTGCACAGGATAACTCTTGAGCTACACGCCGGTCACTTACATACGCGAAATAAATAAGAAACGTGACCGTTGGCGCCAAAAAGCATTTGAAGTATTTTTTTTTGCGTGAGGTCACCGGTGCCCCCCACGACGCAATAATGCAGAAAATATGAGGTCACCGGTGACTCCCATGGCATTTAACGTGTTAAAAAAAATTGTGTTCATTTTTAATGTTAAATAATGTCTCCATATTTTCTCGTTAGTTTTGTAACTATGCACGAATTGCCAATACATTTGCCAGACCTTTACATATTTGTAAATAATAATTGAATACTCTTACAACTAATCTCTTAATTACTACAATTATTATTTATCAGTTGGCATTGTTGCTATTAATTGGCAATTGTTTTAAAATTACCAATTGTTGCTTTGATAATTGTTTATTAAGATTAAGTAAATTGATTTTTATTAATATTGAAGCACAGATTTATCTGATAAGATATTGTTTATTGCGTAACGGATAGGTCACGGAGATTTTACGCACTTATTTATATTTTAAACTACATACAGAATTTAATATGCTAAAATTTATACTGAATGAACCCATTTCCTAAATTTGAATGTACATGTTTTTTTGCCAAAGCCATTTTATATGTTGTTTTGATAGTTTGAATCATTGACCCAATTTCTATTTATCACACAAAGAAATTGTCTCGCATTATCACTATAACTCGACATAGCAACTGTATCTTCCTCATTTCTTACATTTATTTAACGTCATATGGAGATAAAAAATGAGATGAGTGACTTACCATCATATAGTTCTCGCCGTTATCAACCATTCTGAGAAATATTTACCAATCACAGTATTTTCTAGATGAGTGTTGCGAGAACAAAACTTGCCCTAATCAGTTACCTCACGATGAAAGAATCGCTCATTTAACATAAACGGTTCCAGAGTTATACCTTTTTAAAATGAGGTCCTTCTTTTTCGATGACCCTGTATTTCTTCTATTTATCGTTTGCAGATTCCCGTAAACATCAAATTCATCTTCGAAGGTATGGAGGAATCGGGTTCCGAAGGTCTGGACGAGCTCCTGCTTGAGAAGATGAAACCTGAGGGATTCTTCGAGGATGTCTCGTATGTTTGCATCTCAGACAACTACTGGCTGGGGACCACCAAGCCATGCATCACGTACGGCCTCAGGGGGGTCTGTTACTTCTTTATCGAGGTTCAATGCGCCGCTCAAGATCTCCACAGTGGCGTCATGGGGGGGACAGTACATGAAGGTTCGTTTTATATACTTTTTGAGGTTACACGGAGATCAGAGCATTTGGGCAGTCACGTTCTCTCACACCTCTTCGCTCACTCAAATACATCCTTTTTGTCATCCTTCATTCTCTCAACATGCCCAAATCATCTTAGTTTATTACTGCTAGCCACTTGCGTTCCACTGCTGGACATAGGCCTCTTCTAAACTCTTCCACTGTCTTCTATCTTGGGCTATCTGCTGCCATCTACGACCCGTAACGAAACAATGTCATCTGTCCACCTTTTCTGTGGTCTTCCTACGCCTCTTTTGTTCTCCCAGGGCCTCCACTTCAGGATTTTAGGTGTCCATCTGACACTGTCCTGTCTTGCCATTTATTCACTTTAATTCTCGTCACAACACCAGTCGTGCAGTCACTAATTTCCCTTATTTTTTACGTATAAACTGATTGTGTCGTTTATCTTTCAGCCATGCCTGATCTCATCTACCTGATGAACACCCTGGTGGACGAGAATGGAAAGATTCTCGTCACTGGCATCTACGAAGATGTAGCTCCGGAATTCGTAGGGGAAAGACAGCTCTATGAGTCTATTGAATTCGACGTGGCTAGCTACAGACAATCCCTCGGAGCCAAGCGCCTCGCGCACAACGAAGATAAAATAGAACTCCTAATGAACAGGTGGAGAAATCCATCATTGTCTCTGCATGGGATCCAAGGTACGATCATCCCTCAGTGTCTTGTCAAATCTTGTGGCTCCCCCTATGTTCTCATAAGAAAAAATAAAGGGTAGTAATAGAGAAATAACTGTAAACATCGAGATGCTAACGTTTTTACCAATTATTTGGGTATATCCACATATGTGCATAGATTTCGAGATGAACATCTGCTGGACTTAAGGCCAGTCATTGGTTGGCTTAAGTGATCATAAATAATGAATAAATAAATAAATCTTTATTGGCCAGAAAAAATATGCATATTTACAAAAACCAGACAATGGTAGTGTGCCAAAAGGCGGACTTATTGCAAAAGCAATATCTTACAGTCAACCCGATCACTGTACATTTATTTATTTACACTTTTGGTGAACAAGATACAGAGATATGTTAACATCGCAAATATAAATCAAACATTTGTTCACTAGGGCGAGCTTATCGCAGTACTGCAATCTCACCTTCGCATCACACCACACACTCACCCGACATTCACCATTTAGCTATTATCCACTGGTTGTAAGTCCTGTAGACGTCCATCTTGCGCCGTATATCGGTTGAGATACCTACACAATTGTTAATTATAACTATAAATGTGTTGCAAATCCAGTATTTTAACTGGAAAATGAAGTTTTTGTGTCGTAAAATCAAATGTTTTCATAATTGTTGGGTAAATTGCTGTGCAAACTTAGTAGCAAAATACTAGGATTCAAACCAGCACCTCTCATTTGAAAGATCCAACCTACAGAACATCAACATCAATTGTAAGTATATGAAAATATTATTACTATATATTTTGACATTTCTAGGAGCTGTATATGAACCCGGTACTAAGACGGTTATCCCCGGTAAGGTAATCGGCAAGTTCTCCATGCGTATCGTCCCCCACCAGACTCCAGAGATTGTTGAGGAGAAGGTCGTGAGTTACCTCAACGCTAAGGTACGATAATTATTACCACTCAACAGTAATCTGATCTCGGACTGATTTGGAGTAAATAGAAATACATTTTTTATTTAATTTTCTTTTTCAGTTTGCCCTTCGCAACAGCCCCAACGTAATGAAAGCATACATGGTGCATGGCGGTAAGCCCTGGATCGCAGACCCTAAACACGAACACTATACCGCTGCTGCTAAAGCCACTAAACATGTTTACAAGGTAACATATTGATATTTCCTTATAATTTTGTGGTTCAGTAGCATTCCCACAAAGAGTTGAAGATGAACATTTGCTATTCGCGATTTCAGTCTCGACTAGGAATCGAACCCAGACCTCTGCCCTGGGTAGCAACGATCTTAACCACTACACCACGTGGAGTGACGGTGGTACTATCAATTTCGTATATGTTAACTTCCTATTGCTGCCATTTCAGTGTTGGGAAAATGGGGTGTTATTATGTTTACCGAGTGTAAAGCGATCACATAAGCCAGCCGAGGTTGGTCGTGAACCTGACACTTTATATTCAACTCTTACACCGTTGTAGGAATACTACATAATAGCATATTCTACTAAATGTAAAAAATCCAACACCATATAAGTATAATTTGTGAAAAAAGAGCTTAGGGCCCAAATTTAAAAAAATAAAATTGTTGATCTCATATTTACCATCACTTGCAGGTTGAGCCTGACATGTGCCGTGAGGGCGGCTCCATCCCCGTGACTCTGACTCTGCAGGACGCCTCCAACAAGAGTGTGTTACTCCTCCCAGTGGGGTGTGGGGACGACATGGCGCACTCACAGAATGAGAAACTCAACGTACGCAACTACATTGAAGGAGTGAGTATATTACTCTTTTTACTTTTGATCTTAATTTGATTCCCCCGGAATGCCGAAGACCTAGGACCTTACAGAAGGTATGGCTGACAGTTGCAAAGAATAATGAGCTCCCAATAATGGAACATGTGAGGGAACCCCATACGTGCTTACCCCGGTACCATTGACAGTGATACCAGCCTGTCTCCTGAATTGGCTAGAGGCGCCGGATGTCAGACTTTAATGCTGTGACAATACTTCGACATTCTTTTTCTTCATTAGCCTTCTTCCCTCCACTGCCGTATATAGGCCTCTTCCAACTGTTTCTAGTCTCTGACCCTTCCGCATCCAGGTTCCCCCAGGGATTTGGACAATGCCATCGGTTGGCATTCGATATTGCCAAACGATAAATAAATAGATAAATTTTCAAATTTCTCATGTTCTAATTCCGCTCCTTACGAAAACACGAGTCACAAATTTGTTGTTAGTATTTGGGATTGAGTAGTTGTATTCTATTCTAACCTGTCACGCTGCATCCCTCGCGGGTTCGGCCGAGAACTCCAGAAAGCCCAATCCTCACGCACACTCCTTGCCTCCGACACATTCATGCAATTTGTCACTCATGCTCTCCAATTTCGTTTGCTCAAAACGCGTCCATACTTGAGGGTCTGTTTAGCTTGATCATTCAGATCAGTCCCCGATGGCCCCACTTCCTCGCACCTCTTCTTTCACTGGTGTATATCTTATTGGTAGTCCCGTCCTCATTGATTCTCTCCAGATGCCCAAACCATTTAAACTTAATTAAAACAATATTACTTTGTTTACACCACTTTTATTTTGACCAGAGTCAACATGTTTCGGGAACAAAGTTCTTGTATTAGTCCTGAAGAAGGGAACTTTGTTCCCGAACTATAGTGTCATCACAAAACAAAGAAACCTTCAAAATCAAAGAAGCCATTTAATATTGTTAACTTTCATTCTAGTCTCTACCCCCCGTCTTACAGTCATTCATCTCCCTGATAATCTCATTCATTAAATTTTTATTAATTACTATTTTTTTATGTTTCTTTCAGACAAAACTTCTAGGATCTTACCTGTACGAGGTCGGCCAACTGTGATAATATAGTATCTATAATTATATGATCAAAAATAATATTGAATAACATAACAAATACGAAATTATAACAGGACTTTTTTATCAATTCTAGTTCATTATTATGTTAGCTGTGAAAATTGTACTCTAAAAGATATTTCCGGAAATTCTATTACTATAAGTTTTGTACTACATAATATAAATTGTAATCGTACCTACATCGACGGCTTAATCCGGAAATGAGCTAAGTGTCTATGAACTCCGTAGACACTCAACATTAAGCCATGGATGTGTATATTTATAAATAATTTTATATTATAATATATTTATATTGTCCACCAGTATTCATTATTATCTTATAAAATATATTTTTGCACAAAATTTTTGTCTTTTGGTGACCCTTATAATAATAATGCCAAGGTCCGTGACTATGATGGCCGATTCTGGACAAGCACACTCTGTCACACTTTGGACAAGGCTGCTCCTCATTTGTGACAGGTCTGCGGGTGGTCCTGTTTTGAGGGCCAGAGCAGTTATTTATGATCCTCTGCCAGTTTTTACGATCACCCACCAAGTTTTCCCAGTCATTTTGAGAATTTATATCCTTCAGTGTGTTGTGCAGAACATTTTTGTATCTCTTCCGCTGCCCTCCGTTTCCTTCTACCTTCCGCCAGCTCTGAATAAAGGATCTTTTTCAGGAGTCGGTGACCCTTACTGACATACTAAAAAGGAAATGGGCGGAACAATTCAAACTTTGATTAATTTTTTTTTTATGTTGTTGGATGATTTTTAAGTAAATCAAAATGCGGCCCTGATGGGTGGGATTGAGAATATAATTAAAACAAATATAAATTTTAGGTAACAAATATACTTTTGTTAGTTCTTGTCATAATTTTATATTATATACATAAAAAACTATATTAAATACACAGCTTAATTACTTGACCTAAAACTACACTAAATACTTATTGGAGATTTCTCTAATTTGTTTGTTTAAAATTAATTAAATAAGTACGGAAAAACACAATGTGAAAAAAATGTGTAAGAAATTTGCTCGATAAATGTTGACAAAATCATGATATGTCAGGGTAGGTATATTTAGAGAGGTCAGATCACTACATACTAAAACAATTTCATTCATTCAGGTCTTAAAACTCCGGTAAATACGGATATGGTTAAAAATTTATTTCTAAATACCTGGAAGACTTATGCTGGATTTCACCAACTTCTTCTTAGGTGAGGAATAGCGGAGATAGGAACCACTTATCATTATTTTTCATACAAAATTTGTGCTAGGTGGCTCCTATCTTCGCTATTCCTCACCTAAGAAGTTGGTGAAATACAGCATTAGATATCTACAAGAACTAAAATAAAAACTTAAAAGAGAAATATTCCTAAAATTGTCATCACTGAAAATATCATTCTTAAACTAGTATTACACTAGAGTCTCACTAATCCGGCACTATTAAAAACCAGAGGGTGCCGGATTAACGGATCTGGGCTTGCATACGAAAACCCAAATACTTTCCTGCACACCTTGCAATGTGTGGAATACATCGCCAGCTTTTGAACTCGGCATCTCCCGCTTGAGAGTGCCGCCTCAACCAACTGCGCCAACCATATACTCAATAGTAAATAAAGCACTACACATGTATGTAGGAATAAAGGGATATGTATTTATTATTTACTAAGTAATTCAATAGACAATTCTTATTTAACTTATTTGTCTTAAAATATGTAGTCGATAATTGAAAGTAGGGTGGGTGGAGAAACCAGTGGCGAAGGGTCCCGAATTACTGGACGAGTCGATTTACTGAAGTGCCGGATTAGAAAGACTCTACTGTACTTAAATTAGTTGTGTCATTTATAAGTAGGATGTATTTTACAAATGTATTTTTGTATGAATATTGTTCGAAGTGTTTCATAAATACGTAAATTAAATTTAATTCTTTATTTTTGGGGTGTAAAAACCTGTAAAATCGATCAAAAAATTTTATGTTTAAATATTGCAATGTTTGACAAAAGACTGCAAAAATTCCAATTATAAGTAGTTATCTCAACAGATATACAGCAAAGCATAGACCTTCCATCAGTCTGATGGAAGGTCCGTCCTGGATGCCCCAGTTCCAATAAAACAGGGAGCCTTTCCTCAGTTTTACTTTTTTTTCAGTCCCCTACGAAAACGCATATTCGAAATTTCACAGTATTTGTTTGATAATGATCATAGGTATAACTGAATTTGTCCGGGAATAGATTTAGCATTATTTCATAGAAAACTATTATTAAATTACGACAACATCTTTGGTTCTCTGAATACTCCCATGAACGTGACAGCCCTGGTCGGTCTGTCGTATATCAGATACACAAACGGATGATTGCAGATGAATCTGGCCGGTTCAACTGGTCGTGATGAACGGAAATTGAAGATGGCCGTGGCGGCTGATGCAACGGTACCTGGAAAAATTGAGTTAAAATAATTTAATGTTGGCGACACTGTTTCACACACAAACTTAAATATTTTCCTGCACACGTCAAAGTAAACTTGTGTTGTAAAGTGTAGAATTCTGAGCTCTGAGATTCGAACTCAGAACCTTCCACTACATACGTAACGAAACTGCAATTAGCTAGAATGCCAAAAGCAAGTAATCAATATCTTGCTGTATACATAAACCAAAGGTTCTGCTGAGGAAAAAATTTGTGTCTAATATTTGTGACTACAGTGTTCTCTCAAATAACACAGTTTGAGTTGAAAGACTATCAATCACGACCCATCCCACAATATGCGGCAACTAGCGACAGATGTGACGACTTGGACTTGACTCTTTATGAAGGTATGGGTGGATTAACTAGAGTATTGTTGTTTGTACTTACCATCTTCATCCACGCTGATCTTGGCCTTGTGGATGGCATCGTTAAAGTGTGGACCCACAACCCCAGTCAGAGAACTGAAGTCTGATGTCACTTGGAAGAGATCTCCGACTCCCATGTGCTCCAAAACCTGAACAATGAGAAAACAGAATATTCAATAAATATCCAGCTTCCAGTAGTTATCTATATATATATAGTTAAGAGGAGTAGAAAGACCACAGAAAAGGTGGACAGATGACATTGTCCAGCTTACGGGTCGGGTCATGGCAGCAGATAGCCCAAGATAGAAGACAGTGGAAGAGTTTAGAAGAGGCCTATGTCCAGCAGTGGAACGCAAGTGGCTAGCAGTAAATAAGTCAAGTTATCTCAACAGATATCTACCGGAAACGATTTCCATCAGGTTTCTGACTGATCTTCAGCTGGCTTAATGTGATCACTTTACACTTATGTAACATTTACCAATTTCAGTCTATCAGGGAATTTAACCCCGAACTTTTAACCTGATAAACCAGTATTCTACCCTCTGTGCTATGTAGGCTAGAAACAGATGCATTATTGCGCATCCATTTGTTGAGACGAGGTCGGCGCCATATTGTTCATACAGGCCGGGCCCAACTGACATTTGATGATGATGACGTCACCAAGAGTGGGAGAAATTGTATGGGAAAAAATATTCCGTAGTTCAAATGTTTGTCACCGAGACAAGGTGTTTGTTACCGATACAAGGTGACGTCACCAATCATGGTGGTGATGGAATTCGTGTGTGTAGGCTTGTATACTATCGCTGGCTTCGGTTGAGATAAATACTTGTTATCTAACAAAGACATGTAAAAAAATCTGATGTTTTCACAAAAAATAAATTGTGCCTTTAAATAAAAATACATATAGGTAATTTTAATAGCTTAAGGCATCCAGTAAAATAAATATATCAATAGGAGAACTTACACTTCTGAGTTCCAGAGATTTTTCCATTGTAAACTTAGGGAACTGAACTTCAACTTGTTGGGGTGTCAAGTAGTATCCATCTACCACTTGTGTCAACAACTTTGGAGTCAACTTCCTCAAAATTTCGTCAATGCCTGAAAGTTAACAATAGGAACATTTGAAAATAAATAATAAATAAATAAATCTTTATTGGCCAAAGAAAAAATATAAATAGTTACAAAAATAAGACAATGGTAGTGTGCCAAAAGGAGGACTTATTGCAAAAGCAATACGTATCTTACAGTCAACCTTTTAATAACTTACTTTAAGACCTTTAACCTACTTTAACTTTTAAAAACATTTAATAATGACTTTTTTTAATATTATAATACGAATTAGGACTTGCAGATCTATCTATTCCTTCACACTGCAACCCTTGCAGGGTAGGCAGAGAGAAGAAAGTGCCAGACCGCTCTATCCTTACACACACTCCTTGGTTCCATCATATTTATGCAATTTGTCATAAACATTCTCTGATTTCTTTTACTCAAAACGTATCCATTTTTGAGGATCTGACCAACATGATCAGTCTCAGACGACTATGTCACACTTTTTCTTTCACTCATATATCTTTTTTGGTCATCCTTTCATCATTCATTCACTTAACATGCACAAGAAGGTGTCCCATCAATGAATGGAGTTTTTTTCACGAATATTGGAACACAATGGGTGTCAAAATTTGGGTATTAACGAGTAGTTTTAGACTGCATATTTAGTTTTTAATTATGATACTACTTTTAGACCTCTACCAGGCCCTAAAGATTTGAAAAATGAGGTTTCAGGTACAAAATTTCATCTAAGACTTATAGATTATTCTTTTTTTTCTTTCTTTCTTCAGCCATCTCTCCACTGCTGGATGTAGGCCTCTTCCAGTTTCTTCCACTTCTCTCTATCTTGAGCCTTCCTTATCCATCCTCTACCCGCGACTGGGATAATGTCGTCGGCCCATCTTTTCTGTGGCCGACCTACTCCTCTTTTCTTATCCCACGGCCTCCATCTGAGAATTCTGGGTGCCCATCGCTCTGTTCCTTGTCTGGCAACATGGCCCGCCCACTGCCATTTTTGTCGAGCAACACGGTCCATGATATCTTCGACTTTTGTCCGGCGTCTGATTTCTTCATTTCTTATTTTGTCTCTCAGACTCACGCCTAACATTTGTCGTTCCATGGACCTTTGTGCACATTTCAATTTATGTACTGTATTGGCAGTGAGCGTGGTAGTCTCCAGGCCGTATGTCATCACAGGTAGGATACACGATTCATAGACTTTTCTTTTTAGGTTCATGGGTATGTCTTTGTTTTTAAGCACATGATTTAATTTCCCAAAGGCTCCCCATCCCAGTCCTATTCTCCTGGGGATTTCTGCTATTTGGTTTTCTTTTCCCAGTTTGATCTTGTGTCCGAGGTAAATGTAGTCTTCTACAGCTTCTATAGTTTTACCGTCCATAATGATGTTTCTGTTGGATGGACTCATGATTTTGGTCTTATTAATGTTCATCTCCAGACCGATCTTTAGGGAAGCGTCATGGAGCTCTTTTATCATACAGTGAAGTTCTTCTAAATCGCCACTGAAAAGTACTATGTCGTCAGCAAAGCGTAAGTTGTTCAAGTACATTCCGTCGATCTTTAATCCTTTGTGTTCCCAGTTTAATGTTTTGAACACATTTTCCAAAACAAGTGTGAATAGTTTGGGCGAGATAGTGTCGCCCTGTCTGACCCCTCTGCCCACTCTTATTTTGTTTGTTTTTGTATCTTCGTCTATTCTCACATCTAGTGTAGCATGATCATATATAAATTTTATTAATTTGGAGTACCTTGAGTCCACTCTGGCATCGTTTAGTGCCTTTATTATTTCCCATTGGTCTATTGAATCGAAGGCTTTTTTATAGTCAATAAAAGCCAAGTGGATCTCAATGTTGTATTCAGCACCCTTTTCAATGATTAGGCGTAATGCTTGTAAGTGATCGGTTGTTCCAAAACTTTTTCTAAATCCTGCTTGTTCTATAGGTTGATAGAAGTCTAGTTTAGGTGTTAGTCTGTTTGTAAGGATTTTTGTCAGTATTTTATATAAGTGTGATAATAGACTGATTGGCCTGTAGTTTTCTAAATTTTCGGGGTCTCCTTTCTTATGCAATAATATAACCTCTGCATTTTGCCATTTCTCTGGTATAATTTCTTGTTCTAGGCATTTATTTAGAAGTACCAGTACTGCCTCCATGAGTTCCTCTCCTCCTAATTTTAACATGTCGCTCGTCACTTGATCTTCTCCAGGACTCTTGTTGTTTTTCATTCTCTTGTTGTTATTGATGCAAATTAACTTACCATTATGAATGACGAATGGTGGCAGCAGTACAAACATGCTAACATCCTCTCCTTTGTAAGGCAACTCCAATATGTTGGCTCCCAACTCCTCACTTACACCTGAAACAAAAATATTCTAGTTATACACGACCGTAAGAACCACAAGATTGAACCGTTCTAGCATAATACAGAAGATTCAAAACTAATAGCCTAAGATAGGACTGCTAAAAAAAATTAACTAAGTACCTGTGTTTTAATCGTAATGTGATTTAAATTAAAGTTTACACGTAGAGTCATACATCGCCACAGGGTAGCCAAGAAAAATCTTGACACGTCACCCCCTGGCCTCCTAAATAGGTCCCCTTATACAGTTTCTTATACTTTTTAGGAATGTGGTAAGAGATAGGTAACCACATGGCTGGACCATGTTGACCAGATACTCAAGGACGGACGTGTTTTGAGTAAAAGTAATCGTAGAATATGTATGAGGAATTGCATGAATGTGACGGAAGTCCGAAGTGTGTGTCACGATAGGAAAGTCTGGCGATCCGTTCTCTCTGCCTACCCCGCAAGGGAAGTGGCGTGAGGGTATAGAATAGAATAGAATAAGAGATAAGAGAAAGTGGTCAATGACAAAAATATTCCTTACAGAATTTTCTACAAAAAATGTTCGACACATTTTTTAAAAGGACTGGCAGTTTACCCGCAATCGTCGGTCAAAATAATGATATTTTATTTTAGGTAATGCAGAACACATAATGTAATGTAGTTCTGGACAATTTACATCCAGACCTGCACTGAACTAAACCACACCTGCTTTGAGTTTTGTTTTGTAACCATGTGTTTATTGATTTCATTCTTGTTTGCTGTAATTGATGTATCACATTTTATTTTGTTTAATATGTAAACCTGACGATTCCAAGTGCCTTAAATGGGGCCTACGGATGATTAGAGAACAATTAAAAATAAACTGAACAATACAAGCATAAACAAAAGGAAGTATTCAAGAGCATGAATTTACTATACAGGAAGTGTACTACTAATTATTATTTACGTTGTATTTGAAACAATAGCAGATGGTGGAAGTGTATATGTCTTTGACCTAAGTGTGATTTACACAGATGGTAAATTAATAAAAGAAAACAGGTGTGTTTACTGTCAAAAAATGTTGCAATCTATTTGTGACATACCTATTGAAGAATTGGGCCAACAAACATACATAAAAATGTCTACACAAAACTGAATTCTACATTATTGCCATTGAGAGAACATGCATAACATTAAAAACTAAACAAAAGTAACAAGATAGCGGTCTTGTGAGAGGGGGCACTATGTAGTATATGAGGATCTAACTACACTCCATACCAATTCTATGTATGCGCCATCCAGATGCATAAATACTAACATGGATGATGGATAGAATAATTTCATTTGCAAACTCTAGAACGTTATAAAAATTCAATTATTGTTAAAATTATACAAAGCACAATGACCATAGTGAGACTCTCCTGGGACAGAATTTGATAATATTTTACCAGAATTATAAAACAAGCATGTACAGTAGTCTCACTAATCCAGCACCATTAAAAACTAGAGGGTTCTGGAATATTGGAAAGTTAGGATTATTGGATTGTATAGGGAAATTCAAGGTACCTATATAAAATAAAGTATCACATATGTATGGATTTTCCCCTAGTCTCGTCAGTAAAAGCTGTTGGTCCAAGCTCCATAAATTTTTCCTCATTGTCTTTTGTAAACATAAACACTATATAAAATCTTACCATGATTGAATTTCCCTTTCTGTCTCATCATCTCGACGAAGGTCTGCTTAGCAGGAGTGATATAGAACACTTCCTTCCTGGTTCCATCAGCCTGGAACTTGGAGGTCCAAAGTCCCTTGAAGTGAGCGGCGTTCACCAGCACGAGCGATGTCTCTGAATCCACGGCATCTTTAGGAAGGAGATTGTTGATGTTGTTTCTTGTTATGTTGGACACCAAGTTGTTGATTTGGACGCGAGCTTCTTCGGAGTTGTGCCTGAAGTCCTGGAATCATAAATTACAAGGCACAATGAGCTAATTATTTACTGTAACATCCGTAAATTCATATAGACACTTGGACTCGTCAATAACAGTTTACAAATGATGAACAAAATCAGAGTAAGAAAACATCAGAAAAGGACAAATATTAGGACTGTGATGTGACGTAAAATCTGTACGTTAGTATTTTAACCATCCGAGTGGTACTCATGTAGAATTAGTATAGAATGTAGTTTTTTTTTTATAAAAAAAAAGGATCTGGACTTGCATACACAAACCCAAATACTTTCCTGCACACCTTGCACTAGGCTTAAAGCCTGTATCGCAAGGTGTGGAATACATCGCCAGCGCCGGAGTTTGAACCTGGCGCCTCTCGCTTGAGAGACTGCCGCCTCAACCAACTGCGCCAACCATTTATCTCAGTTAGTCCCTATATTTATATATACACAATCCACTTTTATACTAAACAGTGACCCCTCTCTCCATACCCCTGTCGTCTTACTGAAACAACGACCACAGGACTATTTTAGTTTTAGATCAATGGTATTCATGTTTTATAAATTGTAATAATATGTATACCTAGTATTCCTAATTTTATGCAAAACCCAAGTACTTTAAATGTCAAATACTTTGCTGTATACTTCACAGTAAGATTAAAGTTAACATATGAATTTCCTGCTTGAATAATCAAAAACCTAACCAGCTACGGCAGAATATGGACTGCATCGAGCATAATGAAAGATATATGATGCAAATTTAAAATCTCAAACAATGTTCCTATAACCAGAATCGGAGTGAACAGTACGCCAATTTCTTTTGCCTATTCCAAAAGAAACAAAGATGATTTTGTGAAGTCTACTTACCAATTTGCTCAACTCACTCTGGAAGAAGTCAATCATACACTGCTTGACTGGAAGATTAGAATCCACATACACTTTGTTGACAGAGTTGAATGTGTAACTCTCAGATGGTTGCACTTCTCTCACATACTGGTCCAGTTTATATGCCTTCATTAATTCCAACTTATTCTGAAATAATACAATGAATACTTCAACATATATTTTTGTTATTTAAGGTTGTTGTAAGAACTATAATGTAAGTAAAAAGACAGTCTGTGTTTATGTTAGTAAATTTTGGATACCTATGCATGAATCATTTAATTATCCTTATTCATATTTTATTTATTTATATCCAGGTATGTACACATTTACAGGTACATTTAGTACATTATGTTTAAGAAAAAAATCACTTATATGTCAAAATTGGGTTGATCGGCAGAAATTGGCATTTAATTGGCCAATAATGGACTTTATTTATTTTAAATTTTTACACAAAGTTTACGAAAAATAAAAAAGCGACTGATAAAAATTTCTACATATGAGGGAAGGCTGAAAGCCTCGCAGTCCTGAATTTTTTTTTATTAGAGTATGGTTGGATATTTTTATTATTTTTTATTGCAAACTTTACTCCATCTCTACTCATTCACGTGAAATCATTGGGACCTCTGCAATCTCTTAAGCACTAATTCACCAATCTTTCAAAATCAAATGTATGGTTTTATCAAAGTTTTCCGGAACTGCTTCAGTCTATTGCCTCCCACTGTGAGGATTGTTTTGTCAGTTACTTTTTACTCTCGGATGACGACTGGTTAATGAAAACAGCTACAATTACAGTTATTGTTTATGGAAATGACACCGTCTTCTCAGACATACAATATTACAATTATTATAAAACAGTCATGTATAATATACCTCGTCTCCTAAATACAGAGCAGTCTTCAGGTCCCTCTCGGTTTGATTGGCCGATGCAAAGTACGCAAGGAGGAGTGTGTGGTAAACAGAGAAGGGTGAGAAGAAGACATTGTCAGCTCCCTTCACTTTGTTGATGGACTCGAAAAGACGGAGCGTGAAATTCTGTTGACCGCTGAAACAAGAAAATGTGAAATTAGATTAATTTGTTAGTTGGTTCCACCACTATTGATTTGTAATGTTTTTGATCAGTAGACATAGGGAATTTGGAGGCCCTTTTACTGCTGAGGTGCAATAGATCATCACTAATCATCCCTAATTCCATAGACGGCTCGTGAGCAAAAGTATTATTTCTCTTCGAATTTAAATTATGGGGGTTTCCATCTTCACCTGAATTCTGTACAACCATCAATATCTATAGGGGAATAAAACAACAAGTGAAGTGTAAACAACAAATTCCACGTAACTTTTATCTGCGTGCATTATGCAAGTAGTATTAACAAAATTTGCCAAGTAAATAAACTGCATAATATTTTTGTTCACGTCTCAGCTCATCTCCTAGTCCCAGGTAGCTAATGCACCCAATCTCCCGATGTATATTGATCAGTCATTTTATTTGTTTATTTACACTTTTGGTAAACAAAATACAGAGATATGTTAACATTACGAATATAAATTATAACATTTATTCACTATATACGGCGAGCTTATTGCAATGCTGTGATCTCTGCCAGTTAACCCCCGTTAAGGGTTGCTCCCTCCCACTTACCTTTGGATGGTGCAGGAACGCCAGTTCCTATTTCATGCCAGGTAACGCCAAATAGTTGGGACCTGATGTACTTCTTATTGTGACTATACTACCTGAATCAATGATACCAAACTAAAACACTGTCTCGGCCACACACCTATCGCTTATAAGCCAACATCTACAATTAAAAAATTAATTTCCAACTCACTTGTACAACACATCCCTCGTGCTTTCTTTGGCAAGACTTGTGAAATCGTCTCCTTCATTGGGACACTGTGAATTCACTCCGCAAACAACCACTACAATTACCATACAACACGTTAACCACTTCATTGTGAACAACTTCAATCTGTAACAATGATAAAACATAATATTATATAAACAAAACTGAAAATAATACAATTGATATTTCGTTTAAACACTATTTACTATCTTTTTAATGTATTTTAAGTATAATTCGTTTGATAAATCAAATGTAAACAGGTCGAAAAGTAAGTAATAGTGATAATAAAATCTACCCCATTTGAATTAGTATTGTACTTCTAAGTTCTACCTCAATCACCACCTCTAAATTACTAAATATTGAATGAAACTGTACTTCAAAACGATGAATAAATAATAACTGAAGTACCTGAAGTACGCGAGACAGTTTTAAAAGTATAATATCAAAAATTAATGAGTAAATAAACAGTTGTTTACAGCTAAAAATCGCAAAAGTTAACACTGTTTCTCGTTCAAAAACTTGAACTTTTTTTGACATTGACAGTTACCCAAAGACCGGCTTACACGGTTTCAATCTCAAGCAAGTCAACTTACTCACTTTTCCCCTTTTTTACCAGTTCCGAGTTTCTCAACTTTCAACAGCGAACAACTAGAGCCGACTATCACGATTATGAAAATGAATGATTGAAAATGTAATCGGCACCGCAGAGTGCATGCATCGAGCCGGATGGTGTGGAGGTGAAATTTTACCACAATCAGTCACCGAATTACGAAAAGCAAAAGTTTTAGCGTAGCAGGACCTGGTGTTAATTGATTAAGTAGATTGTGATAAAAATTTTCACTAAAATTTATTGGTTCGTCCACAATAAAGAATTATTACAACTTAATTATTAATCTAAACACATTATCAGAGGTGGGCATCGTTAATCAAAAAGTTAACTTCGTTAATCGATAATCCGTTAACTAAAAAGTTAACTTCGTTAATCGTTAAACCGTTACACTTTGAAAAATGTAACGGAAGTTAACGTTAATCCGTTAAAGCGTTAATGTAAAAAATCGCCGTTAAATGGTATGAAATAGAACTACATAAGTACAACTACTATCACATTTACACTGTCGCGATGTATCCCGACAAAGTGAAATTTCTTTTCCAACTCCCAACCCACATACGATACCACACATAACCCCATACAACCCTTGGATTATCTAATGCCAGCGCCTCCAGTGGATGATGTCTATGCAAACAATCAAATATTAACGGACTTAATTAACGGAAATAAAATGTAACGGAAGTTAAATATTCCGTTAACAATTTTGGAGATGAGAAAAGCGTTAAATCGTTAACCAAAATGTTAACTTCGTTAATTAACGATTAACGGATTAACGCTTTTCTGCCCAGCTCTGCACATTATTATTACTATAACTACAATGTGATTCACTCTCCGGCATGACAGCTTTTTAGTCTTTGCCCAGAAGTCTCCACATTATGTACGAGTAGGTACATTGATATAATAAATCAGTAGGTAGTTCACTTAATTTTTTCGTCGTTTTGTATATTAACTTTGAAAAAATACCAGAAAATGCTCAAAGTGAATCATAAAATACGTCAAAGAATCCATAAAATAGTAAATAGATACCATTTTTTTAGAAAATACTGACAAAATAGTAACTAGTTCATGTTCATTATTTAAAGAATTTGCGATTATGAAAATTGTAAGAAATTTGATAAAAAATAAAAAACGTCGGTAAAAGAAATGAAACCTGATGGACTTGCAAGTAGGTAGGTACATCATATAGCAACAGGTATAATGTAATCGCGGCCCTTGATTCAATCATTGTAACTCTGTAACTACCTATAGGTGTAACAATTTTATTTAGTTCGTAACTCGATAGCTACTTGTAGGTAATGCCGTATTATGTAAACATATTGTGAAATCCCCAATGTTGAAATAAATACGTAGGTATAATCTACTAATAACAAACAGTAAACATTGTAGGTGACAGATTGATTGTGGATTTCCCAGAGTAGATATAAAATAAATTAATGAACATTGGATGCCGGCATTGTGTGTGGGTATTAACTATAAAAATATAATATCTATATTTATTGTACATATAAGATACGTTACCAAACTGATTAAAAGTAGGTAAACAATAGTAGTATAAATCATTGTAAATTTATCACCTACAGGATTAATCATATCGAATATAACAATAAGTATAGAAAAAACTGGATTGTTCTGTTACTGATAATTTATATTATTTATGTATGTCCCTTTACATTTTACAAGGGTGTCGCCAAGAAGCTATATTATGTAGGTGGTAACCTTTCTAGTACCTACCTAATCAAAATTATTTTCATTCCAATTGACTAGATTCGCTGTATTTCATTTCTTTCAATACAACGCTATGAAAATAATTATGAATCCAATTCCCATGACAAAAAACGATATTTATTTGGTGATTTTTGACGTCTTAATTTATCAGGGTGAGAATTTTCCTACAAATTCTATTATTTCTCTAGGGTGAAGTGCTGCTGCCCGCATTTCTAAATTCGTAATAATATGTGTTGTTTTAAAAAATGCAGTTCGAGATAATTTCTATCATCTTGAGCAGCTTATTGGATTGGCTTGTTTCAAAGTCAACAATGTCAAGAGTGAATCATGAATCGTAAAATAAATACGAATAAAACAATGTTTATTGTCCATTTTAATAAATATCAATGGTATTTCCACGAGTGATTTATTCACAGGCTGTTTTACAAGCTACAACAATAAAACAATTTTACGATTTTGTAAACAACTAAATACCTACCTACCGTTGAGCATATTTCTACGTATCGTAAATTTTTATTTGTAATGCAAAACTACGTCAATACTATTAGCATCCCGTGAATACGAATCCAATATTTTATCCATTCTCACAACATTGTCAAAAAATATCAACCTATTCATATGGAAATCAATAGTATTTCCCACAATTATATTACGTATTGCTATTCTATATTCGTCAGAATTTTAGACATTTTAAAATAATCTAAAAGACGCACAGCACGTTGTGTTTTAGAAAATCTTTTTAGAACTGAAAACTAACAACACGTGACAACGTAATAATGACGAACAGGAAATTCCTATAATTTTAACTCAGTTACATCGTATTTCTTCACTTCGATTGAGATGGGAACATTAGCTGATCCAGGAGGAAGCCGGCGGTCGACGTACCATACAAAAACACTACTGTTTTCATGGAAAACATTCAAACACAATCTGCTTCTTCCTCTTAGAGTAGATCTTGGATCCGTTTAGCCAGGGCTCAAGTCTTGTTCCTGTGATGAAGAGGTCCAACTTTCTCTCCATCTCTTCGGTGGACATCCCGGTGGTCGGCGGTCCTTCAGGGATCTCTTGCATGACGAGCTTTTATCCCTCCAGAACCGTCTTCTTTTCCTGCTCCATCTTACGATGTCCTCAACATTGCAGGTTCTGCAGATTTCTTCATTTTGCATCCTGCCTAAGATGGGTCGCAGTGTTTTCATTTCATTTTCAAACACTGCTTTTATAAAATATTTCGCGTGCGGCGCTATCTCTGCGTTTAGCAAATTTCGTACAACTGGTTCATTACGCATTTTATTTGATGTTTTTCTGTCACTGAAGCTCTGTGTCAAGATTTACTTACATTTTAAACCTATCGCAGCATTTTTAAGTGCATAATTACCTGTTATACCTACCTACATAGACATAAAGAGACATGAGTTTAAAGGTGATGTCATCATTCTGAATGTAGATAGGTTTTGGTATTGACTTTGTTCTGTTAGCGTCCGCCTACCTAATAATTAGTTATTCAGTGAAAGTAATGTTAATTCACGTAATAAAATATATTATTCATATGACAGATATTATAATATAGAAGCTATACATAATGTAGCAAGCTTTGTGAGTAACCGTTATTTAATTGTCGCCATTAGGTATGCATAATAATTCTTCAACACAAAATAGCAAATGAGCAAAATGTGAATCATGGTCATAGACATTGAACATGAGACAAATTATTTCGAATTTGAATTTGGAACGCGTCAGAGGTCATTGAATGATTTTTAAATTTTATTGTTCTTTTTTATGTGTCTGTAGGTACGTGAGAGAGATTTTTAAATTAAGAACAGACTTGAAGAGGTCTTTCTGTACACGATATTTGAAATAAAAATCCCCTAAAATTTGCCTAAATATAAGCCATCATTGAATGCTATGCAGGTAGGTACCTATTAGGTACAAATACTCACAGGTAGAACAGATTTTTATTCAAAACACGTACACCTGACAATGACTGTGTTACGTATTTTTTTAAGTGGCAACATGACATCAACAGTATGTACCTAACCTACCTATAAAGCAATAGGTTAGGTTAGTACTCACTTGATAAATAAAAAAATAAGCTTTTGTAATATTTTGGTACAAATTTCTGTAACATATCTACTTGATTAGGAATAAATTACCTATTTGGCTCCACGACAAAAGGTCTCCGGACAAAATGTAACCAGACAAAATGTTATCCCCGACAAAATATCTTCAAGCTCGACAAAATTTCTCCAGAGTCCAGGCAGACAAAATGTTAATGTCAAAAGATGTCAACAAGAATATCAAACAAAAAACAAAAGTCAACAAAAATATAAACCTAAGCGCGGCCACACACGAACTGTTTCAGTTAACTGACAGTTAATCGACCGTTTGCAAAAAAGCTCCTCCTTCTCTCTGAATTCAGTGTTCCAAAAGCCGCGGTCTTTATCAAATAAAACATTCATTAATTATAATACAAAAAAGCAAATTCTAGCTAAATACATCGCCCTTACAAGTTACACCGAGGTTGCAGCAGCAGTTTACACAATGACTTCCATGCCGCTCATGTCCTAAGTGATATTTAGTAAGTACCTAACACAAAAAACATGCACACCATTAACATAAACATAAATTTACTTGATGACATGATTATTTGTATTTTGCAGAAGTACTTTTGTCGCTTTTCAAAGAAGTAAGGTTACGACATTACAAGGAAATGAAGGTACTAGGTAGATATACAAATAGGTACAGGTAGAATAACACGACAATTGTATTGTTTACGTATTGTATTTTCAAAGTCAAACAAATTTTCTTGGGAAAAACGGTCGCTAAATACAGCATAATTTTGTTTGTGACAAACTACACGTTATTTTTCAGAAATTATCGCAAATGAGCAATCGAGTGTACTTTGATTTATTTTGAATTTCGAATGTAAACAGATTCTAAGACTGAATTATTCTAAAATCAAACCAAATAGAACGTAGGTAATGTTTTTTCTAGCTAGGTACGTGATTCAAACATGGAACTTTTTTTAGAAATTCGTAAACCTGCCCTTTAAAATGATCAAATTTCCACCGCAGTTGATTTAAGACCACGTGACATAAGGAAAACCAATCAGGAAAAACTTGACATTTGATTAACCAATAAGAAAGTGACATTCTTATTAACACCTCGTCAACCGCAATCTATTCTATATATAAACTAGGGAAATTTCGCAATTCCCTACCCTATTTACATTGTAGATACTGCTGTTTTTTTAACCAGTAGGTCTCAGGCAAATTCTGATCAAATTATATTGCAGAACACAGGTATGCCTACGGAATACGGACAATATTGACTCCATTAAAAAATACCTACCTAGGCGGCAGGGGGGCCAATGACTTCAATTATTGTGAGTACGAAAAAAAAATACTGTGTTTATAAAAGTTGGCCTGACAAAGTAATAGACTATCTTCGGTAGTTCGGTAATTTAATTTTGTTTAGCTAAAATGTAATTTTGTTAATTATTTGAGTCCATCTATAAAAACAATTAGCACATTATTTTAGTTTATTTAATTAGAATTTCGTGACCCTACAATTCCTACAAATGTAATGAAATAACATGTTCCAAGAATGTTTTTTGAATAACATCCAATCACGAGTCCAATTTCTTACTTGTATTTCCTTACTTACAACCTTGTATTTCGATTGGTCTATTAATTTGAAAGACGCATTTTCCGCCAATTAGATTCGACAACAATACAATTGTTATTGTTTAAATATTCAAAAATAGAATCGTAGGTAGGTACTCCCAGTACGCCGAATTTTTTTAAATTTTAAAACCTGAGTTACACGCTACTGTTTTATTTATCTGTGGAGAACATGGTTTACTGTGCAAACGCATTTTCCTCCAATTAGATTCGACAACAATAGGATTGTAATTGTTTAAGTATTCAAAAATAGAATCGTAGGTACGCCCGGTACGCCTAATGTTTTTAAATTTTAAAAACTGTACTACACGCTGCTGTTTTATTTATTTGTACAGTAGGTACATAGTTTACTGTGCAATCTATGGAACCGCGCCCTTTTTTTACTGGAATCGTAAATGATTCAAATTAGAATCGCGTGAGATTATTATAAATAAAATGGAAAAAATAATAAAGTCGTACCTATTTAGGGGTTATATTGTCCCATTAGAATAACAAAATTGGATCTGACAAGAACAAAATGTTGAGAAACAAGCGATCAAAGTTTTAAACTTTCTTATCTTTTACAACAAATCATTCAATATTATGAAATTTTGTAAGTACAGTAGGTATATTGGAATAGTAATGTCTAAAAAATATAGAATATGTTTAGTAAATAGTTTTATATTTTAATACGTGCCTTAAAAGGCAGTTTGTCGGAGCATTTTTATAAAGTAATTTGGACAATAGTTAAATTATTGAATATTTAAATTAAATACAAGGACACTTTGGTAAAATAATAATTGTGTAGGACCTCACTAGATAAAAAAACGTCAAGGAGTTAAATGTAGAGGTTGCAATTAACAATGACACATCATTGCTAGTTTAAAAATAATAGCTATTACATATAATTATTGTACCTAGTAATTACAGGAAAAAACAATTTTGTTAAATGTCTTTTTTGTAGTTATATTTGTTGATAAGAAAAAAACTTTAATTATAACTAAAATACCCATGAATTTGTTTTATCTTCAAGACATGGGTATACTTCCCGTAGGTAAACTTAAATTCATCGGTTGATTCTTACTTCCGTTATGAACAGCAGAAATACTGTAGATCTGGAAATTCATGTTAAAAAATAATGTAGATAGGTATGGAATTTCGTGTTAAAAAATTATGTAGACATGGAATTTCGTGGTAAAATAAAATTCTGTAGGTGTGGAATCTCGTGGTAAAATATACTGTAGATATGGAGTTAGTGGTAAAAATATACTGTAGATTTGGAATTTCGTGGTAAAATATACTATAGATATCGAATTTCGTGGTAAAATAATATACTGTGTATATATGTATTATGGAATTAGTGGTAAAAAAAATACTGCACCTAGATATTAAGATATGTAACTATAAATCAAATTGGAATTGCAACATGTAATCGCAACAATGACCCTAATTCAAAACATTCAATTTACCTAATTTGAGCTCATTTTTAATCTACCTACGGAAATGTCTATCTAATGGATTTTGTTATCTTTTGTTAGGTATTATCTAAATGGATCAATATCATATGCAATTACAAAACGAGCTATTAATATCATTTTTATAAAAATGAAATATGCGTGGAGTGTGTACAAAAGTGTTTTATGTTTTGAGAGGAAATTTTGAATCAGAATATTTCTGGGAGGTAGTGACCACGCCATATACTGAAAACCTATTTAATTCTTTCTTTTCTTACGAAAATTGAATAAATAGTTAAATTCTAGTCGCGATAAGCTCGTCTTATGTGTATAAAATTATACATATTTAAAATGCCATTTATTAAGTATGTATTATATTAAATTATTGTATGAAAATACTCAGTGAAAGAATAAATATCTTTATATCTTAGTAGGCAGCTTTGTGATAATCACTCAGTAATCCATTTAAATATACCTCAAACATATTTGCTACATGTGGCAATTAAATTTATGAACGTCCTTAAATTTCAGTGTTACAAGTACTAAAAAGACAGATCAAGATGAATGCCACAGTTATATTATAGGTAATAGGGTGGGACTCATAAAATATGCATTCAGGTTAAGGTAGGATGTCTATGTACTCATATTTATTCTCGTATTGTATGCACATGCAAATTAAAATGTGTAGATCTTGAAAAAACGAGTTTTTATTTACTGTGTAATAAGACAATGATCTTGCGTATTTCTTTTGAGGTTATGTTATGGAGTAGGCACTAGTAGTGACACTAGTGACAGTTCGAGAAAGCTTCGGGAATCCCCCTGAAATAATTGTTGTCGGATATGGGCGGAGGAACAAAAAACATTCGCCAATACAATAATATGATCGTTGATAAAAAAATACCTTGACGGTTTTGATACAAAATTATTTTTCTGGGTTTGGTTATAATTTATAATATAACTATAGAGTAGACACACGTGAATCCGGCTGTGATAATAACATAATAAGTTTTAAGTAACGAAACAGGGTTGCCAATATATATTTTATTAATATTATTATACCTAATATTATATTTTTATAAAAATATTCTACAACTACACCATCACGCAGTGGCGTAACTAGCATTAATGCCGCCCGGGGCGGACTCTAAAAATGCCGCCCCACCCGACCCCTAAAGAACCTATACAAGTACATACCCACCCATTGGTGTCAGCAGTTTTGAAGCTGGCGAGAGCAACTTAAATTTTAATATAGATATGGTATAATAAAGCACCTAAATAGCGCCGCAAGCGAATTTTTTTTCATAAAACTAAATGAAAATGAAGGTCATGTTGTAGTTTTGTTTACTTTCTTGAAATAAAAATATAAAAAAATAAGTACATATCACAAAAAAGATATAAAAAAAACATGAAAAAAGAGCGCCGCAGGCGAAATTTTTTGGACAAATGGGTGAAATGATGAACCTGGTTATCTTTGTGTAGTAGGTAACACATATGGTTACAGGTATTGGTATAGGGGAAGCGACCGTGCAAGAAGTAACGAAATTTTAGGCATAATAAGATATCGAAAATCTAACTTTTTTGAGCACCTATAAATAATATGTACCTAAGACTTTAACAAGATCAATTAGCGCCGCAGGCAAAAATTTTTATGAAAATTATTGTAATTTAATAGATTTTTATAATAATTTTAGAAAATTATGAGATTTTTTTTAATTTGTGTGTTTTATCAAGATGTTTTTATATGTTGTGCCATTTTGCCGCCCCCTGAAATGCGCCGCCCGGGGCGGACCGCCCCCCCGCCCCCCCCTAGTTACGCTACTGCCATCACGGTACATATTTATATCCCTTTTCCCAATGATAGAGTTACCATAAATATTGTCACTCTTTTATACAATGTTTGCGCACACATTTTTATAACTAGCATCAGAATGGGTGGCGGACCTCATTGCTAGAAGGCGTGAAATGTCTTTTTGACCTTATCGTGAACGTTCTTCATCTATTAAAGGACGCCCGAAAAAAACATCAATAAAATGCGGAGGGCCCATTTTGCAACCCGGAGATCCCACCATCTGTTGTTACATTGTATTTATCTTATTATCATAATAAAGTAAATAATTCAATAGGTATTACGGATGAATTAATTTCTCTTCCGATAAATTTCCAAACAGCTGTGTGCTGATGATGCTGGTATATTAATATTGTGAACGAGATTCCGGATACGACATACAATCATTTCCAAACAGACTGGGAATTCCGACTCATATACAATTGGAAATTCTGTAATATTCTGTATGTTGCAATTAATATGTATGTAGTGCATATTGTTCGCTTTATTATACCTACATCGGTTCATTATACTTACCTACAATCTATAGGCGAATAATAATATGTAATGAATATACTATACATAGATTTGCCGGGTTTGCCGGTAAAGCTATAGATATTCGATTTGCCGGCAAACTTCAGAAAATCTGTAAGTACCTAAGACTAATAAACACCCACGTACAGGCCCGGACTGAGGCCTCAAATCGGCGGCCCGGGCATTTTTCGAGACGTAGACCCCCTACTTTCCACGAAACTAGTAAATGGCGCCGCAGGCGATTTTTTTTACAAATTAGAGAATTGATGGTTGATTTCAATTTTGCGGCATCTGGATTACATCATGGTAAAGGACTAGCGCCGCAGGCAAAATTTTGTCATAGAACGTAAGAAGATAGGGACATGAAACATCGAGACCTGTCCCTTTAGTACGCTGTCCCCAATTGTACAGAACATTTTCTAGATGGCGGTAGGTACAATTCAGTTTATTTTGCATTTTTTTTTCGTTATAAGTCGGTGTCGTTAGCTAAATAAAAAATAAAAGGATTTCTTCAAGGAGGAACTCTGACGACTCTTACAAGTTTCTTATAAGGCATAGAATTATGGGCAGACACCCCACCAATGATTTTTATCAATATATACTCGTAGCAGTGGCGTATATAGGATTTCATTTCGGGGGGGGGGCGATCTAATATTTGACTTTAGGGGTGGTGGAGGCAACAAAAATTTGAAGGTAGACGTACAGTATAAAAATTATAATAGCGCCGCAGGCAAAAATTTTTTGTGAATGTAAGTGAAAAAGGTCGTGTATTAATTGGTATTAATATTGTGTACATAAAATACAAAGATGAATAGCGCCGCAGGCGAAATTTTTTGAATAATGGGTGAAATGATGAACTTGAGTAACTTTCATGTTTTAAAATAACGTTTTTTAAGAATTGTTCATCATTTCGGGGGGGGCCCGGGCCCCCTCGGCCCCCCCCTATATACGCCACTGACTCGTAGGTATCTCAATGTTTGTTCTAGCATTACTATATAATTATCTTTGCTACAAATAACACAGCCTGGTCAATACAATAATTATATATTGCAATTAACACATAAGTAGTTATTATGTTACTACAGTATGTCAAGCCAAGCAACCTAACATAAACGAGTGAAAGCGCTAACAATGCATGTAGATTGTAGGTATTAGGCATATTACATACATTGCATATATCGCGTAGTGTATGTGGGTAGCTATACTTACAAAATAATTATAGGTATAGGTATAGGTGGCGATTATGTGATTTCATATGTAATCGATATAAACATACCTATAGATACCTAATACACAGATTTCTTCAATCGTACCTATATTAATAAAAGTGTACCTAATATGCAAAAACTGATGACGAATAAATACAGTAAATACGATTTGTAAATCGTAAGATAGCAAATAAATGGATAGAGTACATGGTTGGCGCAGTTGATTGAGGCGGCAGTCTCTTCTGAAAAAAAGCCCTGTTAATAGAAGTATTTCATAAGCATAATTGAATTATTTCAGCATGCAGATTGTAGATTGATGTGGGTATGTTTAAATCTCAGACGAAATAGCGCTTGACGTACACAACATGAATAATCACAATATAAAACAATAATAATACATAACAGCAAAACCATAAAATCTGCATATTTTCTCAATCGATTCAAACATAATAGGTACCTACAATTCATAATACCTATTGTAGTATACCTACATTAGTAAACTAAAAGGTTAAGAAGGTTAGTCAACTGTCTACGAGATGACCGTTTGAGAGGAATAAACTGGAAAATGATTATAGAGTTGAACATTTTAGGACATAACATGCGATGTACCTAAGCCTCAATTTGCCCAGTTTTTGGAGCTAGACAGCTCCGCTGCTATTTATTTTAAAGCAAAACTTTATAATATGCAAAATTTGCATGAAATTGTATGTACATAGATGCATACTTTAATTTGGAATAGAAAAGTTACTCACGAAAAGTTGATAGTCATTGATTCGTAGGTAAGTAAAAAAACTTGACAAAAAATCGTTTTATTTTGTAATTTTTTAAGGTTCCGTCAAGAAGTTTGGTTGGAAAACCTTGGATTCGGATTCTAAATTCGAGCTGGTCGGTATAGTCTGGTTCGTAACGCGTTCGACTGTTAATCCAGTGGGCGCGGGTTCGACCCCCGATGCCGGCCTACTCCACTTCACGACACAAGCTTTTCAAGCGTATTGTGAAGTGAACAAAGGTGTATTTGGGTTTATTTCGATAAACCCAGATTCATTTAAAACAAAAAAAATCTCAAAAAAACATAAAAAATGAAGGAAACAGGTAAAACTACCCCACAACTTTCCTAGGAAAAAGACAATTTGCTTGGACTATAATGTTGTGAACTCTCAAATAATTATTATTTTCAACACATAAGTGCAAAGTTATACTTGTAATACAAAGTATAGATATTATGCATTATGTATACTCACTCACAGTCAAAGAATTCACACACTACGAAACTTTCTTCTTTTTGCTGTCGAATTGTTTAACCAAACTGCGATTAAAAATCTAATTAAAACACTGGTATTTTAAAAGCAAAAAACACTAGACAATATTAACAAACTCGCAAATAAAAAGTTCTTATTTTGGTAATAAATTATGAGTTAATTTAACTACTGTTTGTAAAACGTAAAGTTTTCTAAACGGAGAGGTGAAAGTCGTCTATCGCGCTCAATGCTTTGAAGTACAACTGATTACCTGTGGAGTTGAACAGTAATATTATATACTGGATATCATTTACCTCTGAGATACCTCTGTCTACTCTTAATACAATACAACGCCTCTAAATCAGTATTTCCCAAACTATGAGTCGCGACCCACCAGTGGGCCGCGAGCGAATATTGAGTGGGCCCTCAAGAATAATTAGTACTTAAATAATAAAAAAAAAATTAAGTCGCGTTTCTTATTTCAACAGTCTTTCATTCAAATTGGTAACACTTCTAAATATTTTTTTTTCATTTCAATTAGAACAAATAAGTTCCACTACTCTGAGCATTACCAATATTAATGCCCTCTTTAGACTCTAAAAAAATTCGCCTGCGGCGCTAACTTATAGGTGTGTTTTTTATACGGTAAAATTTATGTGCCGGAGGGAGGGCTGCGAAAACTCAGTGATTGCCTATACCGAGAAAAATTGTAAATCTGGCGCTAGTACCCCCCCCCCCCGTATTTTCATAAGAGGTGGGTCGCAAGATCGGAAATATTTGTTAGATGAGTCGGCACCCAGTCAACTTTGGGAACCACTGCTCTAAAGTATATGTGTGGATAGAGGTATGTTCATCATACATTCATGTTGTTGACGTTGATGTAGTAAAGGTATACAAAATTTCATGTTGCGTACGCAAGGCAGATGTAAGAAACTGGAGGTGCGTGAACCATAGCTTGAAAATGAGTGTGTGAAGTTTAAAAATGAGGGTCGGACTGGGAAGAAAATTCGGCTCGGGAATTTGATGTCCAAAGGGGCACACTTTTACTGTCGACAGGGGTAGGGGTTCCCCTAGGAAAATTGACATCGACCAGGAAAAAATCGTCGAGCGGAGTGGGGGTCCCTAGGAAAATACTGAAAAGCAGCCCGCAAACGGGTCAATCAGCCCCGAATGGCACCGGCTCACCGGGAATTTCCTCCAAACTCCCGTATGGAGAGACACTGGTGAAAATTCGGCGAGAGGAGTGTGAACTGGACCTAATTATTAGGTAAAACATAATTCCATATCCATGAAACAAAAGTTGGCTTGCGCCTAGATTTTTGGTTTGATGCAACCACTATTGCATATTTGTAATTAAAGTTATTTATCATATTAACCGTAATACGATAGGTAGTTAATTCTTGTGCCAAAGGTTATCGTCATCTGTTTTACAGTAAGTTTTGGAATATCCGTAATTATCTATGTATTTAATATTATTTAAATTATGCACAGGTATTCTCCAACATCCACGTCAATCACAGATTATCAATCTCTTTATCTTCGAGAAGCTCGGGATTTTTATTCTATTTAATGAATGGATTCACATTTCATTGTCATTTTTCACAGCTCCAAAAATGCTGTAGAAAAGGTACGACTAGGGTACTACAGTAAGGTCCAAGAGATAATGTTATGCTACAAAGCCAGCGTCATAAGGAAAGTTATGCTACAAAATCCATGTTATAAGGGAAATTATGCTACAAAGCCAGCGTCCTAAGGAAAGTTATGCTACAAAACCCATGTTATAAGGAAAGTTATGCTATTAAACCCACATCACAAACTAAATTATACTACAAAACCCATGTTATAAGGCATGTTAAAGTTATGCTATTAGATAAGACAATAGATTCATAGTGTAAACTTTCGATTATCAAAGTACCTAATCAAATTATTTTTATGCATTTGTGGAAACCCATAAATGAATACACTCGATTATAATTTAGCTTTCGGGGTTTCTTGACAGATTTTAAATACCCAACCCAAATTGGCTCAGCGCATCTTCTAGTAATTTAAGGAACTTAATTTAATTTCTAAGTATTTTATGTAGATACGAGTAATAGTATAGTCGCTACCTAAGTCAGCGATGCAATAATCTATAACTATAGTAAATTACATAGGAAAATTTATACTGTAAAATATAAACTTACAACCTTAGATTGCAGTTATGAATATTATATTGTTAGGTAGATGTGAAATTTACGTCATTCCGTGAAATAACTGTTGTAAAAATTGCATGCCATTATAATATTGCAAGCAGAATCTCTATAGCATCATTAATTCCTATGTTACCTATGTATATATAAATAGATCTTCATTAATTATGTTATAAATAAATAATTAGTTATAAAAATAGAATAGATCTATCTATACCTAAACCACGTTACCTCTACTTTTTGTACTAATATTTTCAAGGGCGTATATAGCCCCCCCCCCCCCCCTATTTTAAAACATTTAGGAAGACACCCAGGTTAATCACTTCGCCCATTTTTTCAAAAACAAAATTGTCTGCGGCGCCATTCTTTCTTGTTTGTACTTTCTCGTAAGTATATTATAGGTAGGTACTTACCCTTTACTTCACAATTTTAACACCACGACAGACCTTTTTCACTCACCTTCACAAAAAATTTATTATGATGGGACAGCGCTATTATTTAGATGGGACGGTCAGGTTTAGTTTTCACCCCCCCACCCCAAATCGGTCCCCCCAAAATGAAAATCTATGTACTCCACTGAATCTTTTTGATTCCCTAACGTTGACTTTTTAGTATAAGCCCATTTGGGATTAAAATTATACCCAAGGCCATTCCAAGGTTGACTAATGAAATTGCATAAAGCCATGGTGTCATTTTTGTTTGAAAATTATCATGAGAAAATATGGGCGCTATTTAAATTGCTAGAGTCCATTAGACATGGATCAGATTTAATTAGATGCGTCCAATATCGGTGTATGTACTTCAATACTTAAATAATATTAATTTATCAATTCAAATACAAATTGATACTAATTTAAATGCGAGCAATGTCACTCTTTACAAATAAATAGTTTAGTGACAATGGTGATGGCCCTCGACAGTTAGGGAAGCAGGAAACATCTAAATTTAATAATACAGATTCGGATAATGAACTTTTAATTATTTCCAACCTTGCGTTGATGTCACATCAACCAAAATCGTGCGCTGAGGGTTTTTTTTTTTCAGAAAATGGATGAAACAATGAACCTGCAAGAGACCATGTAAGTATAGCGCCGCAGTTATAATTTTTGTCAAAATGCATCATTAAGCATGCGAAAAAGGTCGTTAGACACAATTATTAGCGACGCGGGCAATTTTTTTTTAACTTAACAACTCTAATTCAATGGATTTTCCGAACAATTTTAGAATATTTATGGTATGATAACTAAACGATGTGGTATTAATTTGATTATTCGTGAAGTTTATCATTAGGTATTTTTATTTTTCCCGTATTTTAAGTACCGGCTCTCCGAACCAAAATGATTTTAAGAACCGACTCGCGCGAGTCGGTGCGAACCCATTGCAGCCAGTGGCGTAGCGTGGGTTTCTGCCGCCCGGGGCGGAAATCAAATCCGCCGCCCCCCTAATTTAGGCATATAAATACTAAATTCCCTAAAATTTACATGAATTATAAAGAACTTCTAGGCTGGAGTGGGATAACTAACATTTTGATATTAATATGGCCTAATTTTTTTTCCAGTTTTTAATGAAACAAATGTGATTTAATGGATTTTTGAAATTTTCCCCAAAAAATGCCGCCCCCCTAAAAAGTGCCGCCCCCCTAAAAAGTACCGCCCAGGGCGAACCCCCCCCCCCCGCACCCCCCACGCTACGTTACTGATTGCAGCACATCGCCCCCTATGAGTAATCCTCGATCTAATTTTACGATCAATGAGATCATTTTATTAGTTCCTTACAAGTGCAGTAGGTAACTAGAGAGGCCATACTATTTATCATCTGCATCATAAAACAATAAGATTTCACCTTAAGTATCTATTATTACCTCCTATGCTAACCAGGTGGGTAAACACAATGAACTAATACGACAAATTACAAGGCATTCCGTATTACAATGGGTAATAAACTTTAATAATTAAGTGTGGGATTGTTTGTGTGGTTAATAGATTATTATAATTAATTAAATTTATTATAGAGCAACTGATACGACTCTCTCTCTTGTCGTATTCATATTATAGTAACAAATATAAATAACGTGGGATAAAATTATTGTCGTGACAATAAAATATATTAGGAAATTGTGCTGTAGCCAGCACCTTTTTGTTCATTGTAATTTATTGTCTATCATATTTTTTGTGTTTGTCTATGCTTACATCTGTCAAAATTATTTTTCGCTGTCACAATTTCATAATGGCTGGTGTGTTAGCGAAGCATTTAAATCCCCGATTGTTTTCTTTATTAAACAAAAACGGCATATTGTCACAGCTTTATTCGTACAGCAACACCAACAGCCATCACAAGGAGAATAGAAATAGTGATCATAATAAGAAATATTCAAATAAATATAAGGTTCCCGCATCTTTGTGTTTTGCGGGATTTTTAGGTTATGTTGTGTATAAGAAAGATTGGTTTTCGTTACCTTCTGTAAAAGCTGCCGTTCCCTTTAGCGGTGGAGGAGATGCTCCATTGCATGGAAGAAGAGAGAAGTTTAATTTTATATCGGATGTTGTTCGTGTAACATCCCCTTCTGTAGTTTATATAGAGATACAAGATCCTAGTCGATATGATTTCTTTACTAAGCAACCTATAACACTCTCAAATGGTTCTGGTTTCATAGTGCAGCATGATGGACTTATATTAACTAATGCTCATGTTGTAGTTGGCACGCATGGAGTGGTAACTGTTAAATTGCAGGTAGGAATATTTCTCTTATTTGGATAATGTTGTAGGTCTAAAGAATCTCATATTTATGATAGAAAATTGGAGATATGTTTTCAAATTGATATTTAATATTTTAATATAGCTCTGTAGGCCTATAAATCTATAGAAGCGAGGCGTATATCATCTATCTCCTTATGTCTATGTCTCCTTGTGTGAATAATTGATGTATTATGTATGGTCTGTGTGTATTATGTATGATTGTTCGGTGATAGATGAATGAAACATGTTATATTAATGCAAGTATATTCATTGCTTCTGGGTTTTTCGGGTGAACCGTGTGCAGATAAACTTGATCGACATTTCGACACTCCTACTGGTGTCTTCCTCTTCGGAGTGTTGAAACGTCGATCAAGTTTATCTACACGGTTCACCCGAAAAACCAAGCAACAATGTCAATTTTACATCGTAAAAACATTCAATATTTACCAAGTATATTCATATCTGTCACCTTTATGAGCACCGTAAATAAATAAAGGGTGTAAAACTTGTGTTGTTTTATAGAACGGTTCCGTGTATCGTGGCACTGTGGAAGATTACGACATGAAATCAGACTTGGCAACAGTAAGGATTCCTGTGAATGGACTGCCTGCTATGAAACTGGGGAATTCGTCTGAGCTGCAAGCCGGAGAATGGGTAATCATCTATATTCCTACTGCACTTTTCAAATGAATTAATAAAATATATTCCAATATTCACAAGAGAACACATTCGCATATGTTGCCAAAAGACTGTGGTGAGGTGGTGGTAGCCTGGTTTGTGACGCGCTCTACTGTTGATCCAGTAGGCGCGGGTTTGATCCCCGATGCCGACCTACTCCAGTTCTCGACACAAGCTTTTCAAGCTTACTGTGAAGTGTACAAAGGTGTATTTGGTTTTGTTTAGCTTAACCCAGATTCTTATAAAATAAAAATGGTTCCACAGTAACTCAAGAAAGAATTATATACTTAATTGTAATAGGGTGAATGTATTCAAAAACATATTCTCGAGTCTTTGAATAATGCACCGATTGCATCCTAGATTACTTGGACTTGCTGTGCTGAACAATATTTTTTAAACTCGCAAATGATCACCTTTGGTTTTCCAGGTTGTCGCCATTGGTAGCCCCCTATCTTTGAACAATACCATCACAGCTGGAGTTGTTAGCTCAACGCAAAGAGGCTCGGATGAATTAGGATTGACTGGTAAGACCATAAATACTTAAAAATGTATTTTTAATGTTTAAATTTATTTTTGTGAGAACGTCTGATTCTTTTCGTGTCGTAGTTACAGATATACAGCAAAGAATGGTCTTTCCATCAAGCTTTTAAGCTAATCGTCGGCTGGTTTAATGTGATCACTTTATACTTAAAATTAACATTCACCAATTCCAGTCCATCCATTTGTCGTAGCCGGGAATCAAACGCGGACCTCCAATTAATTAAATTGCAAGAATTGGACTTAAGTGTTACGCCACATTAAACCAGGCGATGATCAGTCATAAGCCTGATGAAAAGTCCATCCTTTGCTGTATACCTGTTGAGATAATTACCTGATATAAAAATATTGCACAATAAAAATTGCCATACATTCTCTCACATATCAAAATCTAATTTTTTGTTTTCATTGTTTTAGGTAAGAACATGTCCTACATTCAGACGGATGCCTCCATTACTTTTGGTAATTCCGGTGGACCTCTCGTAAATCTGGACGGAGAAGCTATCGGCATCAACAGCATGAAAGTCACCTCCGGCATATCATTTGCCATACCCATTGATTATGCTAAACAATTTTTGGCAGGAAGTAAGTATGCCTGTAGCCGTACAAAATTTAGATCATAGAGTTATCTCAACGATATACAGCAAAGGATGGACTTTCCATCAGGTTTATGAGTTACGATCAGCTGGTATAATGTGATCACTTTACTCTCAAGTAAAATTCACCAATTCCAGTCTATCCATCCGCCACGGCCAGGAATCGAATCCAGACCTCCAGCCTAACACACCGGTATTCTATCTGCTGTGCTATGAAGGTTGGTGGCTGAATGTTGCCCCTGATTGAAAGCCCATCCTTTGTTTTACATCTGTTGAGATAACAACGTGTTATTCAACTACTATGACGTGTTAAGAAAGCATTTCAGGATCAAATATTACAATTTTTTTCCAGGAAAAGACCAGCCAAAAGAAAGAAAGGTTTCCAAGAGATACCTCGGCATTACTATGCTCTCGCTGACTCCAGATATTCTACACGAGTTGAAGATTAGGAATCCAGAAGTAAGTCACAATTTCTAATGTGTAAACTTTTGATTTTATGAATGAACAAGAGAGAAACATTATTAACTTATTGATGTTTTTATTTCAGTTTAGACACGATATAACCCATGGGATCCTGGTTATGAAAGTCATCGTCAATTCTCCAGCATTCAAGTAAGTAGGGAGTATTCTCTTTTATCTTTTCATCATGCTGTGTTCCTTGTAGGGTAGGCCAGACCGTCATATTCGTACACACACTCCTTTCTTCCGCCATTGCCGTTCCGCTAGGTATACGCCATTATGATGTACGCTATTTTACCATTTAATTACACAGGTTATATTCCAAAGGTAATTTCCACTCTGATTATATATAATGAGTCTCAAAAATCACTGAAATATCACCAGGTTTCATTCAATTATTGACAGCCAAGTATGACGTGCAATCATATGTTTGGAACTCCCATGGCGTCCACCATAGATTTGTCACAGATAATAGAAGGGGCTCGATGTTCAATAGTAGTTCTTCCCACCTTTATGTAGGTTCCTTATCATGCGCGATACTAGATGTTTTTTGCAATTATCTCAATTCATTTTTTTGGTTTATGAGCGCTTCTTGCTTAGGACGGCAGCCCTCACACCTCTTCGTTCGCTGATATGTATCTTTTTAGTCATCCTTTTGTCATTCATTCTCTCAACAGCCGCTCCTCCGGCATCCGAATGACATGTCCGACCCTTCTCAGCTGAGACCTCTAATAATAATAATGTTAATTAAAATTTCCAGGGGCGGATTGAAGCCAGGTGACGTAGTGACTCACATAAACGGCAGAGAGATGCATTCTTCCAATGATTTATATAAATCATTAGAAGAGAATACGCCCGATCTTAAATTAAATATAATTAGAAACAATGAGACTCTAACGCTGAAGATCAAACCAGAAGATCCCAGTATTTAGAATCCTTAGTTCTAAAATTATTAATGTGATTTAATTAGATAATTTGCTTGTTTGTTACATAAACCATCTATAATTGAATTAAAACTTAAAAGACCTATGCTGGATTTCACCAACTTTTTAGGTGAGGAATAACAGAGATGGAAGCCACTTAGAACAAATTTTGTTTGAAAAATAATGACAGGTGGCTCCTATCTCCGCTATTCCTCACCTAAGAAGTTGGTGAAATCCAGCACTGATGAAACAAATTTCATACATTTTCAGCTAAAGATCTTATCCATTTCAACTCTCTGTTTCACATAGACATTTTTAAAAAGAAAAATCCCAGAGATGCTCCATACAAACGAAAAATGGACTCTAATTGTAAATAGTATGTGCTAAGGCTGTGATGGACAACGTCAATTATAATTATAGAGAAATTATCCGGGCTTTACGGCCACAGCCAATGACCGGACTGTATGGCGTGGTCGATCTCTTAGAACTTGACGTTTCACCCACCTTCTGCGTTGGATAATGTAATTTTATAATGGCTTATGCAACAAACAAGATTTACGATGAAGAATTGGTATTTGCCTGTTATATCGTAACCACTAACAAAAGTTTTCATTTTTCTTTCCGTTACGAACTTCAATATTGTCAGTGCATACTATTTATTGTATCGTATATTCGAACCATAGTCTCATGCCGCATTCCTTGTGGGGTCGGCAGTGAGAACAAAATGCCACACTGCCCCATTCATAAGCACACTCTTGCTTTAGTCACATTCATGCAATTTATCAGACATGCACATTGCACACATATTCCTTGTACTAAGTATGCGTCTGCAGAGCATATTATCTGTATCTTTTGATGCAATTCCTAACACTCTGGTGTACAATGAAAGGGGGCCATCTCTGCATCGGAGATCGCGACTACATTGTAAATAATCTGCTATTTCAATCTCCTATGTATGTTAGTGGTTTCGGTATATCAAATAAATACCAATAATTTGTACTATTTCCATCTTATTAGATGTGAGAGTTATTTTTGTACTATTTTACTGTACTTATATGAATTAATATATGTGATTTTTATTAGCAGGAAACCTGTTTATTTGTTAGAATTGTGATTATAGAAATCTACGAGAACTTGCATAATATGTGCTGGTCATAGAATGATTGCGTTTTATAGGACAATTGTTTTTGCAATAATTGTAGCAAATGAAATACTTTTACAGTAATACCTGGTACCTAAATCTGCAAAGGAGAATGCTTACAAAAACCCAGGCTCGGCGCAAACATAATGTAACCCAAATGATAGGTAATAATGAGTAATTAAATGCTGCATAGGTGGCATCATCGAAATCAATGGCTTAATGTGTGAAATACCTATTCAAAGTTTTACAAGGGTTACATGAATGTATTAGTAAAAGGAGCATTAAACAGCTACAACTGCGGTTTAAAAGCGTATAATATGATAAGTATAAGGTAGCCCGTCTTCTTCCTCATCAGCCTTGGTCCCTCGTTTGCACCAGGCCTGGTTTTTTTTTTCATACTAAATAAGGATTCTCTTTTGTCACTAGTTTTTTTTTTTTAAATAGTTTGCATTCATTTTTGTACGTAAATTTACAATTGGCAAGTCTTTAAAAATAAAATTTTGGTAATCAAAAAACCTCGATCAAAGACATGCAAAAAATGTTTTTTTTTTAAACGTTTGTTTGTCTTATTTTCAACAAAAGTGATTTTGAATCATGTTGTGCTCTTTTAGAGTTTGAAATTGTAGCAAACTCATGGTTCACATAAGTCTTGTGAACCTAGGCTTGCGAATGTTCAAGACAAAAGTCTCTGTACAAAAGTTGCATAATAAATTAGATTAACTGATTAACTGATGAAAAGTGATGTTTATAAATATTACGTAGGAAATATATATTGTTATACACAAAGCCATTTTTTACTTATACCCTATTACATATAATCACAGCTTTTCCCCCCTAAGGCCCGGTTGCTCGACGAATAGTATCGTCGGCTGGTGCAGAAAGCAAAAGGGCAAACGAGACAAATATTCCTTACCGTTGCCAGCCGAAGATACTATTTGTCGAGCAACTAGACCTATGACATGGAATAACTCAGCGAGAACTAGCATGCATTACCTCATCAAAGGATTCATGACACAAGCATGCATATGCCCAAACAACTGCATCTTCGCACACAAATCATAGATATTCAGAATAGGTGACAGGTGTTTAACAGAGATTACGTCTTTGGGCGATCACAGCTTTTGAGCCCATAGAAATATTTCACACTATTTGACGATTTCATAGCTATTTCCCTTGATACGGGCTATGCTCGGTTAGGCAGATCATCATAGAATGTCTGATCTAGTATGTTGCATTCTATTCTATTCTATCCCCTCACATAGAGTCCCTTACGGAGCAGACAGAGAAAACAAAATGCCACAACACAAAACATTGTACAGTTTAGAAAATAAAGGTTTATATTATCATATTTAGCAGTGTGGCTAATCGAATAAAATGGATAACTGATCGAGAAGTCAAATAAAACAAATGATTTTAACAAAAAAACATTTATTAAAAATAAAGATATAAAACATTTATACCAATCAATAATTAAATTGTAAAATATATTTAATCATCAAAGCAGGAACATTTGATTCTATTCCTAATATATTCTGGAATTAGGGTTCGGAGTAGAAAGCATGCCTAGGCAGTTATATCACTCAGTCTTTCTTAGTTTTTAATAATTATGTTATTAATATTTCTAGTATCACAGTTATATCAGGTACAATGTGAATTTAATAATCTACAGTCGAAAGAGTTAGTCTTGGATTAATTACAATTTTGTTGCTGGCAACAATGACATTTCATTTGACATTGCAAAATTTTGTGAATCGCAACACTGTAAGTGGAAACTATTAGGGTGACCTCGCACATCCGTAAATTTCTTTCTGAAATCATAATCTTAACTTGGTTGCTTGTAAGAAAAGTTCCAGATTGTGATTTCAGAGAGAAATTTCAGGATGTGTGAGGGCACCCTTAGAGGTTAGATTTCATTTTGGAAGCATTGCAAAATTTTAAGATTATTTTTAAAATTTGGAATACATCGCCAGTGCCGGAGTTTGAACCTGGCACCTCCCGCTTGAGAGACTGCCGCCCCAACCAACTGCACCAACCATGTACTCCAAATTGCAATACTGCAAATGGAAACCAATACAGGATCAGTAAATGGAAACTATTGCAAATTTAAAATTGGCAACGATGCATTGCATTTGTGTAGTAAACCGCTTGTTAAGAGTTCTAATCTGTTTCTAACATAAAAAAACCTATACAAATATGAAATGTATACTTACATACATTCTTACTGTTGTGGTGTACAAAAATGTGAAGTTCTTTGGGTGCAATCCGCTGCAAATAACAATAATTTGTGATGTAATTAAACAGTCTATTAAATCGTTTCAGCAAATATTATAGAACACCGTTTCAAGTGTATTATGTACGATTATCATCAGCGATGATATAACTTAGTTTTAGTAATTTTCTGATCTAAATATTACACTTGGGTATTCATGGACTTAACGTATACGTGATTTTGGTATAAAATAGAAGTAATTCAACACTCTCGAGTCTTAAATGATGAGCAGTGATCAATAATTCGATACTAACGGATTATTCAGTTCAATAAATAACAAGATTCGCATAGAGTATTCTTAAGTTTCTGTAATACATTCAATTCTCACTTATTGCTTATCATATTTCTACAATTAAAAGCATTTATTATGATGCATGGAGTGATCTAATTTCTTACATTTACAAACTTATGATTTCTATGGCAGGGTAATAGGTATTCCCATGTTAATTTCAGATTAATTCCATCATTTTACAAATACTCCGAATACAAGAACTCTTTCTCTTTCACAAATGAATATATTACGGAGTTTCAATAAAAAAGTTAACTGCACAATGGTCTTGTATTTTTATTTTACACTATGGAGTTCCACAAAAAAAATCACCATTCATTAAATTATTTTCAAAATGTCTAAAATTAGTTTCAGGATGAAAATAGTCTTCAAATTTACTATATATGTAGTACAAAAGAATTCTAACACCAGAAATTTTCGATAACTATAAAATGTAAAATCTGTTGTTTTCACTGGACTTTCAAAATTTGAGTGAAAAAAATTGTTTACACTCTCCGATAATGTGACTTCTATTATTCTATACGGCTATCCACTCGTCTGCGAGTGATCTCAATAATGTGACTTCTGCATGCTGTATTAAAAATTAGAAGATTATGTTGCTGAAGCATGTTTTTACTTTATAAATGTAAACCTATTAATGTATCATTTAATACGTCAATATTAATTTAACATAAACTCTCAATAAAAATGGACATCTTTGTTCACACTCGACATAGGCTATGAAAATATTTGACAATATAAAATATACTGGTTTTCACTAGAACAGAGGGATTAAAAAATTTATAATTAAAATTGAGAAAGGAATTTATTTGACTTACGATAATTCAATCGCAATTTAGTTGGTTCAGTTGGTTTTGTACAAAGATAGATAAAATATTTTATAATCACTTAAAAATGATGTAATATTTGCATCAAAAATACAAAAGATAATTATTAAAATATAATTCATACTTATCATACCTGGAGGCAATGAAAATCTTGACTTTTTTTTCATAATTTTCTCAATCTTGCTTTCCTTAACAATTTGGTGAATTGTGCATATAAAAATAAGTTGATCGAAATTTCTTTTGCGATTCTAAGACTCAATCAAAAACAGCTGTAGGAATCCATATGTATCTTTTATGTATGTGTTAAGTAGTGGGCTTAATTATATTTAATTTTAAAATTAATTACTCGTTTATTTATTTATGGTTCGAGTGAACAATTCAAATATTACAATAAGAGCAATGCAATCAAATAAATCATATAAAATTGTTTACTACGGCGAACTCATTGCAATGCTATGATTTCTTTTAGTTAACCCACAACATAAGCCTTTTAATTGTATAAAAAGTTTGGCCCAATGGTGCCTGCACTGAATTTCTGGATTAAACTGATCGAATATGAGCCTCTGGCCAATCGACTCGGTGAAAATTGGTAACTCTAATTTTGGGCTTATCAACATCAAGGCAATTTTAACAAAAAATATGATTTTTCATCCCATAAATTTATTTTCTTTCCTCAGGCATCAGGTGATTCGAAACATGATTTTTATCAGTTTCTATAGATTTGAAAGTGTATAATTTCAGAGACATTAAAAATTTCAGTTCGCATTTCCAGATGGTATGTAAGCATTACGCTAAAAGCATAAACAAGCGATGTAAAAATGCTTGTAATTGTTTACTGTATCCAAATATCTGGGGAATAAGTTACGAAATAAGATTAACATGAAATATCCAATTAATTATTTTCACAAAAGTTGTGAAATTCTACTCTTATTCGTATGCAGATTAAATGAAACAGCATTTTATTTGTAATCATAAATAAACTTTGCTTATTTTTAGGATTGCAAGTGAAAGCTGTCAACTATATTTTTCCAAATACTGAATACAAAATGTGGTTCTTCGGAATCATCACAGTATTTCTTTCTTTTTAGATCACAGACTGTATCTTTACTATTGTTTCTTTAGCACTGCTCTATATAATCAATAATATTCCTCTTCGTGAATATAAAAAAATTATAGAATTTTGACAGCTCTTTTGACAACAAGTGCTACCAACTGTGTAACATGTCACTTGCAGGTAATATTCGAACTGTCACATAACACTGAAACTTAATTACAAGATTTTGATAATAATTTTATAAATTCTCACAGTTGCGCATTGCGGCTATACAAAAATTACTGAAATATTTTATTTTTAGTAGAAATATATGTTTATACTGAAAATGTATGGATACCAATTAGTACTTCTTTTGCTTATTTTTTGCAACAGTAATTATTTTTCAATTCTTGTTTTCATATTTACCTTCTCCATAAATGTTGATTGAAATCAGGTTTTTGGAAATTTTGCACAATTTCAAAATTTTGCACAAAAAATCTGAAAAAATCCTCTCGTACAAAAATACAGAGTATAGTTTTAAGGAGAATAGGGTAATGACTCGGACCAAATATCACTTAAAGGTATATATAAATATAATATGAGGAATATTTGTAGATAGATTATTTATTATAGATGTATTGAATTAATAATTAAAATGTAATAAAAACATATAGTAGGAATCTACCTAAATATTCTTAGGTAGATTTTTTAAATCTGATGTAACTGTCAAAAATATTTATAATAATAGTTTATCCAGTGTAATCCGTAGGATGCATACACAATTGGTATTCTTAGGTTTGGCGTCGTATACGGAATAAAAATATGCTTATAATTGTTTCTTATTTCCAATGAATAATTTACAAAATAGAATAAACAATGTTTTATTATCATAAAAAATGTTGCCACTGCTATTATTTGTATGTGGGTATATGATAAAGGTAAATAAAATAGACTTTGCTTATTTTTACAGACTGCCAGGGAAAGCTTCTAAAATATGATTTTTTCAAATACAATACAAGTTCACCCGAGTTATGGCAAAATTTCCATCTTTTTGGTTGTATAGATCTTTAATATATATCTTCAATAATTTTGGCCTTTGTATTTTCAATGATATTTCTTTAGCGCTGATCTTATCCGGCATTTTTCTTCACTTGAGAACATCAACAAAAATTATAGGATTTTAACAGTCCTTTGAGTTAAATATAATTATGTATGTAGTTTATCAAGATAAATTATCAAGTCTATTTTATAGTGATTTTATGTTTTCTCTAACCATTTAATAATAATTTTACTTGGCTGCAAGTGAAGGCATAAACTCTTATGTATATGCCTCAGTAGTAAAATATGTGTGCTTTGCTTAAATACTTAAAACGATAATTACATTTGATGTCATAAAAATAGTAAATACTATATAATTTGGTCCGAGTCTTGTGTGGTTTCAAAAACATCTGTGATGTTTTTATTTTATTTACAGTAAAACCTCCTTATATAAAAAAAATACAAGTGCTTCAAAAGCACAATGTTGTCCAAAAATTTAAGAGACATCAAAGCTAAGTTTTCGAAAATTTGAGATTTGCTGAATGCGATTTTAATATTCCATCATTCGCAATTTCATTTTTTTAATCGTTGCGACAATAAAACAAAATTCAACATTATCATTAGTTTTACATTACATTTCGTCAGACAAATTTTAAATTAGTAATTGTACATTAGTAAAATTCTGCTGTTACCAAAATTGTTTAATCTTTTACTGTTACAGAAATACTCGTAAAAACACTTCAATTAGTTATTTTTAAATCAATTTTATAAAAAGTAGGAAAGGTTTTACTGTAACAGAGTAAAAAAAAAAAAAGAAAATGTGATAATTTTCTGAATAATAATTGATAAAAACACACGTTATACATTTCTAATAATGTTTTTATTTCATATTTTTTCTCTTTGTCTTAAATTTATAATATTTCTTACAATTAACAACTAATCCTAATCATTGTTATATAATTTGTAGGTGCCGTTACATTCACAATCATTCAGGTGTAGTAAAAAGGAAATTCAACTTAGACAGATACTCAACAATGAAAGTCAAAGCAAAAAGGAATGAAATACTAACTATAAATCATTAAATTTTCTACAACCAATCATTCATATTTCTCGAGTACATTTAGACACAATGAAGCAATTTTAAATCAAAAAATTCCTAAACATCGCTATAAAGATTTGTACATTCACTAATACTATCTGTAACACATTCATACATTAAATCCGAGATTAAATTCAATTCAATCATTTGAAACGAACGATTCGTACAATTATTAATAAAATAATAACGCCTCAGTTTGGCCCTGACAAACATGTCTGCAATAATTGGCACACTTGGCAAAGTGCTTTTAGTCAAGAGAATACGTTAACATCGATTGATCCGAAAATATTTGGCAAACTGCATCTATTATCGAGAACTAAACTTTGCTTTGGATATCATATAATCTAAGTTGATACAGAAATCAACTTTATCTAAATCAACGTTGCTCGACGAATAGTATTGTCGGCTAGCAATATTGCTATCTCGCTTGCCCTTTCGCTTTTTGTTAAGCACGCAAATGAAATAGCATTATTACTAGGCGACGATACTATTCGTCGAGCAACCGAGCCTAAGACAGAGAAATACTTATTAAAAAAACCTACATCCACCTGGAAAGTTGCAAATAATTTGTATCATTTTCAAGTCAGTATAACTTTTCTACATTGTCAATCTTGTCAACTACATATTTGGACATTTACTGAAAATATCAACGGTTTTTAAACTTACAATAATTTTGTATTTAATATACAAATAAGAATGATATGCGTGTCTGTTTCATTACAATAATATTTTTTGTACTATTTGTTTGTCAAATTCTTATGTCGTACGTAAAAAATATATGAATTTGAATTCATCATCGAATGTGTACATCTTGAAAAAATATATAGTAATACATGTGATCGCCAAATATTAATCTAATCAACCGATTTCAGTGCAGGATGTGCTAAAAAAAGGTAAAGGGTGTATGCCAAAAAAATACATCGTAATATTAGGAGGAAATCATACAGGATGTTTGCAAATTGCATTTATTTAATATTCTGTTCAACTTATACACAAAATAAAAATTTATTGAATTAGCTCATAGCTAATCATTCTCCTGAGATGGATACAAAGTGGTTGGGAAATTCCAAGCTTATTTTAATACACCTTTCTGAGTCAAACGAAAAATAAAAGTCATCCTTCAATCATTCAGTTTAAAGATTCAAAAAATAAAACATTGTTTTTATAATAACAAGTATTCACAATATATCTCCAGCACATTGTTTTCACCTATCACTGCTCATTGTCCATAATAAAAATATGTATGCAATATTGACTTTTGTCTATTTGACTGTTTTGTTTTTGTATTCATTTGTTATTTGAGAATAATATATTTGTAGGACCACATGACAACCGTCTCATTAAAAATAGTTTTTTTTTTTTTATAAATATGTATGCATATCCAGTATTTGTTTCTCATAATTCTGTAAAATAATATAAATTTTATAAATACACAACAGTAAAAACATTTTTCAATAAGCAAAGTCAAGTAAATACTAAAAAATCACATGTTTTTAGTCGGCTAATTTTTAGTCAAGTTTGTTGGGTATTTTCTTAAGTTACTTGTCTAAATATTTCTTCATACTTATGACTACATTTATACTTATATAGATAGCATCATTAGTTTGATGAATCACTTCAATAATTGTAGTTTTCAGTAATTGCAAGGTCAATTATCAACACAATTAAAATTAAATATCCTTCCATTTTTTATAAAACTGTTGTGTCTAGCCTAAAACATGGCCAAAATCGCCGTTTAAAAATTGTTTCTAATTTAAAAAAATACTTAAATTAGATATTTATTTTAAATATATTTTGTAAAATGCTTTAACAGCAAAACCACTAATCATTTTTCTCTTAAATATAAACTATTTAATCTTATTCATAATGCAGTTTTGTCTGAAATATCTGCCTCAGTTACTTTTCATATGTAAATTCGTAACCTATCAATAGAAATAGTATACCAAAATAGATGTTGTTTAACAAATAATATGAAGTTTTTGTGAAAATATAATTCATGATCAAAAATACCACGGACCATCCGAGACTTAAGTTATGAGGAGAGGCTCACCAAACTGGGACTCACAACACTTAAAGCCAGACGATCTACCTTATCGAGACATATAAAATTATGAATTGCTACTATGATGTTCCCGATATCAGCTCCATTTACACCCTGAATACTAATACCCAATTGAGAGGACATTCTACGAAGCTCACCAAGGAACGGTTTCACAATAATCCAAGAAAGAATTTTATTTGAAATAGAGTGGTGAATATGTGGTACAGTTTACCACAAAATGTGATACAAGCACCATCAGTGAATGTTTATATGAACAGATTAGATGACTTTCTTAGTACGACAGATAGCACAGACATTGTTTTGGGCCCATCAGCCTAGGCTGCTTGCTCAAAAGTTAATAATAAATATATATTTTCACAAAACATTCACGGAGGAAGAAAATGATTTAATGAACGATATGTGACAATAGAAAGTTGAGACATACCTTAATATTGTGTAAAATGAAGCCATCGTAATTACACTGGAGACGATGTTGTCAGTCCTCAATAGTACGCCGGAGCATCGCCTGCGCCAGTGTAGCCAACCGTGGCGGCGTAACCTGAGGTGTCTGGGGCAAGAGAAACAATTAAATAAGTACAGAATTTAATAGTTGGGTTAACTGAAAGAAATCACAGCATTACAATAAGATTGCCCTGTTGAACAATTTCAAATCATTTGATGAATAAGTAAATTCAGGAATAATTGCAATTACTGGGGAAAATATATTTGTAGTTAGTTATTTTATTCTTAAAAAAAATCTAGGTAACTTCTGTCTATACCCTAACGCCACGTCCCTTGCACGGTAGGCAGAGAGGACAAAGCGTCAGACAGCTCTATCCTTACACACACTACTAGCTTCAGTCACATTCATGCAATCTGTCAGTCACGCTCTCAGATTCCTTTTACTCAAAACGCGTCCATCATTGAGGATCTGGTCGACATGATCGGACCAGGCCAGTCTCATGCGGCCACGTTCATTCATACCACTTAGTTCGCTCAAATATATCTTTCTAACTTTATAATATAAAACTGCTTTTTTTTAAATTTATGTCGTACCGTGATGGGATAGTAACAACAGTGGTGGTATGAATAACCGGTATATAATAAAAATAAGTGAATTTCGGCGGTGCTGGGAAATTAACGAACAAGAAATGAAACATACCATAAGTAGGATAAGCTGCAGCCTGTGGTGGAGGTTGGTGGTAGATGGGATACTGAGCCGAGGGGGCGTACTGGGGGACAGTCTGAGCCTCGTAGCCCGTCACGGCGGCTGTGGGGGCCCCTGCTCCGTATTGGCTGCCATCCTGGTACAGCGAGGAGGTGTCCTGCACTGCATACTGCACACTAAATGTAACAATCATGAATTATAAGAAAATGTGTAAAAATTGCTAAATGGGAAATGAAAAATACAAATAAAAAAATAAACACTAGTGTGACTCACAATAACACAGTAACGTGAGAAACAAACAGTAATTTGTCTCACAATAACACAGGAATTGGAAAAACAAACAAATTTGAATCACGATAACACAGTAATTATTATTTGTTATTGGGTAGGCAGCTTTCACCGTTTTGATCCAAGTCCCAGTTAAGTTGTGCTTATATTATTATCTAGTCTATTCTTGAAGGTGTTGGTGGTAGGAGCAAGTAACACTGACTCTGGCAATTGATTGCTCAGCTCAATTGAACAGCTCTATTGGTTAAGAAGTGCAAGTCAAGAAAACAAACAGCAATTTGCCTCACATAACACAGGAATTGAAAACCAATTTATTTGTTAAATTTATGTACTTAGTGAAAATAAAAATGGGTAATTCTTACCCTGCGGTCGGTACAGCGGCTACCGTCTGAACAGCAGGAGCCCCGTAGGCGGGTGCCGGAGCATATGCAGTGGGGGCCGGGGCACCATACTGCACCGGTGGGGGGTAGCTGGTACTCTGAGTGTATACACTGTAACAAAACATCGCATTATGCAACAACATAACCTCAAAACCAAAATGATTTCTACTAAAAATATGCATTCAACAAAATGTATGCAACAAACAAACTATTCACTGATTCGTGTGCCACAATAATATGAATGGATGGTTAACTAAATTGTCTGCATATTCTTCATTTTTGTTACGTAATGTCCCACAATGTCCCTATTGGGACCCAATTAAACACACTGTCTTTCTTCAGGCAAAATACCCGGATTAGAGAGAAATTTAACTAAGCCGGGTGGCTGAGTATTGGGGGCTACAAATTTAACGGTGTTCCGGACACGGAAAGTAAGTAAGAGAGAAAATAATCCTCACAATGCTAATACAATTTTAATGCACCTAATCATATTTCACTGTCACCAGAAATATCAATTACAAATAAATGTCGGTACATAATGTTAAAAAACGCAAATTTCAAATTCTCCATTGCAAGTAGATGGTAGTCTAGAAGATTTCATGAATTACATAATTTTTAATGGACAATTCTTATTTTAATTAAGGCAAATACAACAGTTTAGATTTTCATAACATAGAATTCATATTATGTATGAGACAATTATTGTGAAACCTTTTTGTTAAAATAGAACGTATGAAGACATACTTAAGCATTAATGTCTAAATATTACTGCTCACTGACTTAACTAATTTTATGAATGCAGTATGTAAAACACAATATTGATAGTAATTATTATACATCGGGAGATTTGATGCCCTAGGCACCTGGGACTAAGAGATGCACAGGAACGTAGAGTGAACAAAAAAAAACATACAGTTTATTTACTTGGCAAATGTTGTTAATACTACCTGCATAATGCACGCAGATACAAGTTACGTGGAATTTACTGTTTACACTTCACTATTGTTGTATTCCCATATAGATATTAATGGTTGTACAGAATTCAGGTAAAGCTGGAAACCCCCGTAATTTAAATACGAAGAAAAATAATACTTTTTAGTTAATTTTAGTTAATAATACGGATTTAGCGAAGTTTAATTGCACCTCAACAGGTAAACGGTATTCATTTTCCTGATGTATAGTAATTATGTATAAAAAATGCAAAAAATATATCAAATAATTAATCAATGTGGATTTGTATCATAAGACAAAACATTGGGTGGATTAATATGATAATTAATACATTAAATCACACTAATGAATCGTAAATGGTAAAATACTATGAAACAAATGTTTTTTTTGCAAATGAGTTGGACAAAATACTATAAAGATATCATGCATAACACACAAGTGACACACTTCAGTTTTGTTTCCTTCTCTGATAGTTTCATTTCATATGCGACCATCCAAATATAAAATATCCTCTTTGCAGTGGATAGTGAGTTTCCTAGAATGTTTACAGTTTGTTTGGACCAATGAAAGTAGGGAAAGAAACAACAGTATGACACTTAAGAACATTGGTACAGGGCCGGATTTGTCAAAAAGCTGAGTAGGTCGGGGACTATGGGTGGCACCCCTTGGAGGGCGGCGTTTGCTCGCTCGAAACAACAAACAAGTCACTTGTGGATAAAATATAGTTTCCTATCTATGAAGTGTTAAATCTCATTTGATAAATGTCCCACATTCTCAGTACTCATTCCAAATGATGCGTTTTTTATTGGTTAAAAAGTTTTGAGTTCGAGGGGGGGGGGGTGTGGCGAAAAGGTCAGGGTCTATTCCTGTGAAAAGTGTAAATCCGGCCCTGCATCGGTAACGTGTATATTTTATATTTACATAATTAGTAAAACTGACACCACTAAATACAATACATAACAAAGGTTTTGTAAATATGTACTACTATGATAATTATTACAATACTATTAAGTTATACAACATCTGCCATCATCTCCATGTTCTGATTTTTGACATGATTACAATACCTATCTTTAAAGAGCAAACCAAAAACTACAAAAATGATTCGCAAAATGAGAAATTGCATGCGATAAGTAATGTTTTAATCCTGAGTTATATTCAATTAATTGCGATAGGATTAAACGGATATAAATTCACCGAGTTACTGTTGCTCTATTTATACTAACTCTAATAATTTTACCTATTATGGCTTGCTTACAGTACAAACCCAAACACTTTCCTGCTCACTTGGCAGTGAGCTAATAGCTCGTATTGTGAAGTTCAGTATACATTATAAAACAGACACTTAACAGCGTAATCTTTTGTCTAATGTGTGATTGATTCAGAGGAACACTGTATGGTTAAGATGGTAATATTGTATAATATAATTCTTACTTCTGATAATGATCGGCAGGGTGTGTCGGAGTATTATAACTCTGGTAGTGAGCGGTACTGCAAATATACAATTACATACAATCATCATTACAATAACATAACAATACAATGCAAAACACTATATAGATTAACAAATCTTAGATTCCTATAAAATACAATACTTTCATTGATGTTACAATAATAAGGAATGGATACATGATAATGTAAATAAATACACATCGTAAGATTTTGTAACAATATCGTTAAGGTATTTATACTATAGTGCTATCTACAAACGGTGTCATTCCTAAGAGTCTCAAAATAAATCTTGAGAAACTTGGATTTCATGATGGGCTTCAATACTCCATGCAGAAGGCTGTCCTGTTGTCATCTTGCAGGATTGTTAGAAGGTTTCTCTCTCTATACCTCTCAAACTCTCCCATGATAGTGCATTTTTGTGCACATCGTGGGAGAGGGGGGACACATAATAGTATATACATAGTAGGTAGATTTTAGTTCTGTATAATATGTTTATATATGTTTAAAATTTTACTACTACTACTACTATACCCTCACGCCACGTCCCTTGCGGGGTAGGCAGAGAGGACAGAGCGCCAGACATCCCTGTCCTTACACACACTCTTAGCTTCCGTCAAAATTTTACATTATTTTTATTTTAAATCTAGTTTTAATGTTTATTTTAAATCTAGTTTTAATGTTTTTGTATTTTTTTATATGAATGTATTATATAGAGCTGAGAACTTTTGTGCTAATAAAATCGTTTAGGTACAATAAAAATAATAAACTGCTCAATACACACAATCCAATTAATCAAAATTACCTAACTTAACCTATAATCTGTTATTACACAATTATTACCAATATATTTTTAATGTCTACAAAACTGGATGACTTTTAAAATAGTAGATACAAAAGGTAGTTTTAGTGACAAATAAAATGTAATTTACATTTTTATTACAATAATGAAAAATACATTTTTGTAACACAAAATACCAGATATAAAATCAACAAAAACATAGTAACAATGGCTGCTACAAGAATATAATAATTGTAGTAAAACAATTTCCTTACAAAAGTATTATGTTGAGTTTTGTTTTCTTCTCTCGGGTTGACAGTAAGACATTGCTTTTGCAATAAGTCCGCCCTTTGGCACACTACCGTGTCTAATAAAGATTTATTTAATTATTTACAATCTCTTCATCCCTTTACATCTCACATCTTGCAGGTCGGGCAGAGAGACCACAGCAGCGCTAGACCGCTCTACCTAAACAATGTTCTTCAAGTTTCTGTCTTGTGAAACAATCAATATTTTAATTGTATTACGGCTTTCGTCACTATATGACATTCTTAGCAAGCCCCAAGTTACTCAGCTGATTCTTAAGAAACTGGTAGGCATTATTGATTCAGATGGAAGCCCATGTTTCCTACCATTTCCTTTTCTCTTCTGTGTAAACATATTCTTGATAATCCTATCACCATTCATAAAATAACTACTAGCACTCTAGCCAAAAACTTTCGTCTCTCAAATTACCCATACATACATATGTAGTAATAACAGTATATGTAGACTTACGTGTGCTGTGCGTATCCATTGGGCTGAGCTACGGGGGGCGGGTGGTGTTGAGGGGGCGGCTGATGGTGCATGGGAGGGGGCTGGTGCTGTAACAGACAACATATTTATATTCAGGGCTGAAAATTGACACAATATACAGTAAAGGAAGGATTTCCCATTGGGTTTAAGACTGATCATCGACTGGTTTAATTGAATTTAAAGTGATCACATTAAACCAGCCGACAATAGTCATAAGCCTGACGGAAAGTCCATCCTTCTCTGTATATCTGTTAAGATAACAAACAACTTATTATTCAACTACTATGTACGACATATAGAAAATGCAATTAGTTGACAGTTTGTCTGACAGTACAGCCAGAAAAATAATAACGACTTTTAAAGTTGAGAGGTGGTCGATAGCCTGGTTGGTAACGTGCTCGACTGTTAATCCAGTGGGAGCGGGTTCAATCCCCAACATACTCCACTTCACAACACAAGCTTTTAAGTTATCTGTGAAGTGTGCAAAGATGTATTTGGGTTTATTTCGATAAACACAGTACACTTTAAAAAAAAGTGACAAACTGTCGAGGGTCGAATTGCGGCGCACCGAAAATGTGATGTTCTCAAAAAAAAAAACTGTTACTCAAAATATTTTTATGATAATATTAAGAATGGGTGGAGAAACTAACCGTTGAAAAAGATATGAAATGTAAAATGTCACTCTTACAAAAAAGAAAATAGCTATTTACCAATTGTGGATGCTGCATGTGTGGCCTGAACTGATTCTGATTAGGTTGCATGTGTTGCTGTGTGTGCTGGGGCTGTTGCATGGGGGGCTGGAAGTCCCTGCGAGGCCTCTTGTTCATGTGGTTGTTGCCCATGTTGTTATTCATGTTATTATTCTGCATGTTGTTGTGTTGCCCTCCGGGGCCCGTGTTGGGACCACTGCTCAGCATGTGGTTGTTGGGGCGCTTGTTGTTCATGTTCTGTTGTGGATTGTTGTTGGAGATGGTGGGTGGGTTCACGTTGTTACCTGCAAAACAATACAATACAATAATATTATCAGTGCTCCAAGTGTTAATGTGTTTAAAAACAAGATGGACAAGTGTCTGAGAGCAAGCTAGGGCATATCAGCTGTGAGATGCTCACCCATTAGCAATAATAATAATAATTTTACAACAAAAACATAAAGAAAATTACAAAATACAATAATTTGGCTGAAGAATTAGGCAAATGTGACATCAAAATCTGTTGCCGTGAAGGTGAACAAACACAAACTACAAGAGGAATTATTAGAAAAAAGATTAGATTATTTAAAAAATCATGGTCAGAGTTAGAACGCGAAGTTTGGAGTTACATGATCAGAGTTGAGCGAATTGTAAACGGATGTTGTGACTAGAATGAAGGTGAACAATTTGAAATGGTTGGGACATGCAGAAAGGATGAAGGATGAAAGGATAACAGGGAAAATACACTTGAGTGAAATATGAGCTGTAAGAAAGAAAGGGCTTCTAAAGAAGCAAGGGGTGTGTGTAAGGATAGGGTAGACCTGTTTTCTCTACCTACCCCACATGGGACGCTGCGTGAGGAGATAGAATACTAGTTGTGTAATCACTTAAATCTTAAGATGTGGCTAGTCTGTTCATCTCCAAGGCAACGAAATATGAAAAACATAAGTTATGGTATACTCACCAGTCAATGGCACATTATTCTTAGACGGAGGTGGTTGAGGTTTAGGCGGTTTCTTCTGCATCTGATTCTGTTGTTGTCCCGGTGGAGGTCCCTGCTTCTGTGGAGGGGGGTGAATGGACTGGGGGGGCCCCTGCTGCTGCTGTGACTGTTGAGGGGGGCCTTGCTGGGGTGGGCCCCCGTGATGATGTTGCTGATGATGATTTGGTGGACCACCGTCACCTCTGTTATTGTATCCACCTACATAATAATACATAATTGTAATGATTTCATTTACCATAGAGCAAAGATTCTAATTAATCAGGATTACCAAGTAAACACACCATAAGTAAACCACACTATTCTGAATATCAAAATAAAAAAAACACACAAGGACCCTATTGCAATAAGTTTTTAATTGTTACCTCTGCCTCCGCCCCTGTTTCCTCGGTTGCCAAAATCTCCTCTTCCTCTCATCCCGCCTCTGAAGTTGCCACGGTTGCCATTGAAGCCACCTCTCTGATCTGTACACAAATATACATAATTATAATGACCTAATATACAATCATGTCGAATACTGGGAGTCAGATGGTTTGACTATGTCACTAACGATGAAGTCAGGAGTCAAACACAGCAGCCACGTATCACTCAAGTGATACAGACTCGTAGGCTAAACTGGCTCGGGCACATTCTATGTATGTCCGCTGATAGCATTAACAACAGCTGTCTCCAATATCTCCATGAAGACAACAGACGTCTGGGCAGGCCTGCAATGACCATCCAGAGGCTGTACACATCAGAGCTGCACCAGGTTGGAATGACATGGGAACAGGCAACTGAGTTGGCCCGGGACAGAAAAGCCTGGAAAAACTGGGTGACGACCACATGATCCACATAGGGAGCAGACGTGGATGGATGTACATTCAAGGATTAACTGCAATTATTGTATTTGACTTTTATCATTTGACTCCAGATTAGATAAGTTTTTTGGATGACTTAGGATTCACGAAAGTAGGTGCATAGAATTGTAACTCACTATTCATAGGGGGTCCCCTTGGTTCCAAGGTTGGCACGGGATGTGGGCCCGGCCCCCTAGGTCCTGGTGGAGGTCCTCCCATCCTCGGACCACCTGGTGGCGGCATGCCGTGTGGAGGCGGGAATGGTCCCCGGAATCCCGGGGGTGGACGAGGTGGCCCAAAGCCGGGACGCATGGGGCCCATGGGACCGAAGCCAGGCCTCATTGGTGGACGCATCATGCCTCTACCTCTCATTCCCATACCCCTAGAAAATAAATATTTTAATGCTAATTAAATTGTTTAATGAGTGATAAATGTTTTAACAAGTTCAATTAGATTCTGACATTTGAGAATTATAAATTTGCTTGAACTGTTGAATCTAGAACAAATCTCTAGGTCAAGCTTATTTTGTTTTAAATAAATACCATTTTAGCACCTTTTTAAAACAAAATAAACTTTCGACAGGAGTGGCATTTCAATGCTAAAACATCGTAAATTGGCTAAATTCTTTTTAACAAACACATTTTGACTTTCTGTGCGCTCTTCTGGCCCCACCCGCAGTCAAGCCAAGCCAAATAATACCGTTTGTAGCACTTTTTTATGGAAGAAAAAAAACCTTTTTATAAAAAAAAATGAGGCCGCAATAGTGTAATAGTTCCCAAAAAGATATAGAATTGGACCTACACAGTAGGTCTTTGCAGTTTGACATCAAATTTGAAGGTCTACATAACCTCAAATCATTTGTATTTGATTACCTTCAATTCACCTAATAAATCTTTGTACACTTTTCGCCACATTGGAAAAGCTTGTGTTGTAATGAGTTGGCTAGAAGTAGACTTACCTTCCTCTGTCAAACCCTCCTCTGCCTCTCATGAAGCCCATCATGCCAGGAGGTCCTCTGGGTGGTGGCGGCCTGGGGCCACGATGTCCTGGTCCGTTATCCATCATACTCTTGTAAACTTAAAACTGGAGAAAAAAACGATTCAATTATTTAACGAAAAGACTACGGTAATAAAATTCACAAACAAACAATGTTTCACGTCAGAGAGACGCCAAAATCACTGGCTTGATTCTTTTGTCACGAAAATACACGCACTCCTAAAAAACATCTAGGTTATCAACGGCGAGAGAAAATTAAACACAAATTCACGAATCCTGAATTTATCATCACGCAATGAGGTGGAATAGGTTAAAATTATTTTTTATTATTAAATGCGATGTCTACTCGCCGAACAATTTATAAAACTATGCGTGTTTATTTGCAAACAAAACTGTCAAAAAGATGCCGCAGCCCTAGGACGCCACTTGCAAATATCCAATAAAACGTATTTACAAGAGACAATAGGCAATCGAGACTACGTTCTGGTTATTCGGAAGTATCTCCAATACAGTTATCTAAACTAAAATAAAGTTATTTCCTGTAAAATAAGAAATTATAACATTACCTCAATCACCCAAATTCCTCCACACGAGTCAAAATGGCGGTTTTTCAATTCTGAAAGCGTCACCTAGCAGACTCGGTACATCGATTGACGTGTGAACAAATCGATGTGGCCTTATAGGTTGCTTTTTTTAAGCGTTGAAAAGTTTCCTTTCTTCCAAAGCTCCTGCAGACAAAACGAGCAGAAAGCTCCTTTTGGCGCTTTAAAAAGGATTATTCTAGCCAAAAAGTCTCCGGGAAATTTCATAAAGTTATGTCTTATGTCTGCTTAGTGAATCTTCGAACTTCCCATAGATAATAGATGTCACAGAAAATTCCATAGAATAATAGATTGATTTTAGATCTCTTCCATTTCATCCATAAATCTGTCCACAAGCGTTACAGAAATATTACATTTACTTAAAGACAAACAGTTTAATAAATATTAGAATTACAAAAATCAATATTCGGATTCAAAATTATCAAATTTTTATACAATAGGTACGAATTAGTACGAAAAGAGTTTGACATCTAGCCGATAGCCATACTTAAGTAAATGTATAAAAAATAAACTGCATAAACTATGTAATCCGTCCAACAGATTGCATTTTGTCAATTATTTTTATAAAAGTTCGATAGATGGCGCTTGTCAGTTGATTTTATAAAAATCCAATAGATAACGCTTGCAAGTTGATTTTATAAAAATCCAATAGATGGCGCTTGCCAGTTGATTTTATAAAAATCCGATAGATGTCGCTTATCAATTAATTTTATATAAATCCAGCAGATGGCGCTTGTCGACATTTTTTTTGCGTTGTATTTTGGTGGAAAGTTAAATAATTTTCTCTACTTATAGTCTTGTTTCATGTTTTATGATACCTATACAATTATTATACCAAAAGCCAAGTATTAGGTACTTAAAAACTGGATTCTTTATTTTTTACTAAATCAATTTACTCAGCTATAGTTACAATAGTAAATCATCTAATTTATCCAAAACATTTTCGTGAATGTCGTCAATTCGTTATGTTATCAGTTATCACTGTTATCAGGTATTTTTTTTTATTATTCTCTTTCGGCAAGGCACCCGATCGCGAGTGATATATGCCATACAGAGACAAAGTCAATTCAATTCCGCACACACGATAATCAAAACATCAAATCGACCTACAAAAATTCATACTTCAGACTGACGGTTAGGTACATGTGAAATATGAAGGTTCAAGGTAGTATGAACCGATGTTGGTGGATTATGGTCTAAGTCTAAGGTCCTTAATAAGCTTTTTTTATTAGAATTATAGGAAACTTTTTGGCCGAATCACAATCAATATCAAAAGTTACTGCCCTAAGGGATGCATTAAAACATAAAATGAAATGAAAGCATTGCGAAATGCGATAGGAATAAAATAACCAAAGTAAAGTCGTAGAAGCAGTGATGTGTAAAAAGTTGTAAAAGCGTTTTCGTGTTTGAGAGAATAAATCGGTCCAGCCACTAAGTAAGTAGGTATAGCTGTTCTGAAACAACACACATAAACTGGACGAATACCTACAATACTGAATATCGCCTTTACCCACTGATAAATATTAGGTACGTTTTTCAATTGTGACTGCGTATGGCTACATCCCTTAGATTATAGCTAAATCCATTAGATTTTTGTATTTTTTATATTTTTATTTTATGTAAAACTAGCTGAGCTACCCGTGCTTCGCAACGGTACGGTGTCTCCGGTCTCCCAATGGCTTGAGCTGGTTTTTTGATTTGCTGGATTTTTTTTCTAACGCCCTTTCATACGATATTACATTTTTTTTTTATGAGTTTCCAATTACTGGTACAAGAATCCCTGATTGCATTAAAGCGGTTGCAAATTCCTTTATTTTCCCGTCTAACAATTTTCGTAGCCGGAATTTTATTTCTGTTGCAACGATTTCCAGTGTGTGAGTTATTACGATTCTTTGGTATTAAACTGATACTAGCTGCTCACACACAATAATTAGATTATACACACTTTTGCCAACTCCGGAACCTGTTCTTCCCCGACTTACAGCTGTTATTTTAGGGGTTCTTGAGTTGTTATTCAACACAATTATATACATACCTTACTAATAGGGGATAAGCGATTTTCATTCAATAAGTTTTAATCCTTTTTTACAATAACTGATAAATATGCATAGAAAATAATAGATATTTAGTATTTGAAGGGTGGCATTACGAGAGCTTTATCCCATGCAACCTTATGTGGAAACTGGACAAATTGCTATATTATTTTATATGGCAATTTTCTAAATGAATCATCGAGATATTATGTTGTCAACATAGGCGTCGGCAGGGGGGGGCAGCTGCTCCCCCCCTAGAGACTGAAATAGGTATATATTTTTTCATACTAAGTGATAAAACCTCACAAAAAATCACATTATTGCGACACATTTTCTCATCATGTCATACATTTTCTAAAATTTGTATAAAAAACCCTTCAAAATACAATTTCTTCGTAAAAAATTGCCTGCGGAGCTATTTTCTCTTTACTTTTTATAAAAACCATTTTTCATACAATATATTGTGCAAAATAATATGTACTTACATTTTCTTGTAAACCAAACATTATCACCATCTTCTTCACTTTGTCTTACAAAAAAATTTCGGCTGCGACGCTTTTACACGTTTTATATGCTATACCAAATTTTCAAATTTTTGTTGTCCCTCCCTAGCTCCGAGGCTGGCGACGCCCATGGTGGCTTCACGAGAGCTTTATCCCATGCAACTTGAGGTGGACACCAGTGGCGTAGCGTAAGTTCTAAGCTTGGGGGAGCGCTTTTCAAGAACAGAGGGCTGTTATACCTTTATCAAATAAAATAAGTAACTACTTTGTGGGTCTCAAAAACATAGGTACATAATAATGGATAACTATTACGATTATGTAGCATAAAAATAAGAATCCTATCTACTATTTGTAGAGAAGATCGATTCTCCTCTTTTTCATATTTGCAATAATACTTCAATTATCATTCGGGTATTGTCTGTAAAAATTGTTTCTCTATACTGAGCACCGACAGTGCTCCTGAGAAACGACTTTATCCTCTGTGTGGAAGTGGAAAAATACCTTTCACTCTCCACGGACGTCATTGGAATTGTACAAATGATTGTCAATAATCGTACCGTTTTAGAAAAGGATTCCAACAAATTGGTTCTTCTTAATTAACTGTAAATGTAACTAATAATTTAGTATTTAAATAATTATTTTATCCGGCGCAGCGAGAAACAACAATTATCTTATCATTATTATCAAACAGTCAAAACAATGCTGTAGGTATTCAGAGCGAAACTGAAATTGTTGTTAATTTTGCATGGCATCTCGTCGACTCATCCTAGAGTAAGAAGAAGGTAAGTAAGAATTATGTCATGCGGGATGCATTGATACGTAGAGTTTGTTAATTAAGGACTTACAATCTTTGTCACTAGCGGTACACCCGCCCGCATACCGCAACCTGGCCCGCCCCCTGTTCCTCCCGCATCACACACAACGCACAGAATGTTCCCGCGGTGCAGCGCACAACGGAGTAGTAACATTTTGTATGGGATGAAAGAAATCCACGGAATACGTATGTTTGTTAAGAAATGTATGACAATTATCGCGTTTTATCGGAGCGCTAATTGTCAGCGCACCGAATACGAAATGGTGTGCTAGCGTTTGCCTATTTAAAGGAGTCGAACGTTTTCGTTAAGGAATTACTAACATTTCTTGACATTGTTGGATTATTTATTTTAATTTTTATTTTATCACGTTGAGCTGAATTATTTGGGGGTGCGCCGTATCCTGCGCACTGTTGGAGTCTACGCCCCTGGTGGACACTGGACATATTTTTATATTCTTTTATGGTATTTTCCCGCATGAATCACTGCCTGATGCCTATATTATGTTGTGAATATCGTTACTTTTTTATAATAATTGCTCTAGCACGGTTCACCGTATCACCGAACTGAAGAAGTTTTATCATGTTCATGAACGCAGAACATCAGAAGTGAATGCAAGTCATATAATACCAGCTAACTATATTATAGTAAAAGAGTTATTGAAGATGATGCCTAGAGTCTAGAGACTGTAGACTCAGGGTTCATTACCCGGTCGTGACAAGTAAGGCGATAAGACAATAATAACATTAATAAACTGATACCTACATTAATTGCAATGTAATTAGTAATTGCATTCTGTAGATAACTATATACTGCGACATGTACAAGTGTTTTTTATTCTGTTTTATCCCTTCACGCCACGTCCCTTGCGGGGTAAGCAGAGAGAACAGATTGCCCGATCCCTCTAACTTTATTTCCTTACACACACTCCTTGCTTTCGTATATTCATGCAATTCATCATACGCACTCTACAGTTCCTTTCTTTTAAAACTTAAACCTTTTTTTAAAACTTTGGTCAAAACACGTCCGTTCTTGAGCAACTGGTTGACATGGTCAAGCCAATTGGTTCGTCCTTCTATACAACTTCTTTCGCCCAACTATATTTTCTTTGTCGTCCTTTAATTGTTCGTCCTCTCTACACGTCACAACCATCTCAACTCTCAGACTTTCATTCTAGCTACAACATCCGTTTTACAGTCACTCTATTCTCTAAACTACGCTCCATCCATTGTTGTGATTGTCTGCGTCGACATTTTTCAAATTTTTCACTGTCTCAGCCAAAGCAACCAACGATATTAGGTCAAATTCTGTAACTTTTGATTTTTTTTTTTGAATAAATGTGTTCTATAATAATATATTTTTTTTACTATGAAATACTTAATTGAAAAAGGAACGTCTTATTTTAGTTCGTACGCACTTAATTATTACTTACATAAGTGGACCTAGACTCACGTAGGTACAATACATCTTTATTAAAATTATATGCTGATTTGGGCAGCGGAACACAAAAAAACCCTAAATTAGAAAGTGACCCCATATAATTTGACTTTCAATAGAAACTGGTTCCAACCAGACAAGGGTTAAACTGGCATGAATTTTCGTCAAGGTGTTTCAATTTCTGGAATGGTACTTTGTAACCCAACTCACGCAAATTACGCATCATAAACGATATAGTATAACATGAACTTTCGTACTTTGTAAAATACCATCTCACTCCAATATTATCTGTTGTCTGACAGGGTCGTCCCTACCTTACAGGCAAGTTAGGGAAAGCCTAAGGGCAGCACTCTGAAGGGGCGGCAAATCGAGGAGGTAGCTATAATGAACACTAACATTGTGTATGAAATAAATTCGTCTGCGGCTCTATATAGTTGCACCGTCACTTGTCTTGTACTATAATTAGATGTAAACATGCTCATCATCAAATTAAAAAATCTAAAACGGCCAATTTGTTAAGATTATGATTACCAGTATTTTGACTAAATTATGCTTTTTTATCTGAAAAACTGGACGGAAAATCTTCAGATCCCGTAAATTTTAGGGGTACTTTCGGAATATATTTTATTCGAGGGATTGCCAAATGTTGTAATTCTAAAACAGCCAATCTGTAGTCCATACTTTCATCTCTCAGTATTGGGTAAGAACAATTCAAGGCGCCGAAGCCTTATGACAGCATATAGGACCTCATAGGTGATTCAACCTGTTACGTGCTTGAAAAGTCCGAGATGATTCTGAGAAATTTTGGACATATGATACATAATTTAAGGGCTTGGCACCAGGATAGACGTCACAGTCATTTCCCACGGCATAAAGGTTCAAAATCGCGTGACAATCGCATGATAAAATAGTAAAAATAGCGTTTTTTCATTTTTTGGGTTAATTTTGCGTCTATCAAAAAACTTTTACGGTTATTCCCTAGATTTTAATGCATATTAACAGTACAAAAATAAATTTTACTCCGCGACTTTCGGGAAACGAGTTTCCGTCTTTCGAAAAAAAGATCAGAAATGTTTTTTTTTTTTTTTTTGAGAAACCTATACAAGATATAATTTTTTTTTACGGTTATGGTACTACTAATACTTTTTGTATAATTTATCTTATTTTTATTTTTGTGCAATAAGAAATAAAACACAGTAAGTACCTAACTGTTTATTACAATCTAAGTACATATTATAGTATGGTAGATATATAACAGTAGACAGAGATTGCCGCAAGGCACATAGGTAACTTGTAATACTGTATTTTATTGCACTGTGTAATTATAAGCAATAAAAGTAATCATGTGTTTGGATTTAGTTGAATTTTTTTACAGATGCATTGCACAGTACCAATTATATATAACATACTTTATCTCTGTATCTTACGGACCACTCTAAAAAAACATTATGCATGTGAAAATTAACTGGAAGAAATCGCAGTTCTGCGATAAGTTCGCCCTAGTGAACAACGATTTATAATCTGCACTATGTCCATTTTTTATGTTTGTATGTATTTCTTTTCCACTTGAAGATTAAATAAATAAAAAAAAAAATCATATTCAAATCCAGGTTGATAGCGCTCGATCCCGTTGGCGCTTCGATCCTCGATTGAGTTACTCCACTTCACGGCACAAGATTTTCGAGCTTACTGTGAAGTGTACAAATATGTACTTGTTCTTCTTCTTTCTCAGCCGCTTTAATTTCAAAATTCCAATGCTGGACATAGGCCTCCCCTTTGACTTTCCACAGATCCCTATCCTGGGCACGCTGCATCCACTTGCTTCCTGCGATTCGCCTCTCATCGTCAGACTGTCTTGCCTGAGGTCTTCCTACGCTCCTTTTGCTTGATCTAGGTTCCCACTCGAGAATCTTTTTGGATGTAAGTACTTAATTATTAGGGTTTATTTCGTTAAACTCAAGTTTATTAAAATTATACGTGCAAAAGATTTTCGGAATAGGTGTGTTTTTGAGAGGTATCTAAATTGTGCAAGAGTCTGGTGCTGGATTTTACCAACTTTTTGGGTGAGGAATGGTGGAGATAGGAGCCACCTAGAATATTATTTTTATGAAAAATAATGACAAGTGGCTCCAATCTCCGCTATTCCTCACCTAAAAAGTTGGTTAAATCTAGCATGTGCCTCCCAAATGCTTCTACGGTAGAATATTAAAACTTCTAGAGGAAGCTCGTTCTAGGCTGAGGGACATATTGAGATATGATGGTTTTGCGTTCAGAATGTTCAGATTAAGCGGTTCCAATTTGGTGACGATCTGACGATATCTATATATGAGATCTGAGTGTATCAGTCTTTTATCTGTCGATTGCCTAACACATTCTAGATTTCACCAACTTCTTAGGTGAGGAATAGCGGAGATAGGAGACACTTATCATTACTTTTCATACCAAATGCGTGCTAGATGTTTCTATCTTCGCTATTATCCTCACCTAATAAGTTGGCGAAATCCAGCATGAAACTTTCAGACAGACAGAGTTCAGAAATGTATTCTTTTTTAAAACACAAGGATCTTTTAACAGTTACGATTTCTAACTTCGAACTTGGAAGAAATCGTCATCTAACATCTATATACCTATATGTTATAAGACGGGCTTAATCGTATGTATATACCTTACCAGACATTTGAAATAAATTATTTTTATATATAGCACACGTGTGCAGCGACTGTACAGGTAATCTTATCATCAAACAGCTTCAAATCTAGACATTTTTTTTATCCTTACCTTGAATACATCCTTGTCACTTTTTACTCGACGTCCATTAGTCTCATTTCTGAGAACTTTGGGGCAGTACAATCAAGCGCATTCTTCTTACGAGAAACCGTACTTTTATCATTCAATTTTAGCTCGAGATTCTTCCTTGCTTCAAATACAATACGATTTCTTCAGTCAAACCGCGTCATTCCTCGCGGTTGGTCGTCCAACGAGTTTCGTTATCGTGCGATTTTGTTGTGTTTAAATCGAAAGCCACGGAAGTATTTTTTTAAAAAAAGAATATAATTCGGCGGGCTTTTATTTTGAAATATTGTTCTTTATCTATGTCTGTCACAATATTTTTAAAAACATTCTAAAAAGCTGTCAAAACATATTTCTGTTGCATCCAATACTTTGTAAGCTGTGTATTTTATATTTTTTTAAGTTTGGTTCGTCGTGAAAGCTCGTTCGAGTGGCGGCCAGTGAGTTTTTTTTTAAGTTTCTTTCTTTTTTGTTTGTTATTTTAAAGTAGGTACTACTACTTAATCATTTCAGATACAAGTATTTTGTTGTACCTAAGTGCAAACGATTGTGTTCTTTTTATTTTTGAAAATTTGAATTTATTCTTCGCGGGACCGAGGATTTGAAAGAAGAACAACATACCACATATTTTTTTTCTTTATGGTGAGTTTTTTAAAGCTTTTTTTATATATATAAACTGGGTATGAAGTACCTACCTATAGTTACTGCATTTTATTCATATTATAAGTAGGTTACCTGCATGCTACACAGGTCGGTGAGTATATTTTATAAGGCGTCATAATATAAGTCGTAACCACAATATACCTACATATTTAAAATTTTATTATATTTATATGCAATGTACTACTACACTTATATCTCGGCTGCGAGTGCATTACGTAAAGACGACATAAGTATACTTTATTAAGTACCTATTTTAATATGTCCATATTTTTTACATCGTGCACATCAACATTTCTGACAGCTTTTTGCACAATTTGCGCGCATTTTTTCTCAAACTTTTTTAAAGATCTTTTCGTGCAGTTTTTTATGTTGGTATGTATTATTTATCTCTACAATATAATATGTATGTATGTAATATATTCTTTTCTTCTATATGGTTTTATTATTATATACCAGTGTTGAGTGTGCCTGTACCTAAAATTTTACTGGGGTTAGCTGGCAGAGATCGCAGCACTGCGATAAGCTCGCCCTCTAAAAAATGCTGTCTTTCGGAAAAAAGATCAGAGGTATTTTTCACAATTTTTTTTGAAAAATCTGTACAAATTATAAAAAATCTTTTACGGTCATTCCCTAGATAAAAGTTCAACGTATCTACTTACCTTATTTTTTCCAAAGCATATTTATTATTTAGTAAGGTTGTCGAGATCTAAGGTCTGCCGTTTTTTTTTTTTTAATTTTTGAATTCACAATATGTCTACTCTTAATCAAAAATGATCTTGTATACTCGTACGCCAACCCAAACACTTTCCTGCACATTTCACAGTATAAGCTAAAAGCTTGTGTCTTGAAGTGTAGAATACATCGTTAGCGGCAGGATTCGAACTGGGCATCTCTATTTTGGGAGACAAATGCATGGATTTTTCTTCAAAGAAAAGTGGTCAACCCTGAGTGAAAGTCTTAGGTATGCAGTTGTCTAGTAGGAAGTGAATTAACGCGACAAGATTATTTAGCAGAAAATTATGCCTAGGTAGTTGTTTATGCAATAATAATGTATGCGTGAAAGATAAATTAGTATTAGGTACATGGCGTCTTAGAAATACATTGTGTATTTACAGAAAATCTGTTTATGTATATTATACTGTGTCTTACAGAATCATCACATTCACAAATTGTCAAACTGTAAATTTAGTGCTCTAATTTGTTTATCCAATCAAAAATTAATCCAAAAATTAATCCAAAAATATTTAAGTCGACGGGGAGTCCCTAGGAAAACATACTTACGTAAGTAGTTCTAAACAGTGTTTACTAAAAAGACGAATTTTATTTTATGAAAAAATGCTACCTATTTAAATACTTAGGTTTTCACAAGGAATGTAGGTGCCTACTTCGTATGAAAAATGAGAACATGATGGAAATAATCAAGGATTATATTCCGTTGAAGGACTTAAATATATGTAAATGATTTGTCTATAGGCTTGATGGTATTGAAATTCTTGAGGTCCGATTGAAAAAACCGGACAATCTTTTGTCCGGCTTTCCAAGATTTTTCGACCAGACAGATGTAAGAAAAACCGGACTGTCCGGTCCAAAGCCGGACAAGCCTAGTTATACTGTGGAAGCAACCACATTACGTTTTCTTCTTCTCTTCTACATCTCCAGTTTCAATCGTTATGATTGGTTTGCAGCAAAGCCCCATGTCTCCTTCACCACTCATCCCTGTCCTGTGCGGTTCTTTTTAACTCTTAATATGAGTCGAAGCCCATATCCTGGCACAGGTCGTCCAGGTATTCTTTCCTTGGTCGTCCTGTGCCCATATCCTGGCACAGGTCGTCCAGGTATTCTTTCCTTGGTCGTCCTCTGTAGTTTATCCCGTCGTTCATTCCTTCAAATTAATTTAAACAGGAAACCTTCTTGACGCACTATGTGGCCGATCCATCTGGCACGTCTTTCTGAATGAAAAGAAAACAAATTGAGGAACACTGGTTAAATAGCGAATTGCTGAAATTCATTTGTGCATTAACATATTCCGTTCCTACTTTCGATCTAGTTATACTTATGACACCATCAGATTTGCAGTCAAATATTTAGATCTGAAGCTAATAAGCTACTAGCGTATATTATAAAATAATATACGCTAGTATTCAGTGGCGTATATAGGTTTTCATTTGGGGGGGGGGCAATATAGTATTTGACTTTGGGGAGGGGAGGAATGAAAACAAAACCTGGCTATTAAATCTGAATAATAGCGCCGCAGGAAAAAAATATTGTGAAGGTGAGTTTAAAAGGTCGTGTTTTAGTGTTAAAATTGTGAAGTAATGGTAAATATTGTAGTTGTGGTGTACAAAAACTAAAAAAAAGGAATAGTGGCGCCGCAGGCAATTTTGTTTTAATGGGCGAATTGTTAACCTGGGTGTCTTTCTAAATGTTTTAAAATAACTTCTTCTTCTTTGTCCTCCCCTTCTGTCTCGGTTCATCCAGGGTCGGGCCTCCTCGTACGTAGGCGCCAGGATCTCCTGTTGTTTTAAAATAACTATTTTTTAAAAAATTGTTTTAAATTTCCGTCTACATAAGCCACTGCTAGTATTCATGGCTTGTTAATATTACTTTTTACTTATTAAACCATTTCCTGTTTGTGGTGAGATAAAACCAAATACCTTGGTGTATTTATCGCGTAATAATTTAAGATATAAATCAGACAGCGTCTAGCTTACCTCAAATTCAAATATTACAACTATTACAAGTGTTGATACTTGATAGTGTCTGTATATCAGTGACGAAGGTATAATTACTGAGGGAAGCTGGAGTTTTGGAGCTGAAGGAGGAACATTTTGATTAGACTTATTATTTTATCATCCTAAACCGAAAAGGTAACTCGATGGGAATCGTGTTCTTAGGATCCTTCGCCACTGCTGTCTTTTCTGTATAAGTATAATATCTATAATATAAGGAACGAGGTTATTAGGAAAATGAGTGACTGCAAGACTGGTGTTGTGACAAGAATGAAAGTGAATAAACTAAGATGGTTTGGGCACGTTGAGAGAATGAATGATGACAGGATAACAAAAAATATACATATTTGGGTGAGCGAAGAGGTGTGAAATTGTTAATAAACGCGGCACACAATGTGCGTACAAAAGTGTACCTGAAATGACTGGGAATGACCTGGGAGTCATGTTCTTATGACCACTGCTACTTATATCTTGGGTAAAATACATTTTAAATATTTTAAAATTAAAATATGGACGATTAGCTGAAGACATTCATTGACAGTTTTTACTTTTTTTTACTACAGTACCTACTTATTTGGTTCAGTACCTATGTCTAATCTTAGTTGTGAAAAAAGCTTTTTTAGTTCATTCATATAATAGTTAAGAAGTTCTTGGATGTCGCCGTATGAAACTGGAGTGACTTCTAGTATTTGTAGAGTATGATACAGGCATACAGCATACAGGTACCGAGGATGCACCTATATGGTAGATCTAGGTAGGTGTATTCCGAACCGGTGCACTGTGTCCAGCCAGTGCGCTGGTAGACGGGAAGAGCCCCAGGCGTCATCAGGCAGTATGCTGCCGCCGACTTGTAGAGTTGTTTGACCCTCCGCATACCCACATCAATACTCGATTCACTATACTATACAATATGTTTTTTTGCCAATTACTCAAACCACGATAGGTACTGACTGCTGACTTTGATTTCAATAGAGAAAATATAGATTTATTTATTTATCGTATGGTCGAAATATGTATATCACATCCCTCAAAGGAAAAAGTTTGGACATTGGGCAATAATAAATTTCGCAAGGAAGCTTGTTCATCAGAAATTAAATTGAACGTTCTTTATATGTATATTCAGTCGCTGGCTCATTCAGGTACAGGAAGTCATCGAAGCTCCCTTCGTATGCTCGGAGGCCGCACTCAGTCACAATGTGGCCCACAGTCTGCCTCTCCGCCCCACAGTCGCACGCAAGGGAGTCCAGCCACCCACACATGAAGAAAAAGTCAAAGAGAAGATAGACATCAAACGACAATTAGATGCTCATCAAACCCATTGAAAAACTTCGCGATCAATAGAGCTGTCAGTGCTTGGAATCAGTTGCAAATCGTATCTATGAAAAAATCTATTATATTTTGCATGCGGCGCTAGTGACAATTTGATTCCTAATTTGAGCACAATGTGGTCTATAATTTAGTAGATACTTCCTGTTGTTACCTGTATCATTGTTCTTAAAAGTGTACTTCCGTATCGGGCAGGTAGGTACCCCCGGAATTGGGATTAAAATTTAACAATTACTACTGTTGATGAAGTGTTTGGTAAATGTTCTCAGAAAAATATGCGACAATTTGGAAAATACTCTTACTCACATACTATAAAACAGGGACCACCAGTTAGTTTCATTTTGGGTCCGTTTTGAAAATTATATGATTGTCGCTGTCCGTTTGCTAGTTGTTGAGAAGCAACCAAGGTCGTAGCCAGGAATTCAGCCAATCAGTAACAACAATTTGCGTCGCCAGTTTCGAAGCTGGGTGGGAGATTGCAACTAAGATTGATATTGCCAAATGCAATAAAATGAATTGATGAATCTCATCATCATCATCATCAGCCTTCCCTCGTCCAGTGTTGAACATAGGCCCCCCTTTCCGACTTCCACACTTCCCTGTCCATCGCCTTTCTGTGCCACTGCTGTCCTGCCACCTTTCTGATGTCATCAAACCATCTCGCCTGTGGTCTGCCTGGATTTCTGTAGCCGGTTCTCGGTCGCCATTCTAGGGTTTCGCTTGATGAATCTGATTGTCAATTAATAGTATCTCATCTTGGTTATTTCTCATAAAAAAATTAATGAAACAATTGTGATTTACTTAATAGATGTTCATAATACTCGTACATGATGAAAAACCAATGTCATTTTGTTTTAGTTTCGTATTCTTTAAATCCTTCTACCATATTTAAATGAACTATGAATTGAATTATGGCTGTTGAATGGCTATTGAATGAATTATGGCCACGTTGCGAGACAGGGAAATGAGAGATGGGCACCCGGAATCCTAAGATGGCGACCATGGGAGAATAGAAGACGTGTGGGACGACCCCAAAAGAGATGGGTAGATGATATAGTCCCAGTCGCAGGAAGGAACTGGGTGAGCAAAGCCCAAAGTATAAAAACTTGGAAAATGTTAGAAGAGGCCTATATCCAGCAGTGGAGAGATGGCTGAACAAGAAGAAGAAGAAGATGATGAATTTTATCTACCGTTTTCTTGAGGTTCGCACAAAATATCCGGGCGGTCCGGATCCTGACCGCGGTCCGCCATTTGGTGACCCGTGCTGTATAATATTCACACTGTAAAGACCTGTAAGTCATATATTCCATTGTCTTACAATTTTGATTATTATATGGGGATTACACTTATAGTCTTATAGACCTGTAGAAGATATGAATGAATGAATGATAATCCTACCTCTACAGTCCTATGTAAATCTGATTACTAAAGGATGGATTGACACTTAAGGTGTCGCTAAGGTGTGAAACTTAATTAGGAATGAAGATGTAATACCTACCCTTGTTCGTTAACATTTTATACCTGAATCCTGAATATACATAAAAATATAAGTTTACTAAGCGCCTATGATTGCTTCAAAGGTTGCTTAAGATTTCTTAATGATGTATTGTTATTGAGATTAAGATTTTTTAAGTTTTAACGACGCATTTATTTTACTTCATCTGCCACTATGGGCGTTGTCTGACTGTACATTTTCTTCTTCCTAACACCCGAGGGCGGACACCCCCTCCCTTCCTCCATATACGTCAAACAATGATTTGACACATTACTATAGAAAGATCCCAATTCACTTCACTCCAGATCACTCCCACCTGAGTCCCACCCATCATTAAAAAAAAAATTCGCCTGCGGCGCTTCTTTTTTATTACAACACTTATAATGCCAACTTATGTAAAACACCACCTTTTTCACTCGCCTTTACGAAAAATTTTTGCATGCGGCGCTATTATTCATTTTTGTCCTGCGTCCCTCGGGAGTTTTTCGGCTTAAGAACTGTAAAAATGTAAAAAAAATCACACAAAGTAAAAAATATTTCTTGTTTGTATTTTGAGATTTTTAGAGTATTTATTCGCCTGGGCTGCAAGAACTAGTTGGGGTATCAGATTTCACAGTTTAATTCGCACTTTGTAATTCAAGAGTGAAGAGTTATCTAATTTAAAATTTATTTCGGAATTCTGTTTGGTCTATAAATAGTTGAATAAATAATTGTCTAGTCTTATTGATTAAATTAAAATCTCTACTCGTGTACTATTATTTAAATTAAACAAATGAACTCACAAAACAAAACAACGTCAAGGACAAACAGTTGAATCAGTTCTAGAATCAAATTCAAAATTTAATTTGTATTCATTTCATAGACAACTGAATAGTCCTTTGCATAATTTACAATCAAAGAGACTTGATGAGATCGCTAAGAAGAATGTGTAGAAAAACGTTGAGAGAAAAGGATGTTGTAACTAGTTAGAATGAAAGTGAACAAGTTGAGATGGTTGGGGCATCTAGAGAGGATGAATGATGAAAGGATAATAAAGAAAATATACATGGTAGAAAGAAGAGTTGTATGAAAGGGTGGGTGTTCAAGATTCACGTGGCTTTACCATGTAGACCAGATTCTCACGGTCGTGTTTTGTTCATGATAGAGATAGTTGCATGAATGTGACAGAAGCAGGAAGTGTGGGTGTTAGGATAGGGAAGTCTGGCGATCTGTTATCTCTACATACCCCGCAAGGGATGCGGGATATAAAAGAATAGAAAAATACTTATTTTTATTAGATACTAGCTGTACCCTGCGGGTGCCGTGAGTATCACTATTCATCTTTTTGACACTCAAAACTATGGACTCGACACTAATATCGCTTTTTGCATTCCACAGCGGATAACCCACTCAATAAAGATTTACTTATTTATTTATTCAGGTATATTATCCTGGGGATAGTACATAATTTCCAGTTCAGTTACCTACAACTGCCTGAGATACTATCTCACGGAGGACAGAAGGATGCTAGTAGACTGACAGGCTACATGTAATAATTATTATACTCAGGGCCTCATCAGCTGACAGCTCCATACAACATTTACTATAATTATTGTATGAAAAGAGTAACCTGGGGCAAATGTACACACTCTTATATTATATCGACTGTATTTAGGTAAAACTTAAAAGGCAGTATTCCACAAATTTGGCAAAAGTCGTTTTATTACTGTACACCAATCTGGTAGGTCTTGTCCATGTCCTGGCAAAAGTATTTAAGTCAAAAATGCATATTTATTATAGAAAAATCAATCGAATTTGTAATGTAAATGACAACCAGATAAAAGGCGTTATTCCACATAAACTCTAAAATGCATTGGTTATCTTAGTCTACATTGGGATGAGTCAGAAAACTAAGGTAAAAGGATTTATGGTTTTGTCAAAAAACACAGATAAGCAAAAGGCATTAATCCTCATATTCTCCAAGAATGTACCTATATTACGTTTTTGCTTCTCCTGTAAAGTTGCAAAAGTGTGGAATAATGCCTTTTACCTAGACCCAGTCAATATGTATTACATCATATTGGAAGCCGAGGGAGCGGGAGAGACCGGTAAGGCACCCCAGTCATAGATGTCAGAAGTAAGTGCTGATGATGTTTGAGGAGAGACTGTGGTAAGAGTGGCCTAGAGACTGCAAGAGACAGGGGCCTCTGGAGAAGATATTATACAGAATAATACATATGCTTTGAGCACCTGACCCAGCCAAGCATAAGGGGAAGAATATGAATGTATCATTTTTTTACTCGGAGGAAGACTTGCCAACACACTTCTCAGTATTATCAGCCAGATGTCTTGTGTTTGTCCGCTTGACATTCGAACGTTTTCCAATCAGAGGGCCGACCACTTTATATTTCATAAGATGTGCAAAATTACCCCGCAACACTCTTATTACCTACAGCGATACATCAGAAGGAATCCAGCAAATATCTCTTAGTTCTGGTACAAGTTAATACCTTACCTACTGTGTACATACTACGCACACATACCCACAATATTTTATCCATAATGCGGTTCATCATGCAGAAACGCCAGGAGCGATCTCAGATCAGATTCGATCATAGTAATAATTTATGTATAATAATAATCAAGAATGAGGGATAATAATATCGTAGAGATCCGTATTTCCTGCTCTTGATTTAACGTCTCCAGAACTAAATTGAAGTGTAATATATATTAGTTATATATCAAATGAAAATAAATATTAATTATGTATGTAGATTGTAGGTATACTATATTATTAGGCCATGCTACATTAAATTATTATGATCGTCTGGGAATAACAAGGTTTAACTGGGTTAAACTAGCAAATTTGAGATTTTGACCTTTTGCGTGAAAATGTTTGCATTTAAAGCTCGGACCCCAACTATGACGTAGCGGTCATTTCCCGCGGCATTAGGGTTCAAAATCGCATGAGCACTCGCAAGAAAATATTTAAAAAGTACCTAAGTTTTTTCTTAAACATAATCTATAAGTAGGATGTGTAATTTAATTAACAAAAACACGTTAAAGTGGGCCATTTTTTTTAAATAAGGAGGCTAATAAGATTCCATCTGTGTGTAAAATAAATGACTGTTTAAAAGTTTGATATCAAATTTTTTAACATTTTGATCGGATGACGATATTGTAAAGAATTAGGTAATTAGAGACGTAAGATGGTAGTGTGAGGGTTATTGAATAGAAACAGAATTAGGTGATATCAAACAGTTTGACATTATACATTAGGTAATTGAAATATTGTGAACTCGACTGCAGAGCATTCTTCTTACAAATCCCGATACCCTCCCTATTACAAGCATGCAACCGTCTTTTGCAAAACCAGATATGCAAGATGTTACAATGTGAGGAAGTCGCTGAGAGTGGATGTCGTATGGGCTGACTGTATAAGGGCTGCTTTATGATGCGACTAGCTGAGTTACCCGTGCTTCGCAACATCAAATTTAACAAACCAACTCGGCATATTACTTTATATACTTGAGCTGAACAAAATGTGACTTAAGATCTGAATTTCTTTTCCAACGCGCTTTCATACGATACCACACTCTACCCCACACAACCCTTGGATCCCCTCATCATCATGGCATGGCATCTCCTAGGAAAAGCTTTTTTTCAAAAACCGGCGACGTTAGGACACAGCCTATATTATCGCAAATGTTACTCTAAACTAAATTTTCAAAGCAATCCATTGTAAATTGCGGGAGTTATGCGAACACTTACAAAAATCAGACTTTATTATATAGATATACGATCTGCAATGATCGTCTCGTCTGCGTGACCTTAATGAGACAATCTGACTATAGAAATGTAGGATTTTTCTTTTCTTTGGTTTGCCTTAGCCTTACTATAGTCTATTTTTGCTTCAGAAGTCTCAAGGAGCAAACTTTGTTTAGTGCTGCTTGATAATTATGATAATAAGATATGGTTACATTTTTTCGCTACTTTAAAATTATATTTCAGAACTGTTGTGTACAAAAACTAGCCAATTTTTGGATTGTTAGAATAAACTGGCAACATTGTTTTTCTAACTTGTGATGGCGGTTTAAAGGGATTATCGGAGTATTTTTTTTCCAACTCGTAAAACTATTTTGCCTTTAAATTATTTCCTTCTCTATCGCCTCTCTGTAATATTTTCGGCATTGTAGGTTACTTGTAAAATATACTGTGTGAGAATACTGCGGACCTTTGACAGCTCTTATGACAAGGTTCGACAATCAGGGCTACCAACAATACAATCTTGCAACCTCACTTGCAGCTAACGTCCGCCAGCTGCCAAGATATATAAAATGCTATTCTAACTATGTTGATGTAGTTACTTCTAAAGAGTTAAAGATTTTGATTACTTAACTTAAAAAAAAACATGTTAAGCACTCCGTGGAATTACATGGGTGCCGACTAATGCATTAATAAATAAAGAAAGTTATAGAAACTTAAATTCCATCCAATCCTTTCACTTTTTCCCCAGGGACAACAAACATTACTCAAATTTGTATCATTTCTCTTCTTTATACTTCCATTAACTAACCAGAAAGTAAGAACAACAAAAGTTCTTATATATTTACACTTCTAATCATACAAATTGTGTACTTTTTTCAAAAAAGAAAATAAAAGAATATCGCTCCATTTAATTTTAAATATGGAACACCGCACCATCCATTCATTATTCTCTATGGTCTAAGACAGGGATCACCAATTAGTTTCAGCGGGGGTCCGTTTTTGAAAATTATAGGATAGTCGTGGTCCGATTCGTAGTAAAGAAATCTCTATAAATAATTCAGGATACTTACATCTAATTACTTACGCAAATGTAACGAGTAAATATCTTAATAATGTCATTTTTTAATAATAATAATAATAATAATCGGACAACTTTAGGCGCCGTTTAGCGATAAAATCGCCCCAAGGGCACCTTACATTTTTCTTTTCACCATATAGGATCGTCACAAACAGTAAAAATGAAAATTAAATCACCACATAGGATCGTCACAAAACAAAATAATAAAAATGAATTAATCTAATCAGTTTCGGCTAACTTGACCTATCATTTATTTATTTATTTTTACATTGAAATATCTAACTTACCACAATAATTTTAATGTGGTGATCTTACATTCTTTCTTATCTGACATATTTTTATTTATTTTTTAAATTTAATGAATCTGTCTTTATCGAAATAAACCCAAATACACCTTTGTACACTTCACAGTAACCTTGAAAAGCTTGTGTCGTGAAGAGGAGTAGGTCGGCATCGGGGATCGAACCAGCACCCACTGGATTAATAATTGAGCGCGTTACCAACCAGGGTACCGACCACCTCACCACCATTTAAATAAAGTTTTAGGTATGAATTTTACTGTTCCCTTATGGTTCGCATAAAATATGTCGACGCTCCTGATTCAGACCGCGGTCGTCAACTGGTGAACCCTGGTCTATAATATTCCTATTCTCTGGAGGATGCGATGTTGGCTCTATATACAACATACTCTATACAACTCGTGTTATTATTCTTATTTCAAATTTATTTTTCTCTGAAAACGTAATAATTCCATCTCTTGTATATTTTTTCACAATGGCAACACCACTATAGGGTGTTTTCACTGAAAGTTTTAAAAATATTTTACAGTTTTCTCCTCAGTAGAGACGAGAAGCATCTTCACAATGAAAAGTAGGTTGCAAATGTTGCGTCCACTCGTCAGCAGATGGGGCTAGCATAAGAAGCATTGGGTCAATGTGAAATAATTTCCAGCTGTAGCATATATGTATACAACTTCCAAAAATTACACGATTGACAGCAGGATGTAAGCGTCGGAACACCCATCCTGCTTCCTTCCCAAGGAAGTTTACATAACGCTACATTATGCGAATGAAGATGCCCCTCGTCTCTGTTGAGGAAAAAACTGTAATGTATTTCCGTCTGTGCAATGCAAATAAATCCGGTTCAATACCTAAAATAATTTAAGTATATCTCAAATCTTTAAAAATATTGTTAAATCTACATTCTATTTCGATATAATTTTTATATCTAATGATGACTTATCTTAATCTGAGAGGGAAAATAAGGTCAAAACAAGACAACACTCCAGGCGTGGTTATTGTTTTTGCCTTCGGGTCGAATTGGAAAGAAAACTTTTTTTAAGGAAAGGTTTATTTTATTAATTTTTAAGGTTTCCCATTTTCAAATGAAGAAAATGTTACACAGAAATATCTGTTGATAACTCCTAATTCTAGTATATATCTCTGAATGTGCATAGTATCTACGAGAGTTGTTTTCAACTGCTAATATTTCGCGGAACGAATTAATTTTCTGTGGTTCAGTCAGACTTAGCTAATAAATACCTACATTCTCTATGGTATTTTCAAACCTAACTACGTATATAGAAAGTCTATCCTATTATCTATAGTTATACAACATGAAGTCATATTGATCTAACAAGAATATACTATACCCTCACGCCACCTCCCTTGCGGGGTAGGCAGAGAGATCGCCAGACTTTCATATCTTTACATACACTTCGGGCTTCCGTCACATTCATGCAATTCTAACCATATTATAATGTTAGCATTTAAAACATTTCCCTTAAGAGTTCATCGTGGAAACAAAAGACAACAACAGGGATAAATAGCGCCGCAGTCATTTTTTTTTATTTCACATTACGAAATTATGCCCAAAATGACGTCCGTCCCCCCTCCTCACATCTGCCACGCTAGGTACAAAAAAAAGTAATAAAATAAGTCACGTTTTTTCACTGGAATTTCAGATTTATTAATACGGGCAATACCGGGTATTCCTCACTAGTTTTAACATAGTTTTCCACTTTTCTACTCCCTGGAAATCTTACAAAGGAAAATTAATTAAAATCTCTACCATTTTTTACTAACTTTGTAATATTATCCTTTGTTTAAATATTAGACGAATTTAAAAATATATAAGAATTTCATTTAAAGAGACAATATACTAGTACCTACCTACGCGGTACTCTATTTTATTAAAAACTAGCGCCATATACCCAATAATGTAGCTATGTCTTTTCCAAGACAGGAGATGGCTTTTGATTTGTTTCACAGTATCAGTGCTAGTATTCTGAGTTGTTTCGCAGTATCATTGCTAGTATTCTGATTTATTTCACAGTATCAGTGCTAATTTTCTGATTCAATTCACAACATCAGTGCTAATTTTCTGATTCTATTCACATCAATTCTGATTCATTTCACAATATCAGTGCTAGTACCTATTCTGAAATTCACAGCGTCAGTGCTACTATTCTGATTTGTTTCACTGTATCAGTGCTAGTAGTCTGATTTATTTCACAACATCAGTGCTAGTAGTATTCCAATTTATATCACAGTAACAGTGCTGTATTCTGATTTATTTATTTACAGTGCTTTTCCAAGACAGAACATAATACGAGTATTTTGATTTATTTTACAGAATCAGTGCTAATGTTCTGATTCATTTCACAGTATCAGTGCTAGTACCTATTCTGAAATTCACTCAATCAGTGGTAGTATTCTGATTTTTTTGACAGTATCGGTGCTAGTATTCTGATTTAATTCACAACATCAGTGCTACATTTATCTTCTTCTTGTGATGTTCTGCTTGTGATACCTTACCGTGGATCCATTTCATCAATCATTTGGAAGATACTCCTCATTCCGACTTTACAGAAAAGGTGCGACATATTTGGCGATGCCGTGTTTTTAAGGGTTCCGTTTTCCGTAAATTTCAATGTGCCGTTAGTCCCGTTCTCGTTGCATAATTTGACAGCCATATATTATCTTATCACTTGCGTTTTGAAATCAGTATTATTTTTCTAAATTAAGAGTATGCATAACGACATTTCTAAAATTTCTAAAAACGGGAGACCCAATATCTCGACAACGGTTACTAAATATGCTTTGGAACAAAATAGGGTAGATGCATTGAACATTTATCTAGGGAATAACCGTAAAAGTTTTCTGATAGACGCAAAATTAAGCCCAAAAAATGAAAAAAAAACGCTACTTTTAGCATTTTTTCATGCGATTTTGAACCTTAATGCCGTGGGAAATGACTGTGACGTCATTCTTGGTGCCAATCCCTTAACAATATGAGTTCACAAATCACCCAGTTAGGGTGGACTGCACAATTATATTGAAAAAAAAAAAACAATATGGATAGGTACAGGTTTTCCAGAATTATGTAATCAATGACTAACCAAATCACTGTTCTTAGAATAAAAACAACAGGCTGTAATAAAATAACACCCTAAGCTGTTACTTTTTAAATAATACAGAAAGTTTTTTCATCTTTATTCTACCGTAGGAAACAATAAAATTGCTATTAAATCCTCATTTTCTATTTTATGGCACCTTTTTTTCATTGTATGCTTTTGAAGGAGCTGTTAAGTATTTTACTTTATACAAGGCGTTTCCACTTGTCGGTGATTTACGACGGTATTAAAAGCAGAAATGAATTACCTACAGAAAAATTATGAATGGTGTTCTTTCTTATCTATGCGATACAATACAAATTGAATTCACAAAGCATCACATAATAGAGAACTGTTATTTTTATCAGCTGCTTTTGTATCTAGATATAACAGGTACGATCCTTTTAATACAATATTTAAAACTATTATCTATGATTTGTAGGGATCCCGGAGAATAACCCATAAGAATATTGCTCAATATGAATAAATCACAAAAAGACTAAGCCCTTCAGAAAAATTCTCAACGGATAAAAGCCCAAAGTTTCTAGTTGGATTCCAGTAGATGAATTATTTATAAAATGTTGACTATTGTCTGTCCCATTTTAGGTCCACTTATTTATTTGTTTATTTTCTAGTCTATGGATACTGTTAATTTTAGTTTCAAAATCCAATTAGATTTGAGCTTATGTCCCTTGAGCATATTTCTAAAGAGCTTTTGTCTCTTTTGGGATTTATTAATGTTGAGCAATATTCTTATGAGTGACTGCAAGACGGGACCTTGTCGAATTTCTCCTATCTCCTACCATATTTCTAAAAAATGCGAAAAACCCCATCGGGTAACTTAATTTGGGGGGCCAGGGGAGTGACGCGGCAAGATTTTTCTAGGCTATCCTGTAGTGAACTATGACCCTGTGTGCAAATCTTCATTTAAATCCGAATTCGGTTAAATAACAATTAGTTAGCAGTGGCCTCTTAGGCCGATAGTATTATTTTAACCTTCTCGCGAATACACTTGGACATTATCAAATCGGATGCTGTGGTCACATCGTCGGGATATATCGTTTTTTTTAAGCCCACATAATTGAAAACCCATTAAGGCCTCAATCAAGAATGTAAAAATGGACTGGAATAGTGGAATGGAGAATGAATGGAATGGAGAAATTTTTGCTTCAACTTTTTCAAATTTTGTATGAGAATGTTACCGCGAAACAAGAATAACGTTAGCGACAATGTGAATTATACCTTTGTAAAAGAAACCTGGGAAGAAATTTAAAAATCTAAAACAGCCGATTTGTTAAGATTATAATTACCAGTATTTTGGCTAAACTATACTTTTATATCAGAAAAACTGAACGGAAAATCTTTAGATCCCGTAAATTTTAGAGGCACTTTAGGAATATTTTTTTTATTCAAGGAATTTACAAATCCTGTAATTCTAAAACAACCAATCTGTAGACCATACTTTCATCTGTGTATTGGCTGAGTACAATTCAGGGCGCCGAAGCCCAATGGCAGCATACAGGACCTTAAAGAAAGTTGCTACTTATAAGAAAAATTTCATAATCCATTTTCGTAGAGGTATTTTAAGAAATGAGGAATGAACCGAGTAGGTATATTATACGAGTATACCAAATGTCTGTAAGTAATGTAATTTAGTAGATATTATGTAAGTCCCGCATTATGGTATGATTTAATACATAATGACATGGTTTATGATCACAAATTGATGTACAAATCCACTTCAAACTTTACTATGAACTTCTGCCATATTCCCGCTTAAGAGCTTTCAACGGACCCGCAATCAAATCAAAAGCTTAAATAAGTTTACTCGAGTATATTATTTTGATTTACTCATATAGTTGAGTGTCCAATTTTAGGTTTCGAGCGCGGTCTAACTGAAATCCACGGGGTCACTGCTGACGTTGCCAATTGGATAAGAGATTTACCTCTAAATTTGTAGTTGCCGGGTCTTTTGCCATATGCATTTAAAATAATACTCATTGAGTACATCATGATTGGTTTAGTTGGTCTGAAGCCACCTTTCTTACGAAAAATAGGGGTTTTAGATACGTTCTGCAATAGTATAAGCGATTTGCTTATTTGTGAAACCTACAGCTGAAATAACATATAGACTAAGATCCTAACACTACAGTTATGACCTATCTGTTTATTAATCGAAATGTAATTTAAATAAAAGTTTCACATAGGGTCATACATCGCCACAGGGTTGCCAACCAACATCTTGCCACGTCAACCCCTGGATATGGTAAGATACAGGAAAAAATGAATGTAGTCATGAGAAGGAACGACTACCTTCTTTATTCGCACTCATGGCTCTGGCCTAAGGTAGTCGTTCCTTCTCATGACTACGCTCGCCAGTTTAAAATAATTTCAATAGCTTTTAATATTTTGCCTTGATTTTGCCGTCGTATTTCTTACGATATAATTTAGTTGGAGTTATATTCAGGTAGGTACCAACACCATTTAGTGTCGTTATTTCGACGTCAGTAAAAATGTAATTTCCTATTTTAATGTTCCACTTCTTCCTCTTCCTCGTCCCATACTCCATTCCTCATTCCTCCACAGATTCCCATTCCCTTCCCATGATTTCTCCATCACACATTCGGTTCGTTACTTCTCCACGTGCGTGGAATAATATAAGTACTTACTTTGCGTGTTATATTCAGTTTGCCTTATGCTTAGAATTAGAACTTAAGAATACTGCTTTAGTATTACAGAACTCCACAGCCAAAATTTAGAATGCGTGATTCGCGAAGTGCGATATGACGTCATGGTCATTTCCCGCGGCATTGAGCGGCAAAATCGCGTGTGAACAATTGCATGATAAAAAGTAAAAAAAAAGCGTTTTTTCCATTTTTTGGGGTTGATTTTGCGTCTAAAAAAAACTTTTACGGTTATTCCCTAGATTTTAATGCATATTATCAGCACAATAAAAATTACTCAGCGACTTTCGGGAAACGAGTTGCTATCTTTCGGAAAAAAGTTCAGAGGTGTTATTCACATTTTTATCAGAAATCTATACAAGATTTAAAAAATCCTTTACGGTCATTCCTTAAATAAAGGTTCAATGTATCTACTACTCCATTTTTTCCAAAGCATAGTTGTCGAGATCTAACGTCTCCCGTTATTAGAAATTTTTGAAATGTCAATATACCTACTATTATAAGAAATTTGCCAGCCTTCTAATTTCTTGGCAGCTGCTTCGTTTTTCCGCACATTCTTCTCAACGATCTCATCTCGACAGCAGTTATACCTGATTCTTCCTTCTTCAGCCATGTCCATGCTTGTCTCGCATATATCAGTGTTGGCACCAGGACCCTGGTGTACCAGCAGGTTGTGTATTAGTATCTTCGCCGTATAGATTTAGGTACCTACGAGTTTATGTATTTACAAAGTTAGTAATTAGTATGACGCGAAATACTCGCGTTTAGCACATTATCAAATAGGTATAAACACTTTAATAGTACTAAGAAATATAGTAATTAATGGTACATAATATGAGATGATCTTTTTCACCTTGAGTCATTACTGTTGTTGTTATATTATTAAGCTACGTGCGCAAATTCTAAAAAATATCCTCCTTAAACAATAATAATTAACTTCACATTTATGTTTTTTGCTGACATTGCAATTAGATATCATACTAGTTACAACCTGTCAAATATGACGGGCCTCTTCATCGGTCTTTTAATTTTCAAATTATTCTAGTGTTATCGAAATACACACAAATACAACTTCATACACTTGAAAAGCTTACGTCCTTAACGCCCACCCGCTTGACAGTTATTATGATCAGCTTAAATTCTGTGTAAATTTTTTAATGAATATAAGCTCAGAGGTAACTACTACATGATATATTCGCTTTCTATGTACAGATCTACGTCTGACACTAATAACTAAAAAAAAACTAAGACGATTTTTTTCAAAACACTACATAAGAATGAAATACATATATGTATTTTGTAATGTTAGAATTATTATCCGGGCTGTATGGCCGTGGTCTAGGAGAGTTTTTAATGGCCATACAATTTTAACATTATTAACGCCGGCGGTGAAAGCCTAAGTTCTTATGTATTTTGTGTCAGATTTAACGCATTTCTCCTTAACCATTTCTGACACAACTTCTAAGTTAGATTAGAATTATTTATATATTGGTTCTAACACTTTTTAAGCCTACCAATCGGTAATCATCGGAATCCCTAATCTGCGTCCTCCCAATAGAGTAATCATTCATGTATTATGTTAATCTAGAAACCTGTTTGTTTTGTCAAGTAAAACCGGGGCTTCTAATCTTCTGCGAATGTGAATAATGCAGCAAAGCTTACACGAATGACGATAGAGCGTTATAGTAAATTATTGTTATGATTATAAAGCCATTATGTCCATTAATCAAGCAGTTCTGTTTTGTTCAACATGACGAGATGTTTGTAAAACTATAAATTCACACAAACGTACAACAATAACACTATAGGTATAATTATTATACCTACTCAATTTATTTAGAGGTACTTACAGACACAGAGAAAAAACATACCTAAGAACTCAAATAATAATTATTGTGTACTAGCTTTTGGCCCGGTAATTTATACGGTTACATAACAAAACGTTAAAATATTGTCTGTCAAATGACATGTTTATATGTTACTGTCTCTGACGAAATGCTAACAGACACTCATAGCATTGATATTGTGCACTTTATGAAACTAATGTTTTATTATTATGTTTTGTACATCATTTGAAAGAGCATAAATCAGAGAAGTTTTTTCCAAATTTCTGAATCTTAAGGCAATTTTATTCCTAAGGAAAATCTCACCTAAAGTCGTGACTCGTTTATGAAATAACTATTTATCGAAACTTTAATTCGATATTTTTTATCATTATACATAGTTTCTTTAAATTGAAACTAATGAGTTTAATAGACCAAACGCATTTTCAAGAAACAAAAAATAATTACAGAACTGAGTAGGTACCTATACTTACGAAACTATTGGGGTAAATCTTGGGTAATTCGGGGTTTTTCGATAAAAAGTTAAAATCTCGAATAACTCGAGGACCGTGCGACTTTGGACTAAGCTAAGTTTGGCTCAAAAGATCCCAAATGACCTCTACTACCACCCCTGAAAATAAATACATCCATCTATCAAACACCTTGTATAGTGATGGGCAAGGGTTGATCTGATAGCGCTTATTTCAGAAAACAATGTAGTCGACAGCAAAAGTGTCGAAATGCTGTGAAAACTCGTTGGGACAGCGGATATTATGTGTATCTTCTTTAAATTAATACGTAGTCAATTTTCCACTGAAGCTCCGTCTATTTTCAACTGAAATGTAAACATTGGTTTTGCTAGACACATAAACAATCGATACGCTAGTTAACCTAAATTACAAATAATAAAACTAATTAATAGACAATTTATTGATATAAACATTATAAAACAGACAATGTAGATCAGATTCTCAAGGACGGACGCGTTTTGATACAAGAAATCAAACAGGGAAGTATGTCTGTGGTCATCTTACCGTCTGGCATTCGTTTTATTATTACTACTACTACTACTATACTTACTTACTGCTAGCCACTTGCGTTCCACTGCTGGACATAGGCCTCTTCTAAACTCTTCCACTGTCTCCTATCTTGGGCTATCTGCTGCCATCTACGACCCGTAAGCTGGACAAAGTCATCTGTCCACCTTTTCTGGGGTCTTCCTACGCCTCTTTTGTTGTCCCAGGGCCTCCACTTTAGGATTTTAGGTGCCCATCTGACACTGTCCTGTCTTGCCACGTGTCCCGTCCACTTCCATTTTTGCTTTGCTGTTCTTTCTGCGGCCCCTCTACGACCCTCTATTTTGCCCATAATGCTCAGGTGGAGTAATTCATATTAGTAACATTTACCTTTACTTATTCCGTACAAGCTATCTGATATTGAGTCTGTATAATCGCCCCATGAATAGTAGCTTGGTGCATGAGCGTTGTCAGGGGAGAGCAGGGGGGGGGGGGCAGCTGCCCCCCTAGAGATTGGAATAGGTATATACTTTTTCATACTAAATAATAAAACCTCAAAAAAATCACATTATTACCACACGTTTTCTCATCATATCATAAATTTTCATGATAATCCATCAAAATACAGTTATTTCACAAAAAAAAATTGCCTGCGGCGCCATTGTTTATTGCTTTTTTATAAAAGACATTTTTCATACATATTATTGTGGAAAAAAATGTACACATTTTCAAATAAACCAAACCACATCACGACCTTCTTCACTATGTCTCATAAGAAAATTTCGCAAGCTTTTTTCATGATACATCGAATTTAAAATTTTTATTGCCCCCCCTAGCTCAGAGGCTGGCGACGCCCATGGTGTATTTACATACTATACTGAATGTACGAGTACCTGGTTAACTCTTATGAATGTAGTGTAGTATTTAGATCTAGTACAAATACACAGTATAAGTATGTTAGTGTTATTTGTAGTTCAGAGGTCGCTACCCCCTCTGGTACTTCCCAACGACCTCTATATGTTCTAACAGGTGTAACGAACTCAACTACTATGTATTTCTTATACCCGCCATCAAGAAATCTAGGAATTTATGTAAATATCTTGTACACTTATTTAATTGAGAAATATTTGTGTTTGCGAAAGGCAGTTGCTATGCGTAGTACAAAATTATCTCTATTTATGTACATACGAAAGTGCCTAACTGATTGAGTGACTCACGTACTCATTCGTCAATGCACAGCCCAAACGGCTTATCTTGGAGTAGTGAAATTTTGAAAACAGATAGGTTTTAATTCAAAACATATGTCTGTATCTTGTTCACCAAAAGTGTAAATAAATAAAACCTTCCACTATGAAGAGATTTCTGGAAATTCCGCCCCTAAGGGGGTGAAAAATAGAGTTGAAGATTTTTTTTAGAGTATACGAATATCTCGGAAACCAGACGTAGTACAAACTTGAGATGCGGCACATAGAGTCTCCTATCAAAATTATTAATACAGTGTTTGATCGTTCTTCCAATTTTTTAATTAAAAGACATGAAAAATGACATAAAGGAAAGGGAGGAATTTTAAGTGTCTCTTAATAAGTTAAAATTTTATTTTATAGGAATTCCCAAAAAACTGTCTTCTTAGAAAGGCTCAAATTGTGATATTCTGTTCCCAAAAAAGTCAATTATAAGGGGGTTTGGGAGTGGGGGTCCTTTGTTTTTTAAGAACCATATCTCAGTAACCAATTTAGCCAGAAAGCCGTAATTAAATATTTACATCCTTCTTTTAAAATAAAAAAAATACGTATCACATTGTTTTGTCAAAAAATTAGGCTAAGGGTTGAAAGGGGTGTGTTTTATTTTCTATCAAAATAACTCGATGACTTATGCTGAATCTCACCAACTTTTTAGGTGAGGAATAGCGGAGATAGGAGCCACCTAGCATAATTAAATTTTGTATGAAAAATATTGATAAGCGGCTCCTATCTCCACTATTCCTCACCTAAAAACTTAGTAAATCCAGCAGTTAATGGTAATTACTCTTAACAAATTATCTTGATGTTCAAATTGTCTTATTGTTCTTGATATCAGTTCTTAACTCTTTTATCGTTGCTTCCTTCATTTTCCCCTCCTTTCTTCCTCTTTCCATGCTTCCTCCTTCCCTACCATAAATGTTTTATAGATATAAGATATATATTTTTAACTGTGTAATTTGTTTTGCGTGTGTGCTAATTGTGAACGGATGTTATTGGTCTTGTGTATTGATATTTTTGTACTAATGTACCCGTCAATGTTTGTTTTTGCGACTGTATCTGTTCCATGTGTAATAAATAAATAAAAATAAATAAATTTAAGATTACAGATCTTTTCTATACGTGAGTTGCACACGACTGTTTTTATTGAAGCTATGTATGTATTATTACAAGTATTTTGTTCTCGGAAGCTATGCAAGTTCTCCTAACAACCTCTAGTTATATTTCATAGATCTAGTACGAGTATTGTAGAATACATAGAAGTAATACAAGTATTCCAGATAGCTGATGGTATACCCCGACCCACTGTGTAAGTAGGGTTGACAGATGTCCGGTTTTGGACCCGACAGTCCGGTTTTTTATGACATATGTCCGGTCGAAAAAATCTTGGTAATCCGGACAAAGGGCGGACTGTCCAGTTTTTTCGATCGGACGTCAATAATAGTACACCTTATAAAGGATTTTGCCTTGCAATAAGAGAAGTATTTCTAATTTTTGGATATGTTATAAAGGTCAGAGTCTAAGTTTGCGACCTCCTCACCCTTGTGCATTCACTAGGACGAGCCAAAAACCGTCGATTTTCAGGCCATTTTTCAGTTTAATGATTATAACTTTTTTAAACACTGTTTTGAACTATTTACGGAAGTATATTTTTTATTTAAGCGAAAATATCACTCTTCAGGGCTCAATGTCATCAAAAATTTCGCCTGTGGCGCAAATTGAGCAAAAAATATTTTTATTGGGAGGGGGGCAAAACCTAAAAATTTGCAGTTTTTTTTGTACAATATATCTGGCAACCCTATATGCCAGTATCTGTGGGTAATATGAAGAAAGAAGAACAAAATTACAAACTAGCTAGATACTACTCGTAACTTAGCGAGTCAGCGAAATTGTTTTCATTCAACAATTTCCAACTCTGCTTCATACCTTTTGTTTGTTTCGTAATTGAAAAATTATTTTATTTTTTCGAAGTTCCAAAATCAAGAAACCATGCCAAATGGCAACAAATGTTCATTAGGGTGAACCCACCGCAATGCTGGAATTTTTTCGGAACGCGAGCGTTCTCGAGAATTTTGATCGACGCGGTTTAACCACGAATTGTCAAATAGAGATAGAGGTATGGGAATACCAATAAGAGTGAGTTGATAGATACTCGTATACTATACATATCGCGTGTTAATATGAGTGAGTGAACAGCACGTGCGGACCACTCTATTATTTATGGGGAATGAATATCACCCTACGAATGTGGTGTGTGTTATTCGCAACAACTGAGCGTGTCAACTGACGTACATAGAACACGTTGAATCGCACAACTGGTTGACTCGCACCGATGATAGAACGGAGAACAATAGAACCATAAACAATTGAGCCATTCGTCTAGTGAAAATTAAAGGATCCATAACGCCCCCTGTTTACACCAAGTTTATCCTTTTTGGTGGTGGTTTAGATTATTAGTCCTTCATCCTTCGCAATTATTGCCTCTTTTTTTGATAGGTGGACTGACATCTGACATTGAATCGTTTGGGAGGTTTTCCGTTTGGGTGGGAGCGAAAAAATATACAACAAAATTGTTCAACAGTAGAAAATACTTTTAAAAACATATTTCTTAAGCAAATATGCGTGTTTTTGATGTTATTTACTCGAATCATTTTTGAAGTATACGTTTTGATTTCGTTACTTGGAAACCCCACTTGAATAATAATATCTGCTATTCGGTCTGGTATTCCAACTTCGTAGAATTTCAAGATATTTGACTATCATGTTTTACGTTGGTTGGTATTTATTTATTATATAGGTTTACCTATGTACACTAAATATTACCTTCTGTATCTACAATATTATATCTGAATATGCTGTACATAGGTACAGGTGGATCCATAAGTTGGATCAATTATTCCATCATTTTATTTCTCAAAATTTATTTATTTGATATTAATATCATTGTGTGGCATTACAGTGTAAAAAACCTTTGCGCCACACAATGTGAGGTTACAGTCTAACTTATGCTAATTACAAAATACAAAAACATACTTATATAGAGAGCATCGCAATATCTGTATCCAATCAGATTACAGACACAATTCGATGCGGGCAACAAATTCACTATATGCCATATTAAACATATCCAGGCCATTGCTAGACAGCTCATTCAATAGACGAACTGCCCTACTGATCGGAGAGTCTGCAACAATGTTACAATGCATTTCGCGTTAGAAGTCCCCTGGTGCAAACTTGGTTTAGTGTTGCTTGATGTGATAATACGGTATGGTTAAATTTTTTCGCTACTTTCAAATTATATTTCAGAACTGTTGTTTAAAACATTTTGCCAATTTTTGAATTGTTAGAATAAACTGGCAACATTGTTTTTCTAACTTGTGGTGGCGGCTTGAAGGGATTATTGGAGTATTTTTTCTTTTTCCAACTCGCAAAACTATCTTTTCTTTAAAATGATTTCTCTAGCGCCGTTTTGTAATATTTTCGGCATTGTAGGTTACTTGTAAAAGATACAATGTGAGAATATTGGGAACCTTTGACAGCTCTTACGACAAGATTCGACAATCAGGGCTACCAACAATACAATCTAAACTCCACTTGCAGGTAACGTCAGAACGGTGGTCAAGACGGATGGTACAGACAATAGTTCTTCCAAGTGGAGGATAAAACAATAGATGACGACGAGTTCTGTTATAAGATTGCGGTACAAAAAATTTGAATTCGCACAAGATATCCGGATTACTTGTAATTTAAAGAAATGACGGCATGTGTACTCCTTTCTACGTTTCTGTTGAGTTACGTTACTATGTTGAGCTGAGCAAAGGTGAGCTGTTGTGCATCGTCTTATCAAAGGATGCACAGGACATTACAGTTGGTTGTAGCTAGGGTCTCCCAAGCGGGAGTTGCCAATTCGAATCCTGGTTTCACAACTTTTAGCCTAGTGTAAAATCTACAGGAATTTATTAAAAAAAAAGAGTTTATCCATATAAGCTATAAAGTAATTTTGGAAGGTAATCAGAATCAGAATCAGGATGTTGTACAACGCATCGCAGGGCTGAAGTGGGACTATGCAGGTCATGTGGCGAGAGCAACGGATGGCAAATGGAGCAACGAGCTCCTGTTCCGGCGTCCGTGGCTCGGTAAATGCCCTAGAGGCCGCCCACAGATGCGTTGGACAGATGACCTGAAGCTGACAGCTGGCCTCAAATGGACATCCGAGGCAAAATCCAGAGAGAGATGGAGAAGAATGAGGGAGGCCTATATCCAGAAATGGAAGCTGCAGGGCTCGTGAAGAAGATGAAGAAAAAGAATCAGAAACAGGTGAATGTATATGCATAACAGCGTGTCAAAGGACTAACCTGTGTCAGTGGTAATCCTAGGTTATGGAGTAGGCTCCATTCCTCTTTTTCTGTTAGAGTAGATATGTAAGGTGTTAATAAAGCTCTCATCAGATCCATTTCAGCATTGATATTTGCCACTGCAGAGGTTTTTGGTTGAGGCTGCAGTCTCTCGTGCGGGAGATGCCAGGATCGAACCCCGGCGCTGGCGATGTATTTCACACTTTGCGATACAGGCTTTTAGCCAAGTGCAAGGTGCGCAGGAAAGTATTTGGGTTTGTGTTTTAAAAAAAGAGTCAAAGTTTTGTCGTGTTTTTTGTTTGATTGGATCATTGACTTATTGGACACCCAGTATACACGTTTGGGCTTCTATTTTGTTTGTGTTGTGTAGGTATTTAGTATTTACATAACATAATAAGTAGGTAATAGGTACATGAGAATATCTCATTCCTCCCTCTTAAGATCGATCATTGTAACCACAAATTTATTAGACTTCTTAGTTAGACTCTAAGGAAGGGTTACAGAAAGAGAATTATGTTAGAGGGATTCTCACCATATAACCCGTACACTTCTCTTTCATAGATCTATCCATCCCCTCTCAGAGCTCTAGATCGTCCTATCCGTACTCAAACTCCTTGCTTCCGTCACATTCATGCAATTTATCATGCACGTTCTCCTGTTTCTTTTAATCAAAGAGCGTTCGTTCTTGAGAATTTAGTCGTCACCTGATCGGTCCAGGTCAGTCTCAGACGACCGCACTTCTCCACCCATCTTCTTTAACTAACAGTTTTTTTTATCGATTTATTTATTAACACTTCAAGTGAACAAAATACAGAAATATGGTAACATCACAAGAAATAGAAGACAAAATATTTGGTCACTAGGGCGAGCTTATCGCAGTGCTGCAATCTCTGCCAGCCGACCACGTATAACAACATATTTTTTTGGTCAAAATATCAAGGTGTTTCCCGTTTCTGGGATAAAGCTTGGATTCCTAGGATTTTGTTTCAGACCCTGCCTGGAGCCAATAGAAAATTAATAAGAGTCACTTTACTTGAGTTAGTATGATGTACAGAGCATGTTGAGAGAATGCATGAGTATCTACTTCGATAATTTTACAGTATGTTTGGTCTAGCATTTTCCATTCTTAATATAGCAGTCATATTCCTCTATCAATTTATGTACAACCTATGTACTGTATATTTACTATATCTTCTCTCTATTTCACCACATTTCTATGTTATTGGTTGCTCCTATCCGCATTCCTGGGTACAGCCTTAATAGATATACTAGAGGCTGCCACTCTATATAATATATCTTCTTCTACACAGGAATCCACATCTATATATCTACAGAACCTTTGAAATGTCAGGAATCTTTGAAGGATCCTTCGATTGCAAACGTGAATTTACCATTCGGGTTATTATATTCCCTTTGAATTTCAAGAAAATAATTTATATACGAGTAAATATCATAGGCAATTGAGTACCTACATGGTTAGCTCAGTTGGTTGGAGTGCGTCTCCTGCAAGCGAGAGATTCCGAGTTCGAATCCCAGCGGTGAAGATCTTTTCCACACAACACAGGCTTTTAGATTAGTGATTAGTTAGATTAGCAAACGGTGTTCATGAGTAAAAATGCGTCAACCGTCTGCTACGTACACGTCAAGACAAAAATTTCATCCACACTCCTTTTTACTCACGAACACCACTCGCTCGCGACCCGTGACGAGCATATAGCGGGGGCATTAACTGTAAAATGTCTTTTTATTATTATCATTATTTATCGGCATTGCACCCATAAAAAACGAGTGATCTCTGCATTAAACAATTTTTCTTGCAAAATTTATGGGCAAACAAAAATAAGCCAACAAAAGGTCTCAGTAATATTTCCAAGAGATATAAATAGTTTCGGAGTTTATTATTCTGATTTGAGAAAGTTTGTCAATTTCGGAATTCGCCGTTAATAATTAATTTAATAGTTGCTTGACTTTGAAAATGTTTTGTATTATAGAAACTATACCCTGTCTCAAAAAGGGTTGCGCGTTCTGTTAACGAAGAACTTCTTGTGACATTGATAAAAAAAATTAATGAAGATCAAAATGAAATCTATATTAATAAATAGGAATGTCTTTTTGCTTCGGTACTAATTTCCTTTAGAATTGCCCCATTTCATAGAAGTTTCACCTTTAAAATAGAAAAGTGTAATGTGTTTAAGATATCTGAGTAGGCAACTAAGATAATAGTCCAAGAGCCCGCTGCTTAATTTATGACGTATCTGTTTTTTGATCGAAATGTGGTACAAATGATAGCTTACCAATAGGGTTTTACATCGCACTAGGGTTGCCTATCAAAATCTTGCCGCAACCCCCCCTGCCCCCCCCGAAAAGGTCCCTCTTCGCGGTTTTTCGCATTTCATAAGAATATGGTAAGAGATAGGAGAAAGTAGTCAATGACAAAAATTATCCTTGCTAAATTCTCTACAAAAAATATTACGTCAATTTTTTCGTAGAACTAGCAGTTTACCCGCAATAGCCGGTCCAAAACCGAAATTCATTTAAAAAACTAAAAAAATTAATTTGGTTGAAAATTGATAAGAACTACAGGAAAATAGTCAAAGAACGAATTAATTACCATAGTCTTAGCTACAAAACGAGCTATAAGTTATGTTCATACATCTAATAATTTCGGAGTTATTACAATAAAACTCAGCGGCGAAAATTCTTAAAATTTAGTTTTTCATAAAATAACCAGTGATATAGCGCCGCAGGCCAAATTTTTTTTTCCATAAAATGTTAGTAGTAATGGGTGTAAGAATGTGAAAGAAAAAAAATCAAACTTTTTTTTTTATTTTTTCAAAAAATATCCTGTTTTTTGACCGGCCATTACGGGTAAACTGCTAGTCCTATGAAAAAATTGACTTAGCATTTTTTGTAGGGAATTTAGCAAGAATTATTTTTGTCTTTGACTACTTTCTTCTATCTCTTACCATATTCCTACAACATGCGAAAAACCGCGAAGAGGGACCTTTTCGGGGGGGGCAAGGGGGGTTGCGGCAAGATTTTGATAGGCAACCCTAGTGCGATGTAAAACCCTATTGGTAAGCTATCATTTGTACCACATTTCGATCAAAAAACAGATACGTCATAAATTATGCAGTGGGCTCTCGGACTATAAGAAATGGGGTGATTAAAGTGATGAGTGACTGTAAGACGGATGTTTAACTAGAATAAAAGTGAACAAGTTGAGATGTACAGGACATGCAGAGAGGATGAATGGTGAAAGGATAATAAAGAAAATACATATACACACGAGTAAAAAAAAGAGATGCAAGGCCATCCAGAAACCATTTGGTTAGACTCTAGAGTCCAGATTCGAGACTCTACGTGTATGTAGATTGTAGAATTGCATGAAATGTCTAAGGATTGTAAACTTGGAGTTCTGTTCTCTTTAGCTGGCCCGCAAGCGGATAGGGTAGAATAGAATAATTCAATAAATAAACCTTATGTCAAAGCGTTTCATAGTAAATTGCACAATCGATGACGTAATTTTCATGCCTGAACCACCCAATAATGTCTGCGAACTAATACCTTAGTTTATTGTATTATTAACTGAGGTTAAGATAGGTTAGGTTAAGTTGTGGTTAGGTACCTACTTAAGAGTATGCATACCGACATTTAAAATTTCTAAAAACGGGAGACCTTATATCTCGACAACCGTTACTAAATATGCTTTGGAACAAAATAGGGTAGATGCGTTGAACCTTTATCTAGGGAATAACCGTAAAAGATTTTTTATATCTTGTATAGATTACACAAAAAAAATTAAAAGACACCTCTGATCTTTTTTCCGTAAGACAGAAACTCGTTTCCCGAAAGTCGCGGAGTTATTTTTTTTTTGTACTGATAATATGCATTAAAATCTGGGGAATAACCGGAAAAGTTTTTTGATAGACGCAAAAGTAACTCCAAAAAACGAAAAAACGCTGTTTTTACCATTTTATCATGCGATTGTGAACCTTAATGCCGTGGGAAATTACTGTGACGTCATTCTTGGTGCCAAGGCCTTAGAGACGATATATTCGGAACACAATGTGGTATAAGTGAGTTTGGTTTGGGGTAAGTTTAGGTGGTTCGGTACAACTATAAATAGAATAGGTTTTCGTGTTTGGTAAACTCTATGCGTGCTTGGCACAATAATAGTAGTTCTCGGAGAAAACCACATAATTAAATTGGTGAATAAACCCCAAAAGTTCAGTAATTCACTAAACGGATAAAATGAGGTGGTCGGTAGCCTGGTTAGTAACGCGCCCGACTGCTAATCCAGTGGACGCGGGTTCAATCCCCGACTTACTCCACTTAACAACACAAGCTTTTAAGCTTTCTGTGAAGTGTACAAAGATGTATTTGGGTTTATTTCAATAAACCCAGATTCATTAAAAAAAATCTAGTTGGATTCCAGTAGATGAATCATTTTAAAGCCAGCTTTTGTACCCGGCGGGTTTTTATGTCCCATGCAACCGGATTCCCATGCGCTTGGATTTTATGTCCCATGCAACCACTGTTCCATACATGAATGAATATATGAGGTCAAAAATCTAATAAGTATACATCAAATTCAAATTAAACAAATAGCTATTAAACACTATTAGATAAAACTACGACCCAAAATTGAGCAGAGCTCGTGCTTTGGGGAGTAGTCGCATAAACAGTTTAAAAAACTACACTCTTGGGGTTTATTCGTCTTGAGCGATATCCTTTTGGGTTTTCGTTCGGTCGCGAATAATAATGTGTTTGTAAACTTGTAGTGCAAACAAAACATTTGAATAATACGAGTAATATATGAAATTATTTATTAATGAGGTTTAAGGTAAACAATAAAATCTTTATCATTGTCATAAATCTCCACTAATAATGAAATGAATAACGTAATACGAAAGCATTTGTTTGAAATAAACATTTCAAACAAATGCTTTCTTATTGCGTTAATCATGTTTTGAGATCGATAATGTTCAGCAAACTGCGTCTTAAAGCAATGTTTAGGATTTTTTTTTGGACATAACCCAATATTTTATGTATCGAAATAATTGATCTAAGAGTTATATCATACAGGTAAAGGTTAGAATGGAAATATTATCGTTATGTGAGAATAATAAGAATCTAACTAACAAATATTGTTATTATTTTTTATTTATTATTTATTTTAAAAAATGAATCTGGGTTTATCGAAACAAACCCGAGTACACCTTTGTAAATTGAAGGAAAATCCCGCGGGCTTAAGGCCCTCCACATCCCCGGGTAGCTCAGGCGCATTAATAGCGACCTCTTTACCCGCACTTCTAGCAAAATATTATTAAGAGGTGGGCCCAGGGTTAGCCTTAAGGGAGCCCCCCGGCAAACCTTTGTAAATAAATAAATAAAATAAACTTTATTGTACAGAAAAACATACAAGGGGCGGGCTTATTGCAAAATGGCAATTTCTGCCAGCCAACCCAAGATACAAACAAAAAATGAGATATACCTAATTATAGAGTCAGTACCAAGAGGGTACCTTAACTGAATACTCAAATACATACATAACAATAATGGAATTCATAAATACATACATAGATAAACATATTATACATATAAATATATATATGAATGGTAAATGGACACTTCACAGTAAACTTGAAAAGCTTGTGTTGTGAAGTGGAGTACGTCGGCATCGGGGATCGAACCCGCGCCCACTGGATTAACGGTCTTGCGCGTTACCAGCCAGGCTACGGACCACCTCATTTCATTAATTCGACATTTTGCATGAAAACGTCTCTAACCGACATAATCTATGAGTACAATTGTTAACGAAAATACACTAAAACAGAGTAGTTTTATGAGTAACGCGACTAATAAGATTCCACCAATGAGTAAAAGATTATTTATTTATCGTATGGTCATTTCTAGTACACACTAGTACATCAGATAAATTACAATATCAATTCACAATAATAGCTCATGTTTGATTGTCAGATATTAAAAATTAAAAGTATTGTTTTTTAAATAATCAGTCGCCGATTCACTTAGTGTAAAGAAATCCTCCAGGCTTGTGGAGGATTTCAAGAATGTGGACTGCACTGAACAGAATCCGGACGGGCCACGGCAGGTGTGCCGACTTCTTCTTTAAGTGCGGGTGGTCAGACTCTCCAAGATGTGATTGCGGTGCAGAGAGGCAAACCGTGAGCCATGTTGTGTCGGAGTGCTGTCTTACAGCGTATGGAGTAAAAGATATAAGAGTTTGAAACTTTGATTTCATTTTACTCAAAAATTTAGTCTTGCAATTATAACCTTGTTATTCTCGGGTGATGTAGACTGTAAAAAATATATATACAAGGATCTACGTGTTTGAAGAGATTATACAAAGAATTAACAATGTATTTTACTTTTATCTAGGGTTGAGTTATGCTGGATTCCACCAACTTTTTTGGTGAGGAATAACGAAGATAGGAGCCACCTATCACAAATTTTGTATGAAAAATAATGATAAGCGGCTCCTATCTCCGCTATTCGTCACCGAAACTTTTAGACTAATGTCTAACGAAGTAGGTATTTTGTTTCTTTTTTGAAGTAGGTACCACGTATTTCGTAACACTGTTTCGCAGTAGATGATGCAATATGAATATTTTTTACCTTTATAAATATTTCAAGAACCTATTTTATTGTGACGCAGGTCGCTTTAATTGGTTCTTTTTATAAGAAGATTTTCACTGTGGTGTTTTTTTCTCTGTAATCAAATTTTCTAATTATTAGTAATAATTACTTCCTGACAACTTAGAGACCTGAAACTTTGGAAACGTACGTAAACTCGGTGACAATACGATTCTGTGCAAAAATGGATCAGCTTTCTCCAGAGAAGAAAAAAGATGTAGAGGGTTTCAGGGGGATCCTAGGTTCGTGTGGAGCCATGTGTGGTATCGTATGAAAGGGTGTTAGAAAATAAATCCAGATCGTGAGTCAGATTTTGGCCATCTCAAACCTTGGAAGACACCGAGCGATCGAAAGAATTCAGTCACCGCATGCCGCCGTGTTTGGTATCTCACGAAAGTGCTTCACGAGTACAACAGCTCATATCTTCTATCAAATTTTGATTCTGTCTATTCTTGGTAAGAGGCGCCATTGGATGAAGGGATCCAAGCGCCTTGGAAGGGCGTATTTGGTATCGTTTGGAAGAGTGCGAATAACAGTTCTAGGATGTGAAGTAATAAAATCTTGTTTTTGAAAAAACAAAATTTAACCAGGCTACTGACACCTCAATTTTTTCTGAACAGAATTTCGCGTAGGTTCTGAAAACATTCACAAACCGGACTAATCTTTTGAATCTTTATATCGTACGATTTAAGGCTCGCGACCCAACTATGATGTCACGGTCATTTCCCACGGCATTAAGGTGCAAAATTGCCCGATAAAATGATAAAAATAGGTATTTTTTTTTTTTTTGGGGTTTACTTCGCTTCAGTCAAAAGATGGTGCATGATTTCAATACAAATAAAAAATTCTCCTCGACTTTCGGGAAACGTTCGGAAAAAAGATCAGAGGTGTTTTTCACATTTTTTTTTGAGAAATCTATATAAGATATATGTATAAAAATATTTTACGGTCATAACCTAGATAAAGGTTCAATGTATCTACTCAATTTTTTTCCAAAGCATATTTAGTAACGGTTGTCGAGATCTAAGGTCTCCCGTTTTTAGAAATTTTTGAAATGTCAATATGCCTAATCTTACAAAAATAATGTTTTACGTGTCTTTTTACAGCTCCTGCTAACTGTATTTTTTCTAATACAAGTTGTTTATTTAAAAAAACAGTAAGGAAATGAGTAGCAAATAAATCACAGAAAATAAACACATAAAAATATATCAAAGTTAATGAGGATTTGCATAAATTAATTCGTAATAAATTACATTTAATTAATCATAAAAATTCCACAAATAATGAGAAGCCACGGGTGTTTCATCTCTCACTGTGACACCACACTTAATTAGATGTTGTGTTATGGTGTGCTGTATGGGGTGTTGTCATGAGGGAAATATAGATAAAATAACATAGGATTAGATAAGTCAGAGACGTCGCCTGCCTGATGCTAACGAGGGTAACCAAAATTTTGATATTTATATGGCTTTAAAAGAGTAAATAACGATTTTTTGTGTGACTGGGTGAAGAATGTCGTGATACTTATTTATTGAAATACAGCATATAATGTAATCTGCCTGATACAAATCTTTAAATAAAAATATAAAGAAGACGTTACACGTTACACAATAACAGGCACAATTAGCGCCACAGGCAAAAATAAAACAATTGTGATTTGATAGATTATTTCGGAACAATATTATAAAATTAGCGACCGAATATTTGAGAAACACTACTTTTAATTTTTAATTTCTGACAATCAAACATGAGCTCTATTATTGTAAATTGATGTGATGTACCATTATTGACCATACGATAAATAAATTATAAAATTCGTGATATATGATGAAAAACGATGTGGTAATACATAATGGGATTTTTGTGCGATTTTAGGACTTCGTAGGTGAACTGAAATTTAGGGGGGGGGGGCAATATCACCCGTTTGCGAGTTATTTGTAGGTACAAAAAAATGCTTAAAATATATTATTTGTAATTTCATTTTTTACCTTTGAAAATGGACTTTTACCATGCACCGTCGGACGAAAATCTTAATATGAAATATCCCATGTGAGTATTGACGAAGTCCAAGATTGACTTGTATGAATGTGTATAGAGTATTATGTATGAAGTTATGCATGCATGATTCTCCTGTTATGTTGACCGCACCGCATCCACCTGACACTAGTTAGGCTTGGTCCTCCTCATCATCATTCCTAGCTCCTACCTCCTAGCCTCGCGTCTAGCCTAGTCCTGACCTGATAGACAGAGATTCTATCTAATTTAATAGTGATTTATGTAGCCAGCTATACTTCCACAAATCGGCAACCATTGGAAGTTGGAACGCCTGCGGTTTAGAAGTACCTAACTACTCTTTTGTATGCACACGACCATTGTGCAAGTTATCTTGGAGTCATAGCTCCGCGTCAATATTCTGCAAGTAATCTATGGATTTCCTCAAGAACCCCTGCGAACTATTCAAAAACACTTTTATTTACATAATATATTTGGAGTTGTGAAAATATTTGCGTCTTTTAGTCAATCCTTTACAAGAAAATAGTAAGCATTTTCTCTTACCATCCTCCTAACATTATCCTTTCCATCCTTTTTATTCCTTCCTTCCTCCTCGTCCTGACAGGTATACCTGCTGGCTTTTTGTTATGTATTCTTTTTTTTATGTACTTTTTTTGTATTATTATTATTGTATCGTATTGTTATGTAATCGGGTTAGCTGGCAGAAATGACAGATAAACTCGCCCTAGTGAACAAATGTTTGAGCATCTATTAATTGTTATGCTATGTTAATGTTTCTGAAAAAATGCTAACAGAGCCCTTTACACTCTTTAGCATTGATATTGTGCATAATACCTGATGTATATTCCATTTAATTATTATTTGATATAGGGTCTAAGGACGATAAACAACAATAAACAATATATATAACCCCACACCGGCCTGTGCACGAAAAGGCGATGAGCTGCCAAGCTGGCTGATGTAATGTTGCATTCAAATAAAATAAATAAATAATTACAAATAGGCAATCGAAAACTAGTTCACTACCCCTCACTTCACACGTCTAAGCGTTAACAAGACAGCGGCTATTTCTATTATTATTTTTTTATCTATTTCTTCTCTCTGTATTATTATTATCTATTTATCCTGCAGGTCTTAAGAATTCCCCTCAGGGCAACTTAACCAGACAGGCATATATGTAGTTCTAGTTATACCAAATGCATACAACAATACAAGGACGCGTACAAGGCAAGTCTCTATATATTTATTTATTTATTTATTTATTCAGATAGCACACACACAGACAGCAACATATATATACAAGATGGTAAACACAGTACAAAGAAATATCATTACCGCCCTATTTAAGGTGCACACATATAGTCAATCATTATAGGTCAATTTATATTATACTATTCTACATTATAACTAATTTAACACAGCGTATGGAGGAAACCCGGAGGATTTCTTGACACTCAACGAATCGGCGACCGAATATTTGAGAAACAATACTTTTAATTTTTAATTTCTGACAATCAAACATGAGCTCTATTATTGTAAATTGATGTGATGTACCATTATTGACCACACGATAAATAAATAAATAACAAACAAAACTAACAAGGACAGCACATACAAACAATATTAAATTCATTGGTCATATAGCAGAGACTTATACTATAATACTTATACGACTAATATAAAGGTTTGAATGAATTTATGTTTATCGAAATAAACCCAAATACATATTTGTATATGCTTCACCCAAAGAAGTTGTCAGAAGTTAAAATGCACACAGCGATCCATGGAGAGACAGATGCTGGGTGTGAGCCTCAGCGACAGAATTAGAAATGAGGAAATCAGACGAAGAATCCAAGTTGTCGACGTCTTGGATCCTACAGCAATACTCAAATGGCAATGGGCAGGGCACATAGCAAGACAAGACGAGAGTAGATGCACTCCCAGATTCGTAAAGTGGAGGCCTTGGGAAAACAGAAGAGGTGTCGGAAGGCCCCAGAAAAGATGGGCGGACGACGTGACCTCGGTAGCGGGTAGACAGTGGGTCAGAAAGTCGAGGGATAGAAAACGGACCAAGAAAAGGGACCAAGGCTGATGAAGAAGAAGAAGAAGATACGCTTCACAGTAAACTTGAAAAGCTTGTGTCGTGAAGTGGAGTAAGTCGGCATCGGGGATTGAACCCGCGCCCGCTGGATTAACAGTCGAGCGCGTTACCAACCAGGCTATCGACCACCTCGAAATAATTGCTCCCGGTTGCCGACCAACTATTGAAAGTATGAAATATTGACGAAATAATTGCGCAATTAATTGCTCCAGTTGGGGCAATTCGATTGACCGGGCAATTATTGCTAGAAAAATTGTTCGTGTAAGAGAACCTAAGACTCCTAAGAGACATAAATAAATAAATAAATAAATAAAAACTTTATTGCACATAAATATACACACAAAGGGCGGATTTATCGCCTATTGGCGATTTCTGCCAATCAACCCAATTGAATATTGATATTTGATATTTTAATGGATGTTAACATTTTGGTTATTGTGAATTTTGGGCATCCCTTCCACAACCCCGCAATTTATTGTCATTTTTTTAACAGCTGTCAATGTCAAATTTATGACAAGTTCACAGACAGTTGTCAACGTCAAATGACAACTGCTCAAGCTGCGACAGTAAATTACTGATACCTCGACGAACTTTTACATACAAAAACGTGACAAAAACTACTTCATCCTGAAGATGGCAGTAGTATGCTGCTGAAAGCTCGGTCGTTCACTCTCTTCACACAGTAAGGAAACCCGAAGAACCATAACAACGAAGATATGGATTCATCACGCTGCGAAAGCCTACAAGATTATTTAAATGTATATATTTATTTATTCTTTATAACTAATTTCTACCGGCATTACAATTACAGCATAAAAATGCATTTGCGCCGGGTATGTACATATGCCAACGTCAAGTGACAACATCGTAGACAACTGTCAATGTCAAATTTATGTCAATTTAGAAAGCCGTTCCTTTTTTGGTCACCGATTTCAGATTTATGAAAGTTTTTCAATTAGAAAAACCACCCCAACCGACAAAAGTTTCCAAGTGCAGGAATTATCAGTTTTTTTAAACGTTCTGTGTCAATTCGATTAAAATTTGACATATCTAAGTTTGACATTGACAGCTGTCATTGTTTTATTAATGGAGATTTTCTCTAGAGTGAATTTCACTCGGCGAAAGTTTGAGTTAGTTAAAAATAGCTGAAAATCAATGCAAAGTTACAAAAAATCCATGCTTTTAAAATAAAACCTGAATAAAGTAATTTGTAAAATCCATTAAAATAATGTGATTATTTTTAAATCGATTTCCTCCCATTCCATATTCATTTTATTTTCTGATTCGCCTCTGTCTGCCTATTGTCTAAATAAAATAAAATAAAAATTCTCGCGAATTGAAAACGACGAATTATATATCTGTCATATATAATGGAATAATTAATGAGACCGACCGACACAATGCGAATAATGGATATAAAAGAATGTCGATATCAGCTCCGTATATTGTACGTATTAATTGTGTACTATTCATACTACATAATTGTAAAGCCCAGTTCACTCACAGATAATTTAGTATTCTTCTTCTTCTTCGGCGTCGATGTCCTCCCTGCTGAGGGTCTCCATCGTCGATGTCCTCACTGCTAAGGGCCATCTTCTCTCCTCAGTGGCGTAACTAGGGGGGGCGGTCCGAACCAGGTTCATCATTTCACCATTTGTCCAAAAAATTTCGCATGCGGCGCTTATTTTTCGATATTTTTTATCTTTTTTGTGATATGTACTTATTTTTTTATACTTTTATTTAATGAAATTAAACAAAACTACAACATGACCTTAATTTTCATTTAGTTTTATGAAAAAATTTTCGCCTGCGGCGCTATTTACGCGCTTTATTATGCCACATCTATATTAAAATTTTAGTTGCTCTCGCCTAGCTTCAAAACTGCACACACCAATGGGTAAGTATGTACTTGTACAGCTACTTAGGGGGTCGGGTGGGGCGGCATTTTCAGAATCCGCCCCGGGCGGCACTTATGCTAGTTACGCCACTGTCTCTCCTTGTCCGTATAACGTTTTGAATTGTCGTCCTCCACCTCTCCCGACACACCGCCGTACTCATTGCTCCAACCACTGATGTACCTGTGGCAGCCTTGATTTGGTCAGTCCATCTAGTGGGGGATCTTCCTCTACATCTTCTGCCTTCTACTCCTCCCACGACCATTAGTTTTTCAAGGGTATTATCATCTCATCAGACATTTCTGGCAATGTGTCCGAAAAACTGAAGGACTCGCTTTAGACAGATAGAGTTCGCATAACGCTACACTATTTTAATGAAGATGCCTCTCGTCTCTGTTGAGGAAAAACTGGAATGATTTCCGTTTGTGCAAAGCAGATAAATCCAGTTTAAGAATGTGCAGCATATCGACATTTCCCACGGCATTAAGGTTCAAAATCGCGTGACAATCGCATGATAAAATGGTAAAAATAGCGTTTTTTCCATTTTTTGGGGTAAATTTTGCGTCTATCAAAAAACTTTTACGGTTATTCCCTAGATTTTGATGCATATTATCAGTACGAAAAAAATTACTCCGCGACTTTCAGGAAACGAGTTTCCGTCTTTCGGAAAAAAGTACAGAGGTGTTTTTAAAAAATTTTTCGGAGAAATCTATACAAGATATAAAAAATCTTTCACAGTTTTTCCCTAGATAAAGGTTCAATGCATCTACCCTATTTTGTTCCATAGCATATTTAGTAACGGTTGTCGAGATATAGAAGGTCTCCCGTTTTCAGAATTTTTTTAAATGTCGGTATGCACACTCTTAATACCTAAAATAATTTAGGTGTATCTCAAAATTTTCCCGAGTCACGCCGGGGACATACACTAGCACAATACGTATGTGTAGTGTATGATATCAATTATATTTTATGAATTTACGTCGCCTGGCGCTGATTGGTGACCCCCATAAATAACAATAATTCACTTATTTATAGCACCAATAAAAATAATTCAATAAAACTTCATAACATTACCACCACTAAATAATGGCGCAGGTTACTACTCGACTGCGGGTATTTTAATGGAATAAATGCTCGATGTGAAAATCTGGGACAGAAATTTGTAAACTACATACCTACTACGTAACGTAATGCATGGGCGTCGCTAGCTTCGTAACGAGGTATAAGTGGGGGGGCAACAAAAAATTTGGTGCTGATATAGAAGCGCAACCAAGAAGACTTAATTCCAAGCCCTGATTGGTTGAAACTTACAGTGGATGATTTTGGAAATCCACTGTTTGTGAACTGCCTGTTTGCGTTTTCACTGTTGGTATTACAACGAGGATGTTTTTCTTTAGAGAAAACACTTTAAACAGTTTTTTTTTCTGTAAGTGCGCATGCGTATAAGAGAACCAATCAAGTCTTCTAGGTTGCGCACGTGCTGATATGACATAAAAAAATATGCGCTCGTCGATTTTAGAAAAGGCGATTTTCTCTCCTGGCATTGATCTGTTATTTGTCTTGTAAAAAAATGATACATGACGAAAAACGATGTGGTAATTATGTGAATTTCATGATTTTTTACGTTAATCTAAAATGCGATTCACTCCTCTAGGAGACAACTACCTCTTGGCCCCCCTCTTGCTGACGCCCACGACGATTGTTAACGTTCGTTGTTAAACATTAAAAAAATACGAACTACGTCATAATGCCATAAATTTTTATTTAGTTTAGTTAGTAAAGCATTGTTTCCCACAATGTGAGGTAAACAATGACAGATATGCAATGTGCATTACTAAGGAAACCAAATCCAACTAGATCACCCCCACGTGGCATACATTCGGTCTATCTTACCCAAGTCCATTGACCAATAAAAGAAAATGTTGACTGTATCAATATTTCAATTGACTACTACTTTGCCGCATAATTTAAATGATTTTATTTCAATAGACTTATTAATTGAATAATCAAATGTTTTCAATTATGAGTTTATTGATACGATATCAAATAATGATTGTGATGATAGTATTTTAATTGAACGCTTGATGGGAATATTATTAACGATATTGACATTAATGGGCCCGATACGAGTCCCTGGGGAACGCCAGACATGTTTCAATAGTGATTTAGTTCAATTATTGCATTATTTTTAGTGGACTTAACCTGGTTTCGACCTGCCTCGAAAACTATAGGCATCCCTAAATAGGATCCGAACTGGCCACGGGAGATGTGGGCACCTCTTCCATAAATGGGACAAGAGGGAACATCCCAATGCCAGTGCGGGCAGATAGAGACGGTGCATCACATTGTGGGGCACTGTCCCATCAAGAAGTTCGAGAGGGATATTTGGGAAATCAATGAGGTGACGCCAAGGGCAATTTAATATCTGAGAAATATTGACGCGGAGCTCTGATTCAGACTCCCAGATCGTTTGCACAATGGTCGTTTGCGCATATGAAAGTAGAAGAAGTGGATTTCTGAAGAGGATGATTGATAAATATGGCTAAAAGAGGTCTCAGGAAAAAAAATGTAGTTTTTCTGTCATAATTTGGATTGATCATGTTGGTCAGATTCTCAAGGACGATCGCAGAATATTTAACAAACCAATTCCACGAGACCCTGGGACATGAAAAGAGGAATAGGCAGATCCCAGAAAAGATAAAGCGATAACATTATTCTCGTCGCTGGTAGTGGGTGGATCTAAAAAGCCCAAAGAAAAGAGGACAGAAAAAAGTTAGAAGAGGTTAGTGGAGAAACGACTGAGAAAGAAGAAGATATGAATGTCAGTCTGACATTCTGTTTATTAACTGTTCACCCTATGAGAAAGACAAGAAAGACAGACTAAAAGAAAACTGTTTGGTTGTCTACGTATGCCCTCAAAAAACTACTGACATAGTTTTAGTATGCCAAGAGCATTTTTTGTGTCACAAGTATCGGTTTTTTGTTACAAAAGCAAAACATCTATAAAGTTTTAATTTCCTTTCCAAGGATTTTATAAAAATATTCACGGGCTTAGTTTGGGAGCAGACGTGGGGTAGAAATTTATATTAAATTATGAAATACATACTTTTTACAGAAGCTTATCATAATTTTACGAGAGCTTATGCTTTAATTTTTTTTCGACGAGATTTTCAAGGAGCATTATTACGATAAAATAAAACGATTTAATTTTAATATCCTCCAGTTTTTTTATTAATTCCTTTCGTCCTTGAAGGCTTCATCCACGTGATTAACCCAAGCTAGTTTTAAAAAAAAACGGACATTGAAAAAAGCAGACACAATCTTGCACAATTTACTGCAAGCCACTTGCGTTCCACTGCTGGACATAGGCCTCTTCTAAACTCTTCACTGTCTTCTATCTTGGGCTATCTGCTGCCATCTACGACCCGGAAGCTGGACAATGTCATCTGTCCACCTTTTCTGTGGTCTTCCTACGCCTCTTTTGTTTTCCCAGGGCCTCCACTTCAGGATTTTAGGTGCCCATCTGACACTGTCCTGTCTTGCCACGTGTCCCGCCCACTGCAATTTTAGTTTTGCTGTTCTTTCTGCGACGTCAGCAATTTTTGTTCGACGTCTGATCTCCTCATTTCTAATTTTATCTCGAAGACTGACGCCTAACATTTTATAATCCACAGCACAATTATACAACAATTTATGGTAAATAAATTGCTTGTTGTTGTGGAGTGCAGAATATTACAAACTAAGAGATTAGTAGGTACGTATAACCATTGTCCATGGTCCACATTTCAGCATTTTCGAAGACTTATTGTTTTGTGTCCATTCTTGAAATATAAGGGTCACGAATTGAATGATGTCCAAAGGTAGATAATAAACAAATGCGGAGAAAGCATACAACCCTAACACACTCGTAAATATTAGTGACGAATCGTGGTAACTAGATATGTTCTGAAGTAGAGCATCTATAATAAAATTGTGGAGAGGGTGGTCCTACTTGGAAAACGGTACATTTCCAGGCGGTACATTTTCTGGAATGATATCATTGATACCAGGAAGAAAAATATTAAGCATTCAAGGAACGTAAATAAATAATTTTGAATGCCTCTTTTTTTAATAAAAGTTTTGTTGGTTTTGTCTTTATCGTCGAGTTAATTCTGAAAGCATCTCCGTTACCAGCTGTCGTTTGTATCTCGACATTCGCTATGTAAATTCAACAAATTTGTTCGTGTATATTGCGACGCAGAATGGCCCATAAGACTCAAACTTGTTTGTAATTCATTTTGGGAGTTGCTTCGTTATTCGCGATTTTCTGAACACCAACTTTCTTCTTTCTCATCTGCCTCTTCCCATATTTATTTAGGGTCGGCTCTTCTTGTTTGTCTTCTCCAGGCTCCTATGTCACATATCTAACTAGGCATCCCTCGTCTCCCTCCTCAAATTACCCCAGCAAGTTGCGCTAGGTCGACCTCTGCCTCTCTTTCCTTTCGGCAATTAAATACGCAGATTTTTGACCCCCTCTGGGTCCTGGACTTCGTACGACGTCTAGGACTGGAAGAGCTGCTGTAGCTGGGCGGTCACCATATGGGCAGAGTGGGGTGGCACAATCACAAACTTATAGGACGCAGTACACATAAACAAAAGTAAATTAAATTATGAAGGCTTATTCACAATGCCCAAAAATCCATCCAAAGGGAAAAGTGAAACTACAGAAAAAAACAGATGGAAGAGGCTTACCAAGAACAGTGGATAATTGGCTGAAGAAGAAGACAGACGACATTAGCCGACGGCGACCAGTGAAGTCAGTCTAAAATCTTTTTTGGTTCTTTAAATCGCTCCATCAGGCCGTCATGAATATGTAAAAAAAACTGGTACATTTCGGGCTTATTGACTTTGGGGACCTGTTAAGAAGTCCAATAAAAACTATGTGAAAATATTGGCCAAAAATGTAATCCTTAGTATGGAGTAAAAGATTCGGTTTTTCCGCTATGCATTCCAAATTGAAAATTCGTGTTGAGTCTAAGTGCAGAACACAAAGTTTTCATCTCTGTTTCCAAGAAAAATGATCATTTCGTTGGCGTAACCTCAGAAAACCGTTCTACGAATCTAAGGGTTTAACCTAAGTACCGTATTTTAAAAGTCGTTCATACGGAATGGTGGTTTATATTATTTTTATGGATTTAGGTTTGTGGATTAAACATGGGGATGTGGATCTGTAACGAGGGGGTGAGTCAAGGTGGTAAGAGGAGGTGGAATCCGTGGTATTGGTGAGATTAAGGACGAGAGAGTGAGAGAGGTGCTTTATATTGAATATCAAATACCTACCTCTTCTAGATTCCTATTCGAAATTACATTCACATAGTTGGAAAAGGATATACTTTTCTTTCGGCTTCCTTTATATCGAAGACGTGGGTGTATGATTATAATATCACGTCAAAACCACAAACTTTACAAACCTATACTGACTTCCAAATATGTTTACTTAGGTATTCTACAGTCACCGTCACTTTACCTTGACAAATCAATCATAGGAAAAGTCACTGGAAAAATTCGGTGTTATTTTTCGGGAAATGTGGTGTTATTTTTTTGCAAAAAGGGGTGTTAGTTTTCACAATTTTGGCAAAATGTGGTGCTATTTTTCACACATTTATATAATTAAAGTGGACAATTTTGCAAGTTTTAATACAGGAATATAATAAAAATGATCGTCAATAATATTTTATACACAAATTCGTCTTACTTTCAAAGCCACATTCCTTTTGATAATGTTTCAATTACGATGTTTTCCAAAATAAAGGTTGAAATTCGCGTCAAATATGTGAAAATTCGCGTTATTCCTGTAAAATAATGCTGAAATTCGCATTATATGTGCAAAAAACACCAAATTCGCGTTATTCGCGTAAAAAGCACCTAATTCGCGAATAAATTCGTTTTTACGATCGCAAATTTTTCCAGTCTCTAATCATAGGGTATTCTATCCACCTACGTCCTACAAGATGGGTGAATAACTTATTTCTTTGGTTCCTTTGACACACTACAGATTTGTCATATTCTTCAGTCTTGATTTATCCACTATTCGATATAGGCCTCTTTAAAACGTTTTCATCCTTGCTCAGATAATTGAGTAGGTTATGACGGTTGTCATTTACATCTTCCTAAATCCTAATGTTTGCAGTGTCTTGATTTTTGCTGTCTACGTTTTTGCCTGGAGGACGGCAGATGGACCCCCAGAGTACTAAGCTGGAGACCCTATGAAAGTAAACGAAGTGTAGGGAGATCACAAAGGAGATGGGCCGATGATATCATCGAGTCAATGGGACATGCCGGACATGGGTGGAGACAAAGCGCCCAAAACAGATAATTGTGGATGACACAAGAAGAGGCCTATATCCAGCAGTGAAGGGAAAGGGGCTGATAAGAAGAAGACGTTTTTGCCTAATGTGATGGAGCCATTTTCAGGACTAATACTAAACTAGATGGTCTTTAAAAGGAAGCATACATACTCTGATCTTTACTGATTCGCACGAATTGAATTACCTACCCTGTCACTGACATACGTATGAAGTAAGACAGCCTTTTAATGCTGAAGTTTTATGGAACATCCTTCTGACTCCCTACGCCTCTAATATATTTACATGTATCTTATTTGAATTGCTTCTTCTTATTTTGATGGATCCTTTACTTTTTATTAGTCTTTTATGTATTTCATTTCACGAACATGTGCTCTCGATGTTTGCCAATTTGAATTAGCAATATTGATGTATCTTTTTATCGTATATGCTCTCATACTTTTTTTTCCTTCATATTTTGGTGTTTAACCAAGTTTAACTATCTCCATCAATTTTGACGATTACCATAATATGAGCTTCTCGATTTTTGGCTCTCGAAGCCATGAGATTATCTGAAATTAGGTAGGTAGGTATTATCTTTCTTTCCAAAATAAACCTGACCACCTTTCTTGATAGTATCGTCATAATTCTAACTCTCCAATGATGAGCGTGGTCCCATTTTTTTCCGATTTGCAGAATGTTCTTTAGATGCTTTAGGGACAAATAACAGCCATCGTTCAGATTTGGTAAATGCATATTGTATTTTAATAGATCCTACCAATCTTCTTCTTCTGCATGTGTCCTATCGGATCGCCCTGACTTGGGAGAATGCTTCTCTTTCTTGGGTAATGCGAAACAACTCCCCACATTTTTATCTCCGGTCCATTCTCGAATGTTTCAAAGCTAGGAAAGCTGCTTCATTCCGACCCCTCTACGGCCCTCTATATTCCGCTTCATGACTTTTCCATACCCTTCCATTTCTTTCCGTGGGTTGCCGCTTGCAGCCAATTTATACCCCTCACAGCGGCTACGTCGTCGGACCATCTTTTTTGAGGTCTTCCAACGCGTCTCTTATTTTCCCAAGATCTCCGTCTTAAAACTTTCGGAGTCCATCTTGTGGGGTCATGTCTTGCAGCATGACCCGCCCATTGGCATTTTAGAGCAGAGTAGCAGCAGACATCGTAGACCCTTCTTATATGGATAGATATTGTAAATACACAAAGTTCTCATAAATGCTTCCATACTGTGCGAATCTTAATAACCAATGGACATTAGGTATAATGCCCCCGTAATATTTTAAGAGCACTTAAATGATTATTTCTCTGCTGATGCTCTGGGCTATGCTATTGTTATCTATATAATAAAACAAAGTCCGTTTTTTGTAAGTGTTCGTAAAACTCGCGCATTTTACGATGGGTTGCAGTGAAAATTTTCAAAAATTTTCCTACCGATCTGCTTTAGGTTTTAGCGGCGCCATTTTTGAAAAAAAAAAGATTTTTTTAAGAGATATTGTGTTGTAAAATCTATATACGAAGAGCACTAAAACAAGGCGGCCATCTTGGAATCCATATTGAACTTCATTTCGATTCATTTTATGGCCATCGATTATTATATGTACTGTATCTGTACTATGTCCATTTTGTATATTTATATGTGTTTGTTGTTTACTTTAAGTTTAAATAAATAAATAAAATAAATAAATAAGTAGAAAGGCGATGTCGGATGTCACAGACCGTAGATTGTAATTGTTACCAAGTGCAGATGTTAGAAAAAAAAACACTTTCTGCCTACATTTCTTTCACAGAATCCAACTCGAGACGCAACTCATGTTTCAAAATTATTTGTTTGTTTTTTTTAATTCCAAAATGTGACAATTTGTCTGGCTCAAAGCATCGGAACGTGCCGTTGCGAAGCACGGGTAACTCAGCTAGTGTTGTATAATATCGCATTGCATTGCACTGGTGTTAATTTATTTAACCTTCAGATGTCGTTTTGCGATATTATTATGTACGCTATTATTCACTATTGTAATCTAATGTTTAACTCTGTACAATGCGTTAACCTATTTATTTATTCGTGACGATTGTGTACTTACAAATTAACCGCCAACGGCATCATTCAATGCATAAAAACCAATAGTCAACCAAGTTTGAAATTGCATCCTGATTTAAATTCTGAATTGTTCTCAGCCAATACTGAGAGAATCGTCTTGAAACCGAAGACAGTGATAGATGAAAGTATGGACTACAGATCGGATGTTTTAGAATTACAGGATTCGGAAATTCCTTGAATAAAAAAATATTCCTAAAGTACCCCTAAAATTTACAGGGTCTGAAGATTTTCCGTTCAGTTTTTCAGATATAAAAGTATAATTTAGCCAAAATACTGGTAATTATAATCTCTACAAATCGGCTGTTATAGATTTTTAAATTTCTACCCAGGTTTCTTTTAAAAAGGTATAATCCACTTTGTCGCTTACGTTATTCTTATTTCGCGCTAAACATAAAACGATTTTTGCTCAGTGCATATGCCCCCTTAACGATGTATTTTGTACTTTGTGACACAAGCAATGTTTCAGATTCAAACTATGAAATGCTAATTTTTTTTTCTATTTGTTACAGGAAACTAGCCACCAAGGATGAAACACCGAAGAAAACAGATCTAAAAGCTGTTTAACAGCTTGTTTTAAGTGCCGTATCTGCGAAAGATGCGACAACATTGATCAAAGAAACCAAAGATATAAATATTAAAAATATGAAGATCTGTACAGCAATTTTAGTTATAATAACCAATTTAATTCTCAGTTCAGCTAACAAACACAATGCACAAGATCCAGAATTTGGACCTATACCAAAGTTACGAGACGGTAACAGAGGTAAGTCAGAGAGAACTGATAGAAGATTCTCAATAACAAACCAAGGATCCGAAAGCGCACACGAAAGCAGTGAACGTCGCTTTCTGGAGCCCGAACCAGAAAGAGAACAGAAAACGAAGAACAGACTCACCAGGAGAAAAGCTGGTGAAATCATTCCTAGTCGATTAACAGATGATGATTTCGCTAATATCAGAAGGAGTTCTGAGGAGATTATGAAAGATTTCACGGATATAAATATTGGAAGCAATCCTTATTCCAAACATACTCCAGAGGAGTATGCTAATGCCAGATCCGCAACAGTAAATTTGAGTGAAAATCCCAAAAAAGTTCCGGATGAACATTTCAATGAAGGACGCAGATCTTATGGTACTGTCAGACAACGGAATGGACACAGTCATAGACAGCAAGGAGAATTTTACAGAAACGGTAGACAGAATGAAGAGTATTCGAGAAGTCGATCAAATCACGACGATGTTTATCGAAGTGATAGACACGGTGACGATTATATGAGAAATGTTGAATACCCACGCTCTCATAGATATACTGATGAATATGCAAGAGGCAGGAATGGAGATGAAAACCAAAGAAGGAGATCCGAAGATTTCTCGAGATCGAGAAACAACGGTGATGAATATGGCAGAGTAAGACAGAACCCTGGCAGTCGTTCTTCAACATCTTCGTCGGTTTTTAGTTCTCCTTCTAGAAGCTTCATTCCCATACCTCAACCCAAAGAGAGAAAACCAAATATTGTTTTGATTCTGACTGACGATCAGGACGTGGAGTTGGGAAGTTTGAACTTCATGCCCAGGACTATGAGACTCATCAGAGATGCCGGAGCTGAATTCAGACATGCCTACACCACCACGCCCATGTGCTGTCCTTCAAGGTAAGAACTTTTTCTCCTTCTTCTTATGTTAGAGCTAGTGGCCTGTTTTTGGGGATTATTAGTCTCTTGCGTCTCTTGCGAGGTCGATTCCCAGCTGTTTATCCATATCTTTGGTGGTCTGCCTGGAGGTCGCCTACTTTAGGGTTGGCCGTGCAGCACAATGTGAGGGAGACTGGATGATTCCATTCTCCTCACATGCGCGTACCAGTATCTCCTTCGTTGCCTTTCCCATCTAACGACATCCTCGACCTCGCATACTCTCTTATCCGGGTATTCCTTACCTGTCTCTGAGAGTCGAATTCATAAAATATCTTGCCATCTTTTCCCCTTTATCTTTGGCTGGATCGTGGGCTCAAAGCATCAGAATATCTTAAAACTTTAATTCACTGTATTTTCATCAAATATTGAATGAGTTGGTCGCGTGCTGTTTGTTATTAGAGTTAATCATTTTGTTTAGCGGCTTTGATTTGTGATGTGCTGTGAGGTATCTTGATATTAAGTAGGTGTCTTCCTTTATTCGCGAATACTTACAATCATTATTGTCTATGCTTCACATGAATGTTGATGTTTATTCTACTAATAATACAACACTTTATTGAATTACTGAGAAATTCCTCTTCTCAATGTTTGAACAACAAACATAATAAAGTCATTAAGTACGTCACATCACAGTGACATACGTATTTATAGACTCGGTGTTATATTGAACGAAAATGCATTAAAATTTTATATGGTGATTGGACGATGCGCTCAAATGCTTCACAGATGGCGCGACCGCAGGATTTTCCTGCCTATATTTTTTTAGAGGATCTGGGCTTGCATCAAACAAATCCAAATACTTTTCTGCACACCTTGCACTAGGCTGTAAGGCTGTATCGCAAAGTGTGGAATACATCGCCAGCGCCGGGGTTTGAACCTGGCACCTTTCGCTTGAGAGACTACCGCCTCATCCAACTGCGCCAACCATGTACTCAATTGTCCATGCAGCACAAAGTTGAAGAATGTGCCAACCCCAATGCCCTTGAGTGGCTTGATAACCTGTGTATTGCTCTTTAGGAGACATGGTCTCTTCTAATGTGACGTTGTTACCCAATCGGTGTCTGATGAATTACGAAATAAAAAATGTTAACGTGTGGCAAGTGACTTTGCAAAATGTATGTATTTTTACGTATGGAGAATACCAGTGGCGGATCCAGGATTTCATTTTGGGGGGGGGTTGAATTAGTGTTGCCGTTTCAAAATTTTTTTTCAACAGATTTCTTTTCGTCGACCTTTTTTTTTTTTTGACGACTAAAAATTTGTCGAGCGGGGGAGGGGAGGTGAATTCAGTATACCAGATTTTCAGAAAATACTACACTACAGTATTCAAAACACTAGACTGTCACTCAACGTTTTGGGGGGGGCTAAAGGGCTGAAACCCCTAGATTTGTTCTATATATACTACTGTAACTCATGATTTTGCCCAGCCCCCCCCCCCTAAATCCGCTAGTGGAGAATACGAATTTCGTAGGGAACCGGGATGCGTTTGAATCTCCCCAATGCCATTCAATTTTACTTTTTAGAAAAGTATATAAAGAGTAAAAAATGAATGTGAACAAGTTGAGATGGTTGGTAGATGCAGACGAATGAATGACAAAGGGTGAAAAGTTTAGAAGTTTTGGACACGTTGAGAGAACGATTTGTGATATAATAAAAGGAAAATATACGTGCGGTCTAATAGAGAAGATTTCGCGATGGACTTTCCAATACATTTTATAGGATCCAGTTTTATTTTCAGTACATTCAGTATCTTTAACTTGACCCTCGCACTGTGTGTAGGACAATTTAAGAGTACCTTAGTACCGTAGTTTAAATCCTATACTAAGTCAAAGACCCAATTAATCAGGAGAAGTAGTAGGCAACACGGTAGTTCTAAACGAGTAAGTCACAGGCAAATGCAATAAAAAGTCATTTCCTGAGATCTCTAGGCGTGATGCTGTAATATTACTTTCGTATGGAATTAACTTTTACTTGCTACGGAATTCTAATTATTAGTTTCGTAATAAAAATCCTCCCTAGTAAACTGTCACTTAGTTGAGCCTCAGTTTGTTTCATAGAAAGGAAAAAATCATATTCATAGTACAAACGTCTATGTTAGAGCTTTCAATAAGGCCGCCGACAATCGAATCAGATCGACCCTCAATCCTAAGATTGAGCCTTATTATGAAATAGAGGTTTTTGGGTTTAAAATAAATATGTGCGTTTCTTTCTGTAATTTGATAGATTTTTTGGTGTTCTTTAAGAGAAAAAAATAATTATTTCATTCCCACGCATCAATCACTTGGAATATTAAAAAAAAATGATGTTTGCTATTTTTGTTTTTTTTTTTACGAGAAACTATGTAATGTATCAAAAAACGGCTCTGAGGTTGGTTTAATTAAACTCTAATCTATATAATGTATTTCTTACATAGCAATACAACAATAAATAACGCGGGAATATTGATTTTAAAAAATACTAAAATCACCATGTTTACAGTCAATTATTGTAAACATTACACACCAGCCAATTTTTGGATTGTTATAATAAACTGGCAACTTTGTTTTTCAAACTCGTGATGGCGGTTTAAAAGGATTATCGGAGTATTCTTTTCTTTATCCAACTCGCAAAACTGTCCTGCCTTTAAAATGATTTCCCTAGCGCTGCTCTGTAATATTTTCGGTATTGTAGATTACTTGTAAAATATACAATGTGAGAGTATTGCGGACTTTTGACAACTCTTATGACGAGATTTGACAACCAGGGCTACCAACAATACAATATTGAACTCCACTTGGAGCTAACCTCCGCCGGCTGCCATGATATAGTAAATAGATAATACTACTGTAGCCCTCTTAAGAAAAATACGCATTTGTGTAAACGTCTACGACAGATAATGAGACAACACAAGTCCGCTTGCAAATAATTCATGTCAATCTTCATTAGGCCGTAAGAGTTAGGAAACATATTAGATTAGGTACTACATACCAGGAATACTCACTAAGTATAGACCATCTATGTTATGTTTCAGCTATTGGCACATATACTAGATTAAGATTTAGTACGTAGTAATACGTAATTGTAAGATGATAGTTTCTAAGAAAAGAAAAAAATGTAGTAGTGTGTAGATCCTTGCAGTGAGAGTCTCCTCCAAGGAACATTAAGGGTGTTCAGAGTAGTTTCGGGAGGGGTTTGTTGAGGGGAGCCCTTCCGGCGAACCTTGAGCCCTCCTTTGAAAAAATGTTTTTGCTTAAAAGACTGGATGATATAGGAGCTAAAGCTCCTGAAACATCCAGGGGTGGAGGTGGGTTTACCCTTAATGAAAAAAAAAATTGGCACATACTTGTAACTTATTCATTCTTTTGTAACTAATCGGAGGTCTGGGTTCGATTCCTGGCCGCGGCAAAGCGGATAGACTGGAATTGATTAATGTTATTTAGGTGTAAAGTGATCACACTAAGCCAGCCGACGATCTGTGATAGGCCTGATAGTGCTGGGGTTTGAACCTGGCACCTCCCGCTTGAGAGACTGCTGCCTCAACCAACTGCGCCAACCATGTACTCAATAATTGATGAATGTTATTTAGGTGTAAAGTTATCTCACTAAGCCAGCCGATGATCGGTCATAGGCCTGATGGAAGGTCCATCCTTTGATTTATATATGTTGAGATAACTACTTGTTAAATTCGCAATAAGTTTACATGTCGCGATGGACTCTCGGAAAATAAATCCACAAATAAGGACAGCCAATTTAAGTCATTTAATGACCCAAGTGGGTAGCTCATATGTATCCTAAATGGTCGTGGCCACAGAATTCCCTTTCTTTTAGCCACAGACTCCATCTTACAGTAGGTAACCTAATTCCTTATCCGATGTCTGAATGTTTGAACTGCATTCAACCCTAATTCGTACTTCTTCAGCCACTCTAAGCTCATCCTTAGGAAACAATCTCCCCAAAGTTGCATACTCGCCCACTGCACTTGCTCCAAACACTCATTACCAACCTTAATCATACAATTGAGTTCGTGGTTGGCGCAGTTGATTGAGGCGGTAGTCTCTTAAGCGCGAGGTGCCAGGTTCAAACCCGGAGCTAATGATGTATTCCACACTTTGCGATACAGACTTTTAGCCTAGTGCAAGATGTGCAGAAAAGTATTTGGGTTTTTGACGCAAGCCCAAATCCTTTTATAAAATAAAATATTTATTTATTTTTACTAACATTCATTTTCAAACCATTCGTCTCCCACCTCTCATATACACAGGACACTATTTGCTACTTCATACCTTACATTATCTTCCAGTATCATTCATTTTGCAAGTTCTGCTCATCGTATCTGCTTGAATACTTTGCAAAGACATTACAAGATTGCACAATATACTACTCGTAGGTAATAATTTATAGTTCACTGGAATGTTGTTTCATGAATACACTACTAGCACTGCGTAGAGGGATTAGCGTTTGATGTATTACCTACTTAATGGCAACAAAAGGCACAATTCCACTGAGGCAACACTACACGGCATGCTACATGTGTCCTAGTGTCGTCAGATGGGCTACAAAGTGCCACAAAACTCTCGAAAAAACTTCGCATATGGGGTTAGCTGGCAGAGATCGCGGCACTGTGGTAATCTCGCCTTAATTTTGTCATCTATTATTCGTTATTCCTGCATTTTTTTTCGCTTGAATTGTAAATGAATAAAATTAATAAACATGTTACAAACTGACACTGTTCGACACAACATTGAATCATGTCGAAAGGTGACCCATCCGGGCATCAATATTCGACTTGTAGCATGCGGTAAGGCGACTTTCTTCGTGTCGGTTTGTGATACTTCATTATAAAGACCATATGCAGCATTGTTAATTCTTTATTGTTGCTTATCATCCATAGGGCCGTCCAGGCACCTGGAATCGTCATTTGAACATACATATTATGTGTTTACTCGTATATAAACAATTATTGCACTTTAGCATATTTAAAGGTTCCAAGCAACATTCCGACAATTAGTCAATCCGAATACATAGAAGCATGCGTCTTGCCGTGTAGCATGTAGAATAACATGTTGCCTCAATGGAATTAGACCTTTACTTCTCTGCTACTGAGTAGTGAGTATACTGTTCTCAGTACTGTATTTGTCTACCGGAATCTACGTTTGGTAGACTTTGAACTTGGCGTGCGTAGGATGAACTTCTGTATGTTATATTAGATCTGAACAAAGTAGACAAGCATTTTGATAAGTATTATAAGTATTTCGGTTGAATTCGGTAAGTAAAAGGATACAATGTCGTAATCATAGAATGAATTCACATTCCTGGGGCGCTAATCTAAAAAAAGTAAGGGTTTGTTCACAAAAAAGAAACTGCAATTTTAAAAATGATTCTTTTTTGTGTTTTATGACAAAATTTCGCCTGCGGCGCTAGTCCTTTATCGTGTTGTAACCCAGACATATCCAGATGCCTTAGTATTGTAATCAACCAAGTTCATAAATTCACCCATCTTTGAAAAAAATTTCGCCTGCGGCGCTAATTAATAGTTTCGTGGGAAGGAGGGGCCCGACATCTCTAAAAATGCCCAAGCTTGTGTAAAAGTCTGTCACCATTCTTTCTGGCTACGTGGTAGGCGCAAAGCTACCTAAGAATATGACATCGAGTTACCTTTTTGTTTAGGGGCATAATTGGCCTAATTTGATATAATACAATAAAAAAAGTTAACCCCGGCCTCTCTTCTACAGAAATCCACCCTTCGCCACTGCTACGTGGTCCTTCCAGTATTTTATTATACGAATTAATTATTATTAAGATTGAATTTCAAACTCGAGAATTTTACAAATGTTTACAAAAATCTGCCTAATTGGTAATTAAATTTTGTTAAGGATCTTAAGTATTTAGTATTAATTAATGTCAGTATATAAAATCGAGGGCATTGCACTGGTGAGCTTTAGATTATAATTGGCCATAAATGTGGATACGACAGGCAAATCTTCAAAGTCACAAGCAGGTACTCAAAACACATTCGAGTTGCAATAATAATAATAATGCATTAATCATCTGAAAGTAATGTCATATGCAGCACTGGATGACCTAACTGAGCACTTAGCATCTCTATCAGGGCTGGACTCGGATTTATAGTGACTACGATATTTATTTTCTATGATTTTGAAGGTTTTATTTTGTTGCGACATTATATTATAATTAAAACAATATTACTGTGTTTAAACCACTTTTATTTTGACCAGAGTCAACATGTTTCGGGAACAAAGTTCCCTTTTTTCCAAAGTTCCCAAAGTTCATTCTTGTATTAGTCCTGAAGAAGGGAACTTTGTTCCCGAAACATGTTGACTCTGGTCAAAATAAAAGTGGTTTAAACAAAGTAATATTGTTTTAATTATACGATATTTATATTTTTAACTCTTTTAAAATAAATAGAAATAAGGAACGTAGGAAGACCTCAGGCAAGATGGTCTGACGATGTGAGGCGAATCGCATGAAGCAAGTGGATGCAGCATGCCCAGGATAGGGATCTGTGGAAAGTGAGGGGAGGCCTATGTCCAGCATTGGAATTAAAACGGCTGAGAAAGAAAAAGAAGAAGAAGAAGTATAAAAATAATGAAAACTATCTCTGATTTGTTTATTGTCACAAGTGGTTAGTTGGCAGACATTGCCTACGGCAATAAACCCGCCATTTGGTATAATGTTTTATATCCAATAAATATTTTGTATATTTATTTATTTATTTATGCACCATACGCTTGTTGCCTCTACCTATATTAGGTTTGTTGCAACCACTATTACATACATGTTGTTTTGTAGTTAAAGTCATTTTTCTCTTCAACCGTAAGAGGTATTTGATTTTTCCTAGCCAGGATTCTGCTCTACCGTTACACTAAATATGTAGTCTGAGTGTTCTCCCGTGTGAGACTGATTCCTGGACATAGGATATTTAGTACTTACGCAATCTTACTACAATATTCTGGTGATACATTCATTCATTAGGTAATTTGAATCCTCAAACTAGAATCCCATATTCCATTTGTAAGTGGTCCAATAGCGAACGTCATTCCTATTTGAATTCGAAAATTCAAATAGGCCAATAGTAGAACTATTCATTTTCAAATCGTCCAATACCAAACATTCTATTGGTTTAATTCGAAAATTTGTCGAACTTGTCATAGAAACTATTCGAATTTAATTGGAATACTTTAGCTAGCACATATTAAGGTCCTATATGATTTCATCCGGCTTCGGCGCCCTGAATTGTTCTCAGCCAATACTGAGAAAATCATCTTGAAACTGAAGACAGTGATAGATGAAAGTATGGACTACAATTTGGCTGTTTTAGAATTACAATATTTGGAAATTCCTTGAATAAAAAAATATTCCGAAAGTACCCCTAAAATTTACGGGATCTGAGGATTTTCCGTTCAGTTTTTCAGATATAAAAGTATAATTTAGCCAAAATACTGGTAATTCTAATCTTAACAAATTGGCTGTTCAAGAGTTTTTAATTTCTTCTCAGGTTTCTTTTAAAAATGTTAAATTCCCATTGTCGCTTACATTATTCTTATTTCGCGCTAACATGCTCATACAAAATTTAAAAAAGTTGAAGCAAGAATAGGACGATTTTTGCTCAGTGCCTATAGGCCCTTAAGGGCTTGGTACCAAGAATGACGTCACAGTCATTTCCCACGGCATTAAGGGTCGAAATCGCGTGAACAATCGCATGATAAAATGGTAAAATGGCGTTTTTTCCATTTTTTGGGGTTAATTTTGCGTCTATCAAAAAAATTTTAAGGTTATTCCCTAGATTTTAAAATATATTATCAGTACAAAAAAAAAATTACTCTGCGACTTTCGGGAAACGAGTTTCCGTCTTTCGGAAAAAAGATCAGATGTGTTTTTCACAATTTTTTTGAGAAATCTATACAAGATATAAAAAATCTTTTACGGTTATTCCCTAGATAAATGTTCAATGCATCTACCCTATTTTTTCCAAAACATATTTAGTAACGGTTGTAGAGATCTAAGGTCTCCCGTTTTTAGAAATTTCTGGAATGTCGGTATGCATACTCTTAAATGTGAACTTTAGCTAGTCCCCCTAGTCCCGTTCTGTTGTTTGTTATCACTGGACGACACAGGAATGCATCCTGTAGTCTTGACGCTCTTGTCACACTCTCCATTTCACGAGATTCTCTGTGTTTGTGTATAATAATGGTGCATGGATAATAAGTTATAATAATAATGTTGCTCTGATACGGAGTTCTGATATGGTGACCTCCGTGACGGCGCCATCCAATGCTTGTTGACAATGTAGCCCTGATTAGGGAAGTGGCAATTATATTCACAGTAACAATTCAAATGTTACAATTTCTCATTTAATAAAGGACACATCCAGAGACAAACAAAAAATTGACATCGATTCAAAAATAATACACAAGAAAAAAACACAACACAAACACTAACCAGATGATTTGCACTCTTTTTGGTCTGTAAACATTCAACTTAACCATAGAGCAATTGCAGATAGTAGAGAAGCAATTCCATGCGAATTATCAGTTTGAAACTTGCATCCACCAATTTTTTTGTATTTGATTATGTATTTGACACTGTACCAACCAGAAATTGTTAAAGGCTTTAGCCGTTGATGTGTAAATAAATAAATAAATAAATAAATAAAAAGCATAATATCGACACATTCATAACAACTGGTAAAGATTCTTTTGACGAAGGAAGGAAATAATGTGACCTTTTTTGTGCTAAACTACTTTGTAAAATACTTACTGAAGATACCTAAAGACTGAAGTACCTGGGGTGGCAAAAGTCCGATAGTGGCAAAGGGTTTTACCCGACAGTTTTTACGCCCAGTTTCTTCTCCAGTACGTAATTCCTCTAAGCACTGAACACAACATGGATTGTGAAGGGCAGTCATATATAAATTCTCGATTTGAAGCTTGTGGGATAAAATTGTATCACCTCTCTTTCAGCCATGGCCTATAGACTTCTTCCAAACGTTTCTATTCTTTTGACACTCTCCTTTCTAACCCACTCTCCACCCGCTGCCGAGGTCGTCTACGCATCTCTTCTGAGGCTTTCTGAAACCTTTTTCGTTTGCCCATATAGTCTCCATTCTATGAGTCTAGGTTCTAATTTACTATTTAATTATCTTGTCTTGTTATGTGCCCTGCCTATTGCCATTTCAGTCTAGCTGTACAATAATAAATGGACATTGGACACTGTTAAAATACATTAAAAATATAAATTATTTTATGGCAACATTATCAATGACATCGGCATCTCACATCTCATCGGCACCTGATAGAAAATAAATTAAATCATTACAAGAGTTTTTACATTGGTCCTTCGAGCCGGATAGGAGAACACTGCAATCGATGCTTTGAAAATAGCAGTGATTGTTATTTCATATCGACAAGATTGTATATTAATAATCTTGTGTATTATTGCCATTTTCAATGCTATTATCTTTTATGACGTCCAGACGACATTATTTTTAATATTTCATTTTATGTTCCCACTGGCAACATTGAGAGCTTCACTCAACCCTTTATTTCCAATTCTAACATGAATCAACAGCTACGCCAGCATGTAAATTTATGCCCATAATATCTGCAAATGAAGCATTAACATGCTACTGCTAACGACCCCCATATCTGCTATTTATATTCATAGTGTTTTAACTGCACACTTTATATCATAGGAGTCCTGTTTAAACAGTTCAACTACGTACACTAAAGCTTATTCTTGCAGATAAATGCATTATAATATAAGTGATACTTTGACTTTGTATTTAGCGTGTCAAAGCAGAAACAAACAACTGCTTCTTCTGATATTCGAAGCGGAGATACTTATGCTGGATTTCACTGCTGGAATAGTGGAGATAGGAGTCACTTAGCGCAAATTTTGTATGAAAAATAATGATAAGTGGATCCTATCTCCGCTATTCCTCACCGAATAAGTTGGTGAAATCTAGCATTAGTGTTCTTTCACCCTCTCTCTTCTTATTCTTCAACTCTCCTTCATCTATTGCTGGATATAGGCTTCTTCCATCCCCTTCCACTCGTATCTGCTTCACCCCTTCCCTTTGCATCCAGGTTCTGCCGCCTTGTTAGACAAAATCGTCAGACCACCTTTTGGGAGTTCTTCCAACACTTCGGTGCCTACATTGGAGAATTCTGGGATTTCTGGGTGCCCATCTAGTTTGTATCTTTTTGTTTGGCCTTATACTCCTTACTAATTTTTTGTTTTTTATTTTTGTTTTACTTTGTATTTTTAGTGGGATTGACCCAAATACAGGTTGTACCTAGTTGGGTGATCTCGGTGATGTACTGTGTATATTTTATTTGTGAATAAATAAAAAATATTACTCTTTCAAATATATGAGTCCCAAGTGCAGAAAACTGTTCTGAGTGTTTAAATACCGTGAAATTCTTGCGGGTTCTTTCTTGCTGTGAAGTATGAATTTTAAAGGACGAAGTAGCAACGATTCCAATATGACTAAATTTCTCTAAAATCTTCCAGTGGTTTTTTCGAAGTTTTATGAACCGGCACTAATTATACGTTTTTTCATTTTTTTTTACAGGAGTTCGTTGCTGACTGGGATGTACGTCCACAATCACAATGTCTACACAAACAATGACAACTGCAGCGGTCCTGTATGGCAAGCAGATCACGAGCCAAGATCCTTCGCCACGTATCTGTCCAACGCTGGGTATAGAACTGGTAAGTAAACTAAACTATGAGACATTCTAAGGCAACAGAAAACCAATTGTTTCCAAGTCCATCTACCTTACTTTTATTGCGTTAATATTAGAATCTGACAGCGAAAATGAATAAATCAAAGATAATAAACCCTGTAAATTCCTTTTCACTTTTTAATTTTACACCCTCTTCAACCCGATCAAACGTAGGAAGATTTAAAAGCTTTTTCTTCTTCACCTTTTCTTAGATCTTGTGATCTGTTTGTTCAAGAAAGCCCTCATTCTTTGGAGGCTGAAGTCCAGCTATCCCTCCATCGTTTTGGCTGTCTTCTGGGGAGTCGGTGACCAGCTGGAATTTCGTTGGCCACGGCATAGAGTCATCCATCCTATTTACGTGATCCCTCCAGAATCTTCTCCTAGCCCTTCCAAAAGTCATATCCGTTTTAAGGTGGTTTATTGTGTGATATTGAGTATATCTTGATCTCTATTTTGATCGATGTTTTTTGACACTCCTCCTGGTGTCTTTGTCTTCAGAAGATTTGCCTGACTCAGAAGAGATTCTGAAGAAAAGACTCCAGTAGGCATGGTGAAACGTTCATCAAAATAAAACTACACACGTTTCTCTCGAAAATCACAAGTGTTTACCGTGAAAACCTTGAGCAATTTGTTTATTTATCGTTTGGCAACGTCGACGTATTGTCACAGCGTTAAAGTCTGACATCCAGCGCCTCTAGCCACTGGAGGAATTCAGGGGACAGGCTGGCAGCACTGTCAATGGTACCGGGGAAGGCACGTATGGGGCAATCACGCAAGATGTGCTGCATATGGTTTGCTTCGGGTGTCCACAGTCACACTGTGGATCATCCCTCATTCCCCACTTGTGGAGCACGTCACCGCAGCAACCATGACCCGTCCTAAGCCTATTAAGTGCGGGGCACTGTCTGATTAAGGACTTTCATTCATAATTGGCATTTTCTTTCTTATGTTCAGTTGAATTCTCCACAAACATCTGGAAGAACATTTTTGGTATGGGAAAAAAACAGTCAAAACTTTATTTAGATTTGAAAGAAACCCACAACATCAGTCTATTGTAATGTAGTCACATCTTCACCTACTAATCTAAAGCAAAGTATTTAATGAGAATATTCCTCCTCTTCGCCCACAATCACTGTACACAATCATCTCTGTACACTGCAACCACTGTGTTACGTCCTCAGCTTCTACGAGTATTTCATTTATTTACTTAGTAATATTCATCACATTCCGCGAGAAAAGTAAACAAACCTAAAAATTCTTTAGCAGAATGCAGAATGGAAAAGTCAGTCTTGATTACATTGGTTTTTACGCTTATTGATATCAATGCTATTATGTTACTTATATTTTCTAGGATTCAATTGATTAGATCACAATTATCCATTGAAATATATGTAGATGCTTGGTGTAAGTTCAGAGACAGAATCCTCCGTTATTAAGCAACTGTTTAACATGGTCGAGCCAAGTGGTTCTCGAACGGCCACGTTTCCTTACATGCACCTCTTATTTCCTCCCAGGTGTATACTCGTATTTTCATTGGTATCCTTTCATCATTTATCTTCTCTACATGTCCAAACCATTTCAACTTGTTCACTTTCCTCTTCGTTAAAACATCAGCTTTACAGTCACTCACCTCTCTGATCACTTAATTTCTTATGCAATCTCTCAACGTTTTTCCACGCATTCTGCTTAGCGATTTCATCTCGACAACATTGATTATATCTGATACGTCCTTCTTCAGCCATGCCTAAAAATATATTCCATTGTCAAGATTATTTTTGAAATCACAATTTATGCTTTGTGAGACCATCGCAATTTTTCTGCATGTCGTAGTTGAATTTAACAAGTATATCTCAACATACAGGGTGTCCCGTTAATCAACGTCATCCCGTGGAGGGGTGATAGACCAGCTCATACCCTACCAGGAAATCGAAATATGACCTTAGTAAAAATCGCTCATTCTCGAGATATCGGCACTTTTTTGTTTTTCGTGAAATTCGACACCTTTGATCAGTTTTTCGGTCGCCACGGTCACAAAAATCAATATTATGGGATTAAAATTTTTAATTCGTAATCCTGAATAATTCAGCTATTTGATTATAGTCTAAAATAAAACCTACTAATGCACATTTTTGAAAAAAAGAACATCGTTTCCGCCTCTCGAGTTTTATTGTTTTTTATTAGCAAATTTCGACTCCTTTACACTGTAAAAATTAAGTATGACATTAAGCTGGCAAATTATATTAAAAACTTCCTCATTTAGTGTAGTTTTTAAAAAGGTACAAAACTGGATATAGTTCCTTTTACAAAAAAAGATATTCCTGTTTTACTTCAAAAAGACCTCATTATAAAAAAAATCAAATGCAGGGTTATAGCTTCCTTATGTCCAATATTTAGACAAGTGATAGAGGATAAAAAAATATGAAAAAAAGTTTAAAAAATGCATGTCGAAAAATCAATCGTTTTGGAGTTATGGCCTTTTGAAAATTGTAAAGTATGAAAATTTCTCATTTGGGTTTTTTGACAATAACTCACAAACTACTAACTCGATTTTAACAAAATAAATGAAAAATCATAGTCAATAAAATAGGCTTCCGATAAATATCGTAATTTGTGGCCTTTTCCTTAGAATCGAGTAAAAATTCTGTAAAAAAATATCACTTTTTCACAAAAATTCTTGTTTCTTAACGAAATTTTCACAAAATTTTGAAGAAAATGCCGCAAATCAGGAATTTTATGGTAAGCCTACATTATTTACAATGATTTTTAGTTTATTTTGTCAAAATCGAGTTGGTGGTTTATGAGTTATAGTCAAAAAACCCAAATGAGAAATTTTCATACTCCTCAGTTTTCAAAAGACCATAACTCCAAAACGGTTGATTTTTCGACATGCATTTTATAAACTTTTTTTCATATTTTTTTATCCCCTATCATTTGTTCAAATATTGTACATAAGGAAGCTATAACCCTGAATTTGATTTTTTTTATAATGAGGTCCTTTTGAAGTAAAACAGGAATATCTTTATTTTGTAAAAGGAACTATATCCAGTTTTGTACCTTTGTAAAAAGTACACTAAATGAGGAAGTTTTTAATATAATTTGCCAGCTTAATGTCTTACTTAATTTTTACAGTGTAAAGGAGTTGAAATTTGCTAATAAAAAACAAAAAAACTCGAGAGGCGGAAACGATGTTCTTTTTTTCAAAAATGTGCATTAATAGGTTTTATTTTAGACTCTAATCAAATAGCTGAATTATTCAGGATTACGAATCAAAAACTTTAATCCCATAATATTGATTTTTGTGACCGTGGCGATCGAAAAACTGATCAAAGGTGTCGAATTTCACGAAAAACAAAAAAGTGCCGATATCTCGAGAATGAGCGATTTTTAATAAGGTCATATTTCGATTTTCTGGTAGGTTTTGAACTGGTCTATCACCCCTCCGCGGGATGACGTTGATTTTCGGGACATCCTGTATACACAGCAAAGGATGGTGCTTATAACTGATCGTCGGCTGGCTTAATGGCATCACTTTACACTTAAGTAACCTTCACCAATTCCAGTTCATCCATCTGCCGCGGCCGGGAATCGAACCCAGACCTCCAACCTTGACAAGCCGGTATTCTACCGCTATGCTACGAAGGCTGGTAGTTGAGGTAGTTGATCACATTAAGCCAGCCGACGATCAGTCATAAGCCTGGTGGAAGGTGGAAGGATCCTTTGCTCCGTATCTGTTACTTGTTATATTCTATTGTCAGTTCATTCACTGGAACGATTCCACGCTCTCAAATCTTTAGGAACAAATATTTCAGGGATATTTCAGGTCCTCCTGTATCTGGTACAATGAACACTTGGCGAAGCAAGTAAGTGCTCTTCATAAAACACCATTCGGTTAGTTCCGTGGGTACATTACTTGTCCAGTGTACATTCAATGATTACTGACATCCCGCCACGCGCTCTCAGGAATGTTCCTCCATCTGAGTACCAGCAGTACCAGAGCTGGGCAGAAATAGCGCTAATTTGTTAATCGTTAATTAACGAAGTTAATATTTTAGTTAACGATTTATTTTATTTATTTATTTATATTTTCTCAACATTGTAAGTACACAAACAATACATACAACAATACATAAACGTTCACAGTATAGTATATAATTACCAACCCCACTAGGTTATGACCTGTATTGGGGTTGACAATTAATCAGAGTGAAGACATCTTTATCCTAAAAGTACATATCAAAATATCATATTACTTATTATGACAAATTATTCATACAAAACATAACAGATATACTAGGTTGCATATCGGCAGAGTCGGGTACTTGGCAAATTTCTGCAACAACACACCGAATGGTACATCAGGTGCATTATGTTGCAGATTATTACTACTTATTAATTAAACTTATTGATTAAACGCTTATCTCACCCCCAAAAATAGTTAACGGATTATTTTACTTGCGTTAATTAAGTCCGTTAATATTTGATTGTTTAATAAATATGTACCTAGGTGTTCGTAAAATTTCTATAAGACATTTTACTTCTTATTCGAGAATGATACTCGCCACCCATTCTGTATGTTTTGTTTGTTGTAGGCACATTGTATGTATTTGTGTACCCACTTTGTTGGGATACATCGCGATAGTGCGATAGTAGTAGTACTTATGTAGTTCTACTTCATGCCATTTAACAGAAATTTTTTACATTAACGCTTTAAGGGCATGGCACCAGGAATGACGTCACAGTCTTTTCCCACGGCATTAAGGTTCAAAATTGCGTGACAATCGCAAGATAAAATGGTAAAAAAGCGTTTTTTCAATTTTTTGGAGTTAATTTTGCGTCTATCATAAAACTTTTACGGTTATTCCTTAGATTTTAATGCATATTATCAGTACAAAAATAAAATTTTACTCCGCGACTTTCGGGAAACGAGTTTTCGTCTTTCGGAAAAAAGGTCAGAGGTGTTTTTAAATATTTTTTTTGCGAAATCTATACAAGATATAAAAAATCTATTACGGTTATTCCCTAGATAAAGGTTCAATGCATCTACCTTATTTTGTTCCAAAGCATATTTAGTAACGCTTGTCGAGATAGAAGGTCTCCCGTTTTTAGAAATTTTTGAAATGTCGGTATGCACACTCTTAACGGATTAACGTTAACTTCCGTTACATTTTTCAAAATGTAACGCTTTAACAAATAACGAAGTTAACTTTTTAGTTAACGGATTATCGATTAACGAAGTTAACTTCATGATTAACGGTGCCCACCTCTGAGCAGTACCCATTCACTCACAGACTACTTGCTCGAAAGTATCTTACACTCGTACGAGTATGACAATAATGTAATGTCTTGCATGAGTCGACACATTGTTGCAATTTATCTTTAAAAGTTCATTGGATTCTTATCCATTCATCTCTGTCTGTTGTGGACTTAATTTTCTTAATTTTTTTCTGCTCCAAATATATTCTCCATTTATTTACATTTAAATTGTGTTATCCTATTTGCCAGACATTTTTTTTTTATTCGTATGACTGATTTCTGCTGTCCTCGTATTTTCTACGGCTGATTCTTAGGTCCCTTCCGTCTTTTTCTCTTTTCTAATTTTCTCAGCGGATATACAGCGAAGGATAAACTTTCCATCAACTTTATGATTGACAATCGGAAAATTTTTAGCCTTCTACCTCAAATTTGGGTTTATTTCGATAAACCCAGATTCATTTATTACAAAAAAAAAAAAACATTTTGATTTTAGTGGATGCCGGTAGTACAATACGGACACGTTCCTTCTCATTTTAGCCACCAACCTTCGTATATAGCACAGCGGTTGGAATACCGGCGTATCAGATTCGAGGTTCTGGTTCGATTCCTGGCTGCGGCGGCGGATGGATGGACTGGAATTCGTGAATTTAGGTTTGCCTGTAGTTAGGCAATATGTGTTTTATTTTTTATCATCTTCCGTCCATTTTGGTAACAATGTCAAAATACGCATAAAATGGCCACTCAAATGATAAATGATTTAAACAATTTGGACACTATAGTGGGTTAAACACATGTCCCTTAATTATTGGATATGGTTTTGTATTAGATACTACTGCCAAACAAAAGACATTAATTTTAACCAAAATTTGATCAATTCGATTATTAAATAAAAATCATTGCACATTATATCACGCATGGGCATCGCCAGCCTCGGAGCTAGGGGGGGGGGGCAACAAATTGATATAGCATAAAAAACGTAAGTTGCGCCGCAGGCGAATTTTTTTTGTGAGAGATAGTGAACGAGGTTTTGATGTGGTTCGTTTATTTGGAAATGTGTATAATACTTTGTGCAATAATATGTATGAAAAACGTTTTACACAAAAAGTAACTAACAAAAAATAGCGCCGCAGGCAATTTTTTTCATGAAACTGAAGGATCTTTTTTGAAAGATAATTTTAGAAAATTTGTGATATGATGAAAAAACGTGTGGTAGTAATGTGATTTTTTGTGAGGTTTTATCATTTAGTATGAAAAAAGATATACCTATTCCAATCTCTAGGGAGGGCAGCTGCCCCCCCTTGGCGACGCCCATGATATCACGTGTAAATTTTGTCAACGAAATCTCAAATTATTATGATGTTACATTTAATTTTATATTTAGTGGGCGGATCTATAAACCAACATCTTCCATAAATGACAACCTAATTCAATAATTTATGTATTTATATTATTTACAAAACGCTACATACATATTATAAGACTGACGTGGGTGATCTATGATCAATGATCGATGATTGTTATAATATTCTAATTAGATCTATAAAACAAATAGCATAAAATATATTTATTTTATTGGTACATATTCAAACATTGTGAATGCTAGCGAGACTTGGATATGGCTGAAGAAGGACGAATCGGGCTTAAATGTAGTAGAAATGAGATCGTTGAGAAGAATGTGTTGGAAAACATTGAGAGGTAGGAATATAAGGAATGGGGTTATTAGCGAGACGAGTGACTCTAAGACGGGTGTTGTTGCAAGAATTAATGTGAACTAATGAAGATTGGTTGGACGTGTAGAGTGGATGAATATTGAATAATCATAAAAGAATCAATATAATGGTCTTGAAAAGGATAACCAAGAAAATACATATGAAAGAAGAGGTGTAAGGAAGCACAACCATCCAAGGACCACTTGGCTAGGCCATGTGAATAAAATCAAAGGAGGAAGACACCAAGAACAGGCAATAGCAGAAAGACGTGCTAGATGTATCGGCCACATAGTGCGTCAAGAGGGTCTCCTATTTGAATTATTTGAAGGAATGAACGAGGGGACAAACTACAGAGGACGATCAAGGAAAGAGTACCTGGACGACCTGTGCCAGGATATGGGCTTCGACTCATATAAAGAGTTGAAAAGAACCGCACAGGACAGGGATGAGTGGAGAAGACATATGGGGCCTTGCTACAAACCAATTGAAACGATTGAAACTGGAAAAAAAGACAATGTCGATCAAGGACGGATGACGATCGAAATGAATCGTATAGTTGTGTATGACAAATTGCATAAATGTGACGAAGCAAGGGATGTGTGTAAGAAAAGGGTAGTCTGACGTTCTGTCGTCTCTATATTTCCGCAAGGGACCTGGTGTTAAGGGATAGAAAAATAGATATTTAAACATGATCACCTTTGTTGACGAATCGTCGAATCTTTCACATCTTTCAGATCATATTTTATTCATATCTGATGGGACCTAATTTAGGGATTCCCCTAGCAAGTACTATGACATATGTTGGCAGTACCTACAAGGGAGTTTAAACAAAGGGGGGGTATTTTTTACCACTCACTAGATGGCGCTTCAGTAAATGGATGTCTTCGTAACTGTCAATACTGTCATAACAAAACAAACCATTTGTTTATTATCCATAGAAATGCCATAGAATAATAATATATTGTACCTACCGTGTCTATGCGGACCTCCATTTACTGCAGCGCACTCTGGTGGCGAAAAAAATCGAAGACGTCCGCATTGTTGCAGAGTTCTACTGAATTACTGTAAATAAATAAGTACTATATTTTGTAGGTATAAGAATGAATGAAAACAAAACCGTTGAGTAAGTTGAGTTTATTGTATGAATTATTGCTGTAAATGGTGTAAATGTGAAAATAATGGACATGTTCCGTTATAACTCGGAGCATTGTGCTTATTAAAAGTATTGTTGTACAACTGACTCATTTTTGTAACCCGTGTTAGCTCGGGTAAATTATTAAACGAAAAGTAACAGCCAGGGCTCTGCGCGACAGAATAAGGAACACCACCATCAGAGAGATGTGTGATATCCAAGATGGTGTCAGATGAGGGAGAAGTAGGAGAAGATACTGTAGAGCAGAGGTCATGTGGAAAGGGTGGACTCCCAAAGACTACTACTCTTTGCCCTAGATGGGAAACCAGAGAGATAGAAAGACAGCTGGAAATCCACATCACAGTAGGCAGCAGATTCTGCAAAAACAGGCCAGTACAATAAGACATAATAAATCATACATAATTTTTGCTGCGAATTCATTCAGTTTCAGAATTCACTTAGATTCATTCATTTAGAAAGAAGAAAGGCTTGAAATTTTGCATACGTAACGTAACAAGACACGCACATGTCAAAACCAAGCAAGAAAATAAGGAATAAGTACTTATATATGTACTTATAGAAAATCTGCTTATGCGGACAGGTAGATTCTGACAGAATGACCGACTGACTCATCAACATACATTTACACTACATACACCGCCCAAACGGCTCATCGTAAAGATGTTAAATTTGGAGAACAGATGGAAGGATTTCCGGGAATTCCGCCCGTAAGGGAGTGAAAATAGGGTTGAAAGTTTCCAAAAGTGTACGAATATCTCGTTACTAGACGTAATATAACCTTTAAAGTTGGCATATAGATTCTCTCATCAAAATCAGTAATAGGGGATTATGCTGTATTTCCAAAATTTTATTAAAAGGGATGAAAAAGGGCGAAAGCAAAAAGAGCTGATTTTTAATTGTCCCTTTGCAAGTTGAAACTAATTACTAACGCAATAGCGTGCATGCTGTGGACACTCTTAATTGGGAAAGAATTCTATATTTTGTGTCATAATGTATGTAGGCGTTCTCCCAAGTGGTCGTCAACATCGGGGGGACCCGTCAAGACACATAGAGAAGAAGATGATATGAAGATGTATGTTTGTTAACTGTCCCCCCCCCTCCGTTCCCCCCTCCGTAAATAAATAAATTTTAAGCGAGCGAATGCGCGGGTTATAGCTAGTAATATAACATACGGAATTGTAAAGGTTAATATGAATCATCTTCATATCATATGACACGTAAGGTGTAGTGTAGGTACTAGTAAAGGACATCAACCTATGCTGAGATGAACGTTCGTGTTATAACGTAATTAACACAATCACTTACACAGTGTCTTCTTACCTCTTATCTTACCTACATTATGTATGTAGAATATACATATAATAATTATTACATACATAACGACTGACACTTATCATAACAGAATATATTGTTGCAAACTTTATGTTACTAGAATTACGAGTACAATATGAACTGTTATCCATGGGCAACTGTAGGGTAGGCGTGGCGAAGGGTGGATTTCTGCAGAAGGGAATCCGGGGCTAATATTTCTTATGGGATTACGTCAGATTAGACACTATTATACATATCATTTTTTCCAAAAGGTAACTCGATAGGAATCGTGTTCTTAGGTAGCTTCGCGCCTGGTAGGCACTCCTCCCTTTGAAAGATGAAAGTTGTGTACTTACATTAACCGACCTTCAAAAACACAGAACTTACGAAAATGATGTGGTATTGTGGTTACAATCTTGCAGATTGGTTTGTACCAAGCATTTCGGTTCTTTCTTTCCACGTCGTCCTGTCAGTCGCCGATCTCTTCACATCCGTGTAGGTGCTACAGCCCACACTTTCAATAATAATCTGGTCCATAGACCTGCTTCTTGTAGACAAATTAAATAAAAGAACAAATTAAACCATCCATGTTATTTTGTCCTCCTCTTCATTTCTTGGTAGCTGCTACAGCGCACGTCCCCGATCACGTAGCAATCTCAGAGGTGATCGTCTGACCGCCTCTACGGTTTTTGTCTTCCGTCATTCCCTTGAAGATAGTAGTAACGTCGATCGGGTCCGGATGCCTGATATTATGGATCGTTTTTGGGCAATTCTCTTTAATAATTAAGAAAAATGGTTTATCAGACCCACTGGTTTTGAAACCTTTTTTTTTATATTTCTGTATAATCGAATTACTTTCGCTGTAAGGACATTTTTTTTGTTGTTGTTTGATTTATTATTACAGATCTTTGCTTTCGCGGCAGCATCACCCGTAAATCGGGTGCAGAGCCAAAATAAGTAAAGAAGAAGAGAAAAATGGTTACACTTGTAGAAAAGAAGAAATGTATGGGTTAAGGAGAACATTACAATATTTTTATTAAGATGTGGGAGTTTGCCTAACAACTGTATGACAGTGTACTGTGTACCCAACAAACTTGTATTTAGTTAAGATGCTCTGTCATTTAAATACACTTAGGCCGGATGTTCAATATATTCTACATACATATAACATGTAGATAATACAGAAAATAATATATTGTTTCTGTATTACAAATGAAATACATATCGTCGCTTGTTTTTCAAAATGACTAAAGCGCCACTTGGTCAACTTTGCAGAAGAGCTATTTGAAGTTTAAAAAAAGAAGAAAATAATTGATGTTATTTTAATTTTTGAACCGATTTCAATGAAAAGTATAGGGTTTTACTTTGTGGATTTATAACTTTAATAAATAATATATTATTCATTATGTAAGTTAAATGGCGTTTAATACCTTGGAATATCTAGTATAATTTGGTAAACCAACGCGCTATTTGCGATTATGAGCTGTCATTTTCTTCGATTCACTTATTTTTTAAAGGAAAAAGTTTATTTTGGTAAATAAACGACAAGAAATATTGTCCGACTTGAACGAGACTCGGACCGTTGCGTTCGACGCAGCTCGTCGAGGCCATCCCAAAGATATAATATAACATTTTTTATTCATAAAAGGATCTGGACTAGCATACACAAACCCAAATACTTTCCTGCACACCTTGCACTAGGCTAAAAGCCTGTATCGCAAAGTGTGGAATACATCGCCAGCGCCGGGGTTTGAACCTGGCACCTCCCGCACGAGAGACTGCCGCCTCAACCAACTGCGCCAACCATGTACTCACTAATAATTTTAGAGCTAATATGGCACTAAAGTCATTTTGACAAAAGAGCGGGGATATAAAGCACATATATTATAATTGATTTCATATATCTAAAGTTATGAATGAAACGTGTAATTATTATTATTAAATGATTTTCACAAGATAATGATTAAATAACTACGTAGGTTTACTACGCCTTCGCGGCTACAACGCCTCTACACAATTTCTATAGAGGCATCTAAGTTTAAGGCCTTGGTACCAAGAATGACGTCACAGTCATTTCCCACGGCATTAAGGTTCAAAATCGCGTGAACAATCACACGATAAAATGGCAAAAATTGAGTTTTTTTTTTCATTTTTGGGGTTAATTTTGCGTCTATCAAAAAACTTTTACGGTTATTCCCTAGATTTTAATGCATATTATCAGTACAAAAAAAATTACTCCTCGACTTTCGGGAAACGAGTTTCCCTCTTTCGGAAAAGGATCAGAGGTTTTTCAATATTTTTTTTTGAGAAATCTATACAAGATATAAAAAAATCTTTTACGGCTATTCCCTAGATAAATGTTCAATGCATCTACCCTATTTTGTTCCAAAGCATTTTTAATAACGGTTGTCGAGATATAAGGTCTCCCGTTTTTAGTAAATTTTGAAATGTCGGTATGCATACTCTTAAATAACCCACGCCTTTATTTTTAAAAAGCACTTTGCAGTGTCTCTATACAAGTATAAAGAACCTTTGAGATGTTATCAAAGCAGCCTACGAACTTATCAATTATTGTTGTCACCTAGAGTTTCTAGTTTTCTTTGATAAGCTCGTTATAAATTTGACACGAATGCTTGACAGCTCCATTTCAACATAGCTTCAATATCTATGCGTATATACTTACCTTCTAGTCTTAAGTACTTAGTACCCACGTACACTGCAAAAGGCTTAAACTCCAAAGGCTTGCAAAAGCTTGAAATCTGACACGCCGGCGTGTCTCTTTCGGGATAAGAAAAGAGAATAGAACGCCAGGCTTTTATCCTAAATTCCTCAAACACATTTCTTGCTACCGTCACATTCATGCAATTCCTCATACTCTTTTTTTCGATTTATTTTATTCAAAACACACACACACACCTTGAGCAATGAGCATCTCGTTCTGCTACTTGTAAAACACTAAAAACCAAATCAATCTTAATAAAACTTTCCGTATCCTTTCAAATAACTACGTAAATAGGTCAGGGTTCAGTTAATTTATACATTAAAATATTAGTACTATTGCCAGTAATAATCACTATCACATCACGGTGTTAAGAGGAATAAACTTATTCTTAGGCCGGGTTTCCACCTGCAAGAAAACTTTTGCAAGAAGTGTCCGACAGTCTGTCAGACAGAATCTTGCAGGTGTAAACTAAGGTGCAAACTCCGTCAAAGGGATCCACTAGAAAAATGTAGAAACTAACTATTCTCTAAACATTTTACTATCTTATTGTGTACCGGTGAGCAGATATTTATGCTCCCATGCTTCCTCCTTCCCTACCGTAAATGTTTTAATAAGATATATTATTATTATGTAATGTGCTAATTGTGAACGGATGTTATTGGTCACGCGTATCGTATATTTTGTACTAATGTACCTGTCAATGTTTGTTTTTGTGGCTGTATCTGTTCCATGTGGATAAATGAGGTGGTCGGTAGCCTGGTTGGTAACGTGGTCGACTGTTAATCTAGTGCGCGCGGGTTCGATGCCGACCTGCTCCACTTCACGACACAAGCCATTCAAGCTTACTGTGAAGTGTACCAAGGTGTATTTGATTCATTAAAAAAAACATTTTTATTAAATTTTATTTTTGATAAAATTAAAAATTTCAGATTTAAAAAAAAAGTCCTCTATTTCGAGATGAAGACTCTTAATAATAAACAATACACGGTTGTAGAAAACAGACAGTATGTCGCCCGATGAGCAAGTCACGGCTGTTAGATAAATTACTCCATCTAGCGATCTAGTATGTATGTCTATGGTATACATACAAATTGCCCTAGCATACGAATGAATGACTGACGTGAGATGAATGGATCTAGACAGCTGATACATACAGTCGACATCTATTGGATCTGGCAGTAAACACAAGATAACGTTAACGTTGGATCTCGAAACTTAATTTGTATTTATCAAGCACCTATATGCAGAGGTGGGCACCGTTTATCAAAATGTTAACTTCGTTAATTAACGATTAACGGATTAACGTTTTTCTGCCCAGCTCTGCCTATATACACCGAGCAAAAATCGTTCTATTTTTAATTTTATTATAAAAGGGATCTGGGCTTGCATGCACAAACCTAAATACTTTCCTGCACAACTTACACTAGGCTAAAAGTCCGTATCGTAAAGTGTGGAATACATCGCCACCGCGGGGGTTTGAAACTGGCACCTCCCGCTTGAGAGACTGCCGCCTCAACCATCTGCGCCAACCATTTTCGCTTCAACTTTTACAAATTTTGTATGAGAATGTTAGCGCGAAATGAGAATAACGTAAGCGACAAAGTGAATTATACCTTTTGAAAAGAAACCTGGGAAGGAATTAAAAACATATAATTCATCTACCGGAATCCAACTAGAAAGTTTGGGCTTTTATCCTTTGAGGATAATTCTGAAGGGCTTTTGTCTTTTTGGGATTCATTCTTGTTGAGCAATATTCTTATGGTCGGTAGCCTGGTTGGTAACGCGCTCGATTGTTAATCCAGTGGACGCGGGTTCAATCCCCGACTTACTCCACTTCACAACACAAGCTTTTAAGCTTTCTGTGAAGTGTACAAAGATGTATTTGGGTTTATTTCGATGAACCCAGATTCATTAAAAAAAACGATTTTTCTCCAGGAATCCTTGGAACTATGTTTTGATCTTGATTCTAGTAGGCTGACTGAGTAGTGTGGGTGAGAAAAGCCTTTATGGCGTGAACAAACAAAAGCACTTAATTAGTTACAGAAATTGACTATAAATAGCGTTTTTTTGAACAAAAATATACTTAATTATATAATTGACCAAGAAGATTAAATCTGATTTGACTTCTTGATTGCAACTCGCATCTGTAATTTACGCGCACTTAGGAGTTTTTTGTCTAGTTTTTTTTCAACGACTTCTCGCATACAATTAAAATGTCACTACATATAGTGGATACAATAATACTTAGATATAATTATAAATACAATGTGGCCTCGGCATTGAGACATTGTAAGACCTTGAGCACTATAATGTTTTGTTTTGACTATTATTTAAGTAGGTACCTAGTAAGTCTAGTAATTGCATATTAATATTCTATGGTAATTGCTAGTAATCTTATATAAGTTTTTTAAGCAGTTATATACGACGCAAATGATGATCATAGTTATTTAATTATGTGTGTCTATAGCAAATTTGTTATAGCAATGTGATACAATGTCATATGATTGCTGTATGCAACCGAAAAATCTCATATAAAATTATTGTATAAAATTACACATAAATTGGATGGGCGACCAACATATTGTTAAGTAGCATAATATGTAGGTATATTTCAGTTGATCTTTTTTTCTGGAAGGCAATAGGTTTATATTGGAGAAGAGAAGACCTTAAATATTTTATCAACATTGGGTGTATCTAACAAACCAGGGGAATAATCAGAATAGAAAGTTTCAGTAAATTTCAGAGGGAATATTGGATTTTTTTTACAGAGGATGTTTACGAACATGAAATTTCTAACTGCTGAGTAATCTTACTAAAACATATTGAAATTAATTTATGCATCTCTAAAGTCTTAGGATGATATTTTCAAAATTAGCTGAGTAATCTTACTTTTCCCAGCAAAGTTTTACGTATGTTCAGTTAAGAAATCTATGTATGTTTATGTGCTGTTTTGTCATTCCAATAAACGTACAAACTGTAAAAAATATATAAATTGATTTCAACAAAACATATAAAAATACATGATAATAATTTCTCAACTGTCTCGGACAACATTATAATTCCAAGGATAGCTATCATTATTCATTATGTTTCGTATATAAACCGTCATTCGAAAGGCCGTGGGTTCATTTCCTGTCTGCTCGTCCAATCATTGCTATTATTATCTCCTTTATTATGCAATTATGGTATTTTATTGTTATCTGGATAAAAAAGTGGATAATTTAGTACTAAAAAACTTTAAAAAAACGAACAAAATTGGAATTTTATAAGTTTTATAACCACTGTAGATTTTGGTGCTACTAAAATGCAGGCACTTGCAGTCTGAGTTTGTCAAGTTTTTACACTATTCTTCTTCTTATCAGCCTACTCCCGTCCACTCCTGGACGAAGGCCACCTCCATCTGCTTCCACACCGCTCTTGGGCTCTCTGGATTCAGTTGACTTCAACGTACTTGACTAGGTCGTCTCTCTATCGTAGTGGTGGTCTTCCTACGCTCCTGGTAGTCGTTCTAAGTTTCCAGGTTAAGACCCTCTTTGACCACATATCATCTGGATTTCTAACCATGTGACCTGCCCGCCGCTATTTGAGAGAAGTCCAGATTTACCACAGAGAAAAACTATTTGTTTAGTCTAAGGCCCTTTGATTTTTTTTAAATCAGCCCTTGAGGTAAATAATCGAGTTCTATCATGATTGGATGTAAGAAATTATTGGGGAAATGAGTGACTGCTAGACTGGTGTTGAGAATGAAAGTGAATAGCTAAAATGGTTTGGGCATGTTGAGAGAATGAAGGATGACAAAAGTACATATTTGATTATCAGAGACTGGCCTAGTCTGATCATGTCGACCAGATCCTCAAGGATGGACGCGTTGATGATATTTGAATAAAAGGAATCGGAGAGCGTGCATGACAAATTGCACGAATGTGACGGAAACTAGGAGAACACGTAAGAATAGGGCTGTCTGGCGCTCCGTCCTCTCTGCCTACCCTGCAAGGGAAGTGGTGTGAGGTATAGATAGATGTTTCAGATGTAAAATGTTTGCTATCAACGAATTATTTTGTCTAAAACCGCATTCAAATTTCGGTCGCTATTTAATGAAAACCCAACATAGGCAGCAGTAGATACGTAAAACTTTCTCTTCCGCTGGGGTAAGATAAGGACATACTCTGACTTATGACTTGTATGCTCGTGTCTCACCTATGCCATTAATTAAAATCCTCAAGTATTTAATTAATAAAGTTTACATACCCATCTTATGTAATGATTGTAATGAATTTAGGGACATGCCCTTACTGCCAGATGGTCGCATCGGTATCCAAAAAAGGGCAGACCCTTCGAGTCTGTAGACCCATAATAGGTAATGTATGTATGTATTGTGTAGACTTGTTATATATGTAGGTTCCTAAATACACCTGAGAATGGAGACGAACATTTTAGTACTTAGTAATGCAAGGTGCATTTTGAAGACAGTTGTGTGGACAATTTGATAGGCACAGTGCACACAAATAGCATGGGTCGTATGTCGTTTGTTGTACCTGTACTTTATGCACTCCTGTTACCGTTTACCCCCTGTTGTGATTCGGAGCAGAAGTCATTATATTCGGAGTTGCGTTACATACGTTTTTAGAAATACTATTATACCTTAGGTATTTTGATAAAAATTAAATAAAACCTTTATTCGATATATTTTTTTATTGCCGTAGGCAATGTCTGCCAACTAACCACTTGTGACAATAAAATGAGATAAATAATTGTACACATACTTAAGAAAGCATGGAAAACCAAAAAGAAAAGAGAAAAATAAATACAAACAGAAACGATAAGAACTAAACAAAAAATAATAATAGTAATACATAGATATAGAAAAATAATAAACATATAAAATTAAAATATGGTTTAGCCGTGCAGAGAGAATGAGTGATGATGGAATAATCAAGAGTATACAAATGCCGTAAGTACCTAAAG